>OX465089.1:70815544-73364885 GCA_949987675.1 Chymomyza fuscimana
TATCGGTTGCGAATTTTAAAACCTCGCTCGCGCGCTTTAGCGTTTATTGTTGTTATTTTCAAAAGCGTTTGTTTGATCTTTTGTGGCCTTTTGCTGCTGCGTGAGAAAGGATACAAACAGCTGACAGCGAAAAAAAGCTGCACAAAGTGAGTTATAGTTTGTGGCTGCCACAATAACGTGCTTGTATCTGCACTCTTATTGCAATTAAATTGGCATGAGATACTCGCAACAGTTACAAATTTGCATGTCAATTTGCTAAAATTAAATCAAAACCGTGTGACTTGTTGTGCTTTTTTTCACAAAAAAAAATTTATGTATAACTTGGTTTACTTTCCAAGCCAGATTATTGCCGTAGAGCTCAACGTACCGGATTACTGTGTATAATATCCTGCTTACCGCCACAATATGAGATTCGTGCCTTATTGGTAAGTAGCAAAAAAAAAACACAGAAAAAAAAAGAAAATCAATTTTATTTGCAATTTATATAAGCGCCGCTCCACAACAATATGCTGTAATTAGTGAGCTTTGACTTGACCACGTAACGCGCCACAGGTGTCAACAGATGGGCAACAAAATGTTGCCCCCCCAGCGTGTTGTGTGTCAGGCGTTGAACCGTTTGACCATAGGTGTGACCTATGCTCGCATTTGTTGTATATTGTATCTTGTGATGTGATTCTTTCATGCCACAACAGCAACAACAACCAAACTGACACTGATTAATTATGTCATGCAACTAGTAATGGTTGTACATTTGCTCATCCCAAGTCCCAACATTGCCAATGACGTTGACTGCGTTACTGCGACAGCGAGACAGCTCAAGTGTAAACTGTCTTCCGGTTGTCTGCACACGGCTAAGATACTCTTAAGGCATGTGTGAAGTGCAACAGTCCACAGCACTCAATGAGTGCAGCTCGTGGTGTGTGTATGAGTGTGTGATTTGTGTGTAAAAGCTGAAAATTGTCTCATTGTTGTATACTCTTGGGGGAAAGGTCGTTGCATATTTTTGCTAACCTATGTAACTTGCAACAAGTTGCGGAAGACTTGCTGAGATATACGTGAGGGCGTCTGGAGATATTTCGTACGATATGGCGATTCTCAAAATAAGAAATGTTCTTTCTTCCTTGAACTTTGTAAAGAAGAATGCATTGGTAGAAAAACTTTGTAGTTTTTTCATATATATCGGTGAAAATAAGTGTAACGCACAATTTTTCCCCCGACCTTCTCCGATTTTGATGATTTTCACAGATTTGGTAGAGCTACTAGCCAATAGTAACCACGTCAAATTTTATTGCAAAATTCCGATTATTTATCGAGTTATCGATAACTGAAAATTGGGTTTTTCGTTTTTGGACTATTCTAAACAAATAAAGATATTGACGCGATTTTTTTTCCCATGAAAGATAAAATATTAAATTAAAAAAAAAAATTTTATTTACTTTTAAGTAATGTTTTTAATAATTTTTTATCATTATTAGTTTTTTATTTTAAAATTCAAAAGTGATCTCCCACTTTAAAAAAAAAGTGTTGATGCGTGTAAGTTCACTGCGAAAAACAAAAAAATAAAAAGGAGGTAACTCTTAGAATTGTAGAAGTTATGCTTATTTTAGTGATGGCACCTCGCATGCTTGCCATAGTAAACAGTACCTCGAAAAATGACAAATACGCATAACACCTCGGAATTGAAAGATAAAAAGGTCAAACTTTACATGAACGTTCATTTTGTATTTGGCCGCTTTTGTTCTTTTTTGACATACAGATGCATGTAACCATGACTCTCAGAACAAAATATTAAACGGTGTAGCTAAAAACCGCGAAAATCTACTAGGGGGGAACGGGTAAGATATCGATATGATTCAACAAACTACATCTGCTCAAGAAATATGCGCACCAGCTGGTAAAGTTTCGTATCTCTAGCTCTTAGTCTCCGAAATCTTGGTCTTCATATGATAAGCATTTTGCTATACAGGACTTGGGGTCTGCCACGCCTCCTTCTGTCCGTTAAATACATTGCACAAATCTAGTATACCCTTTTTACCTATAGGTACAGGGTATAAAAATTATTCGAACTTTGGGAACTTTGCAAATCTCAGAATGCAAATATGTCTCCGCAGCCTTTAGTGCTGAGCAGTGGTTACTCTTTCATCGTCATTATTACGTGCGTCCTTTATAGGCATTTGGAACAGATATTAGAGTTTTCTCATGGTCAGGCCGTTTGCGTTAACAAAATAATAAATATGTTTCCGCAGTCTTAAGTGGTTCGTAGGAATTGTTCTCGTAGTTACTCCCTGTAAAGAGTTTTTAAGCTTTGGAAATTGTAACGAAGAATTGAACTTATAAAAATCGAACTTTCGTTTTTTCTTCTTTCTTCATTGCAATTTTTAGAATGTAAATATATTTCCACAGCTTTTAGTGCTCAGCAGAAAATGTAGCTTCTCCCTCTAAGAAGTTTATGATCCTTGGCACCATTTGGTTCTTCTTTTAACTTAGCTCTATTTGATTAGTAGTATCATGGAAGTAGCTCTTTTTTATTGCCCTGTATGAAAACCCAGTCTGGAAAAATACATAGTCAGATGTTCGTAAAATAAGCAAAACAAAGATGATTCCCGGTAAAGACCGATTGGCTTAAAGACCAATATATCACTTTAAATCAATACAAACTAAAGTTCGAAGGTCTTCATCTGCATATAATTTAAGAAAAATATTAAAACCAAAGCTTAAATTTCTAGAGAAAAAAATTATATGTCTGCACATGACTGAGCTCATTAATAAAAATTATTGTAATAATAGGAGCTTTTCAAAACATTTTAAAATCTTGAGTTTTCTTTGTCCATCAACTATATAAACAGACTCTACTCCAAGGCTAAAACTAAGTGCAGGGCATTCTCTAGTCGGTAATTCTCGTCAATGCCGTTGATTTTAGGCAGCTTTATTTTATTTGACTTGCACTTGTTGTTAACAAATTTTTTTTGCAGCTTCATAATTTGCAGAGCTGTCATAGATGAACCGTTAAACATTTACTAGGCTCTTGCGTAATACTTATGTACAGTTTCAAGTCTCGCCACTTAACAATTAGAATGGTTATGTTAACAGCGCGTATGCGCAATTTTATATGCATTAAATTTTGTTAGCAATTCATAGAAACTTCTGCTTTATGTTTAGACGTCTGCAACAAGTTGTGGCACATACGCAAAGTACAGCCATGAGCTAAAAATACAAACAGAAGAATCGTAAAATCTAGTCTCCCTTTCAAAGCATCAAGTTGTTTTCGTTGTTTGGCTAACAATTTGAGATGAAAAAAATGATGCGCGAAATGGTCAAAATCTGTGCTGAGGTTGTGTAAAAAAACATGACTATGAAATAAATGCCAATCATGCTCATTAAATGTTATTTGGTCCACGGTTCATATATGTGTGTGTGTGCGTGTGTATTTGTAACCTTTACAAAAGACTTTTCAATATTTGCAATGCTATTCAGCTTGAAGTCTAAAAAAGACGTCGAACTTGCTTCACCCAATGACAATTTGACAATCTAAACATTTCGACTTGCGACTCTTTATTTTCGAGATCTAGTTTTTTTTTTCGTTTTTGTTTTTGAAGCTACCTTAAGATGATAAATGTTAAAGTTACATGGCCTAGAAATATTGTCTACATGCATTGTATGAAAAATCGCTTCTTCAATTGTGTGAAAAATGTGCGACAGTTGGTGCAGACTATAGACAAGTGGGCCAAGTGTCGCTAGACATGAAAACCAGGCTAAAAAAAAAGCTGCAATTAGACTTAATTTGGTAGTCAATTACTCATTTTTGCGAATTTGCAGATGAGACTGTAAGAGAGCACTGTGAGAAATGTAGCATAGTTATAATAACTAATATTAGCTTCAATAATGAGCAATTTTAATACGAACAAATGAACCACTTTTACGCACAAGTAGAGCTTGGTTTTTCGCTGGAAATGTTAATGTCCACAAATGTTTTCGAATGGAACTAGACGAGAAACAGAGCATACCTAAATTTTGCAGCTTTACAAAAAATCTTTACTTTAGTATTAAACGAACATGTTTGGGGTATTCATTTTGTAAAATTGGGTATTTATACCCGACCCAAACCCATAATTTCGCATAGAGCTTGACAACGAACTGAGCATACCTTAATTTTACAGCTTCAGAACAAATTTTTACTTTTGTATTAAATTTTTGGGGTATTTACTTTGTTGTGCTTAAATGCATCATAGTAAAATTGGGTATTTATGCCAGACTTCATAAAATTTCCCTAATTTCGGATGTAACTAGACAACGAACTAAGCCTACCTTAATTTGGCAGCTTTAATGAAATCTCTACTTAAGCTTTACAAGTTTGGGGGCATTCACTTTGTCGCGAATAAATGCTTCATGGTACAATTGGGTATTTATGCCTGAGCCAAAACCTTGACTAAAAACAGCATGTTATTTTTATGCAAAAGAGTGTTGTATACAGCTAGGCTTGACGTATTTTTAATATTATTTATGGTATTTTTTTTGGCATTATTTTGTTAGACCACTAAGTAACTATTTGTAAACAACTGTGCAAGGTACATTTTTGTATATTTTTAATATATTTCAAGTGAAATTTTTTTTTGTGCTGTATGCTGATAAATATCCAAAACTTTAACTTTTGTGCTTTAAAATAGAATTTTTAGCACAACAAAAGCAATGGACACATTAAGACAGTTGTAAACAGCTGATTGTCGTTGTTCAAGTTTGTCACGCATTTTTCCCTCATGCCTGTTGTGAGGGTTGCTCACTTCGTTAATCGGGCATTTTTGCCAATGCAACCCAACGTTACTTCTGTACATTTTATAATCATTTAGTAATCTTTGTTATATATCTTTAAAAATTAGAATTATAATATATTAAAATTTTTTAATGTTTCAGCTGAAAAGATTATTATATCTTACTCTGTAAAATTTAGTGGGTAGCTTTAAGGAAAACTAAACTAAATATTGGAATTTTTGTCACGAGCTCTCGTCTAGAGACAGTGATTAGTTTTTATTCAATACCGCTAAATGTCTCTATACGTGTATGTAGATCTTACATGTTTGGGTATTTTTGCCTTTATGCCCAATTATCAATTATTTTTCCCTTTTAAGCTCGTTTTTCTCGCCAGATCAATCTGAATCGATACACTCATGTCCATCTCCCCATCCTGATAAGCCTTTCTCTTATAGACCTGATTGCCAACTCATGCAAATTGTAAAAGATTTTTTATCAAAATAACCGGTTTTGTTGCAAGTAACCTTTTCTTTACCTGCAAATAACCATTTTTATTATGCAAATAACCTTTTTAATATGTAGTTAAAGCAAAATAAACGTTTGCAGTTTTGTGCAAATGTTCGTTTAATATGCAGATAAACTTTTTCGAAATGCATATTTATTGAAAAGCCCAAAATTATAGCTGCGGAAGAAACTTTTTTTTACACATAAGTTAAAATTTTATAATTTTTTTTTTTTTATTTATTTATTTATTGCAAAAACTCAAAAATTCATGTATTTTTATATATTGCATTTATCATATGTTTTATTGTCGCCAATCCAGGATGCAGCTGGAGCCATCATTGGGCAAAATTTTATAATACAATATTAATATTTAAGGGGACGCAGTAAAGGAGGACTATACAATTTTTTTGTTTTAAGAAAATGTAACGTTCGCCAATTTTTTTTTTTTCAAAATATTGTTCATAGGGCGTAGCAGTCTCATCCCTAAAAGAAAGAAGTTTCAGCATAAATGAGGAAAAAATTTACTGAAAATTCTGTCTTTTTTAATAAATCCAAAATATGGCTTACTTGAAGGCAGCGTTAAAAATGCGAATAGTTTGATAAAAAAATATTTTTGTTATTAAATATTTCGCACGGAATCACAAAACTTCATATATAGGAATTAAAACTCAATGTAACTTAAAGATTGTAACTTAAGATTGTTGAGTTGTTTCAGCAAGATTTGTAATTCATCATAGAATGGGTAGAACAGCAGGAAGAGTTCAATGTCTTCAGAAAATTAAAAAATATTTTTAAATATCAACCTTACCTTATAGACAGACTAATAATGACAACAAACTGGGAATTAAACTACTTGACAATAGTATGGACCTTAGAATTTGAGAAGATTTTATATTTATGGACTGTTAGAAAATAGTTGTCAGATTCTTCTTATAAAATTTGCTGATTGTCATCTGACAGACTGTAAATAAAAAAGCATTAATAAAAAAATAAGCTGTTCATGAATCTAATTGTAACGAAATTGTGATAGATTTACAAATCGTTGTTACTATGTTACTGTTTACTGGCTAGGACGAAAACTTATTAAACAAAAAAAAACTTGCTTTCTACAAGAAAGTTCACGAGTTTTAAATTTCAGTATGGGCGGGCTTCTAAAGTGAGCAGTGGCTGATAGCCTCATCATGCTATGCTCCGAATTATATCCTATTTTTAAGAAAAACATAAAAAAAATTATATATGAAAATCACTAAAATTTTCATGGCGAACAGTGCTGCTTTTTAAATCGACTAATAGTTAAGACAAACCTGTTTACATATAAACATAATTTTAAAGAAATAAATATATAAGTCTTTAGTCACATTCAAAATAACAATTAGTACCAGCACGATTTCCTTCGACAGATAGCTTTGCCGTTGACATAACGCGCGCTTCGATGTCAGCTTGTGAATTGTAAGCTTGCAACGAAAAAAAGTGGCGCAAAACTTTTTATGGCTAATCTTTATAATAACTGCTCATTGTTCCAAATGCGGCCTTTAATGGAAAGCGAAATTGACGTCAAGCGTTGATTTGATCAGTTTAAAGCTCATATGAACTTGAGCTAGTTTATTTTTGAGACTTACCCTAGGTTCAAACTTAATGAACGAAACTTCATTGATTAGAAAGAATTGGCGGAATTTCGTAGCTGCAACTTTTCTTGCCGCTTTTGCTTTCTATGCGTTTGTCTGTAGCTTTTGGCCCACGGCAGCGGAGTACTCTACTCTACACCTGTTGTTTGGATTGTCTTCGGACTTTTTGGCAGTTTGTCGGATTGACGGATTGTCGGCTTGTAACTGTTTGGCCTGCTTTATGCGGCGGCACAATGAATGTTTTTTTATTGTGCGTTTTTTTTTTTGAAGTTTTTTGGCTTGTTGTAAAAAGGCCGAGCACATTTTAATATGCGGCACGCATGCAAACCCTCGATTTGTTCGAAATGTTCAATGAATCTGTTCGACTGTTTTTGGAGTGTGTAGAAAGTTGATTGGTTTTATGCTGTCTTCGAGTATTTGAGCATTTAATTATTTGAGTGCCGATATAGCTATTATAATAGATATTGAAAGTTATTATTAGTGTGTTGGCAAGAGTGTGAAGCGTGCTGTGAACTTGCAACAAATTTTTTGGAATTAAAACTGCAGCTATGACGTGGCAGGCTACAGGCCAAAGGAATGCCTTTCACTTTTGGCCAAATTGCACAGTTACACAAAATAAAATAATGAAGATAAAAAAAAAGATGTAATTATTTGAGCTACGAAATTGAAAGATGCGCCTGCTTGTTTGGCTAGTACGAGTTACATAGTTGACGGCTGGCCGGGACTGGTCCTGCAGCTGCGTCTCTGGCGGGCCTCACGCTTTATCAAAGCAAATAAAAGGAAAAATCATCTCTAGACTAAAGACGAGTTGTTGCCACATACAAGTTTTCTCGGGGCTTTTTGGTTATTTTTTTTTTTTGGTGAATGTTCAGCAGCGACATAAGAAATATGAATTTCAGTAACAAATTGGAATGCGGTTTTGGCCACTAACAATTTTCGGCCAACAATTACCATTAGCATTCGGTTGGCATGCTCGCCGCCTGCAGCGCCTATTCCACCAACTAAGCGGCCTAAATGGCCAACATCTTCATTTTTGGTAGCAGTAAATGCTGCCACTGATGCCTCTGAAGACTCCGCTGCTGCTGCAGCAGTTATTAATTAACAGTTGTCTGTTGCTCAAGTAAATAACTAGTAAGTATATAAGTGTGTGGCTCAGCTGCGGGACATAGACAACAGACGCAGCCAACGCCGCTGCCAACGCACAGTGGTTAAACAGGTCGATTTATTTAATCAGTATTGATTGCTGCCAAAATTTTAGTTTTAGATTCCAATCCCAAGAAATTTAGTTATCTTTTGTTAAACAGTTCTTTTTGGATCAAAATATCAATATATGTATATAAATTTTAGAATATATGTTCCTATGCGAATTTCGTGTTACTAGAATTTGTAGTAGAATATGTATAGCATTACTGATCGATTTCTAAAAATATAATCCAAAATGTTTGGCACTTCTTGGTCAAAAGAATTCGTTTTATAACATGGTAGGGCAAGTTATGTTGGAAACTCTAGGAAATTTTTTGGTAATGACGAACTGTATACATTTCAAATATATAAAATTCGTACAAAACAGAACTTTGGTTTATTACATAGATAATATATTTGTTTTTAAGAAATTTATGAGCAGAGTACTTGAAAAAAAATTATACAGAAAATTTGGCGAAGAAGAGTTTTTCTTAGGAAAGTTCGACTGTATTTGCCAATATTATACGTATGTAGTATTAAAGAATTTCGAAGACATGTTGGTCTTACGGATGTACAATGAGTGGTAAAAAGAGCACTTCCTGCAGCACAACGTGTAAAGAAATGGGCAGATTCCCCCGAAAGAATATTACGAAAAATGCGTCTTTAAGAAATATCAATTAGGATGATTCACACAGATGTCAATTCCAAAAAAGACCCATGGGCGGTACTAGGGGCTGTGTACTTGCTCGAATAACCGCTTTTACAAATTTAAAAAATTTTTATCAATTAAATTAGTACAACAAATCTAGAGATTCATCTGGAAAAAAATACTTAATGGATGACACTATCAGGGATCGTTAGGCACCTTGTTCTAAGTCTAAAACCGAGTTTTCGTATTAGTGCCCCCTGACAATATATGTATGTTGCTACGGTTTTTGTATGTTTCCTTTTTTTGTATCAAACTTAGACTCATGGTTGCAAATAAAATTATCTATCAAACAAGATTTAAATCAAGGTTGTAGGTTAATTGGGATCGTTACCTGAAAGTTTCATCCATTAAGTATTTTTTTTTTCCAATAAACGCCTTTACTGAGCCTTCGTTTACTGTACTAAATAGGAAATCTCATTAAAAATTTATTGATTTGCAAAAGATTAAAAGAATAAAATGACAAGTATTTTAAATAAAAAGAAACGAAAGAT
The DNA here is from genome assembly GCA_949987675.1 of Chymomyza fuscimana. Taxonomy (NCBI): domain Eukaryota; kingdom Metazoa; phylum Arthropoda; class Insecta; order Diptera; family Drosophilidae; genus Chymomyza; species Chymomyza fuscimana. Next base: position 70,824,802 of record OX465089.1, read on the forward strand.
GCAAAGGAGCTAAAAACTAATATGGGTCTCCAAAGCAATTTAAAACAAATAAAATTCTCAATGAAAACACTTCGGGTATAAAATTGAGAACTGTTCGAAAAATAACAATTTTTGAATAAAAATTAAATGATGTGTAATAATCTAAGTTTGTATCTTGCTTGTCAAAGAAAACTAAACCTAAATATGCAGTTATCGACAACTCGATAAATAATCGACATTCTGCAACAAGTATTGATACCTACATTCCATATGTAAAATTATCAAAATCGAAGATATCAACTTTAAAAGAGGCCCGTTTCACTTATTTTCTAAATATTTTTATTACTTATTTATAATATTTGTATTTTTTAATTTTTTAAATAATTTTTTAATTTTAAAATAGAACTGATTCTAACTTAAAATTACTTATTATTTAAAACACTTCACTCTGATATTTTTGCTTGTTTTTATTCTCTAAACTGTTTTCCATCACACATAAAAAATTAACATATATGATTAACCATTCCGACCACTGTGCGACGCCGCTGCTGCTGCCTCTGCCGACGTCGGCTTCGTCGTACGACACGTCCACACGCATTTTTCATGAATATTTATGGCCTGAATGTGCCGATTAGCTCGCCTTATATGCGGCTCTTCTTCGCTACTAATTCATGGGCCAACTTGTTTTGGTTTTTAGTTGCAACTTAAAATTTTTTGTTATTTTTTTTTTTTGATTTTTTTAATTAGACATCTTTTTAGCATAACCATGTTGGGGGCTGTCTCTGAAACAACCAAACTGTTGCATAATCGCACAGATATATATGCATTTTCCTATGCGTCATAAATTGCCCCAGTCACTAGTGAGGGTCGCTGAGTGCTCCGCTTGGTCATTTGTTTCCGGCTCGGCTTTCTAGGGCAGACGCTCTCACTTGGCCAAGTTTGTTTAATTTATGCACTTGACCATTTACATATATACATATGTATGTATCTGTTTTTATAGCTTAACATGTACGCATTAATTTGTTATTTATTTTATGCAACGACCTTGCGTATCATTTAAATCATCTTAAAAGCGTTGACGTTCAAAATAAGTCGGGCCGTTCGATACTCCAATCACCCGCAACAAGCACGAACTGATCCGATATGGAATTTTAATTAAATTGGTTACGAATATTTTCGTTTATTTATTTTTTTCTATCAAACTATCAAAAGTATCTTTTTTGTGATTGCCCAAAACTAAGTTTGTTGCCTAAGTCTTTTGTTTTTTTTTTTTATTTTTATTCATTTTTTTGCTTGCATGCTGGCAGTGCAAATTTTTACTGCGTTTTAAATTACTGACAGCGACACAATTTGCAATGCGTGTATCTGACTGAGTATCTGTGTAACTACGCGCTTGTATCTGTGTATCTGTGTCTATAATTATGGACAATACTGTCTGTCCATTTGCTTTAGTGCCTTTCAAACAATCTTCTTGCTTCGTGCTCTGTTGCCACGGGTCGCCATTTTGCCAGCTTTGCCTCATTTAGTTTTACTTTTGCATAACATTATTGCGCTTGTTTACATGTGTTGGTATATGTATTGTATCTACAAGTAACTGTGTGCGTATCTGTGTGTGTTTGCTTGTCGTACGCAACATTTCTTCAATTGCATTTCAATTTGCATGTTGTAAATTAGCTAGTAGTTGACAAATATAAATATGAAATGCGACGCGAGACCGTCCAATGCATATTGCAAATACTTTACTCTGCAACCATTCGCACGTACAGAAAGCGGTGTCTGGTAACATTTCACACTTGGGATGCAACTTAAAGCCACGAAGACATATCGATGATTATGTAAAACAATACCCTTCAAATTTTTGATATTTTTGGGCCTTCATCATAATTTTTTTACATAGTTTATATTTCAATTTAAATGCTCTATAGTCTTCGAGTGCTAATCTGGATCTAGTTGAATTTTTTTATTCAATATAAACAAAGCTTCATTGGGATGAAAGAATCTACATACCAAAGTATAGTTTTTATCAGACGCGCAAGGCTGATTTACGATAACATTAACAGGCAGGCAGGTAATCAGATATTGATGAACAGACAAATCTCAATTTTGGAAGTATTTTAATAACAAATTTTGGAGCTCTTTATAAAAAGTTGTTTGTATATTTAGACAGTTTTGATAAGCAGAAGACCAAGGCTGAAACAGCATTTGTGGTAACATGTCTGAGTTGCTCTGAAGAGGCCTATAACAACTTTGGTGATCATATCTTCAGAGACACTTAAAGATGTGGTCTACCATGTTGTTTTTGGTCAAAAACTCCTGAATTAGATTTAGAGATGCTGGAGATTAGTGGAACAGAATGAGTTTAGTATTCCAGATCTGCCTAAAAAAAAAATTTTAAATTCCAAAAAAAAGTTCAAAAAACAATACTGAGTTAGCTCCTCCAAAAGCCTTCAAAACAAAGACTTTATAATCACATCAGCAAGGCTTGGTAACAACATCTCTAAACGTCTCTCCAGGTTGTTGCGAATGCATGCAGCTACCAAATGGAGGCTTGGCTATCCCTCAAAGTAAACAAATTCTTAACCAATTGTTCTTTGCTCTATGTGAATACGAATACCTCGAAATTCAATTTAATCTTGGTATGTTAGCCCCTCTGTCTGAACTTAAAGATCTCAGAAATCAAAAAACTATTACAATCAAATTCTGAATCAAACTCGGAAGATAAATCTAGACACAGCACCAAATCACTTTTTTTTTTAATCAACGTGCTCTGGATAAAACTAGATAAAAATGCGTGAGTTTTATCCGAAAAAGTAAATATTTCTGCCCTGCCCATCAACAGGCTGACATGTTGACTCTTGTAAATTTTTAATTCAAAATTTACTTTTGAAGATTCACGAAACTCCCCGTTCCCACATTAAAGATGTTGTGCTCAAACTTGACACCGTCACTTTTATAATCATTTTTGACTTATGTTGTGAAACTTATTAAAATCCAATTAAAATTGCGAATTGCTAAAATTCCAAAAGATTGACTCACCACGGACATAAACCTTTACTAAAATTTAAATAAAAATTTGCTGATACAATTTTACGATAGGTAAACTTTGTTATTTCGAAAACTGAAATAGTCAGTTGCATAGCTAATAAAATATAATTTTTTTTTATATGTAGTTTATCAGTCAATTAAACAAAAAGAAGTAAGGACTAAAACGGTTTTTTAAATTATGAAGAAGCAACTAGTTAAACTCTTCAGTTTCTATAACTTGAATAGGTTCAAGAAATTATTCCAATTAAGAATGAAATCCCTCCACCTTATCGAAAATTCGAACACATGTAGGTTTTGTGAAAGTGGGAAGGGATTCTCCAAATAGATACTTGAAAACTGTGAAGCACTAGCCAGAAGAAGGATAACTTCGTTGGACGTAGCATATGGATGCACGATGTCACCCAACTAGACCCAGCGCAAATAAATAAGTTTATCTCGTATATTGGGCTAGTTCAGGAACGCTAGAAGAGAGCACAACGGATTCTAAAGGTCGCAGTGCAGCGTTCCCAACCATAAACTAGTTCATTTGAATTTAAATCCATTATTGCGGCCAAATGTAGAATATTTGCTTACCGGAGGATTTACTATCTCAATAAAAAAAGTAGTTGAACAAAATAAAAAATTTAAATACAGACTAAGTAAAAAAATTTTTTTTTAAATTAAAACTTTTGTACTTGATTTAAGAATTCGCAATCTTGTGGTGTTTATACATATTAAACTATTTTTCCTGTTGACTGTTGAAAATACTGATAAGTGAAAAAAATTTATTCTATTCTGACCTAGTTAGTTAGTTGCACCTTAAAAAAAAAAATATGATGATTGCCAAAATATTCCAAAAAAATAACAGAATATATTTTTAATAGAAATCACGTTTATTGTTTACTCGCTGCACGATTTTTTAACAGCTGATATACAGCTTCAAAAGAGCTTTCAAACAAAAAGTTGAATATATGTAGTTTTCAATAAATCGAATTTCAAAGCACATAGCCACACAAGTCTCTTCTGAATTTCTATTTCGATTCCAACTTGTACAATGCAGTTTATTGTTATAGGTACACTTGTGTTTCCCCGAAGTCTTCTGTAGTTATTTTTCGATAAGTATTACTATAATGACAAACTGTAGATCCCTTAATTTTTTATAGATGTGTCTTCTTTAGTTTGTTGTATATAGGGGAAGGCCATCATGCCCATCTTGTAAGCATAAGAATAAAAAATATTATAAATAACTTGTCCTAAAATTAGAGGTTCCTAATAATTCTCTGATGATAACTTATAAGAGTATCAAATAAGATTAAGTGGTTTGCCTGAAATTTTATTAAACCGAATCTTAGTTCAGAATCTGGGTCGTCCAAAGAAACTATTTGGTAACTATCTAGTGGTCCTAAGCGGTTTCCTTTTTTCTAATCTACGCACCTTTTAGATAACTCCGTGGGAATCTCCCCGTTCCCCCACCCTGACGACAGGCCTATCCCAGATATGTCTGTCAACCGAACATTCGAAATGTATTAACACCCTGCAAAAAACTTCATATCCTTCAAGTATTTTCAGGACATGCCCAATCCATGTATATTGGCCTTCTTTCATTCTCAAATAGCAATTGCCCCATTTTTTTATTATTATTATTTTTTTAGTTTAAATGCGTTCACATCACTTTTTTTTGACTATTAATATTTTTGCGATTAAGGACACAACTGGTCCTTTTTTACAAAATTTAAAAGTTACCCGCGAATTCGGAACATACATTATAAGAACATTATAAGAAAGAAATGTTAACAATAAAAAGAACAATCGATGGAATCCGGGCTAACTAAGAAACATTATGTAGGAGTGGAAATATTGAGGACAGAACCTACCCGCACTATCGATGCATCAGGTTCTGAAAGGGCTATGAGAACTTTATTTCTGTAACATGATTTGCGGGTCTTTTGAGATCCATAAATGAAATTTCCATATAGTGAACTTTGCTGTATAAATTACAAATTTTTTACGACAATGTTCAACTGACATAGATTACTTCTGGTACTTCTTTCTGAATTACATTTTTTAAACAGAAATAAAGTAAAATATATTTTGGGGGATTCCCAAAAATTTAAATAGAGTAGGTAATTCCTAAATTTATTGTACTGAAGAAAAAATAAAATGTGTAATTCAAACAAAAATAAAAAAATTTAAGCAAACGTTAAAAACTTATAATTTCTGTTATAGTGAAGTTCGACTGTATTTAAGTGACTCTGTAGCACTTCCCGGACACATCTTTTATATCCGTAAAGTTTTATTTTGAGGATTGTAGGCAAGATAGTTGGGTGGTTGTGAGACAAGGTCAACTTTTCATTGTCCATTAAGCTCACATGAGGATAGATGCAAATGACTTAATCGACCAACAAGTTGATGCTGATTATTTTGGTATAAACAACATTGCCCCTTCTGCCTTTTACCAAAATTGCACAAATCTATAATAGGGTCTAGACCTATGGATACATAATGAGTATAATTGAATCAAATCCATCTAAAGATACCTGGAACACACATAATTTTGTGATTACTATTTACACCTACTGTTATGCGAGTCACAAAATGCGCCTTAATTTGCGATACTCCGAAATTTCAACTTCCAGCCCAGATCAAGTGTCTTGAAAACGCTTCTGTTTGACAATAAATCATTTTGAGCTTAGATTTTGGAGTCGGTACAAGGCTGTCAATTCCTCAAACTCTTTAAAAGAATGGAAGGCAGTGCTGCAACACCTGAAACCCACACTACATTCATAACCTGCTTAACATTATTAATCACCAAGGTTCTTTAAGTTGTTTGTTTAAGGTCTTGTTGCGCCCTCTCACACATTTTCTGAGATAATGAATTACTTTCCCAAATTATAAAAATGTTAACGTTTCAACACAATTCATAAAATCGAAATAAAAACCCATAAATTTTTTATTTATGTGTATCTTTGTGTGAATTGACATTCTTGAAGTTGTTACACGACTTTTACATTTCCCTCAAACCAAGATGAGCTCATGTCATTTGCATCGTGCGTCGTTTATTATCTCATCGATGCGGGTTCGGGGACTGACTGGGTTGTATGATTGCTTCAGTACTGTACACTATGTTGCCACTATGAGTACACTTGAGTATGTGGACCAACTCAAGTTGGCTGCAAGGTTTTGTGGCAAGGGCCACAATGAAATGCGAAAGCTGCCCAAAAGTTCCTCGTTATGAGGTACATCTTCAATGAAAGTATATTATGCATATGAGCTGTGAGGCTCTTCACCAAACTCAGGACGGCAGAGCAGAGAGCAGTTCCAAGTTCCACTTGGACAGCACGAAAAGTTGCTACTTGTCGGCAGTTAGCCCGCAACCTGCTCCCGCTGTGAAGACGCTTTCTCAGTGGCGTTTACTTAGCACCGAACTTGTTTGTTTTGTTGGTTTTGGGCCCAATTCATGTCACGTTGAGGTAGATTCAGATACAGCAGCAGCCACAGCAGCAGCAGCGTCCCAGAGTCTCTTCGAAACACTTTCATTTTTCATTTTAAATTTCCATTTCATTAAATAATTCATATTTTTCTTTGTTTCTTATGTGCAGGGAGCTGCTGCTGAAAGTGTTTCTACTCCACTATATAAATCATATGTTGGGTTCCCAGAGTGTTTACATGCGCCTAAATGTGGACACTTTGATATGTAGTGCCCACTTCCGCTTTTTGCCAACTTTTACAACTTCTAATTTGATATATAACAAAAGACTTGGCCATAATTATAGTATTTTATGGCTTTTGCTACGCCTTTTCTTATGGCTACGTGCGTCAAGTTTGTCGCCTGACCCACTCATTGTCTCTTTTCTTATGTTTTACCAATTTTACACCTCAATTTATCACTCACTTCCTTTCATTCCTGTTGTGGGTTTCACCGTTTTGAGTTCGAGTTCGAGTTTCGGAGTTTACACTTTTAAATCTTTTTAATCTGGCCAGCTGTGTGTGTTTCGTTTATGTAACATTTTGAGCTTGCCGGTTTTTTAATTACAAGGATTTAATTTTAATTTCGCATTTCCGTTGACATATTTGGCTCATACGTTTTGAGTTTGTGCTATTTTCTTTAAGCGGCTTGAAGATTTTTTGAGATTTGTTAGCCAACTTTTATTTATGCGTTTTTCGCAAGAAAATATATAGCACAGTCAATAATATTTAATAAGTAATTTTTGAAGAAACTTCCATTCCTCTTTATGCAACCTATTATAAGTAAGTAGGTAGTCATCACTAATACACAAAATATTCCATATTCGGAAAATAAAAAAATTCTTACTAACTACTAAAGGCAGCCACTGCTTGTGACGGTTTACACTAATCTTTGCCGCTGTTAAACGACAAAGTGTATAAGTCTTTATTTGTAGATTTGCCTAAACAATTTGTATCAAAGCCATCAAGGGGTTGGTTCCAAGGGAATTGTCTTAGCTCTATCAACTTATTTTAATCTTATCCTTATTCTTATCATCATCAAAAAAGTACTTGCCAATATATATATATATATATTTATCGAGTCAATATATGACTTATTATGAGCCATACGAGGGCCGTCCCAAAATTAGCCGACCTAACATACTAGTGTTGGTAAAAGCTTAAGTTGAAAGCTTGGTGTTATTAGATTGTTTAGAGAACGCTCTCAGTGAATTTGATGGTAAGGGAAAAAATTTTTATTTGAAAGTTGTTATTAAAACAAGTATTAAAGCCGAGCTGGGGATTTAGCTGCTTCTTTTACATACTTAAGTAAAATATTGGGTAGCGGAGTTTAAGCGAAGGTGACCACCTCAGAAACGGTGAAAAAATCCAAAAAATGGTATTGGATAATCCTTAATTAAAAGTTCGTGGGCTAGCTAAGTTTTGAGGCATTTCAAAAAGTTCTGTATATCATATATTAGCTTGTATAGCATATTGACAGTGGAATAAATAGAGCCAACGGCACCCATCTTGCGCACAGCTTTACCAACATTTACCCGCACTAGTATGCTTGGTCGTATATAAACAATTTTTTTTAAAAACAGTCTTTGGGAAGATTACATTTATAAACTTATTGAACATAAAATTTACTGTACACAGACTTATGATATAGACAGTAATTGCAATCTATGCGTTCTCTTAAATTATGTATTCACATACATACATATATACATGTTCGCTTTGAGCATATTCTTCATATTCTTTTCCACACTGAAGTGGTAATGTACAACAAATTATGTATTAAGATTAGTCGCAAATAAAGTGCCGAACTACAAGGTCGGCTTATTGTTTGAATTTAAATCCAAGGGTTTTATTTGTGGCCAAACAAACAGTGAATCAATTACTTCTAGAATTAATGAAGTTTCACTTATTTTTGTAATGGCATCTTCAATGTTCACCATAGTACCTATAACCTTGTAAAAGTGACAAATAAAGGCCAGTACACAGCAAAGCAAAAAGCCCTAAAAGAAAACAAAACTTTATATAAATTAAAAAAACGCTATCAAAATTCTTAGGGCCAAGAATTTTGCTTCTGGTACGCAGCTCTTTTGACCACCAACATATTTTTTTGGGCAGGTGACATATAGATGGCGCCAGCAGTAGCATAATTTTTTCTGTTTTCGCGCTAAAAACAAAAAGAAAATGTACGGCAAGTTATTTTGATAGCAACCAAATATTTGGGACCTTAGTCACAACTAATTATCACGCAAGTGCAAATAAAACGGTTTGGGACGATTTGATTATTTGACTTGTTTTTTTGATTTTACATTAGCAACACATTTACTATTTGTAAAATATCAGCTAATTTTCACATTTACTTTTACTGTTTTTACTGTTACTGTTGGCGCCATTTAGCATAAATTGCTGGCGCCATCTAGCTGGCAATTGCTCAAAAATGGGCAGCACTGTTTGTTCAATTACAATTATTTTTGCGCGCAAAATAAGTTGCAGTTATTTCATTCACACCTTTTTACGAGTCTGCGTACTGAGCTTAAGCATTAATTCTCAAAAAGATGGATGTTAAAAGTGATCTGCTACATTGTTTTAGATTTCAAGATTGCATCTCTTGTTTTGAACTTTTTTTTTTGCCCATGAGGCCGTGAAAAGTAGGGTACCTAGATATCCGTTTTTTGAGATATTAAAGTTTTTGCAAGTAATAATTTTTTTTTGCAAATAACCTTTCGTATTTATGCAAAAAAACACTTTGTTATATGTAAATTTATGCAAAAAAGTGTGCATTTGTGCAAAAACTTTAAAATAAAAATATAAGTTAAACTATTAATTCATTAAGCCAAATAATAAATTAACTTAGCTACAGACAAGCAAAAACAAAAAAAAAGATACGTTAGGTCTATTAAGTATGATATTTAAAAGTTATATGCATAAAAAACGCTAATTATTTTTTTAAGCTACATTATAAAAAAAAAAAAATATATATGTTCGACAGAAAGGGTGGTTACACTCAGAAATTGACAACCTATTATTTGCGTATATAGTATATACATAAGTATATACATAAGCATATAGTAGTTATATGAACCATCACTAAAAAAATAAACATAAATTGTCTTGACTGGGAATTGATACTTGGTCCCTAGACGTCGCAACTTCACGTTTTAAGGCCGACTCTTAAACAAATGAGCTGCTCTTAAGTATGAGGCGGTTCGAATACCCGCCTCTCAAGTTCTTTATAGCTGTTTATAGTCCGATTCTAATGACCAGCGGTGGGCACGAAAAATAACGCAAACAGCCCTACAACAACATCATGAAAAAAAGTCCTGTTACGGTCCCACAAGCAATTCGCGATTAGGGCCATAAAACCATAAAGTTGCTGCGAGTCGAGCGATGGCCCACATTGTGTGTAATTTGTTATTGTAAACTCTTCGCTTCGTCATCGATCTGCTTGTGCCTGTACACTGAACGAAATTTTGCAACACATTCAAAGAAACAGAAAAGTCATATGAATTTATATGACAATTTTAATTTACCAAAAAAGTTACTTGCCAAATTAACTATATTTCTGTGCTCAGTGTACTTGTGCGAAATTTTCGTCAGCGAGCACTAATAAAAAGCCCGTTATGGTCGCTCAAGCACATTGTGTGTTTTTTTTTTTTTTGTAAATTCTCGTGTGCGTCTGACTGGCGCCACTTTCAAGACATAACGGAAAGAGCACTCGGAGCAAAAAGAGCCAAGGCGTGCCCACCGCAGCTACTGACCTTGGACATGAATCGAAAGGAATTTTTACATCCCACATTTTATCCATACAAACTAAAGCTCTAACTTTAAAATTGTAAAATTGTTTGGTGGTGGATGGGAGCGTGGGATAGAAAAAAATTAACTTCATCTGGCTGGTGACATTAGGAGTCCAAATGTCAGGTTTGGCTAAGAACTCGTCTTATAGTCCTCAGCATATTGGAAGTAATTTTGATGGGTTTAATACATACTTTTGCATAAACTTAATAAGCATCTTATATTTGGTACAGGGAGCTACACTTTGTTACTTAAATTAATTAAATTACTTTATCATTCATATGGCTGCAGAGACGATGAATAAAAAGAGAAATGTTAGGTTTACAAAATAGCTTTGTGGGTTTCAAGCGTCGAGACAAAACAAAACTTTATAAAAAATAAAAAAACGCTAGCAAAAGTTTTAGCGCCATGTTGTTTGCCTTCTGTTATGTGGGTAAAAAGTGCTGCCCATTTTGTAGGTAATTTACGGCTAGATGGCGCCAGCAGTAATAAAAGCTGTCCTGTTTGCAATAAGTTATTTTGATGGCAAAATATATGACGGGTGGAAAAATCCTTGTGATACATTGATAACTATGCCGCTTATTATTTATGGTAAGCCGCTAAGGGATTTGGCGTTGCAATAAAAATAAACTTTTAAAATGATTATTTTTATTATAATCATATAAAAAGTTTAAAAATTTGGGAGGCAACATTTCTATGCAAATATACTTTTCTAATATTTGGTGATATACTAAAAATAAGGCAATTAAAAGTTTACAAAGTTTCTAACCTAACCTAACCTAAAAGTTTACAATTTGTATTTAACCTGAAATACCGCAACAAATACCACGAACACTACAAAAATTCTATGAAAATAACACATATTACCAAAAAAGATACAAGGATACATACTGTGGTTGCAGTTTTTGTCGTGACTTAATTTTTCTCAAATTTTTTTAGACAATGCTTTAGTTAATTTTGTTTCTTCTATTATCTAACATAACCTCAAACATCGATGTCCTGCAAAGATATCAATCTATAACTCTTAGAAACATTGCAGGCGCTCCTTGATATATAAGCAACCAAGAAATACGTCAAAGATGAAATAAGCAAAACATCGCGAAAATATCGAGTGAGATTTTCTAGCCATTAAGATTTCATATTCTGGACCATCCAAATCGATTTGTATAATAATTGTGTAATAACCTTTAGCAAATAGTATTGTTGTACATTGACTGGTCTCATTGGAGCACAATTAATCCTGCCATTTTTGTTTTACTTATAAAATTAGCTGATTGTTTTCAGACTGATTGCAAATAAAACTACATTAATACAAAAAAAAAAATAAAAAATTATAATAAAGAAAGAAAAAAAATTAATAAAACATGTATAATAACAATAACTTAACTGTCAAGATTGGTAAACTTTATAAATATTTAATTATAATAACTAATTACGACACCTTTTTTTAGCCATTATTTTTTTTTTAAATCATATACATGTAGGAATCCAATTCATTTTGCTTTAAGTCTTTATATACTATATACTATATAAAGGTACTCTTTGTACCGCAATGCCCTTTTTTAGCTTGTCATTTAAAAACCTTTCACTTTTTTAGCGCTGCAATTTTGCACCTTCTTGACTTTTGTTGTCTGCCACTAAAGGAACTACTTAATTTATATCTATAAAAATAAATACATTGAAAATTACAAAATTTACTCGCTTTTCTTATAGGTCAAAAGCTCTTTATTGTAACGAAAAAAAAAAGACGGCAGTTTCCATTTTTACAAGGAAAGTGAAAAAATTTATAGTGCTAGAAACACGAATGGCCAATGCAATGAAACAATTTATTGTTCAATTTTCTTCAGATACTTTTTTCAAGTTTTTAAGCAAAATTGGTCACTAGCATATAGTTTATAATGTATTATAAATGATAGGATCGTGCAAGTTAATTTAAATAAAGTAGAGATAATTTCTCTGATTTTAGATTTCGTAGCAAACATTTTTTGTAAGCTACAACATTTGCTATAAGAAGTAAATATTTCGAATATTCTCATTTCTATAAAAACTAGTTTATAGCTTATGATGTTTTTTATTATAAATTTAAATTAAATTAAATTAAATTTTAGTGTGGAAAATCAATTTAAAGTTAAATAAATAAGTCAAAATATGAAACTATATTATTTATGAAGCTTACGCGATAAAGTTGTGTCTTACTACTCATAAAAAAAATTTTGTTGGCAAAGGCATACAGTTCGTTATTTACTTTAAATAAATAGTTATTTATGGCATTTTCCAGCCAGCGTCTTTTATGTATGGCTATGTATGTTCTCAAGAACCGGGAGCTTTCAAGGGCGCCGTGGCTTAGTTGGTTAAAGCGCCTGTCTAGTAAACAGGAGATCGTGAGTTCGAATCTCGCCGGGGCCTAGCAAATGTTGGTTGCTTAAATTTTGTATTTTTAAATTTTGTAATTAATAAATTAAAAAATATATAATGTTTACCACAAATTACTAAAAGTGAGTGGGACTGGAAATTACAAAATTATATACTCTGTATGAAATGGGAGCAAACTGGCGCAGGCGCCTTGTATATGGAAAAAAGCTCTGTTGCTCTATGTGCCAAAGCTTTCCATTGATTTAAATGCTTTTGGCGCTATTTTTGGACAGTAACATAATTTTAACATAAAAGTGAAATGAAATCGAGATAAGATAAAATGCTATCAGCGAGATAAATGAATTGTTTGCGGGGAATATTTGTATGTAAATAGCTGCTTATCTATTTGTATTGTTTGCTATAATGAATAAAATTTGTTGAATATAAATAAATAAAAGATTTTGTGAACATGGCAATAGATTGATTTATGAATGTCAAGTAACTTTTGCGATTCCAACATGATTTTGATTTGATAGGCAAAGATAAGGAGCTTTATGTAGTATTTAAATACAAATAATTCATGGCTTAACTTTGTAAATTTACACTTTAAAGGTCAAATTAAAAAAATAATGAGTAAAAATTAATCGAAAAGATTATATTCAAGATAAGTTTGCTGCGCTGCGTATTAAAAAAGCGCTGTAGTTATATAACATTTTCTGTTTACCTGTTAGATGAGAAAAGATGAATAAGGTGGTTTTGGGAATATATGGATGAAAACACATAAAAAGTCAAAGCAATTTATTATTTTTTTTTTTGACAAAAAATAATTTATTTATTTTTTTGAGAAAATAAAAAATAAATTATTGCTACTTAGTTTTTTTTGACAAATATAAAATAAAGCATTTTAAATATTTTTACATTTTTATTTTATTTCTAACAAAAAACTATGCCTTGTATAAATTTTAATAAGACCTCTTAAAAAACAACCGCATAATTTTTAATTTTTTTAAGTGTTTTACTACAATTATTTGTATTTTATTTTAAACTCATTATCAGCAGTTCCTGTAAAAAAAAAATTTTTGTTATTTGGTATTTTTGTGATAAACAACTAAATCTAGAAAATAAAACATAAGTATTTCTAGACAAGTAGCTTGGAATAAAAGTCTGATAATTAATCCCTTCTATTTTCATTTTGGACTGCTCTTGGAATTTATTGGGTTTTTCTTTTGAAAAAAATAATAATAATTGAAATAGTTTAAAAATCTTTGTTGTTCTTAACTTGAAAAATTTTCAAGAAAAAGTTCTTCTAAATTCTAGTATTTGGGTAATATTTAAGATCTTGGGCATTTTTTATTTAATATTTAATTTAGAACTTTCGCTATAGATGTGATAGAAGATTTTTAAAGATTAAATATAAATTAAATGTATTTTTAGAAAATTAAATGGTTTTTTAATTTTTGGTATGGATATAAATAAAAAAAATAAAATGTGTAGAATTTAATGACACTGAATTGTATTCTCTACATGTTTTAAACATTTCTAGAGTAAAATTGCTTGCTAAACCTGAAAATACAGTCTACAAATTTTTCTCGCAATATTTAAAATAAACTTTTTTCACTTCATTCCAAATATCTCCAGTTGCACTATACCGATTTATGCCATATAATTATTATCGACAGCATTTTCGATTCTATTCTACTACAGAAATTATAATACGACTTTTTTTTTAATTTAAAAAAATGTATTTTAAAGCAAAACTGTTAAAATCAAATTTTGTTAATTAAATTATTTTTAAGATAACGATTTAAATCCATTTTTTTTTAATTAAGTTCTTTTAAAATGACGATTTAAATCAAATTTTTTTAAATTAGATTATTTTTAAAAGGAAGATTTTTAAAAAATTCAACACCTTTAGAGAATGATTTTTATTTTTCTTTTTATAAGTATAAGAATATTTTAGGATAATTTAAAAAATTATTGCACGGTTTTTTTTAATTCAATTTTCTAAACTTTAATTAAAGAAAAGACATTTATGTTTTTTTTTTTTTTGTTTGATTAACCATTTTATATTTAAAACTAAATAGTTTTTTTAACAGTTTATGAAACTGCAATAAATTCTCATATTAGTAACAAAAACGAAAGAATCTTGTACTGTTTATAAGATATAGCTACAAGATAATTTAGATTACTTCCGAATAAGAGACTTAAAGAATCTAGAAACAATAAAATACAACTCTTGCAAAGATCCCTAATGACTTGAAGACATTGTGGCACCTTATCGTATACTATGTGTGTCAGCTTTAGACCTTTGATGAGTGTGCCACGGCTTTCAAAATTGAAGAAAAAAAATTTACAATCGGCTGGGCGCTGACATAAGCAACAATTGTACAGATCTACAGAAGCTGCCACATATCATAACTGCTCATCATCATCAAGAGCATGATTGCATTTTTTGTATTTTTTGTATTTATTTTTTTTTGCCATTGTCAGTCTAATTTTTCGCATCAGACTAGATGACGCGGCAATAGCTGGTGCCATAGTACCATGGGCGTAGATTGTAAGTAACTTGGCACTATAGTACATAGTATCTATAGTACTTGAAGATTGCAATCAGCAACTCAGTTTTGTCTTTGTAGCTACAAAATGAACTAGTCAGTCATTGCCACAACAAAGGTACCGACAGTTCACAAATAAATTGGCAAATTAAGTTGGCCCAAGTTACTGCCAAAAGTTATGACTTGTTACACTTTTGAGTGTAACAAATTTTGTTTTTTTTTTTTTGAGCAGTTGGCTATTTATGAGATAACAGCTGATATGTCAGGTGAATAAGTGCTACGCGGAAAGCAAAAGCAACTTGTATCTGACAGATTTCTCTTTGCAAATCAGCAAGAGGCAGGCAGCCACGAGAAATGCGGCATCTTGTTAGTCTTGCCTCAACAAGTTGTCTATTCGCTGTTGTTGATCAAAGTGTCGCTGTGCTTGTATAGGGTGCTTTTTAAGGGTTTTCCTGGTTATTGTTGTAAGTACTTCTTCTAACAGCTGTCAGCTGTTTTGTGTTCTGTATTGTTTTGCATTTAATCACGAAGAACCTTAAACATCGTTTCCATAAATTGTGAAATTGTTATCAAAGTAACTGATCTGTTAAAAATGCGTTTAGATAATTACGTTAATTTTAGGGTGATTCACCTTATCACCCTTTTCTGGCTTGGTATTGGAAATTGCACTGGCTCATCGGACCTCAGCTCAAACTAAACCCTATCTATATGCTAGACTGGTTTGGATATATGGCACTCAGCTTGTAAATTATCCTGCAGATGCTCCAAGTTAAAGTTTTAAGGATAATTGTAGACGCTCCCTTCTACGCACAGAAAGACACAGTTAGAGTTCTTATCAAAGACTTGTCAGTCCGAGAAAAGATCTGCCGCCTCATGTCACATTATATTAATAGGCATGAGTCGCATATCAATCACTTAGCGGCGGAACCCCTGTACAACACTACCCAAAGAAGTTGCCTTCAAGGTATCCTCCTACTCGACCTCCAAAGTTCCAGATCAAGTACCAATTATACTAAGTAATCAATATTTATCGATTTCTCTTTTTTAATCTGTGCCGATTATATTTAAAAAATGCTGTTGAAAAAAAAATATACATAAATGTAACCCCTGTTGGTTGCGTTAATAATTAAAATCTCATCTGATTTGCTCAAACCCAAAAGCCATTCATCAATTACCGATGCATCCCAATAAATTGACTCTTTGGTGCAGCTTGACATCATCATCTCTTCGAGTTTCTTGTAAAAATTAAGATGATTAAAATACCACAGTCAGTGGGATGAAGGAATTTTTAAGAATTGTAAGAATGTTTTTCAAGACTTAAGGGATACCAGCATAGGGTCACATGACGGGAATAATACTAATAACTAATGGTTTGGTGGTAAAAACATTACCAGAGATGAACCTGCCTGGTCAATGTTTTCTTCAGAATGCACTTTTTTAAAGACGGCCATATGAAAGAAGTTATCTTCCAATATTAATGGATGAGACTTGAAACTACTTCCATAAGATGATATTTTAGATTACTTTATGGATCGCTCAGAAAAACAAACAAATTTAATTTACATTTAACTTTAAAAAAGTTTTCGTGCTCTATTTTCCTAGAATTAAGAGTTCGGTAATAGAAAAATCCCTCTGCTATATTTATGATACCAAAAACTCGATTTAAAAGCAAAATGCTCGCTTTTGGCACAGTCTGATACTCAGTAAGATATTCGTGTTGGCAACGACTATTGCACTATGAGCTGAGCTCTATGACGTCATTGACACAGTCAAGCGGTTAAAAAGCGAACAAATTTTTCTATGCGGCTGGAGTCGAAATCCGACGAAGGGGTGCCTCTGCTGGAAGGACCAGGGCGTTGCACACTAACTGCACTTGGCTCTCCTACTCTCCATGATCCAACGCTGAAAGGTCTCGTAATGCTCCAGTCCGTTTTTCGTGTCTCTCTGGACAAGAGAGCAGTGTTTAAATTTTTTTATGGCAGCTATATGAAATAATGGTTTAATTTTGATCAAACTTCATATAAATTTGTAGACTAATATGAAACACATAAAAACAACTTAATACATGTTAAAAAAAATTTGTACTTCTTCAAATATAGTGACCAAATTTATATCAGTTTCATTTATTTTTAGACTAAACCTTTGTGTGAAGCTTGATCATAATTGGTCAACTATTTCAAATAGCTACCATATAAAAATTGAACCAGTTTTCTGAGCACTTCTGTGCGACACCTTGCCAAATTCATTGCATCATGCGGTCTCTCTACATCAGGTAACGAGCTACGTATAGCGGGTTAAGATAATCACTTAAGAAGAAAATCTTTCAACCAAAATAAACAAATAATTTGTAATTTTTCTTACCTCAAAAAAAAACTTAAAAAAAAAAACACCCAATATATAAATTTGTTGCTTTTGCATCTTGTTTACTAGCAGTTGTCTAGCATTTGTCGCCAGCTTTTATTGCCACCTGTGGTTGGCCCAATCCTAAGGCCACAAATTGCTCACCGCTTTTTTGGCTACCAATTGCTCAGCTAACTTCCAATGCAATTTGCTACAGAGTGCGCCAATTCGCGTCTTGCAACAGTCTTCAAGTCAAGTCGAGTCAGTTTCGATGAGGACAGGCTATAATTTGGTATTGCCTGGAGTATGTTTATGTTTATTGGCCGACATGTGTTTCTATATAAGCACAGAGCTTCTATGGATACCACCGACCATTGCATAAGTATTGTACTAAGTGGCAAGTTTATGCATGAGCTTTAGTTTTAACAATTAAATTAATTTAGCAAAAGATTTCAGCTAAATGAAGGCTGAAATTGTTATTGGTGTAATTTGTGGCTAATTGTTGTTCAGATAGTTTTTATAAAAGGAAAAAAAACTGTTTATTTGCAATAGAAATTGTGCAAGTACGTACGTCTGTTCCAAATTAGTGGTTCATTGAAGAGACTATGAGTTTGTTTTGACCAGACGGAATCGGAATCGAAAACTGGGGCAGCAGAAAAAGCAACCATAAGTAGTTTGTCAAAAACACTTAGGAACTATAAATCGTTAGATGTGACCCGGATGTCTTTAAGTAGTCTTACTAATTAATACTTCTCCGATATTAGAATATTTATAACTCTTGTTTGACTTGTGAATTCCATTTTCGCTTGTTTTGTTTTTCTGACCATTTTTACCTTTTTAAAAGAGATTATTTATAAGAGTGATGAACATATTATATTTAATGTGCGTAGCCTTTCCCGCTAAACTAGACTGCAATCTTTTCCGGATGGGAAGATACGATGGTAATATTAATTGAGAAAGGCTACCTGGCTCACCTTGGATATTTTAGGCATTCAGCTATATTATCTGAGGAGGTAAAAATTATTGATAAAAATTGGCTAGAAAAAATAACAATATTTTTCATTGAATTGGCTAGTAGGTTTATAAAATTAAAAAAAAAAATGTTAACCAGGCCTTTTTAATCGCTTAAAATTAAATTAAGTTTACGCCCTCTTGTTCAGATAAATTACGTCGAAAGGTATAAATTATCGCACGAAAACACTCAAACTATATTTAATTTTTGAATGACATATCGCGAGACTAGGAAAAAGATGAAAGAAGACTTACGACAGTGAGACCTGAAATTATTCCGATAATATTTTAAGTTTATAAGTTGGCACAATATTTATAAAAATTATAAATAATATCCTAAAAAAAAGGCATTATTATTATTTTGTTTTTATCGGGCAGAAGTGCAGAGGTACCCAACTAACTAAGTGAGAGACTTTAATATCGGGTCAGCAATGCAGAGGTGCCAGATTAACAGCTTGAGAAAAACAACGAGGTCTGCTACGTCTCCTTTTGCCTTATACCTTTTTATGTTTTGTACAGAGTATAAAAATATGTACACACTGGTAGATATTAGCGCTTTTTACAACACTCGGGTCGAACAGCAACTCCGAATTTTTTTAGTGTAAGGTTGTAAAAAGGCAATCAATATCATATTTATTAGCCGTGCTCCGAATTTCGCATTTTTTGCTGTCGATAACTTCTCATACATATTTCCTTAACATTGTTACCACAGCTCTGCACATTTCGATCGTTTACAGATTCGTTTGATTAAATTTTTTTTTTTTTTGCAACACATCAACACTGTCGTACCTATCAGTTATCGATATGTTAAGGTAAGCTATTTGTTGGGTTGAATCAGAAAAATAATCATCAAAACTAATTATCAATAAAATTGCCATAAATAGATAGAATCTAAAATCTAAATGCATCAAAGAATGTACCTTTCAACCTATTTTATTCGTTTCGACTTCTCTTGCAACAAAGCAGACGGCTTCAATCCATATACAAAAATCGTGGGAGAGCCAAACTTGTGAAATCAAAACGAAATCGAATATTTAATTCGAATTCATTTTCCGGAGCACGGATGTGTATGTTTAAAAACATGAAAATAATGTATGTATTTGGAATATCGAAAAACCAACGAACTACCAAAGTCACTTTTATATACTAGTATGACCAAAAATTATTTGGAGACTAAAGTTAAAAGTATTATTTTTATAAAAAATTAGTTTTATTATAATATTTGGTATAGAATACCCAACAGCTATTTAAACTTTTCAGAAAATTATTGGTATCTTCCAACTACTACTTCAGTACTATTGCAGTTTTTATTGATTTTTTGGATGTTGTTTGGTGCTTTCTTGTTCTTTGGAAGAGTTCAGTAGAGTTCTCTTTTTAAAAAAAAACTTTTTCACCAAGACAACTGTGCGCTAAGTAGCAGACTATTAAACTTAAAATTGCAAAGTGTACGAAAAATTTCTGTTCCTACTGTATTTTATGTGTAGTAAAAGTTTTGTAAGGACCACAATTACCTTTATCTGTTTGGAACTTCCTCCACTCAAGGTACAAAGCGTCTAAAAAAATGTTCAATGGGTGTGTGGCACTCATTCATGTGTAACATGCTTAGTACGCCACAGACCACAAACAACTTGGACATATGGCCGTTTTTCTATAAAATGTATTTAAATTTAAGCTACTATATCTTTTATTGTGCGCATATTTTTGGTGTTTTGTATCTTTTGGTTGTTATATTTTTACTATTTGTATGGAGTGGCTAAACTTTCTCCCATTGTTAGCATCTTTCTTTTTCATTAACTCTTTTTTTTGTTGTTGTTATTTTTATATTTTGGCTGTGCGCCAGTTTCTTTTAAGTTTTATTTTTTTGTTGTTTCGGCTGCGACTGTCGATTTTGTTGTTGTCTTTGTTGTGCAAATTTTTCATTTTGTTTTATTTAAAAAAAAAAAAAGTATCTGAGTGTGTATCAGTGTGTGTGTGTGGTGTTTGCACTCTGCCATGGGCTTGACATTTGTATTGTATCTATGTGTTGGCCTTTATTATGGGCATATTTGATGTGTTAATTCCTTCATCAAAAGCACCAAAGTCGGGGCTACCGGAGCACAAATGGTATTACGTGTAGGTCAGCTGTATAAACATAGGTAGTATATAATGCTGGGCTGTATCTCATTTCTTTCTATTAGCTGCATGCGTCACAATGTTAAATAATAATGGTTTGTTTGTGTAGGTTTTTTTTTTGTTTTTCTTTTATCGAAAGGCTCTTTGTGTTAATCTATTAAATAACAAACAAAAATGTCAAAGATTTGCATATGAGCTGGCAAATGCTTTTAAGTCCCTTACGCAATATCATCCTAAATTAGAATAAACTTATGGTATTAAATTTATTTTGCTGGCCTGCCTTATATGTAGCTTATTCCATTCATGAGTCTGGGCTGCAGCTTACACGCGACAATGTAATCATGATAATGGCGTATACTTCATAAATCTTCCAGCAAAGTGTTAATAACCCTCTTAACGTCATAATATTTAATGCCATTGTTTTGTCTAATAAAATGACACTAGACAACAATATGCAAAATCTCTCACATAGGCAAATCTATTGCCCTCTGACTTGGTTGGTGAGTGTAGCTGGAGCTGTAGCTGTAGCCATAGCTGGAGTCTGTGTCTCTTTTGTAGACCAACTTAATTGTTGCAATTAAAAATACGACGACGTTGCGAGCCATTATAGTGTCAAAATGTGTGTCACAAGTGGCAACTTTTTATAAAAACATTAAGATAGAGTGACAATTTCAACAAAAGGAGTGCATTACGGTAACAAAAGCAAAAAACTTTACTTGAGAGCTGTCAAAACGTTTTGCAGCTTCCGTTTAACTGTATCGCAAAGAGGAAGCAGTCAATAGTTCAGCTGCTGTAAATTAAGCATACGCCCAGTTGTTGGTAATAACAACTATTGATGTACATATTAATAATATTTGAAGAAAATTTCTATGGTTGTTATGACAGCTCTTGTCAACATTTTCCATTTTCCATTGATGGATGTACCAAGACACACCCTCTCAAGTTTTGTGGCCAATTGCAGTTTCTTATGTAATATGTATAATTTAGCCAAATGTCGAGACTTTTGAATACCTCTTGAACTCTGGTAAATGCTGCTTACACTGAAAAAAAAAATTTTAAATTGAAGAAACTAAACTAAAAAGAATTTTTTTAAAATAGCAGCAAACTTATCTAGATTTAGTTGATTGGCCAAACTTTAATTTTGGCAAATTTATTTAAAAGATGGAAATGATATGATGATATTTACTTGTAGGACAATATGCTTCTTGATCATCCAAAGCAAGCTATTGTCGTGTTAAGAGCGACTCTGGTTCAGATCGTCTCTTGAATGCTTGATACAAAAACAAAAAAAATTATATTAATAAGTATATTAAATTTTTTATCTAAAATTTAAATTTTGAAAATTGTTTTCAAATTAAATTTAACAATTTTGATGGCATTTTTAGTCTGCCCAAGTGCTCTTTAGTAAATAAAATATCAGTTGCTTAATTGAAGTGGACAGAAATTCAAGGATAAGAAGACGCGTGGAATTAAATAAATTTTGAAAAAACTTTTGCATTTCCTTAAAAAGCTAAAGAAAATGTAAAATTTACTATTATAGGACTTTTCAACAAATCAGTTGCTCTCAAAATTATAAATATAAAACCCGTTGTTTGCTAGAAACTAAGTGTAACGATAGATTAGCAGTTGAATCAAAAATCGAATATTCGCATATTATATACTTTTCCATGCCTTACCACTATCAAACCTAATCTGTATAAGTAAAAATTTTCAGCTACATTTTACAAAATAAAATGTTTTTATTTAATTTTCAAAGCAACCTTACAAAGTCTCTGTTTGGAGTTATCGAAACACACTATTCGTAGTCTTTGTTAGAGTTATCGAAAGGTTCATCAAAAGAGCTGCTAAATTCGTCTTTCATGTAAGTTTGGCATAACTCTCTAAATAATCAACGCTTTTAAATCGGCATATCCGATTTACACTCAAGTTTTCACAAAATGATTCAACTGAAAAATGTAAGTGTCTTTTTCAGGGTCACAACGAATACAGATATCTTTTATTATCATAATTATATTTAATGATTATAAATAATTATTTTTTCATCTTCCTAATAAGGCTCAAAATTTAAAACGATTATTTTAAATTTTTTTAAATTAAATCTAATTACACATACGTTTTATTTAATTAAATTTAATATGTACAGTTTTATTCAGATTTAAATTTTATTTTTGAGAGTTTAAGACCTTTTTAAGGCAATGCGCTAAGCAGTGAGGGAAATAGAGTATGTTTTGTGAAATTGCCAACTTTTTATTGTTTATTAGGCTCACAATAAATCAGTTTGCAGTTTATTTGGTTCTAAATTGTATAATTTCACTCTATCTTGTAAATTTCACCAATTTGTTGAACAAACTACGACTTTAGCTCAAAGCTTTTTATACCCTGTACCTATAGGTACAAAGGGTATACTAGATTTGTGCAATGTATGTAACGGACAGAAGGAGGCGCGGCAGACCCCAAGTCCTTTATACCAAAATGCTTATCATAACCTCGGGTAGCGATTGAGCCATGTCCGTCTGTCCGTTTGTATGAACACCTAGATTTTGGAGACTATAGGAGCTAGACATACGAAACCTTACCAGTTGGTGCGCATATTTCCTCAGAAGATGAAGTTTGTTGAATCATGTCAATATCTTCCCCCGTTCCCCCGCAGTAGAGTTTCGCGGTTTTTAGCCACACCGTTTAATATTTTCATTTCAAACTGAACAGAGCGATGCGTCGTGGTAACATGCATCTGTGTGTAAAAAAGCAAAATCGTACAAATACAACAAAAGTTATAGTCAAAAATGCACAAGTTTTACCACCCCTTGCCAATAAACTGCGTGAATATTTGAATCTGCAAATATGGTAATAAATGACCTAGAATCATCAATTTTGGTAAGCTGATTCATGTGGCTCTAATGAATGATCCGCATCCAAATTTTATCGATGCGACCCCACCACCCCCCTCAATCGATTTACCTTGTTTTTTCCCACACCCCTCAACATGTCAACTTGTTACCCCATATACTTTAATTAACTTCTTTGACGTAACATTCGAGTTTCATCAAAATCGGTAAAAATTTACGGAACTTTTAGGTATAAATATCGAATTTCACCAAAAAAAAATAAATTCCAATTGGAAAGTTCTTGGAAGGAATATGCAGGAAAAATTGTTTAGAGATAAAGGGCACCGCAGTTTTCGGGTGCAAGCTATCAAATATTGAGATCATTCAAAGATATTAGTTTTAGGCACCGACTTATGGCTACTCAATAAATTCACAAATCTTGCCTAATAATATAAAAGATGAAATACTTAGATTTATTGAAATGCTTTACCATTTGGCCTATGATATAATAGCAATCAATTCGAAGAATTGAAAGAAATCATATATTAAATTTAAAACAGGAATTTCAGTTTTAAATCAAAACATTTGGAATATAAAAGTTGAGCATTTATATTTTGGCGTGACGTTAAGTTTGTATGAGCAAATATGACAACAAAAAAGAAAATGCTGAATTTTTAATACGTCTTTTTTTTTAATGTATTTGATAAAAAGGTTTTGAGCTATCGGTCTTATCGAATTCAAGTTATAAGCAAAACTACTCATGGCGTTACGTTACAAAAAATGGAAGTAACTCTTGACTAGGAGTACAAAATGGCTTTCTGGGCATTGGCAAATCTTTTCATATAAAACTTTTTCTTTACTATGTTTGAAAATAATTTTATTACTTTTATTAGCTTAAGTATCTGCCGTTACGTTACATAGCGTGACGTTACTCAAAGGATCGTTACTTCCAACGATTTTTAAAAACTATCGATGCAGATCAATATGTAAGGCAAAAAAAAAAACAAAAAAAAAAAACGGAAAATATAAATTTTTAAACTTAACGCGTTTTGGCTTAATTTAAAAAATCGTGTTTTTCAGTTTTTATATAATTGTGACTAAAGTATAAATATTTTTCAACCAATTTATTGCCTTATATTAATAGGGCTTTTTAAAAAAATTGTATTTTTTCTAAGCAATCAATTGTATAAATATAAAAATTTTGTATTTTTTTTAAGTAATTTTTTTTTAACACTCCTTTTTATCTCATCGTTATATGGTGTAATTGTGAATTAATTTGATTTGCTGCAATAATATTAAAAAAAAAAATAAAACGAGAATTTTTTAATGCATATTTAAAATTATATATAAAAAGACATTTTTTTCAACTTTTTTTAAAATTTTTTTTTTAAACTACTTAACTCAAGAAAAAAATATAAATTTTGGCTTCAATATTAATAACTTTTATGAATATATAATAACTCACTTGTTGAAAAAAATAATGATAATAAAATGATAAACATATCATACAATGATGCTCTTAAAAATAAGAATTTTAGTTTTGCATCACCTATCACACACTAAATTTTATTTCTTGTGTAGCGAATAATTTTGTCATCAATATTGGATTATAACCAAATTGTATCCGTTGATTGCCAATGCTAGGACATATTTTTATTTAGATGTTCGTACAGACAAGTGGAGTCTATTAGATGTTTTGATATCCATTTTGGTATAAAGATTTTATCGTCTGTCACGCTTTCTTCTGGCTGTTATATGCATTACATAAAACTAGTATATTCTTAAAACAATACGTACTATGCAATTAATATGTGGACGTTACAACGAGGGTAACGTTAAACCACAGTTCTTATTCGATTTTGACATTGGTTCCTAGTTGGTGAAATTCTGGTGGTAAACAGTGAAAAAGGTAAAAACGATATTTCAAATTGCTCGATACCGGAAAAAAAAATCGAATCCAAGTATTGAGTATTCCAAAAAACTTGATACCGATTCGATTCTCCCACAAAAGAAATCGATATCGACAGTATCGGTATCGACTTTTTGAGGTTTTTTTTAAAGAAAGAGTTAAACCAACTGGAGGCGTTTGCTCGACAAAGAAACCAAACGTTTCTAATGTTCATAATAAATTGAGATAGGCGTTATAAAATGAAACTGAGAATGATATAAACTTTTTCTTATTTAAATTTTTTTTGCATACCATAAAAGAACTTTTTGCAAAATAAATTTCAAGCGCCAAATGTAAAACGAAATTTAGCTCGATACCGATACTAAGCAAATTGGTATCGTATCGACGGTTAATCGAAAACCAAAATATCGGTATCGAATATTCAGTATCGACTTCGATATTCTCGATATTCAAAATATCGGATCGGTATCGCGCATCCCCTAATTTCAATCCCCATAAACGTTCTTTCGCGTAAAAAAAAATCAGTTTTTTATAGAACTCCCGAAATTTTTAAACGTTTTTAAAGTGCAATAAAGAGATCCCTGTGAGCTTCTATTTAAACATAAATAAGCGGCCGTAGCCCCCAAATCTTTGTGTATCAAGGTTGGGCCAATTGAATGTTATGGAAAAGCAAGATCACTAAATGCATCTTGCAATACTTTTTTGGAGCGTCTTACTAAGTTCCTTGTAGGTCTTGTAAAAAACTTTCTTGAACTTAATGCCGAATCTTGAGGCAACACTTGGTACTAGCTCTTGGTTTCTATTTCTCAAGAAGAGTTAAAAAAGTATCTTTATAGAGACATGTTGCATTTCGGTAGTAAAGTAAGTACCTCTACCCAGTGTCTGGGTACGGTCAAGTGGCTTTGTTTTTTTGCTTTTGGCTAAATGCAAATTGTGTTTACGGTGTGAACTGGCACTTGAGACGGCTAATTAAAATTCAACACTGGCTCTGGAAGGCAACTTTCACGGCTTACTTACTAACTGTAGGCCTGGTCAAAAGCTGAGTCAGTCTGGCTGACACAGATAGTTTGATAAGTTGGTCGGTACTTGTAGGTGTGGCGTAGTATTTGGAGTACTACGACTCAATCAAGAGTCCAGCGCCCACTATTGAACACCAAAACCAAAAAAAAAAAAAAAACATGTAACAACTGGTTCACATTTTAATAGTTCAGTTTATTTGCGATTTGCGCCTTATATGGTTTATAGATCCATTTGGTTGCCTTTAACCCATCAAGTTTGGGTGAATGTCGATGGTTTTGTGGTCAAAAGCGCAAACTAACTTGACATTGACCCAATGAAGATTACGATGCGTCAACCAATATACATTCAAATGGTTGAGCTAATTTTTTTTTGTATCCATATTGTTTATTGTCCAAATACTTGAGTTATTTGCTTTTAACGCATTTTTTTTTTTTTTTCAATTTTGACCAAATTGTCTTTGTGGTAAAAGTGTTTCTGCTTTGTTAGTTTTTTTTTCATTAGCAGGGGGGCCGACCTTGTCGCATGCTCGTCAGTTTATTTGCGAGGAAGAGCCGTGCAAAACCAATTTATGGGGTTTTGAAATTAATTCGTGTATGGACTTTTTGATTAATTTCCAAAATTCAAATGCATAAAATTGCCAACCATAAAGCATAACCAACAAAAAAAACCAATTTAGCCAGACCCAAAATTAATAACTACTGGGTTGGATTTTGTATAAATTCCAATTACAACTTTCTTCTCTGACCATTAATATATTTGTAACCCTTCATTTTTTCCCCTTGAATATTTGCAGTTGGGCCTGTCGCTGGCTGTAGCCCATGCTGTGCCAAGCAGCACCGTAGCTCCAGTCACCAGCACATCCAAGCCAAAGAGCGGGATTACTACAAATAAAGTTAAGGTTGCGCCTATTGCGGCTGAGAAGTCCACATCCACGACGAAGCAACCCACCCAGTCTACACGTCAGTCCAAGGCCTTAAAGTCCGCACCGGGTGAGAATCGCGGTAAGCGCACGCTTTACGATTTTGGCAATGCGGGTTATCTGTACGCCAATATGGCCAATAGAAGAGCAGGTTATGCGGACAACTCGGGCAGCTACTATCCACATGCGGGCTACTATAATGGACAGAATGCACTTGGTAGTAAACTCAAATAAGTGCACTCGAATACATTTAAAATAACTCACTTTTCTTGCAGCGCAATT
This sequence comes from Chymomyza fuscimana, assembly GCA_949987675.1. Lineage (NCBI taxonomy): Eukaryota > Metazoa > Arthropoda > Insecta > Diptera > Drosophilidae > Chymomyza > Chymomyza fuscimana. The sequence goes on from OX465089.1 coordinate 70,852,384, forward strand.
TCCCGGTGGCTACGCGCCGTATCCGCAGTACTTGGAAGCACCCGAGCCCATTATTGAAATTATTATCAAAGATGCCAATGAAACGCTGCCTGAAGCACCCGCCCAACCCTTGATTACCAAGAAAAAGAAGAAGAAGGAAAAGGTGCATGTCTTCTATGTCAACTACAAAAAGGATCAGAACAATAAGCTGCATCTCGAATCACCCATTGCCTCGCTAAACAACGATGACAACGAGGAGGAGGAAGAAGAGGAGGAAGAGGAAGTGGTGCAATATCCCGTTACACCGCTGCCACCACTCAAAACCACCACATTGCGCACCATTATACATCCCGATTCTGAGAAATATCATAGCAATAGCGGCATACATGTTTCCTTTGGTGCCGAGGATAATCGTCAGACTGGTCACATTCTAGAGGAACATGATGCGGAGAGCATACAGCGTCAGGTAGTAGCCTTGCCCGTAGGTCCCGGCATTAAAACCGAGAACTTTGTCGCCAATACGCGTGCAGATTATGCTAGGGATAATAGCTTTGGGCGCGGTCCAGGCGCCAATTTGCTCTTTGGTTCCAGTCAAAGTGCCTATCATCAGCAGCAACCATCCAACTTACATTTCCAGAGCCAACAGCAGCTGCCCCTGCAGCATGGCAGCAATTACTTCAGAGCTCCTGCTGCACTGGTGGGCTCACCACCACCCACACAGCCACAGCTGTCCAAGCAGCACTTCTATAGCAAACCACAGCCGGAACGTCCTAACTTTACGCAACAACAGCTGCCCTCCACCTCTTCGCAGACCATTTTCAACAAGTTGATACAACAATCCCAGTACTATGTCAACCACAACCAGCAATATCAACCACAGCATCCCCAACAGCAGCAGTCGCAAACCCAACCACAAGCACCACAGCAGCAGTACTTCAAGACGCCCACAAGCGTGCCCTCTAAGCAGCAGGTGCCCTTTTTCCCCACCATACCACCCAAGAGTCAGTCTCCAGCGCCATATCAGCCGGTTAAGTTTAGACCCACACCTGCTGTACAAAGTAAGCCAGTTTCCCTGAAGCTGGAAAATGTCAACTACCAGCAGCAGCAACAACAACAGCAACAGCCACTGTATCAGTCCTCAAAACCGGTGTCCAACCAGTATCAGTACAATCGTCAGCCGCAGTTCGTGCAGCAGCCACAGTTCAACCTGCGCCTGCCCACACCCACACCCAACTACTATGCCCAAGAGTCCCAATCCCAGTCACAACGCCAGCAAAGCCACTCCCTAAGCTCCAACAAAGATGTTCAAGGTGGGCTAAGCAGTTTGCATAGCTATTTTGACATAAAACCCTCCAAGGAGACGGAGCTCTTAAAGTCCATACCCAAGTATGAGCAGCATATCACTGAAACCCTGCACAATCCCATTGTGCAGCAGCATTCATCTCAGGTAAACCAACAATCCCAGCAGTCACAGCAATTTAGCTACAGCAATACACGCAATGAGGTTATACACGATATACCCGCACCCAATTTGGGACCCACGCAGCAGTCCCAACCGCTAAGCGGTCATTATATAACCGCCAGTAACAATCAGCAGCAGTCACATCAACCCCAGCAATCCCAGTCGGCGCAGCAATCCCAGCAGTATCAGTACAATAGCTATGTCAGTGACTCACAGCCTGCTGTCTATGCCGAGTCCACACATGGTCAGAAAGTAATGATAGTGACGCCCATGCCACCAAATGCCGCCTATTCCGACTTCAATTTGTACACGCAGCAGGCTAGTCAGCAGTCCGTGGTGCAGGTGCAACCACACTCCAGCTCCTTGCAGGCTCAGGCCAGCAATCATTATGTGCAAGAGCCCAGGAAGCCGGCATCAAGCCAAATCAACGCAGCTGCCGCACCAGATAACTCGCCTTTTAGTGTCTCTACTTATCACTCGGATGTCTTCAAGGAGCTGGAGCAACGCCAGCAGGAACAAAGCCAGAAGCAACAGCAACAACAGCAGCGGCAGCAGGAACAAAGCCCACAGCCACAGCAGCAGCCTCAGAATAGGTATGTGCCTGCCACAGCTGCCACTAAGACACAAGCCGAGGCTACTCCCAGCGCCGCGCCCAATGGCAAGGCGTCCCAAACGCTGCTGCAGCTGCCTGACGAGGTGCCAGATGATCTGCGCCAGCAGCTATTCTCCTCCGGCATACTCAACAATGCCGATATCTCTGTGCTCGACTATGACAAGGTGGGTGATATAGCGCTGGAGAATCTGCCTGCTGAACATCTGCAGCACTTCTATGGAGCTGGCGGTGGCGCACAGATAGCCGAGACCAACAAAGTTCTTACCGTGGTGAAACCAAATGGCGAGAAGGTATCGCTCAGCGAGAAGGCGATTGATCGCGTCAAGCAGCGCAATTCGTTACCACAAAAACAGAATCTGGATGTAAAAGTTGTGCGCTTTGATGCACAACAGGAGCAGAGCGTAAGCGAGAAGTACTTGAAGGCGGATGCTACAGTGGTGACGCCGGTGGACCTCTCCGACAAACACAATCGCTATTTGCCGCTTAAGATTAATGGCGCACAGTTTCCCATACCCGACAGCGAGGAGCTGCTGGGCAAGAAGATAGTCAGCGTTGTGGTGCTGGCACCCGTAGAGGCTCAAGCGCAGTCCGGTGAGGCGCGCAGCTTGGATACCAAGGAGGTTAAGTTTTTGGGTGGCGAGCTGATCAAGACGCTGGTCAAAAAACCCACCAAGGACAACTTTAAACGTTGGCTGGAGAAGGAAGCGCGCACAGACTTGGAGCAACAGTCTGTGGTGCTGCTGGTGGCCAAGTAAGTGCAGCATCAAAATCAACCCAACTTTTTTTCATATTTTATAAACTATTGCAGATCCAGTGATCAATCCGAGCAGGAAATCTTTATGTACGACATATCCACGGCCAGCGTGAACAAGCTAAATGGTGAGCTGTCTAGAACCTTTGTAAGCGTGGCCGAGGAGAATGCCAGCAGTGAGGACTTGGAGCATGCCGCCACTTTGGATCATAGTTCTTTGGAGTCCATGATGCATCGGCGTCGCAGGTGAAAGCAGAACGAGACTCCATATGCCATTGTATGAACTAATTAGAAATGTTTCAACTGCCTAACTTTCAAATGACCTTGGAAATTTCACTCTATTTTTTTGTAATATCTGCACCAACTTTTCTAACTAGGCGCTGCACCATCTAAAAAACATTTAGTTATCATTGTTCATAGCACAAAACTGCAGATTTAGGCATATTCCTTTTCCGTAGTATTTCCCATTTTGTAAATATTGTATGCTGATTTTACAATTATTGTAATTTAAGTTTATGTTTAATTAAAAAATATAAAATAAAAGTATAAAAAAATCAACAAAAATGGCTTTCGTCACAGTACAGTATGATCGATTTTGACTTACGGTTTAACGGCTTGTGGTAAAGTATTCTTTCTGATCAGTTAAATCTCTAAATGGCCATTACTGAAAAACTAGAAGAGAATTTATATTTTATTTTACCTAAAAGTGTCATTACTTCGAAACTAGAAGAGTTATAGCAAAAATAAACGTATCTTCGATTCACTTTGTGTTAAACACAAATAAGAAGCTAAGCAGAATATATTTTTCTTTCAACTGAATATGTTCAGAATTCTGAAGAATTGAAGCAAAAATAATTTTTGAGTCGGCGGCATCGTAAGCTATGGAACCCTCATAATTTTTTCCTTGTTTTTACATTAAGAAAAAAAGACGATCTTAATTCAAGTTTAAATTAGCTCAAATCAAGATTGTATCACTATAGAACTCCAAAGAATTATTCGTCATATGTTTGCCTTAAGTCAAGAAGAAACTTAGAATTAACACTACATAAACATACCTACAACGACTACAAAATGCTATTTAAGAGCATTTCTTCCTTTAATAATTATTATCATTCTCAAATTCTGTCAAATAATTTCTGTCTAGATGAAACGCTCTTATAACTCTCAATACGTAATAGAAAAATGTGGTACAGTCGAGGCGGTGCCCGACAGTGGAATACCCTGTACCTTTTGTCTCGCAAAAAATTTTTCCTTCATATTCCTTCTAAGAACTTTCCAATTGGAATTTTTTTTTTTTTGCTGAAATTCGATATTTATACCTATAAGTTCCCTAAATTTTTACCGATTTTGATGAAACTCGAATGTTACGTCAAAGAAGTTATTTAAAGTATATGGGGTAACAAGTTGACATGTTGAGGGGTGTGGGAGAAAACACGGTAAATCGATTGCGGGGGGTGGTGGGACCGCATCGATAACATTTGGATGTGGATTTGTTCATTAGAGCCACATGAATCAGCTTACCAAAAATTGGGATTCTAGGTCACTTGTAACCATAATTACGAGGAGTCAAATATTGACGCAGTTTATCGGCAAGGGGTGGTGAAATTTTACATTTTTGACTATAACTTTTGCTGTATTTGTCCGATTTTGTTCATTTTTTACACACAGATGCATGTAACCACGACGCATCGCTGTGTTAAATTTCAGATGAAAATATTAAACGGTGTGGCTAAAAACCGCGAAACTCTACTGCGGGGGAACGGGGAAAGATGATTCACCATTTCCTTTCCAGGAAATATTCACACCTGCTGGTAAAGTTTCGTGAATATAGCTCTTATAGTCTCCGAGATCTAGGCGTTCATACGGACGGACGGACGGACGGACATGGCTCAATCGCTACCCGAGGTTATGATAAGCAATTTGGTATAAAGGACTTGGGGTCTGCCACGCCTCCTTCTGTCCGTTACATACATTGCACAAATCTAGTATACCCTTTGTACCTATAGGTACAGGGTATAAAAATCGCTCTGTATTACTTTGCCTCTGCAAATTCTTGTTTTATAAAAAAATAGCTGGCCCACGAACGCGAAATTTTGGATTATTTTCCCTGTGTAACTTAGCGGATGTCTATAATTTTAATTTTATTCGCTTTTTTTAGTATTTTTTTAAATATCAAATCTTAGCTATAAATATTTCTAAAATTTTAGTAATTTCCGTTTAATAATTATTGATTATTATTTAATTATTTTTCCATTTCGAATTATTTCGTGTTATGGACCCGTCTAATAAAGCTTTAGAATAAACCTCTAATTTGTTTTTTTCCGCTTTGTCTTGTTAATTTAAAAAGTAGGGTTATGTCTTTAACCTGTATGTACGTATGTTCATCTGTTCGCGCCTACCTTCTAAACCGCTTATCGTAATTTGATAAATCAGTTATCGTTAGAATCGTCTTGGGCGTCCCCTGGTTTTAGGCATATCAAATTGAATATGGTACCCTCTAGTGGACATAGACTAATAAACTAAGAAACATCTGTTGGGTATTATTATGAATATGAACTAAGAATTATACATTTAAAAATATTCCGAGTAAGTGTTTATATATGATGAGTGTTGCATAGCTTGTACATAACTATTTCAGATGAGAATATTTTCTTGCTTAATACTTTTCAGAGCGTGATTTTGCAGTAGTCGGGTTTTATTTTTTTTTAATTTTTTTTTTATTTTATGTATTATTTGAATAAATTATAATACTTTTTCCGTTTTATATATAGGGTTGTGTATTCCCTGAAAAGTCAACTATCTGAGCCTTTCCATATGTATAAAATATGTCGAACAAATCAAAATTAAAAAATTAAGAAGGCTGGGCTCTAGGCAACTTATTGAGCAGCTACATCATATTTAATATGTATATTTGGACGTAACTAAGCTATCGGCCATCATTCGACCGTGGTCACCAATTCAATTTCCGTTTTGTTACTTGGCCTGGAGAAATGTCAAAAAAACACATAAAACGCATATTTTCAGAGTCTTCCTCTCATTATTTTTTGGGAAAAATAAAATTCTTTAGACTAAGCTAAAAGTAAAAATTTGTATTTAAAAGTCACTGACTTATCAAAATTCTTGTTTCATTCAGCCCAACATTGCTCTGGTTGCCAATTATTCGCTCAATTTCGGTATCTGTAGCTCTTATGAATTGTAAAGCGTTGTACTTGCTGACGGACGGACGGATAGGGATCAATCATTACCCGAGAAATTATGATCTAACACGCCTCAATCCGACTATTATATACAATCTCTAATACCCTGACCTGGAGCCTATAGATAAAGTGTATACATTTATTTGATTTGAACGCTCTATGTTAAATAAAGCCCACTGTTAATGTAAAGCTCTCTTGGTTGTTGTCTTAGCTAAAATCAGCTTAAAGCTCGAAAAAAGCTTAACAGGCCATGTTTGCAACGTAGTAAGAGCTGGTTTTCACAGCACTAAATAGTATTAAGCCAAAGTAAACAAAACATAGTACTAATATATTGTACATAAATACGAGTATATATGTAGGCTTACAACAACAACAACAACAACGACCATTTAGGCCAAGGCTAGCTAGTGTCACTAAAAAGTATCTCAAAATAAACAAATTAGGGCAAGTTCAAGAAGGTTTCAGATTGCTAACAGGACAGAAACCAGTATCAGCCATGACTTATCAAAAGATTGGCCTCTGGACCCCTTGGACGACGTGACTAACGCCGGGTAGTACTCAGTGTGGTACTCACTTAGCAACTAAACAAAAAATGCCTGCCAAAAAAAGACCAGTTTTAATACACTGCATCTATAAATTCGGGGGTATTAAAGATTTGTACCATGTATGTAACACGCAGCAGGAGGCGTGGCGTACCCAAAGTTCCTTATTGAGCCACTTCTCGGAGATCTTGGAAAAACAAATGAATAACTGTTACCTCTTCTCCCTAGCAGAATTTCGGGGATTTTAACTGGACAAAAATTTACAAAATCTGATAACTACAGGAAAAGTTGAAGTGACTAAGTCTTCAACTAAACATCATATTGTTGTAAACCAAATTTGTACAGAATTCTAAGATCTACAATCTTTCTAAATATTTAAATAGCTCGTTAAGGAAAAACTTTTTTTGCAAAAAACTCGTTTATGCGACGTTTGACTTTCAATATCTTGAGACGCGGTCATGATATTCATTGCATCTTAAAGAAATTTCTCAAAAACGTCAAATAGAGCATTCATAGGAAGTTGTATCTTATAACCCCTAAATTTCGAGGACATATACTTACTTATTAAAAGGCACTAAGAACTATGGTGGCGCCACCATAGAAATATGAATAGTGAATATGAAAAAAATTAATATTAAATTATTTTTTTTATGCTTTTTACACGCATAAAATGGAATCATTTAAAAACTCCAAATTTTTTTTAAATCACAAAAAATAAAATAAAAGTAAACAAAAATTTGCCTTAACTAAAAACTCGAACCGTAGTCTTGAGATGTCCTTACGTTTTGAAGCCAACACAACTCAGTTACGCTTACTTATGAGAATTTGAGGAAAATCATTCTAAGCGGCTAAAAAAATAATTGTTACATAACGTCATCAACAAATCCAAAAAGACGTCCATCCATGGACTATAGCGAGGCTGAACATCGTTTGAAGACAAATTTTCAAAAACGAAAAATTTCCAAAATGGCGGACCTAACATGTGTTTTTCATTTTTGTGTTTAAAGTTCGAGTTGGGTATGCCAATATTGGTTTTCGGGGTCGCTAATCACGAATCTGGGGTTAAAATTTAAAAATTACAAAAGATAAAAGATAAAATTTTGAAATTTTGAAAAACTTATAAGGTACTTATAATTAACCACCACAAAAGTGTTTGAAAAGCATATAAAAGGGGTTGCAATAATATTTCTTTTTTTTTATAAGATTGAAAATAGTGATTGAATTATGGAATTTGCTCCGCCATTTTGAAAAATCAAAAAATTTGAAGCCGTAAAACGTTGATTTATCTTAAAATTGAAGTGTGCGGAGATGGTGGCTGGTTTGACAGAGATTGATCCACCAAAAAAAAATAACTTTCAAAAATTCACCTTATTTGCACGGATTTATCAGATCCCTCTAAAATGTATCTCAGTTCTTATATATGTCATTCTATTTTCCTCGTTTAATTTTAAATATTTCTTTTAAACTTTTCTTATAATTTAAGGCCAACTGCACTTTGTTGTACCCCATTTGAATAAATAAATAAATAAATAAAATAAAAATTACCAAATTACAAAACTGTAACTTCATTTTTCGAATTGAAGTTAAACATTTGGCTTTCTGGCCCAATGTGATCTCCAAAAATACTGTATTGCGATTATCTCCGATATTTATGGTACGATTATAGCTACACTTAGGTATTTATCAATATGTCAAGTTTGGTTATCAAAAGTCTTATAATCTCCAGCACTTCTCTATATAAGCTTCTTTTGTCTTCCTGATTATATTGACGGTAACTACGGCTGCTCTTACCTTATCTTAAGATATAGGACGTACAAATATTTAAATAACTTTATTCGATATCGTAAGTCTTCCTAAATAGTCAGCTATCGATAACACGATATACAAAAGCAATTTTTCAAAAAACTATTTTTTGCGGTGCATTTGGTCTGTACTATGCCTACTTCGTTTGTGTAGAGTTAAGAGAGCTTTATCTGATACAAATCCGAAGTGTATAATGTTGGATAAATTACTCATAGGAAGATGCAAAAATTCGATTGATATTTACATTCGAAAAGCTTATGATTAAGTTGTCTATCCGGATAACATTAGCTTTGTTATATACTTGATTGGTTGTAAGTATTTTTGAAAGATCATATTCTGCTGTTCTATAAGGATACATAAGCTTAACAACTTTCGATCAAGGCTGTAAATATAATTTTAAGGTTGCCCTTGTAGCTGATGTTAAAATAAATAAGCGTGAGATTTTAAGCTCGATAATCGTGTCTAACAGTCGAACACCAGCGGATCGATTTGTTATTAATGGATTATAAAGTTTTAGCCTAAAAATATATTCGTGACTTATATATAGTAGTTGATAGTGCTACCTGTGGCATTACAAAGGGCCTCCTTGCGTCTGGGCTGTTCCATGACAGGCAACCACTTTAACCTAACCTAACCTAGATAGTTGAGGGAGGGTACGAGTAAAATGCGGAGGCAATTTCACATATTTTTCAAAACAATTTTTACACCGAATTTTTTGAATGCTCAGTTTTTGACATAGATCAAAGAGGTGGCAACCCTAAAGACTACATTCATTCTCTACGCCATTTAGCATTTCCCTTTTCCATTTGTATTCCATTTTGCAAGTTTACTCAATAAGCAAAAGCTGCAAAATTTGGTACATTTAGTAAAACACATGTGAGCCTAAATCAACAACGGGGAGTTGACTTTTTTTTTCCAAAACATGCCCTGCCATTTCCCTTGAGTAAGCTGACATTTTAGAGGCATTGCAGGGTATCCCGCAATTGCGCACCGCCTCGACTGTACCACACTTTTTCATTTTTTTGGTTGTGCGTCCGCTGCAACTTGCGTCTTCTGGAGACTCTGTTTATATGAGCTTGTTTACGACTGACTCTAAGTGCAACAAGTCTTTTCTACTGCCGCAGCGACAATGGCAGCTATAATTACATTCAGTTTATTTTTAGCACCACAAGCTGCAAGACTTCACCAAATATTGCATGCCCCAACAACATAAACCAGAAAAAAATACACTTACAACAACAGCAACAGCAGTTTGTCTGGGCGATAAAAAAAAACCAACAAATTCCAAAAATGGTTGCCATACGAACAAATGAATTGAAACAAGCTTTTTGACTTTGCAGTCTGTCGCCAAACACCATACTTTATACAGGCTCTTGGATCTGGGCTCTCTTAACTGGGCACAACTTGGTAACAATGACAATAACAACTTGCAACTAACAGTTTTTATACACTGAGAAAAATCGAAAGCTAGTCCTTTTATCAGCCACAAGTTAGATCATTATTAAAAATTTGTTTTTAATTTTTGTTTTTCTGAAATAACCCAAAAACTAGCAACTAACAAATTAAAACTAATTTTGGGCATACGTTCACATGTCTTGCATATAAAAATGTTCATGTCTGCCATAAATGGTTTATGTCATGCATGAAAAAAAAATTGGCTTTTAATAAGTATAGCATACGAAGAGTAAGACAAATATGAGAAAATATCGACTCCAAAAAATGTGGAATTGGGAGCACGCGAAAACGAACAAAATTTATAAGTTTTCCGAAGCACGGCCGTTAGTTATCAAAATCAAGTGTATTAGTTTTTTGTTATGTTCCGAATTTATGTCGATATAAAAAATTTCCGGGCACCTACATATGGGCCTTTTTGTTGACATTGCTTCAAGGCTATTATGGATTGCTGCAGAAATTTTTGAATGTTTTTGTGCTAGTGCTCGGTGAGTATACTTAACCCGTAAAAATATTTTCGTTGGCCACACTTTTTTTGAACTTCCTTTTTTGCAAAATTTTTCTTAGGCAGTCTCTTATTTCTATCGATAACTTTGGTCATACTAATCTGGTTGTCATAAACAAGGTATGTGCGGAAACAAAATTAAATAATAATAAATGTCTTTTGGATTTATTTTGTATATTCTTTATAATTTTGGTGAAAATGCTTTTTAGATTAGTGTAGTTTATTTATTCTCAAAAATTAGATATAATGTAAATTGTTAGATCTATTAAGATATAAAATAAAGAATTTAGGATTGTAGTCTTTTCTACTTAGATAGTATTAACATTTTCAACAAATTATGTGAGCAAAGATTACCAAAACAATTTTAGAGGAAACAAAGTTAACAAAAAACTCATAATAATTAGCAGCTAACTTAAAACCTAATAACTAACCTAATTCTAAGAGGTTAGTGCCAATCTATTTACTTACAAAATTTTCATTTTTTTTTATTTCTATTTCAATTAAAATAAATTTTTTTTTCAAAGGACAGCATCGACTCGTGTAGCTATCGAGTCATGTCTACCTATACGTTTGCCCATATTAGATATGGGAAACAGAGAGCTGCAACGAGTTTAAAAATTTTTGAGTGCACTCAGTCATGACTTAAACTTTTGAGCAATGTAAGTCAATTGAGCAAAACATGTGTGTGTATCTCTTGAGCTATCAAAAGTGACTCACGAGCTTTTTGTGTTTTGAGTACAAACGAGCTGTGTATTTTTTGAGCTGTTGATTTGCAAAACTCACAATGTACTCGTGTAACACGAGTAACCTACAGAAGTTTGCCACGGTCGGTCTTGCTTGGCCCATAACTTGCATTCTTGTTGCTATTGTTTATGAGGTAGGTTGTTTCAGCGATTTTTTTAATTCGCATGACGAAGAATGAATTGTGAGCCTTTTTTTGGGTGAATGCAAATGCGTAGTATTGTGGGTGAGTGCCTAATTCATCTTATTAGTTCACCCTATACTTTTGTATTGCATTAGAAACATAGTTAGTCAGTCACTTTGTGCGCAACACTTAAACAAGCTCTCGCACACTCACATTTTACTTGTTATGCTCGTACAGGCTCGAGTTAACTCAACGCAGCTCTCCGTTCACTTTGAGCGCGACACTCAAACAAGCTCATTTCGGTTTGCTACTCACACTCACATTTTACTTGTTATACTCGTACAGGCTCGAGCGCACTCAATGCAGCTCTCTGATGGGAAACCAATATAGCTAAGTATACCAAATTTGAATTGACATCGAACCTGTTCCCCCTTACACCTACTTGATTAAATGTAACGTATAGTACTCTTCTGATGCAAGGGCCCGGTGTAATTACTGACGTACTGTCGTGAGTCAAGCTAAAAGTGTAATAGAGGGGCCGGGGCAAATTTCTCCCCGGGTCCGGATTTTGTCTCTACGGGTCCGCTAGCCATTCTCACATGGCGTTTAAATATTAGTTGATCCACCAGGTACAGTGACTTGATTGGAACAATCAAAAACAATCTGAAAATAAAATGTCGAGATTCGTAAAATATTTAAATAATGTAAAATAACAGCTTCAGGGACGACATTGCATTGTTTTCAAAGTGGATATCTTATGGTAAAGTGCCACAGAAGATTTTTGGTTCATATAATACCAAATTTAAATAGAACAAATTTCCAAGCTCTGGAGCATTCACATTCTCTTCTAAGAGACGACAGATCGAGATAATCATCTATAATAGTCCTCAAAGAAAATCTCTTTGATAAAATATATCAAGCTTTGCCCTGAAGTATTGTTAAATGATACAAAAAAAAAAAAATAATAATGTGTTAATATATTTTATTATGACGGTGTATTTACAAGGTTAATGTTTAATCTTTTCACCATTAATTGATATCAACTTTTCTACTTTATAATTATGCTCTTTATGAATAAAACATTTATATGCCTTAGCTCAAGATTAAATTCCTAGCTTTATATTGTATGCAGTTTAATTAAATACGCTCATTTTTTAATCATTCACAACAATATAGTGGGCCTAGTTTAGATTTATTATGGGAACTGTTCAAAAAATGTATTATTTAGTATTTAAATATATTTATATTTAGTTACAAAAGTCTTATAAAACAAATTTTGTTTGAAAGTTTGGTGAAGTCTTTAAAAGGCAAAAGTTTTAGTTTTATGTAACTTACTCTTAAATTCAAACGGCCTAGCTGGTTAAGTAACAAAAAAGTGCCCCTATAATAATAAAGATGAAGACCGATTTATTGTTAAAAAATGATTTTTCAATAAAGATTTAGATTTTAAACTCAAAAAACGTTTTTGTTGCAAAATTAGTTGTGTTTCGTGTGTTTATGAAGATATCGTAGCCAAATTTGGTGTTAAGTAGTATTTGAGAGTATCCCAGCATTGTACTAGATTTTAGCAAATTCGGTTGCCTATATCTTATAGTCCACATAGGAGCAATTGGTCAAAAAAGTGTTTGGTGCAAAATTCGATTGTATTTTGTTTGTTTTCAAAAATATCGTAACTAAATAAGCTAACAATTTTTTTGTTGAGTTCTTAAGCAATATATAGGATTTGATTGCAATGAGGTGTTACAGGGTATCCCAAAGTCGTCCGCGTTGAGGCTTCTCACACTAATGTTCCAGGATACCGCAGCAATAAAGACTAGTTTTCGATGGTGGTCCATCGCTGTTTATACAAAATAATCGCACAAAAATATTCGCGATTCAATTCCATTTTTACAATTTTCAAGTCACTCTAAAAAACACAAAGCGAAGATTTTTAGCGTTTCAGCCAAAAAGTGATTGGAATATTGAATTTGGACCTTTGCCAAATTAGCTGAATTAGTATAAATCATGCAAAAAATGTGGAATTTCTTATATTGTGAATGGTTAATTTCGTTAAATTTCTTGTGTTGAATATAACCCCATACATTTTTATTGAAATTGCATAGTTTTATGAAAATAATTACAAAATCGTTTGTTGTGCAATGTGAAAATTTTTATATTTACCTACAAAATAAATCAGCAATTTGTTTCATCATATAAACAAGAAGTATGTGGCTTATTAAATATTATAAAAATGTTTTAAAATTTTTTGACAGAAAAAAAAAAGTTTTATTTAATAAATTTTTTTAAAAAATCATTTAAAAATTTTTTTTTTTTTTTTTTAACATTGTTCTACCAACATATTCACACCAAATAAAGAACGTATAAAAACACGTGTTTAAAAAAAAATGCTGATTGACTTATTCAAGGAACATACTTAAAAAAAAATAAGAATATTTCATAATTTTTTTTAAGAAAATGTGTTGATTAAAAAGAAAAAAAATATTTATTTTCAAAGTGGCCTGTTATCAACTTAGATTAAACAAAAAATTGGTTCAAAAATATTCAGTAGTTTAGTCACAATTAAATAAAAACGAAAAACACGTTTTTTTAAATTAAGCTTCCGAAAATGGGACATGTCGCGTAAAAACGGGACCCATGGTCACACTATGCATAAGCTCAGTTAATCTTTGCCACCAGACCAATAAATATACGTATTTTTATTTAAACTAATATTTACTTATTTTTTATTTGGCTAGTATTAAATTTTTTTTTACTTACTTATCATAACACTACTGCTTGTTTAGGATGGCAAATAATTTAGAAATTTTGATTTTTTAATTTAAAGCTATAGTTTTCTTTTAGTGCAAGAACCGCATAGTGGCGAATACAATTGCAAGGAGTTTCTTCCTTGCTGCTCCTTTCACTTGATTGTCCTTCACACACATACATACCAAATAAAGGACTTTACTTTATTTGTATATACTTAATGCTTTTTCTTTGAAATCATGGCAAGTATATATGTACAAATGTACTAAGTGCAGCAATGGCGTAGTCAGCTTTTTCGAATAGGGGTGAAATAAATTCTTTACTTATTATTATTATTATGTATATTTTTTTTAATTTTAAGCAAGAAGTGCGTAACTTTGTACCAAAAAGGATCTTTATACAAAACTTAAGTTTTAAAGCTTTCGGTTTATCAGCTTAAAATGGTACAGATATTTTGATGATTCCGAAATTCCCTCGAGTCCTGAATTTTTTATTTCATTATAATTTTTAGAAATGGCACATTTTAAGGATCGCTGGAGTGCTGAACAATAAAAAATAGTAGTTTGTAAAATTGGTCTTAAAAGCTATTAGCGCTCAGAAAACTTTTCAGATATAGTGATTATCTAGAACTTAGCTTTTAATCTAGATAAATTATATCAATGCTGAAAAACATTTAAAGCTCTAAACAATTGCAGACATGTGAATAATATAACTAACGTTTTGTCACTGTTTCTAGAAGATTCTTTAGTATCAGAAGATGATATCGTATCTGTCTCGGCATAAGGCAAATTTCTTCAAAATCGACTCGGGTTCCTCTAACGCTTAAAAATAGATTAGTCGTAAATAAACAATAGAAGTAGCAGTAATCTTACATTAATTTTTCTTTTTTATTTCTATTTTTATAGTCATCAAATTTCCTTTCTCGTACCCATGTCTAATGCGGAGGAGTTGCCGGGCAACGCCTCGACTTTATCAGATTACTTTTCTTAGGGTAATTGATTAGATCACTCCTGTTTCGCCATATATGTATGTATACATTTATATACATACATACATACATACAGATGCATGTTGCCTTGGACTTTTTATCTGTTTTTTGGTATTCTAACAACTCAGCTTTGCCTTTTACCTTCATATTATTCTGTTTTAAATTATTTTAACTGCTGCCAATGCAAATGGTTTTTTGCCTGCTGCTCCCGCGGACTCGTTTCAGAATTGGGTTGCCACATGGGATACAATAAATCAACAACAAAAGCAACAACAACATGTAGAAACAACAAAAACAAATTATACAAATAAAATGCAAAATTCATTTGACGCCTTAAGCCAATGACTCAGAGAATATTGATCACTGCAGCGACAGAAACAAGACGAGAAAAAAAGATTTCTCCTTCAGTTTGTTTTTATTTTTATTGTTGCCTCTGTTGCGTCTGTTGCTTTGTCAACCAACCGCCTTGTAATATTACTTTACGCTTGATTTTCTGCTTCTTCTTCTTCTGCTTCTTGTTTTATCTTTTGATGTTGTTCATTGCACGCATTGCGGTAAATGTAAACAACATTTAAGAGCGCGAAGCTCAAAGTTGAGAGCATGTAGTAAAGAAATGAGGTGGCGCCATTTCGTGTGCGTCTTCAGTTTCTCTTTCTGTGCACATGATCAATTTTTTGTACAAGTATTTTATTTATTTTTTTTTATGAAAGTAAAAGAGTTTATCAAGGAAAACATAAGAGATTTTATCCTATCCATTTGTATGTTGTATCAAATCTAGCGAGAGAAAAGCACGACCCATAGGTAACTATCGCACTAAGCGCACTCTTTTTTCTCAAAGAATTTAAATAACTATATTAAAAAAAAAAATACAGGTAATTCAGCGTTTAATTCACATTTTCCTATATTTTTCAATATATGTATAGTATAGTTTTGAGACAGTTAGATAGTTAGGATGTGTTTTTCATTTTTGTGTTTAAAGTTCGAGTTGGGTATGCAAATATTGGTTTTCGCTAATCTCGAATCTGGGATTAGAAGTTCAAAATTACAAAATGGCGGACCTAAGAATGATTTTTTATGCTTTCGGCGGCCATCTTAAACTATCTAAATAACGTAAAACAGGGGTTGGTATAAAGTTTTTCTAAGAATAAGATTAAAAATATTGATGAAATTTTGGAGTTACTTTAATTTGGCAGCCATTGTAGCTCCGCCATTTTGAAATAACAAAAAACACCATACGGCTTTAAAAAGTATACGAGAACACGAAAATTTTAAGCCCAAAAACGTTGATATATCTTTAAAATTTAAGTGTGAAGATGGGGTGACCGGTTTGGCAGAGAATCACCCATGTATATACATATATATTATTACTAATGTTCATAATGAATTTAAATTTTCAATTTTGTATGTTTAACAACATATGGGAATTCACACAGAATTGTCAAGCGGGCCGAAAAAAAAAATGTTAAGAAACAAATGATTTTTTTCAACATTGTAATTCTAAAATGTCTTATTTTCTGACATTACTTTTACAGCTTTTCTTATTTGTTTCTATTAATAATTGGCATGAAAGATGAAGACATTTATATTTTCTGGTTTTTACTACTTTTTGTACACATATATATTTATGTTTGATTATTAGTGTAAATACTATTATAGTATTTTTAAAAATCACTTGAAGAAATTTATATAACTAAAGAGGTGGAAAAATATGCCGCGCACTGAATGTCTTAAAAAAAACTAACTAATGTATATATTTTAACATAATAAAATTTAATTAAACGCTATACTATTCCACTTCAGTTATAAATTTATTGCTATCATATTCTTATCATATTTCGAAGATTTTTCCCATTTTTGTAGCGTACTAAATCTTTTGTTTTTTTGAAGATATGTTGGAAACGCCAAATAGAGAGGTTCTACGATTCGTTCTACTGCTACAAAAACGCTGTCAAAAAATATATCAAGAAAAAAATATTGTATATTTTTTACACTTTTTTTTAAATTGTTTTTCCACTTTAAATACGTACGAATGTCGCGTACACGATCGTACTACAAAAATAGATAATCAATAATGAAAAAATTTAATTGTCTACGTGACCATATAGTGACTATACTATTAAAGAACATAACTTGACAGAATCCTAGTGACTCCAACTTATCAGCCTAAATGAAATGTATCCTGAAGATGAAACGATATGAAAAAAAGCTGATGCTTGTCACGGCAGATTGTGAATGGAATACACATATTGCTTCAGCAAAGGAACTGTTTATACAATGATAAATGCAAGGTAGGAAGTATTATTTAAAGCTTACGTGTTATAATAGAAAAATAGCAAAAGAATATTATCACAGTTAAAATTTGCAATAAAAAGTAGCTTTAAAATTTTTTAGTACAAAATTAAAAACTTTTATGTTTTTATTACAACTAGTACCAAGCAAAGCGCGAACAAAAATTTTCAAAATTATGACGTCACTGGCTAGATGCCTTTTCTCAAACGAATAACAGAGCTGCGCAATGCGCCTGCTATTTTCTTTACTTGCTGAGCTGAGAGTGCGCAGCAAGCACGAGCTCAATTTTCAAGCCAGCAACAACTTTTGAGCGCTCTGCGTTGCCGTGGCCTAGTCGTTCGTTCGGGCAGACAAACGTAGCTCATTTCGTTTTGATCGTTTGAAGCAACAAGTCGAAAAAGCGCACGAGTAAGCGTCGGTTAACGACCAAAGCGAAGCGTAGGCGCGCTCATATAACGTTGTTTAAAGCGGAGCCGCAAAGCTCGGCTTAGTGTTTGTTAACGCTTAAATGCAGAGTGCAGTTATATACATACACGCTCGTACATAAGTGAACTTTTTTTCGTTTATATCTTAAATGTGTGCAAAAAGTGCAACTGTATTTATGTGCATATATGTTTGTGCATGTAGTGTGTGCGTGAGTAACTGGTGCAGCTAACTGTAATTGAGTACATATCGCGTTGGCATTATGCAATTTCAATTAAAAAGCCAACTGTTTTCTTTTATGTCGTATGAAAAGTAACACAATACACACGCTCCAAATACATACACTCAGATAAAAAAAAAAAAAAAAAACAAATACAAAGCAACCGCGTCAAACTGAGAAAAAATAAACACAATCATCGGCGCTAAAAGCCGTTTCAATACGTTACAAAAGCAACCGAAACATAAGTCGTCTAAACCAAATATGGCGGCTGCTGTGCACATTTGCGTCAGCTGCTCACGTCTACGTCGACGCGGCGTCGGGATCGGCAGCGGCAGCACCTATAGCTCTTCCAGCTCCTCAATCTCCTCCAGCAATGCTATATTTTGGGCTTCGTTAACACTGCTCGCAGCCAGCTTGGCCATGGTGCAGAGTGCTGCTGTCTCTTTCGGTTAGTTGCCGTTACACTTTAGTACATAATTTATTATATATGTAGATGCTATAAAAGCTTATTATACCCTGTAACATGTAGGGTTAAGAGTATTATAGATTTGTGCAGTCAGTAAAATCGCGGCATACCATTACCTTGGATAACGTTTAAACTGAGTTCGCGCATTTTCGGAGATCATAAGAACTAGAAATTAGAGATTATTCGCATTACAAAATCCTTTGGTCAAAACTTGGCACAGTAAAATATCCTGCAAATTACAAAGAACCGATAAACTTCATTTTCAAACCCTCTCTCCAATGAACTGCTGCAGCTCCACCATATGTAGTGAGCTGCTGTCTCTTTTAGTTAGCTTGCGGTATATTTCTCTATATAATATATTCATATTTATTTCTTACAAAGCACAGCAGTTCAGGGAAGCACCCGCGAAAGTGACATCTTTAAAGTCAATTTATTATTAATTTTCTTTTTTTGAAGTGAAAAGATGAACTTTTAAATCTAACCGGTGAAGGTTACCACAACGACTATCCTTAAAAAATCTGTTTATTATGATGATAAGAAACATCTATCATATCTCTAAAAGATTTAAAAAATGGCGTGGAACAATGAATTCAATAGAATGTTTCACTCGTAAGAACTATAATAGGTGATAGCTTCATACGCAGGCCTGTTTTCTGCCTGCATCCAAAGTTCAGGTAGATTTAAAAAAAATTTAGTTTTTCTTATATTTTATTTTTGTAGTTTGAAAATAATCAAATGATTTTACATAATTTTGAAGCCAATCAAATTCAATTTGAGATCAAGTTGGTTCAATATTTTAAAGCTCCATCGATGACATTTATGTGCGAAAAATTACATTCGAAAAATGTTAATGGTTTTATAAATGCTGATGGTCAAAATTTTCGATGACATTTTCCGTTAGGGACGTTTCAAAGGCAGATACGTGCCGGCGATTTTGTTTGTAAAGTCTTGGAAGGCATAATCTATTTTGTTTAATTTGCAAAATTGAAATTTACACCAGGCATTTTTTTCTCTAGGTGGTTCTGTCTACGTCATCACAATAGCAGCTTTTATAATATACTTTAGTTAAATCCCCTTAATAGTTGCATGAGGAGCCGTGTGGGAAGCTACCTTCTCTTTCGGTACTTGCGAGTTACAAATTTTGTTATCGAATAAGTTTCCAAAAAATTACAATGGCATTCTTAATTCTACTTTTCACCCATTTTAAAAATATATGTTTTAGTATTTGTATTAGCTGATTTTAAAATGTTTTTGCACCACTGTGGGTCTGTTTTAAGTTATTTGTTTTTTTCGGTTGAAAATATGATTGGCAAACCGGTTGGAATGTCGAGAGACGCTCGTTCTGGCCGACGATACGTATTGACTGACCGTATTTGACCGCACATGTTGCTGATGCTTCAGTCGATGGGCAGAAAACCTTATCAATGTGCTTATTATGCATATAGAATTACCTTTGCCAACTTAATTACTTTCTGGCCAGAAGTTTGTCATAAATCATGAAGTTGGCAAAAAAAATAAAATAAGCGCAGTCTAGGCTCACACAGCTGTAGGCGGAAGTTCTTTCGTCTGAAACAATAAAGTGAATAATAAGAGAAGATTTTAATATTGAAAACAAAAACAAAAGAATACGCCAGTTGACAGACCTCAGCGGCGACCTCATTGTCATTGAAATACAGTTATAAGGCAAAAAAACAAAGACCTGGCCAACCGTTGGCTTAATTTTTTTTTTCAGTCGTTGCAATATTAACGCAGCTTTAACCCATTGTGGCCCATAGCTGCTTGCCACATGCCACTAAGGCACTGTTCCGTTGAACTTTAATTTGGCACAAAGCACTTAAAACGCAACCAAAGAAGAAAAAAATAAGTGAAATGAAAAGAAAGCGTCAACTTCAGTCTACGAATTTGGTCTAAAGTTAGTTGTATTGTTGAAACAAAATTTAAAGATTTTTTTGGTTTTTTGTTTTTTTTTTTTAACTAATATTACAAAGCCCAGTTAGTGTGCAAAACAAGAATCAATTAGCATACGTGACTATACACAAGTGGTATTATATAGAAACGCGAACCGGTTTTTGGCTTAGTTTGCAAATGCGCAAGAAAAACAAAAACAAACAAATCAAATCTTAAGTTTAAAGAAAAAAATAAAATTAATAGTGTTGTGAGTGTGCGTGCGATTTGAAAAAAAAACAAAAAAACAACTTGTTACTCGTAATACGCAGACAACTGGTATCTTAAGAGTCATTGAGGCACGTGCAGCAGCAGCTAGGGGATTTCCCCTTTTAAGGCACATGACCAACATTTGTTAAGGTGCCCAGCTGAAGGTGAAACCTATTGATTTAAGCGCACAGAATGCTGCTTGTAATGATGATGATGATGATGATGATGATGATGACGATGACGACGCTGATGGTGATGATGATAATATCAATGTCATGAAAGTTCACTTAATAGCGCCATACGCCCACCAGTTTTCAATTTAAGTTGCTCAACTTTTCATTTTTCTTTTCTTTTTTTTTTTTGCTCAATTGCAAATCAAATACATTTGTACAATTACTACAAACAGTGGCGGATTCAGTGCGAGAAGGGTTTTGGGCGACGAAATATTTAGCGTTGGGCCCGGTATTATTTTTATAAAAATGAGAAGAAAGTCACCGGTGTGTCAGCAGTTTTGAAATGTCTAATCATGTGGAAGTTCTTTTTGATTTATATTATCTATGGTGTTATTTTGCGCACGTGCTACTCACAAAAGCCATAAATTGTCAGATTTAAAAATAAAATCTCATACACTGCTGGCATATCAACAGACTCTTTTAAAGAGTTAAAAATTTTAAGCTTTGTTCTCTTTGCTCTCAGTCAGTAATCATACTGTCGATAACATTTGTACCCACCACCGAAATTGTTTTCTGAATCCGCTCCTGGCCACAAGGGAAGCTGCAAAAAGTGGACGCAACAGTGTAAAGAGTGCGGTGAAGAGCAAAAGCGAGGCATAGCTTTTGCCCAATGTGTAAGCGCTCAATTAAAATGCAAATTGGCAGCTAGTTGGTGCATCTACATGTGTGTGAGTGTGGGCGAAAGGTTAACCCCTAACAAGTGGTCGAACCGAGTTCCTATCTATTAAGGTAACAGCACACTTGGATAGCAGCTACATGTGCATGCATGAGTATAGGTATAGAGTTAACCCCTAAAAAGCGGTCGGACAGAGTTCCTATCTTTTGAGATAACAGCACTCCAGGATCACACGGTGCAGCTAACCCAGAATAAGTGGACGAACAAAGTTGCTCTCTTCTAACGCAAGAACATTCATGAATCACGTAACCCCTTAGAAAGAGTGGAGCACTCCTAGATGAAGCTACATATACAGAACAGAGTTACTCTCTTCTTTGGTAAAACATATCTTGGACTGTAGCTATATCTGTAAGCATGAAAACTTAAACATTATCCAGTGGTCGAACAGAGTCCCTATCTTCTAAGGGAAAATATATTCTATACCAGATTACACTGTGAAGCCACAGTAAAAGGCTTACTTATAACAAGCTGCCGAACATAGTCTCACTCTCTTCTATACCAACAGAACCCTCGGACTCTTTACACCCTAACCAGTGGTCGTTGAGAGCCCCTACGAGTAAAGCAACTCCTGGACCGCATGCCTTTTTTATGCTCGCTCTAAATTTATGTCTATTGCGTTTTGCTTAAACAAAAATGGCGGAAATATCTCCACAGAGTTTTTAGCTCTTTTGTTATTAGGTTTTTTCTATTTCCTTTATGCATCTCTAACGGGACTTGCAGTTTTTAGTACAACGGAAAAAATTAGAGTCCACTCAAATGAATTCTCTTAAAAATGAGTAATGGTAGGACCCCATTCGTTGTCTATTTACCAGCAATTGGCGGTAGTTGGCCTACTTTGCAACAATTCTTCGGCCAAACTCTTGTTAATGGCAAACATACGCACATATGTATAGTATTACATATGTACAGTCTATAGCAGTAGTATGTACACATACATATATTGCTTGGGGCATCCAGTCGCCTTGAAAGCAAATTTAGTGCCTTGGTAGCCATTAAGGCGTCTTGGGTTGGCAACCACGTTTTAAGTTTTTGGCACTGCAACTAGCGCTTTTTTGTCGTTAATTCCCGGCTAATGGCAAAAATTGCACCGTTGATTTATATATGTACATACATGCATATAAATCTATACCTAGTATATGTACTGTGTGGCCGTACATATATGTAGCTATTAGCCAGCATTCTGTTCTAGCCGACTTGGTTGGCCGGTTAGGTTGCAGTTAGCTGACTAAGCAGCAACAGTTACCAATGCCGTTAGTTGGAAGTGTGTTGCACGCAAAAGTGGCAGCAACTACAGAATCTGAAAGACTACGCTCTATGGCTAACTAACTAGTAACAACTAAAGCTAAACAAATATATATACCAGAAAGAGTTTCTTAATTTAGTGTTGAGAATTTTACATACACTTTCTTAGGAGATTTTTAAACATTGTCGATCTTGTACGATAAGCTTTAGGAAGTGCTTATTGCACTATGGGATACATTTATTATATTTAATGTTTAACTTCATCTTAAAAATCTTACATTTTGCCACAGTATGGAAATACATTAAAAATTCTTCTTTTAAGACTATAATTAAGAAAATTTGCATCTGATAATAATAATCTGATAATTAATAGTTACTTCGTCATTATATTTAATAAGACTAACTGAAATTATAAAAGAAATTTACAGAAAAATTTAAAGAATTTTCTAAGTACATATAACAATTATAGAATAACATATAAAATAAAAATATGACAATAAAAATACACAAGTAAAATCCTCTTTGCTCTGACAAGTGAATAAATTTACAAATCTTTTTAATTTTATAAATATATGAAACTAAGTAGCACAGTGCTTACTTATAACCCAAGAATGGGAGAACCAATTTTTTTAACATTTGAATCCCGAGAATCGAAAAATGCACAAAAATATTTTTGAAGAAAATATTTGTTCTCATGTGTTTTCTATTATACAAGAAATTTATCCAAAAAGATGAAGAATTTTCTAAAAACAGCAGGTATACTACCATAATATACGACAATATGACAAAAAAAAATAGGCAAGTAAAATCCTTTTTGTTCACTTATGAATAAATAAGTTTTAATTTATTCTTACAAATCTCTTCATCCTTTATATAAAACAACTCAAAAATAGACCAAATATCTGATTTTATTTGACTTGTCTTCGCTCCCAGCATCGAAGAAATGACCCAAATTTATTTTCTTATGTACATATTTTGTATGAAATGGCTTTTTATACCCTGTACCGTATGGTACAAAGGGTATATTGTGTTTGTGCAAGCCGAAGTCGGGGACCCCCCAAAGTTACCTAAAGTATGATCAGAGTGACTAGAGAAGTCGATATACCCATGTCCGTCTGTCCGTCTGTCCGTATGAACGCCTAGATCTCAGAGATGGTAAGAGCTAGAGCAACCAAACTTTCAGATAAGATCCCTTATTAATCCATAGGAGACAAGTTTATTTTATTTTTTTGATATCGGGGTTATATTATATAGCTCCCATAGGGGTGTTTCAGAGGACCTCGAAAAAATCCAAAAGTTTTAGATGGATAATTCGTTTGTTTATGACGATATCGTAGCCAAATTTGGCACTCAATCGTTTTTTAGAGTTCCCAAGCACTGTGCCAAATTTTATTAAAATCGGTTGACTATATCATATAGCTCCCATAGGACCAATCGGTCAAAAAAACATTTTTTCTACAAAATTCGTTGTGTTTCGTTTGTTTGTGAATATATTATAACCAAATTTGGCATTCCGAAGTTTTTTAGAGTACCCAAGCACTGCAGCAAATTTGATCAAAATCGGTTGACTATACCATATACCTCCCATAGGAGCGATCGGTCAAAAAAACATTTTTGGTGTCGTAATCTAATTTGGCAATCGAATTTGGTGTTCTTAAGCAATTTACTGGATTTTATTGCAAGCAGTGGAACAGGGTATCCCAAAGTCGTCCGCGCCCGACTTTAACGTACGCCATCTTTTTATTATATCTCGATAGCTGACAGAATTCGATGAATATTTTTAACGATATGTTTTCAATAATAGAAATAAATATGCAAAAAATGTTATATGGAAAGTCTGAACACCCTTGATAAAAATTATTTTAAGAACAAATTTGTACACTCAACATCAAAATCAATTTCAATATCATTTAGTACATAGTTTATATCTAAGCCAGTGATGGGCAGTCTTTCAATTTACATAACTCGCGAGGCTATTGCACCAAAATCTGCCGAAGCGCAGTCGGCTCATGTACGGTCCAAGTGTGTGAAATTTCTCGCTCGTTTTTGCTTAATTGCGGTACTTCCTCTCTCGTGCGCTTTTGCTTACTGCGCTGTTTACTAACACAAAGAAATGTTTGTTGGTATGAGTTTGGCCCATCACTGATCTAAGCCAACGTTCTGACAGGACAACGTCTGTTGGGAGCACTAGTTGCCTACAAAGATAATAGCCATAGCTCATAGGCACTTTGGAGGTGGTTCTCAAAAGCTCTAAAAACGCCGCATTGTATATTCTAATTCTAATCACCTCAATTTAGTGTCCTTACCTGATCTTGTCTATTGTAAAGCGAAACCACTTGGCGATATGAATTCAAAGAACCACATTAATGTGAGATGGGGCTATTAAGTGTTCTTTGAATAAACTGATAGTTAAGTCTAATCATGCCTAGAACTAAAAACTACTTTTAATGTTACTTTTTTTGCCTTCTCAAATTGGAGACTATAAGAACAGAAGAAACTCACATTGCGTCATTAGAAATGATACTGTATTAAAAGACAACAAAAGGATCGTATAAATTTCTTCGAAAAGGTAATTCTTCTATAAAGCCAACCGCTGCATCGCGAAGTTTGACATTTTTAAGCCTTAAAATACTATGAACTTTTTCAACTGTTTTTTGAAAATTCTATCTAAATTTGTATGCGTTTATTTTTTTTTAACTTTGGAGATATAAAACATCTTAGCCAGATTGCATAGATGGAATTCATACGATTAACAGATCGTACCCAGACTCAATTCTTAATGATACATAAATATTATTTGCTATAAGTGTTCGATGAACTCGGTAGGAATGAATTGTGGAAAAAGCCACATACAAAGAGAGCTCAATAGACTTTTTGAGTATCCAAAACAACAAAGTAATGGGTCATCCGCAGTAAAACACGTATTTGGCACCCAAGGCTTTTTTATATTTCTGCACATCGAAAACAAATGATGAGGGCAATGATTTTTAAAGCCTGATGTGGCGCATACTATTGCATTCAAAATGTGTGCTTTGGAGCTATCTGATTGGGATTAGCAAAAGTGTTTTAGAATTGCTGCATTGAGTATTGATTCTCATGAAAAATATTTAATAAAAAATTTTCAAACCATTACCCATGATCCTCTAATTAGAAGATTACGCTCTGCGTAGGTGCTCTATTTACTTCTAGGTTCAATTTTGTATAGCAGCCAAATGAAATAGTGGTTCAATTTTAAGCAAACTTTACACAAATGGGAAGACGAATATGAAATACATTCACATGTCAGATTTTTTTTTTTAATTTTTTTAAATTCCATATTTATGTCAGTTGTATTTTGTTATAGTCTAAACATTTGTGTAATGTTTCATTAAAATTAGTGCACTATTTTATGTAGCTGCAATACAAAAATTGAACCAGTTTCCTGTGCAGCAAACCCGCGCACTTCTTTGTGACACCTTGGCATCATGACCATTGCCGATAAAAAATGTTTGCTTTTGTTCTTTGCTCCCGAAATATAAAAGGCGACCTTTGCATACTAGAAGTGCTTTCAAATTTTAGCTATGGTAATATGTATATGCATAAAGTTATAAACTTTGTAAGAAATTTGAATTTATATCTTTAATAGAAATGGTTTCAACTGACTAAAATTGAAGACCTATGTATACAAAACCCATACATAACATAAGCAGCTTTTATGCTTTGATTTCACCAAAAAGTTTCTACACAATTGAACTCTTTGACATGATCCACTTTTCTTAATAACGGTCTATTTGAAAGTTGCTTGGTTTCTAGATTTTTGCAAACCATTTTCAGGGTGCTTGCCCTTCACCTAGTTAAAGGTGCGAAGCGTACTGGATTAAAAGAACTAACACTCAACTGACAGTTATGATAGTGAAAGCAGTAAAAATAAGATATGCGTTCAAATAAAAAGATGGATACAAAAATTTATGGGCTTTTATAACAATAATATAGTGGATAATACATAGGATTTTGTGGATAAAAAGTACAAAATTTTGTATTTTTATAATACTACTTACTGTACTTAGTTCTGTAAAGTAATGTTACTAAATAAATACCTTTTTTTTTGGATATACGATATTGGCCGATCAGATCTTGATTAGCATAGCATTTTTAATAACTGGGTAGGAAGTGTACGGAGATCAACCGGATGGCTTATATAGTGCGGGCTTAAACTGCAAATTCAATTGCGAGATTTGACAAAGTTTTCCGACAACCGAATTGTTTAAATGAAAATTTTTGAAAAATCATTAAATCCTATATAGATTAAAAATGATGATCATAAATATTTTTTTTTCACAAATCTGTTTAATTTACAATTTTTAGAAAATATCCCGGAGAAGGGAAATATTTTGTTAATTGTTTGTTTGTTGAAAATTTAAGTAACATATATAAGGAGACTCCGGAGACCCTTCAAAGTTACCGCCAGGAGGACTAAACAAATTGAACTAGACATGTTCGTCCGTCCGTCAATCTTTTTGTCAGTCTGTCTATCAAGCTTAGATCTTCGAGACTATGAGAGATGAAATAAACAAACTTAACAGTTGGATGTATATGGCCAGCCAGATCAAGATTAAATTCTTAAAAAAAAAAAGATAGTCACTACAGAGCCCGTACTTTTCTCTTAAAGGCTTTACCAGTGTTGCTAAGAGCCCACTTCTGCAAACTACTATTTTATATATTAAATACGGACTAAAACAGATGCACTCAATTTGTATGACTCATGTGGAAATATTAATATTAAAGGTTAAGACATAAACCTAGCCAATATAAAATATATTGTAATGGTTTTTTTTTTGAGACAATCGCTTTTTAGAGATCAGTTTTTTCAGCCACCAAAAAAATATTGTTTCTTATTAAAAGTTTAAAGTTAGCCTTCAAAACATTTAATAGACAGGCGTATTGGTTCTGGAAAAAGCTTTTTTTGCAGCAATATGACTTTTTCCAAATATAAATTTCGAGATATTCTCTTTGAAGATAAAGAAAAATCTATTTCGATATTTTCACATTTGAAGTAATTAATCGGACTATACACGCTTGGAGGTGGCTCACTGTCAATAAGTAGGACATAGGTTGGTACTGTTTACATATTTATGAAATATTGATAAACTAATCTTAAGAGTATGTACTTTAGGGAAGTCCAAAAATTACTATTAAAGTAACTAAGCGTAACTTGAAGCAAATCAAAGGACTCTCTTAAAGAGTATACAAAGCAAATAATACGAATGAATGCATGTCAAGTTCTGCTGGGAAATGATTTTTCTGTTACTGTCTAGATTTTGGCTTCAAGTCGTAATCTTGTTTTGAATTTATTTGGTGTTGTTGTTGTTGTTGTTGCTACTGTAAGTGCTACACAAATAGAGGAAGGCAATTAAGATGTGGATGGGTGAAGGCGTTGTTGTTGACGATGACGATGGTGATGATGATGATGATGATGATGATGATGATGGGGACATTTTCGCTTGACCTATTAGCAAAATTGGCCAACGGGAGTTTGTTGCGCAACTGCACAATTGCTGGTCAACACATGAGTTGTTTATATAGATGTATGTATATGTTGTATGTGTCAACAAGCGGCATAAAAAGTTGGTCAAAACAACAACAAACAACAACAACGGGAGTGAAAGCGAGTGCAGCAAAAACACTTAACCCTCGGCAGTTCTGACTTTGATAGTTGACCCATTTTTAGTAGCAAATAAAAACAAACTGCACTCGACGTTTTGTGTGTGTGTGTGTGTTTACTAGTAGTATAATTTTTTAAAAAACAACAACTTGAATACAACTAGTTGTTTTTTTTTCGAGTGTCTCTTTGCTTTGGTATGCAGCAGCGCGTAATTATGATGAGTGTGCAACCTGCCACATGCCACATGCAACATACAAGGCAGGCATAGAATTTATTATTACTATTATGATGGCATCAACATCAAGAGTAGTGTACAGTGAATGCCAACTTCCACCAGAGAGCCGCCTAATAATAGACCCAAGAGCTTTACATATGAGTCCAACTTAATACAAAATTCGTTTTCATTTGTGGTATTTCGGTGTAAACCGCCGTAAACAACGAAAGTGTTCATGAGTGCAACGAGGGTTGCTTTTTACGTTTTGAAGTATTTTTGGCGCCTTTTCGTTACTTCGAAGGTGTCACCTCTAATATAAGCTTTTTAAAGGCTTCAACAGCCTCTTCTGACTGCGATAAATTATAGATAGTCGGCAATAAAAGGATTTGGATGTTTATCATACAAAATTTCATACGACGAGCCCACACACGATGCAATTGATGGTATGACTTGGGTTAAGTCACAAATCAGGGCTGTCGAGCGGATAACCCATTTATATCGTATTTTGAGTGCTGAAGTTCTAGATAGAGCTGGCAATGCCGACATGAAAGACATTAACTTCCATTCTCCTAAAATTTGTCACAAAGGTATGGTTAGGGACAGGTCCGTAGACAGGGGAAGGGGAGTTATTGCCACCGGAAATCTTCGTAGATTTGTAAAATCACTTAAATTCTTTGGGAAAAAGGAGTTTGCTGAGGGATCGACGGTAGTTATCATGGCGTCCGCAGTTGTCTTTCGGTAGGCCTGATTAAATAATAATCAGAATTGACCGTTCTCTGCTGCTACAACAGAATTAGATGGTTTTTTTTTTAAGAAGTAGGCGACATCTTTTGTTTGATGTGGCTCGTTTTGGAACACCCAAACGGTCAATCTGGTAGGGTCGTCAAGAGAAAAGTAAAGTTCCCAAAAACCATAAATTTTTTCTGATACAACACCGTTTTTATGACGAACTTTACGGAATTTGAACTGCAGCGGATTTTTATAGTGTAAACAAGCAGAAAATGCCGAATATTTGCATTAATTCCAAAAATGCAACTCAAGTCGTGAAACTCAATACATTTCTAAACCATTCAATTAGCAATAAATAATTAAAAGTTGAAAGAAGTCCAAACAAACCTCTCCTAACCACCCCCATAAACTGTAAATGTGCTTAAGACATAAATAGTTTTTCTATTTTTTGTATCTCTTTGCTCGAAAATCCAATGCAAAACACGACACGTTTTTCGATTTTTACATCTCTTGAATTAATTTGCAATACGAAACGAAAAAGCTTGTTCACTCCTATGGAAATCCAAATCTACAATTTTTGAAAAAGAAGAAGGAGTACGCAGTGGTAAAGTCAGTGACGGAGCTAGGTTACGTTTGGGCAAAGAAAATAATTTTTCAATAGAAAGTATAGCAAAATTTGATATTATTTCTTAGTTCATCGTTGAGCGAGTCGTTTTATTTACCGAATGAACACTCTCACGTAGACGCACGCAGGTAGTGTGAAAATAAATTTCAAGGCTCTCTTGCTCCATTGATAACCTCAATGATTAAATATATCATAAAATGCCTTTCGCTTCCTTTTCTTAGCTCCTTTCAGTAAAAAAATTTCATTCTTTATGACATTGAATATATACTTACTATTTAGATCATAAAAGTTAATTTCAGACAATAAATTATATTTCTCTTTATATAGTTTTTCATTAAAGATTCCATACCATTCCCCTTTATTTTCTCACAGGGTTAGGGTTTCAAGATGACAGAATAGCAAAGACTAGCCCTGTATTCTTTTAAACTAATGACCTTCACGCTTCGTCTAAGCTGATTCCTTTGATTTGGAACCTTTTTAAGATTTCGTTGATGGATTGTAGGACTTCTGTGCTTAACATAAGAATGACTATAAAATGGAATTTTTCAATAGTGCTGCGTCCTCCTTCGATTACGACTTTAATTTAAAATCTTCGGCACCCAATAGCAAGATCAACTGTTCTTTGGAAATCTTCTACCCACGAATTCATTCTTCTTGGGCTAAAGAGGTCTTACTTTTCCAAAAAAGTGCTCAGATTCATATCCTCCTCGACGTCGGCGCTTACAGTCTTACCCTTTAACTTAATATTTCGTAGCTTTTAACGATTTTTGAATTTCTCAACCCATCCGCGACTGGCAAAAAAAAACATTTTCTTCTTTGATATGCGAAAAAATAAGCCCATATAAGAAATATAGTTATGCAGTTGATTGGGAGGACCTTGAAACGGGGTTCAGGTGTATTACTATCAAAAAAATCAACTTGCCAAATTATTCACGTTTTATTAGCATGTTTCTGTCGAGATAAATTTCGCAAGTATTGATAAACATTATGAAGAGTAAGAGTGCACGTAGAAGAGCAAGTTCTCAGTAGATTTGTGCTAAAAAAGTCTGATTTTGAGAGATCTGGTCACACTTAAAAAAGCCAAGGTGGTTAATATAAAAGCAACCCTCTCACGTTTGCCTTTTAATGGGCGTGAAGGCCGAGTTCGTGTTACCCCCAAAACCCTAGGCTCTTGAGTTGCACGCACTTGAGGCTACTTGGTTGAGTTGTTGGCTATTGACAGATATCATAGTATGCAAACGATTTTCTAGAAAATTATTTACCTATATTGTTTTCTAATGTTTGTTTGTGAGTAATCAAGTATGTATCTACTCACATTAGTCATATTAGTACTCATGTTTGGAGCTGTGGCTGACCTTGTTCAGCTATAAGCATAAACATAGTAACTCATGCAGTTTGTTTACTTAGCTAAAGATCGAGTTTTACAAATGGAAATCATATGTAAATAAGTACTTTTGTATATGCCAACTACTTCTTATGTATCACTTGACTTCTCTCTGCTCTGCTTGTGCACTATGCGTGACTTATATAAGTACTTTCCCCCTCAAAAAAAATTTTTGCGTTATGCTCTAAAAATGGCTAAAATTTTTAACGGAAAATTAAGTGAAATTATAAGTGGCACCGATGCGCTGCCCTTTCTTTCCTAAAATCGAGCGTAACTCGGTCACCTCTAATAGCTGGACCCCCCTTACCTAAGTAATACAAACAATACTCGTGCTCGTACTATGCTAGTCATTCATTTAGAGCAGCATTTAACTTGATTTACGCTTTTAACCCAATTAGTCAGAGTTCACTGGCATGTAATCATTATTGTTGTTGTTGTTGCAAACCATTCATTACCTTGCACTCAATTTTATGAATGGCCCAATCAGACAAAATCATCTGTTATAGTAGCATTTGAGATACTTATGTATCTTGCACTGCATATATCTAGATATAAACAATAGAAATTACTGTACGTTTCGTGTGTGAGTTAAATACTTATTAGAACTAATTATCGCTTATGTCAGTGCTAACTGTAACTCGTTTAGCCGTTTAAGATTCCCACAGAAATGTTTGATAGATAGTATATTTATTTACATATATTTAAATACATAGTATCTTAGCTAATGAACTGCAGTTGCTAGGAAGGTTTTGTGGCCAAATATAAAGAAAATTATTGTATTCAAAATGGTTGCAACGGCAGCAAAAAAACGGCAACAACAACAACTACTACGGGTATTAATGTCAAGTTCGATATAACTTGCACATACATACGTTTATAATTATATATATACACGATTATGCACTTACATGTGTACAAATTGCATATAATAAACAAATGCAAATGCAGTCCGAATGCAACGTCAATTTCAGCGCCAAAAATAAATAATTTATTGTAAGCCCCCGTTTCGGATTGTCGCCATAAACTGCCTAATGCATAAAATTATATTTTGCAATAATAGGCGTAAAATTTACTCACGATTATAAAGATACTACGATCGTAAATTGAGTGCAGTCACTGACCCAGAATACAATTTAAAAATACACGAAAGAGTGGTTTTTTATACACTGTAATTTCGATACGAGTGTATCTTTTAAGTTATTGAAGAAAGATAGTTAGTTTTGATAAATGAAACTGTGGCCTAGAAGGAAGACCGTAGGACCCTATAATCTAAGCCCGCCTCCGAAGATGCTCTTAACATCACATTAGAGAATAAATTTACTCGATTTTAAGTTTAAAGTCCAGTACGCAGCATCGAAAAAAGCCTCGAGACAAAACAAAACTTTATATAAGCTTGCAAAATTGTTAGCGCCAGTGCTGTCCTTTTTATTAACAATTGGGCTAGATGGCTCTAGTCATCACATCAGCTGTTCTGTTTTACCGCAACAAATACCAGAAATGCGAAAAATAGTACTATGAAATGAATATAATTTAGCACATAATGTTTGCACGGTCACACTATTTATTTTCCTCCCAAAATATGTGGAAATTTTTGTCTCGATGCGTTTTTGTATCCTGCTTACTGGTCATTATATTTTGCGTCTAACATTGAATTATTATTTATTTTCCTCCCAAAATATGTGGAAATTTTTGTCTCGATGCGTTTTTGTATCCTGCTTACTGGTCATTATATTTTGCGTCTAACATTGAATTATTATTTTAAGTTAAGAAAATGCTTTATAGTTTTCCAAAGTATTCTTCATTATGATCAATGGCTCTTTTTTATGCGCTGAAAACTATTTTCAATCGGGGTAGGGATTCTCAAGTTAGGCGAGATCCAATGCGAGCAAATCTGCTTGGCGTCCAATTGATTTAATGTCCAAGGATACCTGAATCTACAAATTCTCTCAGGGCGATCTTTCTTTATAATTTAGTGCATCGATGTTTTCTGCAATTGCGGTCGATTTTGAACAACTTTTACGAATACCTACCAACTCAAAAAAAAAGACAACTACACTTGGATTCGATTTTCTCGCACCTGGGACTTTAGACGACTTTAAGTTTTTAAGCCAAGTCTCTATTAAGTCCGCCACTCTTATATTTGTTCTTACAATAGAGACGCTTTGAACTTTAACCTTTGGACCACTATTTTCCGATTATCTCCGATAATTACGGTCCGATATGAATTTGGAGGGATCTCTACCTGAACATTCCATATATCAAGTCCAAACCTCAAATTTGATTATCCTAACACGGACGTAGTACATCTATATCAATTACTTTTGCCCTTATGACCATATTAAAGTTATCTTTGATGTGTTTCTAGTATCTCATTCTCTATGTTACATACATTTACACAAAATCAATATACCTCTTAACTAAAGGTACAGGGTCTGAACTACAAAAGAAATCGATTATAACCGAATTGCCAAGCACGATATTTCTACTATTGAAAGTAAAATTTTTATTAGTAATTATTATTTTTTTAAAAATAAATTCGTAATTTGGTAATGTTAACAATGGTTTAAGGAAGAAATGCTCTTGAAGATCATTTCGTAGTCGTTGTAAGAATGTCTAGTCTTGATTTTGAGATTGAAAGTACTTTCTTCCTGATTTATGGCAAATATAAAGCATAAAAAAAAAAATTTACAAAGGTTTCAATCAGAAATTCCCAATTTGAGAATGCCTTGCATGATTTTAAGAACAAGAGCATTTAAAATTTAGCACAGCATTTTTTTTGGTAATGTGAAAGCATTTTAAGAATGTTAAGTCTTAATGCTGAGATC
Source organism: Chymomyza fuscimana (assembly GCA_949987675.1). Classification (NCBI taxonomy): domain Eukaryota; kingdom Metazoa; phylum Arthropoda; class Insecta; order Diptera; family Drosophilidae; genus Chymomyza; species Chymomyza fuscimana. Next base: position 70,886,407 of record OX465089.1, read on the forward strand.
CATCCCTCATACCCACCCAAAAGTTTTTTACTACCTAGCCTTTCCTTTTGGTATAGTCTTTAAATTGTTTCAATTTAGCAAAGTACATGGTATATTATAGTCGGTCCACATGGTTATTCAAGCCGAAACATAGTACCACAATTGACAAGTATGGTAAACACATATAATACAGGTCTACATAGCATGTGTTTACCTACAGTGAAACCTCTATAAAGGTGTTAAGGTCGTTTCTAGACAACAGCTCTCAGAATGGGTTCTGGATTTATGATAATATTCATACCTTTCGTGGTTAATAAGTTTATTTTAGGTACAGCTCGAGTAAAGTATAAATTCTGTGGTCATGTTTCGACTAATTGTTTCTTGATATTTTTATTTTTTTCCCCAAAAACATTTCGTCAAAGATAAGGCTAAGAAAAAAAAGACTGAAGGTTTTGAAAGGTTTTTGTTATTTAAAATAACATTGGTAATAAAACAAGTTTTCAAAATCATCAAAACTTAGTACTTGCAGATTGTAATAACCAAATTTAAGATTTCGACTCCATCTTTGTTCAGTTAGATCAATTCTATGATGTTTTTTTCACGCCTACTTGATCACAAAATAATTTCAAAGTACATATAGTATATTCTGCAAAGTTATCTATTCGTTTGTAGAAACTTTCTAGTATGATCATGCTTTTCTTCGAATACAGCGATCCCCGAATCGTATAAAAAACTTTTTTGGATATCCGAAAAAGATTTTTTGAGGTTATGCATTATGACATAAACACATAAAAAAAAAATCGATTTTCAGATTCAGAGGCTAAGCCATGTCTATTCAAGGTACAAAGCCACCACTACGTCAGGAGATATAACCTTAAAAAACATTTTTTAAAAAGGTATTTCGGAGGTCATCTCACTCATCATCACTCCAAATTAAAAACTATTGAACCATAAGTAATGCACTTTTGGGGCCTCAATTGTATCCAGTATAACATTTGTCACTTCCCACAATTTCCAACTACAAGTGTGAATCTGAACCTGAGTTTGGTATCGTACGCTCACGCCAATGGATTTTTATTAATTTAACTAGTGAAGTATATATGTATGCCTATGTAACCACTATATACTCGTACATACATAGATAGCATGGTCGAAACATTTTAACCTCTGACATGCACAAGGTTCGAGTGCAAAATAATTGAACAGGCAGCAGCATCGAAATGAGTTTTTCTCCACATACTCACATACTCGCAAACAAACACTCATACGAATGAATGAATATTCGTATCTCTAGAGAGAGGTGTAGAGGTACAAAAGATGAGCAATTCAATTATTGAATTCAAACATCAAACTAATTGAATTTCAGTTAAATTGTATTGTACGAGTGTGTAAGTAGTGTGTAGTTCGAATGTGTTTGGTGAAAGTGTCACACCAAATCAGTAACATCAATATTTATGTGAACTTCTTTCGAGATGCTATCGATGATGATGATGATGATGATGATGATGATGATGATGATAAGCACAATACTGGTATAAGAATTTAAAAGTACTATTGTGACGACTATTCGGAATTTAAAAGCTGGGAAGGTACTACTACATAGTAACAGTTGCTATTTTTAGATGTTTGTTCGCAAGCTTTTGTCAATACAGATGATGGGACATTTGTTGATTGACAAGTTAAGAACTGAGAAGATGTACGATACCAAATAGCAGCCAATATACTCACCGAAAGATATGTGTTTACCAACTTGGGTAGGTCTATAGCAACAAATACACATTTACCGAGCTCTGCTAATAAACTGTTTTCATTAAATCATTTTTTCACAATACTCTCTGGTCAATAAAAAAACCAATATAACTGCTTATGTTTATTTAACGCGAACAGAAAGATGTGCATATAAAAATGATACTGACTGTTAACAAAGCTCTATGAAAGATATAAACAATTTTTAATGAGTTGTTTGACTCTTTTTTTTATAAGGTTTTTTCCGCTTATCAATTATAAATATATTTATATGCAGTTAAACTGAATCATTTAAATTTAATTTAAGCTGTGATACTTACCATATATTTTTGTAATGTTTTTTATACAAAAATTCTTATCATATTCTCGCATAATGATTGAGCTACGTTCTTCTGGCCGTCTGTCTGTTCGTCTGAACACCTAGAATTCGGAGACCACAAGAGCTAGGGTCACAAAAATCAACTTTGTTGAATTATGTCCATATATCTCACAACGTTCCCTCATGTTGTTATAGACGACTCAGAGTCACCAAATTCTATAAGTAGCCTCTTGTGGCCCTAATAAACATAACCACATTGACTTTTCCGATGCGATCCCCCTACCCTGATTTACGGTACACCTGTCTACATATACACTTGTAACTTACCACAGATATTTTAAATATTAAAATTGTTTCAATTTTATGGAACTGATAGGTATAAATATCATACTGCCGCAAAAAACAAACTTTTTCAATTGAAAACTGGTTGTATACTACTAAGAAGCAGTTTGGACCTAAATACTAATCAGAAATATATTGTTTTTAGGAAAAAGGATAAAGGGTTTCCCACTGTCGGCCCACGATCTCGATAGTAGCATTCAACATTTATCGCTGAATCCAAATGCGGGGTCCACAAACCCTAAGTACATTAGGGTTCTGACATAATCTCAAAAAAACCCAAATTTTTTCGTGCTGTCCGCGAAGTTTTGAGGAGTCGGCAAATTCGAATCTTACGTAAAAAAAACCTAAGCATGTCAGTTCTCTGAGATAACCTCCAAAATACCTACCTTTATTGGGTTTTTGTGGGCTCTGACATAACCCCAACACGTGCTGGGGTTTTTTGGGCCTCGAATTCGTATTCTGAGACCCGACAACATTTGCTGAAAATCGATTTTTATTTTGTGTAGCTGTGTTATAACATAAATGCAGTTCACATGTTCACATGTCCGATGATATTTTATATATATTTTTGGGATCTCTTCGTCTAAATCCGAGCTTGTTGAAGCCCTATAAGGTCAGCGTTCTCAGATAACATCCAAAATAACTCGTTTTATGGGGTTTTTTAGAACATGTTACAATCCTCACTTGCCGAATTTTGTTTTAACCTCGGTTTCGGACTCAGGAACACTAGAAACAATTTTTTTTTTTTGTTGTGTGGCTATATTCTAATCCGTCTGAAAAATGCTTGAATGATAAATTTTCAATTTGCCCAAAGATGTTTTTGACAGCTCGATGTTGTTCTATGCTGAAAGAGATACTTGATACCATAACAGATTGCTCTTAGGTTGATACTCGGATAAAAGTGATTTCTGACATATCAACTAGGTTTATCTAAGGAGAATATTTTTATCATCATACCTCCGATTTAGATACAATAAAGTTAATGTAAAAATTTAATGAGTTAAATGATAAGTGCATGTATATAGTCAACCTACCAACATAGATATAAGCAGTATTAAGTTTTTATCCTTAGGGGTGTGGGTTTTTATTCTCCAAATGTTTTCCCTTTATTTAATAGTATACATAACAAAGCAAAATAGAGCCCTAGGCCTGAGCTATTACTAAATATATTAGAAGCATAAATCTTAAATGCAATTAATTAAAATAAATTAAATTTCATTTTGAAACATTATACATAACGCTCTTTTAAGATGTTTAGTATTTTCTACGGAAGAGCGTATTAGAAGAATCTAATTTATAAATTTATGACTTACATGATTTCAACGCTTATCAAATAAGCTTATCTTTAATATATTTTAAAGTATTTTTAATTTGATTTATAAATTATTTTTGACCCATTCTATGCACTTTTACAAATAATTTAAGTCTGAGTAAATATACTTAAATCTTCTGTTATGGCGCGACGAACCCGATGTGGGTATCGCTCGCCTCCATTCCTATCCGTTTTCCGCTTTATTTTTTTAAATCAATTATTCTTATTCTACGTCAGCGTGCCGAACTATTATTAAGATAAATTAATTCATTTAATTATGACTATTCATTTGCATTAAGAATGCATTGAATCATTCATTCACCTTATCTTAAGTGTTTAGGTAAAGTGTCGCACAATAAACTATTTGATTCAATCAATTGCTGAAGAGCCATTTGTTGCTTTTATACAATTTATTTGATTTATCTATGCTTCAATTGATTAATTGCAAATCAATTAACCTTACATAAAATCAGCTCGATTTTAAATTTTTCGGTATATATAAAAGAAATTGTGTCTTAAAAGAATGTCTTTGATTCAATTCATTGATACGTATCATGTGTTGCTTTTTCTTCGAGCTATTTCGAGTCAATCAAAAAATTTATTTTATGATATTTCCAATGACTAAAAGCTAAGAGACTTAAGATACTTTATTGAGAATTCAGAGTCCTCTTTACACTAGATTCTATCACTAGATTTTGAACTATTAACTCTCTTCTACTTTTAATACTGATCAAAGCTGATAATTTCTGTTTAATGTTTTAATAACTGGGAGATTATTATGCAGAATTTTCACGAATCGCTTTAAAAAGTTCACTACATAGTGTTTTAATGAAGATTAAATTATTGTAGACTGAATCTTGGGAAGAATGTAGCTTGCGCTACCTGTATCTCTAACTAAACTTTTTTTTTTGTTTTCGTCTACAGGAGATCTGCTGTCACATCCAACCTTTAAGCCGCTGTGCAGCGCTCAGCAAGAGCACTTCATCGAGAGCGAGGGTAAAGAATCTAGTCTCATTATAGAACTAAAGCCGGGTGCCTATGGAGCCAAGCATTCGTCCTGTTCGCGTATTTTAAGCGCTCCAACCGGCTATGGCTTTATAGTGCGTCTCATACTGCCCAAGCTACGTCATCAAACAGTTGGAGCAGCGAGTGTTGGTAGCAGCAGCACTTCATCTGGCATAATGCCTGCTTTTGCCACGCTCAAGGCCAGACAGTCGGGATCAGCTGTTGCGGATGGTAATCTTGATGTCTCGGCCTCAAGTGAAGTATCCAGATTAATGGAGCAGCTAAATTCAACAACTACGCCACCATCGCTCAAGTCTATCAATGGACGCAGCTGCCCATTGAATATAGTAAGTATTCACACCTTGTAGCTAATATGTAGCAGGGGCACCCTGTATTTGCGAAGCACTAATTAAATTATTTGTGCGTTGATCATGACGCCTTTTGGCAAAGCTTTTGGTCAAGGCATGTGAAGATTTGTGCACAATTAGTGAGGAATTGTTATATTCAGCACCTTCTATTTTTGGGTTTTAAAGATTTGCCAAATGGGCTTTTAATTTTGCTGCGCATGTCTGGTTTGATCTTGGCTTAATTTGAGCATGACAACAAGCAAAGAGAATGATAGAGAGTACGAAAAAGAGTTTCGATTAAAGATTGTTTTTTGGTAAAAAAAAGCCAGAGGTTTTTTTTAGCTTTAACCATTGTTTGGACATGAAACGCTTTGGAAGTTAATAAGTTTTTGCAGACAATGATGCGGCAAAAATTTTATAAGGTGCATTAAAAAACAGAGTGGAAAATTTTTGGCTCTTTGAAGGTATTACAAATTGCAAACAAAATTCGGATTTGAAATAAAAACCACTGCCAACTTTTCTAAGATTTTGAGCACTGTCACTGAACTCATACCAAACTGCTAAGCCGATTTCGATGATTTATATAGTGATTTGAGTAGGTTCCTGCGTGCTTTGTAATCGCATTTTGAACGGATCTGTTTTCAAAAAAAATCTATAATTTGGGCATTTGGCATATATTTTGCGTAAATTTCAAGCAAGGAGGAGAATTTCCTGATTGAGAACCACATTACAAAAGCCAACCGTTCCATTTTCTCCAGTTACACCTATTACCTGTTACCATGGTCTAATGGGTCTAATGAAATCTTCTAAAGATGTAGTCAAAAGCAATTTCGGACCTCCATTCCTATAATATCAAAATCGATGTTAAATATCACTAGGTATACAGTTGTCCGAGAATTCGAATAACGAAAATACGTTTTCGGGCAGGACATTGTGCATCGGGTCCGCGAATAACACATTTCCTCAAAAAAAGTGGCGTGAACCTTACATTTGACAGGGCTACCCATATGGAAATAAATCCTAAATCATATTTTTGAATATGGTTTTGGGGACGCTGAATCTGAATCCGAGGTGGAAAATTCCCTCGTTTAATGTGGGTTTTTGAGATAACTTCCAGTATTCTGAGATGACTTCCCCATAAAAAATAGGTCTTTTTCCAGTTGTGGTAGTGCAGGGACTTAACTTTTTCAAGAAGTGAAGAAATTTGGGAAAATGGCTAAAATATTCTCCTTCTTCTTTAAGTTAAATCGTAGCACTCTTTATAGATGAGTCTTGAAGACATTACTTTTGTTGTCCTATCTACTGAAAAAAGGATAACCCATATTCATTTACAAAATTGATAATATTCTTGCATGAAACGATGTCTTTAAGTTACAGATGAAAATTTTGTCAATCCATCGGCAACAATATACTTAGGAGAAGAAATCTATATAGATGGATCTTCCATTTTTTGATAGATAACTAAAAGAGGTTATACCACACGAATCTGCTTTGCACTGCTTTTTGCTTATTTCAAGCAGTGAGTCCAGAATTTGTTTAGCACTTTGGTACGTTATTCAACTGACCGCGTTGCCTTCGAACTGGAAATCCGGATCTTTGATCAACAGCTCTATTAGCGAACTCACGCCGTTTCCCATTATTGTACGGATTCAATTGCTGCATGGGGAGGGAGGAGAAGTGGTTCGGGCTCAGACACACGTGCATACCGTTGTGCTTTCATTTTACTGATGTTTTAGAAAGATATCTTTTGTATACAAAATGAAAATTGGAATAGTTTTCATTTTCTCCACCATGCTATGATATTTGAATTGAAAAATAAAGGAAATCAAAAACACCCTCTCCGGCACAACCTTATACGAACCTTAGACTTAAATCCAACCGCAAAAATTAAGGGGTTTTCACTCTAGCCTGGCCCTATTCAGCTGATCGTTGCCAAACCGACATTTCTTCTTTGTTACTGACCACTACGACAGCCACCAATCTCTCTCTGGTTGTTGGCTTACGAGCCAAAAGAGTGTTTTTACGCTCAAACTGATTTCTCGGTGTGACGTCATTGGTAGCTTTGACAGCTTCTGAAACATAACAATTCGAAAAACTATCTTTGCTAACTGGTCACCCATATGCATATTTAACTTAATACATAGCATTAAGTTGCAACCCTGTCTAAAACTTTAACACAACAGCTACTAAAGTCAATTAATATCTCACAGATTGTTTGCTATATGTATCTTTTCTATTTTCTCTATAAAGTTTCTGCCATTTAGCGGCTAAAGTAAGTTCGTTGTGTCGATTAGCGGTTTTTAGCACTTTCACCTCTCAAAATTTAAAGTCATTTTGTGTGCGGGTCTGCTAAAAGTTTCTATCGAAACAATTAACAAGTCAACAGATTTGACTTTTCATTTCGATAAAATTTTCCCAGCACCAATGTAAAAATAATTACAGCAAATTAAATTTTCGTTTCGTTTGACATTGAACTTGATAAAATTGTCAAGCCCCCACCAAGCCAAGGGCCCGTCCCTTTCAACTGCGTTGTATCTATGAGCGTTTATAGATACAGATACATATACCTAGTCCATAGATGGCTCTACTGTAGTATGTAGTATCTAGATGTTTATTCCGTCTGCGATTTGCATAAGCACGCCAAGCCATTTTGATGTTGCGTTTGGAGTTGAATTTTTATGTAGTTTTTTTTTTTGTTGTTATTTGAAACACGTTCGTCTCATTTGGCTTGGAACAACAACGTAGTAGAAACAAAAAATAAAGACAATTCTACATCGTGGCTGTCATTTCAGTTGGGGATTCTGTCGACTATTCCACTGGCTACGGGCAATAAGTGCCGTCCGTACCACACGTGGACGGACGAATAGAAGTCAGCCAACGGTAGCGACAACGGCCATCATTAACATGCACACACACACACACACACGCAGTCGCAACAGTGGCAGTTGCAGAGGGTGAATAATGGGGGATACATACAACCGCTTTTATTTAAATATTTTATTTTATTTATGTTCTTATAATTTATATACCTATAGTAAATTTTTGTATATTTCTTTGGTTTCCTGGCAGAAACAGTCGAATCCATTTTTCTGCTCCGGAAAACGAAAAAAACGAAACAAACCATTTTATTCGTAATAATTTTATGCTGTCGCCATCTACTCATATTTCCCTTGCTCAATGTTAGCACAGATTTATACCTTTCGAGGAAAATTATCCCGACTATTTCTATTACGAGGGAAATTTTTGTTATGCAAGACATGAAGTATTTAAGCAAGAACCGAAAATTTTTTATGCAAGACATGGACCATATAAAATTTCGGTTCGAGTTGTGCATGCTATATTTTGGGTTGATTTATCAGTAAGTATTTAATATCAAAGAATATTTAAAAAAGTAAACATATTTTGCCAATTCGTTTTAATTCCTCTTGCAACAAAACATACGAATACAAACCACATAAAAATTAAATTGGTGAAAGTGGGTGCACCAAACATTCGGGTTCCAAAAGAATTATTTTTAATTTTACTTTAAGAGTATCTTAAAGAGATAAATAAATTATAGTCGGTTAAGCAAAAATGCCACACATATATTATGATACGTTTTTTTGCTAGTCCCTAGCCTCTTTATGACGTTCAAGAATTTCTTATTACTAATTTCTTATGTGATCTTACAAACTAAAATAAAAGCTTTATAGCACTTCGAAATAGATCGTATGAGAAAAAAGCGACAAGCACAGGGATCCGACGATTTTTTAAAAATATTTTTGTGGAACATACGGATTTTGAGCCGATGAGTCCGAATCCGTGGACGGAAAAAATTCAAGCACGTCTGTGTTCTGAAATAACCTGTCAAATTCCTCGCCTCATGGGGCTTTTGGCAAAAGGGTTTGTTCATTTTTGGCTATAACTCCCGAGTTCATTATAATAAAACTTGTTTTTTCGAATGGGCAGTATAAAAGAAAGATTTGTGTCGAGTAGTTAATATTATATAATATAAAAAATATTTGCTTAACCTTCTAGACCAAAAAAGGGGTTCAATGCTAAAACAAAATGTAATGCAAACGAAGAACTAGATTATGAGAAAACTTGTGTCCCAATTTCTCCAAGCTCCAAACTCTTCTGGTCTTCGATAAACTAACAATACAAACGGACGGATAGATATTCATACAAACATGGCTAAACTATTTTCTTAGTCCTCTGTATTATTTTGGTATAAAGCATGAGGGGTCACACTGGTTTCCTACTTCTCTAAAAATTGTATGCCCCAATTTAATTTACCCAACATAGTAAAAAATGGTATACCTTATTATCTATTTTTTTTTTAATATTTATTTTTTTATTTTTTTATATCCCCCTTCAATACAATTATTTTTCTACCCCCGCCTCTGGCACACATACTTATACTAGGTGTGGAGGCAGCACTCGAAGCGGGGCGTGTTCGATTTTATATGCGCTTTGAGTAGATTCTTTGTTTGTCCCGGCCAAATGATGCGACTCATTTCAGTTAACAATATTTATATGTAGTATTTATATACATTTTATATGCTAGTTTTGTATGTAACTAGCGTATCTACAATGATGATGTGCCAGACATACCCTTAATTGATATTTTTATGCGACTGTGTGTGTGAGTATCTTGCATTTCAAGTTTATTGCGTCGTTGAACTTGTCATCATCATTATCAATATCATCATCATCATTGCAAGCCCAAAGGTTGTAGCTTATTAAACTCGGCTAATTTGTAGCTTTAACTTTCCATGAAATTAAATACAAAACACATGCCACTTAGTTATATACTAGTCAGGGTATATAAAATATTTACGATTTGCTTGCTTAACAAAGTAGTTATTAGTCTTGTAAGGATGCGTAAAGCGGAATTCGAATTTTAAAGCAAAATGGTGAAGAAAATTTATTTTATGCAACTTCACTTTCACGCAAATTTCGCCAAGAAGAAGCAGAATTGACTTAGTTCAAGTTTTCTTTGACTAATGCAAGCCCAAATAACAATTCAAATACCAAAAGTTTGTGCACAGAAACTTATTTCTGGACCAAAACTTTGACTTTTTTTTTATCTGTAAATCTTTAGATGAAGTAGGTTAGGTTAGGTTGGAGCGGCTGTCTTGGTGTAAACCTGATACATTTAAATAGAGTAGAGCGTTAAGCTAGGCGCTAGGGTGGGAATAACTTTTTCCATTTTTTTTTTGTATTTTTAAAGAGGGTATCTGTTTCTTTAAATTTAATTTACATTTAAAGTTCCAACTCGGCAGTAATAGAGTGCTTCATAGAAACTCTTTTCTTTAGCTCAAAAAATGTTTGAGGGTTCTAGATGTCTTGATCACTGTGTTTAAGTGAATTATTGTTACAAGCAGTATGAGACGAGTGTAGAGTAATTCAACTATAATTTAATTTTTTTTTAATTAAACAATTTTATATTGGAATCATTCAATGTCTTTACTATGTACAGTACCTCTGGCCGCATGGACACCAACTAACCAGTAACAAGAAATGTAATCCCTCGACTAGCTCAGTAGGACGCTTTTTGTTTTTATGTGACTAAGTTTGCCGGACTGTTACCTAGTTTGACATGTTTTGCCAATTTAAGTTGTCTTTGTGCTTTAAGAGTTACCTAAATTTGATAAAGAGCAGGTGGTACAGTTGTTTCCATTGTCTGGCAAGCTCGTCGGTTGTGGTTGCCTTTTATAGCCCAACAAGTTGTGCCACGTTGACGTTTGTCATATAGACATATTATATATTATAGTATATAAGTTTTTGTTTGAAAAGAAGATAACGCTAAAACCTAGTCTTAAAAAATTAATCAAAAAGGGTAATAAGGGTATCAGCCTTGAGACAGGTTAAAGCGATTTGGATTCGTTTTCCGTAGTACAGCCGAATGTTTCAACCTTGCCATTATGTGTGAAACATCCTCCATGGAACTTTTTACAGCACTCGATCCTTGTGAGGTAATTATCGATGACCCTCCGCACATATTGTGCCCTATGTTTGGCCTTAACTTGACAAATGTTGGTTTTCAGAGCGCCAAGAATTTGAGAATTATTTGAATAAAGACGATCCTTTGTGTAAAAAAGTCCCGCGCTGATAAATCGCACGATCTTGGTAACCAAATCATGTCGCCGAAACACGAAAATAGATGTTCTGGAAATTTTTCTAGCATTAAAGCCAAACAGTTCGTATTGTGTGGCTAGCGGCATCGTCTTTTTGGGTACTCATCTCTTCCAGGACCATATCTTCAATTTCATGACAGAAAAATCGGCCCACCACTTTCACTTACAGCAGAAATATTTTTAGTAGTGCGAGCATTTCGATTTCTTTGAATTTGGATGGACGATCATGTCGACCATAATGTACCAGTAATGTACGAAATGTACAGATGTCACTGAAAAAGGGCAATCAAATCCAGACCACCTAATTGATAACCCTGTATAACTTAGTACTCCGTAAATGTATGATTTATCATTTGTTCAATGTCGTTTTTTCATACATCATTTTGCTTTGGTATAATTATTTGCGAAACTGGAAATTGATTAAAGATCAACTTTGTTTTCTGATTTTAAATCTGGATGCAGTTGGCTTTTGATAATAGACAAACCACTAAACTGATCTTTTCGGAATCTTCCCGGTTTTCTACGAGTGTCAATTCGTTTTTTTTACACAATCAACCAAGCAATTTAAAATTTACTGGTATTGGAAGAATATTCGAAAAAATAATAAATTTGTTGCACTTCAAAAAAAAATTGAAGGTTTTCTTTTTAAATGGGTTAATACGTGTATTTGTTAAGTCTGCAAGTACCCCCTCAAAGTGAACTTTGATTCCACATGATCTATTTGCTAGGATCAAACAATTGTAGTATTTATCTTTAGCGTATCGTTGTCATAGCAATGCTCTTTTAGCATTTTATACTCGTTTTAGGAAGAATAAATATTATTTTTGTTTTCAAGTTTGATAAATATTTAAATTCACATGAACTTGTTTCGATCTACTAAATACAAATATGAGTTGGAATTTACGATTGTATTCACAGTTGTTGGTAGGTTGGTCTTTTTGTGATTATAGCTGGAGCTACCCGCAGATCTGCCACCAACTTTAAGTATTGTATCCTACATTTGTATTCACTTTTTGTACATATAGTAGATATGTACATGTATCTATGTATTTAAATAATTAATATCACATTGCCGCGGGCGGGTACAAGCACAAATACCGACTTGGTTCTGTTTGTATCTGTGTGAGTGCGTGTGTATCTACAGTTGTTTATGTTGAAAATATTTTAGCGCTTTTTATTTAGCATTTTAGTCGCGTAAATTGTTTGCACATGCTTGGTAAATATTTATCCATATAAAAGAATGGAATAATTGCACATGGTTGCCAATGCGCCGAATATTCATTTTGATTGTGTGTGTGTGTGTGTGTACCTAACAGATACTTTTGTATCTTTACAGTTTAGCTCACTGGATCCGCATACACCGCAGTATCGCGTGGATCCCTGCCAACTGGAGGATACAGCACCAGAAATGGAGGATCCTGTGCGTCTTTTTCATGGTCGGGTGCGCATTGTCTGGGAACATGGACAGCATGCGCTTAAATCGAAGCTAATGGTTACTGTGCTGGGCAAGGGTGAGCAGTGCAAGCAGGCAGACATGCATCAGTGCTTGAGAATCGGGTAAGTCTGGAATTAGTTACAGAAAATCATTAAACTAATTGCTTATACACTGCAGCGATGAGCCCGTGCTGTGCATATCCCAGGAGCTGACCTGTGATGGCATACGTCACTGCCCCTATAGCAACGAATACGACAGCGATGAGGACTACGAGATGTGCTTTAAACAACGCCGCCCTGGTGGGCCTATGCCTACAGCCTTGGAGTCAGATCTATTTGAGCAATTCGCATTGGAGGTGTTTCGCAATCTATTTGCCTATGATGCACCCAATGCACCAGAAGATTTGCCCAAAAATAGCAACGATTCCGCGGCTGGCAATTCCACAACTTTGAAAAAGGTGCATAACAAAGACATGAAAAAGCCCAGCGAGGGCAATGTTTCGCCCAATGCCATTGATGAGAGCGTGCAGACACAGACGAAGGAGGAAAATGGCACGGCCAATGCTGATGCCGGCGCCGCTTCCGGCAATGGCAGTGGCTTTACGCGTCGCAATTCCACCAGAAATGGCGTACACTCGGACCTCTCCAAATACGGACCCTGGGGCTATCTCATGCTGGGCATGCTGCTCTGCGGCGGCGCTTTGCTGATCTGCGGCTTGTGGGGTACGTTCAATTGTATACTTTTCTAAGGTCCGGAAGACACATTTATATGCGTTTTTTGTTTCGTTTCGTTTTGTTACCATGTCTTGTGGTTTGTATTTGTTTGTTTATGCCCCAAACCCACTCAACTAACTTGAACGTGCATCACGCATGCATACTAATGGTTTATATTGGCTAACATTGATACCTGGTTACCGGACTATGCATATACATTGCTTGTTGTTGTTGTTGTCGTTGTTTATACCCCACTCCACCCAACTACCACACTGCACACACACACATCCACTGATTGACTGATTGACTGACCAACAACACCAAGCAGTCGCCTGTTGCCGCTTGAGCTCTCACATTCAAACAATACGTTCACTTGCAGCCTCCGCATCCCAGCATGCTGTTAATAATGAGCGCGAGGCGGCGCTGGCCGCTGCCAATGGAGCTGGAGGAGATCCAACGGGCACTGCCATGCCACCCAACTATGAGGAACTAGATCCGCCGCCCGCATATTCGGTGCTCTTTCCAAATCAGAAAGCAGCCTCCAGCACAACATTAACAGCTCTGGATAATACATCAGTTGCAGCTGCCGCCACTGCCGCCGCCGCCGCCGCAGCAGCAGTTGTAGCAGCCACATCACCCAGCAGAGCGGCTGGCACATCAGCCACTGCCGCAGCAGCACGTGCTGCAACTGCAGCTTCCAGCCAGGAGCAATAACATAGGCTTGGATGTATAAATTTACTATAAAAGAGTTGCCTGACGAGAAAAGTGCAGCCGCTGCGCGCTTAGCAAAGTATCGTAGTTTAGGTTCAAACTTTTGACTGACTTTGATGCAATTAGTTTAAACAATTTTTAGATCTAGTTGTAAGTTTGTAATTGTACCATAACTATAATGTTTTAATGTGTTAACAAGTGTAAACAACGGCAAATGCCCCGCTCTTAAGAAACCATAACTACTTGTTCCGAACACACTAGTTACTAGCTACAAGATACAAGATACGAAATACTATAACGAAAAAAAAAAAAAACAACAGAGGACAAGCTTTTATATTCTTATAGTGCATTTGACCGTTCGATTTAATGTTAGTCGGTTTTTTGTGTAATTTTGTTAATTTAAAATTTAATGTGATATAAATTTAAAACTCCACAAAAAATGCCTAAGCGTCTATTTAAACTAAAATAATGTTAATAAATAAAATAATAATAAACAGCGTAGGTGAAATTGTTTTATATTTAGTGCGCTTAAAATTAGTGCATACCTTCAGGGGCAAAAAAAGCGATGCATACTTTTAGGCGAGGCTTTATTTGGCTGCAGCTGTGTTCACACTGTTATGAAATTTTTTCAGTGCGAGATATTGACAATTTTGAATAATAGTGCTAGGTGGGTATAGTCAGCGTTTAAAATGCTGCTACCAACATAGCAAATATCACACAATTTTAGCCGCCGCTGCTTTTTCGGCTCTGTAAATTTTCAATATCTGCAGTAGCAGTCGCAGCCGAAAAGACAAAAACGAATAGAGCCGATCGTAGCTCGACGCTCGCAACTGCGACAAAATTCAGAGCCATAGCAGCAGCGCACTTTTTGCACAAGCAAAAGTAAGTAACATTTGCACTCGACATTTTACAAACAAAATATTTCGACTGCGGCCGCTGCTGCCGAAGCTGTGAGCTCGGCTGCAGAGCCTGTCGAATAGACACGCATTTCAATTTGACTGCGGTACCCGAACGCTGCTGGGCGATTTCAGCATACACAAAAACTGCCGCCGTGCCTTGCCTTGCTCTGTCGACAGCGGCCCGTATAGAGCCTCAGAGCATTGTTGATACCTGCAACTTGCAAGTAGAAATATTGGCAGCCTTTTCATTATGTTGATCCATGCTGCTACAAATGTATATAGAACTTGAGGGTGCTGGTAGAAATGTTGGTAGTAATGTTTAGAGCAGCGTGCAAATGTTGATAGTAGCTGAGGCGGCTGGTAGAAATGTTGTTAATAATGTTTAGAGCAGCGTGCAAATGTTGACTGAGCTGATTTAAATGTTGACTTCGCTGATAGAAATGTTGCTAATAAAGTATAGAGCATTGCTCGAATGTTGCAGGTAGAACTATTAAAGGCTGTTTAATTTTGTTGATAGAAGAAGTCGACTTTTAGTTTGATGTATAATAGTTCAAATTTATTTTCTATTATTACTACTAATTAACAATTTAAGGCATATAAAAATTAACATTTTTGCAAAAAAAAAATAATTTGAAAGTACATTATAAGTACATATGTATGTAGGTACTTTAAGACGCTTCATGATGGTCTTCGAAGATGGGCAATGTTTCGATGGCTGCACTAAGCAAGGCAGGATCAAGCTTTACTAGCAATATATTTTCAAGCGTATCCTGACCCAATCTGTTACGGTAGTCTGTTAGGACTTAGGACAGCTCGTTGACCTCTCCAAACACTTTTTCACAAAAGGACACGGTCTCTTTAGCTATTTGACGAAGTTTGTATTGTAAAAGACAGGAATCAATAATTTTATCAATTTTTTGACAAAAAGGGCGATTGCCATTCTAGCGATCTCTTCAATTATGTGATAGAACTCCGCAGTATTAAATTACTGGTTAAAAACTAGTTTTGGGCACTAACTTAATCAGTTTAAAAAATTTGAACCGGACAACTGCAAAATCAAGCTCTGGAAAGTATTAAACAAGCAAAGAATCGCATATGAATTTTTTTTTCAATAGTCGTCACTTATAATTTAACAAATTACTCATACATATTTAAATCTATTTAATATATAATTATAGTGATGTGCACAGGACAGCCATGTACCATGCTCAACCGACTCTAATGCTTAAGATCACTTACTATTGCTAAAATGCATTGTTTTGTACAATATGACGAAGGCTGGCCTCTAAACATTACTATGAATAGATTATATTTGTATATATATTTTTTTTTTTTTTTTTTGTACACAACAATTCCAGAATTTGTATTTTTTGAAGAGTCGCTTAGCATTTTTTGTAGGTCTTATTCTTTGACATCTATGTAGATAAAAGCCAAAAAACTAAAAAAATTTTCTAATTAGGCTATTCTTTTAAAAATTGAACGGCTTAGGTGAAAAAAAAATTTTGTTAATTTTTTGTAATAAATTATTTTAATTGAAATTGTCAGAGTAAGGCCAAGAGCAATAGCCATGAATGTATTTTCGATATGTGCTAATAAGGTCCTTTTATTTGATACGCAATACTGCATCAATATTTTTGTTTTATTCACGACTTAATGTCTTGTTAAGGGCGCCATGCCTAATATATATTATAGCGTCACATAGACTATAACCAGTGGACTACCAAAACGCTTCCAACGATACCTCACTTTCCAAATTATGTTGAGCGGCTTAGAAGTTATGAGGAAACAGACATATATGCATACACATAAACCTACTTTTTGCTTTGCTTACACAACCGCTTTAGTAATTTTTCAATTTTAGTTCAAATCAGTTCCCGCAATTTGTGGGTTCCTTAAGGTCGTCAGAAAAATGCGTGAGTCCAAACTTTTAGCCGGCCAAAAAATTTTCTTGGGTAAAGTAATTCAGTGTGACCATAGCTAAAAGTGTTTAAAAATGCTTTGTTTTCCAGCGCATGAAATTTAGTATTTTAGTGCTAGTTAAATCCAAATAAAATAAAAACAACAATATAATTACATTGAATTTAACATGACTTTTATTCAGGTAAATTTTATGGGGTCAGCTCCACAACAGTTTATTTTATTTAGAGAGAGGGGGGATTTTACATTTAAATTACATGTAGTGCTAAACGAATTGAGTTTGTTTTTGTTTTGTTGTTGGTTTTGTTTTTCTTTTTTACTATTAATTCAGCGTACACCGAAAAACGCTTGGTGCATCCTAAGAGAGTTCACTGTAGTATCTATGCTTAGTAGTATGTATGCCTTGCCAATGATATTGTTACCATATCGCTGGAACATTCTAATTGTATTGTGTGTGTTTGTGTGTGTGATTTTTATTTTTAATATTATAACTATTATTATATTTATGTTTATCCAATTTATGTATGCCAAAATTTGTCGAGTACCTACTTTTAAAGTATGCCAAAAATAAAGCAGCAACTTTTACTAATAATATTTTGACTTGACTGGATACTCTCTTTCTCTCTCTGCTTTGTAAGTAATTATAATTATTTTTATTATATGGTATTTGTAATTTATGCTTAATTTGTTTTACTTGTAAGCTTAGACGCTGCGCTGAGGCTAGCATTTGTTTATCATAACTAACGTACTACTTAATTGCCAATTTCAGCATTTTGCAACACTTGTGTCTGTGGGGCCTGTAATCTGGCCGCAGTCTTGGCCAAAATGGCACCCGAGCAGATCTCAAGATTTTTGTTTTGTGTTTTTTTTCTTTATTAATTAATTTTAACATTTAATTATTCATAAGATTTGGGCGTTTTCTTGTTCATAAATTTCTTCAAGTTTTTCCATTTACACACTTAGCTGCTAAATAATTATAAATACATTTACTTAGCTTTAAATATTGTATATCTTTATATATAAATAAATGTTTGCTCGATGTCTGTCTAGAGTGTGTGAGTGTTTGTGTTTGCTCAAGTGTTGAGTAGCATTCGAATTTAGTGTAGAAAAACGCTTAAAACTAGTTGTAGGCCATAGGGTACATTTAGTTTCAGTTGTTCTTGTTCTTTTTTTTGTTGTATAGTTGTGAACATTTTGTATTTATGTATAAAATGTTTGCTAATAAAATGTGTATGTAGTATTTAAAAGTTTGTTAAAAATAAATTCAAATTCAAATTCTTTGCTAAAACTGTTCATCTCTTACTTGCTAAATACCAATGTATTATAATTTCTCTATACTTATATGTATATAGTTTTTATGCATATATTTATATACTTTTAGCTAGCGTCTAATACAGATTCATTGCTATGTAAAATTGGACGCTAAGAACAATTAACAAAAGCGACGTAAGCTTTTCCTTATACATAAATTTTGCAAAAAACGTAACAATCAAGTGCGCTTAAAGTTTTACATACATAAATAAATTCACACATAAGGCGTGTGCATGTGTGTAAGTGTTTTTGTTTGTGTGTTTATGTACTTGTAGGGTTGTTTTAATGAGTTTATGTTTTTGCTTTTAATAAATAAGGCCAGTGGATACGCATACATTATATAAGCTTTAATCAAATTTATGTTCATATTCTCATAAACATACAAATCTATGTAGTAGTTGTAGTTGTAAAAAGCGCTTGAATGCAACATGCATACTGACTTATATAAAGTCACTACACATAAATAGCACAAATACTTATACATACATATATATATATATATATTCTTTATATAAAATGAAGTTCCAGGCATGCCAAAACTTGCTTGGTCCTAGCCGCGGCACACCTCAGCACACATACTTACATACATACATCTCTATAAGCTGCAAACTGTCCATTGTATATGCATTACATAACATAGGTATACATACATACATGGCTAGGCATACTCCATAAATTTTTTTGTTATATTCGTTTAAGAGTTGCTTTCAAAGTTGTTGGTATAAAAAATAGAAAAAATTTTGTTGCAATAAAACTCTCTTGTCTCAAATAATCGCTTCAAAAAAGTTGTTTCCACTCTCCATTTTACACTGTGTGTGAAAATGGAAATTGTGTTGTAAATTTTACCATAGTAATAAAACAGTTAAAACAGTACTTAGCTACTACAGAGTAGGGTATACGCATTAGTTAAGAACGAAATGTTCTTGTATCTTATATGAAACACGATATGAAGTTTTTTTTCCTTTTGTTTTATATAGTATACTTGTACATACACATGTCATCACATGGATTCGCATGTGTATGTAATGCCTATGTAGTACATATGCTGATTGCTTAAAACTTGCTCAAAAAATGAATGATTTTATTTTACGTATTATATATAACCTACAATATGCTATAACTTCCAGCGGATTCAAGCAGTTCTTTGTTCAGAACTTTTTTTTATTATTTAATGCTGTGTTTGTTAGTGTGTGTGTGGGTGTGTGTTTGTGTGAGTGAGGGTGTGCTGCATATAACAATAAGTTCCTTTTTTTGACCACCACAATGGTTTGTCTAGTAGTTTGTCTTTAATCGCCGTAAGCAGATGATCAGTCGTGTTAACAGCTGATCACTATGTTAACTGTGAGCTGCACATGTTAACGTAAGGACGTACCGTTAACAATGTACTGGCAGTAACATACACTCTTTAACTGTCTCTGTTAACGTTTACTCTTTCTGTTACCGCTTGCTGCTCACTCATACAAACAATTGATCGCTTTAAAAGCTGTTAAAGTACACTTACATTATGATGCAGCTGCTCACATTAGCTGGTTCTTTCTCCCTGTCTTTACCCGCTGCTCTGTTAACGTTTGCCTTGTTTACAGTGCTGCTGTTATACATATAAATCTTATTTCCAAATAAACCTACTTGATATTTTTTCGTTATCTATTTCCCGGTTTTTTTTTCGCATCTTCGATTACTTCTCGTGCTATTTGTTTCCAATGGTACGGCACTGTTCTTCGTAATGTCAGTTTTTTCGACAATCTTAAAAACGGTGGCCTCAATCAATTCCCCTAAGTTTCGCTGATCTTGTCTAGGTTCTCTGATTTAGTTGTAACAAAACTAGTGTTGCATGACTGGAGCGTATGATGATGAGCCTATATAATAGCCAACTGCTGGGATCGAACTGCTGGTGCTGCTCATGGTCCTCAGTTTGTTGTTTGTGCGTTTGGGTTTTGCCATACGACGAGTCTTTTGGTTAGAGTGCGGCAGTCGCTATGAGCATAACTAACAATAATTACCATACCACGGAAAGGTCCAGCACCATCAGTGCGGAAGCATCAAAGGCCGCGCCGTGCTGCTCAGTCTATGATGTGCCAGCTCCTGCGTCTTATTACCATATTCGTCATAGGCCAGCAGCGGCGATATTTTGAGGCCCGTCTTTTCGGGTATGATCTTAAAGTGTGGCTGTTCGGCGCTGACCAGCAGTGGGCGCTTCATGGAATGCATGTAGTCAGCATGCGAAGCACCCAGCGGTCTTCGCGTGCTTGGGACATTCATTTTCTTGCACGGCTCCGGTTTATTCTCATAGTTCATTTGACAGTTTTCGGGTGAGTACTTATTGGGCTTATAGATGGAGAAAATGTTGTTGATTAGACTGAGCGCCGAGTGTCCGCCAGCAGAGGCATGATGTATGCCCGATGTGGGTTGCTGTGTCAGCACATTGCCCACAGTCATATTGTGCTCAGGGTAAAAGTTATTGTACTGATATGATGGCAGCGTATCTGCGGTTGGATAGACTTTATGCCCATAGGCATGAGCATAAGCAGGAGGCGGGCGGTGCAGGGAGGAGCCTGCATTTTCAAAAAAAGGAAAACTACTTGCATTGTTTGAGGAGCCGCTAGAGTCCAGCTGTGGCGGTGACGGCATGCCTTCCAGCAGCGATTTCTTGATCATAAGCCGCTCATGCTCGCGATCATGCAGATCTATAGGTTGACCATTGTTATAGCAGCGCACATTAACGTTCTTAACCTTCAAATTGCTATGCATATTTCGTCTTTGCATGTCCATATTTATTGGACTTGGTGGCTTGTCCAGCTCTGCCCAGTACTTCTCCAAGTCTATGTTAAAGTCTTCCAAATCAATTTCCGTGGTATCCGAGCAGGTGTCCTCATCGTACAGATTCGGCGGCTGCACTTCTAGCAGCGATTTGCTGCGCGCCGGGCGACTATAATTTGCCGCATAGTGGCGACTGGGACTTAAGGCAGTGGCTGCTGCCAAAAATCGTTCATCTTCATCCAGAAATTTGTCCTGCATTAGTAAACGTTCGCGCTCGTCGCGTATAAAATGCTCCAGATCAGTGTTGTAACGGCAATGCATATGCTCCTCCTCTTCGGCGGCCGGATGGTGACCCGGACAATGTGCAACCGTGCGTGACCGGGCCACATGGTGCTGTTGCTGACGGTGGCAGCAATAGTCGTCGGCGGCACAGCAGCAAATCACCGTGGGCGTTGACTGTCGCGGCGTGGACGGCCTTGCCAGACGCTGCGCGCGCTCTCTACCGGAGTGCAGCGCGTAGCCAGCTGGTGCAGCTGCCGCTGCCGCAGCCACAGCCGCACGGTGATCTGCGCGTTCGTCAAAGAGCCAGTCGCGGTTAAGATTCCTGTTGCTGCCACCGCTGGCTCCAGTGCTATACATGCCCAGTTGCGCCGGTGCGCGACGCCAGCTGCGTTGCTGCGGCGGCTGCTGATGCTCCGGAAAGCTGGGGTATATGTCGTCCAGCAGGCATCTGGCGCTGGTGCACTGATCTCTGGCACAGCAGCTATGCGCCAGCGTGCGCTCGTCCAGACTATTGCTATAGAGCATGTTCATGCTGCGTCGATAGGCTTCGCGTTTTTCACGACGCGTATTGGAAGCAGGCGGCAGCTCGTAGTCCATGACATCGAAAGGCATTGTTTTGGTAGTGGCACTAAAGGAGTAGGATTTGGGCACGCCAGCGCGATTCTTTAAAATAGAGGTAGTGGCGGGTGCAGCTGCTGTAGCACTGGTTGCACCACCGCCGGCCTCAAAAACGTTGCCTTCAAAACACCAGCTCTGTGATTTGGGATATTGAAACTCCTTGCAGCTTTTGGAGCGTTGCAGACCATAGCAGGGCGAACCCTCACCCTCGCCGCGGCGTTCACGTACGCGTGGAGCAGCAAAGCCAGCATCCTCGGCATACTTTTCATCCTGCTCGTAAATGCCGCGTAGCGTACGATATTTGCCATATTTAAGGCAGTCGGGTTCGTAGTCTTCATCCAAATCGTCGGAACGATTAGAGTATATATTGTCAGTATACCAGGTGGGATCAAGCTGTTTCGGCTTGGGCTTGGCCTGCAATAACTTGTCCCTTTTGGACTGGCGATAGCTTTCGAAACAAATGTTTTTCATTTTCTCCAGCTTCTGTTCGCGTATGCGTTCCCAGTTCTCCCAGTTCTTGTCGTTCTTGTTACGACCCGATAAGATTAAGACATCCTTGTCCCAGACAAACTCTTCATGGTAGTCAGAATTAAGACGCTTCGCTTCATCATCTAGATAAGTATTGGAAGTGGTTGTTGTGGTGCTGGTGGCAGATATGGGGGCAGCATTACTACTAGCTAAATTGTTATAGGCGGAGCTTTCGCCATTTTCGGTAACAACTATTCTAATTCTACGTTTGGTCTTGTCGCTAACTTTCGACGATAGCATTGATGACTTTTGGGGCTTGTCGCGTTCATCCGAAGGCGGCTCTTCTGGCTGTCACACCTCCTGTAGATATTTGATGGGGCAAAAGCCCTGACGATTGTCGGCGGATCGCACCATGACCATGCCATTGACTTCATCGCCGGTCTAAGTGGAGTAATTGATGATGACATGGTAGTCGATTGTGTTCAATAGTTGCATGTGCACCTACCTGTATGACGATTTGGTCCCTTAACAGTGTCATGTTCTCACCGCGTTCACCATCGGATACCTGTAGATTGTGGGTTACCTGTAAAGGCTTTTCATTGGCATTCAGACGCACGCAGTACTTTGAAGGAAAGAAACCAACGCGTCCCAGCACCTTGCCTTTCCACCAATCCGGATCCGCGGTATCAATGACGGTTACCTATACAAAATGGGAAAGATGGAAGAAATTCAGCGCATGGAATAAAGTACTCTTTCGTCCGACCAATCAAGATTCTGTCATTATGTTAATTGTCAGTATGAGAGAGGCATTGTTAATGTCTCTAGCTCTTATGGACTCTCCATCGGACAGGGCTTAGCCGCTACTCGAGGTTATGCTATAAAACTCTCGCTCCTATGGGTAAAGGCTATAAAAATCATGGCATTTTTCAATATAGATAGATAGCTGAAAGAAAACAACTACCATTTCGCTTCTACCATAAATATTAATAGTACAGCGTAAGATTCCTGTAAATCCGCTCAATTCCCACTAAACCTTAAAATCTTTTTGGTAACCACTAAAAAACTAGCACATATATCAATATAATACTAAGCCCTAAGCAAATTGGCACACGTGGCGTATGCGCAACGAATATAATCAGAAATTGTATTCCGTTTTTATTATCGTTCCATTCGGTATTTTGTATTTTTTTTTGTATGCCACTCTTTCGGTGTCAAGTCGAAGCGGGATTTTCCGTGCAGTCGAGTGTCGTTGCTCGCACGACTTAACCCACCAAAGCCCACTGGTGCCATTAAAACCATTATTACCGAGCGAGCCATAAAAAAAATGGTTGAGCTTTTTTTTTTTCTACTAGTATATAGACGTATTTGTTTTGTTTGTTTACTTTGTGCTATACGAATAAAAACACTGAGCATATTATAAATAAACCCATTGTGGACTCACACACACACAGATACACAGGCACACACACAGATACTCGCACATACAAATAAAAAACTCTGCGCTTGTTATTCAGCTTAGCTTTATTTGTATTTGTCGAACTAATTTCATAAGCTGCTCTGTGTGTGTGTGCGTGTGTGTGGGTGTGTGGGAATTGAAGCCAGAGTTTTCTGCAGCTTTATTAAGCGCTTTGTTGATATTTATCAGGTTTTCAATTATTTGGATTGATTATTTGCTCACCTTGTAGCCCGCCTTGAGATCCAACTCATCGGCATGCCTGGCCTTAAAATTGTAGAGTATGACGTACAAGTTTGTAGGCAGCAAACGATGCGATTTCTTAAATAAGTCAAATAGGTACAGTTAAACAAACAAACAAAAGTATATGTTGTATGAGCGAGGGCGGGCTGAAAAGTAACAAGTCGAGCTAGAAAGGATCAATTTTTTCTGAAAAAAAATATTTGATTTCTCAACATAATCGAACTTCAGGAGCAATACACTCTGTTCGGCGGTTCTCCAATATATGTATGATTTAAAAAATGTGGTACAGTCGAGGCGGTGCCCGACAGTGAAATACCCTGTACCTTTTGTCTCGAACAAATTTTTCCTGCATATTCCTTCTAAGAACAATCCAATTGGAATTTATTATTTTTGGGGAAATTCGATTTTTATACCTATAAGTTCCCTTATTTTTTTACCGATTTTGATGAAACTCGAATGATACGTCAAAGAAGTTATTTAAAGTATATGGGGTAAGTTTCAAGTTGGTATGTTGAAATTTCGATTTATGGATTTTATTTAGCGTTGAGGTGGTCTATGTATTATTCCTGGCTAACGCACTTCCTTATTCAAGGTAATTCATATAAGTTGTGGTAAAAAAAAAAAAGGACAAAAAATAAACTCAGACCCGTCTTGGCCTTCCTCGGCATCCTAAAATACTTTTAATGCTTTACGGTCTCTGATGTTTTTTGATGTATCCAAGTTTCGTCACCAAAAATCACCTTATTCCTAAGCGTGACTTGCCAAAGATCCTAGTCACCTTCCTTGACCTCTTCGTAAACTTTGATTACTATTGCTGGGCTGGTAATTTCTCTGGGTAAACCTAGGCAGTCCTCCTTGAAAATGTTTTGTTTGTCCGAACTTAATTTCAGCTGCACTATATAGAATGGCTGAAATAGACTTCAAAATCATGCTTGATATCATTTGTTTTGCGTTTCGTAATCAATTATCGAATGAAGCCACAATATTCGATTTGATTTATTTTACCAGGCGTGGGTCATTTTGATCTCATCATTTGCTTCAGGGTTTCCGCTCTACGTTTCAAAAAGAAGCGATAACATTTTTTTTAGTATATTGTTAAGTTTGACTTTAAATCCATATTAAGGTTTCCAAAACGTAAACCGTATGACGTCACAATGATCATTTTTACTCATTTTTTCGTTCAAATGGTTTCCGGCCTAGCTCGATAACTTTTCAGACCGCCCTCGCTCAAACATGTTTATAAGTCTAAAACAAATACAATATTAACAAGTTGTACTTATAACCGTGTTGAAAAAAAAAAACAAATGCTGAAACCTGGGAGCAACTGATAAGGGGGAATACCTGGGCATGTCTTACTGGTGATAGGCAAGGTGATGTGCTGGCCGAAGACTGCGACTTTTCCATTTCATCGGGCAGATCAACGCTACCTCCGCGCATGCCACGTGTGGCATAGAGCAGCTTGCGACCTGGATGCGAGGGACTCGAAGGCGCTGTAATGGATGGATGTTGGAAAGCTCCATTAGCTGTTGAGCAACAGTTAGCACGCAATGAGAGAGTGGCATGCAACATGGTTGATGTGGTTCACAGTTGTTGATGGAATACAATAACGAGAATAATTAAAGATACAAAAAGTAAAAGTTATAAAAAGATAGAGAGGAGTCAAAGAGATTTATATAAAATTGTGCAACGGCGCATTGGTGCTTAAACTGAAAATGTTGCCATAGATTCCGTGTACTCGTAACTCTCAGAAGTCTTGGCTGCAAACTCGAATTGATCCTTTGAACAAAGTTGAAAATATTTTCTAAGCTATGCGCTATGGCAATAAAAGCGTTAAAATCTTTTTTGTAGTGTATTTTAAGTGGTTTTTATATAAGTGAATGAATAAGTTTATGAATGTCAGTTAGTTACTTTGAGTGTTGAGTAAGTAAGCATTTATTGAGTAAATATTTAACGAACTCTTCTACTGAAATGCAATAAATCCAAACTACGCTGCCTGTAACTAAATGTGTGGCAACAATGTCAACAATTTATAAACAAGTAAATAGTATATAATATATTGAATGTGTACTTATAAAATTGTGTATTGAATAAGCATTTCTATTTACATAGTTCTAAATATGCATTGCAATTTCAAGAAACGTGTATTTTTATGACTCTTAACCGCAACTGTACTCGAAAATATTTCTCACTCAAAATTGGTTAAAATTAAATGTACAAAAAAGTGTGTGTGTGTTTTTTTTTATGGTTTTTTGGTGCACTTAGTTGACCGTTGAAGATATTAAGTAAAGTATAATAAGCCACAAGGGTTCTCTAGGGAGGGTGGGGTGATAAGTAATAAAGATTTCTATTCGATATTATAGTCTTTGTGAGTGTTAAGTCTTAAAGCTCAAAAATACAGTTGGTTTTCACTGCTATAGCTGTGACTATCGATAGCTTTTATAGGTTTTCAGATTAACGATACAATTGATAGACTGTTCGATAATTTTGTAGCTTTATTATCATCTGCTTGCTCTTTATAACTCAAGCCAAACACGTTGCAACTGCTCGTAAAGCTAGTCCGTTTATCGATCAGGTTGTACAATCGATTGGATTGTGTGTTGGTTTGCTTTATAAAGATTTATATGGTTGTAGGACAAATCAAAAAGTTTTAATTTTTTCCAAAATCATACAATTTGTACATCGGGTTGCATCGTGTATGGATTGGGTATGAAACAAGCAAAGCCTTCTATAAACAACATTAAATAAATATCGATTCATATATAGTCGATGGCAATATTATCGAATACAAATATTCATTCAAGCTAATTCTTATATCGGCTAAATTATTCGTAATAAATCTTACAGCCACACAAAACATTATTTTTTCTATTTGGTATATCTATGCCTAAGTCATGTTTTTGGTGAAGCCAAACCGCACTCCGTTGGAGATAATCGGTTTTAAAAATATAAATGCATTCCCAGCATATTTATGGCTATTACGTTTAGAAGAAATTAGCTATTAGTAAAATCAAATTAAGTTGTATTATTTTATTTTATTTATTTATTTACTCATAACTTCTTTTGCATAAACGTAGTTTTCGCTTCAAAATTTATTAACGAATAAAATAAACCGATTTGTTGATTTCGATGACACTCGATTACTCACCACCCACTGCCCTGATTATTGAGAGATTGGAATAGGTGTTGGGAATATAAACATACAAAAGTTGAAGACATGTGGAGAAGTTGCTATGTGCCCGTTTTTGTATTGAAGGATATAGGTTATTTGGTGCAATCACGGAGCGTTGGGGAGACACTCGAGTACGGGATTGCTACTTACAGTGCAGGCGGCTGTTATTTGATGGTGGAGTACTGTGCTCCAGATGGCCTCCGGAGCCACCATGGTAGTAGTAGCCAGTCGATGTGGATGCACCTGTGACTGGCTGCTGGCGACGCCTAAACTGACCGTGCAGTTCCGAGGATTCCGGTGAATCCAAACTCAGGGATTTCATGCGTAAATTCAACTTTTGACGTCGCGGTGAGTGCGGTGCTGTGGTTGTTGTTGTTTTAAACCGTGTATATAGTAGTTGTTGTTGTTGTTATTGGTATGATGTGGTTTAATTTTTTTTTTTTTTTTGATTATGTGACGATAATGCAACACACGCACAATTTGTTTGCAATTGATTTGTTTGGGGATTCGATTTCAGTTTCGATTTGATTGATTGAGAAAATAGCATAAAATACGAAAGAAATTCAATTTAATTTCGCTTGTTTAGCATTAATTAACTAGGCAGCTACGATTCTAGAACAGAAACAAAAACCAAAAACCAAAACCAAAATTGGTTTCTTCAGCTAAAACGGAAAACAGTAAAACTATAACATTTAGTTTTTTTTTTTATTTTTTTTTACTTTTTTTTTTTTTTTGTTTTGTAGTAGTCAGAGGGACAGTTATAGAAAAGATATATTTGCAATAGAGCAACATTTAACACGAGAAAGAGAGAGAGAGTTGTGTATATGTGTGTGAGAGTAGGGTGTGTTGTGGCCAAAGGTTGCCCAAAGATATGTGTAAAAGTTGCACCGCTGCAGAGAGCCGGTTTGTACCAAGTATTTGTATGTTTGTGTATTTTACAGATTGAATTGAACCGAGAATAAAATTTGCAATGCAAGAAAATGTAAAAAACACGCAAATCTAATTAGAAGTTGTGACGTCAATAGGGAAACAAGGTGTGCGCACAAACTATCAAAACAAAAAAAATGTGTTAAATAAACTTTATATTCACTTTATTTATGCTTTTGTGTATTACTTTAATGTATTTACAACACTTAAACAAACATACAGAAGTACAATACATATACAGACATATATAATATTTATAGAAAAAAAAGAGTTGTAATTATATTATATATTACAATACACGCTGTGTGTGTGTGCTACTCATGCCACACATAATAATTATGTCAATAAAAAATTTTAACTACTCATGTACTACAATACATATATTTATTTATAATTTATGCTTAATAAAAAAATATGCGACTATTTTTGTAGTTAAATATGATATTTTTGTTTAAACTAAATAATTACTGTGCTGCATGTAAGAGTATTTATTTTATTTTTTATTTAATGAGGCTTTTGTTTGTATATAGTGTTTATAGTAGGTTTTTAGCTATAAAATAAAAACTAAACTTTGAGTAGGTTAAAAGTACAGTGGGGGTAATGGTCAGCTCAATGCTTAGACAAAGTTCGCTTCTTTTAAAATATAGTAAATATTTCAAGAGCCAGCTTGCTGCTAGTACATAAGTGGCAACTGACCCATTTACTATGTCTAAACTATGTGTTCGTATGTACATAGAAAATTAAGCTTAAAGAAAAACCAAAGTAACTAAAGTTTAAGTGTCGCTAATAGAAGTGTGGCAACCCATGCCAGTTTTGCGGCAGCTTGTTAACTCTTTTATTTGTTTACTCTCTCTGTCTCTCTTAATTGAGACGCACGCGACGATTATTTGCATTCTCTTTACTGCTGGCTGCTGCTGCTGTTGCTGCCTGCGGCTCTCTTTCTGTCTGGCTGCTCTTCAGTATGGGTCTCCTTAGCATGAGCGGCTCCCCGAAAGGTCGGGAGTTTTTGGTTTGTGCTCCGCTTGTGGCTGCTATGGAATAATATTTCAAAGTCATTAAACTCTTTCAATCAGTGCGTGAAGAAGCAACATTTTGATTTGTGGCATTAGTTAGTTGCAAGTTGGTAGTAAGTTAGCATTTTGGCATTCGGATTAAAGTTGATCGATCAAAATCATTGCTGGACTTTAGGCGTAGCACTCAAAAGGAGCTTCTATGTGTATGTGTGTGTGTGTGTGTGTGTCATGCATAATTCATGGATAAAGCAAGTTAAATTTAATTAGGGTAACTAAAGGCAACCGAACAGAATGAAACACTTGATAGTCAGCGTTCATGCATAAAACAGCAGCCAGAGATAAAGAAACAGAGAGAGACAGAGAGAGAGAGAGAGAGCGCTGAAAGAGAACAGCAAAGAATGGCGTAGTATAAGCCCGGCAAAAGTAGTAGAGCAGAAAAAATAATCTTACGAAAAATAAGTAAAAAACAGACAGACCAAGAGACAGATTGACAGCAGCTCGCGGCCGCAAAACTTTTGCCGGAAACAGACGACCACCAACCACCACCAAGTCATAAACTAGAAGCAGCAGAAGAACAAGAAGCAGAAGACGAAGAAGAAGAAGAAGTAGAAAAAGATTACATGCAATATGAAGGAAGGAAACAAAAACAACATAAAAAAATTGCCAGTAATAAAGTCAAACAGTAGGAAATGCCAATGAAAAAATGTGACATAACAATTTTGAGCATAATTTCATTCGACCTTGTACACACTTGATGGAAAAATGCCAAAAGTATAAGACAAGACGGTAAGTAGCAGCTTAGCTTGGAAACCACTCAAATATTGGCGACGGGTATGCCTAGCACTGCGGGTAACCCAGAACTAGAGGAATGTTCTGAATTACTATACAATCTAACTTTAATAAGTAAAATATGCCATTGCTTGAAAGGACCTTGAATTCTAAAAATATACTGCTCTAGAAAATTAGAAAACTAGAAAATTGTAACTATACAACTGGTATAGAGTCGTTTTCAGGACAGCAGTTCGAGGATTTTCGTTATAGAGCTCCATTCTGTACCTCCCCTTGAGTTATTACACTTAAAATGCTAAATGTTATAAATGATAAACCTCACCTTAAATTATTATTTTCTTAAAATATAGTAAGAGTGTCACTTTGTCGAGCAGAAATGCAAAATGGCACAAATGCATCTACCAGTGCTTACACATTTTTTAATGTATTTTTTTTGGTACTATTTAGTGCTTGTAGACACTGCAAAATAAACATCCGTTTGCAAAAAACTGCCAAAACTTTGTAAATCATTAATTGAAGACGTAGTTTCTTTGGAGTTGAAATTGCCCAGATAAATATCCAAAACCATAACTTTTATGCTCTTAACTTGCATTTATCTAACAAAAACTTTTCCAAACACTTTTAAAGAGCAGATTGCCATTGCGTCCGTTGTTAGTGTGGCACTTTTGCATTGTTGTTAGGGTTGCTCACGTCGCTAGTCGAGCACTTCTGCATTTCTTACCGACAAAGTGCCTTTTGCCTTTCGTTGGGAACTTTTTTGAAAAAACAACCTTAGCTTAGTTTATGAAATCAACGATTCGCAGTTTCTCATCTTGAAACAAATTATTTGTTTCTGTTCCATTTGAGAAGAACTATATTAATTTCTATCACTTTAACATGAAATATAGGCTTTTAGTTCTACTTAAACTTAGGGTTTAACTCGAACCAGTTTTATCTTGTAGTGTAATTGCCATGAATTTCGGCATATTGTGAACTAGTTCTGCGCGCACATTTATTATTGAAATTTTCATACTGAGTATCGGAAATATTCGATAAAGTTCGTTTCAAGAGCTGTACCTGATTGGTTACAGATTCATAAAAGATATTTCAAAATGAAATGCATTTTTGCAGAAATTTATTCCATGTACCAGCATTTCCAGGTATAGGGAAGCTTGAACTGGACTACCTGCTCGTCAAAATTAAAAGCTTCTGAAAGACTTTAATTAGTAGTATTTTGTGATTTTATTTAATTTCCAACTTCTAGATGAAACTTTCTTTAGAGCGCCTGACGGAATAGTTTTCGCTTTGTGTTACCAAAATGCATATATATCTATGTATGTAGTACAATAGTACAATATGTATATAAAAATGTTTTTGAATAAATCTGTATTTTTAGCTAGTAGTGTGCAATGTGAATATTTTTTTTTTGAGAAGTATTTAAAACAGTCAAACTTTTGGAACTGTAGCTAATGCTATTAAAATAACAATTAAAAAATTGTTTATTAATTAAAAAACTAATAATTCACAAACCAATGGTGAAATATGATTATTAAGACTTTATGGAATGCATTTTAATTTTGTTGTACAAAATGTTTGCAAGCAGATCTAATTAAATTTTTATAATGAACTATACATATTTACTTGACTCTCCTATAAACGAATAAATCGGTTTTGGGAATTGAGAACAGTCATAATTGTAGTTAACAACGGCATCGTGTATTTAAAGCAAATAAGGCTAAACTAATTTTCACTAAATTTAAGTGAAAGTGAGAAACGGAACAGGTCCAAAAGATTCCGTTGCAGAGTGGCCAACAGCCTTGACTATAACTGCAACTTCTCTAGAGCTATGCCAGAACCGTATTACATCATAAATGCAGTAAGAGCATCAAATATAAATGAACTTGACCAGCGGAGCTATGTGCCTCTTATTTTCGAGCAAAAATTTCAAACTTTCTGCAAACTTTTCGGCTGGCATTCTGCTTATATTTGTGTGGGCCGCACAAAAGTATGCTATAATTTTTTTGTTTTCAGCTTGGGGCATGCAACTGCTGTTGCTGCCTCGTCCACTTGGAGTTATGTGCTCTGGCTGTTAATGTGCTGCATTTTTAACACAAAAGTTGACAGTGGGTGTAATTTACACGGCGCGGCAAGTTGCCAACTTTCTTTAGTTTGTGGCAACACTTGGCCAGCCAGCTAGCAGGAGGAGTAGAGTAGGTTTAGGGTTCGGATGCAGTACAATGTTGTTGTTTTTGGGTACGCTTTGGAGCGGAAGTGTAAGCTGGGTTAAGACTAATTGGCGTTTTAATTGTTTAATGTGTGCTGCTCAAGTTATGAAGCGAGCCTCTCTCATTCCCGCTGCCTCTCTGCAGGGCCAAGAGCAAGACGCGAATGCCGCCAATGTTGGTCACTTGTAATTACTGAAAAGTAAATAATGCATGCTTGTGCTTATGTTCTTGAGTAAGTGTGAGTGAGTGTGTGAGTATCTGAGCGTTTGAGTGTCTGAGTGTGTGGGCAATGATTATTAACACCCATACACACGAACAAACATTCATCATTTCAAACAGATAATGAAAACAAAAAACACTTAATGCACATATTTCCATTTACTTTGGCTGAGTTTCATATATGTGTGTGATGTGTATGTGTGTGTGTGTGTGCTTGTTTGAATGTGTATTAAGGTCAAACAGTCAAACAGGTCAATTAACAGCAAATAATGGTAAGAGTGTTGGTAAGTTGCAGGTAATATGAAATGTAATGCATCGTTTATTTGATTACAGGTAATCGACCAATTGTTCATAAATATTGAACTTTTGGTAATGATCTGGATCCGTGCTGTGCGAAAGTTTGTTGAGTTGACTTTTTGAACTATACTGGCAAGACAATAGAGGGTGAGGGTCCAGGGGTGCGTGTTATCGGTTATATATTAAATTGAGTAAGAAATTTGGACCCTCCCAAGGAAACTTTCTTCTTTTTAAATTACTCCTGAAATCACTTACTAGATATCAAATTGTGGAACAGTCTTGATTATAATCATTTGTTTAAATCCTACATATTGAAGTAGTTAAAGGCAGATATGTACACGTAGCACATTTTTAGAGGCTAATAAAATCCTTACTTTAGAATGTTAAATCACCTCCCAAAGCCGGAAACAATAACATATCTGTACAAGTTGTGCTCCGCTAATTGCTCAAAATTTGAACACAGAAAACGCTCTAAAAAAAAACACCCGATACTATATACACTGAGTATAATATATATTTTTTGAGTCAAAAGTATGTCAAGTGCGTTTTTTCTACTATTGGAAGCAAAGTTCTTATTTTAAAAGCGTTTTATTGCCGAGAGAAATTCTCATTTTAAGAATGTTTAATATAATTTTAGGAACAACGGCAATTGATTTTAGATTGATTTCAAGATTAAAATTCTTAATTTGAGAATGCTTGGTATGATTTTAAGAAGTAGAGAACTTACTTGATTTTGGACTATCTTTATGAAAGATATTCTAAATATGACAAATGTTACTACGAGTACTGAAACCTGTACCGTTTTAAAAATTGAGCTTCAAGAGATTTTAGTAGTACAGGGCCACCTTTTTCTGTTTGCCTTGAAGACAAACTACCGAGCGATTAGCAGGGCGGATTGGGTTTCCTTACTTAATAAAAGAATAAAGCATTAATGGGGGTATTTATTATTAATGCTGAGATTGAGAGTATTCTATTCTTAAATTAAGAACATGACTAGTCGATTTAAATGACAAATATCTGACTCGTTAAGAAGGCTTTTGAGCTTTACAAAACATTACCAGATTTTTTATGTATATTACTACATAATCGCCATATACTTAAAAGGCTCTAAAAACAACACTCGGTGCTAGTCATATATAGCTGACTATACACGTCTAAAACGCTCTAGTCCCCCTGAAAAAACACCCAGTTTTAATCATATCAGATATCTGACGAGTAGTACACCCTGTAGTTATGCTGGCTCTAGTCACTTAAGATACTAGACTTACGAGCAAAAACTCTTAAAAAAACACCCTAAGATATTAGACTCGTGAAGACAATGCTCCAAGGCTCTAAAAAGAACACCCTGTTACCTTCTAGTATTCGGTCATATGTGTGAATGTAAATGTTTACTTTATTAGTCTACTAGATTGATTAAATTGAGCCATTTAAGTACCTTGTGCTAGTTATGCGTCATTGAATATATTAGTCACATACTAAAAAGCTATTGAAATAAATTTCTGGTTGTTGTCATATAAGATATTACACTCGTGAATAGAAGGCTTCAAAACTCTAAAAAGAACACCTTATATTCTGGTACTACTTTTTTAGTATCATACGAAAAAGGTTTAAAATCGCTAAACAGAACACCCTGTTGCCTAGTACTAGCCTTTGCTCTAAAAAGCGTTCAGAGTTTCTGTAAATGTTTAATTTAATAGTTTACTAGATTTATTAACGTGCACTAATCATAAAAACTATAAATGTCTGTAAGCCTCTAAAAATAACACCCTGTTGCCTGCCATACGTCTGAAAAAGGCTTTAATATAAAAGTCGTTCAGGTTTCATTCCTCGTAAAATGTTTACAATAACAAGCCATAAGTTCAACTTTATGGTACTACTAGATTGAGTTTAAACTCAGTCACGCCATAAGGCGCACTTACACATGGTGGTCGTTAAATAGAAACGAATTAAATTTAAATAGCTTCGATTAAGTCATTGACGAAGCAGCAGCACATTACATAACACATTCGCTTACAGCGTGTTATCGATCGATTACAATTATTTGCTGTTATCGGCAGCAATTACACACACACACACGCATACAATAAAAAAAAATGCATACACACACTCACACACAAATTGGTGTATGTATATATATATATATATTTATTGTTTGTAGACACATCGATTAAAGACATCTATCTAACATTTATAGTAAACAATTGATTGGAATAAAATGCAGTACTATTCCAAAAAGAACTGGTGGTTGTTGTTCTTGTTATAGTTGTTGAAGATGAAATTATTGTTGTTGTTGCTGTTGTAGTTGTAGAAATAGTTGTTGTTGTAGTTGTTGTTAAAGAAGTTGCACGAACAGTATTCTTATTGAAGTTCTGGTCGTGGTTATCAAACGAATAGTTGCCGTACAAATCGGTTATGGAACGAGTTGTACGATTAGAGCGGGGAGTAGAAGGTGTATCAAAACTATGAAACTGTTGGTTTTGGTTTTGGTGATGTTGGTTAAAATGATGATATTGGTAATGTGGTTGGTGGTGGTGGTGGTGGTGGTGGTATGTCACGTAATTACTTTCTGGCAATGAGATTGATCGATGCTGCGATGAGCGCTGCTGACGCAGACGCCCGAATCCGGAAAGTGGACGAAATCCGGCAAATAGACGACGCCTCAGGCTGGGATCACTTTGCATATAGATTGGCGGCTGCGCTGCTGACTGCGACGTTGCTTGCTGTGGTAGTTGTTGTAGCTGATGCAAGGGCGATGCTTGTTGCACATAGCCAAGTTGTTGCAGTTGTTGTTGTTGTTGTGCAACGGCTGCTGCTGCTGCGGTTGTTGAAGGTGGCAGCTGCGCTTGCTGCGCGGTTGCAGTGTAGTAGTTAATGCCAAAGCCGCTGCTGATGTATGCCGACGTGGACATGTTTGAGACGGAAGCATATTGCGTGTTATAGCGTTGAGCTTTTGCATGGTTTACAAACATGTGGATATATATTTTGTGGTTTTGATTTATTTATTTTTTTTTGATTTTAGCCAGCAAGCGAAATAAAAGTTGCAAAAAGATGACACGAGAAAACATTTGGTTGTGTGTTAATTTCGAATAATTTTGTTTTCAATAAATTATTGTGTATTTTTTTAAATTTGGTCAAAATATTTGTGGGCTTACCGCATCAAATATATATGGTATATAAATAGGTGTGTGAGTGTGATACGTAAACTAAAGCAATCAATAAAGTCTTAGGTAAACTGTGCTGAGTAGTAAACTTTGCACTCATAAGCCGCTTAGCAGTTACCAACACTGGTTACAGCTACTAACACTATTGACCGTAGCAAGTTGTGCCCACTTATGGTAGTAGCATCTAAGTCCACTTGGAAATTTATGAGCCATGTGCGAAACTTGAATAATTATGAACGCAATGTTATACCAACTTTACTAATTGAAATATTATGTACTTTATATGTAGCAGCAGCATTTTCGGAGATTTTCCCCAGGCTCGGCTTGGAGAACACACATATTGCATAACACATTGTAGCTTGTTGTTTAGCCGCAGGAAAAGCGACACCTTTCAATTAGTTTGCATGACAACTGCAGTCTCCAAGTGTAAGACATTTACACACACTTAACAAGTGTCTGTAATATGTATCTGACGGATTGTTTAATGCAATTGCTGTTAAGTTAGGGCTTTTGAGATCTTGAAGTGACTATGCATTAACTCTCTGAAGTGGGTAATAATGCACTCAATTGTCTGGGGAAATTAAAACAGACTGCCTGAGAATATTGGTAAAAGGGGTTTTTGCTCAGCAAGCGATTTATTTCCAGATAAATTATTCTAAAGCCTTTCTTCTTATTAGTAATATATTTGGGAAAAGCTTAAATAATGAATTAAAAAAATGTTTTTGCATAAACAGTTTTTAATTTCTAAAATACTTTTTGGAAGCCTTTCGTCTTATTGGTAAAGTGTTTAGAAAAGCTTAAATAAGGTATATAATCTTTTAAAACCTTATCATCTCTTTGCCAACCTTTAAGAGCAGCTAAAAAATATTTTTCGTGAAAGAATGAGAAAGAAGTAAAACTTATTTGATCTGTGTCTAACAATTTGGCATTTCAAATTCTATGGATAGTACTTTTGTGCTGTATTTAAAGCAGCTGAAGTATCTCTTGGCTTAAGGCCTTATCTGCTAAGGCGAAAATGTATAATTCATGTTCCAACATTTTTAAATAACTAAAAAAAATATCTCTTTTGTGTAATTATAAAATGGTCTCACAAAACTGACACCTATATACTAACGATAATTAGGTTTTTGTGAAGTTCCTTGAGGAGACTACGTATACGCCACGTTGTCTGAATTCGGTATCACAGCAAAGTTAGTACTCCCTTTTAGCATGATGCTCAGTAAACTTCTTATGCAGAGTAAAAACTTAAAAGAGCTAAAAATAAACTTCTTATGCATAAGACAAAATTCTTCAGATGAAAATCCGCCACCGATTTTTCGAAGTGCAATTTCTTTGCCCAAGGAAATGTAAAAAAATCCAGCCTAAAGCGCTTTCGAAATCTCTTTGAACAGTAGGAGCAATTGTGCTGCTCTCTTTAATAGGAATGCGACGTGGCTTTGGCTGTCGAAGAAGTATCTGTCAGGTGTGTTAAGATAAGACAGCTCAATTAACCTACATTCTTGCAACAGCAATGAACGTCTTTGAGAAAAATCGAAAACCACAAAAGGGGGTTTAGTTATTGTTACATAAAATAAGAGAAGTTAATCTCAAGCAGTAATAATCTACTTAAGTATATTTTAAAATTTAGATGCGCTTGTTGGACCAAGTAAGAGCTTCTTTTGGCCTGATTAAAATAACTTAAAGAGTATATGGAAAGTTTAATAGGATCTAAGCCAATATAGTATACACCGTATCTGCCGGATATTGGTTGCTTAATTAATTCCGAATGTCATAATGTATTTTAAACTACATACTTTCATAGGCATTACGAAGTTAAACGACAACAGAAAAATAAAATAATTTCAAACAATGTATGTATATATCCCTTGACATACCAAACTGATACCATTAAGCACACACAAACTCTTCGTACATGGTTTCTTAATTATTTATAACAGGTCGGTTAAATGAGTTAAATTTTTCTTTAACTCCTGCCAAGGCTTTTAAAGGCATAAAAATTGACCCAATTAAGGCTAGAGACCAAATAAAATGTCACAAAAATAATACAGAGGTATAACCTAAATTAAGTATACGTATTGGTTTATAAATTTAAGTTGCATGTGTGTAGCTATATTTTGTATATATTTGTTTATATGTATTTCATTATAAGCAATTATATTTATTTAATTAGCTGTTTCAGGCATATGATGAATTTAACTTGTGGTTAATAGAAGAAGGCTTAAACAAGTCAATTAAAATCAAAGTCAAAGCATAAATTGTATACATATTTAACTAATTACATACATACTTATGCAACATAGTTATATATATTTAATATGTTTAAGAGTAGGCATTTAATACTTAGTTAAATGTTGATATATGATGAGCATAAGCTAAGCTATTTATAGCTGTTAGTAAGTACATAACCATAAAAGTAGCTAAGCTAAGTTGGTATATAGCTAAGCAAAAGCAGTTCGTTTTAGGCATAAGTCAAAAGAAATGATTGTCTACTTAAATATTTATATAATATACTGCTATATATACACAGAAAATGCATTTCTATTTACGTATAACCAAGTATCTGTGTGTATGCGTATGTATCTGTGTGTGTGTGTGTGTGCGTATCAATCTAGCCGAATCTAATCTAATTCAATCATTACAGCCACTTGCCAAAGTGAGAGCAGCAATAAATTTTGAGGTCAAGATGGCGACTGGTTTAAGTGTGAGTGAGTGTGTGTGTGAGTGTTTGAAATGTAAAATGTAATTGAATATGTGAGACTACGTGTCTGTGTGTGAGTGTGGGTGTGTGTGAGAGCGTCTAAGTACTTAATACAAAATATGCGCTACTTAGCGAGAACACACAAGTGCAGAAACGGCATTTACCAGAGAGATGCTGAAATGTTAAAAGGACTCAACCAAGTTGGTACTTATGTATGTACGTATGTATGCGTGTGAGAGAGCATATTGCTAATATCTACTACATTGGAGGTGAGCACAAAACGAGGGGAGATAGATATGGAAGATAAATATATTGATAACAAAAGAGAAAAATGAAAAAAAAACTGAAAATTTTTAAGCCTGTAGTCTATGTGGATTATAACACTACAGTTATAAATATATATTCAATGTGAGCATGTGAGTGTGTCTGAGTATGTGAATGTGTGTGTTTAAGAGTTTTTTGAATGGTTTTAATATTTTCAACTTTTCTCTTTGCTAGTTGAATTTCATATAAGCGAAATGGAAACGGAAATCAAAGTTAAATAAGTGAATTTTTATTTTTTTCAAAATGAAATGATTGATTCGTTGATTGATTGCTGAGCGAGAGAGAGCAAAGTAAAGCAAAAGTTATAAGTTAAAAGTGAAAAACCCTAAGAGTTCAAAACAATTTAAAAGATACATAGAAACGGAAAAAAAATAAATCTAGTTAAAAATAGACATAAACAGTGTTGTGCCAGAAAACTCTTTTGGAGACTGGAGATTTCTAGCACACAACCGCCTTACAAAATTAAAGTTAGAGAAAAAGAAAGAGAGTAAGATAAAGAGAGAGAGAGAGAGAGAGCAAGAACAAACTACGCTATGGCATTTAATTGTTGTTGAGAACTAATGCGGACCTGAGCTACTAGAGATATCTTGTGCTGGCACTGGCAGGCCGCCACGTTGTTGCTGCAGCTCCTGCTGTTGCAGCTGCACGCCCAAAATGGGCATGGCCACCGGCGGTGGGCGCACACCGCGTCCTGCACGCGCTGCTGCTGCCTGCGCCACTGCGGCCAGACTGCGCTGCTCCTGCATCATCTCGGATACATTCACAATGGGTATATCGGGTAGAGGTTCACGCACAGGTGGCGCCACTGCTGTTTGTGCTGCTGCCGCTGCTGAAGTTGCTGTCGTTGTGATGCCAGGCACGACTGGAGCTCCAACGAGGCCATCCAATGCTTTACCCTGGACGGATTTGTCGGCGGCTGTAATATGCCCGGATTTGAGTTCGCCGGCTTGTTTCAGCACGCGATAAATTTGATCAATTTCGGTAATTTCTTTGGTTTGGAATTTGGATTTTGATTTCGATTTTGAATTTTGGTTCAATTACACACAGTGCCGTAGAGTGGTGGACGAGTTGAAGGTGAGGTAGGGCGTAGTCAATCGATATTTTTTTTTTTTTTTTTTGATAACAATTTGGTTTATCGAGACGTGTATGCGGCAAATGTTGTGCATTGAAGTGCATTAGTTAAATTTTGCAAGTGGTTGAGCGATTAAAATGAGCGAATATGTTAATGCTAGATTAGTCGATATTTATCGATTTATCTTTTAGCTCATGTTTTCGAATCGAGTGTGTTGTATGTAAGTGAAATGTTACTTTTAATAAATATGCTAAAAAAAACGCAGTTAGCTTAGCGCTATATAGTTTAAGTTCAGGCCTAGAGTTGACAACTAACTGCACTACATACATATGTACTGTATGTATGTATATATGTGTAGTAGATGTGTTAGATGCGCGTTACTAAAGTTTAAGAACCATAAATAGTACTTACAACATACATGTGAGCAAAAGAAACATAAGACAAACACTCTAAATATTTGTCTCAACTCTTACAGTACCCATTAAGAGAAAAAGATATGCTATATATTTGTGTGTGGTAGTAGTAGTAGTAGTAGTAGGTATATAATCTTTAGTGATATATCAAGTGACATACTCAGTTAAGTAGAACCTACATTAAAAGTTGGTCATATTAGTTGTACTTTTTTTTAGCTCTCTATATATAGTTATATATATGTAGTATATAAAACAACATGCTCCACTACAATTCAATCTTCGCGTTTAGCCGATTACTGCTGTGGTGTGTGTGTATGTGTGTGTATTTGTATGTTATGTATAAAAGTAACTTATACTTGTATGTGCCCCTATAATAATTTTGTGTGTTGGTTGTTGTGTGTAGGGTATCAGCTATAAGTATATAGTTGCTGGTTACAAATACTCTATTAGCTGAACTTGGTTTTTTAATTTTTGTTTCTTTTAATTATTATTATTATTTTTAGTGTTTTTTTTTTTTTGTAAATTTCGCTAATTAAGTGAAGCAAAGCGCAACATTCAATAAAAAACGTTTCAAACAAAATTAAAATTATTTTTTGGTAAAACAAAAAAGGCATTTAACTCAAGCGCATGGCAATTAAGTAAAGTAAGTATTAAGTATCTGTCAGATACAAAACAATACTTGGCCGTTTGTTTTTTTTTTCTTGTTTGGGTACCTAGTTGCGCAATGCGATCGATGAATGGAGTCTTTTGACGAAAGTTCCTATTTGGGGGCACATTCAAGAGACCTGTGCTCTGATTTTGTTCTTCAGTTGCAGTGTCAGTTTGGGGGCTAATGGACTTCTGTGTTGATGCTTTTTTTTTTTGGGGTAACATTAAATTTCGTTAGGGAAAGGAATTTTAAAATATTTATTGAGTACGCACTAAATTTGTATTTATAAAAAACTTAGCTACAATACTAGCAAAAAAAAAAAATTATAGTGTTGAACAACGTAGTTAGCTAAAACGCTGTTGACAATGTCAAAGATTTATGATGTGTGTGTGTGTGTGTGTGCTTGTGTGCTTGCCTGTGTTGG
This sequence comes from Chymomyza fuscimana, assembly GCA_949987675.1. Classification (NCBI taxonomy): domain Eukaryota; kingdom Metazoa; phylum Arthropoda; class Insecta; order Diptera; family Drosophilidae; genus Chymomyza; species Chymomyza fuscimana. The sequence continues at coordinate 70,927,742 of OX465089.1, forward strand.
CCGCCATTTTTATTACAATAGTAACAGTTCAATAAATGGCAAACCGCTTATAGAGTCTCTATTGCCAAAACAATTCATGTGTTTGTTTGTTTGTTTGTACATAAAATAATAAATCGAAACAAAATAAAAAAAATTGAAATCCTAACAAAATTGAAAAAGTTCTTCGACAAATTTTCAAATTGTTGAACGTCAGAAATGCCACAACTTTTGTGTCCCAAGAGCGCAATAAATCCGCTGTGAAATCACGTGATACCCAGCATGGTCGGGTCTGGCTACTCTTTGCAACAAAAAAGGAATAAAAACAAATCCTGCAATTCAGCGGACACGACTTTTAGAGTTATACATAGTTTGATGCTGATATCCGTGTGCAATTTGTTAGTTAGTCGGGAATGTCAGCAAAGCATATTCTTTGGCACAAAAACTTTTGTCGCAACATGCATATACCAAATACCATATACCATATAAATGCATTTGGTAGCACGGGAAATGGTATACAACAATTTGTACCGGGTTACTTACAGTAAAGGATATATTTTGTGAAACGGCGTTGAAATGCATTGGATACATGCTAAGAAGACACCCACGTTGTACAGTTAGTTGGTTATATTAGAACTTAGTATCTTAAATCTTAAATTCATATAAATATTAAGTATGTTGTATATACATATTATATAGTATCATTGACGCCTGTACATATGTTTGTTTGTTAGGTAGTTAGTTAGTTACTTAGCTTGATGTTAGTACAAGTATTAAGCAGCCCTGGTTAATTGTGTGTTCTTTTGTTTTGTTTTTTTTTTTTTTTGAATGAAAACGAGCGTGGAAAATACTCACTTTCTTCCTCGATATCAACTCGATTTTCTAGCTCCGAGGTGCTCTTCTGGCGACGCAACAACTTTTGCTTGGGTTGGCAACGCGGCAAGTTGGGCGCACAGTCACCATGTGAATTCAATTTGCATATCCTGCAACGAAGTCCCTGACGTGTGTGACCTATAGTAAGAGAGATAGAGTAAATATGAGTACACGCAGACAGAGAGTGAGAGCCACACTCATTGGAATTGTACCTCTCAGGATTTGTGAGCAAACATCGCAAGCTGTTATCTTTTTGTACGTATACTCCTGCAAATGATGGCTGCCATCCAGATTGGGACGCAGCGGCTCTGAAGATGTGCTGGCGGCTCCATTACGCCTGTGAAAATTTTGTAGAAAAGTTTTTTAGCTCAATGTAATCTCTGCCAGAGTAGCGCCTAACTGACGTCGTACAAATATATGAATAGTAATAATTGTATTTATATAAATGCAGATGCTATTAACAAAAAAAAAATTAAATGCAAGATGCGACTACGTAGGTTTTAAAATGTGAAACAAATGTTGCGCTTTTTATGCGGTTTTTTGAGGAATACTTCATGGTATATACAGAAAAGTGGCAATACATTACATATTTACTGACTAAATATTATACATTTTTTAATTAATATACAGAAAAAAAATATGTTTCTTATATGGTCATTTAAGGACGTGCAAAACGGCTTTGAACAACTTAACAAATAGTATTTTTTGTTCGCTTATAATTCACAACTGCCCAGTCTAAGTAAAATATCACCCTATACATGTTTTATGTTGTATATTCTATGTTCTACATTCTATGTAAACTAAACTAAGCAATCCACTGCTTAGATCTTCAAGTATCTTAAGTGAAACCCAAAAAATTTGCTGGCGGGAGAAGCAATTCGTCATCACTTTATTGGCTAGACCCGGATAAGTGGGTGAAGATCATAGGAGTATCAATTCTAAATGTCATACATAAGGAAAACGAGTCTCTAAATATTAAACAAGATTCCTTCTCTCTAAAACTTTAAAGAATTTTTGTTTCTCTATTGTTACTAGATTAAGATTAAAATACTCTCAACATCAACAACAACAACTTCTTATTAAAATTATTCTTAAAAATCTCAAATGGAGAATTTCTGTCTACAAAAAAAAAAAAATAATTATGAAATAAGAAGCTTACTTTCAATTATATAAAGAGCAAAATGATCACTTTTAAGTACGAATATGTTGAATCATATGTATATATATGTACTTTAAAAATCTTTTAAACTGAAGCAAATTAAAAATATTGTTTTGTTATCTATTACCGAAATGTACACGGCAACCCTAATATAAACTAGTTTTACAATTTTTTAAATACATTTTTATATGGCCTGATTACGGAACTTTACTAACAAACGATTTTGCTCTTATTTCGCATATCTAACGAAATATGTATTATGCAACCCAAAAAGTCTATAAACTTTTGAAATACCTCTTTAAATATAAATGTTTCGCGACTCGGAAATTTTTATTGACTTTATATTTTGGACCTACCACATTTGTAGTGGCAAAAGTCTTTTGAAAATCTGTAAGCGTATGGAGAATACTTATTTCGTAGAAGCGTTTCTTTTTCCAAAATTTATAAGCCAACATTGGTATCAATGACTTTAAGACCCATTTAAAAATATAGAGTATCACAACTAATAAAAGTTGAGCAATTTGTTTAAAAACTATGCGGAAATTGTGAGGAAATTGAAAAAATTTTGCGCAGCTATAAAGCACGTAACCAACCGACATCACTGTGTAAAACAAGCAACCCCAAAATGTACATAGTCGTAAATTTTATGGAACACCTCTTTAAATGCATACACCCAGAACTGTCACAGTTCTCTTTGTGAGAGCAACATAATTTCAGGCGACAATTGTTTTGATCAAGATTAGCTTTTAATTGTAGCTATAAAAGCAACCAATTGAGACATTTTATGGATGCAGTACATTTCCTTATATTAAGTTTATGTCATATTTGCATAGAGAGAGTGACGTAGAAAATATTGTCCGAAATAGTCTCGTTTTTGCCTTTTTGTTGTTGTGTGTTTAATTTTGCTTTTGTTTTATTTACCAACAAAATACATAAACGGACAATCAGAGAAGCAACACACAAATACATAAACTACTCATGTTATGGGTTCAGACAGAGACACAGAGAGCGTGGATGTGGATGTGGAGAGCAGTGGTGGGATGAGCCCCGCCGCAGACAATGGCGCAATTGTTCGTAGTTGGCAGCGGACGACTTCCCCTCTCTCTCTCTCTCTCTCTCTCTCTCACTTCCGAATGAGCCAACTCGGCTCTGATTGTTTGCAAGTGGCTTACATTGTGCACACAAACAATTCAGTTCTAGCGTCGACATCAGCGTCAACGTCAACGTCAACATCAACGTCAGCATCGCTGTCGACAACGCACAGTGGTCGAAATGCACTTTTTGGCTATAATTAATAATTATCTTCATAATATTCGAGTTAAATCAGTTTTATTATAAGTTTAATACAGTTTAATTGTTTATTCAAAGGGTACAAGGCTAAGTTGGCCTTAGCGTATAAAAAAGGAATTTTTTGATAAAATAGATATTAGAAATAGATAAAAAGTAGATATTAACTAATCCAAGTCTCGAGATTGTGGGTGAGCCATGTAACGATATATAAAATAGTTTGGGGTTTCAAAAATTGTTCCCTATACATTGCTCCTGCTCTTAAGAAATATTTGAAAAACTTCAAATAAGTACGAAATCAATGAAGAGAATTCTCTCTTTAAACATTGTTTTTTTTTTTTTAAATCATTAAATTTGCTGCTAGTAATTCCGTACTGCTTAGCAATATTTTATTAACACTCCTCTACCAACTACACTTCTTATGAATCACTTTTTTTCAAAAGCAAAACTGCCTTTCTACGATTTTTTTACTGAACAATGGCAACTCACAATAAGTATGTTAGAAAGGGTATTATATTTTCTTTCTTTCAATTTTATTTGCTCATAAAAAATGATCGGTATATTATAATTCGTTACAGTAATGATGTTAAAATAGAATAAATCTTTTACGAAAAAGCAGTGTACTGGAAATAAAAATCGTATTAGGGAAAACTAGATTTGTAGATGAGTTCTTTATCTGTTCGCTAGTTCGACTCTTGCATTATTTTTTTTAGATTTTTTTGTTTAATTGTTGTCGTAGATTAAAAAGTATAAAACTAAAACAATAATTAATTTAACTGGCTTATAGAATAATTTTTTTAATTAAAAAAATTTTTTATTATTTTCATTTTAAAAATATTTTTTTTTTTCATATTTTAAATTTAAAAAAATTAAAAAATAACATGTTTTATTGCAATTTAATAAATGTTTTTTTTTTTAATTGTTTGTTTTGTTTTTGTAAAAAGTAATAAATTTGTAATACTTTGATTATTAATAATTAATTAATAATAATAATAATAATAATTAATTAACTTTAGAGAGTTAGAGCATTTACACCACTGTGCCAAGAAGTTGGTTTTTAGGAAAAAATAAACAGTCAAAAATTTTACGATGAAAGCACCCAAAAGTCAAGACTACTATCTGTGAATTTTAATGAGCTTACTTCACAAAACGCTTTTTTTTTCTAATATTAAAATATTATTAACATTACAGTACATTGCTGCTAAACTATTAATCGTAGAAAAGCGATAGAAGACTAATTTTGTGATTATTTTAAATACTTTAACAAAATATATGGTTAAAATTTCCGAAAAAAATACTGGTTTTAAGATATTTCCAAATTATTTGAAAAACACCAAAACTCATTTTTGAATTTTGAGCGGTACCGATTGATCAACGACCTTGATTTCAATTTTGTTTGATTGATAATTTTATTGACAACATAAACTGAAAATGATGACTCTAAGTTTGATAAAAAACAAGATATCATGCAAAAACCGTACCAACTTATAGTGCTAGAGGGGGGTACCAGGCTCCCCTCCCACAAATACGAAAACTCGGTTTTAGACTTAGATCAGGGTCCAAAAAAAACCACTGAAAGTTTCATCAACTAAGTATTTTTTCCAGCTAAAACTCTTCGTTTACCGTACTATTACTAAAAAACCGTCATTTTAATTTTTTATGGCATCTTTGGTCCTATGACTCGAATCTTCTCGAAACAAATCATCTTTGACGTCCAGAATTATTTTTCTAGATGCTACTTAAAAATTGGAATTTTTAAGCACACGCCAAAAAACACCCAGTTTTTAAATTAAATGGTTTCATATTAAAAAACTTAAATTATTCGTTTTTAAATTTTTTTCTGTAGTTGTAAAGTTGTGGCCAGCAACATATGAAAGCTGTCAAAAATATCGAAAAAATACATATATATGTATAAATATAATTAACAAAAAAAATAAAAGTTCTGCGCCGGTCAATATTTCGGAAATTGAATTAATTGTAGCTTGATCAAGCATTTGCGACCACTGTGCGTTGTCGTCAATGTCAGCACTTGGGCTTATAAAGTTGTTACCAATGTGTAAAATAAACAAATGATTTTCCTTCTTTTCTCTTTTGTTTTTTTTTGTTTTATTTTTTGTGACTCTTATTCGTAAGTAACGGCAAATAAGTAAATAAGTAATTGCTGATTATTTACAGGAAGGCGCCGCCTTAAAAAGCGCAACATTTGTGTTTGCATTAAACGAACTAAAGAATTCTTTAAATGATAATGATGTAATTTAATAGTTCTTAAAGTAATGTATTAATTAAACTACGGGTAAGCTAGTGGGATATTAATACCTTTAATTACTTTTTTTGTTTTTGTTTATTTCTAGAGGATTATTTAAAAGCAATCCTTATAGTACCGCGCATTAAATACTCTTTACAAATTAACGGCAGTTCATTAAAAGTTTGGATCTAATTAATAGGTTTATGCACATTCATTTATTATTTAATGCCAATAACAATTAATTGAACTGTTTATGGTAGGGGGCTATCAAGGGTTTGTGTTGAAATGCTACACATTAATTGGTTTTTTTTTTATATGGATACGCTTGCAGAGAGTATATGGACAGTTTAGTGTACCTATATAAAGTTAAAAGGGCAAATATTAAACACGAGGTTTCCAGCTACTTGCTCGTATATCAGCTACTTTGCATGTCTTTTATTGGATGTCTTACATATGTATTTTTTTTTATTTATTTATTCATTATTGTAACTTAGAAATTAGTTCTAGGAAACAAAGTAAATATTCCCGGAAATATTCGCTGAGCTGATAGGTCTGACAATTTCCGTCGAAGCTTAACAGATTCGATCCTCTTGGAATGCTATTATTATTATTAGGTGTTGTTGGTTTTCAATCGTATTTAATACGATAGATTTTCAAAAAGATTAAATTTGTTGAATTAAATGGGTCCTATGGTTGACAGCTTTTCAATTTCAAGTAGAGCTCACCTAAGCTTTTTATATTGCAAGTATGACAACTTTATGAATATACAATGTCTTCTGTAACCAATGTTATGTAAAGAAATTTAATACGGAAATAAAGATATCTAAGTTCGGTTTGAAAAATTATGATCCCTGACAAATTGCTTTAAATAAAATGCAAAAGCAATGCCAGTTTATCCTTAAAGCTAGGCGCAAAGAAACAACCAAATTTATATAAATACAAAAAAATAACTAAATTAAAAATCTTAGTTCAATTGGATTGGTACAATTAGGCAGTTCACTATTTCGGGTTGCAGTGCAAAAATGCAAAAGTGCCTCACTAAGAGCCAGTGCTTTAAAGTTTGCTTTGTTTTTGAAAGAAAAATGCCATTTAAAAGCATTTAAAATAAAAATGTTAATATAAGTCAGTTCAATATACTGATATTTCACTAAAAATAAATTATAAACCCAATTATTAACAAAAAAAAATGGATCTAAGATATTCGGTGCTATTTCCTTCACAGCTTTTGGCAGAAGTAAAGTAATTCTTCTTGCCAAGGGTCTGGATCGAGCAGAAATGCGGAATTTTTTATACCCTGTACCTATAGGTACAAAGGGTATACTAGATTTGTGCAATGTATGTAATGGGCAGAAGAAGGCGTGGCAGACCCCAAGTTCGTTATACCAAAATGCTTATCATAGCCTCGGGTAGCGATTGAGCCATGTCCGTCTGTCCGTCCGTCTGTCTGTATGAACGCCTAGATTTCGAAGAGTATAAGAGCCAGAGAAACAAAACTTTACCAGATGTTGCACACAGTTCCTGAGCAGATGAAGTTTGTGGAATTATGTCAATATCTTCCCCCGTAATAGGTTTCCCGGTGTTTAGCTGCACCGTTTAATATTTTGATTTGAAATTTAAAATGAACAGAATCGGACAAATACAACAAAAGTTATAGTCAAAAATGTACTAATTTCACCCCTCTTTGACTCTACGTAATTATGGTAAAAAATTACTTAGAATCACCAATTCACGTAGCCCTAGTGAACAAACCCACATCCAAATTATATCGATGCGAACCCCACAACATATCCATTTGAAACATATCCCGTATACTTTGAATAGGTTTCGATTCTCATTAAAATCGGTAAAAATTTACGAAACTTATAGGTATAAGTATCGTTTTGTACCAAAAAAAAAAAAAAAAGAAATTGGTACTTTGAAGGACTCAGCAGAAATAAAATATTTCTAAAGCAAAAAGCTACAGAGTATGACATTGTCGGGCACCCCCACGACAGTATCACATTTTTTAGTAATGTTTTTTTTTGGTTTGAAATATTAGCAGTTTTGCCATTGTGCCTTTCTGCCTTCTTGCATTTCTGCCTTTCGGAGTTTCTATAGCTTCGTATCTCATTTTATATAGAAAAATTTTTAGTTTACCTACGTGGACGTCTGGAATTCAAGTTTGGGGAACGGCACATAGTAACATAGTTTTCATAGGGGACACCATAAACAATCTGAGCGGGAGATATGAGAATAGATTGGAAACTCATCCAAATTCGTTGGCCTGTGCTCTTGCGGGTCATAGGCCAAGGCGAAGACTAAAAAGACTACACCCTTCGGATCTCAGGCACCGAAAAGTTCAGTAACAAAAAAATTTGAAATTTAGAGAAAGCAATGAAATGGATCTCACAATTTTTTGTAAATCATGTAATAATTTTTGTGTGTTTAATAGTTAATTTTGTAAAATAATCGGTTTTAGATTTAATATAAATAATAATAGACTAGAGTGTGTAGCGATTAACTTTGTAATTTACCTATTGGATTATAGCCTTAGTTTTAAGTATTGCCTTTAGCTGGAAACCAATTATTAATGTATCAAATGTAGGTATCATAATGGGTTACGTAGTACTGCAAGAGTATGCAAACTTTGGCGAACCAAAGTTATCGAAATTGTCAGATAACTATTTTATACACACATTACATATATAATGCATTTGTTTTTTATAAACAATTAATATTGGATACATACTCGGATCTAGTTAAAACTACTAATTAAGGTATTCAGGCATATAGTTTAAACATAGTATGTATTAATTACAATTACAGTATTAATTACATAATTGACCAAAAATATACAAGGATTTAAGTAGGTACTAAGTCTGTTGTGGTTAGGTTGATTATTATGTGTAATATGCTTGATTAAAATAAGAAAAAGTTTGCTCTTGGCGAACATAAATAATTACCCAACTAGTACAAGTTAGCTAGCTGTATTACATAGTCATTTACTTATTTTGTTCCTAAGTAAAACTTTTGTGCGGGGGAGTCAAACCGAGAACCCTTTTATTTGGGGGAAGGCACAAAAACAAGACAACAACAAGTATAAAAACCGGCAACAGGAACTTTATAACTTGGTTTTTGAGCAGCGCGCCAGAAGGCGTCAGAAGGGGGTATGTGGCAAGGAAAATGGCACATTTTCATTGGGGGCGTGTTAGTGATTTTGTGCGCAATGTGAAAAGTTTCTCAATATAACGAAACTTTGCCTGCGATTTTCTTGCCGCCATTTTGCCACTGCATGTGTGTGGGTGTGGGACTGTACTTTTTATTTGTATTTATATTTGTATTTGTATTTGTGTGTGGGACTAGATGAGGTGCGCTCTGTTTGGAATTGGGCTTTTGAAGATAAACTGTGAGCAAAGCAGCTTTTGATTCTGGTAAAGAGTTATTGGTCCAATGCTAAGCTGTGAAGATTTTCTATTTGTCATCGTTTTGCAGTCTCGTTTAGAGACCAATATTTTGCAGCTGCAACTTTTCGGCCAACTATGGGCAATGAATTTTCTAGTCTCTGCTAACGGTTTCAATTTCAACACATTGCTTATGCAACCCGGTGCCAAGTATCTGTGTGTTAGTATGCGAGGGTGCGAAGAATTTATCGCTTGCAATTTTTCGCATATTTCTTAGCATGCTTCAGTGGCGCGTTGAATTTTCGTGTGCCTTGCATTTCTTGGCCTTTGGTAAAAAAAAATATTCTACTAACTTGGCTCCAAGCCCGCAAAGGCATACAAAACATTGAAACACGTGCAGCTGCACTGAGAGAAACAGCGGGAAGAACCTTGCAAGCTAGAGTTTAACCAAAATAATTTCGGGACCTAGGCTCTTTTTTAAAGTATATTTGGAGGCGCTCTTTTGAGAAATTTTTTTTTTTAATTTATTCTTTGCAAGGAAAACGAAAATTTGGGTATGCCTCTAAATCGCATACTCTATAATAATTAAAAATAATTATAGGCTCCTTTGTAGACTGAAAAAAATAATTTTTTTTTCTTGGCTTGTGTAAAGATTATTAAAATGCTAATTTAGGTTTTGGCTAAAAAATGCTTACCAAGAAACAAAATGCAAAGACACGTGTGTTTACACTGAACGAAAAAGGGGAAGCACATACCTTGTACTTATTGTATTTGAAAGTAGAGCTCTTGTTCTTCTTATTTATAAGGTACATTTTTTACATACTGCGCTTAAGCCCTCATAGGTTAAGGGCTCGGGTTCATATCATATGTAGTATAAAAAAAAGTTTTTAGAAACTGATCTAACTCGTTTTAAAATTGGCAAAAACGTCAAAACAAATACCAAATAATTTAGGATTGCCCATGTTTTAAGCAAGTGGGCTATTAAGGATCCCACAAAATAAAAATTATATATATTATATATATAATATAAATACATCAACCATTGTAACACGCACCACGGTTCAAATAATATTTAAATTCAATTTTAAAAATAATAATAATTTCAGAAGAATTTCTATTTTCAATTTATAAAATAAAAAATATGAATAATTTCGCAATTTTTTAATAAATTTAATGAAAAAATTGATTAAACAATTAATCAAAGGTATTTTATAATTTTTATTTAAAAAAATGTAAACGTTACAAGATGAAACTGAGAAGTTCCTCAAAGTTCAAAAGTTAAACCTCGCTAAAGGTTTTCAATTCCGAGCCTTGTCTTAATAAATTATTATTGTTATTACCAAATATTAAAATTTTTGTACATCGTAATGCGTTTGGTCAAAATAGATCTGTTTTGGTCGATCGCTTGGCTATTCTATTTGATTCTCTTGGAGCTCTCCGCACCATGATGCAATGAAGTTTGTTTAAAATTGATGCACTTTTTCAAATAGCTAACATACAAAAATTGAACCAATGCTCTCATTTTTAGAAATACACGAATAATGGACACGCGTATTGCGTCGCCTTCAAATTTTTGGATCATATCCCCGCATCATCTCAAGTTAAGCTCTTAATGCGATTAGTCAAAATTTCAGCTTTAATGCTTAGAGCAGCAATTGTCAGCCGTTGCACGCTGGTGACGAGCACAATCGGCGGCTTACACAGACTCGCGCCGAACGCATGCCGAAGTCGCGGCCTGCGGCTGCTATGAGAGGAAATATGAGCTCAGTCCTCAACACGCTTTCATCGAAGCATGTTCAGTTGAATTTGACGCTGCCTCGCTGATGAATCCTGAATGCAGCCTTGGTCATTGATCAACGCCTAATTGAAACCTTCATATTAAGCGGCCATCATCCCTGATTTTTATTTTTTTTTGCTTTCTTTTACTGTGCTTCTTGCATAATTTTTTTTAAAATTGATTTCGTTCAAGTTGACTTTTTTTCGCCAAGTGTACGCGCTTGCATGTGTGCGGAATCTAAAGCTACTCAAATTGGAGACTTTATAGTTTTTGTTGTTGTTTTTGTATTTTTTTATTCTTGGTGTAGCCATTTTTTAGTTGCAGTGTAGAGTGTGATTGATAGGCCTGGTATTTGGGGCACAGCTGCAATTTATGCATTTCGCTTATTTATAAGAAAAACAACAACAACAGCACGGAATAAAATGAAAATGGTGCACAAACAAGGAAAAATTATGTTTATTTAACCCTGGGGTGGAGCAGCTACCCATCTTATGCGCCAAAACCAAATCAGTTTCAAATAAGATACATTTGTATAGGTGTTTTTGTGGATATATTGGAGGTTGGGGGGAGAAAAAGGCGACTAGCTCTACAATTTGCGTGCAACATTTTTCAAGCGCCAATAAAAACAAAAGGTACATAATCTCTAAATGCTATGATAGTATGTTGTACTTGTACTTTGTATATACACGAGCGAGTACTTTTGTGGTAGAGTGTGCGCCATGTGCTATACATGGTTTATATTGTATAAAGCAATTGTATACAAGTCTTATGTTTTTTTTTTGTTTTTGTATTTGCAATGCATAAATTTGAATTTTTTTTGTGTATTTTATTTTGGATTTTTTTTTTTCAAGATTTGGTTACCTCAAAGTCAAAACGGTGGATACAGCGTGATACATTTGATTTTGTCGGGGTTGGCTGATTGATCGATTGATTGTTTATTTGTTCGTTTTGATTGATAGATCAATTGCAAATTGAAATGATATATATTTTTCAATTATGTGTTTAAGTTATGCAGCATTGTATGCCAAAGTATATAAATATATTTATTTTAAACAATAAACGAAATGGATTATTATTAGAGTATCATAATAGTATAATAGTATATAAGTAAAAGTTGAGCATTTTATTATTATTATTATTATTATATAGCGCTTATATACTAGTTTAGTTTAGAGACTGACGCTTATATAACTAGCTAGCTGCGTGTGTGTGTATGTGCAGAGGTGAGCCAAGGCAGTAAAAAAAACCTCAACATACCATTTAGCCAGTTTGTTATCAGTTTAGTCAGTTTGTCAACAAATTCCATAAAGTTGGCATAAAGAATTTTACTCGAATTCCATTGAGACATAAAATTTACCAAATTGCCTAGCATAATCTGAATTTGTTGCATAAGTAAACACACAACAGTACAAACACAAACACAAACAACAAAAAAATAAAACAAAATATACAAAAAAATTTTCCAACACTGTGCTTGTCCAGAGTTGAGTACTTTTCCAGCCTTGAATTCGTGGAAATATTTTCAATGATTACATATTTTCTTGCTCGGTATTTCGGTTGACTGCAGTCGGCAGCTGTAGCTTCGAAGCTTTTAGCCATATTAAAATGCGGGTTTGCCTATGTTAAGCCCCTCAGCCACCCAATCCTCTCACCCCCCTAAAAACTTATAATCTATGGCATCAGTTTGGAATTTTTTTATATTTTATTTCTCATTTTGGCTGTGGCTTTTTATTTGTATTTGTATTTCATAGCTTTGCTTCGGTGTTCAACGCTAAGTGCAAGACGGTTCAGTTTCAGTATTGGTAAGAGTTGTACCTATTGGTTGCAGTACTAGGTGGTGGTGGTGGTGGGTTGCAGGTATGTCAGGTATGGTGGCATGTTGTGCTAAAGCTTACAAGTCTCTGAATCTCTGGACTGCGCACAAGCAAAATCTGAACTCTTGCAACTTTTCAAATTGCATTATTTTTATTTTTATTTTTCCCTCTGTATTTATAACTGAATTGTTAATCATCTCAAAGTGTTGGGGTTAGGCAGCTTTTGTGCTTTGAGTCTACTAAGCTGGCATTAGGGTTCTATGTAATTTTTGCTTGTACGCAGTTCTTGTTCTTGTTAAGGCTTTTCCTACTAAAGTTGTTTCATTTGTTGTTGTTGGCGTTTTCCCAGATAAACTCACCTGTCTGCTTGTGTTGCTGAACCAGAAGCAGGCTTTAGGCTTTTAAATGCTTTCAGCCACTTTGTTTTCATCGATGGCGCTGTGACAGCGGAAAATTTACGTTCGTTTCGCGGCGAACTTGGCTCAACTTTGCTAATAAATAACTCCTTCTGCAAAGATACAAATAAGCAAAAAACATTATTAGAAAAGATTTATCAACATGTTTATAATCGATATTTTCTCATTGTAAAATTTCCATTTAAAATTTTTGTTTAGAGTTACTTAAAGATTTGTGCTCCCAATATTGTTCACCTTGATCTCAGACATAAAATAGACCCATAGTATAAAAGCATGCCGTTTATAACACTAATAAATAGCCATTTTGGCGCAAGGCTCTACAAATTTTTTTGAGGTTATTTTTGGTCTGCTGATTCAATTTTTAAATCTTAAATTCAAGCATGTAAATATTCAAATCCTCTGATTCTAATTTCTAACTTTATTTATTTATTTTATTTTTACGGGGAACAACAAAGTACAGTTGGCCTTAAATTATAAGAAGAATTTAAATGAAATATTAAAAAATAGATCGAGGAAAAAAATAAATATATATTAACTAATCCGCGTCTCTAGCCCGCTAAGTGAACTTTTTAAAAATTTACAAAATAAATATAAAAAAAAGAATATTTGTGTGGTTTAAAAAGGCTTTTAAAAGAGTAAAAAACTGTTTTTTTTAAATAAAAAATTAAAAAAATTAAAAATATTTGGTATTTGAAAAACGTATATTGGCAGAAAGGGAGATTATACTTCATCTATTTTTTTTAGGTTAGCCATGTCCTTTTGAAAAGAAATATTTTGACTGAGCCGAGCTAAGTCTTCTTTGCTTTCATAAACATATCAATACGTATAATGATTTAAAATAACCATAACTGATTTTTAAAAACAAATAATTGGGGTTAAAGTTTTTCTCCCATTTAACTTATAAATTCAACATGTAACAAAACGAAATTTCGTGTAAATATTGTATATAAAAAAAATGTGGTACAGTAGAGGCGGTGCCGGACAGTGGAATACCCTCTACCTTTTGTCTCGAAAAAATTTTTCCTGCATATTCCTTCTTCTTCCAATTGGAATTTATTTTTTTGTATAAAGGACTTGGGGTCTGGCAGGACTCCTTCTGTCCGTTACATACATTGCACAAATCTAGTATACCCTTTGTACCTATAGATACATGGTATAAAAATCTTAGTTTCAAAACTAATATAGAAGCTAAACTCTATAATAAAAATATTATGGTAAATAAAGAAGTTGAAATGGATAAATAATTGGGGTATTCATTGTGTCGTGCATAAGTGCCTTAAGGCAAGATTGCCATGGTAACAACGAGTACAAAAGTAGAAATGGCCGACCAACGAGTATGAAAAGTAACAAAGTGCCATCAGTAGGTCGGGCGCAAATGCCCATGTTTTTTTTATAGTGTAGTTTGTTGATGGACACTTTGCATTAATAACTCAAATTTATTTTCCTACGAATTCCCTGATAAATTAGACACTTAGAAGATTTAATGCGACGATTTTTAAAAAAGTTTTTCATATATTTTTTTTATGATTATATGTTATTTTATATGTAAATATTGTTTCCAAATTGTTTTTGAGAAGATTTGAGTTTTACAGACAACAATTTGTAACATAAGTTATGCCCAGTCGCTATAATTTTAGATAAGTTGTTATATACAAGCTGTTAGTATATAAGCTGTTTCTAAATAAATAAATAAATTGTTAACGTAAAGATAATACAAAAATTTGTATTAAAATAGTTACATTTCTTTTTCAATTTAATTAACAAAGAAAATTGTTAGTTATACATTGTATAAGTTGCTCTACATAAGTTTTACATTATTTGACAAACTATTGGAATTACAAAAATATCGATATGCATATACTATATAATTTTTTTTATTTAAACAATTATTGCATCTAATCTGTAGAATCCGCACATAAACTATTAAGGTAATATTCTTTTATGGTCCAATACATTGCTAAATTTGGTCAAGAAACTCCATATTTTTTTTATGGTTTTATGCAGTTGTGCGGGGGCCCAGAGGATCAATCTCCCTCCCATTAATTAAAGCTGTCTACGCCACTGGAGACAAAATATTGATTTGTAAAACAAGATCAGAAGGTTAAAGTCCAATATACTTTTGAAAGAGTTAGTAATTTCTTTAAATTTAATTCCCCATTAAAAAACAATTAAACCAAAATTTGATAAACATCTTTAAATGTTTATCAAATTGAAAGAAGCATTACCTAATTTAAATTAAATTTAAAAATTTGTATCAATTTTTTCTATAAAAACTAAACTATCGAATTTGCACAAAAACTGTAACTTAAATATACTTTTATGCATATTTAATTATTGTTTATTTTTTACAATAGCGTGTCATTATTAAGCAGATTTGGTACAGTCAGCTATTTTGCACAAAAAAATCGTTTAAAAATGAAAAAAAAAACATTTTGCCATCAACAATAATTGCAGTACAAACTGCAAAAAAAAATTATAATATCAATTCTTAATGTTTTTTTATATTGTAATGTATACGTAATGTTTTAACCATTTGCTTTCAAATAATTCATAATTACCTTAACAGCACATGACGTATACGCAACGTTTTTTATAGATTTAATCGCATTGCATTCAGCTGAATCTAATTGCTGTTAAAATTAGCAAAAATTTATATGCAAGCCTGGCATAATCCTTAATTACATACACACACACACATACTAAATGCAGGCAATTTAGGTAAAATGTTAAATATTAAACAGATATTTTGATGGCACTCTAATAACATTCTAAAAATGTTGTAACAATGCGTAGCTCAGTCGCTCATGTGCGGTAAATAAACCCATTTGAATTAATAATCAACACTTTGCAAGTGCCACAATGTGTAATAATTACACACGCAACCCACGCAGACACACAGACACGCAGCATATATGTATGTATGTATGACATAAACAACATTCCGGCTCAAGGTAATAGGTTCAACAGTCATTCCAAGAAATAATGTATCTTCATCCTTAAGGCAGTGTAGGCAAAGCAATATTTATGACTAAGCGATAATGAGTTGAGTTGTGAGAAGAAACTCGGGAATGAAGTTGAATTTGTGATATCTCAGTTATTTAGATAGATTAGTTGTAAGCTTCAAATCTCGTATGGAATTGTGCAACTATTCTTAAGATAGATTTTAGTGAGTCTGTCGATTAAAATTTTCAAAAATACGAATTACTTGAATGATGCAATAAATATATTTTAGAGTTGTTATATAAAAGTCCACACATGGGACTACAGGAATTAAGAGATAGAGAGAGAATGAGATATAAAAGAGATAAAATAAGAATTACAGATAAGGTTCAAAGACTATGAGTAATTTTGCTACAGGTACAAAAGAATCTTCTCTGTGTAATTATCCTTTTCTTTCCTACAAGCCAAATATTTTCATTACAATTTATTAAAATTGGAGCCAAAATTTTATGTATTATTTACCATGTAACATCACGCTAATATTAAGGCTAATAAATGGAACTAGAAAAGGTTTTTTAATGTAATAGTTTTTGAAAAAAAAATTGAAATTACTTTTAAATCTTACTAAGAAGTCTTGCACGATTTTAAGAATTTTTTATATTTTGTTATCCAAGTTAAAACGCACTTCTTTTTTATTTCTCTAATGGGCAAAGTCGTGATAAGCTTCACAATTTCTTATTATAATTAAAAAATGTTTTTGCTCATTCTTAAGCCGAATTAGATATTATTATATTTTAATATGTTATTTTTTTAATACCCGAATTTTATTTTTGTTATTTCTTCTGATTTGTAATGAAAATAAAAAGTTGACTATAATTTTTCTTATCGGTGGATTGCCAAGAACAAATATAAAAAAAAAAAATATTATTTCATTTTATATTAACACGTATGGAATTAACGAATTATTATCGTACTTTTAATTTAAAAAAAATCAACTTATAGGGGAAAGGCTTGTAAGTTGACACAGTCTTCGATGGCAAATACGCCGTAATCAATTTTAACTGTTTTTGATGCGAACAGACTCAAAAACGCAGTGTGTGTGTGTGTGAAATAATATAAAAATTGTTTATAAAGAAATCGGAAAATAAAATACATTATTTTTGATTGCGCTCAAACAGTGATCAAAATGAAAAATCAAGGAAAATATAATATATGTGCTGGAACTGAAATTCAATAAACATTCATAATCAAGAAAGGTTTTCGGACATACAGTGAGTAGACAAAATTTTTTCAATGCATTCCAAAATGGCTTCAAAAATGTAAGTTGTCATAGCTTTTGGCTTGTAAGTTGGTATGCATCTATTTTCATTTTTTCCCATTGCTATGTTATTTATGTGACTTTTTATTGTGCGGAATTGTCATTGAAACTAAATTGAATTGTTTTAAGTGCATTTTTCTGCCATTTTCGCATATATTTTTTCAATATTTTCCATAATAATTCATTTTTAGTATGGCGACCAAGAAAAACCGATCACAAAAAACCACAATTTTGACTTCTCTTGAAAGTTAAATTTTTCTTGTTTTTTTAAATTCAATTTAATGCTCAGTTAAATTTAAAATCAATAAATTTGCTTAAATTTTAGCAATTATGCGTTTTTATTTCAGTTTTTTCAAATTTTCAGCGATTTTTTCAGGTGTGACAACTTACAATTCTTTTTTTTTGGTGGTCGATTTCAAGCTCTTGTGAAAATTGTCTGTAAAATGCTTATTTTTATACATTTTAAATGATTTGCTTATTGTGGATTATAGCTGATGCCTATGTGTATTCAATGTCAAGATATAGCTAAAAAAGCTAAGGTGTGTCAACTTACAAGCAACTATAAATTCATTTTAACTTTTTTTAAAGAATACAAAAGCTGCCCATTATTTTTTGTTTTATATTTTTTATATTGTTTATCCAAAAATTTGACTCTTTTATTAAGCTGAAATTCTAGTAAAATAAGAGAGCGTTGTTAAATATTAAATGTTAGCTATCTAGGCATAACAAAATGAAAAATATTAAAAAATAACAGCGGGCTAGGTAAGGCAAAAAAATTATCAAAACATTAATTAAAAATCAACACTTCAGAATAATTTTTACATGTATTTAAATCGTAAAAACCTTTTTTATAAAATATTTAATAATTAATTTCAGTAAACTTTATTGGGTTAAAGATCCATGTTGAACTCTATAAGATAAACAAAATGGCTTCAAATAAAACATTTAGCTTAGTCTGATTAAATCTTTATTTCAATAAATTAAATCTACTTTATAACAATTTATCGATTTGCTTAAAAACTCTTTAATAAAGCCATTAAAATGGTATTCGGTCAAATTTTGGCAAAACTTTCATAAACTTTGCTCTTAGCAAAAAACTTAAACCTATTCTTTTGAACAGTAGTGTAGAACACATAGAGACACATACATATACAATCGGTTTGCTGCTTTGAAGCAAGACTTATAGTCGTTATTTTTCTATATATATATACATACATATTTCTATATGCCCACACAAGCGGCTTTTAGCTATAATAATTAAAACCACGTGCAACATTTGGTCGCAATTTAGTAGAGATGTCGATGGTCGATGCGGTTGCTCCAAATTTTGTTATTTTTATGTGGTTTCTATTTAGCTGTCATTTAGTATCTTTTTCGCATAATATTTCCAGTGCTCATTATGCTAAACATCAATAACAAGTACATAGTATATTTACATGGAAAATATATACCCCATATAAACAAAAGTAGTATATAAAATGTGCAATATTTGTGGTTTTATAAAATGTCCATTTAAATTGAAGAACTTTAAGCCGATGTGCAGTGCATTGATTTAGCTGCCACTCTCAGTGATTGTGTAATGCACATTATATACAATACATGTAGGTTTATACATACGTGTATGTATGTGTGATTATAAATAATTCAATATCCGTAGCTGTCTGTTAAAACTACAACAAAAAAATTTGATTTTGACTTTTCACTTTGCGTGGCCTACAACTTCACTCTATTTTCCACTCACTAAATTGCAGTCTGCAACATTTATAATGCGGCGGCTACGGGGCGTATGAGTGCGCTGGAAATTCTCGACATTTTTGTTTTTTTTTTTTTCGGCAACCTTGGCAATATGACACAAGTTAAACGTTACGAATAACAAAAACAACATCGCCGTCAACATATATACCATATATGTATGTATATATATAACTGCCGCCTCATCAAACTGACAGACTGACAACACAGGATATTAAGGACCCTATACAAATACACATAAAAACACAGTTGCATGCGTTTGTACATGGATGTGCGCGTGTGTGTTTGTTGTGGTGTACTTAAAAGCCATCGTGAAATCAGGGTATTGCGTTTCCATTGATGTGTGGCTGCAACGACGTCACGTTGGGCTAAAAACGATTCGATATTGTTTGCCATATGATATGATGGCAATTTTATTGCAATTTCGAAAAAAATGAATTCAATTTAGTAGTCGAACTTGGTATACCCTGGCTATGAAATAAACATTTTTTTATAAACACTCTAATTTTGTAACTAGTTTAAAAATTTTAAAAACCATGGTAATAAAAGTTTTAAGTCATACGAGCATATGCGTAAATGATCGTAGACTGATGGTCACCCTAGCGTCGCGGCGGTTGGGGCAGTGGCCGAGGCCGTATCGGGCGAGAAAATTATCGATACCGATGGTATCAATAATGGCTAGTCTAGAGCAAAAAGTTAATTGTTGATTTTATACCACGATTAGGTCCGTTGTTAGAATAGTTGGACCCGGTGATGACTATGGTTGGGCATTAAGTGAACATCTTTTTCCAAAGAATTTAAATTTCTTTATACGTAGAGAAATTCTGGGACAGGGAAATTTTCCTCCTGTCGACAGACCCGATCAAGAATATACTATTAACTACAAGGTATTTTACTATAACAATTGTTTACTAAATATGCTTTTAATAAGCTGATTGGATTTATTTATAACAATTTTTTAAGATATCAATAGCCTTTTTGACAGGCTTTTTTAATAAATACTGAATTATGGTAACATTTTTTAAAAAGACATTATTTTTTAATATTTTCAATTTGTTTCTTTTAATCTTTTTGGAAGTATTTAAAACTATCTCGAGCATGAAAAACTTTAAAAAACGAATTATCGCTGTCACTAAAATGTTTATATCTTTACTATTTATTAAAAAACTTTTGGACCGCGAAGACGCCTGAAACGTCTCCACCCATGTGACCTCAGAAGTCGTCATATAATCTAAATCGTTAATATAGCTCGTGCTTCATATTTATATATCATGAGGAAATGTTTAAAGATGTATGAATCTTGCTGTCCTGTGCTCTCTCAGGTTAAAGGCATTTGAATATTAGTAGATTGAATCGAATCTATTGGTAAATTTTGTTTTTGTAAATATTATGTAAATCTGTAAATATGTATATAGTAATTTAAGCCCTATCACACACTAAATTTTATTTCTTGTGTAGCGAATAATTTTGCCATCAATATTGCATTATAACCAAAATGTATCCGTTGATTGCCAATAATAAAAAAAAAAAAATAAAAAAAAAAAAAATTTTGACAGTCGTAGCTTGGTATTTTCTCTAACGTTCAGTTTTCCATAAAATACTAGACAAATTTAAAACATTTTTAGTTATTATGTAAAGACATGAAAATTTGGAACATTGATTTTTACCAAACATATACAATGCTCGATTAATCTGAAAAGAATCAAAGAGAACTTTTATCTGCAAGCTCTTTTTCTGGTTTAATAAGAAATTTAAATTTTATTAAAAACTGTTTAGATTTCAAAAAGCAAAGAAATCAAAATTAAAAATAAAATATAACCATTTATTTTTTTTTGTAATTTAAACAAAATTGTAATATATACTGGGTTAAAGTGGAGATTCAATAAATAAATAAATAATAATAAATATACTGGGGTGACTCAAAAATTTCTAGAGATTTCAGGTACGATTTGGAACTAAATCTTTAATAAAAACCGTAGGTGTCGCAAAACATTCAGAGATGTAATTTTTCAGAAAATTTTTTCAGAATGTTTACGCTTTTACGAGAGTTGCTACTGTTCAAAAATAAGTTAAGTGCATTTGGACATATATTTTTTGTAATAATTAACATTACATTTTAATTTTGAAAGATAATTTTTTTGTTGTACAAACCGTATGCTATAAAGTAGCATGTTTTGCTACTTTTCACGTCTAATTTTTCAAAATAAATCTGCTTATATATTTGAATTTATGATTTAGATACTCGAGTCGAAGGCCCCAGTAGCTAGTGCTCATTAAATTAACATTTTAGTTTAGTACTAATTACTAGATTTAATTTGTTGAAAAAAAAAATACATATTAAAATCCTCATCCTGATCAGTTGTCATCAACTGTCAGTAGTATTGTGAATGGCAAAATGCATTTGCTTACATCTTAACCCTATGACGACCTAAGGGTGCCTGATAGCCTTTTTATTTTCAAGGCCTTAACTAACTTAAATAACTTTTAAAGTACAATCTTGAGTATTAAGAAATTTCATGACTTTTATCCTTAATATGTTGCTAATCTATCTAATACTTTATATATAGGCCTTGAAAATTCAAGTTCCTGCAGGGACCTTATCGGTCGTCCTATGGCTTCAAATGATTCTTAAAGTGTCATTGGAGGGTTTGTTAGCCATTGAAAAGAAACAGCTGAACGAAAAAAAGGGATTTAACCATTGAAATTCACATAAATCACTAACATGCCGCACGTTGCCACCTAATGTGAAAAAGTATAGTAACACTTTTATTTATTTAGTGAAACTGTGCACTTAACTTGTCTTACGTCAATTTAAATTTTAAACTTTAATTCAAAACCAAAAAAGCGTTTAATTTGGTAAATAAAGCGAACAAAAATTTAATTTAATATTCCCTAAAACTTGGTGGCAACTCAGTTCGATTCGTTTTGCACTTTGACAGTGAATGTCACATTTTACCAGAAATAAATTAAAACTTTTAATTTATTAAATACAAATAAGCTTTTCAAAATATAATAAGTAAAAGTTATTTTGAATAAAATTTGTTTTATTGCTGAATTTAATCAAAGCTCGAGTAAAAATAGAGAGTTTAAAAGCGTCCCAAAGGTGTGTCTGTGTCACCAAGAATTGAAATTCTAGAGAAATTGTTTTTTGTTTTATAAAAATTTGTTTACTTTTGTTATTTGTTTTTGATTGATTTACAAATGTCGTTTTTTTTTAAATATTTACAAGTTCTCATACAATGCACATTACCAAGCTCATTACCATGGCAGCATGCTCTTTTGTTGCTACTTTAAGAGTATACAAATGATATTAAAATTCATCATACTAATTGATTATGCAGTAGGGACGCTTAAATTTTTAATGTAAAATTACTTTTTTTTACAAAATAAATTTCTATAAAGTTATCAATTATTACACAAAGTCTGAAACCAATGAAAATTGGCTTTGATGTTCGGCCTTGAAAGTGTTTTACAATTCAAATGGAATGCCACATATTGAGAAAGGCAAAAAAAATAAAAACAACACACATAGATACAAACTCATTTAATATTATAGATACATACACACACTCACAAATACAGATACAGATACATTGTAAGATAAGGCTGACTATTGGTTGACGACTGATGCTTTCTGCAGGCTGCTGACGTTGACAACAGACACATTTGAAATTTGGCGCAAACCCACCATGCCTGCCACCCAGGTGTCCCACCAGCACAGAACTTGCCCCTCCGCCATCATCAGCACTTCTTTGGCTGCAACACTCTAATGGACGTGTGCCTGTCATGTTGCCTTTGTCACAGTTGCTCTGTAGGCGGAACTAGACAGCCCACCATTGCGTTGTGAGGGGGGCTATGGGGCGTATCTTCAGTAATAATTTTATGCATGCAGTGCATATTTTAAAAGATTCTGCACCCCACACACACACACACACACACACACAGTGTCGTACCAAACTGCTGCCCTTCTGCCAGAGACAAGTACACGTTTTGACACTTTACAACACTGAGCGGTGCTCCAGCATAAAATACAGGCATTGCATTGTCCAGAACCTCTGGCGTTGATCACGTTGAAGCTGTGGCATTGCTGTTGGCACCCGCAGCTCAACTATGAGTAGTGCCACCCATAGCTCTTTATCGCTCAAAAGTGCTTTGAACGCTGTCAGGAACGACTAACTATGGCTAGCTGGAGCACACTGTCACTAGCTGGGTGGAGCATGTGGGTGTTCCACTTGCAATCAGTGGCCATGTCAGAGTTCCCTTTGATTTAAGGCATCAACAGCATAGTCTGGATAGAGGCTGATTGAAAGGCACATTCGTCGAAGCGGGGTTTACATTGGAGTTTAATACGTTACCAAGTTACGGACGTCAACTGTGCAGTGCAACGCTAAAGGACTTGGCCTAAATAAAATATGAATTCTTTAAAGTGAGAAAAATAACAATCTTGATGCAATTTTTAACAATCGGTTTATATTGGCCAAGTGGATCCATAATTTTTAGTAATAAATCGAAAAGTTTCTACGTCCGCGAACTTAAACTTCCGTCAACTTAAAGCGTCATATAACTATAAGACAAGTAATTATCTGTCACATAAATATTTGTCACATAATTAAATGCGCTATCTACAGTCAACTTAATTTACACTTCGTAAGAGTCATTTAGGTAAAGTAAAACCTTAAAAGAATTTTGAGGTTTTTTTTCGTACTCTTAAATTTGTGTCTAGATATTTATTAGGGCTAACCTACTGGAATCCCCCGTCTCCAGAAAAAATTTTTAATATATTCAACATTATATTTTGGACAAACTATAAAACAAAATGATGTACCAACATGTATTCTAGGGGTCTCCGCACCCTGTTCGCTTCGATCATATAGTAGAATGAAAAAACACAAAGAAAGTTTCGAATTTCTACGTGGATACATTATCTATGTTAAGAAGTAAAAACTACTATAAAACTCTAGGGATGGTATTTTTAAAAAGTAAAAAGTAATGTGCTCTCTAGTGGTCTTGGACATTGAAAGAAGACGAAGTAAAAGCCCTTGTTTTAATTTAGAATTTTTTGAAGTTTTATGAAATTTCTGATATTTTTAGCAATTTATGAAATTAGTTTTTAATTATAAACGCAAAGCAGAAAATTAAAAATAATGAAAATTGTAAAGTACCAAGTAGACGGTCTGGGAAAATAAAATTGATTTGAGTAGAATTAAAAAGGTAAAACATTTGTAGAGAGCACACCTAGTTCGAATATTAGCCACAAGAGGAGCAAGAAATATTTGGAACCATGTATAGTTCAAAAATTGTCCGCGAAAGGGTAGCTATGGATGAAATATAGAATTTTTATTTAAATCTTTTTTAACATAAGTTTTTTAACATACCATTCTGGGGCCTGTAACTTTTTCACAAAAATTATTTACAAATGTATAGATTTTTTTTTAAAATAAGAGTTAAAATTGACAACAAAAAATCTCAATTTATTTGTAATAGTTGATCCGCACCCTGCTCGCTTTGAAAAACAACACTAATCCAGTCCAACACTTATACAAAAAAATAAATAAATAATTTAAGTAAACCTCGTTAAGATGCAAAACTGTCCGCTAGATGATGCCAGAAAAAAAACAAATTAATGATAAACGGAAGCAAAGTTTTCACAGTTTGTATTTTACTTTATAAAGAGATTATTATTATATGTTATTATACATATGTTATTATATATTATAGAGAGATTATTCTTTTTTCGCATGAGACTGCCAGCCAGTTTTAGTGGCTGTAACTTAAAGATTTTATTTTCTTCGCCCTATGTTCTTACTATTGTAAGAGCGGTTGTACTGTACTTGCAACAAGGAACTAATAATAATAATAATTACTTACAGATTTACAAGTAGATCATTTTGAGGGGTCTTCTTACAAAAAGGGCTTTTAAATTTTTTCCATATGTGTGACTCAAAAACCTCTCAAAAGATCTCTAAAAATTTTGATTCGTCAATGAATAATTGGCGCCCTGTCAGACTGACACGGCCGTGGACTTAAAAAAATCACTAAAAATTTAAATTATTTTGGAAAAGGACTACCCCGTTTATAATCTGAACCGTGCCGTTAGTTTTCCTCGACGCCAGATCCATGGCGTAATCGACATCCTTAGTCATCTTCATTATCCTGCTTTAAATAGCCATATTTGTGGCTTCTTATAAATTATCTTCTCAATATACACCTTACCCTTTAGTTACAGGGTATAAAAAAAAAGATTTTGCAGAACTAAAGTTTTGCGCATTCTGTTTTGAGCAAAAAATATGAAGCATTTTTCTCGATTTAATGGCTTGGACAGCAAGTGTCACGAAACTTTTGGACGAGTGCGTATACGTACGATTTATATGCAAAAAACAAATTTGGTCAGAATTTTGCAACATTTGGTCAAATTTTGGCAAATACGTTACGCAGCACTGAGTAAAAATATTTCCTTGTGAAAGCAGGGAAAGATTTTTAAGATTTGTCGTGTAATAAAATGTTGTCAGAAAGCATAATCAAAACAAAATGGTGGTGCTCTTTAAACTTTTCGGCAAAGGATGCAAAATTGTATTGAAGAAGCTGCTCCTGGAACAGATGATGCAGTCAAACAGTAAACTTATGACGTCATATGACCACTTTGTCATCTGTGCACTCTTTAAAGCTGTCTCTTTTTTCTATCAGGCACTGTTCCATTTCATAAATGAATCATGGGAAAATTGGCACTCAACTTCAATTTAAAGGAAACAAAAGATTGCAGTTAACCTTCAGCTGAACTTTGTGATTGCTGTGCACTCTGACCTCGACCAGTTTTGATGCAACTAACTTTTAATTGTTGCACGATTTCTCCCTTTTTCTTTTTGTTCTTTCGGAAAATGTATGGAGCAGCATGGAGCTGTACCCAGGAGCAGAAATTTATAGATGTCAAAATTTGTAATTACTTTTGCTAGCTGATTACGATATTGAAACCGCAAAGGTGTCATAAATTGCGCAACATGAAAGACAGTTGCCAAATAAAAAGATGAAAAAAAAAAAATAATGAAAAGGCGAGGCGGTGTCCTTAAGTGCAATACATTGTACCCTTTTTTTAAACAAAAGTTCTTTTTCAAAAATTTTGATCGAATTTTGCAGTTTCACATACGGGGAATTTGATTAAACACTTACACAGAGGTGCTACGGAAAACGAAAAACGTTTTCGTTTTTGAGTGCTTCCTAACTGATGATGATCAGTGTTGGAAAAGTCACATAGATATTTCACTACTTTTGGTGAATGTACAATGCTTATAACAATATATTTAAATTCGAACCTCTCCGTTCTCCTACCACGATTTAATTATAATTCCCTGACTTGACTATTTAGTCAGTCGCCCCTAGGTGGAGCATAGGGATCTCTATTAACAACTGTTCGAAGAGAACAGGGATCTACAGTTTATAGCCGAATCCGAACAGTGTCTTGAATTAATAGATATTTGGCATCTTTATTACAAGGGATATTTTTTTTATTCACAAAAAATTTAAATTTTTTTTTACCTTATAATTAAAATTATAAGAAAGCTAGGTTTATTTTTAAGACGTATCATCATTTAAAAAATAATTTCACTTTAAATTTTATTATTTTTTTATTTATTTTGCAAATTTGATTTGAATTCACTTGCAACAAGTCATTCAGTTTCACCCACATAAAAAATTCGTTGTGGCAAAATTGGGAGCACCGAACATGGGGTTTCAAAACGAATCATAAACAAAAAATATTCGACACGTGCCCTTCCTCCCACTGAAATTTCAAAATCTTACGATTGATACCAATCATCATTACGAATGATAAGTAACGGAGAAAACTTCATTATAAGCATATCTATGATCATCTTTAGGCAAATTTTAATTTTTTTTTGGATCTTGTGGTCACCGAGTTCTAGGTGTCGATGCAAATGTATAGTCAGACGTTGCGGACGCTCGAAGGATTGGACGAACATGTCTATATCTGAACCCGATTCAGTGCGTATAGTTTTTGTATAAACAACCTTTGGTTCGCCACGCCTACAAAAATTGTACAAATCTTTAACATCCTTGACCCTATGGGTATATCTTCTTTCTGCTATCGCTTTGTGTTTCTCAAGTTGAATGCAGTAGAAGGAATTGAGGGTAGCGCAAAAGGGGAACAAATTTGCTCATTAAGACCACAACAAAGGAACATTTATGCGGCTGGGTTTACGGCCGTACTACTACAACTACGTTTAGGCCAAAATGTAAAGACAAAGAGCAAAGGGAGAGACTACTAAGAGGTGGAGAGAGAAAGAGAGATAAAGCAGAGAAACTCTGCTACAAATTAAAACAAAGGCAATCTGCGTTATTTCGCGCTTCATCTGCTTTGCCAACTGATAGCAGCAGTTGCCGCTGTGGCTTTCTCCCCTTACCACTCTTTCTTATATTCTTTCCGTTGTTTTCTATTTTTTTTTTTTTATTTGCCGCTGCTTTTGTACGCTTATCCGCTGTGCCGTTATTATACGTTGTAAGCATTTCAATTGGCTGCTCACTGTTTTGCCCCACAATGCAATACATTTTTATATATTCCGTAATGTGTCCGTGTGTGTGTGTGTGTGCAGTGGTGGGTTCCGGTTCGAGGATGGCAACGGTTCGAGGAGGTAGCATTTTGCCAAGGAGTGCCACTTGTAATGAGCTATTCGAGCGCGTAGATGCGCGCATATTTTATTGCCACTTTGATGAGCTGGTACTAGTATTGAGAGGCAGTGAGGTGGGAAGGGGACTTGGGTGGCATGCCACGCGTCATGGCCGTTTTTAACCTATATTTTTCTAATGCCATTTTCGTTCAGCAGGGCCGTGCCCAGTCCTGGGACCCGACTGTGCTTTTGTAATCTAGATTGTGTATAATGCATGGAAATAGCTGTGGCTATGTGTGCCTGAGTATGTGGTTGCACCATTTGTGCAGCATAGCAGTTGCATTGAGTTGAGTGGCGCTGAGTCATTAGACTCTTGCACTTAAAACGCATATGGTCCACCCGCCGCCCCCTTTTTGGAAAAGCGTGGAAAATGGCAAATATGCCATGCACGATGTACGATGTATGCTTACTTTATGGCTTTAGAGCGCTCTACTAATTGCTGCCTTTGGCGCATGCTGCACAGCTGCAAAAAGTCAGTGTTGGCTAGTGCTAAAAAAGACAAAATAACGAAGGTGCGCACAACAACAACAACACGGCGTATACGTAATGCAGCCAAAAGGCAGTCAAACTTGATGGCGCAATTTTGTGGAGCGTACAATGAGCGTACAGGCCTAAGACAGCTGTTACCGAGCGAGACGAGGGGTTGTTGTCACTTTAGCGGGTTGACAGACGTAGGCGGACGGTCTCAGAGACGAGTCTGGCAAACAAACATTTCCTTAAATTACACGCATTTGTCAAAACGAAACAATGCGCAAAGTGTTTATTTGTTTTAGTGAGTGCTTTTGAGCTCGAAATGACTCAACAGCAAAAAAACGACTGTCTCTCACTCTCGCTCGCTCTCACTCGTGCAATCTCTCCCTCACTCTCTCTGTCTCTCAAACAAACAAAGGGAGAGAGAGTGTGTGAGTATGTGTGTCTGTGGAAATGTTTCAACTTCTAATGGGTTTGCTTGTTGTTCATGTGATCATTGTTAGCTATGCAGTTTTGTTTTGAACATTTTATACCCTAACATTGGGTACAGTATGCCCAACTATTAGAAAAATATGATTTGCCAAGATTATGTTTGAAATGTATTTAAATATCAGTTAGATGCTTCTGTTGGCTAGTTTTTAAGAATATCTATTTATTTGCTTCCATACCATTTATATTCAAAATTAGCGTGTTCACTTCGTGGGGTAGAAATGCAGAAGTGCCTGACTAACGATGCTGAAATGCAGAAGTGATGTGAATAACAACAGACAGCTGTTTACAAGTGTCATATGGCGTGCTTTATGTTTGTTATGCAGAGTTTTTAAAGAAAAAAATGGAGGAGATCGCTTAAAAGGTAATTGCATCGCCACTTGTTTCGCCATTTTTATCCTTCGATGGATACAACTCGCTTTTCAATGGTACCTTGAAGTATCAACAGATTCTGAGAAATTTTTAAGCTATCTGTCAGTCAGATTGTTGACCTATAATATTTTTTCATTTTTAGTTGTCTTAAAGACTTTGAGTAGTTTGGTGTAAGATTTTATGCCCTTTCTGAAATCTCTCTCTCTTCTTTAAGGAAGAAGAGCAGGCTTTGGTAATTTTTTCACATTGTCCGTGTTTTCCAAGTCTAACCTATACATAGTCAAGGTTTTGTTACACATTAAATATATTATGCGATCTAAGAAAGATTCACTTGAATCCTATGAGCTCTTCTAGACTTGAAGCGCCACAGTCATTCCATTTTTTATAATAGACCTAATTAAAATGGTTCCAATCGGGTCATGTCAGGCATCAAGAATTTATGCCTTCCGTAGAGGGATGTTCCTTTACTAGTGGGTATGACAAGCTCATTTAGTTTGCATTACGTGGATTCCTCTTTAATTTAACACGCTCCACAGGTCTGCAGAGTCCAATCAGCAGACAAGATTGAGAGATTTGCCTTCTCTTAGTTTTTTTTATGTTATTGTCAGTATGACCCATACGAAATTATATCGTATTAACCTAAATAAACTTCTATTAAAAGTTTCGTAGTACAAAATTTAAAAGTGTATCCAAGCTTCGTTAGCCATAAGTTAGACAAACTTTTAGATTGTTTTGTTTCATTTTGTTTCACGCCGTTTGCAAAACTTTCAACTATGCACGAAATGTAGAGCAGCGATTATGCAACCACATGCAATGACAAAAGCAACACACACCCACACACACTCACACAAATACATATAAGTTGCTGAGTTTCCACCATGCTCCCCATCACTTACCCCACTCTTTATCATATATTGTGAATTACTGACTGAAATCATGAAGAGAAATTTAAATCACTCAAGCTGTACCAGAAGAAGAAGCAGCAGCAGCTCTCTTCTGTGCTGCAATGAGCAATGAAAATATTTATCGCTGTTAAGTTCTACTTAAATTAATGCCACTTCTTCGGTCGTGTACAGCTTTTAGTGGCACTTCAAGGTGGCATTGAGGGATGTATTTAATTAAGTGTTAATATTTTTGGTTTGTATCATACTGTGGTGCCTACATCAATATTTCGGATCTGCTTTTGGAAACCAAAAAAAAAAAAAGAAGGAAAACATTTGAAGCATTCAGAGCGGTGGCTGGCAGTGGAATACTCTGCGTCGATTTTTTAAAACATAGGTTCATATCAGAGACGTACGATTAGCTTAGTGTGCATGGAAGATCAAGTATATGAAAGCTCTTCATCTGAAGCCAGTGGGTACTGTTTTTCAGCAGGTTTATAACCAAGTGCTCGATATAGTACATCAGTCTGTCAATATAGCTTAAGATTAGGCGGTTGATCTCTTCTCGAACTGACGCGATTTGGGTATGATTTGGGTAGGGTTCCGAACCTATTAGGGAGCGGTTACAATTCAGCTTATTCTTCACAAAGAAAAATATATACAGACTCACAAAAGCCGAACTAGGAAATTTGGTGGCTCTAGCTGTCATAAATACCTTAATATCTTTAGAAACTGCAAATATGCTGCTGGGGTCTGAAATTAAGCCATTATACTTCTTTACCATTCTAAGTAACAAGTTGAACCGATAAATTTTCCTGCGGGTCAAAGGATGCAAATATTAACAGGAATCGACACAATTCTGTTGTGTTCACAGCGCTTATGGTGTTTCTAAGGACGCATGAACACGACTTAGGGGCCATGTTCCCTAAGGCCATGTTGTGTGCGTTGCCCAAATGTTTACAGGGTATTAAATGAACAATAACAGCGCAATTGTTGCCACATCAGCAAAAGAAAGTATTTTGGCGCATTAATCTGACTGCCAAAAAGGCATGCTGCCAGCTGTAATACACGTGCACTCACACAAGCACAATATGTGTATATATATACCCAAACAGTTACACATACATAAACACGTATTGCTGTCGGCTTGGCACTTGCATTTTGCATGCAAATCGAATTCATTAACACTTCCAGATGCAACAAGCTGCACAATAATCAAATGATTAATCTGTGAGTATGTGTGTGTGTGTCACGTGGCATAAAAATACAACGCTTATGCTTGGCAAACGTATAAAAATTGTAGCATATTTTACGACGCATACATGGCCACTTAATCAACAAATATTTGTATGCAAAAACACATAAATGTCTGTGGGGGTACATAAGATCTCCTAGTAAATTTATGGCCAACAATTAAACGTACACAGCAGCAGGCTGATAGTCAGTTGGCCAGCCTGCCACACTCTGCCCCCAACGCTCTAGCTAACAAAAGGACGCCAACTTTAAAGCCAACAGCCAAAGGATTCACAGCACACTCCAGCATACCCAGCTGATAAGTGCGCGTAATCGGCTCACGCTTAACGCCTGCCAAGCTGATTCCGAATGCCTTGGTATAGCTGGCTCGCTTTAGAGTAAGACGCCTTTCAGGGGGCCGGCGCCCTGCGTTGGGCGCGCCTGTTGCTGGCGCGCTTATTTATCGCATTTGGCTGGGCTGAAGCTTGAGCAGGGACGAGCGCGGCATTCTTGTTTTATGGCTTCGCACACAAAAGTCCGTCGCGCTATATGAAGCCATAAATGGCGCCTTATATTATTGTTGATGTTACCGAGTAGTACGGAGTAGTGCCAGTTTATGCAAAAATGCTGCTTATAAAGTCGATTTAATGCCAAGCTATGGCTAGTCATGGCTAGGTTCTTGCTCATTAAGCGCATAAATCTGCACAAAGATTCTTAAAAAGTTTTTGCTTACAGATTTCGCTTTTGAATACTTCTGCTCATGCCTGAGTAGAAATGTTCAAGTCCGCAGGATATTTTCACACTTGGCTGCGGTGGAGTAAGGCCAAGTGTAAGGCGTATAAGCAAGCTGTAGCTGTCTCTTGCTTACACTTACTTGGACTTGTGTCTGAGCTATGTGTGCGTGTTTGTATCTGTGTGAGCTCCCAAACGTGCTCGGGTTGTCCGTTTTGTGCGCGTTGCAGTAATGACACTTTAACTTGTCGCAACACAGACGCCATAGCTGTCAGTTGTCGTTGCTCCAGTCCCTTCAGACGGTCACCAATGTGCCTCCAGTGTGTCATGTCCATATCCTTTCACTTTCCATGTTTCCTGTAATTTGCATTTGCTCTTGCACAACCTCTAGCACTGTCTCGGTTCAACACATACATTCAGGATTTTTTACTTTTATCACTCCAAGTCATATGGGCCACACTTACGTACATCATGTACCTTCAAGTTTCTACTTCTGTATTTCTATGCTCCTTGTGCATGTCTGTTTTATGGTATTTCTTTTTCGTCCTGACATTTTACGTGACTGCCATCAATTTTCAGGAACACTGCCGCCGCTTCATTTTGCATACGTCTACCTGAATTTTGCTCCATTTTGCTCTCTAGCGCTCCTCTGGCTCTGTCTATGTATTCGTCCTTGTGCTCTTAACTCGATTTTGAATCGCTTTAAAAATAACGCGTGCACACACACAAACACACACACAGACACACGCTTGGCCACATTGCATTTTACGCTTATACATACATGCATGTTGTTTATGTGTTGGTATTTTGTAATTAGAGATGTGCGCGAGATGATTTTTTTTTCGTGACTCACGTGCTCTACATGCCCAGAACAGTTTTAGGCCTTGAAATCATGTTTTGTCTGAAATATTTATTATATATATAATACATTTTTTTTTTTTGATATATGAGTTCTCTCTGATTTTTATGATTTTTTCGTATTTCATAGCCAATTTGTAACTCGTAAATTGAATGATGCATCGGTCTTTACTTATTACTTTTCGAGTTACCGAAGTGTCGAAATTCTTACTTTGCTAAATATTTTTAATGCTCTAACAAATTTTTGAGCCATAAACATATGCATTAAAGCATTTTAAGTATAAAAAACCGATTATTCTTATATAAGACATTGAGGGTGACGCATCCATAATATAAATTAAAAATTTTTAAAATACAAAAATTAATTAACTGAATTTCTAAGTTCTGTGTACTGTGAAAGGCACTAGAACCTTCACAACATAAACATTCATACCTTATTTAGCCTCTACCGAACTTGTATTCCATTGGTTTACTTAGTAAAAATATTCGGATTAGCAAACACGATGATATTGCTTAAAAGTACATAATTTTTTTACTTTTGCAACGCACAATTTAACTTGGTGTTTGATCGAAAAAGGAATTTGAAAGAAGGAAATAAAGTGCCTCTCTAAATTACTAAAATATGTATATCAAAAACTAACTAAAAGAGTCCATTGGATGAGTAGAACCTCTTAGCTGGGTTTCGAATAAATATAGCAACCTATCTGGAGATATGTTATTTAAATCTGGAGAACCGCTGGTAAGTCAAAAAGCTATATGTTCCATGTCGTACAGAATAAGGTTCTCCGCCTTTTTACTGAATGTTTATGGTACCTCAGTAATTTAACCTCGCATCGGGACTTCACATTGAATACCGTACAAGACTGTATCTCATTTTTCTCCAGCAAATATATACAATTATAGGCTAATAGCACATTCTAAAAGCTAGCAGAGGAACTTGTGGTCAAAGTCATAATAAGAAGATTAAGGTGAAGATGCTTGAACCATCTCCTGCCTACATACCCTCAAAGACTGATTAACTAAGAATACCCTCCAACCAAGATGACACCCCGATAACTTGTACTGGGTTCCTGCTTCAAAATATATGTATGCGTGCCATCGTTCGTAGCGAGGCACGCACCCATCTCTAGTTGTAACAACCAATACCAACATATTCCACACATTCAGTATTTTTTCCCCCACAATTTCATTTATATACATGATTTTTTTTTTTTCACTTCCACTTCGGTTTTATGTATTTTATTATTATTGCAAGTGTAAATGTGGAAAATTTTGTGCGTGTGCAAATGTCTATCTATGTATATGTATGTACATGTTGGCATTTATTGTCCTATGCGCTGTCAGAGCTGAGCTCCATTTCACGTTGTTGTGTCTGACTCTCTGACTAGATGACTGACTGACTGTCTTGACAGTCTCTTCGGCATTCGGGCACTTCGTTACTCTGCGTCCTGCGGTTCATAACATTAAGCAGCTACATCCCAGCGTGTCCTGCTACAGTGCAAATTGATTTTCAATAGCTGAGTGGCTTTTGATTCAATCATGTGACATACTCAGTTGAGTACCAAGGGTTCCATGTGGTAACTGTGTGTAGTGCGGTTAGGCAGCGTCGAAGTGCTCACTATCGTCAATTTGTTAAAAAAAAAGAAAATTTAATTTGTCTCATGTAACGCCATTTTGCTTTAGCCTTTACCCATAAAATGAAAAGTCTTTTTCCTGCACTAGCCTCCAACACACTTTAATATACATAATATATTGAGGCATAAGCCAAATTAACCTTGGCTGTCTAGCTGTGGTTGCCATTTTTAGGCAATACCGGGTCCGGGTCAGGGTTCGGGTCAACGCCTGTTTGATAAATTGACAGGCGCTTCACTTAAGAGCTGACAAGCTCAGAGCGATTTATCACAGCCTTAACGAGGGACCGACTTCAAACCGATAGTGGCTTTAGCATGTTAATCGCTTGCAATAAATGCCAGCCCAAAAGTAGGCTACACACATTTTAAAAACTACATTTCGGCCGAATTTCAAAAGATATTTCAAGCAAATTGACAATCAGCTGCTGCTGCAGGAGCTTACTTTGACAAATTCCCATTATGCTTCACTATTTTTTTTTTTTTTTTTGGTAAACGCTGTTTTTTTTCTATCAGACGATATGTTGTCCATGAATGAATGAAGCTTTTAGCAGGAAATGTTGATAAAGCGTTCATTAGTTGCAGCAATTTGTTGGTTGAAATTTTGTGGTGCTTTAGTGCAGCATTTTAAGCAGCAAGAAACTTAACTAAAACCAAGCAAAATTTTAAACGAGACAGTTTGTGTCAAAAACCAATCTTGATGGTTTTAGTAAAAATGTGAAAACTTTTCGAAATAAATGCTATCTTCTACACACATATGCCTAATACTGTACAAAAAGTTTTCTATCGTCTAATCATGCCACTCTATTTGCTAGAATTTGTTATTCAAAATTTAGGGCACACAACTGCACAAAAAAGTTCTTTATAATGCAAATTCAAACAATTTTTATAAGTAACACAATTTTGAAATTTTATGTAAGAGGTTTTGACGTCCGCGCATCAATTTCACTTTAAAACACGTCCTCACAGTGTTGTTCTCTGCGATCGACTGACTGCTTGCCTTCGTCGTGCTCGTCAGCGATGCTCACTTATTGAATTCTATTCTACTTTGTCTCTCAGTATCTATTCTCTCTTTGTGGCTTGCTCTCGGTCTTTATGCTCTTAACTTCTATACCACATAATATTATAGTAGGCATAGCAATGGGATCAAATAAATTATTTTAAAAAATCTATAACCCTCTTCGAAAACAATTTTTTGTAAAAACTGTTGTCAGTTTAATATGGAGCTATCAAAAAATTTGAACAAATAAAAAAATTTTCAATTTTCATTCAAAAAAAAAACATGATATAAAATTTTGTTAAATATGTTATTTACCATTTTAATATTAGTTTTAAATTTTTTAGTGGCATAAAATAGAACCAAGTCGATTTTGGGCAACAATGGTAAATAAATATCGTTCATCCATCGGGCTAGAGTCGCGGATTAGTTCATATCTATTTCCTCGTTCCTTTTTTCATTATTCAAAATTATACTATTTTTTTATAATATAAGGTCAACTGAGCTTAAATAAATAAAAAAATAAATAAATAAAAATAATTAAATAAATAAATAAAAAAATAAATAAATAAACAAATAAATAAATAAATAAATAAATAAATAAATAAATAAATAAATAAATAAATAAATAAATAAATAAATAAATAAATAAATAAATAAATAAATAAATAAATAAAGAAATAAAGAAATAAATAAATAAATAAATAAATAAATAAATAAATAAATAAATAAATAAATAAATAAATAAATAAATAAATAAGTAAATAAGTAAATAAGTAAATAAATAAATAAATAAGTAAATAAGTAAATAAATAAATAAATAAATAAATAAATAAATAAATAAATAAATAAATAAATAAATAAATAAATAAATAAATAAATAAATAAGTAAATAAGTAAATAAATAAATAAATAAGTAAATAAGTAAATAAGTAAATAAGTAAATAAGTAAATAAATAAATAAATGAATTAAAAATATAAATGAAAAAATCATTGTAATGACATCTGTCAAACAAAGGATAGTTTTTTTAATATATCAGTAAAAAAAAAAGATTTAAATACATTGATTATACCCTGTGTCCATAAGCTTAAAGGTTTTATAGATTTGGATAATGTATGTACCAAGCAAAAGAAGGCGTGCAAGGTCAAAAGTTCTTCCAGTACCAAAATGTTTCTCGTAAACTATGTTATCAGTTGGACGATGCCCGTCTGGCCATAACAATTACAATAGTTAAAAAATAAAATTTTACTTTAACGCTATGTCTACTAAGAGGTGTCAAGTTATAACTTAACATTATTTTCTTAGTTTAATCATTTATCCAAATATATTTTTTTACTTTTCGATATGCTTCTATAATACGAAAAAAAAAAAAAAAATTTTAGATAAATGATTAAACTAAAAAAAAATAATGTTGAGTGAAAATTTGAAAGGTGGCTTTTGACACCTCTTGGAAACGGATCTTCCGTGTGCAGGTGAAGTTGGTCGATTTATATTGGTTATATTGGTTTTAGACATAGTTGCTAAGAATTGGAAAGTTGCTATAAACTTTTGGGAGATAAAAAATATCCACGTTTAGAAAAGTTGGAGCAAATAATATCTTTTTTTTTACAAGATTGTATGCTAGGCACTTTCCCAACTTATTTACAAATTGTTCAATAGAACTTCGTTTGCACTTTCTCAATTTTTGTTGCATAAATAAAAACTAGTACTTCAATCAAATAGTTAGTAACTTGTCCAAGATACTGCAGCAAACATCAGATATAAGAAAAACATTTTTTACATAAGGCAGTTTTACATTAAACCTATTTCTGACCCTACTGCTTGATTAAAATCAGAAACATTCCAAACATATTCTAAAACGTAACTAAAAAATAAATTAAGCCTTTTTGCTGCTTGTTTTTTTTTTAAAGCAAACATCAGTGACACTTGTTCTAGTTATAATGCATTACAGCCTAGGTGCTATGCTGTCCCTGTGGGCTCCTAACTAAGCAGGCTCCTTTTCTAAATAGGGGAATGCTCCCACACACACATACACATAGGCGTACCCGCACACCGACTCATAAATACTTGTATAACCCAACACAGTTACACTTTGCTTGCTATCTACTTAATTACACGGAGCGGATGAGTCGTTTGTTTGGGTATGTGTGTATGAGTGTGTTTGGGTGTGGGGTATTCATTTGAGTGTGGGTGTACTCATGTGAGTGTCTGTTTGAGTGCGGCTTGTGCGTGTTTCTGGATGAGAACGATTCAAATGCATAATTTACGGTGCATGGAGCCGCACTATCTTTCCCAGCTGATTAAGCTGACAACAACTGGGCAGGATTCTGTGCAGAAAAGCGGAAAATTCACACGAAAACTTTTATTGCAGTGACAAAATGTTGGCTGTGGCTCCAATTTTATTTTTTCTTTTCTTTTTTTATTTTTACCAGGTTTTTACCTGGTTTATACTTGGTTTTTTTTTTTGCACAAATAACCCTTATGCTTGCTTATGCATGCATATGTGGGAAATGGAGCGGAAAAATGTGAAAGCAACAAGAATAGAAGTGAAAACAGGAGTACAGCAAAAGCCACACGCCACTGCTAGATGGTATAGGAGCAGACTCCAGCTCCGGCACAGAGTAGCTCTTGTGCTGAGCGAGAGCCCAGCAAATTTCCGCAACTGAAAATTGAAAGAGTCGAAATTTTATATGAATTTTCAGTGAAGCGCAAATGCAAAAGGCAAAAGTGAAAGAGATCCGAGTATTAGATTTTGAAGTGATTTCATAAATCATATCAAATACACAAAAAAAAAAAAAAAATAAAACTTATACCGACCGAAACGTGAGCGATGCAATCATGAAGTATCTGGTTATAAATTTTAAAGCTTGTTCGTGAAATTTATTGCTCATAAGTATTCATGACAATTCTTTTGTAACAGTGTTGTACTCGAAGCTTAGTTCTGGGCTAAATTTTCGGATAACAATACTAGTTTTTGTAATTTTAAACTGGAATGTTTTCAAAAATTGTTATAGTCTGTGTAGGAGCACGTTAGTAAATGTTCTTACAATTATAAGGTATTGTTATAATTATTATAATTGTTAAACTCAAATATCTTTAGCGCTGTTGTTTTTTATTAATCGATAAAACATCTTATTCAATTATCGATAATAACCGCGCAGAATTGTTAATTAATTAATTAGACATTAAAAAATAATGATATATTTTTGATAATACTAAAAATTCTCATTGCATTCGCAGGCAATCTTTTCTTTCCACTTATATTAAAAAGTATCGTATGGCACTTAGTATTAGAGAAGTTTTGAAAGTCCGACATTACTCAATCTAAATGTAGAGAAATCAAAAACTTACAGTGGAAATATTTATTTTATGGAATAATGTATGCTGATGGCATTTGAAAGCGAAAATCTTTCAACGTTTTTAAATTGGAAAACTTTAGATCTTTAGCAATTTTCCATAAGTACAATAAAATAAAAAGGTTTAATGTTATTTCAATAGGCTTTACGCAAAAATGATGAAGTTACCATAGATTATGCGGGCCCACAAAAAAGAAAAAGTAGGGTGAAGTTTATTTGTGACAAGACTATCCATTTGGATTTTGAGCATATGTGAAATAAATTGAAATGAATTGAGTTAAGTTTATGAAACAATTATCTTTCGACCTCTCGATAATTATACCTATAGGAAAGTAATTATTATTGTTGCTGCCAAACTAAAGTAATTTTGCTTAAAAGCATGCATTAACTTTGTAAATGCACCTTAATTATTTTTTAAAGGTGGCACCTGTAGAACTTTATATGTTTTATATTGTAAATTAATTGATATTTATAAAGGTATATATAATATTTTAATTGCATTCCTCATTTTATTTATTTATTTATGTAATTATAAGGCCTTGTAAGCCAAAGCCACCTAGGACTTCAGGCTAAAGCATTTTTCATTTATAAAAGCCATAACGAAGTTCATAATAAAAACAAAATTTAAAGCAAACGCTTTTAAAATCATCTCCTATTCGTGCCTAATTTCCCAAACTCACGCTGTCATCTTTAATTTATTGCTACTCTAGTTAGCCGATAATCTGTCTTGTCTGTGCGTAGCTCATACGCATCAACGCGCAATGCTTCTAACCACATTCCCTAATAAAAAATCAATTAACTCCACGGGCATGCTACTCTGTATTCAGTGTACTCATTTGGCAGCTGTAGCTTTGGAAGCCACTTCCAATCGCCACATGATGAAAACCAATGGCTGCCACAAAGCAATCGATTTAGGCTTTGACGAAAAAAAAATAGGGCCACTGCGTGTTCGAGTACGGGAGTTCGAGAGAGTTAAGGGATCTATCAAGCTAACGGCATGCGCGATAATTGATGTCAAACGTGTCACATTTGTAACACGTGCGAACGCCCGCGATCTTAGTCGCAATGCAGCCGTTAATCATACGCCAGGTATGCCCAACGGTAATGTTCGAACTCAATAAATGCACGGACGCATACAGAGACCTAGTATATAATTAGTGCCAATGGCTAAAAGCTCTGGGTATGAGCGTAGTTATAAGGGGAGGGGGCTGTTGGTTGGGAAAAAAATCTGTTCATGTTGTGCCAAGCAGGCTGGCTGATTGAGTGGCGCAGATTAACAAATTAATCCTCGAGGCAGGCTTTGCCTAAAAACAACAATCACAGCAGCCAAGAACAACAACGGCAGCAATCACGGCTAACATGTCCGTATCGACGATACTGGAAAGTTTTGTGGTCGCGTCGCTTGTGGCTGCCACAACAACAACAACAACACCGCAACAATGTTACTAACAGAAAGTGGCAAGCCTCAACGCCGCGTTGGCGTTTACGTTAGCGTCGACGTCGGCATATTTGTGCGCCAAAGCGCAAAATACACTTGAGGCGAACAATTTAATTCGTTTCGTAAACAGAACACGGGCTGTGTACCGCAGCCGCCGCCGCTGCCACGGCTCTGAAACGGTGAAACGTTGAAGTCTGCGGCAACGTCCTTTTGGCCAAACAGTCTGAATAAATAGAGACACGACGAGTCTGTAAGCCAAGTGGTGCAAGCAGGCAGCTAGCAGCAGCAGCAGCATTGGCACATTGTAGGCCCCCAAGTAGCAAGTCCACTTCCTGTCACGATGTAAGCCACGTTTCCTACCAACCAAGCAACCAACACATTGACTGAGGCGGACTTTGGCTGACTGTCGTCGCACTAGCTAGCTACGAGGTTAGTTTGATGAGTTTGTCAAATGTTGAGTTTTCCGCATTGTAACTTAAAATGCAACACTGCTGCTGTTAACTGTCAACTGGGGTATAGTTAAACAAACAAAAGGTCTTCAATAGAGTACTATGAACTCTAGAAAATTATTAAGTTTGCTCAAACATGCAACAAACAAAAGGTCTTCAATAGAATACTATGAACTCTCCAAAATTATTTAGTTTGTTCACACATGCACTCTTCAATAAAAAAGAGAGCATTATATATTTTGCAAAAGACATCATAATTATCAAAACAGTAGGCATCCTCAACCGAGACGTACAACTTCCTTTAAGAAACATAGAAAATACACAGAATATTTTTTTTTTTTTGAAATCAACGTTAACGAAGGGAGACAATATTATTTCGATTTAAGTTCTGTAATCCGGAAAGATGAAGGTAATTCAAATTGAAATCTAATCAAACGAGTACACTGTTTCCAAAAACAGTCAGAACAAGATTTTTGCTGAAAAGAATTGTAATGGGAACGAGAGTAGCTCATACTTTTTTCGCTCTCAGTTAAGCGTTAATTTTTTTTAATTTTTAGGAGTTAATTTTGATTATTTCACACTGAAAAAGAATCTAAAACTAAGCCAGAAAAAGTCGATAATCGTTACGAAAAACTTATTTGCGGATTTTAGAAAGTAGTGAAAAATAATTTTTCTGGCTCATTTAAAGCCTACTTTTTTTCATTTCTAGAATGGAAGAACCGCTTTTGTTTTTACAAAAAAGTGAAAATTTAGAAATTCTGAAAATTACAATTTTCTAATTTTTAGTTTTATTTTAAAAATGTTTGGCATTGTTTCAAGCTTAGTATTATTTCAAGACATTAAATATTAAATAAGGAATTTATCGTTTTATTATTATTTTTTTTTTCACCCAAAAATTTCGCTTACAAGTTGCTTATTATTACGTTCATTTTTGTAAGGTAAATTTTTATTATTTTTTAAACTTATAAGACATTTGAACAAATAGCTGATTTTTATATTTACATTTTGTTTGTTCTTGCTGGCGCCATCTTTTGTAGATTGCGACATCTACAGTTCAATCGCCAGATTAGTCATTTATCATTTATTTCTATTTCCATATTTAAGATGTTATCATATTATTATTTATCGGTCTTTTTCTGTAATTTTGGTTTTATCTTAAGGTTTAAGAGTATATCTTGTTATATGCTTAGCTAGCTGAGGCTAATCAACTATTATTACATTCCAAATAATAATAATTGCATAAGCATGTTAAAAAATGTTAAAATTATATAGAAAGAAAGAATTCGCCAGAGATAATGGTGGGAGATGAGAGACAATATCTGAGAACATGCACCACCTCACTTTACAGATATCCTTACAGCAACTCCACAAAATCGATACCTTTGTAATGTAGCCAATATATCAAGAATAAAGAACCTTATTGAACTAATTCCCCATCACAATCAACGTTCCACAGAATTTGAAGTAATCAAATAAATCGGTAGTATCTTCATATTAGGAAGAAGTCATTCTTCTGTGGGAAAAATTATTATTTACAAAAAAGGGGCTTAAAAATCTTTTGGAATCAAATAGCTTGGAAAGCATAAAATGATGACTGGCGTATATTAATCAGAGCTGGTAGTTACGTCAAAACGGTCTATCATGTAGTCGCAAAAGTTAATAATCTGCAAATCTCATACTCTCTATATTTAGGTACCAGCATCTGTTTCCCTTTTCCAAACCTGAAGTGACCACAAAGTTCGTCACTAGAGATTTGTTTTGAACAAAGAGGTCATAACTCAAATGATTACATTGAGCAAACGTATTAGTTGGAAGCGATTACAGAAGAATGTGTCTAGATGTTCAAAAAATGTTTCATATAAAGAGTTGCAAACTCAACAAACCGCCCTCGTAGCTAGCTAGTCGTCTGTCTAGTAGTCCGACTGTCTTTCATACTACAAGTCAAAGTCTTTTGGTGCGAGAGCAGCTCCTAAGTGCGTCTGACACATACATAAGCTAAAGCTGCCACTGCCGCTTTGTCGCTGCCTCTGACGTCCCTGTTTCCCTGCTTCTGTACCCATGCGTGCACCTCCTGAGAGTGTCACTTTTGCAGCAAAGGAAACTTTGGGTGACGCTGTGCTTTGTTGCTCATATTCATAGTAGTTTCCACAACGTGGAGGAGTTGCCTTCCTTTTTACAACGTATATGTATAGTGGTAGTAGTATAAGAGTAACCATTTGTCATTGTCAAATGTCTTGGCGGTCTGAGGCGCCGCCGTCGGCGCCTGGCAGTGCTTGACGGCGTGCTGAGGCGTATATGCCAACAAATGGCTTTAAGTGTGGCACGCACTGCTTGCTTGCACTGCTTGCTTGCTAGCAGTGTGCAATGCCGCTTAAAGTAGCATCAAACTGCTGGCTTGCTACTCTGTGCTCATTAATATGCAATATAATCATCGCCTGACTAGTTTTCCCACTTTCGCTTGCAGAACGCGACGCGGTGAAGCATTTCCGTCAGGGTTGCCAAGGCTGCCACAGCTTCGGTTCGGCAA
This sequence comes from Chymomyza fuscimana, assembly GCA_949987675.1. Classification (NCBI taxonomy): domain Eukaryota; kingdom Metazoa; phylum Arthropoda; class Insecta; order Diptera; family Drosophilidae; genus Chymomyza; species Chymomyza fuscimana. The sequence goes on from OX465089.1 coordinate 70,970,789, forward strand.
CATCGGTTTCAATTATTTAAATTTTCATTAAAATTCTAGAATTCAGCGATTTACCAAAAAGCAGAAAAAAAAAACCATAAGGAACCTGAGGTAACAAATGCCCACGCTGTTACCACGAAACACCACTTCCCCCTTCACCACTTTTGCTGCTGTTGCTGCTTGAGCTTGTCGACGACGTCATTGGTTTATATAAGGTCTGGCTGCTTTTGATGTGGCGCCACCGGACAGCGTCTGCAACGTTTTGGCCTACAGCAGAATTTCGAAAAGTGGTAAAATCAGCAAAAAGAAAACAAAGTAAGAAAATTAAGAAAAACGAAAGAAAAGCAAGTAAAGGAAAAGTGAAAATGCTGCGCTTGCAAAGCGGTTTGGAATTCATTAAAGCAGTAGGAGCTGCACCACAAGTTCAACAATATACGAGACAGCTGCTTGGTCAGACAGGGCGCTCTGATTATGCACAGCTCGGAGCCAAAACTGATTCATTGCCACTGCCATGTGATTAATCAAGTGCTTTGAACTCAAGACTGACTGAAAATCTGTGCCAATCTTGGCCAGATACCAAATAACTGTCCCTATGTGGTGCCCAACTAAAGTCATAAAATGTCAAATAGCAGGCACTGGAATTTGTTGTGGAAAATATAATGACTGAGGCGGCAGCACTTTGCCTGACACACACCTCAATGTGTGTGTGTGTGTGTGTGTGTGTGTGAGTGTAGTTTTGAGGCATGTGCGGCATGTAGTAGGAGTATGTGAATGTGGCATGGCTGGCATAATCCTCCTGCAAAGTGCCAATAAGTCTGTTATAAATTTGATATAAAATTAAGCAAGCTACAGGCATGTGACCCATAATGGAACCCAGGTATGTATCTCTCAGCATATGTATATACCCTTAGTAGGTGGCAGCCTCACTGCCTCAGATGCTTGCCACACCTCCTTGGTTACCATAGTGCCGCACTTGGTGCACTCTGCTATGCTGCCTGCTTGGCTTTTAGCCTGACTTATGAGGCCAGAATCAATGGAGCAGCCATGTACTCTTATGTGTGCCTCTGGCTGCTCTCTGTTCCGAGTGTGCAAGTAGTGACATAGCACCATTCTGCACCTGCATATTTATGCGAATTTGTGTGTTCCTCTGTGTGTGTGTATGTGTGTCTGTGGCAAATAAGTCCTTGTGCAGCTGCAATGCTCATATTGTGGACTTGGTTACATCTGCAACTGCCAGCTTTGGAATATTTGTGGCATGGCAGGCTTATTGCGGTTGGTGCTGCAATCGGCTTGTACGACAACTACGTTTTAATAACCCATTGAAATTCCTATCAAAATGATATCTGCATTTGTAATGCTGTAGAGAATATTTCTCTGGCCAGGAAAAGCATTAAGATGTTTGGTTCCCATGAGTTCCGATAATGCACAATTATTGGAAGGCACAAGTTTGTGGACTATTAATAAACTTTCAGTGTGCCTTCCACATGACAAATTTTATATTTTCCTTTTAAATAGAAAATTCCTTAAACTCGAAAAACTTAGCATTTAATCTAATTTTTTGCTTTAAGAAATCTTGACTTAAGCCAAGAAAAGAGTTCTTGGTTAGATTTCTTACAAAAATTCGTCTTAATTACAGAATTCAAAAAAGTATGTTATTAATATTAATTAATATTAACAGAATTGGCAAAAGACAAAACTTCATATAAAAAAAAAAATCCCAAATGGGATATCCCATCCCGAAAATTTTCGAACTGGCTTTTGAAATCAAAACTACGTTATAATTAATAAAAGAGGAATTTCTTGTAGTAAAAGTTTTTTAATTAAAAAATATTATTGTAAAAACGATGGCGTACGTTAAAGTCGGGCGCGGACGACTTTGGGATACCCTGTACCACTGCTTGCAATAAAATCCAATATATTGCTTAAGGACACCAAAATAAATTTGATTGCCAAATTAGGTTACGATACCTTAATAAACAATCAAAAACAGTCGAATTTTTAACCAAAAATGTTTTTTTGACCGATCGTTCCTATGGGAGGTATATGGTATAGTCAACCGATTTTGATCAAATTTGCTGCAGTGCTTGGGTACTCTAAAAAACTTCTGAATGCCAAATTTGGTTATAATATATTCACAAACAAACGAAACACAACGAATTTTGTACAAAAAACGATTTTTTGACCGATTGGTCCTATGGGAGCTATATGATATAGTCAAACGATTTTGATCAAATTTGGTAGAGTGTTGAAGATCTCTAAAAAACTTTTGAATGCCAAATTTGGTTACAATATCTTCACAAACAAACAAAACACAACGAATTTTGTAGAAAAAAGGTTTTTTTGACCGATCTGCCCTATGGGAGCTATATGATATAGTCAACCGATTTTAATAAAATTTAGTACAGGAACTCTAAAAACGATTGAGTGCCAAATTTGGTTACGATATTCATAAACAAACGAATTATCCATCTAAAACTTTTGGTTTTTTTCGAGGTCCTCTGAAACACCCCTATGGGAGCTATATAATATAACCCCGATATCAAAAAAATTAAATAAGCTTGTCTCCCCTGACATAATAGCGCATCTAATCTGAAAATTTGGTTGCTCTAGGTCTTACCATCTCCGAGATCTAGGCGTTCATAAACAAACGGACAGACGGACATGGGTATATCGACTTCTCTAGTCACCCTAATCATACTTTAGGTAACTTTGGGGGGTCTCCGACGTCTCCTTCTGTATGTTACATACATTTTGGGCTTGCACAAACTTAATATACCCTTTGTACCATACGGTACAGGGTATAAAAAAAAATAGTTTTTTAGTTCTTTAAGTGAACCCTGTTAAATTCACAAAAAAAAAAGAACCGACGGATTGCTTTTGCATTACTTCAGAACAGTTCTAGTGGTTATTGGACCTCGGATTCGGATTCCGCGATTCCAAAACATAAGGAAATCATCCGATTCAATTTTTGTGTGGCTGTGTTGTTTTACAAAAACAAAGTGATTTCAGTTGATATGAAGTTTTCGTATGCTGAAATACTCATTTCGTAGTGCATGACTTAGTTTTTTTAGTTCAAAATAATTTATAGAAAAATCTTATGTACCTATAATAAGTCGTTTAATATGTTTTTAATTCCATAACTCGAGTTCGTTGGGTTCAATTTGGTTGATACGGAAGTACGTACGGAAGTGTATATCTTATATCGAGAATTCCAAGAAAATTTTAAAGTTTTATTCATACCTATATTTTTAGACTTGTTGGTTTTTTTTTTAATGTTTTGCCGAACACAATACAAAGTTAAGAGATAAACAAAAAAGTTTTATGTGCAAAACAAGCCAAAAATATCAAGAAAACTTCAAGCAAGAAAAACTTTCCTTATACACTGCAAAAATATTCTTATTAAAAAAATCCATATTTTTACAATAAAAAAAAAAAACAATAATATTTTTTTCAACGGACTATAATGTCTTGAGACATTATAAATCGAATAAAATAAGGGAATTGGGCCACTGTGAAGTGATTTAAAAGATTGTACTTCGTAATATTTACGATGAAATTTTTTTTTTTTAATTCCGTCTGTTTATTGAGTTATCGATAACTGAATATTCAGGTGGATTTTTATTTGATAAGATACAGCGCTTTAACAAACCAAAATATTATTAAAACAACATTTTTTTAATATTGAAATTAATCCAAATTAAATGATGATTTTTTTTAAAATTTATTTTATATATATTCGTCAAAAATCAGAACGGTTACGTTTTAATTGATTAAAAACAATAAATGAATTTTAAGGCTTACTGTTGTGTATTACACCTTTTAAATAAAATGCGACCGGCAGCTTCAAGTGCTAAATTCTTCTTGCTTTCTTTATTAATTTCTTTTCATTCCTCCACTTCCTTTTACTTATTGCTAACGTAAGTATGTATATATAAAGAGAGTTGCCAGATATCAATTAGTACTTAAATATAATTAGTATTAAAATACCAGTGGATATCTAACACTTACTATTTTTGCTCCAATTTTAATGCCTAATTTTCAATTTAAAGCAAGTTTTTTATTTATACCTATTATACCTATGCATCTTAGCCCTTAATTCCACAGAATTAGAGCATACATTTATAATTGTTTTCTTTTAAACGCAAAAAAAATAAAAAAATAATCGAGTTAATAATATTATAGCTTTGATAAGTTGACATAGTCATCGTGCATCAAATTTAAGTATCATAAGTTTTGCGCAGTGTACTTTCGAGCTAGTGTCCATTAAAAGCAGTTACAATCAAATACGTAGTTGATTTTCAAGCTACCATTTTCCGCATCCGTAATTGCTTAAGAGTCCTGTTACGCGAGTGGCAGGAGTATCGCTTACAGCGCCATCAACAGCTGCTGGCAGAGCGCCATAATTGAGTTGAATGTGGGTGTGGGTACAACCAGCAGCAGGATGAGCATGCAGATGATGATGACGATGATGATTCTGCCTCTGCCGTTTTGCTATTAAAACGTAAACTGATCTGACACCAATGCCGAGTCTCTGTTGACTGGCACTTGCACTTACATCTCTAGTTCTAGACCCGGTCTGGGTCCACCCCGACCCTCCACCATTCACTTTACTCTACCCACATCATTGCAGCCGCCATGGCCACTTTGTATGCAAGTAAGAGTGTCAAATTTCCGCTTTCAGCAGCAATGGCGGCAAACATTCTCAGCTCTCAGCTCCCAGTTCCCTGCTCTCAGCTAAGCAAACAGTTGTCACTTTCCTGGTCGTCGTGCAAATATTTTTCTACATTCGCCTTTTTGCACTCTGAGCTCCAAGTTTCATTTGATTCTTGTACTTTTTGTTTTTTTATTTTTTCTTTGGACTTGACTGCTCTACTTTTGGTTTTCCGTGTTCTTGTTCTAGATGTGGCAGCTATTGATATTGAAATTCGGATATGTGGCATGTTTGGCAATGTGCATTCAAATTGCTTCAACGATATTGAAAAACTGCGATAAGGCGTTACAGATAGCGAGCAAGCAACACAATGTTGCAGAATGCCAATAGATGTAGTCTGAATTGTTGTAGGTAGTGGGAAAATCAATTGGAATGGATTCCTTGAGTTGATCCAAAATGCAAGCGATGGTAATTGAAGTGAAGAAACGCCAGACATTGATGAAGGAGTAGACAAGGAGTGTGTTTAAGTTAAACGTAATGGTGTTCAGAAAGTAAACACGCATTCAGTGCAAGTTTAAGGTTATGAGCGGAGGAAGAGCAGCGATATATTTGTCCGCCTGTCTGTGTGAACACCAAAATCTAAGAGATCATAAGAACTGTAGACGTCACATTTTACCTAGGTCAAGCTGTGCAATTACTTTTTATATCTCAACCTGTAGCCGTAATGGATATTTAAGTCGATATGTCTCCTTGCACTCCAAACCACTTGACTTCGAATCAATTTTTTTGTAGGTTAAAAGACCCAATGGGTTTTTTTTTCAAAATCTCGATCTATATAAATGCCTTTTATATTAGTCTGCACATTTGTGGAAAGTTTCATATTTTATTTCATATAGATATCATATAAAAATTGAACCTGCGGTCTCTTTTTCAGAGTGTGACCTTCTAATTGTTGGACCATGAAGCTGCCCGGTGGCTATTGCTCTAGTGTTAATCATTTTTTGTCTTCAGCATTTTTATGCTATGTAATTAAAGAGAAGACAGATCGAGAGATCTGAATAAAGCGCGCTCTACGAAGGTTATATTTCCGGCCTTGGCTATTTAAAGTGTGACCAGGCCTGATTTGCTTGACATTTTATAGCACAAACTCAGTACATTCTCTACTGTGTGCACTTTTTTTATTGTTTATCGTATATCTCGACAGAAATATTCTCTTTTGAAAAAGCACCATTCGTAATCGCTTTCAAAAACTGGAACAATGGTTTTAATAGTGTCCGTGATTCACTAACTCACTAATTCCAGAAGCGTCGTTCTAATAAAAATGTACTCATCTTTGGGCCTTATTGGGACCATCATATTTTGAATAGTGCATTGTTCACACATTCTAAAGGTTTTGGCTTTACATGTTTGACCATTCCCAAGACAGATCTGTCTGGGTTTCGCAAGGACACGGTGTAAAATACAGCCAGGTATCTAAAAACGCATAAAAGAATTTAAACAGAAATCGACCGTATGGGTGTTCCTAAACGAGCAAAACCAAATGAAACTTTTTGCTGTCTAAGCTCTTTAATGGAAGCGATTCTCGTTATCTCCAAGAAACCCTGCCATGTAGCCACCATTTTGCTGCCGTAGGAATGCCCAAGTTAAATGGTAAATAAATTGGAAAATTGATAGTCCTTAAAACCTTAAAAGAGACTCTTCGAAACCCCTGAAAAAGTCATTTAAGCGGTGACATTTTCTTAATAAAGTATACCTACTTTAAAAAGAAGTTCATTGATAAATTAATGTTCTTTTGACTTAAGGGCTGGAAATATAAATGACAACCCTCGTAAACTCAATTCATTTGGTATACAATTAACTCGATACTTGGTGTGCCCGTTAAGGAAGAAACGTTTGCCATTTTGAATGCATTCATGCCTGTTACAATCGTGCAGCTCACAGGGTTACTCCATAAAAGACTATACCAGGTTTGTATCTCCAAGATTTATAAAGCTAAGCCCATAAACTGGTATACATGAGAAGAATAGTGGCTTGATTGCTGTCTGCTTGGCATGCAAGAGTTAAGCTAAAGGCTAAATTGAATTCAACTTGGCTCTAAATGAGCACGCTTGCTGGCAAACACCAAAAACACATAGTAAATGAAAAAAGTGAACAAAGCATCGCCACAGGACGGTAAAAAATAAGCAAAAAGTAGAGCTTAGAAAAAGTGAAAATACAAAAAATGTTGAAAAATGGTAAGGGAGCTTTTGTACAAATTAAAAGACACGTTGCATTATGTGGAATTTAGTTGCGTGCTTGGCAACACGCGCAGGAAAAGTCAGCCAAGGAAATGCTTTGGCAAGGATACACAAATTATGTAGCAGTTTGTTGGAAGCACATTGGTAGCTGAGTTTATGCTGTGCAGTATTCGCGATGTGGGTGTATTAAGAGTAAATGGCAACACGATTTAGACGAGAAACTGGGCAATTCAAAGAAACGATAATCAGAACAAAATGTATTCTTTATACAAGACTTATATGACTAGTGGCAAAAGTACTCCTGCCCAAGGGCTGTCTTGCCTGCTAATAGAGGATTGAGGGAGGCTTCAATACACTATATAAGTACTAAGTAAAATTTAAAATTGATTTAAATTTAAATTTTAGTTTCCCTTGATTTTCACATTTTTAGTGATATACTTAGAATACTAAAATGACTCCCAAGCGGATCAGAAGTTCCGTTCTCGAGTTATGGAATTGTGCTACTTTTTTATATATATATAAGGTCTGTCCGGAAGTTGTCGGACTTTTTTTTTACGAGAGAGTAGACAAAGTGCCGACTGCTTTACGTCTGATACTGGAAAATTTGGATCTAAGGAAAAAATGCCAGTTGGCTCAAAGCCGCCGCAAAGTGTAGATTGCTCAACTCCGTAAACTTTGTAAGTTCCCTAGCCACGCTGCGCATGTGAATATCTTTAGCATTTCCCGATGAAGTACGTGAAAATCAAGAATTTTTGAACAAAGTGGTCACTGGCGTGACTTTTGGGTATAACCCTGAGACTAAATAGTTTTTAATTGACTCAGTCCGGCTACTTTCCAAACAGACCTGAAAAGACTTAAAAGTTATTGCCAAGATAAAGTTACTCAGTGAGCAAATTATTTCCCAAACTTCACAGAAGATATGCAAAAGCCTTAATTTCAACTCCATTCCTTCACTTTGCTTTTTCAATCAAAATAAAGTTTTTCATAGGCCTCTTTCCTCAGACCTCAGTCTTTTCTCAACCACATAGATTCAGAAACCGACAGCTTCAATTTCACAATTTATGCAAATCACGATTAACATGGTATAAACCAGAATAGTGTGCTCTTTGTACTTCGTTTTATTGAAAGTGTTGCCTTTGCTGTGTGGCACAGCTTGCATACCACATAAAAAGAGTACCACCGTATAACCGTACAAATTATATTTCTCTCACAAATTATGTGGTATTTTCTTGTAATAACCAAACAAAATGGAGCACATTCTTTAGCATACCATTTGCATGGCATGGCCGAAATGTATGCTATAATATTTAGAATTTAGATATAGTCCACACACAGATACACATCCAAACACACACACGCACAATCGTACGCTCACACTGACACATGTTGAAATTTTCAAGAACAATGATACTCAAAGCCACTCGACTGCATGTTTGTAAACACTGCTCAAACATAAGAGGCACTTGAGAGAAAGGAACGGGAACAAAAAGGCAGCGTTCAAAAACTGCGCCATATGAGTGCCTCATCCCGGCCGCCGCCCTACGAGCCTCTACGACCCTTTGCAGTAGCTGATATAATGATATAAAATCATACATGCGAGGGCAGTTTGATAAGTTTGCTTATAACTAATTTCTGTTAATAGACTATTGTAAAATTTATAAATATGCATTCTAAGTCATTCAGTTCTTATTTGTAAGCCTTTGGAAGCAGACCGTTTCTTGCAACTAACGAGGAATCGCGCAAAAAGACATGAAATGAATAGGATTTGATAATCGAAGAATATGAGTACATATGGAATCTAAGTTCCGTGCTCTCAATTGAGCGGGTACCTACGGGTATTTACAATGAATATTGATTTTGCATGAAAAAGCCGTCTAACTTGACCTACTCTTGTTGTTACCGCCAACAAGGTAATGACTGGAGCACTTGGACAGATTCGGCTACGAAATAATGATCTTCCATCATAATAATGCACTGGAGTGCAGCCGGCAACTACTATAAATTGAAAAATCCATAAAATGGAAAAATAAATTAAAAAGTGCAACCAATGCATCCCAAGAATAGGACTATCTTCAGATATTAAAGCCCTTTGCTAGCAAACAAAATATAATTTTTTGCAAATAGCTCGCACCAAATTATTAAACTTCCCTCGCACACCGCTTTTAGTCATATTCAGAAAGCCAAAACCAGAAAATCGCCTCATTTATTGTATCCCAAAATAAGACTGCCTTGAGATATTACAGCACTTTTCCAATTTATTAAAATGCCCTCGTACGTGTATGCATATTTTAAGCAGGTTGGGCATAAAACAAAAGCTGCAAAAGCCAGTGCAACGCACTCGACACGCTGCATGCAACGCGTGGCAAGAAATCATGTGAGTCACTTAGTGCAGCCGTAAACCGAGCTGCTGAGGTCGAGCATGATGACGATGTTGTTGTTGATGATGATGACGATGATGAGTAGAAGCAGGAGAGCAGCCACTCTCACCCAGTCAGTCGCTCATTGAGTCAGTCAGACCCTCTGCCCTGACGTCAGGCATTCAACTTTTTGAGATTGTACGATATCCGGCAAGAAGGATGTTTGCCCTGATGCTTCTGCTAGCATGTTAAGTTGCGATTATAAGCTGTTAGTGCAGCTGTCGAAGCTCTGACAGCATCAAAACTGCAACCCGCTGCTCCTTCGCTTTGGCTTTCGCTCATCCTCTCTAGCTGATTGAGAGTGCAGCAGCAGATTTGCATTTTCAATTGGCCCATTGATGGGGTCTAACAATCCGAAAGTGCTCCGAGTAGGCCTAGTAAAAACGGACGAACGAACGAATGAACGAACGAACACGTATCTTTCAGTTTGTTTGTCCTGTCTGTTGTTTACCCACAAGTCATGTATGCTCATTGATTCTCTCTCTATTTGTTTGCGTGTATGTGCGTGTGTGTGTATTGGGGGCAACACTTTCAGGGGGGATTCCCGGTCTTTTCTTTCACTCACTTTAAGTCTCATCTGTTTGTGATTGTTGCTGGCAGCAACTTTGATTAAGCTCGTCAATTATGGATTTTGTGCTAATTCCACAAACCGTTCAATATTATCGGTAATTAGTCAACAGAAATCTCTGCACTTCTCCAATTCTCTCGCAATCTTTGTTTATTGGGGATATCATTTGGCAAATGGATGTGCTATTAAATATTATTCATAACAGGCAGCACAAACTAATTAGTGGCTTAAAAAGTCATGGCTTAGACCATGAATGCTTATGAGTGTGCACTGCACGAAAAATATGCTCATTTACTTAAAAAACATATCTTTAAAGATTAATGTTTTGGAAATTTGAGTTTTTTAGATTGTTTGGTGATTTTTAGAGTATGATATGGTATTTGCATGAAAAAATTATGTATAAGCACTCTTGTTTAAAAAAAAAAGAAGTGATTCGAATTTAGAACGTGATATTAGCTTAAGGCATTAGCAGTTACGTAACATTTGTAGGTTGGGTTGGATACAATTTATAGTTGCGATCAATTTTTTTCAAATAAATAATAATAATAATCCGTGCTCCCAATCCGAATAAAATGTTCGGATTCGTTTTAAAACCACATGTTTGGTGCTCCCAATTTCATGAAAACGAATTTTTTATGTGATTTGAAACCGAATGTTTTATTGCAAGAGGAATTAAAACGAATTGTTTTCGTTTTTCGCGTCACAACACGGCCGAAAAACTAGCTTTGGTCATAACATTCGGGAACATCTACCAAATTATTGCAAAATTCTATAGGCAGTCATGAGCTTTGATTTTACCGATTCAAAATTATCGGGCAGGAATTCGGTTAAAGAAAACATATAACCTACTGAAAGATTGATATTGGTTTGTAAGATGATTCTGGTACACCAACGCACAAAGAATTTACTTATACCGAATAAGACTGTTTTGGTACGTACTATAATTACTCTTAAATAATATGTGTTGAATATTAAGTGAATACTGGAAAGAAGAAGTTCTAAAGAGTATGTTGTGAAGACGCGTATCATATCTTGCATGAGATCTTCTATTGCTCTTCCATACCTTATTTCGTACCTCTGTGATATGCTCTCCCAAAAAATTAACAGGTAGTTAAGGAGCTGAGGTAGGAAAAATAAAACAATTTCATTAGATGCAAAGGGTTCAAACATTATTAAATATTTATATTTTAGTATTTATCTAGGAATAGTGTTTATTAATTTCCTGATAAAAAGCTACAGTCACACTTATTGTATTGATTGGGTTATTCACGCTTACTGTTAAGTTGAGGATATGAGAAGTTAAGGACTTTTGCAACAATAAAATGTACAGAGCTGAGATTGAACTCTCAATTTAAAACAGCTAAATACGCTGTCTGCGAAATTTTCAAAACTTTAATATTCCGGGATTTTTTAGCACTTTATGATACTTAATGATAAATATAAAAGGCGGGAGAAAAGTGATCAAAGTGTCTTTTACTAAATGTTACCTGAATTAAACAGGCGAATCTTGTTTATTTTGCTTGATAAATAAACTAAGTGGCTAAGTTAATACCAATACGGCAAAGAGTGTTTACTCACCAAATTCAAAACTAACAAATGTAAACAAAATCAGGAAAGAAGAAGCACAAATTCAACAACTCATAAACTAACAAAAAGGGCGTTCACGCTTTAGCCAGTTATGTTTTTGCACAACTTTACAACGCCTTAAGTCAACAGCGAACGTGAATACCTTAAATATATGTATATAAATGTTTAGTGCAACATTTTGGCAATGCTACCAGATAATTTTTGTCTGTGTATTATGTGTTGGTACACATACTTATATTCATTTATTCATATGCTCAAAATTAAAATCAATATGCAATGAATCGTCATCATCGTTTTCGTTTTCAATCTATTTGCCTTGTACTAATTAATTTCGCAATTTCAATTGGTTTATTTCAGACAGAGGCTTAGTCTCTTTAGTTTGTTGTTGGTTGTAGCTATTTTTGTTGTTTTTATTGTTATTGTTGTTGTTGTTGCCGCTACATCAGTTGTCAGCATAATCGTATTGAGCGGTCATTAGTGTGACATTAATTAAGTTAATCGCTGTGGCTGGCGACATATGCTGCCAACAACTGATGCGGTTTGGACCACCCTTTGGACTATGCCACTGACCCTCCACTTACCCCCCACAGTCCCATATTTTAGCTTTTTATTAGCTTATGAGGCTTGAGGGGGCTTGGCTTACTCGTTTGTTTTTCAATTGGCTGACGTTGCAGTTGAATATCGAAATCCAATTAAAGAGCGCCTGCATTAACAAATGCACGCACAGATACACACTCACACACACGCAAAGACACTCGATACTTGACTATAAATAATACCTGCTAAAAGGTGTACAAACAAATTGCTTGTAAGCTTAGATAAGGTTAAGTATTATCGTCGTCAATGGGGTGTGATTGGTGGGAAGGTGACGTTAAGATAAGTCAGGCCCCTACTTTCTACGTGTACTCATAAACTCATAATTAATTCAAATGTTGTTAAGCAAACATAATTTAAACGTCAAAGACAAGGACAATAACAGCGACGCAACGTCAACGTCGCTGTCAGCGACAGCGTCAGCGTCAAAGCAGCTTTTGATACCCTTCACGTGTAGGGTACTTAGGACTATGTAGAGTGTTTGGAAAATGAAGAAAATCGGACAAATACACCGAAAGTAAGTCAAATACAATCAAGTTTCCTCCGTCGCCTATAAAGTATTGTGATGAATTAAATGTACACTAGGGGGCTCCGCAGCCTGCACACTTTGTATTTACTTTAATTATATCGCCTGTTAGTGGTTGTTTCTTGGTCGCTTTCGATATTTTTCCTGTTCAATTTTATCGGGAGTAAAATTTTTTGTATATTCTTAAATCTTTTATCTCAAAAACCTGACGTTATGGGTCCAAAAAGTGCGAGTTCAAAAATTAGTATATAAAGGAAAGCCTCACCTCCAGGGCATTTAAATATTTCTATTTTTTGTGGCTGTGTGATTTTAAAGCATTTAGGCTTAATTTACGTACCACATTAAAATCGTTTGAAATTGACGACAGTTAATAAATAAATGAAAATTAATTGCTCTTAAAATAAATTTTTCAACTTCCAGCAATTAATGTTTTCCAGTAGCAGGGTGCAGGGTATTCCACTGTCGTGCACCACCGTCTCGACTCTGCCACATTTTTTTTTGCTGTTGTCAATTTCCACGCTCAAGGCCTTAAGCACTGTATCTATTTATGTGTATGTGAGCGTGATATTTACTTAGCCGACATTTATTGCATACTTATGAGCGCTGCTCAAATGGGTTTTCCCGGCAACATTGTTAACTTACCTGAAAAGAGAGCAGAGAGCAGAAAAAAAGAAGAAATTTTATTTAATTTGTCATACTAATACACCGAGTATAAACTAATATATATAAATATATAATAATGCAAATGGCTGCGACAGTGTTGGTGAGTGAGCTAAGCAAATTAGCAACGTGGCCGGAAACAGAGCAGAACGGAAATTACCCAGCAAGTTCGCTGTCAAGGTCAATATTTGTGCCCTGTCAGGCGATGACGCTCTGAAGCCCCCTATGCGTTTTACAAGTTGCTATATATAGCACACATAAACATACAAAAATGGGTGAAAATAAGTGAAGCGCATTGCTATAAAATAAATCGATTTCTTCGATTTTGATGGAGTTCACTTATACTAAAGAAATACACAATGCGACCACTTAGTTCTTTATTGAAGAATTACCTAATTTTAATTTGTCGTACAACCGTACAAAATGTCATACAAAAACCTCATATACGATACAACCGATTGTACAAAGTTGTACAACCAGTCTCGCGGGTTAAATTTCTGCTATGTGTAGAGCAGAGCTATCGATAAATTCATATTTAGTAAGAATTTTTCATCAGGTTATAGCCTATTCACACTGAGCACATCTTAGCGGAACGCATGGGATTTTTCGATAATGTGAAAAAGGTGTTCGCACTGACAACATCTAACATCTTGCTGCCATATTGACAGACTGACAGGTAAAATAAGCAAATTATGAAAATTTATTAAAAATGTTCCCTATCACACACCTATATTTAGTGTGTAGCGATTTATTTTTGTATAAATATTGGATTAAAACCTTTTGAATTTTTCGGTTGATTGCCAATTAATAAATATATTCCACAAAAAAAAAAAAATTAAAAATGTTATTTAAAATAAAAATATCAATCTTTTATGAGTTGATTTTCATTATTAACTATTATTAGGGAATGGTTTTATAAATTTATGTTGAAACCATCAATTAATTGGGAGTATTAATGCGGTCGACGAGCTGGTGCTGGCACGCACATACACACATAGTAAGTTAAGTTAGTTAGTTATGTCAATCACCGTCAAATCATCGCCGGTGCTGGAGTAGAGCCACAATTTGCCTTTGTTTATTAAAATGTAATAAATAAAACTTTTTTCCCTCATCAAACTAGTAGCTCCGACTGGAATGCCTGCTGGCTCACCCTTTGAGCCATATATCGACGCACATTTTAAATTCTGTGCCAGTTCCATAAACATATGAGGTTTTGGTGCCTTGTTTGGAATTAAAAATTCCCAGTCTTTTTCGTTGACAGTGTTTACATTTTCCCAGCGAATGATAAAAACATACAGTTGCACCGAAAAATTATCGAACATATTTTCATCGAGACACAATAAGATAGGAACATTTCCATAAGATGTCAGATGTGCCCCAGTGTGAATAGGCTATTATACATTTAAGACGATTAAGATTTTTTTCTTATTTAATTTTGCGAGTTTTCAAAAAATACATATATTTTTATGAATTGCGATTTTCTTATTTTGAAATTATAAGCCGAAAAAAAGTTACTAATATAATTTTCAACTTCTTTGATTGAAATTTTTTTCATTTCTTTTGTGCTTTAAAAATATTTTGAGTATTTAACTATGTTTCAGAGGGGAAAGATTTCTACAAAATCAGTCTGCAGCCATATTGTGAAAGCCATAAAATGAGATAATTCCTACATTTGTTCCATTTTAAAATTTTGCCCGTTTCATATATTTTCATCCACACACATATATCTAGTATAAACAAATATATATGTATAACTTATATTAGATTACGCTTTTGAGCAATGCCTTACATTTCCAATAATTTTACGGACAATTTGCTGGACTTGTTCGCATGGGGGAGCGGACCTCAAACAGTCATTGGAAATCAATTGGGTGTGCAGAAAGTAATTTAATGTTCCACTTTATGGTTTCCAAGCATGTGTTAGTACTGGCCGTGTTGTTGGCCAAGTGTTAAGTGTCCACATAAAGATTTTTTTCTCCAAGTGTTATTTAAGCATTTTTCTCTCCATCTACTTGTCTCACTATTTAAACGTACCTAATAATGACAGCTTTACCCAAGAGAACAAATATTTAATTTCTGGCTAAATTGAATTAAGGGAATTCAACATATCCTAAATATAACACTGCACGTTAAGTTTAAAGCTTATGTATAACAGTCACTGTTCGCTTATTTATTAATTTACAACTGCTATCTGGGCTATCAATAAGTAGAGTTCCGAGTTCCGAGTTGCCAGTTCCGTGCCCCGAGCTCGGTTCAATTTGTTACTTTAGAGTTAACTGACAACAAGTGCATTGTAAGGTAGGCAAATTTAACGCTGAGGTCGCAAAGGTAAAATGCAACTCTGGCTCTGGCACGGAGCTCTCAGATTTCGGCTCATCTCTCAACTTTCGCACAGAACTTGCTGGCACGGCAAAATTAATTATTCAAGTGCTCAGGCATAAATAAAACCAATTTCGGTGAATGTGGCCAGCAGTTGTAACGTATATAAGTATCTATGTGTGCGTGTGAGTGTGTGCGCGTATCTGTCGGATACTATGTTTAAGTGTACTATATTCAACAGTGTGTGAGCGTGTTAGTGGATATTCAACCAGGATATTCATGCAAGAGCAGACAGTTATACACGCAAATGTTGTACATAAGTTGTATATGAATATGCAGATGAATACGCGTGTATGTGTACTGTAAGTGCTTGTGTGTTTATGTGTAGTTATATAGCAAAGTCATCCACTCACATGGCAAGCCAAATAAGGACAAGTTTAAAGTTATGTTCTGGCAAAATTAAGACATTCAGACGCTTACTTAAGACACCGCACTGTGGGCAAAGTAGCATTCTAATGACATAAATCTAAAAACAGTGAATATTGAACTAATTCATTTTTTTTCTATCCAAAAGAGTTGCCACCCATTGATTTGGAGAAAATTTATTTTAATTTTTTTCAACATAACAATAGCTCTTCAAAAAAAAAAATAGAATCAAAAATATTTTCCAAGAATATTACCCGGCAACCTATTATGACCTTAATGACACTTGTATGTCTGGCGTCTCTCTATACAACTGCATTAAACGGACACCGCTTGATTGTATCAAAAACAAGCAGTTTTTATTATTGTGGTGGGTCAATATTCAAAACCAAAATATCAATGTACAGAAAGACAAACAAATAGAGGAATATGGATAAAAAGAATCTGCTTTTATTATATACCATTTGATTAAAAATAATGACCAGATTTTGTTTTGCGTCCCCCTACCGTGACATACACTTTATAATTAGCTTGTTGGTTGTAAAATACCCGGTAAAAATTTTCAAAATTAATCCACATTTCATTATAAGTAATTAATGCTACATCTCGCCCACTGTGCAAAGTACAAGCTGCCTCTCGCCTTGTGAGTGTGTAAATCTCCTCTGCACATGTTTCAGAGGGGTGCGGGTAGGGGGGCTGCTACATGTGGCTGCTTCTTTCACCGTTTCTTGCCGCACTCCAAACACTTTGGCTTTCAACGGAACTTAAGAGCAATACAAATCATATGGCATTTTGGACGCCCCAGACAATTGAATGCGCGCGAATCTGTGTGCGACATTGTCAGCAGTATCCTCCTCGCAAGTGCACTCAAGCGCCAAGAAATGAAAATACTATTTAAGCCATTTTATCAACATAATCGTAAATCATTTTGCACATATCGCATAAAAGTCCTATAGCAATAAAGGACCAATTGTCTCGTGCATATAATTTGTTATTGGATTGCCGTTGGCTTACAGCAGCTGCTTTGGGTCTGTGGGTTACAACTGTATTTTTTTTTTCTCTCTACACACTCTTTCATTTTTTTTTTTCTTCTTATCCTCGAAGTATTTTTAGCTCGCACTTTTGTTCTCTTTGTTGTTTTGCTCTTTTTGCCCATACATTTCACGCTTCAGAGCACACAATGGCAAAGCGACGGGATTCGCTCACAAATACCCACACACACACACATAGAGACTCTCTCTAGTTAGTATGTATGTGTATTTTCGTGTGTGTGTGTGTGCCCCTCAATTACAATGCGCTCTTTTGCACGCTGCCTGCAAGGACTTATCGCCCACGCTTCACTTAGCCGTTGAAGCTTGTAGTTTGCGGCTTATCTACAGCCTCGCATTTCATTCTGCCAAAGCGCTGTCCATTTACTGAGATCCCCGACTCTTATTTATAACCTAATTGACATGCACTAACTTGGCTTAAAGTAGCTGGACCATACTAACCCACCAGCACTTGAACAATTAACACTGAGTTGTAGATACTATTAAGGCCTTTTATTTATTTTTTATTCTGAATCTGCTGCAACGCTATTATAAAGTAAAACTTTTTGGAAAAGTTTTTGGGAACTTAGTGAATATTTGGCTTCATTATCGAAGTTTACGCTGGCATAATATCAAAATATGGCAATAAATGGAAATTAAACCACTTGTTAAAATATGTCAACATTTGTCATATTGTGAGCTAAGTCACTAAGTCAATGGTGGCATATTTATAAGAGAGCACTGAAGGGTAAACAACTATTAAACAAATTTAAGTCAATTTTAATGGAGAAGTCCCATTTAACATAACATAACATGACTCCTTTTATCATACGGTGTGCTAAGTTTTATTGAAAATATGCATTAGAGTCATTTGTCATATTGGTGGCATATCATGTTGACAGCACAAGTGCAAATATGCAAATGGAAATAATAATGAAGATATGTCGATTTTCACAGCGCCAGTCATCAATATTTGACTCATATCTAAATATTATAAATGACACTGCCACTTTCAAAGACAATACTCATATTTCGGATAAGATCAACAAACAGAAAAGGAAGTTAGGCATCAGAGAGTGAGTGCAGCACAAGATGCCAACAAAATATGGCAAAGTTTAATAAATATATATATTTTTTTAGCTAGGATTCACGCATATAATTGCTTTTCGAATGTGGACGACAACCTTATATTAGTAGCCTACCGCGCAGTCGAAGGATACCTCTATTGAAGCTGCTATATGTATACAATTTCCTTGTACAAAGAAAAGCTTTGTTATTTTAAGATAAACAAGGTATTGTACAGTCTAAAGAAGGAAACCCTGTATTGTGTCTAATTTAGTTTTCATTAAAGGGGAATGAGTCAAGATTGGACAAAAATATTTTAGTTCGGGTACGAAGCACGCCTGAGAGTACACTCAACCTTAAGTTAAGTTATTAAATTAAGAGTTGGTCGATTTTGACATATCCAAAACGTCATGAATCAAGCTTAGACATATGGTAAACAAAACGCTTTGACACATTAGTGTCATTTCTTTTTGCATTATATACTTTTGGTTGTGTGAAAATGTATAATTTTGTGCCAAACAATCGTCTTTTGCGGAAAGTGTTGATTATCTTCTTCCATTCGAAGAAAACGGCAGCTTAAGAGCATCGAGAGCTCCAAAAAGTGTACGGAGATGCTGCTCTAAGCCGTGTGCCGTGATTGGTCACGTCGCTTCAAAGACTCTGATTTCGATGTTGACGACCGTCCACGTGAAGAAAGGCCAAGAAGGAAGACGCAGAATTGGCGGCATTGCTCGATGAGGATTAGTGACAAACGCAAGAAGAGCTTGTTTCACCATTAGGAGTTACCCACCTAGCCATTTCCAAGCGATCGCATGCATTTGGAATTTTTTCGCCTGTGGACAACTGCTTTAGCGGTAAAGCAGGAAGGGTTTTTTTCATCGCAGCGTGACGGGTGATGAAAAATGAATTCATTACAGCAACCAAAAGAGGAAAAATCTTGGGGACTACCCGGTCATGCTTCAACGTCGTCGGCTCGGACGAATATTCAAGCTGCGAAGGCTAAGCTGTGTATTTGGTGGGACCAGGTAGATGTTATTTATTATGAGCTGTTGAAACCGAGTGGAACCATCACTAGGGAACGCTATCGAATACAATTGATGCGGTTGAGCCGAGCACTGCATGACAACGCACGGCCTCACGTTGCAACGCGTTGCCAACCCGGTTAAATCCTACTTGGGAACGATCAAATGGAAAGTCCTACCCCGCCGGCCATATTCTCCAGATATTGCACCGTTCGATTATTACTTGAAGATTACATGAAGAGATCACAAAATGGCTTGACTTGTAGATAGCCTCAAAAGACGAATACTTCTACCGTCAAAGATGGGAAAAAGTTGTAGTTAGCGATGGGCAATACTTTAAATGAAACATTGGTAACCATTTTTTTACAATAAAGTTACATTTTCATTAAAAAAAAACAGCGTGTCTTTAGTTGTGCGCCAATAAAGGGTCGTCTTTTAAATTTTTAATTGTTAATTTTTATTACAAAATGAGTGAACTAAAGAACCAAACTAATAACAAAGCTACCCCAAGAATGTCGTTATTTATAAAAGAAAATAAAAGGTTAAAAATTAAATTCCATTTCAGCAATATATGTCAACTAACTAAAATTTTTCTCGTAGCAATTTATGGAATTCTACTTTTGAATAGAATATTCAATTTCCGCAAACCAGGAGGAATAACATATGGTCATAAAACACACAAAGAAATTTATAAATAAATAAATTTAATATCGAGTAGTACTCGGAGGAACCCTTAAAACCAACAAAATCTTAATAAATACTCTAAGATATTTTAAGCCCAAAAGTTTTTAGCCCAATTTAATATTATTTTTTATTATTTAAAATTAATAAAGTGAACAAAGTCTTCGCAACTATTTTTTTTTCAGTAAATTATCGCTTGAAGTCAACATTCTTTTTTTTCATTTTGTTGAAACTTAACAATTTTTTTTTTTAGGTATTTTGGGCAAAAATATTGTGCGACATTTCAATAGGAAAAGGGAACTATAGACTGGGTATACGTAGAAACCTTAGAGAGACATAGGTAAAAATATTAAACTTGCAAAAAAAGTTCGAACAATATGTTGAACAATTTAAATGCATTGAAGCTATCTTTCTAAAAAGTTGATTGCTACGACGGCAACTGGAACCGTCAAGTGGTTGAGTGTAAAATATGGTTATGGGTTAATCAAATGGAGGTACATCAAAGGAGATCTGTTTGTACATCAGAGAGCTATTACAAAGCATAATCCAAAATAAATAACTCGGTCTGTTGGCGATTGCGAGGCTGTCGAGTTCAATGTATCATCGGGAAAAAACAGAAGAGGCAGCTAGCACAGTGCCGTTGGGAGAGCCAGCACACGGCAGCAGTACAAGGCTCATGCTATTCTTTCAGAAACAAAATGCAGTATATACCACGACCAAGGACCAAGTTAATGACCATTATAAGATGGCAGTGCTTCATATCGGAGTAATGTTGCTGAGCAGCGCACTTTTCTTTTAGATAAGATAAAGGAAAAATCTACAGCTACAGCATGTCACTTTTGTTTCCGGGGAGCATGTTCAGGCATTAGACGTCACTTCTCTTCCCCACAACAAACAACATGAAAAGGAAAGTTGGTTGCACCTGGTAGCGCTGGAGCCCACTATAGCACATCCCTAATACACGATTACTAATAGATATAAGGATTGGTAGCTTGACATAGCCTCAAATAACATAAAGATAAGGACTACATGTAATAACGAATAAAAGAAGAGATTCCTCGGCAGGAACTCTCGGACATAAGATTCATGGCACACATAGTGAGTAATAAAATTGTTATCGTCTCCTCAATGATTAATATTAATATTATTATTTGACCATCCATCCGAACGTATGAACATATGTATCCAGACTAGACTGTAGGGGGAACAAATTTTTCCCACAAGATATGGACAAATATCACAGATAAAGTTTGTCGATTTAAAGCGAGATCTCACTCCGTTTTCCTGTAGGATTATTTCGTGATTTACAACTATAAAAGTGGACTTCAATGCACTGCGTTGCAGGAATTATTAAGATCGGAAGATCAGTTCAAAGCATGTAGGCAAAACTATATCAATTTTGTATCCTGTTGCCTATAAACTACAAAATTATTTCCTTTACCAAATTTGGTATGTTCACTCGTCAACACATAAACTCGCCTTTTCCCTTGAAAACATATAAAATCCTTGACGCATCAAAACTAAAAATTACCTTTTTCTAGGAAAAGTGTGTGCAGTGTATCCCACAGTCTAAATTTTATTAATATAACTGGAACTTATAGATTCATGAATTTATGCTCATTTAGAATCTTTTTTTTTTTAATTGTTTCCGCGAATTTCTAAATTGTGAAAATCCCACGAATTGCAACACATTTGCAATATTTTGGCATATCTTCAAAAATGCTTTAAGCCTTAACAGACAATAATTTGGCACGTGTTGGCAGCAACCAATTAAAGTTTCCATGCACCATGCCAAAAGATAAAACTCACACGTGCCACTAGAAACAATGCCATTGAATTATATGATTTGGAAACTGGGAAACTCGGAAAATGTTTTCTTTGAAAATGTTTTCATTGACGCCTCTGCAAATGTTTTCGTTTCGAGCTCTGTGCGCTCTCTTTTGCTGGCGGCAAGGCAAGCCAAGTGCATAATTCTCTTTCTCACATACATATATACAAAGTCATTCTCCCAATCACACACACACACGCATGCATATATCTACATACACAAACATAAACTTGGATGCGAACAGTTTTCCAATTTACCGATAAGTTCTCCATTAACGAACGAATGGTAGCGGAAGTGGTGGGAGGTGCGGTGTATGCAACACTTGCTCTCTCTCTCCGCTGATAAGTCGAGGCAACACTCTTTCGCCCTCTCTGCGGGATACCAACTGGCGTCTGTTGCCAGATAAAAGCTTTGCGCTAGGGGATTTTAATTGCAACTGCAACATTTTTGCTTAGTACGCAGCATGGAAATCTATAATTATTATCGGCATCGTCTGCCTGCCTCCTGCCTAGAGCATTACGATACGTGATTGTTGCTTTTGTATGGATGGAATGCAATTAACGTGGCTCTATACGGCCGGAATGCATTCCAATTAGTAGACTTGAGGCTAAATGTAATGGAAACCAACTACAAGTACCATCCGATATACTAGAACTAGTAGCAAATATCTGGCTTGAATTAAAATTTTCCAGTTTTAAAGCAAAAGTCGCAAATTTAAGTAAATGCGAGTAGTACATACAAGTAAATGGAAAATTCTTTTACTGTAATAGGCGATTTTCCGCTCGTTTTCTATTAAAGCCAGCGCATACTTATGGCCATAAGATTACCCCAAGGCGCTATCCGGCTTAAATGAACAGTAACAGCGCATCTCACACACAGCTGTGCGTCCGTACGTGGGCAAGTCAGGGAAATAAAATGAGAAAATAAACTTGGACTTGGATTTCACGAAAGTTTAAATGCTCTTTAAAAAGTTATAAGGCGTAGTGGAATGAAATAGAGGTTAATTTTATTCCCAAGGGTTTTTAATAAAATGTGGCTAAGCTTTTTGGTGGCATATTTTTGAAGGTTCTAAGGTACATCCTATACTGGTGGCGATTACAGCCAGGTCGAGTACCACTTGATTCTGATGTGATTTTTTTGTTTTCAAAATTATAAAATTTTGTTGGTATAAAATGCTCGAGCTATCGAATGACATTAATAAATATTTCCTTTTTTGTGTAAGGAGGCTCTTCAACTTCATATTTTCAATTTTCTACAAATAGAAATTGTGAAAAAAATCCCTTTTAGCCATTAAAAAAATATACCAAAACAATTTATTTTCAGGCATGATTATGGAAAAGTATTAAAGATCTTTCATTTATTAACCTATTTATAGTTTTTTTTATACCTATTTATTTATATAAGATAAAACCGTTGCATATTCTTCAAAGATAAAATAATGTACAGGGTTTAAAAATAATAATGAACGAAAATAATAAAAAAAATAAATAAATAAATTATAATAAAATTTTACCTATTATTTTTAAGACAATTTAAAGTTCTGCCTGTAGAATAAGCTCTTTAGTTTAGTATTTGAAACTTCTTCTTTCTTTACATCAACTTCAAACATGTTTCATATTTTTATCATCTACACATACTATTTGTATCTTGTCTATATATTTTTCTTTGTTTTGTACTTAACATGAACATAAAAACAACATTTCGAAAGTTTAGCTTTAAGACAAGAGCTACTTCTATTTTGAATGCATCTTTTCATCTAATAAAATATATTTAATCTTTATATATCTTTGTCATCTCACTCCTATTTTGAAGGCATCATTTCATCTTATAAAAAATATTTTATCTTTGCATATTTATATCATCTCACTCCCATTATATCAACTTAGAGAATATTTTTAAATTTTGCATATTTTTATCACAGAATTTTTATTTTTTATTTAAATTATCTTCCCAAAACCATTTAAGTATGAAATTAAATCTTATAACTTTAAGTATATATCCAAATATTCGACTTTTCTATACAAAATAACAGCATTTCGAAAATTAAGCTCCTTAATTTCGTATTGGGAGCTACTTTTATTTTAAAAGTATCTTTAATATCTTTTTCTTTATTAACCTACATATATTTAACTATCTTTTCATAATATTATCATCTTGATGCATTTTCTTTTTTTAAAAATGTATCATTTTATTGAGATAATCAAATTCGAAAATACTCATAATTTGTAGTTTAACGTCTCTTCACTTAGATATAATGTTAGCATAACCAAATAATATTTTTTTTGCAAACCGCTTCCGGAGCATCGCTATAAGAGGGTATTTAAAAAGTGAGATTGTTATGACGCCTGATCTTATTAGGATAAAATAAGGGGTAAGAGTAATATATAGGATTAAAACTGTAGGACATCCCTAATCCCCATCGAGATTCTTTTATATTATTTCTCAAAAAAAACTTTTCACACTTTTTTGTACAATATGGAATTTTGTCCCACTCATACGAAAAAAGCGGGACTTTGCTGTGAGAGATAGTGTGAAGAGAGAGATCAATGGGCTCATAGTTCACTTATACTATCATGATTAAGATTCATTGTTTTTCATTATAGATAAAAATAGGAAAAATAGGCACCGAATATGAATATTGACTTAAAATTGATTGCTTACGTCAGAGAGTGACTTGTGTGGCGCAGCCGCGATCATTGTATTTGAGCGCTTTGTGGTAAATTATTTGCATTTGCTAGATTTTGAGATTACAAACAATTTTTTAATCGGATTTATCCATAACAGATTGTGATAAAGGTGTATTGTCTGAACTATAATATTTAACATCGCTTTGGTTGTGATAAAATATTATCCTCTGTCTGAGCATGTCAATGAGTTGGAGTAGAAATAGCTGCCACAAAGTACAAACCTCTTAACAAAATCAATATTCAGCATTCACTTTAAGTAGAGTATAAAAACTACTTACACACATACACACTCACACACTTACTCACTCAAAGAAAATGAAAAGAGTAAAAGCGGAGAATTTACAAAAGAAAATGCCACGTTTTGCACTCTTTGCCGTGCTGCTAAGCTGCCACTGGCTACAAAACTTTAGCCTTGTACCACTTACGCGTATATTTATTGTGTTTTCAACATACATAAAACACCCGCCCACATGGACCCACTGTGCCACAGACCCACTGTGCCACAAACACATAGACATCCACACACACCATAAAGTAGAGTTGTACTTATGCTCCTTTGGCCAATGTGCAGCAGTCGAACCGAATACAACCAAAACGAGAAGTTTCCAATTTCTGTTTGGATTCTAACGATGCTTTAATTGAAAATAAAATTTGCCCTACGTGCTGCAAGAGATCTTATTAGTTGGCCATAGGGATGGAAGTTGCAAATATTTATCACGAACGAACATGATGCAAATATTTGTAATCATCTTCTTAATAGGGAATAGGACCTTGTGTGCTTGGCTGATCATAATTTTATTTATATTTTATTATAAGCTTATATACTAACTTGCTTTTGAGAATGTGTTGCGATTACAAGTTATAACAGGGGTACCATATACCAAATGACTTCCACTTCCATAAAAAATTAAACATAAACTATTCTCCTACCACTATTGAAATGTTCGCGCTTATAGGCGCGCACGACCCGAAATGGAAATTCGCGCTTTGAGTGAAAAAATCACGACGCGCACCTCCCATCCCTAGTAAGCAGTTACACCAGCTGGTGACTACAACAACAATCACTATTACTAAGCTCACACAGCTGGATGCAGCTGCTAAGCCTAGGGCGCATTTCACAAAACGTCAGCAGCTTTAATGGTCTTGTCACCTGGCCCTGGTAGCTGCTCCTGTCAAACGTCAGCCATCATTCTGCGCACGTTGCACGTATCAGTGCCTGAACTATGGCAGAAATGAAGCATTCAGCTAGTTGCAGCAAGTTGCAATCAACTTGTCAGTGCAATCAGCTGCTGCTGCTGTCGTGCCATGACCAAAAAAAAAAAAACAAAATCATTGAGGGGGAAAACGCAAACAAAAAGAAAACATCAAGTATACGCGACGTATACGCTCACATTGATTTATTGCAAATTAATGTTGTAACTGAATTGCCTGACTGGCATTCGATATTCATGTGGCATGACGAGTGTTGCATAAACCAACATGGGAAATGCATTCATTGTCTTTGCATATCACGTAGAGCCATTTACGATTTAGTGTTACCCAGGGCAGGAAGACTGACACAAAGTTCGACACAACAACTAGTCGAAATGTTGGACAGTCATGAACAAATCAACACAAGGTTTATGCCACATGCAACACGATTTGCCACACAGACTTATACAGATTGATTTGTATGCAGGCAAAGTGTGTGTGTGTGTGTGTGTGAGTGAGTGTGAGTGAGTGTGTATGTCAGGCAGGTTTTGTGGCAGCAAAGATCTTGTGCATATTTCAAATGTTTTATTTTTAACACATAGCCGACAGCGCACAGATGCACACGCACACACACACACAGATACGTTTAAATGAGTGAAAAAGACTTGCCTTGAAAATGTGCAGCAACACTCATACACTCATACACTTGCAAGTAATAATGTATGCAAAGCACTAACGACAGCAGTAATAAAAATTCATGAGCCTGTGCTAAAATTTTTGGCTATGATAAAATACTCGCAAAATTTATGCTTATTTCGAGTATGTGAGTGGGTGTGCGTTTGTGTGAGTGTGTGTGTGCTGTGTGTGTGTTGAGTGTGTGAATATGAAAATGTTGCAAACGCAACAGTTCAAGTAAAGCAGCATAAATGAGTAAAATTTTGACAGACTAAAGCTAAAATATTTGGAATCAAGAACAACGCACCACCGCTGCCCACACGACGTATACACGATTTATCTTTATTAAGATGCAGTTCAAAGCGATTTAACAACTGGAATTTCACAGTTGATTGCATTTGCGGCCAACTTCAAGCATATGCATTAAAAAAACCACAAGCGCTGAAAAGTATGCTATAAAAAATGAATATAACGAATTCCGACAAAGTTTGACCACAAAATCAAAAAAAAAAAACAAGGATACAAAATAAAACGTACCATAATAACGAATACTGTTGCAATGGGGCGGAATGAAAAAATGGCACAAACGGAAAGTTTTAAATGTGAAACTCATATGCTGCCATTTCTTGCATTCAAAAATGTCTACACCAAACACAACGCATTCAGTTGACAATATTCCTGCAATCGGTCCTTTTTATACCCACACAGGATTTAAGGAGTATGTTAGCCTATAAGATCGTCTTGATCTTGAAGACCACAAAGGATAGCATAGTTTAGCATAGCCCTGATACGTATTATTTTCGTTAAACTGACTCGATATTTGAATCCCTTTTATATCCGGCGCAATGCCACACACCACCGAGCAGCTTAACCAACCCTACCTTATCCAGACTTTTTGCCAAATTGGGAGATTTTCTGGAACATACTCAAATAATAGAAACTGAGGAGCAAAAGTTATGACAAAAATCTACGATATTGTCTGCATTAAAAGGCTGTCAAGCCTTTGATTGATCAACATTTTTTAGTATCTACTATATTATGTATTAATAGTTTTAGGTCTTATAATTTTCTTTATACTTTCGCTTTCATCTAGGCGAAAAGAAAATAACCCAAATTTTATGCTTCTATTTTGTAGAACTCATAAATGAGAAATCATGTATTCTAACAACAATTTTTTAATATACAAAAATTTTAAAATCATTTTGTAGATAAAAAGTTTGTACAGATAAAATTCAACCCTATCCGAACCGAATTAAAATGGGAGGACTTAAAAAATATTTGAGCTTAAAATTATCTCAATATAGCGACAAATAGTCACTGAACAAAAAATTAAAGGTCCTGGGTATCCCAATTTGGCCCACTGAAATGTGGCCTTTGCGCCTGAATAGTACATTTTTCTACAGTACGTATACATAATTTCTGAACACATTTTTTTTACCATTTTTGTATAAGGTTATTAATTATATAAATGTTTTTTTTTTTATATTTTTAACAATGTTTAATTAATTTCTACGAAAACATAATGTAGATTTGTTAATTCTCTTTTCTGTAACGATATTTTCTGTATCACTATCAGGTAAGTGTGACCAAAGATAACGATTACAGAAAAATACAAAAAAGAACACCACACAATTCGCTATTTTAAATAATTTCATCGTTGCATGTTGAAAAAAAAAACGGAGAATCATTTTTGATTCCATTCTCGTTCAGTTTTGAATATTTCGCGAACTGCCATTCACCTAATAATAACAAGTTTCACTGACTGCAAGTGTATTTAAACTGCGTCACCTTATAAAAAGCTTTTCCTCTTTATTTATTTTTTTTTTTTTTTTGTTAAGTAAACATTGCACTGAGATCAGCAGCGGCGCATAGGGGCATTGGGAGGAGGCCCTCTGGCCGTCTGTCAGGTCCGTCAGTGAGTGAGAGTGCAAGAATGGCCGTACAAAAACACTGTGATAATTAAACTTTCGACAACAACGAGCACTCGAGTTGTAAAATTTTTGTTGCCCAACTGTCTGCCCCTACTGTTGCTCCTGCTGCTGCCTCTACACCTCCTTTACCAACTGATGCTTCACCACATTCATTGCAGCTGGTTTTCTTTTGCCTTTTGTGCCCTCAGAGCTCTGGTAACACTTGTCGTGGGCGGCCCCAACAGCCGTCGGGCCACAGTCATCCAGCCAGCCAGTGCTGCCAGACAGCATGCAGATAGTACATAGTTCAAAAATAGTAGCAGTAGCTCACCAACCAAATACAACAAAAATAAAAGTAAAAAAAAAAAATACATAAAAAGGACATACAAAAAAAAAGAAAGAAAAGTTGTAACAACATCCTTATGCGATAACAAGCAAGCACGCTAGCAACAAAAACAACACAACGAGTGGGCGTGAGAAAGAGAGAGAAAGAGCGCGGTGCAAAACTTATTTGCATAAATAAAAATTGAAAGAGCGGAAAATAAAATATACAAAAAAAAGAAGTGTGCAGCAGAAACTAAGAGCAAGGAA
The DNA here is from genome assembly GCA_949987675.1 of Chymomyza fuscimana. Lineage (NCBI taxonomy): Eukaryota > Metazoa > Arthropoda > Insecta > Diptera > Drosophilidae > Chymomyza > Chymomyza fuscimana. Next base: position 70,999,428 of record OX465089.1, read on the forward strand.
AAATAAAAGACAAGTGCAAAGCAAATACGAAAAGTTTGCCTTTGAAGGCAATGCAAGCCGAGAAGCAAACAGAGGCGCCTTGACGTTGTATAGTTAGTATGGTAGATACTTCTCTCTACGCGCTCTTTTCCTTCCTCTCTTGCTTGACAGCATGTGCAGCCACATATGTGTATGCCTGTGTGTGTGACTATGAGAGCCTTGTAAGCGTTATTATTTTACTGTTTTCTTTTTCATCTTACTTGCATTTCTTCTTGTAACTTGGATTCGTACAACACGTGCTAGATGTTTATACGAATACATTAAGCATGAAATGAATAGCCCGAAGAATCAAAAGAAAACATAAGGGGCTTTAAATATAGTGTGACCAGATGCAGTAAGAGTTTTTGGAATTGTTATTCTATTCAGATGTTGTCAAATTTGCCAATGGCATTATACCGTTAAAAAGTTTGAGCATGAATGCACTTTTTTGAACTATAGGCCACGTTTAAAATGCAAATGTATTGGTGTGCTTCGTGTAGAAAACAAAATTTGCGACATAAGCGTGTCAACGACTAAGATAACTTTTTGTCTTTTAGCATCAGGCCGCGACTTCGGCATGCGTTCGGCTGGGTCTGTGAGAGCAGCCGATTGTGCTCGTTATTAGAGTGCGACAGCTGACGAATGATTTTTAAACAAAAATTGGTGCGACGTTAAGAAAACGCAACTGTTTACGATCAGCTGATGAAGCATTGCCAGAGAGTCAACCTGGCCTATTTTAGGATTAAACTTAGGCCTGCATCCCCATACGATTGTACTGTTGTAAGAAATAAAGCCCGATGACCATAGAAATTGTGATCACAGATTTTGGATTTCGGCCAAAAACCATTGTCCCTTAAGTCCAGGAGTCCATTTGAGTGATGTGCTATTCCAATTCAGAATCATTTAGAAACGAGTATCTCCAACAATTATTGTTTTATTTAAATGTATTTTTCTATCGTTTATGTCTGGGAGCCCTGTATAAAAGTGTATGATCTAGGCCAGCGGTGGGCGCTTAGACGGCACGCGTGCCAAAGAGCTTTCACACGTACGAGAAAAGAGCTTTTTACCGTAAAAGCTCGTCTCGTACGTGTGAGCTAGTTTTACAATGGAACGCAAAGCAGAGCCGCGTGGCAAGAAACGAAAGAATAAAACTCGATGATATTGTCGAATTTAATGACAACTATGCCAAAAAAAAATGATTTGTCCATTTTACCTCCGTTTTTGCGAAAGCTCTTTTTTGTTTACGCACACAGGCACAAAAATTGCATTAGTAGTTTTGCCCACCGCTGATCTAGGCTACTTTTTAGCTCGATTTAATTGATTTCGATAATTTATCGATTCATCGATAACTGAATAACATGAAAATTATAAATAAACTATTAGTATAATAAAATTTGCAAACCCATAATGCATTTTTTTTTCGAAAACTAAATACATTATATAAATAAATATATAAAAAACGAAACTTTGCTATTTGATATTACAAATGGCTTCTCTGAAGTTAATAGGGAAGAGTCACAGAATTCTTTTGATTGTGCTTCATAGAAACTTAAAAAACCATTTCTTAAGTAATATATCATGCACTACTCTAACTTGTTCAAAAATCGCACACTTAAAACTTTTCGCATAAACGAAAGTTATCCAAAAGATAAGTTACCAGCTTGCTTGTATTTGAAATCTGCCTTTTGGCTTGAATTTTAAGAGTTGTATATGAGATTTTGAACAACTTTTTTTTTGGAACTAGTGTAATACTTTGAACAAAACACAAGTTTAATTATGCAAGCCGCTGTAGAAGGCAGCTTACAAAGTTGACTATAAGTACGTACACATGGTATTAAGTTGTATCAAAAATCGAAATACAAATTGTTACACACCTTCACACACACACACAAGAAAAACAACAACAACAACAAGAGGAAGCACATAGTATATAAACACCCACACAATCCTAGGGAAAACCTCATTAAATACACAACAACGAAATGTCAGCGTGAAAATTAATTAACTCAATTGCGCTGCTTTGACTGGTTTCCTCCTAGTTAGGAGGGTCCTTGTTGTTATTATTGTAGTTGTTGTTGTAGTTATTGTATTATGGTTTTGGCATCATCGTTAGTGTTGATGTGACTGCTGCAGCAGCAATTCCATGCTCATATTTCAATCAAAACTGTGACAGCTGCGTCACACAACCCGAGCAGCATAAGCTTGAACATAATTTTGGCAACAGTCCATCAAGCCCATAGAGATGGGCAACGATGCCGACAGTGGGACTCATCAATATTTACAAGCGAGGAGCCACAAATTTGGCGCCCCCTTGGAGGCCCAAACCGAAGCGCGCAAAGTTAATTGCCAAAATGACAAAATTTATGCAGGGACAGTTCGCACAGACACACATACACATACACTTACTCAAACATATACAGCCAATTGGTGGACCTCCGCAGAAAAAGAAAACAAACTGAAAGGTGGCACCACAGACAACGAAGTGGGCACACTCTTTAAGGATTTGGTTTCTTTTCTAGTCAAAAGTTAAGAATTGAAGCTGCAGCCCATTATTTAAAATTTCTTGGAATAGGGATTTTTGTAAAAATTTTCAATCTTATTCAATTTATTCACTTAAGTGAAGTATGTTATTTTAAATTTAATGTGCTCAGCCTTAGTTACCTTAATCAAATCCAAAGATCATATAATAAGGTATAAGAGTCGTATAAGATGGAGAAAAACTCCCTGAATCTGTTGTATAGATGAATGACCCTCCCTCAACCTGATTCACTGTTAACCCAGGAAGGTTAAAAATCATTTGTAAAAGTTTGTTTTCTCTATATAATGTACAAAGGTTTTATGAAAACAAAATGAAAATATTAGGGTAAATAAAGAAATTGAATTGAAGAAATAGTTCGAAGGTTCTCATACATACCCTGAGGCCCTTTGCTCTAACTAGGAACCTAAAAAAAATCTATTAACCCAATGTCTAATTAAAATCATTGATCAATTTAATCAAAAATTCAGGATACAATAATGTGATATAAAGTCCATATCTTTCAAGTGAGCATAGCCTAGCAGCTCAAAAGTTTATCGAAATTACATTAAAAAAAAATATTTCACATTTTAGAAAATCATGTACCAAATAGAACAAAATTTTTAGTATAATAGATTCGGCCAACCATAAAAGCTAATGGCTAATATACCAATATCGTGGCTATGAGCCTTTCGCACTGCTATCCGTCAGATATTTCTATTATGGATGCTGCAAAAAAACAAAAAGGAAATCGACGCAACATCTATGTCATCTTAACCATGCTCATTTGTATGAAATATGCACACTCCCCTTATCATTCACTAACCCATTTAGTTCCATTATTATGTAGATTATTTTTCTAGTTCGTAGCACTACTCTTCGCATTTTACTCTCTATATTAAAAGCTTTTTGGGTCATAATTTTTTGCCTTTTCTATGAATGAGGGCGTTGCAAGCAGGGGTGCCGGACCACTAGTTTCAAATAGTTTTAGAGATGAGCAGAGATGTTGCTTGAGACCGTAACACTTAGACTGTCATGAAACTTTTTTAATATAACTATTTTACTAGTGTAAAATGTACTGTAACTTCTGTTACCATTTATATTTTTTTTATTTTGTATTATTTATTGGAACAAAGCTTCTATACAGAGCTCGTAGGTAGAGTAAAATTATAGAAAAATATGGTCACGTAAAGAAATGAGTTGTAACAAAAAAATGTTATTTACTTTGAATTTTCAAACCAATAATGCTCTTACGAGTTAAAAAAGTATTGTGTGGATGACAGAAAATTGCAAAGATGCATTTTTCCCAAATAGTTCAGTACCCAAATCGTTGCAAATGGTACCTCAAAAAAAGGATAAGCGTAAGGAACTTTGTTGCTGACGGGGATCGCTCTACCGCATAATTTTTTTTTTTTTATTTTGTTATCAATAGAGTTCTATTTTATACCATAATAATCCAAATACGAACATGTTAGAAATAAGTCTTAGCATCAAATTTTGTGGTTTTAAAAACACTTGTAGGTTGTAGATAAAGTTATGACTAATTTTTTAATAAATTTTTCTTATAGAACATATTATCCCTTATGTTTACCACAGAATTCTATTATAATTCTATTATAATAAAACTGCATTTAACCCATGTACGCTGCAATATCATTACCAAAATGTTTCACTTGATTTCCGTTTCAAATTTTTGTAGTACTCATCGCTTCAAGAAAACTAACTTTAAAATACCTAATGTAATCAAATTTGAAGCCTTAGCGGCTTGAGCCCTCATATATGGACATATATTTAGTATGAGTTAGGGGGCTCTGCCCCTCTGTGCTTCGTAGGCCTACCTGCAACCAGCCCTCGGCCGGAAATCCTTGGTATTCAAATTTATTCTCTTTAACTCACCAATAAATACTGAGATAGAGGATTCGGCGAGTTTCTTTTATAGTGACTCGAACCATTTGGGCTGTATATTTCAAGCTATATAACAACATAGCCCCCATACAAGAAAACATATTTCCTCTCATTTTACTCTTGGTGAACCGAACTATCGAAAACAATGAAAGTATTTTTATTAATCACCATAAAGCGCACATATGCCAAGTTTTAGGTCGATTGGGCGAAAGATAATCCTAGCCTCAAATATCCCGCCTTAGTGCCACCTTATAGGTTATGAGCCTTATCATATGTTTTCTGCTTAAAAGGAGCAAATGGAGCATTGAAAAAGATTATTTACAATTTGCTGGTAGTCTCGAAGATATAACTTTAGAAAAGTTTGAAGAAGAAACAAAGGCACGCAAAACTAGAATCATCATAGTCTTTAAAAACAAGCCTAACTGGAAATATTATGGAAAGGGCTGAAAATTTTCAATAAATTTTTCAATTACTCAAATTAAAAATTTAAAAAAAAATAATAAACTTGAAAAAATCAAAATAAATATTTTTGAACTTTGTCAATTTTGCATAACAAAAATTTGTGTGGTAGAGATCATTTTAAAAGAAATCGCTCAAAACGTACAATGGCGTCCACAATTTATAACCTAAAATTAAAATTAGTATAATTTTTTTTAATTGGAGAATCTAAGTTCTAGCAGTCTTCTAGACTTAAGCACATTGCAGCTGTTACCTCTTGTATCTCAAATTTTCCGCCTTTCCTTAGAATTTAATTATACAGTTAAATGTGAAATAGAGTCTTCAGAAAATTTTACGATTCGTGAACTATAAACTGCTAAAGTTCGTGGAATCACAACTCAGCCAGATACGCAAATAAGCCATAAAATTGTTAGACTAGAAAAAGAAGATCAAAACAAATGAAAAAATGCAGAGGACACAGGATACAGTACACATAAAATATGCATCCTCAGAATACTGTTCACTTGGTTGAGTTTTCCACCCATTTAAATTGTCTCCGTTAATGCGTTACACGCTTCTTGGCAAACTCTAAATGGTACTCATTATGTAAAGGGTATATAAAGACGAGAAAAAAAAATACCTTTTGGTAGTCAGCAAAGCATTTCATCCAATTCGGGCTGCTCGGCAAAAACTGGGACAAGCTGAAGGAAACGGGCACATGTCAAGATTAATGTGCGGCAATTAAACTTTCAAGTGTTGCCTGAACATTTGATTAATGTGACTTCTTGTTTGTGGCATGTTTTTGCGTCTTGTATTTGTTTGGGGCAGGTGGCAAACGATCAGCATTAAATAAGGAAAATAAATAACCAAACGATTGGTAATTTAGTTCCATAGATCTTATATATATTTTTAAAGAGCTGGTTATCTGGCCTTACCGTATCTAAAACCGGACATACGTCACAACACAACCATAAATCGTAGCAGCTCTAAAACCGTGTGTGTGTGTCGGTGTGTGTTTGGTGTGTGGGAGTGTACATAACTGCCTATTCAGCAGAATAACAATGACTCAAACTGAGACTCATTCGCATTCATCATCTTTACGTATTGCTTGCCAAACAGCTTTACACAAAGCGTATCTCAAGCACTCAAACCAAAGCTCAAAAAAACGTGGAATGTACTACGTAGTATAGCTGCCATAGCTGCCTCCTTGGCAGTCCTTGGGAAAGGGCAAGACAGACAAAACAAAATAAAAAAAAAAATAAATAAAAAAAACAAGTACAAGCACAATAAAAAAATTCGAAAGCAGTTAGTGTCCGTCAGTGGGATACTCTCTCCAAAAAAATTAATAGCTGCTAAAAATGTGTAAATAGTGTGACCATACCATCGGAAAATTCTTTAAGATTTGGTGAAAACCAGTTTGGGGAAAAAGTAGAAATATAATTAGCGTAAACAAAAAAACATATTGGACCATATCTCCTTAAAGTTTGATCGAAACGTTGTTTCAAAGTGCTTAAATAACCCTATCTAGCGGAATGGAGAGCGAATTGTGTGTTGTCTAGCATTGTTGAGTGTAAAAAGTGTCTCAGAAACATTTGGAAAAGAACATCGGTGACATGTCCCGTGTCAATAAGATAGCTGGTCACACTAAGTGTAACCGTTCCAAGCAGCAAACTTATTTATAGAAGGAATCCTACCCCTATTATTAGTTAGACCAGCTTTACCATTCTACAGGTGCGCATATTTTTCTAAAATTTGGATACCAACTTATTGATTCACTTATAATAGCCTTTGCAAAAAAAAGATTATAGTCTACCACGCCTACCGCCACCTATTTACACAATTCCATAATACCCTTTGTTCCAACGGATTTATACAGAGTATAAACAAAAAACCATTTTCGTATACCACCAAATCCTTAAAGTCAAACAATGTTGTGTGGTTTACTGCTTTGCTTTGGCTTCGTTCGCTTCTCTTTGTGTTATTCCTCTTTGTTCATCATTCGTGCGCTATAATTTGGGTCTTCAGCTTGTTTGGATTATGGCTATGGGTTATATGTAAGGCAAAGTTCCGAAACCTTTGTACGGATAAGCACAAAATTTAGTGGTTCTGTGTCCAAGTCTGGCATTTTTAATTCACTATTTTGCACTTGGAGATTCTGCTATGGTAGCTTCAACTGCTCCAAGCTCTAGCTGGCTGACTGCATGTCATCTTGGATTACTGACAGACGTCAAGCCTGTTTGCTCAAATGCCATGCGGCTCTAAGACAAAGCAAGCTGAACTGCTTCCCAGATATTTGGGCAAACAAATGAATGCAAGATGTGCAAATGAAATTTCAATATACGCAAGGAACGTAAGGCGATTTTGGTTAAATACATTTTGAGGGCAGACCTGCTCGGCATTCTTTACTCATATGGCCTTTAGTAAGGTGTCCTACTTTCGCTTTCGGTGCCTGCAAGCCTTAAATCAGTTTGTCCTGCTTAATTTTTGGTTGTAGCTTAAGACTCCGACTTTCGTTTTTTCATTTTTTAAATTTTATCTGTAGCTAAGCTATTTATTCTTATTCGTTCTTTTCCCTTTTCAATATTATCTGAGAGTAAATTTTTAAATTTTTTCACACAAACAAAATAGTCTGCAAGAGGGCGCCAGACAAACACGTTAAGTTTTAAAATTTTCCGCCAGAGGGAGCAACAAAACATAAACGGGGAAATAAAACTTTAAGCCTTCCTTATATTATAAAAACAAAACTACCTTAAGTTTATTTTTAATCAAACACTTTGCCATTTTAAAAAGAAAATAAATAAATTAAGTGCATGAAGCTTTCTAATTTAAAAATTTAAGCAAACTAAATAAGCAAATGCTCAATATTTATTCATATAATTTTGTAATTTTTGCAATAGCACGAAATTCGTAAGGATTTGCATATAAATAGGAGTGTTTGATTTTCTTTTTAAAATACATTTCACAAATTTGAGGCAAAAAGTTTAAAGTACTAAACGATTATGGTCATACACACGTGTAATTTAACAATGTGTTTCGAAAAATTTAATTTAAAATTTAACTTGAAGCGTTTTATCATAAATTGTTAAAAAAAGAAGAAATTACTCTAGTTTAGCAAAACGTATTTTCACAAATGTATTACATATTTTATTCATAAATTGGCTAAAAATATAAATTCTCTTATTAAGACGTATGTATAATCAAAGCTGTTGGCTCCTCCCTGACCGATAACTTTCTGGCAATTTAGGTCACTTAGTTTTTATTAAGCCTTAACCTTTCTTTCACCAAAACATCCGGACTATTTTATCTTTTGTTGTTAGAATATGAAGCAGAGAGAGATAGATTAATTTTTTCCCATTGTTCGAAAAGAAAAAGATAAAAGGCAAAGTAGACTCTGTCAGGAAGAGGTAGCTGAACAACTAGAAATTTATTTTAAAATATTTTTTTATTAATCTTTAATTTTTTGAAAAACGTTTTAGCATCATTTTGAACATTTTTTTTAAACAAAAAAAAAACTTAAAAATTATATTAAAGGATACATAAGTCGATTCAATTTTAATATTTGATTTCGTAAATATAAGAAAAATTTATATACAACTTTTAAATAAGTGAATTCAAAAATATATTTCAGAACAACAAAAATTTAGTTGCCTCAGTTTTTTTTTAAAAAGGCATGGCATAACAAAATCAAAATTTATAATTATTTATAACTTTATAAGGTATATACCTAAGAAGAAAGTAACTCTTTTTTTTTCGAAAATTTATGCCTATTTCATCTCAGCTTTTAGACGAAAACATTTAATTTGTTTTGTGTGCAAATTCTCTTTCTAATATAATTATAAATGTGTACAATATATGTATATATTATAAGTACCTTTTGGGAAAATTAACGTTCTAGTCTATCTCCCCATTCCATGACATTATCGTTGTATACACCAATTAATATCATGGTAAAGTACACTTTAGGATGCACAACTAAAGTATCCTTTAGTTTGTTGATTACTCAAGTTGCTTGTATACACAATCAGAGCCAGCAGTCAACTAATTTATCCTGACACCCAAAAACATAAAGTTCAGAAAGTTGGCCTGAGTCAACAATTCAGAAATTTTGCACTATCAAAATTGTTTAAATTTCGCTGTCATTTTGTTGATCCCTGACATAAATTTCCCAGCATAGTCACAGAATCAAAATATTCAAGGATCCTCCAGCAGAAGCGACAAGTTTCTGTGGGAATTTGTTGGAAGCTAACAATTGCAGCTAGCACTTGCTTGGTTTGATTGTAAACGAGGGTGGGCTAAAAAGTAAGCGGCTAATGTTTAGCTGTGGGATAGATGCCGAAATTGCTCAAAGATGATAATAAAGATATAGTAAATACATTTTAAGAGTAAATTTGGTATTTTTAGTTTCAATAAGGAGGCCATTTCGTAACTTTGGCATAAGCCTGGATCCTGCAGAAGTCGAAGCTGAATAGAAATTGGAAATTACTGAAAAAAGACAAGGCAAAGTGACTTTTTTTATGACAGATGAGTGTAAAAATGTTGGCGCAACTTTTTAGACTTAAGATAATTCCAAACAAAAGCGATTGATTCTTTTCTAACTTTTTTCTTGTAGATATTAATATATTTTTAGTGCTTCCGAAGACTAAAACGAATAAAATATTCGGTTGCAGATACACATGACCATATTCATAACTGATGGGTGCGACAGGGTTGATGTATTGCAAAAAATAATAAAAATAGCTGCATCGTGTTTAATTTCAGTAAATATAGTATCCAAAGCTAATATTATTGTGTAAATTTACTTAAAATACAAATTAATATAGTGCAAGTTATATTTTAATCAAGCCAAACTGTAAACGATATAAAGCAATCGAAAGATGCGAGCTGCGGCAACAATGTTAGGGAAATACAAGGGAAATATGAGAATTTATCAAAAAGAGTAAGCCAAATTTAATCGAGAGCAAAAAATGTGAAATTGGGAGCCCGCAAAAACGAAAATGAATAAAATTTAATATTTATGCGTTTTTTAAACTTTAACTTCAAAAAGCGCTGCCATCTTAGACCTTGGGCAATTTTTTAGATAATTTAATTATAATCTATACAAACTGCCCTATGCTTCGACTTTTGAATTCATGTTATATATTATGTAACTATGTGTATATTTCTGCGATATGAATGACGAAGTTCAAGTAAATAAATAATAATAATAATTATAATCCATTATTTTATTGGTCACACCAATGCCATGATTATGAACGAGACATCAGTGGAAATAAATTAACTAAATAAATTATATTAATAATAAAAATAATACATCTTTTTTGAGCATTTATTTTTTTTTTTTTAATTTCAAGCATTAATATTTTTTTCCACAAAAAGTTTTTAGTAAGGACAGGTAAAATATTTTTTGATAAATTACACAAATTTTTAAATTTTAAGTTAAAAGTTATGAAATCTAAACTTATAAAAGAAAAATTAATGATCTTGCATATTTGAACATTTGAACAAAAAATTGTACCTAGGACGCAAAATCATTTAAGGGGTTCCACTATACTTATTTGCCACTCTCACCAAGACTTCAATTTCTGTCTTCAACCGAGAAAAAATATTGGTAGGATAAAAAATTTTAATTAGTTCCGTAAGTATATTCTTAAGATTTAGGATACTGCTACTGAAGAACATAGAGCCCTCAAGAAAATAATAGCCGGATATGTTCAAAGAATTTCCTCTTAAGTCTATTTACTTCCAATCACAAAAAGATTTCCTTCAAATCTTCTAAAATAATAAAAAATCAAGCCCCTTTGTAACTCTAAACTGATTCATTTTTTCAACTAAACTAGTAGCTTCTTTGGTAGACCCAATACTTTTCAGCCACCCCTCGCATATATGCAATTTTATATAAAATTTATATAAACATACACATAGATGTAGCGCTAACTTTGTTCAGTCAACAAATCAGTTGAAGCATACATCCGGCTGATAAAATTTGCTGTGCAACACTGAGTGAGTGTTTGTATGCAATTTGCAAGAATTTTCAAAACAATGCAACTTGTTTCATAGCCCTGAGTTGTTCTGATTATTAATGTGTATCTATGTATTCCAGTTCAGGTGGAACAGTCAATTAAAGGCTGACTTAACACTCTGCACAAGAACAATGCAAGAGTTCCGAGATACTGCGTCGGCTCCAAGATTGAAGATGCTAAGTAGAAGCCCAGCATTGTGTATTCTACGCTGGCGTTGATGTCTTTAATTAAATTTCCTTTGCCGCAAATCCTTTTATGCTGCCATTTTCTTGGTTTTCTTTGCCTTCCGCCGCCATATTGCCTGTTACCCTTTATTTGTTTGTTCGTAGGTGTGCGGAAGTGTGTGTGTGTGTGTGTGTGTGTGTGTGTAGAACACAACGTCAAAGGCTAATGAAAATCAAGCGCCGTGCTGCCTTGCATATTTAGGTAGCTCGATCTTTGCTGCTACAGTCATACAAAAAAGTCTTGGCTTACCGCTACTTGCAAAGTTTGTCGGTTAATAAATTATTTGTTACTTAACTTAAGATAGAAATTATTAAATATTTACATGCGAAGATTCTCATAATTTCCTTAGTTGTTGGTTAAATATTAACAAATAAACCATGGCGAATGTTAAAGTCGTACGCGACTAAGATTGGGGTGCACTGTACTTTACATCTGCATATATGTATATAATATAATAATAATATAAATATTGCGTAGGAAAAATGCTCTCTGCATTCTGCTGCACATATAAAAAGTTAGAATGCCAAGTTTGATTATCTAAGCTCTCATATAACCTAAAATAGGCGTTCTTCATACAGACTGAAGAAACACACTAAAGAAGAGACAGACATCAATTTTGTTGTCCTTCTGCGTTTCGATCTCTATGTTACACATCCCACCCTAAGGTACAGGGCATAAAAAGATATGGTTTTATAAAATTTGTTAGTTGTCTGTTTAAAAAGGACTATCGAATGGTGTCGCTGTCATGACAGAATACTTTCGCGATGTCCAGCAGATTTGGAATCTCCTTCCTCCTGCTTTTGTCCTGACCAGACCATATGTATTTATTGGGGTCGCAAAAATTTAATTTGGAGTCTGTTGTACTTCATCACATCAGAATTTTGAGATAGATGAATTCTTTTTCATAAAAATTCACCAAGCACGTACAGTCCCTGATGGTATGCTATGATTTTTTCTAAAGCTATGGTACACCTTTTTACTTTTTTTAGCCCTTTGTCATGACCAATATATAATTTTTACCCTATCACACACTAAATTTTACTTTTTGTGTAGCGAATAACTCTCATCAATATTGGATCATAACCTAATGTGAATCGGTTGATTGCCACTAAACAATTGTCATGAACACTCTATGTATTCGTATTATTTTGAGAATAAACCCGAATATATGTACCTACATATCTGTGGTTATTTCCACTTAAAAATCGTTATCTGTTTTTGTTGTTTGTTTGCTAACCCTTTAACCATAAGCTTTTTAGTAAGGCCCTAGGTATAGTCAGGGCTTAATTAAATTTTTAATCTGGTTAAATTGATATATAAAATAGATTTATTTTTTTTTGTGGGATCCCTAACATTGAGCCTTTAAGAACATATTAGGCATCGATTAAGAGCTATTGCGTTCACATAAATGTGCTATTTACATTCAATTTTTATTTTGTAGTATCTATAAATTAATCTTTCAAGTATATACATATATATGTTCATTCATATTCACATACTCTTACATTCAGTTAACAAAATAAAAACACCAAAAATTTTTATTTTTATATAATATTATTTAATAATTTATATATAAAATTAAATTTTGATTTTTTTGTTAAATTTTTATGAAAATTTTATTTTTTTTTAATTTAAATTTTATTAAAAGTTTAATTTAATTTTTTGGATTTTAATTTTATTTAATAATTTTTATTTTTATATAAAATTTAAATTTTTTATTTTTGTATAAAATTAAAATTTTTGTTTATTATATTTTTTTTTATTTTTAAAATTTCTTATATAAATTAAATATTTAGCTATTTTCCGATTTTTTTAAAAAAAAAAAACTTAATTTAACTTTTGTTTAATAATTTTTATTTTTACGTCAAAAAAATAAAATTTTAATGACAAAATAGTTATTTTATGGTTTTTATTTTAAAAATTTCTAAATAATAATATAATCCCTAAAAAATTTTAAAATTGATTTGAACATTGAGTTTTACAAAAACTGTTGTGGTCGAAATATTTATATTTATTTATTTATAAAAAATGGGACTTTTAGAACAAGAAATGTTAGTTTCTTTAGAAAAAATCCATAACATCTAAGCACTAAAACATTTTGGGCGCAATACTTTTAAAAATTGAATGGTTTTTGTAATACTATACTTACTATATACGATCAATAATCGGATGTTGAAATAAAAAAAAAAAATTAACAACAGAAAATAAAACATTTGGTGCTATTGGATATAGTACTTATAAATACGGTCTAGTTCGATGCAGGCGCAGGAAAGTGAATCTTACATAAAAAAAAATATTTATTTTAAAACCAGTTTGGGTACTTTTATTGGAGGACATTTATTATGAAAAAATAACAACAAAAATAAACCGCATATATAACTTTTCAAATATAAAGATCATTGATGACGCTTTTGGTTTAAAAATACATTTTACCCTTTTTTTAATTTTTGCGTTTACATACTGCGCCTACATTGAACCATACTTTATTTTTAGACATACATATATTATTATATTTTTTAGCACAGTGTCAGCTATAAAAATAAATTTTAACTAGTGCAATTAATATAATCTTCCGTTTCGAAAAAAAGCACGTTCCAAATGCAAACATAAATTAAGTAAAAAGCTCAGAAAAAAGCCTAGTGCCAAGACTTTTATGATTCACTGTACTATATACGCTTATTGTTTGATTTATTACCCAGCATGAATATGAATCGTGACACATTTAATGAGGAATTAAATTTGATGCGCCAACAAAAGGACCAAAAAAAAATGGAGGAAATATTTGTTGTCTACTTCTGGACGTTTGTGGCGTCGCGGCCGTTTAAAGTTTAGTACAGAAGTCATATTGGTAAAACAAATTAAGAGCACTAAAAGGATAAAGGGCTTTTATACTTACTAAAATCTTGGGCTACAAATATGTGCTCAAAATAAAGCCCAAAGCAGTGAAAGGCATTTCATATTTATTAAAGCAATAAAAGAAAATTAAAACGTAATAGTCGCGCCGCTTGGGTTCGGGCTATAGGGAAATGGAACGCAATGGGTGCTTCGTTGCGGTAGGTCCCAATGCTGGCTGGGTACTCTGGATAGCGCATGTCAGGCCACAAAGAAATATTTCTCTGTCATATATACAAGCACACGCACACACGCACACCACATAAATTGCGAGCTGCTTTTGCAAATTGTTGTTGTTATCCACTTTGCCCGCAGCGGTTTCACACGCCTACGCACCAGGACCAGGACCCTTTGCCAAGGATTTGGGCATACAAGCAGACTTTTTATATGTATATGTACGTATGTATGTATATGTTATGTACATTTGTACAAACAACAGACAGTGAAAACAAGCAAGAGCAATAAATTTAAAATTAACCCTTTGACGCCTAGCTTTTGACCTTAAACACTTGAAGCGCGCACAAACAATATGCAAGACATACATTAATTTATACAAATTGAGGCATCACTGTACACAAAAGTATACAGCATATTAAATATAAGTACGTATACATACTCATAAATACACAGGTCTATGCTGTGCACACGAGGGCTAGTTAAAAAGGTAATGGAATAAGCTAAAGAAGCAAGTAAGCTAACATTTCACATATTTTCCTTCCTGTCAAAATTTAAATTTAATTTAGGCCAACTTTAGCACCCTGTGTTGATGTTAATTGATAAACAACAATTTTTAGAAATTTGAATAATGTTGGTACAGAAACAATAAGTAGGTGAAGCATAAATGAACGAAGTTTATGGGAACTCTAAATTAACCTTAAAAAATTGGACCACTAATAAACCCTTTTGAAGCATGGGAAAGTCTTGGACCAAAAAAGTTCAAAGTTTTATAAGCGATTACAAGTTTCATAAATATACTACATGTTTTCTTAAAGTGCACCTTAAGTACAACAGTTCCATTAATTAATTTTAAATTTAAATTAAATTTAAATAAGCTTGAAAGCCCTAATCAAATATCATCTTTAACTTTTATCTTTTAAATCAAAAATCACGTATACGCAATGTTGGCTTCTATGGAGGGTAAACGTAGGTGTCGTGATCAGATCAAATCCATCAAGTTTCAGATTTGTACAAGCATATTTTTAATTTATTCCAAATATTTGGCGATATACCAAAGAATAAGTAACAGTCCAAGCATTTTATTTTCTGGAAGGAACCAACCTCAAGCATGACTAAAGCGGCTCTGCCAATCAATGGGGTTATGGCAAGGATTTTTTATTATGCCCATTAAACAGATAGCCTTAAAAAAATTCAGTATCTTAACCGAAAAATGTTATTTGATATAAAGTAAAAAGGATACCACATGTTAAAGAAAAATATATTTTACCTCTTTCAGTACTATTTTCTGTATACGTATATTATAAATAATATATATATAATAATTCCCTGACTGACAATTTTTTTTTTTGTCAGTCGCCCCTGGGCGGGACATGGGGATCTCTATTAATAACTGTTCAAAGTGAACAGGGACCTACAGTTTATAGCCGAATCCGAACGGCGGTGTCTTTAATTAATAGAGACTTTCTTTGGCAAATAGCGTCTTTGAGCTAGCGATCCCAGTGCTAGGCAAATGTACCAGTGCTACTGCGGGGATTCAAACCACCGACCTTCGGTTTGTAAAGCGAGTACGCTACCACTACGCTACCGACGCCCACGATAAAAATAAAAAATAATAAATAATATTTTATTCCAACCTATTTCCAACCCAAAAGTTACACGAGAAAGCTAATATTAAGCCGATCGATAACCTCATGAGATATTTGTTGTTTATTTTAAGAGCTAATTGCTTTCATTTCTAGAATGGAAGAACTACTTTTGAGGCTACAAATTTTTAGGATATGAGTTTTCGAGATTAAAATAAGACTGGAAAATATTTAAAATCGTGACCATAATCTTAATTTTGGATTTTGAAGAATTTTTAAACAAGACATTTTCGTGGTTCATTTTAAGAACATATTGCTCGTGTCATAAGTTTCAAATTTGCATTGCAATAAATATTTATTTTTTTTTGTTGTCTTAATTGAATTAATTGTCTCTTAATATAATTCAAACAATTTGTGGGCTTCATTTAAGAACTTTTCTCTTCACGTCTTCTTTGTTTCGCTTAAAGTTTGATTTATCCTTTTTTTTTGATTCAAGAACTTTAATCATACTTCAAGATTATTTAGTATTTATTTTAGAATTATGCTGTTGTTTTAAGAACTCATGGTGTTGCTTTAACAAATAAAGTCTTCACTCTCTAATTAAGATTTTATTTCTAAGCCATTGTATACAATACATTTTATTTTAAAACAAGTTGATAAATTATACTTTTTAATTGCAAGAAAAACTAAAAGGAGCATAAACAGTGACTTCATTGCTAGACAGATTACTTTGCAAACTGCCCTCGTAAGCTCAGTTTTACTCATATGTATACAATGCATATATTTGATTAACACAATTTCCGTACACCTCAAAAGAATAATTTCATTAAAAAATAAAATCAATAACAATTTTGCATAAAGCATGCCACAAACTGCAATAATGAAATTGCAATTGTTAAGCGTTTCCATAAAAAATAAAAAACAAATAAAAAAAATACAAATGATGCTGACAATAGGTTCTACGTGCCCCCTGTTAGGCCCGGCCTTAAGTAAGCTGTCAAAAAGGCAGCCAAGAAAGGCAATCAGCTTGCCAAGAGCAAGGCCAAACAACAATAAATACTGGCCCATATATACATATATATATGTATAATGTATATAACAAGCTACCTATATACTGCATGCATATACTAGTATATATGTATATGTAGCTGTAAGTATAAATATAAAAACGAAATTGCTTTAGGCATTGGCACTAAAAAATACAAGCCAAAAGTCATCGTGCTTTGGCAGCATAGAACGGCGTAGAGAGTGGGGGGGGGGGGGGGGGCTAGAGGAAGTTCAAGTGCTCAAGTCAAGACATTTCAGGCTAAAACGTTAAAAAGAGAGAAATCCTTAAGTGAGAATTTCGCTTATGGCCAACTGATTGTGCCAAAATGCTAGAGCAACTAGGAAAAGTCAGTCTTGGGCTAAGAAGGTTCTACGGTGCGAAGGGCACAACCCACTTTGAAATTGAATTGTTTTAGATTTGTTGATTTCATTGCAACTCTCGCCGCCTGTGCCCCCTTGCCCAGCCAACAAACCTATAAATCAAATTGGATTTCCTTGTACACTTAATTTTGTGAATCGCCACAAAGGGCACAAAATTGCAAAGCGCAGCACTTAATCCTATAAAGCGTGTACATATATACTCGTTTATAAACACATATACAATAAAAGTGGCCTAAAAATAAGAGCCAGAAATATAACAAAAGTAGGCTTTGTTTGTCGTCTACAAATATTTATAAAATAAGCTTATCAAACATTTCAAACAGTAATCATTGCATACAACTCTGCAAATTTGTCATTTACTGCATTTAAATTTAAATATTTTTTTTTTCGAAATTAACTGTGCTTTCGCTAAATCGTTTTAAGAACTTTCAAGATGGCCGACGCACAGCCGCAGCTGCCGCCATTTGAATTTAAGAACCGTTGTTGTTTCTTTAGTCTCAGGCTATCTTGCATGCTAATTGCCATAATGGAGGCCGTCTCTGGTGCACTGCAGATCTTTTGCACCGACGCATTGTGTCCCCTAGATGAGTCTTGCAAAGATGCACATGGGTATATGTTTGATTTAATCATGGGTTCTGCCACACTGCTGGCATCAGCACTTCTTTATATAGGCGCTGTTTTGGTAAGTGTGTTGGCTGCATTGGTTTGTTTTTTAAGACGATCCAAACAGATCGATTCACAACTAAAATATTTCAAATAGACGGTTGTGCCATTGCGACGGAAGAATTATTATTTTTTTTTATATATACTTAGTTATAGTTTAGCTTAAAAACTAAAGATAACATTTATGAAGCACTGGGAACGTTGGCCTTCGTATAAAACGGCGGCAGAAATACTTTTAATAACTTGGTTTATTTTGGTTTTAACTTTCGATAGAATTTTTTTTTTTAAGTTTAGTACTTATATTTGTTTTGTTGTTTCTTGATTCGCGATGTCATATCCCATGTACAACGTTTTAACTAGTTAAAAAATATTTCTTAAATAGATTCCTTAATATTTTAAGAACTTAACCAATGACTTTGTCAATTGCAAAGGCCCCCGAAAATAAAATGAAAGCACATGTTTACATTTTTTTTTTAATTTATTAGTTTAAGTAAATTTTGTGAACTCATAAAAAAAGGAAACGGAACCAACCTCAGTTTTGTTTTGAATATAATAGGAGAAATGCATAAAATATTTTGGGGGGTTTACTTTGCCTAAAGCCAAATATGCCCCAGTAACGACCTTAGCAACCCTAGCAACGTGGCGAAAAGGCAAAAATGCACAACTGACAACATTGGCAACAACAATTGCCTTGCGTAGTCAAGGATCTGGGTCGGGAGTTAAGGTCGATTTTGTTTAGTTTAAATTGTTGCTGGACATTTCGCATTTGAACCAAGTAGTGTTTACCAATTGTTTGTTACATTATGCCGATTATATTAAAACTATTTAAATTATTTAATCTTCTGGTTATTAGATAAAATTTACTGCTTAACACCATAGTTTAATATCAGATTCTAGTTTAAATCATTTTCTATTCCCAACAGTATATGTATATTGGTGCAATGAAGTGAATTGTAGAAGTTTTTGAATCGATCTCTTTGATTTTGATGACTTACAAGAGAGCTACTTGTTAATATTTGCCGCGTAAATGTTTTTTTTTTCAAAATTCCAAGAATTTATCGAGTTATCTGTAAATTAATATTTAGGTAGATTTTCTTTGATAAGTCACATCTTGGAAGCAAGCAAATGAAATGTATTATTGGATAGTTCCGCTTCACTTATTTTCGCGCCATATTATTAGTGGTGCTTTTAGGCAGGGCAGAGGGCTAACTGGTGGGTTCTCCCGAGCCAGAAGATAGTAAATGTTTTTTTACTAATCTGATACTAATTACGTATACACGAGTCAGCACCCTGTAGTGACTTACGACTGGCAATACTCATTACTCGACAGCACTACATCTTGGTTCAAATTTGATCAGTTGAGGCCATTACTTCCGAGCTTCTTAACCACCAACCAAAATTAATGCAAGTGAAGAACTGACCATAAGACAAGAGATATCACGTAAACGTATAAGAATATAAGAAGATAAGATAAAACTTTTTTTAGTCATCGCTTATAATTATGATAGAACTTTCAATATAAAAAAAAATAATAATATTGTACATTTTTTTGCTATTTTTTTTTGTAAATATCAAAATTACAGTGTTCTTCCTTTTTGTTAAAAATTAGAATGAATATATATTATAGATACATCTTAAGTCAGAATCAAAGTATTGGTGTGTATTTGCACCATCGCCATACTCTTTAATTTTTTAAATTTATTTGGAAAAGCTCCATGAAATTGTTAATATCAACTAAATGTTTTAAAGTTATTAAACAATAGGCTGGCTACAACATTTACATGATACACTACATTATTTGAAACAAAAGATTTATAAGGAAATTTACAATACTCTGGAACAGCAGCGACCTGCATGCTGCTCTGATTCGCAACTAGAATAGGAACGTTGACAATGGCTCCTTTGATACTGTTCTGTTTCAGTATTTTTTTGTTTTATTCAGTCTCAAAAATTCTTTTCATTATTGTAGCGCTTCCCTTAAATTCACACGGCACAAATGCATTAATTTAAACAATAGATAATTGCAATTTATCCAAAATTTCAAACTATTCTTGAAAACAACTGTTGCAACAAAGAATGAATGCCATAGATAATTGCAATTTGAAACAAATGTGAATAACAAAATTCAAATAATGCCAAGTGAATTGTTGTTCAAGGGTTGCTATTGCTGCCGTTGTTATTCGCCCTTTCATGATACATTTTAATGTTTCGTATGAGTTTTCGCCTGCATGATTTCAATGTATTAAGGTGAAACTTACATTGTGCACATTGTATGAGGTGTGGCTATCACATAGTGTAAGTTTCACCTCGATACGTTCACGCATACGAACACAATCGGTACCACATATATAGATGTACAAAATCTTTCAAATGCCCCATGAGCACCTACCAGAATTTAACAAAACTATGCTAAGAACCTTCCACAAAATATAAGGAACACACACATAAAAATTTGGTTCGAATATAGTGGATAGTTCGTGAATCTATAAAGGACGAACGAACATTATTCCATTTTTATATATATAGATATGTAATTATAATCAACGCGCTTTTTAAAAAGTGTGCGAAATACTTTTAAAATAGGACAGGATGGTCTCAAAAAAAAAAAAAAAAACGAATAAAGTCAAAAGTAGGACTGCAAATATTTTTAATAAATAAAATGTATTATACAGTCGAACTTTCATATAACAAATTTCTAAAACAATTTTTTAAAAATTCTATAATTTTTAATCCATTTTTTCGTACCATATTAGGTGTTTCAACATATTATATAATATAATGTAAATGTATATGTATATAACTTGTTTCCAATTTTTCTGTTCCTAGCAGAGCAAAGAAGTACATATTTTGAAGGTTTTTCAGAAAATACATTTTTATTCCGAGTTGTCATTGTTTAATAAAAATGTCGAGGAGACAAAACTTTTTTCGTTTAAAAAATAATTGATAATAAGTGAAGCTGGAAATATTGTACAAAACGTACATTAATATTATCATTTATTAAATATGGCTTTAATTTATTACGCGACGAGAAATTAGGCTTTAATCCCAGAATACTTTAAAACTTTCTCTTTGGAGGTTTCCTGAATCTTTTGAATCTCAAAACCCTTCACCAGATTTTGTTAAAAAAATGGAAAAAGAATTTTGTATATAGCTCCATAGAGACAATTTGCAAATGTTCGCAGTTGTAAGATAAGTTTTTTGCATCCCATTTTTGGACTCGATTCTAAATTGCAATATATATTATATTTTATATTCATTTAAAACCATATTTGTGGCACTATTAATCACATATCAATTCATTATCCACTAAAGGAAAACTCAATTTGCGTCGGAGCATGGATTTGGTACTATATTGTTGGGTTTATTGTTATCATATACCGCGCTCTGGTTATAAGCACTACGTCCGTGTTGCCAATACAAGGACTTTGCCTATGTAAGTTTTACAACAAATATAATATGATTATTGACTAAGTCCCTCTTTTTCTACCACAGGTCTAGAGGTGTTCCTGTTCTATGTGGTGGCACGATATTGGTTTGAACTACGCATGAAGCCCAAGCCCAATACAAAAGAAGAGAACCGTAGTAACTATGCAGCTAGCTTTGTTTAGGGTTGTCAAGTGTGTTTATTTTTATTTTTAATGGATTTTGCTGTTTTTTGAGCAGTTTTAAGTTTGATAAATATGAAGTAAACAACAATTTGTTTATAATGTAAATGGTTTATATGCAAGTATTTACCTTAGGATGCACACATACAAATGTATTTAAGCTTAAGACTAAATATATTTTTCAAATGCATTACATGCCACTACAACCAATTTTTGAGTAAATTTTTATCATTTTCCATAGAGTAGAATGCAGTTAAAAGTTTGCTAAAAAATTATTGAAGTATTGAAGTTCTACTAAAACATGCTGCTACCGCTATATGTTAATCTTATCGTAAATATTGAGCTGTAGTTTTGCTTCGTTAGGTATATTTATTTTGGAATACGCGGTTTTTTGAATTTAACGCTCAAAAATTGATTGCACTGACAATTTGGCCAAAAAAAAAAAGCAAACAAATAAAAGATAAACAATTTTTACGTATTTGAAACGAGTGAGAGTATTATGTGTAGAATTGTAACCAAATATCGAATTTCTTACTTTTGCGTACGATTTTTTAGGCAGCTCACGCGAGGCTGATGCCGTAGGAGTGCCGCGTTTGTTAGTGCGATTTTTTTTCAGTACGATAACGCGCATGGTGCACAGTTATGTGTAGACTGCTCGTTAAAGATACAAACTTATAGATATATTTTTTTTTTTTAGCTTTTTTCGAATTTGTTTTGTTGATTTTTTTAAGGTTGATTTGATTGCGTTTATTTTTTTTTTTGCTTTTGTGTTGTTTTTGCTACAATTAATGGTACTGTGTTACTAAGTGGTTTGACTAGTGAGTTAGTTCAGTGCCGTTTACAAACGGTGTTAACTCTTTTTGTATTTTTTTTTTTTTTTTTGTTTTCAAACGATGTTTCACAGATGCATGGAAAGCGAGCCGCTAGAGTACACTACAGCTATTGTAGGTTTTTGCATAAAATTCATAAATAGCTAGTTAGTAGAAGTAGTAGTTGGTATATACAGTAAACTCTAGGAAAATTAGTTAAAAGTATGAGATAAAAATGTGTTGGAATTTTGAAAATTTTTTTTGTTTTACAAGCGTGATTTCCAGTAAGTTGTTGGCACACTGGCTTGATATAGATATTTCGTTAAAAAAAATTTAGCGTTTTAGTGTTTACTACAGATTTTAGAAGCAAGCATATGATACAACAAGTAAGACACTTTGGTACGCGTGACACGGTGCGTATGCGTGTTACTGCATAATCTAATTTAGTTAAGTTTACGGCTTTACTTACGCTTTTAAGGCAAGCAATTTATATCAAACGTTTGACTAATTTTAAAAACCAAAAAAAAAGTAGAAAAACCTTAGTTGCTTGCCTGCTGAGAAAATCCTATAGTTAAGAACTTTAGTTGTTTAACAAAATTGTTGCTATTATTTTTGGTTTGGTACTAGGTAAGTAACTCCAATTGCTAAGGACAACGCCTTTTGGTAGTGTGCTAAAAGCAAAATAGAAATTTAGCGCTTATTTTTAAGCCAAAATTTAGTTTTCGAAACTGCTCCGTTCCAGAAGTACACCGTGCACTACGAGCTGCAGCCAATCAGACCTCAGGCGCGACGGCTAACACGACACGACTAACTACGAATAACAACAAAATGTCGAACGGATCACTCAAGCACAGCTACAACAACAAATACGGCCGTAAAACGTATTTTTTTTGGCGCGGCGCGTCCTATAACATATACGTCGGAATACAAGCACGTGACTGACTGCGAACGAACGTTGCACATGGCTTTTATAGTTCACGGTAAACAAAGAGTTTGTTGCGGCAGTCTGGCAACCCTAAACTTGCACTTGCATGCACGCGCGCTCTCTCTCACTCTCCAAACACACCAACTTATAGTTTATGGCTCTCTTTTTGAACGCCTGGCTCTCGCGCTTCGTTTCTGTGCGAACAGCTGTTTTTGGCGCGGGCGCTGGCATTGATGCTAACTTTGCGTTGCGTGATTTGCGCTTTTAGTGAATGAAGCGGGTTTTTCCCAAATCTATTGACATAGGCTCAGAGCCCACTCCCCCGCCAAAAAAAAAAAAAACTTTATGCCGAATGGTGTTGGAGGCAGCAGGCAACGCCGCAAGTTGACAGCTTCATTGCTTGCCAAAACCAAAACTCAACACACGCGCGAAATTTCACGCTTGACTGGACAATTTTGCATGCTGCATTAAACTCTGCTCATATTTTAGAGGACGCTACTTCTTCTAAGTGGTTAACAAATTTTTAGAAAAAATTCCAAAATTGCTTTTATTTATTTTTTGGATATGCACAATGCACACACACAAACACACACAGCGTTTTGCTTAAGCATCCAACGTTACCGTAACGCTTACGCTCACACAACTCACGTCTACGCGTCCACACTGCCCACACGCTTGCTCGACTACCATAGAACTAACCGCGCCACTGCGTCCGGAGTTGTGCCCAAGTGAAGTAAGTGCCATGCTCGCTCTAGCGAGTTTTTGGTCACATGCGCACTGCTCAGGAGCTGCGCTAGTTAATGTCAAACTCACAGCTGTTTGACCTACATACGAACGCCAGTTCACGTGTACTCTCAAGCGTGCACACGAGCCTATAGGCTCGTCTTGGGTCTTGGGCGCGCAGCTTCAAAACATGGCTTTTTAAAAAAAACCTATAATTTTTAAGCCTACAGTTGCAAAACAAACTGCTTTAAGCTCAATTATTAATTTCGAGTTCTTAACTCCAAAAACTTTACACAAATGTCTTTAAGTGCATCCATTTGCCTTCAACAGGTGTTTCATTTGGCAGCTTTAAAGCTCTCAAAGCTCTAAAACGTAGCATATTCCAGCTTTAAGCTTTGTCAGCTTTACTTTGCTTAACGTTTGTGTCTAGACTAAAAAGCTTTTCTACACTAGCCTACAAAACTCACCTGAGCACGTATAGCCGCCAAATGTATCTGCTTGGCGCGCAAATCAAACTTTTTCATCGATAAATCCTCCTGCAATTCGTTCACTTTGTTGTACAGCTGCCCCTCAATGCCGCGCGTCTGTGTGCGATTCAGTGCCTCTATGGAGTCCTGCAACAAACGTAAAACATGAGCATACCACTTCTGCTATTTCCACCCAGCTGCTGTATCCAACACTCACCTGCAACTGACGTATTTGCAATTCCAATTCGATTGCCTCACGTTTAAGCGACTCCAAAGCCGTACGCTGTGACAGCGTAGAGTGCCGGTCAAAGACAAGCTCGTTGCGCAATATGGGCGTCATCTCCTGCTGTTCAGAAAGGTCTTGCATTAATAATATGCATACGTCATCATCTCGCTTTGCTTACTACTCACATTGTATTCACCCTGCTCATCCGGTTCACCCTGCTGCGCCTGGGGTGGCGCAAACACACGCCTAGGAACTTTCTGTGCCTGTGAGGGCTGCGCCAATATACGCACAAAATTCGTCAGATCCTGAGCAGGTGACACCATGCTGCATTGGGTCGTCAGTGTGCTATAACGTTTGGCCTGATCCGTCGCCTATACAAAGCAAAATATAATAAAATTGGTTTCATTTATTTAGTATTTTCTTAAATAAATAAGAAAAGTTTTGGTTGCACTAAAGATTTGTTTGAACAGCTAAATCAACATAAGTGCATTGTGAATCCCATTGAAAGGCATAGTATTTGATTTATATGTGCAGCTTACGTTGTTTAAATTTAAATATGTTTTATATTTCTATAAAATATTATAGGTCAGACGTACAAATCTTTAAAAAACAATAAAACATTTAAGCAAAAATGGTTCTATTTGTTTGCTCCACAGAAATGTTGTCTTTTTGTGACAAGCGCATTTTCTTACCTAGTCGAATTTTGGCTGCCTGCCCACAGTGTGAACATGTGTGGGGAAAGCCATTTCACGATCTAAATTATTTTTGCACCTTCAGTTGGGTAAGATAAAGGATAGATCCATTTTTAAACATTTTCAGACTTTTAAAATCCCTATTTTTAATCGAAAACCTTGTTTTTAGAACACTCTACTAATTTTCTTACTAGGCACAACTACTTTGAGGCGTGCATCGACTTGGCCACGGCCCGGTGATCTCCAAATGTCGCAAAAATTATTGAAGTTTGAAAATTGTAAATGTTTATAAATGTTCTTCATAGATTTGCGGCTTTTCAAAGAACTATGACTAAATTCAATAATATGTTTAGCGTTGCAAAGAACATTTTAAGTTTTAATAAACATCTGGTAATTATCAAAATCGATTTATATATTCCAATCGAGCAAATCAACTTCGTACCTGTTTATCTGATACTTCTAAATCTAGAACACAATTTCGACGAAATTATTATTATTCCTTGTGGCAATATAATTTCAGCAAACTGTTACAACAGTTTTATGTGGGTTCACTTTGTCTGGCTTAGTAGAAAAATGGCAAAAACGCCCGAGTAAACACCTGAGCAACCCTTAAGACGAGGCAAAAGTGCCCGACCAACTACGCCAGCAACAACAATCAGCTGTGTCATATTGTTTGTTATGGTTTTGTTAAGAAAAGTTTATAAAAGAAAAATGGTATTCTTAAAAGCATATAATATGTATTTCTGCAATATATATTCTTTAATCTTCAACTGCAAAGAAATTTCACTTTATTTATATTCTTAAAAATAAAGGGCCATCAATCTTGATGTTTTTTTTTTCAATACGGTTTTTTTGATAAATCCCGCGTGAGTACTGTCAAGTTGCCATGTGTTTTTTATTCAGTTTTCATTACCATTGCATCATGGAAAGACTTACACCCGAACAACGTTTGCAAATCGTACAATTATATTACGAAAATTCTCGTTCTTTTTTTCACTGTTTTCAACCAAAATTTTGTTCAGCGATGATGAATGGGCTGATGAACAACCAGAAGAGGTTCAAGAGCTGCCGTTACATCCACGCAAAACAACTGTGTGGTGTGGTTTATAGGCCGGTGGAATCATCCGTGAAACAATGGACATATTGAAAAACCAATGCGGTGAACAATTAATTTCCGGACCGGTGAATGGGCCACCAAGATCGTGTGAAAACATACCGTTACACTTTTTCCTTTGGGGCTACGTGAATTCTAAATTGTTTGTGGATAAGCCAGCTACGATTGAAGTATTACAGGCCAACATTACCTGTGTTATTCGCGAGATAAAAAGTGAATGGCAAGAATGGTTCTTTCTATTGATAATAAAGATTTTCCGATTCATTTGAAATTTTTGTTTTTTTTACATTTAAAAAAAAACCTCAAGATTGATGACCCTTTATATATAATACTACATCAGTTCAAATAGGTTTTTTAGCATTTTTGCTCCAACATGATTTTAGGCTTGTCTTTTAGATTTATTTATTTTATAATAAAAATGAATTATATTGAAAAAATAATGCTAAAAGCGCTAAATAAAATTTAAAACTGAGTTAAAAATGTGGTCACCCTAATTGAAATTGCGGCATTTTACAACACTCTTTTGGTCAAGAATGCCCTACGTGTTATTGTTAAGTGTCTGAGTAGTGCGTAAATGCCAATTTTTTTCGGTTTGAATTGTTGTTGTTCACTTTGCCCTTTTCCCATTGTGCCATAGCACCTCATAAAGGTATGAACACCTTAAATAATAATTCTAACACTATATTTTTGAAGTTGTAGGTACGTAGTTATTAGAAAAACGGAGTAAATATATTTACATGAACATTTAAAGAAATCGCGTTTAATGTAAGTTGTAGCGTATCAAATTGGATAGGGTATAAACTAATTTGTTTTTTTTTTTTTGTGAATTAAGTTAGTAAATAAGAGGTTCCATTTAACTCCAAGAAGAAAAAAAAAAATTCATGTCCGTCTGTCTGAAAGTCTTGGCTTTTTTTGCCGTAGTTCTTTACCTGCACTAAGTCTTTTTATTTTTGGACGTCTTTTCGGTTTCCTTTCACAATTACAAATTAGTCAACACTATTGCGATTTAAGTTGGCCAACTGACCTTTAGATTACACGGAAAATCAATCATGTTGGCGTAAGGTTAAAAGTAGGTTTAAGTGAGTTTTTGACTCGCACGAAAATTAATGCAATTAAAAATTTAACAATCAATTAATTCCTTTTAGCAAATTAGACATGTCTAAAGATACCATGTGCGCTTTTTTGTAATTAATGACAATGATTTATTATTACCGCACTTCAAATAATGTACTTCGTTCTAAAATAATTTTAGTGACATAAGGCTATGTTTCCGCAAATTCCTGTGACAATTAATTAAAAACTAAAAAAACAAATTCCTGCAAAATGTACTGAAATTATAAATAAATCGTCACAGTGGGGCGTTTGGATGTAAGGGTATCGAGAAGAATAGATATAAACATTGGGTGTAGTTCCAAGTTCGATTGTTTGTCGAGCCAATTTCTTTTTTAGTTTTTACTATTTGGAATACAATTCTTTTTCTAATTCCAATTTTACATGAACTTTTGACATTGTTTTTTTTTTTCTCTTTCCCAAATAATTTTAGCTTGTTAAGTAAATATTTTTTATGTAATAAATTATTAAATATTTTTTGTATTGTATAATTTTTAATAAACAAATTTTTTACATGATATTAATCGAAATAATAGTAATAATAATATTATTATTTTAACGTAGTATTTTTTTTTTATATAAAATATTATTTGCTTTTTTTCATAGAATTTTTAATTTATTTTATATTTTGCATATAATTTTTAAAAAATAAATTTTTCTTCTGAAATATTAAATTAAACACACTTACATTATATGTATGTATGTTTTGAAAAAAGAAAAGCGGGACGAGCCTCGTTCTTGACGAGAGGCATAACCGCACCCTAATTTTTTTAATTAGTTATGTGTTTTTTTTTTGTTTTTGATTTGTTATTTGTTATAGATAGAAACATCTTCTTCATTTTTCAATAAAAAATCTAAATTTCTAAGATGAAACCAAAGTTATTCTTCATACACAGCCGACCAACAAAACTTGCTCCAAAAATATAAATTGTTCTGAATGATATATTCTGAAAGTGCTTAATCTAAACTCTGCATAAAAATTGGGACATTCGAAATATACTACCAGAAGCGTGATGAAACTACTAAATATTTTTTAACTATTTTTTTTTCTCATCCAAGTTGTCAAAAAAAAAGATTTTCAAGTTTTTCAAAAAAACCTGTTTGTTCAAAAAAAAAAGAATTTTTTTAAGTATGTTCCTTAAATACTTTAATCTTAACTTTTCTTTGCTAAACACAATAGTAGGTTTCGATGGAATCTTGCTGTTATATTTATATTGTATTAATTATTATTTAGTAAATTTACTTATTGTCTAATAAAGACAGATTGTAAATAAAATGCATAAAAAAAAAAACTTTTCTCTTCATCCCATTTTTCTATGGTGCAAATTTGAATCAAATCGATATTGATAAAAAAAATTAAAACAAAGTTTTTTATTTTAAAAAAAAATTTATGAAAAATTTTTTTTTTTAAAACACTCAAAATTAAATATTAATACTTTAGTTAAGACGATGGCTTGAACCTCAATGACGGCGATGGACTTGGAATTTTTATCAGTGATATTTAAATTTTTCATCAAAATAGTGAAATTTGGTTAGTTATTAGGCGAGGGACTGTGAAAAGTTTTTTTGGCCATTTTGGTAAGAAATTTTCTGAAAAACGCAATGTGTTGCAATTAGAAATTCCAAGACAACTACAGCGAGAAAGAAACTTGGAGAAAAACAGAACACATAATAATGAGCAAAACCTTGAATTTCGAACTTTTTGCAGCTTTCAGTTGAATTTCAAGAAAGTTAATTTCTTAGAAACGATTTTACTCAGTTTACTAGTTGTTATTAAAACGAAGTACAAAGTTATTCTGAACGTTATAAAAAACTAATAATCATAATTTTGCAGATAAACTATTTAATGACATACACTATTAATTTAATTACAAATAGTATCATTATAGTGTTTTCGATTTAATGCATGCTTGTTATTCACATAATCAGCAATAGTTGCATTGGGAATCAATCAATCAATCAATCAATTTTTTTTGCAGGGTATTCAAATAAGTTAATATGCGGTAATATAGCCAAAGCTTTTCACTAGAACGTATGACTTTATATAATTGCTGTCATTTCAATGGGTCCCCGGGTAATTGGGCAAATTGCAGGCTCATCCATAAATACTGCAGTAAAATTGATATTAAGGTAACACTAATGGAGCACACACGTAAATTGTTCCAAGGTACTGTGGTCGAAAAGATCGACTTAGGCAGAAAATGTGAAGTGTTAGAAAACGTTAGCTTTTTGTGACATTTTACTTGTAAGGTTTACTCAAACTTAAACTTTTAAATAAATTAATAAGGTTCTCTGAGATCGCGCTATATTTAAAATATTTTTATACTCTTAGTACCTATATATTATAACGTAAATGGCTTGTATACAATTTTTTGGCAATCGTTGAACCAAATCCGTGAGAAGAAAGTCCACACATTCATTTTAGTAACTATCATTTCTTCATAAGCTTATTGATCAATGGGGTGTCTTAGTGGGGCTTCCAGGCAGAAAGGATTTTAATTTTTATTTTAGTTGTACCACATGGAAACATTCTGGCCACACATTGTTAAAATTTACTCATTGCGTAGCTCCCTTCCCCTAGCGAGCTTACACAGACGATGCTTCAAAAGGAGTTCATGGATATATCAAGGGAGAGCGAGAGATTACTGGACGAACCAATTTCCTAAAGGAATAAAGCTAAATATCTGGCTATCATGTCTTGGATGCTCAACGCTCAAAGCCTCGGATGTGGATGATCGCACCTTGTGGATAATGTATACTAGTTCACCAATATAAGGCCTTGCTATGTCTTACTAGATATTACTGGTTCGACAGAATAGATGGGCCAGGAGTCAGGTTAGGTTAGGTAAGTTAGGTTGCTCAGTCTGTGCCGAGATCACTCAGAGATTAAGTGGTTCATTGTGATGGCTAATTTGTGCATGATAAGATAAAGCTAATGCTAAATGGGGAGCCAGGAATGTCGAGAGACAAAGCGGCGTGCTTAATCTACTAAATCTCTCTCCTTGCTGAACCGCTTAGAGGATTTAATGAAAGTGGCCAGATCCACTTTGACCAGATTTACCAGACTGCCCAGATCCAGAAGTTAGGTGCGTTTTCTGAGAAGCGTAGTGCAGTCTCATGGAAAGTGTTGGATAGTTGCCATATCCTCCTCATCTTCGTAGCTATGACAGATATCGTGATGGGTTGGCAAGGGGTTTCGTCAACGCCATATCCAAATGAAGGTTAAGAAGAAATTCCTTCAGAGACCTTTACTCTTCCCTTGCGAACAAACTACGCTGACTAGAGGATCCTTATGATAGTACCCTTTATATACTGTTCCCTGTTCTGGGCAGACTCTGCCTGTTTTCTATTGCCTTCAGAGTACCAGATAAAGGACAATTGCCTGTCTATCCTCGATTATTCATCAGGAGAATGGGAACATATAATTATATGTTTCAACCTAACAGATTTTAATAATTTATAAATAGAAAATGGAAGGACTGTTTCGAGTTTCAATATTGTATCTGGTAGCAAAGTGCAAAAATATGGGAAGATAGATCATTTAAATATGTATGTAGGACTGAAGCTATCCAAGCTCGAGTCCGGTGAAATAATATACACACTTCTTAGGTTTCACAGGTTTAACTCGGTTCACAAATGTTTATTAAGTTTATTGGAACATTATTAAAGCATCTTAATTTGCGTTTAACTTTCTTAATCTTATTATTTTTAACAGCGTAACAAAATCACGTCTTAATACTGTGGCTGCTCTCTCAAAACTACGCACTCCTGCTTTTGTGCTGCCAACTCCTGTCTTTCTTAGTTTTCTAGCGCTGCCAACTACTTTACGTAATGGTCAGCTGTAAGCTGCCAAACGCCATTCCCACATGTATATAAATATGTAGTGGAAATATACCCATGTCCCTCTAGAACTTGTTTGCATTATTTTAATTTAACCACCATTTTTAGATTTTTTAATTTATTTCAGCTGCATTGACCATTTCGACCACTGTGCATTGCCTTGAAAACAACAACCTGCTGCTAGCCATGTCTGTTGCTGCTTTTGGTTGTTATTGTCAACTAGCCTTGGGTGAGCACGGTTGCCGCCATTGTGTGGGCGCAACAAATTGCGGCAACTATTGCCACTGCTTATTGCTATAAATCAAGCGCAACTCACCTTGCTGCAAATGACATCAGCACCCTGCAATAGGGAATCGGACACTATGCTACACAGATCGTTGTGTATTTCCTCGAGCTCTTGCATTAATTGGGGCAGCGTGTCGCAGTGGTAGGCCTCCAGCATGCCATTTGTGGCATGCAGTTGTTGCACATACGCATTGTGTGCATCGATGTATTCGGTGAGCGTGTGCTGAGTAGGACTCTGGCGATGTGCGATGTGGCATTGTTTGTAGTCCAGGCGACACTGCAAAAATGTATAGTGTATGTATATAGTATGTATGTTGTATATATGTACATTTGTCTAGTTGTAGCACGTAGGATGCATAGAAACAAAAGCTGACAGAATGTTTATTGCTATTTCTGTTGCAACAATGGCCTGCAGCTGCTACAATTCTTTCTCTTGCATCACAATTTATGCGTATGCCAAAGGTAAATATTGCATGAGGGCCACTTCACATTTGTGCTTTGTAAGTATTTGTGGCACTTTAAGTGGCAACTGTGCGTATACGTATTGTCATGCACATACATAAGCAGTCGGCTTATACGTGCCACATAGTCACATATTTTAGGATCTAATCCGTGCGTCTGTGAATGGATTTCCATATGCACACCTGCATGGATTATACACAGTAATAAAAACATAGATTTGTTATCTGTAACAGTAGCGTCTCCCCGCTCCACTGAAGAACCAGGAAACAGATGCTGGTTGTGAGTTATGGCTTTTAATGAACTTGCCATTTGCAGCCTATGGTACTAATAGGTTTTACTACACTTAGAGCACCTTAATTGACCTTTTGTTGCAAACATTTGGATACGCACCTTTGACAGCTTCTCTTCAGTCTTTGCGATTATAGTCTCAAAAGACTCCCTGTGTGTAAATATTTTTCGACTTTGAACTTTGCGATGAAAGGATTTATCAAGCATTGGTCGCGATACCTGTAAATGATATTAAAAAAAATTATGTTGCATATAGTAGGTATATTAAAATATATAAAGTAATATTGCACAAGTTACTTAGTGCAACAGTTAATATGAAGACGGGTTGATTCCAATTCTAGAGGATAATTCCGCTGATCATAATAAAACACCAAAAGTATGTGGGCCAAATGTTCAAAGGTTTTTTGTTTGCTGTTAACAATTAAAAACATAATTATTTTAATTACAGTCTCACAATTGAGAAGCTATAATTAAGCTAAACTCTGTATAATAAATACAAAAAAAATGTACCATCAGGTTAATAAAATTGAATTCAATTGAAGTGGAATTTTTTGGGGTATGTCACCCAGGATTAAAATCCAAATCAAAACGACACATGCCGCCACTTTATTCGCAATTAGGCATGGCATCCCTTATCAACGTCCTGACAAAGCTTGCAAAGTTTTGATGGGGAGTCAGTTTTTCTCCTAAAAGTTACTGAAGCATTTAGGGCCAACCCTTAGACCCATAATGGCAATGTTGCCAAATATTTTGTCAAAAGTGATAATCCAAAATAACTTTTAAGGTCATTCGGAACAGAATTTTGTTTACCCTTGTTAAAAAAAAAAAAAACATATTCTCCATTTTTATTTACTGGCAGCATTTTGTATTAACCCTTGTATTACCTTCTTCGATTGCAAGCGGAAATAATACAAAAATTCTTTAATTTTACGTACTATAATATTTTAAAATAAGTACCTAATGAAAATTAAAAAAAAATTATTTACTAACTTTTTATTCCATTGCATAAGTTTTATAATTATTGTTAACATAACATTTAAAATAAATTGGCTTTTAGTTAATAAAATAATAATAATAGTAAAGTAGGAATTTAGGGCTCCTTGAGTCATTTTTGGGTTAAACCAAATTTTTTGGACTTTTAAGTTGAAATAAACAAAAATTTGTTGTCGCAATATAACATGAGGTTTGGTTTGCACGTATTTTGCTTTTTTAAAAATTACAGCAAGTCGCCTTATATAACATCTACATTTTAAATATTTCCTTGCCAACCTTAAATTCTACCATATCATATCCAATATATGGATGGTGTGTGCGTGAGACTGGAAACTGTCCAGGAATGTATTTTCAAGGATACCTATTAGCAAATTAAGTTCCAACATGGGAGAGGGTACATTTAAGACCACCAGCTGAGTACTTTTAGTAATTAGCTCCCTATTTTTATAGTATCTTTGTTTACTTCAACTTCTGATCTTTCGATCTGACAATTTTTGTCTGGTTGCCAGCTCATTTTGAAAATATTTTTGCTATGAAGTTGTTGATTTTTGAATGGATCAAGTAATAGAGAGCAAACTTAGTTGTGAATTTTGGAAAAATGACATTCAACTTTTTTCAACTTTTCAACAAAGCAATTTTTATGGGGACTCACTTTTACAATAAAATATTGTTCTTTATTTTTGGAATATTTATTTTTAAGGTTTTTAATACTAATTTTCCCTATTATTAAAAAATGCTATAAAGAAGAAAAGCTCTTGCTTGTAAAGTACGCGCACATAAACTTCTCGCCACTTAAATAGGGCACCCTGTATTCTCTCTTTGCAATTGTGCAATTAAATCGAATGTTTGGTGCTCCGAAATCCACCAAAACGAATTTTACATGTGGTTTAAAAACGAATGTTTTGTTGCAACAGGAATTAAAACGAATCGCCAAAATATGTTTTTTAAATATTCTTCGATATTCTAAGGTTATATTTATGCAAACTTTAAGGTAGATGATAATCATTGACAATTATTTTGAAATACATTTTTTCTGACTCAACCCAAAAATTAGTATGCGTTTTGTAAAACGATTTTTTTTTTTTGGTGTATATGTGCATATCATACATGAACACATGGCCGATAAGTGCGACAGGGTTCCCCCGTTACACAAAGAAAATTTCCCTTGTAACAAAGTGTTTAATTTTAATAAATGTTGTTGCTAACGTAATATTTTTGGCGAATTTTATTTAAAAGATAGAATAATAAAGAACTAGCAATATTTAAATGAAAATGAAATGTAAGCAATAAAAAGATGCAGAGCCGTGGCAACCATGTGTTTTGTATCAACCAAAAATAATTTCGCGCCAACCCAACAGGAGAATTTATCGAAAACATGAGGAAAACTTACGAATTTATCGAAAATAAAAGGGAAGTTATCGACAAAAAAAATTGTTTTTCGGAGCACGCAAAAACAAATCCACATAAAATTGTTCGTTTTGGATTTTTTGTTTTCCGGAGCACGGCTGAAAATGATATTTTTGCACGTTATCTTTGGGCAACTATTTTTATCTCTATGACAAATTGAGAGTTCAGCAAAAACCCCTCGCATATTTTTTGCATTTTATAGAAGACATTCCAATTATTCGAAGATGTAATTTTGTTGTTAGCTTCGAGTAAAAAGTAAAAATTGAGGCGGCAAAAGGACAAATTAATGCTTGCAAGGATATTGACGTATCTATTGCCCAAATAGCCAAAAAACTCGAAAGATGCAGAAGATTATATAAATCTAAGAAACGAGTCTAAATATGGCCAAAAGATAGGGGACGCATACACAGTCTGCAAACTAATGCGAAAAGGCGGCTTATACAAAGAACTTTGTCGAATTCTTAACGACTCTTTACCAAAAAATTTGAAAAAAATGTGTGTAAGGGTAAGTCTCACCTTAACCTGAACTCCGAAGTGTCATCGTGTAGTCTTGTCAAACGAAAAAAAAGTTAATTCGGAAGATCCCGATAGATGTAGCTAGTTGTTGCTTAAGCTTTGTAAAGAAACTCAACATTTGGAGCAACTGCTTGGTAGGGTTCGTGGTGAATGGTTTAGGTGTCAATTACAATTAAATTTTCGCGAGCTATAATGAATGTGTTGTCCTACATAAATGTATTGGAAAAAGTATTTCCATGGTTTTTTAACTTTTTTGAATTTTACATACAGATGAAAATGAGCCTATACATAGATGCCGGCTTGTGACAGCGTATGTAGAAAGAACAAATTGGGCAATAGAAAACAAACTTAAGGGTTGACCTATTCCAGAGTTTTCTTTTGAGATTTTGCATCTGCGATAAAGTTCAATATATAAACTTCAATATACTCTGGTAAGTTCTAAAGTTATATGCAAAAATCTAAAACTTTAACCACTTTCTCCTAGATGTTAGATGAAATACTACAGTCATACTAAAGTAAAAAGTTGTATTTTTCACCAAACCTTGCTGAGACATAATATACGTGACTTAATAAACGTTCCCTATCTTTTTAAGGCACTTTAAAATCTGACTAAAACTTGGAGAGTGTAATGACTTCTCGTGGGTCGGCACACATGCCCCACCTTCAACATAGATTGCCATATTGGTATATATGTATATACTCATTATGTGAAGTCGACTAGTCGAAAAGCAAAACCTTATTAACCTTATTTCAACAACTACATTAATGTTACGTTTAACCCAAAACAGATCTGTATCTCCCTTCCTAAAAAGTGTACTTATTTATAGTCATATTAATTTTGCCCCTATCCTTTCCTATAGTATGTACATAGGTGAAGCATGTAACCGCAGTCAATTAAATGTAACCTTATTAATTACAATTAGTTGGTATCCTGCTTTGTTATGGAAAATTTACGAATAAGTCCAAAACAAACGCGCAAGATATAAATGGACGCAGGAGCAGAAGTCGGCAAAGCAATTGATTATAAGTATATAATTTTACCTAATTATAATGAGCAAGCACATACTATCTGAATTAAATAAAACCTTGTAAAGGGTCATCAATCTTGAGGTTTGTTTTTCAATAAGGTTTTTTTGATAAACCACGCGGGAGTACTGACAAGTTGCCATGTGTTTTTAATGCAGTTTTCATTGCCATTTCATCATGGAAAAACTTACACCCGAACAACGGTTACAAATCGTACAATTATATACGCGTTCTGTAAAGAATGTTTTTCGCGCGCTTATGGTCGCCATAATCGACCTACTGAGACCACTATTCGCCATACCATCAACAAATTTGAGACGCAATATTCATTATTGGATGACACTCGACCGAATAGATCTCGTCCAGCGCGTAGTTTATGGGCCGGTGGAATCATCGGTCCATATTTCTTCAAAAATGACGCTGGTCAGACCGTTATCGCACCATGATAACGAATTATTTGCTGCCTGAAATTGAAGCCCGAGATCTTAGTTAAATTAACGATATTTGGTTTCAACAAGACGGCGGTAGCGCCGTGACGGCAAGTAGTGCCACACAGCCAGTGAAACAATGGACATATTGAGAAACCAATTCGGTGAAAAATTAATTTCACGCCCCGGACAGGTGAATTGGCCACCAAGATCGTGTGATATCATATCGTTAGACTTTTTCCTTTGGGCTACGTGAAGTCTAAAGTGTTTGTGGGTAATATAGCTATGATTGAAGAATTAGAGGCCAACATTACCCGTGTTATTCGCGAAATACCGCCGAGTATGTTCGAACGCGTCATCGAAAATTGGAACCTCCGCTTGGACGAGCTACGGCGCAGTTGCGGCCAACATTTGAAAGGGATTATTTTTAAAATGTGAATGGCAAGAGCGGTTCTTTCTTTTGATAGTAAAAATTTTCCGATTCATTTAAAATTTTTGTGTTTTTTTTTTGCATTTAGAAAAAAAAAACTCATGATTGATGACCCTTTATATGTGTATATAAATATATAGTGAGCCATCATAAGACTGTTACATGTATGTAAATTTATATGCAGTTGCATTGGGTAACTCTGTATGATCAATTTGCAATGCAAACATGTATTTGCCATTTAACTGTCAGACACTTTTATGCACTCACTCAGATACACACGCACACACGCACATACACTCATGCACACTGTACTTGCTTCCACACTCCCTCTCTTCTCATGAACTCACCTGACGCGAGAGCACACTGGCCACATCATTGGACGCTTGCGAGTCCGTTTCAACTTCCTGCAGGAATGTTTCCCATGCTTGGAAAATGGCCAAGTGGCAGGCGGGTCTACACATGACAAAGGCCATTTCCGTTTCCAATTCCAGTGTCATCAAGTGCAGAGTGTTTGGTTTGCAAAAAGGCAGAAATTGAACATGAGTCTTGATTTTAGCATTTAGGATGTCAACAGTATCTAGTACGTACCTTTCCTTCCGTAACTCAGCATTCTTTTTGCGATAATTAGACACTAAAGATTGAAGGGCAGTTGCATGTTCCTCATACAATTGGGAAAGTGTTTCGGAAAAATCGGATACTGCAATGAAATACAAAAATAAATTGTATATAAATTAATCATCATTTCAAGCGAAAGTGTTTTTATCTGGTTTAATCTGCTAGGAAAAAAACTTTATACAACTGGTAAATAAACAACTCGATAAACTATAAACCGGGAATGACAAATCTGGAATACTCTTTAAAAGAGTTTTTTTAAGGTATATAGATAGTATGTTTCAGGCTGGGAGATTTTTTCATACAACCTATATGTTTGAAAATTGCATTAGAAAAATTAAAACAAAGATTGTATTCAATTTTTACTCCTTTTGGGAAAACTCGAGGGTTATGCCCGACAGCTTCATAAGAAGATATTGGAATTTTATTTAATTTTAAATAATTATAAAGTCAAGCGACTGTTGCTTTTACTGGGATTGGACTTTCTGTAGTCCTAGGATATAAATACAAAATAATATTATGTTGTTTCTTCGATAATGTGAAGCTGATAAAAAAAATCATCTAAAAACTAACAAATTGATAACATATTGATACATTAAAAAAAATTGGTATCGTGGATCAATTTTATAATGATAAATTTTTAATCTTTTATAATCTTTGTTAAATAAAATTAAAAAAAATTGAAATTAAATTAAAAAACAAAAATCAAATACATAAAATAAATAAATAACATATTAAGATGATAAACGGGCTTTTTTCAATTTATATATGTATTCGATTACTGCCGTCTTGGACTTTTCACAAATGTTATATATCCCGTCACAACGTGCACTTTACAGTGTATAGATAGACTGCTCACAAAAATCCGCACTCCACTCTCGACTAGCCATAGCATGCATTTGAATAGAGCTTAGCTTATAGAGTCTGAGTGCACAGTGCTGGAAAATGCAATCGAATCTGTAAACAGAAGTGGCTGGAAAAGGAAAATGTTGTTCTAAAGCAGCCAACAACACTTTAACGCTTGTTGCTGTTTGTGTATCTCATTTAAGCTGCACACCGTGCGTATACTTAATAATGA
Source organism: Chymomyza fuscimana (assembly GCA_949987675.1). Taxonomy (NCBI): domain Eukaryota; kingdom Metazoa; phylum Arthropoda; class Insecta; order Diptera; family Drosophilidae; genus Chymomyza; species Chymomyza fuscimana. The sequence continues at coordinate 71,038,328 of OX465089.1, forward strand.
ACATGAATGCATTCGAATGTTTGTGAATGCTTCAAAGCCAGACTATAAAAGCAATTTCAACCTGGCACTAGAGTTGAGCAGCCAACTACAGTAAAGGTATTAAACCGAGGATATTTTTATTTATTTTATATCATTTAAAATGTGGTTTTTATTGGAGTCAAGGAAAGTAATTTAAAATGATTTTCAACCTGCTTAAAAATGTTCAACTTAAATATGTTCGGTGTGAATTCATGCAAATCGTTTCAAAAGAATGTCCATATTTGAGAAAATATATTTAAAATTAAAAACGACAAAATTTAATATATTTCTTCTTTTTAAATAGAGCATATACTTTTCAATTTTATGGCATAATTTTCCATACACTTAGCTGGCTACAGTTTTTATAATTCCTCTTGGACATACTACAAAGACTTTAATATGTATTTTCTTTGGCTCATAAAATTTGGCAATATGACTTTGGACGTCATAGTCATAAAAACAATTACGTACTCAGAAAAAAATTGCTATAAAAATGTAAACGAGCGAAAATAAATAAAACGAATCACTATCTATCTTAAATGTATCTTTTCGATTGAATATTTAAACATATATGAATGGGATACTCGTCAGTATTCACCATGTACCATTTTTTTACCACAATTCCGATAGATCTACCTATAACTGATATCCATATATGTTACATAGGAGACTCTTCTTCAACAAGACATATGTCGTAAATGAATGGTAGTTTTCGAATTTTTTTTTTAGTTTTTTGTAATATTTTTATTTTATTATAATATAAATATTGCCCAAAAAAGTCAGTTAAAAAGATGGCGTACGTTAAAGTCGGGCGCGGACGACTTTGGAATACCCTGTACCACCAAATTGCAATCAAGTCCGATATATTGCTTACAAACTCCAAAAGATATTTCTTTGCCAAATAAACGAAACACAACGAATTTTGTTCAAAATACGTTTTTTTGACCGATTGGTCCTATGGGAGCTCTATGATATAGTCAACCAATTTTGATCAAATTTGGTACAGTGCTTGGGAACTCTAAAAAACTACTTAATGCCAAATTTGGTTACAATATCTTCACAAACAAACGATTCACAACGAATTTTGTACAAAAAACAAATTTTCGACCGATCGATCCTATGGGAGCTGTATGATATAGTCAACCGATTTTGATCAAATTTAGTTTAATGCTTGGGAACTCTAAAAAACTTCTTAATGCAAAATGTGGTTACGGTATGTTCACAAATAAACGAAACACAACGAATTTTGTACAAAAAACAAATTTTCGACCGATCGATCCTATGGGAGCTATATGATATAGTCAACCGATTTTGATCAAATTTGGTTTAATGCTTGGGAACTCTAAAAAACTTCTTAATGCCAAATTTGGATACAATATCTTCACAAACAAACGAAACACAACGAATTTTGTACAAAAAACAAATTTTCGACCGATTGGTCCTATGGGAGCTATATGATATAGTCAACCGATTTTGATCAAATTTGGTTTAATGCTTGGGAACTCTAAAAAACTTCTTAATGCCAAATTTGGATACAATATCTTCACAAACAAACGAAACACAACGAATTTTGTACAAACAACAAATTTTCGACCGATCGATCCTATGGGAGCTATATGATATAGTCAACCGATTTTGATCAAATTTGGTTTAATGCTTGGGAACTCTAAAAAACTTCTTAATGCAAAATGTGGTTACGGTATGTTCACAAATAAACGAAACACAACGAATTTTGTACAAAACACGATTTTTTGACCGATTGGTCCTATGGGAGCTATATGATATAATCAACCGATTTTGATCAAATTTGCTACAGTGCTTGGGATCTCTAAAAAACTTCTTAATGCCAAATGTGGTTACGGTATCTTCACAAATAAACGAAACACAACGAATTTTGTACAAAACACGATTTTTTGACCGATTGGTCCTATAGGAGCTATATGATATAGTCAACCGATTTTGATCAAATTTGGTACAGTGCTTGGGAACTCTTAAAAACTTATAAATGCCAAATTTGGTTATAATATCTTCACAAACAAACGAAACGCAACGAATTTTGTACAAAAAACGATTTTTTGACCGATTGGTCCTATAGGAGCTATATGATATAGTCAACCGATTTTGATCAAATTTGGTACAGTGCTTGGGAACTCTAAAAAACTCCTTAACCCCAAATTTGGTTACAATATCTTCACAAACAAACGAAACACAACGAATTTTGTACATAAAACAAATTTTCGACCGATTGGTCCTATGGGAGCTATATGATATAGTCTACCGATTTTGATAAAATTTGGTACAGTTCTGGGGGTTTGTAAAAAACTTCCGATTGCCAAATTTGGTTATGATATCTTCATAAGCAAACGAATTATCCATCTAAAACTTTTGCTTTTTTTCGAGGTCCTCTGAAACACCCCTATGGGAGCTATATAATGTAGTCCCGATATCAAAAAAATAAAATAAACTTGTCTCCTATGGATAAATAACGGATCTTATCTGAAAGTTTGGTTGCTCTAGCTCTTACCATCTCTGAGATCTAGGCGTTCATACGGACAGACGGACAGACGGTCAGACGGACAGACGGACAGACGGACATGGGTATATCGACTTCTCTAGTCACTCTGATCATACTTTAGGTAACTTTGGGGGGTCTCCGACTTCTCCTTCTGTACGTTACATACATTTTCGGCTTGCACAAACACAATATACCCTTTGTACCATACGGTACAGGGTATAAAAAGAAAAATTTGTTAGAATTTGTCTCGGCTGGGAATCGAACCTTGATCTCTAGGCCACGTTAAGCTTTGATCTAGGCGTTCATACAGGATAGATAAACATATGGGAGACAACTTTTCGAGATAAAACTCGCCATTAAAGGTCAATTTCATGTCTTATGAAATACTTTAAGATACAATCAGAAACAATCAAAAAAAATTGTTTTCGTGACTGAAAGACGATTTATACAAATGAATTGAAGAATGTATTATTCTGTATATTGGTAGTATACAAGCAAAAAGGATGCAGAATTTTGATATTTTAGTACGATTTGATTCAATGGAGCTTCCACATAAAATGTGAAAATTTGCTTTTTTAACTACTTTTATAGACAAGTGTTTAAACTTCAACTATTTGCTACACATAAGAGTTTAGGAATACATAATTTAAAACTATTGCGGAGGACTGGGGTGTGGTATCCCTCTAAAGTATGTACTTTTTTCAAAATTAGCTAACATAAAAATTATTAATGTTTTTTGATTGGTTAGTTTTGGAGAGAAATAATGCAGCGCCATCTTTTGGTTATAGATTAAGATTGATCAAAGCTCACGATACATGATGTATAGAGCCATCTGATGGTTTATTTGTTAGTTGCATTTTTTTTGGCATAAACCACAAATTTTTTTTTTTTACAAAAAATTCAAATTTTTTTGTTTTTTTTATACCTTGTACCGTATGGTACAAAGGGTATATTAAGTTTGTGCAAGCCGAAAATGTATGTAACATACAGAAGGAGACGTCGGAGACCCCCCAAAGTTACTTAAAGTATGATCAGGGTGACTAGAGAAATCGATATACCCATGTCCGTCTGTCCCTCTGTCCGACCGTCCGTCTGTATGAACGCCTAGATCTCAGAGATGGTAAGAGCTATAGCAACCAAACTTTCAAATTAGATCCGTTATTATCCTACGGGAGACAAGTTTATTTTATTTTTTTGATATCGGGGTTCTATTATATAGCTTCCATAGGGGTGTTTCAGAGATAATTCGATAATTCGTTTGTTTTTGAAGTTATCGTAACCAAATTTGTCACTCGAAAGTTTTTTATAGTTCTCAAGCATTGTACCAAATTTGTTCAAAATCGGTTGACTATATCATATAGCTCCCACAGGGCAGATCGGTCTTCACCCCTATTTGGGAATCAATTGTCTTTTAGAGTGCTTAAGCAATATATTGGAATTAACTGCAGTTAGTGGTACAGGGTATCCCAAATCGTCCGCGCCCGACTTTAACGTACGTCATCTTTAATATTTAAATACTTCAATTATATGATTCAAATTTCAAATCTTGGGGCAACCCTGTTACTGTGGGGAGTGGGCAAAGTCAGCTGATTATGTGTCGTTTCGGCTTGCATTTTTGGCGGGCGAAATAAGCTAAGTTTACGGGCGTACTTGGTAAAAACCAAAAGCAAAATAAAAATTGTAATGATGGAGGAAGTTAGCCCAGGTATTTAATATTAAAGAATAAATAACACTCTTACATTTTTTTGTGTTTTGTCCTATTGTCCTGTGTATTGTTTAAGTGTTATTTTAGATATGTCCTGACAAAAAAAAACTTTGCTTCGTGAAACAGAGATTTAAATGCCAATTTAATAACCAAAGTGTGTAAAACACTGACAAATTAACCTCTTTTGCCACAATACAAGATATTTGGGTTTCTTTAAGCAAAATTCGCATTCTGAAATGCAACGCTTTTTGACGTTTGGAACAGCAACAATCACTCAACATACGGAGTTATATAGCACATAATGTGCGAAATCAACATAAAATACATAGAAGAACAACATTTTGAATTAATTTCGCATAAATTAAAAAGTCTTGCTTAAATAAGTAACATTTTAAGCGAAATAGCAGAAAAAAAAATAGTAGGTCCAAGTCAGCTAGATCGATTTTATGACACCTTTATGATAGAGTGCTCCAAAAAAACCAAATTTAGCAAATCGTCTAAGGTGCTTAAAATATGTGTACAAATCGATTTTCAACTCAATAGCTAAAAAAACAACAAAGTTGGTGCAAATCTGACATATCGGCTATATGGCAGCTATAAGAAATATGGGGCCAAACCCAATATTTTGAGGTTTATGCCAAAAAAGTGGCAAAAATACCCATAGTGCGATGGCGCGTCAATGTTCGCCGAGACGCGTCGACACTGGTCTCTACTATTCTCATAGTACTCCTGTATCACTTTTTGCGTTGTTCGGTTGTTAAAAGATCCACGACTAAAATTGAGTATTTTTGAACTTGATATATGTCAAGAGCATCCACTTTGGACGGGTATGTTGTGAATTATGAGTGCTTAACAAACAAATCAACAGATGGCCCACCGTATATGCAAAAGTATACAACGATTTTCTTTTAAATGGGTATTTATTCTAAATTCTAGGAAAAAATAAAGAAGAATATTTTGTTGCAGGTGATTTCCATTTAAAATCAATTTTATCGGGAAAATATCCATATGTCTCAACCGGATGGCCTTTAGTATCTTTTTTGATTAATTGTGCAAAAAGCTTCAAAAAGCTGGCTTGTTTAGTATTCTGGAGGTCAACGGTCGCCAGTTTGAGGTAATGAAGCTGGGCCGAATTTGAGACATACCATTCGCAACCAATGATAAGGCGCAGGGCCTTATTTTAAAACATCTGAATACGTAATCGATTGGAGCGAGCCGCCATACCTCAGATCTAGATGGTATGCCCCCTGGTGGATGTAGGAGGGTCTGTAACTGCTAGTTAATTGTTCCCACGTTTTGATTGAAGTTAATCAAAAATTTTCTGCATGTAGACACATTGAGCGCCTTTGAAATATCCCTTTGTGAAAGCATAATATCTTAAGGTTTGAGTTATCTCCCTCATTTTAAAAGACTATCAAGGAGTGTATTTCAAATTTCTGCTGCATACTTTCAGGAGTTAGTCAAGTTAAGTAAAGTTGGGTAAGTTAAGAATGGCTGTGATTTGGTACCGTAGTATCTAGACGACTAGCCGAATACATAGAGGCTGCCTCAAAGTAACCACTTCGATATTTTTGCCTTCTTCTGCATGTGCCCGGGGCTTGACCAGAAAGTGTTTCACAGTTTCGAGCTCTTCTTCATCCCCTAACATTTACTCATTCCTCTTAATTGATACATTGTGGCCATTGAGTTGAAAAAATATATAATTACAGGCCTGCAACTAAATAATAAATTGCAAGATAACAAAAAACAAGACATTTTTTTTTTCCAAGAAAACCAACCCAATCGTGGCAAGCTACAAATATATTAACAATCCACACTATGCCTTAATTAACTGTGGCAACAGTTCAGAGGCATTAAAACTCATTGAAAGTCATTGAATCATGCATCAACAGGTTAGTTGCAAACACAATTTATGTAATTATCTCACCGCACCATGTTAAACACAATGCAAATGTTTGACTAGGTATCAATGGCATGTGGCATGGGCCTTGTGGCATGTGGCAAGTGGCATAGCCTGACACTACGCACTCCATGAAGCTAATGACTGTCGCCTGACAGTCAATCTGATAGTATGTGTGCATGTGTGTGTGCCAACAATCAATTAAAATGGCGATCAAATTGAGATTGATTAAAATGTGATACAACCGCCACAATAATAGACATTTAAAGTGTTCGAGAAGATTTAAGGCCTTAGGCGCATTAAAAACTTTCTGCTCCTCTGGTTCAAGCTTCACTGCATCGATTGAGCCGACCACATCGATTATGCCGATAATGGACAGAGCTTGAAACACATTTAAGCGCAGTCAACTGCAACCGCAGCATTCCATGTGCAACTACCGCAGTATAATCTAAGAGAAATTGTCACAAAAGACTGCAGCAAAAAAGAACCAAATTGTGGTAGAATTGAGGCGACAGTAGAATACCCTTGCCTAGCAAAAATTATTTCATACACTACTAAACTGCTTGTTTTAGTCTGAACTGCTTGTTTTTAGTCTAACAAGCAGTTGGCAATTAGAAATTCATATAAAAATAAAATTATCTTGACACCTTTGGTTTATTTTAAACGATTTCCGGGATGATTAGTCGATGTCGATTTGTTAGTTAGAATAACATAAAGTACCAAATTTAGCGACTTTGACTTTGCGGGTTCATTGAAAAACGGTAGTAAATTATCCAAATTTACTACCGTTCGTCGTTTGAAAATCCATAGGAGACTCCGTTATACCTACAAAAATTACTGGCTGGTGCGGACTTTGTGTTGGCCGCGGACGGACGGAAGCTCACTGTCAACGATGAACGATATCAGACGATGATTACATATTTTGTGGTCCAAATCGAGAATACGGCATATAAAATATGGACTTTGAGTAAGTGATGTTGAAAACTTTCTGGCTGCATTAATTCTCAACAATTGGTCGCCATGGTCATGTGTTTTAACGCCCTTTGGTTTTTTTTTCTTTGAGCTGTCCTCAACATTTGTTAGCCATTTTCGAAGTAAGATAAGTGGGAGATAATTAGTAAATTATATAATAATTCCAGGGCGCTGGAGCTTATCAGATCCGAGATACCAAGCAGTATATTGATGCGGCGAATGTTGTACATTTGGGTAATCCGTGATGAGTTAAGACGTAACCATCGCTGGTTCCCTTTAATGACTTTCAATAATACGTTTGAGCCAATTGATCCGGGACAATGCCAAATGCCATGTTGCTAATATCGGAATAACTTGTTTGTTGTCGCTAAAATGGGAAAGGGAAGCTCTCTCCCATCGCTTCATTTGATATCTACTTAAAACAGTCCATAGTTCATGCTTTATCAGTGCATCGATTCATTTCGGGAAACTAAAGATGCGTAAATCTTTCGAAGTAGTATCGGATTTTTGCCAGAAAAATGAAAAAATATTCGAAAACTTTGGAAAATACTTTCATAATAAACAATCCCACATTGTAGAAAAAGGAGACAAAATTATTGTTTAGTTGACCATAAATTCTTAAAGCGAGAATCCGATTTAGCTGTGTTTGTCGTTAAAGAAGACTACAAGAACTAGAGAAACAAAATCTTACCAAAAGTTACTTGAATCATATCGACGTTTTACTACCTTTCCCCACAGGAGTATTTCGTGGTTTATCCCACTCGGTTGTAGCTTGGCACAGTTGTTTCGACAGACAGACAGGCATACCTGACCATATCGATGTAAATAAATTGCACAAGTCTATAGTACCCTACGTTACCTACAGGGTATGAAAAGTGTAATCAAAAAGTTTAAAGTTATGCTTGTTTATATTTAAACCGGCAAGGACATACCAGAGCAGCAGCGCGCTCTCGATTTACAGGAGATAAGGAATTTCTAGCATTGAAAACTTTTTTCGTAACCTTCACTGACAAAACAAACCAAACTTTGCGCACTTTCCACAGTTTGTATGGGAATTTTGAATTTGGGGGAAAAAATTGAATTATGGCCAAGTGGCAGCTGTTGTGGGGCAACTATGACAGGACATGTGCCGCACAAATCGCAACTTTTAGCAAGTTTACTAAACTACAATGGCAACATGTCTCCGTGTGTGTCTGTGTGTGGAGTGGCGTTGAAAGGAAACACAAACAAGTGCAGTGCAATCAGAGGGTCCAAAATGGAAAGGATATCCCGATGGTAAGCAACCTTTGATGCTGTGCCCCAACTCAACTGGTTGGCAATAAAATTTATTGTTGGCCCAAGAGTTTAATAGATTTATGGCTCAATCAATAGACATCTATGTAAATCGGAAGACAAAGTAAATGTGATAAAAATCAATAAGCCATAAACCGATAAACACTGCCAAACAACAAACACAAAAAACTTGTCAAATACAATAAATGGAAGCACACACACTCAAATTACCTTCAGGCACGAAAGGACACACGCGTTTACACACACACCTGCCACTAAGTCCTTATATACGGTTGATTTCATTTGGGGATATTTGACAGCAACTGAGTTTAACTTTTAGCTAAATAAAGAGGCTAAAGTTGTCACTGTTTATATGTATCAAACAGAGGGTTGATTTCATGTGGAGCTACTATAATGCTATATATTAGATGTTAAGGATATATTGTATATAAATAGACTAGCATATACGCCCCAGCTGTCTATGCTTGTTACACCTTTGTAGTTGTTTTTTCAATTCCTATGTAATACAGCACATAAATAAATAAATGTTTTTGGAAGCCAATAGAGTGGTATCGTTTTGAAATAAATGGGCACCGCAGCCATGACAGCGCCCTTGCGATCTCTGAACTCCTGAACTTTCACATACATTAAAAGGGATTTGAATTATTGCAGAAATCCCAATGAAGCACTGTACAATAGGACGCAAGTGATGCCGCATGATTAGTAGAGATCGTTACGCCAGAAATGGTCGATAAAATCCATGGATGATGATAGAAGAAAAATTTCTGGAGGTGGCTAAGTTTTCGGCATCTCAACTAAGCGGCGCATAGTTAACCGGTTACATGAAATATCTAAGAGACTAAAAGCATGAACACCTGGACCTGGAAAATCCATTCATGACGATCTGAGTTTCGTACTGGGTTTTGGTTGGACAAAGGGTGGCGTTAAGATCAATAAGATTCTCACTAGGTTGACCCTACGATATTTGTGTGTATCTGTAACATTAAGTTTATTATCATACAAGAGATGTTTGAAAAGTCAGTATCTTAAATCATGGAAGGTAAATGTCATGGGGACTTAGTACCTTACGTTTCAATGGATACAAGCGGTTTACTGAGAATAGATCGTCGCTTTTAAAATAATCGATAAAATCCATGAAATGATACTGCACGATCGCATAAAAAAGTGCTTAAGGTGAATTTTAGGCATCTTAAGTGAGCGGATACGTCACATTTTTTCAACATTTGGACATGAAAAAGCTGTTCGAATGATGGATACCGCTATTGCTGGCAATCGCAGCAGTAGTGACCATGGTAAAACTTTATAAATTTAACTACAAATTCTCTCTCCAGATATAGCAACTGCTTCTTCTTCTTCCAAATTTGAAAAAATTAGTCGGAGAGAGGGTTCTGGTTTGAATGAATAGGTCATTACTGAAACAAACGACAATTTTAAATTGAAGTTTATATAACTTTGCAGTGGAAGGTCAGCCAACTTATATTGTTCTGGCAAAGATCAAAAACTTTATCTTTCTTCACATAAGCAAAGCGAGATATATGCTACTTGTAAACATTTGATTGTTGTTGCTCAAGATGCTATCTGGAGCTGTTTATTGCATCGTTATAAGCGTTGCCTACGTCATTACTCGAGCACTTATATGTATATTGTTTTTTTTTTACTCTTTGTAAGATACAAAAAATAAAAAATTATAAGTACATAAATAAAAAAAGTGGACTTTTAATAAATTTCGTGTTTACGTTATCCGCTAATAGCCAAAAATTAAAAAAAAAAATTTGAAAAAAAATGGTTTAAATGTAAATACATTTGCGCAAATTTTCAAAGATAAAATTCTGTTAAAAAAAAAGAACATGCACAAATATTGCTTTATGATCCACAAAATCTATGGCAAAGTCGAGCGAACGAGTTGATTCCAAATCAGGGACTATTAAAATTCCAGTCATATATTGTATTGTTGTAATTTTTTACGTTAAGCAATTGATATTTCGATACACCAATTGAAAGTAATTGTTAATTTCAATAACATTAGGCTTACTCACCTGTTTTAATTAACTTAAAGTTGACATTGTTTTGGGATTTGAAAGCCTCATTCAAACTGCTGTGGCTGTAGTCCTTGAGCACACCATTATAGGACGCCATGCTGCCCCGGGGGCCAAGGGAACCACCGCGTGGTCCCCTCCACCCAAAGAAACTACGACTTTTTCGACCACTTGAAGATTTTTCCAAAGAATCTGCATAAAAATAAATTTTATTATTATCTGCCAGCAAACGACAAAACATGCAAATTCAATTCAACTAAGAAATAAAATTAAGAATTCAACAATTTAACAAAAAAAAAAAAACTCAAAACATTTCAAAATGAAAATACATATTTTACAAATGCTAAAATTAACAAGAAACATAAACAAAGTAAAACAAACCAATAATAAAAATATTAACTTAAGGTGTAAACAATTCCCAGGGTATATCATATTAAAGAGATGATGTTAAACTTAAACGTATTAGGCAAGACAATAAAAAGTAACTTGAGATACTTTTGGCGGCAGTCTAATAAATAAACAAAGTGAGTTTCAAGATGCTATTCCTCCCCAGAATTTAGCACATAAAAGTCAAGTACGGCTGCTCGTCCTTGTTTTGCAGTCAAACAAATCGCTGCTCTCCATATTTTATGCATAAATAATGAGCCTAGACAGCATTTTCCATGAGTTTCTGAGTTTCCTTGCTTTTCGCTATTCAAACTTCAAGTGTTGCCAGCCAAATTATAGAGCAGACCAAGCCAAATGGCCAACTGACGGCGCAATGTAAAATGAAAACAATTCCGAAATTGCCCATTACTAAAGTCAACATACACGAGAGCATGGCCAAAACCATGGCCCACTGCACTGAGTCTTGAGTCTAAGATCCAAAGCTCATTTCGAATGCCATCAATAAATAAAACTGAAATTCAGTGGCACTCACACCGATACACACCTGCACATGACAGCATTTATAAGTCTCTGAGGTATTTAAGCTCTGTCCTCTATGTCTGTCTATCTGTATGTCTGTCTGTCTGTCTGTCTGTCTGTCTGTCTGTCTATCTATTTCTAACTGCTTACATGGTCAGCGTTCAATTACAGTTGCATTATGAAATATTTACACTAAATGCAACCAAATGACGTCACATGTGCGCACATATACAAGTGCAGCGTGCCCATATAAGTATGCTATAAAAATTGCAAACATCTTTTAGTGTTCTTTTCACGTTGCCGCTTTACTGACGCTAAGTGACAGCTCTTGGCAACGTGTGCCACACCGACGGAGGGGGCAGGACGTAGTCTGATGCTACCACCACCCACACACACAGTCGTCGTCATAATTATTTTGACAAAGCATTCTGCTTTATATTATGCTCCGCTTCGACTATCATAATAAACTGATAAAATATGGTTCATTCTGTTTTTTTATATCCTATCCATTGGGTATGGAGTACATTAAGTTTTGTGTATAACAAAAAATAATGAGTAAGACCTCACAAACTTTAGTACAGAGATCAGGATGACAAAAGAAATTAAATTAGTTTAAAATTAGTGGAAATATAAAAATAATCGTTTTGAAAATATTCTTTAAGGGCATAAAAATCGAATGTGCTAATTAGGGAGAGTGCAGTGCTCATGCTAATCCTTGGAATCTGTATTAAAATTTAAAATTATTATGTTTAATACTTGTAGCAAAAACTTAGGTTGGGTTCAAGAAAGTGTTAACTACCGGTCAGACTCTGGAGACATCTGAGCTAGATGCGCACAGACTCTATAGTATGTGCGAAATTAAGGAGCACTCCGGGCTTAGTGAAAGTTTTGCAATTTTTTTTTTGGCAAAAACAAAAACATTGGCTTGTTACAGAATGCTCCAAAAGGCTCGAAAGAATTTGGAAGATAAAATACATAATAATGCATATATATTTTCTGATCTTCAACTGCAAAGAAATTACTACTTATATTATAATTTTATTAATATAATAATTTTTCATAAAAAGAAGTTTCATTCTAATTAAGAAAAACAATTCAAAATCAAAGCAGCAGTCTCTAAAAGCAATAGCCTTGATGGAAACTCAGTGACGTTCTACGAGCAACCCATTATTAACTATATCTAAATTATTTGTTTAAGAGGGACCTTAAAAAACAAAATTTTGTCCAATTTTTTTAGATAAATTTATCGAATACTATAAAAAAAAATATATATATATTTTTTTTTTTTAATTTTCAACTAGGTCTTTCCACTTAAAGATTTGGAAATTTCAAATACTATTGAAAAAATTATAAATGTTCATCAAACTTAATAGAACTGTCCAAATATTTTAACATTTGGCTTACTACTAAACGATAAATATTTTTGTAACTGTTAGTTTATATCTTTTTAAGTATAAGCTAGCTTTATATAAAATAAAATAAAAAAAATCTTGGGACTTAAAAAAAAAAACACATAAACAATAAAATGTGTACAATGTTTTCTGTCAGAATATTTATGCCGAAAACTGTATATACTGCAAACGTATATATTATATGTACATAATACTGTTTTTTTCAGTTTTCCACAAACTAAAAACAACTCTGACGGCTTAAGTCGTAACATCCTGACTATGGTATACCCTGTAATCTATTAGAATTATTCTACATTGTAGAATGTATTTTTATATATTGCATTTATCACATGTTTTATTGTCGCCAATCCAATGATGGCTCCAGCTGCATCCTGGATTGGCGACAATAAAACATATGATAAATGCAATATATAAAAATACATGAATTTTTGAGTTTTTGCAATAAACAAATAAATAAAAATTATAGCTTTGCCAAACTGTAGCTGGGAACTTGGGAGTGGTATCCCCAAAAAATATAAAATAATTTTAATAGTAATTTTATTATTATAAATTACAAATAGAATGTATTTGGTGGAGAATCTTATCGAAAGGGGCTTAAAGTTGGACCTATTGCATATCACTCAAACAGTTTTTCAAGCTATTCAAAAAAACAGATATTTACAAATAATAACAAAAGTCGTGACTGTACCCTTAGAATTTTGAGGTGCCTTTATCATAAATATAAATGCCTGTTCAAAACTTTCTTTTTCGAACCTTTTTCCGCAGCTTCTGACAAACGTTTATGTTCCCATTTTTTTTTAAATAGATTTCAATTGTAGTACCGATTATTCCATCTAAGTATTATAGACAAAATTTTTTGGCACCAACTTAGTGTACTCCTTATTGTTAGATTACAGGGTAATGATAACTCATGTCAGTGTCATCAGATGTTGGCAAGCACGTATCGCCCACGACGCTGATTTCGTTTACAGTTGGTCAACAAATTTGCAAAGGATCCAGGATGTAGCCAGACCGTAACATCATCAGCTTTTAAACAATTTCAAGTTTTCCAATAGCTGATATTCAACGGCTTGAGTCGTGCCTGTGCCCAAGTGCCTTGCAGCCATTATATTCCTTGGCAGAAACACTTTCAGTAGTGCTCCCGTTGCCCGGGAGCAGGCTGTCATCCATGGCAACCACACAGGCACGTTTGTATTTACTTGCGTTGCAATGGCGCATATTTGCCGCCATTTCTTTTTTCAGCTTTTGTCGCATGCACAATGGCCGTCAGTCATGTGCAAGCGGCACCCGGTCCCTCAGCACCCGCCAAACCCTGGGCAGATCGGGACAGACGTTAAGAGTGGGTAAACTTTTTAAAGCTTGTTAAGCATTGGCAAAAGGAATTACATGCGTGCTGAGCACAGAAATATCAGAATGTGCCAGCAGCACGCAATCAGCACAGAAATTGCTTGTGCGGAGCAAGCGGAAAACTAATGCACTGCATTTGGGTGAGTATGTGGGTGTGAGGAGAGTGAGTGACAATGCGACATGGCAGTTATATGAAGTACATCCTTACTTTGGCGTGCCAAAGTTGACATGCCCATGCGGATGCATTTATCAATGTTGGCTGGAAGCTTACGTGATATATAATAGTTTGATTTTGATCAAGTTTATCAAAATCAAATGAACCAATCTATTTACTTTCTCCGCGACACTCGAGTTTTAAGCGCTTGTTCGTGTTGTATTCATTTGAAAAAATTTTCACATTTATATTATATATTTTTTGGAAAATGTTTTATTAAAATTTTTAAAGCGAATTTGTTTGTCCAAACGCGTATGCAAGGGGACGCAGATAAATAAAACAAAACAGTGTTGTCCTATGATGACCAAGTACTGTAGATGGCGCCAGCAGTAACAACAGTTGCTCTGCTTTGCCGTCATAACAAGAACATTAGTTACGAAACCTCTTGTTAGTTTTCTGTTTAAGAGCCAATTAACGCTCTAACAATCCAAGCAGTGTGTTACATTAATTAATTTTTGCCGTCGTATACAAATTTTCATTATTTGGCGCACAACAAATTAATTTTTTCCTATGAAGGAAGGAAATTCGAAATTTTACAAATATTTCAGTAACACTGTATCTAAACAAAATTTTAACGTTTATAAAAAAATTCGAAGATGAATTCTTTTCTGAAGCATATTTAATTGGAAATTTTAGAAATATGGAAATGCCTTGTAAGTGTTTTTACATTTTTTAAAATGTCTTTTTTTTTTAAATATCAAATGTGGATATACATACAGATATGGTAGAATTCCTCTTTGAGGCTTACATTAATTTCGAAAAAGTCTTTCTGAGGTTCCGAACCATTCAACATTTGTGAAATATGGATATGTTTGAAAGACTCTTTAAAAACCAAAAATATTTGTGTTTATATGTTTTTTTAAATTCTTTTTAGAAATTGGGGATTATAAGCAGAGAATTAATTTCTGAGGGTTTTATTTATTTCGATTTTTTTGGAAATGAGCTTTACCCTAAATTGCAATTTAAAATATGTTAATGCGTAAATGTTTCTTTTGCCATAAAATATGTTCACGCTTATAAGTTTTTATAAGAAAAAAATATTTTTTTTCGAAGTTAAGTTCAATTTAAAATAAAACTCTCAGACTTATCTAACTAATGTTCTGTACAAAATTAAAAAAAAACTATAGACAAACCAAAATACTCTAGTTAAATAAAGTATACGAATACGAATTGTAAAATTATAGCCCTTATGTAAAAAGTTTAAAATAAACAACTTGTTTTGACTTTGGAAAATTCTCAAACTTTGATATTTCGTGTACCTAGCACAATGGGCCTGAGAGGCTGAGAAAAATATAGGCCACAGTTAAGACCTTCATTCTTCGAAAGATCAGTTCTTTTTCACATAATTTGAAACTGCATCAACATTGCAAAGTAAAAATTTAAAAATTTCCAAAGATTAAAATCTTGAAAAAATTTACCTTTAAATTTTGCAAAATTTTTGGTAAAAAGTGGATCTAATCATTATTTGGCTTTTCTAAAATCCACTCAATACCTACAGAAACTATAAACCCTTTAGCTTTGACATAGAATACTCAGTTTTGATGGGAACAATTAACTAATGGCTTGATTTTGAAATTTACGATACCATATAAACAAAACCTCGTTACATAACACTTTAACAACTAGAGACTTTTAAAACCTCAATGTCTTGTAAAACAAACACCTCCATATTTTTTATGACATAAACGTTTTACGACAAGGACGTTAAACTCTCTGCAAGGATATGTGAAGTAAATGGTCGCATGTATAACATTATCGAATGAATCGAGTGATTTTAGTAAGAACCGCGAAAAGCAAGCTATAAACATGGCAAAACTTTAACTAGCTGGGTTTTGTATTTCTTGAGCTAGGAGCAATATAACTCAACGCTGGTTACTGATGGTTGGTTGGTTATTCATGTAATCATTCAATCAATCAAACGTTTTTACGAAATCTTTTCTAGAGTTATGTCGCGTAGTTCGCTTTCAAATCAACTGTAAACAATTTTATTAGAGTGTGAGAAATAGAGTTTTAGAAGCACCTGTCACCTTTGGAGGGCCCAGCACTACTACTGCCAGTTTTACCATCGGTGCTGCCACCGGCCGCACTGACAGAGCCACCGCGCAGCTCCCGCGTGCCATCAAACTGATCAGTGCTGCGGGAGCGCGCATTGAGGCTAAGCGCACGCTCGCGATCCTCACGCGGTGAACGCGCAAAGAGACCACCGCCGCCCGTGCCGCGACGTCCACGCGCTGTGGGTGAGTCATAGACGCCTGCATAGTTCTCCAGCGGGGGTGAGTAGTCGCTGCCATCTGCCGACGCCGAGCCGGGCGTCTTGGGCTGTAGCTTGATAACAGGCTCACGCGCCTCAAAGAATGCATCGAAATTGTTTTGGCGCAGATTTTCGCTGCTAAACACGGGATTTTCCACATGCACGTGCACATCCTCGCGCAGCCTGCTGGACTCACGCGTATCCGAAGAGGTGGAGCGACCCAGGCGGCCCAGTGGTATATGCAGCTTGGGTCGCAGTCGTGACTTGCTGGTCGGTGACTTTGTAACTGATGAGGTCGAAGGCTCTGGCGGCAGATCCATGGGTGACATGGGCCGGCCCCAGCCGGGCCCAAAGTGCGCATGTGTGGGATCTGGTGTAGGTGGCTCCAAAAATATGCTAGGACTGCGTTCACGCGCTGTAACCAACGTGCCGCTGGGATAATCAAAAGAGCTGCCAAGACCAGCGGGGCCCGCATCTAGGCCAGGGCTGCTGCCATCATAGGCGCCACTGCGTTCAAAGGGTACACGTCCACGTCCTGCGCTGCCGCCACTGCCACTGCCGCTGCGCATGCTGGAGTCATTATACATGGGTGGCAGCGCTGAAAACTGTACTGTATGCGTGGACTTGGGCGTGCTTAGTTTACGCTGTTGATTCAGCGGTGGTGTCGGTGGCTTGGAGCGGTTGCTGCGCACGCTCGAACGCTTGATGGAGCTGTGGTTGGAGTGCGTCAGCGAAGCGCGCGAAGTGCGACGTGTGGGTGTGGGCGGCAAACTTTGAGATAGCAGCTGTGGTTGCGACTGGTGAATGGGTGGTGGTGGTGCTGGTGCTGGTGCGGGTTCGTTAAAGCTAAAGACTGTGGTGTGCACGGGCGACGGCAGCTGTTGCGGCGAATTGAGCGGTGTGGGAGCGGTGTTATAGGCTAGAAAACGATTGGGGCTCAGTTGTGGTAAGGCGTCGTAAGCTTCCAGATGCGGCGTATAGTTGTGGCTGCTGTTGTGATAAGGATTGGTGTTGGAGTTGGCGTTGGCGCTGCTCCTTTGGGAATTTCTGGTAGCGGCGTTGGTATTGGAGTTGGAAACCGGATACTCGATGGGCACGAGCGGCTCGGGGAGACAGTCGAGTGAGGGTCGTGGTTTTACGCGTGGCGCAAAGTAACCATATGTCATACAGATAAGTTCATCGGCTGGATATATTACGTACATTCCTCACGGTCCCCATGTGACATGGTGACGTTGCACTAAGACTACTCTCTGCTCGGCGCTCTTCGCGTGCGCCTGAAGTTCTGTTCTTCTGAGTTTAGTTAGTTGCTACTAGTAAGAAGGGGAAGGACCTTAAATGTCTTTTATAGGGTAACCTATGTGAGTCCGTGTCTTTTGGTTTTACTTGTCTTTCGTTCTAAACAGAGTCTTGCATTAAATGAAAGTAATTAAGTAAATAATTGAGGTTTAACATAAATAAAACTAAATCGTACTAAAGTTTTTTATATATATATGTATAAGATATAGTAATTAGTCTTAACGTACTTTCACTAAGTTACAAAAAGATATCACAAAAAGAGTTCAAACTTCTGGGGTCTTGTTGTCATTTAGAGCGTTGCATGCTGATAATATCTGCAAAGAGAGAGAGAGAGATAATACAAAAATCAAGTCGTTAGAGTTTAACTGCAGTTGCAAAAGTTAAGTTAAAAGAAAACAAAAATGAAAATCATACGAGACGGTGACCGACATGGGAATACTCTGCCATAATTTTTCGCAATCAAAATAAATATTTAGGTCGTTTGCCTTCATACGTTGAGGATTATAGAAAAAGTGAATAAGTAGCCCTTTCATTGCTTATTAGGCTCACATAAATTTAAATAACATATTTTCATACTCTTATGGCCTCAGAGATCCAATTGTTTATAGGGACGGACAGGCAAAAGTGACTGACATGCCTTCTTCTGCACATGCACATGTCTAATATGCCCTTGACCCACTGGGCACAGGGTATAGAAACCAAAACGGAACCCAAATTGTTACGCTTCAGTAGCAGAAATCAGTCAAAGAAAACTTACTGCCAAAGTTACTTAAAGGCACAAGACAAAAAAAAGAAGGAAAAATGAGTTTCTCAACTTTTTTGTAGCGCAAAGTTCGTAAAAAGTGCGCAACTTTTGTGCAGGGATAAGTTAGCCAAAGGAAAATTGTGATAGCAGGTTAAGTACTTATTTAACGCGAACAGGTTCAAGCTGACGACCTACTGACCACATAACGACAAATTGACCATGACAGCCCATCCTGTGTGTCGGTGTCGCCATTTGCGGTTATTGTGGTTTATCCAAATTACTGTTTGGCCAACATGTAAGGCTCATTAAACTTGCCATTCGATAGCAATGACATTTTGTTAAACATTGACATTTATGAGACCAATTTATGTATCATATTAATTATAAACCGCAATTTTGGCGTTACGCTGTCTGAGTTTTCCACATTTACTGATTAAAAAGAAACGCAAAATAAATATCAATAAATATGAAAAAATTTAAAATATAAACAATGCTTACGGAAACAAACCTACTTACTACATATATAAGCCAAAAGATGGCGTCAGCTCGTGAGCGAATCACGCACGAAAATTGGCGAGCAGCCAAAAAATATGTATACACGATGTGTAAGTAGTAAAATATTGAAGTGCATTAGACGCTTGCATATAAGTCTCATAAATATTGAATATCTACAATTAAATTTATTCTGTCAGAAAGATATAAAAAGAGCTGGCAAAAGCTTGCTGGCAAGGGCAGCTATAAAATAGTTTAAAACGTGAAGCGAAACACAGTGCCGGATCTACCGAAAGGCGCCATGGCTGGGGCGCAAGGCTAGCAAAGGCTTATGTTATTAAATTGGTTAAATGGTTCGATTTTGAAATGCATTAATAAACAGCATCAGTCAAGCGAAGAAATAAAACAGCCTTTCCATTAAAAGAATAAGTGCTATGGAGAAATACCCGAAAAAATCATGTTGCAAAAACAAAAAAATCCTCGACGTTTTGGACTGTGTCAGTTGTATATTTACAGTTTGCTTGAATTCCAAATGAATTGATTCCAACAAAGTGTTGTTGTTCTACCCATTACAATTCCTTTGCTTTTCTTATTAACCGACATGTGCGTTCGTCTGTTCCCCAGGACCATTAAAACCGCTTATCATATTTGGACAATTCAGGTATCGTTGGAAGCGTCTTGATCGTCCGCTGGTTATAGTCTATGCAAAGTCACATTAAATTGAATAGAGAAGTCATGAAGCAAATACAAGCGTCTACTGCACCTCAATGTTTTACTTCGTACACATCGTGTATATATACTTTTTACTTCATGACTCTATGTTCTCTATACTATTTAATGTGACTAGGTATATGAAAAACAATATAACCTAAACAAAATACAAATACGTGATTTTAAGCCAAAAAACATTTCAGCAAAAAAGATACGTTCAACAAACTTAAGCCCGACTACTGAAAAATCACTTTTGGAAAAGTATTAAGAAAGAAAACACTCATCCAAAATAATTTTATATAAACTATATAATATTTATCGACTCTTAAATAAATACTTGCACGAGTATATTTTAATAAATTTTATCAATAGTTACGTTTAGAGGCCATATGCTACTTTGTAACTACAAAATAAATCGAATTTATATATTTGTTTATCTTTTAATAACTTATTTAAATTAATATTCCGTAGAACTATTGTTTAAACAATTTAAGGGATCTTTTTTAGTCAGAAAAATTGTTCTATAAAAACGTTTTTTTATTACTTCGCTTTTAATGTAAAATCGTGTCCCTTCATTGATTGATTTCTCAATATTTTTTTTCAGAAATCCCACTTCTTTTTACAAAAATAAAATTTGCACAATTGCAAAAAAATCCTATAGAAAAATCTTTGAAAACAATTTTTTGAAAAATTCCGAGCTTAAAAGCAAGAACAGAACTGTATAAAGACTATAAGACATTTCTGGCAGTAAACGCCTAAACAAAATTTTGTTATTTTTTATTACTGCAAAATCAGTACCTTTTGAATTATTTGTTTTTCTACCACATTTTAAAACTTATTTTACTTTGCTACTATGCTTAAATTCAGACTGTACATGGGAGTGAATAATGAATGGCGTTATAGCAAGGTTCGAAAAGTGGCGTACCCAGTGAAATGACCTCTACCCTCGAACAGAATCCGGCACTGTAATAACGCAACAGGAAATTCCATTTATAATTTAACACATTGTAAATCATATCAGCAAAGTCGAGCATGCTTACAAGAAGAATCACGCGATTTGTGCTATATTATTTATTAGCTTCAAGTACTCTGGCTAGGGTCACTGCCACAAGTGCTGCTCATAAATAATGGCATTAAGCATAGTTAATTGAAATCCCAGCTGCTCCTTACCACAGATACGGCATGCTTTTTAAAAACAAGTGTAGTATGTGTGTGTTTGTGAATGGGTTTTTACCCTTTAATGGATCGCTTTGTGCTGCCACACCAACAAATGCCATGTTACGGTAATTGAATTGTTTTGCTGCACTTTGCCAGCTCGTTAAATCTGTCAACAATGATCCATCATCCAGGTTGACAGGACTTGAGCGAGTTGAACTTTACCCGCGAGTGCACAGCATAATGTCGCCCTCAGCACAAAACTGAATGGAATAAAATGTATATGACAGAATATGTTTGAGTTGAAGCGATGGGCGGGCGGAACAGAGGTGAAGTGAGTTGGGCAAACAAACAAACAAAATGACAAACACACACAAAAAAGAAGTCAAGTTTAAGCCCAAAATCATATACAAAGTAACTTCACGCTAACAAAGTTTTCATTGATAAAGTGATTAAAATCTACATTAGTGGCTGCAGAGGCGCGCGCGGCACAGAAACAGGTAAAGATGCACTTGGAAGCTGTGCAAACAATTTACAACACGGCAAACGAAAACCAACAAAGTGAAAGCCAATTTCATAAATGACGCCAACTGGCAACAGCAGCCCGAACACACACACAGCAGAGCTTAGCGAAGAGGGTTGGATAGCAAAAATGGCAGCCATTTCCGTCAACAAAAACGCCAAGGGGTTGTCGCCATTTTGTTGTTGCGCCTTAAAAGTGCAACAGCAACAATATAAAATTAATTAACAACAAAAACAATAAGCCAACGAAGTGAAGTGCAAAGAAGGCTGAGCGATAGCATGGCGGCTGACACTGACAATGACTAAAGGCAACACGCACACAGAAACAGGCACACACACACACAGACAGAGAGTAAAGACAATGGCGGCATGCTTGAAAAACTTTATCATTCATGCTGCGTGCACACGCACACACACACGCACACCCAAAGGTCATAGCAAGCCACGCGCTCTCTGCCGCTCTCAATCCCTCTACCACACTCTCGCTCTCTAAAACTAAGAAACACCAACTGAAGCAGTGAGAAAATGAATATAAAATAATAAGGAAACAGCAGCAAAACAAAATGTTATAAATAAATAAACAAGCACAGCGTCACCCTCAGCTCGCATTCCTTTTTATCTCTTTTATTTTTACTTTTTGCCTTTTATTTTATTTTTTTTTTTTTATCCACTTGACGCCGCTTCCGCTGCCAGCAGCGTCGTGTCTATGCAATTTGGCAACTTGCAATGTGTTGCAATGCAGCCAGCCAAGTGCAAAAGATTGGCAACGCGGCAAGGCGAACTGCTTATACTCTATATATATATGTATGTACGTAATTGGTCCCCATTGCAGCGTAGAGCAGCCACCAGACGAATAGTCAGCCACACAGCACTAGAGCAGGAAGCGACTTGATTCAAGTGCATTGTCAAGGCACAAGGCATGGGGCCACAACGTGCCCCAAAAGCAATGTGAAGGTGGCACACACACACTCAAACGAGTGTGACGGCGTCTGTTGGTTATTCTTGTTTTCTTTTTTTTTTTTGCCTTCTGCCAAAATGTAATGCTTTTTCTTATACATGCTTGTAAACATAAGTATTTGTCATTGTACATAAAGGGTCTCTTTTTTTTTTTTTTATATATTAATTTTTAAATTTGATTTAAATTTTTTATTTTTGACATTACGCTTCGCTTGAGACATGCAAAACAAGTGAGCTGTTTGTTTATTTATCGAGCAGCTAATATATCAAGTAATTCAAATATATTTATTATGTCTTAACATTCACATGACAAGAGCTTTATAATAAATGCACCGAAAATTCCCCCATATCGAAAGTCTCTCTATTACGAAATTTTATTTTAAGTATGTAAATTGATCTTCTTATAAATAAGTATTTTATTCAATTCAATTTATTTTACGGTGTACGTGAATAAGACTAAGAATTAAATTATAATATTATTTGAGTTCAGAAAATTTACAATGATAGGATTATGATTTTAAAGATTTTGAAAAAATGTAAAAAAAACAATTATTAATCAAATTTTTAAGTATAAAGAACCAATTTTGTAGAAGATTTCTTAAAAATAAATTTCTCCTTGCGCATTGCGAACCATTCGAGTGACGAAAAGCAATAAACCGTGCAATGCGTTTGAATCCTTTAACGTTTCAAAAGATTTTGAGTTTTGAAAGTAAAGTAAAAAGTGTACTGATTTCTTTAAACAAATATGTTTAATATTAACGAAAATATGTATGATTTCTATTTAATTTAACGAATTGTCTATATAACGAAACAATTTTTTGCTCTCCAGGAAGGTCAAACTTCCTTGTCTGAGGAAAAATTTTGGGAATTATTCACAAAGTATTTGATTAAATTTTTAACAACATTTGTTAAACATTTTTATGCCCTCTATCAATAGGGTAAAAGGCTTGACAGATTTGTGGCAGGCATGCGTTTCTTACATCAAGCAATGGTTTCATGACGGCGTGGAAAAGGAGTATTTTTTGAAAATAAGATATAGCGTACAGAACTGGTTTTGGTTAGTAATTCAGACAAGCAATACCAGAATTTTTACAGCCTGCTCCAACATGATCCTTGCAGAAACAACTACCTTCATGATGCATTGGTAAACATTAAAATAAAATTTAAAATCTTAAAACTGAAAAAAAACCACTCTGCTCGAATCAAAAAAATATTTAGCGTATTCAGCAAAAATACTTTATAAATTATTTATTCTTTTATTTAAATATTAATTTTTATTTATTTATTTATTTACTTAGTTATTTATTTTTTTATTTATTTATTTATTATTTTTTTATTTAATTATTATTATTAAATTATTTATTTTTTTATTTAATCATTTATTTATTTATTAATTAATTAATTTATTTATTATTTTAAAAGGGTTCAATTGTGCACTTGACTCTCATGGAAAAATATCGTTAAACTAATCAGTGTCACTAGCCCGATAAGTTATGATAGGAGTGCAAACATTATTATAGTAAAACATTAATAAAGATATTATTCCCAAGTTGTGCCATCGAACAATCTCGTATCTACGGAATATTCGTGAAACTCTGTGTAGTATATGGAAAAAAAAAAAACAAGGAATGGCATTACAAATATTTTATTCAAATTAATTTAATTAAATATAGTTACTACTACTATCATCGAATCAATTTACTAAAAATTAATTAAATTAAATTAATTTACTACTACTATAAAAGCAATTGCATCGCATGTCTGTCCCCTTATATGTCCGTATAAGCCCAAGATCTTTGAGGCTATAGGAGCAAAAAATAAAATAATAATATTCAGGCGTGCTCCGGAATCCGAATCAGAATAATTTATGCGGATTCGTTTTGAATCCGAATGTTTGGTGCTCCCATTTCCACCAATCCGAATTTTTTATGTGCTTTGAAACCGACTGCTTTGTTGCAAGTGGAATTAAAACGATTTGTCAAAATAGTATTAAAAAACCACAAATTTTATATTGAAGTCATTTTTTATATACGCCTTGATATTCTTAGATTCTATTTATGCTAACTTCAATTTGCATATTATCTGCCAACTATTTTTAATAATTTTTTTCCTGACACAACCCAAAAATAGCATATACAAGCCAAACCGAATTTTCGTTTTGTTGGTGCATGTATCAAACATGCAAAAATTTCCCTTGTAACAAAAATAGTTAAATCGTGTTTAAATTTAATAAACATTGTTGCTAAATTAATATTTTTGTGTAATTTTATTTAAAAAAAATGAAATAATAAAGAACTAGCAATATATTAATGAAAATTAAATCTAAACAACATGTACTAATAAAAAGGTGCAAAACTGCGGCAGCCTTGTCAGCTGTTTTGTATCAAACAAAAAACATTTCGAGCCAAGAAACACAATGTAGGTGCATATTTAACCAAAAGAATTTAATGCTAAAAAATATACAAATAAACATTACAATATATAGGAAATGATTCTTTCATTTTTTTACGCCTTCTTTTAGCTTTAAAACAAGCCATTGAGGAAATAAATTACATTTTTGCAATGTTTACAAATTCTTAACAAAAGGCAGTCAGCTGGTTACACCACAACATATGTCTATTTATCGAAAAAAGAAATTTACGCTTTTATCGAGAATAAAAAAGGAAATTATCTACAAAAAATTCTGATTCCGCAGCACGCAAAACCGAATCCGAACAAAATTGTTCGGATTGAATTTTTCTGATTCCGGAGCACGCCTGATTCTTACTCGTATCTGACGCCGATCACCTATACAGAAATGTTTCGGCTTGCAGCTATACTATTAAAACTAACTGGATGTTATAAACTTGTTATCCTTCTACCGCAAACCATTTTCCGTGATAACGCTCATATTTTCAGAAGGGAGATCCAATAGATTCTAATTTTTGTATAATATCGTGGCGCCCAGAACCCATAAGAGACTTAAGATTTGATTAAAGTTCTTGCCCTTTCAGACCATGTTCATTGTTTTGCGTAGAGGTTTTAGCGTAACCATAATTTAGGTAAGGCTGTCTGTCAAGGGCGTGACATTCTTACTAGCCCGAGATTCAGTCTGTTTAATACACTCTTCTTCGTTTATAATGTCCCATCTAGTTAAACACATAAATAATTTTTATCGATAGCGAAATAAATATATTTTATTTATTCAATGCATCTTATGACAGATTATACAGAATAATTCCTAATGTCATAATAAAAATATTTTTAAAATCCTTTTTCAAAACATCAGTACTTGAAGCTTAGAGTACCTTCAAAGGATGGCCTGAAATTATTATTATTTTAAATTGAATTGGACACAACTAAAATAATACACATCCTTCAAAATAGCTAAATAGTTTTGTCGTTCTTGCTCGTTCAGGGGTTCAATTTTGGCCCTCACTCCAAAAACAGGGCTGTTTACAATTTTCTGCTCACTAATTTACAAATACAACTCTTTACTTATTCCATCTTTCTTCAAATTAACGGCTTCTTAAACAGACATTCATTGAAAAATATCTTAAAAAAAAAGTTTGTATAAAAAAAAAATGCTATCCGGGCTGTCACAGAAATCTCAGAGATTTCATTTTTCGGACATTTGTTTCCGAAGGCTTACGCTTTTGCAAGAATGGCAGCAAAGAGTTGCTGTGTCTCAAAATAAAATTTAGTACATTTAGACATTTGTTTAATTAACTGTTTTTCAACAGTGATCCAAAAATGTAAATTACAGCATATTTAGCAACATTTCGCATTCCATTTGTACAAAAAAAATTTTGAATGAAATTGGAATATTGCTCCGGCCAAATACTTGAGTCTTGATGATAACACTACGGGTCAACAGCTGTCATCAGCGTTGTGAATGGCAAAATTTGTTTGTTTACATTTAAAAATTTGCAAGCAAATAGGAAATAATTCGTAAAATGCCTATTTCGAAATAATAATAATAATAATAGTCATTGAGGCTCTAAAAAAAATACCACAATAAAGAAAAAGTCGAACGCAGGTGTCTAAGAACGTCTAGGGCTGTCTTGTATATACATTAGGGTGGGTCAATTTTTTTCGGTATAAGGGCTCACTCGGATTTTGATTCTTTGGGTAATTCTAAGCAAATTTGCCCAAGAAACTATGGGTCTAAAATGAATTTCGAGTCGCCCACTTTTTCAAAATTTTCAAGAAAAAAAACCGAAAAAATTACCCAAATCACCCAAAATTAAAAATAGATGTCAATAATGAATTCCTCGACCCCAAAAACCCCCAAATTCACATTTGGCTAGAGAAAAATATCGATTTTAGGCCTTTTCAATGAATTTTTAAGTCGATTTTTGAATATGTCGAAAAAACCTATTTTGAAAAAGTGGGCGACTCGAAATTCATTTTAGACCCATAGTTTCTTGAGCAAATTTGCTTAGAATTATCCAAAGAATCAAAATCCGAGTGAGCCCCATAAGGTTTTTTCGGCCCCATACAAATTGACCCGCCCTAATATACATATATGTAATAATTAAAACAAATTAAATTTTGATGGAAATAGTAATTCGAATTGTGCAAATGTAAAAGTTGGATTTAGTATTTGCGATGAACTCGTTAACTATTCAAAACGACGCCAGATTAAATATAAATTACTTCATTTATTAAAATCATTTAATTTAAATATTCTAATTTTTTTAAATTTTCATATGCTTCAAATATTAATATCATTTTATTTAATTATTCCGATTTTTTTAAATTCCCACATGCTGTTGTGGCTTTTTTCTCCTTAGGTTGCGCGACTTTCACAACCAACAATAACACTCCGTACATTGCCATCTTAGGAGAAAAAGGTGCACAGCACTTATTTATTTAACTGTGCACTTAATATTATTTCTTAACTTTAATTTTACACTAATAACGGCTATTAATATGCCAAAGTAAATACTCCGAAATAAGTATGTGGCAACTCCTTAGCTTAAGATGGTTTTGTTGTAAAACTAAAATCATGAATTTAAACTTTAGATTTATCAAATTGTTGTGAATCACAGCTCAATCAGAAATTCAATAACCTTTTTATATGTATTTATATTTTGAATAAAACTATTTTTATTGGTACTTTAATCAAATCTCGAGCAACTTTCTTAGAGATTTGAAAATCGTCTCGAATCGTGTCTGTGGCATTGAGAATTGGAATTGTAGAGAAATTCATGAGAAATTGTTTTCTGTGGCAGCCACGTATACTAACTCAAAAATAAAAAATATATTGTTTAAATCGCATCACGGCATTGTATTCATAAAAGAGCTGAAATAATTTGAAAAATGTTATTTTAAGTATCCTATAAAACGCAATGCGTTCGATGCATTTACCACAAAAAGCATAAAATTAATTAAAAAAACGAATTGGCAATCTTTGAAATCGAAAAAATTATGAGGTATGAATTTAACAAAAAATGTATAATTTTATTTTAATTATTGTTTATTTTATTAAAGAAATTTGGCGGATTCGTGCAATCAATACTCAGAATTGCGCCAGATACCAGAAAAAAACACTAACAAGCAGCACTATAAAAGTAAAAAATTGTCGACAAAAAAATATTATTCCTTTGTCTATATTAATAATATTAATAAACAATTTGTTTTGAGCAATAAAGCAAATTGTTAAAATTTTTAATATATTAGTTAGTTATATTAGCTTATGGGAAGAACGTAAAACTTTATATAAAAACTGAAAATCTATAATAAAATTAATCTTTAAAAAGTGTCAAATTATAAATATACCATATATATACGTTCTTAAATAGTTAACTATAAAGAAGACCCTCTATTAAAAATTATACGTATGCCTGTTGTAATAGGTAGTCTAACATAGAAATGTTACAAGAAAATATGCGCCAAATTCTTGATGTTCTCGTCTACCCCTCTGGCGGCTTTTTCTTTGTAGTTGGTGACCCCGAAAAAAATGCAATTTTCTTGTACCTAGTTTCCTTCAGCTGCATTCCGAGTCAACAATGTCTATGCTAAAGACATACCCCATGTAACATCCATTTGTACAAGTATATTTTATTGTACATTAACCAACAAAAAGAAGAGCCAGCTATTTAAATAAATGCTATAGAAATACTTCAAGGCTTATATACTCAATCAAATTTGATTAGGTTTATTTAAATTAGCGTGCCAAAATATCGCAACAATTTCGGGAAAGAGAGCAAACAATGTAAAGCTTTTGTTAATGTTAAGCCCACTTAAGACCCACGAACAATGTCTTGGCTTAATAGACATGCTCTTGATATACTACACATCGTTCATTTGCACACGCACACATGTGTAATTCCTCATAATTCCTATATTAAAATGCCGCCAACAAATACCAACACACACACACACATTTGCAAAAAAATGCTTAGATACTCACACACACATATGTACAGAGCCATATAAAGCAGGGCACAGACACTTCGCTCCATTTGAAGAGCTCAACTGAATATTTATTGTATACATATTGCCTATATTTTCTAAACTTATAAAGATACCTTATACTATGATTGACGCCCTATGCTCCAAAAAGGAGTTAAAGGAATATATATATATATTATAATTAATATTATTATTTTTTTTAAATGCAAAAAATGAAACCGCGTTACCCTTGAAAAAATTACCCAAGGTTTCTGATACAAGCCGTGCTTGTAACAATTCGTGAATTCTTTTTTGTTAGTTTAAAAATGGAGCTAACGTGGGATTATTGCAATTTTAAGTAAATTGAGTACGAACTGACTGTGCGTATACATGATTATACAATACTTTTCATGAGTTTAAAAGTTGTTTGCTTCTAGGCTCCCCTTTTTTTTATTTAAATGGGTGGGTAGTCATCCTAAGCACGAATTCAGGTTTAAAAAAAATTTTAAGCGAACTTGATTTTTTTTTTGATTTTTTTTTAAGTTAGTTCAATCATTCATTGCAAAGCCAATATAAATAATTTTGTTACCTTAATGGTTTACACTTTAATATATATTTATATAGGTATTAATATCTTTCGCCGTAAAATTTTATATTATTTTTTAAATTTAGTTTAGTTTTAACTAATTAATTAATTTTTTGTTTCATCTCTGCGCATGTATATTTAAAAAGAAATGAAGCCATTATTACAAAAAATATACAATAGTTGAACGTCCCTGTAACGAACTCCTCTACAACTCCATAAAATTCTTTTTCAATATTCAGCTGCCACGCAAATTCGCTTTAGGCAAGATTGACTTTCATTTATTCATAACAAGAAAATGAGAATGTCCAAAGATCTTAAAAAGTTTTTGAATATTTATAATTGATAGACTTAGCTTTAAAAATTTCGCTGTTGAATATTTTCTCAGATAGTAGCTATCTCTATGAGTCCGTTAGCAAATAAACATTTCCGCCATATTTTTGAGCGATCTGATGGAGCCTACATTTACCCTCCACAAAAACTCAATTATGTATACGTAATATTGAAAAAAAAATAATAATATTGAAAAAAAATATTGCTAAAATACAATTGGCTTAGTAATAAAGAATAAGAACTTTGGCATTGAGAAAATTTTTCTCGATAGAGCGTCTAAAATGTTAAATCTATTTAGTTATATACTGCCCTCAAACCATTCTAAAATTCAAGGAGCCTAATCACATTTGCGAAAAAAAAAAGTAGCATATAAAAAATTTTGAGCGGCTGGCATATATCATTTTTTTTACATATAGCATTCATTATCTTTATTTTTCATAATTTCTTAAATTTTGAATCCACCCGAAGCCTCATTATTATAAATTAATGTTGGAGTTTTATTTCGTGCTTTCTGCGTATTAAAAAAAAAGTGTTTGCAAGCTTAAAACATACTTTTGGTTTTGGAAAAAAATTCTATTTTATTTCAACTTATTAGCATCTAAGCAACAGGAACAATCTCAAAAGAGAAGTGTTAGATAAATCTGGCGTCCATTATGGCCGTTTAACTATAAATGGAAAAGTGCTTTAAAGCTTCTTAAACTATTTATTTATTTATTTTTATAAGTTCAGAAAATAAACTAACACTGCTTTTATTTCTTTTTAAAGTAGTGCATATAAAATGTTACCTTACCAAGCTCCAAAAATATGGCCTAGTAAGCATTAAAAATTTATATATGCTATTCAAGTGGCAAGAAGTGTGAAAGCCAGTGAAAAATTGCAGGTAACTGCCAAAGAATGAATAAAAGGTATGTAAGCTGGCACTCAAGAAAAAAACAAGAAATATATACATATGTGTGTATATATGTACGTATGTATGTAGAGGTACAAACAAAAACGAAAACTCAATTTGTGAAAACAGCCATAAAGGAAATACACATACTCTCTGCTCAGGGCCAAAAACGGAAGTTGGGGCTGCCATCAGGTCTTGGAATGTTAGGTATGTATGTTTGTGTTATTGTATAAAGCTTTGTGCGTACGTTTGGGCCTTTTTTATGTTTTGTTTGAAATGAAATTATCTAAAGAGCGGAACTTTTGACATGCTAGAAGCGACGCCTCCAACAGAAAAGTTTTCAAAACAAAAACAAAAAAAAAACGGAGATAAAGATATGGCCAAGGTAGCGACTACATTAGGCTAATTAAAATGACTAACTGACTGACTGACCCAATGGACTTCTAACGCACTGTCAATTACACTCATTCGAACTCGCATGTCTATCAAAAAATTGACTTTAATTTGTATGCGTTGGGTGCAGTGGGGTAGAGCGCAAGTGTCTAATACCAAAATTAACAACATTGCCTTGGGTGGCAGTTGAGCCATGTCCGTCTGTAGGAACACTGAGATCTCGGGTACCACAAGAGCTAGAGATACAAAAAAAAAATTAGTTTTTAATGCGGCTTGTTGAATCGAATCGATATCTACCTCCCTTTACCGCCAGCAGATTTTTTTATGTTTTCAGCTATACTATCTTTGACCTAAGCAAACTATGGCTCCAAATTATGTGCATATCAGTGTGCTAAAAATGAACACAAACGGATAACAAAAAAAAAAAAACAAGCTCAATCTGTAAACATTGGTTTGGTATGAAGCCTCATGTAAGCTTGATAAGCAAAATGAGATCGACCTTTTGTCGATTAAATACCCTTTAATCGATTTATTCTGCTTTCTACACTTCTGAATAACTTTTAATTGGACACCAAATAAATTTATTTTAGATTAATCAGTTTTATTTGAAAGTAAAAAAGAAACGTATTTACATTTAGCACACAACTTTGTTTTAAATACTTAAATTTTAAGGTTAATGATCTGGAACTTAAATTACATCTTTTTGAATAACATTTAACAATTATGTATTAAAAGTTTTACCTCAGTCCCTGGATATTTAACCCAATGGTATTTAATAAAAACAAAAACATAATGAAGCATTAAATAATATCTAAGAATCTTTGAAAACAGCAATAACCATGAAGTGAAAGAAGAATGACCCCCAAGGAGACCAATAACATGGTAAAAAGCATTAGACGTAATATGGAAGACTTTATTAAGTGGTTATATACGCACTGATTTGTCGCAAAATCGGAAATATTTTTTACATGGTTTCAAAAAGTATTTATTTACATAATTTTTGGTAAATAGTAGAAGGAAATCTCAAGAGCCGCTATTTATAGCACGCTCCGACTCTGGAAAAAGATTTAACGCCCATCCCATAATATGCGATAATATCGAAATATTGTGTTTCAAAAATATTGTCGAGGTGACCGTGATTTCTGAAAAACTATTTTAAGTAATCATTTAAGTCTTTTTTCAATTAAGAAGAAGTTAGTGCACAATTCCTTGTTTGTTGAAAAATTTTAAATACACCAATAATTTTTATTTAAGAAGATTTTTTCAGCACTGAAAATGTACTCGCCGCCAAAATGTTGGCTCTTTACAAAAACCGAAGATATTTTGGGAATAAATGGCTAACTAGCTCGTTATTTCAATGTTCTAAAAATATTCGATTTAGTGACTTCAGTTCAGCTTTGGAAAGATGTCGTGGTCACCTCCAGCAAAAAAGGCTAAATCATGGTCATGAATAATTTGGGAAAAAAACATTTTTTAAACGTTTACTGATAGTTTGCACTAACAAATACTTAGAGCATTACACAACAAAAAATATATTTCATAGTTTCATGTAGTACCAATATCAACATTTTTACTTAAAAAAATTATAAAATGTTATTCTACAATATTCAACAAAATATTTTGGTTTTATACGCCTGTGTGTACGAATAAATTTTGTAGTGACTGTACAAAACATTACCAAAGAAAACGTTTGTCATTTATGACAAATAATTACATAAAACTCATCCAAAATCGTTCTAACATTTAAGTAGACTAACTTTACTTCCTTATACTTTTGTCTTTTGTGGATATTGTCAGTATTTTTATAGATCGCTAAGAAAGCTAAATTTTCCAAGATATTCCACCGAGCTGGAGGCTAGCTAAAGCGACCGTCCATTTGAAAAAAACATGTATTATACCTTTAGGTATATTAAGTTATTGCAAGCTGAAAATGTATGTAACATACGAAAGGAGACGCCAAAGACTCCCCTAAGTTACTTAAAGTATGAGTATGGACTAGAGAAGTCGTTATAGACATGTCCCTATGAAAACCTATATATTAGATATAAGCTAGATCCCTTATTATGTCACAAGCTTATTGCATTTCTTTGGTACATAATACATTTGGTACATAGCACATAACCTTATATGTAATATATAGCGCCCATAGGGCTATTAAAGAGTTACTCTTCAAATTTTTACCAAAATCGTTTGACTATATTATATAGACCCCATAGAGAGAGAGAGAGAGATCATAATTCCTTTGTTTTTTGATTGTGTATAAAGATATTGTTTCCAAACTCGACTGCCAGCTTACTCTGACAGACTTCGCCTTATAAAGTTCCCTTCTTTAGGTAGCCGTGCTATTTTTGCATAAATTATTACTCGGTCTTATTGATTCCACCGAACTTCTTAATCAACTTACTTTTGTAATTTTTGTCCATTAAATAAGGATACCACAATTATTTTAGAGTATTAAAGCTATTTAGATTAGAAACAAGAAATGAATTTATATAACGTTATTAAGGGAAACGTTATAAATTTTTGATAAATGTTCGCCCAAGCGAAATATTATTGTCCAACCTCAAATTATTTTAAACCGCATTTAACTTTACTGAATTAATTATCAGATTTTTCTTGTTTAAGTTTTCCATCCATTTTGTAGCCACAGGTATAAGTCCCTATGAAAGCTAAACTATTTGCAATTTTAGCAAATAGAATTAAAAGATATCCTGTTCAAAGGCAATACCCTCTATACCCTATAGGAACTTAGGTGAAAGTGTATTATAGATATGTGCAACGTGGCAGTCCTTAACTCTTTTTACCTCAGGTGTGTCAGTCCGTCCGACTGTATAAATATCTATATCTTAGACCCCATTATTCATTATCAAGTCCCATGTGAGCCTTATACACAACAAACTTCACTGACATCATAAATAAATCATTTTTTTTGCATTACTTTTATCGAACAAAAAAAAAAACGCTGCAGGGTATTTCACTGTCGGTTACCAGAGCGACTTTAACATATTGTTAGGGTTAGCTTTTTTCTTTGGGTTTTGACAGCACTTACCGTTAGGTCAGCAGCAGCTGTGCGAATACAAAATGAAATCCTTTGGTGGGCATTTTAATGGAATTGAATTTTGCAATTACATATTTATCATGATATTCATTATGTTAATGCACTTGTTTTTATTTCTCACGTTCGATTAAATATTCGATTTGTTTAGCAATTTTGTTGTTAATGCATTTGTTGCTGTTGTGGTTTTTTTGCTTTGTGTTTGCGTCTTATGTAAATTTTTCGATTCCTTTACAATTTTTATTTTTTGTTATTTTTTATTGTATTTCGTGGTCGTTAACTTCGTTTCGACTTTACACTAGCGCGTACTCACTCATACAAACATATATTTTATGCGCACTGTATGCGTGTCGTTGTTGTCGTTGTTGTTGTTGTTGTTGTTGTGCTTGTTGCTCTTGCGTCTGTTTGCTTACCGACGCCCACGCACACACACACACACACACACACTTAGACGCTTTCGGGCACTATATTGCACACAGATATTCACACACACGCGCACACACACACTTTTGGCACACCCGCACCGCAGCAACGAGCATTTAACGCCGATCGACGACGAATTTAGACTGAGGCTCAGCAGCAGCAGCTGTAAGCATTTTTATTTTTTGACAATATTTTCTTGCTTTCTTTTTTTTTCGCTCTTTGCTGTTTTGCTTCGTTTATCATGTTTAGCACGGCGCTCTGTCTATATCTCTCTCTCTCTCTCTCTCTCTGGTTCTTCTCAGTTTATTAGATAGATTTTCCGTTTTATTAATTTTTTTTGCAACTGTTTGATCTGTCTGCAAATATTGTATGTTGTGGCCTATTATAATATCCAAAGCATATCGTTTTATGTTTATTGACTGCGTATACTTGATATTTAGCAGGCAGCGAGTTGGGCAAACAACAGCAACAGCAGTTCAATCAGCCGGTTCATACCGCATCCATGACGTCGTTGAGATTGATCCAGTCTATTACGTCATTGTTTCTAGAAGAGCACCGCACAGCTGTCATGATCTTTATTTTTAGATGCTCGATCTTCTCTAATAGTATTTGCAAGTGCTTTGTGCTTTCTTTGGATCGTTGTTGCTGAAAATAGAAAGTCAAGCATTACAAACATTTGTATATTTATATAAATATATACAGCACTATTGCAGCTACTATTTATCTATTTATTTATTTCTTTTCTTTTTTGTACACTTACAAAAAAAAAGACAAATTTTTTTAACATTGGAAAACAGCATATTAGAAAGTTTGTCATTGTGAAGCATTATGAACACTAGAGATGGGATCAAGACGGGTTCATGAAAATTTTAAGTATTAATGGGCCAAGAAAGGATATCTTTATATTCAGGATGGACGGTATTTTAGCATAGTCATGAAATAGTCGCGGGCTCCGAACATAATAATTTTTTAAAAAACCCTAATTTTATAAAATAAAAATTCTCTTTACATAAGGCGATTTTTAAGTAAGATAAAAATTATGTTATAAAAATGTTATACTATCAAATTAAAACCTTTCTCTAGAATTATTCTTAAAACTTTCTTTAGTGCTTTATTTAAATTTTTTAATTCTAACCTAAGAAAGTTTTTTCTTTTTTAAATTTGCTTATTAATATTGCGTGCCAGCCTTTCTTTTAATTTCTTAAAACCAATTTTTAAATTGATGCCTTCCTAAACGTCACCTGCGATAATACTACTAATAAAGAGAAGCATCTTTTCTTAAGTGAGGGCAAATCGATCAACCTTAGACGACTCTCGTATGATGGCAAATTAAACCGTTCCGGACAGTTTAAACTTCTTTGTGCGAAGAATTAGCTTTTGAACCGATTGAGCATATTTAAGAGGTGATCCATATTTCAATGTCGTCGCACATGGCTTGTCAAAAGTCTTTCAATATTTACTAAATATTGTGACACACAGCGAGTCAGCTGATTACTCATACGCAGAGTTTAATGTCAACACAACAAATTCAAAATTGCATTAAAATTGGGAAAATAATTCTCGACGCCTGCCAAGTTACAAGCTGTGCGTAAGAGCTGGCACTGCAGGTGGATGCTTTTTCTTATACAAACACACATATCTTTATATATATGGTATATGCTCCTATACATATACACACAGAAAATCTACTCTTAAGAGTAGCTGAAGGCCATGCGCGCACATCAATAATATCATACACACTGTGAAAATTCCTAATTAATATTTATGAGGTGGCAATTCAAGGGCGGCAAACTTGGCCCGCTTGTCAACAAAAGCCGCTATGCAAATGTCAATGTATAATTCAAGCTATACATATACGTATATAAACACCAAAACATATACACCTATGCGTATTTATATGCTCTACAGATGACGCAGCGAAAGACTTGCGTCGTGCGTGAGGCTGAAACGTGTCACGTTCAATGCCAGCCCATGTGTATTGTCAAAAAAAAAAAACATCTAAAACTAAGGTAGGAAAATGGAAAATCAAGTTTAATGCCCTATAGAGGTCATAAACCCAACAAATTTTCCATGAGTAGCGTATTCAACAGCCTTGACAGCCGCAATCGTTGCGCTCTAGGCTCAATTTTGACTTGCAAATTTATAATAAAGCGTCACCTTTTACACTTAGCGAAAAAGTTGTGTGCTATAAATAAGATTAATTTCCGTTTTGAGGTTCTAAGTCGGAAGCATACAAAATTTGTATTAGATTATCAATCTTGTTAGATTAACAGATTGATAGATTGATAGATTGATAGATTGATAGATTGATAGATTGATAGATTGATAGATTGATAGATTGATAGATTGATAGATTGATAGATTGATAGATTGATAGATTGATAGATTGATAGATTGATAGATTGATAGATTGATAGATTGATAGATTGATAGATTGATAGATTGATAGATTGATAGATTGATAGATTGATAGATTGATAGATTGATAGATTGATAGATTGATAGATTGATAGATTGATAGATTGATAGATTGATAGATTGATAGATTGATAGATTGATAGATTGATAGATTGATAGATTGATAGATTGATAGATTGATAGATTGATAGATTGATAGATTGATAGATTGATAGATTGATAGATTGATAGATTGATAGATTGATAGATTGATAGATTGATAGATTGATAGATTGATAGATTGATAGATTGATAGATTGATAGATTGATAGATTGATAGATTGATAGATTGATAGATTGATAGATTGATAGATTGATAGATTGATAGATTGATAGATTGATAGATTGATAGATTGATAGATTGATAGATTGATAGATTGATAGATTGATAGATTGATAGATTGATAGATTGATAGATTGATAGATTGATAGATTGATAGATTGATAGATTGATAGATTGATAGATTGATAGATTGATAGATTGATAGATTGATAGATTGATAGATTGATAGATTGATAGATTGATAGATTGATAGATTGATATTTAGCCAGATCTGTAAGTATATACTACTGGTTTTTTTTCCAGTGTACCCCCCAAAATTTACCAACGTGCGGCTTTCGCCCTTTATAAATCAATATGCATAATTAAATTAAGTATACGCCTTTGATTTTGCAGTTTACATATTTAATCACATCAAATGAGACAAACGTGATAAAAGCAATTGAAACAAGTTAAACTTAATTATGCTACAACAATGCAAACAGGTGTGTACTTCAACCTTGACTTATAGAGGTCTTCCAGGTGGAGGATTCGGGTTGAATGGTGAGGGCCGGGTGTCGAAAATCCTGCCGCGGTTCAAGCTCGCCTCAGTTGGTGTTGTAGTCATCGCCAGAGCCAATAAAGCCAGCGACATCAGCAGATTTTTGATATTGAGTTTCATCTTTGGCACAGTCTTGGAACTTGATTAATGCCCAACTGTGACAGCTTCAGTCTTATATAGTTGAGCGCACAATTCTGGGGGAATTTTTTTCTGGCTGCAAAAATTTGATAAGACCAACAAATGGCATAGGCCAACTGTAGGCTGATAACCCACATGCTGTGTCGCCACCGGTGCTTCACCGTGTGCCCCTGCTGGCACTGAAATGTTTTGATTTGCGCCGTAAGTCCCCTCGGAGCACACAAAACAAAATCCCCACAATGAAAACTAGCTACTCAATATGCGGCTCATATGTATGCATGCATGTGCCGTACGTATAATTCATTGGCTTTACGCTGTTCTTGAAGCGGGGAACTACTACCCGACAATTGCCCCCAGACAAGATGTCTGTCTGTCTTGTACCCCAGCCACAATTTCTTTCTTTTTTATATTTTTGCATTGCAAATTATGAGCAGTAACATTTGCTAACATTGTGAACATGCAGCACGACAAGGCACTAAAGGGTCCGCGCCAGACGTCCTTCCCAACGTCATCTATTGCCGTGTCGGTGACATTGCCCCCTGGGCTTCCGCCCTGGCACATTAAAGCACTTTGTTAGTTGGTTTTTCTTTGCATCTTTGACGTAGCTGCAAATGCAAAGTTTTTCAGAAGCTGTGCGAAATTGGTAGACATATCAAACGCAGAGACCCTGTGCACTCGCAGCCAAACCTCATCTCCACTGCCCCTAGCTTCTTTCAACAAATTTGCTATCGCCTTGTTTTACTGTACTTTGTTATATTACGGCAACTTTTCAAAACACTTAAAAGTGTGGAGAAAATAATGGAATTTGTTGTAATTTAATGCCTCATTAAGTGGCACAAATTGCTGGACTGACAATCATCAGCATCAATAATCGATATGATGAATATTAATTGCAGGGTTGCATAGAGGGACTAAAGAG
Source organism: Chymomyza fuscimana (assembly GCA_949987675.1). Lineage (NCBI taxonomy): Eukaryota > Metazoa > Arthropoda > Insecta > Diptera > Drosophilidae > Chymomyza > Chymomyza fuscimana. Next base: position 71,077,164 of record OX465089.1, read on the forward strand.
GAACGACGGACGAACCTTTTGCTCCATGTACATTATTAATGCCATGTAACTAGTTCGAACAAAAGTATTTAGCAACTGACCTCTTACATTGGAATAGTGGAGAGTTGCAAGCTAGGACAACCGGACTATAATATACCCTGTACTTATACGCAATGGGAACTTTTTTAACTCGATAGTTGCCCAGTATTGCTATGATGACATAGCATCGACGATATATCGATCAAATGCGCGGAATTGGTATCGCACATCCCTAGTTTAAATTTGGTAATTACTGCCTATAATACACGAAGTCGCAAGCTATTGAAATTTGCATCTACGTATAAATATAACTTTTGATTTGAGGATTCAAGTAACATTTTTTACGCAGTACGGGATGGTAGGAGGATGTTTGCATTGTTATTAGTGAGGAACTAGATGAGATATCAAAAAAATATCAACAAAATATACCACAATACTGATAATGCTTTTGGTAACATTTGTTGTTCAGCTATGTTCTTGGGATCGTTGAAACTGAATCAGAGATCCAATAACCCCAAGCACGTCAGGCTCCTGAGATAACCTTCAAATTACCTCGTTTTTGAGGTTAGGCCAGAACTCTGAAGTGCTGGGGTTTTTTAGACCTCGAATGTTTTATACATATTTTTGGGGTTGCTGAATACAAATCCGAGGTAAAAAAGGCCATCACGTCAAGTTTTTAGGATAGCCTTCAAAATACTTCGTTTAAGGGGGTTTCTTCTCAAAGTACATATGGGAAGCCCAATCGGCGAGGTTTAATGAAGAAATTCGGAAATAGAGGAAGACAGCTTTGATCAGAAACAGTGCTGAGCCGTCCGTTTATACGAAAATGGCTGGAAATATTCGTTAGCTACATTTGGCAAATAAGAGATTTATTCTAAAAAAGTCGAAATTGGTTACTTTACCCTGTCGTTATAGATTCTCATTCTCAAAAGTATGTCCTGCAACTTTATATTTGCGTTCATATACATATAAATATATTACATATATGTAATCATATTTGCATTTTACAAGAAAAGTTATTATTCTACCCACAGGGTGTTATTCTAAATCTTCTAATCATACAAATGGATGGATAGGTGTACCTGTCCATACCAACTCCTTTTGTCCTCCAATGTAATTATTGAAGGTGATTTCGGGGTGTCTCCCTTTGAGTTAATGTACAGGGTAATAAAATAGGCATTTAATCCACATCGTGAATAACAAATAACTCTCATTTCATGGTATGGCTAACCTAACAATTTATTATAATAAATATAATATCAACACATTTAGTCTTCATCTTCAGAATCATTCAAGTATATGATTCCCAGAGACCAAAACGGAATTAAATATGTAAACAGTTGATAGTTGAATTGTATGCCTTCGACAATTATGTACATATCTCTGTTTTGGTGCTGAACTCGGAGCTGGTAACGAACGGAAAGTCGTCGAATGTTTGGATCTTCTCGCGCATACAAGCGTATTACCATTTCATACGAAATGTTAAGTTCGGGATACGGGGGATTGGCAATAATATCACTGAGAATGATCCATCCAATGGCGACCGTGGGAACGACGCAGCTTGCCACCACAGGATGCATGGTTGATGTTATTTTTTAAATGTGTAGCCTTTACTTTTTAAATAATATAGTTAGACAGAAAAACATTTAATAAAAATGTTGTTTTTGTGACAAGTTATCCAAAATGTTTATGATTTAGAAGTTTATGTAACACCCACCTACTACTAAGTTTGCAAAAAGCAGTTTCTAAACAAAATAAACAATTTCAAAATGAAAATAAAAAATAAATAAAGTCACTAACTAAAAATGAAAAGAGATCTTTCTTAGGGTCAGAGGTATTGCAGATTAGTGTTAGGTACTTTTAGCATCACCTCTGGTATCGAGCCAAGTTCGTTTGTCCATATGAACTCCAAGATATTGGAGATCATAAAAGCGAGCCGCAATAAAATATGCATATCTTTCTATTCGCAGCTGGTTGAGTGTTTTGATTTATAGCAATGTCTGTTCCTGGTAACGCATTAAAGAAATTACCTCGTCTTATTGGGTTTTTGAAGTTATGTCAGAACTCAGACAAGCTGCTGTTTTTTAGGTCTCAATTTCCGATTCAGCGACTCCCAAAAATATGTATTAAACATGGTCTGATCTCCAAACCCGTAAATAGATATGCTGTATTATATATATGAACCCCAAAAAATGTTTTCTGGATAATGTCAAATTTCTAAGATAACCCCCAAATACCTTGTTTTATGGATTTTTTTATATATACTAGAACCCTCGATTGCTGCAATATGGGTCTTGTATTATCTTATCTGTATCTTTATGTGAGTTTCACCAGACTGCAACCATTCCAGATAATTACATTTTTCACTGGAATTGGACTAGCTGAGGAGCTCTAGGGCTAGCAGGCAGGACAATAGATACTGCAAATGCAGTTTGCCTCACGCTATCATTATAATCTTTATGTGATATAGATTTAGTTACTGAGAAAAAAAAAATGCATCTTATTTAGATAGATAGATTTTTAAAGTAACTTTAAATATTTTTTCTCTTAAAACATATTAAGAGCTGCTTCGTTGGTAAGCCAAAAATTTTAAAACGCAAATTATATGTTCACCACACAACAAAAAAAGTTTTCATCAACTTTTTTTCCGACTTATTAAAAGTCTGTAATTGTATACCCCATAACGAAGCTTGTAATCCGTAAATATGAAAAACATTGAACGATGGCAGCCCTGAACATAATTATACAAATTATTTATATGTATTGATTGTCGAACTGATCCGATTTCATTGACAGTGCTGCAAAACGAAAAAAAATGCTGCTAAATAGACAGCAGCAAAAACCAAAAAATATTTTGGCAGATGGAGGCCATGGAGGCAGTGGACTGAGCATCAAAGTTTGACGTAGACAGAGCTACAGAGTGTGAAGCAGTGGAGAGCAGGAAGTGGCTGTGACTGTGGCAATGGCAGTGGAAACGGATAAGAGATGCCGCAGGTATGTTTATATAACTGCCCAGTGCAATAAATCGATATAAAAACGAAACGAATTTTTATACAAACTATACATATACCTATACCTACATACGAGTACTATATTGGAATATTTGTAGAGGAACGACATAAGAGCACAGTTGTTGGTTGGACTTGGAATTGCTTTCAATTCGATTGGGCAAATCCCCAAGACCAACAACAAGCAATGAAAATTAAGTAAACAAAAGAAAAGAAAACTTTTGACTAAACAAACTGTGGCGGCCACTGTATGTTAATCGTTTGGAATTGTATATTTATATTGTATTTATATATGTATGTATTGGATGGAATATTGCCTTTTATGTATAAACTTTAGCGTACCATTTCCCTTGCAATAAATCAAAAAAAAAATAGTACGTTCGATTGAACATTTATTGATTTCCATAGTATATGCATATAAAAAAGTTAATTTGTATTGTTTACAATAAATGCTTCTCGATTTGCATGTAAACAGCATTTGAATTTATAAACAATACCTGCCACGAGCGCAGAACGTTACTTGTCAATGCTGCCATACACAAGAACATAAATATATGACTAAATTTACAAAATGGTTGCCAAAAAAATGAACGAACGGAATTTGAAGTACGCTGCGTAGAAGTTTTAATACTCTGAAAAAGAAAACACTTAACCCAGGGTATGGGTTGTCATGACGATGTTTGGTAAGCAAATGGATTTCAAAAGTTAAACTATTGTCCGCAAGAGGGAGCTACAAAAGTAAAGAACAACGAAAAGTTAAAAAATTGTCCGCGAGAGGGAGCCAGCATTTTTTGTTAGGTTTTTAAGACTTTGGATTCGAATTCAACGACACAAAATATATTAAGTTAACGTAGTCCGACATTTGTACCCGAAAATTGGTTTTTGTTTGCGAAATATGGAATTGTGAGCACATTAAAGACATCATCTACTCAATAATTTTACAATTCAAGGCAAATTGACTAATTTAAAGCAACTTTTTTTTTTATGAAAAATACAAAAACTATAGAAAAAGATGGCGTACGTTAAAGTCGGGCTGCTGCAATCAAATCAAAAACTTTTTTTCGACCGATCGGCCCTATGGGAGCTATATGATATAGTCAACCGATTTTGATCAAATTTGGTACAGTGTTGAAGATCTCTAAAAAACTTCTGAATGCCAAATTTGGTTACAATATCTTCACAAACAAACGAAACACAACCAATTTTGTACAAAAAGCGTTTTTTTCGACCGATCGATCCTATGGGAGCTATATGATATAGTCAACCGATTTTGATAAAATTTGCTACAGTGCTGGGGGTTTCTAAAAAACTTCCGATTGCCAAATTTGGTTATGATATCTTCATAAGCAAACGAATTATCCATCTAAAACTTTTGCTTTTTTCGCGGTCCTCTGAAACACCCCTATGGGAGCTATATAATGTAGTCCCGATATCAAAAAAATAAAATAAACTTGTCTCCTATGGATAAATAACGGATCTTATCTGAAAGTTTGGTTGCTCTAGCTCTTACCATCTCTGAGATCTAGGCGTTCATACGGACAGACGGACAGACGGTCAGACGGACAGACGGACAGACGGACAGACGGACATGGGTATATCGACTTCTCTAGTCACTCTGATCATACTTTAGGTAACTTTGGGGGGTCTCCGACTTCTCCTTCTGTACGTTACATACATTTTCGGCTTGCACAAACACAATATACCCTTTGTACCATACGTTACAGGGTATAAAAATGTATATTTTGTGAAAATTTATTTTTGTAACTTAACTTTTTTAACTTATTCATTTTATTCGTTTCATGCAAAGTAACGAGCTTGTAAAAAGTATCTCATTGTTTTTAAATGCAAGCAAGAAATTCTTTTTTTTCAAGTGTTTTTTGAAAATAACTAATAATAAATAAAAATAAAGCAAATTGTTAAACTTAATAGTTTAAACTTACTTAATTCCCATTTTGTATACATTTTTTGTAAAAAATAAAATTTTTTAATAAATAACTATTTTGTATATATTTTTTTTATTTAATATTTTTCTGTTTGTCTGTACGTAGTTTGTATTTTGTACAAATTTTTAAAAAATAAATATTTCTCATAAAATATGAAATGGAACTTGCAACATTTTTTAATTTACAATACAATTATTTATTATTTTTTTTTTTTTTCTTATTTTATTTATTCTTAAAAATTAGATAATATAAATAAAGAGATCTAATAGGCGATAAACTAAAGAGTTTAGCAGAAAACTGGATAGAGTATACATTTTGAAAAAATTTTGTATGAGCAAATAATATTTTTATATACTTTTTTATTATTATTGTATTTATTATTATTGAAAACGGTTCCACTAAGGACTATGCAGTCTATCTGTGACTCCCCCCAAGGGGTCAACCGGTATAACTTAACCTTACCTATTATTGAAAATAAAGTTCTAACGCAAAATATTAAATCTGTATATAAACTGTGGCAGCCATATTGCACATTTAGTAATTTTCCTCAATTTTGTGCACATTTCGAATAAAAAATTAGCTGCAATTAATATCTATGCTAAAAATGTGGAGTTTATCTTAAAAAATTAGAAAATTCTATGTTATTTGTCAGTCTGATCCAATCCCATAAAATTATATCTACATCATCATATCTTATAAACAAATCTCATCTAACAAAATTATAGAAATAAAGAATGAAAAAGAAATATTGAATAATATGTTGTGAAGAAGAGTTCTTTGGGAGCAAAATATTGTGACTATATACTAAAGCTTTGATAAACCTGGTTCCAGTTCACACAACGTAAGTTCGGAACATGTGGGCACATTTCTAGTTAAGTATACGATAAAGCAAAAATTGACTCTACAATAAGAAATAGAGAGCGACAGATAGAATAAGAGAGACTTCGTAGAATTAAACGTAAAAATAATATAACAAATTTCTTCACAAATATATAAAAAATTTGACATTCGAAGCAATTCCCCTAATGCATGGCAAATTTCTTACGCAAAACTTCTCATACTTTCCGTACACTCTCTATAGAGTATAAAAAGGTTCAATTATTAATGCTCAGGGAACATTTTGACTTGCTTGCTGGTTCAAAAAAAAAAAAAACATTTCTAAACTCTTGCCATTTTTCTCGGACGACTTTTCTTTGCCGCTTTTTACACAATTTCTGTGACTGACATTTTGAAATATGTGCCGCAAATTGCTGTGCGCCTTTAAAATACACAAAGTCAATGGTTACCTAACCATTCCCACTCAGAATTTGAGTAGCACAGCATTAAATCTCTGCTGTCAAGATTTGTTAACTCAAAGAGCTAGTTTGAAATTGAATGCAGCAATCAAAGTTGTTAAATTAAGAAAATGGAATTTTATATGGCCAATGAATATTATGAATTTTCAACATGAAACGTCGTAAAGTTGTTAAATAAAAACTCCCAAGTGGCAAAAAACTAATTTGAAACTTTGCACTGGTTGACCTTTACTTTTATGCCGCTTAGTATATAGACGGGTAAATGAGTTTATGTGTGTGTGTTATTTCAGTATATAAAAATACTACTCGTTAAAAGTTATTATAGAATTAACTCTATATATGTATGTATGTATGTGAATAAGCTGCAGGTCGTACAGGACCAAGCTTACTTCTAAGTTATACAAACAAACGGAATAAAAATGGCGCACATTAATATGCAGAGAGCCGCAAAAAGTCAAAATGGCAGACAACGACTGATAGAGCGTAAGACTGGCAACATAAGTATGCACTTCACACACACAAACACAACAACAGTAACAACACGCATACTAACACAGCCACATCCATACAAAAACATGCATATATTGTATAAACGAGGGCAGGCAGAAAAGTATTTCGTGTATTTATTTTTTAGAAACATTCTCTATCTGCTAATTGCTGTCAATATTTTGTCCTGTCGATTAAATTTATTTTTTTTATTAATTTCTTAATACTTTAGCACTTTTAGGAGTTATTGTATTGTATTGTAATTCTGTTTTTACACGGTAGATATGTTCCCGACAAAACCGTGTAATAAGAATCGTATAAAAAAATATAAAGCACATACGTATACTGCTAAGAAAATAAATTAGAAAGGAGAATTAATATAAATATTTTTCTTTCGAAATCGAAATCGTCTAAAAACAGAATTGGGTGTATAACAGTGTTGCCAATTTAGCCTTTTTCCGGATAGATTTGTACTATTTTTAACTGCTTTAGCCGAAAAAAATGCCAAACAGCCCCTATCCGAAAATCTAGCCTTTTTTAGCTTTGGATAGCATTTTTTAGCCTTTTGTTTCATTGAATTTGTACAAATATAATAATGCATCTAAAACAATACACTCTGATATCGAACTAAATAATGTTATCGTCGTCAAATAGATGCATCGGTACAATGGTCTAATTGTGCTATTTACAAATTACTTTATTAATGACAACCAGTAATGCTAATTTCATCATTTTCCGTATAGATTTGTCCTTCTTTAAACTTCAACCGGGAAAAATTTCAACCATTCTTTTTTTAGGGACTAGGGGGCTTTCGATCGAACATACAGTAAAGTAAAAATGCTATAAAGCGTTTATTTAGAGCAAATTATAGAACGACATTAAATTTCTTTACTTCATGTTTTTAAAACCCATTTTGGAAGAAATGTAACGAGTCAATAAAAACTTTCAGTAAAAAAAACCCTAACCCATTAAAACTTGGGTTTGAATTTTGAGTATCAATTCGCTAAAGTAAAAAATAATTTCCCACCGATGTTGAAGTAGACATTTTTGCAGAAAAGTTTAAGATGAAGACTCATGGAAAGGTATCTGTACTTAGGAAACAAATTAAAGGATTGGTAAGAAAACTGAGAAAACATGCGCGGAATTGCACCGCTTTTGTTGAACTTGTATAGCATCTTAAGAAAGAGTCATTGTTCAACACATCAATTATTTTTTATTCTGTCTATTTTCTGAACACATTTCACATTTAAAAAAAATATCTTTATTTTCTGTAAGAAACATTTCGCCAACATAAACGGATGATGCCGTCATTGATGAAGCCGTGTATAAATTTAATATGCATTAAAATTCTAAAGTTTTATTAAAAAAATATTTGTCTTTTCTTTATTTGTCATCCTTTTTGTCCCTTTTTTCAGGCCGGTTTGGCCTTTTATTGTCGAGAGTAGTTGGCATCACTGGTGTATATTCAATATATTCATTATTGATAATTTACAGAATAGTCTTGAACGATCGAGTAAAATACACACTGGGCTTATTTGACAAGTTTTAAGAAAACAGTCTAAATTTTTATAAGCGAATATCTTTATTTAAGCTATATTTGTTAAAGTGCAATACCCTTGAGTGACAGCAATCCCGAAATTTTGATAATCTTGTTTCAAAAAAATGCACGAAATTAAATATCAACATTAATATAAAGATAAAAATTTTAGAAAAAACGAAAAATAAAGTAAATTGTAATATAATGTGGAGTAAATAATAACTTTCACCCAATTTTAAAATATTTTTTATGTCTTGACACTTCTTATCAAATTTTGCACAAGCTCCGTATATTTGTTGAAATTTTAAAAAATTTGGGCTCTGTTTAGCTCGATAAGAATAGAAATAACTCGCAACAACATAAGCTTTTACAAAAAGGCTAAAAATTTAAATTTTACTTTTTATATCGAAAAGAATTTACCTCAAAGCCAAAAAACTACCTCAAATAAAAAAAAAACTAAAATATATCGCTACGCTATCCTTATTACAATAATTTAAATAAATATTGTTGAATTGTACATAAGCTCTAATGAATATATGAAACTTTAAACAAATACGTATACGCAATGTAGCCTTGTATGAGCGATAAGCGTGGGTGTGACCAGATACTATCAAATCAGCCAAGTTTCAGTTCTGTACAAACATTTCTCGACTTATTTCCATAAAATAGCCCAGCATAAAATATTTGGATATGAGAAATATTTCTGGCTTACCGTTTCTGCAATTGCTTACTGTCAACAACAAATCGCATATCGTATAGTCATTTCAAAGGAGTATTTGCGCATACTAAATTACATTAAGAAGGACTCCATATCTCTAACCTCAATATATAACATCTTACAGGGACGCAGAAACAATCAAAGCATTACATTATTTCTGAGAAATCGACTCCCATGACGGCCGTGGTCGTCTAGCTAACAAGTTGACTGTGGGTAGATTTTTTTGCCTGCCCGTGGCATAATTCATAACTATTACCCTTAAAAAGGCAATACACATATATCGGCTATTGGGCCGAATCAATGTTGATTTAAGTCAAGATATGCCGCATATGGCATGGAAACAAGATATGCTTCACCAAGAAAAGAGACTTAATTTTTCCAGCTTCTTTTATATTTTGAAGAAGCTTTACAGAAACTTTACCTAAATAAATTGTGGGACTGCTGGATTAAGAAAATTAAATTTAAAGCGGATTATATCGCGATTTATTTATTGTTTGTGTAAAATCTTTTCCTAAGGGTACAATCATTGTGCAAACCGTGATTATGATTAATATTTAATTTGAATCGTTTACGAGCAAATAATGAAGCGTGAGATCTTAATGAGAAAGTTAAGTTTGTATAGGTGGAGATTGCGAGATTTTCTTATAATTATAAAGCGGCTCTAATGAAGAGTTTTAGCGCATTCTTATAATTTTTGATTTGCGATTCGTGGTTGAAAATTGATCTTTAGTTTAATTTTGAAGAGGAGTTATGTAATTTTAATACCAATACTCTGAGCTTAAAGGGTATACTAGGTTAGTGCAATATATGCAATAGGCAGAAGGAGAAGTGGCAAAACATAAGTCGTTTATACCGATTTGCTTATCATAACCTTTGGTAGCGATTGAGCGTCCGTATAAACATCCAAAATTCAGAGACCACAATAGCTGTTGACGCAAAAATTTACCAGCAGGTGCATACAGTTCCTCTTCAGATCAAGTTTGCTTATTTATGCCAATATCTTACCCCGTTCCACCATATGAATATTTCGCGCTTTTTAGCCATGGTGTTCAATAGCTTAACCATATTAAACAGAAACGAAAAAAACTGTAGTCAGAAATAAACTTATTTCACACCCACCTACACTCACGATGCCTGCGTACTATCCTCAGATTCTTGCTGGTATGCAGAAGTAATTTGGCCAGACGCTGAAACTTACCATCAATAGAAGACATAAACAACATGCCAAATTTCCTTCCTCGATTTTCATCAACGATGAGCCAATACCGCAAATTATAATACGTCAGCCGAATATCTCAGGACTGCTTTGGTCTAACGATTAACATACTACCGTGAGCTTTTATTTAGATAAACTAAGCAACCTCCACTTTCTAAAAAACGGATGGGTAACAACATTGCGTCTATTTACAGGTAGATTTACATTTAGTCAGATCATACATGGTAGTCAGATCATCATGCCAAATTTTCTTCCTCGATTTTTATCAACGACGAGCCACTCCCGTAGGCGATGTTAGCCAAATATTGCATGATTACTTTAGGCCTCTTGCAGCTGCAAGAGGAAACGACTGGATTCTAAAAACCACTACTTTCTAAAAAATGATTGGTCAATCAGCAGAACATTGCGTCTACCTGTAGATATGGTAGTCAGATCTGAGATGCCACAGCTAAGTCAAAACTGCTACTGCGTCTATTTCTGGATAAGTATGATACGTTAGTAATTGACTTTGCATCGTGACGTCAATATGAGTACAACTACGAAAAAACTTTTAGGATCGGAGCTTCAATAAAAAAAAAACTGACGAAGATATGCTTCACTTTAAATGCGCAAATAAAAATCTGCGCCTTGGCGAAAACTTTTCAACCAGCCCTCGTTGCGTACGTTTATAAATTAACAAGCGAGGGCTGGCAACAAGCAACACCAGCAGCCGCCATTTCTCGCTTCAAAAACAACAAAAACTTCATTACGAATGAATGTAAAAACATGCGACTGTCTTTATGTATGTATATGTGTGTATCTGTGTGTATTTGAGTGTATATGTGTATGTGTGCGCTAAGCATATGCCTAGTCATGGGGTACTTAATGCCAGGCGAAAATGGCTACCATAAATGTGCCACCTAAAGATGCGGCTGCCTCCGGAACAGAAGTTGTAACTGAAGTAAGTAGTACCTGCTGCTGCCCGTTCAGCTTCCCAATCTTATTTAGACAAAATGAAGCACTTAAGAATGCGCTGGTGGGTGCTGGCTGCTCAGGTAACTGTTCCATGGTCCCTGGTGTCTAGTGTCTCTACAGCCAGGTGATAACGAGCACACTTATGGCCTTAGAAGGCTCAGATCACGCACGCGCGCACTCATTGACATTTAGGCGTTGAATGGTGCGTTTAAAGGTAAATGCCATTGCCTATATTTTTTGGTTTTAACTGCGTCCTGCCGCATACTGACTACCCAAAGAAATATGGCAGACGTCTTTGCGCTAATGAGACTAACGCTTTATATTTATATCGGCACCCTATCTACTTTATTAGCTTGGCAATTTATTTTATGAGCTTTTTTGCATTTCAGCAGCTTACTATATATAGCAGCTACTGCGATTCCCCATAAAGGATATGCACACAATAACAACAGCGACAACAACAACAACAACCCAAGGAACACCACCACCAATGTGCAGACAAAAGGTTAATTATGTATAAAAATGTGCTGTTACTCTATTCGCTTTAATGGAGCCGCAGGGAACGCCTCGCTAACGAATACATTCATTGTATTACGCTTGACTATGGCCGAAGGACCCAAAGCTGTAGCTGGACAGGAATGGCGCACACTGCCGCCATGTTGTCACAGCAACTGTAAATATTTGTTTTGATGCCAAATGAGCCTCAGAGCGCCTGGCAACTAACTGAAATTGTCAGCGTCAGAAGTAACGCCCGCGGCCATCTGTCATGGCAGCTGTTGGTATCATATCACACGACATAAAACACGGTAAGCTATAAGTTGCTTATAAGCAAATAGGGTGTTTTTTAAATGGATTGTTTTTGTACAAAAAATCTAATGTCAATGTATAAATGGTGCACAATAATAGTGTTTTGCAATTACAACAAAAACCTTTCTGTGCTTATTATGGGGCACCAAAGTTCGTTAAATTTATAAACTCATACGATACCTTAATACGTTAAAAATTCCGAACATGGTTTAAAATCTCCTCTCTGCACATCACTGCACATATCACCGGAAAGCGATAACCAAAAATTCCACTCTAACAAACAACTGTAATACAAAGTCAATATTTGCAAATGTAATATTTTGCTTATCAGATTAACTTGCTTCTTCGCGTATAGGGTGATTTTTAAGAGGTTTTTTTGTTATCTTAAATAAAATCACAAGTTGTAAACAATTTTAAAAGACAAATGGAAAAAAATGAAGTATTTTTCATTTATTCTTTTTCGTGGCACTATCTGCAATAATAGATCAGAGGGAGAAGTTATTTTAAGGGGCAGGAGCTGCTCTTATTATTATCAAATTTTAAAATTGTAAGTGATAAAAATTTTAAATCAAATTGATCATTATGTTATCATACGGTGAATAAAAAATTGAGTTGAAATAAATTAAATTGAATTGAATACTTAAGGCCGGTACACAGCAACGCAAAAACGCCCTAAAGAAAACAAAACTGAATATAAAAAACAGTATCAAAATTCTTATCGCATATCTTATCTTATCGTGATACGCAGCACGCGTAGGCAAAATAGATGTACAAATTTTACTAAATAGCAGAAAATTGTAATTTAGGGACCATGTGGGGCTCCAACAACGCAAACAATGTGTTGAAAACATCCGAGCACATGTGAAAATTTTCCGAAAATGGGAATCATTGAATTGCAATATTAGTTCACTTTAAAATTCGCTCTGCGTATTAAATATGAGTTTACCCACATACTCCGTTTTTTCTTGATTTTTGCCTGCTCTTGGCTTGTTTCTTTTTTCAACAATTTCGCAAGCAAGTAGGCAATAATGGAGTTTTTTTTGCGAAATAAATACATATTAAGTAATATTTCCGTTCAGCGATTCATTTTTCACTTTTTGTTTATACACTTGTAAGAAATTTGAACAAATAGCTGATTTTTATATTTACATCTATTCCCAATATGCTGTTTGGTAACAAACTCATACAACGCATACAATTTTTTTTGCGCACAAAATATGTAGCATTTTTTTCTTTAACGACTTTTACGAGGTGTTTTACTCTATCTGTTTTACACATCTTTAAAAGTGGTTTTATTTGACCCAAAGCTTTTACAGTCTCGTATAAAACTAATTAACTATTATTATTATTTTTTTAAAGGGCACAATTGCGATAATGTGCCAGGGGCGATTTGGAGTAGTTGGGTAGTTAATGGATTCTCATCAATCTCAATGCGTCAAAGGTGCTTATTTACAAACCTGTAAGGGAGAAATAATCTTTAGCAAAAAAAAAAAAAACAAAAACTTAATAGCCTGTATTTTGTATAGCGCACTGAATTTCATAAAAAACTGGCACTTTTTTAAAGCCTTGTGAATGTGTAATAATATTGACGGCAAAAAAGCTGGCAGCTATCAGCAGTTAACAAAAACAAAAACCTCTACCAAAAAATTACCCTATACATATATAAAAATGCATACAGTCGAGGCGGTGCCCGACAGTGGAATACCCTGTACCTTTTGTGTCAAAAAAATTTTTCCTGCATATTCCATCTAAGAACTTTCCAATTGGAATTTATTTTTTTTTGGTGAAAATCGATATTTATACCTATAAGTTCCCTAAATTTTTACCCATTTTGATGAAACTCGAATGTAACAACAAAGAATTTATTAAATGTATACGGGGTAAGTTTCAAGTTGGTATGTTGAGGGGTGTGGGAGAAAACACGGAAAATGGATTGCGGGGGGGGGGGGGGGGGGGGGGACCGCATCGATAAAATTTGGATGTGGATTTGTTCATTAGAGCCACATGAATGAGCTTACCAAAAATTGTGATTCTAGGTCAGTTGTAGCCATAATTGCGTAGAGTCAAATATTGACGCAGTTTATTGGCAAGGGGTGGTGAAATTTGCACATTTTTGACTATAACTTCTGTTGTATTTGTCCGATTTTGTTCATTTTTTACACATAGATGCATGTAGCTACAACGCATCGCTCTGTTAAATTTCAGGTGAAAATACTTAACGGTGTGGCTAAATACCGCGAAACTCTACTGCGGGGGAACGGGGGAAGATATTGACATGATTCAACAAACTTCATCTGCTTAGGAAATATGCGCACCAGCTGGAAAAGTTTCGTGTCTCTAGCTCTTATAGTCTCTGAGATCTAGGCGTTCATACGGACGGACGGACGGACGGACGGACGGACGGACGGACGGACGGATGGACGGACGGACATGGCTCAATCGCTACCCGAGGTTATGATAAGCATTTTGGTATAAAGGACTTGGGGTCTGCCACGCCTCCTTCTGTCCGTTACATACATTGCACAAACCTAGTATACCCTTTGTACCTATAGGTACAGGGTATAAATATACACATACATAAGTAAAGATTTGTTACGTTAACGCATGTTCACGCACAGAGGAGCATTCAAAAATTTTTGATCTGAGCTTAGATTGGACGCCACCTTCAGCCGTGACATGCATATTATGCTCAACACTGAAAAATTAGTTTTCTCTCTTATTGAGCCACTAGCGATTGACAAGCACGCTAGCGATGTGCGCGTGATTGACTGACTCACGATAAATCATTGCGTTAGGCAAGTGCTGCAAATTGATTAACTTATAAAAGAAACTCAGCTTTAATAAATTACAGCGCCTTCTCATTTATATTAATTGACAGTAATTAATATTCATGTAAACAAGCCGGGGGCAGCTTACAAGGTAACACAAGGTCTGACAACAGGATGTCAGGTATTTTTTGTCATTTTTTTCTTTGATGTAAGCAAAAGCAGTGTGCAATAATTATATAAAGGGACAGTGTCGTAACAAAACGAAATGACCGAAAGCATATAATGAGAATATGATATGATATAAAAGAGTAGCGGAATTATTTGGCACGATACGAACTTATAAGGAAGTCTATATCAGCTTCAATAAATTCTTGGAAATTAGGCAGAAAATCTTAAGCCTGAATGTTGCCTTTGGGGGGAGTGGGGATAAGTTGTTTTGACAAAAGAAACTTTTGTTTTCTTTTTTTTTTTGTTAATTAGCTGAAATGAGTCTACCTGCACACTTTTAAGAGCTTATTAATTAATATGTTGACAAAAGTGAAGTTTTTTCTTTTATAAAAAAGGCAACTGAGAGTTTAATAAAATCAATAATTTCTGTGGGCTTTGGTGAAGACTTGTTTATTTAGGGGACTTGAGACATTTTTTGTATTTTTATAAGATTTGAAAGCAAAGTGTATGGGAAAACAATACATCAAAAAAGACGAAAATTGTTACCCATTAAGGCTATTTTCATCTCATTAAACGAAGACGAAGCAGTAAACATACATATATGCAAGTACTATGGTATCTACGATTATCTGGACTATCTTTGGGACCTTTCGATATAATACATGAAAAGTAAGACTTTAAGACAATATAGTAAAAAATCAATGTCGGATTGCTTTCTGGAAGAGCTATGGGTCAAAAAAAAAAAGAGTATACTGTAAATTTAACACATTTTGTAAGTAAAGAGCTTGAAGTAAGAGAGATGAAGTGAGAGCAGATTCGGACGGAGCGGTAAGAAAAGCTCGAAATTTATGTATCCTCCTATCAGAGAAAAATTACTTTTTTAACATTACCTAAATTATTCTCTCTTTGTTTGGATTTCCCTTGTATTTAAATGTTTAATTCCGAGTGCACAAGGTTGTTCAAGTTCTCTTAGCCAAATATTTGCGTCAAATCAAAAATATTACAAAAAAAATATTGAACAACAGACGGATTGGTAATTTATTGAACAAATATAAAAATGTTTTAATTATAATAATAAAATAGCTTACAAGTTCTTTTAGTACAAAGATTTGGATGCCATAGTTGCTTCGTCACGTTTTATTAATATTTTTTAAAAATAATCTAACAAGCTTAAATAGAAAAATTGTTATATCTCAGTTGATAATATAAATCAAAATTACTAATTGTAAAAAATAATCTAA
Organism: Chymomyza fuscimana; assembly: GCA_949987675.1. NCBI lineage: Eukaryota > Metazoa > Arthropoda > Insecta > Diptera > Drosophilidae > Chymomyza > Chymomyza fuscimana. The sequence continues at coordinate 71,093,323 of OX465089.1, forward strand.
AAAGCTTCATATACCAATATTTTAATATCTAAGCAAAATAAGTATAAATATATATAGCATATATTAGTAAGACAAATAAAACAAATTATTAAAATTTTATTATGAATGACCTGCAAATAATTTATAGACAAATTTTTAAAAATGAATGTTCGCATAGTTAACAAACAAATCATAAGGAAGAAAAATATATAATTTATATTTTAAGCTAAGAGACTTTGTGAACGTGTTTATTGGAAAATTTAAGTAACGATTTCTCAGAAAAAAAATATAAAATTGTATCAAGAATGCTTTTATGTATTTATTTTTCCCAAGAAATAAAGTACATTATGTGCCATCTGATATATTGTTCGCCACAATCGATTTATGAATTTTCAGTATACAACAGGATTGAGTGAAACTCTTTTAAATAAAATAAAATAATAGGCAAAAAAATTATTGTAAGGAAATATCATTTTTAAATAAATTTTTTTTATTTAACTGAAAAAGTGGCTGTTCGTTTTCTATGAAATTTTTATACCCTGCACCAAGTGACTTTGTGCAAATGTATGTGACATACGGAAAGAGACATCAGAGACCCTCTAAAGCAACCACAAGTTTAGGAGGACAAAAGAAATTTATTGAGACACCTCAAGTTGTCTGTCTGAACGCCTAAATCAACCCAACTTGACATTTGGACTCATTATATGAACAGCCAGATCAAATTCATTTGTTTTTTCTTCTGCCATGCTCCCTTCCACCTTCAAATATTTTCAATTCGCTGTAGTTGCTGAAATTTTAAATAACATTTTGCAAATAAAAAATTCTTTCGAGGATCCTTAAAATCAAACAATAAACAGAGGAGATATTGACAATATACTATTTCAAAGTTGGGAGCTCAAATGGTCTTAGTGACAACAGGGTGGCTCAATTGTTTGAGTGTCGGCCTCAAAACTTAACGTCGCGACGGGGCTTAGTGTTAATAATTTTATTTTCCAAAATAAATATGCACCATGTATATATATACTTCTAGTGATATTTTCTATTACTATTCCTTATATATGCAGATAATAACTCGGCTAAGAAACTTAAAGAAAATATTTGAAAAAGAATCCCGAAAAATTTCATGTATATACAAAATTATTGAATCTTTGATTTTTACAATTTCTTTAAAATAGTTCTATCAATAAGATAACTTTTATCACTGTGCATCAAGATTTCGTTTGAAAGAGATATAATGTATATACGTATAAAATTTATTAAACCAGAAGTTCCATATAAAAACAAAAGTGATCCAACAAAAAAATTGGAAATTCTCTCTAAAGTAATAATCTTGTTATCACTTCATTTATTCATTCCTTCAAAATTGTTGGATAGAGTTACTTGTATCTAAATTCCAAACAAAATTCTAAAATACGAAAAAGAATCGCTCATTCTCACTGATGACATGAATTTCGAATAAATCGAAAATAAAAAGGGCACGCAAAACCGAATCCAAACAAAGTTGTTCGATTTGGTTTTTTGGTTTTGAATAATTCAAATTTTTTTCAAAAATTTGCAGAAGTAAATTAGCAGCTATGGCTTCTATTACTACCTTGATCAAAAATTTACCGGAATCATCACCGTGGGGCGCTATAAGTATCCCGATTATGTCTCTTTTTTTTCTTCTTAAATTAAATCTGTAATTGACATTCTATGAAATTTTCAGCTTGATAGCTTGACATTTGTAAAAGTGACACCATTTTTCGATTTTTTACAATTTTAAAAAAAAAGGCATCGTTATATGTGACTATTTGGCTAAAAACGGAACTAATACTATCCAACAACTACCGAATTCACCTTATTTGGCTCCCTGCGAGTTTTTCCTCGTCGGTCGACTCAAGAAACCGCTCCTTGCAACGCGTTGCAGCACCCGAGATGAGGTAATGGAAAAATCCAAGATGGCTCTGATGGCCATACCGCAAACCGATTATTAAAAATGTGGTACAGTCGGGGCGGTGCCCGACAGTGGAATACCCTGTACCTTGTGTCTCGAAAAAATTTTTCCTGCCTATAGGTACAGGGTATAAAAATATTTCGAGGGTTGGATCACGCGCTGGCATAAGAATAGAACGTCAATGACAGATGTGGCAATTGAAGAAAAAAAAGAGACATTAAATTGGGTGATTGAGAGCGCCACATGGTGATGATTCCGGTAAATTTTTGATCAAGGTAGTATAAGCTACCTGAACATTTTAACTTTTAGCACTTAGCAAAAAATGAAGAATTTCGAGAGTAAAATTCATAATTCAAGAGTGCTTTTATGTAGAAATAAATAATAATTTAATTTGAGAATGTTTAGCATGATTTTAAAAAGAAGAGCTCTTGTTTTTTACATAGGCTTAAAAAATGTACGATGAATAAAAGTATAAAGCTTTGATTCAAGTATTTTAAGAATTCTGAGATTGAGAGTATTTCATTGTAAATTTAAAAATAATGAAAAGTTCTCACAATTTCCAGACTAAACCAATCTTGTTTCCAGCAAATTCGAACTTAAAATTGGATAGGTCTTTTTTTCGAGTGTATTTATTTATTTATTTTTTATAAAAGCCATTTTTAATTATTAATAGTTAAAATGTTTAGCTTAAATAAACATAAATAGCTACAAAGAATTCTTAAAAAAATGTAAAAAAAATTTGTGTCATTTGCATTCAAGTAAAAATATTTTCTTGTGAATATTTTTACCACAAAGACATAAAGTAAAAACTCATTATTTCTGAAATATTTATTGGATTTAGCAAAACAGATCAAAAGCATAAATAATATGAAAGCATCTGAAATTTTCGATATTGCAGTTTTTCAGAATTATTTTAGTCAATTTTATTTATATTGGTTCAATAGGCATAAAGTCAAGCTCGTCTTTCGCTTAAAGAGATAAGGATATTTAAAAGCTCTCCATGCAAATAGTCAGTTGTGGCATGCTTATGTCCTGGTAATTTCATGAATATATACAACAGCCATTTGCCCTTATAGCTTTTAAAGGACAGTTCCACATAAGCTATAATTCATCAACATTAAAACAACATTATCAAAAAGTTAAAAAACTTGTATAAAATAGAGCTGCCAACTTTTATAATTAAGTAAGCTTATATTTTCACTTAAAATACTAAATCTATTGTCAATTAGAACAATTAAAAACACCACAAATTGCAAAGAGCTCTGTTCATAAAAATCTCCTTTGTCGTTTCTGGAGTGGAGCACAAAACACTTCAAACTGTGATTGCATAAATTTCACCCAAAAATGTGGCTTTCTGCTCTATGCTTTTCCTAAACAAATTTTCCATTCACATGACCATCTCTAGAGTGCGGCGAAAAGGCACACATTCATCGTTATATGCTCACATGCAAACCGCTTGGATTTCACATGGGGGCAACCGTAAAAGGAAAACTCACTCCGGCATCCAACATTGCTTGAATACAAATTGCCAAACTTTTGTTTGATAAACAACAAAAAGCAACAACAATAAGAGACAAAAAAAAAAGTAAATAACACTGTGTACTGAATATTTTGTAGAGGTATGAAATTGGCAAGGCAACAGGGATTACGTATACGCACTGCTGTAGGCGACACCAGGCGCAAAAACAAGTCTAACATCAACACGCTGTGCAAATGTAATTAAATTTTATGTCACTGACAGAATTGAAAAATATTTCGTAGTACGCAAAGTTGTAGTTAGTTTTGGAAACAAAGACAACTACACGCTGAAACCAAAACAATCAAAAGATTACAAGTACAATCTATAAAATCATGGGGAAACTCTAACAAATGTCACGAGCACGAAAAGCTCTTGGACATCGATAGGCATCGACGTGTGGCATCTCTGTAATACTTGATACCTTAAGAGATCACATTGTGTGTCAGAGGGGCATCATTGTTGTGCCATTGATGTGAAAATGACAGCTGTGCTTAAACGCTTAACAGCGCAATTCTTATAAGTGAGTGGATGGGCGGTCCTGGGAGCGTATGGAGGGTTTGCGGGTGTCTGTGCACGCACGTGTGCATTATTTTCACGTTTTTCATTTTGCCCTGTTTTCAGTATATTTTTTATAGTCCGTTTCCACAAGGTCAAGGCATGTCCGTATGCACATCTGGATCTCGGGGACTATATCTGAAGCTGGGACACGAAATTTAACCAAATGATGCGCAGCTGAAGTTTATTAATTTATGATAATATCTGACCCCGTTTTAGTGTAAGAACATTTTACGGCTTACGACCACTCTATAAAGCTCGACTGGCCTATACCTACTTTTAAAAATATAGAAAGCTGCAAGGAATTGTTAATATTAAATGACAATTTCAAAAGTTGGCTGAAATGTACAGAGTTCAGACCCTTCCCCACTTGAATACCATCAAAATGCTTTTTTTATAAATACCAAAGGTGCGCACCACCTGCACACTTCGATTGCCAACACTCGCTCTGCATTCTTTAGTCATATCGCATACAAACCTGACCCGCGCTCTCATTTTCTACCATCATAAAAATGGACCTGGGCTAAATTTTTTTTGCTTTTCAATTTTATATGACGGTAAGCTAATCTTCTCCACTCCTCTTATAAAGTTTTATTCCCTTCACGCTTTCATTTTCTTTCCTTTTTAATTTGATCAGAAGATTTATTTTCTAATCTTTTCGTTTCTTGTCTTCATTTTTATTTTAACTGACTTTCCATTTTTAATAATTTTTTTTTTTGATTTACCTTCTTTCTAAATTTATTTTTACCACGAAAAAATAGGAATTACGTCAAACTTTACATTTTTCTGCGATAGAGGGTAAGGCAAAATAAATGTTGATCGGAGAAAAAAAACTTTTTCATTTAATAAAGAGATTACTTCAAAAGTGAAAACTGGCCTCATGTGAGCCTAAAAAGCAACGAAGCATTTTTTTTCTTAAACAACTCCGTATGCCTCTACTTATGTACAGCTCGATTTAACAGTCTAATCAATCATTTTAGGTATAGTTGTGAAGTTTCCAAGGCGTGCTGCAGATTTATTCGGATAAGTGTAAGCTAAACAATGCGACTGGTTGTACAACTCGGCTGATTATCGAGCAGGTTGTACAATCAATTGCACCGCAAGTGGCGTCGTTGCATGAAATTAAAATGTTTGAATTTTTCCGATAATCAATGATAAACAAGCTGAAGGTATGCTGCCACATGAAAAGACCTAGATAATAACCCTTTTTTGAAAGTAAATAAACGGTATCCCAAAGTCGTTCATTGCACTTCATATATTATTCAGCCTTGTTCTGCGTCAAAAGATTCCGAACTGCCTCTATGCTGGGCATAAGCTATCCACGAGTAGTCTCCATTGTCTTCTTCGTAGAGCGGTCTCCCTCAGCTCGATGATATTAGTATATCGCCTGCTGCCACGTTCCACGCTGGTGTTTATCTCGCTCAAGACTGATCGAGGTGTACATAGGTGTTTAGGGGAGAGATAGCACCTTTTTCTAGAGGCACTGTGCATAGTCGCTGAAGGAGACTGATTCTCACCCGAAACCCAACTCTTTACCTTTGGCTCCTAGTGCAACACCCTGGTAATCACGTCGAATCGTGAGCGAAACTTGGTAAACGGTTCCTGTTTTTGGCCTCCTAGACATATTCTGGTTTTTGGACTAAGCAGGGAGTTTTGCACGTTCAGGATGGGGTTGTGCAATAGGGTAGGCAGCGGGTGAACCATACCAGTAAGGTCAACGGTGGCACCCACTGATCACCACGTGATTCACCATTACGCTAAGTCACACAAACAGCTGATAGAACCCACTAAGCTCTCGCTCTGAACCTGTAACCATTGCGAGATTCCGTCAACAACAACACTAAAGCACTTCATATGCTTTCATAAATAAACAAACTACAGCCACAAAATTCGATATTTAAACTCATGTGACCCTAATAAACAACGAAACGTTTACATTGTTTTAAAACACCAAATATGCCTTTAACTTCGCAAACCCACCTCATTACTTTTTTATTTGCCCCAAGCACTGTACATATCGAAACAAAATTTAGCGGAGCTGGTGCAGGGCATCGCCATGTCGGTCATCGTCTCACCTTTATCACATTTTTATTTTATTTGTTTTGCCTTGTTTTTCATTCCAACGATGTGCTGCATGCCACTCAGGACTCTCAGACCCCGCCGGGCATCAAAGGTAGCAGTGTTGCCATTATCCCGGTGCCCGGCCATAATGGACGTGAGTCGTCACACCGTGTACTAAGCATAAGAGCAGCAATTTATGCAAAACGTGCTCAAGTGTCCGCGACCAGCCAGTCAGAGAGTCAGCTAAGTGGGCCAAACAACTATGTATTTGTGTACATATGTACAGCGTAGTATTCCCGCCCTGGCTCGGACTCATTATCACCTCAGTAGGAAAGTTACTTAATATTTGGCCAGCAGCTACCAGTGGCTCTTAAGTTTTTGGGGAAATGGTTCTATTTAAGCTTTGCTGTGAATACGCTGTGTGGCATTTCTCACACACTTTTGGCAAATCAAATTGGAACAGCGGCCTGCCTCTCCACATTGCACAAGCCATGGCCAATTGAGAATCATGTCGAGGTTGGGGCACAGTGTCATCCAAAAGTCACAACAAACCGAAACGAATGCAAAGGTCAACAGAGCATGGAGAGCGTCTTTCGAATTTTTTCTCTTTTTTTTCTGTTTTTCTGCTTTACTTTGTGAGTAACCAAATACAGGCTGATTCTACCTGTAGCCATCCGTATCCGGCTAAATAACAACAACAACAACAAAACACACACAAAAAAGTGAGCTGATAAGATGCATTGCAACTAAGTTGTGTGTACATGCTCTCACATCAGGCGTATTCACTATGACATGGAGTTTGTCATGCCCGAAGAGAAGACTTTTGAAGTTTATAAATCTTTTATTGGTTTGAACTTTGAACTCATTCTAAGTATTTTAATACTCGGTTTTAAAGATTTGTTATGCGTATACAAGAGATATAAGGTGACGTTCCTTTGATATATCCTTGATCTCAAAGAAAATTGTTATGTGGTGTAACTTACCTAAATTTGATCAAATAAGAATAGCTTTCAAATCATGTTAATATCTTGTCTCCTATCCCCTATCCCCTACCCCCTAAACTTCAAATTTTTTATAAATTTTATAGCAAGTGACGGTTTATATTAATTTTGACAGGAGGAATATTTTTGCAGCTTGTTGGAAAATTTAAGAATTTTTACCCAAAAATTTTACTCTATTAACTCCGCCTTGTGTTTAGTTACACTGAGAGAAAAAAATCGGTCTAAACATAAAATATTTTTCATTGGAATGAAGAATTCGCAGTCGTGTGAAGCCATTCTTAAAATAGAATTTTTGTGCAAAAATAAGCCTGAGATAACTATTTATTTAAGGAAATTAAATAAAAAACAAGTGGAACTTAATATAAGAAAACTCCTATTTTGCCTTTAAATAAGAAAAATAAATTATTTATTATAACTAAACTAAAAAAAAACTATACAAATTTTATATTATTTGAAGTAAGAAAAAAAATCTATAAGTTTTTAAGTCCACTCTAACAATGACATCAAAACCTTTGTTAGAATTCGTATATTAAATGAAAATAACTAAAATTACGAATCTTTTATAAATTAATAATAATTAAAAAAATTAACAATTATTATTCCGAGCTACATACATATTACACTTGATTCAAGTACACAATATTACCCTATCAATATTTACATTTTATTATCGTATTAAATATTTTGTATTCAAATTTTTGTTTTTGCACATTAAAAAAAATACAAAACTATACTATAAAAAGTTCATTCAGAAAGTAATTAAACAAACCACTAATTTTTGTCTCAAATTTAATGAAATATGTAATGATATATGTACGTCCTGAATGAGTAGCCCCCATCCCTACCACCAGAATTTTCAAGGTTGAACTGTGGGGATTGTATTATGACAATATCAAAAACTCGTTCATTTTCGCAACGATTTCGTCAATTATCCCGAAAAAAGTCGATAAAGTAAAAACAAAATTGCCTGTCAAAAATGGATTTCTCGACTCCTATAGAAAAAATTACGTTTTTTAATGCAATATCTTGCACTATTTTTAAATATTTTTTTTTTTTTTATTTTGAAAAATGGCTCATTCTTAAAATGCCCATGCGCCTTTGTAGTTATCCTACAAAGATTTCTTTCTTAGATTTGTAAGCAAGAATGTCAAAATTTGCTATACAGAATTACTGTGCCTTTCAAAATTATAAATTTTTACCATATGTCCAAACATGCCACTCCTTTATTGAACCCAAAACCCACAACTTATCGATAAATAACTTAGGACAGGTATTAATTATTTTTCGGTCAGGACCCCTAACTTGACTAATCAAACTTTTTTATTAATGACATTTTGAAGCATGCAAGATTTCTGATGTGTCAAAAGTCGCAATACCATGATTTACCAGGTCTTGTAAAAAACTTTTTTCATAACACGTTTAAAGATAATTATAATAAATTGTTTAAGATTAATACGATAGGGTTCCCTATATGCTAGTTTGAAAAGGAACTTTTATTTAAAATTTATGGTTAATGATTTTATTATAATGTAATTATGTTTTAATAACAAAAATTTAACTTAAAATAAGTAAGTTCTCTTATTACGTGGCTACGGCGGAGCAAAAAGGAAGGCTATGTCTTTGACCGGTATGAATCAATGTTCGTCTGCTGCCCAAAAACTTCAAAACGGCTTATTATAATTTGACAAATCAGATATCATTGAAAGCGTATTTGTCGTCAGTAGGTTATGGGCTGTATGACGTCATAATATGGTGCCCTCTAGAGGACATAAACTTATGTATAAGAAAAAAATGTAGTTTAATGATGCAGTGCTATGTAATAAATAAAAGGGCAACATTTTATATATTGCTTGTATTGATGCTCCTTTTTTTAATTTAAAAATACAATTTTTGTCCACACTAAATAACTTCAATTTCAAAGATTATCGCCCATTTTCCAAATGCATCTAGCTCCTTGACTTTTGCTTAGGTACAAGTAAAACTTTTTTAAATTAAGCAACTCAATTTGTATTATAAATATTACTAATAGTAAAAAATTCTATAAATTTCGCAATCAAAAAAAATTGTATCTAAAAAATATATAGGCAGCATGTATATTCCTGACTTGTAAGACTTTTTGCATTAGGCTATAAAAATTAAAAAAAATAGACGAAAATTAAAAAATCAACAAAAATTAAGCAATACACAATTTTCTGATTTTAATAGAATCCTTTACCAAACATCTATATAATGGCCATCCGTTGATGCTTGAAGTAATCATAATGGTTTTTTCTGACAATTAGCAAGTTGCTTAATAGCCAATAGATGGAATTTCTTAAAAAAAAAACACTTAAACAAATGTATTTAGTTTCCTTAATTGGAAAAGAAGTAATTAGCATTTTTTCATTTTATTTCTGGCTAATGTGCTGTCATTCCGCCTAATGAGTTTTTTATATCCGACAAACTGCCTGCACTATACGATAAATACGATTTATGGTTGGATATAGTTTTAATGACAGAAACCAAATTTTTTTTAGAAAAACCTACAAAAATCTGTATTTTATATGTTTTAACATGTAGCACGACTTAGGAAAAGTTATTGCTTAACATGAATTTTATTTATTTTCACTATAATTTAGCTTGTTACTCGTCATAAATTAATATTATGCCACAATTTATGTAAATAAAAGGCAATGTGAACAATTTTAAGCAATGCAGTGAATCATTCAGAGCATCAAACAAATCCTATTAGAGATAGATTGACTCATCGGTTCTCTTATTGTCATTTGCTTTTTTCTCTAGTGAAAAGAAAATCAAAATTGTACGTATCGTTTATTTGCGGACTGTGTAAATATATTTATTATTTCTCATAAAATTTGCATTTTATAGTCTTTGCGTTTTCGCCACTGTTACAATTTCCACATCCGCGAAAAATTAATTGATGTTTTTATAAACATAAATATTATTGTTCAATATTAATTTCATTGATTTGTAGGCCAACTGCCAAGAAATGCTTTTAAGGAATCTCCATAAATATTGTTTTCATTTTGGGAACATTTTCGAAACAATTTGAAATTTTTTAAACGCATTGCTACGTCAACGGAAGCAACATTAATTCATGGAACTACAGGAAGAGTGGCATAGGGCGTCCAGAAAAGTTACCAAAGAAGAAGTGATGGGAGTAAAAGAAAACATTATTTTCGATGCATACTGTTGAGTCGTTACCTTAGTTTAGTATACCATAAGATAAGAAGAGAAATATGTAAATGAATTGTAATGTTAAGTAACATAAATGTTATATTATTAAGCTAGCTGTAACGCCACTGAAGGCATTTTAGTTACTGCACTCTCCGTTTACCTCGCTCACAGCCAAGACGCACTTTAGTTTTGTTCACGAACAAGTTGTCGAGTTTAAAACTATTAAACGCGTTATTAACATTGTACATATTACACTTAACATTCAACAATTATACAAGAACATTTATAAACTATACACTACACATTCACCTTACTACATATATTGTACACAACATAGTACATACATTAAAATACATTACAACATTTAAACATAACCAACAACGTGTACAAACATTTATAAAATACGCAAACACATACCACAATGGATAAATTAATAAATTTTTAAAATGAAAGTCGAAAAGTGCTTGTACCGATCTAAAACTTGGTGGATTTGATAATGATAGCGCGCATAACATTTTTAAGGGGTTACACCAGTGTAGAATCTTAAGAAAGTCGGTATTTTTTTTTTGATAAATTGGAGGACAATTATTTCAGAAATGATGTCCCGAAGTTATAATAAAAAAATTAAAAATTTTCCCCAGTTTTAAAACTTTACGAATAACTCAGTCAATTTTCATCCGATCGATTTGAAATTTTGCACGATCTTTCTAACATCATTTAGTGAACCAAGTAGGATTTTGTCAAAATAATAAGAACTTTTTATTTTACAACTCATTTTTTATAATTTTTTTTTTGTACTAAAAATTTTTTTTTCTTTCTTATACCATTTTTTTTAAAATTGATATTTTGGAAAGACCCTACGTGGTTCACTTTCTTTTGGTCCATAGATTAAGAGGAAAAACATTTCTTTATGTTTCAGATCCATGGCGACGTCAAAAAGCTGCAGCCGTGGAGCAATGTTAAAATTTTTATATCTACCTACAAAATAAATCCATTTTTTGCATCGTATAAACAATGTAAACAAATGTATTCTATTAAATATTGTAAAAATGTATGTATTATAATTTTTGCCATCTTTTGACAAATAAATACAATTTTTTCATACATTTTTTTAAAAAAACATTAAAATTTTTTTTTTTTTTTAAATATTGTTTCACCAAACTGATTTGTTTCATATTCACACCAAATAAAGAAAGTATAAAAACACGTGTTTAAAAAAAAATGGTGATTGACATATTTAATGAAGATACTTAAAAAAATAAGAAAATTTAAAATTAAAAAATTTTTTTTTGCCATAACCATCGAACTGCATCTATATTTTTCAAAAATCGCTGGGGGCAGTTTCCAGTACCTAATCCAGCTAGACTCTTTGGGCAATAAAAAAAATGTGAAGCACGGGTAAAATTTTATTTCCAAAAAAACAATTTTCGTGTCACTATTGCTAGTTGCAAAATCTGTTATAAAATCTCAAAATCAATTTTGACATTATTATCCAACATAACTTTGTCAACTATGTATAAGAGTTACCGATTTTTTCATTTTTCGCAGTTAATTTGCAAATGTAATTGATCCCATTTCTGAGAGAAGTTAAGAGCACTTTTAACTTTGAAGTTAAAAAAAAAATCGCTGTAAAATGTTAAAGAAATTTTTTTTTTTATTCAAATTTTTTTTCAATTTCAATATTTTACCTTTTATTGAATAAAATTTGTACAAGATTCGTTTTTCTCTTAGAAGCTATGGCTTGTCAAAGAAACAATAAAAAAAAATTCGAAAATCGAGTTATCGATAACTCGATAAATACGTCGTTAATATTGGCTAGTAGCTCTATCACAAATCCAAAAATCATCAAAATCGTGGTGGTCGTTCTTAAAAGTGGCCCTGGGCTAGTTTTGACTCCACAAAACATTCGTATGTTTGCTAAGTTTTTTATTTTTAAGCACATTTTAAAAAATTCAAAATAAATGCATTTAACAATTAGTTAAACATATTCGCTTATGATTATGAGCTGATTTTTGATCAGAGTTTGCAACTAACAAATATTTGAGGATTGTCAACACATTACTATTATTTTATTATTGTACTCCAGGTATAATAATTCCCTGACTGACAATTTTTTGTCAGTCGCCCCTGGGCGGGGCATGGGGATATCTATTAATAACTGTTCAAAGAGAACAGGGACCTACAGTTTATAGCCGAATCCGAACGGCGGTGTCTTGAATTAATAGAGACTTTCTTGGGCAAATAGCGTCTTTGGGCTAGCGATGCCAGTGCTAGGCAAATGTATCAGTGCTACTGCGGCGATTCGAACCACCGACCTTCGGTTTGTAAAGCGAGTACGCTAAATTAATAAAATTTTTATATTTTTCAAAAACTTGTGAATTGTTATTAACTTATAAAAATTTACATTACTATTAATTATGAAATTCATAAAATTTTTATTTGTAATTATTTTTTTAAAAAATTTTAAAGTTTGTAAACAATTAGCTGATAGTTGATCAGAGTTTGTAAGCTTATCAAAATTTAAGGGTTGTCATCTTATTACTTTTGTTGAACTCCAGATATAGTACATTTAAAGATAATAAAGATAAAATAAAAATATTCACTTATGAAAATTTTGACTTTTTTTCAAAAATTGTGCATTCCGTAATCTCAATCCTAAATTTTGCTATCGAAGACCCTGAGTACAGTGTATATAATAGTCGGCATATGCCAACTACTTTATTATTTTGTTGTTTTTCTTTTCTGAACCAATGTGTTTGTAGCCTTTTGCCATAAAATGTGTCCGTCTTGCAGTCATTGCCTTTCTCTCGCTTACTAGGGTCCTTCTCACCCACACACCCACACACAAAAACACCTATAAGTGGAAAATTCAAGCGCATTTTTGTGTTTTGTTTTATAGTTATTGCTTTTGTTGTTTCAGATTTACAGACGGTTGGTTTGGTGGGACTACTTAAGGGTGGAGGACTGGAAACCTGGGCATAGCTGTACTCTCTTCTTTTATGCACTTTTTATCTCTTGACAGGGGACAAAAAAAGTGTTGTAAAATTGTTTATGGCACTTCGCGACATGGTCAGTTTTTTGTATTTACCGGACATAAAAAATTTCATTTACATATGACAAGAGCTGGATAGTTTTGTTGCCATCTTTGTTGATCTTTATTTTTCTATTGTTATATGTATGTATATGTGCTTGTGTACTTACCGCTCTCATGCGATTCCTTTTGTCTGCTATTCTCTTATCTTTTGTTTTGATCCATTGTTTGTTGTTGTCTGCTTTACTTAGTAACCTGTTGGCACTTTTTTTTTCGTAGTTTTTTTTTTAATCGTTTAAACGCAAAACACGCACGCACAAATCGCTTAGTAGCACTTAAGATGTCGTATTTTTATTCAAGCATTTATCTATATATGAGTACATATGTACATACATATGTGTGTATGTGTCTGTGTGGCCATTAGCTTTCTGTGTCAAAGCTCTCTGTTCAATTTGAATTTAATTTATATGCTCATCGAAATGTTTAACAACAACAACCAGAGGCTGTTGAAGAATACGTTTTGTTGTTGGATTTGTTTCATCGCGTTGGAAATTGGCATAGCAGCTGTATGTTGCTGTCATATAAATTTCAAAATTATTATTAGTTATTTGCAGACACTTTTGTTTTTCCGAAAATTAACGAAAAATTAGCAGTCAGCACTTTTAATTACATGTTTATTTGTTTTTAAAATGCTTGATGGCTTTTTGGTTAATAAGAGATTTTATAAGCTTTTAGTTATATAGTTATGATAGTCGTGATAGTACAGCGTAGTGTTAGTATATGTATATATAGTATGTGTATGTATATATTTCGAAAAATAGAGTTGTTTTTTTGGTAGTTATCGTAGTTTAGTTGTTGTAGTTGTTGGTCTGAAGTTGCATTTGAGTTGAGTTAGCGAATTCGTTGCCTGCTTTTAAAAGTAGCTCATTGTTTTTTTGTAGTGTAGGATTTCATTTGTAGTAATTATAAAGCAATATTTTCGTGCATAAATTCGTTCACATTCTTATCACACGCACACTGGGAACAGTGTGCCTTACCAGGTCAATTAGTGTTGTAGCTGTTGTTGTTTTTATTGCTGCTGTTCAGTGTTGCCAAATTTTGCAATTTCGCCCGCGGATTTTGATTTTTTTATGTCTAATTACGGAAGAAAAAAATTGAAAACAGCGGGAAGTGGGTATACTGTTAAAAAGCATAAAACATATTTGGATTTTTTCACGATTTATATATTTTCATAAAGTTATTCATTTTAATTAAATTTTTTTAATTTGTTTGATACACTATGAAATTCAGCTAATTTTTTCAAATATACTCAAACTTTCCTGAAACGAACTCCTTTACATTTTTTAGCTATTACGCATTTTTTCACAAGTGCACTACTTTTTATAAAAAATTAATTAATTTAGGCGAATGTTTCTGTATAACAAATTCATTTTTTCACAAAGGTTTTTGGTATTGGTTTTTTTCGCATTTGAATTAAATTTTATAAAGAGTAAAATATGTTTCCGTGGGATTCCCAAAAACTCAGAAAAATAGCTGAAAAGACTGACATTACTGAGTTGTCATTGTTCAGCGAAAATGTTGCTGCGAAGTATCTTTTCTATTACAAAAAATTATTGAATACAAGTGAATTTGGTAACTTATTAATTAAATATGGTTTACTTAAAAAGAACAAGCTTTTAATTTTGAAAAATGTACGTAATGAAGAATGAAGCCTTAAGCGCATTAAAATATTATATTTCCAATAGAAATTGGAAGCAATGTATCGTGTTATGTGCTTGCATCTCTAAATGTTGCAGATCTTCATCTAATTATAAAAAATTATAGATTAATGACATATAAAAATTTATTAAAAATAATCGATGCCGCAAAAATCGAATGTCGATACTATCGCATTTCGATATCAATGGAATCAACAAAATTAACTTTTATAATTAAATGATGAAAATGGTAATGCAATTTTCGCCTGTAACTTGCTACATCTTAGCCGAAGGCCTACGTTGCCAGCGCTTTCATAATGTTATCTTTAGTTTTTAAGGTAAATTATAACTATATCTAAAAAAAAAAATAAAAAACTCGTTACATTTTTATTCGATTAAGAGCGATTTTGAACGATCTTAATCGATTCTGACGATTTTGACGATTATGGTTCAAACGTTCTTAAACTTTGAAGTTGAGCACAATTCTTAACCCTTTCTTTCGTTTTAAGTTAATAAGTAGTAGTAATATTTAGCTGTCTTTGGCTGTTTTTCTTCGTCAATGTAGAAATGTTGGCAGCACTGCTGCTCTTGTTATGCTGTTTTTATTTACACGCACGGAATTGTCGTTGCAACTGGGCTACAACGATATGAAACGGGTTAAAATTGCTTGATTACATTAATTATTCAGTGGAAATGTCATGAGCCGCTTCACTCACACACACATTCACGCTCAGCGCATGCCAAAGCACATTTATGCAAATATATTTTGTACACACACACACACATATACATACACTGTAAGAAAAGTAACATTTCTAATACAAACAAAAAGTCAACTGAGCGCGATAATAAAAATATAAAGCATGCTTTTAGGTGTTGCGTTTTAGATTACATTTACATTGCAACAAAAAGCAAGCACACACACACACCCACATTTGGCAACACTCGCGTGTATATATAGAACCACTCACACACACACACACACCAACAGAGTTGTATGTGCTTAATTTATTAGGTACTTGTTGGTTTCAGCGGCAAAAATTTTGGTTTTGTATTTTATCACTTGGCTTATTTTCCGAGGCGCCCTTGCGGCCAACACCACGTTCAACTTACGACTAAGCTAAATATTGCGTATACGCTATGTAGTCGTACCTGGCCATGGCGCTAGCTGCCCATTTTTCGGAGTAAATTTGCTGCAGCTGCGCAAACAGTTGCTCATGTTATAACAAAGAGAGGCAGTACGCGTCTAAAAGCGCCGCTGAGAGAGTGCGAGAGCGTGTTCTTAAAGAGCGCACAAACATCGGAATCAAGCAAGTGGTTTTTGTTTAGTTCGCACCGAATTTTATTGCGCTGGACACGAAACAAACGAAATATTGCGTATACGCAGCTGTGCTTCATAACTAAATTATGGGCATTAGCCACTACCGCAGCAACAAAGCTGCTACTTGAAAATTAATTGGCTTTAACTACATATTATGTACAGTCCAACATCAGAGCACATAACATAGGCAATATAGTTGTTAACTAGTAGAATTTGTATTGTTTTATAATAGATTTTTGTTGCTCGAGCTTAATAAAATGTATTTCAATATACAACTGGATTTATGAATTACAAAAATTAATTAGTTATATATTGTCTAGACGATTTAATGCTCAATCATCACCTATATGTGCATATATACTCTTTTTCCAACAAGACAATGACAGAGGCCTTTTTTTCGTCCCGAAAAATACCATTATTGGAATGATCTTCAATCATACCTACCCTTTTCAACAAGTTCTACCAAAATGGTCGCCAATTTAAGACCATTTCCGACCTTAAAAGGACATTGTTCAAAAAGTGGTCGGTATATGCCCCAAAGACGCAGAATCGTTTTCTTTAAACAAAAAAAATTCGTTCACATATTTTGTTTGGAAAGGCTTTTATTGATGATATCTCGAAATCAGATTTCGATTAAACTTCTTAGTAATGATATGTTTTCAATAGTAGAAAAATATAAAAATATAAACAGAGGAGTTGTAACCTCATTTGGCCTGAATTTGCTCTAAGTGGCTTTTCTATTTAAATATTTCCAATTTTTTTTTTTGGACGAAAACATTGCGGTAAGTAAGTTTAAACCTACAATTAAAATTAAATCCAATTCGATTTCAATAAAATTTTATAATGATTCGAAAATCTACCTGTATGTTTCCGATGTGAAATTAGTTGTTGCATTGTTTGATAAACAGTGCGTATTTTGGGGCTTTGGAGAAACTTTTTTTGGTTTTTCGCTATTTTATGAAGCAGTAAATATTTCAAAGTTTTCAAACACTTTTCTTGCAGATAGCATTCTGATTGAAATTATGCCACCAATCAGAGAATCCAATATAGGACCACAAAGTCGTAACACACGAGTCATCATTGAAATCGCCCACGAAACCATGAAATACATAATAGGCTACTGCCATAAATTAAAAATAAATTATTTTGGTACAACATATGTAAATAAAATATCAAAATCAATATTAATGTCATTTAGTACAGGTAGTAGGGTGGCCATTTTTTCAACATCTCACGATTTTACTAACTCCACCCCCTAAAAAGTTTCCTTTTTAACTGCATATAGCGCCTGTAAAATTTAAAAACGATCCGAATGTATTTGATGGTCGCGGGAATAGGTCAAAGGTCATAGCTTGCACCTTTTTCCGTTTTTGACTGTATTGTTCTACATAAAGTTTAAAAACTTATTTCCAATCAAACAAATTATGGTTCAAAAAGTCAAAAGGGAAACTTTTTAGTGGGTGGCGGTTTTGATATCGACGGTTTAAAAATCCTCCATAGCAGCGGCGGCCACCCTAATATAAGGTTTATCCAAAATTTGTATATCGAAATCCTAATTTTTGAAGTGATAACCTAAAAAGGCCGCTAACACTAGTTAACACGAAAAATAGAAACCTTTTTTTTTCTTAAGCATCGATTTGTATGAAAAAAAAGTTTTCACTCAAAGTTTTTCATTTGCGTTCAGTTACGTCTTCACGAATTTGTATGCAGCTGTATTCGTGATTTTCGACTTTGGATGCTTGGAACTTCAATAATTTTTACTTAGTCTGTACATATCATATATCACTGCAAAGAGCACATCAATACCTTTCGATCTAATCGTCTTTCATGTCGAAATTTTGTTCACGAGATATTGACGAATAACTAAAAAAAGGTTGTAATTTTCGTGATTCTCGACCCAAAATTACCCTAAAAAACACTTTATTACGAAGGTTCACTCGATGACCCATAAATTTGTACACTAGTGTAATTTGAGACACCGGTTCCACTTGTAGGTAACATTTGAATACTAAAAATTAATGGGTTGGACAAATCTCAAGCCATGTGAAGCGTCTCTGAGATACCTTGATAAATAAACCTTTACGCAACCAATCTAAATTGGTTTTATCCTAATAACTGCCGTCATATCGAAGCCACTAAATATAATAATTTAAAATTGTCACGTTTAAACCGCCAGTTATATCCGCCAGACTGAGCTGAAAAAAATGTCTCTCTTTGATCACGCAAACAGGCAGCAAGATGAGGGAAGAATCTCCATTGATTCCCTGCCTGCAGACAGTTTTAAAATTTTTTCAGGACAAAGGCTAAGATAAGGTCCTCGGGAAGTTCAAACGATTATGAAGGCTCTTAAGAATAAGAAATTGCCAAATACCTGTTTAAAAAAACAGTTTTTATTCCCTTTAACATGAAAAATCGTTCAAATCACTCCCATTCCCAAGCCAGAAAAATCTCGTGATTCGACTGTTAGCTATAGACCAATTAGCCTACTATGCGGGCTCTCAAAAATCTTTGAACGTTTAAGAGAAAAAGTCAGTTCCAAGTAAGAAAAAACTTCTAACTTCTCTTACCTCCCGCAAACCAATTAAGTTCCATACAAACCAGTAACAAAATAAATAGCAAACCGGTTTCTTACTAATTCGATAAAGTGAAGTTTGACTGTACTTATTGTAATTATATTTGTTTACTCTCTCTCGCACCTGGAATTTTACTTGTAAATGATAATTACAGATGTCCAACAAATTTGAATTAAAGTTGGGCGTAAAGTCTAGTGGGAAAAAATGTTACTGAAGTTGTGTTCAGTACAAGGGTTCCGGCTTTCTAGAAAAATTCCATTGCTTTGATGCAGCTCATTATTAGTTTTCATTTATTACAATTTATACTTTACAAGCATGCTTTATAACTTTCCAGCACCCATTAGCTAATTAGCTCATCTTAAGCGTTCCGCACAATCAACGGGCAGACCCATAATCCAAGTAATCTTACTACCGGGACATAACTGACGTTTAGTGGCGTTAGTTAGTGGTGGCTTATGTTCCAACGCACTCAGCGACTGCACATGCAATTACCTAGCAACTTGAGAGTCACAACAAAAAAATGTATATGTTTATATACAATACATACATACATTTATGCGTACATAACCACCCCCTATGACGATGTAACGCCATATAAACACATAAACACATAGCAATTATAAAAATAAAGTGAATACAAAAACTTGAAGCAGCCGAAAGTGGGATACACTTAACATGGTTTACACAAATAAAAAAAAAATGCAGATATCTGCGCCATGATGGTTCGTTGAGGGGGTGTAAGCGAGTTCAAGGGAATGAATTATGGATGCGCGTTTATTTTGGCAAAAGATCAGCATAGTTTTGCTTATTAGGCTTATATGGGGTTGCATAGGGGCCTCTCTTATATCTCATGTAATTCAGTCTATGAGTCTATTTTTATGCCTCTAATTTTTAGAAATCCGTGCTGGAAAAACATGTATCGATGTATCGATATATCGAAGTATATATTATCTTAATTTATATACGGCCGTGCTCCCGAAAACGAATTTTAGCGAAACAAAATTTTTATTCGATTTGAAACGAATGTTTTATTGCAAGACGAATTTAAACGAATCGGCAAAATAGGTTTAAAAAAGTACGAATTTCATACTGATATTATTATTTTAATAATATGTTCTTTGATATTCGTAGATTATATTTATACCAACTTCAAGTTAGATATTTACTGACAATTATTTCTGCTGTTTTGTATAAAAAAAAAATAATTTCTACCCAACAAAACATGTGAATTTGTTGGAAAAATAAGCAAAATATACGAATTTATCGAAAATAAAAAGAATGCAATTTTTTGTGGTCTCCTACAGAAAAGTACTATTTGTAGTATTATCGGGAATCGATGGCAAGGAGTATGCTTCTTTGTAACCTAAACCATACTTCCATATTTGTGGTTTCGTATTTAACGTCTTGGGTTTTGTTGTTGCCCTTGTAAACAAGTGACAAATTTATAATGAAATTATCTATTTTACTGTAATTTTCCCAGTGGCTTTATTTATTTGGTTATTTGGGTTATATAATAAATAGTCTCTATCTGAAGTTCTGTGCCTTGCTGTAAATATTTTCAGGAAACGTCATTCAAAAAAGTGCACAATTTTTCCGCATATGATATTCTGAGAAGTAAAAAAAGCGATTTTACTATACACGTAAGTTCATTTCCATCAGTTGAAGTATTTGGGAAAAATATTCGGATTTTTTCAAATCTTTCCTAACCGATAATAATATAATTACTCTTCATAGTATTCTCCTCCGTAGAACGGAGTCAATTATCAATATAAAAATATATATCTCTCTTTAAAATTAGCTGTCCCAAGATCTTATAGTCTTCTAGTTAGATATGGCTATATTGGTACCCGAGTCGACCTGTTACACACAAATACATTGCAGAAATCTCTGATACCCTTAAGCCTTTGGTTACAGTGTATACAAAAAAAAATTCCAACCAGCTTTGAATACTTAGACATTCAACACGCATTATAAAAGAAATGTGTGAAAAAAATAAAACTGTTGCTTTTGTTGCTATATAGCTATGGTCGATGTTACCGACTTTTGTGGGGTCTAAGACTTTAATTAAAGTCAAATCCAGAGACCCCACTATACATAATTAAATATAAATGAAGCAAACTTGACAGCGCACATACTTAAGTTGTTGCTGCTTAAATTGCTTTCAAAGTGAGCAAAAAATCGATTCAAATGACAACGGCAATCGACAGGAACAGGAACTGTAGCAACAACAACAATGGCGTCGATGCCAGCAACAACAACAATAACCACCATGCCATGACGTCGCTGCCAACAACAACAGTAGCCAAGAAACAGCAGCAGGAGTAGGAGAGTTTCTGGGCGAGAACTGTGGACAGACAAGCCAAAGCGATTATCTTGGTGGTAAGAAAGAAAACTTTTTAATTAAAATTCACACGCAATATGTTGCGCATACACAGCGTTGTCTCGCATATTTATACTTTATACGCAAAGCTGCTATATATGTGCATATGTATATGCCTAGAGAGCGACAACAAAGTCTCTGCTTATTAGCGTTCAAATTGTGCGGGTATCATCTAATTTATATAAGATTGAAATTGAAATTGAAACTGAAACGACAAAATGAGATTCTGTGGCTGCGCCTTGTACTAGGCTCTAACGAAATGCTCCAATGCAGGTGCCATGCTTCCAGCGCATTGTCGCCAACCCGTTTGCCAACAAACCAGCTCCAAACGTTGGTGCTGCAATAACACGCACCCTGGCAAAACAAATTACAAACTCAACTCAAGCGTTGAAGTTAGACAACTCAACGCGGCACGAGAGCAGCGAAGGCACGCCAGGACAAGAGCAAGGGCTCCAGGCAACGCGATACGCTACTGCACTGCGCATCCGGCTGACTCTCAGACTACCTGGCGATTAAATTATTACTTCAAAAGTTAAGCAACTCTGGCTGCACTTTAGCGGCTGAGAGGCACAATTCCAAAGTTTGTCGTGAAAACTGTTCAATATATTAATTAAGTTAAAATTAAGGCGGGATGGTACTTCGAAATTAATTCCACTAAAATAAAATTGATGGGTACTCCTGCATAAACTTAAAAACTGTTTTGTAGATCAAAACATCCGTTTTATACTGATTGAATTACTTTCGAAATGTATCTACAAAAAAAAAAAGAGCAAAGTACTATTTGCGTAATGTTTCTTTGTACTCTTTTATTTTGTGAGGTACGAGTCTATGCGTTCGGATATGTGGTGTGTGTCTGGTAACCAGGCTTTCTTAGGAAGAGTTTCTTGTTTGAAGCTTCTGCATATTTATAACCTGTTGCCAATGGGACAGGAGTATATTAAATTATTGTTGATCTGTTCGCGAAGACAGAAAGTTGTGAAGGAATTAAATTTTGAACTCAGGTAAGAGATTAGTTATGTACCATGATGGGCTTTCAGCTTTTCCAAATAGTTACATAGGTCTTATTACTGAAAAATATGGCTTGGAATTTAATTTTTAATATTTCAACGCCTTACTTTACTATATAACACTGTCGATTGAAAAATAACACAGCCACACAAAAAAAATGCATCGTGATCTAACAGAATTGGCCCAACAGGTCTGGGTTGTATCCCAACTTTCTAAAACCGCACAAAATATTTGAACTAGAGCGCTTATCCAGTGAAGTTTTTATGAGTTTTTGGGATCTCTGAAGCCGAATCCGAGGTCGAAAAATCCTCCAAATGAATTCGTTTTATGGAGGTTTTTAAGTTTATGTCAGAGCCCTGACATGCTGGAGTTTTTTTGACTTTGGATTCAGTGACTCCGAAAACATATATGTAGTACACTTGGACTGGCTCTGAATCTGAAAGTCGTTTTTCTTTACTGTGTAATAACATTACCTCAAAACACCCCATAACAAATCTTTTTTTACTCCTGATACCCGACGATGTTTTAGGGCTCTCTGCATCCGTATCCGAGCTCCAAAAAAAAACTCCAGCATATCAGGGTTCTGAGATTAGGTATGAGCCCTGACTTGCTGGCGTTTATTTGGCCTCGGATTCGAAGATCGAGTCGGCTTACAACAGCCCACATGTACACTTTTAGGGATTAAAGAAAAGACTTTTGGCACTGAACATGAAGTACATCCTAACCAATCTAATGCAAATACTATCGTAGAATATGAGAAGAAAGAAGAATAACTAACCGCATTCGATGGAACGACGATCTGTATGAGGTCTACGATGGCTCTACGCCAGGGCGTAGTCCACCAAATATAGCTGTCTTGACAGTCGCATTATAAAACTAATTAGATCTGATATATGGTACTTCAATGTACATCAAACCAAGAAAACAATCAAATCCTATCCCACATTACAACAATGCGGAATACCTAGTAAGAGACCTGGAGAATGGCTTCAGCCCTCCTGAAGCATTGGGCAGTAGAGGGTTAGTATTCATAGCCCAAACGAAATTCTTATATTCTATCATGAATATAGAAGAACAGCTGATCCAAATAAACCAAGAACTTTATTTCAGAACTAACAAATGTTTAAAAACAAACTGTGGTGGTTGTAAATATTAATGAAAGCTGGGCCGGTTTCAAACGGTTTCAAAAAAAATATGGATACATTTATATTATGTAGATTGTGAACTACCGTAATAGACAGCTTGCAAGAGACACTGTATAAATAATTTTATTAATACCAACCTTCTTGCATTTTAGATTTAGAGATCCACTTAATGAACTAATTGCTAAAAAAAAAAAAAATGCAGGCTGCATATAAAGAACGTAACCGTAATTTACAAATTTTCAAAGATTTTCAACTAAATAAAAATATATTTTTCAAATGTTTCGGACACTTAATGAACCAAAGGTGGACAACTTCTACGATCAGTTTACAAAACCAAAATGAAAGTATACCAACGAATTCTCGCTTTATATAGCCGAAGAAGTACTACAAATAATGCGAGTACCGATTACTTCTAAAGTTGTACGAAATATAGTTCTTGGAATAATAATAATAATAATTTTACTATAGCTTCTTTTGCCTCTTCTAAGGTCTAGTCGTCCTTATCACAAAATCATAATCATTCGCATTCTTTAATTGTGTAAATTTGGGTTTTAATAATAAACAAATTATTTTGGGAGAAATGGTGTTTTTATTGGGTTTTTTATGGGCAAAAGTATAAATTTGAATGATTTGTACTTATCCTACAAAGATTAATATTTAGGTTCAAGTCAAATCTAATAAACGAATAATACATAATGAACAATTTTTTTTTTATCAAACAATTCAATTATATTTGTTTCCCTAATATTACAATTTTTGTATTCAACATATTTAAATATTTTAATACTTTTTTACAATTTTAAAATAAATTAAATTTTTAAATATTTCTTATTTTATTGCTTTAAATTTGAATTTGCTTTCGATGTGGAGAAAAAATGATTACATTTTATGCGTCTAAATTCACTGAACAAAAAAATCGATAACTTCTATGCCACTGGCCACAAAAAAAAGAATTCTTTTTCCAAAAACAAAAAACAAATACTCCTCAAAAGGTGAATTAAACGCTCTACAATTCTTTAAAAAACTCTAAATGTTTTAAAAGAACTGAAAAATTTGAATTCTCAATGAAACGAGTTTTAGTCTTTTGTCGCATATGGCCATTTCTATTTTAGCGTGACGTTACGTTTATACGACATATTTATATTTAGTATAAAAAAATGACAACAATTGATCTTATCGCATGGCGTTACCTAACCAAAAATAAAAGTGGGTTTTGATTTGCATTCAAAAATTTTTGCGAATCGTGCAAGTCTTTTGGAATAAAACTTTTTACAGTGTATCTTGCGTAGCATTACATGACGTGACGTAGTCAATTTTAACTATTTTGCTCAAAAACTTTAATGAAATATTTTCACTTGCGGAAAAAATAATCATAAAAATTGGTAAGAAAAAGCTGCTCTCAAAAAAATATCTGAACTAAGTATGAAATTTTTGCTTTGTGGTCAGTTTTATAGCCAGCTTCCAAACTTAGCTTGAAAGCTTTAAGCTGTTAATTCAATAACTTTTGAATATTTTTCTTTAATTTTCTTTCTGTGGAAAGGGCATATACAAAAATCATCAAATTAGAGATCTTTTCACAAATATGCGTCACGAATATATAACGTATAACATCTAAAAAATTAAGTGGAGAGTATTTCAACTTCGGTGCCGCAAATTTTCCTTCTTTCAACTCGTTTTATTCCTTAAACTTTTACGCATTGCGTCTTTTTGGCATTGCGTGATTTGCTTCTTCTGGTATGTGTTCATGTATTTGTGTATATAATGTATACAGACATATAGATATGTGTCTCTTTATGTGTATGTGTGTGTGTTTTTGTGTACTTCATACTTGTTGCTTAAAAAATGTGGTACAGTCGAGGCGGTGCCCGACAGTGGAATACCCTGTACCTTTTGTGTCAAAAAAATTTTTCCTGCATATTCCATCTAAGAACTTTCCAATTGGAATTTATTTTTTTTTGGTGAAAATCGATATTTATACCTATAAGTTCCTTAAATTTTTACCCATTTTGATGAAACTCGAATGTTACAACAAAGAACTTATTTCAAGTATACGGGGTAAGTTTAAAGTTGGTATGTTGAGGGGTGTGGGAGAAAACACGGTAAATCGATTGCGGGGGTGGGGGGACCGCATCGATAAAATTTGGATGTGGATTTGTTCATTAGAGCCACATGAATGCGCTTACCAAAAATTGTGATTCTAGGTCACTTGTAGCCATAATTGCGTAGAGTCAAATATTGACGCAGTTTATTGGCAAGGGGTGGTGAAATTTGCACATTTTTGACTATAACTTCTGTTGTCTTTGTCCGATTTTGTTCATTTTTTACACATAGATGCATGTAGCTACAACGATTCGCTCTGTTGAATTTCAGGTGAAAATACTTAACGGTGTGGCTAAAAACCGCGAAACTCTACTGCGGGGGAACGGGGGAAGATATTGACATGATTCAACAAACTTCATCTGCTTAGGAAATATGCGCACCAGCTGGTAAAGTTTCGTGTCTCTAGCTCTTATAGTCTCTGAGATCTAGGCGTTCATACGGACGGACGGACGGACGGACGGACGGACATGGCTCAATCGCTACCCGAGGTTATGATAAGCATTTTGGTATAAAGGACTTGGGGTCTGCCACGCCTCCTTCTGTCCGTTACATACATTGCACAAACCTAGTATACCCTTTGTACCTATAGGTACAGGGTATAAAAAGCAAAAAAGATATAACGCTTTAGACATTTGAAGGAATAGAAATGTCAGCGGTTCATTTGCAATGCAAAAAGTGTCTTTCGGGTCGAATTTTCGCTTGGTTGAGCCATGACTTTGCCTTTGACTTTGAGTTTGGAACTGACAATCAGTAATTGACGAGTTTTGTCAATTTAAAGAGACCACAAGACGTTTCTGTGGCAAAGGTTAAGTCTAAGATACTTGACATAAGCAAGTATAAGAATTTCCATTAGCTACAGACTTCAGAGGTCATTGAGGCGAGAACTTTGATTTATTCATATTACGGCTTGATGAGCAAAAAAAAAAATGTATATAAATTTACATTTTTTTGATTTATAGTACCTAATTGGGCGCAAGAAATGGCAATACTTTTGCACATTGCTCAACACTAAAGCTCATAATTACTTGACATATTGCGAAAAGGTTGCAGCAAGGGTTTCGTACTGCGTCTTGTTCTTTCTTGTTACCTACAGGGTCTTTCACAAAACGTGTTTGAACTCTTAATTTTCATGAAGAGAGTTTCGTGTGAGATATGGCTTTAATTTATTATGTGGATTAAAGTGCACTCACAATATGTCTTTGAAGCTGAAGTAGGTATCCTAGACTGATGTATAGATGCTCAGTGCTGTCAGGGAGTTTAATAAATGTTTTCTGTACGATTGATTATTGAAAGTGACCTATTCGCCAGTACTTTTTTTAAAATTCTTTCAATAATTGAAAATCAAGAGATTTTCTAATTTTCGTAAGTAATCGCTTAAACCCGGGCATAAAATTATTGTCAGAAACTACAAAACAAAAAAAGAATTATAAGTATATTGACAGACACAAAATTAGTAAGCTTCAGATTAATTGCTTCAAAATTTTTATAAAACGTAGAACAACAAAATTAATAACTTAAATACTTTAAAAATTAATTATAAATTCAAAAACTGCACCCGAAGATTTTTAAAAATAAATGATCAATCAATTGGGGTTATAGATAAAAAAATTTTAATTTTTAAACTTAACGATTTACGGCTCAATTTTGAAAACGTGTTTTTCACTTTTTAATTAATTATGACTAAGCTACTGAACTATTTTTTTAACCAAGTTGTCAATGAGACTGTTTTAAACAAAAATTAAAAAAACTTTTTTTTAGAAAAATAAATATGAAATTATTCTTGATACTAAAACATATTTAAATCCTTAAATAGGGCATTTCCAAAGGAAGACCCAACATGAACGAAAAATTCAAATTTAAATAAAAATATATTCTAACTTGAATTTTGTATTTATATTTTATATTTTTATTTGCAATACTATTAATTGCATTTATTTTTATAAATTGCATTTATTTTGTTTTTAGATTGTGTGTTGTTTTTGGCTAGATTGTGTGTTCATATAAGGTGGGCCATCTGTTGGTTTGGTTGTGAAACACTCATAATTTGAAACATACCCGTCCAAAGTGGATGCACTTCGACATATGTCAAATTCAAATCTACTCAATTTTAGTCATAAATCGTTTAACAACCGAACAACTTTTAAAACTGGTACAGGCGTACTATGAAAATGGTTCTGTGAAAAAAGTTGAAGCCAGTTTCGACTAGTCGCCGGGGACATCGATGCGCCTTCGCAAGAATAACACCATTGACCAATATAGTCAAATTATAAAAGTCATAAAAAAATATTTAAAAAAAACGTTTAATGGTAATTTGACGTCAGCCATGTAACGTCACGCCAGGTGCTAAGGTGATTAAAAAATAGAAAATGCTTTTTGATATTATAATTTACAATATTTACTATTATTATTAAATTATGTCAAATCATACGCATGCCCTATTTGCAGAGATTTTCGATTTTTTAATCCCAGTCAAAACCCACTTCTATTTAGTGTAACGTAACGCCATGCGCAGATTGCTTATATCTATTAATGGATGATAGCGCCTATACTACTATACGATACTTCTGCTCTCGTTCGCCCAGGTCTTCAGTACTGTTCCTGTGTTTGGTGCCCCCAGTATAAAAAATATCAAGAACGAGTTGACTGAACAGAAACAATTTCTCCTTTTTGCTGTATGTAGCTTAAATTGGGACCCCAATAGCCGATTTCCTCCTTATGCCAGTAGACTTCTGCTAATTGATCTTCCATCATTGGAAAATCGTTGAATTGCCCTTAACGCTATTTTTTTGCATAAGCCCATAACGGGTTACATTGATTCCCCTTTCCTACTTCGGCAGCTTTTGTTTAACATTCCTAGACGCTCCTCTAGGAATTTTGTATCCTTATCTCTTGAGAGATGCACTACCAATTATGCTTTACATGAGCCTTTTTGAGTTTTATGTTCGAATTATAATGACTTGGCGCGTTTCTTCTCAAGTGAACTTTCTCCTTCCGGTTTGATGAGAGCTAACATCTTCGATCTTGGGTCCCTACCCCTGCATAGCTGGCCCTCAGGCAAATAAAATTCAGTCGTAAACTACCTAGTATTAATTATATTAATTATATTATAATATAAGTTTCTTTTTGTATTATCTTTTTTTATATTAATCAACTGTATATATTGTATGTTGATCTTCAAATAAATAAATAAAATAAATAAATAAATATGGTGCTATTCAACTGCTTCGAAGGCATTTTTTAGACTTTTTAAAACTTTTGGTTTTTTGGTTATTTTTTTTGCTTATCGGAAAAAATGCCCCTATATCAATCATCATTTATTTTTTGAAAAAAGTGTATATATGAACCAAATCGATTTGCAGCCATATAGTAATTTTGAAAGATTTATGAAAACTATCTTTATTAATATGAGAAATATATGCTTTCACAAAAAGTCCTAAAGTATAATACATTTTTGTAGTATTATGTAAAATAATAGTAATACCTGTACCAAATGTTTATGCTTCAGTTGAAAAGATTATTATATCTAACACTGTACATTTTATTGGCTAGCTTTAAGTAAAATATATATAGGTATTATAAAAATAAAGCAAATTATTAAACTAACTAATAATATATCTGCCTGAAGGCCTATGTTATGCTGGCTGTTGTTCTTTTATAATCTATAAATTAATAAATATATAAGAATACTTATATAATACAAAAATTAATTTTCTTCGTCGTTACTTATAGCGGCTGTCCAATGAGGAGACAAAGTGCCAAAAGTCACCATAAAAAACGGCAATACTGGCAGAATAAAATACTAATACAAATAATTTTGACATTATTCCGGGCAAAATTGAAAAATCTACTCCTAAGTTTAATACGAGGTGTTAGAACTCAGATCATGCGCATATCTGGTAACTTTCTCAAAATTTCAAGGTTAAGTTTTAAGTTTTAGTAAATAGTTTAAAAAGGTTCTCTGGAATTTTCCACCCATTCTGATTAAATAATTAGACTTAAAATTATACTTGATTACTTATTGAAAAATTAACATCATTTTGGTGATTTAATTAAATTTAATGTCATGATCTGCATCATTAGTTTTTAAAAATAATAGTTTTTTGTTTTTTACCCAATTTATCCTTTGCATCAATAATTCAATTAAAAAAAAGGTTTTCCAGAGAAAAAAGTCTTTAGTGAAAATAACGAAATCGGGAAGTTTTTCTTGCAACAGCTCCAGTTAATCAGGCGCTGCTGCTGTGTGGCACATCGCACTATCTTACTGTAACCCAATGTGATCCAGGTTCAAGTTGAACCCAAAAAAAATTTGCTTAAGTGGTCACCGTCTGTGTTCTTGCTTAAAAAAAAAAGATATAGGCCCGAAATCCTCAGCAAACATTAAATTTCTTTGTTTGTAATGGAAGCTCTTGAGACTGCTGGATGCAGCAAATTTGCTGATTTATAGAATGCTTGCAGCTAAAAATCTGCCTTATCACTGACGATGATTTGTTTGCTGAACTTTTATTTGATTTTATTTTGTTTTCTTTTAAGATTTTCTTAAGTTTCATCATTGCCACGTGTTGCCCGCTTTAACTTGGTCATGTTGATTTCTTTTTAGCGTCGGAAAAATATAAAAAAGTCTTGAAAAACACAAAATTTCTAAAAAAAATTAAAATTTGTATAATAAATTTTAGCAATTGGGAGGCGTCATGGAACATTGTAACTATTCCGTAATACAAACTTTCAAAGTCACAGCGTTGCCAGCTTACATAATCGAAATTAATAGCAGTCCAAGTTCGAGCCCAACTATTTAGAGACCCTTTATTTTTTTCACTATCCTCGCGCACGTATTGGCACTTTCATTATGCCACAATTAGTGTTAATTGCCCATGTAGCATGTGAACTGAGAGAGAGTGAAAGAGGGGGAAGCTGTGATCTCTGAACTAGGAACTTCTAGAAGTTAATGTTGTTGACCTAATTACCTATTTGGCATACAATAGGTCAAATGGACTGACCAAACTGCGGGCTGTTTCGATTGCACCACAAATTGTAAGTATGTATATAACTTGTACATATATACTTTTGCAAGGTAGGAACTAAAATCGCATTAAATTCCATGCTGGTTGCTATGCAACTAACGCCTTTACTGATGACTTATTTAAACCAAGTACAAGACCATCAATTAAAACTCCATTAGGCTCAAGAAATCAGCCCCTATTTTCAGTCGCCTAAAATCCGTTTATCAAAGTCTACGCTTGGCTGCCAAAGCATTTACCAACCGGTTCCTGGAATTTTTCCTATGTACCTGTAATTTGAGTTTATTTTTGGGGGCAGCTTTAAATGTGGCTGTAGATTTGTATGTATTTTGTATCGCTTATCGATTTTTGATGGTAGCTCTTAGCTGTTGTATATGTATATGTATATACATATATACCTATATGTACTCCTAATTACTGACATTTAAGCCATGTTGTTGGTAAATGTAGTAATGGGAGGGAGGGAGGCATATTCTGACAGCTGTGATTGAAATAAGTGTAGCATACTTTGCAGCGCATATGAAGCTTTTACTAGGAATACCAACCTGTAGTAACGTCGGGACATAAACAAACAAGCTAATAGACAGCTAGACACTTCCTAAAAGCCAACATCAAGGCGCGTGACGTGTTTGGGCCAAAAAGCTATTGATTTTGGCCAATTGATCAATATGATGGTACTAAGGTAGCACCACAATTCAACCCAAGTCAAGCGCAGTAAGTGTGAATGACAATTTCAATTTAGCAATTTGTATTCTAATAATATACAACAGCTGTTTGTGGGTGAGGTGCAGGGGCGTAGTCAAAGAGGGATTGGTCGCCCCAATGATTTTACTTTTTTTCTTTTCAATTTTTCATAACGATGAAGCTTTTGAAATTAGCTATAAAAAAACTTGTTTTTTTTCTGCTTAATATACCTAGAACGGCCAGTCCTTAGAGCTCCTGGCAATAAAGTCTTTCTGTAATAATAATTTAGTTTGGGTAAGCGACTTGGCGGCCCCTATCTATTGTGCAGCCTACTAGAGCTCCTAAGCCTCCAGCCAACCCAAAACAAACTTTATTATCTGGGATGGTTCTAGTCGGTTGACATTGTGCATCGAGATTCCCAGAACGCCCTATAACATATTATATTATTGCCCTGCCCATTATTTTGCTTGCTTCATGTCGCGTAAAGTTTTGAAAGATAGCATGATACTTTTTTTCCTTGCTCTGGCGATGAATTTTAGAATTTGTTTCCTAGGAACATTGACAGAAAACTAGGACCCGGTTGAGACTATACGATAGGCTGACTAGTACGAATTTAATTTTCAATGTATTATGAATTTCGTGATGAAAAATAATATAGTAAATATTTAGAAAATGAAAAATAATGCATTATTTACAAATTATCCTATACCTTCAGATTTTTTTCAACCTTTTTTAAAATTACAAAATACGCCCCTGCGAGATTTCTTTAAGATTTCGTGAAATAAAATAATTGCGGAACAAAATAAAGTGACTTGAAATGGATATTTTGTTTTGGTCATTTAACCGAAGGCCTGCGTAGCCATTGCTGAAAATCAACCTGTTAATTATTATTTCTAAACTATAATTATCATTACACATAGAAAATAAATCGATTTTTTGGGTTGACGTAAGAAACGATAACCAAATCGTTTGGTTCTTTTGTTCCTTTATAATTATATAATTTAGTGGGTTCATATTTGGTAAAGATCAAATTTTCACTTATTTTATTTATTAAATATGTAAAAATATTTATAAAATATATTAAAAAAAAATGTCAGAAAATAAGAAGAATATTTACACAGAAGAAATTTTTTCTACTTGTTTTCGTTCACATAATAATGATTCGGGATGTCATTTTTACCTTGTGCCTCATCGTTAGGGTTGCTCACATTGTTACGCGGAGATTCTTGCCTTTATGCATTTATGCCCGACAAAGTGAGTACTCCAGTTGTGAGATTGAATGCAGTCCTAAGGTTAAGTTATCATGAAGATAAGACCTTCTTTTTTTTGCAACTTAAAATTTCCATTTACGATAAGTCTTCCTGCTAAAAGCTGCAGTTAACCACGAACAATCCTATATGCATATGGTTTGATTGGACCGATCAGCCCAAATATGGTAGATATAAGAAATATTTGAAGTAAATCGAAAAGAGTAAAGATAAGTAGCTAAGGCACCCTAGAACCAAAAATCATCGTACTACTAATTTGCATTTTTTTGTAAATAAATAAATTGTCGGAATTTAAAAATTTCAAAATAAATTTAAATTAAAAGAAAAATTTACTTCTTTATTTACCCTAATATTAATATTTTAAATATCATTTATACATATTTAAATATACATTTTTTTGTTGTAAAATTTAAAGGGTGAAGAAAAAAGATGGCGTACGATAAAGTCGGGCGCGGACGACTTTGGGATACCCTGTTACACTGCTCGCAATAAAATCCGGTAAATTGCAAAGAATGCAATGTTTAACAGACGATATTTTCAATACTAAAGTAGATAACACATGCAAACCTATTTTTTTCTGAAAGATCATTTTATTCTCTTAATTTTAGAAAAAAAAAATTTTGTATTACTTCAACTACAACAACAACAACAATAATTTCTTTGAATGCTTTGCTTAACTGATAAAAAAAATGTTACCAGTATTAATTCGTACGGTGAGTTAGCTTAGCTTAGAATTGAAAGAAGATCAAAACAAAAGCAAACAGTGTAACATAATCACTATCTAGTCATAATCTGAAAACAGTTATACAATGCAGAATGTAAGAAATGTGTTATTGCTTCAAATTATTCAAAGTTTAGCAACGATGGCACGTGGTAAGCCGATTTGCAAAGAAATAAGAAGTTTAGTTCTAGATTATTATAAATCTGGGAACACTTTTGGTGAAATAGCCAAGCAATTAAATCTGGCTAAGTCGTCCGTTCAAGGAATATTAAATAATTTTAAGAAAAATGGCAATATTGTAAATAATATCGCAAATAGAGGCCGAACATCGGCAATAACAGCTAAAAGATAAAAGAGCCCTGGCCACAATTGTGAAGGCTGATCGTCGCCAAAGTTTAAGAAATTTAGCATCAGAATGGTCTGATAAAATCGGAAAAAGTGTTAAGCGTGAGTGGACGCGCCTGCAGTTGCGAGATATTGGATATAAGTTCTATAAAGTATGTATAGGGATTATCTATGTTACATACTCAATATCTTAAATTACTCTTAGGCCAAGGAAAAACCATTGCTTACGCTTCGCCAAAAGAAGAAGCGTTTACAATGGTCTCGGGAGCGGATGTCTTGGACTCAAAGGCAATGGAACTCCATGATATTTAGCGATGAAGCTAAATTTGATGTGAGTGTCGGTGATGCGCGAAGGAGAGTTATCCTTAACAAAACTGAAGCGTACCATGAAGACTGCCTTAAAAGGACAGTTAAGTTCCCAGCAAGTATAATGGTGTAGGGTTGTATGTCTGCCAAAGGGGTAGGACAACTGCACTTTATTGATGGGATGGTCAACGCTGAAAAATATATTAACATACTAGAAGAAAGTTTGCTGCCATCAATACCAAAACTGGCTGACTGTGGTGAATATACGTTTCAACAGGATGGAGCATCATCTCATACTGCCAAACGAACCAAATCATGGCTGCAGTATAAGGAAATTGGGGTCTTAGATTGGCCATCAAATAGTCCAGACCTAAGCCCAATCGAGAACATATGGGGAATAATGAATAGAAACCTAAAAAATGAGCCTCAAAGAACCCTTTCTGGTTTAAAAACAAAATTGCAAGAGATGTGGGACTCTATTTCCACCGAACAATGCCAGAATTTATTAAAATCTATGCCAAAGCGTTGTAAATGTGTTGTAAAGGCAAAAGGCGATGTTACCCAATATTAATATTTTAAAAAAATTACATGTTTCATTAAATAGTAAATATTTAACGCACCGTACGAATTAATACTGGTCAAATTTTTTTCATGAGTTAAGCAAAGCACTCAAAGAAATTATGGTTGTTGTTGTTGTAGTTCAAGTAATACAAAAATTTTTTTTTCTAAAATTAAGAGAATAAAATGATCTTTCAGAAAAAAGTAGGTTTGCATGTGTTATCTACTTTAGTATTGAAAATATCGTCTGTTAAACATTGCATACGGGTAAAAAAGCTTGCCGTACGAATTAATAGTGGTCGGGGCTCGTATATCATATAGTCAACCGATTTTGATAAAATTTGGTACAGTGTTGAAAATCTCTAAAAACTTCTTAATGTTAAATGTGGTTACGGTATGTTCACAAATAAACGAAACACAACGAATTTTGTACAAAACACGATTTTTTGACCGATTGGTCCTATGGGAGCTATATGATATAGTCAACCGATTTTGATCAAATTTGGTACAGTGCTTGAAAACTTTAAGCAACTTCTTAATGCCAAATTTGGTTACAATAACTTCACAAACAAACGAAACACAACGAATTTTGTGCAAAAAACAAATTTTCGACCGATCGATCCTATGGGACCTATATGATATAGTCAACCGATTTTGATAAAATTTGGTACAGTGCTGGGGGTTTCTAAAAAACTTCCGATTGCCAAATTTGGTTATGATATCTTCATAAGCAAACGAATTATCCATCGAAAACTTTTGCTTTTTTTCGAGGTCCTCTGAAACACCCCTATGGGAGCTATATAATGTAGTCCCGATATCAAAAAAATAAAATAAACTTGTCTCCTATGGATTAATAAGGGATCTTATCTGAAAGTTTGGTTACTCTAGCTCTTACCATCTCTGAGATCTAGGCGTTCATACGGACAGACGGACAGACGGTCAGACGGACAGACGGACAGACGGACAGACGGACAGACGGACAGACGGACAGACGGACAGACGGACATAGGTATATCGACTTCTCTAGTCACTCTGATCATACTTTAGGTAACTTTGGGGGGTCTCCGACTTCTCCTTCTGTATGTTACATACATTTTCGGCTTGCACAAACACAATATAAAAATACAGCGAATGAAACTAAGCAAAAATAAAACCATTTCTTTTATATAATTAACTATAGTCCACACCTTAAAAAGCTAGATCTTTTTCGAAAGATAAACAATATACAAAATATTTCAAACTTATATTATTATTAAATCTAACAATGCCTAAAAATTCAAAACCCTATTTATGTAAGTGTGGAAAAAAATATATGCATTACAAATTTAAAGTTACTTGCGACCCCCTTCAAAAAAAAGCCGACTACGCGCTTGAGTGCGTGCGTGTGTATTTGTGTAGGATGAATCCATTTAGCTGTCAACATAGACAAAGGGGCTACTTTACATGACTGCGTGTGTGTTTGTGTAAACAACCCTAGCAAGTATATTATAAAACAAATATGTTACAGATAGTATCTGCACATAATGAAGTATATTTTTATATATATACATACATATATGTTCGTGTGTGTAACTTTGTGATTTCTACCACAATCTGTAGTTAAATGCTTGAAATTTCGATTAGTCAAAGACAAAATTATGCTCACCTTTTTGTCGCCTAATAAAACCCACATACATTAACTTAATCATAACCCAAAAAAGTGTTCATTAAAATTTCATTAATACCTTCACTCAATGTCAACACACACGCACACAGTGTGCGCAGTAAATATACTGACACATAATTCTCTCTCTCGCCTTTTTAAGTCTAATTTGCATATTGTTGGTATTACATATACAATATAACCCCATATGCGGTTTTACTTAACTGAATGCGACTTTACTGGGCCAACTGTTAAAGGCCAAAACTTTAAATAAGAACGACAAACTTGAGTGACATGTGGCAATGACCCATAAAGATTTAAAACCCACTGTACGACCTTTTACTCCACTCCGAAACGAGTAGCGCACGTTTTAAATCATTTTAAAATCAACAACAATAGCAGATTTATGCTACATGAATAAAGGACGGAAAAACAAAGGAAATTTTTAATTTCCGGTGACGATCAAATTCATTCCGAAATTTATCAACACTAACTGTTAGTGTTTATGTGCACTATTGTGAGTTTTTGTGCTATAAATTATTAGAGAAATAAGTAAGTGCCGAATTTAGTTACTTTTAGTTATTATTATTATTTATTGAAGTTACTTTTAATTTATTTCTGTCACATTTTTGGTGATTTGTTATACAATTAATAATAATAATATTTGACTACACAATTTCTTTCTTATGTAAGCAATTTGAAGCTAAAACCTTAATTGTAACATTCCTAAATAAACGAAAACTTAATTACATTTTAATTGACTAAGCTATTCAACAGTTGTTGGTCGAAGCTTAATTAAACCAGTCAGGAGGGTGTCCAGCTTGTGTGTTCTCCCCCAACCTAACAAAATATCTGACTTTCTTTAAAATGTTAAGACTGGTCTCTGAGATACTTAAGTATAGGGTGGGCGATCTGTTGGTTTGTTTGTTAAGTGCATGAAAAGTGAAAATTTGAATGCATGAAAAATAATATCGCCAAAATGGCCGCCACGGCTGGCCCGTATGCGATCATCGTAATTTTCGATGACTTTTTTTTGACGAAAACTCATCTGGCTTGTCTCCCATCCATTGAAGCTAGGTGTATTTCTTGCGAACGATGGCGCATCACTGTTCCCGGCGACTCATCGACAGTGGCCTCAACTATGTTCTTTACACAGAACGACCATTTTATTAGTACGCCTGTACAACTTTTACGCGTTGTTCGATTGTTAAACGATCCGTTACCAAAATTAAGTGGTTTTGAACTTAGCACATGTCGAAGAGCATTAATTTTGGATGGGTATGTTCCGAATTTTGAGTGTTTAACAACCGAACCAACAGATGTCCCACCCTATATTAATAGTATTTTGTTACAAATCACACTGTGAATGAAATGTGCTCAGATATTTTATTTAGAACCGCCCCTGGTACCAGTATTTTTTATTTATTTATTTGAGGGGTACAACTACCCTAGTACATATAAATTATTTAGAAAAGAAAATAGAGCGAGGGAATTGATATGAACTAATCCGCGTCTCTAGCCCGATGGGTGAACTTTTTAATGATATGCACCAACTCACATCAAGAACTGCCCAGAAACTTGGATTTACAATATTAAAGTTGAAAAAAGGAAGCAAGATAAAAATTAAACATTATATCGCAAAAAAGCCAATGGATCACCATTGACCAAGTGGGTGACTCATAATATAGGATTGGTCAAGGATGCTCGAAGTGGCAAGTCAAGGTGACTTAAGATAGAAGAAGTGATAGATTGAATAGACCGTTCGAAAGAGAGGAAATTGTAAAAGTTATTATAGTTAGAGCATAAGACACGGAAAGGGTCGTGCAAAGCATAATTAGATCTACAAAATTGTAAGGCTAAGGGTCGAAAATTACGAGTTACTCTGGATGGTATGACCAAAGTAACTTTGCTAAGGAGTACATTGGAATCGATAAGACCGAGTAACAGTTTATGCAAGAATAACACGCCGTGGCATGTTCTGCGATGATTTAAGGAAGGCAATTTTATAAGGCGAAGTCTATCAGAATATGGCGGCATTCGGATATTTGGGTCCCAGTTTAAGCCACGAAGTGCAAAAAGGAGAAATTGCTTTTGTACGGACTCAATCATGTCCTGATAAAGGTGGTATTGAGGGCTCCAAACGCAGGAACAATATTCCAAAATTGGACGGACAAGAGAAATATAAAGAAGTTTGGTTGTGTAAGGGTTTAAAAAATAAAAACTGCAACCCTCACATTTATAGCATAAAACAACGAAGGATCAGCTTTTTTATCAAATGCTTAATTAATTAGAGATTCATGACCCTATGTACACACTGGAAGGACGGGTATAGATATAGATGTTGAATCGTGCAAATAAATATACTTTACCAAAAGATCAACCTCCACATGTTGCTTTATATCACAACAGATGTTAATATGTTTGGAATGTTTGCAACCTTTGTAGCAGCAAATGGGTGGACTAGGCAAAAAACAAAAAAAGACCAAAAAGGGATTCCTGGAGAGGTTCTTCACTTTAGGCAGTAAGCACATAATGCATTCTTATAACTAGTCAAAAATAAGGTTTTCCTTATTATCTAAAGATTGTTGTACAATCCCAAGCGAACATATGAACTGCTACCAAATGGTAGCTGGGTGATCTTGGCATAAACTAAGCAGCCTAACTAATCCAACCTTACCTATAGGTAAGGTATATCCATGGATTGATTACCGAAACTAAAACAAACATAATTCAATCTGTTTTAATGAGACCAGAATCAGATAACTTTTTGATAATTTTCGTACTTTTTTGATTTTTTATACCAAACGCCAAAGTTTAAGCTTAAGATCGATTGTTTATTTTTCCTGAATTCCCGCGGTTTACCAAATTACTGCTAGGCTTGGATTTTTTTAATTTGTTATGCTTTTTTTGAAAAACTTATAATAAATTAAAGATTGAAAAAAATTTATTAATTTTTTTTTTTTTTTAATTGGAAAAATAACTTATTTTTTACCAAATAGCACAATTTATAAAATAATACTTAAAAAAAATAAAAGTAATACATATTTTTATTTAAAATCTTACTGAAAAAATACTTAGCTGATGAAACTTTCAGAGATTGTTTGGAACCCTGTTCTAAGTTTAAAACCGAGTTTTCGTATTCGGGGGGAGCGGCAAGTTACCCTTCCCTGCCTAAAAGTGGTTTGTGCGGTTTTTGCATGATTTCTTTTTTGCTATTATTTAGATTTATATTTTCTAGACTTTTTATCCTAGGAAAGCGATGGTGGACTCTTTTTAAAGATAATTTCATATACTTTCAAACAGTATTTGGGTGTTTTTTCGAAAAATCCTACCGATTTTACGGTAGAAGCAGATTTTGCGATTTCCACTTTTTTAACTTTTAATAGTCATTGTGCTTGAATCAATTGATCTATGATCTTAATTTAAGTTTTATTGATAGATAATTTTACTGTCAATAACACTAGTTTACAAATTTTAGGGTTATCGAGTGAAACTTGAAAATGAAGTGTTTTTTAGGATAATTTTGGGTCGTGAAACATGGAAATTACATTCATTTTTCTTTGGCTTAAGAGATTTTTTCGAAAAATAGGTTTTTGGGTACTTTTCCAGTTATTCGTCAATATCTCGTGAACAAAATTTTGTATCGATATGAGAAGCGAATAGATCGAAAGGTATTAATGTGATTTTTAAGCTGATATATATATGCAGATAAAGTAAAAATTTTTGAAGTTACAAGCAACCAAAGTCAAAAAAAAACATTTTCGAAAATTTTTCAAAATTACATATTTCAAGAAAAAATTTTTTTTTTAATTATTTAAGCTTTGAGTTGAAACAAAATTCTATTACGAACATTTCGAGACTAAGATCTTTAAAATTTGGTAAGAGCTATAGATGCTATGAAGCATGTACGAAAACTGCGAAAGTTACAATTAACACTCCATAACACTTTTTGTCGAAACAAAATTTGTCACTGAACGTTTTTCGTTTGCGTTCAGTTACGTATTCACGACGAATAACTGAAAAATGTACCCAAAAACATGATTTTCGAAAAAATTTTAAAAACGGTTCTTAAGAATGAAAAATGATTGTAATTTATGTGTTTCTCGATCCAAAATTACCCTAAAAATCACTTTTAGACGAAGGCTCATTTTTTGTGTAAACTAGTGTAATTTTTGCTAACCACATTTTGGCTGTAGCGGCAAAACAGCACAGCTTTTGTTCTGCTGGCGCCATCTATGGATCACTGCTGACATCAAGAAACAAAAAAACAAACAATACCAATTCTGCGTACCACATGCTTAAAAAGTTTGTGACGAATCGTTTGGCTACGTTTTTTATATGAAGTTTGGCCTTAAAGAAAAAACTTTCCGGCCGGGATCTGGTTGTGATGGATAATTTCATTAAAACCCGGCTTACTTTATCTCCACTTTTTTGCTGTAGGGACGTTATCAAATACCCTTTCCTAATCATATATCTAAAAGTCAGTATAATAAAAACCAGCCTCAATAATATGTTGAAAGAAAGCTACCAAAACATTTAAACGTTAAATTACAAAATACTTTCGAGTTAAGGCCACTTAAATATTAAACAATTCCAAGAAAACCTGCGTCCTCGTTCCCAACTCTATTCACCATTAGCTGTACCTTATACAAGGTCGCATAGCAACAAGTTCGTTGAGTGAGTAATGCTGAGTGAGTATACAATTAAAAGTTTAAACATAAAAATGCTGAAACTTTAACACTTTTCTATTAAAACATTTACAATGGATTTATTTTTTCTATATACTTCACAGTTACGCTCTTCTAGGCTTGCTACATAGTTTTGTATCTTTATCTAAGCCATTGTCATCATCTCATTAAGCTTGATTTTGCCTGATTTGTAGTTGAAAAGTCAAGAGAAAAGACGCGTAGCGCATTGTAAAGAAATAATTAACTTTCGTGTTGCAAGTTTAAATGATATGCCTCAAGGCTGCAAGACTGTGCAATCAGTGGCAGACAGGCAAGCAAATTGCAAAAGGCCAAGAAGCTGCAAGAACAACTGTTGGGACGAAACTCTCGGATTGTTGTACTAAGGTCTGGCACACGGCTGAGATACACGTGCCTCTACACCTGAGCCGGTATTTCATGTGTGAAGCTGTCATAAGGAGAGGGCAGCTGGGTGTTGCCACCGTGTTGCGCGCACGGCCTTTTTCTCGTTTCCCGGGCAAAGCCCAAAACGTTCGTTGTTGTTGTTGTTCTGAAAACAAAGTTAATCCGGGCACGTTTTAGCTGTAATTAAGCGTCATTTGAAATCCTTCAACGAAAATAAATGTGGCATTTACGTAAGTTGACTTAAGTATCTCTATATATAGTATAATATATACCATAGTACATTTAATCCTGGCCTGGGTCAAGGTTAACATCAGGTGAACTGACGGGTCATAACTCAAAATCAATTTAACAAAGTATGTTATACGATATACCTGCGTTAGTTGTTGAAAGCTTAAAGTTTCAAAAGCATGTCAAAAACTTTTCAGCATGCAACACGAGGCATGACTAGCGCATACCAGAAGACAAATAAAAATACTGAAAAAAATACCTTTTTTTTAGTGAGTGTAGGATGATAGTCTTTCGCGTAAGAAAAGTGAAAGCACAACATTTTTTTTTAAGTTATCGTATTATCGTTAATCACACTTGAAACCCTTTTATCCTAGCAACAGGTTTTATTTTTCAATTTTAAACTATTTTTTAAGCTTATATTGTTAGCTTCAAAGTTTATTACTATTTTTTTTAGTATTTAGAGAGAGGGGTTTCTGCGAAATTTGACAATGTATAAATAAGTCAATCCTGAATTGAAAAAAATACAACGATTAAATGATACTTTAAAAAAAAAATTGAGATATATATATTTATACAATGTACCTGAACCTTAAGGTGTACCTACATAGGATATGTTATATACACTTCCCCAAATCCCGTCATAGATCCCCCAAGTTACCTTAAGTATCAGGGTGACTAGAATAGTCGTCCGTATCCGTTTGTATCTCAGATATGATAAGAGCTAGAGCAACCAAACTTTATTTTTATTTAAGGGGAGTTTATTTTGTTTATTATATTATTTTTATAGTTCGTGCAAATGTATGTAAAGGGTAAAAGGAGGCGTGACAGACCACTTAATTACATATATTCTTTATATCAGCATCAACAGCCGTATCGATATAACCATGTCCGTCTGTCCATATGAACAACAGGTTCCTAGAAACGGGACGGGAAAGGGACTAAAGAGTTCAAAATCCACCAAAAGATGCGCTTTTAGTCCGGCAGATCAAGTTTTTCAGAGTTATACACTATACTTAATATCGGATGGAAACTTCAAAAGCTATAGTTAGTTAACACCCCTTAGCCCAGAAGATGCTCGCTCTCATTTTTTTTTTAAACTAAGAAAACTCCTCGGGATGTCGCGAAATTAATATAAAAGCCTCACGGGGGTTGGTCTGTCAAGCATGGTGGCAAAGTGCCCTAGTTTTAATATCGGCTTTATATTATAAAACTTTTATAGAGAAATTACATAGCACCTCCAAAATTACTAAAAGTTTTAATGGCACAATTCTTTAATTTTTTAAGAACAGTACTAAATTTGATTTCAATCGGTTTACTATATCATATGGCCCTGATAGGACCGATCGATTGGAAAAAACTCTTTTAGGATATAATTCGCTTGTTTTTCTTTTGTTTATGACAGATAGTTGTAGGGTTGAAAAAAATCAATATGTTTTAAACTAAAAAAAGAAAGTTATAAAAATTATAATTATTAAATAATAGTTAAATATCGATTTTTAGTTAAAAATCGTAAAATAACATTTGCTTTAAATTGAAAATAAAATTAAAATATAAATATTTTTTGAACCAAGTCTTAAAAAAATTGTTAAATATAAATTGTTATTTAAAATTCGGGAAATAATCATTTTTTTCAATTTTATAAAATAAAAATTTAAAAAAAAATTTAATTTTTATTTCAATTTTATTTAAAAAATTATTGGTAAATTTTCCTTTAATAAATTTTTTTTTTTTGTGTTATTAATTGCTAACAATTATTAAATGAACAAAATTATGAAATAATAATTAAATATTAATACTTTTTTGAAAATTGCGAAATTACTCTTATTTCTACATTTTTTACAATAAAAATTTCATTAATTAAATTATTGGTAAATTTTTATTTTACAAATTTATTTTTTTTTTATATTGAACAAAGGGGCGATCGGCCTTCAAGGAAATGTGTTGAAGCATAAATATTAATGGTCCCAAAAATATTGAAAATTGAATTTAAACATTTCTTGAACCTTTCGTTAGTTAAGCTGTTTGGAAATATATTTCAATTAAATGTTTATTTTCTGTTATCCTTAATATTGATGCTTGAATTAGGAGTCGTATAAGGAATAGATCACATAACTGCACTGAATTTTTAAAAAATTAATAAATAATAGTTTTTCTTCATATTATTTTAGTAATTATAAGAGTTTCCATCGCTACTTTATGAAGAAATCGTAACCAAATTTTGGGATATCGAGAGTTTTTTAGAGCTAACCATGCTCTGCAGCTTTTTGAAATACAGCCATATAACCAAATAGACAAAAGTTAACTCATCAATAATAAAATAATAATAAATAACTAATACTAAAATAATAAATAATAATAAAAAAATCTGCGTGACCATTGAGAGACGCAAATGGAATTGGATTGGGCACACTCTGCGAAGAGAGGACGAGAACATTGCTAAAATGGCCTTCTAGGGGAACCCACAAGGCAGTAGACAACGGGGAAGACCCCGCCAAACCTGGTATCGAACGATCATCTCTGAAATCCTGGAGCGAAATACGGAACCTAGCCAAGGACAGTGGAGAGTGAAAAAGATTCGTCGGCATACTATGCTCGTTATGAGCTGCATCTTGTTTTGAATATATGTAGTTTACTGTAGTCAAATTACTATTTTTTTTATTAGTTATGCAGTTATACTATTATTTTGTGCTTGTTTTTGCCCTATGCTCGGATAAGAGCGATACAATTAATTAATTAATCGTATCAAGGAATAAATAATACAAAAATGTCCACCACTATCCAATATTAAGGATAACATTTGTAGTACCAATCAAAATTTTAAACCAAAACCATACAGAAAACAAAACCTATTCAATATTTGAGTAACTATAAACGAAAACCTAAACTCTGTGCCTTTTGGCGCATGGCTCTGGCTCTAAACGTAACCTATACCCAGTGGTTTCAACAAAACCAGCTCCTT
Source organism: Chymomyza fuscimana (assembly GCA_949987675.1). Taxonomy (NCBI): domain Eukaryota; kingdom Metazoa; phylum Arthropoda; class Insecta; order Diptera; family Drosophilidae; genus Chymomyza; species Chymomyza fuscimana. The sequence continues at coordinate 71,137,619 of OX465089.1, forward strand.
AATTTCCAGGACTAAACTAACAATAAAGTGTCTGAAATTTCAATGCAACAATATTGCGTGCTCTAATTATTTCTCAAATGGCAGCCAAATGAACGTGCTGTAAGATATTGAGCTACTGTTTTAATGGATGCCGTATCCAGGGTATTGTTGTACCCTTTCGCTATGCTTTTAATTAGGTCATCCTTTATTAACTGGAAAATCAAGCATCAACGTTGTTTGGCACTTTTTGTTTTTTTTATGTTAATAAAGCTCATGCGCATTGGCTTGTAAACTCATCTGTAATTGGATTGACCATAGCTGATTTTCATTTTTGTCGGCTACTGCTCTAGCTTGCCATACGTAGGGTGATTTTTTGGACGTAGATATATGTAAAGTTGGGGAAATGTGTATACGGAAAATTAGCTATATAGCTTGATATATTTAAATAAATGGCTAAGTTATTCATGCAAACTAGACCATTTCTCCGACATTTTAAAAGATCCATACGAAGGTTTGAATTTGGAATAACTTTAGTTTATATATCTGCTGAAATCTTGTTGATCTGAATAGCTCAGCGGAATTACTGCGATGGGGGTATGCAAGTGACGCCTTACTGATACAACTATCGACCTAGAAAGGCTAGGGATTCCAAATCATTATAAGAATAAGGTAAAGACGCGTAAAGTTATTCTCATAGTCACCTTCGCAGACGTTGGTGGCATTGATACCAGCAAAAAAGCACCAGCTGATGTGTTTTTCGGAAAGAAGAATTTTAAGTTAAAATGAAGGTTAGGTTGAAAGGATGGAAATACCGCAGGTCCGTGCTTCCAAGTGGGATCAGTTTTCCGATTTTCTACAAAATAAACTGCTAAAAATGCAAGATTTTGTTCAAAAATTTATCTTTAAAATTTTATCAAAAAAGATGTTTAGTAAATTCAAAATTTTCTCTAGAATTGAATATTAAAAAAAAAAAATACGTACTATTCAGAACGTTTTAAAAAAAATTCCTGTACTTTATGGTACAAGGGTATATTAAGATTGTGCAAGCCAAAAATGTATGCAACATACAGAAGGAGTCATCGGAGACACCCCAAAGTTACCTAAAGTTTAATCAGGGTGACTAGAGAAGTCGAGATACCCATGTCCGTCTGTCTGTCTGTCCGTCTTTCCGTTTGTCCGTCTAGATCTCAGAGCTGGAGCAACCAAACTTTCAGATTGGATGCCAATTTTCATAACGGGAGACAAATTTATTTCATTTTTTTGCTATCGGGGTCACATAATATAGCTGTTTCGGAGGACCTGGAAAAATCCAAAAGTTTTAGATGGATACTTCGTTTGTTTATAAAGATAACGTAAGCAAAATTGGTGTTTGGTAGTTTTCTAGACTTCCCCGGCACTGTACCAAATTTGATCAAAATCAGTTGACTATATCATATAGCCTCCATAGGACCGATCAGTTAAAAAGGCGTGTTTTGTGCAAAATTCGTTATGTTTCGTGTTTTTATGAAGATATCCTAACAAAAATTGGTATTTGACAGTTTTTTAGAGTTCCTAGCTATATTACAAAGACAAATTTTTGTTTCTCAAAATTAATTGTTAATCAATATACCGGATTTGAAACTGTAGGTCCCTGTTCTCTTCGAACAGTTATTAATACAGATCCGCATGCTCCACCTAGGGGCGACTGACAAAATAGCTAAGTCCGGGAAAAATACAGCTACAGGGTATCCCAAAGTCGTCCGCGCCCGACTTTAACGTACGCCATCTTTTTATTATTATTAAAGTTATTATTTCTTTAATTAAAAAATTATTATTTCATAAATTTTTATTTTTTATTATTTCATTAATTATTTTTTAATTTAATTTAAAATTTAGTTATCACCACTTTTCTATGCTCCTGAACTCAATGCAAAAATTACTCAAGCTATTTTTATTTTTCGGATGGTTAATGTTCATTTTAACATTTTTTGTCAAAGGGCTGAATAAGGTACTGAAAACGGCCCCCAGCGATTTTTGAAAACTAATGATGCAGTTCGATGCATATGGCAAAATAAAAATTGAACTCAAAATTTCAATTTTAAAACTTAACGCGTTGCGGCTTAATGTAAAAAAACGTGTTTTTCGTTTTTATTTAATTGTGTCTAAACTACTGAAAATTTTTTAATGTTTTTTTTTAAAAAAATATGAAAAAAAATTTTTTCTTAAAAGATGTCAAAAATTATAAGTAATAAATTTTTGTAATATTTTATAGAATATTCTTGTTTTTATGATGAAAAAAACTGATTTATTTTGTAGGTAAATATTAACATTGCTCACAAACAATTTTTTAATTATTTAAAAAAAAAAACTTTTAAAAGTTACTATGAATACCATGACTGCATCTTAAAGTATTCAAGGTCACAAAAATCGATTTCTTGCACATATAACTTTTTAAGCACTCAAAATAGTGGTCTGATAATAAGTTGTTACCAAAAAATGTAAGCCCAACACTGATTATTTATATTTATATTTTTTTTTAGACGTTAGGCATATCTCCTATGCAAGTAAACAATTTCAAAACAATTTCTTTTCAACGAAAGACCAAATTTTGAAGTTTTAGTTTTTTTTAAATTTTGTTGAAAATGGAACTAGTCTAATGGACCTATTCTTTTTGACAATTAAAGCTTATAAATTATGAGCACCGATTATTTATCGAGTTATGGAAAACTGAATGTTTTGATTTTAGATGTTTCATTGGCAAGCCATATCTAAGAGACTAAAAAGATTTGAAAAATTTTTTTCAATAAAAATAAAATTTAAAAAACTAAAATAGAGTTTCAAAATTTTGAGTTCTTTTTAAATTTTTTTTAACAAGTTTTAAATTTTTAAATTTAAGTATTAAACTAAATGACTACCTATTCTAGTATCAAAGAAAAATTATGAATATGTATGTCTTACGCATCAAAAGCCAACAAAAAATCACCCTATACCCACACACATTGCGCTGCATTCATTTGTATGCGCTACGGATACTTGGCACTCTAAACTCGGAACAACAAAACAAACCTCTTCAAATCACTCACTTGTGTACTCACCCACCCGAACTGTCCGTCCTGCTGTCCGGAATACTGCATTTTGACAGTCTATTGTGAATTGGTTTGTTGGCATATTCAAAACATAAACCCAACATTGCTTGCGGTTTTGACAGTTGCTTCAATATTTTAAGTGCTTTGCGGTTGAACTTTGACATTTAATTCTAGTATCTCTTTGGGGGCCAATTAAGTGAATTATTCAGGAAAGTATTTCGAATTGTATTAACTGCATTGCAGCAGCAGTGGCAGCTTCAATACAATATATGCACATAGATAGCAGTTTATTAAATATTGGTCAACTTGTTGGGTCCAAAAGCAAAAGCTTCCAAAACAAAATGCTGCCTCAAGCTGTTGCCACATAAGAACGCTGTGGGCGGAACATAAAAATGACTATATAAGTACATAGCAGCTTGTGGCACGCTCCACATACAATGTGCAAATAAATGTTACAGGGTCACGTACTATTTGTTAAATATTTCGATACCATACACGTATCATCGAAATTGAATATATTTATTTATTTATGTGGCTGTTTGTGCAAGCTCGGGTAACTGGCAACATGTAGCAAGTAATATCTATATACAAAAGTACATAGAACTAGAGGACACTGCGGCAACTTCATGATAAGCTAGACAAACATACTGTCCTACACACACACACACACATTCTAACTCCCACACACGCCTACAAAAAGAGACAAGTTATCAACAACATTTGAGTAATAGCATTACAATTGCTAAGCTCTGTATGGGAGGGCAGGTTGTAAAGTTAGCGGCCTTGTAAAGAAGGCATCAGATTTTTTTTGTAAAAATAAATGTGGAGTTGCAACCCGACTTTAATATACCCTGTAGTTTTTTTCCATTACACGCTGCTAAATTATTGCACGAAACAGGAGCGTGCTATCCCCGCAAAGTAAAAGGGATTTTTTTATTTAAGTCTAAACTTACCGATTTTGGGGAATGGCAGGTTTTTAAATAAACTGCACAGTGAGCTAATGAAGTTCCTAGCTCCGCAAAATTAATAACTTCAAAAGTATACCATTTAACTACTGTTGAGTGGTGTCTCGCCCACGGCGCCAACGCGGTCCACTTATGACAAGTCTTCGTTCAGTCAAGTTCTCTCACTAACTGATTTGAGCCGGTCAAATGCTTGACTGCAGAAGCTATTGCAGTAGCTGCTACAGTCCAGCATGTGGCTGGCTCAAGCCGCATTTCGTGCAGGTGCGAGCGAGACAAACACACAGTATATAAGATCCGTTACTGGAAGTGCGACTGACAAGCACCCCAGTAGGAATTATTGGAACAGTCGGCGCGTTGCGGAATATTTCTATTTTGCGACGCAACAACTACACAGCACACATTCTTTTTTAAAAAATTACGGGAGGAAATTACGTATAAATTACGTGTTTAAAATATTTAATAATTAAACTAAATAAATTGTTTACAGAGGCTTTCAGACTAGCCAAAAGTCGTGACTGTAGTAATTCTACTAGGCAGCACAAAATAAGCAGTGACATCTAGAAAAGAATAAAATCTTACACTCTCCACTTATACAAATTCACTTTACCATCCTCATAAGTCTTCAAGGGTAAATTTATTAGAAACATATTCAATATTAAACGTAATGGAGTCTCCCTAAGGATAGAATCTATCCTTAGAGTCACTAACTGAGAGGTTCCCTAATAAATTCATGCCTCTACGCCTATTATTTGTAAAACTCCTGAAAATAGACACTCGCATTGCTGATTATCAAATTTCCTAAACCATATTTCCTTCCACGAAGCAATTTTTTCAAGCTTAGTAAAGATAAATGTCTTAAGAAACGGTCCAAATTGCTGCTTTGTGGAAAATACCTTTTTTTGAAATGCGCTTTGTCTTGATTTGAATAGGAATTTGAAATAGTAAAAGAAATGTTCAAGGTAATCGATATGTACTATGAACTCGGCTTTTTAAAAGACCGTTGCCACCTACATTTTGGCTGATCTTGCTCTTCACGGTGTCGATTACTTAGAAAAAAAACTAATGCTTCGACTTGCAAAGGATTAAATCTCTAAACACTCTTTTGAAGTCGATCACCTTTGTTGTTGACTATGAGGAGGAAACATTCAGAAGAGAAATTACAAAATTCTGCACAATCTAGCGTACCTTCATACAACAAATGTCCAAGATTATTCCATGAATTTTGTCATCCATTTTTTTGTCAATGGCTGTCCAGTATTTAATGGCTATTATCGACGGTAAAAAGAACTACAGGGTAGTATCAAAAAGTAGGCGGGCTGGATTTTGTAGCGCGAACGGAACGATGAATGGCGGTCGGACCACCTGGGCGTGGTAGTGGGGAGCCTTCCGAAGAAATTTACGTTTATTTTTCTTAGTTTCGCGTGAGCCAATAAATTCCGCATTAAATTTGGCAAAACCGTGATGGATGTCCTCGGAATGGGCGGGAGCTTGTCAAGGTCGATCAGCGCGCTGGTCGCCAAACAACTTCAAGGATTGGATGTGGCGGAAATGCTGGATTCTAACCGGCGCACAGACGTATGTTTGTTTGATTGTTGATGAATTAGAAATTTCGTACGTTAGCGTCCAAAAAATGATTGCCGAATATTTGGCCAAGCGAAAAGTGTGCTCAAAGTTTGTGGCTCGAGAAAACGCACAAGGGTAGCCACTTTGACACTCCCTACCTGACACCTGCCTTCCCTGCATAAACATAGTCCAATTCCTTGTTTTTTAACCGAGATAAGCTTTCACTAAAACTGCGCAGGCTGACAGAGATTACCAAAACTTATCAGGTTATAGAAAATTCCAAAAATAAGTAGCACATTTGCCAATGTGACTTTTGTCCTAGACCCATAACTTTTACGCCTGCCCTCGCATATAAAGTTTATACAAGTAATTGAGCAATTATCTTGAAAACTTTACAAGTCTTAATGAAAGCATATATCATGATTTCTTAAGTTTAGTCTGGCAGAGCATAGATAACACTCCCAGGTATAAGTCACAAGGACTAACGTTGCAACATCTTTAAGCAAAACTTTGGCATTTCCATTTTAGTGAATTATTAAGAGTTACCTAACAGCGAAAGTCGATATCGAGCGTGTTGCAGCAGCGTAACATTTGCCATCCTTAAATATTCAGGCGCTTCTACAGGCACTTTGTGTATGTGTGTGTGTATCTATGTGTGTGTGTGGCAACCATTTTTGTGTATATACGTCAGGGCTTTAAAGGCAGCACATGGAGCATGGCTTGTTGCTAGTCTTTTTATACCCTGTAGCCATCAAATGGATAAAAGAGAATATATGCTTTTTTGTAAATTTATGTAACTGATTTATTTTTATTTCTATATTAAAAATAAAAAACTTTTAAAAATTATAAGGGCAAAAAGTTAATACACAAAGCTTGGAACACAGTGGTTTTATCAAATTGAAAGGTGGAAACGCAATTTATATGTAAGCTTGGGGTGCTTAATGTTAAATGTTACAATTATTTCGGTTTTAGCTGTTTAAAAAATTATAGTAAATTGCATCCCTCGCTTTTTTTACTATAATTGAATTATTTTATTAACAATTTAATTTCTAATTTAATCTTATTCCAAATTAATTAGTCGTAATTTTATACTTTTTAGTTCGGTTTACTATTAAAGCGTTTTTTTTTAGTTTTTTTAAACTATAATTTTTTATTTTAAGACTAAAAACAAACATGGACTTTTGTCAACAAGCCTACTAATTATTTTGAAAAACCGTTGCATACTCTTAGTGTACATTTTATTTTTTAAATCCTGATGATCCTAGTCAGGACATTAGAACCAAGTTATTAAATAATTGTATTGTCATCAGTCCTTGACACGTGTGCAAATTTTCAAGATGATAAGACTTCTTGAAATTGGTGAAAATGAAGCTGAAAGATTTCGTTACATACATACATACATTCATACTGGTCAAGCTAATAAAAGCATGTTAGTAAAACGTAAACCTTCCTTTGTCATCAGAGACCTTTTGCAAAAGTTCAGGAATTGGTTTTATCAATTTTTTCTATGTTTTCTGTAAAATTTCCTTACAACGCCTTTTTTTGTCAACCATTGTCTCTTCTGGCGATCTTGATCAATAGCCAAGTGCTATGGTAACTGGAAAATTTAAGTTTTTATGAAAAATTTATATATTTTAAAGAGTTAATTTATACAAAATGTCAACCTCTATTTCTTATTTGTTTTTAATAGGTTGACGTGACTCTACACGGCAAATACTGGTCCTATAAACTTTTACGCATGCCTGTTCTGGAAATCCATTTCAATTCCGAGTTTTAGATATGATGGAATGTTGTGATATATAATGAAGTGAATTTTGGTAAATTTTATTGGAGATGTGAGTTAAAATATTTATATTATTACCTAAATTTTTTCACGTTTTTACCTTATTTCAATGATAGTATAGGGTGGGCCATCTTTTGGTTTGGTTGTTAAGCACTCATAATTCGGAACATACCGAACAATGCGTAAAAGTGGTAAAGGCGTACATTGTTGAGGCCAGTCACGACGAGTCGCCGGGAACATCGAGTTAAAATATTTATATTATTACCTAAATTTTTTCACGTTTTTACCTTATTTCAATGATAGTATAGGGTGGGCCATCTTTTGGTTTGGTTGTTAAGCACTCATAATTCGGAACATACCGAACAATGCGTAAAAGTGGTAAAGGCGTACATTGTTGAGGCCAGTGACGACGAGTCGCCGGGAACATCGCCGCACCATCATTCGCAAAAATTACACCTTACTAGGAACACTTTGCGTCGAATTTTGCATGCGGATCCGCTTACAAGATTCAAATGATGCAACAATTATTGTCAGCGTCGACTATTTGTTAAATGGATGGGAGAACAGCCATATGAGTTTTCGTCAAAAAAAAATTACGATGTTCGCATATAGGCCTGTAGAGCCAGCCGCGGCGGCCATTTGAGCGATATTAATTTTCATACATAAATGTGTAGTTTCAAACTTGCATTTGGTATATATTTATTTATTTATTTAAATATCAATTATAATACAATAATAATACTATAACTAATAAAGATTAGGGCAACGAGTAACTAGACATTTTCCCAATTTCGTTGGAAACTAATAAAACAAATAAAATGCAATTAACAAACAAACAGATGGCCCACCCTATATTTACATTACACCCGCACATTTCTGTTTCTTTTTCGAATTCCTAGCAATAAAAAATTGGATTTGGGACCAGAGCGCGTGGCTAAATAAACCAGGTTTCTCTTGTCACTTATATATATTGCAAAATCTACAATAACCTTCGTTATATATAGTATAAACAGGGTATACAAATATGGGTTTGTTATATGTTCTATGATAAAAGCTTTATGAGCGTAGTAAATTTATTCACCGTTTAAACAGTACCTACAATTTGTTCAGTCAATACAAATGTTAGCATAAAAAAATTAATTTAATTTGTTTAAATAAAATAACATTGACTTTTTTTTTTTTTTGTAAATATGTAATTGTATTACTTTATGCAAATAACATTTTTTTTTTGTCAAAATTAATGCAAACAAATGAATAAATTAAAGTAGCAAAAAACATAAATTTTTCAACTGTATTAAATACTTAATTATAATGTTAGAAATAACTCAAAAAGGCATATGTAGCAAAATATGCTTGTTTATTATATTGTTCAACAATTAAATAAAATTTATTTTCAGGAGCTAATAAATAATTACATTGTCTATTATTATTCTATTGAGTTTTTTTCAGAGCCTTGTTTGTTGTAGCTCTTTTCCATTATGCAGGCCACAAACAAAAAGCGGTGTGAACTTTACATTATATTGGGCTATCGAGGCACAAAAATCTAAAATCTGACGTGATGATTTTTTTATTATGTTATAATAATATAAGTTTTTTTTAAATATTTACTATAATTTGCCGATACCTAACTTATACCCAATAGAGTCGAGGTTATTTTAGGTTTATCTAATGTAACAAGATGAAAATTTTGAGGCGAGTAGTGGTTCGCAAGCAATTTGTGCTGTAATGGAAAAGTCCTTATATGCAAAAAAAAAAAAGGTTTTAATAAGTCCACCATAACTAAGAGATTGTTTATTGAGATTTTTAAAATGTATGGAAAGATGTGCGCTGTTTACATTATATAAGTTTATGTGTAGTTTCTTTTTGCGTGAATGACATCATCTTCGGAAATTTCAATATCTTAGCTGAGCCGATTATGTATAATATTATTTCATGAAACGTGGATTGTGTTTTTTTGTGTTCAGTATCTCAACGAAGCAACGACTCAATAATATAGGTTCGCTTTCAAAAAAGCTAGTTGGACCCATGATTGCGTATGCGTATATGCTCCTACAAAGTAGATAGATTTGAAAAAATACATTTTTGAAGAACATGTCGCCACTTACATTTATAGCTCCTGGACACATTTCCAGATTAAGGTGAACTCGGGCACCAGCGCAACGCAAAATATGAGAAAGAGCTCGATGGGGTGCGACACGATGGGTGCTGTCAAAAGGGCACACAAAGGACTCTAGCACTTGTACCGTTGTGGCCGCTCCAGCCATTATTTTTCGTCCAAAATTGTTGCACATCTAAAAAAAAAATGAAAAAAATAATTACATTAAAAACAATTTTTTTTTCTTTTTACCTTACATTTATTTAAAACAATACTTTTTGTTAACCAGTAGCTAACAACCGCTCCAAACAAAACTTAGCACTGAACTGAAATTGAAAAAATATCACATCAGCTCTGTGTAAATGAAATAGACAAGGGCTACTTTGATGTACGAAATTTAAAAAAAAATTCTACAAAGCCTACCTCGACTTTAAACTTTCATGAACCTATTAAATAGTGTCGTTATCTGGGGACGAGCCATGAGCTTTCGTCTGTACTTCGAAGCGCTGAACTCGCAACCGCTAAAAGAATTGAATTCTACCTAAACCTTAAAAAAACCCACAAAATATTTTTCCGAGACTGATTTTCCGGCGATGTTTTTTGTAATCAATGAATTCGAAGACAGCATGTCAGGACTCTTACCTAACTTTAAATAAGAGGTATTTTGGAGATTATCTCAGAATTCTGACGTGCTAGGGTTTTTGGGCCTAGTATTCGGATTCAGCGACCCCAAAAAACATCGTTGAAAACATAAATCGAAAAAAAAATTTATTCTGCTCTTTAGGTTATCCAGGAACTCTGCATTGGTGTTTCCAATTCTCAGAAAAAAAGTGTTTTTCCAAAATAGCTTTCAATTACTTCTTCAATTGGGCTTTTTTCTCTTCTTTCGGTTCAAAAGAGTCTCCCCGCAGCGCCCTCTTGAGGTAAGGGGGCAGACCTAGTTGGGACGTCCAAAAAAGCTTTTACTTAGGAGTTTAAAAAAAATTATTAACAAATATTTTCCTACGTTCAAGAAAATATTGTAACTTATTCATAGCTAAGTATTGAGAAATATCTGGGATACAGCAAAATTTCGAGGGGTCTAAAACAAGAGTTTCGCCGCGATCATCTTAGATTAAAAACCAAAAACGGATTATTAGTTAATGATGTAATGTTCCTGATGGACGGTGGAATTTCTTCGAAAAATTGTAGATGTTGAGATCTAAATTTTATTATTGGACAAAAATTCACTCACATTTTCGGATATTTCAAATATTTTTTATTAATATTTATATATGTAATTATAAAAAACAACTGAATTCTATATAAAAAAAAATGTTCTTGAAAAAAAATTCTTCGTCCATCCGGGGGCAATTATAAAGAATGAGATTATATTGAATAAGTGAGAATAATTTCAGACTTATTGGTAAAGCCGATTTCAAGTCACAGTGATCACCGATTTCGAAAACATGGTTTAGGATAATTGCGTTTAAAGTTCTAGGATAGATTTAAATTCACTACATGCCAAATATTATACATTAGAGACAGCTTCGTTTTAAGTCATCTCCGAAAATACTTTTAAAATAATCTACTTTTAGCAAATCGGTTTTCTCAAAGTCTAACTAGGTCTGCCAGTCTCGGTGTTAAATCTGGCAAATATGCGTCAAGGTATTTGCGAAATGATAACAAATACCTACCAAAGGAGATTTAACTTTCCTTAGGTACACCTGGTTTTCACTGATTCTTTTGGCACACCAAGAGGTCAAACCAAGCACCCATTCTTTGATTTGATGGTGTTCATCAGATGACGCGCTTTTTCTTCGGTGTCTTCGGGGACCATTGATACCATATGTATGCTCATGTTTTCGACAGAGCCTGTTCGCTGAAGGCCTTTTACATCATTATTGTTGTTGAAGCGTATCTAAGAAATAAGAAATAGAGATAAACGGCCGTGCTCCGCAAAACGAAAGCGAATAAAATATTCCGATTTGTTTTCAAAAAACCACATGTTTGGTGATACCTATTTCACAAAATCGATTTTTTTATGTAGTTTGAACCCGACTACTTTATTGCAAATGAAATCAAATCGAATTGTCAAAATGGGTGCAAAAGTTCACGTAATTTAAGCTGAAATAATTTGTTGAATACTCTTAGATTCCAGTTATGCCCATTTCAAGTTAGATACGTATTGCTAATTTTTTTTTTTTTTTTTAATCAACCAAAAAAGTAAGAATTTTTGGCATACACACATGGTTCATGTCTTGCATAAAAAAATTTTAATTGAAAGGTAGAGAGCTGTGCTAAAACGAGTAAGGGAAGCATGAGTAGAGCGCAACAGCAAAAAATTCGAATTTGGCCGGAGGTTAAAGTGGTAGAAATATTATTAATCAATTGAAAGTATGTATTAAGAAGTAATCGAAGGGTTCAGAGCCGTGCTAACAAAGGGCAAGGGAAATATGGAAAGATATCGACAGCAAAAAATGTGAAATTGAAAGCATGGAAAAATTAAAACGAATAAAATTTGTTCACTTTCGTTTAAAAAATTTAACACAGAAGACATTTTTGCCTAACAAAATTCAAAATAATTTCCTAGTATTTTATCGTTTATAAGTTCCAAACGCCTGTTTAGAGTCCATATTACATGACAGTGTAAATTTTGGTAACGATTAATAGATAAACAAAAATCGTTACATCGCAGGCTCCACTTTAATATTCATTTTACGAACCCCTACAACCATTAGAATCTGCGAGCAATCCATTACCACCAAAAATTCATTTACATAAAAAAAGCCCAGCAAAATGAAGTAAATATTTGTCTTTCACTGCAAATGGTTCGAAAAAATCCAAATGCACAACTTTTTTTTTTGGAAAAAAAAGGAAATTCATCAATTTTGGGTTTTGACCCCATGCATATTCATAGAAGTACTCAAGCATACTCAAGTGCATAGAAAAATCAGCAGTGCTGTAAAACGTTTTAAATTTTTCTTAAAGCTCGACGCACACAGAAAGTTGAGAAAATGGATGCAGTGTATCTAATATTCTGAGTCTCCCCTAAGAAAAGCTTGTTTTCTTTTTATGCCGTTGACAACGTCGCAGTCAAAATGTAAATCTAAGACTTTTTCGTTTACTGAAAAAGCAGCAAGGACAAAGGACAAGGGACAGGTATACAAAAAATACACACACACACAGAATTGCTTGAGACTGTGACGTAGTCGAGTGCTTGCAATCAAGTGAAAAGGATGTTGCGTGTAAATTTAGAATGTCTTATGTATAATTCATTATATATATACCAAATTGGGGGAGTGTCACAAGCCAAAAGGTTCTGCTGACATAGCCAAACTCTGCGTCTTGGTTTTGTTGTTCTCGCCCTGGTTCTGGTTCCGGTTGTTGGGACAGCTTGTGTAATAGTACAAGCTGTAGTTAAGCTTTAATCCCTAACATTATTTACATTTTTGATGGTCACCCATCACTTGCACAACATCTATTTGTGTTTTTTGCCCAACTTTAAATGGAAAATGCAACTGCAGCCGTGGGACTGTGGCCGGCATCCGGCATTTCCAGCAGTCATTAAGTTGCCAACAAAGACAGCAAAAACCGGAAATTGTTTACTATTATCACAGTAAATAACCCTAACTTGCCAAGTTGTACTAACCGAACTTGAGTTGGAACGACATTTACGAGTACTTTAAATGACAGCTTCAAGCTATCCTGCTGCAAAACTTGTTATCAAAGCAACAAGTGAAAGGACCGGACCAACTTGTAGGCCAGTCTCTGAAGTACCACTCTAAAATGCAATCAACATTAAATGCTTTCATTTTCTCCATAGCGCGACTGCGTTCTCCTAAGCCTTTGAGCAAATCAAGCGGCGGCAAACACGCCACAAAAGTCCTTATCGAGTACTCATATTCGTTGGGCAAAGGCATTTGAAAATTTTGCATTTGGCTTCGGCTACGGTTTGCAGTAATAAGTAAGTGAGCTGGTTGTAGTTACGATTTTGAAATACCCTGTACTTACAAGTAGTGTGTACTGAAATGATTTGTTAATATTTTAGTTAAATAAACCGTCGATATCAATAACGGCACCCACTGAAAAGTTTCCTTTTTACCTGCATATAGCGCCTGTAAAATTTAAAGACGATCTGAAAGTATTTGACGGGCGCGAGAATAGGTCAAAGGTCATAATTTTCACTTTTTCGTTTTTGACTGTATTGTTCTACATAAACTTTAAAAACTTATTTCCAAACAAACAAATTATGGTTCAAAAAGTCTCATATCTATTTAAAAATATATAGAGTCGGCCTGAATAAATTTGGTAAGCTCTAAAATTGATTAAATTGAATAATTACACCAATTTACATATAAAAAAAAATTGGTATCCTTAACATGTTTTAGTCGTACTACAGAAATGACATGCTAAAACCGAAAATGCAGTCAAAAATTTTTTTCATGACAGGGACTTTCAGATATTTTTTGAAAAAACTAATTTTCGAAATTAAAAAAAAAAGTGCCTCTACTTAACAGCAAATATCTCTGCTTATACTAAACTGATTTCGATCATTTTTATACTTGACCGTAGATAATTGAATTACCCATCGATTATATTTGGAAAATGTTTTTGTCAAACTTACGGCTTGGTCGCTATTTATGCATTCATATGAACATTCTTTATGACCTTTGACCTATTTCGCGTCCATCAAATACATTCGGATCGCCTTTAAATTTTACAGGCGCTATATGCATATAGAACGGAAAATCGTGAGATGTTGCAAAAATGGCTACCATTACATTAGTACATAGATTTTATATGAATTTTCTTTTAACGTTAATTGGTTTTTTATACCTTGGACCAAGGATCACCGAAGTGATGGATTTTAATTATTAAATAAAAATTGATAAATAATCGTGCGTTCTCAGCAAATTCGAATTCGTTTTGAAACCATATGTTTGGTGGTCCCAATTTCACTATAACGAATTTTTTATGTAGCTTGAATTAGACTAGTTGGTAGCAAGAGAAATTAAAACGAATTACCAAACAAGTTTTAAAAGAGAACGTATTTTTCTCTAGAGTTTTTTAGTACGGTTTGAAACCAAATGTCTTGTAAAAACCGTAGGTGCCACAGAACTTTCAGAGCCTTAATTTTTCGGACAACTGGTATTGACGCTTTTACGAGAAAAGAGTTGCTGCTGTTCATAAATAATATTGGTACATTTGTCTAAATTATATTATATGATTTTTAAGAGTGATTTAAGGAGGTTATTTTATTATTGATAACACGATAACTTGTATCGTTGAATAATTGAGAAAACTGAAATAAAAACGCATGATTGCTAAAATTTATGAAAATTTATTGATTTTAAATTTAACTGAGCATTAAATTGAATTTAAAAAAACAATAAAAGTTTAACTTTCCTGAGAAGTCAAAATTGTGGTTTTTTGTGATCGGTTTTTCTTGGTCGCCATACTAAAAATGAGTTGTTCGCGAAAATATTGAAAAAGTATATACGAAGATGGCAGAAAAATGCACTAAAAACAATTTAAATTAGATTCAATGACAAATCCACACAATAAAAATGTCATGTAAATAACATAGCAATGTAAAAAAATGAAAATAGATGTATGTCAACTTACAAGCCAAAAGCTATGACAACTTACATTTTTGAAGCCATTTTGGAATGCATTAAAAAAAAATTTGTCTATTCACTGTCCGAAAACCTTTTTTCATTATGAAAGTTCATTGAATTTCAGTTCCAGCACCTATATTTTCCTTAATTTTTTATTTTGATTTAATAACTTTTTAAGCGCAATCAAAAATAATTTTTTTTATTTTCCAATTTCTTTAAAAACAATTTTTATATTTTTTATGAGTCTGTTCGCATTAAAAACAAACTAAAATTGTTTACAGCGTATTTGCCATCGAAGACAGGTGGAATTTTGGTGTTTTCATTGCTGGAACATCAAAATCGACCAGGTGTCCCAACTTACAAGCCTTTCCCTAGCATAATTTCAAAATTTTCGCTTTCCATTTCTGATAAATAAATTTGAATATCCCGCCCAACTCATGAGTTTAAATGACAGCCCTATGGGTTGTCATCAGCTGTCAGTAGCATTGTGAATGGCAAAATGCATTTGTTTACATTTAGTTTTAGTTTTTCTTTAGATTTGAAAAATTTCTTCTAAAATGCTGTTTTGCATTTTTCTCCTCAAACTGCTATTCCAGCATGTTGCGCTGTTGATTTTATAATTTTGAACTAACTGCTAAACTATTGACATTCGCATCACTCACTAACATACCGCACGTTGCCACCTTGTGTCAAAAAGAGCACCAACATTTATTTATTTAATTGTGCAAAGTCAACTTAAATTATTAATTTGTAGTTTAAAATTATGTCAAATTAGAAACTTCGAAATTTAATTGGGTGGCAACTCCTTAACTGAGGACAGTTTTGCATGTTGACATTTGTTGAATTTGATATATTTAATTATAGAGATACAGATTCAGAAATTGAATAATCTTTTTAAATAAGTAACAGTTCCTTTGAATAAAACTGGTTTTATTGTTTTTTGTGTCACCCTTGTATATTTACATCAAGTTAGACAAAAAAAATTGTGGAATTGGAAGCTCGCAGAACCGAAAAAAATTGTTTTTTTGGTTTCTCGTTTTCCGGAACAGGGTTGAATGTTACTTAGTAAAAATTTCTAAGATTAGAAAAATATCTCTAGTATTAAAAAATTTTTGCGTCATTACACATGTTTTTTATACGCCTTTTTTAGTAGAAAATTTAAAAAATTTAAAAAAAAATTGTTGAAGTACGAATTTGTACAAGTACGTCATACTATCTATGTATCGGTCTATATGTTTTGCTTGTTTCTTAAAGTCGTATCATAAAATTTTCTAACAAACTCTTTTTCTCCATCTTTTTCAAGCTACATTTTTCCATCTTTATCACAATCTTTTACAATCTTTAAGCCTGATAACCATTTTTCATTTAAAATTTATACATCTACGGTTTCAAATTTAGTTCAAATTGGTTATGAACTATTTAAAAAAATTTTAACGTTACAAAGCGACAAATAAGACAGAGATGGATTAAATTCGAACTTAAACTTCTAATTCAAAACTACAAACTTATGGCTATTTAATAAGACCTTCAAGAATTTTAAAAAAGATCTATCGGGATAAGGTACCGAAAAGTGACCCCAACGATTTTTAAAAAGTAATGATTCACATCGATTCTTAGTTCAAAACAAATTTTCGCAAAATTACAGTTTTTCAATTTAACGTGTTTTGGCTTAATTAAGCCAAATTGCCAAAAATTATAATAAATTTTTTAAAAATGTAAAAAAATACATGTTTCTCAATATGATGAGAAAATTTTTTTATTTTGTAGTAAAATTTAGGATCTCTTAACTATTTACATTATGTGACGTAAGCCAAAGGATTACCTTTAACACAAAAAATGTAGTAAAAAAATGTGGTACAGTCGAGGCGGTGCCCGACAGTGGAATACCCTGTACCTTTTGTCTCGCAAACAATTTTTCCTGCATATTCCTTCTACGAACTTTCCAATTGGAATTTTTTTTTTTTGGTGAAATTCGATATTTATACCTATAAGTTCCCTAAATTTTTACCGATTTTGATGAAACTCGAATGTTACGTCAAAGAAGTTGTTTAAAGTATATGGGGTAAGTTTCAAGTTGGTATGTTGAGGGGTGTGGGAGAAAACACGGTAAATAGATTGCGGGGGGTGGGGGGACCGCATCGATAAAATTTGGATGTGGATTTGTTCATTAGAGCCACATGAATGAGCTTACCAAAAATTGTGATTCTAGGTCACTTGTAACCATAATTACGAGGAGTCAAATATTGACGCAGTTTATAGGCAATGGTGGTGAAATTTGAACATTTTTATACCCTGTACCTATAGGTACAAAGGGTATACTAGGTTTGTGCAATGTATGTAACGGACAGAAGGAGGCGTGGCAGACCCCAAGTCCTTTATACCAAAATGCTTATCATAACCTCGGGTAGCGATTGAGCCATGTCCGTCCGTCCGTCCGTCCGTCCGTCCGTCCGTCCGTCCGTCCGTCCGTCCGTCCGTATGAACGCCTAGATCTCAGAGACTATAAGAGCTAGAGACACGAAACTTTACCAGCTGGTGCGCATATTTCCTAAGCAGATGAAGTTTGTTGAATCATGTCAATATCTTCCCCCGTTCCCCCGTAGTAGAGTTTCGCGGTTTTTAGCCACACCGTTAAGTATTTTCACCTGAAATTTAACAGAGCGATGCGTTGTAGCTACATGCATCTATGTGTAAAATATGAACAAAATCGGACAAATACAACAGAAGTTATAGTCAAAAATGTGCAAATTTCACCACCCCTTGCCAATAAACTGCGTCAATATTTGACTCTACGCAATTATGGCTACAACTGACCTATAATCACAATTTTTGGTAAGCTCATTCATGCGGCTCTAATGAACAAATCCACATCCAAATTTTATCGATGCGGTCCCCCCACCCCCCGCAATCTATTTACCGTGTTTTCTCCCACACCCCTCAACATACCAACTTGAAACTTACCCCGTATACTTTTAATAAATTCTTTGTTGTAACATTCGAGTTTCATCAAAATGGGTAAAAATTTAGGGAACTTATAGGTATAAATATCGATTTTCACCAAAAAAAAATAAATTCCAATTGGAAAGTTCTTAGATGGAATATGCAGGAAACATTTTTTTGACACAAAAGGTACAGGGTATTCCACTGTCGGGCACCGCCTCGACTGTACCACATTTTTGACTATAACTTCTGTTGTATTTGTCAGATTTTGTTCATTTTTTACACATAGATGCATGTATGCGCAACGCATCGCTCTGCTAAATTTCAAATGAAAATATTAAACGGTGTGGCTAAAAACCGCGAAAATCTACAGCGGGGGAACGGGGGAAGATATTGACATGATTCAACAAACTTCATCTGCTTAGGAAATATGCGCACCAGCAGGTAAAGTTCCGTGTCTCTAGCTCTTATAGTCTCCGAGATCTAGGCGTTCATACGGACGGACGGACGGACGGACATGGCTCAATCGCTACCCGAGGTTATGATAAGCATTTTGGTATAAAGGACTTGGGGTCTGCCACGCCTCCTTCTGTCCGTTACATACATTGCACAAATCTAGTATACCCTTTGTACCTATAGGTACAGGGTATAAAAATGGCGTACGTTAAAGTCGGGAGCGGACGACTTTGGGATACCCTGTAAAATCCGGTAAATTGCTTACGAACACCAAAATACATTTGATTGCCAAATTAGATTATGATGCCTTCATAAACAACCAAAAACAGACGAATTTTTAATCAAAAACTTTTTTTCGACCGATCGGCCCTATGGGAGCTATATGATATAGTCAACCGATTTTGATAAAATTTGGTACAGTGCTGGGGGTTTCTAAAAAACTTCCGATTACCAATTTTGGTTATGATATCTTCATAAACAAACGAATTATCCATCTAAAACTTTTGCTTTTTTTCGAGGTCCTCGGAAACACCCCTATGGGAGCTATATAATGTAGTCCCGATATCAAAAAAATAAAATAAACTTGTCTCCTATGGATTAATAAGGGATCTTATCTGAAAGTTTGGTTGCTCTAGCTCTTACCATCTCTGAGATCTAGGCGTTCATACGGACAGACGGACAGTCGGACATGGGTATATCGACTTCTCTAGTCACTCGGATCATACTTTAGGTAACTTTGGGGGGTCTCCGACTTCTCCTTCTGTACGTTACATACATTTTCGGCTTGCACAAACACAATATACCCTTTGTACCATACGGTACAGGGTATAATGAACCAAGAGAATTCGAATTTTTCCGTGTATTTCGCTTAATGAGGCCAACATTTTTTGTAACCTTTTTTATATTCAATATTTTATTTCAATTTTTTTAGGTATTCTTACTTATTTGAAATTTTGTGCTTATCCGACGATCATGCGTAGAATATCGTTGGAAAGTAAACTAAAAGAAATTTAATAAAAAAGAACACCCAAAATTATGTTTTTTGATCATACCTTATGTTATCCAAATTTCCGATAAACTCTTGGGCAAAATTTTATAAATTCCGAAATATGTAATTTTGTATTTTTACAATTTTTGCACTTTTCTGGCTAGAGTTTTCTTTATGTACGTAGAATAGGAACAATAGGACAAGCAAATCGAACTTTGCTTCTAGTGCACCTGGGCAATATATGGTTGGTGCATTTTTTTCATGATATATTTTTTACTACCATGCAAAATTTTTTTCCAGTCATGTTTTGTGAAATGGATCAAAATAAATATAATAAATTATTCTCAAAATCACAATAAACGCCCAAAGGTAAAAACAATTTTTCAGCTTTAATTTTTTTCAACTTTATTTGAACAAATTTGCAAAATTAAATGAGTTTATTGTATTACTAGACCTACCAGTGGAAGAGAGCCAAAGTCGTCTTTGGAACAGAGACAAAAACTCTTTGTTGAGTTATGCTGAAAAAATGCATTATTTTATTAGTTTTTTGTCAGTTTTGAGCATTCCTTTGCTGGACTCATCGCATAAAGGAACATCAATTTCTGGCGAGATCGTGATATAAATTTAAAAATCTTTGAGACCGGATGCTTAGCGTAGGGTAGGATCATATTTTGCTTACGCAACCCAACTCTACGTTACGTGTTACGTTAATTTAGTGTTCCCTTTGGCATAAGCATCTTATGTTTTGCAATACCCTTGACACAGGGTATAGAAACACATATCGTACTTACTATAAGCAAATAAAACACGCGACCTGCAAGTCCATTTCGTGCAAGACTCTTGAGCGGCTTGGTCCTTGCTGCGCCCAAACAATGAATATCGATTGCTTCAAAGAAAACTTCTTAATGGTGCAATGACTTGTGACGCAGAGGGGCTGCAGCCAATGCAAACATACTAAAAGTCAATAAAAACAACAAGCCATAAAGCATGCTTTATTTCCAAGTATACATACTGGCACAATATGAAGGACATTTTAAAGGCTCAATTGTTGGTCACACGCAGCCCGAATTTGTGACATTTGAAAGCCTCCCAAACGGAAATGCCAACAATAAGCGCCTCGTTATTGTGCCTTTCGTAGAAATTTCCGATGGCACAAAAAAGCCAAATCCACAACACAGTTTGAGGCAAGTAAAAGCTCTTGCCGCAGCCTCAGCGCAACAAAGAGCATAATTTATGGCCAAAGTCGACCGGGTTATGGCGCATTGAGCAACCGCAATTTTGGCCATCAAAAAAAAAAAAAAATTAAACCACGGCAGTAATTGAAAAGTAACCCAACCAGGCCACTGAGTTGACATGAAATATATTGTGCCAAGACCAGCAGCACAGAGCAATCATAAAAACGATCAACACTTTGGCACAGATTTAATCGTCCTGGCCTGGCCTGGCATAATCGTCAGCTGCGTGGAACACCTGTAAACGTGCCGCACTTCCGGTAGCTGACGCCGCCATTAACTGTGCCATTTCCGCTTAAACCAACAACAGCAAGCAGCAAAAAGTGAAAATATATATTTAAAAAAAAAAAACTCTAGCATACTTACAGGCTGTGACGATATTTATCTAGACAAGTCGCAATTTGTGCACTTTGACTTAAAATACTCATACCAAATATAAAAATTATAATAATATTCATTTTTAAAACATGCTTTAGCCATTAAGAGCTTAAGCTGTGCATTAAATTATTAAAAAAGTTGCTTACCATTTGGCCAAGCCACAAAGTTGGTCAGAATATTTTCTTTAAAACTCAAAGCCAGCTAAATTGAATTAGGCTCTCATGGAGGGTGTGAGAATGGCCCCCGCTTGGTAGACCCCAAATCAGAGCTTATCTTAGCGTCCCGCTTCATCAATTAACTTGGCCAAAATGTGTACAACAAATTCAGTTTATTTAACTTGGCCGCAGTTCAAATTTAGTTTGCGTGTTTTGAGTGAGTTTGGTGCGTCTGTCTTGTTGTCTGGCTGTCAAAATGTCCGACAACTTCGGCTGTCAGTCAGTCTATCAGTCTGTCAGTTTGTTTGCCTACTTTATATTAGGAAGACATTTGCTTTTATTAGCTTAATTATGCAAAGCATTGGCATAATATACTGCTGCCCAGTCGACTCTCCTCCACTCCTGAGGAAGCTTGTCCCGGCCTAGAGTCCAAATAACTTGCGTAAACACTATATAGATACTTTTGTGTTAAGCCATAAAGTGTAGCTAATTCTACAGGTAAACGCTACAGCGTACAAACACGTGTATCTAATTTATACGCCCAGCGTAACTTGACATATTTAAACAAAATCTTATGGCTGTATAAGAAAACAGATGTACACTAAAGCATTTATTTTTGGAAAATAAAATGTAGATACAGAGAAATCTGAAGACTTTGTATACACTCTACCCACAGGGTCAAAGGCATCGCCTATCCGTCTGTATGAACACCTAAATCTCGGAATCTGAGCGCCGAGTTTCAGTTTTAAAGCCAACAGCTACTTCAATTTCTCCGATATTTATGGTCGGATTAGATTGATTTGCGCATACATTTTGTATATATATCCATCTGTATGAACACATAAATCTCGAAAGACATAAAAGCGTAAGGTACGTACCATAATTTGAACAGAAGACGCACATCATCAGTGCAAAGGGTTTCGAAAGGTAAAATTTAGGCGACTTTAAAATACTCTGCATCATCATTTAACCTAAGATCTCCTTTCATATATGTGTTTAAAGATAAAGTAAAAAAAATTTATCGAACGAGAATCGAAGCTGGGACTCGAGCCGGCTTTAAAAGTTTTGAGGCCAACACTCTGCCATTCCAGCTACTCTTCTGCTATTTAGGTGATTCTAACTCTCCGATCTACTTGATCTGCCTACACATACAAGGAAACCTCAAGTTTTTGGCGTTCATACGAACAGACGGACGGAAGTATGTCTGTCAGTTCATGACCCTCGGAATGATTTAAGACTCCTACAGGGATGCTGCCATAAGCCTCTTAACAGTGCACAATGGGCCTGCGTGGCCAGATTTTGGCCAAGAGCCCTCCAGACGAAATTCAAAATTTGGACACAATAACAATTTAATATGATTTTACACATATTAATGTATCCTATGCAAAAAAGAAATATTAAATTTTAATTACTGGTTCTTAAGTTTTATTTTTTTATTTTATATAAAGCTAGCTTATACTTAAAAAGATATAAACTACCAGTTACAAAAATAGAAAGCCATGGCTACCGGGGCCTTTAGCTAACTAATTATACCCTGTACCGTATGGTACAAAGGGTATATTGTGTTTGTGCAAGCCGAAAATGTATGTAACATACAGAAGGAGACGTCGGAGACCCCCCAAAGTTACCTAAAGTATGATCAGAGTGACTAGAGAGGTCGATATACCCATGTCCGTCTGTCCGTCTGTCCGTCTGTCCGTCTGACCGTCTGTCCGTATGAACGCCTAGATCTCAGAGATGGTAAGAGCTAGAGCAACCAAACTTTCAGATAAGATCCGTTATTTATCCATAGGAGACAAGTTTATTTTATTTTTTTGATATCGGGACTACATTATATAGCTCCCATAGGGGTGTTTCAGAGGACCTCGAAAAAAAGCAAAAGTTTTAGATGGATAATTCGTTTGCTTATGAAGATATCATAACCAAATTTGGCAATCGGAAGTTTTTTAGAAACCCCCAGCACTGTACCAAATTTTATCAAAATCGGTTGACTATATCATATAGCTCCCATAGGACCAATCGGTCGAAAATTTGTTTTATGTACAAAATTCGTTGTGTTTCGTTTGTTTGTGAAGATATTGTAACCAAATTTGGCGTTAAGGAGTTTTTTAGAGTTCCCAAGCACTGTACCGAATTTGATCAAAATCGGTTGACTATATCATATAGCTCTTATAGGACCAATCGGTCAAAAAATCGTTTTTTGTGCAAAATTCGTTGCGTTTCGTTTGTTTGTGAAGATATTATAACCAAATTTGGCATTTATAAGTTTTTAAGAGTTCCCAAGCACTGTACCAAATTTGATCAAAATCGGTTGACTATATCATATAGCTCCCATAGGACCAATCGGTCAAAAAATCGTGTTTTGTACAAAATTCGTTGTGTTTCGTTTATTTGTGAACATACCGTAACCACATTTGGCATTAAGAAGTTTTTTAGAGTTCCCAAGCACTGTACCAAATTTGATCAAAATCGGTTGACTATATCATATAGCTCCTATAGGATCGATCGGTCGAAAAATACGCTTTTTGTACAAAATTGGTTGTGTTTCGTTTGTTTGTCAAGATATTGTAACCAAATTTGGCATTCAGAAGTTTTTTAGAGATCTTCAACACTGTACCAAATTTTATCAAAATCGGTTGACTATATCATATAGCTCCCATAAAACCGATCGGTCGAAAAAAGGTTTTTGATTAAAAATTCGTCTGTTTTTGGTTGTTTATGAAGGTATCATAATCTAATTTGGCAATCAAATGTCTTTTGGTGTTCTTAAGCAATTTACCGGATTTGATTGCAAGCAGTGGTACAGGGTATCCCAAAGTCGTCCGCGCCCGACTTTAACGTACGCCATCTTTTTAAAAGTGTAGGGTGTAAAATTGTATTATTGTTAAATGCTCTTTTACTAAAATTAAATGTGTAATATTGTAATTAATGCTATTTAATTCTAAATTATGTGGTAAATTTTACATTTTTTGATGAAATCTAATATTAGTTTAGAGTTGCTTTGGTTTGGGTACGCGATGACAGAGAGGGGGTTCTGGTTTAGGAAAATGGAAGAACGGTGATGGGATAAGGCTGGGCAGGATGCTATTATATGCGTAATGTTTATGGGGGAGTTGTTACATAGTGGACAGGTGTTACTAAGTGTTGAATCTATGTAGTGAGCATTAGTTAATTTTGTATGACCAAGCCAGATTCTTGTAAGTTTTACTTGGTCAAGTCTTGAAAGATTATTATAATTAATGGGGTAAGTGCTATGGCTGTTGTTTAATAGTCTATACCAGTTCGAAGAGTGCTGAAGTAGAGTTTTATGATTATTATTGGAATATTTTTTTAGGAATGAAGAGACGTCGTTATAAGAAAGGTTTGGACCTCACTTGGTTAATTACTCCATAAATGGTTCTCTTTTGGTGCGTATCTCTTTATGTACTGATTTAGGTGTTACTTTTGAGCCTAAAATTACCTTCAACACCCATGTTTCTACAGTTGTGAATAAAGCTAGGTGTGTTTTAGGGTACATTAAACGCTGGTCAAAAGAATTTAATGATCCGTATACGACCAAGGTTCTTTATTCTGCTCTCGTTCGCCCAGGACTTGAGTACTGTTCCTGTGTTTGGTGCCCTCAATACAAAAAATATCAAGCACGAATTGAATCTGTTCAGAAACAGTTTCTCCTTTTTGCTCTACGAAGCTTAAATTGGGACCCCAATATCCGTTTGCCTCCTTATGCCAATAGACTTCTTCTAATTGATCTACCTTCTTTGAAAAATCGTAGGATTGCCCTTAATGCTATTTTTTTGCATAAACTCATAACTGGTTCCATTGATTCCCCTTTCCTACTTCGGCAGCTTTTGTTTAACATTCCTAGACGCTCCTCTAGAAATTTTGTACCCTTATCTCTTAAGAGATGCACTACAAATTATGCTTTACATGAGCCTTTTAGAGTTTTATGTTCGAATTTTAATGACTTGGCACGTATCCTCTCAAGTGAACTTTCGCCTTCCAGTTTGATGAGAGCTGTCTTGAACCACCTTAGCTCCAGTTAAAAATTACCCCAACGGGCAGGAGTCCGATTATTTTCTGGATTGCTGGTTCTACTTGTTTGCTACTGACCACAATTGGCTGTGGGTAGGGGCATAGCTGGCCACCAGGCAAATAAAATTCCCCCAACGGGTCAGTGGCAAACTACCTAATATTAATTATATTATATTATATTAAATATTTTAAAAATTTGTTTATAAGTTTCTTTTTGTATTATCCTTTTTAAATTAACCTTGTTTTTTGTTTTTAAGTAATCAACTGATTATATTATATGTTGATCCTAAATAAATAAATAAATAAATAAATAAATAAATAAATATATATGAGGGGAAGATTAGTAGCAGACTTCGCTGATCTATCAGCTAATTCGTTGCCTAAAATGCCAGAATGGCTAGGAACCCAAAGTAATTTAAATTTAGGGAATTTGTTCATAATAAAGTATCTGATTGAAACGGCGTAAAAGTTGCTATTGAATTCATTAGCAATAGCTTTGATTGCTGAGAGTGAGTCAGAGCAGATGATAAAATTGCCACGTTTATTTGAAACTATTTTCATAGCTTCGTGGATAGCTATTATTTCTGCTGCAAAAACTGAGAAGTGAAGAGGAAGAAGACCTAGTTTGAAAATTTCAGTGTCAGAAGTGATAGAATACGCAGTAATGTTATCTTTTTTAGATCCGTCAGTATAAACAAAATTGTAGCTGTTGTTGATGTTTTTATAGTTGAGAAAGAGTTGATGATAGATATTCAAGGAGGTATTTGGTTTATTGTAGATTGAAAGAGATAGATCAATAGACTCGGTTATATTTTGCCATCTGAACACTTTCATTTTGATAGTTTTGGATGGGAGGTAGGGAAGGTTCAGATACTTGCAGAGATGAATTATTCTGTCAATTGTGCTTGGGTACTTATACTCTCGTTTGTTGGGCTTAATAAGGTATCTCAAGGGGGAGTCAAAGGAGTTAATAAGGGTCTTAGACAGTTTACCTGTTAAAAAGATGCATCTATTGTGGATTGTGTGAATATTAGATTCAATAAGCATATTATTAATCGGTGAAGTTCGGAATGCACCGAGTGCTGATCGGATTGCAGAGTTTTGGATTGTATTTAGTTTATTAAGTAGGGACATAGGGGCGCGACCATAGATTGGAAGGCAAAAGTCTATTTTAGATATAAGTATTGATTTAACTATTTGAGTTAGTGTGCATGAGCTGCTGTTGTATTTAATATTAGAAAGGAGTTTAATGATGTTAAGTGGCTTAGTAAGGTCAGTAGCCAGCTTAGCTATATGAGCACTCCAGTTGTATTTGCTGTTGAGAGTGAGACCTAGGATACGAAGTGAGGTCACGGACGGAATACTGAAGGAACCAGTATATATTGTGCATGAACAGTTACGTTTGCGGCAGATGTGCATGTGTTCTGATTTAGAAGAAGAAAGGGATGCACCAGAATATGCACACCAGTTATTAATATCAGCAAACAATTGGTCCAAGTGATCTATGGGATTCTTTTGCTTATTGAGGTCTAAAATAATTTGGAAGTCGTCTGCATATGCACAGAATTTTATTTCTTTGTGGATGGCAATTGCACTGGCAAGTTTATTGTAGGAAATAAGAAAAAGGATAACAGAGATAGGGGAGCCTTGAGGGATGCCGTTCTGAAGAGGGAAATAGTTAGAAATAGTTTTTCCATTTTTGACAACTATTTTTCGGTTGGACATAAAGTGGAGAACATAAGAAAGAATATATGGACCTACTTTCCATTCTCGAAGTTGGTGGATTATGGAGTGGATGCCAATTTTATCATACGCTTTCGCAAAATCAAGAGAGATTATTGATAGGTGACGCTTTGTAGATAAGGCTCTAGTTGCAAGATGGTCTATAAAAAGCAGACTATCAAAGACTGACTTACCCTTCTTAAAGCCAAATTGATTTTTATGGATAAGATTGTTAGAAGTAACAAACCACCATAGCCGCTTAGCAATTATTTTGTCCAGTACTTTAGCTAAGCACGGGTTTAGGGAAATTGGCCTGTAAGATTTAGGGTCTGTTTTACATTTGTTTGGCTTAAGGATAGGAATGATTAAGCTTGCTTTATATACTTGGGGAATTACTGATTTGAAAATAATTTAGATTGCAAATTTGTTAAGTTCAATTATTTTTTCCAGATGTATATATTTTATCTATATAAGATATGGATCGAAAAAGCGGATACAATGTGGGAAATAAAATTTTTGATAAGGAGCAGAATGTTATTGCGTGGTAATAGATGACATTATGACAGAGGACATAAGCATCCCCCACTTTGATAAATCACAGTTACAAATAATTCAAAAATATTAAAAGGTTGATCTTAAAATTGAGAAAAAAAGACCTGGAAGAGTCTAGAAAATTCCTATAATAGATAAGGCCATGAGTGGAAAACGATTTGAAAAAAATTAATATTTACATTTCTCTAGTATTAACGAAAAAAAAGATGACTCTGAATATGATAGGTTGCATAAGTGGCCTAATTTGGAAAACGTTCCCAAAAATTTTCCAAAAATTCCTTGAGAGCAACATAACTGCAGAGATGCAGGGAAAACAATTCAAACAATAAATTCCAAAGAAGCCACACACAAATGGGGTTTTTAACTTGTCCTAATTATGATTTAGGCATTTCGTCTGTTAAAGTCGTTCACTTGGTAAAGGATATATCCGCATATCAACACTTTGAAGTATTTTTCTATAAAAAAGGAATTTCGGCAGCTGGAACATTTTGTTCCAATCGTTTGGGAAAATGTAATTAGGATTCTGAAGCAAAATTAAAGAAAAAAAAAAAAAACGTGGCTGTTATGAAAAACTATGAAACTATGGTATTGAACTAATATCTTCATGCCAGCGATGAAGCCAAAAGATAGAAAGTCAATGAAAATACCTAATACCTAGAATTCTTCAGCAATAAAATCGATTCATGGGAATTATATAGAATAAATCATCGATCCTGAAATTACTATACGCGAATTTTTTTTTAGATTTTTAACTCAGAAGCTACGAATGTAGACTATACTCTATATATACGAGTTTAATGTTGATTAATGAATTCGAAATATTTTATTTTTTTTTTTAATTTGCTAAACATTTAGTTTTCTAATATTAGTTTTAAATTTAGTTACTTTGAGTCAATGAAATGAACAATTATTTGTTTTTGAATATAGATACCCCTTTTAACTTTAATAAAATATTTTTTTTTTTTTATTTATTTTATTTATTTTATTTATAATTTAATTATAAATTAGAAGTTAATTCTAAATTATAATGGTTTGTTAGCTAGAGCAACGTAGGCCTTCAGGCTTATTTAAATATATAACTATGCGTTCCTCTTTAAATGTCCTGAAAATTTTTTATTTTTTTACCAATAAGGTTTAAGTTAAGTTTAAAACAATAAACTGCAGAATTATTTGCTATCAAATGTTAAAATGTAAGTGTATGTCTTGATTCATATAAAATATAGTTTTAGTTAATTTATCTACTCAGTTTTACTCCTTTAATGCACAATGTGGTACGTGTACAACAAAATATTAAAACTAGTAGGAGTGAGTAAATTTTTATAAATTTGATTTAATTTTGTTATTTGACCACCATATAGTAAAAAACAACCGTGCAAAAAGCGTGCATGAAAGGGTTAATTATTTTGTTGTCAGCCTTATCAACCCAAAAAACAATTGATATTTTCAAAATACACATCCCTACGTCCCTACCCACGTTAAAACTTTCCCATTAACTTCACTACAATTCTGAACGTATTAATGTCAAACTTAGTTTTTCGTCGGAGTTGGCAGCGCTAACACATGTGCAGATGAGAAAATTTTCTTCGCGTGTGAAAAGTTTAATTTTTGCATTAAATAAGTTTATGGACAAGTCCAATTTCTTGGCATTATTTATTTTAACGTTAAACCTTAGTGTTTATGTGATTGCAAACAGTTTTATCAACTTAAATACAAAAAAAAAAACAAAAACAAAACTTGTAGTTGCATCGTGACAGTGCAAATTTACTGAGACTCCACTGGCACTAGATTTCTTTGTGCAGTGTGTACACACCGTTCGTGTGTGGTACGCATTGTTTCGTAATCCAGGTGTACACATTGTTAAGTGAGAATTGAACAACAACACCAATCCAACCAAGCATATAAACTGCATCAAAATTAAGCGACAGCACAAGCCTCTCATTAACCCGTCTGGCGAATCAGACGCCTCAAAAATGCGGCGAGTTACGAAGACCACCGCTTCCGAACACGTCATAAAAAGTCAATACACAAACTACTTCCGACCTCTGCAAACCTTCGAAGATGACGGCATGGACCATCAAGCCGACTCCGACTGTTCTCAGGACCAGCCTGAACAATCTCTCCAACAAAGTAAATCTGTGCCTCCAATCACGGTTCTCAAAAAGTCCTCTAAAGCCGTCCACGAGCTTATGAAGTCCATAAGCGTTTCTAATTATTCCATAAAACCTATTTCTATCGGAATAAAAATTTTTGTAAGCACGGCAAGTGACTGCGATACTGTTCTCTGCGAACTAAATAAACAAAAATTCGAATTCTTCACGTATGAAACAAGGCAAACCAAACCATTTAAGGCGGTACTCTCTGGCTTGGACAAACAGAGTAATGATGACGTTAAGAACATCCTCATTAACCTTGGACTCAAGTGCAGCAGTGTGAAGACAATTGAAAAGACAACCCGGGGCGGCTACAATTTGCTTTTGTACGTGGTCTACTTCCAAAATGGTACAACTACACTCAATAAATTACGTAAAGAATATTCAACAATTCAACACACCAGAGTTCGTTGGGAGTTTAAGACCAAAGCGGCAAATCAAGTCACGCAATGTCACAATTGCCAATTATTCGGTCACGGCTCAAGTAAGTGTAGTGTTAAAACTCTCTGCTCTTTCTGCGCTGGACCTCACAAAACAGGCGAATGCTCAAACTCAGGCACATTTCTCTGTGCAAACTGCAAAGGTCAACACCCTTCAACCGATCCAACGTGCCCTTGCCGCTCATCGTATGTCACTATGTTACGGAAACGAAATGGTCAGGGTAAGCGTAGCCCAAATGGCAGAAACAACACAATTGCCAATAGCGCCAACTACCATAGCTACAACTGTAGCAATGAAAACTACAACAGCAACTTCCCAATGATCAACCGCCAAACCACGACGTCCAACTCCGCTACAATTAGCCCTAGACCGCAAGTATCAAGCTCGATGCAGTCTATGAGCTACCGGAGCGCTCTTATTACTGCACCACCAAATGACTGCCCACCCTCCTCTGATCTCTTTTCGTTAGAAGAAATCGATGCGCTCATGAACGAGCTCTTAAATAAGCTAAGCCGCTGCACAAGCAAAAGCGAACAATTTAACACAATAACTAAGCTAGCACTTAAATATGTTTACTCTAGTAAATAATATAACTAACTTAAATATCATGGCATGGAATGCGCGTGCCGTTCGATGCAAAAGACTTGAACTCCTTAGTTTTTTAGTTAACAATAAGATCCACATTTGCCTTTTAAGCGAAACCTGGCTAAGCCACAATGATAGGTTTCTACTGCCAGGCTATAATGTTTACAGGAACGACAGATTGAGTAGTAGAGGCGGTGGTGTTGCAATAATTATAAAAAGTGAAATAAGGCACTCACAAATTCCTAACATAAATACACACCTAATTGAAAACATAGGCATTGAGATTATAACAAACAGAGAAAATACCTTTAAAATCTTCTCTGCTTATTTCCCAGGTTCATCTGCAAAATGTTTATCAAATTCATGTACCCACTTAAATGATGCAAAGCACAAAAAAGAACTATTTAAATTAGACCTTTTAAAAATTCACCAAATACAAGGTAATTTTCTTCTAGGTGGCGATTTAAATTGTCGAAATAGACAATGGAACTGCCTAAGAGCAAATTGCTGGGGCAATACTCTGTCAGAGTTATCGGCAAAGGGCAAGTTTAGCATTTTATATTCGAGAGATCCGACATACATCCCCGCAAGCTACAAAGCAAAGCCATCAACGCTTGATCTAATACTATCAAACTTACCCAACCATATCACCGAGCCGAAAGTCCACAATGATTTATCATCAGATCATATGCCTATTACTTGTGAGCTCAAGGCTGACTTTATTCGCCAAACTGTTTCTAGATTCCAATTTTGTAAAGCTAATTGGAAACTATTTAGGCGCACCATTAATGAATTTCTAGAAAACAGACCTACACTTGACTCATATATAGCCCCTACAACAGGAGAAATAGACTCTATGGTTGATCATGCTACAAGTAGTATTCTAAGCGCCATCGAAACATCGATTCCTAAAAAGTTTTTCGCGGCATCTTATACCAAATTACCTGAGTCCATAAAAGATCTCATTAAAACAAGAAACATTGCCCGTAGACTATGGATTAGAACAAGACAGCCCATACACAAAGCAAGGCTTAATCACCTTAACCGTCAAATTAAAATCGAAATGTTTGAGCAGAACAACAAATGTTGGAATGAAAAACTCAGTTCTCTTGAGTCCAATTCCAAGCCATTCTGGAATCTTACTAAAGTTATCAAAAACAAAAAGCAGTTTATACCTAGTTTCCTCCACAATGGTCAAGTATACACTACTCGCGATCAAAAAGCGAACATAATGAGCGAGATATTTGAAGAAAAACACCACCTCACAGAGTCCTTCTCAGATTCTACCACTAAAGCTCTGGTCGACAACTCAGCAAATTTGTCCGATGTAAATGATTTTTCAACTGAGCTATTCATTACACCAGCTGAAATTAAACAAGTAACAAGTTCGTTAAAAATTAAGAAAGCACCTGGCCCCGACAACATACCCAATGTTTGCCTTAAACACCTCCCAAAATCTGCACTAGAATTTCTGTCTGAAATTTTTAATAAATGCTTGCTGATAGGCTACTTTCCTTTAAAATGGAAACTAGCAAAAATAATTGCCATTTCCAAGCCTAATAAGCCGCTGGCATCACCTGAAAGTTATCGTCCAATTAGTTTGCTCAGTGGTATCTCAAAAGTCTTTGAGCGCATTATTAAGGTTAGACTTAACTCATATATTGAAAAGAACCACATACTTCCTGATTTCCAGTATGGGTTTCGACATAATCTGTCATGTATCCACCCACTTATTAAACTCAAGGACTACGTTAAAAATAATCTACAAGAGAAAAAATCTGTTGGTATGGTAACCCTGGACGTGCAAGCTGCATTTGATACAGTGTGGCATAGCGGTCTCATTCACAAACTAATACTTTGTGGCACTCCAGTCTATATTACTAAAATTGTTGAAAGTTTCCTAACTGACAGATTCTTTCGAGTTGTTATGGATGGCCATGTGTCAAATCAAAAACGAATTGTTGCAGGTGTCCCCCAGGGATCCGTTCTCAGTCCCATATTGTACAACATTTACACCCATGACATTCCAACGCCTGCCAATTGTACGATTTCAGTCTTCGCTGATGATACTGCTCTATACTGCTCCAACACAGACCTTAATGTAATCCTTACAAACCTACAAAACGGCCTTAATACCCTTAGCAGATATTTCTTCCAATGGAAAATAAAATTAAATGCTCACAAAACCAACTCCATCTTTTTCACGCGAAAACGCAAACCTTGCTTTTTACCAGCCACAAACCTCCACTTAAATAACGAGCCAATACAATGGGCTACCAACATTAAATACCTTGGACTTACACTGGATAAAAAACTAACCTTTAACAATCATATTAACAACACGATTGACAAAATCAATAAAACTATTCGGATCTTGTATCCTTTTATTAACAGAAGATCCCATCTCTCAACAAAGAATAAACTCCTTCTCTTTAAATCTATATTTGTGCCCATTTTTTTATATGGCTGTGAAATTTGGGGAGATTGTGCCGTCAGTCACCAGGCCAAGCTGCAAACAACACAAAACAAACTACTTAAAATGATGCTCAACCTCCCATTCTACTACTCGACCTCTCGTCTCCATGATCGGGCAAATGTCAGCCTCATTAACAAATTAATTTATTTTAGAAAACATAATTTAATGTTACGCAACTATTAGAGAATCTCGCGAATCCCGCAGGATTGGTACTTTTGAGGCTAACCTAAAGTTAGTACTCTTAAGTATCAATCTATAGTTAGAGTTTTAGTTTTAAGAAGTAGTTTAAGAAAATTATCAGCTTTAGGTTTTTTCCAATTTTCCTAACAAATTAATATTGTTATTGCAAACTTAATATAATATTTTTAAGATTAACCTTTCAGTTGAAAAGCTAAGTCAGCTAAACTCTGTATACATTTCTTTTATCTGTTAAAACTTAATATTAATGCCATGGAATAAAAATAAAAAATAAAAAAAAAAAAAAAAAAAAAAAAAAAATAAAAAAATAATGTCAAACTTGTCGAAAATATTGGTTTTTTTTTTGGAAAAGTGGGTGTGTTACTATCGGGAACTGTCTTGAGTGTTTAATATTTCTTTTTTTTAAGTTACGTATATCAATATTTTAAAAATGTATTAGATTGATATGTTAAAAATTTATGTGAAAAGGTTTTTCAGTGGTCTATGGAGGAAGTTATAGGCATAAGATACTTGATTGCCAATATGATTTCTTGTACCTACCAAAGGGTATATTGCATACAGACGGAGACGTCGGAGACCCCCTAAATTTAGCAAAAGTATGATCAGGGTGACTAGAGAAGTCGATACAGCCATGTCCGTCTGTCTGTCTGTCCGTCCGTATGAACGCCTAGATCTCAGAGATGGTAAGAACTTGCAAATTAGATCGGTTAGTTTCCTACGGGAGACAAGAATATTTTATTTTTTGATACCAGGGTTGTATTATAAAGTTCCCATAGGTCTGTTTCAGGCGACCTTGAAAATAATAAAAAGTTTTATGAAAATATCGTATATGTGGCATTCGGAAGTTTCTTTGCGTTCCCAAGCATTGTACCAAATTTTATCAAAATCGGTTGACTATATTATATGGCCCACATAGCTCCAATCGCTCAAAAAAATGTATTTGGTACAAAATTCGTCTGTTGCAATTAAATATCTTTTGAATTTCTTAAGCAATATATCGGAACTGATTGCAAACTGGTGGTACGGTACAGTGTATCCCAAAGTCGTCCGCGCCCGACTTTATCGTACGCCATCTTTTAACAATATTTTTCGGCATCAGACTATTCAAAATTAAGAATAATGCAACAACAACTTGCTGCAGCATCATAAACATTGCTTTGATGGGTACGTTTAGTCTTAGTCTTGTTCCTGATTTTCTGGTTTAATCTTTTTCATTAGATTCCTCGAAAACTCTCTACAGCTTAGCCCTCGAAAATACACTTCGTGTTTTTGTTGGTCTTATGGAATTAAGTTGCTCCTATAGAAAAAATTATTAATAGGGTGAAGTTTGTTGCTCATAAATTCGTTATAGGGAGGTTCAACTGTACCTATGTATATGCAAGTTTACGAAAAGAACTGGCGTCCTTAATGACATCAGATATGCTGGTGTTACAAATATGAAAACATTTCTTATAAATCTATTCCCATTTTTTAGATATTCACTCTAATTAATTAGATTTGTGCATTGGGTCAAAATAGAGGAATGGGCACCTCAGTCGTATGTTTAGTTGGCCCCGAAATGTCCAACTTTTTTTGGCTTAATGTGGTGACCAAAGTTTTTGGACTCAATGGGTTTAGATACGAAAAAAGTAAACAAAAATTCGTAAGATTAAGTTTTTGGCACGGTTACTCCAGATTCATGACATATTTCATCATCTGGCCATACGCTGCCTTTCTCCTAATCGGCCTTGGTAGTGACCATTTTGATGTACCGATAACAGAAGATACTGCAAGTAAACACGGCACTGAACTGGCCTTGGAAGTGCGTATTTTGGCCGTGTTCGTGAGCAGTTGGCTTTTATTGAATAAAAGAGCAGGCTTGCAAAGATTACTCAATCTCTTTGTCAGTCTTGACGGGCAATATCGATCACACTTTGGTTATTCGGTGTCTATTACCTGGCGAGAGCGTGTGATGACTTTATTTCGTGAGTTTTATCTATTTGGAAATAATGCGTTGGGTTTTTGGATCCACTGGTTGTTTTTGCCACAGTCCATATTTTATTTTTATACACTGATTATGTTCCATTTATGCGATATTGGTATGATGCTGCATTTCAAACTTATCCACGGATTGGAGATATGTTTACAATCACGCAAACATAGATTAAATTGGTCAGTTTCTTGGAAGTACATAAGTCAATTGCTGGAACTTCGTAAGGGTATGCAGTACTATTGCTGTGCCTGCCATATCAGTAGACTTATTGTGGATATATTGGCGATTTCAAGTTACGCCTTTGACCAATTGTGGTTGACGTTGCAAGGAGATAAGGGCAATACTTACAGCGTCATCTATATAACCATTTGCACCTCGACACTGCTGTACTCCACATTGCAGGCAAGGCGTATATACAGATTGGAGCAAAAAATCATAGAATCCATGTATTTGCGTGAGTTTTGTAAGTCTATAAAGAATCCTACACAATCCAGAAACGATCGTTTGGTCAGGGTAAGATATTGCTTGATCTTTTAAAGCTGCTTGAAAAATTTAAAGTTTTGTATTTGTTTTTAGCTGGAGATGCTGCATTTGAACCGTTCCATGATTAGTAATCGTTCTACGACACTATACAATTTAATATATGTACGTGGAACACTTTTATTAGAAACTGTGAGCATTATATTCAACAATTCCCTACTATTGGCCAGCATATTCGAGGAGT
Organism: Chymomyza fuscimana; assembly: GCA_949987675.1. NCBI lineage: Eukaryota > Metazoa > Arthropoda > Insecta > Diptera > Drosophilidae > Chymomyza > Chymomyza fuscimana. Next base: position 71,173,670 of record OX465089.1, read on the forward strand.
CACATAAGGATCGTAAAGGTCAAAATAATCACCACACAACCAACTTAACTACCTTCCCCATAAATAAGTAGTACTCTTCTGGTACGTGTAAAATGTATGTGAAATAAACATTATTTCTTAAATTAAACCTCCTCTAGTGTTGATACAAGTTTCGTTTCAATTAAAAAAAAAAAATTAAGTGCTTTGTAAAGATCCAGTTTTATGGGGAAATATCCCTCGCCCGACTCTAGGCGGTCTTGAGCCTGTGCATTCAATAATTTGGGTAATAATTTTAATAAAACCCTGTATCTACCAGTAAGTGCATCCGAAATATCGACACCTCCCACATTATATTTCTCTATATCGAATTAATACCAATCGAACGACTTTATTATCTTTCCAAATCGATATGTATAATTCAACCCAATATGCGCAACCAGCAAATTCAGCAATAAATCCTCGTAGGCTGCTGGAGTTATTTTTTATACCCTGTACTAGTGCTGGAAGTAACATCGATGTTTTTTATTTTTTTCCGATCATCGATATTTTTATTTCGATTTTCGATTATCGACCAATCCCATTACGGACAAAATATGGGCAATCGATGCTGTTGACACTTTTCGCTTTTTAAAAAAAAAAAAAATCTCAAAAGATCCGAAATAGTAGGGTTGACTCAATTTTGGCACTGCGACAATATTTTAATGTCGAAAACTTAGATTCAAGCATATGGCCGTTGAATTACTGGAAGGTAATACTCTTTAAAGTTTACCAAGGCTGGCCTTCTAGTGAGCGACAAGCGGACTTCGCTTAAATCAAAAAATGTTGACATGATTTTATTTAATAACCATAATGAATGAATCTCAAATTAGTTTAAAGATTATGGAACAGAACATTTTTTTTTTATTATTTTATAACACACAGGCTCACAAAAAAAAGTGGTGTAAACTTTACATGTGACAGAGGCACCCCTTATGAACTTTGGGCAGCTGAATCCGAAGTCCAAAAATCTCCGATCCAAGGGTTCTTAGATAATATCCAAATTATCTCGATTTATGGGATTTTTTGGTGGTTATCCATAATCTATGTGTGAAGGAGTTTTTTTGACTTCGGATTCGGCTGATCAAAATCCATAAGGGATGCCTCTGCCACCTTTTAAGTTTACACCAATTTATTTGTGGCCTGTATAATCGTTCGTTGTATAATCGTTTGGATTGTTATTTATTATTTCTTTGCTTATTTTTCTATGAAATGTAATTAATTTTAAAATGTATATTATGGAAATATAGTTATCTCTTGGTTTGTTGGAATTAACACATTTTATTATTTGAAAATACTTATATAACCAAACCAACAGATGGCCCACTCTGAATTAATTTAAGCATTCAAAAAATGGCCGCCACATGTATCGAAACATCGATGTATCGTAGTTAAAAAATATCGAAAACATCGATGTTGGCCAACATTCGATTTTGTAGCTGGGTACATTTGCTCCTAGTCGTTTTGTCATTGGCACAGACTGATACTTTGCGCGGATGAAATTGGACTCGTTTATTTATGAGTTGTTCTAAAGTTATATACCCACCCCCGACTATGAGATATTAACTCTGCAATATCTAGGCTGAAGTGCGGCAACGCAGCAGGTGCTGATAACCCGTCTGCCGAATTGTTCAAGACTGGAGTCGAAGAGTTGAAAAAAGGTGATACTGGTAAAGGGAATCAGACTGTGCAGTTCATACAAGACTCTAGACCTTATCAGTGTGGATTCAGTTAAAAAAATCAACGATATGCCAGATATTTACATACATTGCAACAAATCCTTGAGAAGACTCGTGAAAAGCAAATGTATACTCGTCATCTTTATGTAGTCTTCAAAGCTGCTTTCGACATCTCTGATAGAATGAAGTTCTTTGCAGCCATTTCTGGGCAGATGCCCATAGCTAGTAGGCCTTTGTATGATGACGTTGAGAAACTCTTGCAGTTCCGTCTTAATAGGAAAGCACCTCTCCGAACGATAGCAAACGAGGGTTCAGGGAGAGTGATACACTCTCAAGCGACTTTTTCAATCTTCTTTTGGAAGCCATCCTGCGGCTGACAGAAGTCAACCGGTTAGGATCAATCTTTTATAAGAGTGCTATGTTGCTAGCGTATGCCGTTGACATTGTCATCATTGCAACCAACGTATGATCAGTAAGCGGGTTAGTTACAACTTCTGGGCTTTAAAGGATTCGGTCTACTTGGGAACTAACATCAACAACACAAAAAGTGACGTCAGCAAAGAAATACATCGTTGGATAACTCCTGCTAACCGGTGTTACTTTGATCTCGGTAAGGTGTTCAGGAGAAGAGAAATCTCTGGATATACAGACCCATTACAGAGCCCTTTTCATATCTTTATGGCGGTGAACCATGGATATTGTCAACATCTAATGGGCTTTCCAAAGGAAAATCCTTCCGCATCTTTGGATCGATTAATGTGGATGGTGATTTTCGAATTCAAATGAACCACGAGCTGTAGAAGAAAAAGGTAATTAAGCGAAAATCACTTGAACGACTCCACCACAGGGATAGCAAGACCAGGCAATGAAGCATCTTCGTAGCCTTGGGTTCACCAATTGGCGCCGGCAGGCACAAAACAGAAAGCTCTGGCCAAGATCGATAGATAGACAGATCAATAATAGTTTCATCCATAAAATATTGAAAATATTCCAAAACCAAGTTTTTTTTCAAACCCATAATATATTTGATTGTGATTTCATATTTATATCCAGAGCTGAATCAATAAATGTTGCTATAGGTTCGTTTTCTGAATGAGTTAAGGGCAATGCACGGCATGTGTGTTCTTAGAAGAGATGATATCGGTGGTGAAACATCTAAGGAGGCTGAAGGCTTATTTGCGCCAATTTAAAATGATGGGGATAGTAGCGAAACACTTCTTTCATTGCTTTCAGGAAATGAAGCTTACCTAATCCAGTTTCGATTTCCAAATTCGAAATTATAACTTTCCATAACTTATCAGAGCACTTTTTACCAAAAGGATCACCAATAATCAAGACCGCCTTTATGCAAGCATCTAAAGCCAACAAAACATAATTTTTTAAAAGTCTACATACTACTTAAAATATGTAAATAATGAAAAATTAATATTTTAATTAATTTTTTTGCTTTTAATCCACTTTAGAGAATAATTATTTTTGCTGTTTCTCACGAAAATGGAAACTTGGCTGTATCACATAGGCGTAGTACGCCTCAGCCAGCGATATACAAAGACACAAGTAAGTTTTTAACAAAAAAAAGAGTAGTTTGAGACAATTATCAACTTTACAAAAAAAATTTACGTTCGCAAGAGTTTAACTTAGATCTCAGTTTCGCCCAAAAAGACAAAAAAAGTATATTGAATATAAATATGTATTTACAAAAAAAAAATAAATTAAACCTACCAATTGTGGCCTATTTTGCAGATGACGCCCTAAACCGGTTGTGAATTGTAAGTATCTGTATGTAATACCTTTTTACATATACATACTTCGATAAGGGTAGTCAATTTTTTGGGACGGTCCACTTTAATATATTTTGTTAGTTCACCTTTATAGAGTTGCAAACAAGTTTTTATTTTTTGTAGCAGGTAGCCGATATATATTTTGATTATTACATTTACGATTAATTTATTAAGCCAAAAAATTGATGAAGAAATTTGATTTAAGCCTTTTTTTAACTTAAACATTTTCTATTTTGATTAATAAAGCTGGAAACCAGGTTTAAAAATGCAAGTTCTTCTATTTGAAGTTAATATTGTTCAATATAATAATATATGTAAGGTATTCATGCTTTGTGTTCAGTTGAGGAGTTGAGGAAAAGTCAACAGGCCAAAGCGTGAATCCCTCCTGTTGAGTTTTCTTCTTCTTTCCTCTGTTTGCTTACATTTGCAAATTGGTACAAATTGCATTAAAATTAAAAAACTTGAGTTAAAAATGCCTAGTAAGAACATAAAATTTACTTTAACTGAATCTGTAGCTAAAGTAGCTACGGATTACACAGATTTTAATTATTTTATTGCTGCGAAAATGAAATAATTGCGGAAAAACCGTATTTGAGTTTGTGCTTGTTCTTTCCTGTGTTTGTTTACATTTGTAAATTGCTGCAAATTATCATTAAAATTTAAAATTTATATTTAAAAATGCCAAGACAGAGCGTAAGTCTATGCTGATTGATGCTGTTGTTCAAAAGGCTTGGGATGAAATCAACTTTATTGAAGGTTCGTCTGCTAAAACAAATTCATTGTGGAAAAACACAGTCAATTGACTGGCGCCAGAACGTGCTTAGTTCCTTCGACGAAACCCGATTTGTTCAAATGCTGAGGGTAACTCCACAGCAGTTCAGGCATATATTAAGCCTAATACAGCCCCAGCATTTTCCAATTCGCATCTATTTTTACTCTTTTACTTGCGTTAACTCCAACAACAAGTAATTATGTCTAATTCACTTAATTTCGCATAAAAAAGCCACGACTTTTTGGCGCTCTTCTTTTTTTTAGCGAGTATAAGGTAACTCGTTGCTTTTCATATGACAAATATTGCAGTGCTGAAAATGCCGCAATTATCTTATTATGCAACACTTTCTTAACAACTCAACAGCAAAAAGTAGACTAGGGTCTGGCTTGAGAAAAAGTTGAGTCGAGAGTTGAGTTGTTTTTGTAAAAGTCCTCAACTCCTCAACTCAACACAATTATTATTTAGTATTCTAAAAATAAATTATATTACAGTAATATCAAAAAAATTCATTCAAAACTGATAATTATCTTTAGTTTTTATTTTAAATAGTAAATAGACTATAGTAAATAGTAACGAATATTTGCAAATTTTTAATCATTATACGCCAAAGTTGGGGGCCGACGATTATGAGATACCCTGTAACATCGCAACAAACAAATAAATATTTAAACCGATTTCGATGCAATTATACATAGTGTTCAGACACTGCACAATGGGCCCGCGTGGCCAGATTTTAACCAAAAGCCCTCCAGACGAAATTCAAAATTTGGTCACAATGACAATTTAATATGATTTTACACATATTAATGTATCGTGTGCAAAAAAGAAATATTAAATTTTAATTACTGGTTCTTAAGTTATTAGCCATCAAAGATGACATTTTGTATTTTTTTAACTTTCGCGATAATTTACAGAAAAAAAAACTTGCATTTACCATGATGCATGCAGCTACGAAATCTTCATTCACTTTGTTATTTATAAATGCTACTTCAGAGAAAAAATAAAATTGAGCTTAAAAACTTTTTGGTTTTAAATATATTCGAGTAGTTATAAAGATTTTGTAGGTTTTTCATCATTTGACTACCACTCGATATTTGATCGAAAACAATTTTATAAATTTCTTCACATGTTTTACAACAAAATGTAATTCCTCCCATTTTCGGAAATTGAATTTTGTATCTAAAAGTTGAATATTAAAAATTGACCTCCAGGAAATTGTACTATTTTTTTAATTTCTTAGCTGCCTAAAAGTATGCTTTAATTTTATTCATTTCAAAAGTTGTACTTAAATGTAAGAAAAATGTACAACTTGAAATTTTATAGCAGACTCTCAAAGGCGCAAATCAAAAATTGTAAAATTGATCAATTTTGAAGAAAAAACGTAAAAATGTAAATATTGATATTTAAAATTTTTTTTCGGAAATTAAAAAAATTATAACAGTTAAAAAACATATGGATTAGTGATGTCGTCTTTTAATAATTTGCTTGGAAAGCTGAAACTATTTGAGGCTTTAACTCCAAAACCATTCTACATTTTGGGTATAGGCTATTTTTTCAATGTATGAGGAGCTCATATCTACCTCTGTGTGAAATATGGTCCAAATCCAATAAACCGCTTTTTTTTTAATTAAGTTAAACATTTTTTTTAAATTTTTTCCAATTTTGGTTTAGATTATCTATATCTTAAAAAAATCTGAGGAGGCTCAAACTCAAATAATAAAAAATAGCTCAATCCTTTACGAACACGTGTGTAAAATTTCATCACTCTAAAAAAATTATTATGGAAATGCCAGGGTTTTGGCCAAAATATGAGAATCTGTGCCCATAGTGCAGTGTAAAGTGTTTCGAGAGGTACGGGTGCTCAATCATCAATGTCGTAAATCAGTTGTTGGACTACAAGAATTGATGAAATTGTGGCCAAAGTGAAGGCGCTCCTGTAATCTGACTGGCGCTGAAACATTCGTCTGATTGTTGATGAGTTAGAAATATCGTAAGGTAAAGGGTGATTTTTTTTTGCCGTGAAATGTCTATTTGGCGTCGTTCGCAGCAGTTGGGTATGTGTTATTCGACCACATGGAACATTTTACGCAAGGATCTTGGTTTAAAACCATACAAAATAAAGCTGGTGCAAGAACTGAAGCTTGGCGACCTGCCGCAACGTCGTGTGTTCGGTGAATGGGCTTTAGAAATGCTCGATGAAGATCCGCTTTTTTATCGAAGAATTGTCTTCAGCGATGAAGCGCATTTCTGCTTGAAAGGCTACGTCAATAAGCAAAATTGCTGTATTTGGAGTGAAGAGAAACCAAAAGCATTGCAAGAGCTGCCCATTGGCATCCACAAAAATGTACTGTTTAGTGTGGTTTTTGGGCCGGTAGCATCATTGGACCGTACTTCTTCAAAGACGATGATGGCAACAACGTTACGGTCTATGGAGCTCGCTACCGTTCTATGATTTCCAACTTTTTTTTGCTCAGAATGGAAGAGCTACACCTGGTCGATATGTGGTTTCAACAAGATGGAGCGACATGCCATACAGCTGGCGCAACAATGGGCATATTGCGAGATGAATTTGGAGAGCAATTCATCTCACGTTTTGGGCCTGTGAGTTGGCCGCCTAGATCGTGCGATTTGACACCGTTCAAATATTTTTAGTGGGGATATGTAAAGTCACTTGTCTATACAGATAAGCCAGCAACTATTGCCGCCTTGGAAGACAACATAACTGCTATTATTCGTGAGATACCAGCTGATATGTTGGAAAAAGTATTGCAAAATTGGACCTTCGGGATGGACCATTTGAGGCGTAGTCGCTGTCAATATTTACATGAAGTAATCTTTAAAAAGTAAATGGCATAGATTGATTTACAGCCTCAAATACAAATTTCATACATTTTTGCACAAACGTTTAACCATGCTAAATATTCGCGACAAGTTTGTCCCAAGAGTCCTGAATGATGCACCAAAAATAGAAACGTGTGCAAATACAGTCTAGATCTGGCTTCGCCAAACTTCTTTCTCTTTTCTCGGCTCAAGCAGAACCTCAAGGGAAGTCGACAAGATGTTTAAGGGACAAAGTAGTAGTATCGTTAGTATCATCGAAAAAATTACTACCCAAGATTTGGCCATACGAAAGATGTGTGACAAATTTGTTCTATGAGACCTGTGTGATGAACAAAAAGTGAATGGTGTGCAAATTTCCACACCCTCCTACAGATACCACCACCGAGCTTCTTCCACTTTCCTCGTGACTTTATCTTCTGCTGCGTGTTATATACATTTGCTCAAACATCAATACAGGATATAAAAATGTAGCATGGGAACTGAAACTCCACTGACTAAGTCCCTTCTGTCCGATAAAATAAATGCGGTTCAATAATAAATATCATATTTGGAATAAGCAAAAATGGAACATTCTGAGCTAATTTGTAATGGAAGCTTTTTAAACTATTTAAGTATATTTTTCTGATTAACGTTTAAAAAAAACTGGAGCGCCCCTCTTCCTTTGCATTTTAGGAGCAAATTGCCTGTCCCTTCTGCACACCACATATAAACTATAGATACTTCAATCTGATTTTGATTGAAAGTCGCCATTAAAAAACTCTGTATTATGTTTTAATAGAAAGTTTATTTAAATCATGTTTTTGGGGATTTAAATTAAACTAAGTAGGCTTTTCCAGAAAAAAAAATATTTTTCTTGCTTCTCAAAAAATTTTTATTTAATTCGAAGCCGAAAAGTCCGTGGTTCGGCAAAGAATCCAAAATATAGATATTTAATATTTAGAATGCGTGTTGCGATCCAGGACACTACTCGAGTCATTCAATTGGTGAATATGAAACTGTTGCTTTCTGAAGCTTAGTTAAGATGGGCAGTGATAGCCACGGCCTACTCATCTGCGATTTGTTGTAAATTATTAACTAAGATATATAACAGGACCAATAGATGTTGGGATCTGTATCAAAACATAAATTGATAAAACCCTTAGTTGTTTACAACCTTTTTTAGACCAGTAACATTCTATAATTCAAACAGTCGATTACCAAATAATAGCATCGGCCCAACTTTACATGAGATATGAATTTGGAGCCGCCGAATCCAAGGTATAAAAATGATCAACGCGTAACGGCTCTGAAATAACATCAAAAACACCCTTGAAATAAGTTATTTTGGAGGCTATCTTAGAAACATGATGTGCTATGTTTTTTTTTCGGACTCGGATTCAATGGCCCCAGTTAGGTTAAAACGTGTTTACTATAGCTTGCCGTCCTCTACCTCATATCCATAAAGTCGAGGTATTTCTAGGTTTGTGCAATATAACAAGATGCAAATTTCAAGGCGACCCTACTTCTAGCCAGACCAAACGGAGACACATCGTGACGTCAATTGTAGGAAAAGATGCAGGTAAATTTTGCCGAGTCTGGTTGATAACTACCTCTTTGAGCTATGGTGTTTCGAACACTCTGAAATATTGTTTTTTTTGCACTGTAATGAATAATGCCTTATATGCAAAAAAAAGTGTTAATAAGTGGAGCCACTATAATTGTTTATTCGGGTTTTGAAAATGTATGGAAAGATGTGTGCCATTTACATTATATTATATGTAGTTTCTTTTTGTGTGAATGACATCATCTTCGGGAACATCAATATTTTAGTCGAACCGATTATGTATAATACAATATTATTCGAAGAAGATAGTATAGGTTCAAAACAGCTAGTTTGGCTCATGAATGGTTACGCGTATAGTCCCCTACAAAGTAGACAGGTTTTTGAAAAAAAAATAAGTTTTTAAAAAAATACACCTTGCCACTTACATTTATAGCTTCCATTTTATAGTGAGCTCGGGTAACAGCGGAACGCGCAATATGTAAAAGGACACGATGGCGCGCGACACGATGATAGTGTTTAACGGGGTACACAACCAATTCTCGCTCTTCCGCTCCAGCCTTAATGCCTCGTACAAAATATTAACACATCTAAAGAAATAAGAAAAAAAAAAAGACATTAAAAATTTAATTATTTTTTTTTTTGACTTTTTACCTTACATTTTTTTTGTACAATATTTTTTGTTAACCAGTAACAACCGCTCTGAACAAAACTTAGCACTGAACTGAAATGAAAAAAATATCAAAACAGCTCAGAATTTAAAAAACCTGTACAGAGCCTACCTTGGCTTCTTTTAAATTTGTTCATTCAATTACATAATGTGCATGTACAGCCACACAAAAAAAAAAAAATTCCTTATCTGAAGACAAGGAGTGAGTTTTCGTGTGTATTTCGTTGAATCGGGCATCATCATCCGCAAACGGGCCAAGTGGTTTAGGTTTTACCCCAACCTCAAAACATTCTACTAAATATTGGTCGAGATCGATTGTCCGGCGATGTTTTCGTGATCGCTGAATTTGAATCCGAAGTTAAAACGACAGCATCTCGTATTTCTGAGATAACCTGCCAAATATCTCGTTTTGTTATGTCAGAAGCTTTTGGTTTTTAGTTTTTTGACTTCGGATTCGGATTCAAAGATCCCAAAAGTATATAGAAAATATTCTTATTTGTGTATTTATTCGCTACTTTACTTTTACTCGTATTTAACGCGTCGAAATACATAAGAAAACATACCCCTCGACCCCAGAACATAACACTTTTTTGTATTTATTCTATGCTTTTGGGGTCGCTAAATCTTAGGTCAAAAAAAATAACCCGCACGTCAGGGTTCTGACATAAACTTCAAAATACCTCGATACAAGGAGTTTTTTTGAGGTTATGTCAGAACTTTTACGTGTTCTTGGAACCTTGAAATCGCATTCAGCTACCCGTAGAACATGTAGCAGACATGACCTCTCAATACGTGGGTAATGATGATACGGCCCTTGAGCTTTCACTTGTTCTAATCCAGCCCTGCGTGTGTTTTAAAGATGTTATAGATTTATGCAACATATGTTACAGAGTGAAGAAGTGTTCGTGGGAGACCATTAGTTAAGCTGTGTATGAATACACGCTTAAGGTTCTCAAGAGCCCTGGAAACCAGTTTTGTACTGACAAGTCCTATAAAGTGTTTGCCTTCAAATTAATATGCATATTGCTCGTTACACTAAACGTTTTCTGCGTCATCAAAGTGGTCATCTCAATGCTTTTACCATTTGAAAAATCAAATGAAGGTCCTTAAGAGATCTATCCCTCCCCACCATAAACGAAGTGAACTGAAAGGCTATCATAAGATTGGACCCTTTTTTTTCGGGCAGTAGGATTACAAAAAATATAAATCTTAAAGATGTGATGTTTACGGAATATCATTGTAGAAAAAACTCCTACACACAATCAATTTAGAAGTAGGCGAAATTATTAAATTTGCAGTGTATTTCAGTTTCGAGCTTCGCCGCGACGGAAAAACATTTTATTATACAAAAAAGAATTTTATTTCGTTAAGACAGGCATTTAAGATGAAACCATAAATCACAATCAAACTTTTTCAAAGATTTTGACATTTCCAAGGGTATGGAGAAGACACGCTTTTAAAACGTGCTGCTTTCTTAACTTTCAATGTGTGTCAAAAAGTATGAGTTCTTTTTTTTCCAAAAACGTATCATAAACAACGTGCAGTTGTTTCAACGTATTGTCTTATTTGTTGCACCATCACGCACCAAGTCCTTCTAAGTGTTTGGAAGGGGGTCTCTTTACCTTTATGCCAATATAAATACGTATGCGAGTGTTTAGTGTACGTGACCGTGTAACAGATGCGGACATTTGCCACAACGAACATATGCCAAGGACATAACGATGTCAAGTAATAGAAAGCGACAGGAGACAGTATCCGGGTGGGCTCCCTCCATTTTTGGATGCTTTCAAGTAGTTGACGCGCTCAACCACAGTAGAACTGTCATGCAAATTGAAAATGTCAAATGCAAAGGACAGCGTAGACAGACGGTCAGACAGGAAGGGAAATAGTCAGAAAGACAGACACAAGACTAAAAGACTCAGTTTCAGGTCCGAGTCATTTCTTATTTTAGAATCGAAATTCGCCACATTGCAACACAACCCACTCACATTTACGGAGCTGCATTGAACAGGAATGTGTGTGAGTGTGTAAGTGTTTGCTGTAGGAATGAGTACTGTAAATATATAGTTTCAAGGTCATGCGAGGGATTAAAGCAACAAATGGCAAGACATGTGTCCGACAGACGGACATCCTGACTGGCATACGCCAAGTGCAAGCAATCGAGTGTATGCAGTGCGTGTCCAGCTGACTTTAGCAGCAGAGGCGGAACTAAGGGGAGTATTTAAGTCGTCGAGGGGTCGAAATATGTGAGTTTCTTAAAAGTTGCTCAAATATAAACCATGTGATAGCTGGTTGCATAGCCAAAATTTATCTCTTAAAAAATGTAAGCACCTTTTTTTGCGCAGTGTAAGGGCACTCCAGTACAATGGCATTTGTTGACGTACTCCCGCTGACGAACTCTGCATTTGACGTCGCTCTCGTGAGCATTGATCTAGTTCTCGTAAGAACCAGTGTTATCCATAATGCAATAAATTACACAAGGTGCCGCGAAGAAATGCGCAAGTTTGGCTACGCAGAAAACTGGTTCATTTTTGTATGGTAGCTATACAAAATAGTGGACCAATTTTACAGTTTAAAAAATAAAAAAACTTCTATAACATGCCTACAGATTTGCGTGAAGTTTGATCAAAATCGGTACACTATTTCAAATAGCTACCATACAAAAATTAAACCTGCGCTCTGTTTTTCAGAGAGACTCAAATAACTGACCTGCGCATTGCATGGCCTTCTTGTTGGATCATGAGTTACCGCTTGGTGCCGGCTTCCACAATATTCGTAATAACAAGATATAGAAGGGTGAAACTTGTTATTGTAGCTTTATCCTTTATCCGGTTTTCTTGTATCTCGATCGACTAGTATTGTTTGAAACTCTTTCTTAAAGTTCCTGTTCTATCGCCATGGCTATCCGATTTTAGAAACTGTGACCATATTTAGCGAATATAAAATGACTTGAATAAACTCGGGGATGCTCTCATATGACTGATACGAACCACATTGATGTCTTTTTCAATAAAATTTGTAAATTATAAAAATATAATGTTTGGAACCTGAGCAATAACGGATGCAGAAAGAAATTGCGCACGGGGGAGGTACCGAATTGTAGTATTGAAGCTAATTAGTATAAACTAGTGAGGGATTCGGGAATTCCGCAGGTTACTCAAAAGGCTGTAGGAAAAGAATTTCAGAAAATTCATGATCCAGAACTTCACGCGGGTGTCTACCGAAAGTCCCGATTCCATCTCTATATTTTGGGAAATCATTCCCTCGCATTTTTTCTAAGGCTGCTACTGTTTAAAAAGGATTTCTAACTGGAAGCAGAAGCAGCAGCCTTATAAACCAGTTTAAAGCTTTAAATAGTGGCCAGCCACTTCAGTATTAAACCATAAATATTTACAATTGAACGTAATTAAAAAGAAATCTCCCACACCCAGCTAGTTGTCTTTGTGGTTTTGTTTGTTGTTTTAGTTGGGTTTGTTGCTCCCGTCTTAAGTATACACTAACTGGTTGTAAGGCCTGGCTCTGTGTCCATTTTGTTGGTTCCCAATGTTTGTTTAGGTCCACACTTGGCTTTTGACTGCTTTTGGGAGTTTAATTTTTGTGGCATATAAATTAAAGCTGGAATCGATTCAATTTGTTAAAAGACATTTTATAACAAACTGGTAGGATTACCTTTAAAGTTTAAAGTGATATGGGACTCAAATTTTGCTGTATACCAAGTATATAGAGGGTGGGCACTGAAAATTGTACATGCCATGTACAAGAATATATGTATATAAATCAATAACAACATAAATCTAATCGAGTGTCCATTGCTCTCCAATGATTTCCTTTTCATTTGTCAAATTCAATCGAGAGTAAATTTTTATTATTTGCCTTTGGTCTTTGAGCTAGTGTACCAACACAAGGGCCTTCTCTTATTGTTGTTGCTTGTATTGTATTATTATTATACAATACAGCTGTACTTGCTCGTGTATGGTGTACAATGGTCGAAAGATTCCTTTTTGTTCAACAATCCTGGACAATGGAATAATGTCAAATGTAGATTCTGTGACACAGTACGAACAAAAAAAAAAGAACAGAAATTTAAACGGAACGTGGCAGCCTTAAAGCAGGACGAGAAGTTGCTTGGGCTACTATAAACTAACTAGATTTAACAACATCTCCGAATCGGGCATGAATTACCTAGAACACTGTGTTACCTACAGGATATTGCAGGCTCAGCAGGCACTTGATCAAGTTGGGCATCACGCACTCTAACTATTGAAGGTTTTGTAAAAATAAGGTGGCATCTTTCCAACATATGCTTACTTAGCGCGATGCTCTAGCCAGGAGGTTCTTTATCGTCGGGCATAGAATCTCAATAATCTCTTCATCCAGAAAATTAAGTTTTTTTTACCTATAACTGAAGTAAGTTCAAGCAACCTGGACAAGAATTACTTTAGAATACTGACTGAGATACATACGGCAGACTACAGACTTGGAGAAAGCTGGCAAGATGGCAAGATGGGCTTTACGGATTCTCTCTCCTGAAGATTCTTTAAAATTCAGAAGAAGTGCTCGATCTTAGTCAGCTAGAACCATCCTAAGAAGTTAAGTTTTTTCCAAAAATTTGACTGTTTGATTAGCTTTATGGCTAGCAGGGAGCATTTCATGGTCGCAGGCAGCATGCCCACCAATATTATTATTATTACTATTAAGCTCACAACACAGTTGTACTCATATATTGTTTGCACTATGGTCAAAAGACAAATTTTTTTTGTTAAATACTTATTCTTACCTTAGTAGGTTGCCTTGACTTTTCCAGTACCTAAAATCGACTTAGCGAAAAGCAAAATAGCTTCCGTATTAACCCTGTTCATCTGCCTATCCGTCTCTCTGCGTGTCCGTATGTTCGTATTACTTGTTTCTCAAAAACCAAACCAAAAACAGTAGGAGCATACCGTCTTCCATATTTACTTGCATTTAATTTTTTTGATTTAAGCACCCCTTTTGTCCCTTTCACCCCAAAAATTTGCACGTAGTAATTTGAAACTCGTCTTAGATCTTCAAATTTACTTTACCCATCCATGGTTCGTTTTAATTAAAAGAGTTCAGAATATTGGTAGATATAGCTAAAAAATTCCAAATTTAAACAACTGGTCTGTGTGTAGAATTGCTATAGGAGAATATGTTTCCAAAGAAGCTAAAGTCATCAAAATTAATGTGATCATTTGATGATGAAATGAGTCTATCAAATGCATCAAAATCGGATGAATACTCTGAATGAAAGCACAGGGTCTTACATTATTGGTATGTTCCGAGTGTAACTCGTCCACTTGTGAGCAGATATCTATATAAGTATATCCATAATATTGACGCATCCTTCATTTGTATCTTATAAATTGTTTTTATTTTCCAGTCTGGACCGATCCTCTTCGCTTATCAGCTGTCTGGCAATGCCACAGTATGGTTCAGGAACTATTAGTTATCAAGAAACCAAACAGTTCACAAAAAACTCAAAGATGCAACGAAGCAAGGACAACAAGTTGTGCCGATAAAGAAAAAAACCTACTGCATGAGAAAAGAGAAATACTTAACAGATTACATGTAGAATTACTTAAAAACGCCGGACCGAAAATTCTCGATAGCTTTCATGTCCTAATTGTCAAAATTTGGGAACAGGAATGCTTACCAAAAGAATATACAACTGGTGTTATCTGTCCCCTTCACAAAAAGGGCGACCAATCGAAATGCGAAAATTACAGAGAAATCTGTCTTTTAAAATCGGCATACAAAATAACAACAACAATATATGAAAGGCTTCAAAATATCACAGCAAACATCATAGCGCAATACCAATGCGGATTTTCGAAGAACAAATCAACTACGGACCATATATTTACAATACGGCAGATACTAGAAAAGTTTACCGAATACAACACAAATGTCTATGGCATGTTCATTGACTTTCGAGCCGCCTATGACAAGATCATACGGAAGAAACTTGTGAATGCCCTAACGGAACATGTCATACCGACCAAGTTAAAACTAATAAGCAATGACAATGACGGATGTAAAATGTAAAGTTACAATTCAAGGTGAACTCTCTGGAGAATTCTCAATACATAGAGGGCTAAGGCAGGGTGACGCATTGTCCTGTCTTCTTTTTAACCTCACACTAGAAAATGCAATACGTGAGGCTCATATGGAAACAAAAGGAACAGTTTTCAACGAATCCTCGCAGATATTGGCGTTTGCAGACGATATAGCAATCATAGCACGATCATTGGAAGAATTCAAAAAAAAATATATTGATTTAAAAAACCAAGCCCAAAAGCTGGGCTTGGAAGTAATAAAAGTGATAAAACCAAAATACTGCCTATTGAATGGAGAATCCAATTAATGGGTCCCATGCTGTGTATAGCAGATGAGCAGTTTAAAATTGTTAAAAGCCTCAGCGCTTACTATGGATTAATGCCTCATTTTAAGAGTAAACTACTTACCCAAAAAACAAAGATTAAAATTTACAAAACACTGGTAAGACCCGTTCTGACTTTTGCTTCGGAAACATGGACGATGTCAAGAACAAATGAAAATGCGCTTAAAACGTTTGAAAGCAAAATTCTACGAAAAATATTTGGCTCTGTATTCGAACAAGAAAGTTGGCGCATACGTTATAACCACGAACTGTACCAGCAGTACAACGACAATAATGTAGTATCCTTCATAAAACTAACACGCTTAAGATGGGTTGGGCATATTATCCGAAGGGACGAAGATAATCCTCTCGGAAGACTACTAAGAGCTGAACCTTTGAAACCGTAATCATTAGAGACAACAACTTGAGGCGGTTCTGGCCCGACCTGGGCTGTAAAAACCACTGATGATGATGATCTAGTTTCACGATCCAATTTCGAATATTAGCTCATTCATCTTCAAGCCAGCAACCAGAATTAATCATAGCTCTTTCTATCTAGGTTGATGGCCACACATCGACTTATACCCAGAGTTTCCGACTGATGCATTCTTGGTTCCGCGACTCCCAGTCCAGTGGCTTGTTTAGTCAAAATCCCGTACGTATAGCACATAACGAATTCCTCCACGTCCTTAGCGGATTAGCCCAAAGATTCGAGAGGCTTACTGTTCCAAGGACCTATTGGATGCATCTTCATATCATAAAATTCAATGGCACAAGTAGAAAATAAGATTAAGATTTTTGCACAAAATATGTACATATTTGACCACAGTGCGTTCGTTGTTCCAGGCGTTACATCGATATATAATAGTTCAGCCCAACTACTTGGCAGTTGTCAAAATAATAAAGAAAAAAACCTAATAAATATATTACACACTAGCACGCACACACTCGCATTCCCACACCAACACCAACACACTCTCCCACGAAAATATTTATAAGTATTTTGGACTTTGCTAGCTTGTATTGAAAATATTTCATCTTTGCACATCGCTCGAATGCCTTGGCCCAAAGGACTACCACTACTACTACTACAAGGACTTGACTACTCATCGGACGCGCTTTGTCAAAAAGGAATTTCTCGTATTTCTTAGCCTGCCCATGCCCATTAAGTTTGTTCGCACTTTCTTCGTAGAGGGACTGAGCTGCTTTATTTAAGTTTCAAGTTTATTATAGACGCTGTGGGATTTACGCTGTGTGCGTTGACTAAGTGCGGTAGGGAGGAAGGGAGGGATAAATTTAACACACCCCGTATGTAAGGTGAAACATTTTTGGAAGGTTCCGGTTTTTTTTTTTTTTCTTTTTGTTGTGGTGCAAACATTTTAATGGCGCATATATATTTTAATTAAGTAGGCCTTGTATTCAATATTTACATAAGGGCATAGCCAAGTACAAAACTTTTGATAGGCTTTTTCCTACAAAAAAAAAGAAAAACGAAAGGCAAAGCGCACAGACAAATTGCTGGGGTTAGCTCTACAGTTAGCCAAGTTTTCTTTCTTTTTTGGCCAGAACTTGAATGTTGTTTGTTTTTTTTTTTTTTTGTGTACTACTATCCCAGCACCAGAAAACAAACAAATGGAATTGTAAATAGTACCACAAAGAGCGACAGAGCGTGAAAACCGTGTCACAAACTAAGAGCCACAAGTTGTTAAGAGCAACAGTTTTGGCAGTTTGGCAGTGTAAGAGAACGCGCTCTCTCACGCTTTCTGCTGCGACCAATCCCAAATAGGCAAATAATTCGGAGTGGCTACTCCGAAAGGAAGTTTGCCCCACAAGTGGTTGCTTAGTGGGGCTGCATTAGAATTTATGGCGGTTTGCACTACCTGCAATTGGACCTGTGTATTACCGTGTCACTGCTATCACTTGCATATTGTATGCAGGTGTCAGGTGGCGGGAAAGGACAAAAAATTTTGGGTGGTGCAATTCAAGTTCAAACTTTTGTTATCTGTGTTAAAGCACCTTAATATAATAGCCGAACAGCAGTTCGGGTTAAGTTGGGCCTCTGAGCAATGCGACCGAAGCTCCGATTTATATTGAATAATTTCTCGTTATGCACTTAAATTTAATTTATAAACATATTGTGAGTTGTTGTTCTTCAGTAAACATTCCGCGCAAAAATATCCATTCTATTCAAAAAATTTGTTTGCCAATAAAAGAAGTTAAAAAATGTGGTACAGTCGAGGCGGTGCCCGACAGTGGAATACCCTGTACCTTTTGTGTCAAAAAAGATAAAATTTGGATGTGGATTTGTTCATTAGAGCCACATGAATGAGCTTACCAAAAATTGTGATTCTAGGTCACTTGTAGCCATAATTGCGTAGAGTCAAATATTGCCGCAGTTTATTGGCAAGGGGAGGTGAAATTTGAACATTTTTGACTATAACTTTTGTTGTATTTGTCCGATTTTGTTAATTTTTTACACATAGATGCATGTAACTATAACGCATCGCTCTGTTAAATTTCAGATAAAAATACTAAACGGTGTGGCTAAAAACCGCGAAACTCTACTGCGGGGGAACGGGGGAAGATATTGACATGATTCAACAAACTTCATCTGCTTAGGAAATATGCGCACCAGCTGGTAAAGTTTCGTGTCTCTAGCTCTTATAGTCTCCGAGATCTAGGCGTTCATACGGACGGACAGACGGACGGACGGACGGACGGACGGACGGACGGACATGGCTCAATCGCTACCCGAGGTTATGATAAGCATTTTGGTATAAAGGACTTGGGGTCTGCCACGCCTCCTTCTGTCCGTTACATACATTGCACAAATCTAGTATACCCTTTGTACCTATAGGTACAGGATATAAAAATGTGATACAGTCTAGGCGGCGCCCGACAGAGTGATACCCTATACCATTTTTCTCGAAAAAAATCTACTCCTGCATACTCCTTCTAAAAACTTTCCGTTTGGAAAATTCATTTTTATTGATGCACTCCGATATATATTCCTATAGGTTCCTTAAATTTTAACCGATTTTGATGATAATCGAAAGTAACGTCAAAGAAGTTGTTTAAAGCATATGGGGTGAGTTTCAAGGTCATAGGTTGAGGGATGTGGAAGAAAACACGGTAAATCGATTGCGGGGTGTGGGGAGATCGCATCAATAAAATTTAACTGTGGGTTTGCTTATTAGGGCCACATGACATTAACCAAAATTCGTGATTCTTGCTTATTTTTTACCGTTACTACATAGAGTCATGGTGGGGGGTGGGGTAAAATTAGTACATTTCTGTCTATGCATGTAACCATGACGCATCGCTCTGCTAAATTTCAGATTAAAATATTAAATGGTGTAGCCAAAAACTACAATATTCTACAATGGTGGAAGATATTGACATAATTCAACAAACTTCATCTTCTGGTAGTAAAGTTTGGTGTCTCTAGATCTTATAGTCTCCAAAATCTAGGTGTTCATACAGACGGACGGACAGACGGACATGGCTCAATCGCTAGCCGAGGTTATGACACGCATTTTGGTATAAAGGACTTGGTGTCTACCTCGCCTCCATCTGTCCGTTACATACATTGCACAAGTCTAGTATACCCTTTGTACCTATAGGTACAGGGTATAAAAATTACGATAGGTCGTGCCGATCCATTTAGGCATAGTGCTTAAATACTCGAAACAACTTTTATTTAATCTAAAAACTAATCACGTCCTAAAAACACTTTCTTAGACCTTCTTCCAGAGCACGAAAGAAAAGATTAAAACGGTGCCACCCACAGGAGAAAAGAAAGAGAATCCTTAAGTAAACGTTCATAAAATCTTTAATAATAATAATGTTTTTTTTTTTTGGTGAAATTCGATATTTATACCTATAAGTTCCCTAAATTTTTACCGATTTTGATGAAACTCGAATGTTACGTCAAAGAAGATATATAAAGTATATGGGGTAAGTTTCAAGTTGGTATGTTGAGGGGTGTGTGAGAAAACACGGTAAATCGATTGCGGGGGGTGGTGGGACCGCATCGATAAAATTTGAATGTGAATTTGTTCATTAGAGCCACATGAATCAGCTTACCAAAAATTGTGGTTCTAGGTCACTTGTAACCATAATTACGAGGAGTCAAATATTGATGCACTTTATGGGCAAGGGGCAGTGAAATTTGTACATTTTTGACTATAACTTTTTCTGTATTTGTCCGATTTTGTTCATTTTTTATACACAGATGCATGTATCCACAAAACATCGCTCTGTTAAATTTCAAATGAAAATATTAAACGGTGTGGCTAAAAACCGCAAAAATCTACAGCGGGGGAACGGGGAAAGATATTGACATGATTCAACAAACTTCATCTGCTTAGGAAATATGCGCACCAGCTGGTAAAGTTTCGTGTCTCTAGCTCTTATAGTCTCCGAGATCTAGGCGTTCATACGGACGGACAGACGGACGGACGGACATGGCTCAATCGCTACCCGAGGTTATGATAAGCATTTTGGTATAAAGGACTTGGGGTCTGCCACGCCTCCTTCTGTCCGTTACATACATTGCACATACATTGGTATCGAAAAAATAAAATAAACTTGTTTCCCGTGACATAATAAGGCATCTAATCTGAAGGATTACAAATCTCTGAGATCTAGACGTTCATACGGACAGACAGACGAGCAGACGGACTTGGGTATATCGACTTTTCTGGTCACCCTGATCATACTCGGCGTTTCCTTATATCGAAAATGTATATACGGCTCGCACAAACTTAATATATCCTTTGTATAAAAATCGATTCTCAGTTTCAGAAGGTAGACAGTGTTTTCTATATGTTTGTGAGGACATTAAATCCGAGGTCAAAAAACCCTCAGCACGTTAGGGTTCTGACATCACCTCAAAAAAATCAGAAAACGAAGTTTTTTGGGGGTTAAAAAAAAATGTTTAAATAAGGTTAATAGGTTCATGAAAGTTTAAAGTCGAGGTAGGCTTTGTAAAAGTTTTTTTTAAATCTCGTACATCAAAGTAGCCCTTGTCAATTACATTTACACAGAGCTGATGTAATATTTTTCCCATTTCAGTTCAGTGCTAAATTTTGTTCAGAGCGGTTGTTAGCTACTGGTTAACAAAAAGTATTGTTTTAAATAAATGTAAGGTAAAAAGAAAAAAAAATTGTTTTTAATGTAATTATTTTTCTCATTTTTTTTTTAGATGTGCAACAATTTTGGACGAAAAATAATGGCTGGAGCGGCCACAACGGTACAAGTGCTAGAGTCCTTTGTGTGCCCTTTTGACAGCACCCATCGTGTCGCACCCCATCGAGCTCTTTCTCATATTTTGCGTTGCGCTGGTACCCGAGTTCACCTTAATCTGGAAATGTGTCCAGGAGCTATAAATGTAAGTGGCGACATGTTCTTCAAAAATTTATTTTTTCAAATCTATCTACTTTGTAGGAGCATATACGCATACGCAATCATGGGTCCAACTAGCTTTTTTGAAAGCGAACCTATATTATTGAGTCGTTGCCACTTTGAGATACTGAACAAAAAAAAAACAATCCACGTTTCTTGAAATAATATTATACATAATCGGCTCGGCTAAGATATTGATGTTTCCGAAGATGATTGATGTCATTCCCACAAAAACAAACTACATACATATAATATATTGTGAAATGTGCACTTCTTTCCATACATTTTAAAAACCTCGATAAACAAACTCTTAATTATGGTGGATTTACTGACTAACATTTTTTTTTGTGTAAAAATTTTCATCTAGTTACATTATACCAACCTAGAAAAGCGTAGACTCTATGGCCAAGAGGTAGGGGTTGGAAAGCTATAAACATTGTATAACCTCCACAAAGCGAGGGTACAGGGTTTAATAATATTATCCAATCGGCTCAATATGCTGCCTAACACAATGACTGACTACCAATTGGCGCTTCTTTTTGCTCTATGAAGTCTAGTTTCCGAGTTATATCCATTTTAAGTTAGAAAATTAAACTTTCTCCAAATGGCTTAATATTGGTAAGTAATACGGATCCACACTTCTCATGATCTAAGATTCCAAAAATCTTCAAATTGGGTTGCTTGTAGATTTAAAATTGAGGAGAAATCCTCCTAACACATATTTCGGTGGGCATAAAATGTTGTTCATCGATGTCACCCAGTTGGAACTATAACAAAAACCTAAATTTTTCTGAAAATTAGACTAACTGAGGTGCTTTGGGGTAGCAACGTGTACAATAAATAGAAATAACCTTATTTAACCCAACTTACCTTAATGGAATATATATAGACAAAGTTACCATCTAAAATTATTTAAGTTAAATGATTTTATTAATGAAATAGTTGCAGTTAAAAGCTTAGGAAAAATAATTATATTATATTTGGATATTATATAAGAAAATCAATTTTTTTCAAAATTATCTTTTATACATATGTTGAGAAGAAATTTAAAAAGATTTACTTAGTGTATTGTGTCTCTCGCAGCTAATGCAATAAAACCTTTGGGGCTGGAATTTTACATTTTCCTGGATTATAGTTTTTGGAGCCAACGGTGCGGACCAGTATGTTATGTAGGAACGACCTGTTGAAAAATAAGTCTTAATTAGAACATTATAGCTAATATATATACACATATGCAGATATCTAAGCCAAATTTTTATTAAAACCATAACATTTTTTTATTTAATCAATATTTAGATGCATCTTGGTTAAAAAAAACATTTATAGGAAACCGCTTTGGAGTTAATGATATATCCCAATATTCTCAAATGTGTTGAAACTTTTCTTAAGATATAATAATAAAACTACAGAGTAATGGTCTTACGCATTCCCATTTTTCATTTTACCCCAAGTGCTAGGATCCCTTTCCTAAGCAGCCGCCGTTCCTGAAAGTTTCATGAGAAATTAGTTTTTACTAAAAAGCAATCAAATGAAAAACTTTTATCCAAGAAGCCAGATTATTATTTTAGCAACTGTAATCAAATAACCATGAAGCACTTGTAGGTTCTATATTTGTATTTGGTTTATTAAAACTATGTACATATGTGGCATGTAAAGCAGACCAAATTAAAAATGAATCCTACATCAAAGGCAGCAACTGAAACAAGGGTTTGGAGCAAACACACAGATGAAGGTTTAGGCTTGTGGGCTTCCGCAACATCACACACACTTATGCCACAACTCATAAGCAGCTCAGAGACATAGGTACAGGGGCGGATGCAGTAAAAATTTTAGGGAAATCCAACCATCATCATACCCGATGCGTCACTGCGCAGGATGTTGGAATTTAAGCATATTAAAATGAAGTTATGCTGCCAAACAGCCAAAATTCATTAGAGTATTGTATTTAAATTCCATTTTTCATTTTTCCATTGTTTTGCTGTAAAATGAAGGCTTATGAAGGACTTAAATTTCAACACACTCAAACGCGCATAGCAGCACATTCTTTATCCCCTACACACACACACACATACACACACATAGAGGTAAGGATGAAAATCCGCTTTTGTTTATCTACTTTAAACTAACATCAGGCACTTTTCCTGTCTAATCCTGGCCAAGTCGACAGCGTACTTAACGTCATCAGTGCCACTCACTTGGCATTCACTCGTTTTGTGCTCATTTTCCGCACTCCTAGAACGTTTTAATACCATCTAACGCCAAGTGTTGATGCTACCATCAAAACGACCTCTGGCATAGCGCTTGGAGAACGTTCTGGGCAGCAGCTTGGGGGCAGGCCACTTAAATGCTTTGTCAACCTCGGCTACAAATTGAATAATCTTTAGCGCTTCGTTGGATTTTAATGGACCTTTCACAACTTTCTTTGTATTTGGCTTACGAAACCAATGTGAAAAAGAAAGAAATATATACACCCATAGATATCGACACAATTGTTTGGGTTTATTTATGAAACTTTGGCACAAAGTTTGCCAAAAAAAATTTTACCATGCAAAACTTTGCACAACTCCCAAACTTGTTAGGTGCGCTTAAAGTCCCTTTTTCCCCCAGCACTTTCAATTTGTCATTTGTGGGGCACTTATGTATAATATATACATAAATATAAACAAAACTCAAGTTAAAAAAATCGCCTAATTGTGTGTATTGTTGAGAAACATTCAACATACTCCCTCCTCCTTCTACTCCTTAAGAGCGTTTTGAAACTTTAAATCAATTTCAGTGCCACTTCAGGCAATCTTTTGGTGAAACTTTTAAAGTATCTGCAAGTTTATAAATTTAAAGTTCTTGATGGCAAACTTTGCCGCACATAAGATTCTATGCAATTTGTTTCGAGTCTACTATCATCAGAAATCAACAAATCGACAAAGATAGCTCCCCCGTAACGAAGCTGCTCAAGAGCTGTCTGGCAACGCCGCGCTGGCTGGCTTAGCGTTATATTGACACTATCGTTGATATCTCTTAGCAGCTCATCAGGATTATTTGCAACTAATTCGAGCACTGCGTTTTACTCTACTATCTTTACTGTCTTCCAACAGACCTAAACTCGAAATCAGTGGTGGAGTGCCGGCTTTCATGAAAACTATGGTCTACAGCTGTGAGCAAGGGGGGGATACAATGGGGTCTAGCTGTGTTCCCACATGGACCAATGGACCAATCAAGATCCGTCTAATGTTTATTTTAATTAATTTTGGCAGAGCATGGAAGTCTTAAGAGGTAGTTGAATAGGTATTGGGATAATGAGAGGCTACTGGACTGCATAGGGCTCTGTAAACGAGGTGTGTTTAAAAAGTCAGCTGCTACGTGGTACGTACATTCGATTTTTTTTTTAAATTTTGTTGTGTTGCTATACTGGTCCAGAACATACGTTCACAGCTTGTTTTAAGGCCCCTACGCAGACACGAAAAATAAACAAAACTTTATATAAAAAAAACGCTCACAAACGTTTGGTCACAGACTGTTCTTGCAGGTGGTATGTAGACCAGAGTTTTTTTTGTTTTTTGATGCCAGTAGTAAGCCATAGATGGCGCACTCAGCAAAAACAGCTAAACTAAATTTATATGCAGCTAGTTGTCTTTGTCGACAAAATCGTTGCGGATCGTCGGGAAAGGATGAGAAAATAGCTATAATAATAAAATAATTCAATTGTAGATATTTGTAAACAAAAAGCAGCTGATTATCGATAATAATTCCGATAAATGCACATTTTGTTACTAGAGACACACTGTTCCTTTCGTGACCAAAATAAGTCTGTCTTTTTGTTAGGTGGCTAGGTGCTATAATGGACATAAAGGGTGCGCCATCTTTTGTTTCGGTATGTGAATATTAAATAACTTAAAAAAAAAAATAAAACCGATTTCCCTAACTGAAGTATTTTTATATCGTTTGGTGCTTTTTTTCGCCTTCTTTAAAGAAAATAGCCAATGAAATTCTCTTTTTTGATCATTTAACGATGTGTTTATTGGTCTCGTGTGGCCACGTCTGTCATTAAAATAAACTTCGAAAAATCACTTCTTTCAATATGCAGCGTCTCTATTTCGATACATCGTTTTGGTATAAAGCAATTCATGGTTATCATTGTACTGAAAGGACCTTTTAAAAACATGTATATTCAAGTCAATCGGTTGATAAAGCTATTCAATGTTTACATACCGACATAAAAGATGGCGCACTCTGTACAGATTAGGTTTTCTGAATTGATCAAAGAAATTGCATCAAATTTTATGTAAAAAAAAATTATAGTTTAAAAAAACTAAAAAAACACGCTTTAATAGTAAACCGAACTAAAAAGTAGAAAATAATTTTGAAGTATCAAGAGTTTGTATTACAGCAATAGAAAATTCCGACAATCAACTACGACTAATTAATTTGGAATAAAATTAAATTAGAAATTAAATTATTAATAAAGTAATTCAATTATAGTAAAAAAAGCGTGGGGTGCTTAATATTAAATGTTACAATTATTTCAGTAGTAGCTATTTATAAAATTAAAGTCATTATGAAAATATAGTAAATTGCACCCCACGCTTTTTTTACTATAATTGAATTATTTTATTAATAATTTAATTTCTAATTTAATCTTATTCCAAATTAATTAGTCGTAATTGATTGTCGGTATTTTCTATCGCTGTAATCAAACTCTTGATACTTCAAAAATATTTTCTACTTTTTAGTTCGGTTTACTATTAAAGCGTGTTTTTTTAGTTTTTTTTAACTATAATTTTTTATTTTAAGACTAAAAACAAACATGGACTTTTGTCAACAAGCCTACTAATTATTTTGAAAAACAGTTGCATACTTTTTGTCTACATTTTATATTTTAAATCCTGATGATCCTAGTCAGGACATTAGAACAAAGTTATTAAATAATTGTGTTGCCATCAGTCCTTGACCCCTGTGCAAATTTTCAAGATGATCAAACTTCTTGAAATTGGTGAAAATTAAGCTGAAAGATTTTGTTACATACATAAATACATACATACATACAGGTGAAACTAAAAGCATGTTAAAAATGGAGTTGTGCTTTGGAACACTCGAAACTTTAACAGTGGCATACGGTGAGTCTACTCCGACTAAGGAAAATGTTTATAAGCGGTATAAGCTCTTCTAAGAAGGCCAAGAAGATGCCAATGTCGAGCTCTTGACGCCCCTGCACGTCAAAAACTCTTGAAAACGTTTAAAAAGTGGAGTTGGAATACCGCCGATTCACCGTTAGAGAAGTTTGCACATGACATCGGCATTTTGGCCATGAGACGTGTGTTAGCGAAGTTTGTTCCGAAACCTGCTCTTTGACCTCCGGAACCTCCGCATGAGCATTACTCAGGATGATCCTCGTTTACTCAAATGAATGACGAGTCTGGAAGCGCCCAGAAGAGCCAAGACAGAAACAAGCACAAGTTCGATCAAAAATCCAAATTTTGCTCACTGTGTTCTTGGATTACCGTGTTGTAGTGCATCAGGAGTTCTTACCATAGGGTCATACTGTCTATAAGGAGTGTTACCTTAAAGTTAAAAACAATTCATGGCTGTCGCATCACAATAATGCACCTACCCACTCATCGTTGCTTGTGCGTGATAGTTATTATCAAATACAACACCCTAATCATGCCCCAGCCACCATATTCACAGAATTTTGCCTCCTGCGACTTTTTCCTAATCCCACAAATTGTATTGTCAGAAGAACTCAGGGCTATACCATATGTGCTGCGAAGATTGCAAAAACGTTGACGCAAGAGTAGGCAACATGAATATTGATAAAAATTAAAAAGTAAAAAGAAAACGTAACTCATACAAAAATGTAAAAAAAAAGGTTTTTCTTGAGTTGGGATTGTAGAAAAGCTATATTTTCTTGTTGCACTACATTTTCTACTGCTATGTATTCTCACGACATTCTTAAAATGAAAACAATTTTATGAAAACATATTTTATTTTAGTAATTTATGTCATACTTATCTTTTACCACCAACAAATTTAAAAAACAAAATTGAAGCTAATAACAGTCCCGCTGTAGACGGATGGGATGTCCTGAATATAAACGCTCATATGTTTTTAATCAACCATGATACAAATGTCTAAGCGATACCTAGCCAATGAATTCTTTAAAACATATACCTATACTTTAGTATGAAAATGGATAAGTTTTTGCTAAAACGTAAAGGAAGAAAAGAGGGTTCAGACGCTCTAAGCACATAGCTTAAAACTTATTTATTCTTGGAGCTAAGAAGTTGTGTTAAGATCTACTCTTAAGTGAATGTGCTATAGTCCAAGTTGTTGTTGCAGTTCCTGTCTAATGCCACAACAAGTCGGGGTCTAGAAACACCGCAGGAGGTATTCAGTACGCGTAACAATCCAAGAGCTGTCACCTTATACAAGTTCATGGCGACGTCCTTTTACTGATGAGCAATGCCCAATCACATACGTACAAGTTGATAGCTAGGACATGGCATGAAGATAAACCTAGATAACAAGATGCTTTATCGCTTATCCCAGGGCTACAAATCAATTCAGCAAACAGACATTCAACACAAACTCAACTCATGAAATTCAATTTTCTGTTAAAGAAACAACAAATGTAATATGTATATGCCAGCCAAAAAGTACTCAAGGATATGTATCTGTTTTTCATGGGCACTTTGAAGGTCACAGGATTATAACAGGTTTGCGACTTTTGTGTTCGTGTGTGTGTGGCCAGCATTAAATAAATGCCCTTCCTATATTTTCTCATTCAAGCACAATAGATTCTATAAATTTATAACCATTGCGAACTTTGGAGCCCTTTTAAGATTCCTTTGGCAATAAATTGCAAAGGGAAAAGCATAAAGTTTAGTCGTGCTGGTTTTCAATTTGTGCATTCTTTATACCCTCTACCCATAGGGTCAAGAATATTATAGATTTGTGCAATGAATGTAATAGATGAAAGCAGACGTGATAGACCATAAGTCGTTTGTACTAAAATGCTCATTCTCGTCATCGCCATCTAACAGACCATAAAATATAAAAATTTTACCGCAGACATGTGTATCGATATCTTACGTCGTCCGCAAGATATCTTCAAAAATGTATTATTTATATCAATGCAGGTGCAGAATATCTCACTAGCGGGAATCGCCTCAACTGATTCACATTTTTTTTACACATTTACTTACATTATTTACTTTTCGCATTCAACCTATGTAATTGTTAGTACGTGTGAATACTAATTACCTTTAATAATACATAAATACGAAGTTCTGAAAACCATATCAAACGTAATGGTTAACATATCTACAATACACTAACATCCGCTTTAAAAGCTTCTAAAACGAAGATGGCGTACGTTAAAGTCGGGCGCGGACAGACAAATTTTGAACCAAAAATGTTTTTTTGACCGATCGTTCCTATGGGAGCTATATGATATAGTCAACCGATTTTGATAAAATTTGGTACAGTGCTAGGGGTTTCTAAAAAACTTCCGATTGCCAAATTTGGTTATGATATCTTCATAAGCAAACGAATTATCCATCTAAAACTTTTGCTTTTTTTCGAGGTCCTCTGAAACACCCCTATGGGAGCTATTTAATGTAGTCCCGATATCAAAAAAATAAAATAAACTTGTCTCCTTTGGATTAATAAGGGATCTTATCTGAAAGTTTGGTTGCTCTAGCTCTTACCATCTCTGAGATCTAGGCGTTCATACGGACAGACGGACATGGGTATATCGACTTCTCTAGTCACTCTGATCATACTTTAGGTAACTTTGGGGGGTCTCCGACTTCTCCTTCTGTACGTTACATACATTTTCGGCTTGCATAAACACAATATACCCTTTGTACCATACGGTACAGGGTATAACAAGTAATGGCCATTGTGGTTATGTGGCTTGGAATGCAATAAATGACGCCATGCCATCATGT
Organism: Chymomyza fuscimana; assembly: GCA_949987675.1. Classification (NCBI taxonomy): domain Eukaryota; kingdom Metazoa; phylum Arthropoda; class Insecta; order Diptera; family Drosophilidae; genus Chymomyza; species Chymomyza fuscimana. Next base: position 71,202,717 of record OX465089.1, read on the forward strand.
TGGTTTGTAAGGCTACCTGGCCAGTTCACAGGGAAATTAGTGCGTGGTACTATCGTTAAGAAGTTTCCTGGGAAAAAGACCCGCTTTAGGACACACCTGTCTGGAAGAGTCAATAGGTTTGATGACAATGTAGCTAAAATCGCCTTTCGGGGTTTGATTTGTACTTGTTTTAAGGTCAAAAAAATGCAAGTCCTGAAATCGCCCGTAGGAAAATTTCTATTGGGTATTTCGTTGTATGTGTGTGTATGTGTGTGCACGGATAAACCACATTCAGCTTTCCTCAGGATCGCGAATCTTGGACGTAGTGGTATATCGATCCCATTTAACGATTTAAGATATGCAATGAAAAAGTAACTTAATTTGTTTAAATATGAAACGACGAGAAGGCAACAACTGCCTCTTTTAGTCTTAATCCGTACGAAGAATCTTCTAGGTTTTTTATTTTATATCGATTCCAGAATGTCAATAAGTCTCTATGAATAGATTCCCCGGCAATCCAGAAATATGTTTATCTAACTCAGGGCCAACAGTATTTGTTGTAAAGCAGCAGTTACAGTTACAGTTAATCTTTATTCATAGATTTCATAACAAAGAGCACCAATCTGAAATATCCGACGTTAACAGAAATGTCTGGATCTAATAATTTGTCTGCCTCTATAAGCATTTTTCTGCAAGCGTTCCCCTCAAAAATTTCACCGTGGTAATGTTTGGGAATAGCATTCAATTTTTTTTTGGCCAGATCAATGCTGTTTCCCGACCCACAAGAGGAACTAACCCTTTCCAGAAGAGATGATTAACAAATCCTTGTAAAATATGTAATTCGGGAACATAAGTTTGATTTGTTTCAACCAGAAGAGGAGCATGAATTGTACTTCGACATTGCTGAGAATGTTTCTTTATATCTTTTCCCATAGCACAAAACTGTTCGTAGTCTTTTTTTAAATCTCCATATGTTTTTAGTCCTGCCTGCTAATAATTCAGTTCTAAATGTGATTTGTTATTTGTTGAAGTACTTTCTAATGGTTTATCGTCCTTCAAATCTATACGATTCTTTAAATCTGTTGCTGTTATAAAACAGAACGGACATGGATACATGGATGTTGTAGTTTGCTGACCATTGATTTTTAATAGCAATTTGAAATCCATGACATATATTTTCGCGATGTTTCGAGAAGCTGATCACTACGATTTCAGGACTTGCAATTTTTTTGACCTTAAAACAAGTACAAATCAAACCCAGAAAGCCGATTTTAGCTACATTTTCATCAAACCTATTGACCTTCAAGACAGGTGTGAGGATAGAATACTGAAAAACTTCCTTGCGTATATAATTGAGCATACATATATAAAAATTTGAATCCTGAATGTGAGTACATATCTCGTATTACGTCTCCAACAATATCAGATAAAAAATTTCTCCAAATCGCCTTCTTTGGGTTGCTTATTGTTTTGAATGTGATATATATTTTTACATATATTCAACTTTAAGGTCTTATGATGCGAAAAGATTTGTTCACTTAAAGTATGTTAGTTTAGATAGCTTCTTCCGAGGGATAAATTTAGGACTTTTCCTTAAATTGATTTACAAATGTCGGAGAGGTTACGACTTTACATGTCTCTAGGGTTACTATAGAGATAAACTCTAGTAAGTACTCACCTAGTCTGTTAATATTGGTGATGCCCCTGAGAAAGTGGTAGGCGTTAGCGTCGCATCCTAGTCGCAGTCCCGGTTCATCAATCCAATGGCCTGGTCTCAGGTGCCTAATTTCTTTTAACTTACTGGTGTACCGGCACTTTGATGCACTATAGCTCCGCTACGATCGCTAGACGTAGTGCTCTTTGATGTAAATTCATGGACGGCCGAAGCCACCTTAGCGAGCTGGATGTTCATCTGCGATAGCTTGATGCGTGAGAGAATAGATGTAGGCGAGATTAGTGTGTGGGATTTCCAACACAACTTTGCAACTCTGGAGTGACGTCGCCTTCCATCAACATGACGTCGGCGCTTTCATCCCCGCCTTCCATCAACATGACGTCGGCGCTTTCATCCCCTGTGTTCTGTAGAAGTTTCTCCTGCAATTCCTGGGTTGACATCTCCTCTACATCTATTTCACATTTCACAATGTCGTCCAGGTTGTCAGCTGGTGAGGCTGTTGGTGTTGGTGTCCGTGGCGTTTCTACATCGATTGATCCATTGCCATCTTGTGACTGCTGTGGAACGGACTGTGTGACTGCAGCTTTGTCCTGTTGGCCTTTTCGAAGTCCTTGGACCGGAACGGTGCCAAACCTGAAAAACAGCTTGTGATCCTGCGCAACGATCGTCTTCATCGTTGCTTCGTCGATTCTAATAACCATTAAAACACCAGGACCCTCTGTCCGCATCGACATCACCTTCCAAAAATCGGCACAGACATCATTCTGGCTTTCAATCAGTTTTATGAGAAAGTCCTCTGTCTTTCCCACACTACGGGGAAGGAAGACGGTGATGACATTTGTACTTGGTAAATCATCACCCATTTTTGCCTCTAGGGTTACTCCCTTCCACCCCGACAGACTGGATGCTACCTTGAGTAGCCAATCCGCTGGTTCCTCGCCCAGGCAATCCACTACCAGATATCCCGGCTTAAAGTGTATGCCGACTAGGCGCAATGCAGCGCTCCACCCGTTGGTAGCTTCCAACAAAATGGCCTCCTCCAGCGTGGTCAACTCTTCGGTGGTAAGCATCACGTGGGGATATTCCACAGGAACGATTGCCACCTTGAGCACTTTCGCCGTCTGAGCACAAGACTGCCGTCTTTTACCGGCTACGGACGCTGACGCTGAGGGGAGTTCTCCATCGTCTCCAACAGTTGGCCGGGCAGTTGATGTCGGCCGCTTACTGGTAACTGCGATAGCGGGGACATTTGCGATGCTCACAGAAGTTGCATTGGTACATGCCCTCTTGGGCGCGTTCTTGAGCGGCGTCTGTGTATTGCTAAGCCTCTCCGCAGTCTGTGATTGCTGAGCAGCGGCATTTTGTCGATGCCCATTGGCTTTTTCACAAGCCTCCGTAGGGAGGATTCCCTGAGCAAGGTAACGAAGGTACCATTTAGTTACCGAGCCGTTCATGCCGATTCTGTTGGGATCGTCACGACCGCCCGGCTTACCAATTGGTGGTTCCACCATTTTGCTTTGCCTAACTCTTTTCTTAGGCTGAACAGACGACGTGCCATCGGCACGAGGACGCACTGGCCGTGTGGTCACGGGCGGTGCCGCACGCGCTCTACGCGGCATTTCCGGTTTGCCCCGTACTTGCACGCGTTGCCCTCCCGCACTGGTGCGTACTTGGGCCTGCTGTACATTACGCCTTTCCGCGCTGGCGCGTACTTGAGCCTGCTGCACATTACGCCTTTCCGCGCTGGCGCGTACTTGGGCCTGCTGAACATTACGCCTTTCCGCGATGGCGCGTACTTGGGCATGCACCACATTACGCCTTTCCGCGATGTCGCGTACTTGGGCCTGCTGTGCGTTTCGCTGAGCGAAACCATAAGCGATAGGTCGTTCGACATCAAAGTGTCTTTCTTCGAACTGCCTCGCGACAAAAGATGCAGGTACGTCCTGCATGTTGTTGTTTAAGTATATGTTGTTTCTATTCATTTGTTCCCACGAGAAGCGGAGAAAGGGAAGGTCGAGCCCGCACAGAGATCCGCATGTGCAGGTAAGGCTACTTAGAACCGGCGGTCGCCCAATGCCGGAGCCCACTCGTTTGCGACTGAACTATTTTTGATAAACCTGGGCCTTCAGCCTGGCCGGCTTTCGGCACGGTTCGGTTAACACCTTAGCCCAGCCCAGGTGTGAGATGCGAAAGGATGGAAGTGTGATGGGTTTTTGTGTAGGAATAAGGTAGTGTGTGGAGCTTTGATTTTTGTAGGCGGCTTCACAAACACCTCGTCAGTGCAATAGTCCATTTGTGCACCCGCTGACTGTCCGGGACTGCTTATTTGCAAGGTTTCTCGCTTATTCGCAGCTAACCTCCTGTTAAGAGGCCTTTCGCTATCCGCAACTTGCGACCCGTCTGGTGGCCATCAGCTTGGCCCCTTCAGAACCATCTCACTAGTTCGTCAGACCAGATTTATCATATGACACATTACGTATGAACGACTGTTTATTGTAAGTAACACCTTTAGGCTCTGCATGGGAAAGGTACCATAGATAAATTTCGAGGATGACCAGATTCTATTCACAGTGGGATTTTCGACTGAACAGTATTCCGCTCTACTCTCCATATGTTATTCTGCTAATGCCTGGAATTTGTATAGTTGTGTTAAATTGGTTTTCAATTAGCACCAGATTTGTTTAGTTTTAAACTTATTTTAAAATTTTGCTGTGCAAGGCTAAAATGTACTTATGCATGCATATGTGCTTGGTTTGATGTTTCTGGCTGTGGTATATGTTTGGAAATAATTTAATTACCTATATTATGTTTAGCTTAATTAGAAAATAATTTATTATACATTTCTGTGGTATCTATGTTAAGCCGTTTAAAGGATACGCAGGCACTGGCCTTGTCCAATCAATGTTCATAACAAAAAGCGATTGGATATTGATTGGCTACGAATAGTGATTTATATTTTATTGCATTTCAAGAGTTGCCTTTAATAATGTCATAATTGTCATAATTTAATTGACATAAAGAAACTGGCACATACTCATAATATTTGACTTCCAGTTGGTTATCAACCGGTTTCATGTGCAGTCGATATGTAAATAAAACAACTTTTAAACATCAAATAGTATTAGCCTAAGTGACTGGTAAAGATATAACAATTTCGAAATTTCTGGTGTATAGTTAATCACTAACTATACCATTCTCTCTTTGCATCTTTGGAATTTTGCATCAAAAACGTTATTATGGCCGATCGGTCCTATGGGCGCTATATGAAATAGTCAACCGATGTTGATAAAATTTAGTACAGAGCTTAAGAACTCTAAAAAACTTTCGAATGCCAAATTTGATTACGATATCTTTATAAATAAACAAATTATTCATTAATAAAAAATTTTGGTTTTTAAAACAAATTGACATTTTTCAATTTTTACAAAAATTCTTGTTATTTACATAATTTTACTCCGATTTTGATAAACAACCACTCATTTCTTTCGTAATCGATCAAACTTTGCGAGCCAAGAAAAAACTGTATGTACATATTTTTTTAAATTTTTAAATTTACGTTCGAAATAAAATTTTTTTTCAAAACTATGCTAAAAATTACGAAAAATTGCATATGAATAAATGCGTCGAAGCCGTACATTATGTTCGAAATAGAATTTTTCTCAAAAATTTGCTGATAATGACCGAAGATTTCATATGAATGCATAAATAGCGTCCAAGCCGTAAATTTGACAAAAATATGTTGAAAGCATAATTGATGTGTAATTCAATTATCTACACTTTAGCAAAATTTATCAAAATCAGTTTAGTACAACCAGAGATATTTGCTTTTAAGTAAAGAAACTTATTTTTTAATTTCGAAGTGTTTTTTTTTTTTTTTAAATATCTCAAAATCCGTTCCATGAAAAATTTTTTGGACTTCATTTTCAAGTTTCGCGTGCCATTTTACTACGGCACGAGTAAAACATGTTGAGGATACATTTTGCTGTAAACTAGTGTTGTTAATTAATTTTGAACAATCCATTGTCGCCAACTAAGAATCCTAATTTATAAAAAAGCGTCATTTAACAATAAGCGTATATCAAAGGCAAAGTTATCTGTCCCATAAATCACCGCTGAGTATATTTCGGATTGAATGTTTTCATAACGATGCCAATTCGAAGCTTGGCTGACTTCCCATCAAACTTGAAACTATAGCAAGTGGCTGTGGATTCGGACTCTTAGTTGCTTAAGCAATACTATAAAGCTAGTCGAGCGGTTTTAAAGACTCAGTTCAATCATATTTATGGGTTTGTTGATTTTTTTCCAAAAACTTTTGAATACCGAATTTCTCAATGTTTTTAAAGAAATTCCAAATGTAATTATGATATTGGTTCATATAATTTTTTATAAATCTTGACCGTTTTAAGCCTCATGTTGCAAGTTATTTAAAATTTTATAAAAATATATGTATGCCATCCTTACACTTAATTCCCTTTAATACGAACTCTAAAAATCTTTTAAACGCCAAATTCGGCCAAAGGTTTGGGTTATAATACTATGGGGCTATTAATATTACGCTGATATCGAAAAAATTAATTAACGTGTTTCCCGTGACATAGTAACTTTTATATTATTATCTAGCTCTTATCATCTCTGAGATCTAGGCGTTCACACAGACGGACACTCGGACAGACAGACGAACACGTCTATGATGAATTTTCTAGGCAGATTATTTTGACGCGTCTCCGTCTTGCACAAGCTTAATATGCACTATCTTAGATATTTAGAATAGATTTCCATCGTGCCAAATCTCATCCTAAAAGTTTTAGCGCCAGAGCCACACAGTAGTTCTAGTCTTACCTAGAGTCTCTGTCCTTGACATAATAGATATAGCAGGCACACCACCAATTTATCCAATTATTACTTATCCAACAAGTCTCAAATATTCACGTGGTCAACACGTGAAAAAAAGCTGAGCCTTATTAATGCAGACCTTTGGTCAAGCAGCGATTCTATCCAGATATAGGTAGCATACCAATTTATCCAATTATTGGGTATTCAATATTACTCAAGGAGTTTTTCAATAAGAGCGAGATTTCAATTAAAACACATAATTCAATTGGGTCATACGCTATAAGGCACGTAGCGCCATTCGGTTTGAACTAAACTGTGTAATATATTTTATTCTCTGCCTGGCGTAAGAGGCCCCTAAACAAAACTAATCAGATGCAGGCATACTTACCATCACATTGAGCCTGAAGCACATTTTTAACATCTTAAAGGTCTTCCAAACAGAAGTGTATGCGATTGGTTACCGGGTGTAAAAGGAAAGTCCATAGCTAACGAAAATCCATAAACAAGTGCCAAAAACCTAACCTTTTTAACATCAGCAACGAATGGGTCTCAGCGACGACATGATCCAGGATCGGAATGCCTGCAGACGAATGCTGAGATCGCATACCCATACCTCAGGAGGAGCATAAGCGAGTCCGAAAAGAGGTAAACAAGGGTTTGGGAGAAGAAGAAGTCTGTCTTGTGCATCACTTCAGACTGCTCACTGGAGCAAATGCGACTATTTTGCTCGTTAACAAAACCATTGACCAGATGTGAGCTTCATCCGAAAATATGATTTTCTTGTGAAAGTTGTCGCCAGCTTTGATGTGGTCCAGAGCCCAATTAGCGAATGTGTCACGCTTAAAATGGTTGGTTGGCTACAGTTCTTCAGCCAAAGAGAGCCAAATCTTTGGTCACAATTCGCCACAAACTGGTCACACTGATGTTGAACTCTTGCGGTCGGCCTGAATCGCCATCCTTAGCTGCTCAAGCACATTCTCTCCAACGGCTGCAATATTTTCTTTACTTCGAGCATTACGTTGTCGCACAGCTACTGCGACACTATTGAATGCATAAATTGTTAAATTACCGAAATTTGGCATAAGCGTGCGCTACGTAATCACGATAGATTGTGAACTTTCATAAACAAAAAAGTAGAATAATTTGTAAGCGCTGTTGATGCGTGTATCTTTTCATGAATAAAAGCCATAGACTGACGTTTCAAAATGTCAAAAATGTTGCGGAACCAACTTCACTTCTATTCCAGAAATGTCAAAAACAAAATGCGTCGTCCCTATTGAAAAACCCTCTACATAGAAGCGGAAAATTGATTCAAAATGTTAGAAAAAAAGCCATTGAGATTGCAGGCACATTAACAATTTATCTAGTTTTTACTCCATTCAACGTGGTTCAAGTATTTGCGTGGTCAACAAAACTAAATAAAAGCAGAAAATTACTTCAAAATGCGTGAAAAAATGTGAGTAAGAGTTGCAAACAGTAGTGCTAATCTTACCTACGTAGATTGCAGTCATATTACCAATTTATTCAGCATTGCTCCAGCATTTCCGCAATCAACACATCTACATCTACATAAAAGCGGACAGGATTTGGACGCTGCAAAACCGGACAGTTTTTATTATGTTGTTCACGAATGTTAAGCAAGTTATTTTTTTTTTGCACTGCTGACTTCAGCTTGGAGTTCCACGGCATGTGCTTAGTAAGTTTTTATATTTTGTTGCAGCACAAATTTTAATTCAAACTTTTTCAATTAATCTTATGCTCAATGCAATTAATGCAAGCCGAAAAGACGCTACTTTGCAGTTAAAGATGTGAAAACAATTCGCAGAGCAGCTGTTGCCAGTTTTAATCGAAATCGATTTCTGACACTAATAATCGCTTCGTGGTGAATACTCAACATATTCCAGCGGCAGCTGTTCGCCACTTACAACAACAAAGCAGGTAGGCGCTCTGTTGACGCGCTCTGCTAAAGAAATTGATCGTCGTTGTATTTCAATTTTTTTTCAACTGCAAACTGCAACGGTCGACATTGTGCGCAAAACGCATTGCGTCTAAAAAAAATAAAACCAAAGCAAAACGAAATTTTGCAATAATTTCAAAGTTTTAAAAGTGACAGTGGCCAATAACTATTTGTAAATAGAGTGTGTATTGTTAAAATTAACACTTTAGCATCTAGGCGCTGATTCAGTTGTCGATATTACTTGTTTCCAATGCGGTAATAGAGCTTGGCGCAATCGCGTAAACTGTGTCGTAAAAGAAATTGAAGCAGAAAGATATATAAGTACATATGTATGTATGTAGAGTACAAGTGTGTGCTATATAGTTTGGACTTCCTCAATCGCTGATTTGATTTGCCAGCTCAGTGAACTTGAATAACTTATTAAAAATATAAAGAAATTTTTCCCGACTTCCTCCATTTTACGAAAACTATTTGAATGACTACAAGTTTTATTTGTGAATGATAGTGCATCGTTTATTTTCTTTTGCTGCACAAATTCGCAAACTATTGACCAGTTTTTGACTAGAGCTGCAGCCCGGTTTGGGCTTGGGTTTGGGTTCGGCTTGACTTGGTTTTGTTTTTCTTTTACATAACGTCGTTGCCAACGTAAGACTCAACCTAGTTAATACAAAAAATAAATAAATAAATATATTTTGAAGAGCGCGCGGTTTAACCATAATTTTCACTCTTGTTGCACTTGTTGCCAGTCGTCGTTGGTAAAAGCACGTTTTTATTATCGCACATTTCCTTTACGGAATATTAATAGGTAAACAGCAAGACAAACAAACGCCCTCGCGTTTAATCGGTTATAAGGAAATACAAGTTACGACAAAAAAATAAAATAAAAACAAAAACGCACATATTCTGTGCCAATATTTCAATAACTTGAAAACAATATGGAATTTCGCGATTTCTCAAGTTTTTTGCTCTTTTCGCTGTTTTTGCTAATGACATTTGTGGAACAAACAAATGCTTATGGATTTGGACGTTGCCCGAAGTATCCATCTATGCCAAAGTTTAATATGAGTCGGGTAAGTGCAAATAGTAGTTATTATTATTGTATGAGCTCACTAAGCTGTGGGGGAAAGTTGTGCAATTTTTGGTGTTTTAGTAATAACAATTAGTTTCATTAATGGGCGGGTCTAGTTGTAGGGTTCTGGTGCTCAAAGCGCAGTATTGAAAGCGAACAAAATGCTGATGAATTTAGACCTTGCCTGCACCAGGTAGTTCTGAAGATTTTCACTTTCTGCAAAGGGCCTGAGTTTCATGCAAGTTGTAAAGTTGTTGATCGTGCTTAGCAGAGTTGAGTAAGTAATGGAGAGTTCTAAAGGTTCGAAGCTCCGCCAAGGTTTTAAATATGCTGATCATGCTTAGCAGAAAACCACTCCCCAAAAACTTTGCAACGTTCAAGAGGTGCAGAGCACCTCCGAACTGAGTTGCTTGTTGAGAATAAAATTTTACACTACTCCCCCGAAATGTTTCTTCTGGAACCGCCGCTACACCATTACGATGTCAACGTTGATAATATATACTTAATAATGTAATACAAAGGCAACGTTTGTAACATTTTCCATTAATTAGCACAAGTCGCTGAGCTAAAATCTTTTTATAGATTGTGCATAAAGATGAACTTGAACTAATTTAAGGCAAACCTGTTTACAACAACCATATAACCATATAATATATAGTATATATATATGTATATAAAAAAAACAATCCACTTCATTTAAGATTTAACATATACTACTACAATTTTCAACGTCATTGGATTGGCCAAGGACAAAAATTATAAAATACCACGTACAAATAAATCCGTGGGCAATTGAGCGCCGAGACAACTCTTAGATTGGCCAGAAACTAGAAAATTGCTGCAATCAATTTAGCAGCAGTTCAAATTAAACCAAACGACAAACAATTTTATTAAACAATTTAAATTGGCGACGCATTAATTTAAAAGATTCGACCTCCTTGGCTCCAACAGCAGCAACTATGTCATGCATATTCACTGCCATACAAAGTCCATTTAAATTTATACAAATCTTGTATACACCGCCGAGTCAGTGAGAGTGTTTACAGAGTTTACCCTCTGGTATTATTTGCGTATAGTTTTGGTACTCGTGGTTGACTGCATTTATCACTAATTGGTTGTCCAATTGAGTTGTTGACAAGCGTGAAAAACACTTTGACAATGCTCGTTTATTGTCATCATTAGACAAAGGCATAAAGCGCACCGCAGGGCAACTGATAATGATATGAGAGTGCAAAGACCTCGCCAGCTTCAGAGCCCAAGCCAACTATACATATGAACAACATTCAGATAAATCACTTTTTTATGACTTTGAACTGCTACTGCGTGTTGACTTCTTCTCTGTGCAGATGAGTTCGGCGAAGAAACCTGTTTTCCAAAACAATTAAAATGTCTGTGTTTTACGCCTTGGCGTAGTAGCGAAGGGGGAACCAACAGCACCGTAACCCAGTTTTATGCTTACTCACAATGCTGGAGAACTGGAGAAAAGCAAGCGCAAGTGTGAACGCGTGCCAAGCGGCTACTGAGTGGTTGTTTGTGCAAATGTTCATACTATATCTTATGATCTGGCAGCTGTTTTGTTTTTTTTTACCTCTTACCCGGGGGCCCAAAGATCATTGCTATAAAATGAAAATCGTCGGCAAGTTCCTGACTGTGCTCTAGGGTTTTTTTGCCACCATTTTTTGGCATAAACACGAAACAACCATTTTCAAATTTGGGGCAACCTGATTATATGAATGAAATATTGGCTAGCACATTTAGCCAAAAAGTACATTGAGCAAATAAGAAGCAAAATGTAAATTGTAATGATAGAGAACGTTAGCCTAGGTATTAAAAATTATTGATTTATTAACACTCTAATAATTTTTGATTTTTTGGTCCTATTATGTCATGTGTATGCTATTTTAGATATAACTAAACAAAAGTTTACTTGGGGTGATAACTTTAGTTGGAACAAAAATTGGCATTTGCGCCCGACCCAGACCCTTGACTACTAAAAGTAGGGCATTCTTATCCAAAAGAGTTTTGTAAAAAGCGCCAATATCTACAAGTGTGACCATATCTTTACAATGTTCTTGCTGTGAACAGCTCCCAAAAGTATGTTTTTTTTAAATATAATAAAAGGAGATATTTCTTTGCAGTTGAAGATCAGAAAATATATATTTTACTGACAAATATGCTCTGGTTAATTTTCATACTCGTTTAAAGAAACAAAATGTTATTAACTCTCACTATTATTTCCAACCATCGAAATCAGCCCTTGAAATAAAAAAAGACATCACTAGTAGAACTCCTCTCATCGCTTAATTGCCTTAAATTGATCGTATCTCCTATTCCATGATTAAAAACACACCCCTCTCATTCAAATGCCGTATTCTTCAACACTTCAACACTGTATTCAAATCTAGTATTCCCCAACTTTATAAAAGAAGCCTAGTCATTCCTATTCTTAAGCCAAACCAATGTAAAATAGATCCTAAATCTTACAGGCCAATTTCCTTTAAGCCTTGCTTAGCTATGTACCAAACAAAATAATTGCTAAGAGGCTGTGGTGGTTGGTTACTTCTAACAATCTTATCCATAAAAATCCATTCGGATTCAAGAGGGGTAAGTGAGTCCTTGATATTGTGCTTTTTATAGATCATCTTGTAACTAGAGCTTTATCTACAAAGCGCCATCTATCAATAATCTATCTTGATTTTGCAAAAGCATATGATAAAATTGGCATCCACTCCATAATCCAGCATATCTTTCTACTTCTAAATCACAACACATCCCTCAGTATTCCGTCCGTTACCTCACTTCGTATCCTAGGGTTCACTCTCAACAGCAAATACAACTGGAGTACTCATACAGCTAAGCTGGCTGCTGACCTTACTAAGCCTCTTAACATCAATAAACTCCTATCTAATGTTAAATACAACTGCAGCTCATATACATTAACTCAAATAGTTAAATCAATACTTATATCAAAAATAGACTTTTGCCTTCCAATGCATGATCGCGCCCCTTTGTCCCTGCTTGATAAACTAAATAAAATCCAAAACTCTGCAGTCCGATCAGCGCTTGGTGCATTCCATTCTTCACCTATTCATAATATGCTTATTGAATCTAATATTTACACAATCCCTAGTAGATGCATCTATTTAACAGGTAAACTTTCTAAGACCCTAATCAACTCCTTTGATTCTCCACTGAGATACCTAAGTAAACTCTTTCTCAACTTTAAATACATAAACAACAGCTATAATTTCATTTATGCTGACGGATCCTCCAAAAAAGATAACATTACTACGTATTCTATCACTTCTGACTCCGAAATTATCAATCTCGGCCTTCTTCGCCTTCACTCCTCCGTTTTTGCAGCAGAAACACGAAGCTATGAAAATAGTTTCAAATAAACGTGGCAATTTTATCATCTACCCTGACTCACTCTCAGCAATCAAAGCAATTGCTAATGAATTCAATAGCAACTTATACGCCGTTTCAATCAGATACTTTATTATGAACAACCTCCCTAAATTTAAATTACTTTGGATTTCTAGCCATTCTGGTATTTCAAACAACTAATTAGCTGATAGATCAGCGAAGTCTCCTGCTAATCTTCCCCTCATCTACACTCCCAACCTTTCTTATAACGACGTCTCTTCATTTCTAAAAAATTATTCCAGTAATAGTCATAAAACGAAGTTTTCAACAGACTTCGAACTGGTATAGACTATTAAACAACAGCCATAGCACTTACCCCCTTAATTTTAATAATCTTTCAAGACTTGACCAAGTAAATTTTACAAGAATCCGGCTTGGTCATTCAAAATTAACTAATGTCCACTACATAGAATCTACACTTAGTTACACCTGTCCACTATGTAACAACTCCCCCGTAAACATTACACATATAATAGCATCCTGTCCAGCCTTATCCCATCACCGTTCTTCCCTTTTCCTAAACCAGAACACCCTCTCTGTCATCGCGTACCCAAACCAAAGCAACTCTAAATTAATATTAGATTTTATAAACAAATATATGAATATATCTTGACTAAACACATGAGTTTCTAACGTTTCAACGTATTCTTTCTATTTGATGAGGGAAACCTTATTGGGTCGCTGTTTAATTATTTCATTATCGTTCTCAAAAAAGCGAATCTGTATTGTGCTGTGCTACTTGTCTATCTATCTGACTACAGGTTTATTAACATCTTCCTACCTGTCTCTTTTGCTATCTACACAATGTTTCACGATCTTGCTCTGTAATGGTGAAATCTAATTATTCTCTGAGCAGTTTTCTTTGCATAGTCTAACACCTTTAACCTATCTGCTCTGTGATCTACGAATAATGTATTACGCTCCTGCTCTGCAGTCCTTAACTCTACCTTTTCTCTAAGCTGTCTTCTAAGTCTTTTCTCTACAATCGTAAACTCAATGTCTTCTCTAAGTATAGTGTTGAAAACTAACTCTAGTCGCCAAATTTCTGCATCCCGCCACGAAGCAATGAATGCTCTTCTCGTTCTTCTTCAGTGGATTGATTCGCAATGTTCTGAAGTTTAATTGATTACGACTTTGTTGAGAAAGATTCGATCTTCTTCGTGGTGGCAATACTTGTACAATAATATTTAATAATAACACTCTGTCCAGCCGTTCTTGAGTCAAAAATGGTGTAACTAACATAACGTTCTTTTATATATATAAGATATAAAAACAAAAAAAAATGTTTAGCTCTCAAAGATCCGACCCGTTTTTCAAGATTATGACCCTTAAGATACAGATATCGCAATACTCTATAATACAATATACAATCTAAGACCATTGTATAAAGTCTTCATTGGATGGAACTCGGGACTAAAGAATATTCCCGGGAATGAGGCAGCTGATGAGCTGGCATGAAATGATGCTGCGAAAGCTGATCCATTCTGTGTCATTGGCCGACACACCTCCAAACAGCTACTAAGAGAAGAGGAAAGATCCAGAAGAGAATCGGAATATCATAGAACAGCACGGCTGCCCTACGCCAAGCCAAGCAGTCATCATTTCCTGTAATTTGAATAGTTTAAAAAACATCCCTAATAACTGGGTCACTGCAGACTCAGGAAACACCGGAGTAATATTGACGACGTGAATTCGAACATCTGTAGGTTCTGTGAAATTAATGAGGAAACCACCCAAGGGAAAGATATCTATGCAAGATGTCCCTCGACTAGAACCAGATCAAATAATTACGTTTTTTACGGGAATGATCAAGTCGAGGCGGTCTAGAGAGGTGGGAGCAGAATAGATCTTTGGTGTCGCAGTGCAGCTTTCCCAAACTACATTATTATTAACCCACTTACCAGAAATTTCATCATATCTTAACGGGTAGTTAAAAAAATGTTCCATATCGAATCACCCCACAATACTCTAGAAATAGCTTATATTTTAAAACTTTTAAGATAGTTAATGATTAGAAATCGTGGACATTGATTTCGCAAAACAGAATGTTAGAAACGGAATATTATTTTGAATTCGTAACTTTAAAAGAACCCAGTGCGCTGATGCAAAAGATTCCAAATTAATTTGTTTGGTGTTGGTATCTAAATTTAGCACTTTACGTCGAGGGGTATTAAAATAAAAATAATAAAATAATCCCTTGACTCGGTTTGATTTTATTCTAAAATCTCTTAAAAAACCAGCGGTCAAAAGTTTTCGTTATAGGTTTTCAATGCACTCCGAAACAAGGTTAAAAATTGTATGGAAAAGCATATCTTCTAAGCCAGCGCAATGTTGTAGGCTTTAAATTATTTGGAAAGAGATTTTCAACCTGCCACTAAATACATTTTGGGGTTATACTCGTATGCATAAGTATGTGGGGCAAGCTAAAAGTCTATTTATTACTTAGCGTCTCCATTTATTCTAATTAAATTAATAAGCTCTATAATTGCAGGTACTTGGTCAGTGGTATGAAGTAGAACGATCGTTTTATTTGCCAGAAATTGCATCGGGTTGTACTTCATTAGAGTTTCAGCCGTACAATAAAGCCGATTTATCCAAATTCAACAACTTTAAACTAGAGGTGGCCATAAAGACCATAAATCGCATGTAAGTTTTTCTTATACACAAGTAAATTAAACTCGAAAATGGAGATACTTATATGTTGCTCATTAAATTTGGTAATATTTTATATCGATTTTTGTAGAATTTTTTCAAAACTCTTGAGTTTTTTACTATTTGTAAAAATTTTTTCGGCTTACCAGTATATTTGATTTTTTTAGAACCGGAAATCCCAATGTAAATCTTGGCTACGCCACGCCCGAGAACAGCAAATCTTCAATCATGGATTTTAAGGTATAATAGCTATTTTTATTATTTAAACTGTAGGTTAGGTTGCCCGAAGCAATCTATTGATACCTTTTTAAAACTTTTATTTAATTTCTGCACAGTTTAATACCCGGTTTCCCGAAGTAATTGCACGTCTTCTGCCCGGTTCCGGCAAATACCAAGTGCTATACACGGACTACGATAACTTTGCCATATTGTGGTCTTGCGGTAGCATTGGATCTTTGGGCTACTCAGATCAAATTTGGATATTCGGACGTGAACGTGATTTTCAAGCTGACATACGTTCTAAAATTTATGACGTGCTCAAGCGGCTTAGCCTGGATCCAGAGCGGCTGGTTTTGAGTAAAAATAAAAATTGCCCTGAAGTGCTCTGAGATAAAAACTTTCCACTTGCCACATATACTCGTACACGTACGCATAGTTTATTGACACCCATACCCTTAAGCCTATTTATATGAAGTTATAGACTTTGTTAAGTAAAATATGTTTACTTATTGTTTAATTTTTGGGCCGCTGTGATATCTTGAAGAAGAGCTTTGTTTTTGTTTGAAATTGAAATGCACAAATGACGAACAAATATCAAATAACAATATGTGAAAAAATAATTAGGCCTGATTTTTATTTAAATGCGATGCATGGTAAGTGTATATGTAAGCGATTGGTTGGGGTGCTTCACATAGTATGCAGCAGTTCCAATTAATATGTGGATACTAATTAATTTGAAAGTATATAAGATACAGCTCTAGCTTGTAGAACTTTAAGATTTAGATAAAATTTTAGTCGCAATTTGCAAACGCAGCGTGAAGGAGAAGTACTTAAATATGTCTAAGATTTGGAATTTAATTTTGTTGGTTGTACTACTGAGTGTGTTGGACTTGGTCAGCACGAGAGGTGGTGGTGGAGGAGGTGGAGGACATGGTGGTGGTGGTGGTGGACACGGCGGCGGTGGTCATAGTGGTGGATTTGGCGGCGGTGGTCATGGTGGTGGATTTGGAGGCGGTCATTCACCTGGCGGCTTTGGAGGCGGACGTCCTGGTGGCTTTGGAGGCGGTCGCCCTGGTGGATTTGGAGGCGGATATGGTCGTCCAGGGGCCTATGGACGGCCCGGCTATGGATACGGCGGCTATCGTTCTATAGGCTATGGAGGTATTGGAATTTTGCCTATTCCTGTGCCCTATGGCTATAGTTATGGTAATCGCTGCACGCGCGCCTATTACGACTATGATTATGACTACTATAACTACTATTGCTGAGTAAGCATTCCATAAGCGTGCAGGTGCCGAAGCCCCCTAGTGTTAAATAAACAACAAAAACTAACTTAAATGTTGATAATACATTTCGTACAGTTTATTTTACAATAATATAAACATTTTTTTTTTTTTTTATTACAAGATTAAATGTCTTAAGAAATTGCTGTAGAAAGTTCTCTAAATATTTAATATTCCTTATTGTTTGATGGTCTTCGGAGTTTTGTTGCGTTTCGTTCCGAAATTTATATATAATGATTAGTGGGCAACTTACCGTTAAGTCGGCTCTTAAAACTAGTAAAAACTCATTGTGAAATGCAATCTACATAGGTAATATGTATATAAATGTTTGTATACTACAGACTAGATATGAGTACCAATAAAATGGCTGACTTGTTCTCCATGGCAAGTTCAGAATTCGTTGTGGGGAAAAAGTAGAGTACAATATATAGAATTATTTATGTTTAAGATTATGCTCAGGAAGACTTTGAGCGAGCATTTTAATTCACTTAAAATGGCTGAAACACGACGGAGTAATTTCTATTTTGTTTGTATCATATATCTTGAGTAACCTCAACTGCCACATTCTAGAGCATTGCTTTGCACTCGTATTCAGCAATACTGTGTTGTATGCAATGATTGATTTCGGCAAAGCCGGGTCTGTCGCTGGGCTTGCGATTCCAGCAGCGGCGCATAAGCGCATATACTGACAGTGGCGTATTATCCGGGCAGCTGAGCACATTGCCCTCTTTGATAAACTTGATGACTTCCTCATGCGTCAAGCCAAAGTAGGGCTGTAATGCGAAAGAGAAAATTTCCCAGAGCACAATGCCGTAGGCCCAGACATCGGATTCCAATGAGAACTTATTGTACAATATACTCTCGAGCGGCATCCAGCGTATAGGTATAACATCGTTCTCATCACCCTTGTAGTAATCCTGTAGATAGATCTTGTGCGACAGTCCAAAGTCAGCTATCTTTACATTCATTTGCTCATTGATCAGACAATTTCGCGTCGCTAGATCGCGATGTACAAACTTGCGCTCGGAAAGATATAGCATGCCAGCAGCTATATTGGCGGCCATTTGCAGCAGATTAAGCTCAGTCAGCTCCAAACGATTGAGAGGCTGTGCCTGGTGTGTGGCGTAGGGCGAACAGGCACGCAAAAATTCACTCAAATCACCGGGTGACATAAATTCGAACAGCAAACACATGGGTCTGCCCAACGCGCACACACCCAGCAATCTCACAATATTTGGATGATCAAATTCAGCCAGCAGACAGGCTTCACGTTCAAAATCTGTTTGCATTTGATCGCTGGCATCGTCTTTCAGCATTTTGACAGCTACCAAGAGATCCTCATTGCCGCTTACCAAGCCTGGCGCTTTGGCTTGGAATACACGACCAAAGGCGCCTTGACCCAGCGAACGTACATAAACAATTTCACCACGTGGATACTCTAACTTTTCCAGACGTGCGCTTAACTTGGTTTTGGGTTCCGCTATGGTCACGACCACACAATTGCTGTGTATAGTGGCTGTGCTTTTTATGGTGCCACATTTGTTATTGACAAAGGCATTGGACCCTAGCGTTTCCCGGCTAGCCGTCATATTGCATTCCCCGCGCATGGAAACATTACAGTCTGTAGCTAGCTGCGCTGTTGGCTGTGAGTAGTTCTTATGCTTGGACAGCTTATAGGCCAGTAAAATAATAAGATTCAAGGCAATAATGCCAATAAAGCCGATGCCGGCAAGTAAAAAGATCATTGATGGTGTGAAAAATGTATCCATTTTAATGGGCGTGTTGAGATCCTTGGCGTGTGGATCAATGTAGTCAGCTGTGGAATTAAAATGTGTTCAATATGTGATTTTTTTGAAGCCAAGTTTTAAGCTTACGGCATAGTGGTATATCGCAGTGCTGCCAACGCACAGATTCATCTACAGTATAACACCAGGGATGCGGCTCTTCGCCGCCAGCATTTCGACAGTAATTCTCGCCGTCCAGCAGCTGTGGAAACACCAAGGGCGGTTGTATATGTTTGTGTGGATGTTGTGTATCCCAACGTTGGCAGGGTATGCCCGATTTGGTCACGTTTACAGTGCCAAGATAGAAGCGTCCATTTCCATTGCGGCAGTCGTCTGCAATTTTAAAGTTAAACAAATTAGTTGTGCGATCAAGGCTTTCCATCTCGAATTATACTAACAGCTAATTTCTGACTCCTTTATTTCGGTTAGTCCAATATAAGAGCAGTTGGGCCTTCTCATGGAAGCATTATAATGCGGTAGCGCTGTGCAGTTGGGTAGCCTAAAGTGACCGCGGCTCTTTAGATACATATTGCGCTCCTTTTTCTCTTCGATAAGCACCCAGTCATTATAGCAAAACTGCAAATGTGTGGCAGTGCAGTCCTCATAGCACAAAGGCGCCTTGACAGTGCGTCCATTTTCCAGATGACAACGCGGAAAAGCATAGGCACAAAGCATTTTCTGCAAAATAAGGCATCATCAGAAATGTTGATAAACTTCGTAAGTGTCTACCAAACTTACCTCCGCTGCCTCACGACACAAGCCAGTTAGGTCGGATATAAGTTCCTCCCAAAGTGCGGTAGTAATTTGCTCATTTTTCCAGCCACCCGTGGGATCCTCCAGACTATACCAAACCTGTCCACTTACATATTGTTTGCATACCTTGCCATTGTACGGCGCACAATAACCCTTTTCCTCATAGTTGGAATGTTTTTCATTCGCATCACGCTCGCGCTCATATTCGAGCTCTGTATGATGGCGCTGGTGATGACGTCGAGCCGGCTCTTCGATGTCATTGAGGGAACTTGTTTTAGAACCGCTGGTAAACAAAAACACACAAAGCGCAAAAACAACAACTACATAGCGATAAACAGATCCAATTGATATACAACAACAGTTATTGGTTTTTTTATAAACAGCCCCAACCCCGTTCAACATGGTTGCTCCTGTCCGTGTGTGTACGCAGTGCCTATGTGTGTGTGTGTGTGTGTATTTGCCGAATTTTCGGTTTAATTCATAGTCGTCCTTTAGGCGTACTTTAACACACTTTTACGCATATCTCGATTTAGCCACATTATAACGCGTTTTATTTTGCAATTTTAAATTAAATATACAAGCAAAACCGAATAAAAATGTGAACTAAATATTTTTATAGATGAACGCAGCACAGAAACTGCACTTTCCTCTGTCGACGCCTTTTTCACAATGGGGAAAGAGTAGTTACTATTTGGCCATAAGGGTGGTTTTGTAAGCCAAAAGAGGGTTGTTGTTGTTGTTTGCTGCGCGGTCTTTTTTATTGTTATTAGAATTGATTACCAAAAAAAAGAAAAATATAACATAAAGTTTTTAGTTTTCTGCGGGCTCATCAACCACATCATAATTTTGATCATCTTCATTCTTATGGTTTTCTTCTTTGTCGGGTATTTCTTTGAGACCCTGTAAATAAAAGGCGCTTTAGAGTCCAGTCATTAAAAGACGAGATGCGCATCCTAACGACTGGAGTATCAAATTCTAGAGCAATACAATCTTGAGTTAAATTTTCGAACTGTAATTTTATTCACTTTTTGCACTTAAGCTTAATAAAATTTTACTATTAAATTAATTTTTTTTCTCATCTGGTATGGCATGAAGACCCTGTAAGAGAATGTATATTGGAACTATAGTATAGAAAATTGTTTACATAAAGTTAGGAAGAGGATGGAACAAACATGCTTTTTAGTTGTTTAGAAAACAATAATGATAATGTAGATTATGAATGAATTCACGAGTTTAGGATTATGACAACGAAACAAAAATATTGAGTAATTGTGCAATTACGCGATAAATATTTAAGTGCATACACTAACTAAGAATATAAATGAAATGTTTGAACTAAATCATGCAAGTACAACAAAATTATGTTTTGTTTTTAAAACCAAAGATAAAAATCAAAGCTTACATTCATCACGTATGGATTGTTGGTTAGTCGGAAATCGCGCTGGTACAACACACGATCAAATCGCTCGTCCATGTTTCGGCGAAAAGCCTGTAGAACACGGGAAAATAATAATGAAAATATCAAAATATAACTTCTTGTTATAGTTTTGCAATAGTACACTATAAAGTTAAATTTTTTATAAAATATGTTCAGTAAAAGTAGATTAGTGCACAATCAGTTACGATTATATAAGAATTTTGCATTTTTATGCCAAACAACAACAGCACTTACGTTTCCTAGGGTCAGCTTTTGCAGGCCATACATAGCGTATACGGGTACGCTGAGTGCTACGGTGATAATTACAGCACCAGGTAAGATTTCAAACCACATCTTATTTAAGTTTTAAATTCTTAAAAATTACGACAATTTGTTATTCGGCAACAAACACAAGGCAGGTTGAATGACAAAATTACAGCTGAGTAAATTTTGGCAGTCACAGCGAACTTGTATGACGTTTAATGTAAACCACTGACAGCAAGCTGGCAACGCTGGCGTTTGTCATTCACACTGCCAGCAGTTGTCAAGTATTTGACAATTACGGTTCCGCTTAATCATTCATGCAATATAATTAATTGCACTTTTCAATAAATTTCTGTAGGTGCTCAAGGTATAAGAAATTCAACACGCAGAGCATACGCCACATACCACAATAGTAACAAGGAAAAAATAGTTCTAGGACTTCGTTTGTCAGAACAAGAGCAACGCATTACGCCAGAGAACATAAAAAAAAACGTAGCAAGCGGCGGCAGTACTAGCAATAAATCAGAAGAGATGGCGAGTGACATAGGCAGCGGAATTGTCGAGTCAGCCTTTCCGACGAGCGCTTTGGTGCCCAAGAAAGAAACTTCTGTGGTGAACTTTCTGCAGAAATATCCGAATTTTGATGGCCGCGATGTAACAATTGCCATTTTTGATTCTGGTGTTGATCCACGAGCCACCGGCCTGCAGGTGAGTTGGCAATTGCTGATTGATTATATGTATGCATGAGCAGCACTTGAAAATGTTTGTGTTTATAGACACTCTGCGATGGCAAATCAGTTAAAGTTATTGAACGCTATGACTGTTCCGGCTGCGGTGACGTGGACATGAGCAAAAAAGTGACGCCGGACGATAAGGGCAATATTAAGGGTCTTTCTGGACGCACTTTAAAGCTGACACCTGAGCTAATAGCGCTTAACACGGATAAGAAAGGCGCATTTCGCGTGGGCCTGAAATCTTTTAGCGATCTCGTACCGTCCAAAGTACGCGAGAACATAGTTGCACAAGAAAAACTTAAGAACTGGGATAAGCCGCACAAAATAGCCACTGCCAATGCTAGTCGCAAAATCGTCGAGTTTGAGTCACAAAATCCAGGTTAGTTGTTTGCAAAATTCTTCATTTTATTGTCTTTAATAAAGATACGCTTGCAGGCGAAGCCTCAAAGTTGCCTTGGGACAAGAAGATCATCAAAGAGAATCTTGACTTTGAGCTGGAAATGCTAAATAGCTATGAAAAGCTTTACAACGATATCAAGACTACCTATGATTGTGTGTTGCTTCCAACCGAAAAGGGCTGGCTGGCTCTTTTTGATACCACTGAGCAAGGCGACCTAAGCAAGGCGTTAAGCATAAGCGAATATACAAAGACTTATGAGACCAAGAATGTAGATGATTATCTATCAATTTCTATAAACGTGCATGACGAGGGCAATGTGCTGGAGGTAGTAGGCATGTGCTGTAAGTCGTGTTAGCTAACAAATGATTGAGAACAAAACTTAACTACATTCCTATAATTGACAGCTTCACATGGTACACACGTAGCTTCTATTGCCAGCGGCAATCACAGCTCTAGCGATATTGATGGTGTGGCACCCAATGCCAAAATTGTCTCCTTTACCATTGGTGACGGTCGCTTAGGTTCTATGGAAACTGGCACTGCATTAGTGCGTGCAATGATGAAAGTTATGGAAATGTGTCTAGAAGGACGCCGCATTGATGTGATTAACATGAGCTATGGCGAACACGCAAGCTGGTCAAATTCTGGGTAAGCAATGGACTTTATTCTACAATAAACTTGTGGAACTAAAGCTGTGTCGTCTGTGGGCTTGAATGTGGGTGCACGTAACAACCGTAACAATTGCATTTTTAGCGAGCTCGATGCACTCATTTCGACTATTGATAAGAAACGCAGAAAAAAGAAGATTATTGCTTGGAGGTAATTTGAGGAGCCACCAGACATCATTGCTAACTTAACTCCCTTTAAAGCTCTGCACGAGTAGAGCTGAAATCGAGTTATGTCTTATTTAATTTCAAAATGTAGCTCAGTTTTCAGGAGGGCGAAGGGAGAATAAGTTTATTATTATTAGCAATAATTAAGACTGAGAGTTGTTTTAACTAGATCAGTTTGGAATCTGTTAAGAAATAAGAGAAACTCATCATAAGCATTATCTACATTTAAAACTGTTTTAAATTTATATTGAAAGAAAAAGTCGGAAGATTTTAATTTAATTCAACAAGCCCCTTTGATTCTACTCGTGCAGAGTTCTTTAATGTAAACTAATACGTATATGTGCCTTACGATGAGCTTCCATTTTATGCTTTTTCCTAACTTTTCACTCTCCGCACACATATAATGTATATAAACAATAGTACTCGAACATAATTTAAACTCAACTTTATAAACAAATCTTTCAGCCGCATTGGTGAATTAATGAACGAGATTGTTAACAAATACGGCGTTGTCTGGGTAGTCTCAGCCGGTAATCATGGTCCAGCGCTTTCCACAGTGGGCACGCCACCCGATATTAGCCAGCCAAGTTTAATTGGTGTTGGTGCTTATGTTTCCCCACAAATGATGGAAGCAGAGTATGCCATGCGTGAGAAACTGCCTGGCAATGTATATACCTGGACCTCTCGAGATCCCTGCATTGATGGCGGACAAGCTGTGACTGTGTGTGCACCTGGTGGTGCCATTGCCTCTGTACCTCAATTTACCATGAGCAAATCGCAGCTTATGAATGGCACGAGCATGGCTGCTCCACATGTAGCTGGTGCAGTCGCATTGCTTATATCTGGGCTCAAACAAAAAAAAATAGAGTATTCACCGTATAGTATTAAACGTGCTATAAGTGTCACAGCCACTAAACTAGGTTATGTAGATCCATTCGCACAAGGTAATGGCTTGTTGAATGTGGAGAAAGCTTTTGAGCATTTAGTGGAACATCAACAAGCCAACGACAATATGATGCGGTAAGTCATAATGAGATTTAAAAGATGCTTGTAGTGTTTAATAAGTGCCTTATGAATTTTACAGCTTCTCATTACGCGTAGGCGTCAATCAAGCTAAGGGCATACATCTGCGTAATGGTGTGCAGAATAAATTTTTGGACGTGAATATTAATGTTGAGCCAGTTTTCTTTAATGATAAAGAAGCAGGTGTGTAAACCCTATAGTCGATTAGCTAATCGAACTAAATAATTTAAATGTGTTAATAATTTGTAATTTTTTGTAGACCCCAAGGATAAATTTAACTATAACGTGCGCCTGAATTTAATACCATCACAGCCTTGGGTGCAATGTGGTGCATTTTTGGATTTAAGTTATGGGACGCGCACATTTGTAGTGCGTATCGATCCAATGGGCTTGCAACCTGGCGTGCACAGTGCAGTGTAGGTTATAACTATAATTATTAGTTTTTTTCTTATATTTCGTTAAAAACTTTGCAGCATACGCGCCTATGATACCGAGTGTGTTCAGAAGGGACCTTTATTTGACATTCCGGTCACAGTTGTACAACCTCATGTGCTACAGAATGGCAGCAATATGCCCGTGTTTGAGCCAACATCTACTCGAGCAGATACGACCGTAGAGTTTCAACCCAATACTATACAACGAGACTTTATACTTGTGCCCGACAACGCCAATTGGGCAGGTAAGTTCTTTTTAGATATGTGTTAAAATTCTTGCCACTAACAATAAATTCTTCTGATCTAGTGCTGCGCATGCGCCTTATTGGTCCCAATCATGGCAAGGAAGTTGGCAAATTTTTTTTGCACACAAATCAGCTGCTGCCCAAGCAGTCTTGTCGCAAATTGGAAACCATGAAGATCGTAAGCGTTAATTCCGAATTCGAAACAACATCATTGTTTAAGGTTAAAGCTGGAAAGATACTAGAACTCTGTCTGGCTAAATACTGGTCCAATTATGGCAGTAGCAGTCTCAAGTATAGTCTGGAGTTCCATGGCGTCGAGGCCAAAAACCCGAATGCATGTAGGTCTATTGTAAATTAATTACAAATATTGAAAGTTTACTATTAAATTGTTATTTTACAGATGCTATGCATGCAGGGGCTGGCATACACAGGCTGGAAATTAATTCTCTAGTTTCGGAAGAGATACTTCCATTGCTGCAGCTTAAAAACGCCGCTGTTGTTCTCAAACCTGCTGAGGCAAAGATCTCGCCATTAAGCGCTTTACGTGACGTTATACCCGATGGTCGGCAAATCTACCAAAATCAGCTTGTTTATAATTTGAACGTGGCAAAACCTGCTGAGGTGGCCCTCTATGCGCCATTGTTTAATGATTTACTCTATGAAGCCGAATTTGAATCCCAAATGTGGATGCTTTTTGATGTCAATAAGGCATTGATTGCCACTGGTGACGCACATTCGCACACATTTTATACCAAGCTGGATAAAGGCGATTATACCATACGGCAACAAATTAGACATGAAAAGCGCGATTTGCTAGAGAAAATTTCAGAAGCGAATTTGATAGCGGCTTATAAGTTTCCCAGCGCGATGACTTTAGATTTTTACGACAACTATAACCAATGCATTGTGGGTGGACGTAAAGTCACAAGTTCACTTGTTAGAGGCAACACAAAGGTGCTTTATATAGCTCCGATATCTCAGGAACGCCTTACTAAAGCCAATTTGCCTGCACAGTGTGCCTGGCTAACTGGCAATCTGGTGTTTCCCAAAGATGATGCAGCTCGACGCATTGATTTGCATCCGTTTAGTTATGTTTTGAATCCCGCAGAAAAGAAAACCTCAACAAATGGCTCAGCCAACGCTGGAAATGGCAATAATGCAGCGGTTGCTTCGCCTCCGGCTGGCACCAATGGAGCCAAACCAAAGCCCATTGCTGCAACAGCTGTGGCATCACCAGCAGGTGGTGACGGCGTAAATGTGCAGAGCGACGTGCCTGCAAATAATGTAGCCGTGCAGTCATCGCCCAAAAAGGGCAAGACCAGCACTGAAGATTATGCTGAGAGTTTGCGTGATTTTCAGTGCACGAATATTGCTAAGTGTGGTAAGTGGCTATGAGAAAATTCATCGAGATCAAACCAACCTATTTATTTTTTTTTTTTTATGTTAGAACTTGAACAAGCCGAAAAGATTTACAACGAGGTTATTGCTGCTCATCCCAAGCATTTGTCCGCCCATTTACTGTTGATTCAAAATATTGAATCTACTGATCTTAAAACTTCGCTTCCATTTGCCTTTGTCAATGCGCAGCAAAATCCCATTGGCGAAGGAGAACCTGATGGCAAGAAGAGCGAGGAGCAGCAGAAATTGCGTTGCGCTCTTCAGCGTGTTGTTAAACTGGCTGACTTGGTAATCGAGGCAACTGAATTGGATGCACTGCTCTCGTACTATGGGCTCAAGACCGATACGCGCGCAGATGCGGCCAAGATTAAAACGTAAGCTAAATTATTTTAGTTATTGACTATGCGCTATATTTTTTTTTTTACTTTTTAAAATTTTAGCAACATGGACAAGCAAAAGAATAATCTCATAGAGGCTTTAAGCAAAAAAGGTATTGCGCTAGCCAAATTGTACGTGCTGGATGATAATATTAAGGAACACTTGACCGAGCTGAATAACATTTATACAGATATTTTAAAATTTGTTGAGGCCAATGATGCAAAGGCCATACAATTTTCGCTGTGGCATGCATATTCGCATGGACATCATGGACGCATGTACAAGTATGTCATGAAGATGCTTGAGGAAAAACGCACGCGTGAAAACTTTGAAGAGCTAGCTGAAATTATAGGAGCTATGGGTCATGATCATGTGAAGAGTGCTATTAACCGCATGATAGTAACCGCTTTTCCAAGTAATTATCGCCTGTTTTAAATATTGTAATCTTTGCCAATGCGCAAGCAATTAGCCAACATTAATTGAATACTTTTAAGCATTGTTTTCTATCAAAAATAAAATCACAATTGGAGAATTAATCAATTTATTAAATATTTCATCCAACACAAATGTTTCTCTTATTTGGGTTTAAAGTTTGTGAAGCTATTTGGTATGCTTCAGTACTCACTTTCACTCTTATTTGTCGTATTAATAACTGGTCAATGATGGGCTTGACCGGCTTACAAAAGTACTGATACGGTTCAATCAGTGGCTTTTCTACTGGTTATAGTGTCTTGTCCTTGAATGCCTTGGAATGAAGACGGTTACCACTCTGGTTAAGTGGCCCAATCTCAATCTCTGGCTCATCTCCACCGTTCCGCAACCGTTTTGTACTCACAATCGTATTTAGGCTTCATCAAAAAAATTTAAATCTCGATGTTAATTCTTTGAAACGTACGACGATGTGGGTCACCTCAATTGTCCACATTTATATGATCAATTGATATACAACATTTTTATGGTTTTATGGATAGTTTCAAGAGGGCTGCTCTAATATTTCGAAAGAATAGCTCTGAAACATGCATTTTGAAGGCATGCATCTTCGGTCGATGGAAAAGGCTCACCACGCATTTTATTTTTGATTTGAGGGAACAAAAACAAATTAGTTGCTAAATCAGAACTGTACGCCGGATGGCCCCTTAATTCGAGCTGGCATTATCATGGTGAAGAATTATTCGACGCCTTTGCTTGGTCAAAGGCATCAAAGTCTTACACGATAACGACTAATTTTGGCCGACCTCCACCAAATTCATCCTGTAGCGAACTACGACCACGTTTAAATTCTCTAATCCAGCAATGATTTTAGATGATGCTTCATCGCCAAATTAAAAAAATTATCGCAGAAAAATGTTCACGATTTAAAAAAATTTTTTTGCTGAGATACAATATTCAACAAAATAGATTCTGTTAACGTTTATGGTAAAAAATGTCAAACTTTACGATATTGTTAGTTTGAAAGTTAGGACAGCAGGATTCTCTATTCCCGAAATATATCGAGCAGCCCACATACAGCAAAACAAGTATTTGTATGTTTTTATATATCTGATTTATTTCTGTCCATGTTGCAGGGTTTGTTTCAATGAAAAACATAACTCCCAATCCCTTATTAGATTTATAAAATATTTTAACAATAAGCCTTTTGCACTTTGCAGTCCAATTCAAATATAACGCCCAACAAACTCTCGAACTAGTTGAGTCTTGAACTGGTATTTATGCTAGCAACATTTGGTATTTTTCTCAAAAAGCGTGCTAGCAACATTTGGTGTATTTGTCAGTTGCATTTTGTGGTCACACTGCAAACAAAGTACTCCCAAACAATGCAAAGCACGCAAAAATGGGTAAGTTTAAATTAAAAAGCGCAAAAAAATAGTGAAAAGTGAGCTCAAAACAAAATTAAACTGCTAAACAAAAGCAAAACAATGAAAAGTGTACTAAAAACAATGAATTGCAAGTGTTTTCGGCATTGCAACATGGGGCTGTTAAGGTGCTTCAATTGACAGAGTGTGTGTCTGTTTGCTGTGTATGTGTGTGTGTGTGTGTGTGTATTGCCCGATCGATTTTATTTTGCAAATTCAAGGACAGCAATAATCCTGCGGGATAACTTTGTAATTAATAATAAATATGTAGCCAAAAGCGGCATATGTGATTAAGTGTGCTTTAAAGCATTAAATGTGAGGGCAAGGAACTCGTTCAATGAAAAAAAAAAACCGATGTGTTTATCATCAAGCCTTTAAGTCGGCGGATGAGTCAAACTGCAAATTCACGGGGGTTAACAGCCATTATCAACAAGCTGCTGTTTGTTGTTGGCCTTTCAAAGGAAAATAAACACGACAATGGATGATTTTGCTTATAAAGGTGATGGATGACAAATGCGGCGGGTGCGGGTGCAGTAGCAGCAGCAGCAGCAAAGTTCTGTGTCAGCAGTATTTGTGCATGTGTGTGTGTGTGTGTGCGTCCCAGTGAAACGGAAATCTGTCAGCGATAAAAGATTAAAAAAAAAAATTTCCATTTTGAGGCTGACATGAGGGTCTGCTCTGCCTTTGGAGCAATGAAATCACGTCGGAAGTGCGTTGGCGTCTGTGGCATGTATGTACATATGTAAAACTATACATATGTGCATATGCGGGTGTGTATTTGTGTTGTTGGTGTGTGTGTGGTCGCGTTGTCTGCTGCAGCTGTTGCTACGGTGCCATCATGTTTTATGCCTGTATTTATTTTTATATATTCTCCAGAGTACCCACAAATTGATTTATATGAATTCCTCACCGAGTCCGAACTGCAACAATACTACAATGCCATCAAGTGAGTGACCCATTTTCTCTGCTAGACAGAGCGCAAATTGAATAAGCCCCCCAACAACTAATGAATGCGTTTCTTTTCCCTTCCCCCACACACAAAAACAGAAATGAATTGAAAATAACAAACGCGGCTCAATTTAAATATGCAGCGGATGAGGATTTGCGTTTTATTGGCCTATCGCGGCCAGAAATACGAAGACTGCGTAAATTCTATGAAAAGCATTTCCCTCACAGTTACCTCAGCAAAATCAAGCGTCTGCTACAAGCTCCAACCACAATTGTCAAGCGTGAAGATGGCGCAGGCGCCGGTGCCCAGGCAACGTTGGACAACAATGCCAGCGCTGCTTCAAGCGCCAAAAATGGTGCCACTTCACCCAGCAAAGTGCCCAATAATAAGCACATTATACCAGCCGATTCAATAAGCGTAAATAAACAGCTGGGCACCGGTGAGTTTGGCATTGTACAGCAGGGCGTCTGGACAAATGGCAGTGAACGCGTAAGTGCATTATCTTTATATATATATATGTATGTATATATAATATAAAGTTTCTTAGCTATCTACTAATTGATTTTGCATTACACAGATTCAAGTGGCCATAAAATGTCTGTGCCGTGAGCGCATGCAATCAAACCCAATGGAATTTCTCAAGGAGGCTGCAATTATGCATTCCATTGAGCATGAGAATATTGTGCGTCTCTATGGCGTGGTATTGGCCACAGACTCGCTAATGCTTGTCACGGAATTGGCGCATTTACGTTCCTTACTCGAGTGCCTTAAGGATTCCGGTTTACGCGTCAGTTTCCTAACAATACCCACGCTCTGTGAATTTGCCTTGCAGATTTGCAATGGCATGCGTTATCTGGAACACAACCGTTTGATACACAGAGATTTGGCAGCGCGAAACATATTGGTATTTAGCAAGGATAAAGTTAAAATCTCAGACTTTGGTCTATCACGTGCGCTGGGCGTGGGAAAAGACTACTACAAGACCAACTTTAATGTTAATCTAAAGCTACCTATAGCCTGGTGTGCACCAGAATGCATTAACTATTTACGTTTTACCAATGCTTCGGATGTGTGGGCCTATGGTGTGTGTCTCTGGGAAATGTTTTCATATGGCTTTCAGCCCTGGGCTGCACTCACTGGCTTGCAAATACTGGAGGCCATTGATGCTCCAAATTTTCAGCGTTTGGAGCAGCCAGATTGCTGTCCCAGTGAATACTATACGCTTATGATGAAATGCTGGCAAGATGATGCTGTAAAGCGTCCGAAATTCAGCGAAATCTACGAGCAACTGCCTGATATGAAGCCGGAGCAATTGAAAGCTGTTGTTAATTGTACGGAACCCAAAAAAGACCACTTAATGTATCGCCAAGGCGATATTATAAGCGTGCTGGATCGTAATACCGGCACACCCTTCTGGAAAGGCGTGCTAAGCACTGGCAAGACGGGTTACTTTAATCCATCAAATACTGTTGCTTTTCTGGAAGGTTTACCCAGCTCCAATAGAGACTCCTTCAGTCGCGTAGGGGATCATCGCATTAGCAAGCGTAAGTTGCGCACAGAAATGATCTCTAAACCACAGAATGATTTTAAGCATACCGGGCATGTGGGCATTGATGGTGCCACCTTTGGCGATATTGCCTTTCTAGGCAGCTCACAGAATGTAAGTGCTAATCCATAAACTGTTCCCTTAATTTTATTGAATACTTTCATTTCACAGTATAACCATGTGCCCAAACAGATTGTCACACCGTACAAGCCATCTGAGGACATTGAACAAACGCCACTACTACTGCCACCCACGCCAACGAGTCCTGACTCGCTACAGACTGCCAGTGGCTACTTCCCCGAAGGCTCAAATGCGACTTCCATGAATCCTACGTTTATTCCTTCCACTGAGAACACCCCAAAGCTGCTTTCCACCAATGGCAAGAGCTCGTTCGACTTTTCTGGCTATAATGCATCCACAAATCCCTTTGCTCAGCACAAACTGGATGACGAGCAGCTAGCAATAGCGCTGCAAAACAATAATTTCGGCATAGATGGAAAAAGCATTAACTCACGTAGCTCTATAGGTGAAGCTAGCTGGCGTGCGCCTTCGCGTAATACAACAGATGATCCACACGAATATCATGAGATATCAGATGATGAAATAGCCGCTGATAAGCTGGATTTTGGACCATCATTGCTAGATGAGATTAATTCTATGTTTGGTTCGATTAGTGGTGCATCGGGCAGTCATCCCAAATCTCCTGATTTTGAGCATATGAATACTAAAAACGAGTTAACTGAAATGTCAACTAAGTATGCACATAAAGGTGGAGATACAAATGGCAACAAACATGGTCATGGACTGCTTTCGTCCAAAAAGAGGACAGGAGGCACTGTTAAGCCTATTTCAGTAAAAGATGAAAAAATACTCAATCATGCAATTGAAATTGCTAATGAGATTAGCGCCAGGTGAGTTAAGCTAGTGTTATGAAAATAAATTAAACAAAAACTAATTTTAATAAAAACACTTATAGATCCATGATTGATTTGGTCTCGGATCATGCGCCAGTTACGCATAGTCCCAAGCGTAAATTTAGCTTTCGATTTCCCCATCTGAGCAATAGCGTTGATAAATCCGGAAGCAGTGGAGTTGCAGCTGCAGGCGGTGCCGGAGGACACACGCCCACGCACGGAAATGCATCGCCATATTCCAAGAAAAAGAATTTCACCGAAGAGCTGCAGAGCATACCAGACATTCAGGTAAGTTTCCCAATTAACTTTTTGGAGTTTATAAGTGCATTAGCTGCCAGTAGCGCTTGTTCCCTAGTTAAAAGCATTTCAAGAATCTTATAATCCAAAAGTTTTTTGTCTATGCTCTCTTTCTCTTTTTTCCGTCACATTTATGTCCAATTCATTTCCTTGCGTTATTTTATTTCCATGCTTTGCGCGTTGTGCACAATTTTTTATTATTTGTTTTTTTGGCACACGCATATTTCGATTTATTCGTTTGCTCCCATACATCGCACAGCGTTTTCGCTCACTAAGCGAAATCAAAAATAACACCGAACTGCGCATACCCATATTTGATAAGGAAAGTTCCGATTTCTGCTTTGAGAAATCGCGTGAAATTCTCAGTCGCCCGTTAAAATTGGAGGGTTCAGGTGCCTCGCCTAGTTTTGAGCTGGGACAGCAACCCAAAAGTCTCAACGATAATATTATGGATATAGAAAATACGCTCAAAGCGCTAAATCTGGATTTTATGCACACCTATACCGAGCTGGACAAGAGTGACTCCAATGAGACCATCTTGAATGATCAGTTTCCGCAGCTAATCTCGTCGCTGGATGATGGCATTAGCAGCGCTACAGGCAGCCTTAAATCCGCGGTTTACAGCTATAGCAATGGCGTGCAAACCATGTTTGATTTTAATGCTGCCACCAGTCACTTGGACAAGCATTTGCAGTATATGCACAACCAGGCACAGCTAAGTGCCGCCGCCCACAGCGATCCTTTGCATCAGGAACAAAAGCTAATCGACGACAAGCGCTCTAGCACGCCAGATACAGGCTTTGCTTCCAGAGACACTAACATATCGCTTTCACGACGCAGTAGTCAAAAGTCTAGCTATAGTCCACAGGAGAGCTACTTTCCTTTGAAAAGCGAAACAGTATTTAGCGTATCTGCTGCTAGCGGTTATGTTGGCCTTAAAGATGAGTTCTCTGGCTATGAGCGATTTGGTAATACCAAGCAGCTATTGTCTTGTGCCTCACCCATAAAGTCAGGCTTGAACAATAGCAATACATCAGTGTATTCACCTAGTCAACTGAAGTACGATGCTGTCAAAAGCTATCGCCAGCGCTCCACCTCGTTTACCGAGAGCTTTAACCCCATTTCACCGGTGCTCTCCGAGCCACAGCAGCGCATTAAACACAGCTCAACCAAATCAGATCCGAGAGCACAACGGCAATCACATGAGGCATCGCTACCACGTCGTGCAGGCTCATACAAACCGCGTTCCATACGCGCTCGCACCTTGCGTCGTCTTAGCTACAATCCCATGACGCTGGATTCCAGCTCCTCTAGCGGTGGTGAAGATGCCAGCGGCGACTGCAAGCCTAGTTTAGCACGCTCCGAATGCGATATACGCTCGGGAGTATCTTCGTTGTATAGACGCCGTCGCGCAGGTCTCAACAGACAGGTGCAGTCCGCTTGTCATGATGATCGCGAGCAAATTGTATCACCTAGGAATATATATGGCTCAAACTCTAGCATTAAGTCAGCACCACATTATAATTTCGGTGGAAATCGACGCAGTTTTCATAGTCGCACTAGCTATGATCAATACAACTATGATGAACGCATTTATGATTTTGGCGGACGCGGTCCAGGCAACAATTATGGCGGCGCAGGCACACATAATGTGCTGTTGCCGCAGAAACAAGCCAACTATATGCTTAATGGAGCTGAACTGCCAGGCGGCTCTGGCTCCGGCTCATCATCGGCTGCCTCTTCAGCTGTTAACGCAGCCTATCGCGTAAGCACTGTAACGGCTGCTGCAGTGTTGCGTCCCATGAGTGGCATTGCTCTGCATGAGTTTGATATAAGCAGGCTTACAGGCAAGAGTCCTACCTCGACGAATTTTGTAGCCTCATCGCCGGATGAGCTTAAACATAGGCAGCTGTCGGTTAACTCATTGCAGCTGCCACCAGTCAGCTCTAGCAGCTCAGTACGTGGTAGCAAGCCGCAGCGCCCAACCGAGTTTCACTGGCCGGAGAAGATACATGCCTCGGCGGTTAAACAGAATGAAATTCACTGGCGACAGTTGCAGCAGCAGCAACCGCAGCAGCAGTTGTTGGTAACCGGCAGTAACGCGTATCATGGCAGCTCAGCTGTTGCCGGCGGCTCCAGCGACAGTACGTCTTCCTCGAGCACGGAAAGTGGTGATGAGTTTCAGTTTAGACGAGAGTTTGCGCCACATATACCGCCCAGCCCAGCGCCATAACTAAGGAAAATGCTGAAATATGTTCTCAATTTACTGTTCGGTAATGTTATGTCCGATTAAAGCGCAAGTTTTGTTGTTGTGTGGTGTGTGTGTGGGAGCCCGCTCGGAGTAGTAGCTGTACGGATTGAAAGTGGTTGGGGATTGCGTGTGTGTGTGTGTACAGTGGGCCGGGTGTGTTGTGTGCATAGCTTGCAAAACAAAAAGTGTCGAAAAGTAAGTTGCAGAAATATTTACAGCATATACTAGTATTATAAACTCAAAAAACAAAAAAAAAAAAAAAAAAGTTAAAAACAAACTATATTTTTTCGATTTGATTTTTTGAGAGTGTGCCTTATTGGAAACACCGAAAACCTCTCAGAATGGATAATAATGTGCACTTTGTCAATGCAATTGCCGAAACTTCCAAATGCACTTTTTACGGAACTATTAAATTGACAAACAATAAGCAATATGCCGGGTTCTGGCTAATTGTGCAGCAAATTGTGGGAATAAGTGAATATTGTTCGGTTGGATTCCTTAGCCTTGCTGCATGAGTATGCAAAGAACACAAAAAGTATAACATAGTTAAAGCTCCAGAACTTGTTTCTTTTTTATAATAATAAATAGGATTCGACTCAAATAACAATAGCAATTTAAAAGCAATATCAATATTTAAATTTATATAAGACTCGACACGCGTAACAATAAAAGCTTCCGAAAAAGTTCCAAGTTCCAAACCTCTCCATATCAAATTGCATTATCGCCTTGACTCCGACAACAGTTTATCATAACATTTAAAGAGCTTTGTTGTCCTGGTCGCTGCATGCAGAAGAAAAAAAATCAGTTTTACAATAAACAAATACAAAGACACAGACAAGCATATACTTACTTAACAATAATATCAAACAAAAAAAATGCGGAACAGGGTTTAAACTAAAAAATGCATGTGGTGCAGTATATACCACCCGCATACACGTACAACACACACACAGCCACACGCACACACACACATAAATACAACTGTTGACAATCCTTGAAAAAAAAAAATTAAAAGATTTAAACATTCTAAAAACTGTGCTCATAAATTATTATCAAAAAATCGTACATATGCAAAGATGTATTATGTGCCATATCCTTACGCTTGAATTTTTTTACTTAAAATAGAAAGAACAAAAAACACCACAACAAGCATTTAAGCAAATTAATTTAAAATTTAAAAACATTTTACGAATAACTATTAAAAAATAAAAATTTAAAAACCAGCAAAATACAAGAAACTAAACTAAATATAAGACTACTCAAAAAAAAAAAAAAAATTAAATACATAATACTAAAAGAAATTATTTGCATATAACCAAAGTTATTCAGCTATAAACTTCTAAAAACATAATTTTTTCTAACTTCAATGAAAATTATATCAAAATGATTGCATGTCATGCATTTAATTTATAAAGCTAATCGATAAACAAACAACTAAAAATAAATATATATATTATATATACATTAAAAGCAAATATATTTCAAATATACAAGAAAAGTTGTACTAAAAAAAAAACACTGCAAAAAGATATTCTAAAATATGCGTTCGAAGCGTTTCATAAAAAGAAAAACCAATGACAAAAAAACCAAAAAATCTTTACTAAGTATTATACGTAATAAACTATTCATATTATTCATATTGATAAAGTTTGCATTCTAAAAGCCAATCCGAAAAAAATTTGGTAATGAAAATGTTGAGCATATTTAAAGGGATTCAATAAAGAAAATCATTGAAAAATTATGTTTCGAGAGTTGTATTTACTGAGAGTATGTGACAGTACATTACATAGTTTATAGCCTTATCAGTATTAATCTGTACATATGCCCTAAGGCTATGTGTATCCAACAAGTCTGAAGATGATTGATTTGGTTAATAGAATACTCTATGTACATAGTGTATTTATTATACAAAAACTGAGGCATATCGCATAGAAATGCAGAAGTGCCCGACTAACGACGCGACGTGAGCAACACGTCGTGTTTACGAACAGCTGATGATTTACAACACAGTTTTGGGCACAAGAGCCCTTCTTCTTGGTCGGGCATAAATTTATGATTTTTAGTGTAAGTTGTTAGACACTTCTGCATTTCTGCCAGACAAAGTAAACACATGTATGAATTTCAAACCCGCTCACTGAACTGCAGCCAAATTCTACTTTGGATATACACATTAAATCTTAACATAAAACCAGGACTTGAGGTATAAATAAAATCTATTTCATTGCATCTATCTATCTTTAAGAAATGGTTTTTGGGCAAGGTGTTTCTTCTTGTACAAATTGTAAATAGTAAATATGTTGAAGAGTTAACCTTTTATTTGTAATTTTATTGCAAATTTTAGATTATTTTTTTTCTAAGTCTTCATTAAAATTTTATTTGAGTTGAGTTTTGTTTTCATTTCATTTCCCTATGCATCTTGTTTTTTCCTTTGTCTTTTACATCCAACAGTCGCTTATCGGGCAGGAAGGTCGAGATGCCTACAACAGCCTGATAGAGCGCAAAGGCATGCTGGACATGGGTCTCAGTCCGGCTGCTACACTTTTGCGACACATGGACACCGATGAGTTTGACATGATGAATGCCAAAACACTGCCACGTCGCCTTGGCAGTCCAGCTAGCGTTAGCCTAGCTGCGCCAGCATGGGTTGATACTCAGCAGTCCACATCGAATGCTTTGGATGCAGCACCGGCCTTGAACACTCCGCTGCTGCACGCATCGCGTCCCATGACGCTGCCAACACGCGGCGCTGCGCAGCGTGTGCGCAAGGCCGAGCTGGTTGCCGGTCTGAATAAGCAGAACGACGAAAACTGCAATACAATTGTTTGCGATGCTGAGACGACGGCGCCTTGCGAGAGTCCCAGCTATGTAACGCATAACTTTGACAAGTTTTCGCAGGGAAAGGAGGAGCAGGGCTTGCACACTCAGACGCGGACAGCCGATGCCAATCCAATTCCTTTGCCGCCACGAGAAGGCAAAAAACAGGTTAAAACCAGCGCCAAGCGTCATGTACGTAAGTATCCCTTAATTATACCAGCCAATGGTCTGCAACGCACGCTCAGCAAGCTGGCTGACTTTACGGAGGAAAGCAATCAAGCAGCCAGTAGAACGGCACAAAAGCTGCAGCAGAGTCGTTCAATTGAAGTGGTGGCCGCTGTGCGGCCTAGCTCAATGCGTCGTGCAACAGGACGTGCTGCCGAGGCCAGCTATGAAAATATGCCTGCAGTGACTGACCTAAGACGCACACGCAGCAGCTGCAGTGCGGTTAATGATAATGGACATACCTATCAAAATCTGGACAAACTTGCGCCAGCCGATGCAGCTGGTCTGACAGATACGGCCTCGCTGCAGTTTGAGTCTATACTGGAGGCGGATTCCAATAAAGAGGGCGTGTTGCAGTCACCGGATGTAACCGATGGCTTCTATAACTTTTCCATACAAAAGGAGCACTACAATAAAAGCAAGGATGTCGAATTTGAGGCCACAAAAATTTCTGGCTTATATGTTAATGATGATGAGCTGCGCAACTTGGATGTGGAGAGCAGTAGAAAGTTGACGGCCAGTAGTACAACATCAACAGTTACTGTGGACAGCGAGCCAGCGGAGGAGACTCAGTCAACTGAGGACCCTCAATCAGCTGAGCAGTACAATCAACGTTACTCCACTGTAGACAATGAGCTAGCTGGTAATGCGCTTTTCAAAAAAGTGCGCGAATCTGTTAATATGGCCATGAAGGGCTCTTCCATCAATGATGCCACGAGTTGTGGCATATCAGCTTCCGTGCCCAGCACGCCTTTGGCAACAGCTGCAGCCGGCGCAGTGCCAAAAACTACGCCAGCCAGGGCTCAAACAGAGGCAGAATACTTTGCTGCCACAGCGGCACGTTTGGCTGATTCCAATTCGGTTAGCTGTGAGGATTTGCTGGAGTTTTCGGATAAAAAGCCCAGGGGCTGCGAACGCGGCGTGGACTCTGATGAAGTGCGTATTATGGTCAAGGTTTTGGGCAAGGATGTAAGTAAAAGTGTATTAATATTAAACACCATCGAATTAATTATTATGAAACTATTCACAGAGCACGCCCTCGCGTTGCCTAAGCGCCTTGGAGTTCATCAACTGGGATGTGCACAAATCTATCAAATTGATAAAGCTGCAGAACATACTCTCTGATGCAAAACTTAGCTTGTCCGAATCTTTTGATGCCCTACAGCAATATGAATGGGATTTGCATACAACTGCTTTTAAACTAAAGGGCATTAAACTATAAAACAAGATTTTCGAGACACCGCAAGGTCTACGGAATAGACTACAAGATTGATTAACTACTTATATTGCCAGTGCATGTTTGATGTTAGTTGACCGTCGCTGCCTTAATTATGAATACATTTCTGCGCTCGAAGCATGGAATCAAACCGAAGCAACTATAGATTTTAATTGCAAATTTTTTCAAGTAACGCTTTGCTTACGATTTTGTGAACACTATTGTAGTGGAACTCTAAAGAATCCTTGCAGGAAAATATTGTACTAGTATCAATTTGAGTATACACGAAAATGACAGCTGTTTCATAAAAAAACAAATAGTCACGCAAACATAATTAGTTTAGGCACTAGAAGTCAACCAGTCCAATTTTATTTGGATTAAGGAGGCGAGTTTTACGATCTGTTTGAACAAGGCAAGGATATCTGCCTTACTTATTTTATGGAAAACTTCACTGGCTTTACTTACTTTTGCAAAAAAGGCAGAAATTTTGGATCGGCTGTTTATAAAGATATCGAAACGAAATTTGGCATTCGAAAGTCTTTTAGAGTTTTCTATCACATAGGACCAATTATTCAAAAAAGCGTGTTTGGTTCAAAATTCCAACCAAAAATTTTGTTGATTTGTTTATAAAAATATCGTAACCTTTGACAAAGAAATATCTTTTGGAGTTCGTAAGTAAAATATATCGGATTTAATTGCAATGTGGTGGTACAGGGTATCGCAAAGTCGCCCGTGCCCGACTTTAACTTAAGCCATCTTTAGATACAATTTTTTAACAGAAAGCCTAGTTAGTTCGGCTTTCTTAGAGCTCCGGCTCCAATGATTATACCCTGTAAGGTTCCAAAGGGTATTATAGATTTGTGCAATGTATGCAAGGCATAAGAAGGCACGGCAGATAATAAGTTATTCACACTAAAATTTTTGAGTTATTATGTTCGTATCAAGAAGTAAATATTGGAAACCAGAAGACAGCCAGTTTGTCACGGTTATAGACATACTACTGAGTGAAAATATTTAAAGTTATAAGTAACAATGTTGGAATTGAGACCTCTTCCTGCATTTTTTGACTAACGTAATAGAGCCATGAAATTTGGCTTGTGAAACGTTTATTTTCTCACAAAACGTTTTCCTATCTCCAATCCCTGTATACACTGTTTCCTGCCTACAATCCCCAATATTTTTTTTGCGCTCAAGAATAAACATATGCCATTTTTTTAAGCAGTCAGGATTCTGCAGTTTTCAGCTGAATAAGCGACGTTTCGCTACGGTAGACAAGACGCGCACCAAATCAAAATTTATGCGTTTGCTTTGTTAGTTTTTGATAGAGCTCTCATCGATTTCCAGCAGCAAAGCGTTTCAGTTGGGTTTCATTACAAAACTTTCGCATAGCTGCGACTTTTGTAGTTTTCAGCCAGCCAGCTGTTTGCGATACAAATATAGTATATTCAAACTTGTTCCAAACGTTTGAAAAAATGATTATTCTCGGTTTGATTCCTAACCTTTAAGCACACTTTAGTCATAGTCTCAACACTCAAACTTTACAATCACTGCTCAAAAACAGTTTCCTTTAATCACACATACTTGCATAGGTATGTTAGAATCTCAACATGTACTTATAAAAATACTATATAAAATAATACAATATTTAGATGTAGCATTTTATTAATTTATATTGCCAGTTTTTATGCAATTAAATCAAATTCATTTGTACACATCCAAGTAAATAGTTTCTTTTTTAACATGGTGTGGTAACATTTAATATAACTTAACTAAAAATATTAAATCTACAAAAAACTAAATATACACATAACATATACATACATGAGCAATACAACTTAAAAAAAAAAATGAAATAATTAAATTACCACATAATGATTTTAAATTAAGCTGGAATAATTTTACTGAGTTTAGTTTTGGTTTTCATAATTTCGCTATTTGCGGCGAGGACGCGGCGTTCCCCAGCCCATTGCAGCAATTGCGGTTGCACGTGTACGTGCCGTTTTGCGATCCGCTGATGAGCTTCTCGTATGTTCATTGCTATCACTAGCTTCACTTCTGATTATCGCTTTGCTGGCGGATTTAGCACCCTTAACAGGCAATGCTCGCTTTGGTGTGGGTGGTTTGTGCTGACCATCGCTGGTATTCAATTCCAGACTCATGCGTTTTCTCGTCATGCACATGGTATTAAGGCGTAACTTTCTAGCAGAGTTTCTTGTTATAATGGGCGTAGGGACAGAAGAAACACTGATAACATTCTGCGAATTATGTTTCGAGTTGCTTGGCTTGCTTATGTTGGGTGTTGACGCTGTCAGGCTTAAGACCGGTGGTAATTTTGGCGCCTCATTTTCCTTAATAGAGGATTGGCTTTCCGTTGGGCTGGCAGTTGTTGTTGACTTTCGCGAGCTGACAGTCTTGTTTACTGGTTTTGGCGACTGCTGTAAAACTTCCGGCTCATTCAGTCGCCGCTGCTTTCTTAATGGCGATGATCGGCTGGGTGATGCAAATTGTGGTAGGCGGGGTGGAGACTTACGCAGCACACGTTTGCCGTTTCGTAGTGGTGTGTCGAGCAGCAAAACTTTTCGCTGCACAAGCAAATATGAAAAGAAAAAAAAAATAAGTAACCAAATTTTAGGACCCATAAATATTTAACCAACTAATTAATTATTCTAGCTTAATCACAAAAGAAACAACGATGGTATATTTGTTTTGGAAACATTCTGTTGTTTTCATAATGACTTCAATTGCAACTGGTTACTTAAGCTAAACATTATGTTACGAAATCTATGGCTTATATATTTTTATGTGTATATTTTTTCAAAAATCAGTGCGTTGTAGGCGTGCTTAGCCGTAGTGCGGGTTTGATCTAAAGCTGCATGCGCAAGCGTCTGGTACTCACTTTGCTAGCGACCGGCTGCAGATTGCTGGTATTGTTTGCGCGCGTCGTGCGTTTGCGTAACCGGCTGATGTTGCTTGATATAATGGGAGATTCTGATGTGGGTGATGCGGGTATGACTTCCGATGTGTTTTGCTGCAAGTGGTTTGACTTGTTAAAACTTTCGATTAAAATGAAAATGGAAAAATCCTCTTACCTTATCTTCATCAACCAATTTATCTTCTACATTCGACGCAATGCTTTCGCTGGATTCTTTTTCCGGCGTTTTGGAGGCACGAGCAACAGCTTGCTCTAAGCGTTGTCTGGTTTTAGGTCTTTCCAAATTTCTTTTGCTTATTTGCCGTACCTTCTCTTGCTGCTGTTTCTTGTGTGGCGGCTCTTCTGGTTCGGCCGATTTGGACTTTCTCGTTGGTTCACTACAGAAGCTTTCCGCATCCGAATGGCTAACAGAATTAGCCAGTGAGCGGCGTAAGAAACGTATTCCAACTTGATTTTCATGACCAAACGTGGTAAGTAACGTTTCTGTTTTGGTAGCTTCGTTTTCGTTTTTTTCGCTATCAGCTGTAGTTGCTGTAGTGCTTTCAATAACTTCGTGTTCCGTGGCGGATGGCTGGGCTGGCTCTTCAGCCTGTTTTGACATTTCTGCGGCCACTTCAATAACAGCATTAACTTCAGGTTGTGTGCACTCTGACGATGTCACCACAGTAGCGCTGTCGCATTCATCGTCCGTTTCGTTGCCATCGGGTCGTCGCAAAGGTGGGTTGAAGACGCCATCTAACATGTCTTTAAAGTTAGTAATGTTACGCACCATACGTGGCTCCAGCTCGCTCTGCAATATAAAACATTTTAGTCTCACAGTATAGTTCTAAACATTTGGAAGAGCCTTACATTTATTAGTTTATCTGCTAACTCTATCATTTCCTCTTTGATTTGTGGAGCGTCTGCGACTTTTATTGTAAGTGTAGTCAGGTCCTTGGCCAAAAGACGGCACATTTCTTTGCGTTCGGTAAAATAATTGTGTATATATTGCAAAAAACTTAAAGCAATTTTATTGTGTATAGTATTGTTGGATGTGCTGCTTTTCTGACGCGTCATGTCTATAAAGAACTTCGTCACGTTGTCAGGCACAATATCATGCAAGGGCGAGTCGAAATTACAGTTCATTATGTTCCAAACTGTGGGTAGCAGGCAAGGTTCTAACAAGCTTTGCTTGTTTAATGCCATCATATCTTCAAAAAACTTTCCTAAAACTTGGCTAATATGGGGTTCTGTAAGCAAATGAAATAAGAGTAAAAATTCCTTTTTTTTTAACAACTTGCCTTGCTAAAGAATAAAGTCTTCTTACCCGTATTTGGATTGAAATAACGCTTTAGCAGTTTTTCCAGCACATCAGTGCGATGATTCAGTTGTCCGCGTAAAACCAACCGGCATAATCCTTTCACAATGGCCAATCCAATGCCTTTATCTACAACCTTCTCCACAAAGTGACCCATCATACCAATGATGTCTGTATTTTGCTCACTGTTTTGCGATTGACTTCCATCCCCGTCTCCATCGAAGAAGTCTTGGATTGTGTACAGCTGGCGCATTTTATTTTTGTTAGCTACTAATTTTACTCCA
Organism: Chymomyza fuscimana; assembly: GCA_949987675.1. Lineage (NCBI taxonomy): Eukaryota > Metazoa > Arthropoda > Insecta > Diptera > Drosophilidae > Chymomyza > Chymomyza fuscimana. The sequence goes on from OX465089.1 coordinate 71,246,051, forward strand.
CTTTGCGGCTGCAGGGTTTGATTATCGTCAATAAAGTAATCAACCCCATAATGATCAATTAGCTCGAAAAGGCATACTGTTGATGTTTCCCATAACCGTAAATTGTTTTCCTTGTAAAACTGGTCAATGAGCACTTCAAACATTTCCTTGGAATATGCATCGTATAACATACTAAATGATGAACCGCATTTAATAGCCCAATCAAAAATTTCCGTCTCCGTTGAAGCCATGTTGCGGCATATAAAGTCCTACAAATAGTAAATGTTTTAATGAGAAGTTCATCACCAGCTATAAAGTGTAATTTTACCTTGTACAGTTTGGAAATGCTGGGATTCAGAGACTTAACGTCCTTGGAAGCAACCATGTAAAATGTTATGTACAAGCCTTTCAAAATGCGCTCTTTCTTCGATAGCTTGGGAATCGCCGAAAACTCGACTACGCCATGTTTTTCGAGCAGGGGTCTAATAAGTTCTGTATAATCCTCAGTTACGGCATTTTTCTCATCAGTAACAGTCTGCGCTCTAATATACTCCTTTTGACGTACGAAATTTCCCTCCTGCTCCTCTAAGTCGAGTATTTTTACTTTTAGTGATGAGATTTTCATTTTCAATGAAGGATCCAAGTCGTCCAGCAACTTATTGATCAAATTACGATCGTGCACCAAATCATTTTGTTTTGCATTCAGCTCGCAAATTTCATAGATGATCTCCAGAAAGTATTGCATACGCGCAGCCACATCAGAGATCAGTTGCTCTGTGCAGCGCACTAATATCTGTACAATCTTGTGATCTAACAAGCAATCCTTCATCAACAGCGTTATTAGTTCTTTTAATTTGTTGCGTCCAATCTCATCGCCCAGATCATAGTCATGCAGAATTTCTACCAGCGACAATAGTAAATATTGGAACTCTAATTGCGCGAATTTGTCCATATCTGGCTTTTGGAATTGTATAAATCTGAAAAGAAAAAGTTATTAGAATCATCCAATTGGCAAAACTACAAACAATATTTACTTCTCCACGTAGGCGCAAAATACGCTCAGCTCAGGCAGCACTAGCTCAAACTCATCTGCTTGCGTTTGTTGTAAGTATTCACTCAGGTACTGCCAGTAGAGCACTAGTTCCAGGGTCAGTGACTCTTGCGGCACACAACGATGCAGCTCACAGTCTTCACTTAAAGGCAGATGTGATAACAGCTCCGTATTATCGTTTTCCTCGAAAATGACCATTAACAATTGGCGTACGATGCGTTTAAAACGCTGTAGCTCCTCCTCGGTTGAGTCCAGTTTCAACGCAGATAACAAGGCTATGAAATTACGCTGGTACGATTCTATCCACTGCTTTAGCATATACTTGATGACAGCTTTACGCACACCCTCTGATGTGTCGTTCAGGCCCTGCTCCAGTAGCGTCAAACGCTGCGAGACTGTATACGAACGCACTGGATAATTACACATATTAAGGTACGTATGGCGACGCATTTTTTCATCAATATCCCAGAGTCTGTTTAATATATAGGGTACAGTATGATAATTACGGCCCATGCATGTAATGACGCATTGGCGAACGGTGCTCGAGGGATCTGACGACAAGTGAAACTGGTAGGCAAGCAGCACAGGATCATCGGGCTTGTCCGGCATTTGAAGACGTTGCATAGCAAGTACTGCCTGCTTGCGCACACTGCTCGAAAGATCGATAAGACGATCCACCATGTAGTTTAATATCTGGTCGCATTGTACATCATCTAGTGCGGCATAAGGGCCAAGCTCTTTAAGTATGAGATTAACGAAGTAGCAAATGCGATAACGTATTTGTGTGTTATGCGATTTTCTCTAAGGAATAACAAACACATTTTTTTTTATCAAATGTAAACAAACAGAAAAGTACAGTACAACTCACATTTAGCAGCCAATGAAATGTGGCCGCCAGCATTGGATGTGTGCGCTCCGATTTGAAGGATGTTAGGAATTTGGAACAAAATATAAGCGCATTAGCACCATTCTCATTTGTTTCATCCGCAGCAAGCACAGTTTTCAGCATCTGAATAAATACAAGCACGAAATCATCGTGGTCCATCTAAAAGCAATTTGAGTAAATTTTTAGCTAGTCCTTTGGCGTTAGCTAGATGCTGCTGCTGCAGCTAGTTGACCTACCTTTGCGTACAGTTGCTGCATCTCCTTAACGCAGCGCTTATGATGCGTTGCATTAGTCTGTGCGCTGGTCAAGATTACCACCATTGGTCCTTGTATGTGTTTGAGCGCGGTAGTATTTTCATTACGATTTACGTTTTCAGCCGGAGCCTTCGTTTTAGACCGCTTTTTTGTTGTTTTCACCATTTTATTGCGGTATCTATTTTAATATTTTGCCAGTGCACTATAATAAATAAAAACACTTTTTATTTGTTTTTGATTTTCGACTTTTCAAATTGCTTTATCGTATGCGAATTGTTAAAATTGTATAAAAAAAAGATGCCAGCAGCCAAACACAAGCGTCGAGTTATTGTGCATTCCTTTTTCAACCCCATTCGCTTGGGTGCCGTTACTATACAATGCGTTGGCTTGATATGGCAACACTGCTCAAATTTAGTACATATATTTTGCTAGTAATGCTTTGTAATTATTTACTTTAAAAATGTTTTATTAAAATAAAAAACCTAATTTAGTATTTTTATGCATTTGTAACCAATTAGTGGTACCACTGCAAATGCATATGTTAGTATGCACATATATGGCAGCACTTTAGCTTAGACATGGTCACCCTGTTGTTCGGAAACGCCATAAAAATTCGTTTGCTTTTAAATTCATTTTCAAACATTGTTAATACATAAAAAAAAAATAGGTTCACAACTATAGTCTTAGTTTTTAGTATCTTAGTCTCTTTTTTTTTTACTTTCAATGTTTTTATTCACATTTTTCCCTTCAAAATTCAATTTTACATAAACAAAAATGTACACGACACAATTTTTTCACGTCTTAGTTGTAAAGCTTATTTTTTAAGCTAATCTCTTTAAATTGTACAAATAAACTGATGTATAAATATAATGATAAGCGCCACGCGTCGTCAATTATTAATGTCAAAAACTGTGATCACTTCTTGGTCAAGATCAAATTAAGGCAGAGAATATAAACAATGGCAAAAAAATCACCAAACGTTAGAATCAAATGGAACGTAGAGAGTATGCCCGCTGATGAAAACAAAATGCGTGACTACCAGCAGAATCTCGAGCGAAATATAAGCAGGCAAGCGCAATCTGTTGACCCCGACTGTAAGTGGAAGAACATTTCTGAAGCAACCACGGCTGCATCGCAAACATCAATTGGCAAAGCGACTGCAAAAACAAAGTGAAGAGTGGTACGATGAGGAATGCATAATGCTAGTAGATCTGAAAAATAAAGCCTACGAGGAAGACTACTTTACAGCAGAAAACCAGCTACAAGAGCCCTCGTACGAAGACGTTAAAGAAGCTATAAACAAGCTTAAAAATAGAAAGGCAAGCGGCGAAGATTACATACCTGGTGAACTCGTAAAATAAAATCTACGAACTCATAGAAACGATCTGGTTACAAGAAAAAATACTAGAAGCTTGGCAAAACAGTATTATAATACCGATTCAAAAAAAAGGTGATAAACGAAACTGTAACAACTACCTTGGTATATCGCTACCCCCAACGGTCTATAAAATTTTTACAAAGGTACTGTATGAACGAATGGAGGCTTTCTCAGAAGAAATAATTGGAAGATGTATCAATGTAGTTTTCGCAAAAATAAGGCAACAATAGACCAATGCTTTGTCATCAGTCAGGCGTTTAAGAAATGCATCGAGTTTGGACGCGATATACACTGCCTGTTCATCGACTTCAAACAAGCGTTTGACAGCCTGTGCCGGCGTAAAATTCCGACCACGCTTATAAAACTTGGCATACCAGTCGAACTAGTCAGGCTAGTCTGCATGATACTGGAAAATACCACAGCAAAAATCAGGGTACGAAGCAATATCTCAGAACCCCTCCGCATCGAATCCGGCGTAAAACAAGGTGATGCTCTATCTACGTTGATATTCAATCTGATGTTGCATAAAGCAATAAAAGAAATCGAACGTGAAGGAGTCATACTCGCCAAGTCCACCCAAGTATGTGCATATGCTAATGATCTGGCCCTGCCTGCTAGCAACAAACGAAAGAGAGCTAAAAGAAACATTTCTGGAGCTAAACAACACGTGAAAGAAATGGGTATGAAAATCAATAAACCCGCCCGCCTCGAGAAAGTTTCTTAGAAATTTGAGAATATAAGTTTCAAGCCGAACAACAGTTCAAATATCTCGGCATTGCGTTCTCAAGCACTGATGACTCGTCATGCGCTGTAAATGACCGTATTCAAGCCGCAAACAAATCCTATTTTGTGCACTCAAAATTGTTTAAATCAAAAATGCTCTCAAGAAGTACGAAATTCAACATGTACAAGTGCCTCGTTCGACCAGTGCTAACATATGGGTGTGAAGTTTGGACCCTGAAAGCAGCTGAACTAAAGCAGCTCAGCATCTTTGAAAGAAAAATTATGCGAAGGGTGTATGATCCACTACGATTAATTGAAGGCACATATCGACGCCGATACAATGACGAAATTGAAACCATGATGAGAGGCGAAACAATTGTACGGTTTATTGAGTCTCAAAGAATGCGATGGCTGGGCCACGTGCTACGCAGGAGCGACGAGGCACCGACAAAAAAGCTATTACTCTACAAAGATCTAGGATGCCGGGCTAGAGGCGACTCAGATCGACTCAGAAAAAGCGGATCTGAACTCAATGGGGGTCCAGAGCTACAAGCTAAAGGCGTTGGACAGAGACGCATGGAGAAAGATTGTAAAGAGGAAGCTTTGACCCACACCGGGCTGTGATGCTAATAATCAGCGGTGGGCACGAAAAATAACGGAAAGAGCCCTACAATAACATCAAGAAAAAAAGTCCTGTTACGGTCCCACAAGCAATTCTCGAGTAGGGCCATAAAACCATAAAGTCGAGCGATGGCCCACATTGTGTGTAATTTGTTATTGTACTTGTGCGAAATTTTAGTCAGCGAGGACTAATAAAAAGCCCCGTTACGGTCGCCTAGCATCCTCGAGTAGGGCCATGAATCTCGCACATTGTGTGGGCGTCACTTTCAAGACATAACGGAAAGAGCACTCGGAGCAAAAAGAGCCAAGGCGTGCCCACCGCTGCTAATAATAATAATCAATATATAATGATGAATAAATAATATATATATATATAACTAATACATAAAAAACTTAACAAATAAGCGAAGAGTTACAATTTCATTATGTTAGGTCATGGTTTTTATTCACAGAATTCTGGCATAATAAATATCAAAGTAAATATGTACGGTTATTGGACATACCATTTAAACATATCTCTATATTTATATGCGTTTTTATTTACTTCATTTTTTCTCAGGCATTGACAACAAAAATCAGACTTACTCTGTTCGTAATCCGAAACCTGCCCTAGAACCGATTTTTTTCTCCCATTTTTATTTACATTCTGCCCAAAAACAATCAGTAAATTATATATACAGGAGCAGCTAGTCCCTAGTAGTTTTAGAACGGCCTTGTAAAGTCTTTAAGGTCTTTTATATGCGCATTCGATGACATTGTTCAATAGTTCCATGCTAGGCCTCCCATCGCTATTTTTGTTAAAAACGGGAATTTTAAGTCACAAAAGGTGGGAAAAGCGGTGGAAAAAGTGGGAACAAAATTTTTAAATAACGATTTTTTGATAACATAAGTATGTATTTTATTTATTTAAAGTAAATAACGAAAAAAATTATCACAAAAAAACTATTCTTGTGATATAAAAGGGTGCCTCTTTTTATAGCTCTTAATATGTCAGGTCGTTTTTTGATTGCATCATAAAATTTCTTGCATGTTTGGTTTGTATTGAATTTAATTACGATGATCGATTTGATTCTATCCAATGTAAGCTCAGAACGGTCGCTCTTCCACGTGTTCTTGGTGAGTGAAAATGACCGCTCAAATTGTGTGCTGGTACTCGCCATGTCTCCAAATCAATATAGGAGGTCGTACGAGGGTTTGCGTGCGAAACACGCAGGGGGCACAACCCACTAATTTTATTTGAAATTTGGTCGCGTATAGCATATGCGTAGATACTATGTAGAAACGTGTATAACCTTGTGATTTTTCAAGCAAACCTTCATCGGTTTTATAAGTTCTTTTAATTTGTTGTGTTCAATCCTATCGTCCAAATAATAGTCACGCAGAACTTCCTCCAGCGAGAGCAGTATGTATCGAGATTTCAGTTGACCAAATTTGTTTATATCTGGCTCTTGGATTTGTATAAATCTGAAAAGAAAAAGTTGCTAGAACTATAAATTAGCAAAACTCCAGCCAGTGCTTACTTCTCTACGCGTAGGCGCAAAATACACTCAGCTCAGGCAGCACAAGCTCAAACTCATCTGCTTGCGTTCGTTGTAAGTATTCACTCAGGTACTGCCAATAGAGCACTAGTTCCAGGGTCAGTATTCTGGAGGCACACAACGATGCAGCTCATCATCTTCACAGATGTGATTAGAGCTCAGTATTATTGTTTTTCTTGAATATAACAACAAACATTGCGTCTAAAACGCTGCAGCTGCTTCTCAGTTGAGTCCAGTTTTAGCGCAGATAACAAGGCTATGAAGTTACGCTGGTACGATTTTATCCACTGCTTTAGCATATACTTGATGGAAGCTTTGCGCACACCCTCGGATGCATCGTTCAGTCCCTGCTCCAGTAGCGGCAAACGCTGCGAGATTGTATACAAACGCACTGGATAATTACACACACATCGTGGTCCATCTAAAAGCAATTTGAGTACATTTTTAGCTAGTCCTTTGGTGTTAGCTGGATGCTGCTACTGCAGCTAGTTGACCTACCTTAGCGTACAGTTGCTGCATCTCCTTAACGCAGCGCTTATGATGTGTTGCATTAGTTTGTGCGCTAGTCAAGATTACACCCATAGTAGATTTTCATTGCGATTTACGTTGTCAGCTGGAGTCTTCGTTTCTGATCGCTTTTTTTTTCTCCATTTTATAGCGGAATCTACTTTGCCCTAAAATAAAACAAAGTTTTTAGCAGCTTTCGTCTTGCGTTTTTACAAATTGTTTTATCATATTCGAATTGTTGGAATTGTTTAAAAAAGGTGCCAGGTGTTGTTACTGTACAACCAACGAGTATGAAATTAGATAGAGTGGAACGACTGGCCGTTAGCGTTTACTCGCTAGTTGCTCCTTTGAGCAATTATTAGGGTTTGCTCGGGTCATTTAAGCAGTTGTATTTTGCATGCGTGCAAAGAGCATGGAAGAAAAACCCGAACGCCGCCGTCTGTACTGCTCTAATGTGTTAAGTTGTTGTTGGCTGCTGTGTTGCATATTTTGTTTTGGTTCTTAATTCATATTTGATTTTCGTGCAACTAGTAAAGTGTGCTTATGCATGAATATTTTATCAAGGGGCGGGCGGATATGTGAGGTTTTTGTGTGTATTTGACCGAAAGAGATAGTAATTTTTGTTGTTGTATTTGTATACTTTTCAAAATTTATTCTTAATACAAATTTAATATTTTATTGTTGCTGAACAAAATAAATATTTTTTCTTACATATGTATGTATGTACATACATATGAACATTTAAAAAACCATTTTTCTTTTATAATTATTAATTTTATTGTTAATGGTTCATATATAAGTATGTGTATTTTGTTGTTGTTATTGTCGTGCTGTTATTGTTAATAAAAATGTAATAATATATATTATGAAATTAAGAAATAAATACATACATATAGTATATGTATGTATACGAATCAAATTTTATTTTTTTATTTATGTATGTGCTATGTATGTAGTATGTATGTATGTACATATAAAGGCTGTGGATTAATTTTGGATTTTACTGCGGCTGTTGTTATTGTTCCTGCTGCTGTGTGTTGTTGTTAATAAAAATGTAACAATATACATATGTATATTATTTATTGTTGCTGAAAAAAAAGATTTATTTTTTTTAAGAAATAAATACATGTACGAATCAAATTTAAATTTTTTTATTTATAATAACTTTAACTTAAAAAGTCATTAACTTAAAATACTTTTTTTTTAATGTTTTTTTTTTGTAGTATTGTTAAGGTAAGTATCAGCTATTAATATGTTAAAAAAAATGGGAAAAATCGGCAAAAGCAAAGCGATATGAAGCATTAAAATTAAAATTTTTTACTACATCCATAAATATTTGTATTCTTATTTTCCGTGGGAAGGTGGTTTTCTTATTTCAGCAATTTCTAATTTCAGATAAATGGCCTGACTGTAAAAAATCATTGCACCTTTTTTAGTTTGTGTGCCCCACTGCACCACATTATTTATAATAATAGAAACAGAAAACTTCAAAATCTCTGTAAATGCACCATGCTGGACACAAACAAAGCAAAATGCATATTTGCATGTTATAATAAGAAGGTAGCGAGAGTGAGTTAGATTGCATGAGCCTACGCATTTGGCAATTTATTATTTATTTATTTATTATTTATTTATTTCCTATCTTAATATATTATACAATAAAATACTTAAGAACTAGAGAACAGTGGCCTAATAACTTGCAGTTACATATTAAAGACAACGCACTGACCAAAAGTCTGTAGGTATATCTGTTTTGCTTCGGCTAAAAGCTACTTGTGCTTGTGTGCGTACAATGCAAAACAGTTCAGCAGAATGTGTGGCGATAGCTAAATACTCTTCTTCGTATTTTTCGTATTTATGCATGCAGTTGTTAGTGTAAGAGCAAACGCGTTTGCAGTGTCATAGCAGCCACATATTAAGAAAGGGTATAAATGCTCAGAAACGAAAAATTTACAAATTTAGCTGCGGCTGAATTTGTAAACATTGCCGACAGCCAACAACGAAGTTTAGAGCCGAGTTCAATTGCAAGAGTTCGTCAAATGCTATTTTTAGATTTTCATTTTAACTCTGCCCGCCTGCACCTTACTTACACTTCTTAAAGTTTATAACATAAATTTACATATATTGTCTTTGTGGCGGGCAGTCTTGGCCTTAACGCTGATATGATATAGTACATATGTATGTATGTATTTAAACAACTTAGCCTTAAGAAAAAAAACTTATGTAGTTGCGGCAATGCACATATAATTAATTGTCTTGGGTAGTTATTACCTTAAAATTGTATACAAATATGTATTCTGATTTAACTAAAAATTATAAGGTAAATAATTTATGGCTTCTTTTTATTTATATAGTAGTCAGGGTCAAAGATATATGTACATACATATGTACATACTAGATTTTTATGATTAAACGCTTATCATATCCAAGGGCGATTGAACTACAATGTTCCTAAGTCAATGCCAGAGCCAATGCTTCATATCGCTTTGCTTTGGCCGATCTTTCTTACCTTAACAATACTACTAAAGGAAACATTAAAAAAAAGTATTTTAAGTTAAAGTTATTATAAATAAAAAAATTAAAATTTGACTCGTACATGTATTTATTTCTTAAAAAAAAATATTTATTTTGTTCAGCAACAATAAAATATTAAATTTGTATTAAGAATAAATTTTGAAAAGTATACAAATACAACAACAAAAATTACTATCTCTTTCGGTCAAATACACACAAAAACCTCACATATCCGCCCGCCCCTTGATAAAATATTCATGCATAAGCACACTTTACTAGTTGCACGAAAATCAAATATGAATGAAGAACCAAAACAAAATATGCAACACAGCAGCCAACAACAACTTAACACATTAGAGCAGTACAGACGGCGGCGTTCGGGTTTTTCTTCCATGCTCTTTGCACGCATGCAAAATACAACTGCTTAAATGACCCGAGCAAATCCTAATAATTGCTCAAGACTCGCTGAAAAATTGTTCTTAACGGCCAGTCGTTCCACTCTATCTAATTTCATACTCGTTGGTACAACGCTTTGTTTTGATATGGCAGCACTTTGGTCAAATTTAGTACATATAGGCATATTGCTGTCAATGCTTTGTAGTAAAGTAATTTAAAATTCTGTTAATTAAATAAAACTTTTGTAAGAAAATTAAAGTTAATTTTGTAGTTTTATGCATTTGTAGCCATTTAGTGCTGCCACTGCAAATTTGTTTACTAATAAGCAATTAAGTGGCAGCACCTTAGTTTAGGCATGGCATGGTCACCCTGTGGCTCGGATAGAGTCAAAAACAAACACCATAAAAATACGTTAGCGTTTAAAATCAGTTTCGAAAATTGTCATTGCAGAAAAACTAAGGTACCAGGTATAATAAATATCGAAGTTGCTATACAAACTTGCCTGTTAACTATTAGTTTCAGCTATAATTATTATGATAAATAAAATAAAAAAAAACATCAAATTAAATATGTAAGTTAAACTCACTTCGTTTTTATTTGCAATAAAAATACGTTTTTTTGTGTTTTTTTCTGCAAGCACGTTTTGTTCTGCCGACCACTTTCAACTCCAGATTAGAACTAACTTACTCTTCTAGATTTCTTTGTTCGTTAACCCAACTTCTATTAAATCTCTTTTAATCATTCGGCCCTTTGCACACTTCTAACTGCAGTTCTTTTTATCTTACTTTCTTTGTTTTGTTATTACAGATTCCGTTCTTATGTTTTAACTACAATTTTTGTTTAAGGGTATTTTGATTTTAAAGACAATAATAATACGATGACAAGCCATCGAATAACTTGTATGCTAATTGCTCGCACCATTTAAATATATAATATTACCAAAATAATAGGTAAGTACGTCTTTGTATCTAATTTGAAGACGGCAGATATTTTGTAAAATAATAAAATATAATTTACTAACTATTTTGCATTTGATGCAATTTTCTCGGAGAGAGAAGATTGGAAGCTAAAAACTCCTTTTAAAAGAAACGAGGATAAGATCTATATTGATGGTTCGAAGACGGAAGAAGGCCCAGGAGCAGGCGTCTTCTCTGAAGAGCTTTCGACAAAGCTTTCTTTTCGCCTCCCCGACTGGTGCAGCGTTTTTCAGGCAGAGATTTATGCAATCTGGTAAGCGGATAGACTTATTGACACCCTGGATGAAAGTCCAAGGAACGATTTAGTTCTTGTCTCTGACATCGCATACCACAAAAAGTAAACTTGTCCGTAACACGGTGATAGCGCTTAAACGTTTCCACTACCACTCAATCACCCTCTCTTGGGTACAGGGGCACTCCAGTGTCCGTGGTAAAGAGGAGGCAGTGAGGAACGGTTCAGCATTGCCAGGCAACCTTGCGGTTACGTATATAGGAAGACCCTTACAGTCGTTTTGGACATTAGGGGGACGGCCAGAGTTCAGGCGAAAAGAGAATGGGACTCTGTGTGCGGTTATCGCATCTCTCGAGCACTGTGGCCACGATACTATCCAAAGCGAACATATGAACTCCTGCACTTTCACAAAAACCGGACTAGAATGGTGGTAGGAGTTTTAGAGGGCCGCTGCACCATACGCCAATTGGCTGAGAGGCTGCACGTTCGCCATCACGACGACTGTGCGACTGCCCAGCGCTTCTAAGAAGACTAACTCTGTTTCTGGGTAAACCATTCTTTGAAGACCATGGGCAGTCTGGCAAATGAGGCTATAGCGGATCTGGCTGCTTTTGTCGAGTCCTCAAAATCGTTCTGCAATAAGAGATATTTATGTGACTAGAAGACTTTTTAGGAATGCCAACAGTTTTTTTTTTTACTATTTTAAGGATACATTTTTGTACCTTAATGTACGGGGTATACCCTTGCGGTTTTAGCTTAGTTTTACAATTGGATATATTTGGGATAGAGTGAAGAAGCCTCTCTTTTCTTTTAATTGTTAAACATTCAGAAAGTATTTTGAACATAATAGCTCTGCTGAACAAACATATTCTGCTCCATTCCTCGTTGGTTCGTATACTTGCTTAATTGCAATGCGCATGTCCTTGAGCACTGCTTTTAAAATGACATTCGCTGTCATACGTTAGTCATGACCAAGATTTGCACGTAAACAAAGGCCACAGCTTCCAAAAATAAATGGCTCTCAATTAGTTTGAGCATAACAAGTGGTACACCATAATCTGGATAAAGTTCACATCATGTCCAGAGTGTTGCTGACACTGGCCTACTTTGTGGTAACTAGCTCTTCCATAGTCTTCACTGCCTGCGTCAATAATGGTAAGTGCGGTCTCTGATGCGTCCTTGACTGGCAAAAAAAAATCAATAAACACGCTCTTATCTTTGTTTTTTCAGTCACGGGCACCAGTTCGCCTGGATCGGGAGCCAGTGCCAGCACCAGCATAAGCACATCTTTAACAGGAGGTATGCATATACATCGCACCGCAGCGGCCATAGAGCGTGTGAATAAACTGTGGTGCTATGCCTGTGATACTATGGATGATGGACAGGCCTGTGTGGATGTTGCCTTGCGCAACGATACTTCACTAATGAAAAAGTGCGAGGGCGAGGAGTTTATATGCATGGTAAAGCATTTTAGTTGGAACATTCAAATTGGTTAGAATTTTAACTCGAACTACTGGAATTGTCTTAGGTCAAACGCTTCTCCTACACGACCAGCACAGAGAATTCGACAAGTTCCCCGAAAATGTGGTCCTTAGATCGTCGCTGCGCTGCCAATTGTGAGCCCGGCTGCATCATAATTGGAGAACGTACCAAGCTCTATGCCTGCACCTCATGCTGTGAGGAATCATTTTGCAATACAGGACGTGGTGCCGCCTCGGGCATTTTCCATCGTGAGGCAACGGGCATTGGTACACGTATGTTTTGGCTGGCGGCACCTTTCTTGGTCAACATATCGCTAGTTTTCTACAAAAGACATGCTTCTAGGCTCTTCATAAAGCTTAAGTAGTTAGAAAGGCCCATAAAGTTGCCAATATGTGAACTTAAATGAATTTAACTATTAACATAAGTATCCAAAGTTGCTCAAATCTACAAATAACAAGCTCCTAATGCCAATGCAATCTATGCATTTTGCTGCCCCCATATTATCTAGGTAGTCTTAAAATTTTGGTGATAATAAATGAGTTAAACCGAAATTTAAATCTTTATCTATAGTGCAATGTGTATCTCTAAGGATCATTAATATGCTTAAAGTTACTTTAAGTTGTACACGATAAGCTCAATTTTGTAAGGTATACCTAAGGCAGTTGGACTCTGTCAGCCTTGTCATGTGAAATGCGAAACCCAAAAAGATTGTTCCAGTGGAAGACTTCCAGATGCCAAAAGTGTTTTGTATTCAAAAATTGTTCGATGGCATACTAATACCACGGTAAGGTTTTGGAGCTGCCTGATTGACCTGTGCAGGAAATTACATGAATTTTTGCTAAGTGTTATCTTGTTATCTACTGAGGGTTTTATAAGTGCTGCTTATTGTTTTTGCTGATTCGGCTCAGAACTTTGCAAATCTTCCCTGCGCAAGGTTATGCATTAGTCACTCAAAAATATCCGAGCGGCATAGGCTGGAATTCAAACGGTAGAGTGTTGACTCCAAAACTTTACGTTTGGCGACTAAACTTCGATTCCAAGTCTTGTATACTCTGTACCAAAGGTAAAATAAGTTCGTGGCGGAATCTATAAAGTATATATTTGGATGATCAGTCGATACAGTTATGTCCATCTGTCCGTGGGAACAAGGGGATCTCAGACACTATAGGAGGTATAAAGTAGGGTTACCGTGTGTCCGCTTTTAAGCGATCATGTTCGCATTTTTCGCTCGACTAGACCGATCAAAAAGATCAGTATATCTGTCAACTAAACCTTCGAGTTTATACCTCAAATAGAGGTATTACAGAGTATTTGGAGAAAAAACAAAGGTTGTAAATATATGCTTTTAAAAGGATTTTTTTTTTTTGGCTTCGGAGAAACTGTACCAAATTTTATCAGGTATTTATTTTATCGGTTGACAATATCCTATGGCCATCATAGACCCGATATATCAAAAAACGCTTTCAGGACGTAATTTGTTTGCTTACTGCAAACTCGAGATGTGATCGGGAAAGGAAAGTCAATACCTGGATTTCTGCCAGTTCCGAGTCAGAAATTGAGTGCTCCCTCCTGTCTGTAAACTGATATACACTTGTAATTAAATAGAAAATATAAATTGACAATTATAAATATTAATTACTACGTATCGACCAAAAATATCAATATATCGTCGCGTATAAATAATTCAACATAAACACACAAGTGGCCATTCCACATTGTACGATTAGTTTTGGCGCCGAATTCGTAAATATCGTCAGTATCGGAGGAAAATATCGATATCGGATATATCGTCGAACATGGATATCGATACAAAATAGTCGACTGCCAAAGAAAGAATATCGATATTCCAATATATCGATACACTATCGCCCATCCCTAGAAAGAAGACTTCATCGGAAAACCCACTTTTTTTTTGTTTGAAGAATTTATAATTTATATTCAGTGGCGGTCCACAGGGGGACCCCCCCAAAGGCAAAGCTCAAATTTTTTTAATAAAATAATATTGAATTGAAAATATACAAAACTTTATTTATTTGTTGTTATGATAATTGACTAAATTGAAGCTAAGTCACAAAAAAGTTCAATCGTGTAAGAATTTTCGCGTTTTTCTTCAGGAATTTCGTTTTTGGTCAGTTCAATGCGACTATGGATGTTTAAAGAAGCAAGGCCATTAAGACGGTCCTGTCCCATTGTATTTCTATGGTAGCTTTTGATCCTTCTCAACGTCGAAAATTATCGTTCTGGAATTGCTGTGCTTACAGGTAACTCTGCTAGCCCTTGCAAAATCATTTTGACATTTTTGAATGACTCGCTGTTCATCACCAGAAAAATACAGTAAGCTTAAGTTTTGCATATCACTTTTATCTGCTCTTAAAAATTCTAATCGAGAAATACTGACCAACAAAGCATCAAGTGCATTTTGGATATTCAGATCCTTAATACGTTGTCTCCACATTCTTCTGAACAATCCAATATTTCTTCAAAAAATTTGTAAAGGTCTGCGCATTTTTTTTGATAAAATTCTTGTTTGAGGAACAATTGTCCGAAACTTTAAAAGATAGATGTATCGAGGAACGGAATGTAGAAAGCCATTCTATAATACTCTTTTACATTTTTCGCTTTAACTTTGCGACGACAAGGCAATTTCATTGTGATCTCTTATATGGAACAAATTTCAGGAACATGTTCATAAATAACATTGAAAGATGAATATGCATTTTCTCGCTTTTCCCTGCATTCATTCAAAGGGTCTTCGCCTAAATCTTGGATTTTCGATTGCAATTCCCGACTCAAAGGCAGAACAATCGAATTAACTGATTCCACAATGTGACAGGCGATTTGAAATTCAATCGTCGAAATTGCAGTTAAAAGTTGCGTTGCATTTTGTGAAAATAATTCCACGTTTTTATTTTTTCTAACGCCTCAATAACGGCTGACTGCAATTCGATGAACGTTGCGATTGCTTCATGAGACTCAGCCCACCTTGTAGGACAAGTAGACTTTAGTTTGCCTTTCTTTTGCTAATTTTTTTTTATTTTGAAAATTTATGAATGAGCAGTCGACGCCGACATCGCGTAAATAGTTTCTGATTGAATTCGACAAACCTTCTCCAGAAACGTTGGTTACTGGCACAAACCCAAGAAAATCTTCACAAATATTCATTTTTGAGTCCAAGTACCGAATGCAAATACATAGAAAATTATTCTATGCTTGATATATTCGTCGATTCATCTGGTAACTATTTTTTTCATTACCTATTCGTTGCATTTATCAATAAATTCATTTTAAATTGTTTTGCTCCAATATGGCGCATTTTTTGACGTCGACATAATATTTTTTTTTTTTCAAAATTTCATCACCCTCAGCTCGTTAACGTAGCACAGCACGAAAGTTCCCTTCGTTTGACTTTCCTCTCCTATCAGCTTTGTTGTTAGTGCTTTTATTTTTATGCAAAGATCCATCGTCCCTGTGACCACGAAGAGCGATTCCTTGTCTTTCACACAAAACAAAAGCGCTTACTATAGGTTTCAGTCTTTCATAATCTCTTTTGACTTTTTCTTTTTGCTGGTCTAGGTGCAGATCAATATTTTGCATGGAACAACACTGATTAAAATGAGGGGAATTTTTTTTTTTTTTTTTTAACAAGTCCGGATCAATTTAGACCCCCCCAAAGACGAAATCCTGGATCCGCCACTGTTTATATTTATTGGCAATCAGCTAATCCAATAATAGAGATGGTCATTCTAAGTTATTGCTTTTAGTTATTTTTTTTGTTTTCCCTTAAAACAATATGTAAAAAATTTACAAAAATTAATAAAGTTCGATGTGGACATGTAAACGTATCATTCGGTGTCTCAGATCCCAAGGGTGCAGTCTTTTTAATGTTTGCAAGCCAGCGAATTTGGTTGTGTTTTTAACCAATCCGCATGGTATCCGATCTGCCGCTCAGATGGAAAATGATACCAAAGAGTATCTACTATTTTGCGAAGAGCTTTGTTTTGAAGTGTTTGGAGTCTCTTCAGTGATGTTTCTGTTGCCGTTCGCAAAACTTAAAGTTTATACGTCCACGTCGATGTTATTGTAGCTTTACAGCTTACTATGTTTACCAAGGAGCCAGTTAATTTTGAAGAGTTTAGCCATGCATCTTACTACGGCTTGATTAATGTGCTGTGCCTAGCAGAGGTTTTTGTTCAGGTGTATCCAAAAGTTCTTAAATGTAATGGTGTCCCCATTAATTGTAAGCGCTGAATATGGATCACATTCTCCATTTATTCCAGCCTTTTGCCCACTTTTCTATTTTTCCCAATTCTAATTGTAGGGCAGCGGGTAGCTTCTTGGATGTTGCTGGCCGAGGACATAAACACAGTGTCGTCTGCGTAAATGGCCGTGAGGATGCCAGCACTCCCTTGTGACAACCGATCTTGGATTGATCGCTTTATTGGCAGCACGCTCTTAACCGAAACTCTGAAGACTCAGATTTCAAATACGATTTGAGCAGACGGTACAGAAGAGTAGGAAGTGAGCTTTTTAGTTTTTTTAATAGTCTTTCGTGGCAGACTCGATCGAATACCTGTTTCTGCTGGAATGAGTCAAGAATGAACTGTTCCACTCTGTGGACCAGTTTCGGTGTGCCGTGTTTCGGGCGAAACCCGAACTGGTGTTTATGCTTGCTTGCCGGATTAGCAGTTGCCAAAACTCTACACAAAAAAATTCTTTCGAATAATTTGACGAATTTCCATAGTGTCGGTGGAGGCACCTTGGGCTAACACCTGGCTATGTACCCGATTAAACTTCCTAAGGGACTTTGAAGGGATTATTTTTAGTTTTCTTATGAGATCTGTTCGGGTGATGTAGATGATGTACTTCGCTTGTAATTAAAGACGACTAGTTTCACCATTAAATTGTATTTCCGGTTTCAGGTCTCGATAAAAGTTGATTTTCTCAGGTACATTCCACATCTAACAATACATAAAAACCCTTTTTCAGTCATTATAGCGTGATCGACACTATTGTACTTACATAAGTAAGAATAAAAGAGAAAACTTTTTGTAAGGGTCAAAGCTTTGTAAGAAAACATTGTTACCCACATTTTTGGGCAATTGACATATAGATGGCGCCAGCAGTAAAGCAACCTGTTCGGTTAAAGCGCTAAAAACAAACTTTACACAAGAGAAAAAAATCAATGTAATTTCAAATCTTTTTTTAAACACTTCAAACGTTACCGACTCCAAAGCCATGGCCAGCTTGGCTTTACTTGGAATTGCGTCTAGCCGAGCCGTTTAGGGATTATGCAGGTCTTAAACCCCCCAAAGAAAAAATTGGAAAAACATCCGACGACATATGCAAATTTTCATAAAAGACTGCCATATTCTGTTACCTCGAAATGTAAATAATTGAATTGCAATATTAATTTAATTTTAGTTCATACGTCTCTGCAAAATCTTCTACACTCAGCTCTGCGTATTAAGTATGGGTTCAGCCATATACTCAGCTTTTTCCCGCGTGTAATTTGGCATTTTTTTTTGTCAGACAACAAATTTACAATTTGTAAAGAAACAGCCGATTTTCATGTTTACTTTTTGTTTTTAGCGCCAAACCAAGTAGTTGTTATTACTGCTGGCGCCATCTAACTATCAATTGCCCAATAAATTGTCGGCACTGTTAGCTCACAACATAAGTTGCGATGCAGCGTACTGGGTATTTAAAATCGATGTAAAATCTTGTCCTTACCAATGTTTTTTTATTCGTGGCTCAACTGTGAGCAACAATTGAAAAAGTGAAAAAACTTCCAAGGTTAAGGTTTTTGACAATGATATATTTTAAAACCGGCACAGGAAGCTTAAGCAGTTTTCTGATGGCTATGTTTACTAACCCACTGCAGGGACATACCACTATTGGGCCAACCCTGACTGTAACATATTTTTGAGAATTCGCAACAAAATGAACACTAAAATTAAATGAATTTTCTTGAAATTCTTTCATCTATTGTAGATTTTACTAAATAAAGACTTATCCGCTTATGTTTATACCTACAATATGCATGCATTAAGCATTTCATTTTAGTTATGAATTGCATTTAACTTCCGCTGTTCAGATACACCCGAAATCCATTACTCTTGAGTTAAACTGCATCCGCACAGATTGCTATATTCTATAGGGAGGGCGTCTTGGCGGATGCTTTTGGGTGCGGCATTTGTATACAGACAACTTGCAGCATGAATTATTTATTGGGAAGCCCGAAAGTATTCATAAGCAGAGCATAACAAATGCTAACGAGGAATATAACTGGAGGACGCTATTACTGTGCTGTGTCTGGAGCTGATGCTGGAGCGGAGCCTAATCAACGTCATTGCAAAAGTGCTTTGGCTTTTATCTAATAGAGTTGCCATTAAAAACAGATATTTGTGTATATGTGTGAGTGTGTGTGGACATTGTTGTGTCACGCCCACTCATTTGATATCCAACACTCGACTCGTTAACGCCCATGCTACTTTCAAGTGCCCACAGGGGCATTTCTCATTTGTTTTCATAAAGCAGCGCACAAATTTTGTACATTCGCACGCCCGGACAACTGCTAAGAGCAACGAGCTCCTAGTTCCCCGGACCCAACAGCTGTCTGTCTGACTATTTGGCTACATACTTGTGGATTTCGTTCTAAAAATAAACACAGTATCTGTGTGTGGGTAATAGACTGTATGGCTACAACTTGGCTAATAAACACGAGACAAATCTCTTCATTCTGTGCTTAATTTTGTGCGCAAATTTACATAAATGACCAAAAAGCAATAGCAGCGCCTACACAATCTCCCGATAGGGTTGTCATCTTGGGCGCCAGCGCACATCCATCATGGCCATTGGGTAGGGTCGTCCAATGTCCTTTTGCCCTGTTTGGCGTTTATATTGCGGCTTTCATGTCGTAAATCTTCATCAGACGGCAAATTACGTTGCTCGCGTGGCTCACACTCTGTACCAGGCAGGTTGCCTCGCCACAGGACGCACTTGCGGTAAAAGCAACCTGTCTGCTGTTCTGCCTGCTCGCTCCAAGCTCTTGTTCTGGCCACTTTTCGAAATGTGGCTGCCATTTGCGACACACAATAAAGCAACCACAATGCCAATGTGCAGCATTACGTGGATTGGGTTGGTTCGTTGGTTGGTTGGTTGGTTGACTGTTGCAGCAATCCTCCTTCTGAAACAATAAAGCGTTGGCCAAAATGGCGGCAACAACTATAACAACCATGTTGCCGCCATTGACAACAATTTCATTTATGAAAAATAATAACAAAGGCCATATGCAAAATTTATTATTATATTTGCGTTTCGCCGCAAAAAAACGCACCTTCTTTGTCGCCCAAACGTACTCGGAAAATCCCCCCATTCGCTCCAAATAACCCACTATAGAAAAAACAACAACTATAACGACCACAGCTCGATCGACCCAGTTGAGTGTTTTTATAGTGGCTGCCGCCAGCGGACAGCTGCACAAACTATGGTCACACTGACGCCATAATAGTACGTACGTAATATATTTTAGTATATATGAATATACGCACATATGTATAATACACCCAGCGGACTAAAATGCTAGTGTTCCGTAACATGTTTGAGACCAAAATTAAAAACATTGGTTAAGCGGACAACAGGGATTTTTATACCCGTTTTATTTAATATGGCTCTCATAGGGGTATTTCAGAGCACCTCGAAAACAACTAACAGATATCGTTAACGATCGATAAAAAAATCATTTACAAGGCGTTATTTTTTTTGTCGTTCGTTTATGAAGATATCGCAACTAAATTTGTGGCTGGGAATTTTTTCCCCAAGCACTGCACCAAATTTGATCAAACTCTATTGGCTATATCATACATAGGATCGATCGGTGGGGCATTATTGGTTTATTTTTCGTTTTATTACGAAAATATCAAACCCAATTTGGCAACCAAAAGTTTTTTTTTTGAAAATGTGAAATTTAATTGCAATATGATAGTACAGTCGTCCGGGCCCGACTTTAACGTACACCTTCCTTTCAACAACATGGTGAGTTCCACCTTGTGGGAACATCGATGAGCGGCTGCGATAAAGTACGCGTAGAAATCTAATAACTGAAAAGATATTAGAAACGAATAAAGATATTACCTGTAAGTTGGAGCTCTGAAAGCCTTCGCTACAAATTTAGCGACAAATATTTCGGCTTCCCTTCCGATTCTTGCTCACTTTGCGACCATTTTACCCGCTTTAGTTTCGCCTACCTATGGTGAGCGATATAGTTTACGAACATTTTGTCCGCTGGGTATACGGGGTAATAAAAATGCAGATGCAACAACAAAAGTGTTCCGCTTGCCTTTTATATTCATTCATTCATTTATTATTATTGCTACTTTGCTACTTTTATTCGTGTGTTGTTTTTTCTTTATTGTTGTCTTTGTGATTGCCGGCAACACGTTTTTGCTTGCAACACTTTGTTGTTGTTGTTGCCGCGCCAAGTTCACAACGAAATTTCAATTAAAATGCAACAATGCCGCACTCCATCATCAGAGCGCCAAGCTGACAAACCGCGCACGTTTTGCCTGGCCACTATGGCATCATCCCCCAACATCTTTACCAGCAACATTACCAGCAGCATCACCAACAACTAGTACTCAAAAACCAATACCAACAGCAGATCCAACAGCAGCAGCAGCCTCTGCCAAAAGCAGCACCCGGCTGATGTTGCGTGCAGGCACTTTGGGTGGTTCCAATAGTTCTGACGAACTCCGGTCTATAAAGGCTACAAAGGGCTTTTACAAAGTTAAGTCATCAAGCATGATTAATTTGCATCAAAGGTTATTTATTTCAAATTTTTTTTTTGCTAGAAGTTCCATGAACTGTTGTATGTTTATAATTCAAAGAATCAGGACTTAGGTATAGCTAGTCGTCAATATAACTTTGGTTCAAGTGAGCCTTCAGAAGCATCATTAGGACGTCATGGAATTTACGGAATATTTCGATCCATCACGATTGTAAGCATTAAATTACAAATCAGTAATGATTTCAAATGATCACTAATCAGTAATAACCGGCTCCACGCCTATTTTGGCAAGCTGAGGTAAAAGTGGCTTCATCATCGCGATCTACACAGCGGAAATAGCTCCCGTAATCATCTCAACGCAGTGCATACGGCTAAAGTTATACATAAGACTGAGTTAAATAAGTATGTAGACATTGAACCCAAAGGGTTTTTGGATTTTATAGTCTATACCCAATGCAATGCAATGTGGTGGTACGGGGTATGTTAAAGTCGTCTGCGCCCGACTTTAACGTACGCCATCTTTTTTCTATTATTATTTTAGAGACACTCGGCCGTGGTCCAGAAAACGAATCCGAACATTTTACTAGGATTCGTTTTGAAACCGAATGTTTGGTGCTCCCAATTTCAACAAAACATTCGGTTTCAAAACGAATCCTAATAAAATGTTCGGATTTGTTTTTAGGAGCACGGCCGATAGTCTTGTAGAGGAAGCTTGCTTTTGGGACCAAGAAGCCAATGTACAATAGTTTTTTAATCTTTTGTGGACATTTTGCAAATAAATATTTATTACCAATGATTACAAAAAAGGTATAAAAGACAAGGATGATTTTATCTCTATCTTGATTTATCTAAAAATTAAAACCTCGTCCTGATAAAAAAAAGCACCTTTTCTGACTACACCTACGCTCTACCGGCTCTACTCCGGTCATACATTTTTTGAGAAAAATATCATTGGCGATTCTGATAAGAGTACATGCTCCTAGACGTTAAAGTCGGGTGCGGACGACTTTTAGACAGCCTGTACCCTCTATTATAAAAAATAATTAAGTGAACCGATCTATCAAATTCGGCATAGTGCTGCTTTTCCAAAAATCTTTTGATTGCCAAATCTGATCTCCAAAAATATTTACTTATAGATCGGTCCCATGGGTGATATTTGTAACAGACAACCAATTTTGATATACTTTGATACAGCGATTGGAGATTCTAAAAACTTTCGATCGGTTCTATGGGGTCTATAGGATATACCGATTCAAATTTGCTACAGTGCTTGGTTACTTTTAAAAAATTTTTGACGACAAATTTGGTTACGGTATCTGCAAAAATTGTGGAATTATGCCCTTAATAATGCATCTATAGGAACTGTATTATATAACCCTGGTATCGCTGAAGTAATAAGGGGTCTAAATCAAAACTTTGATTGCTGTAGTTCTTGTCATCTCCAAAATCTCTTCTATTCTCTGGTCTTTGGTCCTCGACATCTCTTCTTCTACGATATGCTAACATTTACGACTTGCACCCAATTAGTATACCCGTTTTAAAAAGAGGTAAAGGTAATTTTTTCCAAAAGTTAGTATTCACTTTATACAATATACTTTTTTTTTTAAAAAAGTTAGTATGTATCGCAACTTACACGGGAATTCGTTACAAAAATTGTAAAAAAATTAACAGTCAATTCAATCTACTAGATAACCGAAGCTGAAAGGTTTTCAAGTCTCCATTCACAAGTTTTATCAGCCAAAGACTAGATAACTGCAGAAACTTATTGACCAACCCATAAACGGTTAGCAACCTTTTTATGTGTGTGCAAAAGGCAGCTACTTGGCCCACACCGACCCAGCCGTTCGTTCTGGGTGATAAATCTTTGTCGCCAAATAAATACGAAACATGGCGCTTTGCATGCAACACCAGCAGAAATAACAATGACCGGCGGCATCTGGCAACAATAGAACCAAACCAAACCAGCCAACCAGCCAACTAGTGGCCCCAACTCAAGAAAATCAGCCAAAGAGCCAACTAACCCAAACAAGGTTTGGGGCCAGTCAGGCATGCTAGCCAAGCAGCCAGCCAGACAGTCAGTTAGTCCGTCCAGACAGGGCTTGTTGCCAGCCAAGCAGTCATGCCAAAAATGTTTGTGGCCTTGTATAAGCCTTTCCCTAGGCAACGGAACCCAGCTCAACTCACACCCATTTTCTTTATGTGTAGTTCTTTTTTGGTGTAAGACTGGAAGGAGGATGCAGAGCAGCGAAAGTGTAATTAAAACTTTGAGTAACAGCCACGAAACTACTGTTGACTGACTAGGTTCTGTGTGCTGCTGTTGTCTGGAGGGGAACTGCTGATGGGTTGTTGGACTGCTTGGGTGTTGCTGCTTTAAGCTGTCAGTTTGGCGCCCAAAATGTTTTGGGTGCGAACAGTTATTGCTGTCGATGCCCTATGAGAATCCGAGTTGCTCGAACTTTGCCAGAAAGTTTGTCAGCATGACAAAGATGCAGACTGACTGGCGCATAAAGAGTATGTGTGTTTCGGTGTATTGTTGAGGCAAAAAACTTCTTGACTAGTTTTTAATAAACTTTTGCACTGCTACTGAAAATCCCTTATTGGATTCAATGCCGTTACGGATGATGCTGATGATGATGCGATGATGTTGATGAAGCTCGACCGGCAACTGCCACAGTCTGTCTGGGACTGCCTGAAAGCCCATTATGCGTGTGGTGCGATTTACGTAAATGATTTTGATAGATTTGATGGGATTTTCACACGCCGAGCGGGTATTACTGGCAGA
The DNA here is from genome assembly GCA_949987675.1 of Chymomyza fuscimana. Classification (NCBI taxonomy): domain Eukaryota; kingdom Metazoa; phylum Arthropoda; class Insecta; order Diptera; family Drosophilidae; genus Chymomyza; species Chymomyza fuscimana. The sequence goes on from OX465089.1 coordinate 71,270,156, forward strand.
GCCCGTTGCAACTCTTTAGACAGTCGACGCCCCAATCCAACAATGGTTAAGTTACTGCAAATGGGTTTTATATTTGCGCTGTCGCTTTCAGCCTGATTACAGCAAAGTGATGTGTTCCTGGTTAAGCTCCTTTCACTTTGGAGCTTTGCAGCTTTGTCTCTAATTCTGGTATTCCTTTTTTTTATAGCACACTTTGCATGTGGTACTTGGGTGTTCACTATGGGGCACACAACAAGCTGGACACGAAAATGCACTATTCCAAATTTGGACGTGTTTTGTAAATTGCTGCTGCTTTTTTTTTTGTTCCTTTCCCCAACTCTATTACCTGCTCCAATGTCTGTGTACTTTTTAATTTGCAAAAAACTTTTCAACTCACGTTTAGTGCGCGCCCAAAAATTCACTTAACACAAATTTGCATATTAATCTTACCAAGGGGTTGGGGTTGCAAAAGTGATGTGTCAGAGCTACACCCAAAATTACATGTAACTACACATTTTGGTTTGTCAGCTCCGCGTTAGGGCACATAATCAGCGGGTTTGGTTAGAGTAGTGTGAGACTTTTGCAAATCATGAGAGCTCCAAACCAACACACACACACACACTCGGGTATGTAAATGAAGGCCACACATACTATATGGAGTATACATAGTATATATGTATAAAGCTCGAGGTGCGGCCCCGTGACTGCGCCAAGAGGCAGCTGCTCTCGAGGCAACAACAACTTAACGCCTGCTTAATGAACATAAATTAGTCAGGTGTCGCGGCGTTGTTCCAACTGTGCCAACACCAACAACAAGAAGCAGCGGGAAGTCACACGTTTATATTTCAATTTAACGCCCAGCTCGAGAACATCCGCATTGAGGCAGTTGGGGCAGCTCCCTGATTGCATACACATTTAGAGGCACGTTTAACTCTCTAGCTTTCCGACTTCGCACATAAATCCTTTATAAAGTATTTTTAGGTTTCCAAAATTTTGGAAATGGCAGCTTACCTACGCCTTACATATCCATTACACCTCATTTTTAAGTATTCCGAATTCGAAAATTTGCGGCAGTTGGCAGCTCGCTGATGGCCTATGCAGTTTTGGCTTTCCGACATCCCATCCCACATAACCATTGCACAGCATTTTCAAGCTTTCCAAATTTAAGAAGTTAAGGCAGTTGGCAGCACTCTAGTAGTATAGTTTTTATACGCAGTTGGCAGCTCGCTGATGGACAATGCAGTTTGGCACGTTTCAACAGTGTCTTTAAGTTTTTCAAATTCGAGTGATTAAAATAGTTAGCTCTCTGGCTTTTTAACACACATTAAAAAGTATTTTAAAGTTTCTAAAACTTAGAAAATTGAGGCTGTTGGCAGCACTCTTGCTTTACATATTCCTTTCAAAAGCATTCTACAGTTTTCCATGTTTGCTGGGTATGTTAAACTTAGTTTTTTATTTAACAACTCCACGTTTCATATTTACTTCAGGATGATTTCAATTATTTATACCCTGTACTAATGATAACGGGTATATTAGTTGCGTGCAATTGTATGTAACATAGAGCAGGATCCATTTGAGACCCCCGAAGCTACCTCCAATATGGTCGAGAGATTAGAAGAAATTGATCTAGATATCCATTCGTCTGTCCGTTCCTCCGTCTGACCGACCGTCTGACTGAACGCAAGCAAGCAAGCTTTTGGATTATCTCCCTTATTATTTCACGGAAAACCAGTTTATTTTATTTTTTCTAATTCGGAGTTATATATTCAATAGCTGCCACTGGGATATTACAGAGCACCTCGAAAAAAATCTTAGACTCGTTTGTTCCCAAGAACTGTTCAATATTTTATTAAAATCGGTTGACCATTAATCGCCAATACATGGTGCGTCTGGAATCGTCAGTTAGTAGCATCTGCTATGTGACCAGGTTTGGGCGTTCGATTTAATCTTCAGTTAAGAATTGGAGCTTTTGTCGTTCTACTTTTCAACCTTTCTATAGGGTTGATGTTGAGAAAGTTTTTAGCCAATCGATTGTTGGCTTACATGCTCATTTATTTGGTGGTCCACTGTCTCCAGATTGAGGTCGTGGGGCAGGATCGAATTCCTTATGTACCATTCGCAGCCAGTAATAGGGAACAATGCCTTATTTCGGAACGTCTGTTTACGTAAGCGATTCGAGCGAGCCGTCATACCCCTAATCTGTTTTTTTATTTCTAATAAATAAATATTTTTAATGAAATATTAAATGAATTACACTAGTTTACAAATTTAAGGGTCATCGAGTGAACCTTCCTAAAAAAGTGTTTTTTAGGGTAATTTGGGGTCGAGAAACACGAAAATTGCAAACTTTTTTTTTTTCTTAAGCACCGTTTTCGGAGATCTTAGACTCGAAATGTTCGTGAAAGAATTCTCTTTCAGCTTAAAGCTTAATATAATTTTCAAATATTTTTTTTCGTTAATAAAAAAGCAAATCAAAAATTTTTAATTTTGAAAAATGGCCAAAAATTACCCTTTTTTCGACTTTGGTTGCTTCGAACTTCTATAACTTTTAATTAATCTGTACATATTTATATATCACTGTAAAGAGCACATCAATACCTTTCGATTATTATCGTCTGATTATCTTTCTAATTATCTTTCATGTTGATACAAGTTTGTTCACGAGATATTGAGGAATAACTGAAATAAGTACCTAAAAACATGTTTTTCGAAAATATCTCGAAAAGGTTGCCATTTTCGTGTTTCTCGACCCCAAATTACCCTAAAAAACACTTTTTTAGGAAGGTTCATTTTTCGTGTAAGCTAGTGTTATCTATCTAACTCTGCAAATATTAGTGGCTATCTCTAAATAAAACACAGCCTGTTGAGCTAACAATATTTTTTGCTAGCATTTATGTTAAATCGGCTGAACTGAAGCAGAGTATTAAATAATAAAAGTAACTAATTGATTTAGGTGCGATTTATTACAAGTTTCAATATTTATGCCGCGATAATGTATTATGTTAAGGTATGTATATAAAGCGATATATGTTTATGAGGTATTAGTTGCGAAAGGTGCGTAGATGCGTTGAGGTATGATTAGCGACGAGTGAGAACTGATCTGCATTGGCAAACCATTAGACGAATTAGCCGCCGAGCTTGCGCGAACGCTTACTAAGCTTTTAAAAGAGGTTAACAAGAGAGCTCTCTTGCCGGGCAGGGCAAGTTACAAAACGAACTGAATAATAATACATGATGCACAATTAAATGGAAGCTGCTGGACCAAACACATACATATATTATAAAAATAAAGCAAATAAATGAAACATTATTTTTTTATTTAATATTTTTTTTTATATAATGTATATATATATATATATATTATATATCACTTACAATAATTTTTAAACTGTTATTTTGCATACAATTTTTATCCCTAAATACTAAAATAAACTTACGTTCTTTGTCTTAAAAAAGGATAAGCGGAAGGATCTTTTTTTTTTACTTTTTTGGACCAATGAATTTCCGCACGTATCATCTACAATACATTCTTTCTAATATTCATATTTTTTAAGAAAACTTGTTAGTGGTAAACGAGTTTTTTATTGGTGGGCATATTACAAAATTTTTTTCAACTTACCTTTAAGGACTTACCTACTTTATTAGCAATATCTGAAAGGAAGTTCTAGGAACATAATGGGTTCTGCTGTTCAGCAGATTAATTGTCAAGTTGATGAATTGGGATGTGTATCGATTAGTTCCTTTAAAAATTTTTAATTAATTCAGTCCAAACAACTTTTGATCTTACCCTATATAAACTTTTTTTTTTTGGGAAAAATGGATGTAGGGTATCCCGTTGTCGGCAGGACTTATTCAAATTTTTGCTTTGACTTACTTTAAATGTGTGTCAGATTGCTCAGAAACTTTTAACATTTAATAATAGTTAGCTTTTTAATTGTCACACATACACACAAAGCCGCTTTTGTGCTTGCAACAAATATGGAGTCTAGTGAATAATTGAGCGGCACGCAAGCCAACAAAGTGCATAAATTTACCGGTAAAGGGAGAGCGAAAAGGAGGATAAATTAAGGAGGTAGTGATGAGCGCGTGAAAAGAAACTTTAAAGAAATATCACACTATATGTTTTAGAACTTTTATTGTAACACCTCTTGCACGATATTTGTTTAATTTAAATTTTCAAGCATAATTGATGTCTTTACCATCAATAATTATTTTGAGTCATGTAGCATTCATTCGTTAACACATATTAAAATTTTTTTTTGAAGTTTTAGCATCTGTAAGTTTTCTAAAATGAGCATTGTCTGATAATAAAAAAAAAATGACTCACAAAACTGAACAAATGTAACGTCACGTCAAAATAGAAATTCCCATGAGGCATAAGATGACGTCACATGCACATCTCTAAAAGGTAGCTCTTCAATTAAACGCTTCCTGCTCTGGAACATTTACGCGCTGCCCTTTGTGCAATTGTGATTTACTCATACACACACACACATACATTTATACCTACATTTAATTGCATTTAATTGACTATGAATTGAACAAGGACAACGTTTTATATACCTTTTGGCCCTTTTTACAATGGTACAAAGGAAACAATTCCTTGAGAAGTCTATTAAGTTGCCGCACAGCAAACATTACCACCGGGTCCTTTGAAACAATTCACTGCCTGAAATTGGTCAACTTATTTGCATTGCGTTACCTTTATTGCAGCTGTAACTGTAGGACGTACAACGGCACGGCCATAAAGCAATTATTCATATATGGCCCACTGTGCCCAATCATACCATGCGTGTCTCCACCGTGCAATTACCATAGTTGAAATTTCCGTTTAATTTTGTATGCATGTACTCGTAATATTTGCCGAGTCCGCACACATTCAATGGCGATTCATAATTGATTGATGCATATCAATATACAATTGAATAGGACTCAAATGTAATAATCGCATTGCTGTTTCCACCTAGTCAATTATAAAACGAGTAGGGTCGAAATGCATGAAACGAGCTACTTTTAAAATCGATCGCATTAATTATGATAATTTCTTCTTATTTTACAGATATTTCAGCCAATTGTTACAAAAAAAGTCTTAACATTTGTTGCAATATTTCGATTAGTTATATTATTTAAGAATATGTGCATTTTCGAACTCTGTCCTATACAGTACAAAAGATATTATAAGTAACATTACAAAGGAGATGACGGAGAATCGCCAAAGTTACCTAGATTGTGATCACGGTTGTTTGAGAAGTCGATATAGGCATGGGTCCGTTTGTCTGTCTAGATCTCAGAGATGAGCTAGAAAATTGCGAAATTCCTTGTGTTTTATTTGTTTATGAAGATATCGTAACCAAATTTTGGGTTTGGTAGTTTTTAAGAGTACCTCAGCACTGTACCAATGCTAATCATTCAAATTTTGTTCTTATTTTAAGAATTATGGTATTGCTATAAGATTAAGAATTCAAATCAAGATTTCAAAAATCTTAATTTAAGATCAGTGTATGGATACATGATCCTAATATTTATTTAATGCTCTCCGAAATACGATTTGATAAAAAAAGTCCTAACTAAATATTAAATTCTTGATAATAATAATTGGAATACAAACAATTTTAGACTACAGAAAAAAAAAAAACAAATAATCAGCATCCAATATCGATATATTTTAAAACTGACGCGATTTAAATGTTTTCACCCTTCAGTATATGTATTACATATTTAGTATGTATTGTACGAGTACAACAGCCTCAAGTGGTACAGTATTGTTTCCATTATTATTGACATTTTAAACGCGTCATAAAGCGTAACTTGATAGCCATTAGTCTGCTTGGAATAGGCCACTTAGCAAGTAATAAAAAGTTGACCCAATTGGGCTAAATGGCTTGCAAGTGCTTTGACCCAGTTATTGACTAACTTTTTATTGATAGCTCTTGTTTTTCATTACTAGTTTGCTAATCGTGAACGTTAGCTCATTATAGTTGACAATCGTATTAAGTACACAAAACGCTAGAATAACCGCAGCGAATGGATTGATTTGGATCCCCGCCTAGAGCAGACCCTTCATGCGATTGATGGCTCCGGTTTGGCCCAGTCAACGCAACTTGACCGCAATGAAATCAATAGAAAAACAAATACGCAAGTCCTTGCAATGGTCCGCATGGTGGCAGCTGTCCAGCACGTTGTTGGTGTGAAAGCCACAGACTCAGGCCAGGCGTAACGTGTAGCTACTTATGTGACATGCTGGCGACCGTACATACTAGACAAATCCCACACAAAGTCCTTGTCCAGCAGGCGTTACCAGCTTCCGTTTGGCTCGTTGCAGCTGACAGGAAACAATCAATAGTGTAATGGCAGACACTACCATCCGCAATGGCCGCCTCCGGTTCTCCCATCAACTGTATTGCGAAATAAAGCAACAGCTGAAGGAAAAAACAAACGAGAGAATATGCTTGACTAAAACAAAATGAAGAAATCAAGTGATGGCTATGCAATTTGTCAACCTGCATTGGCAGCATTTGTTTGCTTCAGACAGCTCCAACACTATTACCGAGCGTCCCACACAGGGCCAGAAATTGAATCCAAAAGTTAAAAGGCTATTTAATGTGCTATAGAAATGTAGTTAAGCATAACTCCAAGACAAAAAAACTGACAATTTCTATTATATTTAAAAATAATTTTAAAATCCCAAATTAGTTTGATTCTGGCTGAAAGTGTTATGAGTTTAAGATTCCAAACATTATTTTGTAAAAGTCTTTTTTAATGTGTAAATTCAAATTATTTTTAAGGTCACCAAAGTTTAACAAAATCTTATACCCTGTATCTTAAGATAAGGTTTGTGAAAATATATCTAACATAGAGAAGGGGCGCCGGAGACCTCTCTAAATTACCATCTTGGCGATTATAAGAGCTAGGAGAACCAAACTTGAGATTGTGACTCCTTATATGTGCAGCCGGAACCTCTATATTTTAAAACTTATATTTAGACTATAAATATCGAAAATTTTTGGAGGTCGAAATCCAATTTGCCTCCATGTGGAAAGGCTCATAACGACAGTCAAAAATTTTTTTTTGTCCAATGTAACAAGTTCCAGCTCCACTGTTTGTCTATACTCGCATATTCAACCCCAAGCCTATGGCTTATATTCGCTTTTTTCTATTCAAGGCTTAAAGCTGGGTGGGCATTAAATTTTGTTCAGCTTTTAGTCGCAAATGTAAATAACGCATTTTAATCAAAAAGAACAACAGTAGAAAAGCCATTAACGGCGTACGTGCAGTTCCGGCGACAGTCAACCTAACCCCCCGGTTTTGTCGGCTCGAACAAGACCCCGTACAAGACCCCCCAATGGGGCACCTGTCCCTGTCAGACCTTACTTTTTTGCATGCTGGGCGCACGTCATTTGCAGGTTGATTTACAAATTTCTTTAATGAGGCGACGACAACATTTTTAATTAGCACCTGTTTCTGTGCTCCATTTTATGAACTGGCCTCAAAGCCCAGGATGTACCTTAATCTCCATAAAATGCGCAGATATAGGAACGTGCTCTATAGAAATTAATTTCCAACTTTTCAGTGTCTTTTGCTTTGCTTTAAACACACTCTTGGCAAACTTTGGCAACTTTGGTTCTAATGATGCTATTCAAATGCGACTCATGGTGTATTCCCAGTTTATCCTTTCTAAAGTCGGCAGCCCAGGACTTGAGACATTTTAGCATGTAGGTATGTGCTTTTCGATGTCGTCATCGCCGTCTGCTCGTTCGACATCGTGAACCACAAAAGGAGTGGGAGCTCGACTCCAGCTACGGCTGCTTCATCCGTAAAAGTCCAACACTTGAGCTTAGCACTGATCCAATATACTAATTCCTAGCAACTTTGTGTACTATGTTCTTGGGATTGTTTGTGTTTGTGTTGTTGTTGCTGCTGTTGCACATGGCGCGGTATTGGCCCCGCTTTGGGCCACTCCTTATAGTTGGGGCCCGGCTTTCATTCCGTGTAAAGCTTTTGTTGCTCTTGCAATAATATTTTGTAAGTGTTTCTAAACAAGCACAAAGTCATGTTTCAACAGCTGTAGTCTGGCTTCTTTTTGTTGCTGTTTTTATTGTTATCCCCTTTTATATTGTTGCCACATGCCCCCCTTTCCACTGGTTTAATTGTCGTAGCTCCCCTCGCCGTTTTGCTAAACTTTCGCTGCACATTAAAGCAATTTGGCCAACATTTATAGACTGATTTAATAGAATATAAAGGCAGTGAGTGGCTGTGGGTGCAAAATGTGGCAGGGGCATGGGGCATGTGGGGTGCACACACACACACAAGAGAGAAATGAGATATTTCCACATAAGTGAGCACTTGTCTGTGTATGGGTATGTGTATGTAATTGTTTGACTAAATGAGTGCGCTTGTATGGCATGCCTTTGGTGGGCGCCCCGAAAAGTGTGCTACACTTCGCTTAACGCTCACACATATGGCTTTGCGAGGGCAGTCAGATAAGTTAGCCCCACTGCAATCAACTCAACATCATTATGTACATTTTTTGCAAGCTTCTTTCTTGAGGTTGTGTTAGACAGCCATTAAAGATCTTCGTGAACGTTTATAAAAATTGAAAAAGTAAATTTCCTTTGCTTCTCAAGCGTTGCCAGCTCCAAAAATAATCATAGCACGGCATATCAATTGCTTGCGTGATTTTGAATTCCTTGTTCGGTTTCACGTTTCCGCAGAAAAGTAAAAATATTTGACGAATAATTTATCCAGTAGATTAGAAAATACATTTTTACGTTTTTTCTACTTTGTTAACGATTTCATGTCCCAGTCAAAAAATAAATGAAATAGTGTCTGTGTGAGAGAATCAAAGAGATATGTCGTCAGGATTGCCTTCCAATCCCATGGAAATGTGTTAAACTTATTACACGTAATTAGATTCGAATTTAGGAACTCCGAATAAATATGCATGGTCTGCTCAATGATAGTCTTTCATCGAATATTATTGTGGATCGATTTTAATTTTTTTTGTTTTAAAATCGATCACTGAAACTAAGGAAAGACTTGATAAACATTCCATACTTAATGACTTCATAAGAGTGAGTTAGCCACGCCAGAAAGAAGCCCATGGTATGATATTAAGCGATCGGAGATTGGGAGCTCCAAATTTGACTAAGGCTGTAGGCATTCAACTAAGTATTGCACCACTTTACCCACAAATGAGGACATTAGTCTCGGATCGTGGGTTTTATCATGGGGGAAGGTTGGATTTTTGACTTCATTCACTTTTTATTTTAAATATTATTACGTGGTAGAGTAATTTAATGAAGAAAATTCAAATTTTTTTTACCTGAGCCCGAAAAGCCGTCGTAAATCCACTACTGGTGGATATTAGTAAGCTCTCTGCCCGAGGGGTGAACGTACTCGGTGGCGACAATAAGTAAGAAGCTAATTAAACGATGACTCTTGTCAAAGTGAAAAACAGATTTCAGATACTTTTTTAATTCCGATTCAAAAGATTTTAACGACAAGGACTTGTTTAGCGATATTTAAGACGCTCTACCTTATTGAAACGAGCAAAGGAGAGTTAGGAGAAAATTGGATTTTTGGATAAACCAGTTTTTATTGGACTGGAAGCGATAGCTTAGGATACATTACTTACTCTACCAGTTTCTTTGCAACATATAAAAGATGGCTTAGCAAAATAGAACTAATTAAGTCTTGTTAAAGTTAAAGTATATCTTTAAATTAGTTTCCATGAAAAATTCCTTAAATTTTTCTTCAAAATGCTCTTCCATTTTGTTTTCAAACCTCAAAGAAATTAAGATATTAGATAATTTTTGCTGAAGAAATTAGTTTTATTTAAAACATCCGTAATTGATCAAACTGCCCTCGTACAAGTGCTTCTGTGTATGTGTAAGGGTGTTTGCGAAACAACAATAGAGCTGGAGCTGTAGCTGGAACTGAAGCTGCACAACAACAATAATTATGGCAACCACTCCAACCCACCTAGCCGCAGGCACATCCCCAATAAGTATGCAACACTCCACTCCAATTTTGAACTTCAGTTTTGGTGAAATTCATTTAATTCCCTCTTGTCTGCTTCAATGCTTATGCCCTTCCATAGATAGCTGCAAATGGATAGATGATTCTTGGCATTTATGTATCTGTTGCCTAGTTGCCATGTGTGAGTCCATGTGCTGGTATGTATAATATATAAAATAAGTACTGTCTGCAGCACTGACATATGGGAAGGATGCTGTTCTTGGAGTAAGTTACTGGTACTAGAAGCTAGGATGTTGGCCAAATCGCTCAGTCGTTCAATGCTGCTGCCATAATGAGTATGAAATTGTAGTCTAAGCAAACAGCAAACGCTGAGTAAACATAAGTTAGACTAGTCCGTGACCGGGCCTGGGCAAGCTAAGCCAGGCGAAAAACCCAGAACGTTAAGAAATTAACATAAAAATTGTAGGGAGTCTGAGTCTCCATAGAAATTGAATATTTAATTATATGTCAATGGAAATTGCGTTAAAAGTTGGTGACGAAAATGAGCACAATGATGTTGCTGATGGGAGTGCCAGTGGCAACGTTGGAGGGGAAACAATCTCGATTAAGTGTGAGCGAGGGCGTCGTCTGGGAACAGTGGCGTCGCGTAGGGAACGCGCAGCTTAGGGTCTTTACAATATTTACAAGTCTAAAAGTAGAATAAATATCAAATAATTTATTCAAATTTCAAGTGGGTTTCAGCCTAGGCTACAAAGTGAATTGTTTAAAGAAAAAGAAGGAAAAACCGGTGCACGACTTGTGAATGCGCTGTACTCTTTTTCCTATTTTACTTACTTATTACACCAACGTACTTATTTTATAGGATTGACAAAACTGCTTGTTTGCAGTTCAACAAGCAGTTTTCTCTTGGAAATTTTTTATTTGTTTTAGAAAAAGGCAGATCGGAAAGGCTTAAAAATTTAGAATTATTTTACGGGGGCGCCAAATCGATTGTGGTGTGTTGGCGGATTTGTATTGAGGTCCATGATGTTTAGTCTATTAGACTAACATGACTTCGTCCCACATTTATTGACTCTATATTAATTTAAGGTGAATGTTGACGTCGTTAATAGGCGAAGGACGATCTTTGTTACAATCAGACCATGTTTTCCTTATTTTGCTGGATCAGAAAACAACCCATCATGTGCGACTTTTGATATAACCTCAAAAAACTATTCTATATGTTTTTGGAGTCGCTGAATCTAAATCTGAGGTCGAAAAAATCCCAAAACGTCGGATTTCTGAAATAACCTGAGATACGTGTTATGGAGGTGGACCCAATCTCCTCAACCTTGCATTGCATTTATTTCTGATCGTAGTAAAGTGCTCGCCACGCTCCCTTCTGCCCTTAAAATACATTATACGAATAAAAATTTCCCGTTAGGTGCAGATTATAGGAACCCCATTACATTTGTAATAAATTAACTCAAAGATTGTGTGTGATTCTTTTCAGTGTACCCAAAATCAGTTTGAGTTTCTTTGCTTTATGTTTCCAAGATAATTTTTGAGGTTTGATGGCAGTTGTATGGCTTTGGTTTTGGGTTTTGGTTGTGGGTAAGTTAAAATTTAGTTTGAGGTTTGGATTGTTCATTTTAAGCCAGATACAACTATTTCTGTATCTATGTGTGCATGAATGTATATGTGAGGACATACAAATAGTTAGCTATGTCTCTCAGCTGTTTGGGTTCATGCCAATGGCAAGGATACATGGGAAAACCATTTGCAGCACGCTTCTGTGTGTGTGTGTGGGTGTGTCTGCTACTGCTGCAGTTGCTGTCTGCCACAATGAAGCACCTTTTGCTTATCTAAACAGACTCACATGTGTCCCAACGTTTACCCCGCACCGAACAATCCCCGGTAGACAGACCCACCCACCCACACACACACACACACACACACACACACACACACGCTTGCATGTTTAATTCAGCGCGAGCGCGTCGTCGCCCGACACACAATACGTGAGCGCCTGCAACATCCAAAACTTGCCACATTTACGAGCATAGTGGCAGAGTGTGTTCCTCAGAACTGAGGGTAAGAAAAGCTCCATATTTATGAATGGCTCTTGTTTCGAGTTTAACGCACTCGCACACAGCTTTATCAGCTCGTAAATATAAATTAGAATTTAATTTTTATCGTAGTCGTGTCTGTGCGAAGTGCTGGCTTGGCATTGACTTACTTAGCTGGAGTTCTGAGCCACCCTGCGGTGTTTGGGACAAATTATAGTAGTGGCCATGGCAATAGTATACCTAGGCAAAACTTGAACAGGATTCATTTCCATTTTTGCCTGGCACGTGTCACAACATATCAAAGGCTTTGATTTACCTGCGGGCAGTTGGCCATTAAAACCCCCAAGGTGATAGCGTAGTAAGCGTTATAACCATTGCCGTAATTTGTGCCTAGAAAGTTTCTGAGTGCTGCATTGATTAAAGTTTTGATTTAATTGATGGAAGCTAATCAGAAAAAAACATCACTGGTGTGTGCCTTTCTTTTTTTAAGCATATATTGATGCAAAACTTCTGGTAATTAATTAGCTATTATCTCACTTTTCGTACTAATTCAACAGGGTGTACTTTACATTTTTAGAAAAGTTTCTATAGGAAAAAGGGAGTGCAGGCGGAACTGCATTTTAATGAAGGTAATTTTTTAATTTTACACAAAAATTTAACGTGTTCTGAAAAGTATGTTGAAAATTATGATCCTTTAAGTTTCAGTTTCTATATTTTTAAGGTTTGCGTGTAAACAGTGAAAATGTCATGCGGTTGGGAGAGGTGTTCATATTCTTTAGAAAAACATATTTTTAAATATGTAGATAGATTTGAAAGGTGCTTTTAGGAGTACCAACTACAATTTTAAACCAGTAGTAATGTAATTAAAATTCAAGTACTTAGGTAATAATCAATGTTACCTATGGAAATTTAGTTGTTATTAAACAGATAGTCAAACAGAGAGTCGGATAGACGGAATTAAATAAATCTCTTTCTTATGTCGAGCTAAAAACATATCCTGCAGGATATAAATAACGTTCGCTGCTCACTCGGGCTGGACGAGGACCGCACTTTTTTTTTTGGTGCATCCCATTTCGGGAGCATTCGTGCTCTACCCTAAAAGGCAAGAGAAATACGAACGAGCTGTTGAAACTAAACGTTGTTGGTATTAAGAAGTAGATGACAAAAACAGGGACCTGTCACAGCCTGCATTCGTCTGTTCGTCTTATTGCAAAAGAGTAAATGAGGCCTACTCATCTAATGCAACTACACAAACTTATATTTACTGTACTGGTGGTTTTAAAAGGGGTACACTAGATTTATGAAATGTACGTAAACTTCAGCAAAAGATGTACACTTACCTGAAGCAGTTGAAGTTATTCGATTTAAATCGTAATCTCGCCTCGTTTCTCCGTACAATAGTCTTGCGGTTAACACCTACATAAAAAAGCATAATTACATGATTGCTAGGATTAGTATACAAGAAAAACATATAAATCGGGTGAAAACTTTTATAGCTATTCCCAAAATTTATCAATATATCACACCCGATTTCCCAGAAATAGTACACTAATTCCACTTTATTTTATCAAGGGGTAATACCTATACACTTACTCTTCCAGAAAAAGCCTATACTTATGGATTTTTTTTCGCAAAGGTCATCTGGATCTGGATATCATAAAGCTAACATGTAACCCGATTTCGGTTTTAGCCATATCTCCACCACTCGTCAACTAATGTCCTCACCATTTTTAGGCAAGTGGTGATGATTTTTTTGTTTCAGAATAGCGTATGACACTGTCTGTTTAGTTACTTCCTAGCTTACTTCCGGAAGCGAGACTTTCTTTCTGCAGGTCTGCTTCTCAGCAAAAAACCGTTTATTAAGCTCTGATAAACAAAATTGGATCTGCCATTAATTTTTTTTTCTCGACAAAGACAAATCGCGAAAGAGCAAGCTACCTAAGACACAAGAAAATACCATTTTGCACGAAATTCAATCCTTTATGCGTTAAGCTGGCGACCGTCTGCAAATTTTTGTACTTCTTCTGTCGTCTTATATATCCTCCCATAAGCTGAAGCTGGGGCAGATGCACAAGACGAAATATTAAAAGGTGTCAATTGGTGTCTAGCTCAACGGTGACTACGGCAACAACTACAGCCATAATAATAACATTATTTGTCGCCTTTTCGTAATTCAACCCATTTATTGCTTTGATCCTGCACCAGACCTTTACGCTGCCGTATCCAAAACATTGACGGCGTTGAAAGACGAGCTGCCTGTGCTAAAAAGACGTGAAATTAAATTTCTTCATCTGCTTTCAATCTTCAACCCCCAGAATGTCCATGCTCCAGTTCATGCCCTGTCCCCATGACTTAAAAGAGCTCTATATATCTGCTAGTTGTTGCATTATTTACTCTACGGGATCAGGCTTAATCCGCGCGTCGCTTTGCATTCGTCCTCAAGCGCAAATGCTGTTTACTTTTTGGCGTGTCCTCTTCAACTTTACTGTCAGTCTTTATTTATACCCTGCTCTGCCCCGTCGTGTCTGTGCCGGATGTTGAATGTTGCGTTTCCGGTTGCGCGAAGACAGTCTATATGCGTATGTACACTTATGTGCATGCTACATAAATAGAACAAAGAGTCGAGCTCACCCAATTCTTAAAGCAATTTCAAATCCAATTACAGTACAAGAAAAAGCATTCATTTTTGCCCTCTTCCATCTTACATTTTTGCCTTTTTACTCAACTCTTGTGCCTTTGTTTCTTTCATTCTTAAGTTCGTTTTGTTTTTAAATTGTAAATTGCTTGCACCCCGTTGAGTTTTCCCCCATTGCGTTTGCCTTTGCCCACCAAAGTGTGCTACTTTCCTTTTCCGTTTTCCGTTGACAAACTGTACAACTGCCGCCATAATGAAACTGACTCAAAAGAGAGCAGCGAAAAGCTGAGTGCAACACGAAGAGACTTGACATACTCCACAAGGAGTACCCGCCCCACACATAGTACCAGGTTGAGCACATTTAACGGAAACAAGCTACCACAGACTGCACAAAAAACACAAACATAACCTCTAAGTGGTGCTCATCAAATATGCACAAACAGCCGAAAAGGACAATGTCGCTCTGTAGTCCTGCGACAACGGAAACACTTTTGGGAGGGTAAAAGACCCAAAAAGGCGTTCTGTGGAGTGACTAACACAGATGGAATGCATTTGTGACAACTACAATTAATTCGACTGTGATTCGAAAAGGATATAGGGTCATCGAGAGGGTGTAAACCCATCTAACCCTTCCGAAAACAGCTGTTGCAGCTAATGACAGACTTTGTCAACTTTTGATTGTTCTCTTTAACGAAATGACACAACAAAGTATCTTTAAAGGCGTTGCTTAAAAGTATTCCCACTGCAGCACTTTGAGCACCTAGATAAGGTTAGGCACACTACATACACACTTGGTGCTGCTTCTTATTTCAAACTTTGGCCGTCCTTCATATCGTGTGCGCTGCATTGCCAGAAACTTCACCGTTGTCTGTGAAAGTTTTCGCTTTGGTTATCTTCCTGCCCAGCCTTATCCTTCCAGCCCACAATACCATAATTATAATACCTGCGTTTGTTTGAAAGCCTCTACACATACGTGACACTGGAACCGCAGACGTTATAAATTGTAAGGGTCGAGAGGTAGGGTATGCTTGGCCGGAATGCAGCGTCAGTTTTTACAATGGCGGGAACACAATTTGCTTAAAAGATTAAGAGGATAATTAGTGTCATTAGTTGGCAACAGTTTTGAAAGAGTGCGACGTGCAAGAAGGTTTAATTATTATGCCGATTCTCTCGCTTGCTTTTATTCTAACTCTTTCATTGTTGAGCTCTATCTCTTGTTCCAGTTCTGCATGCTCTTCTTTCCCAGTATTGGGAGTGTTCTACGATTTGTGCTAATTGCTACTGCCCACTGAACCAGGGTATAAAATCGATGCTACTTTGCTGTTTAATTGGCACAGTTTAAAATCCCAACACCCCTGCGTACCCCAATCTGTCCAGGTAAGCTGTTTCACACTGCTCCGCAATAAAAATGAAACGACCCTTCGGCATAAAATGTGAAACCAGTCAGGGTAGGAGGGAATGTTACGTAGAATATTAATGTGGTGCTATTCGGACTATTTTCTATTCATTAAAAATAATTTTCTTTCGCATTAACTTTTCATTTAAAGAGAAAATTTTCCGCACCTTCCACGCAAGGAGCACTTCAACAGTGCGGGGGGATTGGGCCCAAGAAAATGTGCACATCAAAGTGAAACTTGTTGAAATTGCATTTTTACGCACCCTTGCACAGCGAATTGTAAGCAGGGAGTGAGGCTGGCAGGGCAGTGGGTCTATATATGAGTCCGCTGGCAACGCAAAGACGAAAATTGCTTGTTGTGCTGGCAACCCAATGGCAATAAGAGGGGTATACTGCGGGGGTGAAGCAAAAATACTGGTACAAAAGCGTAAAAAATATTTAATTTTAATGTTGTCGTCACTCCATCGAATGAAATTCGAGCAATTGAAAAGAAATCGTTTAACTTTGTTTACACTTGACTCAGTGCTGCCAATGCGAGCTTCGACGCTAAAAAGTATGTAACAAACTGTCAACCGGGTAACAACAATGAGAAATATTTCTGAAATCTTATTGCCGGCATGCATCATGGAATCATGGAAATCACTGTAACACACTGGCAATGACAACTGCTGGATCGGATCCATAGAAACTCTTGAGAAATGCGTGTGTCAGAGACAGTCTTCTAGGGGGGTGGAACACCATTTGGAGCTAGAGTTGGAAGTTGGCTCATGCAGCCGTGACGCGTTTAACGCTTGAAAGAGTGTAAGGAAAATGCTAAGGGCGCAAATCATGCAACGGTATGCGGCATTGATGGGGTCGGTCGGGTGGCTGGTGCTGCTGCGAGGGGTGGATGGGTCACTTTGTTTGATTTGATGCTGCTTGTTAATTTTCAAATAGCACCAGAATTGGCGGGGGAGTTTTGTTTCTGGGGAAGGGGCTGTTAAGAGGTCGTTAAAAACATAACAAGCTTTGTGGGTGGCAGAGAAAATTTAGCCATTCAATCGTCAATGGAAGCGTTGTAGGATAGCTCAAATAGAAATTCAAAGAGCAAGTAAACAAGCTGCAAAGATCTTTGAGTTGTCACTAATGCAATCCGATTTGCATTCGCCATAAGCAAAGTGAGAAACAAAGTTCTGAATGGGGGAGTGCATGCCTCATAAAACCTGAATAAAACAGTTGTGCATAAGGCCATAGAGAATGATTGCTTGAAAAGGATTCAATTGACCCAACATGATATCTGACAACAGTGACACGAACAACACGTCATTCATCAATCTTACCAATCTGTTTCTGTACTGAGTAAATATGTATCTTTTGCGTCATTAACTAATTGAAGCTTCGTGATTCAACAACATGGCGTTAGATAATGAGGTGGAAGCGTTTTGCTTCAATTACGTTTAAGTGCCGGAAAATGTTATGCACAACTACATGAAGAAAGCCAAAATGGGCGGACAGAGGTACCTACATTGATGCAGAAGAAAGTAGGGAAAGGCGAAAGAAAGTAGGCCAACAACAGCTCGTCACATTGCTCCATTAATCAACGTAACGAAAATCGGAAGGAAAACGAGACAGGCACGACGCCATTTTGCCATTTTGCAATGGCACGCCATATGAATGCCTATTAGTAGTAGGAAAGTCCAGGGGCGTAGCTAAGGAGCGCGGCGGTACAAGGTCGAGCTATCCGGCAGTGCCAGCCAAGTGGCCTGCGCCATCAATAACGAGCATTCGCGTGAAGTTGTAACAAACAAGTAAACAAAAACAAACAAAAAGCCGCCTAACTATTCCATTGGATTTTGAAGTCCTTAGAAGGTTGGATTGTAAGTAGTGGAGTGTAGGGCGGAAGCACTTGCAGCTGTCAGCAAACTGGAGTGGGTGTAGCTTGCCGGAAATCGATTTGTGAGGATTTTGGTTTGTCGTGTTTTCGCGCAACTTCTGTGGTCTCGTCGTCATGGTCAACTACTATTTATAATTTCGGAACTATTAATGATAGCTATCGTCTGGGCGAGAGACACGGGGTTGTTTGTTTTTAACGTTAAGGATCAATGATTTTCCTGTGCCGCTCTTTGACACACAGCTATTAATCATTACTGTGAGTTGGGTGTGTTCCCTGTCCCCAAATCTCAACGTTTGCTATCCAAATAAAGTGCGTCCTCATTAAAATTTCATTTTGTATACATTGCGTATACGCCGGGTGCGTGCAATACTTACCCATCCGTTTCATCACCTCGTGGTGGCTGATGAATATGTTCAGATAACCACTGACCGACGTTGCCTGCCAAGCGGCCAGTGTGGCGCATAACAGCTGCAGAAAGCAGCCGCCTGTTGCCATAATGAGCAAGCGGCTGGCCGAGAGTGGGACGTGCTTTGTGTGAGTGGCCCAGACGAGCAGTTAATAACTTGTCAGTGCATGTGACGTCGCACTTGGTTTGGCGCACATTTCAACAGCTTGGCCTTATCGCACCCACAACACTTTGATTTCGTTGCACTCTTTTGCGGTTCCTGCTTCGGCTCCCGCTTTCTTTGTGACAGCCAATTTCAATGTGTGTCCATTGAAGCGTACCGGAAGCGCAGAATGTGGCGCTTGGTTGCAAGCTTCCACAGCGTATGTTTCGGGAAATGAGTATTGGTTCGGCACTTCCGCACAACTTTCGCTGCTCTGATTTGAATTGGATGTCGTAGATAGAGTTAGAGTTGGAGTCGGACATGGCTTACAAAGAAGCGTTAAAAACCAAATACCAGCAGTGACTGTGGCAAAGTCCTGCTAACAGTTCCGGCGCAACAGACGCCGCAGATTCTCAAAGCGAACAGAATGAATTCCGAATTGGAATACTTCTGCCAAATTTTGAACTTTTGTAACCGATTCACGTGCCGCACTTTTCTGTTGCGGGTTCTGACTAACTTTTTTCGTTATGTTTTTGTTGCGGTGTCTGTGGATGTTGTTGTTGTTGGTCTCTAATGCCGAAAGCATGCAACATTAGCATATCCGCATTTGACTCTTTCAGACTTTGGTTAGGTTTTTTATACCCTGTAGCTATAGGGTCAAGGGTATTATAGATGGTCAGCATGGGCACAGGTAGCGATTGAGAAATGACCGTCTGCCCATATGCACCCGTAGATATCAGAGACCTTTAGGCTAGCATGGCATGACACTACGAGTTGAGTTTAGTGGAGTTTTAGTTTATGTTTCATTTAAGGAATACATTTGTATGGCACCTATATAATATCATATTTCATGAAAGTTTCCCGGAACACAGGACCGTCTACGACGATCCACGTAAGTTCTAAGGAAAAATTTGGAAAAGGCGGCAGTTCTCTCTAAGTGTATCGCTCGTTTCTACAACCTTTGCAAGCTGCCTCGTCACGCTGCTGAGTGGTCTTTTGGATCTTCCCGATGAGGTTACTGAAAAACAAGATTTTTTGCACAAAGAAAATGTGCTTATCCTTGAACGGCTAAGAAGGGAAAGAAAGAGCCTTGGCGGCTCCATAACGACACCGCGACATTGAGCCGAGCATTCATTGCAACACAACATTACAATACTACCTCTGCAATTTGACAACCCCTTCGTTGCTCTGTAAGATTTTCTCCTCTTCCACCGCCTCAAAATTGCCTTGAATTGAATTGTCCGACTACTTTCCGGATAGACCCAATAGATTACATAACACACGAACCATCGATCTATTTTATGAATATCTTTGGGTTCTTTTTTTTTTTAGAAGCGCTGGCGCTCAAAAAAGTAAGCACCCAGTGTGTTCGCTTTCAACAGTGGTCTTGAAATTTTGGCGCTGAAAAGCTCACGTCATGTCATGTCAGCGCCCTGTTTCCTAAGAGCTAGCTATAAATATAAAGGCGGGATATACCGACTATAACATACCCTGAGTTCATTTGCTTTCGAGGCGTTTTGAAACTTACTCTCGATTTGAATGACTGTAGTATTTGCTAGTGGGACTTCTAGGCAGAAGTGGTTTTAGTGATGTAATACAATCGACTTTGATCAAATTCGCACCCATGGATGGAAAGGTTTTGGGCTTAATGGTGAAAAGTGTTACCAAAATTTTAAAGAGCTTTTTTATTTTTAAGTTTGAATGATACCGATTTTGGGTATCTTTAACAACGATTTTACAAATAAATGGCCCCTAATTTGCCAGCAGGTCTCTTTAAACAAATTTTTCCTTATTTTGTCTAAATTAGAAAGCAAATTGATCTCTTGCAAAAAAAATAAAAAAACCAAAACAACCAATTTTCACCAATTATTTTATACAGCTCGGAGGTTTGGGGCGATTGTGCTGCGTTGCACCGGCTAAAATTAAAAAGAATTCAGAATAAGATCTTAATTATGATAATTGATTTTTCATTCTGTTACTCAACTTCTCGTCTCCATAAAAGAGCAGATATTTACGACAAATTTAATTTTAATTTAATTTAAAAACATTAACATCTCACACTTTTAGTGATGATCGAGATCGTGATGATCCTTAGTTAATTTAGTTTTCAGTTTTTTTTGATACCACGTGTTTGGTGCTCCCAAATTCACCGAAACGAATTGCTTAAAAAAAAGTTACGTGTCTAGCATAAAAAATTTCGCTTGGAATAAGAGTAGCACAGTTGTGATGAATTTCAAACGAAAGGTGTAGAGCAGTGCTAACAAAGATTATGGGAAATAGGAGTAGATAGAAACGGCAAAAATGTGGAATTGTGAGCACGCAAAAACGAAAGCAAACAAAATTTATTCGTTTTGGTTTTTCGTTTTCCGGAGCACGGCTGATTATGTATTCTTGTACATAAAAATTTCTTGGTTGTAAAGCTGTAATATAAAAAGCTATGTCTGCGACCGGTCTCAATTTTGTTTATTAAAAAATATGGTAGTGAACCGGCAATTTTTACTGCAGATGTGGGGACCAATATAATAATACTGAATGCAAGTTAAGAACTAGACCAGACGAAACACCTTTTGGTAATTTCTTGCTCTTAGCAATTTCAGTCCATGAAAAACATTGGCCAAATTGATTTCTTTTATCGTCAAGAAAAGTTTGGTACAAAGGTGGTTTGCTTTTGTTTTTTTTCCCTAGCAGGATCCATCGGGTCCAAATTTTGTTATGTTACAAACCTTGTTACTTAGAATACTATGAACGAAGATCGGTTGTAATTTAAAATTGTTTTAATTTCAATATAAATCGGCATCAGAATTCAGTTTTTGTAGATAAAAAATCGTTTAAAATTTTCCCTAAACAAAACGAGCAAGTTAATAAAATATAAAAGTCATAGAGGTGTCAGACAGGGAACTGAGCGATATACTAATACTTATTACATTTATAGTCCCAGAAAAATTTTTTTTTTAATTTTTTTTTTTTTTTGTGAGAAATGGTGTAGTGTATGCCAATGTCGAGCACTGCCCCGAATGATTCACATTTTATTTTTTTTATTGGCTGTGCTCCTGTCAGTGTCTGGGTTGTTAGTCCTTGTTCTGAAGCCTTTGACTAACTGTTTGAACGTCTAAAAGTTTGACTTGTTTGGTTTGGTTTTGTCCGTCACTTTGGTAATGTCTGTCCCTCTGTTCACTTGAATGTGTTAGACATGTGTCCTGTCCTCTGTGGGTGTTGTGCTTGGCCTTTTTCTTTTTCTTCTTTGAAATCCTGTTGAATAGAAAGTGATTTAGTTTATGTCGAGAAGTTTGTGACATTGGCAGAGAGAGAGTGTATGTGAGTGTGAGGATTAGTTGCTGCAATTGGTTAAGCTATGTTTCGACAACAATTTGCAAATGTGTTTATTTTTTTGCGAAAAAGTTTTACTAGCAAAAGTAATTAAAAAATTAAAAAAAAGATTAACAGCTCTAAAACTAAAAGTCTTTCAGTTTCAGCTTTTATATACATAGCTGAAGGGTAAGCCAAGTTCAACTATTTCGAGCAAATCAAATATTTATGCCATAATAAAAACTAATCCTAACTGCTGCTAATGTTTATGCGTTTGGCATACATTTTGCAATAATATGTGCAAGTTGTGGCTCAAGGCGAATTATGTCCAATATACTTCAATCAGCAGAACGTTTTGAAGAAAAAGCTAAAAATTTAAGTCAAAAAAAATTTGGCTTTTACTGGTTTTTATTGCCACTGTTGTTGTTTGGCTTGTTGTTTGACGGCTGCAGGCTCTATTGAATGCAGGTACTCGAAAGGAACTACGGGGGCAACAATAGTTTTCGTTTAAAATTCAGGAGTTTAAGTTGTGCAGTTGGTAATCAGGCAGCGGCAGTCAAGTGACTATCAAATGAAATTGTTGCCAAGAAACCGCTGACGGAAAGTCCAACTCCAACTTGCTCCTGCACTTTGCAACTCTTTCAGTGGTTCCACTTGGCACTTGGATTGCGCAGCAATTGCCCTGGCAGCGCAGTGGTAACAAGTAAATATTTCCGCTTTAGTAGAGATTTTGTTTTTTTGGACGCAATAAAAATCGAAATCAAAAAAGTTTGTTTAACTACGCTTGGGCTAGAAAATTTTGTTGGAGCTGGAGTGAAAAACTTTTAAAATACGCGGTTAGTGTGGAATGTGGCCAATTTCGTTTGGAGCAGCCTTGGAATGCTGGCTCCTTTTTAATTAAACTTAACTAGCCGGCGTTGGTGGCGCTACTAAGTATGCAATACAAACAGTGTGCACGACTCACTCAATCTTTGGCAGCCACAAGCCAAGAAGAAAGCCATTCAGCTACTTCATTAATAATTCAAAAGACCTTATATACAAAAGTGTATACACATTTATGTGTGTATGTTTACACTAGGAAAACTGTAGCTGGTTTAAATGGTGCAGCCCGCTAGCAAGCTTCAAGGAGTTTCCACAAATAAGCCCGGCATTTATCTCTAGTTTGAGTTGTCCCCCATCTCAGGCATTGTCACTGTCACATATTAACGACTTCAACTCAATCATAATCGAAACTCTGCCATATTGGTGATGCTGAAAGTGCAGACAAATGGTAGGAGTGCGGGACGAGTGGGTTTCGCTTTCTGCTTAGTCATACGCATCATCAGTCAGGGAGTTCCAGCCGCAGTTGACACGCCTTCGATTCCACACACCCCCTAAAGAGTGACAAATTGAGCGCCGACAATGTCTTTTCGCAGTCTCTGCTGACAATGATGCTGTCGAAAACTTTTCAATTACTTGGCTGGCATTACTCACTAATGAATAATAATTTCTCTTTGCATTATGGACTTTTACTCTCGACTCCTTACAGCGCTCTTTATTCATTCATTTTCTTTATGGCAGTGACGTAGATAGCTTTTTGTAATAGGGGGATAGGCATTAAGTTTCAGAAATTTTTTTTTCCATCTTAAACACTATCTTTTCTGTGGTACAAAGAACAAGATGAAAATTAAGTGCCAGGCGGTGGCCAACAGTAGGAAATCCTTCAGCTGAGTTTAAAAAAAAATAATATTGCTTTATGAGGGTGAGGGTAGGGAGGATTACGAGAGTGCTTTACTGTTATACTTCTACTCGACTCCATTGGCTTCTTAATAAACGGAGTCAGCTCTGCCTTCTAGCAGATCGTAGCGCCTACCTGCAGATATGGCAATCAGATCTGGGGTACTGCTGCTAAATCAAACCGCTATAGTTTCCAGACAATACAGAATCAGTAATTTGATATTGCATCGTGTCCTTAAGCTGAGTGCCTTAGAGGACCAGATTTCTTTTTTCTCCAGTAGGTACAATGATAGTTCATCGCAACAGCTAAGCGATTTGTAAGAACGGTTCCTATAAGAGGATGTTCTAACTATCTACTGCCAAGTCAATGTCTAAATAATTAAGAAAACCCTTACACAGCCCTAATCAATGTCAAAAATTATATAAAAAGGCATTTAAAATTTAATCTCTCTAACTAAACTCGGACTCCTACGGAAGAAAAGAAAAGCAGATATCGATCTGTTCAGGAAACTTTATCAGTCTTGTTTATTGTGTCCTTAGCTCTTGTGATCTCTGAGATCTAAGTGTTCTAAGTGATCTAATCGTTCATGCAATCGTTCATGGTGATCATTTAGGTATAAACAAGGTAAGCTATTTCTACCTGTTGCACATCACTATAATACCCTTGATCCTTGCTTTACGAAGCTTGGATCAGTAATATGTTGCACCGATTTGTTGAGGTTGATCGAGAAGCATTGTTTCGACAAAAGCTCAACATCTTTTGGATTACAATGCTTACATAATTTCAAGCTTGCACCCACAAGTATTCGACGCCTCAACTCCACTTGTTGGTAAAATTCGTTGTTTCCGGCTTCGAAGGCGCCCCCTAACTACGCCACTGCTTTACACACATTCCACGCTTGTTAGCTAATATATATGCAGCGCATAGCATTTATTGGAATTATTGTTCTGATTCAGCATATTTCTCATCTGGCATCCCAGCTAGTCTTTTAGAGTTTATCCTTATCTGTACTTGTTTCTACATTATGCCATTGAAGGCAGCCACATCGCGGTTCTAAATTAAAAAGCAACCAGCGTAAAAAGCTTTATAGCCACGGGCTTGGCAGGCTTGTTTCAATTATAAAATGGCTTTCGTTTCTAATTGAATCCTGAGTTGGAGTTCAGTTGAGTTAAGCAAAGTTAATATTTTATTTCCGCCCCGATTTTTAGCTTATTGTTGTTGTTGAGCATGTTGTTTTGATTGCTTCTAGTCTGCATCGGCTCCATCCCTACTCACTCAGTCCACCAAGCCCAAATTGAAGGCCAACTGTGGCGTTTTGTTTGCTTAGCGTGGCTTTCATAGGATATTCAGTCATTCAGTCCATTCCTCCACTCACAAATTCGACTTTAAATGCCAGTCAGCCCCATTGCTTGTATGCCACAAATAGCCGCGGGCAATTGGCCAGCACCAGCGCCATCTTCATCGTCATCGCCATGGCCATCTCTTTAATGGGGAGCCGCGTAATGGTTTTGCTGGAAAGAGGGATTCAAATGATGTTGCAGTTGTTTTTGTTTCTAAGCCCCATGCGAACATCATTATTAGCTGCTTGGCTTTTGAAATGCCTAAATCAACTTGGCCAATGGAAAACAAAGCAGTTTAACAAAAACCGTCGAAATTCTATGCCTTTTCCAAGACCTAAGGCAGTTTGCAATACGTTTATGTATTGAATAACATTTAAACTTATTTACCTCGGGCTTATATCAATATAGTTTTCGCTATGCAAATATTTTGTATGTGCTCGAATTTATAGTTAATATAAATTATTTAAACTAGCAGTCATTTTAAATCTTGGGCTTAGCCGAATTGGTTGTACTCAAGTTTGCGCAAAACTTAGTGGCCTACATTTAAACTCTGTACCCAAGCTGTATATTAAGTTCATGAAAAATATATTCGTGAATTTGACCTTGAAGAGAAAATGTAAGACGTCACATATCAACATAATCAGGACGACAATCGAAATCGTTTGGATTGTCTGTCTTTCGATGATCAAAAGTGCTAGGAGAGCCAGCTCTTTGTTTGCATTCAGTTTGTTCTCGAGTTACTACCATAGTTTGTAGACTGAACTTTGGATACAACGTCATATTAAGTTGGTGCAAAAAAATGTTGTAAAATTTAAGAGTTAACGAGTAGGACTCCACCGAAAAGGTCAGGAAAAAGAAAGAAAAAGTTTTACTGATGTAATTCTGTATGTCTGCCCAGGCTATTATTTTTTTTTGCCAAGACGATTTCCCCATAATTACCATACAAGGGCACCAATTTAAATAAAGTCGGCTAGGAAATACGCGAAACAGGCGGCACGGACAGACAGACCTGGCTAAGCCAATTCCTTCTGTTTATTTTGAAATTCTCTATGTGGGATCTTTCCTATCTTACTGACATTTAAAACAACATTTATTTGCATTAACTTAATGGACCCCACCTTATTAAGGTAAGGTGGGGCAAATCCGACCTGGTACATAATTGGTTTTGTCTATAAAATGGTTATTTGACATCGGGTCGGCTTGTCCGATATACGAAATCAAAGCTAACGCTTAGCCGCGACTTTCTAGAACTGCTGATTTATTCTGACCATTATTAATTTTTAAGATATGACCATTTTTCAAAAAGTCAATTTTTGTCATTTTCAATAATGGTGGGGCAAGCCCGACCGCCTATTTTTTGGCTGACTTAGCACAGGCATGATCTAAATTTAATGGGTTTTCGATTATAAATCAAAAGTGCATGTTATTGTTTTACAAAACTGAATTTTAAAAAAATCATAATATTTAGAAGATATTAATCGAAATGAAAGTTGAATGAATAAAGGATGATTGGAATGAGTAGCTAAGTACCTATTCATAGTTATTTGGTTTCCTGTTTTGGTAAGAGCTGGACGTCTGGTTAGCCACACCACTCGGATTTGCCCCATTATTTCATTTTTCAAGACGACGAAAAAAATTATACGAAATTTCCAACCAATACTGTTCATGCACTATATACTTAGGTCTATGTTTATAGTATATAAGCTACTTACCGATTTTTTCGATCCATTTATTTATTTATATATTATATTTATATTATAACAAGAAAAAATGTGTATTCAAATATTTACAAAAATTAAATTGAAAATCGTAAAAATGTACTTCCTGTTGTTTGAGCTACCATTTTGGTTATTTTTAATGTTCTATACGACAACACTAATATGAGCTCGCTCAGTTTTGCCGTTTTTGGGAGACAGTGGGAGGTCGGTGTACTCTCACTGTCGGGTTTGACCCACCTTAGCCTATATAACTAGTATATAGGGCTTCAATAGTATCCTTTAACCTGTTACATACATCGCGACATATTAGGTATAACCTTCTTCTGTCTGATATAAAAGTTATTAACACTAAACTTAATTAAAATTGCTTAAATGTTTTTAAAAAACCATGCGTAAAACTAGAATAAACGAAAATTGCATACCTCCTAACAAAATTTTAATTTTCCAGCCATTTTTCCAAAATGATGGCCGTACACAAATTTTCATCTATAAACTTTTATAAATGATTCAAAATCACGTGCTTTTGTTTACCTTCCTGCTCTATCTTGTTGTATTTGCTGTGTTCCAAACTAAAATGATTGCAAATGTTGATATATACTTTTTGGCCCTCAATTATTTTGTTGCAACAAAGTGGTAGTAGAGTGTCAACGCCACTCCCGCCTGCTCTATAAAAATGTTGGCTTAAATGGCAATCGCAGCTTACTGACCATTTTCATTAGGATTCGACCTAGAATGTTGCGTTGTGTTGGCTAATTTGTTCAGGCAATTAATTTACATAAGGGTTCGGAGGGGTTCTGATGGCGGGCAGCTTATTGCTTGGTTTTTGCGCGTTTAATACCCTGAAACTGTAGGGTAAAGGGTATTATAGAATTATGTGCTGCATGCAACAGGCCGATGAAGAATGTACAACTATTTATGTTTAGTTGCAGCTGTGTGTCCGTCTGTATGAATATCTAGATCTCAGAGACCATAAATGTTCGTGATGCTATATTTTCACACCAAAGGCATATTAGGCTGTAACAGCTCTGGTTTTGCGAATCTTGTTGATATTTGAACCAGTTCCAAATAAAAGAGAATTAAGCCCACACTACAGCGGTTGTCCGATCGAAAGACTGACGGTTCTATACCGTCAAAACCAAAACCGAAAAATATATTTAAACTCTACCAGTATTTTATTATACCCTGTACCTATAGGTACAAAGGGTATACTAGGTTTGTGCAATGTATGTAACGGACAGAAGGAGGCGTGGCAGACCCCAAGTCCTTTATACCAAAATGCTTATCATAACCTCGGGTAGCGATTGAGCCATGTCCGTCCGTCCGTCCGTCCGTCCGTCCGTCCGTCCGTCCGTCCGTATGAACGCCTAGATCTCAGAGACTATAAGAGCTAGAGACACGAAACTTTACCAGCTGGTGCGCATATTTCCTAAGCAGATGAAGTTTGTTGAATCATGTCAATATCTTTCCCCGTTCCCCCGCTGTAGATTTTCGCGGTTTTTAGCCACACCGTTTAATATTTTCATTTGAAATTTAACAGGGCGATGCGTTGTGGATACATGCATCTATGTATCAAAAATGAACAAAATCGGACAAATACAACAGAAGTTATAGTCAAAAATGTGCAAATTTCACCTCCCCTTGCCTATAAACTGCGTCAATATTTGACTCTACGCAATTATGGCTACAAGTGACCTAGAATCACAATTTTTGGTAAGCTCATTCATGTGGCTCTAATGAACAAATCCGCATCCAAATTTTATCGATGCGGTCCCCCCACCCCCCGCAATCGATATACCGTGTTTTCTCCCACACCCCTCAACATACCAACTTGAAACTTACCCCATATACTTTAAATAACTTCTTTGACGTAACATTCGAGTTTCATCAAAATCGGTAAAAATTTAGGGAACTTATAGGTATAAATATCGATTTTCACCAAAAAAAAATAAATTCCAATTGGAAAGTTCTTAGATGGAATATGCAGGAAAAATTTTTTTGACACAAAAGGTACAGGGTATTCCACTGTCGGGCACCGCCTCGACTGTACCACATTTTTTTTCTATGTTTTAGATGATTTTGGATTTTTTGCATTTCGGATTTTCTTTTGGATCACTAACTCGAATCTGGGCCACTCAAAGTATGTATATGTATATCTGTGTTTAGCTGTCATAGAAGTTAACGGCCTTAAATAATGTCTTTGTAAGCTAAACTTTTTTTATTTTTCAAGAAATCGTATTCAAACCATCAGTATTATTTATTTTATTTTATTTATTTTGCTGTATTGTACATAATTTTGGAAAGTTTGCTCGAAATAGAATCATATAGCTACACAACTGTTCGCTTCCTTCTTCATACCTTAAGTAGGGGGTTCCACATAATTAATATGACTTACTGCATAATCGTATATTTCAAATCGTATTATTTTGTTTCAGGTAATCCATTGACAAGTAAGGAAAAATTGGGAAAATCGACAATGTTATTTATTTTCTTTAAATAAACGTATTTTTCGTTTCAGTGTCTAAAATTTCAGCATAACTAAACTTTATATTTTTGGAATTTAGACGGTATTTTATGAAATGCTGCGAAAAGTGGAAAAAAGATTGTTATCATCGTATTATACAATGAAAACATTAAGAAAGGCAACTAATACTATGTTTACCTGCTATAATAAAAAATAACGTTACCCAAAACCCACTAGCATGGAGAGCTTAAAGATGTTTACTCAATCTACCTTGAACTTTCTTTTCCGTATTTTTTTAAAGTTAGGTTAGGTTAGTGCAATACATAAAAAGCTGACTTTTTGGTTTTTGTAAATATGAAGCAATTCATTGTAAATAAAACGTCTTTAATTTCTTGGTAGGCATCCGGAAAAGAAGCTTACTCCCACACTTCCAAAAATATATCACTGCCTACCCATTGGAGAGATGTCAGAAGAAGTCCAGGAATCGAAAAACAATGATTATACAAAATTCAGAAGTCTGAATAAAAGTAAAATATCACGATCGAGGGAAAACGAGGATCTTTTAAACACTTCAGATCCACTAGTTTCATTCCCTAGAAATGTGAGATCCAATCCAGAATTAACAAGTAGTTATTTAATAGAAATGTTAAGTCTGTTAGATATTCCTTCAAATGTCAATGTGGATGATTTTACAAAAAAAGATGGCGTACGTTAAAGTCGGGCGCGGACGACTTTGGGATACCCTGTACCACCACATTGCAATCAAGTCCGATATATTGCTTACAAACTCCAAAAGATATTTCTTTGCCAAATAAACGAAACACAACGATTTTTGTTCAAAATACGTTTTTTTGACCGATTGGACCTATGGGATCTATATGATATAGTCAACCGATTTTGATAAAATTTGGTACAGTGTTGAAGATCTCTAAAAAACTTCTTAATGCCAAATTTGGTTACAATATCTTCATAAACAAACGAAACACAACAAATTTTGTACAAAAAGCGTTTTTTCGACGGATCCTATGGGAGCTATATGATAAAGTCAACCGATTTTGATAAAATTTGGTACAGTGTTGAAGATCTCTAAAAAACTTCCGAATGCCAAATTTGGTTACAATATCTTCATAAACAAACGAAACACAACAAATTTTGTACAAAAAGCGTTTTTTCGACCGATTTGTCCTATGGGAGCTATATGATATAGTCAACCGATTTTGATAAAATTTTGTACAGTATTGAAGATGTCTAAAAAACTTCTGAATGCCAAATTTGCTTACAATATCTTCATAAACAAACGAAACAGAACGAATTTTGTACAAAAAGCGTTTTTTTGACCGATTGGTCCTATGGGAGCTATATGATATAGTCAACCGATTTTGATAAAATTTGGTACAGTGATTAGGAACTCTAAAAAAGTTTGAGTACCAAATTTGGTTACGATATCTTCATAAACAAACGAATTATTTATCTAAAACTTTTTGGGTTTTTCGAGGTCCTCTGAAACACCCCTATGGGAGCTATATAATATATCCCCGATATCAAAAATATAAAATAAACTTGCATCCCCTGACATAATAACGCATCTAATATGAAAATTTGATTGCTCTAGCTCTTACCATCTCTGAGATCTAGGCGTTCATACAGAAAGACAGACAGACAGACGGACAGACGGACATGGGTATATCGACTTCTCTTGTCACCCCGATCATACTTTGGGTAACTTTGGGGGGTCTCCGGCGTCTCCTTCTGTATGTTACATACATTTTCGGCTTGCATAAACTTAATATACCCTTTGTACCATACGGTACTGGGTATAAAAAATGAAATTGGACCGTGAATATTTCCATGCCATTATGACTTCCAACAGTCAACTATCTCAACAAGACTCAAACGAGTTGGAGAATTCACTCGCGAATTTTAATCACCGATGCATTGCGTGAAAGTCGTCCAAAATCGGTCATAATCGCAGAAAAAACCGATGCCGTTTACAAATTGATAAGGCAAGATCGCCAACATATTGTGAGTCTAAGGCATCCCTGAGCATTTTAAAATTGCATGAACATCAGGCCGCCAAATAGATTTGTTCGCGTGGATATCCAATAACTGGATAATCGCTCAAAAGAAGATTTGATGCAAAGAACAGTTAAAGAAATACAACCGCGGTGCTTCAAAAGACGTTTACAAGATCTTGATCGGCTACGAATCTTGGATTTATGCCTATGAGACCTAAAACTAAATAAAAATGGACAGTATGGGTCTTTTAAGATTAACCAAATCAAACAAAAGCTGGAAAAGGTCTCTTCGGAATAACCGGCCCTGTGCCACTTTAGCAACTATTTGTTTGCCAGAAGTGTTGAGTGAATCAGTATCGTTTTCCACACATCGACTCAAGCGGGAGAGTTTTTGAACGCTGAAAACATAGAATTGATGCAGGATCCGCAGTACAGTCCTAAGAAAATTTTTAAAAATTTTATTAGGCGAAAAATAAAAATAGTGACTCCTATATATACATATAATAATATAATTTAGTAACTCATTTCAAAGCTTCACGTGTATAAACGAAAAATTGGAGAATTCTACACAAAATAACGTATACGCAATGATGCACAATAGTGCTGGAAACAACATCGATGTTATATTAGATGTTGTTATACAACGTCGTTCTTCAATTTTTTCCGATCATCGATACTTTTATTTCGATTGTCGAACAAGTCCCATTACTAAAGCAAAAACAAACTAAAAGCTAGGTGAGTAATTTCCGGCAGAAGTATTTTTAATTAAAATAGGTTATTAAATAGATATTATTTACATATTTTTTAAAAAAGTTACAGTATTATTTTTGCATGTATGTATGTGTGAGCGACACCTAAAAAACCCCTTTTAAACAAGCAAAATATGGGCATTCTACGATTTGGATTTTTATACCCTGTACCTATAGGTACAAAGGGTATACTAGGTTTGTGCAATGTATGTAACGGACAGAAGGAGGCGTGGCAGACCCCAAGTCCTTTATACCAAAATGCTTATCATAACCTCGGGTAGCGATTGAGCCATGTCCGTCCGTCCGTCCGTCCGTCCGTCCGTCTGTCCGTCCGTATGAACGCCTAGATCTCAGAGACTATAAGAGCTAGAGACACGAAACTTTACCAGCTGGTGCGCATATTTCCTAAGCAGATGAAGTTTGTTGAATCATGTCAATATCTTCCCCCGTTCCCCCGCAGTAGAGTTTCGCGGTTTTTAGCCACACCGTTAAGTATTTTCACCTGAAATTTAACAGAGCGATGCGTTGTAGCTACATGCGTCTATGTGTAAAAAATGAACAATATCGGACAAATACAACAGAAGTTATAGTCAAAAATGTGCAAATTTCACCACCCCTTGCCAATAAACTGCGTCAATATTTGACTCTACGCAATTATGGCTACAACTGACCTAGAATCACAATTTTTGGTAAGCTCATTCATGTGGCTCTAATGAACAAATCCACATCCAAATTTTATCGATGCGGTCCCCCCACCCCCCGCAATCCATTTACCGTGTTTTCTCCCACACCCCTCAACATACCAACTTGAAACTTACCCCGTATACTTTTAATAAATTCTTTGTTGTAACATTCGAGTTTCATCAAAATTGGTAAAAATTTAGGGAACTTATAGGTATAAATATCGATTTTCACCAAAAAAAAATAAATTCCAATTGGAAAGTTCTTAGATGGAATATGCAGGAAAAATTTTTTTGACACAAAAGGTACAGGGTATTCCACTGTCGGGCACCGCCTCGACTGTACCACATTTTTTTTTTTAATATCAGCGGATCATTTTAATTTTTCAAGACTCTCTGGCGCAAAACTATATCCAACCCTAAGTGGAAACGCATAGATTCTTTTTTTTAAAGAAGTCCAGGAGACGTATAGCCCATACAGTCTGAAACAAGAGTGTCCCACTCGATGGAATAGTCCCTACTATATGATAGACCGCATTTTGTTAACAAAGATTACCATTGATAAAGTACTGCTAAATACTTCAAAATTAGCATTATTGCTGATGAAGTTTTAGACTTAGAAGATTTGAGGAAAGTCATTTCCCTCGTCGAAGACTTTTCAAACGTCGTCAAGCAGTTCACAGTGACTCCTTTTATTGGATTTTTGGGAGTTATCTCATGACCCTTGGGGTTTTTTGGACCTCGGATTCAGCGGCTCAAAATCCATAAGGTTTAGCACTATCATATGATAAGTTCACACCACTATTTTTTGTGGCCTTCGTTAGTTCGATGTATCGATATATCGATGATTTTAGTTTAAAAATATCGAAAATATCGATGTTGCCTTACATCGTCTAAGCATTTCTTGACTTTTATCCAAAAATTTGCCATCATCCTACATACTTCCGCAAATCATAATCCTCAAATCAATAAATACCTTAGTGATTTCAGGGTATCTCACTTTCGGTCGGCGTTCCGTCTGATTCAAATTTTTGTTATAAAGTGACTTCTGTTGTGGGAAACGCCTGACTGAGCCACATCGAACACACAATGCTGTTAAATTGTCATTTTGCTGGTCAATAAAGGGGGGTGCTGGGTGGCTGTTCTAGCACATATCGTCCATATGTGTGCCTATAATGAGTAGTAAATTTCGTAATTCCATGGTTACCCATAAAATTCGATAAGTGCAGAGCACGTTGCTAGCGTTCGATAAGGGTTTAATTAAGCTTGTAATTGTCAAAACGAACAATAGATCCTTAAATTGGTTTGGCCCTTTTTTTTTTAATAATAGTATATTGACTTAAACATTTAAAGCAGCTCTATTTTATAAATTAGTCTTATTATTACTACGGCTTATCCACCTGTGTAACAATTTAGTTCGTAGTATTGTCATTTGGTCGAAATTGCGCAGCCATTTAGCTTGAAATATAACCTTAATTACATTTTATAATGCTAAGGCTCCAACGGCTTGTCGAATTTTCAATGGAATATTGTGCATGCATCCTACAAATGGTCAAAATGACAAAATCTCGGTCCCAGCTAGAACAATTTATGCCGAACTGCGTCAGTTTTTGTCTGCAAAAAGCCATAAAAATATCTCAGCTTTTCTTTGGCTGTAACACAGTTGCTGACAACGACCTACATTAGAGATGATGGGCCATGTGCATTGATTTATGTTGGCTTCTTTTTTATTAAAATGGAATTTTCAATGCCTTAAGTGAAATGTCTAAAGGCTGGATTCAGACCTATTTACAATGGATATCGATTGAGTGCTAGATTTTAAAAGCAAACTAGCGGGCCTTGCAACAGTCTGGATTTTGTAACAAAAATTTAACGAAGTTTTTTTCCACAAGTCCTATTTAAACTTGGTATATTGTCAGTCGTGAAAATATTTATTTATACAGATCCTCCTAGGAATAGCACACATATTAATCAAACTTAGCAAGAAGTATATGATGTTTTAATAGTTTTTGAATAGGCTTGATTTCATTTAATAGCACAAGAGATAAGCTTTTGAATATTTTTCAGTATTTGCTGATCTTAAATTGCAAAGAAATTGCAAAAACCTCAATTATTACAAAATTAGAACGTTTTTACACTCCCCGGTTGTTTTGTTTTCTACCGAACTACAAATTGGCGCGTTTTACAACAAAGTTTTGGGCAGAAGTACCCTGCTTTTTGTAGTGAAGGATCTGAATCGGGCAGAAATGTAGAAATTTTCAACTTTTTGTGGAAAAATATGCATTAAGTCCAAAATTCCCAAATTCTCAGCTCTAATAAGTTTTAGAGACCAAACATTTTTCTCAGAACAGCAATCTATATTTCATATGTTGAACATATATAGTTAGAAAGACAACTATCTAAATAGATTCCTTTAATTTTTGCATTCCAAAATTCTGTCAAAATCAGAGGTAAAAAATAGATTCAGCAATATATTTTTGGACTAGACAACAAAATGAATTTTTATAATTATTCATGTTTTTCTAAATTGGGATTTAAATATTAAAGTAAGTAAAATAATTTGCAAGCAAGGATTTGGGATCGATGGGAATTCGTAAAACAAAAAATTACAAGATTCATCGGGGCTCGGTTTAAATCTA
This sequence comes from Chymomyza fuscimana, assembly GCA_949987675.1. Classification (NCBI taxonomy): domain Eukaryota; kingdom Metazoa; phylum Arthropoda; class Insecta; order Diptera; family Drosophilidae; genus Chymomyza; species Chymomyza fuscimana. Next base: position 71,305,238 of record OX465089.1, read on the forward strand.
TGTCAAATAATTCTCCAAACTCTGTTCACTTTGAGATTTAGTTCTAACAATATCCTAACCAATATCCTACTCCGAATTAGGATGCCATAAAAAATGCCTCCGAAATTATGGACCTCTTCTTTTGTACTTTATGTGCGGTAATAAAAAGAATTCAAAAGGTCTGGATTAAATCAGAACCTTACGGTAGAAGTCATATCAATTTCAACAAGAAATCATCACCTTTTTTTTTTTTGGATCTTTTTTTTTGGCATCTTTTGCTTAACTGAAATATCGGCTATTTAAATTTTTTTTTTTAAGAGATTATTTATTTTTTATTCTGCAGATTTGGACAATTTTTGAGCATACTTATCAACAGAAAACTGGTTCTCAAGAGGCTATAAAAAAAGGATGATCAGTCTTAAGTTTCTAGGCTGTACCTTCAAAAATTTGACGGGAAACCGAAAAATATATAGAGGTAAATATCAAAAAAGGGTGTAAGTAAACAAAAACTTTTTTGCGGTATAGGATATAAACGGATAGGACAGGATATATTACGTACTTTAAAGTCGTGAGAGGACGACTTTGAGATATTCTGTACCATTATTTTGCCATCCAATTCGGTATATGGTTTAAGTACTTAAAAAAAAAAATTGAATTACGATATCTTCATATATATGTAATGCAAACGAAAAAATAACGAGTAAGTAACGTTATTTGAACGATCGGTCCTATGGGACTATACTCAGCCGATATTGATCAAATTTGGTACTTTGGAACTTTAAAAAGCTTTCGAACTCCAAATTTGGTTAACATATATTTTTAAAAAACGAATGGTGGGTCTAAAACGTTTGGTTTTTTTCTAGGTGGCCGGAAATATGGGAGCTATATAATGTAAAGCTGATATCAACAAAATAAAATAAACCATGTATTACCATCCCTGAGATCAAGGGTTTCATATATTTTTTTTATGTTACACATATTTTTGGCTTGCTCAAATTTAATACACCCATTGTACGTCAAGTTACAGGGTATAAGACAGCAGCGGACATTTGGAACTCCTAAAAAAAAGTTGATAGCTCCCCCAAATTTTGTATTAAAAATTTATTAAAAAAATTATTATTATTATTATAAAAATTATTAAATGGTTCTCCTGAAGAGGGGCAAAGCGAGTGTAATTGAGCCAATTTTCAGATATGGGTGGAAAATGCAAAATTCCTCGTCGGGAAATGGAGTCAGATATCAACGGGATCAATATGACTAATAAAGTGCATCTTTCTGTAAAAATTGCTCCGATTTCTAGATGTGTTTGCGGACGGACGAACATGGATGATTTGGAAAAAAAACTTATAGGCTGGTATGCCTCCCATTTTTTGTTGCAATCATGGGTACATTGTGTAGTAAATCGGAAGAAGCGAAATCAATACTTCCAATAGCTGCAGGACATCCCGAGTATTAGTTTCGTCATTTCAATAGTGCCACGCCAGTGTAAACGGTGCACAAGTAATTTTGCAGGTCACCTTTGATAATAGCTGCATAAGGATATGTATGCACTTAAAAATTGTGTTTCTGGGCTAAGTCTAGGATTAAATTGGCCCAAACTGTGCCGCCACACATTGACCCACTCTGCTCTTTGTGGGCCGCCTATATGTGCGTGTGCTCCACAGTATTGAATCAGATTGAGTGCTTAGACACGTGTCCGTGCCTAATCTATGCATATTTTTCAAACTAAAACCCGCCATCATGGCCAGCCTTCTGTTAGTGAAAAATATCATGGCCCGTACTTAGGTCCAAACATTATAGACGCATTTTAGTTTCACTTTAACTTGGTTCTAGTTGCGTTATTGTTGTTTATGAACCGCATCGCATATAAAAGCACTTAGTCGCCATTCAATCATAGACCGAATCAACGCATAAATGTCCACTGAGTGTACCCCAGAACGCCCCCATCGAAGGTTGTCCATTGAAATTGTACCAAAAATTTGCATATTTTCATTATGTTAACTTATTACTTATGCCTGCTATTGTATTTGGAGTACCATAATGCCACACGTACTCAATGGAATTTTTTATGAGCATACGAGGGCGGGCTGAAAAGTTGTGGGCCTAGTGAAAATGGAATCGTCTCTTTTGGGAAACAACTAATATTCTATTTATTTGTTGTTTTTTTTTTTGGAGCTTAGGGCCATTAACTCTTATTTTTTATACGATTTTAAAATGTATGATTTGTCGAGGTCCTCAAAATAGGCACTTGTTTCACACAGCATTCTAGCATTTGTAAGAAATTTTAAATCACCTTCTCCGCATTTAATGGAAACCGATAATACTCACATCAGCCTAATGTGTGCCTCTTGTGGCCAACTTTTTAGGACAATAGAAAGGTAGATTAAAATTAAAAATTTATGAGTTAGTTATTTATTAGTGTGTGGTGGAAAATAAATTGTTCCTTTGGCATATGCTGGCCTTAAATCCATATTGAATTGGTCCAATAGTTTCCGATTATGGTACTAATTTGCTTAAGCTGATCATCCATAGGTTTTTGCCGTCAACTTGTTAGAGGTTGATTTCTCAGAAAAAAACTTGGGTGTTACCAAACGGGGTAAAGTTTTCCTAATTAAAATTAAACATGGTCGAAAATTAACTTCCTTATACTTTTTCTAGTATTGGTGCAATGTATTTTCTAAGATGGCAAGAAAACAAATTGTTTTCATTTCTAGAAGATAAGAAAAAATATTTAGGATTTAAGTAATACTGCAAATAGACTTAAATCGTGAACAATCACTATTATGGGATTTTAAAAAAAACTTAAAATTAGATATTTATATAAAGTTTTAAAATTCTAATTACAATATTTTAAAACATAGATTCTCGTTTTACAATTTTTCGGATTGCTTTAAGAGAATAAAATTCAAGAAGGCTGACAATCGTAATTAAAGTTTTTATACCCTGTACCTATAGGTACAAAGGGTATACTAGATTTGTGCAATGTATGTAACGGACAGAAGGAGGCGTGGCAGACCCCAAGTCCTTTATACCAAAATGCTTATCATAACCTCGGGTAGCGATTGAGCCATGTCCGTCCGTCCGTCCATCCGTCCGTATGAACGCCTAGATCTCGGAGACTATAAGAGCTAGAGACACGGAACTTTACCTGCTGGTGCGCATATTTCCTAAGCAGATGAAGTTTGTTGAATCATGTCAATATCTTTCCCCGTTCCCCCGCTGTAGATTTTCGCGGTTTTTACCCACACCGTTTAATATTTTCATTTGAAATTTAACAGAGCGATGCGTTGTGGATACATGCATCTATATGTAAAAAATGAACAAAATGGGACAAATACAACAGAAGTTATAGTCAAAAATGTACAAATTTCACTGCCCCTTGCCCATAAAGTGCATTAATATTTGACTCCTCGTAATTATGGTTACAAGTGACCTAGAATCACAATTTTTGGTAAGCTGATTCATGTGGCTCTAATGAACAAATCCACATCCAAATTTTATCGATGCGGTCCCACCACCCCCCGCAATCGATTTACCGTGTTTTCTCCCACACCCCTCAACATACCAACTCTAAAATTACCCCATATACTTTAAATAACTTCTATGACGTAACATTCGAGTTTCATCAAAATCGGTAAAAATTTAGGGAACTTTTAGGTACAAATATCGAATTTCACCAACAAAAAATAAATTCCAATTGGAAAGTTCTTAGAAGGAATATGCAGGAAAAATTGTTTGCGAGACAAAAGGTACAGGGTATTCCACTGTCGGGCACCGCCTCGACTGTACCACATTTTTTTTTTATTCAAGACGTTTTGTCTTAATTTGAGAATATTTAGTGATGTTTTGAGAAGTTTGTGTCTTATTTTTTAAATTATTTGTTCTTGTTTCTCTTGGCTTGAAATTTTGTTATGCTAAAATTTAAAATTTTTTAAAATCAGAATTTGTAAAAATTTGTGTAATCTAAATTTTAGACTTAATTATATTTCCAGATTATTTGGACATATTTCTAGAATTATTTTTTAGTTTTACGAATTTTTGGTCTTTGGAAACGGATTTTTCTCTAAAAATTGTATTGGACCTTTTTATTTTAAAAACGAAAACAATTCAATGGGCAGGCTCAGTTACCTTGACCACCTAAATACGCCACTGTTAAGAATTAATATCAAGAATGTCATGAATTTTAATTTAAGATTTTATTTCTTTTATTATATTTAATTTAATTTTAACAAAAGTGAATAATCCAACTTAAGTAGTAATTCTAATTTTGGGGTTCTCCCCGTTTGCTTAAATTTAATTGTATACATAAGTCGGAAAACTGGAAAAAGAAATGCATATTAATATATTAATCTAATTTTAAAACTGTATAAATACTTAATTACGTACGAAGAGGTCAAACAAATAAAATTAATTGGAAAAATCAATTAAAATGGAATAAATTCGTAAATTTATACAAAAATTAATAGGCGAACTAATGAAACTAAATTTAAAAAACATTCAAATAAAATATTTAGAAAGGCTTTTACAAAATGACTTGCCTAAAAATTCATCCAGAATTTACAATACAATTTATTTAAACAAAAACTCTATTCATTGCACAATCAAAAAAAGGTAAAATGATTTACATAACATTGTTGTGTGTCTAGGGTTGAAATAAATGTTTGCAAAATTTGAAGCATAGGAAATTGCATAAGAAATTGCAACTTTTGACTCTCAAGAAATAAAAAAAATTAACTTTTCAGCCTGCCCTCGTGCATTATAGGAGGCTTTCATTTTATAAGCAATGCTTTTAAGAGCTTCTAATCTCTGACATATTTCAATTAGTGTCAACATTTTTTTTTTTTTTTGATTTTTTATTATAATCCGTCTATGTGTACAAATGAAAAGCACACTGGTCAACAAAAAGAAGAATAGTTCCAGGGAGGGTCACGCAAGACTCTGGCATGGACAAGCCGCAAGTGTGAGTTGTGGCATGAAAATATTTATTTAGTTGCGCTATGAAGTGGGTCGATGTCAGACAGTAGCAGGAATCCTTTTGTCAGCTTATACACACATAGTGTGTGGGTTCGTTTACACCATTTAGCCAAGGACATTAAACGCACACTTATCAAAACGCAATCAGCTTAAATGTTGTCAACGACGAAGCACAAAAACTGGGCGCACAAGTTTTGCTATCTGGGCATGAAAAACGATATGTTTTTTTGCGTTTTTCTTAAGGTTCTGCTCTAGTATTTCCCAAAGATTTGATTTCAAAGTTGTAAGTTCCAAGGAAAACAAAAGCAGAAGAGCACGGAAAAAAAGGCCAGGCTAAATAAATTAAATAACTTGTAAGGTGTTGAGTGGCAAACGAAAAAGGATACGCTTGTGCTTGCCAGCCACACTTATCCTTTTTGCACTTTCAGCAATATCATTTGTTATTGCTGTTGTCAGGAACGGCTGCAGAGGCAAGTTCTTGTCGGGGTTCGAAATCACTCACCACACAGTTTTCTAAATTGGGACTCCCTGAAATTTTTTGTCGACTGCGACCCAGGATGTTGCTATTGCTGTTGTTGCGGTCCGCTGAGCATATTATTTCAGTTGACAACTGTAACACAAGGATACACAAAAAGGATAATAGCTTTTGCCCACTAACAGACTAACAGACTGTCCAACTCATGGCCAAGCACCAGCTGCTACGTCACTCTTTAAATTTACACAAAGCCGCCACACTTTAATATGCCGGCAAATCTTGTTCTGCTCCCTTATCGATTCCAGCTGACACACCTAACAGTTGTCAAAGGTCCTAAGACCCTAGGGGCAAACGTTTCGACATTTGCACGCCAAACTTCATTTGGTTGTACGGCCTGAACAAACCGCAGGCTGGTTGGACAACAATTGCACAACTGACAGTCAATGTTTTGTTTACATAATAAAGAACTGTAGGCACTGAGAACCGCATCCACCGATTGTGGGCACATGCGCAGTACTGGGAGCAACATAGATGTAGCAAGTCTCCCGGAGCACATTAGTGCGCCCTCTTCTTGCTCTCGAACTGCAACAGTTGCGCCATCTTATTAAAGACTCTATGACACTAATCCAAGGTAATTGAATCAATTCAGTTGTAGCCAAATATAACTTCAAAACATTCACACAATTAAGAGACAGTTTATTTGATTTTTTTTAAATAATTTTCAAAATTGAACACAGCGTCAAAGTAAATGTTCTATTGTATCTACATATGTGGTCTTGAATATCTTGAGACGCGCTCACTACATTGGCTATCAGTGATAACTTATCACTTTGCAAATTTTTAATAAAACGACGATGATGAATTTACAACTTTCCGTTCCGAGCATTTATGCTTATTTCTCACGACCATAAAGTTAGCACCCAGTTTTGAAAAAAGTCCCTTATTTTTGTTTTTAATTTCCAAGTTTTATCTTTCATAAAAAAAATAATTGAAGTACATATTTATATTTTTATCATGCTTTTATTAGCTTCACCTGTATGTATGTATGTATGTATGCATGTATGTATGTATGTATGTATGTATGTATGTATGTATGTATGTATGTATGTATGTATGTATGAATGTATGTATGTATGTATGTATGTAACAAAATCTTTCAGCTTAATTTTCACCAATTTCAAGAAGTCTGATCATCTTGAAATTTTGCACAGGCGTCAAGAACTGATGACAATACAGTTATTTAATAACTTTGTTCTAATGTCCTGACTAGGATCATCAGGATTTAAAATATAAAATGTGCACTAAAAGTGTACAACAATTTTTCAAAATAATTAGTAGGCTTGTTGACAGAAATCCATGTTTGTTTTTAGTCTTAAAATAAAAAATTATAGTTTAAAAAAACTAAAAAACACGCTTTAATAGTAAACCGAACTAAAAAGTAGAAAATAATTTTGATGTATCAAGAGTTTGTATTACAGCAATAGAAAATTCCAACAATCAATTACGACTAATTAATTTGGAATAAGATTAACTTAGAAATTAAATTATTAATAAAATAATTCAATTATAGTAAAAATTTTTCCAAAATATTTTGTTAGGTGAAAATTGGCTAGCTCAACTCGCAAATATGCTAAAAGGAACTTACGTTCTTAAAATTACTTATTGTTGTCCATACGAATATATTTTATAGATTATTTTCAGCGTACTCTCCTTATTTTTAATTCACATTTTTAGGTATAATTCTCTAGCTGTATTTTTTCAAAAAAGGGTCTACTGGAAACTGTCATTAGATGGCGCCACCAGGACAATATTTCAACTTGTTTCTAGCAAGATCTATGTAGGTTAGGGTTAGGTTAGAGCGGCAGTCGGGACCTAACGTCCCAACTCACTTAGGCCAGAGAATTGGCCCGTTGTGATACCGCTGGGTGGGCCTTACACCACCCTTCCCCCACTCAGGAGGTCCCCTATATGTTTTCAAAATCACGCCCATCCGGCGGCTTTAATAAACCTCGAGAGGCTTCTTGGACTCTTTTCCCAGAGTTGGGATAGGTCATTAAAGACGTATGATTTTAGGAATCGGAGCCTTGTCTTACACAGCCCAGGGCAGTGACAGAATAAGTGCTCCACCGTCTCCAGCTCCTCCTCATCTCTACAACTTCTACAGAAATCATTGTGAGGTGCGTTGAGCCTTGATGCATGGATACCCACCAGCCAGTGTTCGGTAATTGCCCGGATAACTGTCGAACACTGAGCTCTATTTAAATCGCAAAGTTGCTTTGTTCTCTTTTTGCAGTATACCGGCCATGTCTGCCGTGAGATTCTACACGTGTTCGATATCCGATTCCACGCTTGATTAGCAGCTAGAGCAAAGTGGTTCTTAATACTCAATTTACAGCTGGCCATAGGTATACCCAGACGCTCCTTGTCCTGAAGGAGGATGCTGGTAGTTCGTCTTCTTGCCAGTTCATCCGCAATGCAATTGCCCTCAATATCCCTGTGTCCCGGGGCCCAGATGAGGTGGATCGAAAACTGTTCTGCCATCTCCTCCAGAGATGAACGACAGTTGTTCACTGACTTCATGCATGATGTCATGGATGCGAGAGACTTAATAGCCGCCTGGCTATCTGAGTAAATACAGATATTGTTGCTACCAATTGGTAGGTTTTTAATTATCGAGACGGCTTCCTGAATTGCCATGACTTCAGCCTGGAAGACACTGCAATGATCTGGGAGCCTAAAAGATATTCTTACGTTGTGTTCCTCAATGTAGACGCCTCCGCCAAAGCGGTCGTCTAACTTGGAACCGTCCGTGAATATTTTTGTTGAGCCACTTGGGCCCGGTATGCCAACATTCCATTCTTCCCTGGTTGGAAAATGGGTCTCGAATGCTGTTGAAAAGTGTTCCTGTGGGGAGCAGTAGTCCGTACCATCAGGAATTAGAGGATTACCATTAAGAATCCGAGAGTGACCGAAGTCTAGGCCATTCCATTTTCTTACCCCTCTCATACGTAGAGCTGATAGAATGACTATTTGCTTTCCCACTTTATCCAGTGGCAATAGGTTCAGGATGGCATCTAATGCTTCATTTGGGGTGGAGCATAGTGCCCCGCTGATAGTTAATTCTGCAGACCGCTGAACCTTACTCAGCTTTTTAAGGACGATTTTCTTGTCCATTGAAGGCCACCAGATTGAAACTCCGTAGAGGAGAATCGGTCTCACGATGGCAGTGTGTAGCCAGTGGACTATATTAGGAGCCATGCCCCATTTGAGACCAAAAGCCTTTCTGCATGTGTACAGGGCGATCGTGGCTTTCTTCCTTCGATCTTCCGTATTCAGGTTCCAGTCCAGTTTACTATCGAGGATTAGACCAAGATATCTGGCTGAACCGCTGAATGGTAGTGTGACACCATTTAATTTTGGGTTTATAAGAGGGGGTATTTTGTACCTCCTGGTGAAGAGCATGAGCTTGGTTTTTTCTGGGTTAACTCCTAACCCGCTATCTGCAGCCCATTTGGAGAGAGTGCATAACATTCCGTTTGTCATGCGCTCACATAGTGTTTGAGGATATTTTCCCGAGAAGGCAACTGTCACGTCATCCGCGTATGCAGTTATACTGCATCCACCCCCCTCCAATGTCTAAGAAGGCGACTAATGAGAATTCTTTATAATGTAGTGATTTCTCTATTCCTGAGACTACAGAATGCAGAGCTGTTTCGGTGGAGCAGCCCTTTTTGTATGCATGTTGTGATTCGGACATTTTGGATTGAGGAATGGTTTTCCTGAGCTGTAGGCCAATTAGTCTTTCCATCGTCTTCAGAAGAAAAGATGAAAGACTGATGGGTCTGAAATCATTGGGAAGTGTATGCGTAGCCTTCCCTGCCATGGGAATAAAGACTACTTTTGATATGGTTCCGGAATAGTTCCAGTGGCTAAAGTTCTTCGGAAGATATCTGTCAGCCATCTTATGACAGATTCCCCTCCATGCTGCAATTGCGCCGGAATAATATTGTCTGGTCCCGGCGATTTATATGGCTTGAACGTGCTTAGAGCCCATTTAACCTTATCATAACTAACCATGTTGGCAGGGACCTGTGACCAGTCCACCCCATGATTGATCTCCACTGGCTTGTTGGAGGAGCAACCTGGAAAGTGGGTGTTGGTGAGCAGTTTTAGCGATTCCTCGCTTGAAGCTGTCCATCTACCGCTGGATTCTTGAAAGTATCCAGGTGTCGATGGGCATTTAGACAGCACCATTCTTAGCCTAGCAGCGTCAGTGGTACTTTCAATCTCGTAGCAGAAAAGCTGCCATGATGACCGTTTGGCTTGACGGACTGCCTTCTTATATTTTGACAGGCTGACTTTATATTCATTCCATGAATTTTCGTCATCCCTAGTTCTAGCACTATTAAACAGTTTGCGACAATTGCGACGTAATTGGCCAATTTCCGACGACCACCAAGGAGGTTTGTCTTTCCCCCTTGGTGTTCTTAATTTGCACGATTTATTAAAAGCATTATTGCATGCATTTGTAAGCGTTCTGATCAGAGTTTTATTGAAGTCTTCCGAGTTAGGACCTCTTGGCGGGTCTTTAGGAAGCGTTCTACCCATAATCTCCTCAAAAAGCCACCAGTTTGCCGAGCGGGGGTTTCTAAATTTCCCTTTAATGGACGGGGCTAGGGATATCAACGTCTCAATATACCTATGATCCGAAAAGGAGTGGTCACTCAGGACTCTCCACTTTTGGACCCTGTGGTACAGAGAGTTTGATACCAAAGTAAGGTCTAGGACTTCACTCCTATTTCTTATAATAAAGGTAGGGTCATTACCTCTATTGCATATCAATAAATTAGTAGACAAGATGGTCAAGAAGTATCTCACCCCTTATGTTTATGTCAGTGCTTCCCCACTGAGTGTGATGTGCATTGGCGTCGCACCCTATTAACAGGTCGATTTTTTCGTCCTCGCTATCCTTCCCAAGGCGACGTACCCCTTGTGGAGGAGGGTTTCTCTGGTCATGAGCCATATAGCACGAGCTTAGTCTCAGGCTGCATCACTGTAATTAGGAAGCAAAAATACTTGCAAGTGCATTTTTTGCTAGAATGCAGGTACGAGCTTTACCTGAGTTTTGCGCTACTAAGAGATTATAGTCATTTGTCCTCAACCCAGAAATCTGACCTTTGCTGAGCCAGGGTTCCTGGATGAGGACAATATCGACTTCGCCTTGGCTGAGGCGAAGCGTTAGAGCTGCTGAAGCTGATATGGAGTGATGGAGGTTAATCTGTAGAAGTCTTATCGACATTTTCCATATTAACCTCCACCACTGTTATGTTGGCCTCGTCTTCATCGGTATACCCGAGAATGGAGTCATCGTCCCTCTGACCTAGCTTGGAGAGCTCCCTTGCTAGGTCTGACGATTCCGAGGCATATCCCTCCAGGATATCCTCTCCTTCACTCATCACCTCCGGGATGACAGGCTCTGGGTCTTCCAGCTGTGGTTCGGGCGCGGCTTGCTTGCCACCCGTAGTGTCTGTACGGTACACCCGAATCACAGCTTTCTTATACCCATTTTTAACCATGCCATCCACCTTGGCTAGGGCTTCCGCAGATTCTTTGTTTATGGTCAGCATCACCTGCCGTGATGGACCAGCTGCTTCTTCCACTTTGGCGATCCGCCAATCATCCGTTTTCAGGTGCGGGTTGCACACCTGAAACAGCTTCAGGATCTTCTCTGGATCCTCTGGCTTAGCCGAAACCCAAGCACGAGCCCTAGGTTTGAAGGGAACATCCTCCCAGTCTACGGCCACAAGCTTTGCGCCTGGGTAGACTTCACCTAGAGCTGAGATAGCTCTTTTGTAGGCCTCAGCCGAGCGCGAATCCTCACAGGCGATGGCCTTCACCGTTCCGAGGTGCCATCCGGTATCGCTGCAGAGAGGTGGGGGTCCTCCACTACTCTCCAATTCTTCCAAAAACCGGTCTTGCAGCTCATTTTCCACCTTCGCCCACAGGTTACGGGGGACAAGACCATCCTTGTTGCCCTTGTCTAGGACGCCAAGGAGGATCTTGCCTCTCGTAACCTCAGCGAAAGAGCGGTTGAGGGGCTGAGGCCGCATTCTTTTTGGCGGAGGCGCAGTTTCTTCTGCAGACCTTTGTCGCTTTGCCTTTCCTTTTGACTTGCCTGGGCCTGCTGGCTGGGAGCCTGGCAATATTTCTCTGGCCCATTCGACCAGCCTCTTACCCTCCAGTGATTCCTCCGGAGTGGTAAGGTTTTTTTGGAGAATTTCTCCTGCACGTCGCCTGTCTTGGTACGACGGCTTGTTTGGTGGTGGCATCTTCGGAGTAGCCGACTCTGAAGAGTTAGCAGCCAGCCCCGCCTTGGATGTAGAGGCATAGCAAGTCTGCTTCGCCTTTGCATCCAAGGAGGGGTTGGACTGCCTTCCCACAGAATCTAGGGAGGACGGTGGGTTTGCCGCCCTACCCTTGCCGGCACAGTCCAAGACGGAAAGGACACCCGAATGTTCCTATCTCACCTCGCTTGTAGCTACTTTCGACGGGAGCTTCGTCCCTTCCGTATTTTGGCGAGTTACGGACCCGTTTTTGTTTTTGTTTGTGTTTAGAGTTGAATTCATATTTGGACCCACGAGTAAGCGGGAAGGGGAGAGTCACCCGCGGCATAGCCCGGGTACCGCGGGAAGCCATTTTTTAAAACTGGAGGTCGGCAGGTATCCAGAGTTCGCAAAGTAGAGACTGAGACCCCCTCAACCATTCATAACTCGGCCTTTTGCTGTTCCACCTTACACTGGGGTAATTTTATCGAGTTTTCTTCTCTCGCCCGAACTACTATTAGTCAGCACCCATGGCAGAGACATGACCATACCATGGGCCTGCTTCCAGCCACCCTCACGTGGAGAGTGTAGTCGCACTTCCAGAAGTGTGTCACAATTACGGCGCGTACCCTGGTCTTGGGTTACACGTTATTTCTCTTGTGACACCAACTGGCTGACGGCCTAGCAAGATCTAGCAAAATTTAAAATTGAAATGCTTACAGTCATATATTTAGCACGTTTAAATTACTTTCAGCTTGTCTTAGTTTTCCAAGAAAATTGACGAAATAATCACCTACATTTACTGATAAGATTATACCACGGGATATCCAAATTGGCATTCTTAAAGATGATTCCAACACATATGTAATTCAGCAACAAACTCCTGATACAAAATTTTTTTTTTAATTTATGACATCTTTTGACAAAAAACCCAATTTATTTTTCATACCCTGTACCGTATGGTACAAAGCGTATATCAAGTTTGTGCAAGCCGAAAATGTATGTAACATATAGAAGGAAATGTCGGAGACCCCCAAAGTTACCAAAAGTATGATCAGGGTAACTAGAGAAGTCGATATACCGATGTCCGTCTGTCCGTCCGTCCGTCTGTCTGTCTGTCTTTCTGTATGAACGCCTAGATCTCAGAGATGGTAAGAGCTAGAGCAACCAAACTTTCAGATTATTCCTTATTATTCCATAGGAGTCAAGTTTATTTTATTTTTTTGATATCGGGGTTACATTATATAGCTCCCATAGAGGTGTTTCAGAGGACCTCGAAAAAAAACAAAAAGTTTTAGATGGATAATTCGTTTGTTTATAAAGATATCGTAACCAAATTTGGCGTTCGCGAGTTTTTTATAGCTCCCTGTACCAAATTTCATCGAAATCGGTTGACTATATCATATAGCTCCCATAGGGCCGATCGGTCCAAAAAATGTTTTTTGTACAAAATTTGTTGTGTTTCGTTTCTTTGTGAAGATATTGTAAGCACTGTACAAAATTTGATTAAAATCGGTTGACTATATCATATAGCTCCAATAGGAACGATCGGTCAAAAAAACATTTTTCGTTTTTGGTTGTTTATGAAGGTATCGTAACCTAATTTGGCAATCAAATGTATTTTGGTGTTCTTATGCAATATACCGGATTTTATTGCAGGCTAGTGGTACAGGGTATGCCAAAGTCGTCCGCGCCCTACTTTAACGTACGCCATCTTTGTTACACATAATGGTGATAAAAATTGCATTCAATGTGGTACTCTGCTGTCATCTCATTTCTGGGTAACAGGATTGATGGGACCACATTTTGCCAGTTCGTAGGCGTCTCTAGCAATTATAATCCTTTGAGGCCTTATAACGATACGAAGTGGTGTTAATACTATAATGACTTTCAATGCTGCTGTAGTAAATGCTCTCGTGACATGCGATAGCTTCGTAATTGAGCGTCGGCTTTAGTAGCGTATTTCTAATGTGGGTTTTCAGTAGGTTTTCTAACGTTTGTTAGAACCGGCGTTCTCCACTTGTCTCCGACTGAACTATTTTTGATGAATCGACACGGTTCGGTTGACTCCTTAGCCCTTCCCAGGTGTGAGATGTGGGTGGGTAGGAGAGTGGTAGATTGTTGTGTAGGAATTGGGTACAGTAGTATTATTGTCTCATGACGTCTTGGTAAATAAAGATCCGAAGGCCCTCAGTGATTAAGCTGTTTCCAAAGTAATTGCAAGCTTTTTGTAGTGCATAAAAAATTTCAATAGATCACAAAATCCTTTCAAAAAGCATCATCAGAAGAATAAAGTGCTCAGCTTGATATAAAATACTATTCTACATTTTGTTTACTGTTTGAAAAAATAAATAAACTTAGTAATCAAAAATATTTACTCAGCTCTTTCAGTCATTACAAACAAAACGAGCTAGAAATAATATTACTTAAAAATGGCAAAAGCAAACCCAGTATTTTATAAGCCGCGTAGTTCATATCCAGACCGTACCAAAACAGAGGATAGAACCTTTCCCGATTTAAATATTTGCATAAAAAACGTGCAGACTGCATTTCTATTGCTCCATTCCGAGGAAGAATATGTACTTGCTTCAGTTTTCAATCATATAACTATCTATGTGCGACGCGCAGCCAACAACATTATGGAAATTAAGGAGAATAATCTTTTAGATGTGCTTCTAGAGAAAAAGTTTTTCAACAATGCAGAAAGCATTCTCATAAAGCGCTTCTCCTTGTATCTGATGACCTGCCTGATGGATGTTACCGCTATGAGTGAACTTGAGCTGGACAAAACTAACCGTATTCTGGAACTGATGTACAAATTTTATTTAGACGAAAACGACGAGTTTTGCCTTGAGTACATAACGTATGTTGTAAATATGTGTCTACGTGATCCCCAAGTTGCAATGAGCATACAAAAGGAAACAGATTTCCTAGAAAAGCTGATAAACGTTTTCATCACAACGGAAAATCCTGATGTTGTTCAACACACTCTTGAAATATTGTTTAGGATTCTGCAGGTGCAAAATTCCGAGGAAGTTTTGAAATTTACTACAGATGAAAACTTTCCTATCGAGCGTGTTATTTGTGAATTGACGAGCGAGTTCAATGTAATAGTTCAGGCTTCATTGAAAATATTAAAACTTTTACTGTCGGATACCGGAGATGAGTCCGTTTTTGAGTCACTACAGCGCTGCGCTTTCATCATAAAGCAACTGGTAGAATCCATATGCAGTGATCCACAGGCCGAAGATAACGCCTTTACTATTGAAGTTTTGACCACCGCATTGAGCACTGAAAAAATGGGCAAAATATTTTTCGAACAAAATTTCTTCGAGAAGTTACTCGAGTGCATAAAACACGATTTTGATCTGTATCCCATGGAATTACGTTGTTCCATAATGTCCATATTTGCCGAAGCAGCCAAGTACGAGCGATATTTATCGCGAATGTTTAATGCAGATATTACACACATGTTTGCGACCTGTCTCATGGAATCTGAACCGGCTCCGCCTAGCCACGTCATAACCGGACTCAATCGCATAATCAAATATCCGGAGGCATTACGCTATTTTCTGACACAGTATGAAAATGGTGCATTAGTTAAGTTGATGAAGATGTTCAAATCCCCGGCAGGGATCATAAAAGCACGAGAACAAACTGGAGAAATAATAGGCCATTTGTTAACTCTTGCATATCGGGAAACAGCAGAGGAACTTATGAGCTTGGATATACCAAATGTGCTGACTCTTATTATCAAGCAGGGCATAGCCGCTTTATCCATAGACATTATTCTGGCCTTACTCGCAATAATAGAGAGCCTAGCACAAAATGATGAATATCGCGCCCGACTCGGAGAAAATCGTCCACTAACAGAACAAATTGCACTGATGTTGATGGTAAGTGGCCGAGGCACTCCAGTTTACCCAAGTTTTCTATTACAAATTTTATTTTTACAGTACGGATTTGCTCATTCCATTTTGGTTAACAATATATTCCGTTGTCTTTGCACTTTGATTGATGAAGAACCCGTTCGTGAGGGGTTATTGAAAAATTTTATTATATCTTCTATGAAACGCGCGCTAAAATCGCTATCCAATCTTGTAAAGACCTCCGTGACCAATTTTATATTACAAACCACACGTTTTAATGAATTCATTGATGCTTATATAGATCGTGGAATACTGGAAGTGTAAGTGAGCCCAACGACTAACTATATTTCTAGTCATTGATTATTATTTTGGTCATGCAGACTCATGACTTTTCAAAAACATGCCTTCTGTGTCTCTACCTGGGGCCCGGCCATAGAAAGCATTTTGTCAAAATGTCCGACCATGAAATTCTGCATTCGCAATGCTCTAGGATTTACTGATATTACAGCAGGAAAAGATTTCTTTGTATCGAAGCAAAAGTTTAATGATTTTCTTTGTTTTCAAAGCATGTTACGCGAGAACTGTTCTCCGTTGGATGCCATTCTGGTTGTAAACTTTGACAGAGCTGAAACACACGAAAGTGATAAACGATATACAGGAACTTCTAATGATGGTGGAGGTGATTTTAACTGGGAGTATTCAAAACGTCCTGGTGATGAGTATTTGCCGCAATATTTAGAGGACTTAAACAAAACATTGGAAGTGAGTGATGCTACTTAGTATTGTCGAAATTTGATGTATGTCAGTTTTGTTTCTCGCCAGATACACGGACTCCTGCAAAATCCCGATAAAATTCGTCGCAGCATTGATTTCGAAAATGTGGCCAAGCGTTGCAAGATTATTGCGGAGGCGGTTGCGAGGGTGCTGAGCCAGGATATTAAGCCGTTGGATCTAAATTCAACAGATGAGTGTTCTCGGCACACTGTGCGTTGTCATTTCGATGAACTACGTAAAACCTATCATACAAACTTTATTCCGCTCGGAGCTGTACGTAGCGGTTGTCAATTCGAACGGGCCATACTCTTTAAGTGCTTTGCTGATCAGATCGGTTTGCCCAGTACTCTACAGCGCAGCGTTGATGGACGCATGCTCTATAATGAAGTACCACTGCCTGTGGAGATCGAAACTGATGTGCACTGTGATCGAAAAACCCTAAAGTTTATGCCCTGGCGTATGCTGCGCCCCACACACATAGTGGATCTTATGTACAACGTGGGTGAAGTTTATCCATTGCAAAGTCGTCAAGCCCTGCAGTATTTGCGCCTATATTAAGTTTTGTTGTAATCAAAATTTTATCATTTTTGTTTCTTAAATAAAATTGAAGCGCAATTCCGAAAAGTTCTCCGTCTAATATTTGTCAACCACACTTTAGGTGTGCGCTCAGTTTTCGAGCATTTACCTTGAATATAAATTTGAAGTTAAGCTTTCCATATATAGCCATAACAGATTAGGACAATCCTATTATATTATCAGTCATTAATTTTGTACATCAAAAGATTGATTTAGTATTGAAATCTTATCCTCGTTCTCCCATTAAACAAGAGCATTCGGAGCATTTCCTTTCCCCATTAAGAATATAAAACCTTTGGCTCTTACCATTTGGGTTGGTCGATAACATGAAAACTAACGATAGCCCCCCATACCCTCCTTGATTCCACCCACCTAGAAACGTTAAATGTGACTTTTCATTAATACCCGTATTATACACACAAGCCGTGATTCAAGTCAATAGGACAGCAGAAACTAGCCGATATAAAGACGTCCTTATGTGAAGTCTGTCTTTTAAGCAAGTTGTAAGTCGGTTTGAAGTAAAAAATTTTCCCCATACATATTTTGACTCACCATCCAAATTTCTAGCTCTTAACAATTGCTACTATTGATTTAGTCAATAACTGCAATTTTAATTTAAACGAGCCTTTCAATGATCAATTAATAACAACCTCAGATGTGAGAAATGTAGTTCGTAGTCTTAAAAGCAACAAGTCGCCAGGACCTGATTGTATACCTAATATCTGTTTAAAACACATTCCAAAACGTGCACTAGTTATGCTGACCCAAATTTGTAACAATTGCATTCAAGCCGGCTACTTTCCACGCAAATGGAAACTGGCCAAAATTGTGGCAATTCCTAAGCCAGGTAAGCCACTAGACTCTCCAGAAAGCTATCGTCCTATTAGCCTTTTGTGTGGGTTTTCTAAAATTTTCGAGCGTATTTTGAAATCAAGACTAAACGCCTATATTGAAGAGAGCCATGTTCTTCCGTCTGCACAATATGGCTTTCGGACTAGTCGTAGCTGTATTCACCCGCTCAAAAAACTTAAGGAAGACATTAAGAATCAACTACATAGTAAAAATTCAGTACGTATGATTACTCTAGATATACAATCCGCTTTTGACACCGTTTGGCACAAAGGACTTGTGTATAAGCTACAAAATATAGACACGCCCTCGTATCTTTTGCGTACTATAAACAGCTTCTTGTCGGAAAGATATTTTTGGGTAGATATGAATGGTGTTAAGTCAAATAAAAAACTAATAACCGCAGGCGTCCCACAGGTGTCAGTTTTAGGACACATACTTTACAATATTTATACTCATGACATTCCAATGCACTCACAATGTAAAACACTAATCTTTGCCGACGACACAGCTTTATACTGCTCCGGTAATAACTACAGTATTATAGAAAGAAACCTAACTGAAGCTCTGCACTGCCTTGTTAGATATTTTCACAAGTGGAAAATCAAATTAAACATAAATAAAACAAGCGCAATTTATTTCACCCGTAAGCGAAAACCTTGCCATTTTCCAAATAGTAATATTCAGGTAAACAATGAAGCCATTCAATGGGAGACTAACATTAAATATCTTGGTATAAATTTTGACAGCAAAATGCTATTTAATTTGCATATTAGCAGGACAATAGATAAAGTCAATAAAAGTATAAGAATATTATATACTTTTATAAACAGAAAAAGAGCACAAAACAAATTGCTCAAAATGATATTTGATTTACTATTTTATTTTTCCACTTCTTGTCTCCACGAAAAAGCAGATATATGCATGATTAATGAAAAAATCAGTCAGGCTAAAACCAAATTCGATATAAAAAATATGGACATCTCACCATCTTAGGTTCATAATAAGTTTTAGTTTTAGTTTATAGTTTTAGTTTCTTAATCTCTTTTTTATTTTTTTTATTTTTATTTTTAAGGTTTTTATTCAAATTTTTCCTTCAAAATTAAATTTTACATAAACACAAATTTACACAACACAATTTTTCACACCTTAGTTGTAAAGCTTTTCTTTAAGCTAATCTCTATAAATTATATAAATAAACTAATGTATAAATATGATGATGAATAAAATTAATTTTTCATTTTTCATAACCTAATTCGGCAATTGGAAGTTTTTTAGAGTGTCTAAGCACAGTACCAAGTTTGATCAAAATCGGTTGACTATATAATATAGCTCCCATAGGACCGATCGGGCAAAAACACGTTTTTTGAACAAAACTCGTTGTGTTTCGTTTGTTTATAAAAATATTGTAACCAAATTTGGCAAAGAAATATCTTTTGGAATTCGTAAGCAATATATCCGATGTGATTGCAATGTGGTGGTACAGGGTATCCCAAAGTCGTCCGCGCCCGACTTTAACGTACGCCATCTTTTTATATTTAAAATGTAAATATCTTAGTTGTAAAGCTATAAAGGCTAAACTCTATATATATTCTGTAATTAGCCAGTAAATGCATATTTAAAATAGGGTAAAATAGGGTATATTTAAAATTATCGTTTTATTTTTTTTAACATATTCATACCAAATAAAGAATGCATAAAAACGCGTCTTTAAAAAAATTGTGATTGACAGGAACAAACTTGAAAAAAAAATAAAAAATAAAATTTTTTTTTTTTTTAAGAAAACGTGCAGGTTAAAAAAAATTAAATATTTTTTTTTAAATAGCCCTACTGCCTACTTAGTTAAAAAAAAATTGGTTCAAAATATTCATTAGTTTAGTCACAATTAAATAAAAACGAAATATACGTTTTTTTAAATTAAACCGCAACGCGTTAAGTTTAAAAACTGAAATTTTGAGAAACATTTTTTTCAAAAATCGCTGGGGGCAACTGCCCCATCGACATTGCTGGCGCCAGTTGCATATTTTTTCCACTTAAAAAAGGGATAGCACTGTTTCTGTTTGGCTAAGTTTTTTATAAAGTTTTGTTTTCTTTGGACGTGTTTTTCTTGCTTGCCTCGACCCCTTAATGCAACAAAATCTAAATGTATATATGATTGGGTTGCTACAGAATTTTATACATAGAGATTAATTTGGATCCCAGCAAACCTTATTTCTAAATCCGCATATAAAGAACTTAATAACATAGTAGTTTTCCATTTACTTTGACTTCTTTTAAATACTTGTACATTTCTTTTTGACCATAATTGTTGACTTGTTTAAGAGAGAAAAAATTTTGTGAATAAGTTTTAAAGATATTTTAAGAGTCTAAAAGCGTATTAAAAAATTCTTCTCGTTATGGTGTATTATGTTAAAATTAAAAACAAAATATAAATTTAAAAAAGGCGCAAATATTGCAAGGCATGGCGACTTTGCAACGGATAAACTTCACCCACGTTGTACATAAGATCCACTATGTGTGTAGGACGTAGCATGCGCCAGGGCATAAACTTTAGGGTTTTTCGATCACAGTGCACATCAGTTTCGATCTCCACAGGCAGTGGTACTTCATTATAGAGCATGCGTCCATCAACGCTGCGCTGTAGAGTACTGGGCAAACCGATCTGATCAGCAAAGCACTTAAAGAGTATGGCCCGTTCGAATTGACAACCGCTACGTACAGCTCCGAGCGGAATAAAGTTGGTATGATAGGTTTTACGTAGTTCATCGAAATGACAGCGCACAGTGTGCCGAGAACACTCATCTGTAGAATTTAAATCTATTGATTTAAGGTCCTGGCTCAAAACACTCGCAACAAACACCGCAATAATTTTGCAACGCTTGGCCACATTTTCGAAATCAATGCTGTGACGAATTTTACCGGGGTTTTCGAGTAGACCATATCTCTAAAGGGAAAGAAGATTCTAGACACGTAAAGAACTAGTAAGTACATTACTTACGGCTAGTGTTTGGCCTAAGGCCGTCAAATACTGTGGCAAGTTCTCATCGCCAGGACGCTTGGAGTACTCCCAAATATGACCATCCCCATCTTCAAGCTTAAGTTTATCTTCATCGTTTGTTTCTGGTCTGTCAAAGTTAACTACTAGAACGGTATCCAACGGTGAACAGTCCTCGCGTAATATTTTTTGAAAACTGAGAAAGTCGGGAGACTTACACTTCCATACGTAGAAATCTTTTCCAGCTGTTGTGTCCGTAAATCCCAGAGCATTGCGAATGCAGAATTTCATAGTTGGGCATTTGGACAAAATACTTTCTATGGCCGGTTCCCAGGTGGAAACACAGAAGGCATGCTTTTTAAACTTCATAAGGCTGCAAGAAAGAAACAATTAGTGCGTTCATGGTTGCTTTGGTGATGGTGAGTTAAAAAGTTGATGTTTTTATATACTGGTGTGAGGTTCAACTGCCAAATCAACTCTTCCGCAACCCAGTCCCTTTTCTAGTTTCAAACTGTCACGACAAGGAGTAAGTATTACAAAAACTCTCTTTGCCTAATTCGCAACACTCCACTTATTACTTTTAACAAATTCAACTGGATATATGGAACATATGAGTACTGTGTGAGTATTGTTTGCTCAATTTACTAAGTTAATCAACAATTACTTTAATATGTATTTAAAGTAAATAAATGTACAAAAAATCTGTAAAGCATCATCTCAACAACTCAATTTATGATCTAGCAAAAAGGTCGTTCACGCTTCAGCCAGTTGAGTTTTTGTGCAACTTTTCTACTTCCCAACTTAACAGAAACCGTGAATGCGTCAAAAAATAAATCATTAAAAATATATAGAGAAGATCGCTGCACTTACACTTCCAGTATTCCACGATCTATATAAGCATCAATGAATTCATCAAAACGTGTGGTTTGTAGTATAAAATTTGTTACGGAGGTCTTTACAACATTGGATAGCGAACTTAGCGCGCGTTTCATAGAAGATATAATAAAATTTTTTAATAACCCCTCACGAACGGGTTCTTCATCAATCAAAGTGCAAAGACAACGGAATATATTGTTAACCAAAATAGAATGAGCAAATCCGTGCTGTAAAAATAAAATTTTTAATAGAAAACTTGGAATGCCTTGAACACTTACCATCAACAACAGTGCAATTTGTTCTGTTAGTGGACGATATGATCCGAGCTGGGTGCGATATTCATCGTTTTGTGCTAAACTCTCTATTATGGTGAGCAGCAACAAAACAAGGTCTATGGATAAAGCGGCTAGCCCCTGCTCTATAATAACAGGCAGCACATTTGGTATATCCAAGCCCATAAGCTGCTCTGCTGTTTCCCGATATGCACGAGTCAACAAATGGCCTATCATTTCTCCAGCTTGTTCTCGAGTTTTTATGATTACTCCCGGAGACATGAATATCTTCAACAGTTTAACTAATGCACCATTTTCATACTGTGCCAGAAAATAGCGTAATGCCTCCGGATATTTGATTATGCGATTGAGTCCGGTTATGACGTGGCTAGGCGGAGCCGGTTCAGATTCCATGAGACAGGTCACAAGCATGTGTGTAATATCTGCATTAAACATTCGCGGTAAATATCGCTCATACTTGGCTGCTTCGGCAAATATGGATATAATGGAACAACGTAGTTCTATGGGATGTAGGTCAAAATCGTGTTTTATGCACTCGAGTAACTTCTCGAAGAAATTTTGTTCGAAAAATATTTTGCCCATTTTTTCAGTGCTCAATGCGGTGGCCAAAACTTCAATAGTAAAGGCTTTATCTTCGGCCTGTGGATCACTGCATATGGATTCTACCAATTGCTTTATGATGAAAGCGCAGCGCTGTAACGACTCAAAAACGGACTCATCTCCGGTATTGGCCAATAAAAGTTTTAATATTTTCAATGAAGCCTGAACTATTACATTGAACTCGCTCGTCAATTCACAAATAACACGCTCGATAGGAAAGTTTTCATCTGTAGTAAATTTCAAAACTTCCTCGGAATTTTGCACCTGCAGAATCCTAAACAATATTTCAAGAGTGTGTTGAACAACATCAGGATTTTCCGTTGTGATGAAAACGTTTATCAGCTTTTCTAGGAAATCTGTTTCCTTTTGTATGCTCATTGCAACTTGGGGATCACGTAGACACATATTTACAACATACGTTATGTACTCAAGGCAAAACTCGTCGTTTTCGTCTAAATAAAATTTGTACATCAGTTTTAGAATACGGTTAGTTTTGTCCAGCTCAAGTTCACTCATATCGGTAACATCCATCAGGCAGGTCATCAGATACAAGGAGAAGCGCTTTATGAGAATGCTTTCTGCATTGTTGAAAAACTTTTTCTCTAGAAGCACATCTAAAAGATTATTCTCCTTAATTTCCATAATGTTGTTGGGAGCGCGGCGCACATAGCTAGTTATATGATTGAAAACTGAAGCAAGTACATACTCTTCCTCGGAATGGAGCAATAGAAATGCAGTCTGCACCGATTGAATGAGTACATTTAAATCGGGAAAGGTTCTATCCTCTGTTTTGCTACGGTCTGGATATGAATTACGCGGCTTATAAAATACCGGTTTTGCTTTTGACATTTTGATATAATATTATTTAAAGCTCGTTTAACTTGAAGTGACTGAAAATGCTAAGACAATATTTTTTTATACATAGTAAGCTTTCTATCAAGGTGAGCACTGTATTCGCTTGGAAAAAGAGATCCAATAGGTCAGGCAGTGGTTCAGACTTATTCATATGGTTTTATGGATTAGTATGTTGTTGCTCGCCGGCTTGGTTCAAAGTTGTTGGTCCGCTAGCCTTCTCTCAGAGTATGCGTAATAATGTATTAGATTGCCTAAAATATACAGACGATTGAGAGTAAGTAAGGAACAGCTCGAAAACAAAAATAATGGAATAAAGCTTAGACCTCCATGTTAAGGTGCTAGCTGTAAAAAGTTTTTCGTTTATGCGATAAGTTGTGCAAATCTGCTGTTTATCGATCAAGTTGTACAATCCATTGCATAGTATGAGGGGTCATTGTATAAAGTTTTGTATAGTTGTACGAAAATCAAGAAGTATTATGAGTTATGAAACCCTTCTAAATATTTTTTTATCGAACAATTTTCGCATAATCGCAAAAGAATATGATTTATAATTTTTTTTTGAGCCTCTTCGGGCTTCGAGCTTATGCGTTAAGGTTGCTACACTATATACAATATTGCAACATTTTTGTTCCTTATGGATTGGGGTGGGTGAAATTTTTGGCGACAAAAGCTCATCGCGTTTTTGGTTCTATGGGTCATTTCAAGAAACTTTGCCGGAGAAATTTTAGGTCTGAAATGAATTTCGAGTCGCCCACTTTTTCAAAATAGGTTTTTTTTCCAAAAATATTTAAAAATCGAGTTGGACTTGGCATTCAAACGGGAAAAAAACATTATTCTGCAGAAGTTTTTGGGGTCAAGGAATCCATTTTGACATTTATTTTTATTTTTGAGGGCCGCCAGAGGGCGCTTTTGTGAATTTTTATTTTGCATTTTATCGCCGTTTTTTGGGGAAAAATGACGAAAGTTGGCCAAGCTGTTCAGCGTTGAAAATTATAGTAGGTGGCGATGACGTCTGCGGACGTGCTCATTGGCGAGTCGCCAACATATACACTGTATCTTCAGGAACGTAGGACATGTAGGGTTTGTGAAAGTCTACAATGTATGTAACATAGTTATGGAAGCATAGAGAGGCCACCCAAAGTATCGTAAAGTATATGAAGGGTGATGTTGAGTGGTGTCTCGCCCACGGCGCCAACGCGGTCCACTTATGACAAGCCCCTATTGCCTTGCCGACTACCAAAGACAAACGCGATCTTTTCGGTTTTCAACATAAGTTTCAGTCTTCGGGTACAGGTACGGATTGAAGGGACTGAAATCTTTATTTATTCGTTATTTTCTTTAACTTCATTAATTGACATTATTTGCTACTTACACTTGTGGTTTGCCTGCGCCTCAATGCGGCCTTGACTGCACTCAATCAAGTTCTCTCACTAACTGATTTGAGCCGGTCACATGCTTGACTGCAGAAGCTATTGCAGTAGCTGCTACAGTTCAGCATGTGTCTGGCTCAAGCCGCATTTCGTGCAGGTGCGAGCGAGACAAACACACAGTGTATAAGATCCGTTACTGGAAGTGCGATTGACAAGCACCCCACTAGGAATTATTGGAACAGTCGGCGCGTTGCGGAATATTGCTATTTTGCAACAGGTGACTTGAAAAGTCGATAAAGACATACCCGTCTTTCTATGTGTCTGTATGTAAACTGACTAGAAAAACAGACAGTCTAACTTTCTGTCCGTCCTTGATAACAGAGATTATAGGAGATGAAAAAAAGATTTTAGCGCATAAAAGATCAGTTGGACTAGTCACTCATCTTTTAATAAAATACATTTTATTGTTAATTAAGCAGTTAAGTTGTCAACAGTGTCTCCTTTTAGCTTGACTTATTCGGTTCAAGATTTTGCGCCCGATTATTTTGATTGTTTCACTTTTTTACAACATAACCTACAAGAAGCGAAAATTCCATTTAAATATTTTGCCCAAATTCAATTAAAAAAGCTTAAAAAGCTCGTAATTATAAACAATATGTCTCATTACCAGAAACACCATTAAAGAAAATACGCAGCCTAACCATAATAAGTTTTCAAATGCTGAAAGTCGTACTCAACGCCATGGGACACTTTGAAATTTTTAATTAAGGTAAACGAAATCACAAAGTCACCAAAGAAGTCATAACAAAACTTTTTGTTATAATTGAAATTTGTATTGTAAGTGTGTCCTGGTCCTTGTCATGGGAAATTTTTCCCAATTTGTGATGCTAAACACGTGCTGTGCGGCTATGAAAATTGTTTGCGATAAAATAGAGATTTGTAGTAGTAGCTAACTGAGCAATGTGAACAGGTTGAGGTGGATTAAGGGTCACTACAAAGATATAGAGTGCATTGTGCCTGCTGATGGTAGCCCGCTGCGGTCAGATACAGATGCTTTAACCAGCGGCTTAAAGGAAACCCCCGTAACGTCCTCTTAATGAGTCGAACCGAAAATACTTACACAGCTTTTAAAACGTGGCGTAGGAGGCGCATGTTAACTCTGTAACCTCTTAGCGGAAGGCAAGCAAATCGTATGACGTCAGCTAAATAGTAAAGTTAACAAGAAGCTATAACCAAGTACCAAGATTCACACCAACCCCAGAGTTGCCCAATAAAAGAAACAAAAACATACAGGAATCGGGACACTAATACGAATACAAGTACAGACATATTATAAGAGAAGTGTGCACTATGTGTGAGAGAGATCTGCTTGTGGCAGCCACATTCTGTGCAACAACAAATGTAATCAAATCGCAATAAAACTAAACAAAATCCCCTTAATGCGAAATGTAAACAAAATGGGCACGTGACTCGCAGGCGGGCCATGTTGCATTAAGAGCGGTGGCATGGGGCAAGAGATATACAATTGTCCGAATGGCTAGACGGTCAGCAGACAGCTCGAGACGCATGGAAGTAGGGCTGAATATGTGCAGATTGTTGCATGGGTTTCAAAGTCCGCTTCTTATATTGCGGCAGGCAGGCTGCACTTGTTTGCAGATTTTAAAACATATGATACTTACATGCAGTCGAAATTCCGTGTCGAACTCGTCCAAAGAAAATTTTGAAAGGAAAAACAAGATATTGCAAAGCATTTCTGAAATCCTGTCGATGAATTCGCAAAAGTCTTCGAAACTGTGTATTTATTTGATCGTATGTATTTAGAAAGCAACCCTGTCAGATGTGGACTACTACTGAGACAAATGGGACATTGAGTTTAAAGCGAGTAAAGACTTGTTGGACAAATTCAAAATATGTCACCGCAATCTCTTGTAGAGAAATCGCTGATTTGTTTAGGAAAAAAAAGGAAAAGTGCTCATATGTTATGTAGACAAAAGATTTTATATGTAAGTATAAAACGGTCATTGGTGATCGACGTACAGCCACAGCCCAATTGTTAAGAGCTAGAAATTTGGATGGTGAGTCAAAATATGTATGGGGAAAATTTTTTTCTTCAAACCGACTTACAACTTGTTAAAAAGACAGACTTCACATAAGGACGTCTTTATATCGGCTAGTTTCTGCTGTCCTATTGACTTGAATCACGGCTTGTGTGTATAATACGGGTATTAATGAAAAGTCACATTTAACGTTTCTAGGTGGGTGGAATCAAGGAGGGTATGGGGGGGCTATCGTTAGTTTTCATGTTATCGACCAACCCAAATGGTAAGAGCCAAAGGTTTTATATTCTTAATGGGGAAAGGAAATGCTCCGAATGCTCTTGTTTAATGGGAGAACGAGGATGAGATTTCATACTAAATCAATCTTTAGAGATACAAAATTAATGACTGATAATATAATAGGATTGTCCTAATCTGTTTTGGCTATATATGGAAAGCTTAACTTCAAATTTATATTCAAGATAAATGCTCGAAAACTGAGCGCACACCTAAAGTGTGGTTGACAAATTGTAGTGGCGCTTGTATCTCTCAGAAATGCTAATTTTCTTTTAACCCTAAAACTATGCTAAACTATAGGACACACAAGAATCATTAAGTTATTACGAAATAGTTAAGCAATTTTTTTTATTCAAAATGGAAAACAATCATTTCGACTTATTTTTGGAAATAATATATTAAAGAGCATTAAGCTTTAATATTGTTTAGTTTTATTTACTTTCGTAGTATAAAAGCCTCGTTATCGATTCTAGCAAAATAATTAACAGAGCCAAATGCCAAAGTAAGTTTAAATGGAGGACCAGCAAATGGTTCTGTTAACAGTGCAAGTCTCATCAGGTCATTGGTCATACTTTCTTTTCCTTTTATCTACTGGTCGGAGTTTTATTTTAAAGCGCTAAAACTTTATCTTTTACAAAAAAAAAAAAAATAAAATATATAGAAGAAAACCAAATAAATCGCGTGTGCTCAGTGACATTTTATATAAAAAGGAAAAACAAATTGCATATTTCTTTTATGCCAAGCCTTTCAAATAGGTGAGTGGTTTTCCTTCTTGACGATTTTCTGGGTTTTCCTTGGCCTGATTTTATTGCAGGCTTGGCACCTAGTCTGGAGCCATAATTGTTGCTAACGACGTAAGTGGGACAGATTTGGCATAGATGAACAGCTCTAAAAAAAAAAAAGAGATGCTCAAATATAAGAGCGCATAGACCAAAAGCTCATGCGCTGGGTCACTGCCTTTTCCAACATTACATCGTTGCAGCAGTTTGCTTCGAAGTGCGCAACCGTTTTAACGTCATCAGACCCATTTGCGTCCGTATAAACAAGTCGCTTCTCATCCCTCACCTCCGGAAAACGCGGGAAAATCGGTCCGGCTTATAGCAAAAAAAAAAAAAAAAAACCGCCTAATAAAAATGTGTTTTTTTATGGATGCCACTTAAATGAAAAATTTTTTTTTTGCCAGTAAAGAGAAACATAACCTCAAACTCCTCTAAATTGCCAAACCAATGTGCGATATCAATATAACAAAAAAAAAAAAGAAAAAGGTTTTTATCACGAAAGCATTTATAAAAAAAAAGAAAAATAGTAATACTAACGAGTTGATTAATATGTAATTTATTTATAATTATTTTAAAGTCTAATAGCAGTATCTTTTCTTTTGCATTCTCATATTTGCGAGCGATGCTCTTTTATTCTAATTCAGTTTGGCAGTAAGGGCAGAATGAGGAAATAAGAAACAAAAAAAAAAGAAAAAAAAAAGCTCAGTTTAGTTGTTTTGTTGTTTTTTTTGTGATTGCATAAAGTGTTGTTTTTTTTAAATATTATTAGTGAAGTTACAGCAAAAAAAACTACACCACCATGGAAGCGCTTTCATCGTTGGAGTAACTTAATAACAAAATGTGAGTTTTTATAAAATAAATATCCATGGTTTTAAATACCAGTTACTATGGTACAAGCCCTTTATGCATTCTTTCTTAATTCTTACTTGAAACCTATCTCTCTGCTGCGATGATGCTCATTATTTGCGCATGCGCAGCCGCCGAGCTTTTTTGTTTGTTTGTTTTTTTACTCTTATAATTTTTTTTGCACTCATTGAAGTTACGTCAAGAACTAAAATAACGTAATACAATTTAATAACTTATATTACTTAGTTTAACTTAAACACCTAAATCTCAAACTAAACTTTTAATTTTGCTTTAATTTTATCTTGTACAAAATCTAGTTTGTAAGCACATGTACCTTTATATTTTATGCCCTAGTATTTAAAATAAATGTAGTAAAGATGAATTTCAACTAAGTTTTTGTTTTTTTTTGGGATCACTTCCTAAATAATTTTTATATAGGCAAAAATAGTGATCATGGTAGGGTGGGCGTCTGCTGTGTCTTTTCACCTACACAGCCCCCTACCAGCTTTTGGTCCTTGTTGATATTTTTCCTTTACTGATCTTTTTATTTTCTGCACCGAGTTTTAGTTTTCCACTGTCCATCCCCCTTCCTTACCCAGTCACGCGAGTTTTTTTTATTAATTTATGTGTAGCGGTACGAGCAACTAGCATTTTCGTTTTGACCAGAAACCCATCCCAGCTACCGACTAGACCGAAGCCGGAACAAGCGCGTGGCCCGAAAATGCAATACCGTCACCTGCTCGACATTCTCTCTAAACGTTATATGCAACAAAATATTAGACGGAGAACTTTTCGGAATTGCGCTTCAATGTTATTTAAGAAACAAAAACGATACAATTTTGATTACAACAAAACTTAATATAGGCGCAAATACTGCAGGGCTTGACGACTTTGCAATGGATAAACTTCACCCACGTTGTACATAAGATCCACTATGTGTGTGGGGCGTAGCATACGCCAGGGCATAAACTTTAGGGTTTTTCGATCACAGTGCACATCAGTTTCGATCTCCACAGGCAGTGGTACTTCATTATAGAGCATGCGTCCATCAACGCTGCGCTGTAGAGTACTGGGCAAACCGATCTGATCAGCAAAGCACTTAAAGAGTATGGCCCGTTCGAATTGACAACCGCTACGTACAGCTCCGAGCGGAATAAAGTTGGTATGATAGGTTTTACGTAGTTCATCGAAATGACAACGCACAGTGTGCCGAGTACACTCATCTGTTGAATTTAGATCCAACGGCTTAATATCCTGGCTCAGCACACTCGCAACCGCCTCCGCAATAATCTTGCAACGCTTGGCCACATTTTCGAAATCAATGCTGCGACGAATTTTATCGGGATTTTGCAGGAGTCCGTGTATCTGGCGAGAAACAAAACTGACATACATCAAATTTCGACACTACTAAGTAGCATCACTCACTTCCAATGTTTTGTTTAAGGCCTCTAAATATTGCGGCAAATACTCATCACCAGGACGTTTTGAATACTCCCAGTTAAAATCACCTCCACCATCATTAGAAGTTCCTGTATATCGTTTATCACTTTCGTGTGTTTCAGCTCTGTCAAAGTTTACAACCAGAATGGCATCCAACGGAGAACAGTCCTCGCGTAACATGCTTTGAAAACAAAGAAAATCATTAAACTTTTGCTTCGATACAAAGAAATCTTTTCCTGCTGTAATATCAGTAAATCCTAGAGCATTGCGAATGCAGAATTTCATGGTCGGACATTTTGACAAAATGCTTTCTATGGCCGGGCCCCAGGTAGAGACACAGAAGGCATGTTTTTGAAACGTCATAAGTCTGCATGACCAAAATAATAATCAATGACTAGAAATATAGTTAGTCGTTGGGCTCACTTACACTTCCAGTATTCCACGATCTATATAAGCATCAATGAATTCATTAAAACGTGTGGTTTGTAATATAAAATTGGTCACGGAGGTCTTTACAAGATTGGATAGCGATTTTAGCGCGCGTTTCATAGAAGATATAATAAAATTTTTCAATAACCCCTCACGAACGGGTTCTTCATCAATCAAAGTGCAAAGACAACGGAATATATTGTTAACCAAAATGGAATGAGCAAATCCGTACTGTAAAAATAAAATTTGTAATAGAAAACTTGGGTAAACTGGAGTGCCTCGGCCACTTACCATCAACATCAGTGCAATTTGTTCTGTTAGTGGACGATTTTCTCCGAGTCGGGCGCGATATTCATCATTTTGTGCTAGGCTCTCTATTATTGCGAGTAAGGCCAGAATAATGTCTATGGATAAAGCGGCTATGCCCTGCTTGATAATAAGAGTCAGCACATTTGGTATATCCAAGCTCATAAGTTCCTCTGCTGTTTCCCGATATGCAAGAGTTAACAAATGGCCTATTATTTCTCCAGTTTGTTCTCGTGCTTTTATGATCCCTGCCGGGGATTTGAACATCTTCATCAACTTAACTAATGCACCATTTTCATACTGTGTCAGAAAATAGCGTAATGCCTCCGGATATTTGATTATGCGATTGAGTCCGGTTATGACGTGGCTAGGCGGAGCCGGTTCAGATTCCATGAGACAGGTCGCAAACATGTGTGTAATATCTGCATTAAACATTCGCGATAAATATCGCTCGTACTTGGCTGCTTCGGCAAATATGGACATTATGGAACAACGTAATTCCATGGGATACAGATCAAAATCGTGTTTTATGCACTCGAGTAACTTCTCGAAGAAATTTTGTTCGAAAAATATTTTGCCCATTTTTTCAGTGCTCAATGCGGTGGTCAAAACTTCAATAGTAAAGACGTTATCTTCAGCCTGTGGATCACTGCATATGGATTCTACCAGTTGCTTTATGATGAAAGCGCAGCGCTGTAGTGACTCAAAAACGGACTCATCTCCGGTATCCGACAGTAAAAGTTTTAATATTTTCAATGAAGCCTGAACTATTACATTGAACTCGCTCGTCAATTCACAAATAACACGCTCGATAGGAAAGTTTTCCGTTGTAGTGAATTTTAACACTTCCTCGGAGTTTTGCACCTGCAGGATCCTAAACAGTATTTCTAGAGTGTGTTGAACAACATCAGGATTTTCCGTTGTGATGAAAACGTTTATCAACTTTTCTAGGAAATCTGTTTCCTTTTGTATGCTCATTGCAACTTGGGGATCACGTAGACACATATTTACAACATACGTTATGTACTCAAGGCAAAACTCGTCGTTTTCGTCTAAATAAAATTTGTACATCAGTTCCAGAATACGGTTAGTTTTGTCCAGCTCAAGTTCACTCATATCGGTAACATCCATCAGGCAGGTCATCAGATACAAGGAGAAGCGCTTTATGAGAATGCTTTCTGCATTGTTGAAAAACTTTTTCTCTAGAAGCACATCTAAAAGATTATTCTCCTTAATTTCCATAATGTTGTTGGCTGCGCGGCGCACATAGATAGTTATATGATTGAAAACTGAAGCAAGTACATATTCTTCCTCGGAATGGAGCAATAGAAATGCAGTCTGCACGTTTTTTATGCAAATATTTAAATCGGGAAAGGTTCTATCCTCTGTTTTGGTACGGTCTGGATATGAACTACGCGGCTTATAAAATACTGGGTTTGCTTTTGCCATTTTTAAGTAATATTATTTCTAGCTCGTGTTGTTTGTAATGACTGAAAGAGCTGAGTAAATATTTTTGATTACTAAGTTTATTTATTTTTTCAAACAGTAAACAAAATGTAGAATAGTATTTTATACCAAGCTGAGCACTATATTCTTCTGATGATGCTTTTTGAAAGGATTTTGTGATCTATTGAAATTTTTTATGCACTACAAAAAGCTTGCAATTACTTTGGAAACAGCTTAATCACTGAGGGCCTTCGGATCTGTATTTACCAACACGTCATGAGACAATAATACTACTGTACCCAATTCCTACACAACAATCTACCACTCTCCTACCCACCCACATCTCACACCTGGGAAGGGCTAAGGAGTCAACCGAACCGTGTCGATTCATCAAAAATAGTTCAGTCGGAGACAAGTGGAGAACGCCGGTTCTAACAAACGTTAGAAAAGCTACTGAAAACCCACATTAGAAATACGATACTAAAGCCGACGCTCAATTACGAAGCTATCGCATGTCACGAGAGCATTTACTACAGCAGCATTAAAAGTCATTATAGTATTAACACCACTTCGTATCGTTATAAGGCCTCAAAGGATAATAATTGCTAGAGACGCCTACGAACTGGCAAAATGTGGTCCATCAATCCTGTTACCCAGAAATGAGATGACAGCAGAGTACCACATTGAATGCAATTTTTATCACCATTATGAGTAACAAAGATGGCGTACGTTAAAGTAGGGCGCGGACGACTTTGGCATACCCTGTACCACTAGCCTGCAATAAAATCCGGTATATTGCATAAGAACACCAAAATACATTTGATTGCCAAATTAGGTTACGATACCTTCATAAACAACCAAAAACAAAAAATGTTTTTTTGACCGATCGTTCCTATTGGAGCTATATGATATAGTCAACCGATTTTAATCAAATTTTGTACAGTGCTTACAATATCTTCACAAAGAAACGAAACCCAACAAATTTTGTACAAAAAACGTTTTGTTGACCGATCGGCCCTATGGGAGCTACATGATATAGTCAACCGATTTCGATGAAATTTGGTACAGGGAGCTATAAAAAACTCGCGAGCGCCGATTACGGTTACGATATCTTCATAAACAAACGAATTATTTATCTAAAACTTTTTGTTTTTTTCGAGATCCTCTGAAACACCTCTATGGGAGCTATATAATGTAACCCCGATATCAAAAAATAATATAAACTTGACTCCTATGGAATAATAAGGGATCTAATCTGAAAGTTTGGTTGCTCTAGCTCTTACCATCTCTGAGATCTAGGCGTTCATACGGACGGACAGACAGACAGACGGACGGACGGACAGACGGACATCGGTATATCGACTTCTCTAGTTACCCTGATCATACTTTAGGTAACTTTGGGGGGTCTCCGACATTTCCTTCTGTATGTTACATACATTTTCGGCTTGCACAAACTTAATATACCCTTTGTACCATACGGTACAGGGTATAACAAGAATTGGATCACGTTAGAGGAGATACAGCCTATGGAAAGACACAGCATTCTATGGTATAAGGATCGATGTTTGACTAAAGAAGGCATCGAACTGGGAGTCGCGGCACTCATGGCGCGACTGTCAGAAGCTCTGGGTATACACACCAGCATATTTCAGGCAAAAGTA
The DNA here is from genome assembly GCA_949987675.1 of Chymomyza fuscimana. Taxonomy (NCBI): domain Eukaryota; kingdom Metazoa; phylum Arthropoda; class Insecta; order Diptera; family Drosophilidae; genus Chymomyza; species Chymomyza fuscimana. The sequence continues at coordinate 71,339,286 of OX465089.1, forward strand.
TGTGCTAAAGGTCGATATGTGGGCATTAATCTAAATACAAAGCATAATGACAGAGACGTCGCTAATTGGTTCGGGAAGCCAGAGCCAAACTCAACCATCTAGGATAATGGAAAAGACAGATCCCAGGACGGAAGAACATTAACGGGAACGGAGCAGCTGATGATGGCATTGGCAGGCACACTACCAGATAGCTGCTAAAAGAAGAGTAAATGTTCAGACGAGAAACGAGCTGGATCGTCATCGCGGCTCACGGCAAGCCAAGCAACTCCTCCTCTATTTCCCTACGCTGCTGACTTGTTTACTAACGGGACCCTGCAGACTCAGGAAACATCTCAGGACTATTGGAATCTTGAATTGGAACACATGTAGGATTTGTGGAACTGAGGAGAAAACCTCCCAACACATACTTGCAGAGTGTGACGCTTTGCCAGGAGAAGGATATCCCCCTTCTTGTATATTGGGCTAGTTTAAGTGCTAAGGGACCAGTAGGGAGTACAATGGAGCCCCAAAAATATTGTTATTTAAGGGCAGTGATCATTTTTGGTTGTCCTGCTCAGCCAGAAGTTCTTTTTAAGAGAGAGTCCCTTATTTTCTTCTATGAATACATTAATTTAAATTCTTCGAAAAAAGAAGTGTGCTTATGGCCTCTCGATAGTCAACAAGTGCTACTTTTCTCTTAACCTGCAAAATGATTGCAATATTTGTATTTTCCAAAAATTTTTTATATTTCAAGCTTAAAAGATTGAAAAATTGTTGGTTTATATGATATTTTTTTCGTGCTTCTTAGCGGTTAGGCCCAGATCCATACTAAAACAGCAGGAAGCTTTGTGGCTCGTGGGCTACTTAAAAATACTGACACAACATCTTTTTGATATTTATAAATCCTGCACCCTGCACTTTATAATACCTAAATGGAAACTTTTAATAGTAACACCTAAAAGGAAACTAGTAGGACCCCAGACCATGTTTGTCTGTCTGTCCATCCGTATGACAGAAAGAGCAAAGATCAAGAAATTTCATCGCAATGTGAAGATTACTTTCTAGTTCTTTACTTGCATGCAGTTTCTTGATATTTCTTAATAGGATTTTGAGCATTACTTTTAGCAATATTCTTTTTATCCCAAACCAATTAGTCGGTGTACATTTTACTAAAATCAGTTGGGAATATCGGATGTTATACCAAAATTAAAATAGCCAAAGTTTGCTTTATTTTTGTAATTTTTAAGTTTTGCTTAAAGCTAGCCATTTAAATTTACAGAGTAAGATCAATTTAGTGGTTTTACTGTTTTACAAATTTTACTCACAAAAAAAAGCTTAAACGGGTTGTAATTATATAGAACGCCTTCCTCAATATGTCTCATTACCAGAAATCCCATTAAAAAAAATACACAGCCTAACCATAATACATTAAGTTTTCAAATTTTTACATGGTGTGAGTCGTACTCAACGCCATGGGACACTTTGAAATTTTTAATTAAGGTAAACGAAATCACAAAGTCACCAAAGCAATCATAACAAAACTTTTTCTTATAATTGAAATTTGTATTGAAAGTGTGTCCTGGTCCTTGTCAGTGGAGATTTTTCCCAATTTGTGACGCTAAACACGTGCTGTGCGGCTAAGAAAATGGCTTGCGATAAAAGACAGATTTGTAATAGTAGCTAACTGAGCAATGTGAGCGGGTTGCGATTGAGTATGGGTCTCTAAAAAGATTGTGATGGTCGACCATTAAGACGTTAGACAGCTTTCAGCAGCGGCTCAAGCACACACCCCGAAACACACCCTTAATGAGTCGAAATGAAAATACTCACATGGCTTTCAAAACTTGGTGTAGGAGGCACAGGTTAAGTCAGTAACCTCTAAGAGCAAGGCAAGTCAACCCGATGAGCACAGCAAAGTAATAGTGGTTGAGCATCAGTCGCTGTTCGTGAACGAAAAAATAGCTATAACAATGTGCCAAGATTCACACCAAACCCATTAAAGAGTTGCCCAACAAAAGAAACAAAAACATATAGTAATCGGGACAATAATACAAGTACACACATATATGAGCCGGACCGTGTGCACTATACGTAAGAGATTTATCAGAGAGTGAGAGAGATCTGCTTGTGGCAGCCACACTCTGTGCAACAACAAATGGAATCAAATCGCAATAAAACTTAACGAAATCCCCTTAATGCGAAATGTAAACAAAATGGGCACGTGACTCGCAGGCGGGCGAAGTTGCATTAAGAGCGGTGGCATGGGACAAGAAATATGCAATGGTTCGAATGGCTAGACGGTCAGCAGACAGCTGGAGACACATGACAGTACGCAGATTGTTGCACGGTTATTTCGAATACCACTGCTTATACGCTCTTAGGCTGCAGTTGGTAGCAGTCTGCAAAATTTGTTAAATTTATATACTACTTTTGCTCTACGTACAGTGGTCGGAAGAAAAAAATTTAAATGAAAAAAATTTATAGCCCCCAATTATAATATGTTTTTCAGTAAGGAGCTCCGCAATATATTCACTTCAATTGCCAACCCCAGTCCCGCAAGCTTTATTTATTTTAGGACATTCCGAGTATAATATCAGGTGTAAGAACTTTTGTTAATTTCCAAAGTGTTCATCCAAGTATGAACTCTACAGTTTGCGAGCGCATTTTTTCGAGTTCGTTCCCCATTAGGCAGAATCGCGTCTGTATAGTTGTCACGGAAAATGCAAGATTTAGAGACAGATTTTGAACTTGCTGCGGCCTCACATTTTTTTGAGCTAAATATACCATTTCGACCACAGTGCGAAGCCATAAATTATGAATTGCTCACACATGGCTGAGCTGCATTGGAACCAAGTGCAGATTGTAAGTGCTGTAAGAGCTATGAATGGCTGTCAAATCGTAGTTCTTGCATTGTAGATTTCCAATTCCAATATTTAAGCAAACGTAGAAGTGTGCCATAACATGAAAGATGAATCTAGTGCATTTAGATACTGGACTCCTTGGCCACAAACTGCAACAAGAATAACTGGCGATTGCCAGCATTTTCATTTCTTGGGCTCTCAACGCTTGTCGAACGATTTGTTGCCACATTTTGGGCATTTACGTTTTTGTTGCTCTGGCCCGGAAGGCTTGGGAGGCTGCATTGTTGGCCTTTTGCAGTTATCATTCTATTAGTTTTGGCTTGCAGTCAAGTCTTGTAACCAACTCACGTACTTTGATAACATTTTTCATCGTGTTAATTACTTTCTAAAATCGGAAGTATTTTATTTTCTTGTTTGGCCATAATAGTAACGCCGGGTGATGACCTGCTAAAGGGCGCACATGTTCCACATTAGCAATGAGCCAACTGCCTGCTCCTTCCTACATAGATATATTACTTTTTATTTGGCTTCCTTTAATAGTCCCTGTAGGCACCTTTTTATAATTTCTTCGCAATAGGACACGACATAATCAAACACTCTTTTACCACGCTTTTGAATTGGATAGCGTCATTAGTCATACCTTAGTGATTACGGTTTAGTCACATGAAACCAATTGGAAAGGATCATCACTGGGTCCTGCCATTCTTAATTTACAAATGAATCATTCGCAATATTCCAGCTACCAGCAAGTAGCTACCATGTAGATACAGAGTATATTTAACCTTCCTGCTGGGTATGAGAACTGTCTGACAGTCCAATGGCGTCAATTCGTCATGGGACTTCCTGCACTTCCAATAAACGCCTACTGGTATTTGATTTATCTAATGTTGATCTTGACTCAGTATGTTCGTTGTCAATATCGTCTAGCTCTATAACTTCCGACACTTCCATTAAATTATGGCTGTTATCGCTATTGTCATCGTTTAGAACTATTACCTATAGTATATATCTGTGGTCGGCAAAACTTATACAAACAAACATTTCCTTGTGTGAGTAAGCAGCGCAGTAGGCAATAGCGCACAAGAGAGTAAGAACCGCAATCAAGCAAAAACGAGAGAGAGAATTCACACACTTGAACGGTGCATGAGCCGACTGCGCTGCGGCAGATTTTGATGGCCTATCCTCACGAGTTATGTAAATTGAGAGACTGCCCACCACTGGTAAATATAGTCCACAGACTTAGTACCGCTGACTGGATTGGGAATACGACGTTGAACGAATTTTGAAAAGCTGTAATCGACTCTCTGTGCACTCCATCCTTATGGGTTCCGAATTTTTGCGAATTTTTGAACGGGTTCATTCGAAAACCTCTTCGATCTTAAATTGTTTTCGGCTCTAGGCCTACTCATGCCGCTATCGTCTTTTGTTATAGTTGGAAAATAGAGCTTTAGACGAAAACGTATTTTTCTATAGTTTGTCCTTTACTTACTTCGTAAACTAATCGAGCCTTGTTTCACTTTAGTTGGGTGAAATTCCCAAAAAAGTATTTTAATAATATAAACGGTTTGGTGGCATAGGGTGACTTTTTGTAAACATATCAGCGTTTCTTTGTTTATTTGGCTGACGTGAGTCTTAATAAAAAACTTGGTGGCTGCAGCTTGTTTTTTAACAAAACAAAGTAGAATTTGGGTGGAGTACGTTGGAAAGGGTATTTAATTGTGAAGGTGATGTTTGTCTAGCTCATTAAGTCTCCGCCATCCAGGACGAACGAACAGACAGACAAGCCTAAATCTACTAGGCTGTTTATACTAAATTTACAGGCGTACTATGAAAATGACCGTTCTGTGAAAAAAGCATAGCTGAGGCCGGTGTTAATCCTTCGCCAGAATTACACATTGCTAGGACCACTTTGCGTCGAATTTTGCATGTTGATCTGCATCACACGCTTACAAGATCAGTGTCGGCTATTAAGTCAAAATAAAATCCATCGAATATTACGATTTTCGCATGCGGCCCTGTAGAGCTCAGCCCCGGTGGCCATTTGGGCGATATTATTTTTCATACATAAATGAGTAGTTTAAAACTTGCATTTGGTATATACATTTGCGCAATTTTTGTGGAAAATATAAAATGCAATTAACAAACAAACCAACAGATAGCCCACCCTATACTTTATTATGTCAGATATGTCTCCTTCAAACCATATATATTTCTACGTCAATTGTCTCTTCAATACAGTATATAATATGTTTTGTTTTAGAGTGTTAGAATAGTAAAATCTTAATAGATTGTTGAAACAGTCTCGTCAGGAATTAATCAGAAAATTATTGTAATTATTAGAACAAAAAGAAAGCATATAATTAAATATATGTCAATCTCAAAATGGCTACAAAAGCCTGGCAAAAGATTATTCACTCATCTTATGGACCACAGCCCTTAAGAGGTCATAATAATGAAAGAAGCCATAAACTGTCGCCGTCGAGTAACTTTTGTGGCTCGGAAAATGACCAACAAACATAAGTTGCACTAGAAAAAGAAGGCTCTATCAAAAGTCAGCCAAAGCGCAGGACAAAGAAAAAGTTCTATTTCTTTCCGCATAACCAAGTTCGAGGCTTTTATTGCTATGGAAGTAATTTTGCTCCTTGTATAGTCTCGCTGCCAAAACAGCTCCAAATTTGTCCGATTTGTTGCATGGGTCTAGACACCACTTTAGCCGCCTGAGTTGGGGCAGATGTACGATAACTATGGGGAGCACGCTGCGCCTTTGTACTAAAGTAAATGAAGCGTGACGCTTTGTTTTCCTTTGATTTAGTTTTATGAGTCTACATCGGATGTAATTGAATTATGCAAGTTGGCGCCAACTCGCAACGGCAGACGCCTTTATTAGCATTCGATCATAAAGTTCGGGGCAGGGGATGATGCCACCGATGATGATGCCGATGACGACGATGATGGCTGAAGTGGATGCTGTTGCTGTAGCCGGCATGCGTCGTGTTGCACAGAATGGCTGCTGCTTAGTACTATGTAGTATATACTATGCCAGTGTGTCTATGTGGGTTTTGCTTGGAGTAAGGACACAAACATGGTTACGCTTTTTAGCAGTGATATTTGAATTTTAGATGTTCGTTCACACACAACGCGCAATCAAATGACTTGGAAAATATGTCTGCGGCTGCCCCACCGCCACAAACAACAAGAGGAGTCCTCGTATCGACATACTTTCTAAAGGCACAATCAATGAACACTAACAAATTTTCATAACTTAATAAAGCGCAACATTTACTGATAAGCAGCTCAGACACCCCGCCAACCGCTAACCAGTCAACCAGGCGACTCTATGAATGAACGATGAGCTATGACTACCATAAATGTTAAAGTTGATGAGCTTCCAAATCGATTCAGTAAAGAAAGGAGCATAAATAGATGCAAGTGCACAGCCTTATTGACTCGAACTGATGCTTAGCTGGGAGCTGTAATCGAATTCTAAACTAAAGCCCTGAATCCTGAACATGAGTCTGCTTTTAGGTCAAATGTCTCTGGAGTACTGGGTGGCACAAAAATCGATTTGTCAGAGAGTAGAGAAATGTCAACTGCAGGGTTTGAATGGTTTTCATTTCAGTTTTATGCATCAAACGCCACTGTTATAATTAATATGACAGTTGCCATGGTGGTTATAGCAGGTGAGGGATGTAGTTGGTGAATGGACGAATCTGTCATTTTTCTGCTAGTTGCGTGTATCAAATGTGCAATGAAAAGCCACCCCATAACACTATGGAATCCATTCGTTCCAAGCATACACCAGTAACAAGCTCTTAGACAAATCGACAAGCAGCAACTTCAGTACTTCAGGCAGTCAGAGCAATAGCAACCACAGACAGCCTTCTCCTGTGGCTTCCAATTACAGATTCATGAACTGTCAGCCACATTGCGTTTAACGCTGAATGCTCTGGTAGGGATTTGAGGGAGTTTGCTGCTGGAGTGTTGCTTATCCTGAGTTTAAAACTGAAACCATTGACAAATTGAAATCAAAAGCAATCAGATTGCATTGATATGTATCTCGGCAATAGCTCGTGTGTCCACAAGTGGCGCACTGCAGCCCAAACAAACTCTACACCGGAGCTGTAGGAGTTTGTAGTGGGAATACCTAGGCAACTGCAAGCCTGTCTGTTGTCTATGAGTTGTTGAACATGGGCTAAGCTGTGTAACTAGTGGACAGACATCGGATGCATTTGTATGTAGGCTTACACGACTATAAGACTGATTCCAATCAGAGCCCTGAGGCATAACCGGCTGGGCAAGTTTGCACAGCAATTTTACTCTATTCGACAAGTGCATGGAACAATGGTAGTGCATCAGGGATAATAGGTGGGAATTTCAGCCGTGACGCCTAGTCTGGACTCTCATCTACTCATATTTCTCAACTCGTTCAAGTTCATGCTGTAAAGTTGCCCAAAAATGCTCACGTCCCAGATACGTGACTGAAATTTTTGCCATAAATACGGAAAAAATAAAAATATGATAATAAGGCGGTAGAGCAATAAGGAAATTACTCAGTTCGCAACTCGGTCGATGCAGTAATCGAGTTGCAATACTTTTTGCCTAACAAACTTTGAAGTAAGCCTTTGAAAAACACATCCACCAGCTGAATTCAAAGCAGAAAAGTTGAGGTAGTATAAACATAAATTCTTCATTCCCAGACAATGGTTCATTGGGTTAGTGGGGAAACTTTATGGCTGGTGTGGCCTCTTCTATGCAGTGACGACTACTCCACTGTCATTCAGAAGTTTGCTCCATTCAAGCAGTTGCCTATTTAGCCATTCTTTCACTACTCCTTGTTTCATTCAGTAAAAGAAACCCAAAAGAAAAGGAAACCAAACACAAGAGAGTTGCACTACTGCGTGGTCAGTAATAATTAGGCTAGCTTTTAGGGTTTTATGGGTTAAACGATTAACGTAAAAATTTAAGGAAAGTAAAGGTTTTTACGACTTTACGTGGAGGAGCGACTCGTAAACACTTTCACGCTGACCTGGTCACTAAAGCGCACCGGCATTTACTGGTATTGCTAAATGGGACACTCCAGCTGTAAAATATGTCCTCCCATAGCCAGAAGTATTGATTGCCTACATGGTTTTGCCAAATATCAAAGAAATAAGCCAATCCAAACAGTTTTGGCCTAATTCGAAAAGAAACTGAGTTATGCGTGGAATGTTTATTCTAGCGTATAAATAGCCAAAGGGAGCAGTCGTGGTCATGCATAAATCGATAGGTTAAATTAATGTTTGTCTATAAGTCCTGGGCATGATAAATGGCTCATAAAGCAAACTATTAACATATGAAAAAGATATTTGTGTGCCTAGAGAAATATACCCTTGCGTCAACTCTGCAGTCAGTCACATGTATCTTCAATAAGGGGCCCAATGCTAATGGATTCATTAAGCTGGATGGGAGCCAGCATAATTGCCACTTGTCACTGACTCTGGCAAAGTATTTATGCCGTTTTTGAGTTTCATTTGCTGCTTTTAAGTTTAACGTTATGAGTCCCAGGCGCACAGTAGACTCTCTCACTCCAAAAACATTTACATTCACATCTCTGAACTGCTGATTTATCCAGTTCGCTTTAAGTCGAATGGAGTTGAGCAACTGCCCCATAATCAAGAACGTGTACGGTGATGGTGGGTTACGTGGGTAAGTCGGGGGTAAAGTCTGTAATTGCTTAATTTGATTACGTGCCGCCATAAAAAGCAGAACAGGAAATTTGCCCACACAAAAACATACACACATACACGGAAGCTCAGCTACGAATACAAGGTCTGCACATGGTAATGAAGTTGTTTCGCTATATGGATGGATGAGTGTCGGTTTGATTCCCCGGTTGATGCTCCACTGTAATAAGCCCAACCCGATCATTACAAGCAACCCCTTTCTGTGCCTTTAAAGTGTATTGCCGAACAACTTAGTTTATGTTTTTGGCTGAACCTTTTGGCCATAATGTCGCCAGTGAATTTTGCAACTAACAACAAGAGGAGCAACAATGGCGTCAAAGGCATATGAAATGGGAAACCGTTCGGTTCGGGCGATAATTAGAAGCGCCCAGTGCACGCTCAATTAGAAGCTTGTAAGCATTACACCGTGCTTACCCCGTGCTCTGAACTTTTAGTCGATAGGAAAACATGAACATATAAACACTAACACACACAAAGTTGCTAAAATGGATGCAACGGCAGGGAAAATGGCGTTGAAGGCAAACACGCGAGTCTGCCGAAGAACTCCATTGACTGAGGCGGCGTGAATGAGGCTATAGAAGCGTGGGAGGGTAGGGGCTGCCAAGGCTTGAATGTCTTAATTAACTGTTAGCTGCACTCAGCGAAATCAACAGGGCATAACCAGTGGCGTAGGGTTAGGCCCATGCAGAAGGACATGGACGTCGCAATAAGGAATCAAATCCTTTTTGGGGTTTTCCTATTGCTTTGAGTAAATTTTTGAGGATGAGAAGGATTTCCTTCCACGGTAGCATGTGAAATTGAGTTGAACTATTCACATTTCATACACATCTAAAAATCTGGAAAAAGTGTAAAGATTTCGACTTTGCTTCACTTGCTCCCCCTATTAAAAATTTCATTGCGCTGTCTCTGCAGGTTGTTTTATGAGGGATTCACTTTAAATTGTTGTTGCTACTGCACGGTTGCTTCCGTTGTTGCACTAAATAATGACTCCATGTTGACGCGGTGGCGAACGTGTACTGAGTGCAGGCACTGGGAGGAGATGGGTGAAGCTGTCGCGCCTCATATTTATGATTTGCAATTATTTTACAGCGAGGCGGCGTGTCGTTTGGATAGGATCCTCTTATCTGATTTAGGATACACGAAGTGTGCATAAATGTAATCCGCCATCACTCACACCCACACACACACAGCCATATCTCATGCGCCACTTTTTACGCCCATTTTTATTTAGTCACACACACGCAGATACACACACACTCACACTCTGTTTTCTTTTTTGTTATTTGGCGCCAGACGAAAGTGTTCGCTAGACAAATGCCAAGTGCCATAGCACAGATATGGGAAGGGGTAAAATGGTGTAGAGTAGTCTTTGGGCATTGGATTGTTTGGTTAGCCTTACATGTCACTTGGCCATAAAAAAAGTTTATGTCTGACATGAGCCAAAAACAATTTGCATATTTTTCCACTGGATAACAACTTAATTTAGTATACAGAGTCCAACTAGCGACTGCGTAAGCGGAGTGAGCCTGTCTGGCGGTTTCAAATAGTGGCCCATGTGCAGTGACCCATTAAAGTATTTAACGTGTGCGTTTAACAATTTAAAAATTTAACCATTGTTTGTTTATGGAAACTAGACAAGGTACCGCCTAAAGTTTGTGAAAGTTTCTCAGTTCTCTGACTTTAAGTATTTTATTGTAAAACTTAATAAACTTTCCATAGCAACTCACTGAAAGCAATATTATTTGTTAAAAATTTGATTCTGTCAGGGTTGTACGCGACAATGGAATACTCTGCATAAGAATAATTAAATAGCGGCGCCAAGTTTTGTTTTGATACATTAAGTGGTAAGGGAATGAGTGTTTGTTTGCATAAAAAATAAGTTAAGCTGGTTTCGTAGTATTAGCGCAAGGAAATAAGGCAAACATAAAGAACTCGAAAAAATTGAAAACTTTTTTTTTTCTTCTCCTCTTAACTGGTCATAGCCCCTTCGTCGTGTTCTTGCATCCTCTATATTGAAAGTCTTGCACTCTGGAGGATCTTCATGCATACGCACAAAATGACCGAGCGTTCGGAGGTGCTGGATGTTTGTCAATGTCGTCGTCAGCTCGTCGTTCCATAGAGTGAGGTAATCATCACCATCAGCCACTTCCAGAATATCTGCATCAGACTGGACCCAAAAAAGGAATTTGTTTATTTATGTTTATACACAATACATCATCACATCGTATGATTTTTTGATAATCATTAAATATGCTGACGTCATAATGTTTTGTATACAGCGAAAAGTATGGTAAACATTTTTTTCTTACACATTGGACATTTTAGCCAAGAATACGTTTAGGTTAAAATTGAACCTCAATTGTCTTTGTCACTATCATGATTTGGTTAAATATATTTAAATATGATTTTAGAAGAGTTCTTTAAAAATTGTGATCATTTCGCGCTACATGATCGATATATTTACAAAAAATCTAAATTCGTTGTTCGCATAGTTTCTTATATATTTCAACGCATTGAGTCCGGATTTGCTATCAGAATTTGGCCAAAGGGTCTTGGTGTTACCTAACCTTAATAAACCTTCAAATCAAATTATTTTGGAGGCTACTACATTTTTTTTTTAAATCGGTTTCGGAAAACCATATAAAATCTCGAAAAAAAGAGTTGTTTTTGAAGTTATCATATCACAGCTACAGGAAAAAATTTATATATATATATTTTTGCAATCACTGAATCCGTACCCGAACAACCCCAGCACATCTGGATTCTGAAATAACCTCTAAAGCCCCCCAAAAACGAGATATATATTTTGGAGCTATCTCAAAATCCTGACGTGCTATACATTTTTTTTTGTGAGCCTGAGCTATTTTTTAATGTGAAAATCTGTCTGTTTGTAGTAGGCATACTAAAGAACCACACCAGAAGGGAAAGCAGAGCAGTATTTTGGTCGCTAAGGTAAGCGAGCAGGGGGCTGTTCCACCTAGTTATTTTAAAACTTTAATCCAGTCGGGGTTATAAGCTTTGCTTTGTTGTGGTATTGGTGTAAATTGCTAAATTCGTATCCGGTAGAACAGGAGCAGATATCCATACGATTTCCCAAACTCGACCTGCATACGAAAAATTCGTATCTTTAGATTTGCTTTTTTTATTTCCTTGACGTATAAATTTATAAGTATAAACGGATATACGATAATATCACATCAATGCCGATCATTATTGCTAAAGGAAATTATGATCAGCCACTAATCTATAATATCCTCCTAAAGGGTATACAAATAGCTCATTGTTTGAAGCTGCGCTCCACTGAAATGCAATTTATTTGCTGTCGCGGGCATTAGGAGCGCTGCGCTGGCTTTTGACTGACGCCATATTTTCTGCCACATTTGCAATATTCGTTTTACGGGATGGCGTCGTTTTATGGCGTATTGCCGGATGGCGTCCTATGCTCCTTAGGCTGCCTGCCACGCCCCTAGCTGTATTCGTACGCCTGCTGCAGCGCTTTCATTTTTCAAAACTGTCAGATGCGTATTTTTCAAATTTTTTTTAACACTTGCTCAAAGTCTCTTGCTCATTGGAACTGGAGTTGCCGTTGCTGCTTCTTCTCGAACTTCCGCTCTGTTTTCTTGAGCTTTTGTGTGATTGCCTTTGCCTGTACTTTGTGCTGCTCAGCCAGCGAGGTGTGGAGTTAATGGTTACACAAGAATAGCTTTCACTTCTTGGCGCTTTAATTACACAGAAAAGCAACAACTGCAGGAGCACAGGGTGGAGAAGGGTACGTGGGACGCGATGGCATTGCACGCAACTTCTATAAAAGCGCACCCCCAGGCAGCCGAATTATGCAGCATTTTTCATTAAAGTGGCATGCGGCACCAAAGACCAGGGTGCTGGCAACGGAAGTGCGGCGGAAGTAACAGCAAGGATGTCGAAAAAGCCGTAAACCTTTGTGCGCGGGCGGATGGATAGATGGATGGATGGATTTGTGCGGTTCCGAGCAGGTTCACTGGATTTTGTGTTTGGCTGTGAATTAGCATAATCAACATGAAAAGGCGGCACTCTCAAATGCTTTGCTGCAGATGGAAAAGGCGACTGACTCAACTAAGACTGGGCAATGCGTTGGCCCAGCTGTGTGCTTCTGGCAGCGCATTTTCCTTTTGGTCGAGTTTCAAGTTCCCCGCTCCCCTATAATTACAGAGCATTGCACAAATGATGAGCTGGCAAATTTTCCAGCTATATGAGTATATGAGTAAGTATATATGAGTCTGCATGTAGTCAAAGTACATGCTGTGGGCGTGCCACTTAGAGGAAAATGACTAAGGAATTGCGGAATTGGCCCGAAGCACCAAGCCAGACAAAGTGATTAGTATTTTCTAGAGTAACATAGCCCAGATGTCTGGGGGCTTGCTCAAATTGAGATGAACTTGAAATAAACTAGATGAAAATGCGCCATAGCATAACAAAGGAAATCATGAAGTGGAAATAATAACCGAGCTGAGTGCGCTTAGACAAGATTATGAACAATGAGTAAGTATAGCTCCATGAAAAATTGATTAAGATTCAAGAGTTTCTTTATAACAAAAATTCACTTGAGTAATGAAATATTAAATTTTTATTTTTTAGAGTGACGTTTTAAAAGTTTTTGTTTTGTAAAGCCGAAGCTGTGTGTTTACTCAATAGAAATTAGGGGGCTCCGCCTACTAATTGCTTTGATGACTATAATTTTTTAGTTAATGATGCTAATGCTACAGTCAAACCTGCCCGACTTTAATCTAATCTAACCAACACAGATCGCCGCTACATTTTGCACCACCCTATTTTGCAAAGTTAAGTCGATAGCTTGGGAACACCAGGAAGATGCCTTGGCAATGTTGACTTAACGGAACACGTTTAGACGACTCCATGCTCCGGTACAATCTCAAAAAGTATAAGAATATATTATATTTTAGTCTACATATCGATATGGGTCAGTGCTTCACAAAATGGTTTGTTTGGGGAGTGTGAATACCGAGTTGGCAGCGCTAACACGTGTGGAAATGAGAAAAATTTTCTCCGTGTGTTTAAAATTAAACTTTTACGATAATTTAATTTATGGACAAGTCCACTTTCGTGGCAATAAATGTTTAACCCTTGGACATAAGTGTTTAAATGATTACAATCAATTTAATGAATTAAATGACAAAAACAAAACCAAAAGTTGTGCAGTGACAGTGCTAATTTTTTTTTGAGACTCCGCTGACACTTGTCCTTATTGAGCAGTGTGTACACACTATTTGTTTGTGTTACCCATTGCTAGGTTCTAAGTGTGCACACATTATTCACAAAATATTAAAAAAACAAGAAAAACAAAATAGACCATAAAAAATTAATTCAATCAACTCATCTGCAAGCCGGAGTTCTAATCTGTGCCACTAGTGGCCAGCCTCTGCAATGGAGCAGCTGAAGGCTCCCGCTTGTGATGACACCGAATCTTCATCTCACATGCAGGTAGATGATAATCTTGCTTGTTTGAGAAAGCGGAAGTATGCCAGCTCGCCTAAAGCCACCTTAACCAAATCTGCGCGCAACAACAACAATTACTATGCGATTCTTGATAACGAGTGTGATCAAGATGTGCTTAAAAGCTTCGAAGCTCACGTGCATTCCAAAAGTTTTGCATCAGAATTTGCAACATCAGCCACACAACCAGGCTTGACATTAACATCATCATGTGTGACAACAACTTCATCAACATCATCTGCAGCCACTTCAGAAAATACGGCTTCTTCAGCAACGTTGTCTTCATCACCGATATCAACATCAGTTCCTTCTAAGACAGACCCGAAAAAGACGAAAACTATGTTCAACAAAAACATACCTCCAATAAATGTCTTCAACATAAAAGCAAGTCAAATCATCAACCTTGTTAAAGCAGGCTTAAAAATAACTCAGTTTAAAATTAAAGAACTTGGTCAAAACAAGATTGCCGTCTTTCTATCAAATCTTGATGACTACAGGAAGGTACGTTACTTAGAAAAAGCAAATGTAAAGTTCTTTTCTTATACACCGAAATGTTTAAAAACTAAAACTTATCTAATGAAAGGCCTTAGTGGCGACTCTGACACCAACGAGATCTTAAATGAGCTCACCAACTTCCAATCGGAAAACCTGAAATTCATCAAAGTTACTCAATTCTCAACAAAAACTCTTCCAATGTTTCTCGTACAAATAAGTTCTGAGAGCAGTGTTGCAGAACTTAAAGCCATTAAGACAATTTTCTACCACTGCATCAGATGGGAAATACTCCGCCGACCTGAAATACCCCAATGCAGGAACTGCCAAAGCTTTTTCCATAGCGCAGCTAACTGCAATCTAACCCCAAGATGCGTCAAATGCGGCGAGGCTCACCGAAGCGAGAACTGCACTCTTTCATCTGGACCTTTACCGGACAAGGAAAAACTCTTCTGCGCTATCTGCAAAAAACATGGCCACCCAGCTTCTTATAAGGGATGCGAGAAATATAGAGAGCTTCTACAGAAAATTAGACATAAGAAACAAAATTCCCAGAAAGTAGCTAATAATCCACCAAAAACAGTTAATATCTTTACTAGTCCTAACACTAGCTATGCCGATATATTGAAAGATCCATCATCATTGAATCCCAATATTCCCTCTACAAATAATCAAAATAATACATGTCTTCTTGAAATCAAAAATTCATTACTAGCCTTAAGCAAACAAATTTCGCATCTCCAAAACCAAATTGATTTTCACTCAGCAAGAGTAGATACCATTTGTAATATTATAGACTCAGAATGATCTCAAACCATCAAACTCTACACTCTCCTAATAACACATTAAACATAATTTCTCTTAATATTAATTCTTTAATATCCATAAGCAGAAGACTAGAGCTAAACAAATTCCTAAGGGACAATAGTCCGGATTTACTTCTTTTAAATGAAACTAAACTAAACCCAAGACACAATCTATCATTTGAAGGCTATACACTCATCCGAAAAGACAGACTTTGCTCTATTATGGGAGGCGGCACCGCCATACTCATTAGCAACAAAATCAAATTTAACAAGTTTTCAAATAGCAAAATCGATAGTTTTTCTTATTTAGAAACCTGTATTGTAAAAGTCAATATGTGTGCAAACAACCTTCTGTATATAATAGCTGCATACTACCCAGCAGGCAATAATCATGATTTGTTCAAATCCGAACTCACATCTCTCTTCGAGTGTCTTAAATTAGAAAACCCAAACCATTACTATATTCTAGCAGGCGATCTTAACAGCAAACACACCGATTGGGGAAACGTGTGTGAAAATGCAAAAGGTAAGGCCTTAAGAGAATGGCTACGGTTAAATTTGTTAAAATTCAGAACCTCTTTTTATGCTTCTAACAGGCCATCCTTTCCAAAATCCAACTCTTACCTTGACGTATGCTTAGCAGACCATAGAATCGAGATCCTTCCTAGGAGCAACAGTTCAATAAACTGTCTCAATACTATTGATTATGACAGCGATCATCAAGCAATTCAGTTTTTGGCATCAAATCGGGATATCTTGAATGCGTTTAATTTACTCAATAACGATTCTCCAGCTATATTAGATTTCAAAAAGACAAACTGGGAAAAATTTAAAAGAAATCTGAATGGTTTACTTCATCAACAGTCCCCTATTCCAAACAATAGAAACTTATCAAACTCAGAAATTGACCTACATTTAATCAATCTAAATAAAATAGTTAACACTGCAATAGAGAAAAATGTTCCTAAAGTCAAATATAGCAGTACGCTTAAAATCCTAACAAACAACCCTACTGCAAAACTTTTACTCTTAGAAAAACGCAAAATTTTAACACTAATTAAACGTCATAATCGTTTAGAACTTTTTCTCACAGAAAACAGACTTAATTTAGCCAAAAAAAAACTTAAACTCATAAAGCAAATGTTAAATGCATTCATCAAAGACAGCCTCAACAAGCAGCTTAAGAAAAAACTTACTAACATTACACCAAGTTGCCCCTCGAAATTTTCTCAACTTAAACGATCATTTCTCAAGAGAAACAATAGCACAATCAATTATATAAATCTTCCTCCCGAGCTATCTAATCTCTTACAAGAAATAGACCTGGACCCTAATCACCTGCACATAGACTCCAATAATAACTATAGAATCAACAATGAAAGTAACATGGTCAACTTAGTCGGTCACTATTTTCAATCAATTCACTCTTCCAAACAGAACGATGGTGATAATCAAGTTCACACTTTCGTAGAAAGTTCCTTTAATAGCTTTTTACAAATTAAAAACGCATATGAAAGCTCAGACGGAACAATAATCATATTTAGCGAGGACAAAAAAGCGAATTATCTAACCGACGCTCAAGCGCAAAATTATTTCATCCAAGCCAACACGCTTTTAGATATATTCAAAAACATAAAAGGTAAATTATCTTCAGGGCTCGATCAAATCCCAAATATAGTTCTGAAAAATATCACATTTGAGTTAGTTTCTGAGTACTGCACAATTTTCAATAATATGCTAAACAATTCGTACTTCCCCGATCAATGGAAAACAGCTAAACTAATTGTTATTCCAAAAAAAAAATAAAGACAAAAACAATATTAAAAATCTCAGACCTATTAGCTTGCTTCCCAACATAAGTAAAATTTTTGAGATAATTATAAATATTAACATAAATAGATTTATTCGTGACACAAACTTAATTAGTAACAAACAGTATGGTTTCAAACACAAACACTCCACAGTTCACGCCATTACTTCCCTTGTATCTGAAATCAATTGGAACTGGAACAAAAAAAATGTAACAGGTGCCTGTTTCATCGACCTTGAAAAAGCGTTCGACAGTGTTTGGATCCAAGGCCTTTTGGTCAAATTAATTAGGTTTAACTTCCCCCTTCATCTTATCTTCCTTATTTACAATATGTTGTCTAACAAGTCTTTCAAGGTTCAAATGAACCAATCCTTAAGTTCAAAATCCTATTTAATACTAAATGGTTTGCAACAAGGGACGGTCAACGCGCCTACATTGTTTAACCTATTTATTTTAGATTTAATGAATAAAATGGATAATATAATTGCCTTTGCCGACGATATCGTCTCATTTCATTCTGGAAATACAGTCCAAGGCATAAATAACGGTCTACAGAGAAAGGTTGATTGTCTTGTGCACTACACAAAAAACTGGCATCTTACTATCAACTTCAGCAAATGTGAAAGCATTTTATTTAGGCCACCTGTTAAAAAATGTAGTCCCAGCATAAGGAAAAATTGGAAAAAATTTCGTATTAAAATCAATGAGTCTGGTGATCTGATGAAACAGGTGTGCACAGTGAAATATTTAGGAGTGTTATTGGATAAATTTCTGTATTTTAATGATCATATAAATAACCAACTCACGAAGACCTACAATGGCATGCTTGCCTACCAAAGGTTATTCTCATGCAGGTATCTAGAGAAACGCGTTAAAGTTATCATGTACTTGGCCTTAATAAGGCCCATTATAACATACGCTTCTCCGATATGGTTTAACATTTCACCATCACACATGGAAAAACTCAGGAGAATGGAACGAAAGATTTTGAGATCCTGCACATCTCTATTTAGAACGCCAGATAGCTCATACACCCATTATTATTCAAATCTAAAGCTATATAATACAGCTAAAATTTGCAGAATTGACGTTTTTATAATCGGTCTAATAAGAAAGCACATATTACGCTGCTTAAATGAAACAGAAAATAACGAAATTAGAGCACCTTTTTTTGAAAGTAGGGAATATTTTGAGCATTCGATAGAAAATGGATTCTCCCCCCCAGAAATTTTCATGTGCCTCGATGAAAAAGGGTATATTAATGACAATAATGGCATACCTATTATTTATCACATTCACAGAAGAGCAAACCAAAAAACATTAATGTCAAACATACTTACTCAAACAAATAAAAGATTTGACTCTCGTATAACTGAGATCGATAAAAAATATTCCATAGCCTGCTCCAAAGGATGCTGGTGGCTCACTCCCTATCCCATCTCCCAATTACCCCCTTAATCTTAAGTAGTTGTTTTTATATATAATACAAATATTACTATGCGTTGTTTTTTTATCTTTTTCAATGCAACCACACTTAAACACTTATGTACATATTTTAATCATTTAATTACCATTGTTATATATCTTTAAAAATTAGAATAATATATAAGAATTTTTGTCACGAGCGCTCGACTAGAGACTGTGATTAGTTTTATGTAATACCACTACATTTGTTTATTTATGTTTATACCAAACTTGTTTAATAAAAATAAACATGCAAAAAAAAAAAAAAAAAAAAAAAAAAAAATGGTTTGTTTGGATATAAATTTTTTTTTTTAAATAATTTAGATTTAAAATTTAAAAAAAATAAAAAGATTTTTCTATATTTTAGTCTATATGGGTTTTCGTACTGATATTATTCACTACTGCGGATTGTTTACAAGTCTTACAAATAACTTGTTTTAAGTACATAGCAGTAGTACGAAAAAGTTGCTCAAATTGGAATATTTTTATCTATAACTTAGGAATCTCGATTTTAGATTTTAATAAAATTTATTACCCACAGACGCGCAACAAAAATTGAAGTACTTTATTAAGGATTTCATGTTGTAACTAGTAGGATGCAAAGTACTATTGGATAAGGGGGCCCGAATGAATTGTTGTTTTTTTGATCATACCAACTTTGTCATAAAATGGAACAAAATGTCATAATGCAGCATAGATCTTTAATGAAAATTAAGTTTTTAGAACTCAATAGATAGAAGGTTTATGTTTCGGAATTTGCTCTGAATTCAATTCTTATTGGAATACCGCTTGTTCGATTTTTACAACTTCAGTCATACTTTGGGAAGAAAAAAAGATAGGTAAGTTTATACATTCAATAATATAAATATTTTTATATCCTGTACCATATGGTACAAAGGGTGTATGTATTAAGTTTGTGCAAGCCGAAAATGTAATTAACATACAAAAGGAGCCATCAGAGACCCCCAAAGTTACCTAAAGTATGATCAGGGAGACTAGGGAAGTCGATATAGCCATGTCCGTCTGTATGTTTGAACGCCTAGATCTCAGGGGATACAAGTTTATTTTATATTTTTGATATTGGTGATATATTTCTAAATGAATTTCTCTAATTCGTCTTCATTTATATTGGCAAAATTTTGGTAAAATGCCTTTCCTATAAACTGCACAAATATATTTAAGTTCAATATTCGATGGCGAATACCAAAGATCTTGACTTTAAGAACGTCTGATGGTTGTAATAGTGATTGAGGTTATATTATACTTGTAGTTTTTTTTACAATGCAATATTCTTGTTCACAAATACTTAGTTTGCAGCTAGTTGTTAGGTATTATACCAACAAAATATAAATCTTTATAGACTCCTGTATTTTTAATTATTTAAGTAGTTCTAGAATGGTCAATAAAGTTAATACAGTACAATAAAGAATACGCAAAGTTGCGCGAATAGCCTATTTGATATTTTTTTTTTTCTCTGCACCTATATGTTGGTACAAAAGGTATACTAGATTTGTGCGATGTATGTAACGGACAGAAGGAGGCGTGGCAGCCCCCAAGTCCATTACAGGGTATACAAATCCAATTGGAAAGTTCTTAGAAGAAATATGCAGGAATGTACTTTATTTTCTAGAAAAAAGGTATAGGGTATTACACTGTCGCCCAAATTTTTATTTTATTTTCTAATGAAAGTTTATGAAAAAATCTTTTTTATGATTTCTAAAATTTAATTAAATATTAAAGCAACTTTTTAAAGCATGCGAAGTCTTTTCAATTAAAGGAATCAGAGAGCTATAAGTATGAACGTCACTACAAGTGACTTAAACATGCTCCACTGGTTTTAGGGTTTGACTTCATTCAAATATTAATGAACATGCCAATACCTAAATCAATCCGTTGCACAACCATACTTGTTTGACTATGACCGCATGCCGCAACAGGCTTGATTGTCTACAGATTCTTTACAACCAATAAATTCAGGCTGCTGACTTCAAACACGGTTTAATGTAAAATTCAAGTTTATGATACGATACCTCCGCTGCAGATCTATAATAGGAATTATTGTATTTTATGTATAAGCCTCCTATATTAGTTATTTGAAAAAGATTGGATCGCATGCCTTTTAAAGCTTTATAACCCTCATCATAACGAATTTGGTTGCCAATTTCACTCTCATTAGGTTCTGTTCTAGCTGTTAGGCACGTTGCTTTCGCAAGCAAATTGGTGTATTGGCTCTTATATTAAACAATTCCAATTCCCAATAATTGAAAAAAAATGTATCTATTCTACAGACTTCTATTAAAGTTTCTTAACTCGGACCTAACTGTTTTTGTGTAGCTCTCTGCTCTGCAATCCTAAACTCTGTTTCTTCTCTGTGCAGCGTTCATAGCTTAAAATCTTTTCTGAGATGCGATATTGCTCTTGTAGCCTGACATCTACAGTTAGGCGCTGAAGTCAATTGGCGTAAATCCCGAGACCTAAACCCACGTCGAACACGTACTATGTATTGTGCTAGTGATTTATTATTATTTATTCTTTAAACTTCTTATCAATATTGTTTGCAATCTAATGTCACATTAGGTAAATACTTCAATATACCTGGTTTTACTTATATCTCTTAAAGTTTTCATCATGTCGTTAAAGCGTAATAAAAGTGAATCCGATATCATTTATAGTGTGGATTTAAACCGCGAAATTTTCTTACGAGGCAACGGGAATAGATTTCAAAATAAATCGGAAACTCGATCTGCCAGACTATTATGCGCATCTTTTGGTAAAACAGCTCCTTAGCTCTCAAGGTCTCTGAGATCCTTTCTATCATACTGACAGTCAGACAGACGGGCAGACGGAGAGACATGGCCATATCGACTCAGCTGTTGACGCTGATCAAAAATATATATAATTTATGGGCTCTACCAAGCCTCCCGTTACAAACATTTGCATGAACTTATTATACCCTTTGTACTTTTTAGTATAGGGTATAATAAAAATAAAAAATTTGTTTCGTCTGGGACTTGTACCAAAGACTTCATATTTTAGGGTATAGATACAATCTACAAATAAAAAAAATAGAAAAAAATATACCCCTACTGAAACTTAAACCAGGAAGTCGAATCAAAAACCTCTCTGCCAACTCAGCTACACTCATGTACGCTGCGATTACCTTATGTATGGTACTTACTATTATAAGAATCTTTGGTAACAATCGAAATATTTGGCAAATGTGCGGTCATGGTGAGACCAGTCTTTTCTATCTTGGGAAATTCACGGAATACCAACTACTTCCTCTTTTTAATTTTTTTGAACATTTATCGACCATTAGAGGTGCCATCACTAAAATAAGCATAACTTATATATAGGAGTTATCGATTTTTATTTGTTTTTTGCAATAAATTTACGCGCATAAAATGTAATCGATCCCATTTTTAAAAGAAGTTGGGATCACTTTTGAATATTAAATTTAAAAAAAAAAGATGGCGTACGGTAAAGTCGGGCGCGGACGACTTTGGGATACCCTGTACCACCACATTGCAATCAAGTCCGATATATTGCTTTCAAACTCCAAAAGATATTTCTTTGCCAAATAAACGAAACACAACGAATTTTGTACAAAACACGATTTTTTGACCGATTGGTCCTATGGGAGCTATATGATATAGTCAACCGATTTTGATCAAATTTGGTAAAGTGCTTGGGAACTCTTAAAAACTGATAAATGCCAAATTTGGTTATAATATCTTTACAAACAAACGAAACGCAACGAATTTTGTACAAAAAAGGATTTTTTGACCGATTGGTCCTATGGGAGCTATATGATATAGTCAACCGATTTTGATCAAATTTGGTACAGTGCTTGGGAACTCTAAAAAACTCCTTAACGCCAAATTTGGTTACAATATCTTCAAATCAAACGAAACACAACGAATTTTGTACATAAAACAAATTTTCGACCGATTGGTCCTATGGGAGCTATATGATATAGTCAACCGATTTTGATAAAATTTGGTACAGTGCTGGGGGTTTCTAAAAAACTTCCGATTGCCAAATTTGGTTATGATATCTTCATAAACAAACGAATTATCCATCTAAAACTTTTGCTTTTTTTCGAGGTCCTCTAAAACACCCCTATGGGAGCTATATAATGTAGTCCCGATATCAAAAAAATAAAATAAACTTGTCTCCTATGGATAAATAACGGATCTTATCTGAAAGTTTGGTTGCTCTAGCTCTTACCATCTCTGAGATCTAGGCGTTCATACGGACAGACGGACAGACGGACATGGGTATATCGACTTCTCTAGTCACTCTGATCATACTTTAGGTAACTTTGGGGAGTCTCCGACTTCTCCTTCTGTACGTTACATACATTTTCGGCTTGCACAAACACAATATACCCTTTGTACCATACGGTACAGGGTATAAAAATCGATCCCATTTTTAAAAGAAGTTGGGTTCACTTTTGAATATTAAATTTTTAAAAAAATTTTAACAAAGGTTTAAAAAAATTTGAAAAAATCCTATTTTTTTTTAAATCAAAACCGTATCAATTGCTGAAAAAAAAAAATTGCTCAAATATCTTTATTCGCTTAGGCTTGTCAAAAATGCGAAAAAAAATGAATATTTTGTTATCGATTCATAAATTATCGGAATTTTACATTCAAATTATTTGGGTGTGAAAGCGGGTGTACAACAGAAAAAAAATCAACCTCCTTTTCATACAAAGAATCAAATCTTAAATTGCGTTTTCTTTGTTTTTATAATTGCCAAAACCTAGGCGCTCATACGGAGTGCCTTTGATTTTTACCGGCCTCCACAGTATTCTTCTCTATACATAATACGTTTGTACCTATGTAAAAAAAACCCTTATTTTATGTAACAGGATAAAAAAAGTTCAACCAAATTATTGTACCTACTAGTATAAATTATTTTTATTTTTAATTAGCTGCAGCTTTTTAAAAAATCACTTGATCTAGAAAACTTTTTCAGTGCATTCGCTTTGAATGCAACACTGTTGGAATAAAAAGTATAAAGAAATTCATTTCATGCCTGGAAAAACTCAAATTGAAAATAATTGTTGAGAAACTCGTTCCGACCATAAGTAAAACACGTGACAACAACAAAAAAAAAAGGACAAAGGGATGGCGTAATATCTGCCAGCACAAAGACATTTTATTAAAAAGAAAAATCAACTCTGAGGTGTAAATTACGTCATGAAGTTGTATGGCTAAGCAAACAAAAAGGCTGCAGGGCGAAAAACGACTCTATTTATGAAAGCGTTTCCTGTGGCATGTGGCATGAATGAGAGGCATATAAATATTTGCTCTTATATAAAGTATATACACATGTGTGTATTTAAGGAGATTATGTTGTCTGGCTTGCCATGAAATAATTTAATTGTTTTGTTGAAATATTATTATTTTTTTATAAATATTTTCAACACATCAAATAAGAGAACACAAACAACTTTTCTGGTTTAGCTCGGTAAACAACTGAGGAGTTTATGGTTAAGACCATATCACTTAAAAGTATACTATTATATGATTGAATCATTTAATGTTAGTATAAAATAGTGTGTACATGGGTATCATAAATTAAGCCAATCAATCGTGGAATAAAGTGCATAGTTCAAGTGGGTTTTGCCTATAAATTTAAGATTAAACTGCAACTTCCACACTATTAATTGTTAGACAACTTTCAAGAGCTTTTATGGCCATGTTTTCGGTTTGGTTTTTAAGTCATCAAAGATGCAAGTAACGTTTATGCATGAACATGAAACTTGGCAAGAATAGCGAGAAACAAGCAAAGTCAAGCCAAGCCAAGCAAAGCCAGGCATTGAACGGTGGTCAAAAATTAACATTTTAGCAGGCAAAAATTAAAATTTGTTAAAATGTTTTCGTGGCATATATATTTAAATATTGGTTTAACGTTTCTAAATCTATGCCTGACAAAAAGGCTACACCGAT
Source organism: Chymomyza fuscimana (assembly GCA_949987675.1). NCBI lineage: Eukaryota > Metazoa > Arthropoda > Insecta > Diptera > Drosophilidae > Chymomyza > Chymomyza fuscimana. The sequence continues at coordinate 71,363,871 of OX465089.1, forward strand.
TTTGATTCTGAATCATGAATTTCATTTCATGTCTTATAGTTTGTGGAACGTTTTTAAAATGTTTTCTTTTCATTTTATTTTATTTCAATTCATTTCATTTCATTTCATTTCATTTCGTTTCCTTTCCTTTTATTTCATTTCATTTCATTTCGTTTCCTTTCCTTTCCTTTTATTTCATTTCATTTCATTTTATTTTATTTTGTTTTGTTTTGTTTTGTTTTGTTTTATTTTATTTTATTTTATTTTATTTTATTTTATTTTATTTTATTTTATTTTATTTTATTTTATTTTATTTTATTTTATTTTATTTTATTTTATTTTATTTTATTTTATTTTATTTTATTTTATTTTATTTTATTTTATTTTATTTTATTTTATTTTATTTTATTTTATTTTATTTTATTTTATTTTATTTTATTTTATTTTATTTCATTTCATTTCATTTCCTTTCATTTCTTTTCATTTCTTTTCTTCTTCTCTTGTTTATATCGCAGATTTTTCTAAAGCGCCACAAACAAATAGTAAATACAAAATCTATCACCATTATTCTTATTTCTCAGGTTGTTGCGTTAAGTTCCGAAAATAAACTTTTAAGAAGTTACAAAGCTAAATGTTTACTGGCAAGTTTTGGTATTAGTTTTTTCTGTTCATCATTTTTGCACCTCTTTTTCCAATAAGTACAATGGTCCCCAGATTTTGCACCTCTTTTTCCAATAATGGTCCAATGGTCCCCAGATTAAAAGGGACAACCTGTTTTTTTTTAAACAAATTTAATTATTACAGGATACTTGTGTGTAACGACTTAAATTGTCCATTAATAGTTTTTCTAAATTAATAAGGGCAGTAGATTCTATTTATTTATGTATTTATAAAGAAGTTAATTCTAGATTTTTAAAGTTTTGTAAGCAGAGCAACATAGGCCTGAGATTCTTTTTTTTTAGGGCCAGTAAAAGAAACCTAGCATTTGTTACAAAAAATTCATCAACAGCGTTCCCATACTAGTTAAAACCCATTTTCATCTCTTCTACCTGCAACTATTGAGATTCTTTATTCTTCTTAATTGCTTCCCAAGCTGTCGGCTTCGTTTTTCTTAATTTTCGTTACGATTTCATATGATAATGAAAATATATCCGCCGGGCATCCCCAAATATCTGGGCTTCTCAAAAAGATTTAGACTTTTCTGTCTGTCATTCCAACGAACGCCAACAATCTGTGTATCTGGCATAACGAATTTCTATACGTCGATACATTTTATTCCATTAAATTATAATTTTGACCACAGTGCAGCAACGATATGGCGAAGTAAAACGTCTGCGAAAAGTCAGAGCCAGTTAAAGTATTGAACAATGGTCTGCTCACGTACTGTGTGTATATAAGTGTATATATCTGTGTGTATGTGTATGTATCTATGTTTGAGTGTCTGTTTATGTGTGGTTGCATTTACGATGTAAATACATGTGCGAAAGCGACCACCTGAGAAATCAGCACGCCAAGTAGCGACTCATTCTTCCAGCCGGATATTTTTATTTTTTATTTTTTTTGGATGGCGGTTGTTGCATGCTACCAAATCGCTCTAATGCCGCCACAAGCAACAATAAAAATGATACAAGAGAGCCGCCTACTCAGCGTGGAGAGCATTATGTTTGGGTATTGATCTAAAATTGAATGTAAATTGCGACAACTTGGCGGAGCAGCGTAATACAAATGATTCAAGCGGCGGCGCTGATGCACGTGGGAAATTCCCAGCTGACGATGAGTTAGCGCCGCACGGACTGTGTCTGCGCCATGCTGTGCAACATGGGGCTTGTGGCAGCGGCTAAGCAGAGATGGGAAAATTTTGTTAAATCATTCAGCGGCCATTAAGCTGGCCATGGCGACTAACTGCCTGGTGGATGGCACATACTGTTGGAGTCATTGACCTACTGCAGCGGGCATTTACGAAGGAGTTATACAGTAGCCAGCTCGTAACTCTTGCAGATAAGTATGGCAATAAAAAGCCATTACATCTTATCTTGGCCAATTGGTGTTGGCTTGGTCAGTTGGTCTGGCAGTGGGTTGGAATTTATGCGCCCGTAACGACCAAAAGCCAAACATTCGAATAATTTAAATCAGTTGCAAGCAACAGATCCAACACCTGCCGGCAGGACCTGTGAAAATGCCAGTTATCAACACTTTGTGCCGTCTGTATGGTATCTAGCTATTTGGTCGTTTGGTTTGCTGGGGTCTTTTGGTTCGTCTGCGGTACAATTCGGGCCAAAAGCATTTAAATGGAATTTCAAATATACGTAGCCAGTAGCGCCAGTGGCAATAGTCTCAAAGGCAGCTAGTCAGGCAACTTAGCCTGGCTTTACCTTTCAGCTAATATTACCGAATACGAAACACTCAGTAATACCCAGGAAAATCCGACAAAACCCATGAACAGGCGGCATACATCCTACTCCCCGTAGCAGCTGTCGTACATCATGCATATTTCGCTTGTTTACGGTCTTTGGGAGCGTGTCGCTTGCCTTCCGCTTTATGACTTGTTTTGTAACCCCTTTACGGCGTTGTTTATACCCTAAAAGAGGATACAATTGGTTTGGTTTAATTTTTGCTGTGTGTAGGAGCATACGATAAATACACGAAAGCTGATTAATGCAGTTAAAGTGATTATGTTTTTGAAAGAAGTAAAAATATGGTAAATAGGAAATGTTGGTCTGCATTTTTAAATGTACTCTTATGTCAGGGAAACCACAGTAGTCCCGGCGAAGAGATCTCATAGCGTCTAGTACTCGTAAACAAACCAAATAAAAGAAATTTCTCTACTTCTTGAGTTAAATGATTTATCCAATAAGACCGTTGAGGATTTTCCTTTGGTTTCATATATTTTTAATGAGTTATGTGTAAAATATTGGTAATAAACTATCAAATAGTTTTGAAGTCGACCAATACATCAAATAAGCAAAATACATAAAATTTTCTTAATGGAAAAACGAGTTTCTCTCAGTGCGGCTACAGTTTGGTTTACAATTCAAGTTCTATCTAAGTGAACTTCACCAAAACGAAAGAGTAGCTCTACTGAGAGAGTATCTTAAATTCGACACACTGATATTTTTATCTTCGACTCCAATGTTATTGCTATTTTTGTTGACGTCGTTGTCGTTTTCACAGATTTTATGATATTAAAGTACATTAAATTTTAGAACTTATCAAAGAGCCGCGCGGCTTTTGGCGTGCTCCCTCAATGTCAATTAATTTTTGGTTAACTGTAAATTGGCTGTATCTATGTGTGCTTGTTGGTGTTTGTGTATGTGTGTGCATAAAGTTTTAACTTCGTGTTAATTGAATTTCACGTCACACAAAAGACTGTGGCTTGTCACAGAGCCCACATCGTGAGTGATTTGTGTTGGTTAGACTTGATTAAAACATCCGATGAAATGGTTTTGATAACAGCATCACACACAAAGACAATAAAGCAACCCTGTTCAGTCATAAGACTTACTACATATGTATAGCGTTCCAAAATGGCGTACAAACTCCTGCCAATAACTAACCGGGCGCCTGAAGTTATGCAATGAAAATTTTTGCGTTCAAACCAAAAAAGCCATTTTGTGTTGCAAAACAGCAGCAGCTTTGTTGACTAGTGTCAGATAAAATGGCATTTGTTTTGTTATCTTTCTATGTGCAGGCCATATTGGGTATATGGTATAAGAGTAAACGCATGGGTGGAAATATGTGAAACGGGCCACATTTTAAATTGATCTTTTTGATTCGCAGCATTTTTGCTTATTTTATGGAGACCCTAGCAAGAATTCAGGCTTTTTTACATGTCCAATTTCGTAGACGAATGAAGATTTTTACAAATTTTTTTTTTAGCACATAACGTTTATTAAAAATATTTGAATTTAAATTGTATTCCAAGATGTAATACTTATGAGAACTACTGTGAAACAAAAAACTGAACTAACACTATGCACTGAAGTGTTGAAACATTTGATGATGATTGTTCTTGGTGAGCATAGTATCTTTGAGCACACTTTTCTGCTAGTGATGAACTATCTTTGAAAAAAACATTAATTAATTGAGGTATTCACGCTTGCTGTTGAGTTGCGCAGTTGAAATGTTGCGGTTACAAAATGTACAGTTCTGAATTTCAACTCTGAACTCAAATATTATATAGAATTAAATAGCCTACATTATGTTCTTGTATCTTGTAATACATCGAAAGACTTCATAGACATGATTACAATTTAGCACTAGGTCTTTTCGAAAATATAAACGTAACTAGGCGCTACAAGCGACATCATGTGACCTTCATGACAGATTTTAGATATAATATGCAAAATTTGTAATTTTTTTGTTGTAACCTTATTTATTTAAAATCATTTACTTATTATCCAAGAATAGACCATAAATTTAAAAAGCCACTAAAAAAAAAAATTGTTACTTACTTACATTACTCTATATTCTCCCACATTCAGATTAACTGTTGTATATTGTAATTAATAAAGTTATGGCTTCATACTACTCAGTAACACAGCCACAGATTATTGCCTAATATATAGAGCGTGGAGTTTTAAATTATTAGTAAAGGGTGGGCCATCTGTTCGTTTGTTTATTAATTGTATTATAATCGTATATTTTCGAACAAAGTTGGGAAAATGTATATACCAAATGTAAGTTTGAAACTACTCATTTATGTATAAATGGCTCGATTTTCGATGACTTTTTTTTGACGAAAACTCATATGGCTGTTATCCCATCCATTGAACGATGGCGTGTCGATGTTCTCGGCGACTCGTCGATGCTGGCCTCAACTATGTCTTTTTTCACAGAATGACTTTATAGTATGCTTGCATCACTTCAACACGTTGTTCGGTTGTTAAACGAATCATGACTAAAATTGTTTAATTTTGAGCTTGAAATATGTATGTCGAAGAGCATCCACTTTGGACGGGTATATTCCGAATTATGAGTGGGTAGAAATCAAACCAACAGATGGCCCACGTTATATAATGTGTTGCACGCGGCTATGGACATCTTCATTCGTTGCTCAAGAGACATGCTGAAAAAGTCTATCTATTGGTAAAGTTATCCATAATTCGATGAGTAGTCGCAATTTTATAAAAATAATGACGATGTGTAGATTGGCTTATCCCTCTAACACAAATTTAACAATCGTCCAAATCGAAGACATCGATTTAAATATGTCCCGCTTCACATATATTTACCCATATCGTATATGTATACCTATATATGTATGTGTTCGCTTGCAACATTATGCAATCGATTTGATTGAGTGAATTGCAGTCTGTGTTTTTGGAGGCATTGGCATTGTCATGGCTTTTCGTTTTGGTTATGTTGGTGTGTCAGTACGATTTTTATCGCAGTGTATTATTTTATGCAATCGTTTTTTGTTTGTGCACAATCAAAGCTAATTAAAATTGCCATCACACCGATAATCGTAAATAAATTTTTCATGTCTCGTATTGACCACAAGTCAAACAAATGCATGGCTTCAATTTAACAAAATAATTTATATTGCATGGCAATTGATTTCAATTGAAATTAAAATCGAAATCGAAATCAATTAATTCTCTACTATCATCTATACCATCAACTCGTACCCTCGTAATCTATCAACACATCTGGCTATTTTAATTGATACAGCTTTAATTTTGCATGGACTCAACTCTATGAAAACCGAAAACTGAAAACTGCAACTAAATTGCTCATTAAGCTCGCTTTTAAATTGAGTTAAATGCGGTTTACAGAAATTATCTGTGTTTAACTCTTGCGTTGTTTATGCGAGTGAAAATAAATAAATTTCGATCATCTCATGATCATTCTTACCTATAGACAAATATTTTATTCACAGTGCGCGGAGTAGCATAAACTATTCAGTGCTTTATTAAATATGCTAAATAATTAGTAAGAAGCTCAGATATTTGGAAGAAAGTACTTGAAGTCATCTCCGCATACCAATGAATATCTAGAACTGACTAACTTTAATGAAAACAACCCTACTGAGAGAGGACATGATCGAAGAACCCAAAGCTGAGAGCTTTCAAAAGAGAGACGGGCGAAATTCTCAAAAACTCATCCAACGTTAAGAAATACGGGATATTTATTAGATATAAATATGATGATAAGAGTCAAACGTAATTCTTGAGGATTCTCAGCTAAGGCATTTAATGCAAAAAAGGCGAGTGTTATCCTGCATTTGGCACAGTGTAAAAATGCTTCACAAGATGGACCTAGCCAGTAACTTCGTTAGTGACATCAGTTTTTCATAGGGCATTTATTTTTTTTTGGACAGGGTTGAGAAGGTTTATTCTAATTGCCTACTTTTTTCTATTCATTGAAGATATCCCTCGGACTTGACTACTTCAGCAGTGAGCCCATTCCCAAAAGCTGCCGTGTTAATCATCTCCAAATAGGAGTAAGCTGGCGTTTTCAAATACTTTTCTTAAGGGTAGGATCCTGTATAAGGGCCATCGATGTGTGACTCTTCTGAAATAATTTAGTTTTTTTTTACAAATTTTAATATATTCAAAATGCTCAGACAAAAAGCACCAAAAGAAAGAAATTCGAAGTAGAGGTTTTTTCCAAACCGGAGTAGGATTTCCACTGGGTGGGATACTATGTGTCCGGGAATCTTAAAATTTATTTATTAATTTAAGGGATACAACAATGTTCAGTTGAACTTAGAGTATAAAAAAATTAAAATATATAAATAAGAGAAGTATGGACATAGTTATACACTAATCCGCGACTCCATTCCGTTGGGTGAACTAATTAACGATATGCACCAACTCACAAAGAGAAGTGGCCAGAGACCGAAGAAAGACTTTTCTTAAATTTCTTGTAAGGAGAAGTCCCAAGAAATGTCAAAGAGAAGAGACCTGGAGTAAAAAAAAAGAGGATCAGTTAATATCGGATTGGAATGAATGAAGAACAACAAATTTAGTCTTACGAAAAAACTGATACCGAGGAGCATGAACATGAGGCTGATCACGATTTCGAAAATTTCAATGTCCATCCGATACAGATGCTCGGCAGGGCAAGCGGACAGATTCCTGTAATTTAATTTGTCTCGGAGATTGGTCCAGTTACAAAGTTGAGCTGATCAGAAGAAAGAAAAAAGAAGTCAGGATAAAGAAAGCCAATTAAATTCACCTAAAACTACTATCGAGAGCATCAGTCACCATACCAATTTCACCAATATTTTAGTTCCTTACAAATTTCGACAAATTCAACAAAAACTTAAATTTTGGAAACCATCCATCACTAAAATTTATGTTTTAAAGCGGCAGCCTATGTTTTCGTGAAAGTGCATATTTTAAGCAAATTGTGAATTGAAACCCCAATCATACGCCACGTATAAACTTAAGTACTATATACATATGGACTTCAGTGCCCACTCAATTGTGTTCTGTGTCATGTTCTGTTTTTAATACGTGCAACATTTTTGCGGCTAGCAGCATAACCGACATGGCCAACATGCTCAACATGCTGCGACAGGCTCATCAGTGTAAACTGTAGTATAGTATAGCAGTAGCCGCAGTCTTCGTCCTTGTCGATGTGGATCCAAGCCACATGTGCAATTCCGTACTACGAAATCAACTTAAATTGGCTTTGACTGCAAATTAACAATTTCATTTGATAAATCAAAGGGTCAGGAACATGATAGACAAGCAAACAACAATACACACTCGTACTCGCCCGCACAGCATTTTGGGAGTGTGTATGTGTGTGAGTATCTGTGTGTGTGCAGTCTAATACACGCGTCAGTGGACATCAACCTTTTGTATATTGAACATGACACGAACACCCACGCATCGGAAAGCATTCATTATGCATTGCTGCTTTCGCACACACATGCACAGACACACACACACACATAATCACAAAGACGGATACAGTAATACACATGTAAATTTGCATAATTGCAACTGTTGTATCTGTGTGAGAGTCTGAGTTCGTATCTGCATGTGTGTGTGTTTGCCAATTGCATTCGAATTTATCTCTTCGTGGTTGAGTTGTAAATTTAAACCATTTTACTTTGTGTTCAATATGTTCAACAAAAATCCAAATTGCTTTCGTTTTACAATACTACAAAATTTTACTGTTTTTGTTTTTGTTCTAAATGCATTTTGGTGAGTATTTGTTTTTCCTATTTTTACTGCACAAATACAATAACACACACACACACACACACACACACGCACGCAAACATAAGCAAATACAATTTTGCATAGATATTGCGTAGATGCGATGCATCCATGTTTGATTGGATTGCCACTTTTGCATACAGGACAAAATCATCATCAGCATCATCATGGCAATGACTAGAAATTTAAAATCATAGCAGGTAAATATTGGCTTTTGGCTCACAAAAGCCACTTGATTGCACAGGTATTTTGAATTCACAATTTTTAATTGAAAAGCATTGCTCAAATAGCAACTAAATAGCACTGGAAAAACGAATACAAAAATATTCAAATCAATTTTATTTAGTTTTTAAATATAGCATATTCCGTCTGATTTAATTGTTATCTATGCCACAAATAATGATAAATATCTAATGGCGGCGAACTAATTAACATTTCTCTGGGTTGGACAAATCAAACGAATTAAAACCTAAAAAATATATATTGCTACTAAGCTTAAAATGTAAAATTTATTAGTTATTCCTAATTTATTTTTATTTTTCCCAAGATATATCTTTTCTGGCGTAATAGTGAAAAATATATCATTAAAACGAGATTTATTGATTTTCAAAGTGTTCCCCATTAAAATCTCTGCATATTTGCTCGAGGAATTTCTTTAAAGGCTCTTCTTGCCTTGAAAAACGTTGACGTCATAATTTATTCTTGAAAAGTAGAAACAAAATAAATTATCAGCTAAAAAAATATATTGTGTGAGTCTCGAAGCGAAAAAGATGGCTTTTTTTGTAAACTACCTTTTACTAGCTAACTACAACCCATATTATCAGTCGTGCTCTGAATTTTACGAATTATATTCGTTTTCGTTTTTGTGTGCTACCAATTTCACATTTTTTGTTGTCGATAACTACTCATACATATGTTCCTTATTCTTTTCGATAAGATCTCATATTTCCCTTTAAAATTATTACCACAGCTCTGCATAAGAGGCTGTGTTTAATGATATTGTTAGACAATAAACAATGTTGAATAAACGATCAACAAAAAAAAAAAAAAATCCACAACCTTTTTTCGATTACTGTATATAGTTTACATATTTTTCGCAACATGTACATGCTATTTTTTGGCTTAAATCAGAAAATAAATAATTAAAAATAATTTCAAACAAATATTAAACTTCAAAAAATTTCAGCTTAAAAAAAATACGTACACTTTTGTTTTGATTTTTTTTGCAATAAAGCTGTTGGATTCAAAGCATTTACAAGATTCGTTTTGGTGGAATTCGAAGCACCAAACATTTGAAATCAAAACGAATCCGAATTCTTAGTCTTTTTGGTTTTTCGGAGCACGGCTGTTGTTTCTTCTTTCTGTTAAATTGTAAACCTTCGTAAAAAACAAAAAAAACGAATCCAGACGTACTATGACATATTTTTTGAAAAAAACATTCAAATTTTTTAAAAATCACTAAAAGTCGTCAAATTGAACCTCTCTACAGCGCAAACCTCTCCCGGAATGAAATTAAATTTAATTTTTGTAATCTTTGGACAATTGAATGTCATTTATTTTAACAAACGCCAACATGAATAATTTGTTAACCATTTTATTTGGTTAATATTTATGAAATGTATAATTTTTTATATTGTATCTCACCCAAAAATGCTATTATTCTTATTATTTGCAATTGCCTGATTTAAAGTAATTGCTGTCTTAAGGCCCTTTTCTAGGTCGGTTAACTACCGTTGTCTTCTTTGAATAATGTTGGAATAGGATTTTGTGTGATCATCTTTTCAGCCTTTTGATTTGGGTGCTCATCGAGAGAACATTTTGTCAGCCAATTACGGAGCCTTACAGGCCGTTCGTTATATCGTCTGACGTGTTTGTTGTTTTGGAGGTCTATGGTCTTTCGTCTGAAGTCGTGGTGCAAGATCGAATTTCTTACGTTAAATTCGCAATGATGCATCTGGATACGTAAGCGATTCGAGCGAACCGCCATATCCCAGATATGGATGGCGTATCATTTACCATTTTATATATAATTTTACCATTTAATTTGTATTTTGAATAAAATATTAGACAGCTTTGTGTGATACAATACTTTCATTTGGTCTTAATAAATTCTATAAAGACAAGAAGCACTGTTCAATCCATTAAATTATATTAAACAAATAGTGTTGGAACTTCCAAAATATGAGCTCTTTTAAGACGTCTAACAATCAAACTATTGTGACTTACGATTTCATGGTTTGACAGTCTACCTAGGTATACCACAGACACGGTGTTTATATGTATTTCGTTACTCTATAGGCAGGACAATATGTTGACATCATTTATAGGATTGTCTCAGAATGCCCAAAATAATAATAATAAAAACGAAATAAATTTTATGCAGACACCTATTTGGTGACTCCAGCTAATATATGTAGCATATAACTTATATAGGGTGATCATATAGCAATGATAGTTTTCTCAATTATTATATTTTTGAAGCGAAGCTGCTGGTTTCAATGATATCGCACCGTACAAAATTTGAGCACGCACTTTTTGTATTGGCCATTGCGACCAGTATTGATTCGCAGCCGTATTTCTGCTGACGCAAAAATTGAAGGCTGATTAGAGACAGTAAGCACTGCCGGGGTAGCGGGAAGGCCATTAAAATGTTATGCAATGTTTTATTTGAATTTGATCTGCTATTGGTCATATCTGGTCAAACATTATCCGAAGCGGGACTATGCCAGTCATTTGTTAAGATTTTGTACCTTCAGCTCTTGTGGGTCCGAGATATTTGTGCACAATTCATTTTCATCTTGACCCTAACAGAAACAAAATAATTTCAGACAATTATTATTTAACCCACAAATAACGATAGCCATCAAATATCGGCTTACGATTGCCATTCGACAGTATCAGGCAAATCTATCGCATTAAAGCCGTCCTTGTGAGTGCTTATTGGCGTTATTTTCCAATTGGTAATAAAGTGAGTCAGCTGGCCCCATTGGCTTAAAATTAAGTTGCGAAAATCGATAAACGCATTAGTATTCATTAGCATTTTTATATGCAAAGGGGTGCACTCCATTTTGAAGACTGAGTCATTCGTTTTATATACTTTTTTGTCGAATTTTAATCCACATGCACTCTGTCTTAATTTACGCTCAAATATTTTAGCTTTCCTATACATACATGCCCTTAAATGTGTGCTATGATTTTGAGCACTTGTGTATCTGTGAATGCGTTTATATGTGTTTGTGTGTGTGTGTGTTCCTGCATGCACTTCATTTATTTTATATGTTATGTGCTTAAATGTACATGTATGTGTATTTTTTTTTTGGTTACTTTTTTCGTTCTGCTGCATAAAATTTATTTCGTTTTTATTATCGTTTCGTGCATTCTGCGACAGTCCCGCTGCCTCATAGATACACGCTCACAAATACAAATACTCACATTTACACACACACACACACGCATAGCGCATTGTATTCATAGTCGACTGAGAAGAAAAAAATTCCGAGAATTGCTTGCAATTGACCTCCGCCCCTGTCAAAAAGCTATAAAATGCTTGTAGAGGCAGTGCAAGGGAGGCAAATAAAAAATTGAAAAAAAAAAAAAATAGAGCAAGGCTAAAGTCAGCGCATCTGTATGTCTCAACGAAGATTATATACCCTGGCGGATATCTGTACAAGGCGAACGATTCTTTATCTGTAGGATGGTGTTAAGTATTTTTAAATAGAGCATTTTTTTTTTTCCTAATAATTGACAGACAAAAAGAGGTGTGGCAGACCATACATATTTTTTATATAAAATTGTTTAGCGCTGAAGAACACCTAGATACGTATTACATATAAAAAGAGATAAATCTTCTAAGTAATTTTTAAATCGGTTTAAGTAACTACAACCTTCCCTCCGTAGTTATGTTGACACTAATATAAGGAAGAGTCACAAAATTTGGAATATATGTAAATTTTTTTTAACAACATAGCCATCTGTGATTTTAGAATATTCATTTATTTCAAAATTTCGCCGTGGGTATAGCTTTTTGAATCAACTTTGAAAATAAGGAAATAAATATAACCGGATAAGGCATTAAGGCCATTCTAAAAATCCAACAGTTACAAGGTGTATTGCTTTGGTAGGATATTAGACTGAAAAATTTCAAATAGCTTTGGAGGAGCAAATAACGATTTTTTACATTTGATGCTACAAACGATACTTTAAAGTTATGGTCAGATATACCTCAAAAATGGGAAAATACATAAAAAAAGATTACACCTCTAAAAAAAACCAGCTGGCTGTACCAGGACAGGAGTCGGTCGAGCGCTGCGTTCAGATCGCTCTACTCTCCAAATATTCGTTTTGAATTTCATATTGTCCCAAAAAATAATTTCATAGTTTTGCATTGGAAATCGTTATCGAATATACTTTGTAAAATATCTTTGAAATCCACTAAAAGGTGTTATGACCAATAGGCGCAACTTACTATACCCTTTCTGAAAAAGCTTACATCAAAAAAAAGAGAATAGTTATCGCCCCTTGTAGAAATATGTAAAGTTGTAATGGTGATTTTTTTTTTGTTTTTGGTTTTTTTTTCTGAAAAAGGAACTCTGACAAGAACAACAACAATAAGTGACTGTCTATTTTAGTTGTTGTGGTAATTTTTTGTGCTTCCCTTATTTTTTTGTATCCATACGTTGCCTCGCTTTCTTTATGTTTTGTTGTTTTGTGTTCAAATAATGTCATTTCGTAAATTGCTTCACTGCCTCACAGCCCCGGGTCACAGGGAGAGTCGAGTCATCGTACACCCTCGCTGGCATATTTTTTAGGGCTTCCAGAGCACCCACACATACATAGACATGCATATGGCTTTGTGTGCATCCGTTGCTGGCGTCGACCGCCCCGCCCACAACATTGACGTCGCCAACAATTGGCCTTTTAGTCCTGTCGCTTTTGTTTTGTTGGGATCCTTTTGTGTTGTGCACATTTCCAAGTATGGTATGTATGTCCCCTTCAAAGTTTGCCTTTGTTTGGCGCGAAAATCAATTAACGCGCTCAATGAGCTTCAAAAAACTTTGCAGCATACAAAGCCAATTTACAGTTAACCAAAATGTAAATGGCGTCGAGGGAGCAGGACACGAGCAGGCATCGGTGGTTGTTCTCGTTGGGCCGGAGATGTGTAAACTGTTTTGATAAGTTGTAAAATTTAATGTACGTCAATGTCGTAAAAATCTGTGGCACAACGACAACAACGTCAAACAACCACAAGACAAACGCATATGAAGACATTAGCTGCGCTGGAGCTCTCCTACTCCTTCTTGTTAGACAATGAGTGGGCCTGGCGTTTAGGAGTAGGAGTAAGCAATTCAGTTATAAGAACAACGACAAAATATGCCATATGGCCGACGCCTTGTAAACCGGTGTAACATCTTGGTATTTGATATCCACACTGCTTTATTAAGCTGGCGCCCAACGTGGGGCGCAGCAGAGCTGTTCCATAAAAACGCGTACATTTTCAAGGCACTTGCAAACCCAAAGGTCGCATAATAGCAAATGCAACTTCAGAATGATTTAACATAAGTTTGTTGCATTCGTTTTGAGCTGCGAAAAGAACTTTGACTTGGCGCATCCCGTAAACTGCAAAAGCAGCTGCACAATTCCCACGTGCATAAGTTCCGCTTGAATCATTTGTATTTCAGTGCGCCAAGTTGTCGCAATTTACATTCAATTTTAGATCAATACACAAGCATAATGGCAATAAAAACCCCCTCTACATCACCTGGCCTGAGCTGTATGCTCAGCTAAGTTGCAGTACAATGAATAGGCGTTCCGTGGTATCATTTTGATTGTTGCTTGTGGTGGCATTAGATCGATTTGGTAACATGCAACCCTCTGGTTTCTTCAGCTGTTCGCTTTCGCACATGTATTTACATTGCCAATACACCCACACCATACATAGTCACCCACACACATACACAGTTGCTACCCGGTCGGAGTTGGTACTCCTTGTGGCGTTACTTGTGGCTTTTATTAACGTTGAAATTCAAGACTATATCTTGGAACATCGGTTTAGAAAAATAAACTCCAGTAAATGCTCGTCTTCAGATCAGACGAGATAATTTTTTTTAAAACAGCTGCATGAAGATGTGGAAAGTTCCATGTTATTACTACCAACTCAGGGTTCATTTCCGTTACTGTTTAAGACGATATAAAAATTAGATAAGGTAAGGACGGCTGCTTGGCCAGGGACCGTTTTGATATCGCAACATCTTTTACCGGATGCAGATAAGAACATTTCAATGCTTTGGGGACCTATATCAGATACGCTTTCGAAGAAGTAAGTTAGTTAGAGTTTATACTTGCCGGTTATGTGGTTTAGAAATTAACAAAGTTTTAACTTAATAAAAACAATTTTTTTGTAATTTTAAAGTAACATTGTTCCAGTGATTTTTGAGAATGCTCCCCAATTTTTGCTACTTTTTTATCGTTAATAGTGTGACCATACTTCGACTGTGCAACAAAACTCAATTTGTCATGGTTAGTTTTATATATTTTAACCTTTTAAAAACAAATTATTGTCGGCCGCAAGAACAGAAAATAAGTATTAAAACAAGTAGCTATATTTTTTTTCTTGTGGTTTAAATTTAAACTTATTCGAAGTTCGATTTCTAAATTCTCTGAGTCTAATCTCGACGCCCGTTTTGGCAAAGTAGTTAAATAAATTTCATCCTTTTAAAAAATCTTTTTTCTTAAGAGTAAGCAGAACTTTTTTTAAAGTGATAATTTATTTAGTATTTATTTTTTAAGGCTATTAACTTTTATGCTGCAAGCACATTTTCGGAAATCTTAAAATCATATAAAACAAATTTAAGCTGTAGCAAAATGTTTCTTTAAAAGTCCTTTTACAGTGATGGAATACCTTACATCATAAAAAAAAAAATATTGTTTTGCAGGTTCCTCTCAGTAGCAACATCACCATACTAGTTGGAGCCGTTCCATAAAAGTCCTATAGGGTAAGCAAGGATTTATGCAATACTCACACGTTCGCTCAATTCTTCTAGCAAGTTGTTGCATGGTTGACTTTGACTTTTCACAAGGATTTCATGCCCCTTCTGTTGTTACCACTTTGCCACTGACGACGACGACGACGACGACGACGACGACTACGACGACGACGATTGCAATGTGGCACAAGTTACTCGTTCATGTTCATGGACAAACATTACATGCATCTTTGATGAAGGCAAAACCAAAGAACGTTGCGGAAAAGCTCTTCAAACTTGTCGAACAATTAAAAGTATCCAAGTTGTAGTTTCTAGTGTACTTTTCATGCGAAAACACTTGAAGTGTGCTGCGGCACTTTGGTTTACTGCATGTGGACATTTGTCAGTGTCTATATGTGTATCTATGTGTGCCTATTTGTATCTCTGTCTGCCTGTTGTATCTGTCAGTGATTGAAGAAGACAAACCACAAACTGTAATTGCTTGTCGTGCACAAAGTTGAGACAATTGTCCAATCAACCAATTTGCAAAACTTTAACAACTGTCTTTGATTTCATAGGCGGTTTGTCGGTTAGTCCTTACGAATTGCGTGTTTGCGAAAATTGCGGTTAGGATAAAAACCAAAGTGACACAGGGGGGTGGGGAAAACAGTGAAAGAGCTCTTTAAGCTCAAAGATGGTAAAGTGTTTTCCCAGATAGCACGCAAAGCCCATATGTCGCTTTGTATTGTCTTTTCAAAGATTTTCTTCACTTTTCTAAGCATTTTGTGCTGGCAAAAAATTTGGCTTATTGCTTGTGCTGAGTTGGCCCTAACAACAATTACATTCAATTTGAGTTCTTTGGTCCATGAAATTAATTTCATTTCTTTTGTGTATGTGTGGGTGTTTGAGTTCCAGAGAGCTCAGAAATTTCAAGTATTCCAAATAAACTCACCACACATCAGTTAAGTTCCCATCTTAACTTAATCAGTTGAACTTTTAATGATAGGCATAGGTTTAGTTTTAAAACGTTTTGCCGGTTTGTTAAATATATAGATATTTTAAAGAATTTTAAAATCAGGAATGGGAATTTATGTTGTATGTTTATGGGAGAGTTTGCTTTAGTCTACTAACTGCCTTCAAGCAGGAATAAAGAGTAAGCAATATAAATTTGATTTTCATGTTAACTACTGAAAGTGTTTACTCCCTTCAGAAAAGTGAACAAAATTAAGTTATTCAAAGAAAATATTTAAGTAAAGAAATGAATCAGTAGTTTTCAAGGAAAAAACGCATTGTTTATTAAATAACAATTAGGCGATAATAGGTATATGAATCAGTCGGGCGGTTGAGATTTGTAGGCACATTTAAGTGAGGGATACTTTGAAAAAGTTTTTACATTTCTTTGTTGATTAGGCTCACATTTTGTATCCAAATATGGTTGGAATTTATAGAGGTGAGAGCAGGGCGTCTATTACACATTTATCTTGAATCACGACAGTACGAAAGTAATTACACTGGGCCCCTGAGAAAACTCCAGGCCCGAGGGGAATCCCTCCTCTTCCCCCTCTCGACGGGCCGTTCGAACTCAAACCCGACTATGAAAAGTCTAATTGGGTCCAGGGAACACCTCAAAGCGTCTATTGCTACTGGAATGTGAATTTGTGGTGTTTAAATATTTATATTGTTATATATAAAATTCTCGGGAAATAATGCACATCTCTTAGTAAAATTTCAAGCTCTCCGGCTCTTATAGTCTCTGAAATTCTTTTGTTCATCAGACAGAGGGTACAATAAAAATTTTGAAATTGTACCAAATTTTGACTGGTGACTAGATGTTAACACGAAATCTTTCTAAAGGGGGCGGCTTAAGTTATCACCATGCATTGACTAACTTCAACTACTTATAGATAATGCACGTCTTAGCGCATGTGACACTGGTCTTTTTGATCGAGATAAATGATCGAATGACGAAAATGATCCAAACGCAGAAGTTATGAAAAGCATTTCAGTATATATAGAACTCGTTGTCGACATGCCTCCTCTGTTTAATATGTTGCACAGATTTGGTATACCCTTGACGTAATTGAAATAGGATATGAATATAAAAAAATGGGCACTTTTTTTTGGTCATTCTGTCACAGGTTTATATACCCTGTACCGTATGGTACAAAGGGTATGTTAAGTTTGTGGAAGCCAAAAATGTATATAGCATACAGAAGAAGACGTCGGAGACCCCCCCAAAGTTACCTAAAGTATGATCAGGGTGACTAGAGAAGTCGATATACCCATGTCCGTCTGTCCCTCTGTCCGTCCGTCCGTCTGTATTAACGCCTAGATCTCAGAGATGGTAAGAGCTAGAGCAACCAAACTTTCAGATTAGATCCGTTATTATTCCATAGGAGACAAGTTTATTTTATTTTCTTGATATCGGGGTTCTATTATATAGCTCCCTCCCATAGGGGTGTTTCAGAGGACCTAAAAAAAACCAAAAGTTTTACATGGATAATTCGTTTGTTTTTGAAGTTATCGAAACCAAATTTGGCACTCGAATGTTTTTTATAGTTCCCAAACACTGAACCAAATTTGAAATCGGATGACTATATCATATAGCTCCCATAGGACCAATCGGTCCAAAAAACGTTTTTAGCTGAATAATCGTTGTATTTCGTTTGTTTGTGAGGATATTCTACCCAAATTTTGCAATCAATTATCTTTTAGAGTGCTTTAGCAATATTTCGGACTTAATTGGAATTAGTGGTACAGGGTATCCCAAAGCGTACGCCATCTTTTTTAACAGAATTTTTGGCATACGCATTTTTTATACCCTGTACCTATAGGTACAAATGGCATACTAGATTTGTGCAATGTATGTAACGGACAGAAGGAGGCGGGGCAGACCCCAAGTCCTTTATACCAAAATGCTTATCAAAACCTCAGGTAGCATTGACCCATGCCCGTCTGTCTGTCCGTCCGTCCGTCCGTCTGAATTTCGGAGATTTCGGAGACTATAAGAGCTAGAGATACGAATCTTTATCGATCGAAAAAATTCAATTGGAAAGTTCATTGAAGAACTGACTATACAGAAATAACATTTTTTCAAGAAAAAAGGTACAGGGTATTACACTAATTGCAGCTAATTAAAATCTACTACAAAAGTGTGTATTATCCGTACGCAGGCGATGTTTGTTGTTTCATATTTACTTATAACTAGATCCATTAGAAAGGGAATTACCTAACTAAATTTTGAAAAGATTAGGTTAAAAAAAATATTTTTCTATAAAATTTCAATCAAATAGTTTTTTTTTTTAGACCGTGTTATTTCAAAACCGTGTAAAAAAGAATTGGGTGTATTTATATCCACTTTCCCAATAAAGAAATCCTTTCTTTTTTGTATGTTAAGGGTCAGAGTGACTTACATTACCGAGCGGCACTAAATAAGGTAAGGTCTTATGTGAGCCTTATAAAAAAAAATTGACTTTTTGTCAACCAAATCTTTTTTGTGAACCAAAACACTTCTGTTCATTCTAGTAAAAAAATTGTGGGGGTCTCACCGGATTCCCCAAAACATTGAACTGTATCATACTGCAAGTACTGCGTTAAATATAGAGTATAAAATGCTGAGATACTACCTTGATCAAAAATTTCACGGAATCATCACCGTGTGGCGCTCTCAGTCAACCGATTTGATATATCTTTTTTTTCTTAAATTGCAACATTAAGACATCAAATCGGGTGACTGAGAGCGCCACACGGTGATGATTCCGGGAAATTTTTAATCAAGGTAGTATATAAACTCAGTCGGCATTATTAGTGTGTATCTTGATTTTCTACCTTAGGTACACAACTTTTAGAAGCTAAAAAATCATGTAACATGGCTTTCAAATATCACATCAATTTTTTTTTTACTTTTCAATAGGATGAGCCCCTTAAGAGAACTTCAAATAATTGGCACTGTTGAAGTTAGTACATTTGGTTGCTTAGCTATTTTAAATTAAGCACAAAAATAAAGCTGCACTCCAACTGGCAACCAGCACAGCCAAATTATAGAATCATAGAGGAATCATTGCAATTGGCAGCAGCCAAGCTCATAGCAGTGCGTCGAGCCGTGCACTGCCAGGTACGCATGAGTGATTCTTGGCTCTCGATATGGCAATTGCAAAATTGTTTTTGTCTGAGCGCGTTGCCCAGGCAACATTAACAGCAACATCAACGTCACTGGCAGTCTCTCGGTACCAAACCCAGTCCCTCTCGCAGTAGCAGTTCCAACTCAAAACTTCAGCCCAAAGCAGCGCTATGACATCAAATTGTTTGCCGAGTACCTGTGCGTGTGTAGGGTGGCGGCAACTCTATGGTGCTGCTTTGAAAGGTGTTGCCTGCTGCTGAGTGGCGCTTGCTCTCAAGCGCACTTTATCACTGCCACGAGCATTGAGCCAACGCTATCAACGTCATAAAGCAGTTAAGTGGCTCATCATTGCCGATTATGGGAGTAGCTCTCTCTGACTGTGTACAACATGCTAAAGAGCAGGTAAAAATGATTTTTTACTTTTGGCCAAATGAACTTCTTGCTTGCTCTATGGAAATGAATTAAATATTCTCTCTTTGCCATTTGCAGCGTTTTTGGTGATTGCGCCAGCAAATTAGTTTAAAAGGCAGTGCAAAAGTTGAAGTGCAAAATGGTGCTGCAAAAAAAAAAGTGAGAAAAAAAGTGAGAACTACAAAAAATGGCAAATTAATTTGAACGCTGCAAATTTTTTTCTTTTTGTTTTTATGCATTCTTTTTGCATTTTATTTTTGTTTTTTCCTATAGGAAAAAAGTTTGCTGCACCATCAGAGTCAAATTCCGTTTGACAGTGAATAAAATTGCGCGCGTTGCGTCTGTGAAATGAAATTCATTTGGCGCCGTAGAGCGCCATTTTGGCTTGCACACTTTTTGCAATGGCGAAAGAAGCAGCAGCAACAGCAATGAAAAAGTTTTCTTCTCTTGCTCTTTTTTTGTTGAGAGTTGTTTTTGTTTTTGCAATGGCGAGTCGCGCAGTCATTTTAAAAAGTTTCAAGTTTATAACAGTAACCGTTGGAAAGTGTTGCAAAGCCAGTGTTGGTAAGTGCAGCAAGCAGATCGTGCTGACACAATAGCTTGCGGCGCTAGTAACACTGACACCAACACCAACACCAGCACTGTGCAACACGCATAGCGACAGCTCAGCTTTGAAGTTGAATGCCTCAGTCATAGTCACAGCCGCAGCTACTAAAGCTGCCGCTGCCGCAAACCTCCCTCCACTTATATTGTTGCGGCGGCTGCTGCGTTTTGCCATCGCAGCGTCAAAAAGTTGCTGCAACTGGCAGGTTTCAGTGGCCGAGCAACATGCAGAGGTAGCCCATGTCACTGCGGTCAGGCATAAAGGAAGCAGCCAGAGCTAACTGAAAACTGAGAGAACTGACAAAGTGCATTAGTTGAAAAGTGTCAGCCCAGGTGCGCGGGACTCATCTTGCGGTGGCGAGTACTAAAAACCAAAAGCACAATTGGTTCATTTTTTTTTTCTTTTAGGAATATATAACTAGCTAAGGAAACGCATCTATGGCAGAAAGCAATAGAAAGCTCCCTTTGAGCATTAAAACTGTGCCACGCACAAAGTGAATGCTTCTGATTCAATTTTGGCTGGCCTTTTAAATCACTCTGCGCTTCTTCCATAAGGCTAAGTGGTGTTCTAAAGACATCGCAGGGCAGGAGCATAACGAAGTTTGAATGCTCTCAAGCGTTTTGATGGGAATGGTCTACTTATGATAAGTTCTTAAAATCAGGTGAAAAAGAGATTTAACTAAAAAGTTTTTGATAGAGATTACAAAATATTTGGTTTACTTCAGCGAGTGAAGTAGAACTCCCTAATTCAGTGTTCGGTAGAAGAATAATTTTGTCATGTCTGGAGAAGTGATGGGAGTGTTTTTCCTTGAGTGCTCGGCTTAATGACTCTTATTTGCAGGACTTTTCGGCTTGGCTTTTGATATTAAAGCATGGTTAGGTGGTGCCAAAGTTTTAAACTTCTTTGGGTTATCTTAGTGGATACATCCTACTATATATAACGACTATGACTAAAGGATGGAAAAAAAATTTTTATGTTCCCGGCAAACAGCAGTTTGCTTATGGAAAATCAGAGCTCAATGTCTCTAATCTCAAATGGAGTTTAATTTTCTTTTTTCTCTTCCTCTATAAGAGCTTAGAGACATTGAGACCAAAGTTTATAAGTTACAAATCAGGGATCACTAATAAGACTAATGGGGTAAAAAAAAAATCAATTCTAAATAAGTACTTTGTATGAAAGTACAAGCCGCAAAGGACGATTTTCATTTTGAAAATCATACGATCCCTTTTATAAATAAGTTAGACACAAAATATTATATTTTATTATCGCACATCATTGAATGAAAACTTTTGGTGCAAATTGATGGAAATTGGTACAATATCTTCCAAATTTTTCTATAAAAGGCTTCAAAAATGCGGATTTCAGAAATATCAAATCAATTTTGGTCATGAAGTAAAGCGTTCCTTCAACTGCCTGTGCTTCGCTGAAACGTTTTTTACTCAGTGATACCTGATTCCCTAGTGTAGGCTCGTTCCAAGAAATAAAAAATTGATCTTAATCTTCAAATTGTGACTAGCGTCAATAGTGAAAACTAAATGTCAATGCGGTTTTTTATATACCTTAGGATACCCCAGCCATTTCACCAAGACTTTACTAAGTCATCACAAACTTTTCGACAAACTTATTTAATTTAGCGCAGAGTATAAAAAGTGTGAAAACATAATCACATCATAGCCCAGCTTTTAGCGCTCAATTTGAGACACCAGGATATGCTAACCTTTTTAAGCAGACTTCAAAAGCAGCTAATTGCTTTGGGATGAAACCACTAGTAGGCTCTAAAACTGCGTTAAACGCAGTTAGCTTTGCGCTCTGCAGAACTGCCATGGGAAAAATAGAGATATATATATTTTTTACATATGTTGTATATATGATACATATATAGATACAACATTATTGCGACTGCTGCTCTCACGCATGTTGCAGACATGCATGAGGAGAGACGCTTTGACACTTTGAAAAATGACTGCGTGGTGCAATAAGCCAACCAGGTGGCATGCCACATGCTGCATGCATCTCCGTCAAGTCTGTAGCCTAAGTACTCCCTAGCGTCGGCCATTGTAAATGTAGCAGAAAATATGGCGTCAGTCAAAAGTCAGCGCAGCGCGTTTAATGCGCACGACAGCAAATAAATTGCATTTCAGCTAAAAGTCAAGCCACATTGTGGCTAAGAAGTAAGACAGCAGCAGCACAAAGAACGGCATAAGAAACCAAAGTGGATAAATAGAAGAAGGTAAAGTTAAAAGCAAAAGAAATTGTTATATAATTGGTAAAGTGTTTCTTTCATGGCACAAATGAAATTTTCAGTTTGCTCTAATACAATAAATGTTCTTTCTTTCGTTGGCCAAATATTCGCTTAGTAGTTTATGCTTCAGGCCATATATCTTGACTTATCAGACAGCTCCATAGGCCATATCTCTGTCTCGTTTTGGCTTTGGCACGGCTTATACTGCTTACGCAATAGTCGTTTGACTGTGTATCCTAAATTAAGTTGTTATCCAGTGGAAAAATATGCAAATTGTTTTTGGCTCATGTCAGACATAAACTTTTTTTATGGCCAAGTGACATGTAAGGCCACCCTAAAACAACCCAACACCCAAAAAAAAAGAACACCCTCAGTTGACCCCTTCCCAGCACAACCATGGCACTTGGCATTTGTCTAGCGAACACTTTCGTCTGGCGCCGGCAACAACAAAAAAGAAAACAGCAACAAAATCGCAAGAGTGTGTGTGTGATTGAGTACTGGGCGTAGATACACTCCATGTGTCTGTGTGTGTGTGAAAGATGGCGGCGTGTTTACATTTATGCACACTTCGTGTATCCTAAATCAGATAAGAGGAGCCTAACCAAACGACACGCCGCCTCGCTGTAAAATAATTGCTAATCATAAATATGAGGCGCGACCGCTTTACCCTTCCAGCCCGAATCCCTGCCCGCGTTCACATGCGCGTCAACATGAAGTCATTATTTAGTGCAACAATGGGCACAACCGGGCCACAGCAGCAGCACCAACAAAATAATTCTTCCTCCACAGAGCTACTATAACCCACTGTTACAGCTGCCTCTAGTTATGCCCTGTTGATTTCGCTGAGTGCAGCTAACAGTTAATTAAGACATTCAAGCCTTGGCAGCCCCTACCCTCCCACGCTTCTATAGACTCATTCACGCCGCCTCAGTCAATGGAGTTCTTCGGCAGACTCGCGTGTTTGCCTTCAACGCCATTTTCCCTGCCGTTGCTTCCATTTTAGCAACTTTGTGTGTGTTAGTGTTTATATGTTCATGTTTTCCCATCGACTAAAAGTTCAGAGCACGGGGTAAGCACGGTGTAATGCTTACAAGCTTCTAATTGAGCGTGCACTGGGCGCTTCTAATTATCGCCCGAACCGAACGGTTTCCCATTTCATATGCCTTTGACGCCATTGTTACTCCTCTTGTTGTTAGTTGCAAAATTCACTGGCGACATTATGGCCAAAAGGTTCAGCCAAAAACATAAACTAAGTTGTTCGGCAATACACTTTAAAGGCACAGAAAGGGGTTGCTTGTAATGATCGGGTTGGGCTTATTACAGTGGAGCATCAACCGGGGAATCAAACCGACACTCATCCATCCATATAGCGAAACAACTTCATTACCATGTGCAGACCTTGTATTCGTAGCTGAGCTTCCGTGTATGTGTGTATGTTTTTGTGTGGGCAAATTTCCTGTTCTGCTTTTTATGGCGGCACGTAATCAAATTAAGCAATTACAGACTTTACCCCCGACTTACCCACGTAACCCACCATCACCGTACACGTTCTTGATTATGGGGCAGTTGCTCAACTCCATTCGACTTAAAGCGAACTGGATAAATCAGCAGTTCAGAGATGTGAATGTAAATGTTTTTGGAGTGAGAGAGTCTACTGTGCGCCTGGGACTCATAACGTTAAACTTAAAAGCAGCAAATGATACTCAAAAACGGCATAAATACTTTTCCAGAGTCAGTGACAAGTGGCAATTATGCTGGCTCCCATTCGGCTTAATGAATCCATTAGTTTTGAACCCCTTTTTGAAGATACATGTGACTGACTGCAGAGTTGACTCAAGAGTATATTTCTCTAGGCACACAAATATCTTTTTCATATGTTAATAGTTTGCTTTATGAGCCATTTATCATGCCCAGGACTTATAGACAAACATTAATTTAACCTATCGATTTATGCATGACCACGACTGCTCCCTTTGGCTATTTATACCCTAGAATAAACATTCCACGCATAACTCAGTTTCTTTTCGAATTAGGCCAAAACTGTACCCAATATGCTGCAAGTTTGTTGTGGATTGGCTTATTTCTTTGATATTTGGCAAAACCATGTAGGCAATCAATACTTCTGGCTATAGGAGTACATATTTTCCAGCTGGAGTGTCCCATTTAGGAATACCAGTAAATGCCGGTGCGCTTTAGTGACCAGGTCAGCGTGAAAGTGTTTACGAGTCGCTCCTCCATGTAGAGTCGTAAAAACCTTTAGTTTCGTTAACTTTTCACGCTAATCGTTTAACCCATAAAACCCTAAAAGCTAGCCTAATTATTACTGACCACGCAGCAGTGCAACTCTCTTGTGTTTGGTTTCCTTTTCTTTTGGGTTTTTTTTACTGAATGAAACAAGGAGTAGTGAAAGAATGGCTAAATAGGCGACTGCTTGAATGGAGCAAACTTCTGAATGATAGTGAAGTAGTCGTCATCATAACATTCCTCCTCTAACCCAATGAGCCATTTGGCAAATTGGGGTTAATGTTTATGGAGAGAGTGATGGGAGTTCAAAAAGCATAGCGACACTACCTCAATATTTCTGCCACGGATTCAGCTGCTTGATGTATTTTCCAAAGTTTTCTAGAGGTAAACTATTGCAACTCGATTACTACATCGACCGAGTTGCGCACTGAGTTATAAGCATATTTTCCTTATAGCTCTACTTCTACTTCTTCATTTTCATATTTCCAATTTTTTCGCATTTATTGCAAAAATTTCAGTCACGTACCTGGGACGTGAGCATTTTTGGGCAACTTTACGGCATGAACTTGAACGAGTTGAGAAATATAAGTATATGAGAGCCCAGACTAGGCGTCACAACGGAAATTCCCAACTCTCATCCCTGTTACACTACTATTGTTCCATGCAATTGTTGGATCGGGTAAAATTGCTGTGCAAACTAGCCCATCCGGTTATGCCTAAGGCTACTGATTGGAATCAATCTTACAGCTGTATAAGCCTGCGTGCCAATGCATCCGATGCCTGTCCACTAGTTACACAGCTTAGTCCATGTTCAACAACTCATAGACAACAGACAGGCTTGCAGTTGCCTAGGTATTCCCACTACAAACTCCTACAGCTCCGGTGTAGAGTTTGTTTGAGCTGCAGTGCGCCACTTGTGGACACACGAGCTATTGACGAAATACATATCGATGCAATCTGATTGATTTTGATTTCAATTTGTCAATGGTTTCAGTTTTAAACTCAGGATAAGCAACACTCCAGCAGCAAACTCCCTCAAATCCCTACCAGAGCATTCAGCGTTAAACGCAATGTGGCTGACAGTTCATGAATCTGTAATTGGAAGCCACAGGAGAAGGCTGTCTGTGGTTGCTATTGCTCTGACTGCCTGAAGTACTCAAGTTACTGGTTGTCGATTCGTCTAAGAGCTTGCTACTTGGTGTATGCTTGGAACAAATGGATTCCATAGTGTTATGGGGTGACTTCCCATTGCACATTTGATATACGCAACTAGCAGAAAAATGACAGATTGATCCATTCGCTAACTTCAACCAACTACATCCCTCACCTGCTATAACCACCATGGCAACAATCATATTAATTATTACAGTGGCGTTTGATGCAAAAAACTGAAATGGAAACCATTCAAACCCTGCAGTTGACATTTCTCTACTCTCTGACAAATCGATTTTTGTGCCATCCAGTACTCTAGAGACATTTGACCTAAAAGCAGACTCATGTTCTGGATTCAGGGGTTTAGTTTAAAATTCGGCTACAGCTCCCAGCTAAGCATCAGTTCGAGTCAATTAGGCTGTGCACTTGCATCTATTTATGCTCCTTTCTTTACTGAATCGATTTGAAAGCTCATCAACTTTAACATTTATGGTATTCATAGCTCATCGTTCATTCATAGAGTCGCCTGGTTGACTGGTTAGCGGTTGGCGGGGTGTCTGAGCTGCTTATCAGTAAATGTTGCGCTTTATTAAGTTATGAAAATTTGTTAGTGTTCATTGATTGTGCCTTTAGAAAGTATGTCGACACGAGGACTCCTCTTGTTGTTGGTGGCGGTGGGGCAGCCGCAGACATATTTTCCAAGTCATTTGATTGCGCGTTGTGTGTGAACGAACATCTAAAATTCAAATATCACTGCTAAAAAGCGTAACCATGTTTGTGTCCTTACTCCAAGCAAAACACACATAGACACACTGGCATTGTATATACTACATAGTACTAAGCAGCAGCCATTTTGTGCAACACGAAGCATGCCGGCTACAGCAACAGCATCCACTTCAGCCATCATCGTCGTCATCGGCATCATCATCGGTGGCATCATCCCCTGCCCCGAACTTTATGATCGAATGCTAATAAAGGCGTCTGCCGTTGCGAGTTGGCGCCAACTTGCATAATTCAATTACATCCGATGTAGACTCATAAAACTAAATCAAAGGAAAACAAAGCGTCACGCTTCATTTACTTTAGTACAGAGGCGCAGCGTGCTCCCCATAGTTATCGTACATCTGCCCCAACTCAGGCGGCTAAAGTGGTGTCTAGACCCATGCAACAAATCGGACAAATTTGGAGCTGTTTTGGCAGCGAGACTATACAAGGAGCAAAATTACTTTCATAGCAATAAAAGCCTCGAACTTGGTTATGCAGAAAGAAATAGAACTTGTCCTTTGTCCTGCGACTTAGCTGACTTTTGGCAAATCTTTCATATTGCGCTGCTGCTTATCCTTTTTGGCCCTTCGCCAGCTTACTATTACAGACGCCTAGCAATTGATGTTGCGGCTGTTTATGGCAGCAAAAGTTTTGTATCGCCTTTGAAAGAACTTGGTGCTCTTGACTGAGCTTAGCCTGCAGCAACGAACAAGTTACTACTGGCTGACTAGTCTGAACGCCGAAAGTTGCTGTGACTTTGGGTCTTACCAACAATAATAATAATATCGTAAAAAGTGATTGTCATGACTGATTGGGCCAAAGTGATTGTAAAGTTACACAGCGCACAAATTGACTAGCAAAATGCACAGAGCTTTTATTTGCCTACAGCGGAAGCTGACAGAATTTCTTGCAGTGTACTTAACTTTATTATTTCTGAAAGCACTTCCGGCATCGTCAATGCTTCCAACTGAAACTTGGCTCTTTGCTGTGACGTTTTGCTCTTGCCAACTTGTCGGATTTTGAATTAGTGCCAAGCATAAAGTGTTGGCGCATTATTATCTTTCGGACTTCATAACTTCTCTCATAAAAATCTTGATTGTGGCTAGAAGTGTTGGCCAAGGCAATAGTTTAAGCTGGCGGCACTTAAAACAAATTGCCGCACATAAAATCAAATATTGTGGCACACTCTGTGGCAGTGTCTTTAAGTCGACAATTTGGTTTCGCACATATGCCGACGGCAGTGATATAATTTCTTCATTATTAAGGTAATTAACTGGAGACCAGAGGAGTACGTGAGGCTAGTACGAGTACGCGACTTGGCTGCAAGCCAAAAGAAAACCAGACCGAGTACTTTGCTTCTGTTTCAGAATGAATACCATTTAAAGAAGGAAGCAAGTTGTTCAAGTGCTGAAGTGTCGAACTGATACTGTGAACAATGTTCGGTTCATAAAACCCAATTTTACAAATGCTGTTTTCAACGCATTAATTCGTCGAATAAACAAATTTTCGAACAACATGTTGTCAAACCATAATTTGTAAGTAAGTGATTGCTGTTCTTTTCTTTACTAAGTCTTGCCAACGATTTTACCTTTTGCTCTATTACTTCACAAATCATTCCCAAAAACTATTACCTCAACTTTTTTAGCCAGCTATGAGTTCAGTACAAGTAGGATGCAGTGGTGTAATTACTACATATAGTATATGTATGTGTGAACATCTCTTTAAATGGTTCCTTTTTCTTATACAAGTTAATTTAAGAAGAACTGCACAAAATACGACTTTATTTTCGACCATCAATTTAAATTAGTAAATAGAACATTTATGAAAAATATAAAATTTTTTAATTTTTGAAAAAAAAAGTAAAAAGAAGACGCACAAACTCAACAACTTAATTGATACCCCATAAAAAGTGCTTGCAGTTGAGTTTTTGTGCAACTTTGCCAAACCTCAAGTCAATAGCAAGCAAAAATAGCTCAAATGTTCTGTAGAATGTAGAAGAAGGCTTGCAAGGTGAAATCAGTCTCAAGTTCGGGACGGATATGACACGGGAACATCTATCTCTTTTAAACAGTGCATTTTGGGCTTCTTACGTCTAGTAAAAATAAGCTACGAAACCGAAATAGAAATAGAAAAAGTTTATTACCTCGCTTTGAAGTTGAGAACCACAAAGAAATGATTTAAATTGCGTTCGAAGACTAAAATTTTTTTGTGTGTCCTTTTTTGTTTTTTTTATAGTTAGTCCTAAAATGTTGTCTATATTTTCGCTATGATCATAAAAAAAATTTCTTTAGAGAGAAAATTAGATTGTATTATAATTTAATTGATTGACGCTTTTTATGTAAATCTATTTTATAGATGTAATAATTTTGTACGTACAAAATTTGCAATATTTATACCCTGTACCTATAGGTACAAAGGGTAAAATTTGGATGCGGATTTGTTCATTAGAGCCACATGAATCACCTTACCAAAATTGGTGATTCTAGACCACTTGTTACCATAATTAGGCAGAGTCAAATATTGACGCAGTTTATTGGCAAGGGGCGGTGAAATTTGTACATTTTTGACTGTATTTGTCCGATTTCGTGCACACAGATGAAAATATTAAACGGTGTGGCTAAAAACTTCGAAACTCTACTGCGGGGGAAGGGGGGAAGATATTGACATGATTCAACAAACTTCATCTTCTCAGGAAATATGCGCACCAGCTGGTAAAGTTTCGTGTCTCTAGATCTGCCACGCCTCCTTTTGTCCGTTACATACATTGCACAAATCTAGTATACCCTTTGTACCTAAGGTACAGGGTTTTAAAAATTTTCCGACAACAACTGCGTTTTAATTATGCGAGTGCTGTGAGCGGACTTTAAGATCTTCTTTTATAATTTAAGCGCCATTTTTATTGTTTAAATTGCGAGCATATTGTTTAAATTGCAAACATCTGCCAAATTTTTATGTGATATCTTTCCCGAAAACATCTCTATTGGAGAGTATGTATTTTACATTTTCAATATTACCCCATCTGGTTTTTGTCTTCAACTCTTGCAGTGTCCTTGAGAGGTTCTGATTTAAAAAATGTCTTCAGTGCAAACCAAATTCCTGAGGAATATCCCAATAGGATTATTTTTGTTAGTTTTTTATTTTTATAATTTTTTAAAATTCTTTATTTTTTTTTTTAAATTTATTAAGCAACTATTTTTTTTATTCTGATTACTTTTTTTTAATTTTGTACTTCAACCAATAAATATTTATTAATTATTTAATAACGAATTTAAAAAATATTTTGGGAAAATAATTTTTTTTTATAATAGCGTTTTCAAAAAAAGTTTTCAGATTGAAGCAATAACAAGCAGCGCGAAAATTCCATGATGCACTGGCTAACCATTACATACGGCTCCATTTGGTCACACCTCCCCGGCAATCTATACAAGTGTGACATAATTTATGTAAAGGCCCACTAGCCATATTTCCAATGTCGATTAATTTTACCGAATTAATCATTCGAGTTAAGTGTAAACAAATATTAAAACGATATGTTTTGTAAATGCAAATTCCATATAAGTAAATATGGTGTATAAAACTTTCATGTATTCAATTTAAAGTCATTTTATTGTGGGTAAATATCTTGAAAAGTGTATACCTATGTAAATACCTATACCTATATAAATACCACAGGCACGCTTATGTTTCTACTGGACTTAAAAGTCTGTCCCTGGGAAAAATCATTTCCGTTTTAGACCTTCTTTACAGCTCCAATTAAGCAAAATAGAAATAAAAATTAGCCATTTGTGTTCGATTCGGTTTGGATTCGATCCGTTGCCTTGGCATAAGCTGTAAATGGCGCTCAATGCTCGTAAAGATTCTTTTTGTACTGAATTCCTTTCATTTCCCCATAACACTGCATGACAACGGAAACAAACTGACAGTAAGTGCTGGGCGAGCGCAATAAAGGAAATGCCCAAAATGTGGCAACAAATCGCTCGACAACCATTGAGAGACCAGGAAATGAAAACGCCGACAGCTAGAGGGAAGTCTTGCTGCAGTTTATAACAAAGTAGTGCAGTATCTATATGTACAAGATACATTTTTTATGTGATGGCACACTTCTACGTTTGCTAAAATATTTGATTTGAAAATCTACAATAGAAAAACTACGATTTGACAGCCATTCACCGCTCCAACGTCATTCACAATCTCCACTTAGATACCATGCCAGCGTAGCCATGTGTGAACGATTCATAATTCATGACGCCGCACAGTGGTCGAACTTTATGGTTTAAAGAACGAAATCCTTTGTTAAATTGAACCAAAATATAGGTATTAGTCACTTCTGCATTTCTGCCTAACAAAAATGTTCCTTTTTCTCTTAGCGAAAAAATGGACTATTATAGATTCTTCTCAGTCTGATGCAGATGTTTTAAAATTTTTTTTTTTTTTTTTTAATAATAATAATATCTCCAAAACAAGTTCCTAAAACGGAAAAGTTTGTCATTATTAGAAAAGAAACCCACAGTGCGTCGACCGACAGAAAGCGTCTTACAAGTTTTAGAAACTGCAGCCAAGTGCAGGCTGGCGCCATTTAAGAAGCTTGCCACGATAGCCGTGCAACAATCTGCAGGCTGTCAGCATTACTTTCAGGCGGTCATTTGTTCGGCGCTTGGCGACTCCAGCTGTCTGCTGACCGTCTAGCCAGTTCGACAAACATATATCTCTTCTTGCCCCATGCCACTGGATGTTGCAGCAGCAACAACAACGCCCGCTTGCGGGTCACGTGCCCATTTTGTTTACATGCCGCATTAAGAGGATTCCGTTTATTTTTATTGCGATTTGATTCCATTTCTCTTTGCCAGAGCTGCCACTTGCAGACCAACCAACTCTCACATACTATTTGTCTGTATTTGTATTATTATCCTTCCATCCTGTGTGTGTTTTGGGATTTTTTTTTTGTTGAGCTACGCTTTAATGGGGTTGGTGTGAATCTTAACACTTTGTTGTATTTTGTGTTTTTTTTGCCCGAGTGTTCCCGGGCAGCTGTTCTTGCTCTGCTGCTCTGCAACTATTTAGCAGTCCTTATCCGGTTTACTTGGCTTGCATTCTCGCTTTTTGCTGCACTTAGGGGTGGCTGTGTTAACCTTTGACACCTCCGCCCCGTATCAAATGTCGGGTGAGTTTTTATGCTTACTGCAAGCGTCGTCTGGCCTCATTAAGTGGGCGCGCCGGCGAGTGTGTTTGCACCGCTGATAAGTGTTGCATGAGGAGTGGTGAAGTGGGTGCGTGTAGTCGCTGCGGGATTAGGTTGGCGGCTTAGTGGTCTGCTATCAGTAGCTGCACGAAGCTTAAACTTCAACCCGTTCTTGTGCTCTGCTCTTCTACAGCTCTACACAGTGCCTTAGTAGAAATCTGTGTTTTATCACAAGCAATTTAGTTGGACATGGCCAAAATGCGGCACAGCACGTGCTCAATGTGTAAACAGCATTAATGGAAATGGAAATGGAAATGCCTTTAAAGCTGTCAGAAATTGAAAAGCGTCGACGTTGACAGGGGGGGTGGCATACAAATTTCAATTATATCAAAAAGTCTTGTTATAACTTAAAATATAAAAAAAATGTATAAAAAAGTTTTCTTTGCGCAACTTTACCTTAATTAAAACTCTGAAAGTGTCCCCCGAAAACTCTTAAGTATTTGCTTGTGCCACGAACATTGTAGTTGCTGCCTACTTTTAGGCTGCTCATTTTCTTTTATGGCATTTCCGGTAATGAGGCATACTGAATGCGACGCGCACTGGACTTGTAATTGCAAACTAATCAACCTTTTTTAATTGAATTTCTGCAAGCTAAGTATATATGAGTACTCTATGGCGGAGTCTAGGGTTTGGGGCACATATCAAAGAAAGTTATTTCATTAAAAAATTTTAATTGACAGTCGTTTTTCCAGCAAATTAAGCTGGTCCAGCAGCCCAAGTCCTGATGGACAGCCAGTTCAGCACGCTTCGACAGACCAAACCATCTGTCAGCTGGACAGGGACTCAACAGAAGTTTTTTGGCCCAAATGAATCAAGCTGACAGAGCTCATATATTTTTTTTTTTTTTTTTTTTGTGCCCAATGGCATTCCTTGTTTGCCAAATTTCTATCTCAGTGTTTGTGTGTGTTTTTTGTTACTTTGTTGTAACTGCAGCGACAAGTTGTCCAATTTGCCAAGTTCAGCCCAAGTTGCCTGATTTCTTATTATTTAATTAGTTTGGCAAAATGTTTTTTTGCCTAGACTTGGTATTTTTGTGCTATTTGGGCTGAGAACAAACCGGAAATTGCTTCATTTCGAAGGCTTTTGAGTGACAAATTGAATTTGCTGCGACAAATAGGGCTACTTGTCAGTTACAAATACGTACTAGTGCTTACACATCTAGATACACCCGTTGACACAAACCTTGAAAAGATTGTACAAACACATTTACTATAAAAACATCATAGCCACAACTTTTGCTCCAAATAATGCCAAGTCAACAACTTCTTTTGGTAAACTGAATTGCTGTGAATTAATTGAACAAAAATATTGGTTTTTCAAAGTGCATACAAAATATGAGCTCTCTGCATTTGCATTGCATTTGTTGTGAAACCTTACGAAGTGCACAAACAGTTCAAATTTCATGGCAACCAGAAAAGTTACATGCATGCCTGCACTGAGCGAAAATAATGGCCACTTACTACGGTCAAGAAATACTGCACAGCTTGAAAAGAAACGTTCAGATAGGCTTATTGCATTCGCCATAAGCAAAATGGAACTTTAGTTTAAACTTAATTTTTCGGCGATTTTAAAAGTAAATTATCAAGATTCACTAACTCTATTACAATTGGATGTCGTTGGATGTCGAATTGTGGTTGTCATATGCACATATTTAGCATTGCAAACTGATGAAATTGTAGCTATGAGGTTTAACCTTTATTAATGCGAATTAAACTGAGTGAATGGAAAAACCGGAACAAGGAAGGATAAAATATGCTTAAATATGGGAAGTTCAAACTTAAATTTATTTAAGATCTGGGTTAAATATATTAAGAGCTAGAGTAAAACCCACAATAGTCTACGACTTGGTTTTAATACTATGAATATAGCTAATATTAATAACAAATGATGCTCGCCGTTGGGCAGACGTCCATGATGTATTCGGTAAATTGATCATGCAACTAATTAATTCTTTTTCAAATTGCAAGGAAATCAGAAAAGAAATATACAGGGTGGGCCAGTTGTTGGTTTGGTTGTTAAACACTCTTCGACGTATGTCAAGTTCAAAACTACTCAATTTTAGTCATGGTTCGCTTAACAGTCGAACAACGCGTAAAAGTGGTGCAGGCGTACTATGAAAATGGTCGTTCTGTGAAAAAAACATATTCGAGACCAATGTCAACGAGTCGCCGGGAAGTCGCAGGAATTATACATTACTAGGATCACTTTGCGTCGAAATCTGCATTTACACGCGTACAAGATTCAAATGACGCCACAAGCACACGGACCATTATCAGCGTCGTGAAGATCTGAGCACTTGAAGCGAAGTTATAGATGTTAATAGCACTCCACCTCCAAGAGCGTGTCGTTCGCTTCTAAAATTTTAAACGCGAATATCTTGAAATATTTTTTTGAGTGAGAAAGGTTTCTTAAACAACCATTACAACATAAATTTAATTTTTTACAGGCTACGTGATAACATCAAAAACTAGTCTATGAACGATGGAATATACATTTAAAAGAAAACAGCATTTTTCTGATGACGATACTTATTATTAATACCTCAAAAAAACATTTTTTTCAGAAAAACTATCAGAAATATATTTAATTCGTTAATTAAGTTAAATAAAAGTTTTTGTTTATTGATTTCAGATGAAGCATTCTCCAATGTCTGAAAAAAAGGTGTTCTCGCACGACGGAGTCGTCGTTTGTTAGGATTTTGTTATTGAAAAACTCAAAAAATTACTAAGCATTATTGATTCAATAAACCAAGACCAATTTTTCAAAAACTGCTTTACCATCGCGATAAAAATTGTTAAAAATTGTGTTTTTTCGGGAGAATAAGTGTATATAACACTTAAGGTAAACACGTGTTAATTGATAAGGCAATAATAGGAATTGGTCTAAAATATTGGGTTTCTAGTGTATTTTATCGCTAAATCGTAAAAATGTTGCGACGCGTCTTCGTTTTGTTTGGTTAAATTCAAACGAAAAATTAAGATCATCAAAAAGACCATTCCATTCATTTAGATATGTTTTTTTTTGAAAATATGTCAAAGGCATTATTTTTTTTTTTTTGCGGAAAAAATAGTCATAAATTTTAAATGCTACATAAATATTCTTTCGGTCAAACTATTTTGGGTACAACGAATAAAACTCTGATTTTTGGCAAAATTAAAAATCGCATTTAATAATATTTTAAAAATATTCGTGCCGCGGTTGGTATCGCTTAAATGCTATTAAAAAAAACTTGTTGTCTAACAACACATACTTTTTGTTTGTACGTATTTATTCCTCCTTCAATTTGTTTTTAAAAAGTTTTTGTACAAAATTTTTAGCTTTCTCTCAGTGTACACATAGGCACTTACCACTCCCTAACAGCAAGCTCTTGCGTAGCTACAACACGGTAACAACAATTGCAATATATTGTGCTTGCCTTTTTGAAAAAAATGCGCAACAGTTGCATGTGGCAGGCAACAAACAACAAACAACAACAATTGTCCTTTGTGCTCCCTACCCCCGAGCCAAATGCCGGCATTTGCTGCCACGTGCTGCGCATGTGCCCACATTAGAACGAAGCAGCTACTCGGCACTTGGCACGATTTTCGCACGGTGTAGTCCTTCGTGCTTGTGTGGTGGCTTTTGGTTATGTAAACACTGGCACATTGACACTGGCTGGTCCTGCTGTGCGCTCAGTCGCATGCCACTTTCCGGAACAAACGGTCCTGAAACACGCTCGAACCGGTAAAAGAGCGCCATTATCGCCATCGTTAACGATAACACAACAACGACGACGTTTACCAACACATACGCGCAAGCACGTACTGTTACGGTAGACTTTAATTTCCGTTACTCAGCCTAAGCGTACAAAGAGTGTTGTCAAAGGCTCGTCTAATAGTTTGTGTACGTCTGTGTGTGTGTATGTCCTAGTGTTCAAAAGTGTGTGTGTTTGTGAAATTGAAAATCTGACAGTGCACAAAAAACGCAAATGCTGTGCAGTTGACAGCTTTACACGCATCATGTAAACATCCGTCCAGTCCTTGTTGACACATTTCATGCAGTTCCTGTTTGTGGGCCGCAACCCAAAACCAAAGTCATTAATAAGCAAAAGTCCTCTATCTGTCTGTCGCGTCGCGTCGCATCGAGTCGTCATCCTGAACGCGTTCCCATCAGCCGGTTTGTGGTCGTGGTTAGCAGTGCTGCTCTGAAGCAGCAGCGTGAAGAGCCATGTTGACAGGCTTAAGTGGCATTTAAGCGCTTAAATTTCAAGGCGCTTTTGTCATTATCCTTTTTGTAGCCGTGCTGTGCCGTGCCCTGTCGCGTAAAGTGAAATGAAATATTACACTCGAGCAAATAAAAGTGTATCCTTTTGCTGATTGTGCACAATCATCATACACAACAACGACAACAACAACAGCAGCAGCTTCGAAAGGATTAAAAGCAAGCTCATTGGCTCCTAGTAAAGCAGAGCTCTTTATATATACATGTGTGTGTATATTTGAGTGTATGTGAATGTGTTTTTTTGATAGAGCAAAAAGGCCTGTTCGTGCCTGTGTCGAATTGCCAATGAAAGGATTAAAAGCATAACATTTCATATCAGTTGACAGTCGTCCTTGCGCCTTCATCATCTTTGCAACCAAAAGCGGCTCTCTCTTTCGGTCTCTGCGTTGACAGCAGTTAAGCTGATTGCGTTTTGATAAGTAAGCATTTAATGTGTTTTTCTAAACAGTTTTTTCAACACTACCAACACACTCACACACACACACACATACATAGGCAGACGCGCACACACATGTAGGCATCCTTGGTGTGGCAGGACGAAGCAAGCAGCCACTCGACCCACTTCAAAGTAAAACTAAATAAATATTTTCACATTTTATGTTAGTCCTTTTTGCCGCATTGCGTGACCAGCTTGCATTAGTGTTGGTACTCAACAGCAGCAACAACAACTATAACACAACAACTACTTTGCCTCTCAATGTGAGCACTTACACATACACTTAAATGTGTCCCATGTATGTGGGCAGTTCCTTTTGAAATCGAAAACCAATTTTAAATTAGGATTTTGGATACGATTGACTCCATGTAGGAAATAAATAGTTTGCACGTGTAAACGAATACATAATAAATTTTTAAATATTTTATTATTAAAGTTTAATCAATTTAAAATATAAAAAAATAGTGCAAAAATGATACATGCACTTTTTTAAGGATTACAATATCATCGTTTTTAATAATCGAAAAACAAATTTTAAAGCATATACCAAAAACTATATAGTAGTGGATTTCTGGCCTACACCGTAGAAGTAGCCCAGCAGTGAAGTTTTCCTTAATGCATTTAATAAAAAGAGTCTACAACACTGATTTAGCTGTAAATGCCCAAAGATGTCTTAAATTGGATTATTAATATAACTTACTTCATATTATAAAAAAATTGGAGAAATTGTGAAAAAATTGCTTAAACATTTAACTTGCTAAAGCCTTTAATCTTTTAACTCTTTACTTACTACTTTACAAGTTATAAAAGTTAAATTCAAAGGTATTTGTTAAACAAAAATAAAAAAAATTAAATCGATTTATAATAAAAGAAGTATAAATAAATAGAATAAAAGATTTTAAAAGTTTTTTTGGTCACCTTACATAACAAGTCAAATGAAAAAATGGAATCGATTGAACTATCGAAAACATAGACATTGTATTTTTTTTTTAACTTTTTGTCACATTGTTTTGAATTTCAATTAAATTCAATATATGCTTTATTTAAATATTTTTTTATTAATATTCATCATATGCTTTACTTACACATAAGATAAAGTTTGCTTCAAACTAAATAAAATTTTAATTAACTGCCTGCACCGCTGAAATAATTAATTCTTGTTTTATTATTATGAATTATTGTTTTAATTTATTGTAAAGTTGTTCCCTCAAATTAAAAAATGGCGCAATAATCGAGAAAAGCCTATTTGTATTCATGCTGGAGGATGACAATCTTTTAAGTTAAAAAAAAGTGGATATTGTCGACTAGCCAGAAAATACACCCGACATGAACCCTATCGAGAACGTCTGGGAGTTTTTGAAATCTGAAGTTAGGATGAAAGCCGCTACAACGAAAGCAAGAGTTACTGAAGATCATTAGTGCTACTTGGAAACACAACTTAGAGATGCCTCGTCGTGTTCAAGCTGTGTTGGCTGCAAAAGGTAGTCACACAAAATACTGATTTTGTCGAAAAAATATATTCTTATGTAAAAACATAATATTTTTATGTTAGTCACCCTTCTTTGTAGCAAAATAGAATGTATTAGTTATCACTTTTGGTGTTTCAATATAAAATAGCCCTCCAAATGCCTATTTACATGTTATAAGTAAGGAAAGCTTCATTTTTGAGCATGGATATCTAATAATATGGCAAGGGACTGTAATCCAGAATTTTTTTTTTAAGTCTTAAGTGCCCTGAAAATAAAATAGTAAAACCAAAGAAATGTATGCAACTCTTCAAAAATATTTAAGCCCATGCAAGTTGACTTCTTCCACATATTTAAAAAAAAAAGATTGAAAAGAATTTAATAAAAGTACAAACCCGATTTTCAAAATTCGTTCGGTTTGTAAAATAATCGCCCATGAGTATATAGCATGCATGTGCATGTGTGCGTGTCTACAGGACTATGTAGAATCACAGGCGTTGACACTAATTGAAATATACCAGAGATTAAAAGCTTTTGACAGCTACACGTTAAATGACAGGCGCAGTAAAGCAGGCTATAAAAAAATGATGTTACGCAAAATGAGACTAGCAAATAAAAAACTCATAAATACATAACAATAAGAACAACAACAATGGCGCCTAACAAGAATATTCGTACAAAAAGTAAATGACCAAAAAATCCGATAAATAAAATCAAGACAGCACAAAAAGCCAAAGTTATGCAAATCTACAGTTGCGCTTGGACGCTTTTCAATGGTCAATGGGCAGCGCTTGGTACTGTCGCTACGGCCGTGCTCGCATTTCCGGATTTACGCCCCGACACGCCAACGACAGGGACTCCCCCCGACTGCCCCAACCACGTTGATTGAATGCCTAAGTGCTTTTGGCCCCACAGCAGCAACAACAACAACACAGCAACTACAATAACAGTAACAACAACTATGGCCGACTTCAATGTACTTGAGTCAAACTGATACAAAATGTGTGGCCCCAAAAAGTATGCTACGTTTTTTTTTGCAAGCGTCGTACTGTGGTCGAAATGGTCGATTATAATGAATCTTTATAATGCGTATGGGCAGTTATTTTTTAATTATTTTCTATCAAATAATTAAAAGATAATGTTCTTAAAATGTAAAAATATATTTTTCTAACATATACCATGCGTCAAGGGTAGAAGGAGACGTAACAAACCTTTAGTTTTTTACAGGGACCGTAACTCTTA
Organism: Chymomyza fuscimana; assembly: GCA_949987675.1. Lineage (NCBI taxonomy): Eukaryota > Metazoa > Arthropoda > Insecta > Diptera > Drosophilidae > Chymomyza > Chymomyza fuscimana. The sequence continues at coordinate 71,403,167 of OX465089.1, forward strand.
TAATATTTAAAATAATTATTATCTATTGATTTTTTTCATTAAAATTCAAAAATAACCCCTTTTTTTGATATAAAAATAAAAATCATGAAATAATAGTTACATATTATTTGCCAATTTTTGTCCTTGAAGGATCAATAATAGGGATCCCACATAATAAATATTAAATTTGAAACATCTTTTTATTAGACCATGTTTGTCCATATAAAAATCGAAATCTCAGAGACCTTATGAGCTTAAAACACTAAAATTAATCTTCTTGCACCATATCACGTGAATGAGCCAACAACCCTCAACGTATCTACTAGACACAATTTTACGTTAATTGTTTCTATTTTGGGTATTTAAGTTCAATCTTATACATTATTTACACTAACAAAAAAAGCTTTTAAACGCATTTTTTATTTTTAAATTTTAATGAAAAAAATAGACTAAAATATTACTTAACTACTTTAAATATTGAAAATTAAACTAACAAAATAATAGAAAGAAAATAATTATTTGCGAGTACATAGTTTTTTTAGATTTAAGTTTCAGGATTTCAGGTTTTCAATTTTTAAAGTATGCAATAGTTTTTCAGAGGAAATGCCTGTTTAAAATTTGGGTAAAACTGATATCTATACAATGAAACCTTTCCGTTTCTTGGTTTTTTTTAAGAAAAGACGTGGGCATCTAAAACAATTTATCCACATCTTTTTAAAATGTTTTTTATTTATATTCATCAATGATACCACTGTTGATGCTGTTCGCAAAGTGGAAAACCAATCATTTCACTTTTTTTTTCGAAAAGTTATACCTCTTTATAAGCTGGGGGCAAAAGTAGCCAAACACCTTAGATCAAAATATTCGAAATATATTAATTTCAAATAATGAATTAAAAATACATACTTGATTTATTTTCTTTTTGAAATATTAAGGCGATTAAGTTTTGTGGAGCCAGTGCAGCACATATTTTATGATCTTGTCGATGGAAAAACACAGTAAATAATGTCTAAAGCATTAATAGCATATAAGTCATGAAGAAATAAATTTAACTTTGGCCATAATCAATAATTCAAAATTGGACGATTTCGACCACTGTGCGACGCACAAGTTGAGAAATGTGCATAGATTAGGCATGCTTTTAGCGCTCAATTGTGGCACGATTTCATTTGATGTGTCAATCAGTTACAAAATGGTCAAGAGGCCGAGTCATGGCCTATTTGAGGTTCAGCCTAGAATAAGCAACCATTGTGACCTACAATCTGTGCCAAAAGCCAACCAAGTATAACGTATATCATACACCACAACTGACACCACAAAAACACACTCAGTCGAACTTAGCCAAGAAGTTCGCCAGAGAACGCAGGCAGAGATTTGCGAGAAGCATACAAAATTTCATTTTAATAACCAAAAAACGACTATAAATCAATGATTATTGCCCATTGTCTGGGGATTGTGTGTGTGTGGGGGCCCGTGCTCGAATGTCTTTACTGCAAAGTAGGTCCTTGGGCGGGTAGACGGCGGCAAAGTCAAGATACTTTTATGGCACTTGGCTGATAAAAACACAGCACCAAGTTTTGTGGGGGCCAAAATTGTCGTCGCTAAGCTCGGATTTTGTCACTTTGGCGATTTTCACAATAAATTTGCCACATAATATTGAAAATTCCCATAAGAGAAGAACAGCGTGCTGCTGTTGCAGACTGGAGGCATTATAAAATGTAATTGAGGTTGTATTTCATGCTAAATGGCTGCACAGTTTGGCCAGCTGACATTGTTAGGCATAAAGCTACTTGGCAGGTGTATAAGGTTATGCTAATAAGTAATAAATTTATGTCAAGCGGTCTGCCATACTAGCTTGTCCATATTTTGATGAAATTTTTATGGCTACACATTAAATGACACAAATTAAAGCTTAAATTTGCTTATATGGATTCTGCATGGAAAGCACATACACAACGAAATACCAATTTAACGCCTATGCGTTTTCGATGTTATCCAGTCAAGCGCTGTTGGCCACAAAAATTGGTATATAATAAAATGCGAAGTCCACATAACCGCCTATTTGTGTAGCCCAGACTTTGGAAACCGTCTACGCCATGCCGCTAATGTAAATTAATTGCCTGTACAAATTAGCCAACACAATGCAACATTTTAGTACAAGCATACTCAAAAATTGTTTGTACCAGCGCACAGTGGTTCCCAACATAGGCAAAACAGAGACATATGGTGGGTGGTCTTTTTCTACGACTTATTTATTGAAACTTTCAAATATTTTTCCGTTCTATTATTGTACTCACATTCAACAAAAAAAAAACTTTATTTTTAGGATAAAAACTTGATGCTCTACTTTTACATAATTATAAGGTTAATGTGGTGGAAAATTACGTATATCATCAAAATTAAGTAATAGTAATTAACTAGGTTTGTCGGACATTATATCGACATTGGCTTTATGGTATAATAGGATAGCTGGAAAATCCTTTTTAAGAGTTTGCATTGGGCAGTCTGCAATTTTTAAAGATGACATTTGGGTTTCATAAAAATTTACTGCCCTGCAATTGGAATCTAAACAAGCAAAACAGTACATTGCTAGGCTTAACAAGGCAGATCCTGAGGCATTTTTTTTTTTTAAATCTACGTTTTTTTCTTGCCTCTGAGAATCCTCAAATCCATGTGCCATCCATCCATTATTTCTTTTTTTTTTTTTTGCATATATCTAGATTAAGGTAAGTATGCAGAAGGGAATTAGTTTAATTACATTGAATATAAACTATTTAAAAAAAATAAAAAATTTCTACTGCATACTTTTTTCACGAACTCATTCCATATAAAAATTCATAATTGGCTTTTGGACTTAATTAATTTATAATAAGACCTGTTAAAAAAAATGACGTACGCTAAAGTCGGGCGCGGACGACTTTGAGATTTTGATAAGTATCCTAATCTTATCCTAATCCTAAAGATATTTAATGGCCAAATTTGGTAACGATATCTTCATAAACAAACAAAAAACATGCGAATTTTGCAACAAAAACGTTTTCTTGACCGATCGGTCCTATAGGGGCTATATAATATAGTTAACTTGGGTGCTCTAAAAACCTTCGGAACGCCAAATTTTGTCACGATATCTTCATAAACAAACGAATCATCCACCTAAAATAAAATGAACTTTGCTCCCCTATATAGGCGTTTAATCTGAAAGTTTGGTTTACTCTAGCTCTTACCATCTCTGAGATCTAGGCGTTCATACAGACAGGCAGACAGACGGACATGGGCATATCGACTTTTCTAGTCACCCTGATCATACTTCAGGTAACTTTGGGGGGTCTACGACGTCTCCTTTTGAATGTTACATATATTTTCGGCTTGTACAAACTTAATATACTCTTTGTACCATAAGGTATAGGGTATAAAGATCATCATATCATTTCAACTGTTTAATCCGTTTTTTTTTGTATATAAGAATAAAAATGGTCTACAATGCCTTACAAATAGCTTCATAGGAAATATTAATTTTATTTGCAAAGCAAAAGCTATTGAACACCCCGTGCAGTTGCATACATTGCATCAGCTGTTTAAGCTAAGTACACAGCGAGTTTATTTTAAAATGATGTGCACCAGCCTTTACTCGAAATTAATTAATAATACACTTAATGAAAAATTATGCAAATATAGTGATGGTCAATATGTGAATAGTGTTGGTAATGCCCATTAAATCTTTAATAACAACGCATTACCTTTAAAGGTTGAACTTTTAGTTGGAATTTAATTTTTGTAGAATTTCTTTTCATCAAAAACCTCAAATGCTTCACATTTATTTTTTGTTTGAAGCGCTAATTGGCAATTGCCAATAAATGGGCAGCTTTGCCTGCTCACAAACACTGCGTACCAGAAAGCACTAAAAAAATAAAATGACCTCTAAAAATGGAAAGCCTTAGGTGAGGTTAGGTTAGCTAGGCAGCTCACACAAGCCGGAAACTTTGCGGCCCATTGTAATGGCTATTTAGAAAACAAAAAGGAAGAGTAAAGAAAATTGAATGGTAGAGGTAAGGAGAGTATAAATGCTGGATGTGGTGGAGTAAAGTTTTAGTTACACCAAATTAAATTGCTACATATAACTTTAATTTTTGTACATATACACTGCAGATTTGAAAAATAAAACATATGCAAATTTATTCCATAATACAAAAAAAAGGTAAAAACTTTCCGTAATAAAAATCCCTTATGATGAGGATGTATGATAAAATAAATTAGATACCATTTGTGCAGATCGATTTCAATTAAAATTGGTATAAATTAAATATTTTAATTTTGTAATTAAAAAGCAGGCAAAACTGTGTACAGTTTGAAGTCTGGAGATGATGTCTCAGCAATAGTTTAATATACCTAGTATACCATGCATTTAAGCCCACTCAAAAGAATTTTTATTTACCAACCTAATAAAATTAATAGTAAACGAAATAAAAATAATCATCGCTAGATTTTCTGTTACTGTTTATTAAATTTTAACCACACTGTAAGCTCAGTCTAAAGCCTCTGGCTCTTGATCAAGTATCTTTAGACGCATTATGCATAAAGTTTTTAAAGGGTCCTCTCGCACAATACAAATTTGTAAAGTTATTAAATTTTCCTTGATGTCTGAGCAATAGTTTTTTATATTCAATCAAATACATACCTCTTTGTAATCAGCGTTTTTGAAGATTCGTGTTAGGTTTTTTGTAATGTAATAAATTGTTAAATAAAAACTTTTTTACAAAATAAATTTTGGAATACAAGTTTTTTCTCCAAGTACCAAGCCCTTGTCGCATTAAAAAGTATTTTCAAGTGCATTAAACCATAAAGTGCGAACCACTGTGCAGCAACTAAAATCGCATTTGCCCTTTTTGACCAAACATTTTTAAAGGGGCTTTTTGCAATTTGGTTCAATTTTTGTTGCAACAAAATAATTGCCTGGCAAAAAGTAAATATCAACATTTGCAATCATTTCGCATTACAACAAAACCAAGAACCAGCAGGTAAACAAAAACATGCGCCTCGTTATATAAATTTATAGCTGAAAATTTGTCTAAAGGGTGAGTCCCAGTTGGGGAAATGGGAGGAAAATCTCCATTTCAAATTTGTGTTAATTTAGAGATGAGCAATTTTCGTTCATTTTAATTTTGTGCGCTATTCAGGCGCTATAAATTTAAAGGTTTTTAATGAAGTGCAGTTTTGTGCTACTATTTGTAGTATTTATAGTAGAAATAATGATTATTGCAGTTTATATAAAAACGATAAACTATACTATATATATAAACATATATCTAATAACATGGCCAGGGGTGCTGTTATTAGAAATGCTATTCAATACCTAGGTTTAGTATTTTCGCAACTATTTGGCAAATGAGCAAACTGCCTTAGGACTTGGAAAAGGCATAGAATTTCAGCTGTTTTTGTTCAAGTTTTTTGTTTTCCATTGGCCTGCCAAAACCCATTGAGATAATAATGTAGTTCAGTGGCGCTTAACAACAAAAACAACTGGAATGCCATTTGAAACCCACTCTAGCAACAACGTTTCGTGGCTGCCATTAAAGAGATGGAGCTGAAGCTGGCGCTGGCCACTAGCTCGCGGCTATTTGAAGCGCAGAAGAAGCAACGATGCTGACTAGCATTTAAAGTCGAATTTGGCTGGAATGGACTGAATGAGTGAATACTCTATGAAAGCCACGATAAGCAAACAAAGCAAACAGTTGGCCTTCAAACTTGGTTGGGTGCTGAGTGAATAAGTGAGCAGGGAACTGTATGCTGATGAAGACTAGAAGCAATCAAAACAACATGCTCAACAACAACAACAAGTTAAAAATCGGGGCGGAAATAAAATATTAACTTTGCTTAACTCAACTGAACTCCAACTCACGATTCAATTAGAAACGAAAGCCATTTTATAATTGAAACGAGCCTGCCAAGCCCGTGGCTATAAAGCTTTTTACGCTGGCTGCTTTTTAATTTAGAACCGCGATGTGCCTGCCATCAATGGCAAAAAGTAGAAACAAATAGAGCTAAGGATAAACTCCAAAAGCATGAGAGATATGCTGAATCAGAACAATAATTCCAATAAATGCTGTGCGCTGCAAATATATTGGCTAACAAGCGTGGTATACATGTAGGGGAGAACAAATATTTAAGAAGCGCTTGGAGGAGTCCATAATGCAAAGGGAAATTATTATTCATTAGTGAAGTAATGCCAGCCAAGTAATTGAAAAGTTTTCGACAGCATCATCGTCAGCAGAGACTGCGTAGAGACAATGTCGGCGCTCAATTTGTCACTCTTTTTCGGGGTGTGTGTGGAATCGAAGGCGTGTCAACTGCGGCTGAGTCTGGCTGACTGATGATGCGTATGACTAAGCAGTAAAAAACTTGCTGTCTCTACGCCATGGGTGTAACCAGAAAACGTTTTACGGGGTGTTTCAAATTCTATGCTCAGAGAAACTCAGCTATCGCTTCTTCTGACTACAGCCCTGGCATCATAAGCTAACTGCCAGCAGTCAACAATTTGGCTGCTTTCTGATTATGATTGAGTTGAAGTCGTTAATATGTTATCGACGCAATGACAACACCGGAGACAGGGACATCCCCCATTGGTCTCATGCACTAGGCTGCTGCTGCTCAATACACTACCAACTTGATTGTGGAAATTCCTAGAAGCGTGCTGTCGGGCTGCTCCATTTAAATCAGCTACAGTTTTCCCAATGTAAACACACACATATACTATATGTGTATACACTTTTGTGTATGAGGTATTTGTCTTTTGAATTATTAATGAACTTGCTGTATGGTTGGTTGGCTTCATCCATAGCATGTGGCTGCTGTAGTTGAATGCTGCCAAAGATGATCTCTGCTTTAATCATGTGAGTCGTGCGCACTGTTTGTGTTGCATACTTAGTAGCGCCACCAACGTAGTGAAGATAAGTTTAATTAAAAAGGGGCAGCATTCCAAGACTGGACCCAACTAAATTGGCCACATTCCTTTAACTCTACACTAAACGCGTATTTTAAAAGTTTTTCATTTCGGCTGCTAACCAACGAAATTTTCTAACCAAACTCTTAAATCCCCTCCAGCCAAAGGCGTATGTAGCAAACAAACTTTTCTGATTTCGATTTTTATTGCGTCCAAAAAAAAAAAAAAAAAAAAAACCCAGAAAAACCAGAAATATTTACTTGTTACAATTGCGCTGCCAAGGCGACTTCTAAATGCTTGCACGGAGCGAGTTTCGAGCTGGACTTTTGGTCGACGGTTTCTTGGCAACAATTTCATTTCATAGGCACTTGACTGTTGCTGCTTGGTTACCAACTTTCCCCATGCCACTTCAGTATGTATAGGTAGCAGGCACACGGATAAATGTTGTTGCACTCGGAATTTCGTTCGAGTACCTGCACGCAATGGAGCGAGCAGAAGTTGAATACATTCAAAGTGAAACAAGAATTGAAACAACAACAATGGCAATAAAAACAAGAAAGTAGCAAATATGCTTCAACCACAAAAACCAACAAACATTTTTGGTTAAAAATTTGGATTTTGTATGCTGGATTTTTGGCACATTATATATTGTAAAGCCTTAAGCTCAATTTTAAGCAACTAATAAATTATCATTAGCTGCATATGATATTGCGTTTATTTATGGTATAGTCAAATACTGTTTGCCCTTAAGCAGAAAATTTAATAGCTTTTACCTTTAAAACTTTTAATCTTTTTTTTTCAACTATTTAATTACTTTTGCAAGAAAAGTTTGCTCACAAAAAACTAAACACATTTGCAAATTGTTGTCGAAACATGGTGAAGCCAATTGCAGGAAGAACAAAAGTTAACTCACAAAACACATATAGTACACTCTACAGCCAATGTCATAACCTTGCAAAACTCGACATAAACTAAATCACTTTCTATTCAACAGGATTTCGTTGGAAACGGCGTCCAGACGAGCTACAAAAGAAGTAAAGTAAAAGGCCAAGCGTAGCACCCACAGAGGCCAGGACACATGTCTAACACACTCGAGTGACCAGACCATCAGAAGGCCAGACGTAACCAAAGTGACCAAACCAGCCAAACTTTCAGCCGGTCAAACAGTTAGTCAAAGGCTTCAGACCGAGAACCAACAACCCAAACAACGACAGGAGCACACCTAATAAAAAACATAACTAAAGTCTGGAAGAGTCAAATGCGGATATGCTGATGTTGCATGCATTCGACAGCAGAGACCAACAACAACAACAACATCCACAGACACCGCAACAAAAACATAACGAAAAAAGTTAGTCAGAACCCGCAACAGAAACGTGCGGCACGTGAATCGGTTAGAAAAGTTCCAAATTTGGCAGACAGTCAGTATTCCAATTCGGAATTCGTGTTCGCTTTTGAGAATCTGCGGCGTCTGTTGCGCCGGAACTGTTAGCAGGACTTTGCCACAGTCACTGCTGGTATTTTATTTTAACGCTTCTTTGTAAGCCATGTCGTGTCGACTCCAACTCTAACTCTATCTACGACATCCCAATTCAAATCAGAGCAGCGAAAGTTGTGCGGAAGTGCCGACCCAATACTCATTTCCCCAAACATACGCTGGGGAAGCTTGCAACCAAGCGCCACATTCTGCGCTTCCGGTACGCTTCAATGGACACACATTGAAATTGGCTGTCACAGAGAAAGCGGGAGCTGAAGCAGGAACCGCAAAAGAGTGCAACGAAATCAAAGTGTTGTGGGTGCGATAAGGCCAAGCTGTTGAAATGTGCGCCAAACCAAGTGCGACGTCACATGCACTGACAAGTTATTAACTGCTCGTCTGGGCCACTCACACAAAGCACGTCCCACTCTCGGCCAGCCGCTTGCTCATTATGGCAACAGGCGGCTGCTTCCTGCTGCTGTTATGCGCCACACTGGCCGCTTGGCAGGCAACGTCGGTCAGTGGCTATCTGAACATATTCATCAGCCACCACGAGGTGATGAAACTGATGGGTAAGTATTGCACGCACCCGGCGTATACGCAATGTATACAAAATGAAACTTTAATGAGGACGCACTTTATTTGGATAGCAAACGTTGAGATTTGGGGACAGGGAACACACCCAACTCACAGTAATGATTAATAGCTGTGTGTCAAAGAGCGGCACAGGAAAATCATTGATCCTTAACGTTAAAAACAAACAACCCCGTGTCTCTCGCCCAGACGATAGCTATCATTAATAGTTCCGAAATTATAAATAGTAGTTGACCATGACGACGGGACCACAGAAGTTGCGCGAAAACACGACAAACCAAAATCCTCACAAATCGATTTCCGGCAAGCTACACCCACTCCAGTTTGCTGACAGCTGCAAGTGCTTCCGCCCTAAACCCCACTACTTACAATCCAACCTTCTAAGGACTTCAAAATCCAATGGAATAGTTAGGCGGCTTTTTGTTTGTTTTCGTTTACTTGTTTGTTACAACTTCACGCGAATGCTCGTTATTGATGGCGCAGGCCACTTGGCTGGCACTGCCGGATAGCTCGACCTTGTACCGCCGCGCCCCTTAGCTACGCCCCTGGACTTTCCGACTACTAATAGGCATTCATATGGCGTGCCTTTGCAAAATGGCAAAATGGCGTCGTGCCTGTCTCGTTTTCCTTCCGATTTTCGTTACGTTGATTAATGGAGCAATGTGACGAGCTGTTGTTGGCCTACTTTCTTTCACCTTTCCCTACTTTCTTCTGCATCAATGTAGGTACCTCTGTCCGCCCATTTTGGCTATCTTCATGTAGTTGTGCATAACATTTTCCGCCACTTAAACGTAATTGAAGCAAAACGCTTCCACCTCATTATCTAAAGCCGTGTTGTAGAATCACGAAGCTTCAATTAGTTAATGACGCAAAGATACATATTTACCAAGTACAGAAACAGATTGGCAAGATTGATGAATAACGTGTTGTTCGTTTCACTGTTGTCAGATGTCATGTTGGGTCAATTGAATCCTTTTCAAGCAATCATTCTCTATGGTCTTACGCACAACTGTTTTATTCAGGTTTTATGAGGCATGCACTCCCCCATTCAGAACTTTGTTTCTCACTTTGCTTATGGCGAATGCAAATCGGATTGCATTAGTGACAACTCAAAGATCTTTGCAGCTTGTTTACTTGCTCTTTGAATTTCTATTTGAGCTATCCTACAACGCTTCCATTGGCGATTGAATGGCTTAATTTTCTCTGCCACCCACAAAGCTTGTTATGTTTTTAACGACCTCTTAACAGCCCCTACCCCCAGACACAAAACTCCCCGCCAATTCTGGTGCTATTTGAAAATTAACAAGCAGCATCAAATCAAACAAAGTGACCCAACCACCCCTCGCAGTAGCACCAGCCACCCGACCGACCCCATCAATGCCGCATGCCGTTGCATGCGTTGATTTACGCCCTAAGCATTTTCCTTACACTCTTTCAAGCGTTAAACGCGTCACGGCTGCATGAGCCAACAACCAACTCTAGCTCCTAATGGTGTTCCACCCCCCTAGAAGCCTGTCTCTGACACATGCATTTCTCAAGAGTTTCTATGGATCCGATCCAGCAGTTGTCATTGCCAGTGTGTTACAGTGATTTCCATGATTCCATGATGCATGCCAGCAATAAGATTTCAGAAATATTTCTCATTGTTGTTACCCGGTTGACAGTTTGTTGCATACTTTTTAGCGTCGAAGCTCGCATCGGCAGCACTGTGAGTCAAGTGTAAACAAAGTTAAACGATTTCTTTTCAATTGCTCGAATTTCATTCGATGGAGTGACGACAACATTAAAATTAAATATTTTTTACGCTTTTGTACCAGTATTTTTGCTTCACCCCCGCTGTGTACCCCTCTTATTTCCATTGGGTTGCCAGCACAACAAGCAATTTTCGTCTTTGCGTTGCCAGCGGACTCATATATAGACCCACTGCCCTGCCAGCCTCACTCCCTGCTTACAATTCGCTGTGCAAGGGTGCGTAAAAATGCAATTTCAACAAGTTTCACTTTGATGTGCACATTTTCTTGGGCCCAGTCCCCCCGCACTGTTAAAGTGCTCCTTGCGTGGAAGGTGCGGAAAATTTTCTCTTTAAATGAAAAGTTAATGCGAAAGAAAATTATTTTTAATGAATAGAAAACAGTCCGAATAGCACCACATTAATATCCCCCTGCTCTCTGACTGATTTCACATTTTATGCTGAAGGGTCGTTTCATTTTTATTGCGGAGCAGTGTGAGACAGCTTACCTAGGCAGGTCGGGGTAGGCAGTGGTGTTGGGATTTTAAACTGTGCCAATTAAACAGCAAAGTAGCATCGATTTTATAGCCTGATTCAGTGGACAGTAGCGATTTGCACAAATTGTAGAAAACTTCCATTACGGGGAAAAAAGAGCATGCGGAAATATAACAAGAGATAGAGCTCGACAATGAGAGAGATACAATGTTAGTCAGCGAGAGAATTGGCATAAAAATGATTCCTTCTTGCACGTCGCACTCTTTCAAAACTGTTGCCAACTAATGACACTAATTATCCTCTTAATCTTTTATGCAAATTGTGTTCCCGCCATTGTAAAAACTGACGCTGCATTCCGGCCAAGCATACCCTAACTCCCGACTCTTACAATTTATAACGTCTGCGGTTCTAGTGTCACGTATGTGTAGAGGCTTTCAGACAAACGCAGGTATTATAATTATGCTGTTGCGGGTTGGAGGGATGAGGCAGGGCAGGATGATAACCAAAGCGAAAACTTTCACAGACAACGGTGAAGTTTCTGGCAATGCAGCGCACGCGATATGAAGGACGGCTAAAGTTCGACATGAGAAGTAGCACCAAGAAGCTAGTAGCCTAGCCTAGCCTTATCTAAATGCTCAAAGTGGTGCATTGGAAACACTTTTGTGAGCACATTTATAGAATATTTGTGTATTTTAAGTTTGTTAAAGAGGAAAATCAAATGTCGGGAAAGTCTGTTATTAGCTGCAACAGCTGTCTTCTTTTGGGTTAGTTAGGGTTACACCCTCCCAGTGACCCTATATCCTTTTCGAATCACAGTCGAATTAATTGTAGTCGTCGCAAATGCATTCCATTTGTGTTAGTCACTCCACACTACGACTTTTTGGGTCTTTTGCCCACAAAAAAGAGTATCCTTTTGTAAAAGTTGTCACAGGACTACGACATTGTCCTTTTCGGCTGTTTGTGCATATTTGATGAGCACCACTTAGAGGTTATGTTTGTGTTTTTTGTGCAATCTGTGGTTGCTTGTTTCCGTTAAATGGGTTCAACCTGGTATTAAGTAAGGACAGCACGAGTCTTGGTTGTCTGATGAAAGCCAACAGCTAAAGGGACCGCTTATGGAGCTCGTCAAGTCGCTGGGTTGCACTCAGCTTTTCGTGGCTCTGCTTTGATTCAGTTTCATTACGGAGGCAGTTCTAGCGTTTGTCACCGGAAAACGGAAAAGGAAAGTAGCACACTTTGAGGCAGCGGCAAACGCAGTAGGGGAGTTTGCTCAACGGGGTGCAAGCAATTTTAAATTTAAAAACAAAACGAACTTAAGAAAAGAAACAAGAATAAAGATTGAGTAAAAGGCATAAACGAAAGATAGTAAAGAAGGCAAAAATGAATTCTTTTTCTTGTACTGTAATTGGATTCGAAATTGCTTTAAGAATTGGGTGAGCTCTTTGTTCTATTTATGTAGCACGTACACACACACATATATCCATAAAGAGACGCATATACACAGTACTCGCGCTACCGGAAACGCAACATTCAACATCCGGCACAGACAGAGGAGCAGAGCAGAACAGAGCAGGATAAGAATATAAGTAAAGACTGGTAGTAAAGTTGAAGAGGCAACGGCAAAATGTAAACAGCATTTTCACTTGAGGACGAATACAAAACGACGCGCGGATTAAGACTGATCCCGGATAGTAAATAATGCAACAACTAGCAGATATATAGAGCTCTTTTAAGGAGTGGGCTGTTGGCAGAGGCATTGTGGGGGTTGAAGAATAAAAGCGGATGAAGAAATTTAATTTCACGTCTTTTTAACACAAACAGCTCGTCTTACAGTGCAAACGGTTGAGTGGCGTCCAATAGAGCTGGATAGAGTCAGGAATGCGACAAATAATGTAGTTATTGTTGTTGCTGTAGTCACCGTTGAGACAGCAGTTGACACCTTTTAATATTTCGTCGTGTGCAACAACCCCTGGGCAACATGTCGGATGATATTTGACGCAACTGAAGACTAATCGAGAGACTGCAGCAGTATCGTCTCGCCTGCTGTGCGCTTGAAGGATTCGATTTCGATTATTATTGTGTCGCACACAATGTGCACGGGTGCCGCAATCCGCGACGCGCCTTTGTTGATGAGAAAATCAATTTCCGCTGAAATGGTGAAAAGTGCCAACAACTTGTGGGAAAAGTAAACACAAAATGCACAAAGTTTGCGCAGCAATAGAAAGTTCCTTTAGAGTGAAGCTAAGGATAAGTAGGGACTGGTGGGGGTCAGTAGCATGAATGGCAGGGCCAACTGTTACAAAGCAAATTGCGAAATACTCGTAAAGTTTCTCTTTATGTCTACTATGCATCCTCTATCGTTCGCAGGTCTGGAGGCGGATTTGTTTTATGTTCACGAGGGATCCATTAACACATACGCGATGCACTTTACCGTACCAGTACCAGCAGATGTGCATGAGTTAGAGTTCTCCTGGCAAAGTCTCGTCGCTTATCCGGTAAGAGCTTTAATACAGTCACCCAAGCCAAGCTCATTCACTTACAATCTAATTTGCACTCCATTAACCGGTCAACCCTGCTCTATGACAGCTGCCCTACGCAATCAGCATTGAGTATGCCACGGAACAGGAAGCACTGGGCACGCCCACGCTAAGCATACCCCACAAAGGTCTGGTACCGCAGGATATCGAGTCGTTTTTGGTCTACCTGCCCTGCACAGGCAATGCCAGCCTGCAGCTGCCCGTTAATGTCAACATGTTGGTGCGAGGTCCTCCGCGCTTCAACGATACGAAATTGCATTTCAAGCGCAACAAGACCTGTGTGAAGGGTAAGTGACAGTGGCATCAGCAACAGCATCAACATCAGTTTCCCTCTGGCGCTCTCACTTCAACTGTTTTAATATCATTGTCAGGCATTTCACCTGAGCCCAATCAGTCGCCAGCTCCTGCTCATGCACCCTCTCAAGGTCCTGCTCTGATGAGCGCCGCTGCCTGCGCATTGGGTCTGGTTCTAGCCGTGGGCCTGGTGGCTAGCATGATGTATGTGCGGGCACGTAAGCAGCTGCGTCAGGACTCATTGCAGTAAGTCCCAATGATTGGCCTACGCATTGAGGCAACTGTTTTCAGAGACTCTCTCTTTCTCTCCCCCTCTGTTCTAAACCCTGCAGCACTAGCTTCACTACAGCTGGCTATGGCAGTCATCAAAATGTTTTTATACGCCTGGATCCCTTGGGTAGGCCGCCCAGCGCGACAGGCTCCTATGCGACCATAGCCAGTCTCAACAAATATCCGGTGGAGACCAAAAAGTCTTGCAGCATTTTCGACCGTAAGTATCTGTGTTTAATCCAGCCGTAGAGTGCCATCGCTTACTTATCGAAAACTAACTACCAACCATACATCCCATAGGCTTTCGCAGCTCACCCACTCCAACGCCGTATGCCACCGCCTTGTTGCCAATGGGCGACCAGCCGCAAGCCAATGAGACCATTTACTCAAAACCCGAATCGGTCTGTCCCTCGAGAATATCCTACTATGCATCGTCGCAGCTGACGCAGGTAAGTCCGCTGATGGCATTGATAGTAAACTGTATTAGTAGCTGCTACAAGTAAATCACTGCACCCGTTATTACCCTTGCTGCGATGGCACCTTGGGGGATTTTATGGCCAACTACCCTAAGGTAAATCAAAGCCTTTGATATGTTGCGCCACGTGCCAGACACAAATGGAAATGGATTCCATGAATCCTGTTGAAGTTTAGCTCATTTTGTTGTCATGGCCATGGCTCAGATCACTATAATTTGTACCGCACGCCGCAGGGTGGCCCAAAAACTTCAGCAAAGTAAGTCAATGCCAAGCTGGCTACGACTACGATAAAAATTAAATTCTAATTTATATTTACGAGCTGATAAAGCTACACGAGTGCGTTAAACTCGAAACAAGAGCCATTCATAAATATGAAGCTTTTCTTACCCTTAGTTCCACAGAACTCCCTCTGCCACTATATACCTAAATGTGGCAAGTTTTGGATGTTGCAGGCGCTCACGTATTGTGTGTCGGGCGACGACACGCTGCCGCTGAATTATATATGCAAACGTGTGCGAGTGTGTGTCTACCGGGGAGTGTCAGGGGATGGGTTAATATTGGGGCACATATGAGTCTGTTTAGATAAGCAAAAGGTGCTGCATTGTAGCAGACATCAGGCTAGCTGCTACAGCAGACAACAGCTGATTTAGAGCTGCTTTCACACAGGCACAGACACATCGATGCAAACTCCAAATGGTTTTCCATGCATCCTTGGCATTGGCATGAATCCAAATGTAGCTTGGAGAGCATAGTTTCTAACTCAAAATTAACAACCTAAGCCTCAAACTAAATTTAAACTTAGCCACAACCAAAACCCAAACCCAAGCCATACAGCTGCTATCAAACCTCAAAAATTATCTTTGTAACATAAAGCAAAGTTACTCAAACTCATTTAAGAGACACATTCACATACACTGTACAGAATATCCACAATCTTGTTTGCATAAATTCTTTTTTTTTTGAGCACAATTGGATTTTTATTTGCTCTCCCTTGAAAAAAAAGAAAAGAAAAATCACTTTGTAGCCTTGGAAAATCTTACTTGAAATTAGAATAAATTATTTGATATTTATTCTAATTTTAGGCTTGTAAACATTCAGCAGTCCCTAGCTTTATGTGACGCCACAGTTCCTAGACAACGCCCTCGCTCCCACTTGATTACTACTCCCCTCTGCCACTTTCATCAGCAACATCATTGTGCTCATTTTCGTCACCAACTTTTAACGCAATTTCCATTGACATATAATTAAATATTCAATTTCCATGGAGACAGACTTCGACTCCCTACGATTTTTCTGTTAATTCTTAACGTTCAAGGTTTGGCATGGTCGATACCCGGCCATGTCTAACCTAGTCTAGTCTTATGTTTGCTCAGCGATTTCTGTTTGTTTAGACTACAATTTCATACTCATTAGGACAGCAAAATTTAACGACAAACGACTGAGCATTTGGATGACATGCCAGTTACTGGTACAACAGCAGCATCCCTTCCATATGTCAGTTCCTATAAAGCCCTACATACCAGCACATGGACTCACACATGGCAACTAGGCAACAGATACGTAAACGGCAAGAATCATCTATCCATTTGCAGCTATCTATGTGGTTGAAGGGCATACGCATTGAAGCAGACGAGAGGGAATTAAATGAATTTCACCAAAACTGAAGTTCAAAATTGGAGTGGAGTGTTGCATACTTATTGGGGATGAGCCTGCGGCTGGGTTGGCTGCTGGAGTGGTTACCATAATTATTGTTGTTGTTCAGCTTCAGTTCCAGCTCCATTGTTGTAGCGCAAACACCCTTACACACACACGCACATACACAGTGAGCCACTTGTATAGCCATATGTGTGAGCGTTAAGCGAAGTGTAGCACACTTTTCGGGGCGCCCACCAAAGGCATGCCATACAAGCGCACTCATTTAGACAAACAATTACATACATTGGAGTAGAAACACATACCCACACACAAACAAGTGCTCACTTGTGTGGAAATATCTCATTTTGTTGTGTGTATGTAACAACCCCATGCGCCCGTCCCATGTTGCAGCCACAGCCACTCACTGCCTTTATATTCTATTAAATCAGTCTATAAATGTTGGCCAAATTGCTTTAATGTACAGCGAAAGTTTAGCAAAACAGCAGCAGGAACCAGAACAATTAGAGTTGAAGAACGGGCGGGGGAGGGGCAACTATGGCAACAATATAAAAGGGGATAACAATAAAAACAGCAACGAACAGAAGCCAGACTACAGCTGTTGAAACATGACTTTGTGCTTGTTTAGAAACACTTACAAAATATTATTGCAAGAGCAACAAAAGCTTTGAGCGGGATAAAACCCGGGCCCCAACTAAAAGAGGGGCCCAAAGCGGGGCGAATACCGCGCCATGTGCAACAGCAGCAACAAAAACACTAACACAAACACAAACAATGCCAGGAACATGGTACACAGAGTTTCTAGGAATTAGTATATTGGATCAGTGCTTAGTTCAAGTGTTGGGTTATGGTGGGTGAAGGAGCCGGAGTCGAAGCTTTGCTACTACTCCGTTGTGGTTCAAGATGTCGAACGAGTAGACGACGACGACGACATTGAAACGCACATACGAGGGCAGTCTATAAAGTTATTGAAAGTCAGCCATCATCCAGACCTTATTGTAAGAGAAAACGTTTCGCGTGTTATTTTCGAACTATTTTCAAGGCAAGCATTATAAGGGGAAAGGATGAATTCTTTTAAAAAAAATTAACATTTCATGATTCATTGTACTTGACTAGGTGGGTAATAGAATGTAGGTGTATTTTTTTTTGTGTTCGTGTATGTGCACATATCATAAAGAATAATAAAGAATTAGCAATATTTTAATGAAAATGAAATGTAAACAACATTTAAAATAAAAATGTGCATAGCTACGGCAACCATGTTAGCTGTTTTGTTTCAACCAAAATAATTTCAAATATCGACAAAAAAAATTCGTTTTTCGGAGCACGCAAAAACGAATACGAATAAAATTGTTCGGTTTGTTTTTTTCGTTTTCCGGAGCACGGCTAAACATTGAGAATTTGTATTTTAGAAAAATAGGCCAATTACTTTGTAGTCACACCTCGTACATACCAAAATGGGTTAACTTCTGAGCTGGTGACTTAACAAGCAAGATGTGGAAACACACCATGAGTCGCATTTGAATAGCATCATTAGAACCAAAGTTGACAAAGTGTGCAAAGAGTGTGTAAAGCAAAGAAGAGACAGCGAAAAGTTGGAAATTAATTTCTTCTATAGAACACGTTCCTATATCTGCGCATTTTATGGAGATTAAGGTACATCCTGGGCTTAGAGGCCAGTTCATAAAATGGAGCACAGAAACAGGTGCTAATTAAAAATGTTGTCATCGCCTCATTAAAGAAATTTGTAAATCAACCTGCAAATGACGTGCTTCCAGTATGCCAAAAGCTCAACTTCTAGATTGGACTTGTGGAGAAAGGGTAAATAGGGTAGAATTTGTTGGAGCTAGAGCTGCACGTACATCGTTAATGGGTTTTATACTGTTGTTCTTTTTGATTAAAATGCGTTATTTACATTTGCGACTAAAAGCTGACTAAAGAATTAAATTCCCGTCGTGCTTAAAGCCTTAAATTATGCATACGTACTATAAAAAAAAGGAAAAGGAAGGTAAGTTAAAGTCATAGATTGGAGTTTGGAACTGAAAGAAGATTGGATAGAGTGTTGTAGCTGTACTGATTCAAACAAATGCTGTCGACCAAGGTTGACAAATTGCATGGCCATCAGTTGATTTTTCCCAATTCTTTTTCGTCTCGAATTTTTTCGCTTTTTTTGTTTTTTTGGCCTTAGCTGTTGCTCCATACCATGGGTCAGATGGTGGGTCAGTTGGAGGCTTTGGTAAGCCGGAGGCGGCCATTGCGGATGCTTTTGTCTGCCATTACACTATTGATTGTTTCCTGTCAGTTACAGAGACAAACGGAAGCTGGTAGCGGATGTTGCTTTTGTTGTTTGCTGCAGAGAACTCGCCCGTAAGAGCTTCATGGAATTGGATTTTGTGTGGGATTTGTTTGTGTCCACAAGGCAGCACGCCACATAAGCCAGCCCGTTGGCGTAGAGCGGGTGCCTAGTCTGCGGTTTTCACACCACCCACTTGGCCACAATCCGGATTCGCACCAGCTGCCATGGCGCAAACCTCGGGTTATACGCGTGTTTGTTGGTCGGTTGATTTCATTGCGGTCAAGCTGCAATCACTCGAACACAAGTTGAAACTATTTATTTAAAGGCTGGCGATTAATGGGTTTATTTAATGTGATCAATTGACTTGCCAAACCCCCCAACACCCCTATAATATTATTTTCACTCAGCTTTTCTAATGACTTGTAATATTTTCACTGGCACAAGTCAAATGCATTTAAGTTTGCCGTCAACTTGACAATGTAATTGTAAAAGTTGTAAGTTTGCATTAAACTAAGTGCTTTTCTGGGTTAACAAGCAACATAATTTATTATACATAAGTAGTTTGTAGATAAAATAAACATCATTTTTTATCAATGTTTAGCATGAGAAAGATTATTCAGAAAATCAATAATCAACATATAAAATACTGACTGCCCAACAGCCAAAACAAAATATAAATTAAACTCATATAAACAGAACTCAAGTTCTGAACGATCAAATCCGATTATTGACATAATACTTGCAACAGTCTGATTTATTTTCGACCTTATGATATGCACGTGTCAACTAAATTAGGCCAAATTCAAAAGGCCAACTAACAAAAGCGGCTGCGTACAAATTAATCTTCAAATCAAATTTTATATTGTCTTTAAGTACATAGTCTTGCAGCAAAAGGTCATGTCATCTTTAAATGTTAGGAATAGGAATTTGTTCAAAGTTTGTTTACTGGATTCAAATATTGGTCGGTCATATTTTAACTTTAAGCTTATGACGACCGGTAATTTCCCTGGAGGACTTTTGCATTTTCAAGACCGATTAATATTTGAATCCAGTAAACAAACTTTGAACAAATTCCTATTCCTAAGGTTAATGCTCTTGATATTTCCTTTCAAGTGGTGTACATTTTCCAAAACCAGCTTTTGTGACAGTTTTGTGAGGCTTAAAATAATACCTTAACGTTCCAAAATTTTATTTTCATTAGGTGTTTTCACACGTAATAAATAATCGAGGTCCCCGAAAAATGCTGGCCTGGTTTCAACAAACAAAAAAGAAGTAAAATTATTTTTTTAACTTTAAAATAAAAAAATAAAAATAAAAGTTGCTAATTCTAAGATGTCTAAAACGTCACTTCATTGTTTAAGAATATTCATTATTATTATATTACTATATTTTTTATATTTTTTTCCAAAAAACACTTGGATTAAAAACACAGTAGTAATAATTAATGTAGTGCCAAAAAAACTTGAAATAATAACAATAAAAACAAAAATAAGTATATCATTTATACCAATGATATTTTGTAGGCAGGCTCTATTGTGCCTATACCCTTCTGAGTAGTGGGAAAAGGTGAAAATACAAGTCTGTGCTCATAAAAAGTGAGCTCATAAAAATATGTCCGACTTTATATTTACATTTAATAATAAAGAGAATTTTTCATTCGTTTAAAATACAATCATAATATTTTCTGGCAAATTGGGCGATAATCGCTTCATTAAAATTTCAACTCTCAATTTTGTTAAGTACCTGTTCTGGGCGGGCTCTATTGTATCTCCTAACTATTCCATTCTCAGATAAAGAGAGCTCATAAAAATACATAAAATTTTTTTATAATTTATAAAATGATTTCTTCAATCTTGAATCCAGGATGTAGCTCTCAGCTTCAAATTCTTATTTGAAAGTCAAAAATTCTATTATACAAATTTTTTTCAGTGTAGCAGCTGTTTTCATTATATTCTCAGCTAACACTTGCTTGTAAGCAGTTAGAACATAAAAATGTTATGTTTTACAATGCTATGCCATGAAGAATCCATTTTATTGAGCAACCCATCCGACTTCAAGTTGTGCTAAGGGCTACCATTTCCCAAGTAACATGTAATTTCACAAACTTTTGTTGCCCTTTTCAAGCATCTAATGTCTATAGGGTATACAAATAATTGAAAATACTTAATTGAAAGCTAATTAGCCAGGTGTAATAAGGGCAGGTATAAGTGTGACGGGCAGGCAGTTAACGGCGGTTAAGTATACGCCACGTTTAATTACAAACGTTGCGGTTACCTTTACATACCCGCTCATCCCAACCCCATTATCCTTCGCTTGCCTTTGTGCCTTTCAATTATGCATTAGGCGCAAACCTTTGTGCGACCTCAAACAAAGTTGGGCCAAAGTTTCGAGCTGTTATTAAGAGCTAAACGGCGGGTAAGACCCAGTTCAGAGGGGGAAAACATCGCCTAGTCATCAAATTGCCATACATCAAGCCGCCCAGAGTCAGGCAGTCAGCCAGTCGGACAATCAGACAGTTGGAAATAGTCAGGCAGTCTCAATCAGGCAGTTAGTCAGTGTAGCATTTAGGCAAATCGATCAGGCATAAATCAAACGAAATTCAAATTAGGCGCTGCAGCTTGCGATGGCAGCTCACTCAGCGATTCAAATGTGAAAATAATGAGAGACAAGGCCGTAGACAAAAGGGGCCATTAGTTTAACTCTCCCCAGCATCATCATATGTGTACTTATACAAATGTAGTTGTTAGTCTAATGAATCTTCCTTATGCGTTATTTGCCAAAGCTATGCATATTGCATATTGTAAAATTAAACAGCGGAATATAAGATTAACTTAGCTGCTTTTTTTAAAAATATGTGAAGTTCATCAATAATTTTTAATTGAACAATTTTTTTTTTAACTAATCCGTAACTCATTAAGTTAAAAACTATAATATTGATGGGATTTTTATTTACCTTTGAATTAGTTTTTTTGGATCGCTGGGTCACTTTTTTTTAACCCAAAGTCGAATTTTGCACCAAAAACGTTTTTTGACCGATCTGTGCTATGGGAGCTGTATGATATAGTAAACCGATTTTGATCAAATTTGGTAAAGTGCTAAAGATCTATAAAAAAAATATTGAAGGCTAAGTTTGGTTACGATATCTTCATAAGCAAACGAATTATCCATCTAAAACTTTTAATTTTTTTCGAGGTCGTTTGAAACACCCCTATGGGAGCTATATAATGTAACCCCGATATCAAAAAATATAGTTGTCTCCTTTGGGATAAGGGATCTAATATGAAAGTTTGGTTGCTCTAGCTCTTACCATCTCTGAGAGCTAGGCGTTCATGCGGACGGACAGACAGACGGACATCGGTATATGGACTTCTCTAGTCACCCTGATCATACTTTAGGTAACTTTTGGGGGTCTACGACGTCTCCTCCTGTATGTTACATACATTTTCGGCTTTTACAAACTTAATATACCCTTTGTACCAAGGTACAGAGTATAAATAGTGGAGGTCCTCAAATAATATATCATCTAATTCGTGTAAAAATTTGAGATACGTAAAGTCATTTGGTTCGAATTTGGACTTCAACTTCAAACATCACCTTAAAGTGGTACTTAATAAATCTTAGCGTAGATAAACATGCACAAATTGTGGTTTTAAGCATGGGGAATTCAATTAAATTGATCTACAAAATTGTAAGGCTAAGGGGAGGCTTTATAAAGAAGTTGGAATCTATAAAACCGGTTAAGAATTTATGCAAGCATGCCGTGGCAAGTTCAACAGTTATTTAAGGAAGTCTGCGTTCTAAAATAAGTTAGACGACAGATATGTATATGTACAGAGAACTCGTTAAACCCTTTAGACCAACGCTTGATATATGCGGGAACTCACTAGCTTTCTTCACAATATTGCAAACATGACTATCAAATTTAAGATTATGATCAAACAGAACAGTGAAGATGCGTTTTACCATCTGTACAAAAAGAATTGTTGGCTTCTATCTTTAGAAGCTGGCAGACAATTTAAAATAATAAAATTTACTAAATTGAGTTTAAATTCAAATTTTGTTGAAACTTTTTTAATTCTTCTTAGAATACAAATATACAAAAATTTTAAGAAATCGAACTCATCAAGCTTCAAAAATCTAATTAACTACCATTTTGGAAGCGCAAGTTTCGTAATTAAATTTGTATAATAAAGTGACTGTAATAAGTGTCGAAAAAAAGAGGATTTTCACTCCCCTTTGTGAAAATCTGTCTACGCCCCGGCTGTTTGGTGTTGCCACCTTCTGAAGAATAAAAATGGAAAATTGCTGCATACAGTCAAGTGCTGATTAAAGGTTTTTCTCTAGGGTTGTACGACAAATGTATAGAAAGTGCTACGACAAACTTGTTGGCAGCTAAATTGAAATATAATTGTGCACACAAGCTTGAGATACAAATTAATATGGCAACGACAGCACAACACAATACAACAACAACAATAAAAGCAACAACAACAACAACACCTGAATAACTTATGTTCATTAAGCAGCAGTTTGGCTTGTAATGCCAAGGTGACAAGCTCTGATATAGTATGTAGTACTCTAGCCCCCCCATATAATTTGTCTGCAGCTTTTCCAAAAATTTGCATACTTTGTATCGCAACACGATGCCAACAAAATTGGACTGAAAAAGCTTGCCGAAAATGTGGAAAAATTTAGTGTTACCATTTGCTGTTATTGTTGAAAGTTGAGCTGCATGTTGCAAGCCAACAGACAGCGGGCCCTCGGTTGGGTTGGTTGTGGCAATGGTTGTGGCAGTGACATGGCGAAATGTTAGCAAAATTTTCATCAAGCGTTTTTAATTACAAGGCAGTTGATGACAGAGGTGGTGCAGGTTGCGGGTTGAGGGTTGCAGCAGCAGTAGGCAGCCATATAGCTGCATGTGACGTAAACAAATCAGACGCCTGTCAAGTGTGTGGGCTCCCAAATTTGTGTTTGTGTCTGTGTCTATGTGTATTTTGTGTCTCCTGGTGTGTGTGAATGTGTGTGTTTATATGTCAGTTGCAGGCTAGTGCACATAGCCGACACTCCCTGTACATAATGTATGAGTGTGAGTGACGAGCGTAAATGTATGTGTGTGGGTGTGTGTGTGTGTGTGTGTGGGTGGGTGTAGTCATTAGAAATGTCACAACAAAGCCAAACAGCTGCAAACCAGCGTCAACATTGCCAAAGAGCAAGGTGCAGTGGAGTGAAGTAAAGTCCAAAATAAGAGAGGGCACATGAACGGTTGGTTGTTGCTATGTTCCTTGGTTTGTTGCCAAGTGTTACACTCACACATACTCACACACGTACACACTCTCTCACACATGCTGCATACATGTGTGATAGTTTAAATTTGCACAAATTTATACTAACAAGCAGCATGCTCACGGTTGACAGCCATTTGGCATGCCATGAAATTTCCAAATTTGTGAGTTCCTTTGCCCTCTCATGCTTCTCCAATTTTTTGTTTTTTTTGTCACTCACTCGACCACCCCTCTGACACCCACTGTTTGGTCCTTGTCTTTCACATCTTGTGACAATAGAGAGCACAATACAAATTGCGAATTGTAAACTCGAAACTGCAATGAAATGCGAGTAGTCTGCCAAAAATTTGGCGAATTGTATTTCGCTGCTGCTGCTTTTGTCGGATTCGCTCTAAGCAGCTGAAAATTGACATCCAACAGATATTTGGCAATCTTCAGTTTGAATGAACAGCAAACAATAAGCACATTCAGCAGCTACTATTTCAATTGCTAAAAATTTAGAATTTTAGAATTTGCCATTAAAAATAATAATAACTCGTATGTATTGTTTTTTTCACTGGTCATTGACGTTGTATGCTTTCAAATAAGTTTAATAGACAATAAAAGATAGCAAAATATAATAATAATATAACTACAACTTTATAGCTATTTCAAGAATGCAATGCAAAAATGGTTCACACTATAAACATAAAAATTACTAAAAATAACTTAAATAGCTATTCTGTTTGTCAATTTATGACAAATGGCATATACAAAGCACACATATTTGGAATATTTATTAATAAACTCATAAGTTATTTAAAGCTTGTTATTATAAAACTGTAGGTTCGAGACGGCAACCAGCCAAAACTTGAAGGATATACCTATTCAGCGCACATTTATTTCGAGAATTATTCGGGCCGACTTATTTTATGGTGAGAGCTTTCTAGCTACCTAACAGTATTATTACTTTCTCTAAAATTTGTCGCTAAGTTTTACTTATTATACCCTGTACCTTAAGGTAAGGTTATATTCAATTTTTCCCAAATCAATGTAACATAGAGAAAAAGATGCCTGAGTCTTCCCAAAATCAGCTCCATTGCGGTGAGATGGTCAAAAGAAATTGAACTAGACACGTCCGTCACTTTGTCTGTCTGTATGAGCATTTGGATTTTAGAGACTATAAGAGCTAGGATAACCAAACTTGATATTTGGACATCTAGTCAGCTCCAGTTTATTTTTTTTTTCCTTCTACCACGTCCTCTTCCTCCTCCAAATAATTTTAAACCACTGTATGTATTACAGCTTTAGTTTGCATGGGCAAATGGTGGGAAATTAAAAAATTTTTGGATTGATATTCCAATTGGAGCATAAATATCGGAGATATTCGCAGTATAATATTTAAAGGTGCGGCTTCGAAAGGCCTCAATGAAAAAGTATACCAAAAACTAACTGAATTGATCAATAGATCAAGTTTCGATTTCCTGTTGAGGCAACAATTTGGCAGCATCTCCACTTTACTCTTCTTATTGGGAACGTTTCCATAAGCCTCTTTGCAAAGCGGTTCAGCCTACCGCCATATCTGCTAGTGAGAAAAAGATGATCTCGTTCTCTACGATATATTACTAACGTGCTATTAGAGTACCTTATTCTATATGATTTTGAACCTTACGCAGTGCCCATATCTGAATATCTCAGGTAGGCGTTATGATCTGCTACGTGTACTCAGCAACAATCGAACTTTTTTTAAACAAAAAAACTTTTTTCATTTGCGCTTCTCTCTTTTATCTGGTATGTAACATTTCTACCTCACCGAATTTCAGCCCAACAACAAGTTTGAGAGATATGGAAATCTGTTATAAAACATGTTAACTAAAGAATTTTTTAATAGTTTTTATAAAAAATAAGATAATATTATTTTTATTATTATGTGAGTCCACCTGATTTTTTTTCAACTCTTATCTTCGTGACCCTTAGAGAACTTCGGGACTCGGGGGAATTGACAGACCTGCTTATAGATTTAGCAATATAATAAGGAGCTTGAGGTTAGCAGACAATAAGAAAAGCCTTTTTTGGAAAGCTGAACAGCGTTGACTTTATGTCAATATAGAAATATAGGACTAAGATTTTGGTAACTATTAGAGCTAGGCATATATAATTTTTAAGGTGCGCATTATCAGTTCTCAAGTGAAGTTTGGCAAGTCGTGTAATCTTAACACATTTCGCCGTAAATGAAGAAATTATGCTAACCTGGCTCAGTGCACAGTGTGCACTGCACACCCAATTACTGTGCACTATTTATAAAAGGTCTCCATAGCAGTCCATGTATGTATATTGGGACATGTATCAAAAGCTACAATAACCGCATTTCAGTCTCAAACTGCCATTGTTTTTTATTCTTATCGTGAATACTAAAATCAAAAATTTTCCTTATTGCCTGACTTGTGCTATGGTGTCGACCTGGGAAATCATTATAGCACTTATCCATTAGCTGTATTATTTCTGGTGTTCAGTAATGCGTAGATCCAATCTTTCTGTTTTTTTTTTTGTTCATTTGTTGGGTGCCACACAAATCCCAACAATATGATTATACATAAATAATATGAACGAAGAGATTAAAATGAATGTTAAGCCGATTATATAACATCTAATTACACTTGCCCTCTGTGACTATTAAACATCATATTCATTACTGATGGAGTGCAACATGTAGCATACTCGTTGTAAGTATGTACAAATGTGGTATGTACTTGGTATGCCTTAATAGAAATGGATACATATGTATATAATTGTGTACAGCGGAAAGTTTCGGTTAGTAGGGGACTTTGCATGGGTAATAAAAATGTCGCCGGTACAGTCCGACAGCCCGTAGACGCCTTTTGTTGTCATTGTTGCTATTGTTGTTGTTGTTATTGTTTGGTAAGCTTTTGCATTTTGTTTGGCGACAAAGATTTATAGCAGCATGGAGGACAGTCGGTAGTCGTTCCTAGGCATCATGGCTAGCCGCAGCCAACGACCGTGTTGATGAGATGACTCTCCGCCTCTGCGCTGCTCAGTATCTCTCCATCGCCATTGTACACAATTGGACAGCGGCTGTCAGATAGAGCGGGAAAGCGCAAAAGCAGTTGGGGCTCTTATGATGAAGTGCGATATTGTTGCGTTTTAATTGAATTTTCTTTGTGCACTTGCCGGCAACAACAACAACTACAGAAATAACAACAATAACAGTAGCTACGATAATAGTGTTAACAACGACAAGAACAAACAAAGGGAGATAGCAAAAATCACAACATCTATGTAGTACGTGTATTTTATATACAAACAAACAGCAAGGAATCAAAAGGAGCAGGCGAGAAAACAGCAAAGGCAATAATGACTGAAATCAACTATTGTTTTTATTGCTGTCAACATCCTTGTTGGAGCTACTATTACCATTGCCTTCGTACTTGCTCTTATTTTTTCGTTACACTTCCTGCTGCAAATAGTGTTATAGACTTTTAAGGCAGTTTGCAACACTGATACAGATTTCAAAAGAACTATAGAGTACTGTTTAACAATAAATAACAAGACATGTACGGAAATGACAAGGACCCTGTATCCAATATATCACTTTAGATCTGTTTATTCTGAAAACTATGTACATAGACAGTCTGGCTAGATGCAGCAAGCGCACAAGGTGGCGAATATGGATGAAAACTATTTTTTTAACCTCTTAATATTTTTAATCTAAGATCCATTTAGAAAGTCCGAGTTAGCACTCCCGTAGAGGAGTTACCCTTACGCCGGTTATCTGCCATTGTCGAGAATTCGACTGATTATTTGTAAGGATCGAAAAGTAAAATTTAATCTTTAAGCGTCTCTTTAAAAACTATTTCCTGCTAAATATTGCAGTTTTTCGATAGGTATGAGTTTAGTTGGCAAAGTCAAAGCGCCTACTAAAAACTTAAAATTAGCCAAATTGGCTTGAGCTCCCAAAAATGGAAAATTAATACGAACTGTTTTATTGAATGACAGCGCAAAACGGGGCAAAGTAAAATTCAGGAACAGAAGCTCACGCGAAATCTTTTCTATGATCCTTTTAGACAACAACAGAGCGCTTCATCTTGTCGGAATCGCCATCGAAATATCGATCATAATGTGTCGACAACACTCACTGCTCATAGTTCATTGGCCTCGACGGTTCGTCCTCGAAGAAGTACTACGCGGATACCTCACTTCAGACGGTCAGCTTTTAGTCTATCTATACCCTCTCCGTGTATCTCCTTAAAATGTCCCTCTTAATATGCCATAATAATAATAAGCGTTTATCACACTGTATATACTATTTTATCTCTGCTGTATTTTGTTTTATTTATTTTGTAGGAATGGGACAAAAAAAAAATATAGAGTTCTAGAGTAGATGTACCTATAAACATTTTTTCATTTCTTGATAGTTTTAAATTTTAATTAGACCTTTGTTGCAATTATTAAAAAGTTTCACAAAACGGATTTGAAAAAAGCAATCCCTGACAAAACATATGTGCTTGGTATTTGGGGTCGCTAAAACCGGATCCGCATTCCATGGTAGAAAAATGCTATATAACTTAATAACAAAACCAAAAATTCCTTAAACATAAAAATTATTTTTGTTGTGACCTTATATGCGGATTAAATGTCAAGTCAAATGTTTCCAATCAAAGCAGCATCTCAAATTATATAGGTTTTGCAAAGATCATAATATAAGAAATCTAAATCAAATATTATAAAGAAATTTTCTATATATTTATCAAAAAGAAGCATTCCACCACACCGAAAAGAGTATTAGAAAATCGACATTGTGTGTCTACTTTACTTTGGTTACCTTTCCTGTTGTGACTGCGTTGCCATTGTTGCAACTTTGTTGTTGCGGCTTTTGTGCTGCCCGCGGTCTGGCCATAATAATGCTCGTATATATACACATAAATTTCGCATATTGTCACTGGCATTGGGGAGGGGGGACTGACTGTTATTTTTAATAAATGAAATTGTTGTCAATGTCCTTTGAAATGTTTTGATTGGCTTACGCAAACATAAAGTCTGCCTAGAAGCCAGCAAAAAACAAAAAAAAAAAGCAGCTTCAACGGCAGCTGCAAACTTAAAGCCAAGTTGCGGTGTCCTACGGCAGAGGGCTATTTGCTAAGGTGCTTGGCAAATGGTCTGGCTGCCATGTTAGTTGCCAACACTTGATGAAGATTTACGACATTGAAATGTTAGCCATTTTGGCTTAACACTTGGTCCAGCAACAGCGGACCGGCGCAATACTACTTGGCCACATTTATGTAAATTCTCACACAAAATTACGAACAAAATGAAGAGATTTTTCTTGTGTTTATTAGCTGCTAGTAGAGCAGCGAATTGAGATTTCAAGAGAATACGGCTTGGTAGGGGCTATGTAGTAGCTGCCAGCGCCTAATTTGGCCATTTCTCAAGCGGCGGCCAAGAAATAATTTTGCTTTGGTTTATGAAAATAAATGAGAAGCAAGACAGCCGCCTGGCTATATACTACGTACACATCATTGTCTTCAGCTGGAGTGGTTCCGCCCATGCCTAAAAACTGACTGCACTCCCTACACAATGTTGTTTATACAACGGAGTACTAGCAAGCAGGCAATTTCCTACAGCTGCGCAACGTTGTTGCCATTGTCGGTTGTCTGCCCCAAATGCCTCTATGCCTCTTCAGTACGCAGTGGTTACCCTGCCTCCGCCACCAAGCTGCAGCGCTGGGCTATGCAAACATAATGCCCAACGAATTAAACCTTTTTGCTAACCAATAAATTATTCATGCTGTAAGACAACTATGGCAGAGTCCTTGCGGAAACGGCGCAGGCTGCTCCTATAGCCTGACTCCAACTCTTCTTATACATACATACATACATACATATGCCTTCCCGAGATGCTACACAAATTATAGCGAAGAAGTTGCGTGTGGCTGTGGCAGTGGCAGTTGTAGCTGCTACATCAGCAGTTCCACAAAGCGGAAACGGAACTCAATTCATTAAAATGAATGAGAGAGCGCAGTGAAGTGCATGACTAACGGTAAACGGACGCAAACTGTAAGATAAAGTTCCGGCAGCTGAAATTGTCTTGTCCCATGCAAATTTCTGTTTATCTCTATGGAGTTTGCACCTCGCAGCAGCAACGGCAGCAGCAGTACTAGGAGCAGCCACAGTAACTTTAACCAAAACTTAACCAATATTAGTTTAGCTGCAATTTGAAATTCCAATAAATTCATCACAGCACCTCTCTTTCCTCTCTCACTCTCTTCGTAGGCCTACAGCATGTCCACACCAAAGAGCAGTCGTGGCAATGGCAGCCTGTTTGGCGTTGCCAATGGCAGCACCATCACCATTGGCAGCCACAGCGACAAGACCAAAGAACGCCTGCGTCGCATACCCAGCGTACAGCCAGGAGCACTTAGCTATGAGCATCTCATCAAAGAGGGCACGTTTGGACGCATCTATGCTGGAAAACTGGGCGAAACCTGTGATGCACTTGTCAAGACTGTCATCGATGGCGCCTCGCTGACACAAGTGGCGTGTTTGCTGCAGGATGCCTCTCTGCTGATTGGCGTCAGTCATCAGCACATTTTGGCGCCATTACTAGCCAATACGGAACTGCCAGGTCCACCCGAAATTGCATATCCCTATCCGTCCAAGGGCAATTTAAAAATGTAAGTGCTAAAAAATATTACGTTAGTCGTCTTAGTTATTTAGTAGGCAATTTATTATAAATAGCCGATATCTTTACCAATGTGTAGAAGAGAATAATGACATAACTATTTGGTTTTGAAGATAATTGTTAAGAAGCATCGATAAAGTCTACCATTTTTATACCTTGCAATGTAAGTAAGAGGCAGAAAGAGGCACATCAGATCATCATTTCTGTACACCAAGATGCTTATTATAACCCTGGGTACCGATCGAACTATGGCAGTCTGCTCGTCTGTCTATACAGGTATTCATACAAACACCTAGATTTCGGAGATCACAAAAGCTAGAGTCCCAATACTTTACCAAGAGCCGCTTCGACTGTATCATATAGGGGACAATTTAGTGCAATATTTCTTCATGCAGCAAAAGGTCTGAGATTGGTTCCCGTGTCTCTTTAAGAGTCGGTATCAGGTTTTACACATTTAAAAGACTCCCAAAATCACTCAAAATACGGTCCCATATCTTTATCATTTTAGTTTCGGTTGATCTAACCTGGTTTTTCACTAACCACCCAACAATCCCATTGAGCATTCGAATAAATATTCATCCACATATTATTTTAAAGATTATGTCGACTGCGATGCCTCAATAATTAGGGAAGCTAGGTATAAGGGAGATAGGAGGTAATCGGCGGAGTTAGAGTTACTTTTCAAAGAATTGCAGGGAAGTCACAATGTAGACGACGGACTCTTTCCAACTCTTTCTCATCTTCGCAGTTAGGAAAGAAGTCATGTCGGTGGATATGCATCCTGCTAGCCGTACGGCTTATTAGGAGGTGAGCCATCGTCCAATGCCCAAATCTTGTTCTTGCTAAAGTTTAAAACTTCTAAAGTCCGATACGATTCGCATCTCAGCCAGAATGCGTCAGCCAGATGCAATATTAATGGTAGCATGCACCACAAGTGCTCACTATGCACCTACTATGCAATGGCAACCAATTTGAATCACTTAGTTAGTCCACCACATTAGTCCCTTAACCCTTGCTTAGTTTTTTCAACTTTTCTTATGGACTAAAATTTTTTTGTATCTTATAAATTCGAAATTTCAATCTGTCTCCGTTTCCGCTGTATAGCGTTATAACAATAACTAATTCATGCTCTAAAAAACCAACATAGCAACAATTAAAACAAAGCCAGAAACAAGAAAAACATATCTTTTCACCATGTGTATCCTTTATACTATGTTTGACCCAATTCCTCTCCGCAGTTACTTGCAAAAGTCTCGGGAATCCAGCTCAGCACTAAGCACAAGACAGCTGGTGGAATTTGGACTGCATATTACCAAAGCGCTGGCATATTTGCATTCTCTGGGTATTGTGCACAAGGACATTGCCACGCGTAATTGCTAGTAAGTAAAAACAAAAAAAAAAGTAAAAAAAATCTCAAGCTCACACTAATTGGCCTGGTCTAATTGCATGTGCAGCCTTGATGAGGAGTCCTATGTGAAGGTCTGTGACAGTGCTCTATCGCGGGATCTCTTTCCGGACGACTACGATTGTCTGGGTGACAATGAGAATAGGCCATTGAAATGGCTGTCGCTGGAGTCATTGCAGAAAAAAATCTATGCCACGCAGGCGGATGTTTGGTCGCTGGGTGTGCTCTACTGGGAGCTGGTCACACTGGCACAAATGCCGCACGAGGAGGTCGATATATTTGAGCTTACTAACTATTTGGCTGCTGGTTTTCGCCTAGAACAGCCCGTGAACTGTCCTGATGAATTGTAAGTACATGAACTAATATACTTTTAGAATCAATAGGGCTTTATCAGAAGTTTTATTTTGTTATTTCCTAATTTCAAAAAACTTTAAGGTACAAAAAAATTCCTAAACAATCAATTTTAAAGTCGAAAAAATAGGATTGCCTAAATCGCACGTTTCTATTTTATTGCAATAAAAAAGCGGAATTTTTAAAACGTAGTCTTAAGTTGCTGTACTTATTAGCCTTGACTCCAGCCGCTGCAACGTGAGAAAAAAATTTGCAAAGTATATAAAAGTGCAGAGCGAAAATCACGAAAAAAAAAAAATTTCTTGTACTGAAAATATTTTTTTACAAAACCATTAATTATTTTTGTTGTTCCTTCTTGGAACTTTTTAAAAGGTTTATTTTATATCTCAAGTTCTAATTAATTTATTTGGCTGCTCGTTCGATCTTTTAAATAAAAAGTAACCTACAGTAATTTAATTTTAGTAAAGTAGTAGTTCTATTTTTCAATATTTAATTTAATTTTTTTTTTCATAATTTAAGGTCAACTATACTTTGTTGAACCATTTAAAAAAAAAATATATAAATAAAAATCAATGAATTTTTACTGAGAGCTCTTCGCTCTTTTGCGATCTATCTCAGAGCCAGGAAATAAATCGAAAGAGTAATCTAAAAAGCAGCACTGATTCCATTTGATAATATGCTAAGAAAAACGAAAAATGTAAAAATTGAAAACTTTTTTATATGTCCATTTATTTAATTAATAAATAGTACCCTTTATTTTACAATCAAAGTGGCCAAATCTTTGCAAATTTTAATGCATATGAACGGTAAGGGGTATGATTAGATATGGCAACAAAAGTCATTCCGTTCGTCTGTGAAAACTTTGAAACTTTGCCAAGGTGCTTCTCGTTTTTTTTGTCGACAGGCATTCAATATCATTTTGTTGATTATTTTCGCCATTTTTGAAGTGGTCACCTCTTTCGGTCGACCACTACTGTTTTCATCTTGGCAACTCAATCAAGCTGGTTTAAAGTATACCATCCATTTTTTTCTATTTTGGCAAACTCACTGAGAACGTTCTCTAGTAACAGCGGCCAAAAACTACATAATGTAATTATATCAAACTATGAACTTAAGCTTTCAAAATATAGTACTTCCCCTATTTTTCGAGCATTTACCAACACTTCTATATTAGGTTATCTACTAGTGACACGGCCTTCTCAAGTAGCATGACTTTATGAGTTTCAAATCGGTTAAGCTTCGAAAGCCATAAATAACCAAATTGCAATCCGTTTTGCCAAGAAGCCCCACTAAACCCCACTTTAAAACATGAATCCATTTAATTTTGCAATACAATCCCAGCAGTCTCATCGAATAAAAGTTTTTAACGAATACTACTACTAAAAAGCATCAAAATCGGTTAAAAATTGTGAAAAGCTAAGTTTGGTACTTACGGCAGAAGTACTGAAAGTTTTGCAGCTTGTGCGCATATTTCCTGAGCAGATGAAGTTTTGTGAATCATACCGATATCAAACCACGTTCCCCCCAGTAGAATTTCGCGCTTTTTAGCTACACCGTTTAATATTTTTATTTGATGAACTACGCGTCATTGCTTCATGCATATTTGTGTTTCAAAAATGAACAAAATCGGACAAATACAACAGAAGTTTAAGTCAAAAATTTACGAATTTCCAATATACTTAAATTACCTTCTTTCGATTTTCGATTTTCACCAAAATCAGAAAAAATCTTATAGGTATAAATAACGTTCTGTACCAAATAAATACATAAATTCCAATTGGTAAGTTATTAGAAGGAATACAATTTTTTTCGAGAAAAAGGTACATTTTTATTTTTGTATGTTAATTTTACAGATGTTCGTATTACTTAAAAAAAGGCATTTAAAACTTAGTGAAAGCTATTCTGTAGATTCCTATGCCGATTATGATTTAGTAGTCATAAGAAGCACTTTGAAAATATGTAGCTTCAATTGTAGTTAAGCCCGGAAGTGCACCCAAAACTAGTATGTACGGATAAACTTACTCTTTGTTACACTTTATCTGATTTGTTATATGCTTTGTCTTTGGTTTAGCTTTACAGTTATGAACTGCTGTTGGCATTGTGAGCCCAAACAAAGACCTACCCCGGCTCAGTTGCTCTCCTATCTGCAGGACTTCCATGCGGATTTGGGCATGTACATCTAAGGTGTGACATATGGCCCTTAAAATGTTGCACAATGGACTGATTTAATGCATACGTAGAAGTTGTGGCTAAGAGAGTGTGAGCGAGAGAGAGAGAGCGAGAGAGTGGTAAGAAACTTCATTTGCATAGTGAAATGAAGTGAAATATAAAAGATATAGACATGAGTAAATATAGATTTAAGTAAATATAAATTAATTGAAACTTTTGCATTTTAAATGTGAGATTAAATGTGAATTACCTGTTAGATTTTTCGTGTGTATTCTTTGAGTGTATCGTATTGGGATTAAGGCGTTTAAGTGGCACTGACAAACGAGCAAAACAAAACAATTAAATAGATGAAAGTTCTTTATGTTAGCATATAAGTGCAATTGATTCATGGTTGCAAAACAAACACACACACACACACACACATAAATACAAACACAAAAACACACTTAAGCTCATGTAAATAGAAACAAATGAGATATAAGGACATTTCAGACATTCAGTAAAGAAAGAAATACAAGCCGAAAGTCAAGTGACAACAATTTGAAAATTTTAAGTAGCTAGATATTGAATCATTCAAGTACACGCAGATACATACATTCACCCACACACACTCACACACGCAGACACAGTTATGATATATAAGTGAACGATTCAAATGAATGATGAATCGATACACATTTTTATTGAATGTGTGAATTGTATGTGTGACAACAAATTACAGAATCTTTTGTTCTTAAATGTTGTCCTCAATTGTTATTACTTGCATATATGCAAATATATGCGTATATATAAATATATATAGGTATGTATTATTTATTTATGAGCATTATTATTATATATAGTATGTATTACAATCATAGTTGCAATGACTGTAGCTATAAGTGAACAATTTGATTGACACGCCGCAGTGTCAAAGTTCAAATGTTCTTGTTGACACAATGATACAACAACAAGAAATGTTGCAAGTAAAGCTATTAACTGTCAGCTGTAGTTGAAATCAGGTGAAAATGACACTGTCAAGCAAATGTTAAGCACACAAACATTACAAATACATAAAAGAAATTCAATTTGCCATAAACTCAAACGAAGAATGCGCATACTCATTCATGTTCACACTCAGAAGATACTCGCTCATACAGACCTTCTTCGAAATACAACCCAGTTTGGCTTGAAAGCATGAACTAAGTACTTCCATAGAACTCCCTTCAGTTTATTGCAAATTGGACCATATGAAAATTACTTTGACAAAGTCAAGTTTCTACTCTTGGTTTTCTAGATAATTTGATTTTCTTTTAACTTTGACTTCATTCACTTGTTACTATGGTTTGCAATTTATCACCGCCTTGGAATTTCCGATCTTACACGGCCCAACTTCTCGTAGATTGTTTTTCAATTTCTATAAGGTGCCTTCAATAAAAATAACGATAGGGCTATTAAAAATTGTTCAACTCACGTATCTTATAGGTTTACTTCTAATTTTTGTTGGAGATTTTACATTTAACATTCCTAAATTACTGTCAGACTAAAAATTAAATGATCAAATTTTGCTCTGATTTCTAGAAAACAAATTATAAAATCTAAATTTTTTCCTAAAGTACAGGATTTTCTGAAAAACCATGGTACAAATTATAAAAACCATTCTACATTTTTATTTTTTAAATTACAAAATCATTACATTTTTTAACAAAATTCTTTTGAAAAAGGTTTTCTTTTTGAAAAAAAAATTGGCTGAAAATTTTTTTAATTTTTCAATTTTCCGAGATTTATTTCCCAAAAATTCAAATAAATTCCAAATTAAAAGAAAAAATTATTTTCAGAAAATTACCGAATTAAAAAAAATATATACATTTTTATAAATTTTAATATGCTTAGTTACCAGAAATGTTATATATCACGACAAAAAATTAATTAACATTTTTATTAAATTAATCGAGAAACTCGAAAGTAATCCTCATTTGTATCTACAATTTCGCGAGAAAATTACCTTCAAGAGTGAAATTAAGAAAATCTTTTTTTTAGTTTTTATTTATAGATATTTCTAAAAATCTGCAACCACAATTTCATTTGTAACATTTTGTTCTGAAATATCTACATATATGTTTAAAAAATCGGAAATCTCAAACTTAAGCTTAAATTCAATTTTCAAGTGCAAATTTTTAATTCAATAGAAGTTTTTCTAATAGTATATTATATAGCGGATTGTTGATTTTTTTGTAAGGTTTCGTTATGAAATAATAATTTTTAAAATTCCTGTACAAAACAAAAATATTTTCCTAACAAACAAAAATCCATGTTTTCTGACCTTAACGATGAATTTTGTAGCAAATTCATTTTAAGGCTAATATGCAGCAGTCTAAAACCGCCAGAAAGAAAACAAAAATTCATATAATTTGTTTTATATGTCAAAATTCTTATCGTTTTTATTATATGAAATTTTGTTTTCTTTCAGGCGGTTTTACACTGCTGCTTATTATCCTTTAAAAAAAAAAAAGAATCTGTGGTGTTTTATACATATGTATAATGAAGGTTTATTAAGGTCAGAGGTTTTTCTTACTCAAGCCCTTAAATAACAAATATGATTTTCTAACTTAGAATTAAACAATCAACTAAATACTCGCTTTTCACTACTAAAACTATTCAGGCCAGCTGGGTTGAGCTTCGCTCTTAGTTAAAATGTTATTTTATATTCTGTTGTTAAATAATTTTGGATCTAATATAACATTTTATATGAATTAGTAAACTTATTTCTATATCAGCATTTGCTATTGTTCTTGTTGCTTATTTCTATACTATATACTTAGTTTAAATTGGAGTATGTTTTATCTTTATTTGCATTTCTGTTGAAAATTGTTATAAAACACAAGTCACACAATAGATTAAACATTGTTAAAATAGATTGAATTTCAAACTCTAAAACTAAAGCACTCACATGGTATATAGCAGACTTGTCTGTTATATAAAATAACTAACAATGCAGTATGCCAAGTTAAATATATTAATTACTATGGCTATCAAACTATCACTATCACAGCTTGCTTGCACATGCTTATTCAACTACTAAGTAAATATACCCACACACATACGTATATATATGTGAATACATACGTGTGTGTGTGTGTGTTGTATAATTTTGTTTATTTAATAAAATAATTAAATGAAATATTGCAAATTAAACTCTACTTTGCACTTAAAAAATAGTCATTACTTAAAACTGAATGTAACTAAATACTTGCATTAAATTTAATGACTCTTACTACAAGGCAAACAAAATGAAAATTAAATGAATGTATCGTTGTAGTTTTTCTCAATGTGCTCTATGTCATTTTCCTTACTTTTAACTACACATACATACAACAAGTGCAATACAAGTACAACAAAAAAGAAAAAATAATAATAATAATAAGCAGAAAAAGTTAAACGATACAAAATATAAAAGCTCAAAACAAAAAACAGCCAAAAGTTGCAACAGCTTGAAATAGTTAAAGAAAATTGCTGCATTTTCTTGCACAATTTGTTTACGCTTTCCAACACACATATTCGAGATGTTCATGGGGCAACCATTTCATACCATTCCGTTCCGTTCCAGCTCTAGCGTAATATATTAAAAATTTAATTATTATAAAATTATATTTTTTTTTAAATTTTTGTACACCAAAAATATTTGTATTTTTTCTGAAAAATAAGTCATTATGGTTATTTTTGAGTATTTTTGAGGAAAATTTATACAATTAAATTGAATTTAAAAATATATTTATTTCAAATTTTGATTAGTTACATTGTTTTGGTAAAACCGACCCCAGAACCCATCTCTAACTCATACACATACACACACACACATACTCACACAAACTAACAGCCATGCACTAAACTACTACTATATAACTAACTGAATGTGTTTCATCAATGTATATGAATGTATCTATATACTATAAACTATATATTTTGTCGTCAAATTGAAAACTAACTGTTAAAAATAACAAAAAAGAACAAAATCCAAACAAACTTAACAAATGTAAACCAAAAACTATTTACTTACACTTACTTATTCTTACCAAAAAAAAAATAATAAAATAAAATAACACAAAATCAAACCCAAAATGAACAACCCCATGGATACATAGTTAAACTCAATACATAAACTAAATGTTTCTCTGTGTATTTTTAATCTAAATCCACAACAAGAGCAAATAAACAACACGACAACAACTACTACTAAGAACTTAAAAAACAAACATTATTGTCATTCATTCAATGTCTCACTCTTTGACACTTAACAAATATTAGATGTATCTGTCTCTGTCTATCTTTAGATATATATATATATTTATCATATATATACTTATATATATATGTACTATGCGTATTCAAAAATACATAAACAACACACACAAGTATTTGCTATGCCCCAAGGCTATCATCTAGTCCCGGATTCATGGAACAATTCTGTGACTGTATCTGTGACCAAGAATGTCAGTGTCTGGGGAGGCGGGGTATAGCCTTGGCAAGATTACAAAACAACAAACAACAAAAACAAAAAATGGAGAACATGAAAGCAGAAATTGAATTTTTGTGAAAGACAAAACCTAAATGAGTAAAGCAAATAAAATAAATGTTCCTTTTGAATCATAAACAAAAAGCTTATATTTTATCATTTATCGCAATTGATGCGAATTTTATACTTATTTTTCAGCATATAACATAATAAGTAAGTATCGTTTTTGTGTATTCAGTTCAGAGGCGCATTTAGAAACAAAAATGTAAGGGGGTGCCGATAGGAACTCTGACTAATATGTATATATATATTTGGCTCTATAAGTCGAAAACGAGAGATTAAAAAGAGGGGTAAGTTCCCATTAATTACACTCATGCAAGAGCTTTTGGCTGAAGATATGTAGACACTGCTACAGGAATGATCGTGCCCAACGTAAGAAGATCTACCTAAATCATTGTTAATTACTCAAACAGAAATTTTCAAGCATCTGAAAATAGTGGAAAAATAAGGAAAAATATAATTAAGCTGTCGTGTCGTAAATGTCGTGAGTACTTAGTATATACATATGTAAAGGCCGTCCAATTCCACACATCCATCTGAAAACCGTATATTCATTTTGCTAATGCTGTGTTGTTGATGGAACTAAAAGGAGATAATGTACCGTTTATTAAAATCTGCCGAAACTATTCCGTAAAGTTGTACCCTCAAAAAATGGTTTCGTTTAAAGAGAAAATGATCACAATATGATGTAAGTGTCAAATTTCTTAATGGCTGTGCTCGGCCTTTTGTAGCTTAACCTATTAAAAATTATTTACAAATGGTGGATCTGAATTATCTTACTGAAAAACCCCACAATCGACAATTTTGTTAAAAATTATGAAACTTTTCAGGAAGATTTTGGAACAGTACTGCTAAGAATTGAATGTTAAAAAATAAAAATGCTCTGAAAATAGCTGCTGCTTTTAATTAAAACACGATTAAAAAAAGCTATTTGATTTAAATTTTAAAGAATATATTTTTATTAAGCTAATCTTTTAGAAATTTAGTTACGGGATTCCCCTTTCTAATTTATTTTCATAGCATCTTAAGGATTTACTTCATGTCTTTTTTTTACACGGGTTTATCTACTGTGTAAAAACAGAATTAGGTGTATTTAAACAACGGAGCCAAAACTTTATGTCCTTGATAATCTGGCCACCTCTACTTTTTTCGCTCATAAGTGACAACATTGCGTATACGTAACTTTTTTTTAAAGTTTGTATGTTTTGATTGCACACTCGAGATCTTGATAAAACATTTGTTTTTATATTCGAGCTTAATTATAGTACAGTTTAACAATAGTTATTTATAATATTAGAATACCGTTAGCGTAGTAATACAATGTATATATTAGAGAATATTAAATAAATATTTAATACAGTCATATTTTTTTTTAAAAAATCATAATATTCAATTTATTGACGCAACAGTAAAATTAAAATAAAAATTATTAAATATTTGACGGACGCCTGGACCCTTTTGTTACCGCCTCTGGTTCCGCCTCATGCTGCAATAATAATGACTTGATGGCTTATGCGGCGTATACTTGCTGTCCATGCAAGGGCACGTTCACACTTAAACACCCTCATACACACTTATACATAGACGCATATTTGCTGCGCGTGTCAAATGCTCAACATTGCGCATTTAGTCAGCATTTTTGCGCCACCCTTTACTCTGCCCTTTTCCACCCTCACTACCAACTCTCACACTCTCATAATTATACAAAAAATCACAGCAATGCAGTCAATTTTTTTTTGTCATCATGCTCTGTCGCTTGGTAAGAGTATTAACTGGGCAGTCAGCTGCTCCTGTTTGCTGAGCGTGCTTCAATGGCGTGTCTAATGCCTATGGCTTATGTCAGTGAGAGAAGAGAGCACGCAAGTGATTTGGAGAATGCATGTATGAGGCGGTAGGGCTGTCTATCCTTGCATGCATGTATGGGAATTCCGAGCATGCTCTCACAACTCTAAACAATAATGATGCAGTTAATAAAATTGAGGTTTGACTTGATACACCTTTTGTTTACTCTTAGAATAACCAACAGGTGTCAGCATGTTGTTTGCATTAGTCTGCCAAACGAATGGCATATTAGGGAGTGGGAGTAAAATATGGTACTCTTTGGCAGCACACTTGTTATGGAATTTATTGCCATATGCATAAAGAGGTTTAATTGGGCTCTCTTGTGGCCAATTAATTTCCAGCCTCTTTTTCCATCTAGCATTGAAAATAAAAAGCACACATCCTTTGAGGTAACTATTATTACTTTTGTTCACACAGGAATCAAGATTATCCTAAGCCCGGAAGTAAGTATAATGACAGAAGAGCCAGCTAGGTAAGTAGACATCGGTTTCGTTGTCCGTAGTGACCTTAAGTGCGGGAATTTAGCAAACTATGACTTTAATACCAACCTTTTATAAAAAATTAAAACACTAAAGTCCCATTTCAACATTTCATCTTTTTTTAAACCATTGCCCAATGTTTATACCACATAGTATAAGGACAAGCAATTTGCTTGGAAAGCGGAATTCCGTCGTCATGTAAACTGATCTACGGACGTCTAACAATGTCAGTTAGTAGCCTAGCACCTAAGGCAAACTGCTCTTGTGCACTGGTTTAGAAAGGCAACGTAAGACCATCTCTAGGCTGTCCATGGTACCAACAAGCCTTTCAAATGAACTCCTCGTTTTTTTCGCTTGGAAAATACTGTCAATGCGTAATTGTTTAGCTGGAACCCCGGTCACTCATTGGCGATATCAAAAGGCAATTATTTAGTTAAATTTAATACAAAGTTAATTTTCAATAACGCGTTTATCCTTTATAATTTTAATTGCATATAAAATATGCATAAAATTGTCTCTATCGTTTAAAAGCCGCACAATTGGCATGATTTATGCATTGTCTAGCAATTTGTTGCATTTTCCACTTTCCCATAAAATCTTTTTGGAAAACTCATTTCATATAAGCTGAAATGAAATAAATGAAAATCGAAAGCACAAATATTTATGTTGTTGATTCGTTTGGAAATGCATGTTGCAAAATGTTTGATGATGCTCTTAATATTTTTAATAAAATTAAAATCGCTGTTTTTTATTTATTTTTGAACTTGATACAAATTATTTTATTTATTTATATTCATACGCTGTTTGTAAAATGTTTACCAAATTGCGGCAGTATATTGGATTTATCAATGGATACAAAATGTTCAGGTTTACATACGTGTATGTAGATATTTGCGTTTTTTACGCAGTTGCACGCGTTTAATTAAAATGATGTAAAACGTTGATTGCAAAACCGCAAAGCTAAAAATCGCAAGAAAAAATTTTATACGGGAATCAAAAAACGCAAAATCAAAAAAAAAATTATATATATACATATATATATGCGCGGATTATGTTTGGTGCAATTTGAGTAAAGAGCAGGTGCACATCAATACGTGCAACAGAGGTAGGTGTGTGTTTGTGTTTGGAAGAGGGCTTGATATTGTTATTACAGTTTCAGTTATCGAAACGGATTTTCCATTTGATTAAACGTAAATATTATAGAAAAAATAACAATTTGTTACTGGTTTTCTGCCTGCGCTTGTATTTCAGTTTGCCACGTGATTGATTCACTACTATCTATATGGGAGGGAGCTCTACCCCTGCTCTCCAGGGTAGTATCACTCACAAACATATCACATATAGTACAAACTTGTATAGGAATGTGAGATAGTGCGTGCCAGTATGTGTGTTTGTGTGCATTAATTAAAATTTTCCGCCATGTTGGTTAGCGAATATTTCACTGCGATGGCAATTTAATGAGAGAGATTGCCAAAAACGTCGCTCAGACAGGCCAACGAACCAAAAAACCATCACACGCACTCACACACACACACGCGCACACAAAATTCAAACCAAACCAACAACAATTCAGACATTTTTTGTTTACTCTTCGTTGCATACTTTTGGGAGCATACTAAGGCGCCATCTAGAGGCCCGCGAAGACAACACCACAAAGCACGCAGACACTGAGACAGACACCCAGACAGTGCTAAAATGAGCAATCTAACTGACAAACTGAGACCTGACAACAACTAAAACTAATATAAAAATATTTATATAAGTAAGGGCAGTGACCGACAACGCGATACCCTGCTTTAACTAGTAAAAAATTCGGTGTGAATAATTATTTTATTGTAAGGGTGTTAAATACAAATTTTTTTGTTTATTAGGCCCACATAACTCTGCACACCATATTTATTTTTATTTTATTTGTTTTTTAATTATATTTATTTACAATCTATCCCTTAGACAATAAGTAAATGTTTTGGAAATTAGAAATTAACAGGAGAAATAGTTAAATCCAATGAGTAATAACTATTACTTTTTTAAGTGTTGTAATTAGCTCAATTTGAATATGACAGGTCTAAAACATGATTGCGTTTTAATCTTCGTGCTGTATCGCTATCATCCAAGAGGCCTATTGCCAAAACATTCGAATGATTATGTCCTTTCCACGTATCTACTGCTTAGTCTTCGTATTTCGTCTTTAACGTAGGGCATATGGAGATATTTATGAATTTGCTCATTAGATACAAACCAGGTGGCGTTGAATGATTTCAATGTTTGAGTGACTTGCTGTGCCCCATAATTGGATAGCATAAGTCCACACAAGCTTCAAAATGGCTTTGTAAAGCCGGACTTTGTTCTCTAAGCTTAGCTGCGACCTTCTACCAAGCAGCCAATGCATTTGCTTTGTTTTTCTGTTGAGTTTCCTTATTTTGCTTTTAATATGACTTTTCCAGGTTAATCTGCGATTCAAATCAAGTCAAGGTAATTGTCTGAATCTCTATGCGGTATTTGTATATTATTTAGATATACTGACGGACAATCTTCTCTTCTCAATGCAAATGTTACATGATTCGACTTTTCAGTATTAACCTTTATCTCCCATTCCTTAAGACATCGCTCTATTTAAAAAATTTCATTTTGAGTACCTTGGGATACTTCCGCCGCTGATTCTTTAGATGTAATTATCATCACCATAAGTGGC
Source organism: Chymomyza fuscimana (assembly GCA_949987675.1). NCBI lineage: Eukaryota > Metazoa > Arthropoda > Insecta > Diptera > Drosophilidae > Chymomyza > Chymomyza fuscimana. The sequence goes on from OX465089.1 coordinate 71,447,351, forward strand.
TACTTGAATATTTTCGTCAACAGGAAGATCCGCAGTGAATATCGTGTAGAGGACAGGACCCAAAACACTACCCTGTGGAACACCTGCATGTATACTGTATAGTTGTGATGTTTCTCCATCCATTTGAACATAAAAGTGCCGATGGCTTTAATACGACTTAAGCAGCAAGAAAAATGGAGCAGGAAGCAGTTTTTTAATTTTATATAATATTCCTGGATGCCAGACTCGGTTAAATGCTTGCTGAACATCAAGAAATACTGCTGCAGAATACAGTTTCTTTTCGAATCCACTTGTTATTATGTTTACTATTCGATGGCACTGCTCTGGAGTTGCATGGCCTTTCCTAAACACCATATTGAGCACTCTAGATTTACCTCATAAAGAATTAATACAAGTCCCGAAATATTTTAGGTTTAACCACTCGTGGGTTAAAACTTAAACAGGTAGTGTAAAGTTGCACTCGTTTATAAATTTACAGCAATAAATACTAAACAGCAATAGAACGATCGCTATCGCAACTCATTTCTCAAGTTCTTAGAGATATGAGTAGACTCAATCGCAGAAGACGGATTGTCCTTCACCATGCATGCTCTCACACATCGGCCTACACAAGATTGTTTTATCTAGACCGTGCCACCATTGCGGTTAAGGAACTTCATTAGAGCACCAATGAAGTGATAAAATTATTATCCCCATAGGTAAGGCACCATTGAATCTTTTCGTAGTCGAGTCAAGACAAGCCGAAGCACAGCCATGCTGACGAGAGGTGACTATGGCGATATGACAGAAGAGATGGAAAGCTTCCTTCGGCGACACAAGGGCAGTAAGACTGATTCCAGTCATCTGATCGCGTACCAAACAAGACGTTGAATATAAAGTTTTTTCTGTCCAAGATTTATTACTAAAAAGGAAGGCTAAGCTAAGGCATTGGGAAGCCATGCCGAGTCAATGACTTTGTGGACATCCTACTTACCAAAACATCATCTGAACTTGTAAAGCAGATATAGTTAATAGTGTGGTTGTAACCTTAACATTCTTCTGCAGGGAATTGGGCTTAGGAATCTATGTCTTAATGTTGATGCGGATCGTTTTGCTATAAACAAAATAAAGATTGTCATGACTTCTTCTGCCTGTTAGATACTTGTACATTGCTCGAATCTATAAGCATCTCGACTCTGCGATTACAGGGTATACAAATAGTGTAACTATTTGCAACAACATGGCGCAAACGAGCTGGGAACAAAATTAAGCGCTCTCCGGAACCCCCTACCAAAAAAGAAAAATAAAATAAAACAAACACTTTGTCTATGCAGTATAATTTGTGTTGAAATTGATAAAAACAGAAACTTTGTACGTTGATTGGAAAAACAGTTTATAACTTTCGACATTGATGCGACAGAGCAGTTTGGGGGAGAGATGTGCATGTGTGTGTGTTCAGCCAGACAATAACAACAACAACAACAACAAATCAAACACTACAAAACTGTTACCAACAACGCAACGGGGAGGCGCCATTGACGCAAAAAAGCGCAAGCAAACGGAAGTGCCGTACATGCCCCTTCCCTTAATGCCGGCAATGGAAGGGCACACTGAAGAGTCACCCGTCGCGAAAGGTCAAACCTAGGCAGGGGAGAGAGAAGCCTCCCCAGGCAAAGCTGAGGCGTGCGAGCGCCTGCAGTGTTGCGATTTAATTAAAGCGCCATTAAGTCAGCAATTAACAAAAATAGCAACAACAACACGGCAGTCACAGCGAGCAGCGAGCTCAGCGACAAGAGCAATGGCAACCACAGCAGCAACAACAACAACAACAAGTAGCAACAACGACAACAACAAACAAACAAACAACAGTTAGTTCAGCAGCAATGGCGGCAACATTGATGGCAGCAATGGCGTTCACACGGCTTGCAGTTGAAGTAGCAGCAAAAAGTTTTCCTTTTACATTTGCCTTTAACTTTTACTTTGCCTTTGAACCGTGTTACTTTTGATATTCTCTCTCCTTTTAAAGGTTCCATTAACTTGGTTTGTAGCTTGAAGGATGTCTCAGAAGAAGGTAGGTATAACCTAACATTTTTGAACACTATACATATTATCAGCTTTTAAAAGATACTCTTGGAACAATTTTCTGCAGGCGGAATAATTCCAATTTTGTACGATACTTCTTGTATGAGGGTTTTGCGTCCAAACTCGAAGCCAAACTTTTTTTATGGGTACTTTTAAATATTATTTTAAATGTTGTAACTTGGGTCACACCTATCCGATGGGACTGCACAAGACATTTTTGGAAAGAAAATTAAACAATCTTAATTTTATTAGAACTTATTGCTTAGCTGTAGTAGCTTTTTATTTAAATTTAATTAATTTATTTATTATTCTCTTGCTGGCATTTTGTCTAAATAATCTTTACTATTAATAATGACTATAGCTATAGTTACCATTTTGATAATGATTGATGGATATTGTCATTTGGCTATGGCCGACCATAGAAAGTTACTGGTTCTAAACAGAAACAAATTGTCCTTTGAATTTAGTGGCGGAATAAATACTGAAGGAAGGCCGGTAAAAAAATATACCAAGAAAAAAAAGAACATTAAAAAGATTAAGATAGCATGACAAATTCTTTAAGGGTTTTAGTGTACAAAACCATACTCACCAATCACTATCGCCTTAAGTAGAATTAAAGTCGTTACACTCACAGTTTGGCTTTTCTGCAATTTTTCAATTCAATTTTCTCAAAGGCGAAGCGCCTTTATGTTGGTAGTATGAATCAAAAGCTCTCGAACTTCTTTTATGAATTTATTGCAAAGCAAATATACTTCAGCATGGATCAGATTCAAAAAGACGAAGCTTAGAGTGGACTAACTCTCTCTATTTCCCTATCGGATCTCAAACCACATACACAGTGGAATCCAAACTATATTAGGGTTGGTAGTCCGATATTTATTGAGTATATTTTTGGTTAGACTTTTATTTAAAAACCAAGTTGGAAAGAGAACAAATAAATTAATATTAATAGATTAAGAAACATAATTTGGATTTTTTCCTAACAACGTCTTGCTAAAAAATCAATAGCCACGGATAGCGACTTCCAGGTGAACATATTGGCTATATAAATAGTTAAACAGTTAGGCAGTTTATGATTTCAAAAGGAGCTGTTTAAGATTTTATCCAGACTGGCTGAAGACTGTTCTGTTGGATCCTTTGAATGAATTCTATGAATAGAAGGCATGTAAAAGTTGCACCGAACTCTTTAAAAGGTGCTGCTTCGATATTCATATAATTTCCAACCACAAGACCGATGCTTTGTATCCGGAAATATTATCACAAAAAAGAAACTAAAGCAAAGATTCTGTATTGAGAATAATGAATCACAAAACTAAGTGCTAAAAAATAGATTTAAATATATGGCCGAATGGAAAGTAGTGCGACTTACAAAAAAAAAAAAAAATTAATTTATATCTGATAATTTTTTAACCTGTATAATTTTTACTTTTAGGGCATGAGACTTGAATGATTCATTTAAAACAAAAAATTAAAAAATTTAGAACAGTCAAGGCGGTGCCCGACAGTGTAGTACCCTGTACCTTTTATCTCGAAAACAATGTTTTTTGGTTACGTCAAAGAAGTTATTTAAAGTATATGGGGCTAGTTTCAAGGGGATCTGTTGATGAGTGTGGGAGAAAACACAGTTTATCGATTGCGGGGGGCAGGGGGTCCGCATCGATAAAATTGGGATGTGGGTTTGTTCATTAGAGCCACAAGAATAATCTTCCCAAAATCTTTTTTACCATAATTACGTGTAGTCAAATATTGTTGCAGTTTATTGGCCAAGGCGGGTTGAAATTAGTACATTTTTTTTGTATTCGTCCGATTTTGTTCATTTTTGACACACCGATGCATGAAACCATGACGCGTAGCTATGTTGAGCTACCTCATCTGCTCAGGAAATAAGTGCTTCAGCTGGTAAAGTTTCGTGTCTCTAGCTCTTATAGTCTCTGAGGTCTACGCGTTCATCCGGACGGACGGATGGACAGACGCTCAATCAACCCGAGGTTATGATAAGCATTTTGGTATAAAGCACTTGGGGTCTGCCATACCTACTTCTGTCTGTTACATACACTCTTTGTAGCTATGGGTACAGAGTATAAAGATATAAAAATTATAGGATATTTTCTCAAACTTCCCTGTAGTGAATTTGAAAAGGAACAGAGAATACCTACTATATATTATAAGCTATGTATATGTGATTTACAATTTCTTTTGGATATATATATTTTCTAGAGTTCCAAGGTGGAATATAGGGCTACAACGAATTTCTTCCATTCGGTTCTGTTTTGTGCCAGACTCTGTACTTCATTCCTGCTAAGGCGCGTGGCACGGGTTTCCGACTCTAGCTGTCGTATCCAGGTGTTCGCTGGCCTTCCTTGTCTACGGCTTCCTTGGGGGTTCCAGTCAATCGCGGTTCTTGTTAGATCGCCTCTTCCCCTGCGCCAGGATCCATTCTTGAGGATATGGTTTCATTTCAACTATTTAATTTTTCTTCCCTAACAAAATCAATCTTCTAAGACGTTTAAGGACTCAATAACACTACTCAGATTGATGTCAAATTTTCCTTAAAAAAAAACAACTTGCAACAAAAATGTTACTGATGGTCCTTTGTTCTAACTTTCTACAACTTTATTTATTTTTTATATTTTTTTTATTCTATTTTTTATTTATTGCATCTTCACTTTCTTTTTAAGGGACAAACAAACTGAAATCTTATTCTATATTACTTTATAATTAATTTTATTTGTATTAAACGGCTCTAAAAAGTATGTCGCTCTAACCTTAGAGATCTTGCCAGAGATCTTGGGTCCAGATAGTTTTCCTGAATTGAAAAAATGCATTGCGCTACAAAATTAATTTTTTATACAAAAAATTAGGCTTACTATTCGTTAGATGGAAATCAAATTACTTTATCTTGTGCAAAAAAGTAATTAACAAAATTTCATAATAGGGACAAGAGTCGCAAGAAGTTCGTTGATTTGCATTTCACTACAGGGAATATTGACTGTATCATATTTTATTTATAAATATAATGTGAAAGCTTGTTCATTTATGATACAAACCACCGCATTTTCGCATAATAAATTATCATATCAAATATTGTTATCGGAAACAATATATATATCGAAAAATCATAGTTTTTAAAGAAAACGAGATTTTTACGAAAAAAAAATATTTTCGCCTTTAAAAATCATAAGATGCTCATATGACATTAATTGAGGCTTATGAATAATTTCAGCTTATGTTTTTTCACTCCAAAATCGAACAATTTCCGCGCTCCCTTCGACTATACTAGTAGTATTAAAGAGTAAAAAAGGTATTTAAAAGTGTTTCTTAAATTGGAGTAACTATATCGGGTTCTAATCGAGAGCACGATCGGACAGCAAGGGTATATTAAGTTTGGCTCCCCAAAGTTTAGAAAATCTAATCTCTTGTGTTGTTTGTTTTTTTTTTCCTATATATAAGTATTTTGGTGCTCTTTTCATACTTTGTGTTATTTTGTTTGTTGCTTGGTGCGCTTAGTGCTTTGTTTGCCTTTTGTTTTCGTTTCTTCTATATATTTCTTGCTAGCACTTTAAATTTTTCTGTATCCTGGTGCTTTTGCTAGCTGCTGTTTATCGTAGCAACTAATTCCGATTGGCGACACCCCCCGGCCGGCACACGCGGCATGCAACTAAAGGGCCAGTAACAGTGGGTGGTAAATTGTAGCAAAAAAAAAGAAAATATAAAAAATAATATCATACTCACCCTAAGTGGGAGCTGAAACTTTTTGCTTTTATTTTCTAATACAACATATTTGCTTTCTTTTATTTTGCTGCTTTTTATACAGCGCTACAGCTAGAAAGTTTTATTAAGGGTACGTGTCTGGCCGCCCATTTCACAGGGCTATACTTGCCACATGCCTCCAGGGGCAAGCACGATTTGGATTAGGGTTAGAGCAATGAGTATAATACATCTATGCCTGCATTGAAATCATGTGAGTGACTGGCGAATGAACTGAAACTGTCAAAAGTGCACATTCCGGACTTGACATTTTTCCAAGCGCATTTTGAGCCATTTGCCCAAGCTGCTCATATGCCATATGACTGACTTGGGGTTGGGGGCTCGAATGTGGCCTGATGTGGGATGTGCACCCAATAGGCCAATGAAAGCGCAAATGAAAGGGAATTCTGCCCGGGTTTTGTGAGTGGCAGCTTGCAGTGGAATGCTGGTCAGAAGGCAGCCAACAGTGAGGGCAACTCAAACCCAACTGGCGGCACGCGTCACCAGAGAGGGGAGTTCTTCGTCTATGCCTTCCCTTGTCAAGCAGTTAAACAAAGCAAAAAGAATAAAAAAAAATGTACCACAGCGAGGCATAAGCCCAAAAATTTGCTCGTACGTTTATTGCTTTTAAATTTGGCAATTGTCGACTGCCAAATGCATGAGTCAGGAGCGGAGTTAGCAGAAAATGTTGGGTGCTGAATCAGAGCGCAGTTGCGACTCGCAGAAAGCTGCCCCACTGGTTGCGCCCCTGTGCATGTATGCGCGTCTGTGTGAGGATATTTGTAGCACGAGCAAATTGCTTATAGCTTATCAAGTACATGCAGCATGTCAGGCAGCCGCGGGGTGGCAGCAGCAGCCGGCACAACCAGCCCTTAATTTGCCCAATTTAAAAATGGAAATCGATTCCCCCGAGATTCGCAGAGCGTACAAAACAATGCGCTCCCCTTTAAACTGTGCGATCGACTGCGACTTGCACTTCATGCGTCGTACTATGTGTCAATAAAATGTGATTAACAAGTTTTACATAAAAATGCCGACAGTCCCCGATAGACCGACCCCACTTGCAATTGCAGCACGAGATTCCCTCAGGCATTTCCAGCTTCATTTTTTTTTTGTGACTGCTTTTTTTTTGTTGTTGCTGTTGTCAAGCGTAGCAAATTAGCCCTTTCATAAGTGACAAATATGTCTGCTTACGTACAGCACAAAAACCCACTCTAGGCAGGAGTTGCCCTTATCAGCAGAGAGTGATAAACTGACTCTGACTCTGACTGCAAGTAATGAGATTTTATTTGAAACCAAGTGACTTGGGTCTGGTAATTTGTAATAAATATGCAGCCAGTCAGCCAGCTTGTGAGTCAGTCAGTCGTCTACCATACTCCCACTCAGAGTTGCTCAGAGTTGTTCAGTCATTCTGATAACGCTACTTGAACTTGCCCATTTTGGGGGCGCTAAGGCGTATGGCAGCCGTAACGCCCCAGGCGGCATTTTGGGCATTTCCCAAATAAAAACCCTTCAAACTGCAGTCGGCAAACAGTCGACATGTCTTTCTGTCTATCCGTCTGTCTTTTGTCTACTGCTGAATTGCACGATTGTCAGCCAGATTAGCAGCAAAGTTTTGCTCACATTTTGGCCTGGCGCAATAAGTCACAGATACACCCTCTAGTATTAATGGCAATTGCAAAGGATTTGGCAAACATTCAGTCAGTCATTTAGTCAGCCAGTCAGCCATTGAAATATTAGGCATCATTATAATGAACACAGATTTGTGCTTAATTATACAAAAGATATTCATTTGCCTATTGATATGCGCATTATTAAGCTAAGGATTATAGTGAAAATACGACTTGAGCCTGAATAATAGTTGTATGCCTTGAGTATCTTTTGTTTGGCAAGCAATATCATAGCCTCATTGCTTTAATAGTACTACATTGTGTATAAGCTATAGTAAAAAAATCAAAGGTATAATAAATTAATGCAGATATATGTAACAGTCAAAAAAGGTTAAGTCCAGGTTCATCATTTACGTGGAAAAAAAATGGTAGCGGAAAAAGATAATACAATAATTCAAAGCTCCCCAAAAATATCGAAATAATAGCCCGATTGAACAGACCCTGTAGATCTTAAGTTTTTGATATTGCTGAAACCGAGCCAGCCTTCATTTTTAGATTTTCGACATAACCTCAAAAAAAATTGGTCGAAATAGTAGGCTTTATAGATGAACAGCCGAGTTTTCACTGAATAAAACTTGGTTTTCTGCAGTAACGACCTTAAAATGCGGCTTTATGCCAAAAGCGAGAGGAAGAAAAAAGTATAAGATTCAAAAGAAATTCCTTAAATTTTAAAGATTTGGCAAAAACTATAGAAAAAAAACTATAGTATTTAAAAACTATACTGTCTCGTTAGTCGCATCGTATATGGCTTGGGTTAGGATTCTCAACATTAATAAACCTGAAGTAATGGAGTTAAACGTAGTTAAGTTTTAGAAGGCAATTTCATAATTCTCTGATTGAAAAAGTCCTCGTCCCTGTGGGTAAAAAACCTGAAAGAAACCTCATTTTCACAAGCCTCTCTTGACGCCATTTCTTTACCATCAGAAAAATTTTGCAAATGGTTAAATAGGTGATAGTCGCTTGATGCCACGTCTGGACTTCACGGTGTGTAAAAGTCCAAAGTCTCGCAGCTTCTGACGCGTCATTAAAGATGTGTTCGGCCAGGCGCTGTCTTGATGGAATACAACACCCTTCCTATCGACAAATTCTGGATGCTTCTGGTCGATCGCTTGCTTCAATCTGCTTAGTTGTTGACAATATAGGTACGAATTAAGTGTTTAGCCCTGTTGAGGTGGGGATGATTGCTGGGTGGCTACCGTTGTACTATATGTAGTAGTCTCTTTAGTATTCCGTTGTAGTTGAAAGTGTTGGATGTCTTTATTGTTGAATGTATGTTTGTGTGTGTATATTATATGTAAAAAGAAAATGTTAGAGCAGCATAAGCCGAGCGTGGTCGGGATCGCTTCTTGTGCAGCTTTTCACCTAAGTGAGCGCAGCTCACGCTCTTTGAGCGAAGCTAAGCACGGAGCTAGGCTTAACCCACTCATGCCGTTTTCACAATGGATGATTCCCTTCCAATCTCACCAACCACACAGCAAAACCTTCTTGGCCGTTAATCCGGGCTTGGCGATCTTTTAAGCCGACTCACCGCGATCGAACCACGATCTTTTTTGGCTGATGTACTGATGTACCATCCGCTTCAAAAATGGGTCGATTTCGTTACGTTTTAGCAAAAATTCACAAGCATCAATTTGGTCCTGATGATTTTTTTGCGATAATTCGTGTGCACCCATACATCGAGCGTCTTCTTGAGACCAGCCTTATGCAAATGGTTCCAAACGGTTTTCTGGCTAATAGAATAAGTGCGGTTCGAATCGATGATTTCCATGATTTTTTCAACATTTTCGACGATTTTCCTGTCTTCGTTGCAACCACAGCTTTGCTGTTTATTCGATACTGTATTGGGTCCATAAACAGCACAAATTTTTTTTGGTGCCTGCTTCGCTTTTCCACCTTGGTCGTAGTGGTACTGAAGAATGTGTCGAATTTTCTCTTTTTTTATCTCCATTTTGAAACGCTGTGGCACAAAACTGGCTTCACCAAACAAAAGTGAACCCAGACCATTTATTCTATGACTTTTTACTTTACCTAATATATGAGACCAAACTTAGATTTTTGTACTCAAGTCTTCAAAAATATATATTGCCATCCCTGGCTATTTTAAAGTATGATAAGATTTTCATTTTATAACACAAACGACCTCAGAACTCACTGAAGTGAATGAATGAATTTTACAAGGTGCCGAGAAGAATTGCGCAAGTTTGGCTGCGCAGAAAACTGGTTCAATTTTTGTATAGCAGCTACGTGAAATAGCGGACCAATTTTTATCCAACTTTACAAAAATGTTTAGTCTAAAATAAAATACAAGTGACATAAATTTGGTCAAGGAATTTTCAAAAATACAACATTTTTTCTAGCATTTATTATATTTGCGTTTTAATGCGTTTCAAATTATTCTACATATGCGATCAAACAAAAATTGAACCAGCGCAATCTTTTTTAGAGAGACTTAATTGTTAGAACAAGGTATAGCCATGTTTGCGTTTTTTTATGGTAATCAAGTTGCTAAAAAATTATCGATATCTGCGCTTTTTACCCACCAAAGACCAAATAGAATAGAATTTTTGGACAACATTATTTAAACTTGTACCCAAAATCTAAAAAAACAAAAAGTTTTTCATTTAACACATATGATATCTGATGCAGTTATTAGAAAAAAATATATTAAATTTATAACTTAACAAATTGTAATTAAAGTACATAAATTAATGCTATTATTTTATTTAAATTTTTACAAATTGCATTAATGGATTCTCTTGCTGTCATTTTTAAAAGCAAATTATTTTCGTTAGAAAAAATTTATAAATGACAGCTGCGAGGAAATGAAAAAACGGGTCGTGTTTTCGTAAATATAATTATTAATATGCGAAAAAAATATGTATGCAGAAGAGTTTAACGACAGCTCAATAATACACTTAAATCGAATAGTATAATAGCTCTTACAAAAATATTATACAAGCAATTGTTCCATCACAATTTAACAATTAAATAATCGACGCTTTTCAGGAATTTCAGATGCGAAAAAAGTTCCACAAATCCACATAAATTAAACGGATATGCACAAATTAACAAAAGAAAAACTTGTTTTTAAATATAAAGATTAAAATGTTGAAATGAAACGAAACATAAAGACTTTAGTGTTGGATGTGAATGTTTTTAATTTCGATTTTTTTTCATCTACGATAGCACGCGGTCTACTATTTGAAACTATCGATAATATCGATATCTTCTATTGGATCGCCAGTGTTTGAATCAAAGAAGTCAAGCTCCATATTTTGTTTAGCAATTAAACTAATGAAAAAGTGTATTAGTAATTGTTTCCATAACGTTAATAGGTCTTATTAAAACATCTAAATTTTTTGGTAAAAGACGTAACATATTTGTTTATTTATAACAAATTTCGTCACGAAATGTTGTAGTCAACACATACATATATATCATCGGTTCTCAAGTTAATTTCAATTATAACTAATTTGTCATTGCAAATTGACAAATCTCGATAATCGATATTTTGCTGAATGTGTCAAATTCAGGATCATAATGCTAAGTGAGTATATATATAACCCCAAAAGAATTTTGAGTACTGTATAAAATTTATTTTATGTCATTTTTTGTGGATTTCTTGAGTCGTCTAACATATTTATATCATGTACCAAAGTTAAAGAGGTAAAAGACATAATAAGCTTAACTTTCGCTCTACATCCAACTGCTTCAAACTGCTTCTTATTTTTGTAAACTGCTTGTATTGAGCAGCATTCGGGCAGTGTGTACTTTTAAACAAAATATTTGGTTTTGAAAATAGGATAATGTAGTTCTTTTACGGAAAACTTATTATTAAAAAACTTTTCATATAGGTAGTTTAGTCAAAAGCAAAAAAAATCTCCACTTTTCTTTGTTAAGGAAAACATTTTTTTTTGGTCTTCACAAAAATAGTTTTTCCCAAAACGGCTGTGCGGGATAGACCATCTCCGCGGTAATATTTTATTGGAATTCCCAAGTACGTCAATCTTGCAAAGAGAGTAAGATGTCGATTTCTGAACCATGGTCTACATTGTAGCTTCATCGTTGCCCGATTTGTCGAAAAAGAATTAAGTGGCATGAATCCAGCAAACTGTTGTCGTTGTTAAAACGTTTAGTGGCTACATATTTAGCAATTTCCCAAAAATATTCGCAGCCCAAAAAAGGTTACTCTTCAAATCATGTGTCATCAAAGACATCTCCGGTTTGACAGGGTTGTAACTCGTGACGGTTAAATAACGTACTTAATAGGTATCAAAGAGCTATTATGTCTACGGATTGTCTTTTTCTGTGCAACTCAGCTTGTTCCACGATCCATATCCTGTGGCGAGATACCTACATTCTAAATAATTATAAAGTTTCGAAATCCGTGTTTGCCGAACTTGGCTATTTTTTATTATGTAGTATTTTTATAAATACTTAAGCAATTTTTAAACTCTTTAAAAAAGTTTAAATTTTTTCTTTCTATAAAATGAGGGATTGAAATTGTAGGACGAAACAAAGCAGTGATAATATTGGTGTATATCATTCAGTGGGTACAATACTGTTTAATTAAAAAAAAATTACAAAAATTTCAACAGAATTGAAATTGTGCCAAAATATTTATCACCTTAATAATACAAATTTTACTCTTCTTTATATAAAATGCAATATGTCGCAAAATTTTTCTTGGTAACCTTTTTGTTCCACTGAACTCCTTCTATAGCTAGTCAACTAGTCTGAACCCCATATACATATATCGTATTAGTCTTCCCACTAAATTATGTCTGCCAATATGTGGCCCATCTGCCCCACAATCTGCATACCATTAATTTTAGGCAATGTTGCAGTCCAAATTTTGTTTACTCAGCCAGCCAACTGCCAATTCATAGAGATCTTGCTTGCTGGGATTGGGGCGCATTAATATACCTAGCTTTGGGCATAAAGGACCAAAGTAAAGTGGAAAAAAAAGAAGTTACTTTTTCGCCTGCAGGACAATGGTAGAGACCAAAAAAAGAAAACATTCAATATTTAATAAATATACATGGAGCGTCGGGTATTTTTTTTGGGGGACTTTCCGGCCGTCTGTTAAAAGGGCTGACGGGGACTTATTGGCCTGTTAGCCTCTCCGCTTATTTAACTTAAATTTGTATTTCAAATTTACTACAACCCTCAATGCGATAAATATAGAATAAGTGATGGAAAAAAATGTTAGTCGATACGGTCAAAAGGATGCGCATTGGTACTAGAGTCTGGGTCCTTTTTGCTATTTGGTTTCTGTATCGAATTTAAATTTCAATTTTAAACGTCTTGAGGCGACAAAATGTTGGCTTGCAAGGATAGGAGTCCTATACATACATACATACTACTTCATATAGATGTAGTAGATGTGCGTATGTCGAGGCAAATATTTACAAAGGACGCACAAATGTTTGAAAAGTTGTCAACGAAATGTTTCACTTAGTTAATATGCAAAACGCGCCACTCACAATGCAAAGCCGGATATGTTTACGGATGCGGCTACGGATACACACGGCCCGACGGGGCGCAGCCCTACATATCAACATGGCAAAATAAAGCACACACACACACACAAACGTTCAGCAGTTAACGTGGCCTACAACGCCCTACGAATCGCAGCAGGGCGGGAGGATGGGATGACGAAAATGGGCTTGAGTTGAAAAAATTGCTTGGCAAACTGCAGCAGCCATGTGCAAAGAGTATTTATCCAAAAAAATGGGCGCAAAGTCACGTACATGCAGCGAGTTGGGCTTAGTGGCAACAGGGGTTTGCAGGTGGGCAGTGCCAATGGAGCAGCAACCCATTTTGGCAAAGGTGCAACAAAAACAACAGCAATAACCAACTTTGCAACAACCACTACAACAACAACAGCAAGAATATGAAATGGTTACTGGTAAGCTGCTTTCACAAGCTTAAAGCATTCGTGTGCCATGGCCTAAGGGCGACGTCAGTTGGCAGTCGCTGTCGACTAAGAGAGAGAGTTCGGCATTGACTTGCTTGCACCAATTGCCAAATTCGCTTCCGGCCACATTTGGTTGGCATACTCATACGCCGTATTGGCCATGGCAGAAATGCCTAACATAAGCCGCTTGCTTGCTTAGTTGGTTGCTACTCTGGCTTGTTGTGCTAGGCGAGCATTCCCACTCCCATATAGTATACAGAGCGGCACGGATGCAGAGCAATTTTGCATCAGACTGCGTCATCCTCTCAACGGTCATCCTGGCAACGACAACGGCAGTGCCAACTGACATCAAACCGGACTACAACAAGCGCAACAACAACAACAACAGCAGCAGCAGGAGCAGCAACAGCTTGCAAAGCAATTACTTCAAACTACCCGGAAATGTCGCCTGGCTGACCAACAACGCTGTCACTGTTGGGCAACTGCTGCTCCATCCTCCGGAATCTCTTCTCGATGCCCATTTCTTTCTGACGATGCCATTGACTACGTATGTTGGTCGGAGCAGCATATGTGTCTGACTGGTAAGTAAGTACATGTGTACCAACATGTGCTTGTGTGCGTATGTGGGTGGGGTAGGTGTGTGTGTGTGTGTGTGTGGTTCTGCAACAGTTATCGAGGCATGCCCAGTAGGACAATTTAGGTTTGATTTGAGATAAGGCAAGTATTTACTACATCAGCTTCTTGTCAACACACAAAGGCTATGTAACTCCATACTTTAGCAGCAATATGCCTGGAAATTAAAGAAGATGAACGATTTCGTAACATAAACCGACATAGTATATGGCCTGAAGTCTGCCTTATTGGCCGTCGTGATAAATTTACCCAATGTAAATCTTTTCACATCTTAAAAAGTTGATATATGCCTGAATAGAAAGTTAACTTTAGCTTGAGTTGTTCTAAAATAATTTTAGAGTCTGCATGGCCCGCTATTCATGCGACTTACTGCGAGAACCTTGTTGCAATGATTAACGGCTATTATGGGAGCTCTCTAGTATGGTCTGTGCATATCTGACTTTAAAAAAAAAAAATTAAGAACTTATAGTAAGTAACCAAACTTCTGGAAATATGTAATATGAAAAACAGCCCAACGGGCTTTAAGAGATAATCATAAACAACCCTTTCTGGCAATACTGAGACCTAACCTAACTTAACCTGTTCTAACTTCATCAAACCGATTTCGCTTTTATTTGAAAATTAAAGACGACCAGAACAGTGATGAGACACGAAAGTAAGTGTTCCAAATACTAATTTACGAAGAAATATGACACATTTTTACAGAAGGGTCCACCATGACCGAAAAAATCTAAATTAAATAAAAAAATTTATAATTTTATTAAATTATTGAATTAAAGAGTGCTTCACAACTAAAAACATCTGGCTACACAGCTACAAGCTAGCTCTATGCGGGGTTTTGCATGTATCGTTAAATCGATAACTCCGAATGTTGACATATTTATACCCTGTACCAATGCTGGAAAAACATGGATGTTTTATTTTATTATTTTATTATTTTAATATGAACTTCGATATATCGATACATCGATTTTTCCAGCTGTACCAAAGGTAAGAGGTATGCTTTGTATTGAACATTGAGGCGGAAACATCGGAAACCCTCCAAGATGCCTCCATATAGACAGGAGATAAAAGGAATTGATCAGATACATATAGCCGTTCGTCGGCTCGCCCATCTATACATCTGGCTGAACGCCTAGATCTTGAAGATGGTAAGAGCTAGAGCAACCAAAATTTAGAGTTCCGTATTATGTCGCGGGAAACAAAGTACGATATGGGGGTTATATTATACAGCAAACAAATAGTTTTAATGGCATTATTTTGCCTATAAAAATTAGATTGAACTCTAAATTTGCGATTTATGTTTTAAAACTATTTTTTATTTTGCTATAAGAATTAATCTATATATGAATACTTCAACAAAAAAAAATCAGTGTGGTACCGATTTTGTTCGTATGCGTGAAGGAATCGAGGTGAAACTTACAGTATGTGATAGCCACACCTCATAAGGTGTGCACAATGTAAATTTCACCTCGCTACGTTGAAATCATGCAGTTGAAAACTCATACGAAACATATAATGTATCATGAAAGTGGAAATAGCAACCCTTGAACAACAATTCACTTGACATTATTTCAATTTTGTTGTTCCCATTTGTTTCTATACTTGATGGCATTAATTCTTTGTTGCAACAGTTGTCTTCAAGAATAGTTTGAAATTTTTGTATAAATTGCAATTAACTATTTTTTACGTTGAGACATTTATGCAGTGCGAATTTAAGGCACGCATTACAATACTGAAAAAAATTTGTAAGAGTGAATAAAATAAAAAATTTGAAAGAAAACAGTATCAAAGGTCGACGTTCCAATTCCAGTAGCGAATCATAGCAACATGCAGGTCGCTGTTGTTCCAGAGTATTGTAAATTCGGGCTGGACAGACAATGGCAATGGGATGAAGATTATGGAAATAAAGAATTGTACAGGGTATATTATAGTATGGATGATCTGAATTAAATAAAGAAGACCAGCGGTTCGCGGGCACGCTGGGGGCGAAGCCCCCTAGTATTGTTTAAAAACGTTTGGAGCTATAAACATATGCATCCGAATTTTGTACCAGCCATTAATTTTCTAAATTGCGCTGATTTTCGATGTTATATTTATCATAAAATTAGCCCAATATATATTTTTCTCTTTATTATTCCATTTTCTTTAAAAATAATTTCACTGTACTCGATATATTTATTTTATTCACAGAATGAGTGCAAATCGATAAAATAATACGAAATTTTTATGAGTTTTTTCATGTTCAATGCATAAATTTTTAAATTTCATACATTTTTTTTTTTAAATCTTCAGCTTATGGTCTTAAGCTATTGATTTACAAAATATCCAGCAGCAAGATGAGCCTACTAGCATTCCTCCGATTCCAACTGGGCACTTTATCGAATCCTGACCACAGTGTTTGGGTGACTTTAGTGGCCTCTGGGTAATACAAGATAAGGTAAGGAGTGAGGAAAACGGAGCTACAGCTTGTCACCTGCTAGGCGCCACCAACCATATACAGGCAGAGACAGGTTGAGGTCGCTGAAATTGCTGATTTTGTTGTTGGCAACATTGATTTTTAATAAATAGCAATTTGGCAAACCAATCTCAGTTGTTATTATTTTAGCTACACGTTTACATTGTAGCCATGGCCATAACCATACTCATAGTTGTTGTTGTTGTTGTTGTTTTTGTTGCTGCTGTTGTTATAGCTGCCACAATTGGTTGTGTGTAAAGTGCCTGCTGCTGCTGGTGCTGCTGCATTACGTGCAGGTAACGATAACGATGGTTTTGGGCCAATTGGTAGTGAAACTATTTCGCATTAGCAACATCGAAAATCATTTCAAATATGCAACAAGCCAACAAAATGTGCTACATACTCATAAAACCAGCAACATGTGCCACCATAATTTATGCGTTGACAAATTAATGTCGCACACTGTGCATAGTTTCCACTAATGCGTGCGCGCTGCAATGGACACGTGATTTACCTGGCCCCTATATGCATTGGTCAACTGAACTTAGCCAAGTCAATGCAAACGTAATGAAGTATTTATGATTGGTTGATTGGTCATGTTGGCCAATCAGCTTGGCTACGTCGAGGCTTGGGCTATAGCTCAAAAATGCTTTTGACAAGTGCTAGTGGGAATTTGTGGCATAACAAATGTACGCCACCTGAATTGAGTGCAGGAACAGGTTATCAATATTAATGACCACGGCAACAAAAACAAAACAGCAAACCGACTTTGGCAAATCGCAATAATGCTGTGTGAAAATGGCAAAATGCCATCAAGTAGTCGATAAAACACATTCCATGCCATGCCATGCCACAGTGTTGTTGTTATTTATAGCCACATTTGCCAAGCTCATTATTTGCATGGTAAAAGTGATTAAGTCCACTCCAGCTACAACTGCGATAACAACAACCACAGAGTGACGTTGCACATTTTAGCTACAATTACAAATATGTATGAAATTGCATGAAAATGCGCACAAAGCAAAGGAGAATTAAAACTGTGGTATTTCGGAAAACTCTGCATTTAAAAGAATTTTTCATTTAAAGCTATGTAGCAAAAAGTCCCATTATTGCTCATTTAAATTATAACGCTCTCTTAATATAACAGTGTCATGGTTTGTGTCTTTGCTATTACACCAATAGCACTGCTTGATTGCGACACTAATTTATTTCCACAACACTGCTGTTGGGGTAATAGCAATGTTTCAAACCAACTTGTTACAAACGGTTAAAACTGCTTAACCGTTTGAAGTTTCGCACATTCGAGCTTTGAGACGCTGAAGTAAAATCAGCGCAGTTTTAAACCAGCTAGCCAGGTTGCAAACAAAAAATGTTACAACTAAAGCAGCTTTTAGCGCAGACAAGCACCAAAGCTATTGAGCCACGACAAGCAGCGCTTAAATTACCCGCAATTACATATGAATTACACTGATTGTAATAACATATATTTATTTACATAGATAACATTTTTACCCGCATAAAACTTGAACCAAATTTAACTCACAATTGCTTGATTGCTGCATTTAGTGCCAGCTAATTGAAAATTATATATGTATAGCCATAGCCAAGAGAGTGCATTTTAGCTGCTCTGAAATAATTGAAAACTTTTGGTCCATTTAAATTATCTTAGTTGCTTTTAAAGACATTCCAAGTCTCTGCCCAAGCAATTTTGTAAGTGCAAACATCTTACCAGCTTTCATTAAGCACTCCAATGCTCATTCGTAGTCATGTGTAAACTTTGATGTCTTCAGGCTCTGGGCACAAGCTATACATAAAACAAACTTGCAATTTGTATATAACCACGTACTTCTACTTCTACTACTACTTACTGCAGAGTTTGAATTTCAACCCCGAAATTTGTTGCTCAAGCCGCCGCACTCACTACAAATTACGCTGCGTGTTGTTTACTCAGATACACACACACAGATACACGATACACACACCCAGTGGAGTATCTCCCTTTTGTTGTCTCTGCTTTCGAGTTTTCCGTTTCCCTGCTTTATGTACGCATTCGCTTAGTCGTAATATTTATTTGAGCAGCGCATGAAAAGATATCTTTCCATATGGCTGATTTTGAATAGAATTGTAGATACATTTTTCTCTTTTTTGACATTTTCATTATAAGTAATGAGCAAAGCAACATCAGTGTTGACTTTGGCCGCAAACAAAAGTACATTGCGAAAACCTTAATTAAAGGCTTCTTTCTGACTGTACCAACTGTAACTAACTACATACTTCAGTAAAGTGCGCACCGCCTTTAAGTTTGGTAGAACACTTTTTGAGCAGAACGTGCAATTCATCAGCAGAAAAAAAAAACCACAAGTACCCACACTCTTCATTTCGGCCATTAACTTTTGTTTGCTTATGCAACCAACTTGCCACGACCAGAGACCATCAATCAATATAATTTTTTTTCATCTTTTTTTTTGTGGCAAAAATCTCCCCTTGTATTGCAGTGCAAACCACCACCCACCCAAGAACACGCCCTGGCGTACAGGCGCTCGAATAGCATGACTCGGCAAGCCGAGGCACACTTCGTGCACCAATGGCGTAAACAGCTCAGTTCGGCTATGCTCGGCAGGCAACAATGGCGCCGACCAACCAACATCATGCATTATTCGCTGCGCGGCGAAAAAGCCGCTCGGCAACACGATATCAAACTGAGCGAAGTAACCGGTTCGCTCTCTGTATTATTTGGCAAAATAGTAAATGGGAAATGGTGGTGTGGCAAGTCGTGTGTCGTTTCTTGTGGTGGCTTGCCGCAGCTACAGACCAACAGAGGTACAGTAGAGCCCGATGGAAACACATTGACTCGCATTGCCTTCATTTCACCATTTTTAGTTTTTATGCGCTGCGCCGGCAGGCAATAAAATGGCTTCGCCTTTGCCTTGAACCGGCTGGGTCTGGCACTTGGCTTGTTCTTTTCAAGTTGGCTGACGGAAGTGTTTGTCACATTTTATTTACGTTTCAAGTTTATTTTGCGTCTCAACTACGTTCATTTGCATATTTAATTAAATGAGCAGCTGTCAATACTGGGAGCTCGAGACGCGATGTTGTTTATAATATATTATTATACATATTTTATTTTTGATTTTACTTGATTGAGATACAATTTTTTTTGCATACTTATTAGAACAACAAAAATTGCAAAGAATAAATATTTTAAGGATTTACTTTCGTTTATTTATTTGTTGTTTTCGAACTATGCAAAATTTTAATGCTTTTACCTGATAAAATATACTGGAAGTTGGAATTTATTGCGTTAACTAGAGGGCGTTGCTTGTATCTCTTATAATTCAAGTTGAGCAAAAGTAAATAAAGATTTTATCTTGAAACGGTTGCGTCAGCGACGATGTTTTGAATATCGAGAATATCGAAGTCGATACTGAATACTCGATACCGATATTTTGGTTCCCGATTAAACGTCGATCCGATACCAATTTGCTTAGTATCTGTGTCTAGCCAAATTTCGTTTTACATTTGGCATAACAAGGACATGTAACATACGTAAAAACACTTGAGAAATCTTTGAAGATACAGTGTGCACTGTTATTTGTAGATAATAATTATTTTGTTAGTTAAATATAAGCTTTTTATGGAACTACACTAATAAACAATCAACAAAAAAAAAACTATGCGAGAAAAATTTAAATAAGAAAAAGTTTTAATCATTCTTTTATAACACCTATCTCAATTTATTATGAAAATTAGAAAATTTTTGTTTCTTTGTCGAGCCTCTATTTTGTTTAATTCTGTCTTTAAAATAACATCAAAAAGTCGATACCGTCGATATCGATTTCTTATTTGGGAGAATCGAATCGGTATCGAGTTTTTTGGAATACTCAATACTTCGATTTGATTTTTTTTTACGGTATCGAACATCCCTATGTGATTAAGATTTTAAGTAAAAATAATATTTTGATGAATAGACATCTTACATTTTGTGACTCATCATCATGATGCATATGTCTCTTGAATAACAAGTACATACATAAATACAAACAAGCATATAAAGAGTGCAAACATAGCATCAGGGCTGTCGGGAGCCAGGCTGGACCAGCGTCAGGTCCCATACATGCCCAAGAACCGGGCTCCAACCACGACAGACCCACGCTCTCGACGGACAGGCATAGCAGTTATTTATAGGGATTTGCATATAATTTGTCCGGCGTGGATCCAAACGTACGTACCCCTACCCAGATAATTGAATTTTATTTCGAAGTAACATTGAGAATTCTATATTTGGACATCCCGGCACTGGATTGTTTAGACATTTTTGGTTCAGCTGCATTACGAGCTCTTGTGAAATACTTTACTTCGGCTGTTCTTAATATATAATCGTAAGCTCTTGTGTTTCTCTACGTTCCAAAATATACAATTTGTTGTAATCATTAAGTATACCGAAACCACACTTATGAAACGAGGGGCGTAATGAAACTTTCGTAATTTTTATGAGTTTATTTGAGTTATGGTGAAATTACTTTGTTAAGTTTAAGACTCAATTCTTAAAGATTTCGAGTAAGAACATCAACTTCATGGAGAACTTAGGAGAAGCTCTAGCTTTTGCATCTTCCTAGAAAGAGACGGTTTTATAAGTAGAGCGTCAGATGGCCCTAGCTATATAAAATCATTCATTCCAGATTGTAATACGACACCGAACAAAAACAATTTGGCTTCAAAAATTAATGTTTTGATGCATGCGTGATTTTGATTAAATATGTTTACAAACAAAATTGTTTTAAAATATTTAAAAATAAAAAAACAAAATCGGTAAGTACAATCGAACTTTCGTTTCAAGCGTTGATTCGTAACAAAACCTTTATTCAGAGTTAATTTTTAGCATTCTAAAATATTTTCATTTTATATACGTTTGGCCATCTGTTAGTTTGTTTGTTAATTGTATTTTATTCGTATATTTTTCAACAAAATTGGCCAATTGCAAGTTTGAAACTAGTCATTTATACATGAATAATAATATCGCACAAATGGCCCCAGCGGCTGGGTCTACAGGCCCATATACGAACATCGTAATTTGCGACAACTTTTTTTTTGACGATAACTCATCTGGCTGTTCTCCCATTCATTGTACGAATAAGCGATGCTGATAATGGTCCTAGCACAACGATGGCGCGTCGATATTCCCGGCAAATCGTCGACACTGTCCTCAGCTATGTTTTTTTCACAGAACGACCATTTTCATAGTGCGCATAACTAAAATTGAATAGTTTTGAACTTGACGTACATCGAAGTGCAACCACTTTGGACGGGTATGTTCCGAATTATGAGTGTTTAACAACCACACCGACAGATGGCCCACCCTATATAAACCTTAAAATGTAATTTACGCCGTTGTCACCTTTTTTTTTAGAAAAATCAGCTGAAACTGTTTATCCCCAAACTTCTTTCATTTTTTAACGGTGTGTATTAGGTAAATCAGATTTCAATTCTTTTTGATAAAGCGGGCTCTATTTTAGAACTATTACATATATTGCTCGAAAGCCCAAACCAAGTAGCGTTTTGGTACGCCGCTTCTTTCTCTGCTGTTTCTTATATGTATTAACCTTCTTCTTCTTACTATGTCTCCTCTTACCATCCAGAGTGGCCTCCCGGTAATATTGTGCATTAAACTTTGTTAATACATATAGCATATAAATATACATAGCAGCATGTACATAAATTCAATATTACCATTTAACAATTATAAACGTTTATTCATGAATATTTTTTAATATAATTCATAAGGTAAGTAAGCATCAAATTTTATAATAACATATATATATTCTATCTAATCAGTTCCACGTCTGCTCTTGCCAGCAATTTGGGCAAGCTGTTTAACCAGGCACCAGGCTCCGACGACGAGGCCGAGTATGTTGAGTATATTTACACGCCCAGACAATATTTTATGACATCTTTATGCAACATAAGACCTCCCCGTGCAGCTTACACGAATTATATGCTACATACATATGTTAACAGCTATGCAATATGCAAGTCGGATCTGTGTGGGGGCGTTGCAACCTTAGCTACTACTGCGACGATGCAGGATGATCAATCTCACCGACAGATGTGAGATTGTGCTATGTGCTATATATATATTATATTATGTATTCTAAAAATGTGGAGACTTTATCGCAGAAATTGTATTTTCATAAAAATAATAAAATTTGCTTTTTTACTAAATTTATAATTTTCTGTGTACGGAATACATATGGAATATGTATAATGAATATATTTTATTGATGGTGTGAGTAACAACCATAAATAATTTGATTCATTCAAGTTTAACCAAGTAAGTTTTGTATCCTGATAAAATAAATAAAGCCACATCATTTTAAAATTTATTCTTGAAAGCTTCAATGCTCAACGCTTATATTATTAAAACAAAAACGAGGCTTAGTTTTTGTAAACCCAATAAAAGAATATTAAAAATATACATGTTAAAATTTCAATTTAAATGAAAACTATTTTCCATACTTACAATTAAAAACTCCTCCGGCGCTGCAACGTTGTACTGCTGGGAGTATTTGCTAATTGAAGCTGGAGTTTACGAATTTCATTCTCCGCTTCTATAACTATATTCAACCGCGTTCTGGTGCCGCCATTCAATTCTTGTAAAAGGGATCTCTCCGCTTTTCTTCGCGTGCGGGCATTGGATGGCCCACGCTGGGCATCCTCATGCGCCCTCAACTTATTTTTAATCAATTGGAGTTTTTTGCGAATAACGTCGTCTCCTTGGACGTCTTGACGCCTTGCCTCCAACGGCAAGCGCCCGTCTCGTTGGACGACTTGACGCCTTGCCTCCAACGACTTGACGCCTTGCCGTTGGAGGCAAGCGGCCGTCTCGTTGGACGAGTTGACGCCTTGCAGTTAATTTTTTACACAAAAAGACAACCTCATGGATGTCATACGATTTGCACTCCTTAGCTGAAACAAAAAGAGCGGGTTCAAATATGCAAACCCTTAGCTACTACTATGATCAATCTCACCGCTCACCGACAGATGTGCTATGCGCTACGGCAGTTGGCAGTTGGTGGAACAGAATGGCGGGTCCAAGTCACTCCAACTTGGAAAATATCAAATCACTTGTTGGGTTACAAGTGCTGAAAGAGGAAAGAGCTAACTATGAACTGTTATAATACTGGACAAATGGAAGCTGAGTTTCGGTATGGCACATATTTTTATATGTTTATTTTATTCTAGGACTTATATAAGAAGTTTTCC
This sequence comes from Chymomyza fuscimana, assembly GCA_949987675.1. NCBI lineage: Eukaryota > Metazoa > Arthropoda > Insecta > Diptera > Drosophilidae > Chymomyza > Chymomyza fuscimana. The sequence goes on from OX465089.1 coordinate 71,471,100, forward strand.
AGACGTAGCTGATGACTGCGAACTGCGAATATGCAGACGCAAGTATCCACTGGACCTCTTTGACTGGATGTGAACAATTAACGATCCACTTAATTGGAGCTGAAATCGAATATGAAGAGGATGTTCTTAAAAAATGGGAGCTCTTTCTGCTACACATAACACCTTCACTCAACATACTAAACATTGTTTTCATTGGACCAGAATTGAATCCAAAAAACATATCGTTTCAGCAGCTTCAAAAAATGAAGTACGTTCCATAGCTGTGTTTCTCTATATTATCTGGCAAGACTTGATTAGTCTAAACTTTAAGTAAGTTAGCTGAAAAAGTTATAGATTCGTTAACAAAAAACGAAATTTTGCTAAATAACAAGTTGGCTGATCAAAGTCGCAAGTCGCGCTAATCCGACAAGCCATGTCACCCGCCTTAATCGGGCAGTTTCTTTCGATTTCAGCAAGCCTTAAAACAAAAGTGGGAAACCATTATAAATGTTGTCGCCATGTTTCAACTGTCCGCGTCGATAGGTTTCCAGCGCATGGAATGAGGAAATAAAAAAGGTTTGCCCTCTAATATTTGATTTAAAAGTATGTTATGAAAACAGCTTATAAAAGTTTTACAATTTTTTTAACTTCATTTACATTTATATCATTTACCATAGATGCTGCCGAATTTGTCGGAAATCTAAGCGACGTGCTAATAACCATTTTGAAAACATGCTCTTTCATGATTATTATTGCGCAGGGGAAACGATTTTAAATCCTGACTTAGGTAAATGTATACATTAAATATTCACAGTTTATTTATAAGGAATTTTTTTTTTTTATTTACTAGTTTGCTTTTTAAAGTCGAGTCTACATCGGTCCACGGGCTTTTGATTAGAGGACACTTGGCCTGAGACTATACACGCTGCTTTAAACATTAGATGTCCCATAGTAGTTACATCTTACACAAGATACGAAGCGCCACGCCACTTAATATGGCCCGTAATCGTCATGTAAATGTTGTTCTACCACCAACTATTAATTCTTTTGCGTCACAAAAACCAGAACGCAATTTTATATCAGAAGAGGATGCTTTGTTTTAGAATAGTCTCACATCTTATTTATGTACACATACAAAATACAACACAAAGTAGTGTTAGTTATAATAAAATAACAAAATCTGTTCATATGTGCTTCAAAAAATAACATTTTATTCTTTAGAGCTTCAATGCTCGATCTTCACTTTTATTTAATATTTTTAAATTATAAATCTACTCTTATAACTAAAATAACGTGCATAATTTTATTTATTTAAATTTTGTTAAAAAAATTTTTAGAGCTTCAATGCTCGATCTTCACTTCAACAAATTCGGATTGTATTTAATATTTTTTACTTATTTTTATTAATTAATTAATTTTATTTATTTATAAGGTATGAAGTACAATGAGCTATGAGTGCTGGCACAACCATATTTTGGATTACTCAATCAACATATGTGAGACACTAATCGACCCACGGTTGCCAGAATGATGCGTTCCTTACATTGTATGCTTGAGACAATTCATTGTACAGCTGGCTTAAATTATGCGCCGCTGCGTTTAGCGGATTCAGTTTCAGCCTCGGGTTAACGACGTTAATCTCCCTTGGACGGCCCACGCTGGGCAGCCTCCCAATCCTTCATTTTTTGTTTAATTATTATTATTTTTTGTGTTATCCGTTGAGTACGAGCCGATTCAAGCAGGCCGCCAACTCCCTCGACGTCGTCGGGCCGCGCCGAAGGAGGCAGGCCGCCACCTCTCGTCGGAGCCGGCCGCCACCTGCCTCGTTCGGTGCGACGTGGTAACGTCGTCGACGGAGCCGGCTGCCTGCCTCGTTCGCGGCCAAAATAAATCTGAATTTGAATTGGCATGTCTCTGCAAAAAAAATAAAATTCAAATTTTTACTTATTGAAAATCTTAAAAGAGAAAACTTCAATACATAATTTTATGCTTACAATTTTTAAAAGCATTCAATTTAATGATATTGAAAAGATTTAAAATTTTGATTTCATTTAAACTTACTGGTTTTTTTTTTGCGGCGTTACTAATATTTTCGATGCAATCAAAAGCCGGTGGTAAAAACACTATAATGATGGAAAAAAGTCTCATTAGCATCATTCAATAAAATGGGGAAAGTATAATTGCTAAAACAATTAATTTTCTACTACTAGTTTATAATTTAGTTGCTTCAGTGAAATGCAAAATTATTTGTTTTTGATAATGGATATCTTTTTTAGCTTTTATATTATGTTATTATAAGTTCCTTTTTAAAAATCAAGAAAATGTATTTTTTTTTATTAATTAGTTTTAAATTTAAAGTTTAAGTTTAAAGTAAAAACAAAAATAAATGTTTAATTAAAAATATTTTTATATACGCATTAATTCCGTTAGCCAAACAGAGTTGCCAATTGATCATGAAAAATGGGACGAAAGTGACTTGAAAGCAAAACCTACGAACATGCATCATACACATTTTGCTTTTAAATTATATAATATAAAAATGTAATTGCTTTTGGTAGGTTTTGTACTATACATAATACATATGTATGTGCAGATTTATCTTAAAAAAGTTAGTTAAATTGCAAAATCTATGCAAAATCTTGCAACTGTATGCATGTACATACAACTTATATACATATTCTATACGGTATACGGTTAACAACACATTGTACATTGTATGTATGTATGCATATGTGTGTGGCCGAAAATATGACGCATGATTTGTAGCTGATATTGTGCGTGCGCCTTGCCTCACTTTAAACTCATTAAACTTTAAAAAAACTACTTGAAGTACAAAGTACATAAACAAAAATACTCACATTTTAATTTATTTTAAAACACTTTTTACACTGAAAACTGAAATACTGAATACTGATGCCGGTAGTTGTCCTGTTGTGTGATGTCCGTCCTACTTTCAAATAAGGCGCAAAATTAGTGATGGCCAACAGCCGATACATTTCTATCGACGTAAAAAATGAAAGCAATTAACAATTTTATCGATATTTGTTTGCGTATTTTATAAATGTTTGTACACGTTGTTGGTTATGTTTAAATGTTGTAATGTATTTTAATATATGTACTATGTTGTGTACAGTATATGTATTAAGGTGAATGTGTAGTGTATAGTTTATAAATGTTCTTGTATAATTGTTGAATGTTAAGTGTAATATGTAGAATGTTAGAGCATAAAGTTTATACGCGGGCAATCGTTTATATATAAACGCGACAACTTGTTCGTGGATAAAACTAAAGTGATAACGTCTTGGCTGTGAGCGAGGTAAACGGAGAGTAATTAAAGTACAAGTAAATTATCATCGTAAAACATAACATAAAGATAACATTATTGATATTTTAGCAGTAGGGCTCATGAAATGACCAAACAATATTTAATGACTATTTTACACACTGTTTAGAGGGTTCACCATTTTTAGTTTTTATGCGCTGCGCCGGCAGGCAATAAAATGGCTTCGCCTTTGCCTTGAACCGGCTGGGTCTGGCACTTGGCTTGTTCTTTTCAAGTTGGCTGACGGAAGTGTTTGTCACATTTTATTTACGTTTCAAGTTTATTTTGCGTCTCAACTACGTTCATTTGCATATTTAATTAAATGAGCAGCTGTCAATACTGGAAGCTCGAGACGCGATGTTGTTTATAATATATTATTATACATATTTTATTTTTGATTTTACTTGACTGAGATACAATTTTTTTTGCATATTTATTAGAACAACAAAAATTGCAAAGAATAAATATTTTAAGGATTTACTTTCGTTTATTTATTTGTTGTTTTTGAACTATGCAAAATTTTCATGCTTTTACCTGATAAAATATACTGGAAGTTGGAATTTATTGCGTTAACTAGAGGGCGTTGCTTGTATCTCCTATAATTCAAGTTGAGCAAAAGTAAATAAAGATTTTATCTTGAAACGGTTGCGTCAGCGACTCCGGGTTAGGGATGCGCGATACCGATCCGATATTTTGAATATCGAGAATATCGAAGTCGATACTGAATATTCGATACCGATATTTTGGTTCTCGATTAAACGTCGATCCGATACCAATTTGCTTAGTATCGGTGTCTAGCCAAATTTCGTTTTACATTTGGCATAACAAGGACATGTAACATACGTAAAAACACTTGAGAAATCTTTGAAGATACAGTGTGCACTGTTATTTGTAGATAATCGGTATCGAGTTTTTTGGAATACTCAATACTTCGATTCGATTTTTTTTTTCGGTATCGAACATCCCGGACTCCGGGTAGTAAGTACTTTGGTTCTATATCCTCTATGAAATACCTGAATTTCTTATAAATTTTGAATGTGATTAAGATTTTAAGTAAAAATAATATTTTGATGAATAGACATCTTACATTTTGTGACTCATCATCATGATGCATATGTCTCTTGAATAACAAGTACATACATAAATACAAACAAGCATATAAAGAGTGCAAACATAGCATCAGGGCTGTCGGGAGCCAGGCTGGACCAGCGTCAGGTCCCATACATGCCCAAGAACCGGGCTCCAACCACGACAGACCCACGCTCTCGACGGACAGGCATAGCAGTTATTTATAGGGATTTGCATATAATTTGTCCGGAGTGGATCCAAACGTACGTACCCCTACCCAGATAATTGAATTTTATTTCGAAGTAACATTGAGAATGCTATATTTGGACATACCGGCACTGGATTGTTTAGACATTCTTGATTCAGCTGCATTACGAGCTCTTGTGAAATACTTTACTTCGGCTGTTCTTAATATATAATCGTAAGCTCTTGTGTTTCTCTACGTTCCAAAATATACAATTTGTTGTAATCATTAAGTATACCGAAACCACACTTATGAAACGAGGGGCGTAATGAAACTTTCGTAATTTTTATGAGTTTATTTGAGTTATGGTGAAATTACTTTGTTAAGTTTAAGACTCAATTCTTAAAGATTTCGAGTAAGAACATCAACTTCATGGAGAACTTAGGAGAAGCTCTAGCTTTTGCATCTTCCTAGAAAAAGACGGTTTTATAAGTAGAGCGTCAGATGGCCCTAGCTATATAAAATCATTCATTCCAGATTGTAATACGACACCGAACAAAAACAATTTGGCTTCAAAAATTAATGTTTTGATGCATGCGTGATTTTGATTAAATATGTTTACAAACAAAATTGTTTTAAAATATTTAAAAATAAAAAAACAAAATCGGTAAGTACAATCGAACTTTCGTTTCAAGCGTTGATTCGTAACAAAACCTTTATTCAGAGTTAATTTTTAGCATTCTAAAATATTTTCATTTTATATACGTTTGGCCATCTGTTAGTTTGTTTGTTAATTGTATTTTATTCGTATATTTTTCAACAAAATTGGCCAATTGCAAGTTTGAAACTAGTCATTTATACATGAATAATAATATCGCACAAATGGCCCCAGCGGCTGGGTCTACAGGCCCATATACGAACATCGTAATTTTCGACGACTTTTTTTTGACGATAACTCATCTGGCTGTTCTCCCATTCATTGTACGAATAAGCGATGCTGATAATGGTCCTAGCACAACGATGGCGCGTCGATATTCCCGGCAAATCGTCGACACTGTCCTCAGCTATGTTTTTTTCACAGAACGACCATTTTCATAGTGCGCATAACTAAAATTGAATAGTTTTGAACTTGACGTACATCGAAGTGCAACCACTTTGGACGGGTATGTTCCGAATTATTATTATATAAACCTTAAAATGTAATTTACGCTGTTGTCACCTCTTTTTTTAAAGAAAAATCAGCTGAAAATGTTTATCCCCAAACTTCTTTCATTTTTTAACGGTGTGTATTAGGTAAATCAGATTTCAATTCTTTTTGATAAAGCGGGCTCTATTTTAGAACTATTACATATATTGCTCGAAAGCCCAAACCAAGTAGCGTTTTGGTACGCCGCTTCTTTCTCTGCTGTTTCTTATATGTATTAACCTTCTTCTTCTTACTATGTCTCCTCTTAACATCCAGAGTGGCCTCCCGGTAATATTGTGCCTTAAACTTTGCAGAAATTGAAAGACAAAGAAATAGATCTAGTCTTCTCCCAAATTCATTATTCCTATCACAACAGTTTTCAGCTATAAAATAAGATGCGACGAGTTTTCAAATTCTTTATAACTCTTCAAAATATTACCAGAACCGCAAGTCGTCTACTCTTTCGATCATTCGATTAGGCTATTGTCATATCTTCTTTACTGAATAACCTAGCTAATCAGCTAAATTTTCTATAAGGAAAAAGTATTAAATTTGGGATGAAACCAAATAAAGCGCGTTTTTAATTGCGGTTCGGTGTTCTGATTTGTTCTGCAAGTCTCAAGTTGAAGTAAGATGTTTTTTTTTATTTATCGGCTGAATCATAAATAATATTAAATTAATTCTCTAAAATATAAACTTGTAAAAAAATATACTATATACTACTATATAGAAGACACCTATTTACATTGGATAATTAAAATTTTTTTTTGTCTAGGTTTTTGTATATCGGTCAAGAACAGCTATAATCTGGAACTGCACTCTGCACCTAAACTTGAAAAGAATTTTATTTGTACTATAACTTTTATAGAAAAAGCTATTGTTTCGCAAATTCGGTAATTTAAGAATTGAGCTAGAGAGTTATTAGTTCCTAAGTTTTGCTTAAATCACTGCATGCATTCGAAAAAAATAGCTTTTTGCATTGCAAATTTAATTTTATTTATTTATTTATTTATTTATTTATTTGAGGGGTACAACTACGTACAGTTGACATTATATTATAAAAAAGTACATATAAATTATTTAGAAAAGAAAATAGAGCGAGGGAATTGATATGAACTAATCCGCGTCTCTAGCCCGATGGGTGAACTTTTTAATGATATGCACCAACTCACATCAAGAACTGGCCAGAAACTTGGATTTACAATATTAAAGTTGAAAAGAGGAAGCAAGATAAAAATTAAACATTATATCGCAAAAAAAGCCAATGGATCACCATTGACCAAGTGGATGACTCATAATATAGGATTGGTCAAGGATGCTCGAAGTGGCAAGTCAAGGTGACTTAAGATAGAAGAAGTGATAGATTGAATAGACCGTTCGAAAGAGAGGAAATTGTAAAAGTTATTATAGTTAGAGCATAAGACACGGAAAGGGTCGTGCAAAGCATAATTAGATCTACAAAATTGTAAGGCTAAGGGTCGAAAATTACGAGTTACTCTGGATGGTATGACCAAAGTAACTTTGCTAAGGAGTACATTGGAATCGATAAGACCGAGTAACAGTTTATGCAAGAATAACACGCCGTGGCATGTTCTGCGGTGATTTAAGGAAGGCAATTTTATAAGGCGAAGTCTATCAGAATATGGCGGCAGTCGGATATTTGGGTCCCAGTTTAAGCCACGAAGTGCAAAAAGGAGAAATTGCTTTTGTACGGACTCAATCATGTCCTGATAAAGGTGGTATTGAGGGCTCCAAATGCAGGAACAATATTCCAAAATTGGACGGACAAGAGAAATATAAAGAAGTTTGGTTGTGTAAGGGTCGTTAAACTCTTTAGACCAACGCTTAATAAAAGCAAGAACACCTCTAGCCTTATTCACGATGTTGCAAATATGGTTATTAAATTTAAGGTTATGATCAAACAAAACACCAAGGTCAGACACACTCTCGATGCGTTCTAAGGTAGAAGATTCTAAAGAGTAAGTGGCCAAATAAGGAGCAGAACGATAAAATGTCATAACGTTACATTTTGTCTTGTTGAGAAAGAGTTGGTTGATATTGCACCAAGATTGCATGTTATCAAAATCATGCTGAAGAAGTAAGTACTTATTATTATCGGAGTAGGACATACAGAGTTTAACATCATCCGCATACATAAGAATGTGAGAAGATGAGATTACCTGAGGGAGATCATTTAAAAATAAGTTAAAAAGAAGAGGGCCTAGATGGCTACCTTGAGGTACCCCTGACGTGACCATAATTTCTGTAGATTCGCAGCCTTTAAAAACTACCTTCTGGACTCGGTTGGATAAATAGGACGATATCCAATTTAAAAGACAAGACGGAAACCCCAGACGAGACAGTTTAACAAGTAGAAGACTATGATTTACCGAATCAAATGCTTTACTAAAGTCAGTATAAATGACATCAGTTTGTTTTTTTTCCGTAAAACCAAGATTAATAAGAGACGAAAGTTCTAAAAGGTTAGTAGAAGTGGACCGACGTTTTACAAACCCATGTTGGGAATCCGACATTAAAGAACGACAGTAGTGTTGCAATTGTGAAGTTACAATCCTTTCAAAAACTTTTGGAATTGATGAAAGCTTGGCAATACCGCGGTAGTTCTCAATGTTGGACTTGGAACCTTTTTTGTGAATAGGGATAATAAAGGATTCATTCCAGATGGCCGGAAGATAAGAATATTTTAATGAAGTGCGGAAAAGAACAGATAATGGTGTAGAAAGAGAGTGAGCACAATGCTTTAAGACGCAACTAGGAATGGCATCTGGGCCAGGGGAGAAGGATGATTTAATGGACAGTAGGGATTGTAAAACGTCGGTTTCAAAGATTTCAGGATAAGCAATAAGATTTGAATGTGGTAGGTTATAGGGATAGTTAAGGTCAATGCAATTAGGGTTGACAGAATAGGTAGTTTGAAAAAATTTCGCAAACAGGTCGGCGATTTCAGAATTGTTAGTAGAGCTTTCATTTTTGAAATATAGCGATGAAGGAAATAAGGAAGATTTACGTTTAGAATTAACAAAAGAAAAAAATTTTTTAGGATCACTACAGAAGTTAAGCCGACAGCGGGAAAGATAATTATTGTAGCAAATTCTGTTAAGAAGGACGAACTTGCTGCGTAAAATAGAAAACTTATAAAAGTCGACAGGAGATCCAGATTTCTTAAATTTTTTGTAAGAAGAAGACTTGCAATTTACTCATAATGTATGTGCTGTCAAAAATGTAATTCTCAAAATTCTGTGTCACCTTTAAAATTCAAGCCCACCTATTAAAACCAATTTCATAGGATCAAATTTCATTATATTGAGCCTTATCTGCGTATGAGTAACGAGTTAAGCCACAATTCGAATTGACAATGGATTAGTTGATGCACACACAAAAAAAGAAAAAAATCAATAAATGCCACAAACTGCAATTGCATTATGCAACACACATACCCAAACAATGAAAACTGCATATGAGTGCGCTGCATTTGTAATTGAAAAAAAAAAACGCCACGAAAACGCCTGCAAATCGCACGCACTCCATTGCCAAGCCGCAGAGCTTTTGTAGTTTGAGGCATAAAAATGGCGTCACTGCCACATGAATGCCAGACTACGTCAGCGTGCATTGACGTCATGCGATTGCACTCAAACACACACACACACACCCAAAACTCTCGTGCTCACAATTTTAATCTTGAAAAATTCAATTAATCGACGCGTTGAATTTTGTTGTTATTATTTTATAGAGCATTTCTGTGGTACATACAATAATTTATTTGCAACACAGCGCATAAAAAAACCAACAACAACAAGTAAACATGAAAATGAAATACCAAAGCGACACGCAAAAATGCTATAATTAAATTTTCATTTGAATTTTTGCTTGGCGGCGCCTCGACGAAAAAGCTTTTTTTAAAAGCATTCGTAAATTATTTATAAATAAATTAGTGTCTTAATGTGTTTTTAACGAAAAGCGGTCATAAACAAACGCAGTCGTTCAACGCGTAGCAAAAACAAACAAAGTGTGAAAAACGAGCAAAATATACAAACATACACACACACATACTCGTACTACAAACATAAGCCATTAAAAAAAACGCCCAGAGGCAAAATATTTTGCGGCTTGGTAGTTAGCAGCAGCAAAAGCATTTTGTCATTTTCCGTACCCGCAAAAAAAAAAAAGAAAATGAGAAAAACCGATGCAAACTGTAGGAAAACCGAAGTGGCAACGAATCGATTAACGTTTTTATGGTTAGCAGAGGGGCGTATGCGTGTTAATGAGCAAGGGGTGGGACAAAGTCATAGCCATAGCCATAGCCATATAAACGTACACACAGCACACAGTACGAAAGCCGGCAAAATGCATAAAAAAAAATCTCATCAACTGGGTAAGCGTTAAGTTAATAGTCGCCATAAATGGCGCCATCCAGTGCCAATGTGCGGCAATGTGCGAACATCCCATTAGTAAAGCAGTCAGCACTATGCTGCTACGTAATCTACATTAAGGTGAAGTTTGGCAACAGGGCAGCTAGCGTAAATTATAGTAAATTACGCCGCGTAGCTGTTTGCTTGTTTGTATGTATGTATGTGTGTGTGTGTGTATCTGTGTCTGTTGTGACCTTTTTCGTGACGTTGCAAGCGAATTAGCGGCTTCGGCATTAAATTCGAACTCAATATTTTATTCGAATTTCGAAAATGAGCATTTTCATGCGCTCTTTCGCACGCACACCATCGCAATATCGAATTCGCCGCAAAATGAGCGTGTGAGAGAGAGAGAGTGGAAAAGTTCATACATATACTGCTTCTTCCTCTTCAATGCCGCTTCCTACTTGCTGGTTTTGTCTTGAGCACAGTTTGCGCAAAACGCGTTTTTTTTTTTTTTTTTTGGGCTTTTCGTCACTTTGCTTTGATTGCGTTGTGCGGTTGTGAATGAAATTTGGCAACCATGCACTAGCTGACAGAACTTGGCGCTTGTTTGGTTTTTAGTTTTCTCAGCGGTTTTTCGTATTTTATTATTGGCGGTATTGCTTTGATAATTGAACGCTTGGCAGCTCGATGGCAACGCAAAAAACCAGGCCGCTTAAGTATTTTTAAATACAATATACGCTTTTTGAGAACTTTGTTGGCAGCCGACAACAAAATTTATTGTCTATTTGTAGCCAAATTTTGTTTTTCAGCTCGTTAATCGCATCAGTGAACCTCCATTGTTTTGAACTTTTTGCGTCTGAAAAGTTTGCCAACTTTTAGGATGCTAAACTGGTCATAGAATTGGCAGAGCATTGTTTTAATCGGTTTTTTGACAATTAAAAGTAACATTTTGAATAAAAGCCAAGGGCAGAGCGCTTTCCGAAACTGTAACTCAAAATAACATACAGTGAAACCAAAAATTATGCTGCCACTTTATATTTAAATTTAGCGAAAAATTGTTATAATGAGAACTTTTTTTGCATATTGAAAAATATTTTAATCATCGTTGTTAAATAATTAAATATTTTTTTGGGGTTGTTGGACTTTTTTTTATGGTAGGACCGCCTTGACTCTAATAACGGCTTTTCAAGGAGCTTCCATATTTTTCAACTGTTTTTTGGTCACCGACTCAATCCATCCTCTTTTTCTATATTTTTATTTTAATGATCCCTTACTCTTGTTTTTATGTAATATCAGTAAAACTAAAACCCGAAGATATTTTAAATTGTTTACTTTAACCATTTCAGATCACGAATTGTGTGAAAACTATGTATTAAAATAAATATACATTTTATAAAGTCGTGACCGTAATTAAAAAATTTTGAACTATGAAAAAGTGGTAATATTCGGGTTAACACAATAATAATATGAAATCTGAGCTAACTGAAGGTGCTGGAAGGTCAAAAATTGGATGTGCCTGTGATAAGCGAAATCTTCTGTGGGGAAGACCAAATGTGTATCGTGGCAAAAACGCAATCAATTGATAAAAAGTACAGGAACTCCTTGTAAGACCCCCCTTAAGCCGAGTGGGGACTACCAAACACAAAATTTTTTTTTACGGTACATTTAATTATTTTTGCCTGATTATAATTTTGGACATTTCGAAAATAGGACGCACGCAAAGAAAAGAAAACTTAAAAATTGTTTTCTTGTTATTATTTTTTGGATAGCGTTTTCGTAGCAGTATAACTAGTGAAAAATGTAGGACCAGTTTATTTTGCGTGTCCAATATATCATCAATAAACATGCCGGTTTAGTACGCGACAAAAATAGAAGTCGTTTTCGACTGCATCTACAAACTGCAAAAATCTACGAAGTAACGAAGTATATTTAAAAGCGATTAATTTATAAGTAAAATGGATTGTTGTAATTTTATTAAACTTTATTATGTTAAAATATATATATACATACTAGTTATTTTTTTTATACGCTTAATGCTATATAAAACTTAATATAATTTAGACTTACAACGTTACAAAAAAAATTATTTTATTTTTCGGCCCCGGTCGACAATTATGTGGAAATGCCGATATGCAAAAAACAAAAACTTTTTCGCTATTACAACCCTTTGTTAAATTTCAGAGCTACAAATATACATATTTAATCAAAATCACGCATTGATCAAAACATTAATTTTTGAAGCGAAATTGTTTTTGTGACTTATCAGCTCGATTCGGATATCCAGGCTTAAAGTAGATTGGTTCAAAACTACCGAAATTATTCCGGTATCGTATTACAATCTGGAAAGAATGATTTTATATAGCTAGGTCCATCTGACGCTCTACTTATAAAAACGATAGATATAACAGCTAGAGCTTCTCCTAACTCAGAAATCCATCAAATTATAGTAGTTTTGTGAATCTTGGTCACAAAATACTCTATGAAATATATCAAAAAAAGTAATTCTATCAGTCATCCAATAATTCATTGGAATAATATCTGAAAGATATACCAACTAAAACCTAGGCATCTTTTCTAATCAGCTTACTGTTTCATACTGAGAAATATACGATACTGGGTATGTCCTTAAACTGTTTTGGCAGTACTAAATACTCGTATCTTGTTTTCAATTTAAAATGCATACTCTCCATGCATACCCAGTATTTTGTACTCGTAATATTAAGGTTAATACTAGTTTGAAATATTAAAATAAATCGGGGAAGTCCATAGTGGGATAACCTGCACTCACTTTCCGCACAAAAGTACAGGGTGCGCCATTCTTTATGTCGATATGTGAATATTGAATAACTTAATAAAAAACTATTTCCCTATCTGAAGTATTTAAATATAATTTAGTTTATTATATATTTGTTTAGTTATTTGATATATTTAGAATAAGTTTTTAAAACAATATCATCAACTGAACGACTTTATTTACAATATCAAAATATGCCACCGTAAATGCTTTTTTCATTGCTTTTCGAGCATCGAATATTTTCGTTGACATCGCCAATGGTCTTGGGGCTTGAGGGCGAACACTTTGCTTTTCATATAACCCACCAAAATTAAGTCCGTGGACGTCAAATCTGGACGGCCCGTCAATGTCGAAATCTTTTGATATCTCACTTCCAGGGAATTTTCGACTAAAATTATACTGAAATGGCGTTTCAAACACAAGTCCATTCAAGTCAATCGTTTTTAGGATTGAGACATATTATTTATTTGTATACTTAATTATAAGGTAGAAGTTAATTCTAAGTTATAAAAGGTTTGTAGCCAGAGCAACGTACCCTAATATTTTAAATATTCATTTACTAACTAATGACAAGACATATTTATGAGGGTGGTTTGCTATAAACTTTTTAAATTTTTTTTGTCACATAGGCCTCTTTATCTAATTTAGTTACTAAAGCCAGTTTTTGCAATGTCTAGGAAACTGCTTTTTTATTTATTTTTATTTAGGTCTAGTTCGGCGTAAACAGTTTAACACATTTATGATCTTTCAATATATCTGTCGAAATTTTTTATTATATAGCACATATTTGAGAAAGAAAATGGTTTCTGGTTATTATTATTTAGTACAATTTAAGCTCTTGCAGAAAATAGAAATCGGAAAAGGGACAAAAATTGAGTTTCGAAGATAAGACAAGAAACCTGTACCTTAAATTTGGATTTGGAATTTGGCAAATGTTAGAACAGAAATGAATTATTTTGGTTAATATTTTTAGTAGAGCATAATATTCAAGGTCAATAAAAGTTATAAACGTTTACCAAAAATAATACAGGAATGACTAGCAACGATATAAAATGGTTTTGAAAGTACCGCCATCAAACTTAGTGCTGTGGTCAGAGCAGATTTCCAAATTCGAAAAGACGATTTTTGAGAAAAGCTGAAATATACCGTCTTTTTGAGAAAATATGAATATCAATTACTACTGAGGTTAGTACAAGATATTAAAAAACAATATAAATGCAATTCTACAAGTCAATGTACATGGTTTCCCAAACATGACAAAATGGTGGTATTCAGATCAATAATAATGTATGGGAGTAAAATCGGGGCTAATTGACTGATCAGTCACCGAACAAAACTTGAAACAACATAAAATGAAATTCTCAATAATAAAAAATTATAAAATAAAAAAAACTTATCCTTCGAGCCGGATTTGAACCAGCGACCTATGGATTTCTACACAGAAATTTACCTTCTACAGTCCACCGCTCTACCAACTGAGCTATCGAAGGCTACGGGAAAGATCGGCATAAATGAGCAACATAAAATAAAAGACAATGATAAAACAAATACAAACAAAAAAAAACGAAATAAAAAAAATTTATAAACATTGTATTGAATAAACGAAGCTAAGGCGCAAAAGAAAAAAGTGATAAGCAATGGCATTCACTGTCAATTGTCAAAACAACAAAATATGCACATAAATAAGTATAATAAAAGTTAATGCATAAAAAGTAAATATGTAGGAATGTTTGTATGTATAAATAAAACGAAACAAATGCATGATAAATAAATTTGGCTGCATGTGTATGAGTGTGTATGTATGTGTGGGCCACAAGTTTAGTTGGCGCAAAAAACATGGAAACAAACAGAAGCAAAAATGCTGATGTTCCAATTCAGCTCAACCAACTTTCGCTAGTTGTCGCTACAGGGGCTGTAGCTGTGGGCGCTTGTTTGTTGGAATGAGGACGGAGGGAGTGTGGAGGGTAATGGTCGAGGTGTGGAGCACAGCAGGAGTGGCGACGTACAAAGAGGCAGAGAGCTATGCAAACGTCATGAACGCCGCCGTCATCAACATAATTTTCATCACTCAGCGATAAACACGAAAATATGCTGATGAAAGACGCCGAACAGAGCGTACGAACGCTGCTGAGACAGCGCCAACAACAACAACCATAAGAAAAGCAACAACAACAAAATGCTTGGCGCAGAAGCATGAACACGAGTGTATCGTGTAGCGCACGAGCGCGCAAACGAGCAGCCGAAAGCAATCGAAACGAATAACGAAGCACACATATAGTCAAGGGGGTGGCACTGTTGTGCGGCATTTAGCAAGAAGCAAGAGGTGGGCACTCGCCCGCTCACGCCGAAAACCGACAGACGAACGAAACGTCAAAGAGAACACACAGATAACGAGAGAACGAGAGGGAGAGCTCAGTTGGAGCCCAACAACGAGTACGAGTGCGAGTGGGTGTCGTAAGCAGCTCAGGCCGGTCCGCACAATGCAGCGGAAGCAGTTTATAGACAACGACGACGCGTCGCGACGGCTCTGCCAACAAAGGTTTGCACAAACAATAAGTAGACTTTGTTTGTCTGTTTGCCTTTGGCCAGCGCCAACGCTGGAGCACGCTACCGCCGGCTCTGCGCCCGCTCCGTCCACAATTTAGTAGCGCCGTTGTGCGCCCGCCGTGACACTCCATTTTTATTTTTCAAAGACTCCCCAGCATACAGTCGTACAATACGAGCTTGGCGGGCACGAAACCAATTCGGCGACCAGGCAGCCAGCAGTTGCAGCACTAATTGGAGCACATGATTAAGTAACTTTTGGAACTCAATTCAAAGTCTTAGTCCCAGAGCACAATCAAGACCAAAAACCCGAACCCAACGCTGGCTGTGACTCCAACAGCTACAGCAACGAGTGTAGTGCTATGCCAAGTTGTTTTTTTGGCATTTGTCACGAAACTGAAAAGGTCTCTGGAGTAGCAACTTTTATGGATGGTGTGCACCTTTTCTTTTTTTGCCGCTACTCAATTTTCCGGTTTTTCCCTTTTCGGGAAAATGTCAAAATATAAATCAATTAACTTTTTTACGAAAACTTTAACAAAAGTTGTAAAGCGAATTTACCGCCGTCATATCCGTCTCTATGGGTTTCGGATACAAGTGGTTTATGTGGCATGTGATGAGAGGTTTTTTAGAAAGCGTTGCCTATTCAGCACTTAATTGCTGACGGTTTATAGAAAGTAAATTTAGACATCAAAAATAAAAAAAAATGACAAAAGAATCTCATAAAACTAAAAATTTAATAATGTCTGTATTAGTCCGATAGTTGTGGGTATTTCTCGCTGTATTCGCATCTGAATATTAAAAAAAAAAGTTCAGAAATAGCTACGCAAGATTTCGTCAAAAACGACTGAACATATTTTAACACAAAGAATCTGATAAAAAAAAGAAAAGAAAACAGAAGTTTGCATTTTATGCGAATTAAAATTAAATATTTTATCTAAAACCAAAACTAGTTTCGTTTTTAATGGGAATACCTTTAGCGGAACTTTTGTGCATAAATTTTTTGCAATTAATTGTAGCTATAATATTAGATAAAATATGATATCGGTCAGTCATACATTATCGTTCTTCTTACGAACATCTTTCACTGTACTTATCCGGCAATACGAGTTCCGATCGGGCCTTGCTTTATAAACTCTCAATTTAATTTAGTTAATATTCCAGTGAATGTATGCACCTGTATTTCCCTGTTTTTACGCCTTGAGTAATGTTTTTTTTTATGTGTTGAGTCTAGTATATCCAGCAAAGTATTTATGCATTTTGCTTATCCTTTACCCGTTTGTCCTTTAAGGTCACCTCTTACTCAGGTATCAAAAGAGCTAGAACATGTTAATGTATTTTCTATAACTTCACTAAAATATAGTTGTCCGATGTTTGCCATTTTTCCAGTTAATGAATTTCAAAGGCTTACGCAAAACTTTTTGAAGCTGCGAAATTGGCGCAAAAGGTTAGTTTACTATTTACTGTGTGTCTTGGAAAAATAGTATATAATTTAGTCAAATTAAGGCGGTTTTCAACTAGACGACTGGGGTTTGATTTTTAAATAAAACATTCAAAAATTGCGATTTCAAATCAAAATTTCATTTGTTCGTGAAAACATCCAAATCACCAAAATTTTCTCAAAATTTTTAATCATTTTTTCAAAAATTTGAAAAATGGA
The DNA here is from genome assembly GCA_949987675.1 of Chymomyza fuscimana. Taxonomy (NCBI): domain Eukaryota; kingdom Metazoa; phylum Arthropoda; class Insecta; order Diptera; family Drosophilidae; genus Chymomyza; species Chymomyza fuscimana. The sequence goes on from OX465089.1 coordinate 71,488,207, forward strand.
CTAATCACGTCTCTAGACCATCATACGCACCAAACTGTTACTATTTTTGGATGCATCGGAGTTTCCTTACCTTCTCTAGGGCCTTTAGTGCACGAGATGAAAATGAAAAATTAGCGTAAAATAATTGAATAACATGATGCATTGGCTTAATCCCATCAAATACCAAGTTTGGTGACTCTAACTAATGTATAGTTTCTTAAGGTTGGTGCAAATTGAAAAAGTTTGTTACATAGAGAAGGAAACGTTGGAGACCCCCCTATGTTACCTAAATATGATCTGGTTGACTGGGGAACTCGATGCTAACATGTCCGTGTGCATATCCGTATAAATGTACCTTTTTATTTCAGTCGAAAAGTTTATTTTATTTTTTGATATCGTCGTTATATTATATAGCTCCCCTATGAACACCCCAAAAAAACTAAGGGCATAATTCATGTACTTGTGCACAATCTATTTCAAATCGATCCACAGGACTGATCGATAAAAGAAAATATATTTTCTACAAATAATTCGTTTGTTTATGGAGATAGCGTAACCAAAATGAAGGAAGTTCCGAAATTTTTTAAAGATTCCAAGCGCTGCCTCAAATTTACGCATGGGATATCCCAGATGGGATTTTTTTTATATGAATTTTTATCATTCCGTGCGAAATTTTTCGAACTGCGTATGGGCCTTAAGTAGGGATGGGCGATAGTGTATCGATATATCGGAATATCGATATTCTTTCTTTGGAAGTCGACTATTTTATATCGATATCCATGTTCGACGATATATCCGATATCGATATTTTCATCCGATACTGACGATATTTACGAATTCGGCGCCAAAACTAAGCGTGCAAGGTGGAATGGCCACTTTGGGCATAGAAAAAGATTTGACTGCATCGGGGAAAAAATTGGAGACGTCGGGAAACAACATTCTGGCTAAGTCGCTGCACATTACCTTTTCATAAGAAAAATTATTTTTGGGAAAGCACATTGTTGCCGTGAGCAATCCTGTATTGCATTTAGATACGGAAGATCCAAAAAGTATTGCGAGAACGGAGATGAAAGTTTTTTTTCACGCCAACAGTCTCCGCTGGACTCCAATCCACTAACCATATGGGAGCCCCTGTCGAAACAATTCTTGAATCTTTACAAACTAGCAAGGATATTTGTTCCGGCTGTTGCGACGTCTGTTACCTCGGAGCGACCATTTTCCCTTGCAGGGAGAATAATGACCGACGAACGGAACCGGCCTTTGGCTTGTGTAGACAATTCTTTGGAGCCTTTGTACCAAAGCATTATGCCAAATTTGATGGAAATCGGTTTCTTTATATCGTATAGTTTCCATGTTATCAATCGGTCAAAAATAAGATTCTTTTGGCCAAAGTTTAAATCTATTTGCCATAGTTGTGGAATCAAATATTTTTGTTTACGACGATCTAAATAAACTTGGTTACAATTCTCGTTCTCAATAATGCAAAAATATATAGTTATAAAGTCTCCCGACTTTAATCTTCGCCAGATTTATTACGACAAAAAGCAGAGTTTTGTTTTAGGAGATCAATTATGGTCTAGTGTAAAATTGTTACATTTGTGTCTACATCTTTTGAAGTTCTTATTCGATCTTTATAATCCAGGCAACCACATTGACAACTCTGCCAAGTTTGGACAAGAATTTTATAGTACGGGTGTCATTTGACGTACTTAGCTCTTGTGTCTACCAAATTTAAGGTTTTCATAGGGGCAGATGAGTAATCAGAGGAAAGTACAGACGCAAATGTCTACATTGAGACCTAAGTCCATGCGGATTATGCAAGTATAGAATACCCTGGGTCTTCTCGGTATACTAAACTTATTTATACGCTGTGGAGAAGCAAAGTCAGGGCGTTGGTGACAATCGAGTGTCTGTAAGCACATGAACTCCCATTTTAAATTTTCCCATTTAACAAAATATATGAAAAATTTTGTGATAAAAATGAGATAAAAAATAATTGAAAGATTGAAAATAATTCATTTGATCAAAATTATATGAGTGACATTTCTCTCGAAATCTTCGGGCCGTTTAGAGAACTTCGGGCTAGGTGGGAGTCCTCCGTTTTCACCACTTGATCGAGAGGCCTGCGATTTTGTCGCTCCAATCAAATCCAAGCATTAATATTTTCTGCATATTATACAATTAGACGTTAAAATTCATACTGTGAGTGTAATTTGACCCCTTACTTCAAATATTTGTTTCTGAGGCCCTTGGTACACCATTTAAATGTAATAATAGTTCCTGGAATCTTTGTTTTAAAGCGCGCACAACTTCAACAAAATCTTGCAAATTATGTTATGTGCAAAAATAAACTTTCAAACATATTAAATTTTCGATAAGAAGCGGAATTTTTTTAGAGCTTTATAGATATTTTTTTTTTTGCTTTTTATCATATTTTAAATATAATTTGTAACTATGCATGAAGTTATCTCAAATATGTGTCTATATCTGAAAAGTCGTCAAACTGCGAAATATTTATATAAACAAACTATCTCATGTCAATGCTTAGCTGCGTACGCGTATATTAAAGCATGTATCTCTATTATGCTTATAAATATCTACGTTTTTGTAGTGACTATCAACATAAAGAGCTGTGAATTGAGTAAACAAAGAAATCAGTTGAGTTCATGTTCATTCAAGGCGAACCCGACGGATGTTTACTCTAGAGAGAGAGAGACCATATTTTATCAGTTGACTTCATTAAAATGAATGAAATTAAATTGAAAATTATGAAATAAACAAATTGAACTTCTGTTGATGGAACTTGACTCTCCTACAAAAAAAAAAGAGTCTACACAAAATACGATTAGTGCAGTTAAGACTTGTCTCATCCTAACGTTTTCTGCTGCTTCTTTCGCTTTTTTTTTTTTGTTGAGTGTTTTTCTCTCGTTTTGCTCATTTTTCAAGGCATTAAGAGTTTTATTTTTCACTTTGTTTGATGAAATTTGATATTTTTCGATTGCATATTTCAGCCATGCGATTCAGCTCTTTAGGCTCTTCATCTCTCTCTTCATGTTATCCATTCATTCTTCATTATTTGTTCATCCGAACATTCAGTCGCGCTATCTTAGTTGTAGTTGTTGTTGTTGTTGGTGTTGGACAAAGCTGAGTTGATGATTGTTGCAAGAGACTACCCGACTGCCTCGAACTGCATGACAACGTCTGAATTTAGATGCCGATAAGTAAAATGTATCTGCGGTAAAGCCGAGGCGCAAAATTGTATGCGAAGGCATAGCAACAACTACAACAACAACTAGCACAATACCAAAAGCGTAGCAACCAACAACAGCAACAACAACGAATCTTGCATAAATGAAACCAGTTTTGAGGCCAACTTGGGCTTTATTTCAGCTTTAGTTGGCTACGAGTAAATTTATGCGGCCTAAAGCGCGTTTTGCGCCAAGCAATTCGGGACGGCAGCGATTGCAAGCTCTGGCCATGGCTATGACGACGGACGCCAGCGATGTCTACGACACTTGAGCAATCGGACCGACGGACGGGCTGTTTAGCACAACCATGGGTCCGTCGTTCCCGGGTTGGACTTGGGCCGGCCTAACTGGTCGCGCGCATACCGTCGAACGACATGTGAATATTAATGTTTGCCGCCTCGAACGGATTGAAAAACGGATCGCAAAGCCCAAACGAAATCTTGCGACAATTTTAGCATACATACATATATGGCATTTAGATACAAACATACATACACACTCGTACATACAGTCTGCATTTGTTTACTTTAGGTTTTGAACTCATTTTCATTTAACTGGCAAACGGGGCGGCTGAAATTCTCGTGCAATTTCTGCGATTTCGATTGCAAAAATTGCAAATGGGAATGCGACCGACCAGACAAGACCAAATCCAAGCACACACTTAGCCCATGCGTGTTAAGGATCAAACGGGTTTTGTGTTTATTTTTTTTTTAGTTGTAACATCTTGCACGTTTGACAACTTGATAAAGATTTCATGCCTTTGATTAATATGTCATGTCCCAGAACGGGACTTGTGCACCAAAAGCGACTCACGAAACCCACGAATGTGGCACGAAGGTGTGCAGCTTTGGAATAGGATCATAAATCAAGTTAACCAGCTGGCCGGAATGGGGACTTGAACAGATATTGGACGTTGCATTTGTCTAACATAAGGCAATGGCAAAGCTACCACAAGATAAAGCTGAACGCCAAATAAAAATTTATCATCAACAATTCTCTAGTTCATATTTTATACTCTGTAACTAAAGGGCATATTTTGATTTGTCGCAAGGATTGAGCGCTCTGTATACCAAAATATGAATCATAACATCGGGTCGCTATTGTGTGTGTGTGTCCTACCGTACCACCGACTGTTGGTATGAAAACCTAGTTCTCTAGAGACAACAAATTTTACCCAAACGGTACATGTTTAACCGTAGGCAGTGGAAGTTTATAAAAGATGCACAATAAACGCCGCCCGATCGAAATTTTCCATAATATAAGACATTTTTTTTTACAGTTGAACTTCGTTATAGCTAGTACGCACGTGTTCGTTATATAGAAAATAAATTTTAAGGTTTTGGAGTTTTTCAACATTTATTGATCTGAAGTTTTGGTTTAAACTACACTTTTCCATTTTCCTTCTTAAACATTGTGTGCGAAAAACTGCACATCGACCTTACTAGTGCTGGAGAAACATCGATGTTTTCGATATTTTTAAATTAGATACATCGATGTGTCGATACATCGAAGTACATTCGGCGGACATTTTTTGAATGCTTAAATTAATTCAGAGTGGGCCTTCTGTTGGTTTGGTTATATTAGTATTTTCAAATAATAAAATGGAATTAACTAACAAACCAAGAGATAACTATATTTTCATAATATACATTTCAAAATTAATTATATTTCATAGAAAAATAAGTTGTTTTTTTTTGTTTTTTTTTTTAAATTTATTTTTTTATTGGGAATCAACCGATACAAATTAGGCTATGATCCAATATTGATGAAAGTTATTCGCTACACAAAAAATAAAATAATAAATAACAATCCAAAAGGTTATACAACGAAAACAAAACATAATACAGGCCACAAAAAAAAAGTGGTGTAAACTTAACAGGTGACAGAGGCATCCCTTGTGGATTTTGAGCAGCTGAGTCCCAAGTCCAAAAAACTCCTTCGCACATGGGCTATGCGAACCAAAAAAATCCCATAAAACGAGATAATTTGGATAATATCTAAGAACCCTTGTATCGGGTTTTTTTGGACTCCGGATTTAGCTGCCCAAAGTCCATAAGGGGTGCCTCTGTCACATGTAAAGTTTACACCACTTTTTTTTGGGAGCCTGTGAGTTATAACCAAAAATGTTATGTTCCAGCCAGAATTGCGGTCTCATAGTCTTAAAACTAATTTGAGATCCATTCGTTATGGTTATTATATAAAATGATGTCAACGTTTTTTGATTTAAGCGAACTCCGCTTGTCGCTCACTAGATTGCCAGCCTTGCTAAACTTTAAAAAGTATTACCTTCCAGTAATTCAACGGGAACAATAAAAAACATCGATGCATCGATATAACATCGATGTTACTTCCAGCACTACTCCTTACTATTTCATTCCAGTTTTCAAGATTCTGAGACGGCCAAATAGATATTCCTTTCTTCTTGTAAGAGCGTCACAGTCCGTAAGTATGAGTTGGGAGGATTCCTCCTTAATCTCATAGAACCTACCGGTGTTAGAGTCTATGATGCCCATTTTGATGAGCAAACTCTGCGACAAAACGAACTAATCGTTGTACAGAAACAATCGTTATATGATTCTTTATAATGAAATCAAAATACGCTAAATGTTATACCAATGAGCAGTGTACTTGAAAAAAATTCGTGATACGGAGAATGTATGAATGCTTGTTCAACTGCTAGAGTCACCCAAGTTCGTATGTAGACTCATGTGAGCCTAATCAACAATGCACCGTTGACCTTTTTTTTAAACCATCTGAACCTGTGTTTTAAATAATTTGCTATAAAATTCGAATACTTGCAATGTCGTATGACAATCTCGGTCAACTTTTTTTTACTAAAACCTTTTTATTTAGATACCTACCGATTTTTTATCCAATAAACTATTCTAAAATTTACAACTGGATTTTGACAAGAAAAAAATTGTTGTCGGTTTATAAAAATTTATAATAGTTAATCATATTTCCAGACAAAAAGTGTTACCGACATATTATTTTTAATTTATAATTTTAACAATTTATATTATAGGTACGGTGCGTCATTTCCAATTTGAGAATTCGCAGGTAACTTTATGACTTTCTTTCTACAATTTTTAAATTTTTTTCCGGTCTACTCACATGATAAACGCCAGACAAAATCTTCCAGATTTAAAGGAATGTTTGAATTAAACACAAACTGCAAAATCGTTAAGATAACACCAGTTTAGTAAAATTCGAGGTTTTTATAAATATTTACTTTATAAAAAGAAAATCCTAACTTCGTCGTTTGATTAATGCAATAAATTTTTTCGGAATGTGCTTTCTTTCTGAATTCTGAGTTAATTTTTCCAAATTTTTCCAAATGTTTCTATTTTGTAACACAACACTATAATATCCCTGTGGGTAACTTTTTTTAAAATGGAACACATTTTTGACTTCAGAATTATGATTCGGCTGAGTTTAGTGTGTGTGTAGCAAAAGAGCTTGAGAACAAAAAATTCGAGCTTTCCTAAGTACTATGTATTTGAACTATCAAAATAATAGTAAGTACTTCTTGAAATAACAAGATTGAATGTATTTCGAGATTTTGGATCAATAAGTTTATTAAATGTACATATATTTATATTCCCTCAAATCCAGACGATTCTTAGTTTATTAAAAAGTTTCTTTGCAAATCAAAATTGCAATCGCAGTCGGAATATTGTTCTGTTGCTTGGGGTCTGCAAATACACTCGAAAAAAAGTATTCTGGGACCAAATTTTAGCAAGTTTATTTTTAAGGCACCTTCCTTTTGGCTTTTTGATACTAATTAGATTGGATGACTCTTAAACGGCGCAAAGAAACAATAGTGTCCCAAAAAAATTAGTTTCTAAGTTTTCTATATTTTATGATGATAAACACTAATTTTGGCTAACAATTTTTGTGAAGCAATTCTGGGCTTACCTTAACACTATGTTTGTTTCCAAGAAGTTTATCTAGCTTCGCTATGAAAAACAACTTTCTTTACTTCTATTGAAATAACTTTTATGATTACTTAAAGCGCTTTAACTTACATAATTTTTTAAACAAGTATACTATCCCTTTCAGGATTCCACATAGCCTTATCAGATGATAAGTTTGCAATTTAAATGCAAAATATTTATTTAAGCTCAGGCAATATTTTTACGCTTATTCACTGCCTTAAGGAGAACGCGGCACAGTAGAAAGCTGAAAACGCAAAAACCAGAGTTAGACTTCAGGAGCCAATCATTAAAAGGCATAATTGGTGCTCAGGGGAATCAAGCAAGGACAGCCACAAACAAATCCGAAAATATAATAAAATACAAACTCGGAAAGTAACTGGATATAAAAGAAAAATGAATAAAAAAAATAATAGGGTGGCCGGATATAAAGGAACAACAGACGGCTAACAACCACCCCCCGTAAAACACACACACAAACACCCCGTACGTGTAGTATAAGTAATGTCCTTAGCATACAAAGTCAAAAGCAAACAAAATTTGAGAATGTGTGTGTGTGTGTGTGTGCGCCGTTAGCATGCCTTAAGCGAAAGCAAAGCGAAAAGTTTGCGCTGACAAGGACGCCCACCACCCAACGCCCAACGCCCACCACACAGCACAGCAAGCAGAGCAGAGTAACAACAACACATACAACAAGAGTAAGGATATGCTGCCAAGTGAGAGAGGGCCACAGCGGCAACGTCATCAAATGGAAGAAAAAGTTATTCGCTCAAACTTTTTTGTACTGCGCTCTTTTACAGCCCCAACACAGCGACCCCCTCTGAGCTACATTTTTCCGACAGCTCTCTTGGGCAAATATTTAATTTTTATAAAGCCTTCATGCTCTCTGCACTTGTCTGTCGACAGTATGAGTGCGTCTGTGTGTGTGTATGTATCTGTGTGTGTTAGCATTTTTCTGAGCTTTAAAAATATTAAAGGATAAACACGCGCACATAAAAAGCTTACTTTATGAGGTTGAGTAATGTTTTGTATTTATGACGGTACTCTTTTTTTGGCTTTTGCCCGAATCCCTTCATAACTTTGGCCAAGTTTATTCACTATTATTATTCATACTCTCGCTCGATTAAAATAAACTATCTTAAATGAAATAAATGTACATATTTTTCCTATAATGCATGTGCAAATAAGCATACGCCTACCATTACACATTTAACGCTTCAATAAAGTTTATTTGCTTTTTTTATTTCTTCGCTTGTTCTACTCAAATATGCTTCCTCTTTTTTTTTTTTGCTTTTAGCCAGTTGTCCGCTGTCCGATGTCGAGTGTCCAGGTCCTGCCTTCATTACAATGCATGAGGTAACAGCCCATTCATTAAGCGCGTGATGTAAGCCTTGCACGTACTAGGGTGACCAGATAATGTCAATTTGGACAGTTTACAAAAGTTGCTGAAAATTGTGTAGTTTTCGGGGATGTTTTTAGGCAGTTCCAAATGGATTTGGATTATTTGGTGTAATAATCTCATACTCTAATACACAAATAATATCGTATGTCTTGTTCAACACTATCGAGTTTGACGAAATTAATATTAACTCCGTTTTGTTCGTATTAAAAAATTGAAAATAAAGTATATTTAAGGGCATATTGATAGAGTTCAAACCTTGGACCTACTCTACAAACATTTCTAACAATTTTATGGAACCATGAAATAGCATTTAAATTCTAGATCTCTACTCGAATTTTGAAAAAATATAAAATAAAATTTAATGCGATTGTCAGAAAAAATGTTGTTTTTGCAAGATATGTTATATAATCGGTTGCATTATGTACTTATTAGGGCTTGCCAGAATTATGCCCGTAAACAAGTGAATTAAACCTAAATCGTAAATAAATTCTAAGCGGATACTTTGATTTCGTTAATAGCTTTAATATATAAACAGAAACTCTATTTATGTTAATGGTAGTCAAATACAACTAACTATAATTTACCCTAGTAAATACGTACATTTTTTTTCAATACTCTAGTAGTCCATCAAGTCATCTGTTTACCAAACAGAATGTTATTACAGACTTAGGTTGTGTGTTCTTTCTTAGGTCTAATTATGAATAATTATTTTCAAAGATAATTTATAATAAAGAACAGAACAAAAAAAAAATTGGCTTAATATACTGACTGTCGTGTTTATTTTTCAAAAACATGCAAATATACAAAAAGGTATTCGGCTTGAATATGTTATGTTCAAATAAATAGTGGATGAGCACGATATTCCTATTTTTTGTTTAAAAATATTTTCCAGTATTCAAGAAAAACCGAACCCATCCGGTTACACAAAATTAACTAAATTAGAATCAAAAAAAAAAAAAGTATTACAGTATTATATATTTTTATTTCGATTCGTCAAACAGAATCCGTATAAAGTAAAAATAATTATTTGTTACTTAATAAATTAATTTAAAAGTAAAAAAGAAAACTCCTTCGAGCCGGATTTGAACCAGCGACCTATGGATGTCTACACAAATATTGCCTTTCTACAGTCCACCGCTCTACCAACTGAGCTATCGAAGGTTGATGTGGGATGTGGGCATAAATGCGTAGGTAATAAAATCGATGAGCTAAGCGACAAAAAGTAATTTAAATTAAATCAACACGACATAAAAAACAACAAAAGCAACAATAATAAATTAAAATATGCAAGGTCACATTGAATATAAACTGGAAATGACAGCATAACTTGGCGTAGTAGTAGACCGAGCAGATAAGCGTATGCTTTGCTACAAGCTGGTCACTCTAAAACAGCTTATACAAAATGGAGTAACTGTGTGTACATGAGCTTGTGTGCGTGCATAAGTGTTTTGTGTGTGTGTGTGTGAGTGCGGCATTTTAAGGGCTTGGTAGGCATTCAGTTTATTCGTTCGTTGGCTCGCTCGGCTTTGCTGCCTTACTACCATATCCCGTGGCTGACGGTAGAAAAGAAGCAACAAAAAGCAATTTCGAAAAATGCAAAAGGGCCACCAGGCAAAAGGAAACAACAACAACAACAACAACAGCAGCAACAAAAATGAAACGAAATGAAACCCTGACGCCACCAACAGCGGAAGCATGTTCAATTATCGCAGAGTATAAAACACAGCAGAGAACTCAGTAACTTTGAGTACAGAGTCGTGCAAACGTACTACGTAGAATTTTACCCCGGGTGTACACACTCACACACACAGTTATAGGAACACACACATATACATACATACCTACATACACGCATATTTTTAGTGCAAATGGTTCGGGGTTAAGTTGAATTCATGCAATACTTCGTCCTCGGACGCTGTTGTTGATGTGTTTGTGTTACACCCCTTTGCAGTTGGCATAGCTGGAGCGACAACGCCATAGCCATAGCCATAGCCATAGCCGTAGCTGTATATCCTTTCATATGGTGTGTTAGCATCGTTTGGATTTTAGGACAGCAGTAGCGGGGTTGTTGGCTAGCGGGGCGCTGTAACATATGGAATTGGCGTGTCGAGTGTTACGGGGCAACACTGACACGCTGTCGACGTTGTTGTGTGGGTGGCAGTCTCTCTGTTTATGTGTGTGCCCCAAAAATGGGCTGAGCAGGCGTAAAACACTCAACACAGATATACACACGCACACACACACACAACCACACATACAGAAAGACACGAACACGTCAGAGTTATAATGCGCCCCTGGGAATATGCTGATGTAATTTATTTTAAATCTCGCCAGCTTGCTACCTTTAAATGTGAGCATTTATATTCTAACTGACTTAACAAGCGTACCCAAACGACGACCCCACCAACCCCACCAGCACTCCCCACCCAAGCCAAAAGTTTCTACATTCATCATAAAAACATCACAAAACGTTTGGCATGCTAATTAGCCTTTTGAATAGGCGCGGGTTTGTTGTTCGTCTAGCGCTAGTTCTAAAGCCAAGATCTTTCGTGTTTTAGCTTAGTTCCAGAATTGACTAATGTATTATATGTTGTTTTGTTTACTTACTATCGTTGTTACAATATAGTATTTATTATTTTTGTCGATTTCTACACAGCAGGTTGTCAGGGCAATCAAGCGTCGCCGCAGTCGCAGTCGCACACACAGCGCACAACCCCAGGCCAATTGACATTTAAGGTTGCCTTTTGACCTCGCGCACCCAACTCAATACCAGGTTCCAGCTTTTGGTGCTGTTGTTGGTGGTGGTGCAATTAACCACAAAGGTTTCCTTTTGTCAATCGCCCTGTAGTCGAATGTTCTGTCCGCTGTCCTCTATCGTCTGTTTGAGTTAACACGAACCGCTGCAGCTCTCTGCTACCGAACAAGACCTTAACTTCGTTAGTCCTGGACATTCTACTGCTTTAAGTCATGAAATAATAATAGGCTACCACGTAACTTGTTACTTTAATGGCACAGTTATTAATTTTTATGCTTTGTCAGGAAGTTTGTGCCCATTGAAATGATTGTAATTCTAGTGCATATTTATTTTTAATCATAACATTTTGTTTATAGTGTTTTTTTATGGTATAATTTACTAATTTTGTGACGTCACTGTCTAGATCTAGCTTACTATAAAAAAAAAATTATAAAAAATTATTATAAAATTACTCACTACTTGAGGTACTATATTTTAGCGAGCGTTAAATACATATCAGACTCGATTAAGAAAATGAGTTGATATGAATAGAATTAAAAATAAAAGTAAACAAAAAATCATAATGGAGTGTAGAGATTGTTAGTCCTACTAAAGCCAGAACCAACATCAAATATTAGCAAAACTCTTATCTAGACATGTCTTAAAATATGATACTGTGTATACATATTTGTACATCAACATTGATATTGATTGATGGATTGATAATTAAGCTATATTATAAATTTAGAAATGTTTGAGCTCTTTGTGTGATATAAGCATTTCATTCGAGTATTGTCTGCTTATATTGACACGCAAAAGTTATCAAAAGTAAAACTGAAATCTACATTTTGCGAACAAAGTCACAAAAATCAGCCTTATACCCTTAAGCGATGAGCGAAGGCCTAATGCTGTTTAAGCTTATCATGAACTATGTCCGTCTGTCCGTTTGAACCCCTGAACATAAAATAGCTGAGACACAAAATTTGACTCAAACTTACTATGCGGTAAAGTTAGACGATCAGGGGGTTCCGCCTATTGTAAACCTTGCACGCCTACTCCCGTCTTGCCTTTGGCGTGGATATGCTAAGTATTTAAATATATCCTCCTTTTCTCACCAAAATTAATATTATTTAATTTTTGTTTTTTTAAATTGGTTTGAGATCCTCACTAAAAAAGTTAAGCCTTTAGCTCTTAGCCTTTGAGCTGTTCGGTAGCAAGAAAAATAAGTGTAGCTCCCATACAAACACAACATTTTACCCTCATTTCCCGCTCTAAGCCGCCAAAAGGTAAAAGTAGTTTCCATTTCCTTCATTTGTTGGCATAAAAATAGCTTTTTTTATAGACACCCCAAAAGAAAACTGCATGCAAAATTTTAGCCCGATCGCCAAACAGTAAGTCAGTCGGATAAAACTGTTTTATATAAATGATCTTATCCAAAAACTCCGAATAGAAAATTCGCGACTACATCCACCATATAAAGTCAAGCGGAATGTATTTGTACCCTTTAGAAATACCAATATTTCTATGCTTATCGATATGTCTCACAGGATATCTTTATTTTTTAGACCAATATGTCTAGGAGCATTATATTTAGTCCGAAGAAGCCTTTTATTCTCGGTTCTGCACTTGCATTGTATTTTTTAAGGCTAAACTGAAACCAGACACGGACCTTTATTTTATTTATAATTCGATTTGAAAAAAGCTAAGCTCGCCAATATCCGTTATATATAAAAAATTTTAATAATTTTTTGGGAGTGCTACCGAAAGTCGCATGAATTTGAAGCTATTGAGTTGTACGTAAAAATCGTACAAAAGCTGTACAAAATGGGGATGCAAATTGTAGTCAGAGGATTTCCGAGCGGGTCCGGCCAGCTGTTCAGATATAACATATAGTCGTTATACAGCCCTGGAGATCCTGAATAATTTTATAAGAGTACAGGGTTCAGATATCTCACAACAAGCAATTAAATAAATGAACCGACTTCGATCCAATTAGGAATAGTACTGAAATACTCCTAAAAACTTTTGATAAGCGAATTGTGTTATATGATATGAAAATTTAATCAACTAATTTTGATGTTTTGAACTCTAAAAATCTCCCTAACGCCAAATTTGGTAACGATATCTTTATAAGCCAGGGAATTATGGCATTAGTCACCCTTGTGTTTGAACATTTAGATGTTGTAGCTCTTACAATCTCCAGGATCTAGTCATTCAGACAGACGGGCGAACATGTCTAGATCACTTTGGGGGTCTCCGATTTCTCCTACTCTATGTTATCTACAATTGGATAAACTGGATGTACTTACCTTTGGCGGAGGGTTTACAAAATTTTGTCTCAAACTTGAACGAAACAGTGCTTGTGTGTTTTGTTTCGTAAGACCCTCAAATATTTTCGTCAAAAAGATTCCTTAGAAAAATATATATATATAAATATATATGAAAATGTAAGATTGTTGACTAATTTTATGAAGAAAGTGACATTAAAAACGTGTTGAGTATGTTAGTCTTGAAAAGTATGTAGGCAAATTTTTTAGCATTTACAGATTTCAACTAACTACATCTTATGGTCGAATTTTGATAGTGAAAAAAATACTCACGGTGTACAGTGGGCCAATCTGTCTTTATTCGTTGCAAAAAGCATAGCTTCTAAACGAATAAATATATTTTCATAAAACAAATATTTTTTGAAAGAAAATGCTTTAAAACAAATGATTTTGCATGGTGATGAAAGTTCAAAAAATTTTGTAAATTTTTTGTTCTTTGTTGACAATGTAGTCCGACTCTTTTGGACAAAATACAAACACATAGGGGAAAGGCTTGTAAGTTGCCACACCATAGATTTTATGTCTATATCTCGACATTGAATACACATAAGCATCGATGTAAATACACCTTTGGAAAGAGAAAAGAAAGAGCTATAATCCATAATAAGCAGATGATTTGAATTATATAAAAATAAGAATTTTACAGACAATTTTCCACAGAGCTTGAAAACGACCACCAAAAAAATGGCGTAAGTTGTCAAACCTGGAAGAATCGCTGGAAATTGGAGAAAGATCAAATAAAAACGCATGATTGATAAAATTTATGAAAATTTATTGATTTTAAATTTAAATCAGCATAAAATTTAATTTAAAAAAACAAGAAAAATGTAACTTTCCAGAGATGTCAAAATTTAATGGAAAAAAGTTGTGGCAACTTACAAGCCAAAAAGTGTGGCGTCTTACATTTTTGAAGCCATTTTGGAATGTATTGAAAAAAATTTGCCTGAAAATTCATTGAATTTCAGTTCCACCATACATATTGTATATATATATATTGTATATATTTACCTTGATTTTTCATTTTGATTTGATCACTTTTTGAGCGCAATCAAAAACAATGTTTTTTATTTTCCGATTTCTTTTAAAACAATTTTTATATTTTGTCACACACACACTGAGTGTTTGCGTCTGTTCGCATCAAAAGCACATTAAAATTGTCTACGGCGTATTTGCCATCGATGACATCGATCAAAATCGGCCAGGGTTCGCAACTTACAAGCCTTTCCCCTACATATAATACATATATAAAATAGCTAACCGGAATTATATAAAAAAGCGAAAAATATATAAAATATTTTTATTCTTTCTAAGATTTTTTTTCATAGAAATCCATAAAATATCATTGTTTTCCTATAAATCGAATTTTTACTCCAAAAGAGCAAATTGCTCTATGCTTAAAATTAGAGATGCCCAACTCTAGCTTCTAAAGTATACAGTATTCAATTTTATTATTATATTTTCTGAATCCATGTTAATAATCAAATTCGTATATTTTTTTAACAAAATGTGTCCATCAAAATATTAATTTTTGCAACGTTTTTTTGACTGATTTACCACTGTGACGTCACAAAAACAGAAAAGTGTCTCAAAAACTAGCTTTCTTCGCGTTTTATCCCTCTTTTTAATATAATAATGTTTGTACACAACAAAGTTTTTTTTTACGAGTACTGACGTATAAATATATACGCCCGTACAGTCTGCAATGCGAATATTAGGTAAGTTAGTTAGTGGTTGTTATACAAAAGGGTTTCCATAGAGACAAATTAATTGTCGGTGCACTATTTAATTAAGCAAGATTGGAAAAACGAAATCCGGAACAGTTAAAGCACACATTGAAGACCTTTAAAACTTTTAAGTAAAATACAATTAAGCCAGTATTAAATTTCAAATTCCACAAAAATGAAAGTCACAAATTACAAAATTAATGCGATAAAATTGTTGAACATTTACGAGAGTTGCATTAAACAAAGCACTCCCCAATGCATAGAGATACATAAGCAACATTATTAACAATAACAGAATCAGAAGCAATATAATAACAGCCAGTTTATGACATTCCAGATTCCATTCCAAACGCAAAAACAACAACACTAAAAACCATCAAATATTTAATGGAAAAATAAAAGGCCGCCGCCGTATATGCAATTATATACAACAAACAACAAAAACTTGGAGCGAAATATCAAAATCAATGGCAAAATTGAAAATGAAATGCAAATTAAAACGATCAATAAAAATGCGAATATATCAATAAAAGTCAAATGCAAATTTTTTGTATTACTTATTTGAATTTTTATTCTTTTCTCTTTCTTTATAAGTATATAATGCATTAAATGTGCTGCTAGGGGTATGTATGTAAGCAAAACGCAAAGAATTTATTGAAAATGAACTGGAATAAATGTGAAAATAAATGCCAAAGATTAAAAATATGCTAATCAAAACCAGAAACAAAAACCAAGCAAATAATGCAACAATAACTAGTGAAAACGTGACTATCTGAATATTACGACTACGAGATGCCCTTTGTCCATAAGAATTTAGTTTTTTATTTTTTCATTTTTTTTATTGTAATTATTGTAGAAACAAGAGCGTACTGCATCGTACTTATGGGATTGGTCAGCTTCTATAGGGTAAAGTAAAGTAAAGTAAAGTAAATTTCTTCCAAAAAATTGAAAGCTTAATGTTCTTTTCAAATTTTTAGAGTACCTCGCCTCGGTGGAAGTCTGTACGTATGAAACAAAATTCCATGGTAAAATCCGGAATCCGCCACAGTGTGTTCAATATCGTTTTTTGTCTAGTAACATTTCGTTTACCCATAAATAAAAACAAGACTTGGATTATCATATGGGCTTGGGATCTAGTTTTGGTAAACAGTTTTGGAATTTTTGGGAATCAACACTTTTTGGTAGAATAATCAATACCTATCGATGTTAGAATAGCGAGATATTGTCCGAGCAAAGTCTTCTCTTGGATTTAAAGTAATTTTATGGTACATATAGGTATATTTATATTTACCGAATAAAACTCTACTGCTACCAATGGATGCAGCAGAGAGGGATGCGCTACGTCAGGCGGTAATCATCCAAAGAATTGTCACATCCATTAAAAAAGAATAGAAGTTGACCAATGTTTGTTAATTGCACATATAAATCATAATTCTGTGTAAGTAGTTAAGATTTGGCCAAATCAATGGATAAGTAAAAGTAAGTAAAAACCTCACAAGGTTTACCAAACATTTGACTTAACCTGATTCCTGCTGCTGGTTACCAAAATGCACACAAACCCAATGTACCTCCAATCTATTTAATGGATGCAGGGTACAAATATGGGAACCTAGACTAAAGTACATTCGAATTTATTTATAAGTACACCATGAGCATGTGTGTGCCACGGCGCCGGGACTTATGCGCTTTTGGGTTTTTTGTATTTTGTTTGTTTTCGTGATGTACCCCCATGGGTGTTAAAAATCAAAAAGGCGAATAAATTTCGTATATGCATTTGGTATGCAGCGCCCACTTAGTGGCGCAGAGTACAGATACACGACGCGATACAGATACAGGAAAAACAACAACTGACAGCCCGCTGGCGAGGCCGAGAGCAATCAACATCATTAACAATCGCCAGGCTGCGGGGTAGTGTATGGTGTGCCAGTAGAAGCAGAAGCTGCCCGAGTGGAAGCAGTCACAACAAATGGAGAAAAGCAACTGCGGTGGGGCAACGATGGCGACACGAAGCGTACGCCGTCGCTAATTAAAAAATACTCGCTACAAAATAAAACTTAATTGCGATTTCATTTGAGATACGCGCTGGGACGTAAGCAACTGGCAGAGCGACTGGGCATTGGCGAACGAAGGCGGGCGTATGCGGCGTATGAGCAACGTCAACGACGACTACGAGACGACAACGACGACGCCGACGACAACGATGACGATGACGACTACAACGACGATATTGGCACGCGAAACCAAACAAGAGCAGCCACAGCAGCAACAACGGCGACAACTGCGTTGTTGACAACAACAACAGGAGCAACAACAACAACTGCGAGAGTCTGCCGGCAACTTTTTGACTTTTCCGCGAGGTAACTTTGAAACTACCCGGAGACTGTTGAGCTAGCGTAAAAAGCCCTTAATGAGGCGGTTGAAAAGGACACACACAATCGCAACCTTGCTCCTGTCAGCAACCATCTAATAATAGGCAACTCTGTAACTAGTATACTAGTATATAGTATACTACCTTTTGATCAACCCGCTGCGATAGATCTTTGTATGGTGGAATATCTGGGTTATTATAACAGATTCAGCTGAAATATTACATATAGCAAAACATCTAACCCAAGACTTTAATGATAGTTTTCCCATATGATATGTTTGGGTGAGGATTTAGGCATTTCAACAGTTTAGATGAATATCTGCATATGAAAAAGTTACCATACGAAGAACACTTCAATAGAGCGTTTTTAAACGATTTTACATTGATTTGGAGTGAAGAAGGAAGAAATGCTCTCCCAGCATGACATCGCATGGGAGTAAACCTGCGCAGTCGCCAAGAAAGAAAAAGATACATAAATTGAGCCACGAACTGCTAGGCACATATTTGAAGAATTGGATTGGCGGTAAGATATTTGGGGCAAGTAAGATGTCATCACTGCAAAAAACGTCTGAATCGAGTAGCCTAAAAAACTTATTATTTTGAAGAAATAATAAAAATTCGAAAACCTCTGGACTAAAAGCTAAACTACCCTTTTTTCAAACAGCCCTCGTACTTCAAAAAACAGAAGTAAATGAGCACAAGAGCCACTGGCACTCGAGTTTTGTGGCACGACCGACGTCAACGACGAGGACGTCGACGGGAATAGAGAGAAGCAACACGAAAAAATTGATAAAAGACGCAACAAAAAAAAAAAAAAATGTTGCAAGCTGGCGCAAAGTGATGGAGAAATCTGCGCGGCAGAGGTTGCAAGATGCATGTTGCACACTGTAAACAGGTTGGCTGCTGTCGCTCTGTGGCGCTGTGGCAAAGAGCGGTGGCCATCAGTGCAATTTGGTTTTTTATTGCCGCCACTGCAGGGGCCACGAGTCGGTGGCTTTGGAAAGCGCGCTTAATAAAGATTGATTTACACATATTGCGGTTAAGACACAAGCTCATATGGTCAGTGGCATAAGTATCTGTCGGATGCACACGGCTGGACACAATAACGATCATAATATTATAATAACGACCAGAAATTATTGCAGAAACTCATTGAGAGTTCATTCATTGCTTTTGTTCTTGGCTGCAGGCTTCCAACTCTGTATGCCATTGACTTGAGTATCGATGCTGTCGACGTCGACTGCGACTGCGGCTCAAGTGCAGCGCCGTTGCAGATACAGATACAGCCGCACTCAGACTTACTTTAAGTGCCGTCCCAGACAATGCGCTTCCAATCAAAAGTGACGAAGGCGCAGGCAGCGGCAGAGCACACAGCGTTGGACTTGCCATTTATGGCCTTGATTTATGTATCTTTGCTACTGGATCTCTAATGCGAACTCAGACACACACTCAAACACACACAATCGCACCCACAGATACAACACACACACACATACACATAGCACTATTGAATTTATTTGCAATTTATTTCATTTCCTTAGCTTTTCGGCATGTGGCAACCAACAGCGCAATGTACGTAGCTTTGTGCCCCAAGTTGCAAGGCATACTAACTCTTTGTGCAGATTTGTTGTCTGCATTGCATTTGTAGTTGTAGCTGTATAGTTGTATCTGTGTGAATGTCTCAGTGGCAAAAGTTTACAGTTGAATTGAAGGTAATTTCCTTTTGTACAACAAAAGAAAAACTGCTCAAATAGCAGACCCCAACTGCAGTAGAGCAATTTTCCACTTTTATTGACAGACTTTTAATTTATGAATACCAGAGCATCAAAGCACAAGGGAAATTCGTATCAGAAATACAATCCGTTCAACGAAAATACAGACAAACAATGCAGAAAATACTTCCATTAAAGCAGTTTGCATATAGATCTTATTGTCTGGCCAAGTGCCACTTCAGTTTGAAGATATTCATAAGCCCTAATCAATCTCTAAACAAGCTGCGAGTGGCTACTTTCGGAATTGCACGACTAGAAGATGCTCTGTACGAGGGCCGTCCAACAATTAGAATTAATTCGATATGCGATGTATAGCACTTTTTGAAGTTCCTATACATTTAGCTAGCTCATTTTGTGGAATTTTTTCACAATTTTCAACAATCTACACAAAGTAATGACATTGAATGGGATATTTTGTTTCATTTTAAAGAAATGGAACTCTGGAATGGAATGAAATGAAACATCTAGAAGATGTTGAACTGCAACAAATCTTCAACTGATTGCTTTACAGTTAAGAAGTTGGAATGCGTATCTTTTGATCAAAACAGGTGTTCCTCGCTTTTATTGTTTCAGTGATCTAGATAGTCATAAGCAGCGGTGGGCACAAAAAATAACGGAAAGAGCCCTACAACAACATCAAGAAAAAAAAGTCCTGTTACGATCCCACAAGCAATTCTCGAGTAGGGCCATAAAGTCACTGCGAGTCGAGCACATTGTGTGTAATTTGTTATTGTAAACTATTCGCTTCGCCATCAATTGCTTGTGCGAGTACACTGAACAAAATTTTGCAACACATTCAAAGACACAGCGAAGTCATATGAGTTTACATGACAATTTTAAATTACCAAAAAATTTACTCGGTCTTACAATTGCCAAAGTAACTATATTTCTGTGCTCAGTGTACTTGTGCGAAAGTTTAGTCAGCGAGGACTAATAAAAAGCCCCGTTACGGTCGCCTTGCATCCTCGAATAGGGCCATAAAACTCGCACATTGTGTGTTTTTTTTTGTAAATTCTCGTGTGCGTCTGGCGGGCGCCAGTTTCAAGACATAACGGAAAGAGCACTCGGAGCAAAAAGAGCCAAGGCGTGCCCACCGCTGGTCATAAGGATGGATCGATTAAAATAATACCCTAATAGAATATGTGTATGATAATTTTTTTCAAAAAGAAAAGGTTTTTCCAAGACTGTTTATTTATTATATCTCACTCTTAAATAAGAGTGCCTAGGTTGGTTTACATTTTTTTTTTCAACGAAATTATGTTTCCAAAACATGAAAAAATTTCAATATAAATATTTTCTTAAAAAAAATGCGTTCAGTTTTTGCGTCGCTTAAGAGTTCTGGATAGATTTAAGCACAAGACTTATGTTTCCGTCTATGTATGAAAAGAAATATAAACAACCATACCAGTATTATCTGGTTCCAGTGTTCGGAAATATCAACCAACTGTGTGGGTCGCCTTCTGCGGAACAAGATTATTTACTTATCAAGTTTATTTAATATATTTTAATAAATAACATATAACAAACTTACACATTAAATATTTATTTTTGGTTTTCAATAAAATTTGGTATTGTTTATTTAAACTGCTTAAAGTATAAAACGCAAAGTTTAAAAAGCTGTCAAACATCTGTTCTAGTATAATATTATATATAACCATAATTCAGCTAAATTTCCAGCTGGTCTTATGTAATTCGTAATCATTTTTCTTATTTAAAGTACACAATAATAATATATTATTCTAAAAACATTGGGATTAGTCATGCAGATACTTATTGACTGAAAGCAAAAATTGGAGCAGATTAACAATATTTATTATTTCCAAATTCTAACGACGATTTAACCCGAGATTTTTGCTAAATGTAACTCAATTTTTTTTTCAAATTCCGCTGGTTAATTTTAAATAAAAATTTGAACAGAAATATGAAAATTTAGCCGGTGCACCACCTCAAATATAAACCTAAAAGCCGATGCTGTAGTTTCAAGAGTATTCGAAAATGATTCATATGAAAACAAATTGACGAGGCAATCGAGCTCATCTCAAATAAGTTCAAGTGCGCCGAAACCTTGGTATGAAACCGTCCACCACAGCAAAAAATACGAAAACAGAAAAAGTGACTGCTTGGAAATCTAATGCTTGGAATGCTGGTGAAGGCCATATATCTTGTGGTATAATACAAAGGGAATATTAAGTTTGAAAATGTATTTAAGATACAGAAGGAGACGTCAAAGACCCCCCAAAGTTACCGAAGGTATGGTGAAGATGACTAGAGAAGTCTATAAGTACTCCTATATCTCAGAGATTTTTAGAGCTAGAACAACCACAATTTCAGATTGAATGCCTTATTATTTTATGGAAGACAAGTTTATTTCCCATTGGGGTGATTCAGAACACCTAAAAAAAAAGCTAAAAATTGTATATGGATAATTTGTTTGTTTACAAAGATGACGTTTTTTAAATTTCCAAAGTACATATTGTACCAAATTTTATCAAAATCAGTTGACTGTACTATATAGCCACTATAAGATCGATCAGTCAAAAGAACGTTTTTGATGCAAAATTCCTTTTGTTTTTTGTATGTTGATAAAGATTATAGTACCCGACTTTATCGCAATCCATCTTTTTTCTTTGGTTTCAAAATATCCCATTTAAAACAAAAGATTTTAGCTCATCGTATTCTCAAAAAGTGTCTAATTCGCGACTAGTAAAAGTTACTGAAATCAACTACTACTTAAATGGTAGGTTTTTAGATCTTCTTGACCTTATTTGATTGGGATATATTATATATATCTGTTCCCTTATGATATATATAAGCCGCTCATCTTAATTTGACAAATGAGGTATCGTTGGAGGAGTTTTTAATAGCATAGACTGCATATGTGATGTCAGGGCTTAGGAGGGCATTAAGTCATGAAAGCTGCCCGCTGCTTTGCTCTCGTAAATTCAATCAACAAAATTTAAAACTAGAAAACAAATTTTTATTGTCTATTGTTATTTCTACAAGAATCGTCCAATTACAACTTCTCACCAGCTTTTACGCTTTGACCTACAATAAATCCTAAAAAAATGTTTAGCGATTAAAATATAAAGGACTCATTTCTTTGTTGATTAAAATATTAATATTGAATAGTTTATAGACATATACATCCATTTCAGAAGAAAATATTTTCTTGTTTTATACTTTTTAGAGCGTGATTTTTCAGTAGCCAAGTAATAGGATTTTAGTTTTTGAGATTTTTATTAAATTATTTTTAGAGATAAATTGTGTATTGATACGCTGACAACTTCTAAAGTGTTCATGGGTAATGAATCATTATTACTAATGATTAACAGTTGTAGATAGATAGGGGGATAATTTGGAAAAAAAAAAGTCAACGCTTTGTTGCTGTTTAGGCTCCCACGAGTCTACACACCAAATTGGGTAAGAAGGGAAGGAAATTTTTAAAAGTGTAATTTCTTAGCATGCATGCTTATATAGACAAGAAACCAAACACCGCTCTACGTCAATGGTCAGGACGTATACTAATTTCAATATCTTGGCAGTAGAGTGACAACATCTGGAGAAGTAACCAACGATATCGACAGCCGCATTCGGAAAGCTAGAGCCAGTTTCAGCAGTCTTACTCGAATTTGGAGATGCAGGACCTTAACACAAAATACTAAAATTATCATTTTCAATTCTTGCGTCAAATCTGTACCGCTATACGGAAGCGAAACATGGCACTTAACAATGGCGTTAGTTCAAAAACTACAAATGTATCAGCATCCCCTGGGGCTAGAAATTTAGTCTTATTAAGGAATATCCAAAATATATTTGGCTTTAACAAAAATTGACGTTTCAAATTTGGACCCACGGCGAATACTGCCCATTGCTAATGTACATTAAGTACAATTTAAAATTGCATTTAAATTCAAATCCATTAGAACTTAAAATGGACATGTCAAAATATTCACCACATTATAAGCTGTTGTTTACTACAGCAATCAACCCCAAAGTGAAAAACGCTAACATCCCCTTTGTTATGTCAAGCTGGCTTAATTTCTATAAAAGTGAAATTATATAGGTATAGTATGTATACACACAATTGATTTTAAAAGCTTAGAGATGTACACACGGATGAACGAGTAAAAACAGCAGCCATTGTTGGTTATTTAATCAGTAAACACTTTTGTAGATCATTCTTGGAGCACGTCAGATACTTATATGTATATTGAGAGACTTTTGTGAACCAATTCAAATGAATTTCTTAAGGTTTTGTGTACACACTTCTTATGAAGATGATTTTGAGAGACAAACACAGCAAGTTAGTAAAATTCCTATGAACAAAAAGCACTCTTAAAACAAAGTTCGGCAAAGTTTACTTTTTCAACTAATGACCAAACTAAGTCAACAGCTCTCGGCATAAAAACAAATATTCTCAAAATGAGTTTTTGCCAAAAAAAAGAATTACTAAACATACTGCTAGAGACATAGAACAGACACATAATACTTATATGTATGGCTGTTTATCATTGCTTTTTAGCCCGGCCTGCTGAACTTGGCTTATTAAAGCTGCCAACATTTGTGCACATATTTGCCCGCTTAAAAGCATTGGAATTTAAATGGAAATGAAGTTGAGCAAACTTTGGAATTGCCTTAAACTTGAACCACTTGAACTGCTTAAAGTTGGCGCAGGTAAAAGTAGAACTAGTATGTACTAAATAATATATCATGTCTATGTCTGTCTATGGCGTTTTATTTTTTCGATGTTATAAAAGACCAAGTGCTGCGAAAATTTCGCAACTCATGGCTTTTAATACACGAGACAAAGAGATTTTCTACCTTGAACCGAGACGTGCACTCCTCACAACGTCAGCCGGCGCCAGTTTTAAGAGCACAGCTAGAGAAATAAATTGCTTCTACGCATTTTCGAGAAAGCTTCACAAACAGCAAACAACAAATAACAAAACAAAAGCAACAAAAAAAAAAAAATGTTTTTGATCAGTGGGAGTGTTGCCCGACATTGGAATACCCTACTACACCCACATGGCAATTAAAAAGTTTTAATCTGCGACAAGTTTTGCAGTGTCTGTGGCGTGGGTTGCAAGGAAAAACGTCTACATTTTTTTCTTTATTTGACTCACAAAACTTTGGCTCTAGCTTTTATTTAATCTATCATGCCTGTTCTAGACTTCGCTTCCGGGTTGCCGATTTAGCTTTGCAGTTTTTCGTTTCCATAAATATTTTCCGTTTAATGTAGCCAAAATTTATTGTTAAATCGAAAACTAACTTTAAAATACTGTATTTTTTTACGCAACAGCTCGTAGTATGAATATGTGCATTTTTATTTTAGCGTGACGTTACGTTTGTACAAAGGAAAACACCAAATTTTTCGAAAGTTCCCTGGCGTAGAAATTAAGTAGATCTATACTTAGTCAAAAAAACACAACAATCAGTATTTTTGCTTAAAAAATATAAGCAAAACTACGCATGGCGTTACGTTACTAAAATTAGCAGTGGCTTTTGAGTTTGAATACAAATTTCGAATAGGGTAAGCCTTTTGGCACACAACTCTTACAGTCACACAAATTTATATTACAAACATTTTTTTTTAGCCATATCTAGAAAAAACATCAGTTTTGGCTTTAACAAATGAATGATGATGAATCTATTTCACTTGTTAAAAAAATAATAATGTGACAGGGCTACCGATATGAATTTAGGATTTTAGGCCCGAAAATCTCTAACACCCAAGGGCTATGAGATAAAACTTAAAACTTCAAAAACCTTATAGCTAGGCCTTTCATATGTCAAGTTCACACCATTTTTTTTTTGGGTGTAATAAAATGATGAAAATCAGATGCTCCTAAAAGTCTGACCAAAACATGATCTTTTTAGCTTTGCAGCTAGATTTTTCGCCATCTTAGTTGTGAGCAAAGCCTAGAACTCTTTAAATAAATAACTTTTGAATATTTTTCTTTACTAATATAAGTTAAAACAGGTTTTTTCTTAAACTTTAAATTCTTGATAACGATGCACCTTCTTTGGACATGACATGCATCATAAAATTTCGACTTCCGAGTAGACGCTTAGGACAATCGGAATGGAGGCATTTTTGATACCAGATATCACTCAACAAGGCTTCAACTAATATTTAGCGTTGGTCCCAATGCTTTCAGGCGCTTGAAAATTACGTCTTCAGTCTCCCATTAAAGGATTCTGCGAACTCTTCTTGCGTTTAGCCAGTCGTATTTAAGAACTGTCACATAGTGATAACTAAGGCCATGTAGAAAAACTTTCTGAAACTGAAAGGAAAGTTTTCCATAAATTTATTCTGCTTCTAGAGGGCCAGCTAAACGTAACGCTGCTGTAAGTCCCGTATTTAGACAAAAAAAATAATAAATATTTATGAAAAAAAAATTTTTTAGTCTATGCTGGCTTAAAATATTTCGAATCAATCTTTGAAAGTTTTTCAGAAAACTCTTCTTAGCCAAAAAAATAAGTAACAGTGCCAAATTTAGACCGAATATCATCTATACTTAGTGTGACCATCCAATTTTTGACATTTGACTATTGAAAACGGTACATTTCGGGACATTTTGAAACCAAAAAACGGGATGGTTTCGGGGACACTTTTTTTTTATTAAAAAAACGTTTTGCGTTCACAAAACATGAAATAAATGATTGTATTGTTACAAAAAATTGGTGGAAAATAAGACTAAAGATGGCGTTCACTAAACGCGTTTGCACTAAGCACGTTTTTTTGGGCCGAGCGGTCATATGGGGACGATGTGACACAGTCAACAGATTTTGATCAAATTTAATTGAGAATCCTAAAACACTTTCGAATATGAAGTTTGATTACGATATCTTCATAAACAAACAAAACACAGCGAGTCTTTTACAAAAATAAATTTTTTGGCTAATCGGTCCTATGGGGCTATATAATATAGTCATCCAATTTTGATAAAACTATAAAAAAACTCCGGATGCCAAATTTAGTTACGATATCTTCATAAACAAAGGAATTATCCATCTAGAAATTTTTGGTTTTTTCGAGGTCCTCTGAAACACCCTTATGGGAGCCATATGATATAACCCCGACATCAAAAAAATAAAATTAACTTGTCTCCCGTAGGGTAATAAGGGATCTTATCTGAAAGATAAGTTGCTCTAGCTCTTACCATCTCAGAGGTCTAGGCGTACATACAGATGGACAGACGGACATGGGTATATCGACTTCTCTAGTCACCCTGATCATACTTTTCATGCAACTATTGAGCTGTAATGCTATGTAGTATATATAAATATAATTATACGTACAGTGCTTTTCAAAACTATAGGACACCTTGAAGTTTTATGTTCCATTGTAATTTTTTTGTGGAGGTGATCCAGCAAAGCTTTTTTGCCACAACAACTGTCTATAATTGGACCTTTCGATTTACCGTTAGACCTTTGCATTATTGCTTCACACGATTTTTCGTAATAGGTTATTCATTGACAAGCGACTTTTTCTGCAATTTTAAGCGTTTCATAACTACAGGACAGTAGTCTTTTATAAGGAAATAAACTGAAAGGATGGCATAAATATATCGTTATTGGCTATAATACCGTATTATTATTAATACGGTCTCTCTTCTCTAAACTAATATTAATACCTTGCGGCTTTTTATCAAAAAACTATCAAAAAGATATTATTAAGCCATCCATACACTTAATTTCCTTATAAAAGACTACTGTCCTATAGTTATGAAACGCTTAAAATTGCAGTCCTATAGTTTTGCAAAGCACTGTATGTATATGCATATTCAGAAGGAGGGAGTTTTAAGCTGAGCTTTATTTTTATATAAAATAAAAAATTCAACGCATAAAATTTCGGGACATTTTCAGGTTGTCCTGGAGCTTCTCTTCGGGACACGTGACAACGCTTCCGAAAACGGGACACATGGTCACACTATCTATACTGTATGGGTGTCATCTAAAAGTCTAGGAGCTCTAAATGACGGAAGGACTGTTGGACATCGCTCAAACGCAGTCGCGTCGATGCTTGTCGCTATTCCATAAGCAACATATGATCTGCCACGCCTCCTAACGCCTGCACAAATTTATAGCACTCTTGACCCTATGGATGCAGAGTATTAAAAAGCAAAATAAAAAAAACTGTAGAAAAAAAACTTTAAGAACAATGAAAATGCCAGAAACAAAACGAAACTAAGCTAAAAACTAAAAAACACATACTAGAGAAACACAAAAAACCAAACAAAAAAGAAAAAAGAAAGAAAGAAACAAGTGGCAAAGGCAGAGCAAAAGTTTCTAAAGTGTAAATAAGTTTTTTTTATACCGTTTTATTTTTATTGCATGCGAAGCGTGAAAGCTTAAAATTAAAAAGTATCTTATCTTTAGTGCACATTGAATAAAAATGAAAAAATATCTACACAAATGACGAAAACGACAAAGTAGTAGCCGCAGTCGCGGTTGACGTCGCGGTTGCCGCATACGTATATATTGAGAGCGTCTATTTTTAGGCACTGCGGCGCGTCGCTGCGCTGCCCAGCGTCAAAACGCGAACTTGATGAATCCGAGTCAGAAGCAGTCGTGGCCGAGCGGTTAAGGCGTCTGACTAGAAATCAGATTCCCTCTGGGAGCGTAGGTTCGAGTCCTACCGACTGCGTGATACAAAAATTATTTTTTCCTTTTTTTTTTTTGCTTCTTCATTCTTTACGTTTATTATTTTTTTATTTTTATGCTTTTTAACACATCGAAACGACTGCACACTGAGCCCACCCACAATTAAGTCCGTCCACGGTTGGGTTCTTTTTACCTGTGGCTGCTGCCGCTGCTGCCGTTGCTGCTGCTGTCTAAATGAATAAATGAATGAGTGAGTGAATGAATGAGTGTAGGTATGATATGGTCGAATGTTTTGCTTGCATGCATTTAGCCCGGTTCTACTTTATCCGGGTTATTTCTGTTTCTGTTGCTTTTGCTCCGACTGTTACTGTTGTTGTGTGGACTTTGTCGGTCGGTCGGTTGGTCGTTTGGTTTAATTGCGTGTTTTACCTGTGGCGGCGGCATTTCATGGCATTTTTATCTCTCGTATGCGAGGGAAGGCATTAACACACACAAGTCGCGCTATGAACCAGCTTTGTAAGACCCCTGCCCAGCCCATGTTGATTTCAGTAAACAGAGTCTTCTTCTTACTCCGCTTCACTGTGGACTCGCCGAAGTCAACGTCAATGCCGCCGCCATTTTATATTGAAAGGTCTGTGGCTCAGTTGCTTGCTTTTCCTATAGAATTTTCATGAAATTGCCACCGTTTCAAACTAGAAAAAAAAAAATCGTTAGATTATGTGTTGTGTGGGATTTGAAACGTGCCGATTGCTCGTTTTTATTTCTTCAAGCATAGAAATAGCCTTATATCTATAGAAATTATGGCAATTGTCGTTTTGTAGATACGTTATGTATGGGACACATACTGGTACTTCCAGTATGCGTTAATGCGCGTTTATCTTCAACAGATATGCAATAGGAAACTATGTGCAAAGGAACAGTGCATTTTGAGTGCATAAATTCTTTATCCAAGCACATTGTTGTTTAATACCAGATTTAAATACTAGTACGCATCAGGTTACTGTTGAACAAACGCGAATTACCTCACCTAAGAATATATTTTTCCTCTACTGATTAGTTGAACTATATGTATTTTTTTATAATAAATGAAGTTTCATTTAAGATTTTCATAACTCAGCTGTAAAGAAATTTCCAACATCTGCCTAATCCATATTGGCTATCTTTAAGCAAAATTCTTTTAATTATATTTTACCTTATCTTGTAAAGGATTTTCCAATAAGAGGTGTTATTTTGGTATTCAAAGAAAAATTCAATTTTTTGAGATAAATGATCGGATGTTTATTTCATAATAAAGAGGAAGGTATGCCGTTAATAATGAAAAACAACATCAATGGACACCACGGCCACGCTTACAGGACCATATCCTTTTAATGAAATTTTCCATAACCAAATCGCAAAGTGGCTGCCCTATGTCCTCGATAGCCTCACGAATTCTATCTTTGAGGTCTTGAATCGACGCGACGCTGGGCTGTTGGCGTAGACCTTATCTTTCACGTGGCCCCAAAGGAAGAAGTCGCAAGGTGTTAAATCACAAGATCTCGGTGGCCAATTGAGATCACCTCTTTGAGAGATAACACGGTCCCGAAACTTTTCCCGTAAAAGAGCAATGGTTTCGTTGCTTGTGTGGCACGTAGCACCGTCTTGTTGAAAGTAAACGTTGTCCAGATCAATACCATCCAACTCCGACCATAAAAAACCATTAATCATCTCTCGATAGCGCAATCCATTCACCGTAACTGTTGATCCAACCTCATTTTCGAAAAAGTAAGGTTCAATGACCCCGCCGGACCATAAACCGCACCAAACAGTCACACGTTGAGGATGGAGAGGCATCTCAACAATAACTCTTGGGTTTTCCGAGCCCCAGATGCGACAATTTTGCTTGTTGATGTAGCCACCGAGGTAAAAATGGGCCTCATCAGTCAAGATGATTTTTCGATGGAATTCCGGATCATTTTCATGCATTTCAAGGACCCAATCAGCAAAGACACGACGTTGTTGATGATCGGCCGGCTTGAGATCTTGTGTTAACTGAACTTTATAAGTCTTAAGACCCAAGTCTTTATGCAAAATACGGTGTAATGACGTTTGTGGAATGCCCAATTCCGAAGAACGACGAGGAATGGACAAACCTGGGTTTTCTTCAACACTTTGGGCTACAGCAGCAATATTCTCAGTTGTTCTTGAGCGACGTGCACGGGTTTTATTCTTCACATCACTAACTTGTCCCAACAGCTCGAATTTTTCCACCAATTTCTGTATTGCGATCCGACAAGGTGCTTCACGACGACCCAAAAATGCTTTAGTTTTTCGAACTGTGACTGCAAGATTTCAATGCGTTGTTGAAGCGTGTATCGTTCCATTTTTGGTAATGGCGTAGTTTCTACTTGTCAAATGTCAAAGAATAAAAGCTTTAAAAGTGACAGCTACCGAAATACCGGGTGATTCAAAATAACTCCTCTTGTTGGAAAACGTTTTATTATATCTATTAATCCCCTATGCTGAATTTAAATAGCTGATCTTACAAAGTAAAAATTCTATAATAGCATTTTTGCAAGGGGGGTCAAAAAGTACAAAATTTGGGTCACGTAGTTTGGGTATGGCCCCTAAAGCCGTCAAAAAGAATTGATAAAGTTAGGTAAAGCTTAATTGGACAAATGCTTTAAAACTGGCTCGCGGTTGGATCACCGAAGAGTTGAAAAATATGGCAAAAGTTATTCAAAACACGTTTTTTTAATAGTTACAGAGTAGTTCTACGGAACTGTGCTATTGATATAATGGTTTTCGTATCAATCAAAAATTGTAAGTGGGCCAAGCACTTCGAAGCAATGCTCTCCTAATACCGCTCTCCGAAAAACCGCATATTATGTCACACTAAAGTCAAACAATTTTAAGACGGTCGACGTGGAATGGATTCCAATCGTTGAGAAAAAATAAGATGCATCATTTTTGACCACGATCTAGCGATCTTTCACACATCGTCTTACGCATAAAACCTATTATGCACTTTAAACACTATCTTTTTGAACTTTCTTATTCGTTGTGAAAAAAGGGCTTTATAGATTGTGATTAAGTGAATGGTAAGATATTTTTATGGAGAAAAAAACTATATTGCATATATAAGTATGATTGATAAGTTGCAATTTCCTTAGTTCGAAATGCATTTCGAAATAAGTTGCTGCTTCAAACTTTGGAACTTTTTCTTAACTTTGACAATTATTTATAAAGCTTCTATTCGGGATTGTGCCACAACAGAGCACCGAAGCAATAGTTCTTTGGTATCTTAGTTAACAGTTTCCCTAAATTTTAATTTTAGCTCCCTTACCATTCGAGAGACCTCTTTATTAAAAGTTTTTAAGTTTCGATTCGAAACTTGATTTTTACAATGCGATTTTCGAATAACTTTCGTTTATATCTAAAATGTTTATATATTCTTTCCCAAACAAAAACCCTATGGCGTCGCTGCATATTTTAGTTCAGTCATCTAGTAATGTTCTCTCGTGACAAAAATAAAAAACAAAACATAATTATAAAAAATAAATAAAAGTAATAAAATAAAAAAAAATAATTATCGGCATCATCAAATAAATAAACAAACCAATTTCGATTAAATTACTATTGACTGATGAATTATTTTGCGATATCTTCATAAACAAACGAATTATGGGTTTTTTGTTGACTGATCAGTCATATGGGTGCCATATGATATAGTCAACTGATTAGGGACAGTGCACAGTGATCGATTTGACCTATCCAGCGTAAGAAAACCCAAAATTTAAAAAAAAAAAAAACCTTTTTTTTAAGCACCGTTTTGGATATTTTTTTGAAAAACATGTTTCTGTGTACTTTTTTCAGTTATTCGTTAATATCTCATGAACAAAATTTTGTATCGACATGAAAGACAATTATATCGCAAGGTATTGATGTGCTCTTTGCTCTCTATTGATATGTACAGATTAAGTAAGAATTATTGAAGTTACAAGCAACCAAAATCGAAAAAGAGTGTAATTTTCGACCATTTTTCAAAATTGCAAATTTTTGGTTTGCTTTTTATTTACGAAAAAAAATGTTTAAAAATGATGTTAAGCTTTAAGCTGAAAGAGAATTCTTTTACAAACATTTCAAGTCTAAGATCTTTAAAATCGAGTAAGAATTGTAGATGCTATGGAACCATGTAAAATTTTGTTCACGAGATGTTAACGAATAACTGAATAAAGTGCCCAAAAACATGTTTTTCGAAAAAATATCGAAAACGGTACTTAATCCGGACCAAACTCGGCACGTATGTGTAACTGCATAAAATTGTTCTTCATGCCAAATTTGATTAAGATAGGTTTATTATTTTAGAAGATAATAATTTTCTTCCGCTAGATAGGCCAAATCGACCACAGTGCAGTGCTTTGGAACTAAACCCTAAAGAACTTCTAAACGCCAAAATTTGGTTTCGATATGAGCATAAAAAACTACATAAAATACTAAAGCATACATAATGGCCCTTTGGGCATAATATGGGATCTAACCCAAAAGTATTGTTACTCTAGATCTTGCCATCTCTGAGATCTAGACCTTCATACTGATACATACATATATTTTAGGTAACTTTGGGGAGCCTCTGACGACTCCTCCTTTATGATGCAATGAATTTTAAAAGGTGCCGCAAAGAATTGCACGAGTTCGATTTTTATATGGTAGTTATATAAAATAGTGGACCAATTTTGATCAAACTTTACAATGACAAGTCTTAAACAAAATACAACTGACAAAAATAATAAAAAAAAATTTCGAACATTTATTTATGCGATTTTATGCGTTTTACATAAGTGTACACATTTGTTGGAAGATTGATCAAAATTGGTCCACTATTTCGTATAGCTAAGTATAAAAATTTAATATGCGCTCTCTTATTCAGACACAAATAACGAACCTGCGCAATGCGTCACCTGCTAATTGTTGGATCATGCTCTTTCTCTTTGTTACATATATTTTCGGCTTGCGCAAACTTAATATACCCTCAGCCATACACACATATTAGAATAATGCCAAAGCTACTCAACAACGATGACATCATAAAGTTACCTTGAATCAATCGACCTGTTTATCAGCATCAGTATTTTTAACAAATTACAATTTTTTTTAATACATATTTACATTTTTACTTGCATTCATGAAGCATTTATTACAGTGTACATTGCAGTAAATTTTTATTTAAATTTTTTTCACTTGCGCTTAGCTCCAATTCGGTTCGGTTTTATGAAAATGGAATTTCAAGCTGTCGCCAAATTTAATGCTTTCAGTTTCTATATTTGTCATAACTCAAGAATTATGGGCAATAACATGTCTCAAAATGGCCGCAGCTGGTTTTTGCTGTCGTATTTTTATTAAACCTAAATATCCACATATGGACGTCGTTTCTGAAAATGGTTTATCGTGTTGGTTCTTAGGAAAGTTACTTGAGACTGAATAAAAACAACAAAATGTGAAAAATGTGGCACATATAAAGCGGAGCATACAGAATGGATTTTTTCTAAAAATTTAATATTTGCAAATACAATTTTTTGGTGCTGACATTCCGAGTTTTTTAACACTCTTTACATAAAATAGTATTATAAATCAACGAAACCACGTTAAAATTTCCAAAATATGGCGCAAAGTGAACAAAAATTTAACACCTCAAGCAACTCACATTGCGCTTACACAGAGGAATGTGGATACGGGAAAAGGGCGGGGTTCCCCCGAGGCTCGGCGTTTTTGAAAGGGCCCGGACTTTTGAAATAATCTTTGAACATTTAAATTCTTCGGGAAAAGGCTTAGAGACCGACGATAGCCACCACCGGAATCGCAGTTTCCTCGATTGGTGGTTATTATCGTCTGTAGTCATTGTTTGTATCAACTAAACAAATGTTATTACTAATAACTAATATCTAATAACTTATTAGTATTACAGCCAAAATTTGTTTTTCTTGAGTTCGTTATACAAAAAACTTCTAGCAAAATTGTCAAAAATTACAGGAACGTCACGCCAGATACTAAAGCTTATAAAAAAAAACTTGAAAAGATGTTTCCCGAAGGGAAAATGTACCGACCCCTCTATTACACTTTTAGTTTGAATCACGACAGTACCGCTGTAATTAAGGGGACCCCCCCCCCCCCCCTCTCGGTGGGCCTGGTTGTCGTACAAATGTAACGTCACGCCGAAATGCCTATATATGTTACATACATATATTATGTGTCTTTTGAAAAAATAAACAACTTTAAATCGAGTTTCATGTCCTACTCAGGCTATGTGAGCTGATCCGTACGCAGATCTTAAAAATCGGAAAAAGATGCTCAAAACACTCAAGCAAATGAGTTTTAGCGAATCATGTCGGTATCTGACACCTTTAGTATTCGCCTTAGGATAATTTCGAGGATTAGAACCATGTTAGTAAATGTCATCCGTCAGACAATAATTTCGCGAAATTTTACCCAAAAATAACAACAGGACTAGGTGAAAACATGAAATGCTAAAGGCTTTTATGTATCAATAATAATATTAATAAATACTTACTTTTAAGTACCAATTTCGGTTCACTGTTTACCTTTTATTGACCAATTTCCAAACAATTTTCCCCTAGTCGTATCACCACTTTCAAGTTGAAGTTTGTAGGCGTATTCATTGGAACGAGAGTTAGAGAAATGTTTCGTAAAAATGTCACCGCGTCGTTGTTTGTTAGGCTTACATTAGTCTGCAATTTGGTAGCTCTTCTTGATTTATTAATGAAACAAAGTGAAGTATTGGTGGAGTTTCAAGGGAGTACAATTGATAGCATATTTTCCTACATCTTTCGATCTTAATGATCCTAAGACTCTTAATCTGATTTTTTATGCTGTGGGTGTTAAGAGTGATATTGTCTTGCTGGGATCGAGGCAATTTAAAAAACAACTTGGGACGGACGGACTTGCTGACATGGCTGAATCGCTACCCGATGTGATGATAAGCATTGTGGTTTAAGGAACTAATGGTCTGCCCCAACACAGATTTTTAGTCAACTCAGCAGGAATTCAACTTTTTACGAATGACTTTGACCAAGGTCGTTTTTATCATTCCGATTTTATCACTATTTTTTCCTTGAGGGGCTCTGTAATTTTAGACAATGCTATCTTTATGTCTATCTTTCCCTGTTTTTTAATGATTTCTTTCACTAAATTTAAATAAACGCCTTTAAAACAAGTATTATCTAACTTAAGTCAAGTAATTGTGCCTCAAAATGTGTATCTATTAGTACTATGCAGTAAAGAACGCGCTTTGGCGTTAACTTTTCCATTTAGTTGAATAATAAGCAGCAAAGTGTTTATCGATTTCTCATCTAATTTTAAGTCTTTTCTTTATCATTTAACAGCTTTTGATTGAATTTCGAAGAAGCTGTCTGTAACATTGATTTATTTCATTATGATGACCTCATCAAATGAATGTCACTAATTAAGGTTCCGATACGTATGTGTCTGTATGTTTAATTGTTAAAACAAATTCGTGCTCTGTTAGCCATCAATCAAATTCGTGCTAATTAAAATTAATTATCCAAGTTGCTATTAATTAACACTTGAGCTTATGAAATGCTTTTTAAAGAAGGTAAATCAAAAAAATTTAAATATGTACAAACATATTTTCAAAAGTTTCATCAAGTTACGTTCAACGCGTTGGACCAACTTTTAAGGTAACAACAAAAAAACAGCACATTATAAATAATGCAGAGTTCCACGAATATAATTAAAACGATTTTCCATGAAATTTCAAATGAAATTTCACAATGGATAAAGTTACTTGCAAAGAGCAACAAAGAAAAAAATTGCAAAATAAAGTGTAGCCAGTTGGCTCCCCGCAAGCACAAACACACAAATGCACACAGATACACACAGACACCAACACAAAACCATTTTGATATACACACAAATACCCATACAAACGCAAACTGCGAAGCTCCAAGCATTCCACAGACCGCACGCCTCTCTCCCGCGCTCTCATCTCTCTCATTCCTCTATGCAAACCCAACAGCCAACGAACTGCACGCGAACAAGGCGAGCAAACGAACATTGAAAAAGCTAGAAAATTGCAAAGCGCAAAACAAAGTGGAGAGCGGGTGGTGGCTGGCGGGAAAGTCGGGTGGAGGTCGCTTTTGGGGCCAAGGGAAAACAGCAATGGGGATAATGCGAGAATTAAAAAATAGCGAAAATTAAACTTTGGCGCAACGAAGCTTAGATACTCTAATACTCATCGAAGTCGAATCATTATATGAAGGTTTGCTTAAGATTTCAAAAATTTTTGTTTTTTCGGAGTACATTATACACTGAGTCAAAATAGACGATCTTAATCACTCTAGAATTCTTGGTTTTTTATTTTTCTTACATTAAGTATAATATACTCTTAATCTCATTATTTAATTTACTCTAATCTAGACTGTTTCACTCTAGAATTTACAAGAATTCTTTGTTCTATATTTTTGATTTAATTTAATTTAATTTCGCAATGTTCCTTAAAGCTATTTATGCTTAAAATTATGCTTAACATTCTTAAATAAAGAGTTCCAGTTTTAAAAGCTATCTACAATCAAGCTAAATTGTTTTCAAAATAATTCTAAACATTCTCAAATAAAGAATTTAGGCCTACAAAAAGCAACACTTTTTATACTCAATGATAAAAAAATACTTTTACCATCGCATACTCGCTCGCTTCTGAGCGCAAAATTACTCTTTTTTTTCTCAGTGTATGTATTTTTTCCATTTCTTTCCCAAAGTGGTCAGTTATAAGTAGTATTTTACACGTGTTCTCCACCGAAATTGATTTTCTTTTTTCCAACAAGTTTTTACGAACGAATTTAAAATCGGAACTTACGAAACTAGTAGGTATATTCAATTTTCAAATCGAAAGTGCTTCTGTATGCAAAAATATATTCCTTCCAGGAAAAATAAGTGTACAGGGTATCCTAATGGCGATCTGTATCACATTTTATTTAAGCCAATTTGTGATAGTCGTCAAAAACCAAAGATTTCGCAGTAAATTTCAACGTTCCATCCAAGAGAAAAGCTCGGACTAGGAAAGGAAGAAATCGAAGTGAAGAGCTACGGAAACAAACGTGTAACAGAAGTCGGACTTGATGCTTTGCGGTAACGCAGACTGGAAACTCTAATATTTTTCTGGAGGCTTTCAAATCTTATCTTAGAGCATACGCTCTTGGTTCAACTTCTAAAGCTACTTATTTTTGTACACATATAATAAACAATTACCCGACATATTTTTGAAATTTGTACCTTAAAAAAAGCTGAGTAAAATATCTTTTAAACCACAATTAAAAAGTTTTTTTTTTGTATAGCGTTTCATTTAAAACCTTAGAAAATCAAGTGCTGAGAGATATTTGTAGCAAATCGAGAAATCTTTTATGGCATCTAAATATGCGCAACCTTCAAGCGAACTATTCACTATATATAGAGTATAAAAGCTGAAGAAAATGCGACTGTGTAAGAAAAATCATGAAAAGTTTTGCAGCCGTCGTTGGGCCATAGTGTCTTTATATATACAGTATATATATGCATCTACTATATATGGCTAGCTTAAGGACCGGACCGAGTGGCTAACGGTTTGGCAAAAAAGAGGTTAGAAAATAGAAAGGCGCGACACGAGCACAAAACCGAGCTGATGAATGTGAGTAGCAATATGAGAGACGGACGGGCAGTGGCAATGGGTGGATGGGCTGTACTTTCTGTACTCCACAGTCTACAGTGAAAGGAGAACATTAGCACCCAAGAGCAAAAAGCAGGAGAAACAGCGGCGGCAACAACAACAAGGACAACAAAAAAAGAATAAGGATGGCAATGCCGCCAACGCCGGCACATGACAAATGGCGCACTAGTCAACAGCAAAATGTTGCATGTAGCAAGCAGCATGTAGAATGTAAAGGGGAGGTCGTAGCCAGCAGGGGCTGCAAAAACTTTAGATTCAAACAGTCAACAGTGGAAAAATAAAATGTATGAATGTGAGTGTGTTTGTACATATGTATGTGTGTGTGTGTGTGTGTGTGAAGTCTGTGAAGGCAAAGCAAACCTTGAGCTGTGAAACGTAAAATAAATACAGGGTGAGCAGATAAGCACGATAGGAAATGAAATTTAAATAAAACAAAAACTGTTGAATACGTTAAATAGATTCTGGCTTTATTTAAAACTATATTAATGCCAATCTGTATGGTTTGGTATACTATATCATTCAAATACATAGTTGTATCGAATTTACTTGCATAGCTTTTGGCCAAAATCTGAATCTTTGATCGACATTTCCAACACACTATTAGCGAACTCAAGTCTAAGTTCATCTGGCTTAATTTCTGGCGACAGCTTAGTCTTATATGGCCCAAATCTAAAGTCAAAATATGCCCGGCTGATTCTCTAGCGTTGCTGTCTTCTTCACTTCGAAGTGTATACACTTCCAACCCATTTTTCCAACTTTGGGGGGGTCCGGACCCGGAAACCCCCCGTGGATTCGCCACTGATTTAAAAGTTTGGGTAAAAGTGGTTTCGGGCATTTTTCTATAGTGGAAAATTCGCTTTGAACTTAACTTTTCTTCCCTTTTTTATATTTTTTTTCGAAAATTTACCAACACTGGTATGTTAGGTTGGCTAATTTTAGGAGGGTTTCGTACGCTGGTCTTTCGTTAATTCATCCGACCTAAAAGCTATTTCATACATATTTCGAAAATAATTTTAACACTAAGTTTCTACTGTCTACGAGGTAAGGTTTGTTGGTGAACAGTCCGATTTTATAAACTTTTGCGGCATACCGCAGAAAGAAACTGAGGGCCTGCGCGGCCTGCGAGCTAAGTACGCCAACCCCGTAGAGCCATATTTATTGCGCGACATCCTAGCTATAATATCCTTTCCTTTTCATAGTGTTTTCGGATTGAGAATGCTACAGTAGTGCCTGTACGACTCTAAAATATACTGTGTCAACGGACTTCACCGCTCGAATTCACTCATGTCTATGCAAAGTCTAATCGGTATTCAGGAAAAATCATTAAGTGGACACACCCAAACTTGGGTATTGCCAAAAAGTTAAAAAAATGTTTATATTTTAATCTACAGGAGCGCTATAACGCCCGGAGTTCTCATCGGACTTTACAAGTCGCCTTCACTAAATGGAAATGGAAAAAGTAGGGTCTGTAATAAGTTTTGTAGTTGGGGGAATGGGTGTTGCATCCCTACTAGGTAAAAAAAAACTTTTATATTCTAGTCCACATGAGTTTACATAAGGGTCTCGGCGCCAATAGCTTATTCACAAAAAATTTAATTTAAAATCTAAAATTTAAAAAAAAAATTTGCAATACTATTCTTTAAATTTTGACCAGGTAGCTATTATAGTGTGGATGTCATTGAAGAAATTCTTCAACGGAGGAGCAAGGCAAGATATCAACATGAATCAACAAACGTGATCTGCCTACAGATGATGCAGACCTTAGACTCTGAGATCCTTTGGCTCATGACTGCGGAGAGACAAAGAGACATAGAGGTGGACGCACGGACGGACAAAAAGACAGATATGGTTACATCGTATCTTTTGTTCTGCTGATCAAGAATACATATAGTAATTTATAGTTTCTGCAAAGCTTTCTTCCATACATTTGCATAAAATTATTATACTTTTTTATTATCAGTACAGGGCTGAAAAACTATCATTGCATTCAGATCACCCTATATATAATCCATATACGCTGCATGTGCTCCATTTTTGGGGCGCACTGCAATTGAAAATTGCTGTCAGCCAGTCAGTCATGAAATGAAATACGCGAATGGAAACGAAAACGAAAAATGCAAACAACACAATCAATTTGTTTATACGAATTTATTGCATGTCGAGACTTTGTGGAATTTCAAAAAACGAAACAAAAAAATGAAAATAATTTTTTCGTAAAAATAAAATAAAACGTGCCATTAATGCTGCTCATTTTAGTAAAATGAAAAATATTCTCATAAAAAATGTTTTTTTCTTTTCTATTTATAACAAAGTCAACGTAAAAATTGGAATGGAATTTGACTTGTTATCTTTGCTTTCAATGTGGATTCATTGCTAGATTATTCATAAGTCTGGCGGTTTGAGTAGAAAAGAATGTCACTACGACATATTCCTTTTGTTAAGTGCGGAACTACGTTGAAAAAGAATGTTATTTCAAGGGGGAAGTAATGCCTTGGTATAATATATATGTATGTACTAGAACAACAAATACTTTACATACAAAACGATGTAATGTAGATTCGAAATTCTTAAATACACATCAACGTTGTGGTACTTCAAATAACAACCGTAAATAATTACATTTTTGAGTCATATAAGTATGGCGGAAAATCGCAAAAATTCTGCTGCAGGATAAAGTTCGGGCAGAAAGACGACTACCCGAATCAATGGTAATAATTTTGCCCTCTTCTGGCTAATACATTATCTGCACAAATTTATAAGAAACTAGATAATATTCGCTTTTGTTTCTAGTAAAAAAGAAAACTCAGGCAGATCTACTTTGGATTTCTTGTGTAGTACTTGCTAGAATAGAAATGGTAAAGAATAAGACCCCGCAACCTTTATGCCAAAACAATCTGGATTATCAAAGGAATCGATTTAGACATATCCGTCCGTCCTTCTGTCTGTCCGCCAGTCCGTATTACCTTTTTTTTGAAAAAAGCTTTTATGGTCTAGTTCTAGCGAAGATAGGCTCAACAGACTTCGTGTGGCATAAGCTGTTCCAGGAGGGTCGCCCCTCAACTTCAAGAATTGGAGAAACTGTGCCCAAAGCGAAGGCGCTCCTGCATTCTGACCAAAAACTTTCGTCTAATTGTTGATGAATTAGGGATTTCTTTAGCAGCATTGGAAAAATTATTCCTGATGATTTCTAGCGGGATCTGACGCGAAACCGATACAGCTCCATAGAAGAGGGAACATGACGGCATCTCTATAGTGGATCCCGGAAATCTAGTTCCAGAAGGCGTACTATAATGTTTTTTGATTCTACCATGTACTAAGGTCATTGGTATCGGCTGGCCCGTCGTGAGTGGGGGGGGGGGATTCCCCCCGGGCCCGCAGTTTTCTCAAGGGCCCGGTGTAATTACTGTCGACTGTCGTGATTCAAGCTAAAGGTGTAATAGAGGGGTCGGTACATTCCCCCCCCCCCCCCATTTTGTAGATTCATTCAGTTTCAGTTCATAGATTTAAAACATAAAACCAATTCATGGCATTTCCATATTTTACAAATCAGTGAGCTCGGAGCGCGTTGCATAAGATTTTGAGCAGCTCTTGGAGCCTTTTAACATGAATGAAGTAAAAACTTAACTAAATGCACTTAAACGCGTGGGACATCACTCTTAAGATTTCTACGGAAACAGAGGGCGGCTTAACATTTCAGCGCATTTGAAAACATTAAAAGCTTCGAAAGCTTTATGGTGTTCGAAATCTCGACAGTAACGTGAAGCTCATTTACTACCAACAAACAAATACATGAACCAGAGGATTGGAAAAAAGCCTAGTAAGTGTAAAAGTCCCACTGAAAATTTTATTTTTATTAATTTCATTCATTTTATTCTTAAACTAATTATCACCTATAACTTGTAAATTTTTTAAGTAAGTACATAATCTGAAAACGGTGACAACGCGGGCTTAGGAATAAATTGAGATGTTTGGCAATATGTGACATTAGTTAAGTAAATATTAGACACTTCAAATCATTATCACTGCGAGTTATACAAAACATCGTGATTTCATTAGTTGCCAAATTTCCAAGCCGCTAACGATTTAAAAGTCCGATCAAGATCAACTATTAATGAAAAATAACTTAATTAAGCCGTCTATTTTTTTCCAAGTGGTTTTGGGCAACGAAATAAATTTATTTTGAAAGCAAATGTTATTGTTTATTAAAATAATTAAGCCCAGTGAGTTCTATATAGCGCGATTTAGAAACTAACACCTACACTTGCATCTTATATTTAGTTTTTACCATTTTTTGTTACACTAGCTCAAGTAAATATGCTATCCTTTCAAGTAAACAGGGTTGTAAATCTAAAATGAATTTTATTTTTCCAATTTAATTCTATAGATTGTTTCTTTGCAAAAAAAGTCAACCCTAAAGGGCAAAATTTTTCAGAAAAGTTATTAAGGGTGATTTTAAAAATGCCATGGTTGAAAAAGTCAGTAGCCGTATATGATATAGAATTTGGTATTGAATCTTTATTTTGGCCATAGGCATTTTTGCTGTCCTCTAATGACTTAAATTTCAAGAATGTAGTGGGATATGGTCATTCCAGTTTTGGCGTAACGTTACGTTTGTACGAAAAAACATGACGACAAAAAAGAGAAAAAATTACATTAATAGATCGAACCGCTTAAAAGAAATAAGCATAAAAATTATTTTAGCGTTACGTTATATGAAGCCGATTAGTTTTTTACTAGGACTATAAAAAAGAAAATTATTGCGTGTTGGGAGTCTTTTGATATAAAAATTTTATAAATGTTTTCAGATAATGTTATTTA
Organism: Chymomyza fuscimana; assembly: GCA_949987675.1. NCBI lineage: Eukaryota > Metazoa > Arthropoda > Insecta > Diptera > Drosophilidae > Chymomyza > Chymomyza fuscimana. The sequence continues at coordinate 71,530,836 of OX465089.1, forward strand.
ATTTTGCAAGTTATACAATCTAAAAAATTTATGTCGTTTGTTTTATTGGCTTAGTTTTTTGCGTGACGTGACATTACTAAAATATTCATTAAAAATTTGCTATTGATGATATTTCTTATTACTATTTGATAACTTTAAGATTTTCAGTTGCATAGGTTAGGCCTTTGGTACACACTGTGTACATATAAAAATTAAAAAAAAAAAAAAAAAAATTCTAAATATATTTTACTTATTGAATAAATTATGATAATAGATAGATAATAGAATATGCTCTTAGAAATCGGAAAATTATTATTAATTATTATTATTTTTGAACTTTTGCCTTTTTCGCCAGATGTCTTGACATCTTAAAATCATAGTTGTAAGGAGAGCTTTGAACTTTTGCATGCTTTTCTTTCTTAATACAGATTAGAACTTAATTTTATTTAAATTTCGACTTTTCGATAATTGTCAAAATTTCCATTTACTAATCCGAGTTAAGCTGTTACTATTAAGCTATACTACAAATTAAATTCATACCCACATAAAAAATATATAGATAATTTCATTAAAAATACATATTTCAAGAATCAAAATTACTCGCAACATTTTGAGTACACAATATTTTTTTCATCAGAAATTGACGAAATCAAGCTAGAATTCTTCAATTGAAAACATTTTGAAATCAATTAGAAATGAATTTGAAGAACCCCAAAACAAAAATAAAAATAAAAATGGAAAAGAAAAAAAATTCTCTCAAGTAGCAAACCGAAAATACTTCGAGTGTTCAATACGTGGCAAGTGGCAAGTGAACTCATCTGTGGAACGCTTTAAAGTATTTTCTCACGCACAAGTTGCCGCCGTACTTCACAAATGAGTGCACATCTTTTTTGATGAGCTGGAAAGAAAACAGCAAACTGGCAAAGAGGTAATAAAAACTATATACGAACACGAAAAAAAAATTGCTCCAAATCACACAAAAAGAGGCGAAACTAAAACAACAACAACAACATAAAAAGGCGAGCAACACAACTGCAAAGAGCAGCAACGTGGTTGAGGGTATCATCTTCCATTCCAGCGAAGTGAAATATATTTTGAAAAACACGCCAATTGGTCATGTCTCGAGCTCGGCTGCAGTGCTTCCGTGTGAGTGAGTGTTTGAGTGTGTGTGTGTGTATCTGTGTGTCTATGTGTATGTGCGCGCGCTTATTATTCGATTAACTCGAATCCCCCTGCAGCGGCAATATAACTTTTATTTGAGTTCCGCCTACAGACTGTTACGAGATGACAACCACAGCCACAACAAGCAGCCGCTGCGGCAGCAACAGCAGCAGCAGGCGTCAAATGCATTGGGGGAACCAGATACGGATACGGACACAGATACAGATACATTCTATATTCTATAGCTGAAGCAACAGCTACATAGCTACAGCGATGAGGGTAATGCAAACGACAGACAGTAAGCGGCGACACGAAGCGGCTGCTCCAAAGCGAACACCGCCGACTTCACAAAGTAAACAACAGGCCAGGGCCAAAGCCAGTAATAGCAACAACAACAACAGCAACAAGAAGAGGGCCAACAGCCAGACATGGCCAAAACGAAAGCATGCAGTGCCAGAGAGCAGGTGTTATAAATGTGCGGGATGCGCATTGGCAACGCAAGGGGGTTAAGTCACACACAAACACACACACACACACACCGATACTTGGTGCAACATGCTCATCGAACAGCAGCCACCAGAAGCTCGAGCTGATGCTGATGTTGCTGCCGCTGCTGCCTCAGCTTTGGGACGGCACTGTCAAAGGGCTCTTCCTACAACACACTGCCGCAGTTCACATCCAATGAAGCCACAAAATTGTGGCTGACTCCTCTGTGTTGTACAAAATGGCAAATTGCCATGCTATTCGCACACACACACACGCACGCTCGTTGCATACACCAGGCTAATGGCCTTAGGATTGGGGGTGAGTTGTGCAGCGAGGGGCGGCATTGCATACAGCATCATCGTACAACGAAATCAAATTCGTTTTTGCGTGTTTCGAATAACGTTGCCACAGTACGCGGCACACCATAGCCCATGCACTCCGTCCAGAACGTACCAGAGCCGACCCGATCTCGACCCAGGCATTACCAAACAGCACTCACATACACACACACACGGACACACCTTTCCTGCTGTCGGATTTTCGTGTAAATTCCAAAAACGTGCTGAGGATACGCTTGGTTAACGCTCATTTTGTTGTTATCGTTGTTGTTACCAAACGCGCTGCCTTTCCCCACACCCCAGCCAACGCGACTCCCAGCAGATTTTCATTTATTTTAATGGAAACTAAATAGTATCTATACAATGGAGCGAGCATACAAAAAATTTTGCAGCGGGATCAAAGTTGAAACGTGCAACTAATACAATATTTGCTGCATGGCTGGCTTGGCCAAGATCGGCTACAGATACTTCCCATGTACTACGTACTGCAAATGCTAATTATGCGAATATGGCCTGACTTTGGTAACAAAAAACTCTAGATAGTCCCATACGACGAGTTAGTTTTTTTTTTGCGCGTCTACTAGCGATAAGATTTGCCTACTTCAAAGATTGTTTCTTTATTGCGTTTTTATAATACTAAACAATTTTTAAAGCAACCATATATTTAATATGTTCTTAATGAGGATTGATTTATGGCCCAACCTAAGACGACTTAATCTAAAATTATGTGTGAGTTTTTTATTAGCTGGCGCTTTACTGTGACTCATGTTCAGATATTTTATTTCCCAAACAATTTTATGGGTTTTCACTCATAATAGAAATATATAAAATTTTCGACCTCAAAAGAATTCCATGGATATGTTTAAATCATAAAAAAATATATTTTTTTATGCTTGCAAACAACAATATTAAAAATGTGTGAGTTTTACTAAGGACTCCAAACGAATATTTATGTTTGTTTCCATTCTTCGATCATTTGAAAAAAATAATAATAATAATAATGTTTGCGACTAAATAAAAACTTTTTTATTACTAATCTCATTTATTTTAATCTGCTTATTATCACTGAGAACAGTTGAAGAAACGAAAGTCATTGTAAGCGCCTTATATGAAGCTCTAACGCGTTCCCAACATCCGAATAAAATACTCCGCTACGCAGAAGATCAAAAACCAAATAACTTTCACAAACGGTCACACTAAAATACACATTTGTCTGTGATGATAGTGCGCTATCTAAACATCATATCGATTGTTGTGCTGTGTATACCTATCAATTACATTTTCAGAAAAAGTTCGATAAATATGCTTATTTATTAAATAATTACTCAAATTTTGTTAAAATTTAATTTTTTCAAAAAAAATTCGAATACTCGAGTTTTGTTAAAATTTCATGGTCCCAAATGTAATAAAATTTTCTAATAAAATTTTCAGTCCATTCAACGTAATCTTGCTCAAAAACTCTTAATGGGTTACATATATATAAGTAAGTTGACATCGCGAAAAATGGAGAAAAATTCATGATTTTTCCAAGGCATATAAAAAATTTTTAAAGATACAATAAACTAAGTTTAAAGACAGTGTAAATTATCAGTAATCAAATAAAAAACGTTTTTTTAGAAATAGCAGAGTTATGCCCTTTTTATGCTGCTGGCGGTAACCACGATCTGCTTCTTAAAGCTTAACTGAAATCATGAAATCGAACATTTTCCATTAATATATTGCCATCTCGTGTTAAGGAATGGTTAGATTCGCAAAAAAATCTTCGTTTTTTGTAAACAGCACAACAGAATTTTTGAGAAAGTACAACACATTTTCAAGGTTAACTAGTGGGCTCCGCTTCGCAGACCAACCTCCGTAAGGCCTTTTAAATTCTTATGGAGACATTCCGATCACTCTTTTTCAAAATAAACACATTTTTGAAGTTTTCATCGAATATTTTTTGCGGCAGCAACTATGAGCTGCTACAACGATACAATATGAAGCCGATATCCTATATAATTACTAGTCGCTAATGGGAATGGATTGGGCACACCACATGAAGTTTGTCGTCAGGGTCTTGATTGGAACCCGCAGGGCGACCGAAGAAGAGGGAGACCTAGAACAACATGGCGCCGATCTGTTTTGAAAGAAGCTGAAGAATCAGGACGTTCCTGGAGCAAAGTAAAGCAATTGGCTCAAAACCGGATACGAATTAGATGCTTTGCCGAGGCCCTATGCTCCTCAAGGAGTTAAAGGAATAAAAGAAGAGAAGAAGTTGATGCTGATCAAGAATACATATAAATATTTTATGGGGTTTGACACACCTCTTTCTGGCCGGTACATACATTTGCACCAACTTACTATAACTTTTTAGCTTTGGTAATGGGTACAAAAATATCTAACTAAAGACAAATTATTGTCGAAATCAAAATATTGTTAAAAAAAAAAAAATTAGAGGAATACTTTTGAAAATGCACTATTTCGAGATATATGCTCCGGGCGCTAAACCTTTCTCCCGAGACAGAGCACGCTATAAAATTTGGTAAATACTTTTTGGAAACCATTGACTTACAAAATATATCATAAAAATATTTTCGACTTTGCGACATATCAGAAGAACTATAACACCTTAAGCTGTTCAGGAACTAAGCATGAGAAACATTCAAATTGAAAAACTTTTACGCGGGAAACTTAACCACAATTCAATTAAATATGTTGTTTTGTCAATGGACTCAAACTTCCTAACTTTCCTATCTTGCCACATTAACACAAATTTGTTCATTTTTCATTGTAGAGATATTTGGTAATGGTTAAATGTCCATTTTGATGAAGATATCTTGATTCAAAATGACTAACTTGCATTGAAAACAAATGGAACTCACTTCACTAGATACAGATCCGTTTTGTACGTACTTAATGGGTTCTTTGGCAAAACCATTAATGTAGCCGAACTCATACGAGTTTCACTATTTATATTTTGCGCCAAACAATGGAAACACAGTAGTTTAGATTGAGAAGGGCTTTATTGTTTATAGAAATATTTTTCGTTAAGATAAACGTACTTTTTATGTGCTTTAAGCAATTTTCTATAACTTAGCTTTCTCTGATTGATGGATCGCAGATTATGCGGTAGACAATGCAACCAAATTGAATTTTATGATCCCTACACTATCACATTTCTTTATACGTATTACTTTATACGTAATCAAGGTCATATTACACACATCCCATAAGAGTATTACAGTGCACCTCGAAAAAAAACAAAATTTTTTCAAAAGTTCCCAAGCATTGCACCAAACTTTATCAAAATCGGTTTACTATATCATATGGAACCTATGGACCGATCGGTTGATCCCAGCTATGCCTACATCTCCTAATATGTCGTATTTAAAACATTTCGTACACGACATCGATGTTTTCTGCGATGATGGTCGATATTGGGCAACTTTTACAATATTCGTTGGTGAGTGATAGGCGGCTACGACTAAAATCTGAATACTATCGTTTCACAATGGCGTAATGTGGGACATTGTCACCAAAAGCCGAATGAAGTTCATCGTTGCACTCTTGTCGATATGGTCCATGTCTTTAGTTTTTATAACTCAAGGCACGAAAATCGCGATTTTGGTTCAATTTAATTTTTTGGCTGAGATAAAAATATCAACCTTTTCAACGGAAGTGCCAGATTATGTCTGGTACCATTAGTATTGCGCAAAATATATATAGTGACCCTTTTAATATTTACTATAAAAGAGATATGCTTTGCTGGCACTTAAGCCCTGCAGACTAAAATTGTGTAACTGAAAATAATAAAGAAAGTTTAATAAAAAATTTTTGCTGAAAATATGTGCATTGAAAATGGGAATCTTAATTTTAAAGTCCGATCTGCCAGTTTGCATTAGCATTCCAATTAGAAACTTTATTTTTTATTTTTATTTATCGCCCATAATTTTCGTAACTTTGAAAGCATTTTGACGTGTCTCAAGACTAAATTCGCAAAGACTGAAAGATACTTGTAACCACATATTGCGACAGCATAAAGACTTCAAATTAGTTAAAGAACAGGAATATGCAAAAAGCTGCAATAAAATGCGTTAAAGATGAAAAAAAAAGATTCTAAAACTATTCGTTCTTGTGATATATGCGTATTTTGATATATGAAAAACATGTCAGACTTTCAAGTTAGGCTTAGAAACTAAAAAAAACTTTTGATTGTCGAATTTTGTTACAATATCTTTGTATTATGAGCGAAAAGCATTTTCATGGTTTCTATATGATATAGCAAACCGATTATAGTAATGTTTTGTATAATGTTTGGGAACTCTTGAAAAAATGTTGTTTTTTTTAGGTGCACTGTAATACGCTTATGGAAGGTATGTAATATGACCCCGATTGCGTATAAATTCTCTTGATCATCTTTTAACGTGAGATTAAACACATCTAGCTTAGTTAACAATTGTGGAAATATTAGATAGCTTACAAGGTTGTATTAAAAAGTAGTAGTTATAAATTTCTGTAGTACGAATTAAAATTTTTTTGTTCTCTACCTCATGTGGTCTACGAAAACTAGGTGCTCATACAGACGGACGAACAGACGAAGATAGCTCTATCGCTAACCGAAATTATGATAAGTATTTCGGTATAAACAACTTATTATCTGTCATGCTTTCTCCTGCGTGTTAGATACTTTGTACAAACCTTGTATACCCTACAGTCTGTAAAACCGAAACAATAAAAATTTATTCGTAAACTTGTTAAATAGTAAAGTATGTCCTAGGATTAATACATTTTTAGACCACCGTTTTCATATATGCTGAAAATGATAAATTAACAAACAAGATATGGCGAATGTTGTGCAACCATTTTTCTGTTGGATTATTTCAATTGTGGATAATATTGCTCAGTGAGTATAGTAAGTCAGTATGAGGATTTTACGTTCCAAGGCAAACCCTGTACCCAGGGTATTTTCGATATCGGAGTTGTATTATATAGCTCCCATAGGGATGTTTCAGAGGACCTCGGAAAAAACCAAAAGTTTTAAATGGATAATTTGTTTGTTTATGAAGATATCGTAACCAAATTTAGCAAATAAATATCTTTTAGAGTTCTGAAGCAAAATACCGGATTTGATTGCAATGTGGCAGTACAGGGTATCCCAAAGTCGACCGCGCCCGACTTTAACGTATGCCATCTTTTAATTATGATATAATAATAATTATAATTATATTTATTTGATAAACAAGACCAGGCAGATATAATTTTCTTTTTTCACCACGCTCTCCTTTGATGTGCTTGTACAGAGCTGAAACTTGGTGGATAATAGCCTCCATAAAATTTGTGCAAAATTTAAGTTCGATCCGTTCACTCTTTACAAATGGGCTGAAAGGGCTGCTGAACTCCTTTTTTCTATGAATGAACTCAAACTTTATTAAAATACAACAAATGTATGAAGCTTACACACTTTTATGAATATTTTGACGTAATTACTTGTTAGGCGAAAGTTACTTTATATTTTAGAGTACACACGTATTTTGTTTAAGTATTATTTTCATTACACATATCGTCATCTTTATTTTCTTAAATTTTTCGGTGCACCCCAAGTTGCTTAATTCTATCTCAAAGTTGAGGATTAATTTCGTGCTATTTTGTGTAAAAAACAGCTGATTATTGATCAGAGTTTGCTTGAAAACTTTAAGAAAATATAGCTTATAAAAAATTAGGCATTTTTGCCAAGTGTAAATACCAAATAATTTGAAAGCGCTATAATTTCTTAATTTAAAAGTTTCAGCTTTAGCTTGTATGTTTGTAATTAAAAAATCGATTAGTACCAAAGATTGTTATAATCACACCATAATTGGCGGAAATAATCGCAATCTAGTATTTAAGAGGCCAGTGGGGAGCTCAGTTGTTAGAGTGTTGGCCTAAAAACTTCAATTCGTCGTGAAGCGCAGGTTCCTATAATAGTTGAGTAACGTTTTTTTGGCTTAAAACTTGAAATTGTTGATTGTTGTATATTTTATTTAGAACAAACAGATTAGATGTATTCATTTTTTACAAAATTTACAAAATATTGAGTAGATTTTAAGTTTTAGTTTTAATTAAAAACAATATTTTCAAAACGTTCTACGTGAAATTTATGGCGAACGTTAAAGTCGGGCGATTTTTTAGTTCTACCTAAGTTCTAGTATTTACCTCAAAGTTATCAAATAGCGTGATTTAGTTTATTCACTTATTTCCCAAAAATACCCATTTAAATATTCCTCGACAAACATACATATCAAAATATAGTATGTACTAAAAAGATATACTCATCAAGTAACTATTATATGCAATTACAATTATTCCAAATCGACTGCTGCACTGTTTTATAAGATAACAAAGACTTCTTAGACTTTTATTATTATTATTGGTATTTTTATTTTCAACGATTTGTTGCATGTTACTCGTTGGTTGCTTCATTATACATACTTTTTGAATCACCTATCATTGAGGCATAAATCCCAAGACTAGGATAGAGTTCAGTTCAGATTTCAGTTGCAGGCAAAAATGAGTTTATAATGCTTCAAGATATAACGCGTGTTAGAGCTACTATCTTTCCTAAAATGTTATTGGTTCTGAGTATACAAATTGGTCTTTCTGTTTGTCAAATTGTGTGCCAAATATATTTATCACATCTCAGCTCCTAATCTCAGCTTAGATGAAACAAATTAGCTAAACATTTGTTTTAATAAGCCATACATGCTTAATTGTACAATCTTCCAAAAAAAGCCATGCAACTGGTATTAAGTATAGCAATTTACATTCTCGTCTTAGACACCATAAATAGAAGATAAATCATAACAGTTAAGTGTTTTCAATTACCCAATTTACCAATCGCAAATCGTTAAACGGGCACGTTCCAAACCGCAAGTAACAATAATAGCAAAAACGTCTACAACAACGAAGTCAACAGCAACGACAACAACAACAAAAGCATATTAAATGCTATTTATCAGCAGAAAAAAAACAACAAAACTGGGATACGTAAGCTTTTGTATGACTTTGTAGATCAAGAGGGGGGACGACTTAGGAGGGGGCTGAGTTAGTTGGCACATGCCAACGGCAGTGGCAATTTTAACGGGTGGCCGGATGGAACGTCGCGACTTGCAGTGCTTACAGCAACAAAAGCTGATAAGTTGGTATTCGCAACGGCAGTTGCCATATAAATGTATCTGTGTGTATGTATGTATTTATGTGTGTTTGTGTGTTTGTCATAAAGTGCGACATTTTGCTGCTGATTAAGTAGCGTTCGTTTTTAATAAAACGCACGACAAACAAACAAATAAAACACAACAAGTTGCGCACAAACACACAGATACACACGTAAACTCACATAGATACAGATACATTTGCAGATGTGTACAACACCCACAAGCCGCAGACCCAAAAGCTGCCTCAAACTTATTTTCAACGCGCTCTGCCAAAGAAGTTGCTGCGGGCACGTGCCCAGGCTCGTGCCCGTAATATATGCCTCGTGGTTGACTACGATGATGATGATGAGTACGTCGGAGGACGAGGACGAGAACGAACACGAGGACGTCGCTGTCGACAAAGGCAACGACTTTGGTGTTAGCGTGCTGCCATATGTTTCCGGCAAATGTGGGCGCCCATCCACTCAGCCTGCCGCCCCTTGCCACAATCAGCAGCAACAACCACCGAGCCGCCGTCGCGACGTTTGACTGTCTCCAGGAACCGTTTTGCCTTGACACTTTGTGCACAATTTTGCATGCGGGGGAGGTTTGTTATACTAAAACTGGCTGGCGCACTTTTCAATGCCACACACGGATACACACATATCCAACTACGACTACGACTACGTACTTACAGATACTCACTCATATGCAACACAATCGTAACTTGATATCTTCTTTGACGCCCTCTTGCATAATGACACCTTCTGTCAGCAATGTCATCCGTTGCCTTGATTTATCAGACCCATAAAATATGTTAACCACATAAAGTACAAATAAAAGTCTGTGAGTGTGTGTTTTTTTTTTATATGATTCTTTTTTTATTGTTGAAAATCAGCTAATTTATGTTTAACTTATTTTTTTTAGGGGATTACATTTGAATTTTGCCAAAAGTATCTAACAATAATATATATATGTATATATATATAATGTGCAAGACATTCATACCTCTAATTATACATGTATTTATTGTGTGTGCTCTTCTGCGTTTTTTTCTTTTTATTTATTAAATTGTAAACATTTTTCTCTCATTTCTAATGCGAAATCAACGAACAATAATATCAGCTTATAAATAATATCAATATATCTAGAGTTTTATGCATAATATTTTATTACACTTTTGCACTTTAATTAAATTTAAAATAAAAAAATAATAATTTTTAACCAATAAATAAATATAGTTTTGTCACATTTGAACAAAATTTCGAGCTACTTTTGCATTCGATAGTTAGTAAATATTGTAGTTTAAATTAAATAAATAGCGGAGTTAATTGGTGGCTAAATCATTTTTAAATGAATATTTTTATTCGATAATACCAGCTTTTTTTTACCTCGAACATTTTTGGTTAAAGCAAAAAAAAGATACGCTAAATAGAAAAAAAGTTCGTGCTTTTTACAAAACGTTTTTGATATTCTATTTAAACCTTAAGTTCATATAATTAAGAACGAATGTGTCTCATAAACTGAAACCATTTTCTTTTGAGCAAATTCGAACTTGAAATTAGATCGCCATTTTCTCTGAGTGTACATTTACCTTGAACCGATTGTTTTCTTTGTAAACATGTGATTTACATCACTGCACGCAAATCGACTTCAATCGATATTTTTTTCTTTCGCAAAAAAAAAAAGTACATTTTCAGCCCCGAAATAGTTGGGGGTTATTGTGGCAACACTTACAGCACGGCAAGTGCAATGAATTCCTTGTGCTATGTTCACATTTACTAAGATGCATACTTAAACTTTTCTACACTGTATTCTCTTCACGTTCGCAAGAATGTTCCCTAGCTTGATTGAAATTCCTTCCTTAGCCGATAATTTTGTACACAGCTTGTATTGCAACTCTGCAACAATGGCGATGTGAACACTCTATAGAAGTCTTAAGGTTTTCCAAAATCCAACACAAAAAACTTAACTTTTTTAAATTTTCATTTTTTTACAAATTACATATATTTATAATAATCGCAATGTGAACGCTCTATAAATGTCGTTAGGTTTTAAAAACAAACAAAAAAGTTTTAAAAAATCTAAACTTTTTTATTTTTTTTTATGTATTTGATGGTTTTAAATGAGTATATTATCGAATAAAAATATTGCATCTCTAATATTAAATGATTGGCCTTTACCCTGAATGTAAAGTATATTATTGGAAGAGCTGCATAATTTTTATTAATTTTAAAATTAATAACAAATCATACATTTAAAGTTAGTAAATAAAGTTAGTTGTGCATAAATAATATTTATAAAAAATTTCTTAAAGAAATTTCATAAGGAGAGATGGAAACTGCCTTAAAAGCGAATAATTTGCAATCCATTTAGTTAATTTTATAGCGCTCATTTTAAGACTTGTTAAATTATTTACATAATTATAATAATAACAAACAAATATATAGATATATAAGTATATAAAATGAAATGGTGAAATAAATAAACTACGCAAGGTAACAACAAAAAAGTGAACTCAACGACGGAGACATATTAGTGTAAAGCTTTCAATAGTGCATTTGCTGCCAATATCGTAGCTGGCAAATACAGTTTCTCTCTTCTTTCTATCTATCAATTTTTTTCTCTCTGTATGTATCTTTAGCTCTCGGCTTCTTTTGCTGCTCATTATTTATTTAGTGTATGTATTTTTGGTCGAAGCTTTAAAATTGAAAATTGTGTTATATCGTTTTATTTATTTGTTTTTCACTTTGCTTCGATTATAATTTATGTACAAAGTTCGTGCTGCAATTAAACGTAACGCGCTTAAAACACAAATACGAATAATGTATCTACAAGTTATACGTATGTGTATATTACTATATACTATATATATATATATGTATGTATGCATATGCGTTGGTTTGTTAGTTTTTGTTACTGTATGCCCAAGCATTATTTGTATCTTTATGCTTGACACGCTCGCTCAAACGGCGCAAAATCGTTAAAATTTTATCGCTTTAACGTAGAGTACGTGCGTGTGACAGTGTGCGTGTGTGCGTTTGTATCTGTGTGACAAGCACGGCCACAAGACCAAATGAAGCGTATACACACACACACACACACACACACACCACCGCTTGGCCCTAAACGCTTCACACTTGTTGGCCTGGTCAGCAGCAGCGTGCTTTAAAGCCAACACCATTATAAAATATTTGAATTTATTATTATTATAAATTTGTTCTTTTCTTTTGTGCCATTTTTTTTTTGATTTTTTTTTTGATATTTGTTATTATTTTTATTTTTACTTTTACCATTTTGATATATGTCTGCGTTTTATCAGCTAGAAAACAACAAAAATGTATTAAAACTTTTAATATTTTATAACTACACTAAGCCTACATACACTGAACGAAATAGTGTGTGTGTTTTAAAGTATCTTGAATTTATTTTTTATAAATGTAGTTAATATGAAACCAAACTGTATGCGCATGTAGTTTAATTAATTGCCTAGAACTGAAGGAACAATTTCTAAATTGCATATAGACTATATAAGAAACTTAGTTAGAAATTTCGCCAAGTGTACGCTAAATACGCGTACATGTGAACTGTTTTCCATGTGTTTGTGTGCATATTTGTTGATATTTTATAATTAATTTTTTTTTTTTTCTGTTTTTGCATATTTTTGCTTTGCCGCATGCTGTTGTTGTTTTTGCTTTTGTTTGCCTTTGTTTTTATTATTATTGTAATTTACGTTTATTTATTTATAACCATATTTCGCATTTTTGTGCCAGCTTTGTGTTTGTTGTTGTTGTTTGTTAACATATTACGTTGATAATTTATTAAGGCGCGTACTAATTTTTAACGCAAATATTTATTTGCATATGTATAAGTTGTTTTATAGTACAACAATTCGTTGTTCAAGTGCTGCAAACTACTTTCTAAAAAATGCCTCTTAATATTTTTTGTTTTTTTTTTTTTTTGCAACGTACGAGTATCTTTAAGTTTATTGCTTTCTATTGAAGGTATTTATGTTTAATTTAAGGCTTTTGTTATACTTAAAATTGTTATAATTGTTGGGAATTACGTTTAGCTGCACATACATAGGTATAAGCTACTAGATACAGTATCTATACTTAGCTTACTATAAATGGTTCAATCCGCTGACGTGACCCAGCACAGATTTCTTGTGCTAATTGAAAACTGGCAACTTTGTTGTCTTCTACAACGCCTGTATGCCTGAATGACGGCGCTTGTTTCCATTAGTTGTTGCTGCTGCTGCTGCTGCTGCTATTGCCTTGGATACTCTCGATCGGCGCCACTAGATACATCTGGGTGCCGCACATACATAGAAAAGCTGCATTGTAAACAAGCAAAAGATACAACAATCAAACACACATCTCTAAATGTTAATGTAAATGTTATGTGCACTACACAAAAAAACCAACCAAAAAAAATGTCGAAAACACCCTGGTGAAAATACTCATGATGTAATACCTAGAGTTCATTAAAAGATCATCGAGAGACTAGTCACAAAAAGAACTTGCTGTTATAACGGCAAAAACAACACAAGAAAAAGCAGAAAAAAAGGCACAAAAATGAAGAATGAAGCAAAGAAAAAAATAAGCAAGGTAAGTATGAATGACCGACCCATCGTATAGTACCCAGAGAGCTACAAATGAACCAACGCAAAAGAAACGTCTCTACGCGATGTCTGCTAAATTTGTATAATGACTACTTGAGAAAACTAAGAGAGAAGAAAACACAAAATATAAAAAAAAACAAACCAAAAAAAAAAACGAAACAAAAATGAAGGAACCAAAAAACGCAAACACGAAATGTAATTTGTATAATTTGAGTCTCTTGTGGTGAGTGTGGGAAACGCGGCATAAAGAAAATACTCGAGTAGTACATAAAAATAATTTTAGTTGCGCTGCTAGAGCTAATTATACTAGAAATACTTATGGGCAAGACTTCCGTTAGAAGGTCATATTTTTTTTAGTTTTTTTTTGCACTAAATCTAATGCCGAAACTAACATGTTGACCTTAAATGAGGCTAAATTTTATACGCTAATAATACGCAGAACACAGGTAAAGGAGTTTGAAATTGCACTTGGGAGTGCGAAGCATATACTACACTCATTATAAATAATAATAAATGAGGTCTTGAGTGACAGACTATACTACACTCATTATAAATAATAACAAATGAGGTCTTGACTGACAGACTGGAAAGTCATAGTAACATTTCTTTGGAAAGAAGATAAGAAGGAGTGCTTTCTTTTTCAACCGATAACTAATATGCACAATAAGTGTTCTAAGTATTTACTGCTACAGCTTTAGATTATCTGGAACTTTTTGTCGAACCCTCAGCAAAGCCCGCACTAAGTATACTTAATTTCCCATATTATAAGCGCTTCAAAGCATTCTTGCTTGCCTAAGTATTTTTAGTTTTCTCATATCATTCACATTCGATTTATAAGATTATGAAAGATTTTATGTTGAAGCGTTTCAACGCTAATAAAATCAATATTTAACTACTACCTTAATTTCTGTGCATTATAAAAATTAAAGTAAGACACGTTTATCTACACTTTTAAACAGGAGCGGATTCAGCAAAAATTCCTGGCGCTCAAATTTCATTCTAAGCATAATATCTGACTGAACTCAAATTTGTAATGAATTAGGATATTTGGTGGAGTACAGTTTTAAGCCCTAGGTTCTTTGAACCGCCCCTGCTACTAATATTATATTCTCTTAAACCCAGGAATAGTAAATTCATCTTACTGTTTTTCTCTGTTTTTAACGATATCTTTGTTTTGAACTATTTTAGTTTTTACAGACACATGCAAATTCGTTACTTTATTTTTTCCTATATGAAGGGTACCACTTATTCGGGGCCCGGCCGGATGCTACGATACTAGGCTTACTTACAGTCAAACACTTCGGAGTAAAAAAATCTTTTACAAAATATGTAAAATTGCCTCAGAATTTTACTCGTACCGTCATCTATCTAAGTCACAAATATATACAGGCTCAAACGTTTTAATCGATAAATAACAAATCGAAGTGTGAGTGATCGACAGTTGGATAAGAAATGGATATGATAGCTTAAAATCTTAAGTTTCTTTATTCATTTCTTAAACCTAATAAAAAATATTTACAATGTTAACGCATAGCCATTACAAAAAAAAGTTCTCTAACTCCAACATTCAACAAAATCGCCGAGCGTTCTAACCCTTATTGTAGCCTCTGATAAATATCCTGATATTAAACCCCTTTGAAGCTAGACATCTGAAGCAAGCTGATAAGCTTTGTATTAAAATTGCTCTCTCAGCTATGTTGACATACTTCCTATATATTTTCTGTAAATCGCGTAAAAAATAATAAGAAAACTTTTTCGAAAATTTAAACATTATTAGATGTTTTCGGCAAGCGCAGTGTCTTCATTGTTAAAATAGTCGCACTTTGAAGCACTATTTTCTCACTCAGTAATCTGTTCTTCTCACTCGTAATTATTTGTATCTCAATGTCTGTGAATAGTAGTAGTTAGCGATTTACGGTATTTGGGTATGGAACTATAAGAACACTCAGAAAAGTAATATGACGGATAAATTTGCAAGGAAGATAACTACCCCGTCGTTTCTTCCCAACAATAAGGACTTGTAAGCTCCAAGTTAGGGGTTACTTTTAAATGAAGTTTAAGTGCAGAATCTGAAGGGAGATTGGGTTCGATAGTCCACTCTACAGAGATCGCAACATTATCAACACCTTAAGCTAAGTGGAACCCCAACTCCACGATTAGAAGCGACTTCACGGAAATTTGTCATGATACCGAGATAAAGTCTTCCATAAGGTCTTTTAAAAGCGATCCAAATATCCATCTAAGTAAGGATAAGTTGCACTTAAGTCTACCGAGGGTTTTCGCGATGATGCAAACCTGATCATCCCTTTCCTATCAACATCTGCCCAAATTTAATGTATACCAGGACTTTCCCACTTATGTAATATAGTAGATTACTAAATATCTTTCGGAAAAAATGTACCAGCCTTTTAAAAACTATTAGAGTATCTGGGTCCGAAAGTGATTTTTGTGGTAAAAATTTTTGTGCAATACAGTATTTCTAATGTAGTTTATATATTTTTTACTCACCCCGTGACTAAGCGGAACTTGCCACCGGTGCCAAAGTGTCAGTGGCTGTAATTTGAACAGGCGGCTTGGACAAGGTATCGCCCACGCTGGTCAGCAACGGTACAATATTTGTGGCATTGCCAGCACTTCCACTAGACTCCTTGGTTGTTATGCTGCTGACAGATTCTGCAGTTTTGTGCTCATTGTTGGAACCCACCGGAGCCGTTGTAGTGCTCACCAATGGCACCTCCTCGGCCAAAGCGGCTGCCTTCGCCTCGGCACGTATATTCAGATTGGCAGCGACCTGATCAATTGTTGTGGGTTTCTTGGTGGCACGCGGTGAACTGGCCTGCGGTTGGCCTGGAACTGCACCAGCACTACTATTCGTGGGACTTAATAACGTAGACTTTGCCTGCAATTTGGACTTTTCCTCGCTCGAACTGGCCGCAGTGGCTTGCGGCGGGCTCATGCTGCTTGCAACCGATAAAGGCTTTGAGTTTGTGGCTAAAGCTGTGCTAGCACTCGATGTGGTAGTTGTCAACAAAGTTGCTTGATTCTGGTTACGAAAGGCCAACGCCGAGGGATTGGGTATGCTGCGCACCGATGCATTCTGCTGTCGTACTAGCGTGTTCTTTGGCTTGTTCTCAAATATGTTGGCCTTTATCGAGATCTTCTCGCGCGCTGTTGCCGATTCGGAAAGCATATGCAGATTTTGAAGATCCTCGCCCGAAGATGTGCCACTGCTGACATTACTGCCGGCTCCATTGCTATTAGCCGATATGTTTTGCTTGATCTTGTTCAGCGCTGCCTCCAGACTGTTGCCCGCAGTGGGCGCGCTGGTTGATGTGCTCGTGGTTGGCGTTGGCGGCGCTGTTCCTGTGGTTGCTGTTGTTGTTGTTGTTGCTGTGGTTGGCGCTTTGGACAATTTGGTATTCGTGGCGGTTTGTGGCTGCTTCGGCGCATTCGCTGATAAATCAAGTATGTCGGCATCCTTCGTGGCAGCGCTTGTCGACGTTGTTGTTGTGGGATTTGTTGCATTTGACTTGGTTGTGCTTGTCACAGGGACGCATGGACGAAAGTCGCGCAAACTTGTTTTGTTGGACTTGTCCAATGCAGCCGCGCCATTGGCTTTGCTTTGACTGCCACTGCTGCTGCTGCTGTTGCTGGCTGAAACTCCGGCTGACGAGGTCGAGGGGGCAGCTGCCACTCCAGCGGGTTTCTTTGAATTGGCATCGGCTTTTGGAGCAGCAACTGCGTTGGACTTTGATTGAAACGAGAGTGGAACGGTGTTGCGCAGATTTATTAATGCAGGCGGAGATGTGCGATAAGCATTGTGTGCATTGTTGCTCTTGTTGTTGTTGTTGCTGGTTGTTTTGTTGTTATTGTTGCTGCTGTTATAACCTCGTTGGGCACTAAGCGCAACAGACAGCGGCGGCGACTTGACAATCGCTGGCATAGCTGGCATTGGCGGTGACTGCGCTGCCTTCTTGCTCTTAGGCACAGCCGCTGGTGGTCCCATTACCCGGTTAGCATTCGAATTTGTGCTTGGTGGGCTCAGCGGTGGCACAGCCAATTTTGAGCCGCTCACTTGTTTGGCATTTGGCGTAATGCGAACAATTTCCAAAGCGGGCATATTATTCAATGATGCAGCTGCAGCTACGGCTGCAGCGGCTGCCTCCACATAGGGATACGCCAGGCCATGCATGCCTGTCATGGGCGCCGCTGTTGTTTGGCGTGGACGTGGTGTTATGGTTACACCGCTGCTAATCGGCGCACTGGGCATGTTTAGACTCAAAGAAGCCGGACACAACAGTGGCAAATTGTGCTTCGTCATGTCCGGCCCGTATAGACGCATGGGTGGCGTATAAGGATGACCCAACGCGTTTCCCGACTGCTTGCTGGCAGCTTGTAGCTTGGCGGCATACTTGGCCATGGCCTGCTGCTGCTGATATTCCACACGGGACTGCTTCAGATGTGGTTCGTCGAGGGATAAGGAACGTTTGGGCTGCTTGTTAGCAGAGCTGGCAATGGATGTGGGTGTGGATAGGTAGCGTTGCATGTTGTGAGGCGGCTGGCGTACTGGTGGACTCGGCACAACAAAGTGTGGCATCGGCGCGGGCTTTGAGGCGACCGCTGCGGCGGGCAGCGATGCTGGTGGGGGCGTGGGTTTGCGTTTGCTGTTGGCCGAGACCAGTGGCCTAATTGAGACGGGTGAGGCTGCCTTCTGCTGCGGTGGCAAACGTTGAGGTTCGCCGATCTTGGTTTTTGCAGGCGGAGCAGGCTGTGTGCTTGCAGTAGACGTAGCCACTGCGGTTGTAGCTGCGCCAGGCATAAAAGATTTAAACAAACTCGGTGGCAAGGGCGGCGAAGCAGGCAAATTGGGCTCCTTGAGATTATGCTGTGGCTTTGCGGCTGCATTTGCCTCTGCCGTGGCCACCTCCTGTGCATCATCCGCATGAGAAATCAAATTATTAATACTTCTTGATTCTTCGCCCAGGGTTTTATTTAATGCATTCATGTTATCGTTCTCCGTCTCATCAAGCTTTAGTTTATTCAGCGAAACCGAGGATAGTTCACCACTCGCAATAGAGTGCGAGCGCTTCAAGTCCAGCTTGTGCGCCCTGTGATTATGGGTGGTGGTTATCTTCATTTTCATTTTGCCATCCGTTTGTGAGGAAATTTCAGCATGCAACTTCTTGCGCTTGCCATTTGAATCTTTCGATTCCTTAGAATGTTTCTTCTTGCGCTTTCTGTGTGAGGATGTAGAGGTGCTAGCATCAACTGTGAGCGCGCTTAGAGCGCCATTCGTGCTGGAGCCAGTGGTTGAAGAGGAACTAGAGGACATGGGCGAGGCACTGGGACTGTACTTTAATTCGCTTGTGGACGCCAATGGCATTGCATGATCTATAGGCTTTAAGCCAATTTTCTTGGCATAAGTCTCAAGATCCAGCGGTTCGGCTGGTACTTCTTCCAGCCGCGCCTCGGCTGATTTTGGCATAGATAGCTTCGATTTCATACTAGACAATTCGATTTTTAGTTTGGGCAAGTTTTTAGGTGCTGCCTGTGGAGTCTTCTTATTGGCTGTTTTCAGCTCAAAAACGCCATCATCTGCGTAACTGGCCGATTTGCTAAGCTGAGATTGTGGTATACTAACCACAATATTCGCCGCAGCTGGATGAGGTTGGGACTGCTCCTCGGGTTCGCGCTTGACCTTGACCAAGGGCGGCAAAGGTTTGGTTACGGGTGTCACAGTGTAGTCACTGTAGCGCAGGTCATTGCTACGCAGACTTTTGAAATTGCTAAGTGGATAAGCGCTGTCATCTAATTCTCGCTCCCGCTTGGCCAGTGCTTTCTTGCTACTCTTATTGCTCAATACTAAGCCATTATCTTTAGACACTTTGGCCGTTTTGCTGCGCGTTTTACTGGAGGAGTACTGTGGCTCGACTTGATCCGCAAATGTGACAGTTTTCGTATGAGTGGTTGAAGTTGTGGTTGTGGTGCTTGCAGCAACAGACGCTGCTAATGCATTCGATTTGTCGCGCTTGGCACTGCCATCTATGTGGTTGGTATTGTTCATAGTTGGGGTGCTGTTGGTCACTGTGCGTCCCCCGGCATGGCTTAACTCAATATCCTGATTAACTCTCGATAAATTGTTTTCATCGTTTTTTGCTGTCTCGCTGTCATACAGCAGTATTCTATAGTGGAAAGCCATTGGCGCGTGCTGTGCAAAGAAATTAATGTACGAAAGGAAATGGGAATTGGAAGTGAAAAAGTTGTGGTGGTTGCAAGGGATAAAGGGACGCAGTAAAGTATTGTGATAAGTAGAGGTTCGATTTTCTGTTTACTCTCAAGTTAATCTAGCGACACAATTGGATTTGCCAGCGGCTAATTTTGAGTGGCGTTAAACACCCAAAACAAAAGGCTCTGCCACAATAGATAACTACAACCCCACAACGAATGGAGATAGTAAACTTGTGTGTGTCTTTGACTTACCCGACTCCATTTGTAACAGTAGCCAACGTCCATAAGCGTAAACTCAATGGGCAGCACTTCATCCTCGTAAGTGACCTCGACCTCTATTTGTTTGTTCTCCGGATCAATATTGTATTTTGAGCATAGAAAACGCTTAAGATGATGTATCTTCAAACCAGCGGGACATTGTAAATAACAAACAGGTGGTATTTCGCCAGTTCCACACTGTCCCACCATTTTGGGATGATATTCTAGGGATAAGCTGTACAGACGTATAAAAGATACAAGAACAAAGTTGTAGGTATACCAAGTTATTGATTGTGAAGCAGAGTGTTTCTTTCTTTTAGCGTTTAAGCAGCAGCAGTGCAAGCTTTGCTTACCTTATGGGCTCTGTAGATGTAAAGAACTCCGGCTCTTGCGGCTGTAACAAATCTTCCTCGTCTAGTTGCTCCTGTTGCTCATACTCCGTTAGACGCTCGCATTCACGCTGATACAAGCCCGGTACAAGTTTGTATATCATTGTGCGCAGCAAAGTATCGGATCTAGAGTTAAACTGCATTAGCATAAATCTATTGAATAAACTATCTATGAAACCTACTTTAAGTTTTCCTCATTGATCGGTTTGCCGCCACTCGCCTTACATTGCGGACAATAGGCACTACCCATTAAGTGCTTGAATATGCAGCTACGACAATCTGCAAAGGTTTTTCATATTTTGAAGGCTGTTGCAATGTTTTAGAGGTTGCTTTCTGTACTTACATGTGTGATAGCAATGATCTACGGTTGTTGGATCTATCATATAGCCATGACATATGCGACACGCTATCAAATCGTGAAATTCACGCACATCGCCGCGCCCATGCCATTGGCTGGGCTTTTTAAAAGTTATATCGTCTGGTAGACGCATTTTTTGTGCTTTATTTATACTTTTTCAGTTTTACTAGATCAAAAAATTGTCTAGGTTTGCCTCTTGTATGTATCTCAACTGATGGGCATGTCCTGAAAAGGCAAAACACGAAATTAAAAAGAGCTTTAGAGGCGATGCCAACTATTTTAACGCAGCTGCAAACATAAATTTTTCGCGATAAAGTTTTGCTCAATCGCCATCTTTAAACTATTTTTAGCGAACTTCTTAGCCCGAATAGAAAACTTTTTGAAAATTTCGATACTACACTATTATAGCTATCGAAAGTAATGGTGGAATGTTGCGACTTATTCGTAGTATTCTAATGTCTTTTATTAATATATATGACAAATATCTCGATACCAGTGTTTAAAACGTGCCGGTTTATTATAGTATCTGTAAATCTGTCAATATTTAGCCCCAATAGTAAAATGAAATATAGAATTTCGAATTATCATGTGCATTGCCCACTCAGATTCACATGTCAAATGGCAACTCTAATGACAGCTAATCAACTGGCACATCATTCTCAGCTGTCGACTCTGCTCTGTCGTCGACGTCATGGTTTGCAGTCGTCATCATAATGATGACCAAAACGACCAGCAGTAGCTCTAGCCACGACCCCAGAGCCAGTAATGGGCGCGCACATAGAGACAAGTGCCACCAGACTGCGCAACGTCAGCAATGCGGGACAAAAACAAAGGCACAAAAAATCTAACTGTTGTAAGTGTGTGTGCCTGTATGTGAGTGCAGTTGTATTTGAGCGTGTGTGCATAAAACGCAAGATTGACAGCAAGCGGAGAGCGCAAGGCAGCAACTGCAAAATGTAACAAGCACACGTAGAAAAAATATACAAAAAAAAGCTTAAAAATTACACACACACACATGCATAGAGAAAACACGTGCATAGTAAAAATTACACAAGCCAAGCTAACCAAGCGACCAAAAAGCGGCAACAACAGATACACTAACTACAAAAGTAGGAAAAACATAACTGTGAGAAACAACATAAAGCAAAATCCCATCATCGTCAACATTATTGTGGTCGGTCGGTCTGTTGGTCGTCGTAGTCATTCGTCGGTGTCGTCGTCACCGTCAACGGCAGCAACAAAAGATACATCAGCTATATTTGTATCTATGTATGTATGTAGGTAGTAGGTATCTTCAACATCAAAACCAAGCATAAAGATATGGATGGCAACGTCAACGCAGTAGACAAAACACAAAACTTTAGACTAGTAAGGCAGCCATCCATGAATCGGAACAATGCCGAAAACAAAAATACAAAAACAAGCAAAAAGAACAAAAGCAACAATAACAACAACAACAACGACAGCAAATAATAATAATAACTCATACGCAGTGGCAGTCAGTCGCTGGGCTTTCGGCATACAAGCGACGCCCTTCGTGCCACACAGAGGGCACACATAGTGGCACCTACAAGCCAAACACACACACACACACACACATGTATCTGAGAGATGTGCACTCAAAGTGTACTTGAAGCTAGTTTTAGCTTTGCGCCATGCAAACGAATTAAGCTACAACAAAGACAACAAAAAATAAAAACAAAAGCACGAAAACAAAAACAAAATAACGCTTGCGCTGCCCTACACAATCAGCTGTGAGCTCAAACCTTTATATGCGACCTCATTGGGTTAAGATATTGTATCTTTCAATTGTCTTCTTGTCAAAACTTTGGTAAAATGGATAATAATTTATACCAAAATTTATTTCAACAAAGTTTAAGCCAAATTCCAATATTGTGTTTCCCAAAAGTCTGAAAGGGTTTATGCAGCTCTCAAGCGAATTTTGGAAAAAGTTAAATTTTAAATATGTTTTTGTCCTGTAGCCGCTATTGTTAATTTTTGAGCTGCTTATTAGCAATGACAGCATGCCAAAATTTCCATTAAGATTGATTTCATCTGAACTCAGATCTTCAATCGCTGTTGAATCTTCAAAAGGTATTGTTTACTTTCCAAATATCTCTGTTTTTAAAATCTATCAAAATATCAAACTGTCTTGAAGAATTTATTTCACATTTCCTAATAGTTGGCGTAATTACGATAGTTTATCCAACAAAATCGCTGTTCAAGTGGTTCTCAATATTTTTGCAAAATCGTTTAAAAGAATTTTCGACTTCGAAGAAGCAGTACTTTGCTGAAAATAATAAAAGCACTACAAAAATAAAAAACACAACTTAAATGAAAGTCGGCTTCAATATTATCTTAAATTTTTGGTCATTCTACAATCTAAACATTTTTTGAAGAATGATTGATGTCTAAAGTTCTTTCTGTATATGTATCTACATTTATTTAATGCAACAACTGTCTTTGTTGTGCTGAAACCTGAATAAAAGTCGGATTCAAAATTATTATTACTATTGACTTCTAAAGTTATTTACTGTTCTCAATGTATATCTCCATTTATTCAGTACAATAACTGTCCTGGTTTTCATATAAACACTGAATGTTTATATTAATTTACTTTTTGTCTAATCTTTTTTGAAGAATAATTGGCTACTAAAGTGCTTAACTGTTTTAAATTTATATCTGGATTTTTCAATATAAAAAGGGTCTTTTCTATCGAAAGTAGCATTTCGTATATATAAATTCTTATAATAAACGTGCATTTTAATATAAATCTAATATAGTATTAATTGATCTTAAAAACCTAAAAATACTTTTTTGAGCTTATTGTGGTATTATAGTCCAAATGCAGTTCCAATATAAGGAAAACTGTTATACGTTAAAATACGATCTATTCGAGCTTACAGAATGGTCGCGTCCAATGGTAAACATTTTATAATCGTTTTACTGAAGCAACCTGATTGTAAAATTAAAAATACCAATATCGCAAGCAACTCAGTTGAAAATTTTAAAAATAAGTTCGTTTGATTTTCCATGACATTTTGATAATTATTATTAGGTATATATATTTTCTAATTATTATGAAGACTTCAAAATAATTCCGTTATAATTGCTCCATTTGCTTTTTCATAAGTTCCTTCCCAATTTGATTTATTTTTATCTGTCATCTCGGTCAAAAAAGGGTTCAAAACATTAACCCTTTGCTGTAGCTCAAAGTAAAGTCGCCTAAGCTTCACAAATTTGCTTACAGAAATCTGGCACGAAAGCTTGTAGAGAAGGCAAGACAAAAAATAGGCAAAGCGCTTGAAAAAATAGCTACAGCAGTGCAAAAATAAAGAAGAAGCAAAGCGCTTGCAAAATGACAACAACAGAGAGAGATTGAGAGAGAGAGAGAGAGGCTGCTGCGGCTAGCAAAACAAAACAAAAGCGAAAAGTGTAACAAAAAAAAAAGTTAAAAACTAAGCCAAGTAAAGTGTGCGCTCGGCTATACAAGTAGATAAAGACGAAGGCAGCAAGGAAGGAAGCTACCGCGACTGCTGTTCCCTTTTTCCTACAACGTCATCATCATCATTATGTTTGTCATAATGATTATGCTGATGCGAGAGCAGAAGCGCTCACAAAAAGGCCTAAGTAAACACATTGCTGGCATTCATCAGTGCAGCCACCACCCAAAAGCCACCCAAACTTAAGCCAACAATGTTGACATAAAAGTGGCCGATAAAATGGCCCACAGTGTGGCACTGTTGAGTGGTGCTACAGTTATGGTATGGGTGGTTGCCACCCACAGCTGTGCACCAGCGTGTCCCACTGCTTGGACTTTGATGACGTCTTCAATGTCGTCTCTATGTAGGTAGGTGTTTTTGACGTTTTTGTTTATATGCCGCTATTTCGTAAAAGGCGCGCACACACACAGTGACAAAAAGCTTGGCTCGCTGTACGTGTTATCGCTATCGAATCAAGCCGAATAGCCGGCACACACACTCAACAACTCGCACACTTACACACTGTTACAATTACGCGCGCACTTTAGTAAACCGCCCGTACGCAACAAGCTTGTCACACACACACGCATACGAAACTTACAAACGATGTGACAGACGAAGACAATCGAAAGATACGAACGAACCGCATACAGCACACAGCTGAAATTTCACATCGAAATCGCAACCAATGTGGAATATTCGATTTTTTTATAAACGTGTCCGCGGCAGCAGCCGCCGAGAATACAACTAACTGACAACATTGTACGAAATTCAAATTCTACGTAAATGTGCGGCACTTCGTATTTGTATCTATGTGAGTATGTGTGTTTGTGTTTGAGTGCGAGTACTCGCTGCGTAATTGTGAGAGCGCAAGAGCGAATGTATCTGTGTATCTGTTGACGAGAAATAAATTTGTATCTATAGCTAGTCGCCGCAGCCGGCGAATTGAGAGCACGAGCGCTAACGAGAGCGCCCAAGTGGGAGTGGGAGAGAGCGCGCGCATAAGCAGAGAACACACACGACAGCGGCAAAAAACCAACTTTCTACTTTTGCGCGTTTTCAATGAGTTTTCGTTTTTCGCCGCATTTCGACAACCAGCTGCGTAAGGCACAAATGTTTTTCCGCTAACGAATTCGCCGTGCGACGAAATTCCAATACGACAACAACACACACAAACACGCACACACGTAACGTGTGTTTACAAAATTTCCACATACACAAAATTTTTTTCGGTACATTTCGCCGAGCTCGCCGCGCAATCAAATGCAAAGTGAAATTTTCTTCTTATTAGATATAAACACAACAGAAATTTTCCAAGCGTATTTTTTTTTTCAACTTTTCTTTTAAGGCAATTACGACGTAAATTATAAGCTACATATTTTTGTATCTTTTAAAACTCAAACTAATGCTTGACTTTGAAACAAGCTCAAAACATTATTTATCAAATGAAATCAATTTACGCGCAACTTTAATCGATTTGCAGCAAACGCAATATAAAATGCTGCTCTGCTTCTTACTTTATAACACTTGCCGACACTGGCCCACAAATACACACAAACAGGAACAACAACAATAACAGCTGTATTTGTATCTGTGTGTATGCGTGAGCGTTTCTTTCACTTCTGCTGCCGCTCCAATATGGTCGTTGTTGTTGTTGTTGCTGCTCTTATCGATTTCTCATACGCTTTTTATTATCATAAACAGCCGCCAGCACTAGCTGAGATTTTGAACCGAAGAGTGTATCTGTGTATGACAGGCGCGCGCGCTCGCTCGCTCGTTCGCACAGCGTTACTTTTCGATTTCCTCCGTTCACAAAGCGCACGGCACGACGAGAACTTTTCAAATGATTAGAGTCTGACTCTGCTTGGCCAGCCGACGTTGTGGCGCGGCTTTGCGTGTCCCCAACTCACTAACTGCGCTTGCGCTCTGAGCGGCAAATATAAGAGAGCGGCAGCACGTGCCAGCTACAGCTACCATAGGTGCAAGCGAGCGCACAGCTATTCTTGTTTCACGCCATTGCTTCTTTAACCGCCCACCCTGCGGCTGCCGTGCGGCTTGATTGGCTGTAAGTGCTCTTCGTGTTGACTCGACTATTTCACGAACGCACACGAGAGCCAACGTTGACGTTGCTTTTGGGGTGGCTGTGAGTGTTTGGCCAGCCAGCCAACCTGCCTGCCACCGCCTGGCCTCGCCTGCTCAAAAGGTAAAACTTGCTTTGATTCCCGATTCCTTTTGGTATCTGTGCGAGTATGTGTCTGTGTTTGCGTGTGTGTATCTGTGTGTGTGGGTGCCGATTTTAATTGAATACAACTGTCAAATGAGAGATTAACATTCGTATTCGTTCATCGTGTGTCGTTCATCGCCACTGACAGCAACAACTACAACAATAATAAGCGGCGGCGGCGGCCGTGGCGTATACGCATTGGCCTTGTCGCTTAAATTTAATTATAAATGAATTCTTTTGCGTTTGTATCTTTTTTTTGCGTTTTGTATCTGTTCTTACGATTATTGTATCTGTTTTGCAAATTTGTTTTGCATGCGTGCCTTGCTCAGCTCAGATTGGTACTACGTATAGTAAAGTATCTCTCCCAACTGCCAACTGGTTCATCCCGTTGCCGTTGGGCATTTTGTTCAGATATATATGAACCTGTTTGCTGTCAAAAGTATCTGCCCTTTTCGTCACTTGTCGTTGTTGTTGTGCATGTTCGTGCTTGACTGTGTTTGACATCACGTGGCATACCATTTTGATATGCAAAGTGCACTTGATTTTTTATTAATTTTTTTTTTACCATTTTTTACAGCCGCTGGTGAAAATCGAAAAACCAATTTATGCCTGTAAGCGTTACAACGCAATATCAATACAATTGAAACGGAAAATCGTTGAATATTAAACAATTTGCATGTCAAAGGGTAGCAACGTAGCGCTTAGGTGTTCCTGCATAAATTGGACGATTCTCAACACGTTTCAACAACAATTTCCTGGATGGTTAGCTTAAGATGCATGGGAAATTCTTGTCAAGTTCAAAGGCCTACAAATCCAATTCAATAAGTTGTATTTCTTTGTATTATCAGCACAAAAGATACAAAGCAGTCACATAAATAAGTATTCAAATCTGTAAGCGCACAATTAGCATTTCCTGCGCTACAATTAAATATGTACATATAAATGTGCTTTATATGTACCCAAGTTTATTTGCATCTGTACATATTTATCTTTTCCTGGTGGTCCTTAGTCAGCAAATTGACTTTTCACTTTTTCAACGAAACATATATATTTTCGCACTTCTCAAGCCTTTGTTTACCCACAATTATGTGTGAATCTCAGTACTTGGCAAACGGTCCCAGAATCTGTGTTTAACTTACTGCACCAGAGAGTACACAAACTAGTATTTGTTTGTTAAAATATGAAATCAAATAATATCGGAAGTGCGAATATATTTAAGGAATTTCGAACGATCTTTCCCATTTTATATAACGAAAGGCTTAATGAATCTTGAAAACATGTATTTAAAGTTTAAAGATCGATGTTTAACTTATAATGCGCGAACACTTTTGAGTCTGGTCAAAAGTTCTTAAGCTCGAGTATCTGATTTTTGTGTAAATAAAAAAAATAGACAAAAAGAATAAGACTAAAATTTGTACGATTACGCCATTCGTTTAAATCGATATATTTGTTTTGCGAGCTGTCAGCCCAAGAATCTATCCTAAATTCGTTTCAATCCGGTATAATGTTAAAAAATGTGTAACTTCCCTATATCGAGCTTTTCCACAACGAATTTTACCTTTTAACTATTTTTTTCCAGTACACTCCTTTTTCGTACAAGATTTATTGATTTCTTTTAAACGAATCACTTTATAAGAACCAATTTTGTGTTAAAAAGTTAAACATAGGTTTCGAATTCGAATTTATTCAAATAACTTTCAGTAACACTTTTAAATAAAATTTCATAACTAGAAAAAAGTACAACATATTTTGGGAGACTCTTAAAACTAAAACGAATAAATAATAGTGAGCGATTGATTATTCATTTTTGAGTTCCGATTTTGACTGTATAAATAACAATAGTTAATTATTCGGTCCGAGTCCCAATTCGGTTTGTAGCCGATTCAAACTGCCTTAGTTAAGATGGAATCTACGATCATAATTGTTTCATTCAGTATTATGCATGAAATTTGTAGACGGAATTGGCTCAAGTGAATAATATGGAATCTTTAACCCCAAGGTTTCAAAAGACACCTTTCATATTTTAACTTAACATTATTTTCTAGTTTAATCCTTTATCCAAAATTTTTTTTTTATTTTTCGTACAACCGAATGTTGCTAGAATATGAAAAATAAAATACATACATGATACATGATTAAACTAAGAAAATAATGTTAATTTAAAATATGAAAGGTGCTTCTTGATAGAAATAGTGTTAAAAGTCCAAATAAAAAAATTTTATAACATGCATATTTCCACTCCATCAATAACAGATTTTGTTACTTTAAAAATCATTTAAAATTTATTTGTGGGTCACTTGAACTATCGGAATTTTCCTGACTTATAAATGCAATAGTAAACCACTGTACATCTACATAACAAAACCTTTTTAATTATTTTGGAAAAAAAAAAGTATGTATTTCTTTTTAAATCGGAGAAATTAATATATATACATGTGAGCACCATGACCAAAAAACTAAAAGTTATATAAAAAATACATTCTAACTTATAAAAGAATAATATTCAAAAATTATTAAATTATAGAGTTCAAAGCTTTCCTCACAGCTACTGTAGTAAGATGGCGAGAAATCTGGCAACAAAGCTAAAAGTTCATATTTTAGGTTAAATTTGCCTATTTTTAAGAGCATCTTCATTTTATATATGTTTAACACTATTATTATATGTTCTTATCATTATTTTTTTAACAAGTGAACTTTCTTACTTCAGAAAAAATGGAAAATAGATTTTTTGATTTAATAACTTGCAAAATTTGCTAAAACTGTTTGAATTCATATTTAAAAAAGATTTGTACCAAAAGACTTGATTAATTTGCAGTATTTTCAATTTATTAATCCATTTCAAATACTACATCTATTTTATGCAACGTCCCGCCAAGCGTATTTTTGCTTAAAATTTGTTGTAATTTTTTTAACCAAGTAAGTATACATTTTTTTTTAATTTGCTTGTTCGCTTATGATTTGTCTCATTTCGTGGTACAAACGTAACGTCACGCCAAAATGGAAATGCTTAGATGCTTATAAACAGCGGTGGGCACGCCTTGGGTCTTTTTGCTCCGAGTGCTCTATCCGTTATGTCAGACGCACACGAGAATTTAAAAAAAAACAATGTGCGAGTTTTATGGCCCTACTCGAGGATGCTTAGGCGACCGTAACGAAGCTTTTTATTAATGGGCGACTGTAACGGGGCTTCTATTAGTGCTATTCTGAGCACCGAAATATAGTTACTTTGCCAACTGTAAGACCGAGTAATTTTTTTGGTAATTTAAAATTGTCATATAAACTCATATGACTTCGCTGTGTCTTTGAATGTGCTGCAAAATTTTGTTCAGTGTATCGCACAAGCAGGTCGCCGGCCACGCGAATATTTTACAATAACAAATGATGTTGTTGTAGGGCTCTTTCCGTTATTTTTCGTGCCCACCGCTGCTTATAAACAACAGCCCTACAACAACAACAAGAAAAAAAGTCCAGTTACGGTCCCACAAGCAATTCTCGAGTAGGGCCATAAAACTCGCACACTGTGTACAGTTTGTTTTTGTAAGTTTCTGCGAGTCGAGCGATGGCCCACACTGTGTGTATTTTTTTTGTAAACTCGGCGCGTAGCCGGCGATCTGCTTGTGCGTGTACACTGAACGAAATTTTGCAACATATTCAAAGGCACAGAAAAGTCATATGAGTTCATTAAACAATTTTAATTTACCAAAAAAATTACTCGGTCTTACAGTTGGCAAAGTAACTATATTTCGGTGCTCAGAATAGCACTAATAGAAGCCCCGTTACAGTCGCCCAAGCATCCTCGAGTAGGGCCATAAAACGCGTAAAATTCTCGGCTTTTTGCGTGTGCGTCTGGCTGGCGCCTCTTGCAAGACATAACGGAAAGGGCACTCGGAGCAAAAAGAGCCAAGGCGTGCCCACCGCTGCTTATAAAAAAGTAGTTGTAAAAAAGGTCGTGGCCTAATCTGGGAGCAACATTTTTTCCTTAAAAAATATAAATATATGTTGCGACAGTCCTTGCTGTTGTGGTATCCATGATCTAGGTGCTTACACGGATAGACGGACGCATCTTGTTACGTATTCTCACCAAAAAAAATACCTATGGCCAGCCACATCTGCTTTTACCTTACACAAAACTTGCAAAACTCTTCAATATCCCTTACCCATTGAATACAAGGATTAAAAATCAGTGTAGGATTGCAATAACAAAAATCTAATAAACAATTTATGCAACAAGACAATAACGCACTAGACTGTAAACTGTAACTACTAAAGCCTAATATGGAAAATATGTAAGTTTAAATCAGATAATGTAATCCAAGACTTGCAAAATTACATTTCTAACATGCATGAGTGTCACTCCATAACCATTCCCCCGAATGAAGTAGCTGAAAATGTATCCTCCGGCAAAATGAATAATTAATGTAGCA
Source organism: Chymomyza fuscimana (assembly GCA_949987675.1). Taxonomy (NCBI): domain Eukaryota; kingdom Metazoa; phylum Arthropoda; class Insecta; order Diptera; family Drosophilidae; genus Chymomyza; species Chymomyza fuscimana. The sequence goes on from OX465089.1 coordinate 71,561,935, forward strand.
ACTGGTTGTGGTTTTGTCTGTGCGGTCTACATATTGCTTTGCAGAATCAGAGTATGTCAGCCAATTGGTCTGTGTGTATGTTTGCCATGTAGGTAAACATTTTCATTTAAGCACATAGATCATGTACATAGTATATACAGTACCTATGTATCTGCAGGTTGGGTGCTGTGGTTGGCATTAATTGCATTTGGGCCAGTCTGGGGCGCACAGGAAAATTGTTTCATTAATTTTAGGGGATTAGTATACGGTTGTTTAATTTCAATTAAGTGGAGCCCATGGCCCGAACTGCCATAAACATGCATGCGCATGAGTTATTTATTAGAACTTGGCAAGTATCCCAGGCATGCATATAAAAATAAATTGCAAACAAAAACAAAATAAAACAAAAAAAAACTAATCGCCTTTGGTCCCACATAAAAAACGAAAAATTTGAAAATAATTTGGACAGGTGCGCTTATTACAGCTTTTTGCAGCAATTACTTGCTGCAGCACTCTGCCAATTAAGCAAAATGTACATAATTTCAAAGTGACATTTATCAAAAGGGCGCATAATTTATTAACAAGTGCGCACAAACAAACAAAGATATACAAACGCACACATAGATACACACAAATGAATAGCAAGCCAAAAATATGCATGATGTATAAAAATTAAGGGTATAAACTTGAAAGATTTGTGATGTGCGCACATATGTACATACATTCATATATACATACAAACCTACATACATAAATGCATATTATGCTGTGTGGATTTACAATCCTAAAAGAAAAAAAAAATAATAAAAAGCAGAAAATCTGTGAGGCGCGCATAAAATTTTTATTTGTATGTATTTTTTTTTCTCTTATATTAACCCTCAAACAAAACGCATTCGTAATGCGATGTATGCGCCAGTTTGTGTGTGTTTGCGTGTGTATCTGTGTATGGGTAGCTCTGAGCGAACGAATTTGTAATGAGTACTTGCGGTATAAAATAATGCGAGAGATACTTTTGGTGCCTGAAAGACAGCCAGCGCAGCAAAGGCAACAACAACAACAACAGCAACCCAACTCACCCGACACGCACATACAAACACACAGATACACACACACACTCACACATAAAAACATTAATAACAGCTTGCTTGTTGTTGCTTTGACTCGTTCATCGTTCCATTTACGGAGCAGCGACAGAGACAGCCAGCCAGCCAACGACAACAACGAAGGCAACGTCGATAGCACCCAGTAGTAAATTTATTGCTTGCTGGCTGTTTGACATTTGAGTTGAGAAATCTATTTTGCGGACGTGACGTGCGCGAAATAAGTAGATGGTACACCAAATTTTGTAAATAATGATATAAAAAAAATTATTTAGTATGAGTTTATGTTTGCTGTACAAACATAAAAAAAAACTTTATCATACTTTAGCATAAACGTATAGACAAATCGCATAGAAACCTAGCTTTTGGGATACTTATGTAGTTGTTGTTACTGTAATTTTCTGGCTCTATCAGAATTCGAACAACAAATTTATATATTATATTTAGAATTGATAGCTTTGAATACCAAAGGATATCAAATCTTCAAATATGAGCCGCCACTGAGTTGACAATCATCGTGTATACCTAAATAGCCGAAAAAACAAGATTTTGTGACAATTTATGTTCGTTGATAGCGTCGTCGTTTTGGGCTATGAAAAAAAATGAAATAAAAAGTCAAATGTTTCAAAATTATTTTCCTTAGCACTTTATGCCTTTCATTTAAAAAATTACTCATTTTTTGTGGAAAATCCATTTATTTTGAAAAAAAATTTCAATATATAATATGTATTAACATTGAAAAAATTTATTCATTATTAATTATGCCTTTTATTTAAAAAATTCCTAATTTTTTGTAGAAAATCCTTTTAATATGAGTTTATTTTTTAATTTGACAAAAAAAATTATTTTTGATTTTCTAAAATATCTTAAGTTTCTGAAATAACTAATACTTATAAATTTGCGAAATCTGTAAAAATCAGAGAAGTCAGAAGCGCCCTCTGAACTAGATTAATTTAAAATTAGATTTATTTCTACATTTTTAATGATACTTTCAACTTAAAAATCCGTAATTCGTTAAAAAGAAAAAAAATCGTACGTCGGTATGGCAATTACCAATAATGTGAATTTTTTCGGATTGTTTCAGAAAAAACTATTTCTATTTTGCGAAATAGTTCAGGTCTCCAAACAACAGAACACCTAATTTCGGTATATCAAGTGCGAAATAACGAATGTAACAATATATTGAGAAAGATTCCTAAAAACGTAGTAAATTATGAATATTATATTATATATAATTGTATAAAAATATAATATATGTATATGTAAAATATTCTAAATCATTAAGGCCAAAAAAAACTGAACATGTCATCAACTTATTGCAAGTTTTAATGAATAAAATGATTTTTACATGTGACAATTACTTTTTTAATTATTTATACATATATAAAATCGTAGTCAATCAAAAAGATTTTAATAGTGTCTCTCATATATTTTCGTTTTTTAACTTATCTAAATCTCTCAGCGTCTCTCAGAAGATCCAAAATTGCTTTTATAAAATTGCAATTATTTTCTAGTTATTTTAACAAATTGAATCTAGTTTTTAATATTAAATTTTATGCCGAGACGTGGCCTAGTAACAGTTGCCTCTAGTTCTTAAGTATAATATATTTAAATTAATAAATAAATAAAGAAGCGGTGGAGGAGCTAAAGGAGCCTTCTACTAAAAAAAGTACAATTAATTTGGGTGGAATTCTTTATTTTTAATTCTAAAGAAAGACATGACGTATTAATAAAAGATGTCATTCTATTGCAATGAATTACGTTAAAATTTAGTATTCTTAATTATAAAAACAAGTTATGAAATAATAATTAAAATTAAAACTATTTGCACACATCATTTCGGCACTGCAAACTTGCAATTACGAATATAGTATATGATATAATATGTTGAATGAAGAATGTAAAAATTTGCATTTCATTTGGATGGAATTCTTTATTTTGAATTGTAAAGAAAGACATTAAAAATAACGTATTAATAGAATATTTTTTGCTATTAATCTTCGATGAACTTCCTTATAAGTTAGTATTCGTAATTATAAAAACAAAAATTGATGTTAATGATGATTCTACACATAATTTCGTCATTGCAAGTTTGAAATTATGAATATATAGTATAGAATGTTTATAACAGTCTATTACAGTCTATTCTATTTTTCTGACAGAAAATGCAAAAACGTCCGAGAACTGAAGTGGAACTAAAATCGCTGCAATATTTAAACATATTACATACAAACAGTACAATTAAAGAAAATAAACAAAAAAATCTTTGAATCATACACCGAGTAATATATATGACTTAACTTAGATTTAGCCCTCTTAAGTATAAAAATCTTAAGTCATAGCCTGTAGTTTCTAAATGATTAAATTAAATTACATTTTTTTTCTATGCAGTCTCTTTGGTATTATACAGTTTAGCATTAATTCTAGTTTTTGAACTAAATATTTAATTTTATAACTTTTTAACAACAGAAATAAATAAATATCCTAATAAATAAACTTTAACATTTTTGTTACTGGCAAAGTTGAGAAGCTGACCGCAGTTTGAAATATTTTTGCATCAGATAATTTCAACTCTACTTAAAATGCTTTTGAGGGCACCAAATTTCCTAGCGGGCATTTCTTTTCATGCGCTTCATTTCGTGTCTGGCAGTTTGCGTTCGTTGTGTGTTTGTTTCAGTTTTAAACGCGCGTGGTATTGGCATTCTGTCGACGTTGGCAGCGACGTTGGCGTTTCTGACGCTGTCACCGTCACCACCGTCGCGACGCTGTCGTCGTCGTCGACGAAGTCGTCTCCGTCTCCGTCAGCTTCATTTCACATTGTGCACAAACATGGCGTTGTTTTTCAAATTTGGCCAGCCACAGATACCAATTTATGTGTGTTTGATTGTATATTTATGTACTTTGAAATTGCAGGCAGGCATGTTTTGCAGTCCCCCCTCCTACCGCCACACACACCCCCTCAATCCAGCAAAAACTGTTGCCAACGAAAAAGCCTGCCTGCAGTTTGCTGTTGGCTTTGTATTGACGTCGACTGCGACGTCGACTTTTGAATTTTATTTACATTTTGATTGGGAAACTGTTGAGGCGCATTTGACGCATTCGTGGGTGTAGTTTAAAATGTTTTGTATCTCTTTGTTGTTTTTTTTTCTTATTTTTTTGCTTTTGTTGTTTGTGCCTTTCACATTTCATTTTGTATACTCGCGCGCAGACACAACATAACAAACACAGATATACACTCACACAGATACACACCAATACATACGTGCATGTATCTTGCTGTCAATGCTTCCCGCTTTGTCCAATTATAATTTGTTTCGATTTATCACACAAGTTTATTGAGACAAGCGCAACAACAACACGTCAGTAAAACAGTTAAGATTAATTAATCTCAGCTACAAACTGTAATCGCCTAACAATCGCAACTTTATATGCATGCATTATGTATTTGTTAGTATTATATATAAATAGTCGGTCGCCTATCTAGCTGCATATCTAACTCACGGCATTCATTTTGAGGCCAAACATTGTACATTTTTGTAGCGCAATTTTTCATAATTATTACGACATTTTTGGCATACTGAGCTTAACCTGGCCGTATCCGGCCCCAAAACCGAGGCTTTTTTGTTAGCATCTCCCGTACAATACATACCAGTGGGATTTGTCACACCCGCATCCACGACTTTAGAATTATGGCACTAATTAGTTTATAAATGTTGCGACTTTTGCAAGGGGGTGAAATTCCACTTTTAAGCTCTGTCAGTGGCAAAAGATGAGGTAGAGTAACATTGTGGCAGACGACAGGCTTGTGGCACGCCGTGTTGCCAGTTTTGGACGAGTGACTTCCCTTTTCCCTTAGGATGTTGCGAAATATGCAATTTAAAAGATTAAATTGTTGTCTCTTGTTTAATATTTGACGTTGTTAAATTTTCGTAATTTAAATTGAAATTAAGTGAAAAGATTCTGTTGTGCACTCTATTCGATTATGTGTTATGATTATGCAAAAATAAAATTACTTTAAAATGTATGCAATCGATAAATGTAACTGCGTGTTATGTGTTTTTGTTTCTATGCATTAAAGCTTGTTACTATATTTCTGAAAATTCTTAATTTGAGATGTCATCGAGCATGCTTACTACATTTGTGAAAATTATTTCCATATTTCTTTGAAAAAGTTAAAAATCTGGAAAAAAGCTATTTACCAAATAAACGTTAAGTAATCAGATCCCATAAGAATCGGAAAATCGAGAGGAATGTGGAACCACCCACCCTTTAAATTATTAACCATGATCTTAAATAGAGTTATTTTCGAAACGAATGTTATCGAAAGGAATCTAATAAGACTGAACACTTAAGAATATACACTCTGCCTCCTCCAGAATATACTATAAAAACTAGACACTAAATTTCTTGATGCCCATAAGCTAGTATTTTTTGAATCATAGTATTTCTTAAAAATTTAATTCACGAGTATTGGACTTTGGTGCCGATAAATAATTTGAAATGCATCCTTTTTCGAGCTGATCTGACAAATGTCATATTTCAACGTTGCTAAAAGCCTCAGCTCGATATGTCCAAGTTGGTCGGATATGGATATGATCGAGCTGCAAATATGTCTGGTCATTTAAGTAGTGTAAAATTGCCCAAATGCAAGATTTATTCGATGTGTTTGAACCTAGATTTGTCTAATGCTATGATAGTTTCTTTGATTCGAAATTTCTTCAGATCGCAAGTTATTTATGTAGAACAATTTGAACGCAAAAACTTGCTTTCAATGGAATCAGTGATGCAAGATTTATAGAAAGAATGAAAGCATCATTACATTTGTTGAACTTTTAAAGTGCATTATCGGCTTAAGGAGAAAAAGATTCTGGCAAGGATTTAGTCTGAGGGGGGTTTTTTACTTGGAAGTGTATATATATCAGAACAACAGATAACAGCTATTATAGGGTGGGCCATCTGTTGGTTTGTTTCTTAATTGCAATTTATTCGTATATTTCCAATAAAATTGGGGAAATGTATTTACCGCGGCTGACTGATACGGGTAGTAAAACGTGACCAATGGCTGCGATTTCTAGAACTTGCGAATTGTTGCTAGATTATTGAAATACACTTTGCCTTTCAAAAAAATAGTCCAACGGGGTTAAATCGCATCATCTAGCCAGCCAATTGCTGTCGGTGTTACGCGAAATAATCCTCTCGTCGAACTTGCCGCGCAATAATGCGATTATGTCACGAGTCGTATGGCATATAGCCCCATTTTGGGCTACAAAAAGTTGGTTATCATAGCTTTGTAGCGATCGGAGTTGACGGTAACCGCCTGGCCAGGCTCATTTTCAAAGAAGTACGGCCCAATGATGTCGCTTACCCATAATCCGCACCAAACAGTGATTTTTTGTGGATGAAGTGGTTTCTCGTTATACTCCCTTGGTTTTTCAGCTCCATCGACGAAGATAATAGTCCGTGTTGCGTCATTTGAATCTTGTAAGCTTGAAAATGCAGATCCGCATACAAAATGCGACACAAAGTGGTCCTAGCAAGGTGAAATTCTTGGGAACGATGGCGCGTCGATGTTCCTGGCGATTCGTCGACACTGCCCTCAACTGCAGCAATATTATCGCTTGTATGAATGGGACGAGCATGTAAATATGATGTAGTGCCGGCCACTGAACCAGTAGATTCGAAACGGTCAGTAATTTTCTTGATTCCGGGCTCGGAAGGCCGATTAAACTGGTCTAAAAATGTGCGCAAGGCATGAAATGCTTTTTTCACAGAACAACCATTTTGTTGCGTTGTGATGTTGTTAAGCAATCCATGACTAAACTTGACTAATTTTGAACTTGACATATGTATGTTGAAGAGCATCCAGTTTGGACGGGAACTATCCGAATTATGAGTATTTAACTACCAAACCAACAGATAGCCCACCCTGTAAAATAAAAAATGTGGTACAGTCGAGGCGATGCCCGACAGTGGAATACCCTGTACCTTTTGTGTCGAAAAAATTTTTCCTGCATGTTCCTTCTAAGAACTTTCCAATTGGAATTAATTTTTTTTTGGTGAAATTCGATATTTATACCTGTAAGTTCCCTAAATTTTTACCGATTTGGATGAAACTCGAATGTTACATCAAAGAAGTTATTTAAAGTATATGAGGTAAATTTCAAGTTGGTATGTTGAGGGGTGTCGGGAGAAAACACGGTAAATCGATTGCGGGGGGTGGGAGGACCGCATCGATAAAATTTGGATGTGGATTTTTTTTAGAGCCACATGAAAAAGCTTACCAAAAATTGTGATTGTCACTTGTAACCATATTTTGACTAAAACTTTCGCTGTATTTGGTTGATTTTGTTCATTTTTGACACACAGATGCATGTAGCCACAACGCATCGCTCTGTTAAATTTCAGATAATAATATTTAACGGTGTGGCTAAAAACCGCGAAACTTTACTGTGGGCGAACGGGGGAAGATATTGACATGATTCAACAAACTTAATCTTCTGAGGAAATATGCGCACCTGCTGGTTTCGTGTCTCTAGCTCTTATAGTCTCCGAGATCTAGGTGTTCATACAGACGGACGGACGGACAGACGGACAGACGGACATGGCTCAATCGCTACCCGAGGTTATGATAAGCATTTTGGTATAAAGGACTTGGGGTCTGCCACGCCTCCTTCTGTCCGTTACATACATTGCACAAATCTAGTATACCCTTTGTACCTATAGGTACAGGGTATAAAAACTTTGAGCTTCAATTTCGGGAGGGAACTTCAATGCAACGATAATGTGCATCTTTTGGTAACATTTTCTATAGCTCTTATACTTAGTATATTTTTAAATTTTTTGTTGAAATTTCTACAAGTCTCAAAATGGCTTAAATTTTTGTCATTGTTAATATTCGCCAAGGCCAAATAATTAAAGTCTTGTTTTGTGTAATAAGAAATATAAAAATATATTTATGCTAGTTTCGCATTACGATTCTGATTTTTCGAAATAATTGCACTATCCAAAAAACAATCTCAGCATATCAAGTTTTTTTTTTTTTTTCGAGACATATTTTTTTTAGCAATCAACCGATACATATAATGTTATGATCCAATATTGAGAATCATATCAAAAGTAAAATCTGTACACTTATACATATAAGAGTAACTAAATATAAGTAAAAGCTACATTTGTATTTTACGAATTAAAGTTTCCAATTGCTTGCTGTTAATATTGTAGTTGAGATCTTGAGAGTTAATACTTGTTATACCCTGTACCTATAGGTACAAAGGGTATACTAGGTTTGTGCAATGTATGTAACGGACAGAAGGAGGCGTGGCAGACCCCAAGTCCTTTATACCAAAATGCTTATCATAACCTCGGGTAGCGATTGAGCCATGTCCGTCCGTCCGTCCGTCCGTCCGTCCGTCCGTCCGTCCGTCCGTCCGTCCGTCCGTCCGTCCGTCCGTCCGTATGAACGCCTAGATCTCAGAGACTATAAGAGCTAGAGACACGAAACTTTACCAGCTGGTGCGCATATTTCCTAAGCAGATGAAGTTTGTTGAATCATGTCAATATCTTCCCCCGTTCCCCCGCAGTAGAGTTTCTCGGTTTTTAGCCACACCGTTAAGTATTTTCACCTGAAATAAAACAGAGCGATGCGTTGTAGCTACATGCATCTATGTGTAAAAAATGAACAAAATCGGACAAATACAACAGAAGTTATAGTCAAAAATGTGCAAATTTCACCTCCCCTTGCCTATAAACTGCGTCAATATTTGACTCTACGCAATTATGGCTACAAGTGACCTAGAATCACAATTTTTGATAAGCTCATTCATGTCGCTCTAATGAACAAACCCACATCCAAATTTTATCAATGCGGACCCCCCACCCCCCGCAATCGATTTACCGTGTTTTCTCCCACACCCCTCAACATATCAACTTGAAACTTACCCAATATAATTAAAATAGCTTCTTTGACGTAACTTTCGATTTTCATCAAAATCGGTACAAATTTACGGAACTTATAGGCATAAATATCGTTTTGCACCAAAAAAAAAATAAATTCCAATTGGAAAGTTCTTAGATGGAATATGCAGGAAAAATTTTTTTGACACAAAAGGTACAGGGTATTCCACTGTCGGGCACCGCCTCGACTGTACCACATTTTTTTTTGTTGGACCACTCCTAAAATTTATATTTTTGTCTAATTTGCAAAGCAACTTTGACTTTCACTTTTGGTACAGGTTGACTAGATACTAAATATTTGTTTAAACTTATGGGATGGTCAATTGAAATCATTTTATTGTTATTCTTTTAGGCAAGGCTTTTTATATAATACTAATCTCTTTTTTGAAATCAGCTTTTTTTTTCGTTTTGAGCCGTCATACTAGAGAATAATAACAACTAGGTTCAATTTCTCGTACACATCCAATAAGATTAATCAAGAACATTCATTGTTTAGATTAATTATTTAAGCTCAAGAATATTTTGTCGGCTGCTAACTGAGATTCAGTTTTAAAGTTTTTTATAAATACACTGTATTCTAAGGAAAAGAAACATAATGATTGTGCAAATGTGTATAACGTAGAGACGTCGGAGATACCGAGTCTATGTACATTCAAAACAAATTTTTTTAAGTGTTCCGTTAATGAAATATTTACACCATGTACCTATAGGTAGGTTCAAAGGACTAGATTTGTGGAATTTATGTAACGAACAGAAGGAGGCCCCAAGTCCTTTAAAATGCTTATCATAACCTCGGGTAGCGATTGAGCCATGTCCGTCCGTCCGTCTGTCCGTCTGTCTCATGTGCTCATGAGCTCAGAGTGCAAAGAGAGTAAGGGAGAGAACTCGCGAAATTGTTTTTGTAATTTGCATTGGCATTGAGTGATATACTGTTTGGGTCGTGCATGTACACGCGTATTGCTGCCTATGCCTAAGAGCCATTACAAAAACAAAAAGAGCCAGATAGTGCCGATACCAGTTGGGGCCGATCCAGAAATAGGTTTTGCATGAAATCCTAAGTAGCACAGAGCTGCAACGAGTATCTTTGTTTATATGCACACTAGAAAATTTACTTGAATTTTGTATGAAACTGTTTTTTGAGCCAGCAGCCTAAATATATTTGTTTTGAACAGGCTTTAAACAATCATGCCTGTTGCGGTATGCGGTCATACTCAAGTACGGTTTATGTTCATACTCATTCGAAACCCCTGAGCAAATTGATGGGCTGGCTGTCCGGATACCAAGGACTCGAGTGATTCATACATTTCGGATCCGATATTCCAGGACTCCCAAGACCTTTCACTCGGATACGCCCTTGTTTGTCAGTCATTCCGCATTAGGCGCAGGTTAAAAAATATCTCGGAATTAATGAGAAACAGACATGGATATATAGAATATGGTCTTGACGGTTATTACGCTGGCCTGTAGTGCTTTTGAGTGAGACTATCTTAATTCAAGGGTATGTACTCAAAACTAAATCCTTTTGATTTTATGAACCCGAACTAGTTTCGACCATTGTTATTTTTGCAATAGGACCATATGGACTGCCACGCCTTCTTATATGCGTTACTAATATCATGGAATGCTGAATAAACGCTGCAGGGTTATTAATCTAACATTAAAAAAAACATTTGAAATCATTTTTGTTGTTTTACGGAAACCCTTCAGAGCTCTTTTTGTTTCCTATTATGAAAAGGGACATAAAGCTAGCAATTTATGTTGTTTTTGGCGAAACATATATTGGCTTTGACGTAAGCATTGCAATCTAACGTAACAGGCTTTGGTCAGCTTGGGCTGATTGTGCCCCAATTTCCTTTATCTCTACGGGGGGCCTTTTGCTTAGGGTGATTGAGTGTTTGCAATATTGCGATAGTTAACTTTGTCAGCACAGGACAGGACGTTTTTTTCAGGATTAATTAGAATTAGAAAAGAAAATTAACCATTTAAAAATAGTATCGATTAGCATCGATATTTAAAGTGAAGACTGTTCTTCTTCAACACATTTCCAAAAGCATCATAAGCCGCACAGTTCAACTAGCTTGCTTCAAGTTGACGTAGATTGGATTAGACGTTAGTGTTCCAATACAACAAAACGCGCTTTGTCCAGCTTTGTTATTTAAGCTTGACAGTATCCCAATGGAACATAGAAGGGACCAATAGAACTTGAGTATTGATTTAGCATTCAATGAAACGGCTCGTTGTCTTCTATGGATCCACTTGGGTCAATAAATCAAACGCAACTGTTTGAAATAAATACGAATTGAAACTTGTGCGGCTTATTTTTGTTACGGATAGAGTGGTGGTAATTACAGAGTAGGACTTATGGGAGAATGTGTTTTACTTTAGTTAAGTAGATTAAATTGGACACAGGGATTCTTAATAAAAGTAGCTCGGCAGTGTTTTTAGATATGTTACGCATTTAAGGAGCCATTAGAGAAAATATTCTTGAGAGTTAGAGACTCATAAAACTCTTCGCTCAACCTTCAATAAAATTATAAATTAGTCTCTTAATGAAGATACTATTGTTTATTCCCTTGGTCACCTTGGTCCCCTTGGTTAGCGCTTGAGCCATGGCCGCCCGTTTAAGAACCTATATCTCAGAGACCCGTATGTAGGTGAGTTTTGTCGCTCATGTTTTTATTTTGCCCTTCATTACCTCGTAGAAGTATTTCACCGCTTACACGCATAATACAAGTAGCCAGGTGTAAAATTGGCACCCTAGGATCGGTGTGCTGAAAATAGCTGAAAGCCAACTGAAATCTTCATAAGATATATTATATATGATTTAAGTGCACAAACTGCAGCAATTTCCAGGCCCTTTTAGTGCAAAGTAAGGCCAAAATTTTGTGAGATATTCTGAATTTTTTCAATATTCGAAAAATATATTTTTCAAATCTTCAGAAAAGTTCGCACGGTCGACCGTCCTTAATACACTACTTAGCTAGAGCCACCAAATTTGGTAATTAGACTCATGTGAGTCGAATTAACAACAAAGCATTGATTTTTCACAATAAATCTCCCTCTTAACCTAACCCAGTAAGCGGTATCCCTTAAATACTCATCCGAAATTCGCCGCAAATAATTACGTTTTGTTGGCTAGTTGCGCTCCACTCCGACTGATTCGTATTTTTTTCTAAAAGATATTATTTGTCTGCCATTACGAATTAGCAAAGTTAAGAAAAGTTTAGAGCTTTTTTTGTTTGACGAACGAAAACTGTAAGGGGCGGGTCCAAAGCCGGTGCAACACTGTTAGACAAAATCACATCAAAAGGAATTGAGGCAGCAAAAGCTCTTTACGTGTCCAGCGATGTGTACACTGTCTGGTTGGTAAATATTCCGCTCCACTAAAAATGTCCTTAATGACTTCTGCAGAAGTTGCAGTGGCGAGGAGCTGCAGAGACTGTCCATCTCCTATCATATTTTTGCGCCACACTAAATCAGAGTACAGTTTTGCACCTTTGCAAATTCTTTTGAAATCCACAACTGATCCATAACTATCCGACTTTTTGCTGAATGGGCTTGACAGTAACTACTAAGGATAGGACTACTAAAAAATCTTGCAATCAAAGTGGTCGCGTTAAGCCGATTCCGAACTTGATCCAAGCTGGCTTTTCTGGAAATACACGGCAGTGTAAGTAAAGTTTTCAGAAAAAAAGGCAGTAAAAATAAAGAGAGAAATGCCTTATTTAAAAAAAAAAGTTCCATTTGAAGATAAACTATTGAGTTTAGATCTGGATCTCTTTAAAGATTGGTTTAGAGGGGCCAAAGATTGAATTATGGAGAAGATAAACTAACTAAGGAATCTTAAGTCAATTATCTTATGGATAAACTTATGCAATAGCCTTACCTCGATTCTTACTCATGAAAGTTGAGCTTTTTCTAAACCAGTGCCGCATTTAGTCATATAAGGGCCCATAGGCAAAGCTACTCTGGGGCGCTCAAATCTAGCATAAGGAAGAACAATTTTTTTTCACTGAAAAATTAGTTAAAAGTTATTTCAATTCAATTCACTAAATCTTAGGCATTATGAAATATATGTGAAGTTTAATGTTCTTAAAATAAAGAGTTCAGGCTAAATTAATTACCTTTTCTACTGAGTTATTTAAAAATACAATAATTAAAAGAAAATAATAAATATCAAAATTTTTAAATTTTCAGCATTTTTATAGATTTTTCTAGCAAAAAGTTTCGAAAATAATAGGTATTACCCAATGGAGTTTAACTTTGTTGTTATTATACCATGTACATTATGGTACAATCTGTAGGTAACATACAGAAGGAGTTATCGGAGACCGCCCAAAGTTACCTAAAGTGTTATCAGGGTAACTAGGAAAGTCGATATACCCATGTTCATCTGTCTGTCTGTCATTCAGTCCGTCTGTCCGTCCGTATGAAGGTCTAGATCTCAGAGATGGTAAGAGCTAGAGCAACCAAACTTTCAGATTAGATCCCTTATTATTCCATAGGAGACAGGTTTATTTTATTTTTTTGATATCGGGGTTACATTATATAGGTGTGTTTCAGAGGACCTCGAAAAAAAACCAAAAGTTTTAGAAGTCTAATTTTTTTGTTTACGGCATTCGGAAGTTTCTTAAAGTTCCCAAGCTCTGTACCAAATTTGACCAAAATCGCTTGACTATATCATATACCCCTATAGGACCTATCAGTCAAAAAAACGATTTTGTCCAAAATCCATTGTGTTTCGTTTGCTTATAAAGATATCGTAACCAAATTTGCCAATCAAATGTCTTTTGAAGTTCCACCAAGCCCCAGTAAAAGCTTTTCCGCAGGCACTATTTTCACCATGACGAAATACTTAGAGAGCTGCATTTCCTGTTTAAGCTAAGGCTCAATATGTTCAAAATAGTATTTGCTGAAATTTACACTATCCCCCTATTTTTGCTTCAGACATTGTCCGTTCATACTCTTCTTATATTTTATTCGCCTTGGCATGTGAAGCTTCCAAATTCGCCATTAGAATTGTAAAAATTAAACTTTTTCTTACAGAAAAAATCTTAAGTGTATAGAAGAACAAATTGATTTATTTTTCTTAGCAGCATGTTGGGTCCCTAAGCGGTTAAGGGCCCCTGGACAATGCGGGCCCCTAAAATGAACGGGCCCATAGGCAGTTGCCTTTTTAGTCCGGCCCTGGCTACACTGAGTGAATTGTTCGTATAAAACATGAGTTCGTAGGTTCTTCGAGACATCATGTTTTTTAAAAATTTTCGAATAGGCAGTCTTTAAAAAAAATTGAGTTAGCCTAAGGTTGTGTTAAATAATATAAGTATTTAATAACCTCAATTTACAAAATTTAAAAGTAGAAAATCGTGCATTTCCGAAAAATTCTTGTGATTGATTTTTTGTGAAATATCTTTTAAAGCCATATTATCGATAAATCAGCAGATCAGCTCCTATATTTCCGGGTAAGATATTTGGGAAAGTATAAACAATTTTTTAAACTGATAAATTTAACCGTAACTTTAATCCGGTTTTAACAAAATTAATCGGGCAGATGAAAAAAATATTAAATAAATATATTCAAAATTACGTCATATGATAGATGAAATAGATATGAGAGATACTCCTACTACTTATATTCTTGACTCCTAAGCGGAGCATATCATATGAGAGATGGCGAATTAAATATAGAAAGATGGAAATCAAAATTCTAATCAATTTGTTCATATCTTAATTTAATTTTAAAACTTCAAATATCTCAAAGTGTGCTTTCTACCTCAGTTTGAATACATTATACAATTTATTGTTTTTGGAGAATTTATCAGTAAGGAACTTATTTCTCTATAAGGTATTTAAGTTTCGGTGTTCTACACATAATTTCCAATGTAATAACGTTCTAATTTTTATTACAAATAGTGTTTAATAATATATTTTACGCCGTAATTGAAAAGGAGGGTAAGCCGGGCAGTAAAGGTTGCGTGGGCGACACGAAGTAGATGAGGTAGACATGGGGGGTCCCAAACCAAAGTGTCTTGCTTTGTTCAGCGCCGCCGTCTTAAGCCTCACGGTGTCCCAACTTATTTTGGTTCTTTCCTGGTACCTAGTTTACTTAAACGCGGTGCTGTCCGGTTAGTACTTAGCCCGAAGCTTGCGTGCCAAGTTAAAGTTAAAAGCACTTTGTGCGTCAAAAATATGCATAGTACATATAAATTTAGGGAATGGGTGTTTAGGTATAGAATTACTGTTCTTGCTTTTATGTCTTTAAATTTGCGGCAACATTTTGCAATGGTACTGAGCGTCTTGAAGGCTCTCTTAAAGGCATTAAATATTTCATAATAATTGTATATAAGCTGCTTTATGCACATACAAAATAAAACCCAAATCGAATTTAGGCTTTTGACTTTTGAACTTGAATATAAAATTGAACTTTTATCTGTAAATGCGCTAAATCCGCATTCAATTTGCAGATGGCAACCTTTTTTTATACCCTGTAGCCTGCGGGAAAAGGGTGTTATAGGATTTTGCTGTGTTTCTTTTAAAGGAGGCTGAAGGAGGCGTGGCAGAACAATATTGTTCACCTAAGCATAACCTCGGGTTTCGATTGAGTCACGTCCGTCTGTTTGTCGGTTAGTATGAACTTCAAGGCGATAAGAGCTAGGGGCATTGAATTTTACCAAAATATGCTCAGGAGCCGTGCTGACATCAAGCTGGGACGTCGTTCTGACGAATATTGGTACAGAATAGTACAAAATTTTTAAGACCAGATGAAAATTATGATATGTCAATTAGAAAACAATTTTAAAATTTCAAAAATCCTCTACAAACTGTAACCATTTCCCATTTTCTGAGATTAAAATATCTGTAGCTTCACGGCATAACCAGTTAAACCCATTTTCCCATATTGCGAGAAACTGCCTTTAAATGAGGAAAAATTTTTGAGGGAGAGAATTATTTAAGGCATAAAAGGTTCTAAAACAAGATGAAAACTTAAGCCCTTCCCTATAAACTGAATTTTTTCACTTTTCTTTATTAACATATCTGTTGCTTCCCGGTATAGTCCGTCAAGTTAATTTTTTCACTTTTTGAGAAATTGCGTTTGAAGGAATGATCATTACTGGTTGGGACAATGGAAGATTATCTACGAAAAACGAATAAATTTCCAATGGTATGTATGATAGAGGAGCTTGGGTAGCTAATTAATTTGGCCAAGAAGAAATACGAATGGACTTAACTGTTTTGCCGGAAAGCCACAGATAAAAGCTAGATTCATCAAATTGGCATCCTAATAAAAAACTTTTACTACTATGTACTACCTGACTTTTTCTTAAAACATGCAACTATTCGTAATCCTTAATATACATAGTAATATGAAATTTGACGACTTTTTTGGTAGGGTATCTCGCTGTCGTGCACCGCACCGAATGATTCATGTTTTTTTTTTATTTGTTATTGCTGGTTAATGCTATAAGCAAACCTAATGGCTTTGTAAGCTATATACATTATAAATATATATAAGTTCATATATACTATAGCTACATAAGCATTTATTTAGTATGCTGTTTACACGTCAAACCGTTGCACTGCGTTGCTGTAACGCTTTGATCCACAGCCGGATTTCCTCTACGTGTTCCTTCCTCTTTTGGATGCTTACTTTGTACAGCTTGAAATTGGCGTGAACATAAAAAAGTTGCACGACTTAACTGAACTTTGCTGTTTGTTGCCAAGTTGCCGCAAGTTTTTTGGGGGCAAGTTCCAAGTTGTCTGTCGCTGTGAAACTTTTTGCAGTTGTTGCTAATGCGTCTCTGCGCATTACATAGAGCCAACATGGCGAAAACTGACGGCTGTCAGAGAGAAGGTGTTTAAAGTTATGTGCAGCTCGTATCTATGTATCTTATGACTACCGTTGCTGTCAAAATGCGGCTTTAATCAAGTAATTTATTATCGGCATACAAATTTAATTGAAACTAAAATATGTATTTTTGATTAATTATGAGGCAAGAAAGCAGCAAAGCGGCTAGAGAACCTTTTGTTTCTACGGCCCCGGCAGCAGCACGCTTTCAAGGCTGGCTCGGGCTTGGCGTCAAGCTGTGCGCTGCTGCAGCGCAGCTGGCGTCAGCGTCGCCTTTAGCTCATTGCCCAACCTTTAAGTCACCCCCCCTCTCAGCGTTGACTTGGCAGTGCCAATGCCGCTTGTCATACGAGAACAAGTCCAAGCGTACCACCACATATATATTTACACATAGATACATAAGTGCTTATGTATAAATACATCCCAATTCATGATGTGCTATAAAAGCCTTATATACTCTACGCTCTGCTTTATGCCCTTCTTTCGCACCACACACGCTCTAGCACACACAGTTTTGTCAATTTTCCTTTGCTGTACATGTTCGTATTGCTGCCGTACAGCAAATGCATGTGTGTGTATCTATGCGTGTGTGTGTGCCTCTGCCACCTTTTGTGAGCTCTCTATGCGACCCTCACGTATATTTCGGTTTTTGCTTTTGTTGGTTTCGTATTTCTCTTCTCCTTGCTTTGTTTACAATTTTCGTATGGTGGCCCACGCTTTGGCTTGGCTTGGCTTAACTAACTCGCCTGTGTTTGTGTGTATGCGTGCAAATGTATCTGTAGCTGTGCGTGTATGTTTATATGGTTCGCATATGGCTTCGCTCTGCTGTCGTCAGTTATTTTCAATTCTTCCATTACACGCTGCTTTGGCCTCTTAGTTGCTTGCAACCAGTTTGAACATTCGTATGCCCGTTTCGTTCGTTTGTTCGTTACGCGCACATATCTGTATCTGTATCTTGTATCTCGCAACCAGCCCTGTCGCTCAACCTATGATTTCTACAGTATTTTTACTATCTACCGCTGCTGCTTCGGCTACTACCCCCAAGCGCCTCTACCCTGTGTTCCACACAGTAACTGTGTTTGCATGCACATTGGGCAAGCAATGCATATACAAAGCGAAACCATAAACGAAATAGCGTGATAAATGAGCACAAAGCAAAAGTGAGGAAACTCATTATTATGCTCTGAGCAGCAAACGCAGCAAGGCAACAATAACAACAACAGCCAGCAGCAGCACTCGCAGCTCTGTTTGGAACGTGTAGATAAAGCAAAGGCATGAAAAACATGAGCAGGGTTGTCGAACTGTCTGTGGGTCTTGTATATTTTTTTCATATTAAAATTGATTTCGTAAGAATTGTTTAAAGTATCAAATTTAATATGAAAAACCGGTGTAATTCATTTTTTAAATGCTAAGTTTTTGAGTAGATGCCAAACTTAAACTTGTTTGTTTCTTTTTTATCTTGTTTCTACATGCAAAGTTTGAAAGATTTAGATATGTACACGTGCATCGATCATTTTCAATCAGTTCTGACTTTTTGAAGTTTACGCACTATTTTATATCACGGATATTATAGTTTAATAATAGCGTCTACTAAAAAAATGGACACTTATTTTTAAAAAAATTACAAATTATTAAAAATTGGAAATTTTCCTATTGAAAAAAGTACTTCAGCTTAGAAACTGGAAACTTATTTAAATCAAACGCTGGCGTTAAAAACAATTAAAATTGGAAATTTGCCAATTGAAAATTTGCTGATATAAAAGTTGTTGACTTTGGAATGTCATAAACAAAAAATAATACCACTCGGACACTTAAAGTTAACAATTGCTTTATTTAATTTAAGTAAACAAAATGCATAAGACTTACTATTATAATTGTGTTGATACAGTACAACTATTAAAATTCTCTATGTTTACTTTTTTGACGTTTTTTCCGACACAATGTGGCTAAAAAAATATCACGAAACATTGAAGTGTTGACAGTGCCGCAGAAGACTTATTCCGCAACACTGACTCCTTAACCCAACAGCTAGAATCCAGAAAAGTTTCTGGGTTGAGGAAAAGTTGAATAGGATATGAAAATTATACATGTGCATTTTGTTTTTGCCAAAGTCCTCAACTGTTCAGCTCCTCAACTAAACAGCAAGCTTGAACACCCCAATTAAATGATATTTAGGTAGTAGGTTAGCTTTTTTTAGTATCAAAATTTCAGAGTTCTTGATTTTTTCGTACAGCCTTATAAGATATTTTTATAGCTATATTTTTTACCATTACAGATACACAAGTTAAATGCACTCAGGTCTAATATTGTAGTAAAATGCATAAGGTCATTGTTTGGTCATTTCATGAGTCCTGAATTCTGATAAGATCAATAATGTTAACTTTATAAGAATGTGTTAAAATCTCTTTATGTTAAACTCTCTCATGCTCGTTTGCAGGCGGCATAATTAAAATCATGTTATTACTCTCAATTTACCTATCATCAAGCCAAGACTTTGTCCGCTCCACGAACAAGTTGTTGTGTGCAATACTTGTACTAATATTCACCGCGAACTTAAATATTTATATTTAAATAAAGCTTGTTAACTAAACCTTAAACGGTTTGTAGTTGTAATTGTAAATTCCGCGTAATTGTAAAATACGCGAACAGTGATGTATATGAATATATCTACATTCGGTTATTAATAATGTAATGTTATGTGTTATTTTATTCTAAACTGGATTTCCCTTACATTTAGCGGTGTAATTGCAAAAATGTGGGATTGTAGCCTCAAAATTGATTGGCCTCTCCCTATTTAGAAATAAAAGAATAAAACAGAACCGCAGTAGGCCAGAATATTTTCTTGGCATACTTCAAACAAAATTGCCAAGCAAGTCCGCCACAGACCCACAGGTATACAAATAACTTAGTTTCACTTTTAAAAGCTATGATTAGTGAATAATTTCGCCAAAATATCTTTACTTAAATAGACTTCATTTATTTATTTATAAACTAAGAATTTGAGTGCGAACTGTTTTGAAAATTTCGCTTTGACACTTCTCTTTTCCTTTTTACTAGATACATATTTTCTGTCGTTCCCTTAAACATTATTTTACGCAAGCATTTGGCACGCTGGCAACCCTAGAGTTAGTCGGCCACAACAGCTTAAGCACATACACACAACTGCAGCATTTTACACGCAGTGACGCACACTTTGACACTTTGCCGCACACAGATACGCTGGCACACAACATCTGCCTCTGCTTCGTTTGCGCCGTCGTGTTGTTTGCGTTGTTTTTGGCTTTGCTTTTGCTGCTGTTGCTGCTGTCGTTGATGATGATGACGCTGCTGCTGCTGATGACGCTTGTGACGTCACTAAAGCGTTTATGCAGTCTTCGTATTGGAAAATCTACTACCACCAATGCAAAGTATCTGTGTGACGAACATTCTAGCCTCGGCATGCGCAACGACGACTACGACGATGAATTCGAGGCGCTCGTCGGTCTTTCGGTCGTTCGGTCGGTCATTGCTTGTGGGATTTGTGGAAGCCCGCAGATGTGAGGAGCAGGCATGCTGCTGCATGAGCGAAAGAGAGAGGTGGAAAGAGAGCTGGCGGCGGCGACAGAGGCACACACAAATTAAACTTAAATGCCCGTTCACTTGGCCGACTGCTACCGGAGTTTACTGATGATTGCAGATGCTGCTGCTGCTGCTGCTGCTTGCCGCAAAACTTGAATGTTGTTGCAAGCAGATCAACAACTTGCAACAACAAAAACAAGCAACAGCTAGCCAGCCACGAATTGGCGTCAGCATCGTCGACATCGTCGGCGTCGTCGTCGTCATCAGCATCGGCGCACGTTATTAGTTTCTCTCTTGCAGTTGTCGTTTTTGTTGCTTTATAGCATTTATTGCTTCGTGGGGCCCCAATTAAGCTGTTAAAACCAGTTGAGTCAATCTATCCACAGAATTAAAGCCAATCAATAATTTACGAGAGACATTTATGGACAGCAAGACATCTACTAGGTGCAGATACATACTACATATGCCGACAGTCTCAATGACAGGATGAGCTCAATCAGGCACATGTTGCACATGTCTTAAAATGGCGCGCGCCAAAGAGTTTTCAAGATTACAGTACGTAGTTACATTAGATACAAATGTATGGTTATGTTTGTATCTATGGTAAGACATTCACAAAAATTTACTAGACATTTCCTAAATTTACATGTACATACTAATTCGGACATTTTTGCGATTTTAAACTTTAATATCGCTTAGGTAGCTTTATTGAGTATTCTGAGATATGCTTTCCAGCGGTTTTCTTTAGGATATAATAAAAATCTTCTGTTAAACTCTCAGATAAAGCTCAACATTTTGCTCTTAATTTACATTAAGTAAGAATTTTTTAAGCTAAAAAAATTTAACTTACTTAAAGGCTCCCACAAGGATCACATACCAGAAGACATTGTTTGGTTTTCTTGGAATTTTTTTCCTTTGTTTCCACCTACAATAAACTTTCAAATCGCTTGCGTTTGCTTTTATACGTTCAGGGATGTTCATGAAGATCAAGTCTTCTGCTCAATTCCTTAAAATTTTATAAAATCCGTAACTAAAATTATAGCAAAAATAAACTTGAAAAAGTTTATTTATTGAGGTTAATATCAATAAAAAATATATTTTTAAGTGATTAATTTTGATTAATTGATTTGAACAATTAAGGGAAATTAAGTTTCACTTCATTTTAGTGAAAGTGAGAACTGGAACAGAGCTGTATATTTTACTATACACAGTGTCGAATTGAGCTATGTGATAATAATGATGTTCAAGAATGGCTTTCAACTAACTTAAAATCAATTTTAAAGGCTGAACAGAAAAGCTTAACATTTTTTGGTAGGGTTCGGCTTGCCATCTCAAATATATATAGGAACCTTCAACTCAAATTTTGGCTCGAAGCTAGGATTATCGGACAATTTTTCGCAATATAGCGACAAAATTCCGCCTTAAATTTACTATTTATTATTATCTGATAAAAATCTTAACTGCTTTACCATGAATATTTTACTAACAAAAAAGATACAAGAGGATATTCAATATTAAAACAAAACTTTAAATTTTGAATAGATTTTTTTTGCAAAACTGTGAGTCGAAGCTTTTTGGAAAAAGTTTGAATGTTAAGGGCTCAGCTTGTAAGATATCCGGTTTGTTGTTAGGTCTTTTATAAAGAATCTTCAATCTTCAATCTGTTTCGTTCAAATCTGGTTATCTGTAGCTAAAATCAAAACAATTCATCATGGAAATAATTTTTAACATCAAATCCGAAATTTATTTTTATTTATAAAATTAATCAATCTTTTTGTAAAAAACATTTTATTTGTAAAAACATTTATCTTTTTGTTTATCAATAAACTAATGGATACTTAATAGGGTAATCCTATTGCAATGAATTATTATAATATTATAATGTTATTGTTGTTTTATTTTTTACGAAAAAAATATTATATTAAAATTAATATGCTTCATGGAGCAAAATTTGCGGTTTTCCGCTTACGGGTTCCGGTAACTTTTCAAAGCTGACAAATGAATTTTTTAATTTTTATCTACTTTGTATTCCACTTAGCTTTGGCATCCCATATAGCATCCATAATTTTCATTCATGACTCACAGAAAATAGAAGCTTCAGTTCTTCACTAGAATAGGTGCCTTTAGACAATGAGTGAATTTTTCGAAGTGAAACCTATTTATCAGATACTTTTTAGCATACGTAAAGCTATATAAAATAAAAAATCACACTCAATTTATAATTGATTACATATTACTTAAAAAACCCACTCTTATCATAACGAATGGGGAATTTGATAGAAGAAAATATTTCTACAACTTTTTATTATGATTTTGTATACAAGAAAACAGCAAAATTCTTCTTCTTCTCCCAAACCCTTGTTTACCTCTTTTCGGACTCGCTTATGCTCCTCCTGAGGTGTGGGTATGCGATCTCAGCATTCGTCTGCAGGCATTCCGATCCTGGATCATGTCGTCGCTGAGACCCATTCGTTGTTGATGTTAAAAAGGTGAGGTTCTTGGCACTTGTGTATGGATATTCGTTAGTTATGGACTTTCCTTTTACACAGGCGGTTGTCTCCAGACCCGGTAACCAATCGCATACACTGATCTCTGGAAGATCTTTAAGATGTTAAAAATGTGCCTCAGGCTCAATGTGATGGTAAGTATGCCTGCATCTGACTAGTTCTCTTTTAGGGGCCTCTTACGCTAGGCAGAGAATACCGTGGTGTTAAATTATAAAATTATTTATTTTAATTAACATTTCTTATTATTATATCTGCCGTTGTTTTATCAGTCTGAAATCGCTTTCAATCGAAAACTTAGTGCAAGATATAATGCTGTATTTTTTCTAATCCAGAGATATGATCCTTTGTTTTGACTACCATATTCGAATTTTGAAATCTTAACTGCGCTTATTGACTCAAAAAGCCAGACTGTGTCTTTGACTAATATTAAAATTGAGAAGAATTAAAAAAATGTAAAAAAATTTCTTTTTCCCAAATAAAAAATATATTCCTGCATACTTTAATACCGATTTTGATGAGGATCGAAAGTTATGTTAAAAAGTTATTGATGAGGATCGAAAGTTAAGTTAAAAAAATTATTTGAAGTATATTTGGTTAGTTTTAAATGTACATCGGTGAAAATAACTGAAGCCGACAACTTTTCCCCCAAACTTTTCCGATTTTGATGATTTTTATATATTTGATAGAGCTACTACCCAATGGTAACCGCGTCAAATTTTATTGCGAAATTCCGATTATTTATCGAGTTATCGATAACTGAAAATTCACCTAAGGGGGAACGTGGTAAGATATCAACTAAATTCAACAAACCGAATCTGAAGAAGTATTATGTGCATCTGCCGGTCAATTTTTGTATCTCTAATTCTTGTGGTCTCAGAAATGTAGGTGTTCATACGGACATAGCTCAACCGCTACCCAAGGTTACGATACGCATTTTGGTATGAGCGACTCATGGTCTGCCACGCCTCGTTTGCCTGCTACATACATTGCACAAACATAGCATATCCTTGATCCTATGGATACAGGGTGTAGAAAGACATTAGGGTATTCACGCTTGCTGTTGAGTTGAGAAGCTGAGGACTTTTATAACAACAAACTCTCAATTCAAATTTTCCTCAGCCCAGACCCTATTGTTCCTTTTATCTGTTAGGCTGTTGAGAAAGTGTTGCAAAATGCGCTGTTTACTGCTTTTTCAACACTACAACATTAGCTATTCATTAGCCATTTTGTGATGTAAAATACAACGAGTTACTTTACCTATACTGGGCAAAATAAATGTAAATGTGAATTTTAATCAAATTTAATATAATTAATGCAATTTAAAGGGTAAGTTTTGGCTTTTTAAGTACTAAATGAAGTGAATTAAATATTATTTAGTTGAGTTTTTGTGCAACTTTTCAACTCCGTTAAACTCATTAGCAAGCGTGAATACCCCAAATATCACATAGTGATGTATAATCAAAAAGGCGAAGCAATTTTCATCTGAAAATAAACTTTTTCAGTGCTGAAAAACGTTGGTTTTATGTTTATGAACAAAAATGTACTTTTTCAGTGAAAAAATTCATTTGTATTTCCTTAGGAATAACTTATTCAACCTAAGCTGTATTTCAAAATAGATAGTAATCGTATAAACAAATCGTTCTAACAAAGATCAACCTAGAGTTCTTTTTTGTAAAAAAAAACATCATTAATGCCTTTAATTTGTGTATGCAAATCAATGTACATTTCGAATACATACAAAACTTTTGTAAACAAACTTCTTGAATTGAAACTGAGAAATGAGATAAGGAGAAATATGCTATGCATGCGCAGCTCAGAAATCTCGAAATTTCGATCTGAACAAGACCCTTGTAAAAGCAGTCAGGTAAACACAAATGGCATTGGCTCAAGTTTTTCTACTTCTAAATGAATAACGATAAAAATCAACTCTAAGTAAGGAGACCCTTCTGTGGTTGCTCAATGAAAAGCTCTTATAAATTTATTTCTTTTAAAGGAAAACAAGGGAATTTTAAAATTCTTCGTAATATTTATGACTGTATTCTGGAGGATGATAGTGCTGTTCGTGAAAAGGTTGTGTATAAAACTTAAAGAACTTAATTATCTTTTGCAGCGCGTAATATCTGCCTATTTTTTTATTAGCTAAAAATTAATCTACCTTTTTATTATGTCATAAAATGATTATTATTTTATGTTCGGTAAGATTGAGACGACTACAGACGGGACATCCCGATTATAGTTTATTTTGTACTCTTAACAATTGCTTTTAATTCGCACAGTTTTCATCTGATTTTGAAGAATATTTGTGGTGACTTTTAATGTAGCTTGAAAGATGAAAGCGGCGTAGCTTTGGACAATTTTCTAAACCCTCAAAGTTGTTACCATTTTCGTTTGCAAAGAAAGCTTTAAGATTGTTTCTAAAATTAGAAAAATAATAGACTGCAAAACTCGATCATTTATTGATACGCTCAAAATCACTTTGCACTTAAAACTTATACTTCGTACCCTTAAGTGTGTACTGACTTAATTCCTAATATTACCTAAATTGTGAAAGTACAATTTTTTTTGGAATGTAGTACAGATTTTTAATTTTTAAGGTTCGAACGAACATTCATTTAAACAAAGCTCATTTTTTTACGATCCACTTTTGCACCTACTATACTTAACGTTACAATTTTTAAGCTATTACAAAATGTTCGAAGCGAAGCAGTTAAGTCCCAGTGCTCCAGTCTTGAGCGAACTTACAGGAATTTTTTTAAGTAGCGTTATCTTTTTTTTCATTTGTAATCAAGGCATACATGTCTCAAAATAATCTGCTTTAATGACTTCATCCTTAATTCATTACATCTTAGTAGGAACAAGTCTTCTTGTTATATCGGAAGCAGTGGCGTAGATATGAGAGCAATCAAAGGGATCACTACCCCCATTGGATTGTTTTCGTATGCAACATAAAATTGTCTAATACATATAGTTTTTATGGGAAGTGAAAAAGCCTTACTATTAAAAAATACCGTACTGACATATCTCATTAGGATTTGATAAACATTTTCCAAACCACATTTTCCATTTTGTGGATTTTTTTTGGGATTAAAACTATTTGTAATCTTATTTTAAATATACAAACCAATATAAATCTTAGCCCCGATGCCTAAATCAAATAGTTTAGATCTTATTTAAAGACTTTTGGTTTGATTGCTTCACAAAATTTCCGAATGCTATTGAATTTACTTGCAATATAAAAAATATACTGACAAATACAAAAAGAAAGTAATCTTAGCTAAAATTTTGTAAATGACAAAAAAAAAGTGGTACAGAGGTAGGTTTTGTTTGTTACCGGATTCAAACCTTTTCATATCCCTCAGCCAAACTATTTCTCTCGTTTAAAAAATGCAAAATTTCCTATGAAAACTTTTTCATTAAAAATTAATATTAAGAAAAATTTGGAAATGCCAATAAATAATAATATGAAATAGTGCTTACAACACATTTAATTGGTTTTCTTTTAATTATATTGTTGTACATTGGTTGACTAGGTTGATTCTTGAAAAGTAACCTAATCATCTAAATCTTACACAAAATTTCCGATTTTTACAACACTATGAAAACTATAAAACAATATGGCTTCAAAGTAGGTCATGTGCAGTAGTAGGCCTTTGTGCAAAATTTCCGTATGCACTCACGAATAGCGTTTACAAGATAAATTGATACATAATAGGAGTTAAAATAGGCGTTACCTGACATATGCATGTACATTTAAAGTAGTATCTTTCAGGTATGTAAATTCATATGTAGATATGTAACTACATATTTATGTACTAATGAAAGTAATCATAGGCGGTACCAGACACAATATACATACTCCATACGTACGTAATTACATAACATGCTATTACGTTATTACTCATTTTTTTTTTTTTTTGTATATTTAATATATAAAATTTCAGCTACATAAATGTAAATATTTATATAAGTACATACTCACTTTTCTTTAAAAAGAAAAAATCTTAATACATACTGGTATACACATATGCATATGTGCATATGTATACGTAAGTAAATACATACATACATGCGATTTAAAATGCATGTATAGTACTCAAACCATATGCATGTACTACTCTTAATAAAAACAGAACAAAAGCGAATTGAAATAGTAAATGCTCTCACAACACACAAACACCCTCGCCAACGCAATTATGTACCATGTGTGTGTATATACTGTACATATGTACGTATGTATCTACAGTATATGTTTGCTGTTTATATAAAAGCCAACTACGGATATGAGCTGCCAACGTCGCCGTCGAATAATGCTTGTGCAAACAGAACCAACACACAGAGCCCTTTCCTTTCTCACAAAATAACGCAGAAGAAACAAAGAAAAAATAGCAGTCGCAGCAAAAAGGTACAAAAGCCAACGCAACGCCAACAACGCCAGCAGCGACAGCGGCAGAGACCAAAGCAGAAGCAGAAGCCAAATCCAATTCAAGCAAAGACAGCAGCAGTCAGTGCGAAAAGCACATTGAAAGAGAACGGTTCGAGAGCGCAAGCCGAACGAGGCAAATAAAACGGAAAACAGAAGAAGCAGTTTGGCCCGACAGCGATAAAGTCAAGCTAGTGTGCGAGCAGGCAAGCAGTCATATTGCACGCCCAACGAGCGGCTAGCGAGTGCGCGTGTGAACGAGATAGACAGGGGACTGGTATTGAGTAGCCACTGAGCAGTCAGTGAAAAAGGAATACGAAAACACATACACAACGTCGTACCTCGTAGTAAATAAGCGTGAGTGTGAGTATATAACGGCAACGCTAGCAGCGACTGCGAATCTTTATGTAAAAGCAGGAACGTGGCCGTGGACTCAGTGAATTGAATTCATTTCGTAGCGAAACGTTGCAGCGTACGGTTGTGCCGACGCATAGATACAGACGCAGCTAGTAGTTTATATACTGAGCAAGTGCTCTAATTCAAGACTCAAAGTGCAGTGTTTAAATTAAAAAAAAAAAATTAACAAAAAGTTATAAGCTTATAAATATAAATAAAAAAAATTATTTTTTTTTATATAAAAATATTTAACAAAAGTGGCATATAGCGTGTGTTCCTTTGTGTCTCGTGCAAGAAATGCCGCAGCTAACAAGAGTCATATAGCTTTATGTACAGACGCGCTTATGTGCACAACGTTGTTGGCTCAGTCGACGTCGTTGCCGCTGACGCGAGCGTCGAACATTCTGCGCGCGCGTTTAAATGTGTGACTGTGTGTGTGCGAAACAGCAGGCACAAGGCATAATACACAATAAAGGTGCACACAAAAGCAAATAACGAAAGTAGCAGCCGCAAAGCCAAATGCGTGCGTGTATGTGTGTGAGAGAGTTGAAAAATAAAACACAACGTTAAAGCAAACGCAAAGAAGCGGTACAAAGTAAAGTGAAGTGAAGTGTAGTAAAGCAAGAAATGAAACGTATGGCAAACAGCTGAAGATGAAGAAAGCAAATAACGAGCAAAGCAAGCGTTGAAGAAAATTGTAGAAAATTTAATTAAAACGAGCAGCACACTATTTGAAGTTTTGTGTGGTTGCGGTGTATGTGTGTTAGTTTCAGTGTGTGTAACAAAATTGTGAAAGTTCACCAAAGAGCGTATGCCAATAATTAAACGCAGCACTGTGGATTACTACAACAACAACGAAACATAAACACATTGGATTAACACTATTTTGGATTATTACAAATTTCAACACAATTGGATATTTAAAAATTAAAAAAAACCGCCAAACAATGTATTGCAATTGGCAGGATTAGCAGTTAAAGTTAAGGTAAGTGAGATAGCAATAAAACAGCTGCTTTTTGTCGCTCAGATTTTATTATAAAATATACTTGAGAGCGCGCACTCTCTGAACTCCAATTTATTTAATGTCCTTGGTAAAAGGCCAAGTTGACCGGCTACGCTCTGGCGCATTTTACAACACTGCCACTCAGACAGCTGTTGTCTTGCTGCTGGCCCCAAACAACAAGATTTCGTTTGCTCGCTTTCCCTACCGCCCTTTTCGCTTTAATTTTTGCTTTTCTCATCCTGTGTGCGCTTTGCTCTCGCTTGGCAGCAGCAGCAGCAACAACAAAAACAACTTACCCCAAATGCGCATTTTCGATTGGTATGAGAGCGAGGTA
Source organism: Chymomyza fuscimana (assembly GCA_949987675.1). Lineage (NCBI taxonomy): Eukaryota > Metazoa > Arthropoda > Insecta > Diptera > Drosophilidae > Chymomyza > Chymomyza fuscimana. The sequence goes on from OX465089.1 coordinate 71,591,031, forward strand.
CCTTTACACACACACACACACACATGCATACATGCAAGGTTTACCAAGTCCCGTTCTGTGTCGTCCTCTTTTGCCGGACTGATTTACTCGTATTTTATTTTGTTGCATGCTTCGTACAATTTGCGTTTTTATTATTTCTTATATTTTGCTGTGTTTCTCGTTGTTGTTGCCGCTAAAATTGTTGAATGAAAGCGGTCTCTTGCTACGTTCCAGAAGTGTGTGTGTGCGAGTGTGTGCAAAAGAGCACAAAGCCGGGCGTATGTATACCCTACATTTTTAGGCGCATTGCTTTGGCTTGGTTCTTTGCTGCCTGCTATCGCATTATTTTCAGTGAAAATTTTTCACAGCATTTTTTTTTTTTTGTTTTTTTTTATCTTTGTCATTAGAATTGCCTGTGTGTGCGTAGTTTTGTTGGTACCCTGCAGAAAACTAATGTAGTCACACTCTAAACGTGTAACTGTTTTTCCCGTAACTAGTATGAAGAATAATTAATGGTAGGTAGCAAATTAGTTCGCTTCTAGTGAAAAATTTTCATGACGATGGCAAATTAGTTCCATTGTGTAGTTCCTAACTGGCAACTGCACTGGTAGTTGCAGCGAATGCTTCTAGCCGATTCGTTTAAGAATTAAACTAGCTTTTCTGTTTATTAAAGAGTTATTTTTACTTTTGCGGTATTTTTGGGCACTACTTTAATTAAATAACTGAATTTATAATACGAGTCATAATATATTGGACTAATTAAAGAGGCATTATGTGCCAAATAAGTTCAATACGATTCTGGTGATTGTGTAGGCGAAGACCTAATAATCATTCTTACACAATTAAAAAGCTGTTCCGTTTGAGCTAAATTTTTTAATAATGCAAGCTAAAGTTTCGAAATTCTGTGCAAAGACTTCCTTGATTCACTGTACATACGTTTGCATTTATACTGCTTATAATTTACTGACATTCAGTATTTTTATGAAACGGACATAGTTGATATCGACTTATAGCTCGCTCTGTCTACATCACCATTTTTTTCTGTTCCACAACTATATCTTTTTGAACCTCTTCGCAACTAGTTACGCTCGAAGTAGTAAAGGCTTTTACCGTGACACCAAATTCCTGCAGGGTGTTTTGTGTTAGTAGCGCATACTCACAGCCGTGCATGCCGTTTGGTACGCAACTGCACACGAAATTCCGCTGCTTTTTATTATCCTTTTTATGTTGGTACTCACATTTTTTGCCTTTGCTGCTGCTGGCGCGTTTTTTTTTTCTTATACCACCGCCAAATTGGCATGGGAAGAAGGGTTTCGCTTGGGTTGCCTGACATGCTCTGGCTCTCTATGTGAGTGTGTATATGTGTGTGTGTGAGTCTCAGCTTCGCCCTCTTCAACCTCTTGGTACCTTTTTTCACCGTACAAAAAAAAAACGAAAGGGAGCAGGAGCAACACTTAAATTTTATGTAAAAGGATTTTATTTAAAGCCTTTGCGCTCTGCAACAGACTGAAGCTAAAGTTCGTTTCATATTCATTCATATTTTCCATTCACACACATACACAGACACACTCACAGTCATTCGCACTGACTAACATTAGCATGGCATTTTGCATTTGTTGTTGGTTAAAAAGTTTGGAAAACTTTTTTGTGTCGACTTTTTACTGGCACTGGCGCGCGTTGATGCAAAAATAACTTGAAAATGTATGAAATATATTTTGTTCAATTTAAACCCATTTTCATTTCCATTGCTGTGTTACTCATCGTTGTAATCCTTGACACCTCCTCCCGCCCGTAGATAGTCAGAGCTCCCTTGAGTGCCATGTATTGCACACACTACATGCATATATAGTATGAGCAATAAGAACAACAACTCCCATGGCAACTATATATGCATTATTTCATCCATTACCATTATCGACGCGTCGTCGACGTCGTCGATGCTCTTTACATTTGCTCATAGCTCATAGCCCATTTCCCATTGCCGCCTGATTGTCTTTAATGGCTCACATATTGTTCTATGTATTATATGATATGTTTTTGCTTCAGCCTCAGTATTTATATTACAATTTTGTATTTTCAATTACTCAGTCCAGACTCAAATGACGATTGCATATTTTATGAGCACGATTTGAGCCTGCTGGACAGTAGACGTTTACTCACAGTATGTACTTGTGCGCATATGTATATAATGCTTATATAAAACTTGATTATAGAGTTTATTGTTGACTATCATGTGGATTATTGTTGAAAAGTCTCGGATTTTAATTTTTGTTATCGTAAAGTAGTTTCCTTTTACATACACAAGCTTTGTTGTTGGTTTGTATTTGACGATCTTGGAGACGGTTTATCATTCTGCATTACTGCCGATCCTCTCTGAATATGTTTATTTGAATAATTTTTTGGTTTCTTTTTCACTTAAAGGCAATATCAATATTCCATTTCTGACTTATTATTTGCTCTTAAAAACCTGGAATTAAATTTGAGAACTGGAATTTAAGATAAAAAGTAGTTAGAGTTATTATAAAAACGCTTTACAGCTGTTTTTGTGTCTTATACGCATATTATTTATGTTTTTAAACACAATTAAAAACTGCCTGTGCTAAAACGAAAGTTTTTAAGCAGCTTAGCGATATAACTTATAATTGGCTCTTCTGAATTTGCAATTAGTGAAGTATTCGAGGACTTCAGTTTTTTTCGACAAAAATATGCGTTACGTTTGTCTTGAAGAAATTCATCTTAATAGGTAAAGTAGGATTTTGTCTCATTTTTTTAATTTTTTTATTTAGCATCATTAAAAAGTCGGAAATTACTAAAACTGTAACTTTAATGTTAGAGCGTTGAAAACATTTGGCATAATTGGATTATTGATGACACTATTTATAAGTGCCAACAACTTTCCATGAGTTTCAAACTTTCAAAAATTAATACTAATTTCGAAAATCAATTTCCATACTTATCTTAAAAGTTCTTATGTAGTTACTTGATAAATCGATATAGGGGTATAGGTCGAAACTGTAGAGAAATATCTTGAATATATTATTGAAAAGCTGATGTCATAAATCACTTAAGATCTAGATAATTTTGCGTTGACAATCCGAGACTAACTACGTTTCTTTATTATTCCTTACTAAGTCTGCAAGAAGTTTTTTCTTCAAATTGAAGTAGGGGTGAAAGATCTTTAGTAAACATCTATGATAAATAAGTTGTACCGTACGCAAAAAATCTTTATTGATGTTGAGAGCTATCCGACAAATATCTTTACAGTTTTTATCTCAATTCTAAATTATTGATATACTTTTTTCTCGATCTTCTAGATCTTACTGGCGGAAAAGCAATTTATCAGCAGTTTATTACAATGGCTCCCGAGTCGAAAGCAAAAGCTACCACTACGGTAACGGGAGCAGCGACAACAACAACAGCGATGTCAATAATGACGCACACAGCTCAACTGTCAACATTGGCAACGACGAATGGGCTCAAAATGCAAACGTCAAATACAAATGTTGGTTCAAAGCCGGCCAAAAGCGTTGTCAGCACCAATAGCAAGAACAACAACAACAGCAAGAACAATAATAATAATAATAATAATAGCAGTCGTAACAGTAAAAAGCTGGCTTTGTCTCAAAAAGTCGCGACAACGGCAACAACAACGCCAACAACAACTGGAATTATGTGCTGGCTGCCAAGTGTTGATAAAATGCAAACGAAACAGCAACAACAACAACAGCAACAACAACAGGAGCAACCAGCGTACCTTGCACCAGTCAGCATTAAAGTTAAAAGTGAGAATGCATTTGCACAATCCAACAACAATAACAACAACAACAACAATATGTTGCAAAAAGCTTCTGCAACAAAAGCAACATTAACGAATGCTTTACACTCGTCCAGCACAAAAACGGAAACAAGTGCTCCAAGCAGCAAAAACAACAACAGCAGCAACGAATCTGCCACAGAGCAACTGCCTGCCAGTTCGTCACATTCATTAGGAACAACAGCAACGACAACGCCAACACCAACAACAGCATCCCCAACATCCTCAGCCTGCTCGACAGCCTCCTCCTCATGGGCTTGCAACTCTAATGCTGCTGAAGACGAGGAGCAGCATTCGTCTGATACTAAAGCCTCCGTAAACACTAGCCTAATAGCAACTACGCCACGCCCCGTGCTACTGACGGCCGTCAATCCGCACATAATCTGCAACCTGTGCCAGGGTTATCTGATCGATGCAACGACCATAGTCGAATGTTTGCACTCATGTAAGTGTAACTCACTGAAGCATTAAATCATCCCTAGAATTACTGGCCAAGCAGTGTTGTAGCCATAGGTATCGACAAAAAGAATCTCTTAACTACACATTTACCAGCTGAAGCTGACTGTTTTTTTTAGCCTTAATTAGACTGCCAATGAGTGGATTGAGTGCATGGAGTGTACTCACACTGACTTCCTCTGTAACGTACGTACTCCTCACTTTGCACTCTGCAAATTGGCTGGGCATAAGAATTATAGCTCTAGTACTTTGGACAGGGCACAGCATTTGCAGACGACTGACTTACATACAAAATTACGAGTACATAGGAACTTAGACTCTAGACTGTATCGCTGTATCAAGACGCAGATGTTGTTTTGAGATAATTTTATGGGCATAAATTGTGGATTTGTTTAATTTAGATAATGACTTAAAGATGGACAGACGTAACCAAAACCAAAACCAAAAAACAAAAACATTTTCATTTCATGCTTGGGACTTGAAATTTATGCGCAAAGAAATCCCTTACGAAAAATAAAGTTCCAAAGTAAACAAAGATTGTAATTCAGAAATAAGTGCATCCGCATTTTATCATACTTTAAAGTTTAGACTGTATTTTAATGCGTAAGCGATTTTCTATTTGTGAATGAATCATGAAAAACTTTCTTTCTTATAAGCAAGGGTATGAGTTGTATGCAGGAGTGCTTAAAAGCCAAACATATTTCATTGACCTTTAAAGGGTCTTTTTTAGCGTGTTCAATTGTATTGACAATGAACTTTTGCGTTAAGTCCAAAAGGATTTGAAATACCCTAAAAGGGAGGGAGTTACCATAGCCCCAAAGTCTTTGTTTTTGTGTAAAAAGTTTTCGACCTGCGAATAGCGATAATAATAACACAGCAAAGCTATTTTTTGATTTTAGAGGAACTGAGGGTTCAAGCCGGACGGAGTTTTCTAAAAGACTCGTAGATTTGCACAAAGCATTAAACATTTAAATTCTTCGGGAACAAGTAGTGAGAAGATAGTCACTAGCGGGCACGCACTTTTCACTTAATGGCTCTGGGTTAAAGTGTATGTTTATCTGGTCTTAGAAGCTTCTGAAGTCCAATGTATATTTCAAGTTAAAATTTATGATCAAGGAAAAGAACAAAAGAGAATAAAGTTTAAACAATGAGCTTAAGGCCCGACGATAGTCACTAACCCAAAGCCGTTTAGGGAAAAGTACGTGTTCGGTAAAGTGTGTGGTTATCTAGATTAAAGAAGAGCAGCAACGAAAATGCCCCTATAGGTTTTAATTCTAAGCAGTTCAAAACAGGATATACGTATTTTTTGAAAATTAACCGACAGATCACCAAAAAGCTTCTCAGCTTCTACTGATCTCAAAATGTGATTGATCACGTTCTTATTCAATTCAACGATTAAACATTTCTAATATTTCGCAAAACTCACAAATCTAAGATTAGCTAAATGTTAAACTTCGAGTCATCGATACTAGCCTTAGATTAATATTACATGCGTAAAAAAATACAACTCTGCTTAGAATACCAAATTTAAATAATTTCGAATTGATTTTATATACGGAATAGATTAATAGATTTCAAAAAATATACCTTACCATTTGTTATTAATTGTTAGATAAAAAACCGAGTACGAAAAAAATCTCTAAGAAGAATTCGCATATACAGTGGAGGTTGAGCAAATAATTTTTTATAGAGTGATTTCTGATTGACTCATTTATTCGCTTTTTTTAAAATCTAAAAACTAAAGAATATAGAACTATACACCATAGTTATATATTTTATTTCGAGGGTTGGGGTTAGAATCTGCACCTGCACATGGTTGTGTATAGGCATTGAGAAACTTAATAAAATTTCGGAGCCTTGTAACTCTCGTATTAATGATGCAAAATTATTTACCCGCTTAAAAGTATTTATAAGCTAGAAGAAGTAAAGAACCAATTCTACACTTGAAGCAAATGTTTAAAAACTTTTAGTGTAGAGGAAGTCTGGGTAGATATGGTATTTAGTGAATTTTTCCTGTATACAAAAAATTAAGTAACTGTATACATTTTTAAACTATAGGCCCATGTTAGGTATTTCACTTAATTTTTGTGAAAATCAGTACCGAAACAAGCTGCTAGACATAAGGAATTAGACAATCCTTTGGTTCAGAGTCATTGAATCCACGATACAATTCTTTTTTTTCTCTGCTAAGTCAAAGCTAGAAATTAGCTCATTTATCAAGACTCAAGTGGTAAAGTTTTTTTTTCCTGGACCTAAACTTGTATTATCAGCTTATTTGCGCTGCTCATGCAATTAGTACGCATAAGACGCGATATTATTCATTTTGCCCTTACCCCGGGTTCCAGACAATACGCCCCTTTGTCTTTTTGATAAATCCTGGCACTAAATCTGAAAACCAATGTGTTGATGGCAACGAATTTTATACGGTCAGTCTCTTGTAAATCTTTTTGGGTGTATCAACCTCGGGCATATATAGTCAGTCGCATATATTTGCGTACCCGGGAGTGCCGTCTAACTGTCAAAGAGGCAGTTGGCCAACCAGACGGTCAGTTTAATGTATATACATATGTATATGTATATAACTCTGTACATGTCAGTAACAGCTGTGTGGAGTGAAAATCATTTCGAGCTGTTGCAAGAACTTCGGGCCATTTGGTGGCAGCAACAATTTTTTTTTTTTCTCTCAATGTACCCCACCCGAATAAAGTAGAACCAGCAAGCACATAGTGCTGCTGTTATTATTGTGTGTGTGTTTTTTTTATGTTATAAGGGGACGCACAACGTCTGACTGACAAGCGTAACAGGCTGCCTCTGCCTGCCTGCTTGGCGCACACGGACTCCGAGGCAGGGCCTGACCAAGTAACTCTTACTGGGTGACAGTTGTAGCATGCAACAGACGCAGCATAGACGTAGAGTGAAAAAGTGGAGACAGAAGACGCAGACAGGCAGAGCCAGACGCAGAGACGTCGGACGCACAACGTGCCAGCATCAGTAGACAGCTCTGGCATTGACATTAAAGTCAAAACAACTTTTTCCAGCATTTTTGCCATGCTCTGAAGGTTTTCCTACATTTTTTTTTTTTGTTTTTTTATTTTTATTTGGGTGGTGGTGGCGACTGGGATAAGCCCCTGGTACAAGTGCCTTGCCAGAGGGCCCACGTTAGCTGGGTGGGCTACTACTACCTTTGACTGGGTGGGTTATGTATTGTGTGGGTTTCAAGCTCGCCGCTGTTTTTTGTTTGTGTCGCCTGATACTGGGAATTGTTGCGCATTGGCATCCAATTCGGCGTGCTCTTACATAAATTTGAATCAATTCAATTGGAAATCTGTACGCGCTGTTGACGCCAACTGTTTTCCTCGGAATTTGTGTGTTTGTTTGTACCAGCCAGCAATTTTCATTTTGTACATAGTGTAGTGTGTACTTGAGGTTGGCCATCGATTACAATAATTTGGCTATTTGTACACTTGGCTATGTGATCCTTATCACGTCATCAAAGATAACTTGGAAAAATTTTCTACCAATTTTAACTTAAATTTTATGGGCTTTTTTTGGTTTCCTTTACAGTCTGCCACAGTTGCCTCACTAATCACTTGCGCAAGGAGCGCTTTTGTCCACGCTGTGAGATGGTCATCAACAACGCCAAACCGAATATTAAGTAAGTACATCTACACAGTAATAAAACCCCATTTGCCAAGGGTTGACAACTTCAATTAGATAGTATGTACTTGGGGTTATAAAATATGTATTTATGTATGCATTGAATTCTTGAAGTCGGCCTGAAATAGAAATAATTAGAGCCGCCGCTGCTCATAAAGTGGAAAAGGGTATTGCCAGATTTATGCAAATGTATGTAAAGTGTGATTGAGCTCATAAAGTTTAAAGCAAAATGCATAGCTTTAACAGTTCAGTGTACCTGGGCTTGTTAGTTCTGTGAAAACTAGAGATGTCGCATGTGCTTTTTTGAAATAAGTATGGAAAATTGGGACTCCATATTTGGACTTCGCGACTCGTCGTCGTGGTCATCGTCATCATTTATTTTTTGCTTCAGGTTGGCAGTAGCAGAGGCCACTAAGTCACTAAAAAAAATAGTTGGCAATTTTGTGTGCATTAAATATTTTAGAGAAGAGTTTTTTGTGACCATATAAAATTATTCTACAAAGAGGTCCGTAGTAGTAATCCCTTGTGACTAAAAACAAGCTTAAAAAAATATAAAATTAAGGTCGTTATAAATATACCGAAAAACCCGCTTCATAGCCCAACCCCCGCTTTTATGACTTAAACCACGCTCTTCACCAAGAACCACGACAAATTTTGAGCAGAAAAATTTTTTTTATATATTATTTGACTATTGTTTTAAAGCACATAAGAATTTCATACAAATTATGGAAATTGTATTTAGCATCCCTCAAGTTGTACAACACGTTCACCAATAAAATTACACGGGTACATTCCACCCCATGACGTGACTAACGTGACACATTTTTTAATCAGATTAGAGAGACAGTGTAATATATGCGTTCTATAAAATAGTGCTGCACCTTGGTTAGATACGACCCTGTTTAGTTTTCAGGATTCTTTATTGATTCTTAATGAAAACTTGAATTCTTGCCCATATTACTTTCAGTTCGCTAACTGTGGTTAGCTGAAACTTTTGAAATGTTATGGCCAAGTGGACAGCAAGTGAGGCATATAGTTACTACTCTATATTATATACACATAGAATCCACCTTAAACTTAACTGAAATGTGTGCAAACTTTGTTACAAAAATAACTTTTTTGCGGTTGACTTTAGTTGATGCCTGACAACATTTGGCAGCAGTCAAACATTGAATGTGCCCGCCCCCTGTTCCAGGCTAAATTGAACTAAACTTGGGTGAACTCTGTGCTGAACCCGAGAACCATCAGTTGTCAGTGAAGAGATCTGCTATTTTTTGATTGTGTCTGTGCGTGTGTTAGTTCATAGCTCTTTGTACGTGCAATTTTGATTCTATTTAAGCTAGAACTTTAATAAAATTTTCTACAAAAACCACCCGCTGCCATGTTAGAGCGAAGCGTCCCGGATGCCGCCGCTCTATGCCACAGAAACGATTTCATCCGAGTCGGAGTTAGAGGCATTCAGCGTAATATACAAATCAGGCACTCACACTGATGATGATGCTCTGCCGCAATTCAGTTGATGTCGTCTTGTTGTTGCTGTAGTTGTTGTTGGTCGACGCTGCTGGTGTTCATTCAGGTCGTAATCTGCCGCCTGCACACCAGAAAAGATAATGAATACAAATTCAAAGCTGTGCCATTGAACGTGGGCATGTTTTGTTGGAGAAGAAGAGACTGGCATGCCATGAGTTGAAAAGTTAAGGGTCAACGTTAGCGGGGAAGCCAAATGAAGATAGCGTTTTTTGGATGCAGCTAAACCTGGAGCAAAATATAGGGTATTTCGTTTTGAGAGTTTTAAAAACTTGAATTTAAAACACAACTGATAAACGAACGTGTCAAATTACCATTAATGATTGTAAATGAATTTTGACGAATAGTGCCCTCGACGTGGTCCAAGGCTGCAATCAATGTTGGCCGCAGTAACTAATTACTTTAAAAAAAGCCAGAAAAAAAATGAAATCACATGATCTGCTTTGTAATGCTACAGATTCATTTCTGGATATAATTTTATCATTCAATAAATCCAATGTTTCGCGTGAAGTTGCACCTTTGGAAACAAAAATTCGTTGATCATGGACCTAAAACGAACGAATGTTACGGACTGCTTCAAAAACTGTCTTGAGATGTGATACAAGTGGTTGTATGTAATTTGACGCACTGAAGCTGATTCCTTTAAGAAAAATATGAAAATTATCAAAAAAAAGAGCAAATTGTGATATACTCGGCCAGTTCAATTTTGTTCCAAGTTCTTTATTAACTTTACCTAAATAAACCTAACCCAATCTAATCCGGCCTAAACCAAAATCGATGCGACGTTACTGCAGACAAGATTGATTGGATAAAATATTAAGCCTACAGTACTAGAACAGAAAAACTTTGCGGGAAGGCAGGGATATGCAGCACGTAGAACTAAAGGTTTCAGGAGCAGGGTAATCCATTCGTTGAGTAAAGTATTCAGAACATTTTTGTCACTAAACAATATTATATATCCACCTTTCGCAGCGTCGTCCGGCTGGAAATTTTTTCCTGATTAAATGGTAAAAAATACTAGGACCGTCTCTATTTCGAGAAATGCAAACCTCTTAAAAAAACACCCAATATTTATATTTACTTGGTATATAGTACTAGCTAGCATGTAATATAAATGTGTTTCCAACTTGTATTTGTGTTTTTGGGAATGAATGAATGAATCTTTGGTAAAGCTAGAGCTTAAATGGTATAAAATTTGGCCAAGAGCGCTATCGTCGTCGTCGTCGTAGTCGTAGTCAGCAAAACTTACGAACAAGTGTTTTTGTACGTGAGAAACGATTTTGCTGCCAGCGGCAACGGCGCTGCGCAGCTGCTGTGAATTTTTAGTAGCAGCGACAACAGCAATAACAACAACAGTAGCCAAAGCTCCAGCCAGTCTCAGGTCTCCAATTAAATTTATTGCCAAACTTTATTGTTCAAACGAAACAGACGAGCGAAAAACCAAACCAAACCAAGAAAAAAAAAAAAGAGTCCCCGGAAAAGAAAACAAAGGGAAAAATAGCCGTTTTTATTTTCATTTTCTTTATAAAAGTCAACAAAAAAAGTAAAAAGTCCCGCACGATATCAAAAAGCTGTTGTTTTTTTATTTTATAAAATAAAACAAATACTGAACAAAAATTTACTATATACAATATGCCGGCCATGTTTTTATTGTGACGCCCCCAACCAAGAAAAGGAACAACAAAGCATTAGCTGATAAACTGCAAAAAATAAAGAAAAAGAAAAAAAGGAAACTTTTGCTGGGTTTTTGTATTGCAGCCAAGCAAGCAGTACGACAACGTCATCATACCGAGCAGAGCACGCAGTTCCAAGAAAACAAATCGAAAAACGGCAAGATAATTAACAGGCGGGTCTTTGCCACAGTTTGCCGACGGCGAACCAACAAAACATAACAACAGGCAGCTGAAAAACAGCTCACAAAGCCCACAAAATGCCACATTGGACGTAGATCGTATAACTTGTTGTTGTTGCTGTTGTTGTTCTGGTTCCATGAGGCATTTAAGAGCTCTACTACGCAGTTGTTGTAGTTGGTTTGTGGCTGGCCTGGATGGTACGTGCTGAGGCCGCTGTCTGCCATTCGACAATATTACATAAGAATTGGCAAAAAGAAAAATAAATAAAAGCAGCAGAAACAAAAAGTGGCAATCTTTTCAAGAATGAGTGTGCCTGCCTGGTTTCCAGTTGGTCTGGCCGAGACGACGATGACGACAGCAATACATAGGCGGGAAGTCTTTGCCAAGTTATGTGTATAATACTTTTAAAGTTCTCAGAATGCAGCTATTTGATTTTAATAAGTTTATTTTAAAAGCTTTTGTCAGGAAGTTTATTTTAGCAAAATATTTGCTATAGGTTCAGGTTCGACAAATTTTGGAATTATAAGCGTAACCCCATACAAAATAAACAAAAATAAAAAATTTAGAATAACAATCTTAGTCCCAAATTTGCCGCACCTAAATGATAGCTGCAAGAACTCAAGAAATATTTTAAATTTGATGAATTGCGTTTTTCCAGCAAAAGACAAATTATTTATGACTTTTTAAAGTACGAATTTTCTTAAGAAGACTAAAAATTGTTTGGAAAAACTAAAAAAAACCCTTTAATAATGGTGAATTTTTATGATATTTTTAAGGTTTTTTTATAAAAAGTATCTGAAAAAAATGAGAAATTTCAGAAGAAAATTATCAAAAATGGAAAAACTCGAAAAAAAAAAGTTTTTTTTTTTTTGGAAATATTTTGGGAATACTTATATTTGTATACTGATGAGTTTCGTTTTTCATTGAAAAGAAAAGTTATTGTTGATTTTTTAGGCATGTTCCACAAAAAGTACCATTAAACAAGTACGAAATTTCTTAAGATTAAAATTCTTTTGTGATATAAAGATTTCGATTATCTACATTTTTTGTTTGAATTGTGGTAGCTCAAAAAATCAAATCAATCAAAAACACTTTTAACCGAATTTCTACATAACAGCAATTGGTGAGATTGCCAGGAATCTGTTTTATTCCAGAAATTTAAAATGAAACTAATGTCGCATTCACGCCGCAAGAGGGCGTTTCCACTATGTAAACGGCGCAACTAAATAACTGTCATAAATATTATAAAATATGCGAAAAATAGCCTCAAGCTATAAAAACAATATATTTTTCTTTCTTTATAGTAGTTCAATATTTTTAACATCTATGCGTTCCAAAAGACTTTTCCGCTCCAAATCAATTAACATAATTTCAAATCTGAGGATTTTTATCTATTCAACGCCTACAATTGCTTTAAAAAAAGTTCCTAATGGAAGAAAAGCTTCAGTTAATGTGAAAAATATAATTCACTTAAGATTTTTGAAATATTAATTAAAGTTCTTTTATTAAAAAACAAATTATTAATCCTGAAACGTTATCTTAGCGTATCAAATAGTTTTAACAGTAAAATAATTTTCAAAAAATTATTTTCATCAAGTACATTCTTATCTTATTCCAAAGTCCGCGTGCTATCTAAGATCACACATAAAACATATATCATGTGTCTACCGTTGCCTACCTAACCATTCTTTTACCTTTTCCACACATTATATTACCTATTGAAGTTTGCGCATTGTAAGTGCCACAAAAAAGAGAGGACACACCATTCTTTTCATGCCCAAAATGATTGAAGCAAGCGCCTGGGCTGCCACCACATCTCATCTACACGGCGGCGTTACCATCACGAAGCGTATTCCCTTGCGCCGCCACCACCGGGACAACATAGCGCATGCCATAACCTCAACCTCAAGATCCGGCCGGTACACGCAGTTGTCGTAATTTCTTTGCACGTCACCTTCTGCTGCCGTTCCACGTTCGAACGTTGTGCGTTCTCCCTCTCTCTTCCTTGTTGTTATTGCGTGCCGCTCGCTTGAGCAGCTTCTTGTCTTATTCCATTGAAGTAATTGCATCTGCTGCTTAATTTGTACGCTTGTCTATATAGAAGATACATACATACACACACGCATACATGCTGCTGGGTGTGAATGCGTTTGTGCGCTTGTGTGTAAGTCTTTAATAGATTGTCATGTGCTCATTTCGGAGCAAAAGGAAGTAGTCTTTGGAATGGGAAAACATAGAGTGACTTCTATTTTGACTAATTTTCCCGCTTTTCAACTTTTGGATGTGTCTGTATGCCTTTACATTTGACTGAGCACACATGCATACACGTGCGTTTATTTATGGGCATTATGTAACCGTTTCTTAACATGGCATTAACCGCGTTTTTTTTCCTCCATTTACCTCTCTTGCAGATCGGATACTACGCTGCAGGCAATTGTGTACAAGCTCGTGCCGGGTCTCTATGAGCGTGAGCTAATGCGCAAGCGCGCATTTTACAAGGATCGACCACAGGAAGCCGCCTTGGCCACGCCTGAACAGCGCGGCGATGATACTGAACATTTAATTTTCAGTCCCTCTGATGATATGTCGCTCTCGTTGGAGTTTGCCGAACTAAGGTAGGTGTTGCTGATTTTTAGGATTCTCACATCTGTGTGCCCGAATTTAGATCGAAATATTAGTCCCAGCATAATTTCTTTCAGATATTTTGGAACTCTAGTAATTTCTGCTAATCATATTTCCTTATTTCTTTTCTTCTCTCTCTCCCTCTACAGCGAGCTTAAAGACTCTGAGCTCCAATTTGGTGATACCTTGCGCCCGCGCTATCTGCAATGCCCCGCCATGTGCCGTGTTAGTCATTTAAAGAAATTCGTATACGATAAATTCGAAATCGATGCGCAACGCTTTAGCATTGATATTATGTACAAGGTTAAGACTATTGTGCTGCTCGACTATTATACTCTCATGGATATTGCCTATATCTATACGTGGAAGCGAGATGCACCTATGCGTTTCTATTTTCGCGTTTATGAATCACCACAGCCTTTGGTTAAGCCAGCTCCACGTCGTATTTGTGCAGCACCAACGCTGCCAGCACCTGCTCTGCCAGCTGTACCAGAAGTGGCAGAGCCTGTCAAAGAGGAGCAGCCCGAGCTTTGCAACGAGCCCAAGAGCGAGCCTTGCGTTGAGCCAGCACTAATAGCAACTACACCGCAGCGCATCAAGCAAGAAAAGACTGAGGAATTTAAAATTGTATCCAAATCACAGACTGTGAGCAATAATGGCAGTTCAGCTGTACCCACCGAGCCGCTTAAGCTGATCATCAACAGAAATATGCTAGAGAAGCACGAGCGCAGTTTTGAGTCGAAGCCTGCAACGCCACAGCATTCGAAAACTTCAAAGAAATCTTCTGCCGAGCATACGCCAGTCAGCTCACCCAACAACAACAAAGAAGAGCCCAACATCAAACTTAAAATTGATCTTTCCAAACAAAACAGCGTGACCATTATTAACATGTCCGATCCGGAGCGCAAGGAGATTGTCAAACCGCTTAAGCCTGAGAAAGAGGGTCGCTCAAAGAGCAAGAAAGACAAAGATGGCAGCCCCAAATCCTCGACTAGTTCTAATTCAGAACGCAAGCGTAAGAGTCCTAGTCCTTTGACAGTGCCGCCGCTGACCATACGCACTGAGCGCATAACCAGTCCTAATGGCGTATGTACGCTTAGCCCACGTGTTACCAGCGGTAACATAACCAGCGAGGAGGATCCCAAATCGGAGTTCTTAAAGTCGTTTGCATTGACCCCCATAAAATTTAAGGTAGATTTATCCGAAAAGCCACAAAAATCCAGCAATCATTTAGGCTTCAAGTCGCCAAGCAGTTCTGATGATAGATTGCTAATGAAGCCACCCACAGCAATGCCACCCAAGTCTATTGCTTCCTCTAAACGCAAGAAGGAGCCGGTCAAAACCGCCTCCAAAAAGCCCAAGCTCTCACCACCGTTGCCCAGGGAGGATTTCAAAATACGTCTGCCACCTGCTACTGGCAGCAATGGCAACAGCAATAACCTACCTTCTGCTACTTCATCCAGCAATACTAGCAATTCCAGTGATAAGCCTCTAATGCCGCCACCAGCTAAGGTGCCCGCTGCCTCGCAACGCAAAACGCCCGCGTTGCAATATCCTCCTCCATCTCCGCTGCATCAAGGCGTGCAGCTGGCCGCACCTGGTAATCGCACACCTACTGCCAAACGTTATCAGCCAATATTACCCAAGGCTGCGCGTCCAAATCCTTTTGCTAATATACCCAATGACGTCAATCGACTACTTAAAGATGCTGGCACCGAAATCAAGTCCATTGCCAGCAACTCGAACAAGGCGCAATCCTTTGGTGCCAAAGCGGATAAGAATACTAATGCCAATGCTAATAAAATGGGTCCACCACCGCCACCGTCTGCAGCCTCATCTAACTCCACTGCTGCACAAAAGACACAGCACGCGCGCAACCTGAACGGCATGGCCAATGGCAAGTCCAGCAACATTAATACCAATATCAACAGCAAGACAAACAACTATTTAAATCTGGCGCTCTTCAATGCTAGCAAATCCAAGGGCAAAGATGCGCCACCTGGCTGCCGCACACCTATGTACACGCCCAATTCGCCCATATACTCGCCCAGTTCGCCACAATATGTGCCGAATTATAATATATCCACCATGCCCACCTATAAGTATACACCAAAGCCGGCCAATGCCAGTAACTATCTGCAAAATATGTTGGGCGGCAACAATGCCATGTCCAGCCTATTTCCGTCGCCACCTACGAAAACAGATCAGAATACTAATCCTGCAGCATCGCCTGTGAGCAAACCCAATGATGCACCTGTTGCTAGTAAGCGTGTTTATCCCTTTGCACGCAGTCCCAGTCCCAGTGAGGATGCACCAGAAAAGCAGCAAGTCAAAGTCAAGTCGTTGCTAAACTCTTGTAATATAAACATACCTTCCTCGCTCTCCATAACAATATCACGTGATAACGGCGATGCCTCCTCAGCCAACAACAGCTCACATCCTAAGCACAAAAGTCCGGTCAATAACTATATTGAAATTGTTAAATTACCCGATCAGCCGGCCGACAAGCATGCCAATGAAGCTCAAAAACGTCTATCCCCACCAGCAACAATGAAGCTGCCTATGGCACCGCCAGCTAGCACAGCACAAAACATGCTGCATCAGCACAGCGGCCAAAAGACCATACCATCGCCACAACACTTGCTGTCACGCATGGCGCCACCACAAACCAATGTAACCAAGCCAAACCAAAGCTCGCCAGCTGCAGCTACGGCACCCTTGACAGAGCCCAGGCTTACCACTTCTCCGAAAACTTCACCCACATTGCCAAATGCGGCAAACAATGCGAAGAGTCTGTCTCACAAACAGGTACTGACGCCCACGCAGACGGATAAGAAGACGCCCAGTCCGGAAAAGCGCAATGCGGCACAGATGGGCAGCATTTCGCCCACAGCGAGTGAGAATAAATCACCAAAGTCAGCTAATAATACGCCAACCAGCGGTGGAACAGATGCCGCAGCCAAGAAATTCCGTCCCATACTGCCACGCCAAAATGCCGTACCAGAGAATGCGCCCAAGTTGCCAAATGTAAGCACAGCAGGAGCTAGTAACGGCATGCCCATTGGAACTTACTCCTCGCCCAGCGGCGTCACTATCAAGGTACATGCCAACGCCAAAAAGGTGCCGCCTACCAAAAAGTCACCCACTGCAGCACAACAACAACAGCACGCTTCACAAAAAATATCCAACGGTATGGGTGGCAAGACTACAAGCATTCCGAAATCTTCTCCTACGACCAAAAACGCCAAGTCTGGCAAGCACTCAACGACCACGCCAACAGCCGTATCCGCAGCCGGAACTATGCCGGCAATTAATAAGCTAATGCAGCCGCATCCTGCATTGGCCACCATGCCACATGGTATGCCCTCGCTGGCTGGTCTGCCTGGGTTGAATGCGCCATTGAGCATTGCCTCGAGCGCTGCATCGTCGGGCCAGTTTGACCTTAGTGTTTTTCTCAAGGATAATCTGTTACGCGCCCAGGTGGCACAGGTTGCACAGGCTGCACAGGCCGCCCAAGCTGCTGCAAATCAGTCGAATATGTTGTACAACTTTGCCCAAATGGGCAACATGTACAACAATTACCAGCAGGTCTATCTCATGGAGCATCTGACGCGTATGCAACGTGCCGGCAATGAGGTCTTCAATGACTACTTGCAGAAGCTGAAGCTAAGTTCAACAAACGGTGCAGAAGGCGAACTTAAGTCTGCGATGCCCATGCTGCCGACTGTGACGTTGCCAAGTCCAGTTTCGGCGGGTTCAGTGGCGGCTAGTCCAAAAACTTCACCATTGCCTGCAACGGGCAAGTTGGGGGCAGCTACAACGCCTGCCTTGGGCAAAGGTAATGCCAGCCCCAGGCAACAAGCGGCGGCCACTAGCAGCGCTGGTGCTCCAACCATGAATAGTAGCAACAACAACAACAACAACCACAGCAATCCCCAGACGACGAAAAGCAAGTAAGCGGAAAAGTGCGCTGATGGCAGCAACAACAACAGCAACATCAACCAAAAAGCCCTAACTACAACAACAGCACATGGAATTCAATTCCGTGTCTAAAGGCATAGGGCGAGTTGCCACAACCCATTCACAAGCCAGTGGCCCCGGTAATCACCACCACGAATCCATGGCCACGTCACGTGTACAACACGCTAGCGTTGAGCTTGAGCGCAGCGGAAGTGGAGGCTTCATTGCCAAGGTGTGAGGTGTGATTAATAACGAAAACGCTGCAAAAGGAGAGAAAATGAGTGAAAAGCGCTGAGACTGGGTGTGGGACGCCGGGGTCTGTTTCTGGGCACGGACCACTGGTCTTGCTGTTCTAATTAATATTTAAGGACTTTGTTTTTAGTTTTAACCCTTTTAGCTCGTTCCATCAGTGAACCCAAGTTGTTTTTTCGTTAATTATTGTGTATATATATACTTAATATAAGTAAAGTAAATAAACATAACATAAATATAAAAAGCTAAACTTTAAAAAGTTGGCATATACTTACATACACCGTTAAGGGTATTATGTACATATAATTTAAAGCGATTCAGAATCACAGCTCTAGATCTAATCGAGATAGCAGTATAAGCAGTTTCTAGTTTTTAAAAGATATCGAAATTTTTCTACTTCACGAAATATATAAATAAAAATAATATGAATATAAAAAATTAATTGCAAATGTCTTTTGTTTTTGCGTCTTGTGTCCAAAACAGCTAATCATGCTCAGAATCCTGTCAAGGTCAAGCGACCTAAAACGTAGACTGTGCCATCATTTACCAATCTTATTCCCACTGTTTTCCCAATGCCATTTACTGTCAGACAGCTCTCTGTTTTCCTTTCTTTTTGTACTTAAAATGAAAAATGCTCGAGACAAAGAAAATAAAAGATTACCCGTATTTTTCAAGATTCTCATTCTCAGGGTTTAAACGACATTTGACGCCTGCCCTCGTCTTTCTGTATTTGTCTATCTGTGCGTCTGTTTGTATATGTGTGTGTGTGTGTGTGTGTGTATTTATCGTTTTCCCTTCTTGCCAATTTTCCAAATTCAATAAAAATGATTGGAAATTCCCGCGTTGTACATTGGTTGCTTTTCTCGCTTGCTTTGTTTTCTTTTCTTTTTTGGCTAAATTCGAAAATTGGCAATGTTCAGGAATGAGTCCCAAATGAATTTACGGTTTTTATAAAGTACCTATATACAGTCGTGCACATAATTTACAAAATGAATATGCTAAAAGTAAATGGATGCTCAAACTGAGATGTTGATAGCAAATTGTTCTTAACGAGGTGAGAAATCGAACTTGCCGTAAATCAGAATAGATTTATATTACCATATAAAGTATATAAATTCACAATAGATGCAAGCAGATAGTACTACTTATGTACAAGTTTATGTAAATTTATAGCTACAAATGAAAATGGACTTTATTCATTTAGGGTTTTTACGGTTTCTTTGGGGTTTATAGAAGAAGTGCGTTGTATTCGAAGGGTCAAAAAAAAAAACAGACAGAAATAGGCGTGACAGACCATATGTTTATAGCAAAATGGATTCGCATTGACTCGGGTATGGATATAGCCATGTGCGTTTGTCTGGGCGTCCGTATGTCACCTAGAACTGGAGATGCAATATTTTAACAATACATGCGCGTACGTGAAACCCCCGGATAGGCTTCCTTTGCTGACCACCTGCAGAGGAAGAGAACTTAACTTAACTATGTATGTGTCTCTAGGTACATGCATCTAAGTTTTGAGTACGAACAAAACCGGATAGCTGCATTATAAGTTGTAAATAGCAAATGGGCTGGTTGCAGCCGGGACGTCCCGACTATTAGACACCCTGCACCTTCCCCAATTTCCACAGAGTTCTTCCAACTTTGAGACATTTTGAATTATGTTGAATAAGTTTAAGCACAAACATATTTATCAAAAGGCTGCTTCTAGGCAAAAGCGATTTTAGTGCAACTTGCATTCGTCCAAGGATTTTTGATGTATAATGGAAAGTTACGTCATCTTTCTACGGGAAAAATATTGGGTGTAAAGGTAAAAATCTGTTGCTAGAGGTGGTATCCGCAAAAAGTAAAAACAAATGTTGACGTTTTAATCTACGGGTTTTTAATTGGCCAGTTTTGCCTATAACTCTAAAAGTTCCCAATCGATTTTCACATCCTTGGATTTGTGACGTAAGTATAATAGAAGTTCTAGGGTATTGCCAAAAAGTAAAATATTTTTGTAATAATTTAGTCTACACATTCATTTTTGTTGGATTTCTTACAAAAGAAGTGTCTTTGTGTCCAGTTTTGCCCATAACTGCAAAAGTTCGTTATCGAAGTTAATAAAATTCGCATCTACGGGTCTATCAGATATTGCAATAACGTTGCTTAAAAAATTTGAAAGTAAAAATTCTATTGGTGGCAAGGGGGCCAATATTAACAACCTGATAATAAGACGCACATTGCGGCAAAACTTTATGCTCCTAGTTTTTTCGGTCTTTGAGAAACGGCAACACGAACATAGCTAAATCAATTTCATCTATGGACTTGATAATTTTTTTTGGAAAATTTGTTTTTTATAATAATAATTACTGTTCTAAACACTAGTAAAAACGTCCTGATAATTTTTTTTTTTATATAAAGATTGTGGTGTGTAACTTACACGTTTTTTTTTAAAGTGTTATATACAATATATACAACCTTGCATCTAAATTCCAGAATATTAAAATGTTTTTAACTATAAATAAAATAAATTTCATGTCAATTTTTCTATATGTACGCCAGAGTCAACCAATTTGGGATGTAGCCTCAGGCAAGTCTAATAAAGAAAAGGACTTGTCGCTGAAACGTACCACCACTTCAAACGATTTGGCGTGTTTACCCGCACACTCCTCACTTTAAACTTGTCATTCAAACTTTTTAAAGACTTTTCATCTCTTATTTGAAACCACTGAAAACAAGTTTTAAGGGGTCTAGCAGGGTAAGGATCAAAAACTGCTGGCAACGTGTTTTAAAAACTGATGATACAGATGAAAAATAAAGGTAATAAAAAAAATTGTCAGAAAATTTTAATCTTTACTTTTAATTTAATTGGGACTAAAGTTATGAATTTGAACAATTTTACAATTGAAATTTTTTTTTTTATTATAAAAAATGTTAATTTAAAAAAAATGTTATCTTTTAAAAATGTTAATTTTTTAAAATTATAAAAATTAAATTTTTTTTTTTAAATTTTTAAGTTTTAAAAAATTGTAATCTTTTGTAAAACCAGCACATTTAAAAGAAAAATATGAAATTTTGTATGGTTGTTCCTTAAATATGTCAATCACTTTTTTTAATAACACGTATTTTTATCCCTTCCTTATATGGTGTTAATAGACCAGCAGGTAGCGATGAGAGTTACATTGTTCTCTTAGCTACTCTTTTACTTCGTCAGAGTGCGAAGTAAGACAATGTCCTCGCAGGACTACTCTATTGATAGCTCACTAGCTAATTGCTACGAATCGCCTTTTTAAATCCCATTGTAAAATTTAGTTAGTGTTTCAAACTTATTCTTAAATTAATTATAACTTAAAAATGAGTGCGGCAGAAACTGGTTTTAGCCCAAAAAAAGTGCTTAAAAGAGGAACATAATATTTAAACCAGTTTTAATGTTCTAGAGACAGGAAGTAACGCAATATGAGATAAAAACAAAGTTCACTTTAAATATAATAGAATGATCTCGCAAATTCGAGATTTGAGAGCATGCCGTCTCAAAAACAAAAAGTGCTATGACGATGTATCGTAGTAATATAATTTCACTTTCTCAGGATACAAAGATGTTGTGGAAGATTCAAGAAACTCATTAAAAATTTTATTTTTTTTATATTTCATCGGTTTCATTTAGTGTTCGATTTAAAAGTATTGTATGCCATTTGAAGAGTATGATTTATCACGGTCCTTAGAAAATGTACTTACAAATTCATTTTAAAATTTTTTGGTTTATTTTTATATGATTACTCATTTATTAAGATTAATTATTATTCGGTTGGGTTACGCCATAAGCTGTCTTTACGTGATTTTGATGATTTCTTTTACTACATCTTTTCCATTTTCGTACTTTTAAGTGTAAACCAAAATCTATTCACAGAACCCTTCTCGTGTTTGGTACAATCTGCAAATACAGTTTGTTGACTCTTGACCTTTTCGTGATTTACGCGTTGGCAAAAACGGATATGACCAGCAAGATATATCTTATCGCGAGCAAGTATATACATATATACACTATATACCTTTTGCAATTTCCGCGCATTTACTAAACTCTTTGGGACAAATAAGTCTTAAATCAGCATTAGTGTATAAAATAGTGGTGAGATGGGGTGCGGTACTAAGCCAAAACTCTCCATTGTGTAAGAAAACTGTTTGAAAGTGGATGTTGGGGGTGAATAAAAGAAAGCCACCCCTAGTCAAACTAGTTTGTATCTCGTAGGAACTTTGAAGTTTGTGTAGGGGAGGATGGCAAGCGCAAGAGCTGGCAATCACAAAACATTACTGCCCAAGTGTCCTTGTAAAGGCCAGATTGGAGCACAACAAGCTTTTGGCCAGTGATGTACTCTATGTAGTCTGCCATTTTTGGGCTGTTATATACATTCCAGACAACCTCTTAACCTTTGGCTAGTTTGAAGACTACAAATTACTACGAGTATTTCATTTTTTTGTCTAAATCTAGACGTGACTTAAGAGACTTGGGCACTCTTTTGAGAGTTTAAAAGCTTGTTTGTTGGTATTTTAATGCACTTAAATAAGTAAAAGACATTTCTACAATTACATTAAAACCGTATACAAACGGTCTTAACGATTTTAATGAGTTCGTTTAAAAAATTATTTTAGGGCACTTTGGCGTTTCAGATTAACTGCAACAATTTTTTTATAATCAGTATATTTCTGTTAATTGGGTTGAAAAACGTACCGAACCTCCTCTACTTTAATACCCTGTACCAAAGGTATGAGTTTACGAAAATGTATTTAATTGGGGAATGTGGTACATTTAGTAAAGTACATACTATTATATATTCTTCAGAATTTACCGCCTAGACGACGTAGCCATATCTGCCTGTACGTCCGTCCGTTTGACCGTATAAAAAAAAGGATCTCAAAGACAAATAGAGCTAGGAAGATAGTTTGCAGGCAAACTTCATAGTTTGTCGGTTCATGTCGATATCTTGACCCTTTCACCGCTAAGAGAGCTTCCCGGTTCACACCCATACTATAATAGTTAATTGGTCAAATTGTTACCCAACAAAAATCGTGTGATAACTTCAAAAGTTATGGGTAAAATGTGTGTTTTTACCTCTACCCTTTAAATTGCACTAAAATCAGCCTATTTGGCGAAATGTATTAATCTATGTAATATAGGGTAGGCCATCTGTTGGCTTGTTTGTTTAAGTGGTATTTTTTTCACACGACCAGTTTCATTATCCCGAGATGTAGGCATTTAGACTTTGGAGAGACTCCAACGTATTCTTCTCCATGTTGAACATATTTTCGACTTGAATAAATTTAATACAGGTACAGGGTACAAAACCTATACTATTTCCTTGCCAAAGTTATACGTTTGGGATCGTCATGTAAAATAATGAAAATCCCCAATGACTATTCTTTTTTTTCGGAGGTTTCATTAAATATTCTGATGTGTTGATTGATGCGTTTCATTCGCGGTATGCTGACTAATAAGATAAATATCTTTTATTTGCCGGGTGTGGTCTAATGGGGTCTTGACACCCTATACCTCTTAATTGTCTCTAAACTTTGAATATGCTTTATGCAGCACTGTGGTGTTTACAGCATAATATTTGGCCAGCAATCAAACTTCAAATAAAATGTGAATAAACTTCGACATTTTTTTTAGATCCGACCCTGTGCTACGTATTGATATTAACAAATTAACAATTTATACGCAAATTTTTTTTAATGCTAATTAAATTCAAGTTACATTTCAGAACGGATTATTTTATGTTCAATGTGTATGCAATTTGTATTGAAATTTGTTTTTCGCAAAGTAACTTAAAATCAAAATTTCGGTGAACTTTGCAAAAATGAAGTCAAATTCATTAAACTGGCTTAAACCAAAAAAAAAAAAAAAAGTCAAACGTCGCACTGAATAAAATATTATCTCTAAAAACATGGTTTTTTCATTTGAAATAAAAAAGTTGCTCTTTGCTGCTGTTTAGGGCAACTTGTTTTTTGGTTCATGAGAAAAAGTAATTGGAATTCCGCGGTTCTTTGCGCAAAAGCCAATGTGTTGAACAGGTAACATAAATTCCCAGTTAAGTAGTCTTTTTTTTATGGAAGGTAGACAATGAAAGAGTGACAGGCCTCAGCTTAAAGACTTAACTTTCAAAAAAAAAAACAAAAAAAAAACGGCACAACACTTAACGTATTATAAACATTTGTCATAAAACTAACGTCTATTATCTTTATATGCATATGCCCTAGAGCCACATCCAATTAAAACTATTAGTCGTCTACTTACAAACACTCCCATCTTAAGATTAGGAGAATGTAGTCTGACGACAGCCGTAAAATTGTTAATTGAATTTGTTGCAAGTGTTTCAACTTCTCGCATCGTTTAAGTAAAACTAATTTGGGATCATTATGTAGCAAATGCTCAGCCCATAAATCGCCAGTTATAGCATCACCCAATGCACATAACGACTTGGCCAGAAACCAATGCCAAACTTTTGCCTGTCGGTCAGGAAACAAAACGATAGAAAACTTTTGCACCCAATTTAATTAAAGCTGCTTACCATCCTGGGATACAACTTTTGACGTCTGCTCCGGCACTCCGTGTGTGTCTGTGGATAAATATGCCATGTTTCTAGGTGGATGCTTGTAATTCAATACAAATCATTAATCATACGTTAGATAGCAATAGAGGACTCATGGAAAACTCAAGCAAATAAATTGTTGCAAAATATTGTTTGCCATGGGGAATGTTTGTATCCAAACTAAAGTGATGGCCTTAGGTAGCTAAGCTTGGGAAATCATTGAGATACATTCTAAAGCGAGCTAAATTTTTGGCCATATAACATCTACACATTTTAAAAATTCTAGAATCTTCAATATGTCGAGGTAGTCGAACCTTCAGGACACTCCCATAGTATCCCCTGATTAAAATTTAAATGAACTATACGAAAATAGCAGCATTGTACCCTTAACATAGGTCTGTTCTTCCAAAAGGGGATTTTTCCAGTTTATACATTTTATATATTTTAAGAGCTTTAATATCAGAAACGTTAAAGAGACTCACAAATAAATACATACTCTTAAAGCTCTGCAACAATGCTTTTGTATGCTAGTTGTATTTCAAACACATATGTAAGTCTTGGATTTGATATGTTTTTTTTTTTGGCAGTGGAGTGATGGGCTAAAGAAACGAGCCTCGAGAGCCTTTGGCCAAAGATGAAGCAAAAAGCGGTGGACTGGTCCGGACAGCTTAATAGTTTCAGTCGTTAGCCACATAAGATTTACTTTTGGCTGCAGATAAACTTAAAACCAGTAGGCGGAGCTGAACTTACCCAGCCTTCACAACTCACTACACCCCAAAATGTAAAAAAGAATTTCTGCGATGGGAATAAAGGATTTTTACACTGATAAAAAGACGGCAGCGGACGATTTTACGATAATCTGAACCATCACATTGCATATTGCCTAAGTACTCCTAAAAACTTTTGATTAACAAATTTAAAAAACAAACAAAACACAAAAAAATTTTGACACAAAAACGATTTTATATTTCGGTTCAGCGTTTGAGAACCGTAAAAAACTTCCGAACGCCAAATTAAGTTGCGATAGATTCAAAAACAAAACGAACTATTCATCTAAAACTTTCGTTTTTTTCCAGGTGCTCTGAAAAAGCTATATAATTTTTGGTTTTGGTTGCTCTAGCTTTTGCAATCTCTCAGATCTAGGCGTTCATACGTAAATGGCTTTTGGAAGTTTTTAGAGTTCCACTTTCCAAATTTCATTAATATTGGTATATATAGCCCCAATTGATCGGGCAATTACACGTTTTTGGTGCAAATTTCGTTTGTTTTTTGTTTGTTTATGAAGATCTTGTTAAAAAATATGGCAATCAAAATTTTTTTTGAGTACTTAAGCAATACACTGAATTTAATTGCAATATGGTACAGGGTATCTGAAAGTCGTCCGGGCCCGAAGTTAACGTACGCCATCTGTTAAAATATGGCCGAAAAATTTAGAAATTTTAGTTATCAGCGAAAAAATCTTAAAACAAGAAATTTAAATTGACTACCCAAAAAATGATATAATAATAATAATTGTATGGGGAAAACTGAACTACAACGCTTAGAATCTATAATGCTCCCTACTAGGCCTAGAGCTCTTTAGCTATTCCAATTCCAGTGATAAACTAAATTATCTGGGATGGTTCTACACTTTTGACATGGTGCATCAAAATTCTTTGAACGCCTTCTTGTGGCAAGAGCGTCACACTTCGTAAGTATCTGTTAGGAGGATTTCTCCTTAATCTCACAGAACCAACAGGTCTTAGAATCTGTGTTCCCCATCTTCTTGAAACTATTCAGATCGTAGGAACCGAGGAGGATGTATTTTTTTTAATTACAAAAAAATTAATTTTAAATATTTTTTTATCTAAAAATAAAAATTTTTAAATAATATTTTAAGATAAATATTTTTTTAAAAATCGCGAAATAAAAAGTATTTTTTTTCATCGCTGCATTAAATGTCCTTGGAGAATCATTCCAAACTATAGAAATTAAAGATCGAATTGATTCCAAGATTATTGGTCTTATTTAAGGAATTCTGGTCGTGGTTTGAGAATTATTATAATAATTATGTTTTCAAAATTCAATTTCTTCGAGATAGATTCAGGATCTGTCTTTTTTTTGAATGGACTATCCAAAAAAATTATTCCTTTTTATTTATTATTATTTTACCTAAAAGTTATAAGCTATAAAATTATATCTTTTTATTTATTATAATTTTACCTAAAAGTATTTTTTTGACTTAAAAAAATTTTAAAATAATAGATTTAATCAAATTTTTTTTATATCTCGAAACAAGTCTTATTTTTAAATTTTTACAAAAAAATATTATTTGCCAATATTGATATTATAAAATTATTCGGTTTCTACAAATAATTTAAAAAAAAATATCACAATTTTGTAAGATTATGTTTAAGAATGGTTTTAATGCTTAAAATTGTAATCTAAGGTTATGGTTTTGCCAGTGTAAAAATAAACAAAAAAATCCGGGGCCTATTTGACCAAACAAATAACTTGGCTTAAAATCTGCTTGACAGCAGCACTATCTCCAGATCTTGAAAGCTACAGCATGCAATAAAATAAATCTCCCTCACCTTCCCAATTACCTATCGCAGTCACAATCGTCATCATGAACATACGCATAGACACCTTCCCCACATTATTTACAAACCCATAAAAATTAATTAATTATCCA
This sequence comes from Chymomyza fuscimana, assembly GCA_949987675.1. Taxonomy (NCBI): domain Eukaryota; kingdom Metazoa; phylum Arthropoda; class Insecta; order Diptera; family Drosophilidae; genus Chymomyza; species Chymomyza fuscimana. Next base: position 71,618,388 of record OX465089.1, read on the forward strand.
GATTGTTGCATGATGGGTAATAAAGAAGAGTCAAACGGGAGATTCTAACTTGAACAATGTGGATGTAAAGATCAAAACGATGTTTCCGTCATTTGGGTCGAAAATGGAAGACAGATCAAATTTAGAGCTTGTGAGTCTTCTGAGCAAAGGGCTAATTGTACTGCAAGTTTTTCACCAGCATGATTTAGGCGTAAAGTGTTAAGAATTGCATCAAGAACTGCACTTGGAATGGTGCGAAGTTTATATTTGGTAGTTAGTTAGACTTCTATAAGGCTATTGAGGTACTACAGACTTCATTATAATTTTAAATATATTAAGCAGGAATTCAGCATGGCTGGCAAAGAAATTGAGCAAGAAGGGGAATTTAAAAACTCGAGATCGTAATTTTAATTTAGAGACAACCCCATTACTTTTTTTTTGGAGATTAAGACAACACATGTAAACATGTGTGGGGAACTAGAAGATAGACCTAATTGTAGTTCTGAGATTAATAAACCAAATAGGTTTTCAAAATTATTCCGCAAGAAAGACGTTAAAGTGATAGATTTAAAGTCAGTTTCCATATTAATTCTAAACCCTAGAAAATAAATAAATTATTTTATGGAAAATAATTTAAAACGGGTTTTTGGCGTTTTATTTGCTCTTTGGTCATAATATGTAGTAAAAAATATTTTTTTTTATTTGATAAGGCTTAGCAATACATGTATAAATAAAATTATTTAAGCCGAATATAGACTAAAACTAAAATGGCGCTAATCACACAAATAGTTATAAAACAAAATTATGCAAAAAACCGGTTAAAGTTCTTATTTTTGCCACAAAAAGTTTGATAGCTTGAACCCCAAAGCACTAAATGTCTTCTCTTGCGGATTAAAATTCTAAGGTTACTTGAAACTAAGACGATATCGAAAATAACAACAAAAACACTTTCTGAGCAACTCTAAATGATCTGAACTTTGATGTTTAGAGCTCATAACGAGCATATGTTTATGGCTACTCGTAATTCAATACGATTTCATAATTAGATTCGCACAAAACCCAATCCCAAAACATATTTGTATATGAATGCGTCTAATGAGTGAGTCTCTTTGAGTCCGTCTTGCTAACAAGCTGATCGGACGCCTTTGATCATTTGTGCATAATTATATTTGATTAGACTAAATTATAAGTAGAAAATTGAAAAAAACGGGTTAGACGCATGAAATGCTCGTTTTCTAAATAACCCATAAATTGCACTGTTGATCGAATAGCGGCAGGTGCTTTCAATTCGCTAACAAGATACATTTTCTAGGCCAGCAAACAGCTTCGAGTATACGAGAACTGTTACGGTTACATCTTAAACGGGTTAAAACTAGTAGATAAAATGTATCTTGAATAGGGAGTAGAATTTTTTTTAAAATAAATTACTGCATTTTAGACTAATTAATATATATATATGTATTACGATTCTATTATGTAAGAAAGTTTTTCTTTCAGTGTAGCGAGCCACCAACTTCGCTTCGTGATTCTCTTTGAAGTGCGGATGTAGTAGAGTTCCGAAAAAGACACGTTTTAAGTAGCCAAAATAAATTTAAAAAATCTTGAGTTCTTGTTGAAGTAAAACAGCACAACTTCGGATTCCCCCATTCACGTTGCGTCAGCATCCTTCATCATCTCCTTACTTAAGTTTGCATATATATTTACTTTATTTTGCAAATCCTTCTTCGAGACTCGTTTTCGACAGTTCTGACTTATCTAGGTATATGTGCCCCGAATGTAGTTCCTTGCGGTGACATTGGAAACGACCCAACATTATGTATAATTAATATATACAGTACTTCTCAAAACTATAGGACTCCTTGAAATTATATGTTTAATTGTAAATATCTTTTTTTGTGGAGGTGATCTACGAAAGCTTTTTTGCCACAATAAGTGTCTATTATTGGACCTTTCGATTTACCGTTAGACCTTGGCATTATTGCTTCCCACGATTTTTCGTAATAGTTTATTCATTGACATGCGACTTTTTGCTATGAAACGCTTAAAATTGCAGAAAAATGTGTAATGTTGGGTTGGAATGGAACCAAGACCCCGTAGGCCAATACTGGAAGCGGAAAAAATAAATTTTGCGTCCAAATAAAATTTACGCGAAAGTTCTCCCAGAATTCTAAGACACACGCCAAAATTTGCAAAGATGTAGTGAAACTTTATCCAGCCATTCTGTAAAATCGGTATTATAGAATTAAAATTTGATAAAATGCGTTTTAGTGTTTATTTTCAAACTATTTTTAAAAGAGACTGATGAAAATCTTATAAACAGAGAAACATCATCAGATGCCGGTACTGAAGAGTATCTCATATTCGGTATCTCATAACTGCAGCTGGCGCAATTGCTGTGATAGTTGCAGTACGAGAAAGAAGCCTTCAAGCATCACCTTTGTCATTAAATGTCTCTTTATCATCTTAAGATATTATGGCAAAATTAGGCTGCCAAAATTAATAAGAAAGTGTCTGTGGAAGAAAGGTCATGCCTAACGGCACGACAAATACTATGCAATTAAATTTACTCGGTCCTGCTGAAAGAGACTGTGCTGGCTTATACAAAACGGTTGCCTTTTCTACGATACCATGAAGATGTAGCAAGGACTCTGCTTTTGAAAAGGATAACTAGAATCACATTGCTACAGAAGAATAGTATGGGTGTTGTACTTAGATAGCTAATTATTATATAATTGTGTAGCTGAACCAATTATAATTTTAAGTTTTATGGAAAATTGGTCACTAGTATACTACTTTGTGTAGAATATTATAATTTTGTATTATAAATTTGTATCTCACAGATGACAATCAGTTAATTATTTTAATACTAAAAGAATAAAAATAAAAGAAGAAGAATAATAAAAGAATCATCTTATTTGCCTTTAGCCCATTCCATTACATTTCTTTCGATGTATATTGCAGTTCCAAAAATTTTTTTATTTTTTTAATGTATTTTTATTTGCAATCTGTCATATGAGACAAACAGCAAATTTTATAGATAAAATAATAATGGCAGGATTGATGTGCTCCAGTGAGTCCAATCAATATTAAACAATACTTTTTGCTAATAGTTTATATTATACAAATCGATTTGGAAGTTTAAAAATGCGAGATCTTTTCAGACGTATAAAGTCCATACTATTGTCTAGTAGGTTAATCGCAAGTACGTTTTCATGATTAGACAGTCTCTGTAAGTATCCTCGCAATGTTTTGCTTATTTCATCTTTGACGTAAGGAACATTCAATTCGTAGATCCAAAGTATGAAACGTTTATACCATTGCCTCCTAAATTTATTTCTAGTAGATTTTTATAGCAAAACAGTCCATTTAAGTTTTTTAATTAGAAAAATATTTCGACAATCGAAAATAAATAAATCCATAAACTATATACCATAAGTTATAAACCACATTTAATTGTTATTTATAAGGGCGTTTTAGTCACTTTGGAAAATGACAACAGAAAAAAAAATTTCATCGGCTAGAACAATGAGAGCTGGGATGTCGCAGGAAAGCGTTATAGCCCCATTTTTGGCAGATTTCTACTCCTCCGCTTGTGAGTATGAAGCAGCAGATGAGATACAGGATTACATCCACCTGCTTGAGAACTCGTAGGTGGTAGATTGTCCTGAATCCTTCCAAATGTCAGGTAGTATTATTCAAGCTAAGAAAAAGAGGGCATCCGCTGTATGTCATGCTGCAAAATGAGGTATAATATGCTAGGGTCACCTTGAATAAGCGGCTGAATTTCCCATTTTATTGAGACAGTATACTAAAATGCACTGACCGCCCTCCCCCAACAGTATGCTGCAAAAGAGCGCTGTGCCACTCATATGTTTCAAAATAAAGAAAACTGGTTCAATTTTAGTATGATAGTATGATTGATAAAATTTTACAGAAATGCTTAGTCTAAGACAAAATACATAAATTTGCTGACGATATTTAAAAATTTAACATGTATTTATGCGTTTCATATTAGTCTTCACATTTGTGCGAAGTTAGTTCAAAATTTATCCATTATTTAAAATATCTACCATAAAAAATGTAAGTTGTGCTCCCTTCTTTTGAGAGGTACGTATAAAGAAAATGCGCATTGCGTCACCTTTAAATTTTTAGATCATTAAAAACCTGGTACGATAAACTGCGACGTACTGAAGCACGTTCGCAAGAAGTCCGTTGTAGAAGATGGCTTAAGCTTGGAATTGCGGTGGGTACCAAGCTGACGTCTATCTAAGATAACTCCTGCTGGTTTCGCGATCTCAAAACAGGTAAACTGCAGCTAATAAAGTTAAATGTATTTTTGAAGACTTTACACAGTTAAAAAAAAAATCAATAAAGAAAATAGTTTTTTGTGTAAGGTAGCATTTGAAAAATCAATATATTGAATCTCCGAAAAGTTACCTCCCGCCATCGAGAAGGCCAAAAGAAATTGATGTAGACATTTCCATTCGTCCGTCCGTCCGTCCGATCGCTCGTCTGTCTGCCCGACCATATATCCGTCTGTATAAACTTCTGGATCTTGGAGACAATAAAAGCTAAAAAAAAGGAAACTTGGCATTCGCCATATTTTCATAGCAAAATTGTTCCCAAGGTAGCCAAAGGGGGATTCCCCACTGGCACATAGATTTAAAAAATAAAACTAAATATTTAAATTCTTCGGGAAAAAAGTAATGCGTACGTCGATAGTCATTACCCTGCTTAACTGTCGAGAGCGCTGAGGTTAAAAAAATCGAAGTCCAAAGCTAGAGCCCTGCAAGACCCTCGCCATGGATCCGCCCCTAGCTTACAGTTTACAAACATTTTGTATGCTTAATTTGAAAGAGTTGTCAGCTATCAAAAACAGTAAGAAAAAATAACATTATTTGAACACAATTTCATAATTTATTGATTTAAGTGCTGGATAGGGTTAGCTAAGTGAAATTTTTGATTAAATAGATATGGCCGTGTTTTTTTTTTGTTTTAATTTAAAAAAGTGTGCTGTTTTGGGTTATAACCGGTTTCTTATTAAAACCGGTTTGCAACCCTTTAATTTAATTTCTTATGCTATTAACCCTTAGTTGTTTTGGCTCATTACGAAAGAATCACTAAAAAACGGAGAGTTTTACAAAAAAACACACTATAAATAATTTTTGCAAAAGCGCAGCATCTTATTCTGTCATAACTCACATTATTGATGCTTACTTGTTAATTCAAATAATTACTTTAAATATTTAATTAATCTGGTTAAAATTACACAAAATGTGTCACTTACGGAAACCTTCCAGCAATTGGCATAATTTAATTTTTTGATTATTTCATTCATTCATTCCATTCATCAGTCGCAGAACAGAGAGTAAGTTATTCACACAATCAAAATGCAATCCCAGCATTAAGTTCCAATTAGTGCTCCTTAGAACTGAGCAAGAAAAAAAAAATGTGCTCTGGGCTGCTTTACTCCTAGGCAACGAACCTCAAGTCATGTTTCTGTGCACAATTTTTTGCGTTTGTCTTCTTGGCTTGCCATCCATAAAAAAATTAAGAATAAAAAAGTGTCCCTTAAAAAAAATGCGAGACCCAAAAAAAGTATCAATTTACAAGCAGCCGACTAGGGTACGGGACAAGAAGACGCCGTTTCTTAAGCGCCAGAAGGCAACCCAAGTAAAGCCTGTAGCCCGACGCGACACTAAGAAGAAAGTGCGGTGCCGGCGAAGTAACGAAAATCCTGAAGCGGAAATAAGAATAATAACTGCGCGAATTTCTAAACGAGTCCAGCAACGGAAAGAAATGAAGAAAAAAGTTCCGTTGGCGTTTGTCCAAATGAGGAAGCAAAAAAAAAAGCGTGACCAACTTGTCAAGCTAGACATTGACTGAATTCTGGGGGGGCGTCAACCGTCGTACTACATTGATTGATTCGGGTCCGGGTCTGAGTGGCAGACGCAGCAGCAGCAGAGTGAGTGCTACTCAATTGTCTTTGTCAATGGTGCTGTTAATGATGTTCCTGCTGCTGATGATGACGATGATGACCATTATGTGCGACATTAACAAGACTGCGCATAGTTGCTGTGGGACACTTCGGAACATTTAAAAGTCACTTTAACATGATAAATGTTTGCGTGTTTCATCAACTGTGTTAATTAGTTGATTATGACGGCCCATACAACCAGAGCACATGTAATATAGAGTAAGACCAAACGTTTTGCAATGTTTGAATTGCAAATGAAGGCTGATCCAGACGTCACCCAAACCCACCTGGAAGTGCGTTATGGGTCTTTGGGCGAGCTCAGCTGCATGACGTTGCGCAAGTTGCCGGATGAATGGATTTTTATATAAAGCTTGTTGGTGGGTTCGGGGGGTAACACAAGTGCGCCAAATCCCAGTAGGACTTGTATGCATATCAGAAGTACTGCTTTTAGAGTGTTTTTAATTTTCAGAAAAAAATAATGGTTTCATTTTAAAACGGGGTCAAAAATCTGTAGAAATGGTTCTGGCAAGGTTTGTTGTTGTAGTTTCATATGACTGAAATTCTCGGGTTTCAGATCTAGAGTCGTAAGTGCTTTTCGAAGGAATCGTAGGGCATTAACTCTGGAACTACTACTTCTATGCAAATGATAAATTTAACTTTCTTTGAGGATTGTTGTATACTTTTATAAGCTTTCAAAGAGCTCATTTGTTGGGATTACCCTGCTCCCTCCTGTGCGCGCATTCAAGTCTCAACAAAAGTAATATTTTTTTGGCGATTGGGCTCACATAAAATTACATGGGGTCGTAGGCCATTGTTGATAGTACTTTAGTTTCTTAAGTAGATAGCTCTACCTTTTAAATATATCGAACGAAACCGGAATTTTGCACATATGGTCTAAAATGGATACATTTTTGCGATAATCTTTGAAGGTATCAACCGATCTTGTATTTTTATGCCGTTACAGTACAAGTGCATACTGCAAATACCCTAACTGAAAAGATGCCAAGATACTTAAAAGATAGCAACAACGACAAACATGCAGCTTTATTTCAAATTTCCCTGGTTTTTATAGTCTTTGAAATCTAGCAGTTCGTATGGACAGATATGGCTCAGTCCCCAAGGCACCTTAGATGGCGTTCGTTAAAGTCGGGCGCGGACGACTTTGGGATACCCTGTACCACCCACCGCATTGCCATTAAATCCGGTATATTGCTTAAGAACTCCAAAAGACATATGATTGCTAAATTTGGTTAGGATGTTGTTTCGCAAAGAAACAAAACCAAACGAATTATGCACCAAAATCGTTTTTTTGGCCGATCGGTCCAATGGGAGCTATATGATATAGTCAACCGATTTTAGTCAAGTTTGGTACAACGCTTAGGAACTCTAAAAAACTTTCGAACGCCAAATTTCATTACGATATCTTTATAAACAAACGAATTATCCATCTAAAACTTTTGTTTATTTTCGAGGTCCTCTGAAACAGCCCTATGGGAGCTATATAATATAACCCCGATATCAAAAAAACATAAAATAAACTTGTCTCCCGTAGGATAATAGCAGATCTAATCTGAAAGTTTGGTTGCTCTAGCTCTTACCATCTCGGAGATCTACAGATAGACAGGCGGACAGGCGGACAGACGGAATATAATGTCGTGATTCAAGCTAAAGTTGTCCGGATTTTCTCTCTACGGCCCTGGTGTCAAGTTAAAGTCGGTCTCTAAATTAAGAAAAAAAATCAAACAAATTAACACCACCTAGAACCAAAAAAACAGCTATTACAATTTTATACCTTCCTATAACATGGATAGATTGAAGAAAATATGCCGATTGGGCAAGAATTCCCTTAGGACCCTGACTGGGTTTCTTCCAGGACACAACCGACTCCAGAAACTCATAATATTACTGCCATCGTGAACTTGCAGGTTTCGTGAAATTAAGGAGAAAACCTCCCAACACATACTTGCAGACAAGAACGCCGCCTGAAATTAGTTTTAGGGGTAGGAGGGTTTTGCTGTGGATCATAAAACATATGGACCAATTAATTAAGAAAACCCCTGATTTTGTGAGGAGTTTGAACCCCTAAACTCCCTCTGGATACGCCCATGCTTGCAGAGTGTGACGTTCTAGCAAGAAGAAGGATATCTCTCTTTGGTGGGCATATAATCCCGATAAACTTTGCCTCCCGACAAGAACCATCCCAAATATCTAAGTTAACTTTCGAAATTGTTCTGTATGGGGATCTCTACGACAGGGTGCACAGTGAATAATGAAAGAGTTCTTACCAATGAGTAAGGCAGTAATCCGACAGTAATTCGACAAAAACGTTTTTCGAAATTTAAAAAAAAATGTCTGCTTAAAAGCAAATATCTCTGGTTCTACCAAACCGATTTTGACAATTGAATTACACATCGATTATACTTGAAACATATTTTTGTCAAATTTACGGCTTAGACGTTATTTACGCATTCATATAAAATTTTTCGTAATTTTTAGCAATGTTTTGAAAAAAAATCCTATATCGTAAATAAATTTAAAAATTTTAAAAAAAAATTTTCATGCAGTTTTTTTCATGGCTCGTTTGATTGATTACGAACAAAAATAGTGGTTGTTTATTAAAAAGCGGAGAAAAAATGTGGAAATAACAGGAATTTTTGGTAAAAAAAATAATCTAAATCAGTTTAGTATACAATGAAAAATATTTATTTTTAAGTAGACACTCATTTTCGCTTTTAGCATGCCATTTTACTACGGAAACGAGTAAAACATGTTGAGGATACATTTTGCTGTAAGCTAGTGTAATCATTCTATAATGGGATCTTTTCGTTTTTTACTTTTTTGTCAGAAAAGTGAAGACATGGAGAAACCTGGAAATCACTTTGCTTTTAAACCGGGGCGAAACCCGTAGAGGATTTACATAAAGCAAAGTCTATGGTAACTCTTTACGAGAACCGAATGCGGATCAGGATTGCAAATTATCACATAAAGAGAAAAGTTTAGTGTTAAGTTTGTTATTTGTTTCACTGAAGTGTCCGAAAAACTGACTTAGAGACTAAGATTAGTCTTGTTGTTCTTTTCTCTTTTTCGTTTCTTTTCCATTCACTTCCCATTAATATCCGCATATGGCAGGATTTTGTTTTAAAATTTTTGAATTCGTACGCATAATTTTTTTTTTAATATGACGTACCAAAGTTCATGAAATTGTTCATTAATTTCAAAAATACAATAACATTTAAACAATAATGGGTATGCGCTATTATAACTAATTTTAAGATAAGCGATAAACAATTTTTCTTTTATAATTCAATTCAGTCCAATATATGCGGTATTTCTTTTAAAATAAGAACATTGCTTAAAGCTACTTAAAATTTGAAAATTACAGACCTTCTCAACTAATTTTTAATTCATAACTTATTAAAATGATAGTACTAGAATTTTTAAGAAGACTAACTAAAGAGGCCAACAGACCTAAAAAAGTTTTTTTTTTTAAATAAATCTTTGATTAAGATAAAGTCATAAAGTAATAGTTATTTCAATTACTATAATATTTAATGTCCTTAAAATAGGACATCAGTTTAAGAAGTACAATGTTGTGTACCCTATTTTATAAAGTAAATCTTTAATTGAGAAACTAATTGTTTTTACTTAATGAGCATAGCTTTTTGGGGCTCCTTTTGCTCAGCAATATGTATGGGTATTGGCACAGAAAGGTCCACCCTAACAAAAAAATTAAAAGCTAACCAAATATCTGGTCTTACTTGTATAATTAAAGATCCATTTTCAAATAAATCGAATTAAAGAGTTTAAAGCTTTTCTTAAAACAAGGGACTTAACATGGCGAGAAATCTGACTACAAAGATAATAGTTCACGTCTTTGTATGTTTTTCTATCCGTCATATCCGTCTGTCTATCTGTATGTACTCCTAAATCTCAGAGATGAGAAAAGCTAGAGCATGTCAAGGGAGAAAAGTTTGACAAAATTTCTTGACAACGTAAGTAATGTACCGAATTTGATTGAAATAAGATGTTACAGGGTATCTTAAAGAAGTCCTCGCCCGACTTTAATCTACGCCATCCTATAATTTTACAAGCTGCAAAATTAACTAACATTATTTAAAATCCTACTAAAAAAAAATTGTCATACAAAAAGTCTTGCTCAATTAGAAGAAATTCGTGTGTTTTGTAACCCAATTCAAACCCAACTTTTATTTTCTGTAACGTCACGCCAAGCGTCTTTTTCCTTTCAAAAGCCAGTGTCTATTTTTGCCATATTTTTTTTACTAAATGTAGTGCTATCTGAATTCTCTATAATTCTTTAATAAAAACTTTTTAAAAACCTCGCTTTCTCCCTTTATTTTTGAGATATTGTCGCACAAACATAACGTCACGCCATAATATAAAATTGTATTAATATTACGCTTAGAAGAAAAAAACTTTTTCAGTCTCCTCTTATTCAACAAGACATATAAAATGTGATTATTATTATTATATAACTCTTTTTATTATTAATAGCATTTTCGGTCACTACTATTTGACCCAAAGTGCAACGGGGAATACACTGTTTACGCTCTGAACAAGTGAGTGTGCAAAATAAATACATGTTTACCGTTACTTGAAAAAAAAAAAAACTCCCAAAAGGCGTACAAATTGAAGCATGCTTGCACGCACACTCATCAATGCAATTTGCAGCCCAACTCATCAACTTTTATTTTTTTTCCCCTCATATTTTTGCGGCTTATTGAATTATCTGCATGCCACAGCGAACTGTAAGGTATATATGTATATATGTAAGTACCCCACTCATACGATATGTTGTACATAGCAGACACACACACACAACCACAACCACAATGACTGTCAAAGCTACGACGAAGACGTTCAGTGCACGTTGCAACCAGGCAACCAGTGAGCCACAAACGATAAGCATACACAGACACACACACACACACACACACAGATACACACTCATACTGTCACGCACAACCCACTTGCCACTTGGCAGAGCATTAACGAGGGTGCTTTTGGACTGAGCCACTGAAGCAGCAAAGGCAACGCCGTTCGCTGGCAAATGAACCTAATTTGATAGTAGACAACAACAACACAAAGCACACAAAAAAAATAAGAAAAATAAAAAATTCAAAAAAAAAATAAACACCAACAACAACCACGAAATGCACATGTACATAGTCGCATATACATATGTACAAAGGCATACATAGTACTACATAAAAAAAAACATCATTACGTATACGTCGAGTTGGCTAGAAACAACTAGCGCAACAAAAGCAACAGCAACAACCACATGACGCCGACGCCAACGTAAACGTCAACGCCAACGCTGGCAGCGACTAGCGACTAGCGACGAGTGACTGTGCGGACATAAAGTGCTCATTAAATACTCTTTCCTTACCTTGCCTTACGTGTAGGCATTGGATGGGAATTTAAATTGGTAATGCGACGTTGACGACGACGACGTCGCTGACGACGCTGAGGCCTAAGTCTTTGACGTCGTTGTGGTCGTTCGTTTCCCACTCCTCGTGCCCCCCTCATGTGCCATAGTTTGGGATCTGTTCTTGAAACCATACACAGCACAGCGAGTTTGCGTCGCTATCGCAGTGGCACACACTTGAATATAATCATACAAACGTACACACAAACGTACACACAAACGCACACACACTTATATACAGCCATATACACTCGCTAGCAGCTCTATACATGGGCACTTGGCACTGCTTACATACATATAACTATATATATATATATAGACATAGCATGTACATAAAGCAATCTGCAAGATACAAGACAGTGGCGTTGTCGCTTTTCCAAAAGGGGATGCCTTGTGAAATAACTTTAAACTATTTGAGTTGAAGTTTGTAAAGTTCCTCTAAACAGTTTGAATGCGATTTCGAAATCTTATTTTATGCGATAAGATTTGGAGTCAATATAATTTGAAGATTGTAATCGTTTTTTAAAACCAGCAAATTAACAAAAAATTGAGTGTAACAGAATAGGTTGCAAGGTCGCTAATTTTATAGGATATGGAAATATAAAGAAATGATGTCAAGAGCTTATACTTTTAAAAACTATTTTAAGTAAATTTTAAACTACAAAAAAAAAATTGATCAAAATCGGTTGAATGTAAGTAAAAATTTTACTTATTAAATTAAAGGATGAATAAATGAGTTTAGTAAAATGATTTCAGGGTCTTAAACGTTTTTAAAACAAGTTCAGGTAACTTGTAAGTTAAAAATAGAGTTCATCGGAATGGATTGAATGTTATTTATAGAACAAATTTTGTAGGAAAGGATTTTGTATTTCGAAAATATACAGTAAACATGTGATTATTTAAATTTTAAATTTAATAAATTATTATCCGCTTTTTTTTATTTTAATAAATATAGTACGTGTTAAATTTAAATTTTCCATAATTCGTAAGTATATATTTATTATATGTATATTTATTGCAATAAAGCAATTAGGGTGTTCACCAAGTTGTGTATCGATGCAAATTCGAAAAAGTGCACACATTCCAACAACAATTCGCACTAAGAAATGTCGCACTGCTTGCTCGATCCAGGTCAAGCAGTGTTGAAAAATCGTCAATATTTAACAGTGCTTACCTATTTTGGTACTATTTTTAGCACTTGTATTGCAATATTAAATAAGACACTTGTTTGTCCACATCCGCCAAAAGTAGGTAAAAATAGCTCAAGTAGTAATATTTTTGCAGTGGAAGCTCAGCAATTTTATATTATAAATACAAACATTGTGTCATAATCCAAAATTCATCAATAGCTTCTTCAGGACGACCTAAATCTGCTTTAGAAAAAAATACAATATGCAACTTACTCATGGCTGATCTCACAGTGTCAAACAACTCAACCTCAAGGAGAGTTTATCTAGGACTCCAAAATTTTGACTGTACTTGTGACTTTTGCAAACAGCTGATTGTGCACAATTGCGTGCACAAGGGTTGCTCATGTGGTTAATCTTGCACTTCTGCAATTCTGCATCAATACACAGCTTCATGAATACCCTAAATATTTTAAGCCGATTATAATTAACAGCTTAGCATGGTAATATTTGATTTTAATAAATTAATTAATTCAAACTTTGCACAGAAAATTTATTATTTATTATTTTAAAACTTTTAACATTTACATATCTCTTTATTAAGTTTTGCTCTTCGACCCGAATTTGTTTTTTTTTCTTGCTCCCTCTTGCGGACAATTTTTAAACCTGGCGTGATATCTCTTTTTGTTGCTTGCGCGCTCTCGCGGACAATGTAAAACTAGCTTAACTTTTTTCTTTTGGTCCCTCTCTAGCTACAGAACTGTTTTGAAACTTGCATTAGTATTATTCTTATCTTATTTTTTTCCATTGACGGTTGTTGGAGCCGACTTAGTTTCAATCAAGCAGTCTTCGCAGACTTTTATAATACTTTTTTTTAATTCAGCAAAATCCACTCAATAGTTCTGGTTTGGTCCAGCCCAAACGTTTTGAATATTCTCAAAGTGTATAAACATCGTAAGATTCTCTAGTTTACTAATCTAGACAATTATAAGATTTTTAGATTAGTTTGTTTCCATGAATCTTTAAAAGGCCGTATGGTCAAACTTGACTATTCTTTAGAGAGCTCGCGTCTCTAATAAATTCTATTCACCATTATGCACCAATGAAACTACATTTCAACCCCTTTAAGACTACGCCACTGTCAGTACTTAATGTCCCATGCCCGGTGTTGAAAAATTTTATACTATGCTATACACAGAGGCGAGGAAGCAGCGCACAAGCTGTGTACATACATAATACCCATGGCCCATGCCCATGCCTTGCAACCGTCGCTACCGCTGCCACTGGCACTGCCACACAGCTATAGAGGTCTCTATAGTAGAGCTACTACGTCGGACGCTATTTATATGTACGGCACCAGATACAAATACATGCACATAAATTGTTTTATGCCGCCAAGCTGATTCGGTTCCTGCGCTGTGGCTGTTGTATGTCAGCGGCCACCAGGCAAATGTATCTACGGGGTTGCATACAACTACATACATAGATACATGCATGCCACTTACTAACTCATACATGGGCATTGGCAGCGTCATTGGTATCGACTTGGGTTTGGGCATGGGCATGGACTTGGGCCTTCTAGTATTTAGTTTGGGTTTGGGTAGAGTATTTGTGTTGGGACATTTTTCTGCTTCCGCCTGCTGTTGTAGCTGTTGTTGTTGTGATGCAGCGTGCAGGGTGAGTGAGTGTGTGTGTGAGTGTGTGAATGAGTGAATGCAATCGTGTGTGTTTTTGTTGTTGTTGCTGATTCACACATTCCTAATTGAATTATCACGCATACAGCCACAGAAGCCAAACCAAACAGCGCCAGATGAAATATGTTTTTTTTTCCTTCTTCTGCTGTGCTGTTAATTGAAGCAAAACAAATACATGCGAGAGAGCGTTATATTTTATGAGTATCTTAAGTATACTATTTATAGAGTTTTACAGCATACAACAAACACAAAAACAAAACAAAAACCAAATACTAATTAATATTTTGAGTACCCCCCTATAGCACCCTGCCAGACTACGCTACAGCGCCCAAAAGCGCCTTCAACTTTTCTAAGCGATGCTATCAACGCCTGTCACTGCACTCAGAGTCACAGAAACATACGCAGAGAAGAGATGCACACATCTCTATGAAGCAGAGGACTCCCTACCAAGCTTTGCGGTCGATTTCAGGCGCCAGGGCTACAGATACAGCCACAGCAGCAGCAGCAGCGTCGTCAATGGCTTCACAGCACACTACACTCACGGCATATCTGTAACTCTGTACAGGCTGACAGAAGTTTCCAGGTTTTCACCGAGCTATATTCTGTTAGCCATGAGCCGTGGCCGAGGGTTATTCGAAGCCCATCGTGCGCAGCGGTTCGGTGAGACTGTCAGAAACAGAGCCAGAGCATTACCATTTTTTTCTTTTATGTATATTTTTCATTTTACGTTTTGTTTGTTGTTTCGTATTTCGTTATGTTTCTTTACATTTCCATTCCACTGCATTCGTGCAAACACCAATACAGTCAGCGCTTGGGTTTGTGTGTCTTGCAGATACATTTGTATTTCAGCTGTTTTTTGTGTAAAGCATGTTTTGTTGTTGGGGGGGTCTCAACGAAATAGTTAAGCCCGCTGCCAACTCTTGGAGCGCCCCACGCAGCGCAGCAAAATCATACGCAGACTTGCTGCTTATCCAGCTGAAATTCCGTATTTGCAACGACAACACCAACAACAACTGCTGGGGAACAGCGTGCGTGTCCTGAAAGCAATTTAGCCATGGCCATGCCACAACACCCCTTGCCCGCAGCAGTTGCAACCAAACGGATACAACAACAAGTAAATGCTGTTAGCAGCAGCAGCAGCAGCAGCACAACAACCCCACATACACACTCAATCACTCGCTCAAACATACATGCAGCCAAGCGGCACATAGATACGCCACGCTTATTGTTAGATACTCTTGGTTTGTCCTTGTTCCAACTAATTGTATTGCCTTTGTTGTACACTCACACACACACAATCACTCAAATGTGCGTCTGCACATTATATACTAAGACCGAGCCCGCGCCTGAGCCTGAGCATAGTATATAAAGTATCTTATGGATATGCCGCTTTGTACATAAGCGCTAGCGACGGCTGCTGCTTGTTAAATATTCTGATTTGTTTTTGTTTTGAACATTTCTACCCAACATAGCCATTTGCTCATCAAATTAATGTACTACGCTACTACATTCATGTTGTAGCTTGTCGTCCAAAACGTAACATCCACTCACTCGGTGTGTCTCTGTGCATCTACGTAACTACGTATCTTTGTCGCTTTTGCTATGGCTACATGGATAACACCCATACACAGATACAGCCCACAGGCAAAATGTTGTCATTCGTTTCATTCGTGCCGCACCAAGTAGAATCTGATATGTTGTATGTGTTCACTCAGATGTTCCCTGGGCCAAAAGAATTCCGAACATTTCAAAAGTTATTTGAGGGATGGCGGTCTGGTTTCTTGCCTGGCTGCATGTGGATGCTTGAATAAATGGATGAATGTTTTCTGATACCATCTGAGTTACTTTTTCCGTATTTTTTTTTAATATCTTTTAGCTAAATGGATTTTGAAGTTGTTATTTGGGGAGCCTTGTATGTTGTATGTGTGCGCTTTTGTTACAGATACTTTGCTCTTGAATGTTGTAGCAAGTATATTTAATAATAAAAAAGCAAAGTTTGCAAAAATTTTTATTAAACACATATGGCGTATATATGGGAGAGCTTGGGAGAGGGAAGGAACTCATTGGTTTCTAGTCTAGCGAACTGAATATTAAATTTGGTTTGGACTTCGGAGGCATGTAACTCAACAAGATTTGGTAACATGAACTGAGTACGGCTACAAGATTCTATATTTTTCTTTTTATTTTATATAAGTTTAATGAAATATAAAAAAATGCTTTGAAAACGAAAAGCCAAACCGTTAACCGCTTCGAACCGGTTGAAACGAACAACCATTAAAAACACAAATTGAAGCTAATATTTTTATTGAGTAAATTTTAAAACAACATTTTAAATAATTAATTAAATTTATAATTTGGCTAAGAGCATTATGTGATTTTTATGAACTTACAAATTTGGTTCGGGTCCTTATTTTAAAAAAAAAAAACGAAAAAGAGAAAAATAAAATTCAAGCACGATCCGAACTTAAAAATGAATTATAAAAAAAAACTTTCTAGGAGTACGTCATATAACTTTAGAAGCTGCTGTCTTAGTACTATAGTTAATAGAAAATTGGAATATTAAGTTATATAGAAAATCTATTTGCAGCTGAAGATTTTGTTTTTTTTTACCGTACAAATCAGATTAAATGGGCACTAACTAAATTTTAAAGTCCTATTTTTTTAAATTATGTCGATCAGTTTTAATCGTAGTGGTAATCGATGAATCTCACGTTTTGATTACGATAAATATATTTGTTCGCAAAATTTACAACACTTATGGCATGTTTAAGTTCGGTTAGAATACATCATGTTTGGTAAAATTCATTGTTCCTTTAAAAACTAAATTCTTAAGGGTTTTGTGTTTAATCCGATCTTTTATAGTTAGAGTGCGATCGTGATACTCACGTCACGAACAAAGTTCCCTTACCTTTTCCTTTTCAAGACAATTAACGTGAGTTTTATTTAATCATTAAAAATATGATGTCAAAAATCCTAAATATAAATAAATAAAATTATGTACGAAATAGTTAGTATTAGTATATGCCATGCAAAACAGAAATTTATATATTTTATAAAAAATTATATGCAAAATGGTAATTAAAAAAAAATTATGTACCAAATACAAAAAATTTAAAGAAAAATGGTCTCGTCTGAGAATTAAACCTAGCACTTAAGCCGCTTTAAAAGTCTTAGGTCAATATTCTATCAACTCAGCTACGTTGATGTGAGCTTTTACCGAAATGGTTTGTAGTCTTCTCATTACTCTCACGGCTACATACAAAACCTACGTCACACTGTTACGTGACGATTTTAATACCATTTCATCTTAAGCTCACTCAAATAACTTCGTTCTGACAAAAATCAAAACGAACCGAATCTCGGTTAAGCGTTCCGGCTCCTTAACCGTGACTGTCATTCTCCGTTCTAAACTTTTTAAAAAAAACTTTTTCTACATATCTGTTTTTTAAAAAACAAAACCAAAGATTATTTATTTATTATCATATATATCCACCAATTTAGATCCTTAGTAATAGATCCCGTGGATCCGCCACTGGTCTTAAGACAGATTGTAAATAAAAAAGAAAAAAAAAATAATAGTAATAACTTAGATCTATAGACTTTTGAAGGTTCATAATCATGATTTTTATTATTTATTTTATTTTTGATTAAAATTATTATTATTTAGCGCTAATCAATGCATTGCGAGAATCAATGCATAAAGAAGTATGAAAGCAATTTCTCGGCAAGTCTTATCGAAATCATGTCGAAAATGCGACGGCATTTTTGTAAGCACACAAACTGGCTAACAAAAAAATAATTCCTCTTCGAAAAACCTGTTTAAGGTATACACATGCATGAAATCTTTGGGACCGAATAAAAAGTCAAAAAAACAGGCAAAGGGCATAAGAATAATGGCTTATATAAAGTGAGTAAGTAAATAAAAAAAGTAAAATCAAATCTTTTAGCCAACAAATTTTACAAAGGCACTCACATCGGCTTTATTAAAATACGAATTGCAAAGGCGACGCCCTTATATGAAAAGTTGTTCGAGCTGTGCAGACATAACGGCACGACTCAACTTTCTTAGCCAATCAACGTAAAGAATTCATGCGATACATTTCAGCCTGCAGCCAATCAGCACAAACGATGCTGCCGAGAGAAAAGGCAGCGACCAATGGCTGTAAAGCAGCGTCCAACAACGAGCAAAATAATGTGGTGAGAGTGAGAGAGCTAGTCGTGCACGAAAGCAAGTTGTTAAAAAATATTTGAACTTAAAATATATTTGGTATCTTACGAATGAATTTCTAGCTTTTTTGCATGTAAAAACTAAATATGTATATTTATATAAACTATAGCAGTTCTCTCTTTGTGCCTGCAAAATTCAGAGAGTCATATGGAAAGAGTAAGACAGCTGTTGAATGAAAATTTATGGCATACGGCTTTTTGGTGTGAGTAAAGAGCACCATTGGGAATTTAAAAATGCTTTAACAGAAATGAGTTGTGTTAAGAAATGTTTTAACAGAATTGAGCTCTGTTAAATATCGCTTTAACAGAAGCGAATGTGAAGTAAAGAATTTAATTTTCGTTTGAATATTTTTGATTTGCTATAATTTTTTTTTCAAACATAAACGAATGCAAAAAATTTGCAATGCTTTGGTAACCTGCACTGTTTTTCCAAAAAAAAAATTTAAATAACTGCGCCAAGATTTGGTCGTGTTTCAGGGAAATGGTTTGCGGTGTTAGCGGTATTGGGGTGTTAAGAAAAAGAATCACAATTTTCGGTAGCTCATATAAATCTACATAAATTTATTTATGTCGGTGAAAATAAGTGAAACGGACAATTTTTCCCCCGACCTTCTCCGATTTTGATGATTTTTACAGATTTGGTAGAGCTACTAGCCAATAGTAACCACGTCAAATTTTATTTCAAAATTATGATTATTTAACGAGTTATCGATAACTGAAAATTTGTTTTTTCGTTTTTAGACTATTCTTTGACAAGCCATATCTATTTATCCATGATGGATAAATATTAAATTAAAAAAAAAAATTTATTTATTTTTAAGATTTTTTAATTTTTTATCAATTTTAGTTTTTAATTTTAAATTTCTAAAGTGATCTCCCACTTTTAAAAAAAAAGTGTTAATGTCAAAAAAAAAACCAAAAAAAAGTTTGTGACTTAGAATTGTAGAAGTTAAACCTAACCTAGTGATGGCACCTCGCATGCTCGCCATAGTAAACAGTACCTCGAAAAATGACAAATACGCATAACTCCTCGGAATTGAAAGATAAAAGGGTCAAACTTGACATGAATGTTAGTTTTGACATTCTAAGATCAATTTTGAGAGCGCTTGCATATCTTTAAGGTCAAAGGTCACAAAAATCGGGTTTTTGCTAATAACATTTTACCAGTGCTTTAAAATGTTATTCGATGTTCCATTTTTTGTATGGCGTAAAATTCTCTACAAAATCGGAGTACAACAATATTTCATACAAGTTCATACAAATCACGAGATAAAGTGTTCATGCATTTTTATGGAATTTTCACATCAAAGCACTTCCCACTTTCCAAGCTAACTCAAGAACGATTATATCTAGAATACCGGTCTAATCTAGTATACCGGTTTTGCAGAGAATTTCACGCCCTACAACTTTTTGGAACATTTAAACAAAATCTGAAGCACGGATAAAAAGTTATTTGCGAAAAAAACGATTTTTGTGACCTTTGACATTAAATATCTGGAGACGGGGTCATGATATTCATTGTTACTTTTAAAGTTGATATTAAAATGTCAAAACAAACATTCATGTCAAGATTGAACCTTTTATCTTTCAATTCCGAGGAGTTATGTGTATTTGTCACTTTTCGAGATACTGTTTACTATGGCGATCATGCGAGGTGCCATCACTAAAATAAGCATAACTTCTACAATTCTAGTTTTAAATGTTGGAGATCACTTTTGAAATTTAAAATTAAAAACAAAAAATAATAAAATATAAAAAAAAAAATTTCAAAAATAAATAATTTTTTTTTTTTTTTAATTTAATGTTTATCTATCATGGAAAAAAAATCGCGTCAATATCTTTATTTGTTTAGAAGATATGGCTTGTCAAAGAACAGTCTAAAAACAAAAAACCAAATTTTCAGTTATCGATAAGTCGATGAATAATCGGAATTTTGCAATAAAATTTGACGTGGTGACTATTGGCTAGTAGCTCTACCAAATATGTAAAAATCATCAAAATCGGAGAAGGTCGGGGGAAAAATGGTCCGTTTCACTTATTTTCATCGATATACAAAATTTGGTGGCACAAGCTTTGAGGCTCTTATGAATCGTTACACGAAATTTTTGTAATTGTGTGTTAACCCTCCGTCGGACACCTGGGTCTGGCCAGACCTATTTCGTTTTTGACCGTTAATTCAAAGTATTTCTAATTATGATATCAACTTGCGCTTCCAGGTAGCTTCCTAAAATTTTATTGGCTATCGATCCATGTATAGTAGAAATATCAAAAAGTCCTTAAAACGGACGAAAAAAAGGATTTAAAAAAGTTTACCCTCGGACGGACACATGATGCCTGGCTGGACCCCTATATATTTTGTATGGAAGTACATGAAATTTGATCAATATCGACCGCTCTTCGTGCGTTTTTTCAATATTTTATGTTATTAATGGGATCATACTGCCATGTATGTTCACTTATCACACAGACAGCCCCCCCTCCCCACCCCCTATCATCTCTCTGCCCATTTTCCGAGCGGCTATGTCTTATCAGCGGTTCAAGCATTTATCGCGATATATTCGTTTCGATGATGATCTTACGCGAGAATTTCGCCAACAAAGCGATAAAGCTACACCCATCCGCGATATATGGAATTTCATGAATGAAAATCTCGCCAATAACTATAATGCGCACGAAACTGTAAGAGTTGATGAGCAACTTTTTCCATATCGTGGTCGAACTAAATTCACCCAATATATACCATCGAAACCAGCAAAATATGGTATAAAAGTATGGTGGGCAATAAAAGGAAAATTATACACTGGCAAAGAAGGACTCGAGCGTGAAGTAAATCAAGGGGAGAATGTGTTGTTGTGACCGACAATTTTTTTACAACATTGAATGCAGCTAAACAACTTGCTGCTGTTGGTCTCGCACTTGTTGGCACCATAAGAGCCAACAAAAAATGTATTCCTCCGGAGATGAAATAATATGTTTCTCGTCTTTCTTTGGTTTTCACGAAAACATTGTATCAATTTCCAGCTATGTGCCCAAAAAGAATAAGGTCGTGAACTTACTTTCAACAGTTCATTATTCGAAATCTCTTGAAGGCGAAGCAAAAAAACTCGAAGCGATCCTTTTTTATAACAAAAATAAAGTGGGTGTCGACTGTATGGACCAAATGGTCACACACTTCACAACAAAACGACCGACAAGACGTTGGACGTATGCATTCTTCTGCAACATTTAAAATGTTATGGCTTTGGCTTCTTTTTGCATTTATAAAGAAGTGGAAGGAAATAGACGATCAGGCGCAAGACGTGCTTTTTTGGATTCGTTGGCTAACACTTTAGTTCTCGCTAACGTCGAAAGTTGAATGAATAATGCACACGTCATTTGTCAATTTTCCACACGCTTGGCCGTTGAAGAATTTTTTGGCAGACCAATCAATATTACAGAAAATGCGATCGTTGCAAATAAAAGCTGCCCCGATACACTCACAACCAAGAGAGACTGTCGCATTTGTTTGCAAGGAGGCGAAACTCGTTTTTTTTTTGTAATAATTGCGGCAATCCGGTGTGTCAACAACACAGTAAAATCGCTTATACTTGCTTTCTATGTGTTCCTAAGAGTCCATAAATGAGCTGGCATTATATTTCATAATAAAATAAATTTAAATCCCTTTACTTTCGTTCGACCAACATTGAATTTAATAAGAAAAAACAAAAAAAAAAAAAAAAAAAAAAAAGTGCGCTTTTTTCCAAATTCAAATTTTTTTCGAATATTTATTTCCTCAGTCAAGTAGCTCAACATATGCCAAATCGATACAGAATGGTGATTATTTAAGAAAATATACCTCGTTGGTATATAATTGAGCCGAAACATGAGGTATATTCCCATATAAATGTATGTAAATACATAGGGGTCCAGCCAGGCATCATGTGTCCGTCCGAAGGGTTAAAAATATGTGTCCGACGGAGGGTTAAAGGGTCTCATGGATCGATAAATTGGGCACAGAAGAAAAAAAAAATGTTTTCCGAAGTTTCAACTGCACTAGAATATCTTTAGACCACTTTTTGCTGCTTAATTGTCTAAGTAATAAATTATTTATTTGTATCCGAGCTTTGTATAGCTTTTATTTTATTCCGGTCACGGAAAAAGCGCATCTTTTTACATAATTTTCATTAAGACAGATAGACATGAATCAATCGCTACCAGAGTTACCCAATATTACCGCCCTTCTCGTCTTACGTCTTAAATATAAACAAAGTTGTGTGTATGTACCCCTAATAACACACTTTTTTTTTGCGAAAAATGGGAACAGAATATTCCACTTTCGGTCACCGCCCTGGTGGATTCACGTTTTATTCTCTGGATTTAATTGCAGTTAAAACATAGGTTGAAAACGCTAACAAAAGTTGTCTTTGTCACTTAAGCTGGTTACGTTTGGTAGTGAGGGTGTAATCGCTTAAACAACGTTACGGCGGATTGGGTGGTTGTAGCAACAAGGAATGATTTGTTGGCGAGAGGGTTGTTTAAATTAAAAATTTAACAAGCTACAAGCGAAATATATTTGCTCAGGAAGAGGGTTAGATATGGCCATGCTTAACTTGGGACTATCTGCATAAATATTTACTTTTTCAATTTGCTGGCGATCAGATCTGGTGTACTGAGATATATGGCATATGGCTTAGTTTTGTCGAAAAGGCATTCGATTTAGATAATTTTGAGCACATGAATACTTAGTATGAATTTGTCCGTTCATCTCCCTTCATATAGGATCCCTTTGAAAATCAATCGTTTTTATTTATACCAACTAGGCACGCCGAGTGGTTAGAACTATTTTTATTTTTTACTCTTTAAGACTTCATGTGTAACACAAATTATCAAAACTGCCTAGGGGTAGGTAGGTCCAAAGGGTTTTAAATTTCATTCTCAATTCAGGACGCTGCTATGATCAAGATGTCGCGCGCTCCTTTGTTGCCCCTCATTCAACATCCTGTTGATTACTGGCTACAGGTGCTCTCCAGCACATTTTCCATTTGCCCTTTTGGGCTTTCATTGCTATTGAAATAATCAATATCATAGATTTGGATTCGGATCGTCACCCGGTAATTATAAGCGTTAGTTAGCCTTCGCTGTTATATGTCTAAACTCCTATCTACTCTACTTCCTAAGGGGGATAACGCTAGCAGTCTTCTTTCCCAGCTGTTGGATTAACTTTTTTGGATCCCAATTGGACATTCTGTTATGAGACAAGCGACTCTGCTGCAAACGTTTCACTCAGTCATCTTCTCTCAGTTAAAGCTTTATGATATGCTGTTTAAAAGGCACTCCCAGTCGCTCTTGTACAGTTACATCAAAACCATATTGACTCCCAAGCACCCATCAGTTGCAGTTGCTCCAATCCGGGCTGTCAATGGTACTTGCATCTTGTCTTTCTCGTGCTGTCGCTTGTGTTGTACATTTGAAATCACGTTTTACGCCTTTTGATGCCCTCACATCTCCGCTTAAAATGAACTTAACAAAATTAGAAATATTTCGGGCTAAACTGTCCCCTAGCGGGGATTACTTTATTCAACTCTATTTAAGCGCGAAACTATGCCAAGATTTTTATTATTCTTAAGCTAGTATGCATGCTACATGCTTCATATTATGCTTCGAAAGATTACATTTGATCATGATCTTGACTGCAGCTAACCTGTCCATACACGTCCGAAATCTAAAATTCTGCTTTCGCTAGGCAGAGCACCTAAAAACAAGTTCACAGTGTAGTCCAGCACGAACTTGATGTATTTGAGGAAAAGAAAGTATGCGTAGGAGCTTCTTAGGATGTTACAAAAAAATTTTTTACCGGGTCTATCATGAGAGTGGACCTGCCAGACGTTGTCCTGACCGATATTAGCGGGTTAGACAACTATTTTTAATTGGAATTTGGATTAAATTAAATTTGTAACTCATCGAAATTGTTTTTGTGTGATCTTCACTTAAGCCGTAAGTGGATCCAGGATAGTGATGAGCGACACTGTGAATTTGCAGTCACAGCGACAACTGTGACTGTGACAAAAAAATATCAGTGACAAAAGGTCGTGACAGTGACACCGAGTACATAATAAAATTTTTACGAAAGAATTTCGCGGATTTTTATTATGCTTTTAAAAACAAAAAAATTATAAAATTTATAGTTTATAAAAAATTAATATCTTACAGCTTTGGGTAATTCACACGTTGGATGTTTCCTCTGAATATGTTTTGATGAATTGATTGTTGAAGATCCTATTAACTATTACAAAATACAATATTTGCATGGCAAAATTATCTTCTAAAACACTCAATAATTTTCAAATTTCACTTTTCTTTCTATCCATGTTATTATTCACTATTATTTACTCACAAAAATTTTAAAGGCACTTGTCTCTTGAACTACTAGACACTTACTTTGCATGTGACCCTTCATATTGCAACAAATATCTCAAAACTATTGTATTCATTAATACTAGCCCTCTATTTTGTAACCGTTCATAAAATAATATACAAAATGCAAAATACGCGCCAAGTATTTACCTGCAGTATTTACTCTTGCAATATTTTGTTACTATTGGTGCGGAAATACTTGGCGCGTATTTTGTAACAGTTCATGGGATCTTGTACTTACGAATATTTTGTCGCAGTTCATACGAACTTATATATCCACGAGTATTTTGTCAACTTGGGTTGTGACTGTGACAAAATACTCTCGCAGCAACAAAATACTCTCGTAGTATTTTGTCGCTATTGGTATGAAAATACGTGCGGCGTATTTTGTAACAGCTCATGTTATCCACGAGTATTTTGTCGCCGTGACAAAATACTTGTCACTGATACGACTCGTTACATTTTGTTGCCGTGACAAAATACTAGTCACTGATACGACTCGTTACATTTTGTCGCCGTGACAAAATACTTGTCACTGATACGACTCGTTACATTAAAATACTTGTGACAAATCACAGGTACGTAAATATTGCTCATCACTAATCCAGGAGTCCTTTCTCCAGCCGGCTGACGTGTTTGTTGCTTTGGTGGCCTACGGTCTTTCGTTTGAGGTCGAATTTCTTGAGTACCATTCGCAACCTGTAATGCAGCGACTGGTAAGGGGCTTACAAATATGTACTCAAAATTTGCCTACCCGCGCCCCATAACTTGGTATTCAAAACGATGTAGTAAAATTTGATGCTTCCGATAAGCACACAATATCTGCGGGAGTTCCTCAAGGATGTGTTCTTGATCCTTTCTTTTTACTATTTCACTCCTGACGTGACATCCCCAGTATGCTGACAACTCGGCCGTCCTATCTGCAGATTGTAATCTTCAATGACTTTGATGCTGTACGGGATATGCTTGATGGAATCGGGTCATGTGCCAGGCGCTAGCATATACAATATTATATAATATAATAGTCCACAATCTTACTCTTAAGCCTGGACAATGTTCTACATTTTTAATTAAACGGTTCGCAATTCCAGGAAAAAAATTGCTTCCTTATCAGGGCATACATGTGGACTCCAAAATTTGTTGCAACTATCATGTTACTTCAATTACCTTGGGATGCTTTGGTAAAACAAGGAAAATTAAGTGGCTATTAGGATTGAATAGGACACTTTTACTTACTGCCTTACCGGAACTTGGTGGTGCCCATTCGATAATAAAGCATCCAGGTGTGAGGCTTTGGCAGAATATGTCACATTCAAAAAAACCAAGTGGTGCAGAAATTTGCTTAAATTTGTTAAGTATGTACTCGATGGTATCTGCGTAATATCATTATATAATGCGACCTTGGAAGCCCTTTATTGAGTGTCATGTTGAATAGCTTTAGAAGCCGAACTGCCAAAGGTTCTAACTTAGTTAGGATATATCCTAGAAGATAATTAAGATCTTAACTTTGTATAATGTTTTTAAGCGCTCAAACGGAAATAATGTTAAACATTTTATACAAAAGGCATAGACCATTTCTAGGTACATTCGGGTAAAGAGACCAGTTCGAAGAAGCCTTTACAAGAATTTTAACTGTGGGATATGCTCCAACCACTCTCTTCAACTCAGCTATAACTCCAACAAGTTTTAATATTGAGGATTATGAGCGTTTTCAAAAGCAATAATTGTTGTGGGTGGCAAAACAGAAGCGAGAGAAAATGTCAACATTTCTTTGTTTATTAAACTCGTATGAGCCTAACTACCAAATCTGGTGACTGTAGCTTGTATATTTATGAAGAAAAATTTTCATTGCAAGTTGGAGTTGGGAGTTGGTTAATTTTTTCTCATATAAAATATATATCGATGTCTTCGATTTTGAAATGTTATAGATGTATTAGCACCGTCATTTTTTTCTTAAAAATTTTTAAATTTTTATAAAAATCATTTTTTTCAAAAATATTTTTTAGCTATTATATATGGGCATTTCCAGGATCGCGTACACGACATTACTCATCATTCATATACTCTCGCATTTTTAACTTTTTTTCTTTATTTCTATATATGTACATATTATTTATTTCGGGAAATTCCCCTTTTGCGCTAGAAATCTCTTCTGGTGCGTAATAATGCGTGCAGCAGTCGCTGCAGTCATTTCAAATTGAAACTTTGTGCAAAACAGACCAAAATACTTTTTCATAAAAAAAACAATTTTCCTTTGTTTATAGTTGTGAAAAAAAATATTATTGTGTTGCTGCAAGTGTTGTTTTTCATAAAAAATTTTAGTTTTGAAAAAAAAAACTTTTTGTTTGCTTTCCACGTGTCGTCAAAGATAACCCACCTTGGCACGCTTGAGACAACTAGCGAACAAAATTTGTTTCGGTAAGTACCAAATTTATTTTCTTTGAATAGCGTAATTATACGAGAACATGCCTTAAACAGTCATGGATCTTTAAAAACACATAAAACTATCGTCACTATCAGATAGTGAAATTCGGATACTGATGAAGAAGAGAACGGACTGGAGGGTTTTGATGAATATGCACATTGCGAGTCCAATCTGGAGATAAATGAAGGTACTAAGGATTTAATTAATAAAGCTGTAAATTGATCTGAGTCAGTTTTGGAGTCTGACGTGCTTTGGAGCCCATGGGGGAGTTCCACTTCAATACATTTTTTGTCTCCAGACAATTTATCTCCCCAAACGCCTTTACTAACAAACCGGACAAGTCCGTTATCCTCTTACAAGCCCGGAAGATCACTGCTGAGCCTGACAAAATCATCAACATCAGAAAAGCTGTATATGTATAATTATTATATGCTTTGTTAATTTTTATACATCACTTCAACTGCTTGTTTACCTACGATCCCGTGGAATTCATTCCTGAGGTACCATTCGCCGTAATCCAGTTCCGAGTTATGAGCTGTCCATGGATAGTGACCCGAAGGAAAAACTTAGAGGGTCTCTATGGAATTCTGTGCTACCGTGACTGGTGTTCCTCATCAGTTTGGAAAGCGATTAATACGATGCGATTAATAAAATCTGAAAGATTATTTACTGACATATATGGGTGGCGTTGATCTCATCCATGGATCTTTTGGAAGGTAGCAAATTCCTCTGAAGGCCAAGAAGTACAAAAACTGCTTATTCCTGCATTTGCTCGACATAGCTAGAGCCAACGCCTAGACGCCTGACGCCACTTATTGCGAATATCACCTTCCTAATTTTCATAATAGTTTCGCTCCACATCTCAAACAGAAGTTATGTGCCAAGAATCAAATATTAATCTATCTGTTTCTTCACAACGAGACTGTTTTTATAATTTTTTGCACTGCAATTAAATTGCATAGAATTGCAAATGTATTTAAAAGCTTCAGATTCTCAATTTTTTCTAAAAAATTTTTGTTAAAAAAAAATTAAAAATATTTATTAAAATAATAATAATAACAACAATAATGATAGTTGAATATCTTGTTCTTAAAAAAGTAATTGTTTTGTCTGCAAATAAAAAAAATTTTGCTGCATTATTAAACTATATTGATTGGCTTATCGTCGCAAGCATGCTACCAATTAACACAAAAATATTTTTTTATTATCAAATTATATTGATTGGCTTATCGTCCCAAGCATGCCTCAAGGCAAGCTACCAATTTTACCCCAAAAAACCCCAACCTAATGAAAATGTTTTTTTTTTTATTTTTGTATTTATACCCTGTACCTTTTTTTAATCGTGTTATTTCAAAACCGTGTAAAGAAAGACCGTGTAAAAGCAGAATTGGGTGTATATTTTTATACCCTGTACCGTATGGTACAATAATAACAATTTACTTACTTATATTATAAATTCTGCCAAGAAGGCAAAATAAACATAAAACCAAGTGAATATTTCGGTGCATTCTTAATTCTCCAATTTCGTAATTTTCTTTAATTTAAAGCTATTGAAAAAGCTCAGTAACTCAACACAGTGAATCCAATATGAGAATTAAAAGTGAGTTTTTTATCTAATTGTATTCCCAGATAAGGAATGTTATCAACCCACTGAATTGGCGAATTATAGATTTTTAACATCCCATCAGGAAGATAGCAGGATTTCCTTTTCTTAGTGAAAAAGATGGCATTTGTTTTTGTAGGATTTACTTTAATTTTCCACTTGTAATAAAAGATTTCTAATTCATATAAATAGTTTTTGCATGAGTTTATATGACAATTTTAAATTACCAAAAAAATTACTCGCTTTTAAAGTTGCCAAAGTAACTATATTTCTGTGCTCAGTGTACTTGTGCGAAATTTTAGTCAGCGAGGACTAATAAAAAGCCCCGTTACGGTCGCCTAGCATCGTCGAGTAGGGCCATAAAACTCGCACATTGTGTGTTTATACCCTGTACCTATAGGTACAAAGGGTATACTAGATTTGTGCAATGTATGTAACGGACAGAAGGAGGCGTGGCAGACCCCAAGTCCTTTCGCCTCGACTGTACCACATTTTTTTTGTGTGCGTCTGGCGGGCGTCACTTTCAAGACATAACCGAAAGAGCACTCGGAGCAAAAAGAGCTTGCCCACCGCTGCAAATCAATGTTAAATCGTCGTTGTGTCAAGAAACTTTGCACTATTTTAGTAAGGTATATAGGCGTTCCAATAAGTTTTAATTTGTGTATCAGTCCATCTTGCCAAACTGTATCAAATGCCGCTTCAATATCTAGCGTAACCAACTTGACTGATTGCTTGTTTTGAAAACTATCTTTTACAAAATTCTTAAGTTTTAGTAAAGGATACTGCCATACTGTACATTAAGCAAAATGCTGTGTAAATCTAAATAATTGACAAGTCGAGTTTTAATTAATTTCTCTAGCATCTTAGACAAGCCGCTTAACAAACTAATAGGTCTATAGCTCTCTGGTCTATCAAGTGGTTTATCTGGTTTGGCGATTGGTACTATTTTAGCTGTCTTCCAAACTCGTGGAAAGTAACTTACTTGGAGACAATGATTAAACAAGAAAGCTATGCAGCTAATAGCACTCACAGGAAGGTTTTTCAAGCAAATATTTCGTATTTCATCAGTTCCATGGGATTTCCTAGTACGGAGAGCATTAGTTATGTAAGTAACTTCAGAAATAGAGACTTTACAAATTTGTGAGCTGCTATTCTGAGATTGCATGGATGTTTCAACTTGGCTAATCGTTTCCAAACTAGAATATGACGTTGTAAGATTATGCTTCTGTTGAAACACATCTGCAAGAACATTCGATTTTTCCTCTCCAGAAGCATAAGTTACGTCATCTTTATATAGACAAGGAACAAATTGCCTTCTTTTTTTAATAGCTTTTGTAGTATTCCAAAAAGGTTTACTGTGTTTACTCAATTTTTTAAGTTTATTGTTCCATTTCTCATTATTATGGGTAAATAATTCTTGTCGTTTGATATAATTAAAGTGGTTACATCTTGCTTTTAATAGTGGTAGGCGTGACCTAATCCATTGCCTTTGAAGAACGTTTCTAATTTTAAACAATTCAGATATATGTTTTGGAAGCGTAAGTTTTGAGAATTTCATAGTTTTATTAGGGACTGCTTTATGGAATGCATAGTTGATTACCTCTGTAAAGGAGTCAACTAAAACATCAATATTAGAAGTCGAAGTTGGTAAATTTTGGACATCCAAGTTTACAGCTAAAAGTTTATCATTCTTCGAAATATCTTCCAATTGGCTTTGCTAATTATTGGATGGGTTTTGTTACTAAGCACAAAGTTAGCCGAGTATTTAATGACCACTGTTAAGTGATCAGAAGTGACATCTTTAAAAACGATTGGGTTTGAGAAATGATTTGGTTTTTAGTGAGGCAGAGATCTATTGTAGAGGATTTGGCCTTTTGGCACGATGGAATGTAAGTGGGGTCTTTGGGGTATACTATATTAAATTTACCTAGATCTGAAATTTCATTAAGAATATTGCCCCAACAGTTGGCTCGAGTTCAGTTCCAAACAGTTCCCACAAACTACGAAGTTTCCATGTATTCCCGCGAATTTGAGCAGGTCAGATTTATACAAGCTTTTAATGTGATTCTGGTCCCCAGATAAATAGCATGAAGGAACACACTTAGCAGTATGTACAGCAAAATAGACAGAGTTTTGTATGCTCGAATTGAAGCTACTGTTAACTTGTATGCCTATGTTTTCAATTAGATGGGTTTTGATACAAGAAATTTGTTTGTGTACTAATTTATTACTGGCAATAATGGCAACACCTCCACCTCTGCCATCCTTTCTATCGCGCCTGTAAACAGTGTAGCCGCGTATACTAAACCGATCATCTTGTGTAAGCCATGTTTCATTTATAACTTATCAATGATGAAGAATATATATACTTTATGGGGTCTACCACGCCTCCATCTGCCCGTTCAATACAGTTGCACGAATTTATTATACCCTTTTTACTTTTTAGTACAGGGTATAAAAATATTATAATAAAAATAAAATTTTTAATAAAAAAAAATGCGATGGTAATATTGGCTAGTACATCTATCACATATGTAATAAAAATTATGAATTGAACAGATCAATTTTAAAAGTGGTCCGCATATTTTCACTCATATATTTGAAGTTTTCCGAATCGGATCTCAAGAGTTTATTCACTATCTTGCTAAGTTTCTACTTGATGATGTTTGAGTTTGGTTAATGCTACTACGGCGGAACGGTTTCGGATATGAACATGAATCGAAATACGTGGCCTGTGTTCCGATGATGAGCATCTTCAGGTAAATATGGTTTCCGTCTCTTATGGTCCCCGAATGGTTCATTCGGGAAGACTACCAACGGATTAAACTTAATCTGCATGGTGTTGATGCTGATTATTCTGGTAAAAACAACTTAAGGTCTGGTACCTTCCGACAAATCTCTAATACCGTGGACATATTTGTGGGGGTACTGTAAATCAGTCATTTTCAACTCTATCGAATCGACTCTAAACAGCCACATTTTACAATTTATTATTTTTCTGTAAATGTTTTTGTAGAAGTTTTTACCGAATTTATATACAAAACTTCCACTAAGGACTATGCAGTCTCCGTGTGACTCCCCCCAGGGGTCAACCGGTTCAACCTTAATGCAAAACTATAAATAGAAATATTTGGTTCTATTAAAAAATATGCTCCTAATGGGTTTCATTAAAAAATTCGAACCTTCTATTGAAAACAAAACGCTTATAAAAAATCAGAAATATATTAAAACCAAGAGACTACAGTGAAAACGACAAATTACATACAAATGTATAAATAATTTAAAATGGAAATGATTTAAATTTGCAAAATTAGGCCCTAACGAGCACTTCATATTGATCCAGGCGCACCTCTTGACCACCGAATGGTATGTACAGACAGCGATGTGATTGATGAATCTTGCCGGGCGTAAAGCTGCCATTGTAATGGCCACGTCCAATATACAGTGGTTCACCCTCAGAGGTGCGACCACAAACGATAGCGCCGGGTGGTACATTGCCAAAGGAATCTGGCACCCAACCGTAACCGTAACCGGCTAAAAGCTCAAAGTCATATTTCACTATCTCTTGTCCACCATAAGGCACATATGCGCAACCCTTGCTGGGAATGACCTGCAAAAAAATAAATTGAGCTGTATAATTATACGTGCACAGACAGAATAAACTAAACCAACCTTGGCGGGCAGTAAATCGCCCTCGTGGTAGGCACGTCCCACATAGATGGCATCGCCATCGGCATCATGACCAGCCAGTATTGTGCCGGGCACAATGTTGCTACCCGAGGAGGACACCCAGGTTTCAGGCTGTACAAGCACCTCATAGGAGTCTAGACGATGCTCACCACCGCCATACGGAATGTACAGGCAGCCATGGGATGGATGAATTTTACCGGGCGTCAAGCTGCCATGCCAGTGACCACGACCAATAAACAGAGCCTCGCCTTCCGAAGTCTGACCCACACGCAGCGCATGTGGAGGCACATGACCACCGCTCGCGGGAATCCAGCAATAATGATGTCCAGTAAGCACCTCAAAGTCATGCTTGTTGATCTCCTCACCGCCCCAGGCTACATAAGCCTGTTGCTTATTGGGTATAATCTTGCAGGGCAGCATATCGCCATTGTGAAAAGCGCGACCCACATAGATGGCATCATTGTCGCTGTCATGGCCGGCAACAATAGCAAAAGGTGGCATGCCATCATAGACATTACGTGCGATCCAGGTGTGATCTATAATATTTCGAAAACCAAGCGTTATTCATGCACTGCTTTAGTAACTGTGTGTGTGTGTGTAAATGTATTAAATTTATTTTAGTATGTGTATCTTATTTTGAAATCTTAGATACGAGTCGCCGCAAGTGTGAAAGTAATAATTCTGTTGTCAACATCGGGAACTCTATGTAGTTGTTGTCGCCGTGGCAGAGACAGTCGTGGCACTGCATTAATCAAAAAAATATATACTACTTAAGGCCTTATCTGTCAGTTAGTAGCGCTCATGAGTTACGTGTTAAGCTGGTATATAATTTGCTGGTATTTCGACTGCCAAAATTTATTTGCTTTGATAGATATTGATTTTGGAAATTATGGTGCTGTCAGTTGCAGAAATATGTAAGATATATGAGGCAGAAAAAATTGTGATCCTTGTTTGGTATACAGTTCGATGCCTTTTAAACTCCCTATACGTGAATCCCCTCCTGGTCATCCGACTCTGTAAGCACTAAAATAAACACTTCTTTTCACACTTTTTTTCAAATAGAGCTCCCGACCGTTGATCAATACTTTGTAGTCTATTTATCTGCTATTTTTTTTCACACCTAACTCACCCATATTTTGTGGGAATATATAAAATTCAAAAGAAACTTTGAAACAGTGAAAACGAGTAGGTTACCGCAACGTTCCGAACCACTTTTATGACTGAGTTTCAGCCGGCAAAAGCATCTAGTTTTTAAACTCTTATCGTGCAAATGTTGACTGCTCGTTGACAAAGTACGTTAACTTGCTTATCACAACTATGATAACGACTTTTGTGCAGTTGAGCGTTTTCCACACAAAACTCTATATAGTATATAGCTACACAGTCCTATAGCGAGATACACGCAATGTGCTTTAGTATTCAAAAGTTGTATCCATAGGGCCTCTGAAAATAAATCAACAGAACTTACATATTGACATAATCTAATTTCTTATTATTTCTTGAGTTTTTTTTTAGCGTGATTTCATACACAAGCTTGTATTTAGAACTTCCAAGTAACAAAATCTTATCGAACTTGTTTTGCACGCATTCGAAAATAAACTTATGGTTCACTGTAATCAATATACTAATTAAAAAGTTATTTGTCATCTATAAACTTATCTATACATTTACTTGTTTATATAAAAGTTCAATATGTTATGGCAGGTCCAAAAATAAAGTCATAAATAACTAATCAAGTTTTATATATAAAGCATGTACCTGCATGCATCCCTCTATATTGTATAATACCTTTTCTTTACAAAAACCCAACATATGCTGTATCATCCAATTTATTTACAAAAAATGTGTAACAATAAATACAACAGCTGTTTTTATTTTTGGTACTACACAAATTAAGTGATTTTACAACAACTATTGTTTTCAATAACTGAATGAGTCAAAATAGTATTATTAACCAGCCATGAACGTTTCAGTTTTGAAGATACTAGGCGGCTTACATCAGAGGTGTCCAACTTTACACTCCCTTCTGGAACCGTCTCTTTTATGACGTGTAGACCACTTAAAACTTATCACTTGGATAAATAGGTTCATTCTTTTAGAAACCGGATACTTTTATTGAGTTTAGAATTTTTCACGGCTTCTCTTAACAAAATAGGCTGAAACTAACTCTTTTATAACCTGTACCTTAAGGAACAAAGTCTATATTAGAGAATATATAGAGAAGGAGACGTCGCAGACCACTCAAAGTTACCTAAAGTATGTTCGAGGTGTTTAGAGAAGATATGTCAGACTACCTACCGATTAACAATCATAGATTAAAACAACTGTAGATTCTTTGAGATTAAGAAGTTATCATCCCAACACATACTTACGGAGTGTGACGCTCTTGCCAGAGGAAGGCCATCCCTATCTGGCGGTCATGGAATCTTGATGCAAGATGTTACCAGACTAGAACTAGAAGATAAGTAAGTTAATCTTTGGAATTGGACTAGCTAAGGGATTCTTGATCCTAAGGATCATAATGCAGCTAACCCCACATAAATACTATCGATAAACTAAAAGATGATAAAAAAACAAGATGGCGGACTTTTAAAAACATTTACTTTGCTCCTACTTTGAAGCACCCTATATATACATTTGTGTATGTGATTTTTTGTAAAAATTTCTTACTTATAAAGTATTTTAATTTTATAGAAAACGTATTATGCACAGTTGCGGTCAAAATAATAGTGGTGGCCACCGCTCGGGTCATGCCCGTATTCTCCGTGCATAAAGGGTAATCTCCGTGCCACATGTAAATTTCTGCATAAAAAGAATATCTTCGTAGTAAAAAAAACATTTTGAGAAATATGTGAAATTGCTAACGAATTCAAAAATATTTTAAAGCACATCGATAATAAAATAATAACTTTTTAAATCGATTCATTTGGATCGAGCGACTGTTGAATATGAAATAGATCTGGCATTATTAAGATCTCAAGCTTCATGACTCGTTTCTTTAACTTGAAACACAAATATATAGCCCAAAAATCGACAAGGTGAACGAATACCCATTAAGAACTGTGCAATTCTCCGGAAGTTCAATGTTAGACATCATATCGGGCCAAAATACTGTAAAAAAAAAATGTGATACAGTCGTGGCGGTGCCCGACAGTGTGATACCCTGTTCTAAGAACATTCCAATTGGAAACCGTAAATTTATACAGATTTTGAAGATAATCGAAAGTTACGTCTAAGAAGTTATTTTATGTATATGGGGTAAGCTTCAAGTGCATATGAGAGGTGTGGAAGAAAAGATGATAAATTGCGAATTTCATTCAACTACCTTGATAACTTGTATTTGTCCGATGACGCATAACTCTGTTATATCTCCAAACAAAGTATTAAACGGTGTAGCCAAAAACCGCGAAATTCTACTAGGGGGAAGGGGGAAGATATTGACATAATTCGACAAATTTCATCTTCTGAGGAAATATGTGTAGCAGGTGGCAAAGTTTGGTGTCTCTAGCTCTTATAGTCTCCGAAATCTAGGAACTTAGAGACTGTAAGACGGCATCCTTAAAAAGTAAGCCACATGAGTCTACATACCAATATTGGTGATTGGTTTGTGAAAAAGAAAAGTCTGGTTGGTTAAAAAGTTGAGGGTCAATCCCAAAAACTTAATGAGTGTTGAGAGCTTGACCATAATACGCTCCTTGTGTTAAAATTGCATGCTCCTAGCTCTTTTAGTCATCGGGAAATAGCCATTACGGGTAAGCGGACAGGCAGGCAGACAGATGCAGGTATCTAAATCGATTAATTTTGTCATCCTGATAATTTTGGTACAAGGGTTATGGGGTCTGTTCGTTTCCTTTTTGGTCTTACACTCATTTTGTTTGTACATAAAGTACAGGTTGTTAATATAGTACTTACAATATAAATATATGTACATTGTACATATATAGGCTTGAGCTTTAATTTTGTTAAATTTTTATTCAAAATATTTGAATGCCAAATACTTTGTTATTTTGCAATATATCGAAATTCTTAAACCTCTCCAACCTCCATTCTCAACGAACAACATTCACCAAAATATCCGGCCGAGCGATCTGACCAAAGTGTCAACCCGGTGCCTTCATTATTTCATCAAAAGTAGAAGTTAATTCTAAGTTATAAAAAGGTTTGTAGCCAGAGCAACGTAGGCCTTCAGACTGCGATTTTGATCAAATTTGGTACAGTGCTGGGGATCTCTAAAAAACTTCCGAATGCCAAATTTGGTTACGATATCTTCATCAACAAACGAAGCAAAACGAATTTTGTTCAAAATACGTTTTTCGACCGATCGGCCCTATGGAGCTATATGATATAGTCAACAGATTTTGATCAAATTTGGTACAGTGATGGGGAACTTTCAAAAACTTCCAAGTACCAAATTTGGTTACGATATCTCCGCAAACTAACGAAACAGAACGAAATTTGCACCAAACACGTTTTTTTAACCGATCGGTTCTATGGGAGCTATATGATATAGTCAACCGAGATTGATCAAATTTGGTCCAGTGTTGGGGATCTCTAAAATACTTACAAATGCCAAATTTGGTTACGATATCTTCATAAACAAACGAAGCACAACAAATTTTGTACAAAAAACGGTTTTTTGATCGATCGGCCCTACGGGAGCTATATGATATAGTCAACCGACTTGGATCAAATTCGGTACAGTGCTTGGGAACTATAAAAAACTCGCGAAAGCCAAATTTGGTTACGACATCTTCATAAACAAACAAAATACATCGAATGTTATTTTAAAAAAAATTTGTTGGCCGATTGGTCCTATGGGAGATATATGATATAGTCAACCGATTTTGATCAAATTCGGTACAGTGTTGATAATCTCTAAAAAACTTTCGAATGCAAAATTTGGTTACGCTATCTTTATAAACAACCGAATTATCCATCTAAAACTTTTGGTTTTTTTCGAGGTCCTCTGAAACACCCCTATGGGAGCTATATAATGTAATCCCGATATCGAAAAAATAAAATAAACTTGTCTCCTATGGAATAATAAGGGATCTTAACTGAAAGTTTGGTTGGTCTAGTTCTTACCCTCTCTGAGATCTAGGCGTTCATACGGACATACAGACATACAGACATACTGACAGACAGACAGACAGGCAGACGGACATACTTTAGGTAACTTTGGGGGGTCTCCGACGACTCCTTCTATATGTTACATAAATTTTCGGCTTGCACAAAATTAATATACCCTTTGTACCATACGGTACAGGGTATAAAAACAAACACTCTGCATGAGAACAGTATTGATGAGAAAAAGTTTCTTTCTTGAAAAAAACGTTATCGTTTATTTTAGATTTTATAGTAGGCTGGAACCTTGGAATTGAAGGTATGTCTTGCTTGGGTATTGTCGTCACTGATTATATGTTTTTAACATTGAAGAAACTTCTCTATCGGACTCAAAACATTCCAGCAGTAGTATTTCTATTTAAAAACCTTATAAATAATAGACCTCAATAACGAGTGGATTCAACATATAAGCACCTTGAAAAAATCGTGGCCGCTATAATTATATGTCCACTGTGCACTTAAAGAATATATAAATTTATATCACCTGCAATCAAGCAACAACTATAACCGTTGAACATATTCTTTTACACTGCACAAGGCTCAGACACATTCGCAACCAAATCCTCAATTACATTAATCCCATAGATATCCTCACCAACCCAACACATAAAACTACTCCTTAAATCAGCAAATATATACCATTTATTTAAAATTTAATATTTAATATAAAATATAATTATTATACTCTGACGAGCAGAAGGCCATCGCAGCCACTTCTCTTAGTTCCTAATCTAGTTTATAATTTTAATTATAAGACAGCTGTTTGTAAATAAATAAATAAATTTATATACAAATATAAATTAATAAATAAATATAATATCACTTTTGGTTCGAAAATACACATCTAAGTATAACCCATCAATACATCAATATGATATCCGGCCACGTCTTTAGCAAGCTTATATACTTTTTTACTGAGTGGGTACTTTTTTTCCGGAAGGGAAATCCGAAACGGTATTTATGTACGAGTATGTACATAAGGTACTAGGCGCCACTGGTTTCAATTTCATCGATAGAATAAAAATGGCTAAAAAATTATTGGCACCTGTTGTACATAGGGGACAACGCACACCTGATAAAGTGAATTAATGAAAAGTCCCCTGAATTTTCTGGCATGACTCAGGCCAAATTAGATAAGATAAACAAACTATAAATGAACTCCGATAAAGGGCTAGCAGCTTTGCAATAAGTATATTGAAATTGATAAATGGAACTTGTAGGCTCTTTGTGTTAAAAACATACGTATATAATATAAAAATGGCCAATGTCGATAACACACTGATGACAAATCGCTCGAGTTTGGTGAAGCTTGAAGGCACGCACCAATGTGGTCTGCCTGGTTAGTATAAAAATAAAGCTCGAAGCGCACAGTCAGCCAATTGCTGCGAAAAATCAAAACAAAATCAAAGAAATTTGGAGAACAGTGATTACACACCTATAATTGGAACACACACCATTTTAAAGGAATTCTTATCAAGAAGAACCAATAATGGGTAAGTGCCAAAAAAAATATTGCATATACTTTAGGTACTACTTGAGTTATGTATGTACATACTATATACAAATATACAAGCAGTACACTCCTGTTAATCGGTTGCATTGTAGGCTTTAGTTACTTAGTCTTATTAAAGAGACAAGGAATAGACTTGATGTGTGTTTTGGTTTTCTCTCTATTGCACTCTTTGTAGGCACCGTGCAGTCAGGAGCAGTTGTGAGCATTGGTAATGCGAGTGCGAGCCAACCCAATACAATCCAAATCAAACCCAACTTAGTAATCCACATAACATTACAAACCCCACTCATATACTCGTATACTACTTGCATAAACGTATTCGAGCACCCATGATATGAGTGTCCACATCAGCTTTCCACTTTTGATATCTTATCATGGCAACTACTTATCGCCGCTCACACGCACACTCACTCGCATCAAGTACAAATACGGACTCTCTTAACGCCCGCTGTACGCTCCTCTCATTGCAGAACACACCTGGGTGCACTCGTCTCCATTTGCCGCGCTGCCTCCTTATGCTGTAGTCGGTGGCCACGATAGCGATGGTGCAGTCATCTATGTGGGCCGTTCATTTCACGAGGGCGAAAATTTGCCGGCCAAGGTAATCCCCAACAAGGGCTGTTACATTGCCTGGGGCGGTCAAGAGCATCAGAAGCAGCACTATGAGGTTTTGGTAGGCCAGGGCTTTGCCTGGGTAGCATGTGCTGGCGGCAATGTACCACCAAATGCCGTTCGTAGTGGTACCACGCGCACAGGAGAGCCCCTCTATGTGGGTCGCGGTCATTGGCAGGGCAGCTTGACAACCGGCAAGATTCATCCATCACATCGCTGTCTATATGTGCCCTATGGTGGACAGGAGGTGCGTCTGGATACCTATGAGGTGCTTATTTATCAGCAGCAGGATGTTTGGGTGCCAGCCACTCCAACCTATGTGCCACCCGGCGCTGTTGTAGCTGGTCATGATTCGGATCGTACTCCCATCTATGCGGGACGCGCCATGCATGAGGGTGAAATGTTGCCTGCTAAGGTTATACCCACCAAGGGATGTGCCTATGTGTGTTTTGGTGGTTATGAATTCCAGAAACCCACTTTCGAAGTGCTTACCGGTTATGGCTATGTTTGGGTTCGCCCGCATCATCACTGTATTCCACCAAACGCCGTATCTACTGGACGTGCACGCAACGGCGAGCCAATATACTATGGACGTGGACACCATTCCGGCAGCTTGACACCTGGATTGATCTCTTCAAGCCAACGCTGCTTATTCATACCCTATGGTGGACGTGAAATTCGTCTTAATGACTATGAAGTGCTCTGCAGGCAATAAGGACATAAATATTTTATATCCTAGAATTTCTAAAACAGACACCATGTATTGCATTTTTACCCAGCACTGATCAAAATAAAATCACTTTAACCACTTTAATCCATTTGAATTTGTTTCTATCAAAAGTTACCGATAGCTTGCAACTTCGTATCCTTGACCGCAGAACTAACATATTATATCCCTTTTTTTGCAGCCTACAAATGGGTACAGTCATCAGCCTACTCCTCTATACCTCCTAATGCTGTTGTAGGTGGCAATGATGAAGATGGCGCCATGATTTATGTGGGCCGAGCCGAGCATGAGGGCGGCATGTTTGTCTGCAAGGTGGTGCCCACCAAGCAAATTGGCTTCGTATCGAACCGAGGCGAGGCCTTGCCAAAGGACGTTTTCGAAATGCTCTGCGGTCAGAACTTGGCTTGGGTCAAATGCTACGATCATGTCATACCTGAAACAGCAGTGCTCTGCGGACGCACTTCATTGGACCAGCCTGTGTACATAGGACGTGGACACTATGAGGGCCATCTTATTATAGGCAAAATTTCATCAGTGCATCGTGCACTTTTTATAGCATTTCGCGGAGCTGAACGTCGTCTGGATTCGTATGAGATTTTAGTGGAGGAAAAGAGTGGTATACCTGGCTGGCAATTACCGCCAACCGATGAGGATCGTGAAAAGTGCTCATTAAGCCCACCACCACCACCCTCGCCACCGGCTCCAGTGGCTGAGAAAGCAGAAAAAGCCTACCGTTATCCCTATCCTTTGGATATAGCCATGCCTATGCCTATGCATGATCGACCACCTATGTATACGCCTACAGCCCAAACTCCTCAGGCAATTGTACCTCAGCCTATTATAGTTGTAGCTGCACCTACGCCACTTGCTGCGCCACAGCCACTACCACCACCACCACCACCAGCTACGCCCCCGTACACACCCATTTTGGAAGTTAGAGCAGCACCACTTGGAGCCATGCAGCCTGCTGCTACATACATACCACCATCAGTTGCTCCTTCGTTTACGCCGGCAGATACCTATAAGCCGCCTATGCCCAGTTGTTCCTCATTCACACCAGCGGAATATGCACCCTATGGTGCCGCACCGTCTTACGTCACTTCAGTGCCACCGATACAACACATGCCGCCTACACATCATGATGGTTTTGATAATTGGATGAGTGCTAGTTTCAGTTATATGCCACCCGATGCAGTCATTGCTGGTCATGATACCGACATGTCACCCTTGTTTGTTTGTCGTGGCTATTTCGATGGCACTCGAATACCCGGCAAAGCTGTGCCCGGACGTGGTGGCTATATTGGACACGCTGGTAGAGAAATAATGGAATCAAATTACGAAGTACTCATCGGTCAAAACAAATACCATTGGGTGCCAGCCTATAATGGCGATGTGCCTCCCGGTGCTGTACAAGGTGGAAGAACTAGAATTGGCGATCCATTGTACGTTGGTCGCGCCCACTATGCAGGCAGCTTGACTCCCGGCAAAGTGCATCCGTCGTATGGTTGTCTAATACCCTTTGGCGGTACCGAACGCTGCCTTTCAAGCTATGAAGTTTTGGTACGCAGCGACTATTATCATAGACAGCAGGCCATACTCCTAACTTACTAAGAGATTCTCAAAGACTATGATTTCACCTAGCTGCTACCCCTTGTCACGCACATTATTTTTAATCTACACATATGTATCTACGCCTATATCATGTATAAAAAATATATTATATCCCATTGCGACTTACCTATGTACTTAAATATATATATAAGAGTACGTTAATATTTTATCTTATTTTAATGATAAACAGTTATTGCACTCACAATTGCGGCTTTTTATTTATTTTTGATAAAAATTATAACCGATTGAAAAATAATTGGGAGGAAAACTAAACGGCGTCGAACTTTATAATTCGAGTTCGGAATTGATCAAAGCTGATAGAGCAAAGGGTCAAACTTTAATTCCAAGGACACGTAAGGTATCTTCGTAAACAAACGAAGCACAACAAATTTTGTCCAAAAAACGGTTTTTTGATCGATCAGCCCTACGGCAGCTATATGATATAGTCGACCGATTTTGATCAAATTTGGTTTAGTGGATTCTCTAAAAAACTACTGAATGCCAACTGTGGTTATGATACCTTCATAAACAAACGAAATATATCGAATATTATTTTAAAAAAATTTTTTTGGCCGATTGGTCCTATGGGAGCTATATGATATAGTCAACCGATTTTGATCAAATTTGGTACAGTGTTGAAGATCTCTAAAAAACTTCCAAATCGCAAATTTGGTTACGATATCTTTATAAACAAACGAATTATCCATGTAAAACTTTTGGTTTTCTTAGGTCCTCTGAAACACTCCTATGGAAGCTATATAATGTAACTCCGATATCGAAAAAATAAAATAAACTTGTCTCCTATGGAATACTAAGGGATCTTAGTATAGCGACTTCTCTAGTCACCCTGATCATCCTTTAGGTAACTTTGGGGGGTCTCCGACGCTTCCTTCTGTATGTTGCATACATTTTCGGCTTGCACAAACTTAATATACCCTTCGTACCATACGGTACAGGGTATAAAAAGTGTGGTATAGTCGTGGCGAATCTCGACAGTGGAGTGCACAGGGCACCCTTTTTCCGAAAAAAAATATATTTCTGCATAATGCATTATTAAGTGTATGACTAAAAACTGCAATTTCCAATTGGAAAATATATTTTTTTGAGCAGTATTATATGTATTTATCATAACTATAAAGTCCGTAAATTATGAACCGATTTTGATGTGAACTATACTAAGTTAAATAAAAATGCAATTTCAAATAAATTTGTAATATACATGTTGAGAGGTGTAATAGAAAACAGGTTAAATCGACTGCGGGTGGGTGGGGAGGCATTGCATTGAAAAAAAGTTAGTCGGGGTTTGTTTATTAAACCCACATAAGGCTACCTACGAAATTTGGTCACTCTAGGTCGGGTTTAACAATACTTATGTATGGTCGCGTATTGTTAGAGTTACCTAAAAGATACAGGGAAACATGACAAGATATCAAAATAACTCAACAAATTTGACCTCAAGAGGATTTGTATCTCTACAAATTGCAAACAGACATAGCTCAATCGCTACCCGCGTTTTTGAAAATAAAGCCTTCCCCTGCATGTTACGTAATGAAATACATTTGAAAATTATTTTTTAATTGATAATAACCTTTCGCATACAAAATTAAATTCAAGTAATTTGTGCACGAGTTTGAATAGGACCGCACAGGTTGTAAGTACGTTTAATATATTCTAATGTTTATGTGGGATCCAATCAAACAAACAATACTGTACCATACAAAAGATTTTCCGAATAAGACTTTTTGTTAAAAAAATTTAATTTATGTCAGTTCAATTTCCAAAAAGTCTACACGTTTGCGTGGAGTTTAATCAAAATCCTTAAAAATTAGCATGAAATTAATAAGTGACGTCATTATGGAAGTAATTTTTTCTGCACAGCCGAAATTGCGCATTTTTGTTGCAACACTCTGACTCTAAAGCAAGTCTTTTGAGCTTTAGCTTGACTACTGCCGCTTTCTGTTTCTGGTATTGGCTGTGTTGATCACTAACACACTGACAGCTTTGTGCGGCGTACCGGTAATCGGTGCAATCGTTAGACAACAAATTCTACAGTACCCATCACCAGCCCATCTGATGCTAAGTAACCTACACTGAAGGATCCTCGTAGTGCCGGTATTTGCAATGGCTTTTTACAAGATTTAATTTCAAATTTATCGTATGCTATTATACGTTTATAAGAATTTATGCAAACCAGCGCGCACGCCAATCCTCGTCGTGACTTCCCGACTATGGTATCCACTGTACATGCCGTAACTTATATAGTGTTAATCGGATTGAGATTGCTACAATGCCTATCCGAACCGAATTCGCTCCTGATATGCAAAGTCTAATCGGTATCCAGGGATTACCACGAAAACTACTATGTCTACTTGAGATAGCAAAAAGTTTCTTAACTGGAACATCCACGTGTAGGTGATTTACTAAAAAGTAAATTTTAATATTTTAGTCTACGTGAGTCTACATACCAATTTTAGTGACTGTAGCTTGTTCACAGAATGTTTTAGAAATAATTGTTCTTACGAGTAAAGGAAATTTTAGGTAAAGGGTTTAGCTGGATAAGTTGCGGAAAAATACCCCAACGATTTTTAAAAACTAATGATTTAAATCGATTTATGGATCAAAAAAATATTTCTCAGAATTCAGTTTTTAAAATTAACGCATTTCGGCTTGACTTAAAAAACAGTGACTAAACAAGTGCATATTTTTGAACCAATTTTTTTAAATCTAAGTTGCCAATAGGAAAAATAAACAAATTTTTTAAGCAACACATTTGTTTAAAAAAAAAATGAAATTTTCTTATGTTCCTTAAAGTTTTAATTTTTTAAATACGACTTCGTTC
Organism: Chymomyza fuscimana; assembly: GCA_949987675.1. Lineage (NCBI taxonomy): Eukaryota > Metazoa > Arthropoda > Insecta > Diptera > Drosophilidae > Chymomyza > Chymomyza fuscimana. Next base: position 71,663,378 of record OX465089.1, read on the forward strand.
CCATCTTGATATGGTGTAAATATGAATCAAAACGAAAAAAATAAAAACGAAAAATATTTAAGAAACAAATTTAGTTATTTTGTAGGTAAATATAAAAATACTAACATTGCTTAAAAAACGATTTTTTTTATTATTTGCATTATGCAAAATGGTTGGGGTTACATCAGTTGGGGACCCATGATTTGGTCTTGGGAGGTTTATATAAGAGCTCCCAAAAAACTGTCAACCCATTTTTCCAACTTTGGGAGGGTGGTCCGGACGCGAAAACCCCCTGTGGATCCGCCACTGGGTTACATTCACTCTAAACCCTAAATCTACTTTCCCCTAACCCACTTTAAGTATAATTCAAACAATAGTTTAATAAATTAATTCGTCATTAAAACAAAAGATAACTAATGTCAAATATTTCTCTATAAATTAAATTGTTTAGATCCCACTTAAAAATTAAGAAGTCCTTTAATAACAGTGTAACCTCATCGTAGAACCTACATAAATTGAATATTCTTAAAGTGTTTATAAATTTCCACTTGTAATATTTGCACAATTTTAAGCTTAACAATACCGAAGTTACGATCCACTTAGCGTTCATATCGAATATCGTAACTTACTTACGCCATCTATTGCTCATTATGTTTGCTACATTTAAAATAAACATATGTTTTGATTTGCTTTCTTTTTGTTTTTTGCAATTGAACTGCAGCTTAAAGTAATGTCAATGTCAAGGAGCGGAAGTATTGACCCAAACAAGCAGAGCTCTAGCCTATCCACTACCTCAGCCTCGTGGAATAGTCTTTTTTCCGTTTTACCCGCCGCGTAGTGAAGTTCTGTCTAGAACTGTTTAAGTCTTTTTTCGATTGCTTTTAAAAAGTTAAGTTTTGTTAAAGAAAAAAAAAAAAAGTTGTGAAGTGTGCAAATTAAAAAATTGAATTCAAATTTGCAAAAAAATAAATCAAATTTATTTAAAAGTGCGTCTTTGAAATGGCTGAAAATTAAATCAATTGCACTTTCATAATTTTGTCTTAACGACAATTTTTAGTGCATTCGCTGCACTCAACTTGTATGGCCATCCAAACTAGTGGATACCCTCTAATAGATGCGAATTGGTACCCTTATTATAGCGTTGCTGCTAGACCAATTTCTTAGTAGCTGTATCTGTGTTGGGAATTTAGTTACGCCAAGAGAAAGGGCATAAAATAGTTAGCAGACCCGCTTCAGAGAGCGTGGCTAAGCAGTGGCTGAAAGCTTCGGATCACCGCCTCCCCTTTGTGCTACGTCCGTCGCTGGAGTATAAGATCAGCTGTCGTCTATATACAATAAAGACTAGAAATTGCTCCCTTTTTTCTTGTTTTTGCAGTGTGTTTTGCTTTTGTTGTAATTTTTGTTATTAAAAACTTAAACAATTAGTGAAGTATGTAGGTTTTGAGGCATGTATTGTACATGCTATATATGTAGCTGCATATGCACATAATTAATAGATAGATATGTACATAAATATAAAAAGTTAGTTAAACAATAATTTAATAGTCTGAATTTATTAGTTGAAACTACGGATATAAGTAGTTCTAAAAAACGTTTGAAAAATTGAAATTCAAACTTGAAAGCTATGAAGTTGTTAGGTCTCTGATTAATTTGTTTTGTTCATTAGAGTAAAAAAAACATATGAGCAAGCAAAAACAAAAATATGAAGAATATAAAGTAAAAGAGCAAAAAGAAGAGACATATTAAGAGCATCGATCAAAATAATGAACTTTTAAAGAAGCTCTTAGCAATAATGAAGCTTTAGCGTAAGTTAAGTTTTTATCTATTTTTTTCTCTTAAAGCAGCACACAGCGAAAGATCTTTCGTCGCACAGTGGCACGAAAGCCGAAAAAGCGTTGCAAAAATCATATTTTCTAAGCCAATTGAGTTATTTTAATGAATTAAATTGTATATGAAAGAAAAATTTTTAGGCTTTAAAATATGTACTCACACATGGTGATACGATATCTGAGAGCTGCGCAATATGTTGTGGAAAATATGTACATATTTTTGTCTTTTATAAGAAAATTTTGATGATATATTTTTTTTTTTGTTCATAATTTTATATTTCATTCAATAAATTTAATGTAACAATGCTTTTTTATTACAATATATTATATTATTTGTCTTATCAGTAGTTTTTTGTAAAATAATCATACACATTTACATTTGAAGAACATTTCTTTTGATAAACTACTTGTTAATTCTGTATTAGATCTCACTTGTCTAAGGGATGCAACTAGTGGATCTAAAGCGGCTGCCAACATATGCATTAAAAAGATCCTCGTTTTCCCTTGATCGTGATATTTTACATGTATTCATAGCTCTGAATTTTTTATAATCCTTGTTTCTCGATTCCTGGGCTTCTTCTGAAATCTCCCCAATGGGTAGGCAATGATATTCAATTATAGTTTGGCCATGTGGCAAAATTTTGTGAAGCGTGGGAGTCAGTTTTTTTTCTGGATATTTTTCCATTAACAGCTCTGAAGTCTTGATATTTCAGAAGGATTCAGGACAATATATACAAATTTCAAGCCTATATCCACCAAACTTGTAACAGGTAAAAATTAAGTTACATGAAATATTTTTTATTTGGTACCTGATATTTCATTTTAAAGGGAAAGGTTGCATATCTACTACATATGATTTCAGATAAACAACCTGAACATACCAAAAAAAATTGGCATTTGCTTTAATAATAATTAGTCTTACTTTTTCCAAATGTCACAGGTAAGCTTTATTTTGTTGTCAAGCAAAAATATAAGCAAACAACTCTTAATTTAGTAAATGCATCTGCTGCGTTCTTCTTCTTATAGCTGAGGTATCATTTATTTTTTTTGAGTGAGGTTTCTGCACTTTTATTGACCTTACAGCCAGCTATGGCTACAAATGGCTATAATCTTTATAGAGTAGGTAAATAAATTGATAATAAAAGCATTAATGTTAAAACAAAAAAGGAATGTCTGGGAATTTGGTTTTTCTTTTCTTCCAAAGTTGAAAAATTAATCCAAATTTAGTAGTTCAGGTAAACGGAAGTATTAAAAAAACCTGAAAAGATTTGAAGTCATTTTTTTTTCTTTTATGTTTAAATTTAATGTATTTTTTTATAGAAACTAAGAAATCTTAAACACGAGCTTTTATTCCAAAAATTGCGTTTTTTTTTCAAAGTTGAAAATATACTCCCCTTTGAGCGGCTGTAGCAACTAAACTATTCATCCGAATTGTATAAAATTTTTATTTTCTTGATCCCTGGGAAATTCTAGATCAGATTTGGTTTTGTCGTTTGATTAGTTCAGACATGTAGTGTCTATAGGGACTCTATAATAAAGTTTCATGTAGTACGGAGTATTCGTGGTTGCGTAGAACGCAATTAACGGGTCCCGATGCGCTATCTGCCTATACTCATCGCCTTGCTTGCATCGCTCTAAACTATCATAACTTTTAGTATGCCTTCGGAAAGGATGGCAATGGTAGGATAAATATTACCATCATCCCATTTAATACCTCATTATTATTAGTACTACTACACACTTCTAGTTTACTTATTGGTTAAAGTTACAAATTTTTCTTTTTCTGTTGAAATTAAGCGTTCTATTTTTTCGACGAAAAACCATAAAAAGCCTATCGTAACAAGTAGTATTTCACACAATCGTTTTATTGAATGACGCCTCAAATTTTGCCACTTATTCGAACAATTCTCTTTAGTTTTAGATTAGAGTCTGCCACATGTTAAAACTCATTTTTGAATAAAAATCAATCTACACTTATTAATATTTCAATCGTAGTCATGACTGTGACGTCATAATGGAATTGATTTATATATACTATTGTATAGTATACCCTGTCGTTTCTATTTGCATGGTGTGGTTTATAGGTCTATATACTACTTGCAAGTTGCGTTTGTTGTTTAATCAAAATATTCGCTATAATTATAAGTTACACCCTCTTAAAGATAAGCAATCTCTGGGCTTAAATGGCAATTTAATTGTTTACAACTCTTTGTATGTTTAAATTAGACAAAGCACAATTTGAAATTGTTAACTCGTAAAAAAATATTTAAAAATGTGTTTTATTAATTGAAATGCTAAAGCCCGAGTACAGTTCTTTCTTAGGCCTCAACTTGAACCATATTGAACATTTTTCCCAAAAGTACTTAAGTACCTACAAATGAATAGCCGCCCTAGGGCGCACTTCGTTCTTTCCAAGTGGCTTTACATGGCAGTCAAACAAGCAGTGCCTAATGAACCGGCTTTTAAATTCACCCAATTTAGTTAAGAGCAGCGGTTATTGTTCCACTTAGCAGCCAGTGATCCGTCTGGAGGACAAAAGCATTGAACATGTCCAATACTATACTTACCTCGGAAGCGATATCACTAGTAAACGTGGAGCTGACCCAGACGTTACCGCCCAAATTAATAAAGCCAAATCCTCCATTGGCATCCTCAGTAAGAACTGGAAATCCAGCCACATATCGATTAGAACCAAACTCCGCATTTTTGAGTCTAATGTTAAATCGATATGCATCGACACAAGAATACAAATCTTTATAAAAAATGCTTGCGGCGAATACTTAAGATTACGAACGAGTGAAGCTCTCTGGAACCAGACAAATCAGCAAATGGCTGAGATTAAGCGCCGTAAACGGCGTTGGATCGGGCAAACGCTTCGAAAACCTGCGACCTACATTGCGAAACAAGCACTTCGCTGGAACCCTCAGGGGTCTCGACGTCCGGAGGCTCCAGCCCAAACCTAGCGCAGAACGATTGACGCTGAGCTTAATGCCGCAAACTACTCCTAGAACGAAATTTTGTCGTGATGCTCCCAATAGAGTAAGATTTAGATCTGTTGTAGAAGCCCTATGCTCCAAAAGGAGAAGAGGACTACAGTAGTAGAAGTTGTAATTTAGTTACGGAACTGAAAACTGGTCAAAAGGGTACTGTATCAAATATTTTGTGTCTAAAAGGTATTTTTGCAGGTTATTGAGGATTGTGCTTGAATTTTACAATAAAGTACTGAGATATTATTTTAAGTCTGCTGTTTCTTTAAAATTTCTTCAAAAACGCATATTTTATGCCAGAGTACTATGACATATGTCGGAATCAAAATGTCATGGGTAGTGGGATGAAAAAAAAATAATAAACTGTTATACACTATTTTTAATTTATTTGAACTGATGGTGTAGAAGGATAAATTATCCTGACACTTTCTTCAGCTTGCCAGTTATAATTTTACCAAAATGTCTCCACAGGCATTTGACTCAACCGGGAATCCCGGACTACTAGCAAAGATGAAGGCAGCGCAGACTTATAAAATTTTCTTGTTGAAGGACAGGAAATTCTTTATTAAGATAAGGTATCGGCAGTATCCAACCAGAATACCCATAGCTGGAGTGTCACATTACGAAACTACTGCGGTATGGTGCGACAAAAGCGGAATACTCCACGTAAAAACACCTCCCCTTCGCTGTATACATGGAAATATACATATATTCATATCTGGGGTACCTCACCGTACTTTAGAGAATCAGATCTCCCTTAAGATACAATGATAGGCTGGTAGACCATCGTAACCGCTATGCAAAGAATCTTGTGGGAAACAAGAAAAAACTGGCTAACTAAGATACCTTCCACACAGGATGACAAAAACATTGAGGCTTTTACAAATTAATTGTAAATAAATAAAAGAGACTTAAAAAAAATGTCTCCATGTGGAATTAATTGTATATCAAAAATTTATAAAGGTTGTTCCAAAAATATCTTGTCTATAACTGGCTTAGAAACCCAAACATTATAGGATAGAATTTTTAAACATATATAATAATTTAAATATACGTATATAATTTTAAAGCAAATATCTGAAAAAATTAAGTAAAAGTTTTTTTAAAATAAGTATTTTGCCTCTGAATTATCAAATATATAAATAAAAGTATATAGTATATTAGCGTAGTTCCGAATGTCGCGTTAACCAGAGTATACTCAAAATTGGCTGTGGAACCTGACCGAATTAAAACCAACTAAATGAAGCCATTCTCTCTTTTAACTATACAATCCTTCCTGGAAACGAAATCGGAACAAGCTCTTGGGAGACGCTGCTGAAAAGCCATTTATAGCAACTACAAAGAGAAGGAGAGAAATCTAAATGAGCTACAGGCTGTAGCCACTTTCAAGGTTCAAGAAATTCCCCAAACAATTCTGCCAAACTAGTGACTGATTTATTTACTGAACATTGTAGATTGAAGGGACACCTGAGTAAGCTGCGTATCACTGATTTTATTTACTTTAGCGTTTGTGTAACATAAAACGTTTTCCCACAACTCATACTTACTAAGCTCAATGAAAGAAAACCCACATTTGTCTCGACTGAGAATCGAACTGGGGCTGACTTTGATGTATTGAGCCCCAGTGTTGAATTGGAGTCTTCGAAGTAACTCAACGAACTTTTCACCTGCATTTACTCAATCAGGGATAAACCTATATCACTGGGTATGCAAATGATATTCTTGAACAACTTTATTAAGTTGGAAAAGCAACTTAAGGAAAGCTTAGCTGGAATAGTTTTTGCTAAATCCATGTTAATATGCGCTGTCCAATTTCAGATTGCCCCAGAATATTGAAATACTTAAGAAAAAATCGGATTTTCTGGAATATTTTAAATGCTCCTAAATATTCAAAATAAAGGCGCAACGAATGAGAAAACAAACACAATACACTGTGACGGTCAAAAAAAAATTTCGAGTTCTACATAAGCGATAAAAAAATGATACTCTTACGCATACCACACACATACAGCATACCTTACACTGTTACGTGACGAGTATTTTGTAATAAGAATTTTGTTCTAAAAATTAAGTACCAAAGTTGTAAAACGCGAAACTTGAGTTTCCTAACGCTTTTGGTCATCAAGAAGAGGCACTAGAGGCACTTACGAACAGGGCTACACGCAGTCCACCACGCCTCCTTTTGTTGCATACAACTAAGCACCTGTATGTTGCACAAAGCAACTGTGTACAAATAACCTAACTCTTGGAAAAGGACTATCATAAATCTGCTCATAAATGTAAGGCAGCTGATTTTAAGTGATTATGTTGAAGAGCGACTTTATAAGGGATCTGACTGACTAACTGACTGACTAGCATGGAATCGTAACAATTCCTTATACATATAGCCACGAAAATTACTTGACTGGGACTGCAGGGCTTAGCTTTTTATGAGGCCTATTTATGCCATGGCTAATATATGTAATTATGTATGCACATTTCGAAAGGATGCAACATATGTTCGTTTTGACCTGTGCATGTGCATATATTATTTTTATACATCTATGCTTTGCACCTGAAAGCAGCATACCTGGTGCTGTCAGTTATGTACATAATATGTAGTATGTATAAGTAGCTGCCAACTGAAAGACAGACAACAAATTCTGGGGGTCAGATCGCTCTTAAGCGTGTTTACCTGCCTTAACAAAGGCATAATGATCTTTTGTAGTGTGTAGTGTGTAGTGTGTCGGTATAAATATTTTGAAAAAAGGGTTTTGGAATTTAGTTTGGTTTATAAGCCGCTGCGGTAAGGTTTGTTTAGAAAGTTCTAAAAAGAAAAGAATTTAAGCAAAAATTTGAATTTAAAAGTTGGCAAGCGAGTTAGTTATGTAGTACATAAGTACATGCTTTGTTATTTAGCCAACTGCTATTGTATCAATAAAAAAATATTGACAACAAGTTATGTAGTTTATTAGTACCTTTTGAATTTCACAAGTGTAAATAAAGCATCATAATACTCGTTTGTTTACAGTGCCATAAAAAGAATAACAAAATAAAAAAACGTAAGTACTTTATGTACAATGATGGTATATATAGATTATTTTATATAGTAGAAAAACTGGCAGCATAAATTAGAAATTGTAATTTATGTTGTTTATGTATTCATTAATCATGTTTACATATAATTACATGCCTATGTCTGGTTTAGGGCGGAAAACTCCGCGCACTTTATAGTTCCAGAGGTCTTGCCTACGGACCAGACCAAATACGGCGAATTCAACGTACAGCTGCCATCATACTCCAGATAAGACTGAATATCTAATCTGCCAACTATAAAAGTAAACGTACGGGTTGAGACAATTTCACGGATTAGTAGTGGTGTTCTTCAAATGGAGCAGCTCATGGAGGCGCTGTTGCTGTGCTGTAATTGCGGCTATTGGGGCTGCTATTGTAGGCGACTCTTGTCGATTAATAATTATACGATCGTGTTTATTGCATCAATTGAGCAGTGTTTTCGAGTCGTACGAAATATTTTCCTATCGTCATATTCCATCGTATGCCAAACCGAGCTATCGTTAGGCGCCTCTTGGCATTGACTTTGTCAGTTGAAATCGAACTTTTGCGAGATGTGGACGTCTGATTGCGCTTCCAAATTTTGTATAGTATTATCGGGTTATCGCGTTATTACCAAAACGTTTACCACTACTAAGCAATATTAAAAACGTGTTTGCGAATTAATTTTCTTAACGCGTGTTTTTCACTAGACTTTAACTTATTGTTAAAAATAATAATAACTACTTAAGCAACGGGCGCGTGCTGCAGTTTAATGCTCCTGGTAATATATACCAAATTAACCGTGCTATCTGTAAAGTTAAATAAATAAAAATAAAAAAATACATAAAATAAAAAATAACAAATAACAAAAATATGCACACAGTTCTTGAGCTGTGAAAGATTAAAAGTCAATTGTTGTCGTTTGGCGTGCAGCGCATATGATTAATCAAAAATACAAAATATATGTAACATTTTCGAGTGGTTCCTAATTTATTAATTTATGGATGCTTCTGGAATTGTTTTAATGATTGCAATAGTGAAGGCATTGCAATGATGTCTAGTTAGTGGAAATAGTGTAAATTAATTCTTTTTTATTTAAAACTAAAGTTCTCAACACAATTGTTAACCGGTTTTTTTTTTTTTTTTAATACAATATTGCAATTGAAACCTGACATGACAAATTTTTTGTTTCCTTCACAGTCTCTGATAGCTTTAGCCTGAAACCCACATCAGCTTTCCTTTTTAAAATAAACATGTGAAAAAGGTGAAATAATCCTTTGAACGTTTGTTTACATTGTGCAACAATTTACTGGGCTAGATATGCTTCCAAATGTGTTTTAATGCAAGATTAGAAGCATGATCACGCCAATTCGATAGTGATGAACTGGTAATTTTTGAAAAGAAAATTAAATATTCTAACTGAATCTCCGCTCCTGCGTGCTGCACACATCCTTAATGCTAAAAAGATGGGGTACGTTAAAGTCGGGCGCGGACGACTTTGGGATCAATTAAATCCGATATAAAAACAGACGAATTTTTTTGACCGATCGGTCCTATGGGAGCTATATGATATAGGCAACCGATTTGAATCAAATTTGGTACAGTGACAGAGAACTCTAAAAAACTTCCGAATGCGAAATTTGGTTACGATATCTTTGCAGACAAACATAAACTTGACTCCCCTGACATATTAACGCATCTAATCTGAAAATTTGGTTGCTCTAGCTCTTACCATCTCTGAGATCTAGTTGTTCATACAGACAGACAGACAGACAAACGGACAGACGGACATGGGTATATCGACTTCTCTAGTCACCCCGATCATACTTTGGGTAACTTTGGGGGGTCTCCGACGTCATCTTTTGTATGTTACACATATTTTCGGCTTGCACAAACTTAATATACCCTTTGTACCATACGGTACAGGGTATAAAAAAAATTATCCAGTTTTTTTCCATAGAAAATATTTATATCTGCATAATTCTATTTTGCTTTTAAAGCTACTAGATATTGTTGATTTCTAGAACTTTAAGTAATGTAAGTAAGATATTGTATTTCCATTTAGCTTATATATATATATATTTATATACATATATAGATTTTAGGCTGCGGCGCATTAAGTAAACCAGAATTTTATAAGGTGGAAAAGTGAATTTTGGGCGCAATCCAGTAAGATAACAAAAATATTTATAGATGGCATCTCTAAGATATTCTCAATCAGATTTAGGTCCCAGTTCGTCGCCGGCCACTCCATAAAGGCAATATTTTGCACCCTAATGTACGATTTTGGAGCTTCTGCTGCGGCATGTAGATCCTTCGGATATGTAATTCACATACCACTAATCGCAGACTTTATCATGAGGGATTTTCCGCAAACGATTTATTCATAAAAATATTAAAATTTTCCATTTTTAGTTTTCTTTGACCCCGTTTTATAAATACTTAGAGGAATTATAGAATTTGGTGCAGGCGCCTTGAGTGGTTTCCGGGCTATGGGACCATATATTACGATTCGGTCCACCTCATTCCGACCTAGTCTTTTTGAAAGTCATCATGTAATAAGTATCCAACTGCCGGATGGCCTATTATCCGCCAATTTTAGGAATTGCACCCCTGGCCTTGTTAATTAAGGAGTTTTCTTGATTTTTAAAAAACTTTGCAGTGTCTAATTGAAATAACAACAATTTTGACCACTTTTAACCCAGATTAAAGGATCCCTTTTCAGTCCCACTTTTCAGTATCCTCAAGGACTTTCGTGATATCTTGCATAAAAAATTTCCCTTTTTAAATTTTAAATGATTGCTTTTGTATTTATTAACAACCCTTTAAACTTTTCTGGCGACGTTATAGACCTAGTGGGACTGGAAGAGCAATTAACTCTCTATGCACATATAATTATTTTCTATAAAAAGTAAAAGTTGAACCCTGGATTTAAACTAAAGGTACCTAAATTGGCAAAAACAAGAAAGCTTGTTTTGTGAAAAACGGACACAAAGGGTGTCTCCAAAAATCTGCATACTCAAAATTAATAAGTGAGATATATCAAAAAGAAAAAATGTATGTACATATAATTATTTGTCTTGGGTACATACAACAGAAGGGGACGTCAAAGATCCCCCAAAGTTACATAAAGTATGTATTATCAGGGTGACTAAAGAAGCCGATATCCCCATATCCGTCTGTCCTTCTGTCAGAGATGCTATGCGCTAGAGCAACCAAACTTTCAGATTTGATACCTTATTATCTTACGGGAGACAATTTTATTTTATTTTTTTGATATCGCGGTTATATCATATAAATGCCATAGGGGCATAGATAGATATAGATATATATATAAAGATTTCGTAACCAAATTTGGCACTCGGAAGTTCTTTAGATTTTTTAGCTTTTTTCCCCTCACGCACTGTACCAAAATCGTTTGACTATATTATATAGCCCCATAGAACCGATCGGTCGAAAAAACGTTTTTGGTGCAAAATTCGTCTGTTTTTTGTTTGTTTATGACGATATCTATTCTTTGGCCGACTTTAACGTACATCATCTTTTAGTTTTGATCTTAGTCGCAAATGTCAGATCCTTTTTTAAGGTTCGTTGCACATGTATTCACATTGTATTGCATTTTATAAAACTCTCAATATTGATCAATTTTTCACCATAAATAGTTCTACAACTAACTCAGTGGAATCAGATATCAATATGATTTGATTATTTTTTAAAAGTGTGTTACACCTAGTCAAATAATTTTAGAATGTAAAGCAGTATTAATCTCTATTTTGCTTAAATAATTTGCATAAAATTCGCGTAAAACTTTTTTAGAGAGATAATAATCGGAAGGTAATATTTGAATTCACAATTAAATAATGTAAATTGGTAACATGCGAAACTGCAAAATAATTATTCATTTGCAACAAAAAAATTTTATTTCAAATCTCATTTTGATGCAAAAACAAAAAAACCCGTCTAGTATTTGAGTTATTTAATTGCCTTTCTAATTATTCCAGAGCTAGTGACTCTGCTATGCACAATGGAATAAATTGAATAATTTCCGTGAATCTAGTATGTTCTGTGTCCAAGACAACAAGCTTAAAAAATACTTTCGTTCGATAAACAAAGACCTCTATAACTAGCGTCATATGTTCGTTTCGCAGGTGTAAAACTGAGCACATTTTATAAATATTTTAAATCGATTATTACACATTAAAATGATTAAATGGACATCAAAATGTTTAAATTAATTGATAATTAAATAGTAGAAAAACTCAACAAGCTTAAAAAAACAAATAGGTAGTATATTATAAAAAATTTCTGGATTAATAAGTAAGATGACACAGTCAGAATTATGAAAAATTAAGGCATTTTCAATATTATGTACCTGCAGCCTTATAAAGTAAAATTTTAAAAAATTGTAAAATTTTTCGATAACATAACCAAAAACTTTAAATTTTGTGCACATATTTATATGGTACCTACTATCGATACAAAAAATTTTGAAAAATGTTGTTGCATCATTTTTTCATGTTCTTGCATTAAAGACATATTTCGTCTTATCGAAGTTTTAAAGCCGCTATACTAAATACAATTTTTCAAAGCAAACAGTTGGAGTCTTCTTCACTTATCCAAGGATAATATTATACCACTGGATATCTAAATTAACGTTCTTAAAGAAGATTACCCCACATATGAGTTATGCAAATTTCCGTCAAAGATCATCACCGAAAGTGCTAATTTTGCTAAAGTACATACTCTTGAGATTATTTTTATCATTTCATAAGGACCTGAGCTTTAGGACCTATATTAATCATGCCTTTCAACGAGAATATTTAAAAAATAAGATGTCTCAATAGCCTTTATATAGATCAGAGCCAGGTATAGATTTAAATCTTAACAGGCTACTTAAAAGTCCCAAATCTTGTTCGTGAGCAAAGAAATTTTCGTTTGCAAAAAACAATAATTTTGTTACTAAAAAACAAACAAAAATTTATATTTTTTTTGACTTAAATCGTCAAATTCTTCATAAACAGAATCTGCATATCAGCGAAAAAAAAACTTTGTTTCTTGATTGCAGATAAAACACTGAAAAATTCAATAAATCATCTTTAAACTTTAACAATTAGAAAAAAAAATCTTGTGAATATCCTTTTTTTTCGGTAGAATATAAGGATATAAAACCCCTTAAGCTTCGACTTTTTTAGCATATTTATTTTGATTTTTAGCCACTTTTTTTTTGTCTAGCTTATTTTGTCTCCCAATTTCTGGCATCACTGGTTATTATTATTTGCATCTTACTATTGTTGTTAGCCACAGTTTTTAAATTGTAGTAATTATATAGTCTGTCAAAATAATTTAATTACTTTTTAATAATAAAGAGATGGCGTACGTTAAAGTCGGGCGCAGACGACTTTGGGATACCCTGTACCACCACATTGCATTTAAGTCCGGTATATTGTTTAAGAATTCCAAAAGACATCTGATTGCAAAAATTGCAAACAAACGAAACGCAACGAATTTTGTGCACAACAGGTTTTTTGCCCGATCGGCCCTATGGCATCTATATTATAAAGTCAACCGATTTTGATCAAATTTGGTACAGTGTTGAAGATCTCTAAAAATTTTCTGAATGCCAAATTTGGTTACAATATCTTCACAAACAAACGAAACACAACGAATTTTGTACCAAAAACGTTTTTTTGACCGATTGGTCCTATGGGAGCTATATGATATAGTCAACCGATTTTGATCAAATTTGGTACAGTGCTTAGGAACTAAAAAAAACTCGCGAATGCCAAATTTGGTTACGATATCTCTATAAACAAACAAATCATCCATCGAAAACTTTTTGTTTTTTTCGAGATCCTCTGAAACACCCCAATGGGAGCTATATGATATAACCCCGATATCAAAAAAATAAAATAAACTTCTGCTCTAGCTTTTACCATCTCTGAGATCTAGGCGTTCATACAGACAGACGGACAGACAGACAGACGGACAGACGGACATGGGTATATCGACTTCTCTAGTCACCCTGATCATACTTTGGGAAACTTTGGGGGGTCTCCGACGTCTCCTTCTGTATGTTACATACATATTCGGCTTGCACAAACTTAATATACCCTTTGTACCATACGGTACAGTGTATAAATATTAATTCATATACAGTAAAGGCCAAAAATATGGATAACCCTACAAAAATTCGCCATAACATGAACCAAGAAAAAGTAGATAAATTGATTTGCTTTCGATAAAACGCTACTTTTGAAGGGGTATCCATACTTTTGGCCTGTACTGTATGTTTAAAGTGCATAATATTGACTCAAATTTTCAGGCCATTGATTATATTATATTTAATTCGATTTTGAATTAATAAAATGCGTTCATTGATTTTTTAATCATTAATTTTTCTCAGTGCACGCAATGTATGAAGTCACAGCTGCGTTGAACTGACTAATAATTTTTGCTCTCTGCTGCGCTCAAATTAACGACCTCGGCTTGCTTCGGCCTTGTGTCTGAGTAAATGCACGAAGTAAAAGTGCCCGTTTGGGCTATGGGTGGGTTGCCCAGCTCTGGTCAAGTGTATACTGGGTTGGCGCCGCGTAGACCATGGGTTTTTATACCAAAATGCTTTTCATAACCTCGACGAATGAGCCAAGTCTGTCTCTCTGACCGTGTGTCCGTCTGTCCGTTCGTTAGCTTGAAACATCAAGTTTTCTAATAGTTTTTTAGTAGAATTGAGTCAATATCTGTTCCTCGTTCCTTATACCAGGATTACGCTATTTTTAAACATACCATTTAATACTTATTTTGATCTGAAACTTGCCAGAAATATGCTTTGTGGTCATCTGTATCCCAAAAACAAACAAAGGTATAGTTAAAATTGTCTTTTTTTTAGCCCAACTTGCTCAGAAGCTACAAAAATATTCTGGAGTTAACAAATTTAAGATTCTTACATATAAAAAATTTTTGATTGGAACATCTCTTCGATAATATAACCTGCACTCTTCTTAATTTCTACAATTAATCCGTTATTGACGCTTTTTGTAGCATATATTGAAAACGATTATTTTATTGTTGGTATTAAATTTCAACACTCTACGAGGAAAAGTTTTGGTTTAATGTAGTGGAAAACTGTTTCTGGGGACTAACACATTTAATTATTTTTTGATTTTGCTGACTGAAGCTTCTTCACAAAAGTATCCATAAATACCTTTATAAGTGGGATTTTTAGGTAAATAAGTAATATTTGGCTGTAAATCACGAAGCTCTTATCTGATTACAGTAATATTTGCACCCATAGATGGGTAGCAAGGGATGATCTGTGTCGAGTTTATCGTGCTAGGCAAGAGGTTTGAGGATAAATAGTAATAAACTATTTTGAAGAACGGGGTGTGGTCTTCCCGAAAAGCAGAAAAAATTTTAATTTTTTAGTCTACCGATTTGATGACTGAGCTTCTTTACAAAAAGTTTTGGGGCAATTTGATCCTTTGTTCCGATAACTCCGTAACCGCAAAATGTGATTAATGAGAATGGGGACAATAGCCAAGAAGTGAATGCAAGTAAAGAACTAAACCAAGAACAGACAGCCGGACAGACAAACAGACGGACAGACAGACTGGCAGATAGACGGACAGAAAGACGGACGGAAAGATAGGCGAAAAGACAGACAGACGGACAGATAGGCGGACATACAGGCAGACACGCAGACAGACGGGCAGACTGACGGACAGACGGACTAAAAGCTTATTACCATAACATTAAGACTTACAGATGACAACACTTCGTAATACTATTTATCAGATTAATAATAAGTAATTATTTATTACATAAAAAGTAAAATACATTATAAAATTTGCAAATCTAATTTTTGTTCAAGTACAAAAAAACTAAAATGTGCAAAAATTTTATTTTTCCCACAGATGCCTATAATTTGAATAAAATTGTATCTCAAAAACGAAAGTACAACAAAATTATCTCAAAATGGTGAATAGCCAATTTAAAATAACGTCCCCTCATACAAGCCGAAAGAAGAAAGCTACCAGCTTGCCGCAATTGCAGGATTTTCAAGGACAAGAAGTCACAGATAAAGCTAAAAAAGAGAAAACGAAAAAGTTTAGCTATTTTCAACTGGTAAGTGGAAGAATGCTTATTGAAAATTCAGTACATAACTTGTTCTAATGGCTGGTCCAAAATTAGTATCGATACTCAACAGTTGGTGAACGTTACCGCATAGGATTGGGCGTCATATTAGCATGTTGTGCCTCTATATTTGTGCCCTACTCTGTGGTTATCTATGGAGAGTTTACGTCGCTGCTTATAGATCGCTCTGTGGGCGTGGGCACATCATCACCCACTTTTATATTGGCCATATTTGGCGGTGGCAAGAAGCTGTAAGTACTAGCTTAGCTTTTAAATTAGTTTAAATGTCTTAGTGGAATTGCTTACTTGCAGAACCAATGCTACATTGGAGGAGAATACCCAGGCCATCATAGATGACTCCATTGCCTTTGGCTTAGGCAGCTTGACGGGTGCAATCCTGTTACACTTGTTCATTGCAGCCGCAGTAGATATACTAAATCGCGTGGCGCTCAGGCAAGTTGGCAGAATACGCAAGCTCTTTTTCGAGGCTCTAATGCGTCAGGATATGTCCTGGTATGATACCAGCTCGGGCACTAATTTTGCCAGCAAAATGACTGAGTAAGTTGAACTTGTCCGTTTAAATGACTCTTTTTAATGAGTACCCATTTATTAACTGCAGAGATTTGGATAAAATGAAGGAAGGCATGGGTGAAAAGGTCAGCATATTTACCTTTCTCATGATGACCTTTGTCACCGGCATTATAGCTTCCTTTTTTTATGGCTGGAAGCTTACGCTTGTTGTTCTGACCTGCTGTCCATTTATCATTCTTTCAACGGCCATGGTAGCCAAGATACAAAGCTCGCTGACTGAAAAGGAGCTTAAAGCCTATGCAAGCGCCGGTTCCGTAGCCGAGGAAGTTTTTTCGGGCATACGCACTGTGCTAGCCTTTAGCGGTGAACGCAAGGAATCAGAGCGTTTCTCTAAGCTGTTGGCACCGGCCGAAATTACAGGACGCAAGAAGGGTCTGTTCTCGGGTATTGGCGCCGGCACTATGTGGTTCATCATTTATTGCTGCAATGCTTTGGCTTTGTGGTACGGTGTCACGCTGATCTTGGATGATCGCGCAAACGATGTGCGACATTACACACCTGCGGTGCTGGTTATTGTGCTCTTTGGCATTATAATGGGCGCCCAGAATGTGGGCTTTTCATCACCGCACGTGGAGTCCTTTGGTGTGGCCAAAGCTGCGGCACAAAATGTGTTTTCCATCATTGATCGCAAGTCCAAAATTGATCCACTGGACGATCGTGGCATAAGACCTAATAGCATCACAGCACGCATACGCTTTGAGAATATACAGTTCTCCTATCCAGCGCGACCGGATATACAGATACTAAAGAATTTCACGCTGGACATAGAACCCGGCAAGGTGGTGGCCCTCGTAGGTGCCTCAGGCTGCGGCAAGAGCACAGCGTTGCAGTTAATGCAACGTTTTTATGATCCCCATGCTGGCAGCGTTTTTCTTGACGGCCACGACTTGCGCACACTAAATGTCAACTGGCTGCGTTCCCAGATTGGTGTAGTTGGCCAAGAGCCGGTGCTATTTGCCACAACGATTGGAGAGAACATACGCTATGGTCATCCAACGGCCACACAAGCAGACATTGAAGAAGCGGCACGCACGGCAAACTGCCATGATTTCATTACCAAAATGCCTAAGGGCTATGACACACTGGTTGGAGAACGAGGTGCCCAAATGTCTGGAGGCCAGAAACAGCGCATAGCCATAGCCAGAGCATTGGTACGAAATCCACGCATACTGTTGCTCGATGAAGCAACCTCCGCGCTAGACCCCACTTCGGAGAAACGTGTGCAGGACGCGTTGGAGGTAGCAAGTCAAGGACGAACAACCCTTGTGGTGTCGCATCGCCTTTCGACGGTGACTAATGCCGACAAAATTGTGTTTGTAAAGGACGGCGTGGTGGCGGAACAGGGCACACACGACGAGCTAATGGCAAAGGGTGGCTTATATTGTCAGTTGGTAAATATTACCAAACGTAAGGAGGCAACTGAGGGTTCAGTGGAGGAATATGCCGAAAGCACTGGCACAAACCATGCAGGCAAATCACGTAAAGCTCTGCAACTCAATAATGACAACAATGGCTCGATGTCGTCGTCCGAGGACGAGGATGAGGATGATGATGGCAAAGACGTGGCGCACTACAACAATGATGATACGTTTAGTGTTACCTCGCGCAGCAAACGTAAGTTAATATAGTATATAATTGGTGTGCCCTGCAAAAAACACTTGAATAAGGCATGTTGAATTTTTGAGAGGGTTCAATAAAAATTTGTATGCCTTTTTTCAATACTACCAATTTAGTCGAGATACATCAGGAAACAATCACCAAAATAAGATTCTCAGGCGGTCTTTCGATCCAAAAAGTTTAAATTTGAATTTCAAGAGAAATTATTATTTTTTAAGTCATTATTCGTCGTTGTTCGTCTGTCAGAGATAATGGGAGCTAGAACCAAAAAATTAACCCAATTTCTTTGCGTAAGTATGCGTCGAACGCAGATCCATGGAATGTGGCCTTAGCCTCCGAATTTTCCCAATGTATCATAATTTCTTACAAATTTTAAACATGTTTGAAATCTGGAATCTGCTTCTGCCTCTGATATGTATATTTGTTCCCAAACCCCACATGCAAATATTATACCTCAACTGATTGTAGGGTATTTAGTAGTTGACACTGCTCTCAAATGTTCCCCTTTTTCTTACTACTTTCTATGCACACTCACCGCTTCCCATCTGTTTGATTACAGGGCGTTCAAAACGTAAGAAGATCTCGTTTCGCCAATTAATGATGCTCAATGCACCGGAATGGAAGTATATACTTTGTGGCTGCATAGCAGCCATGTTGCACGGCGCCACTTTTCCCATATGGGCGGTATTCTTTGGTGAATTTTTTGGCATCATGTCTAGCGAGGACGATGCTTATGTACAATCCAGCGCGAATGTTTTTGCCTACATTTTTATAGGAATTGGATTTGTAGCCGGTGTAGGCACACTCACACAGAGCTACATGTTTAATACGGCCGGTGTAAAGATGACATCCAGACTGCGCAAGACTGCCTTCAAAACGATAATCTCACAGGAAGTGGCATACTTTGATGATCAAAAGAATTCAGTGGGTGCGCTATGTGCTCGTCTGGCGGGTGACTGTGCTAATGTTCAGGGTGTAAGTGTGCAGCATTTTAGATGGCATTGGCTTAGTTACTAATCCCGTTTATATTTTGTGCCCCCTGCAGGCTACTGGCTCACGTATTGGCATAATTGTGCAAGCAGTCTCTACGTTGTTGATTGGAATGATTGTTGCTTTCATTTTCTCATGGAATCTGACATTGCTGACCCTTGTGACGGTGCCATTTGTTTGTTTCTCCATCTACTTGGAGGCGCGCTTTATGGAGGCTAGCGCTTTGGCGGAGAAGGCTGCCATTGAGCAGGCTTCACAGGTGGCAGTGGAAGCCATTGCCAATATACGCACTGTTACCAGTCTGGGTCAGGAGCGTGATGTGCTGCAGCGTTATACAAGCAATATTGATATGGTGGATGATGCCTGCCGCAAGAAGGTGCGCTTCCGTGGCTTGGTCTTTGGCTTGGGACAATCTTCACCATTTTTGGCCTATGGTTTGTCACTTTATTATGGCGGACTTTTGGTTGCCAACGAAGGTTTACCCTATCAGGATATTATTAAGGTGTCGGAGGCGTTGATCTTTGGTTCCTGGATGCTGGGTCAGGCATTAGCCTATGCACCCAATGTCAGTGCTGCCATCTTGTCTGCAGAGCGCCTACTGCGTCTCTTTGAGCGCACGCCAGCCGTGCATAATCCCGCGGAAAAGCCCTACAATACAGCTGAGGTAAGTTTCTTTCGAAGCTCTAATCTGCAGACTAATGAATAGCCATTTTTTTGTAGAAATCTGAGGGTGACATTGTCTATCAAGCAGTGGACTTTGAATACCCCACGCGCAAGGGCACACCTATTTTACAAAATCTTAACCTGACAATCAAAACTGGCACCACTGTTGCGCTGGTGGGTCCATCAGGCTCGGGCAAATCTACTTGCGTACAACTGCTGCTACGCTACTATGATCCTATATCGGGCAGCGTTAATCTAAGTGGCGTGCCTTCCACAGAGTTCTCCTTTGACACGTTGCGTTCCAAACTGGGTCTGGTCTCACAAGAGCCTGTGCTGTTTGACCGCACAATTGCGGAGAATATTGCCTATGGTAACAACTTCCGGGATGACATACCCATGGCTGAGATTATAGAAGCAGCCAAGAAGTCGAATATACACAATTTTATCACGTCCCTGCCGCAGGGCTATGAAACGCGTCTGGGCAGCAAGGGTGCGCAGTTATCTGGTGGTCAAAAACAACGCATAGCCATTGCTCGTGCTCTGGTGCGCAATCCCAAGATACTTATACTGGATGAGGCAACCTCGGCCTTGGACTTGGAAAGTGAGAAAATCGTGCAACAAGCCTTGGATGCTGCTCGTTCAGGTCGCACCTGTGTAACCATTGCACATCGTCTGACCACTATTAGGGATGCTGATTTGATTTGTGTGCTTAAAAAGGGCGTCGTTGTGGAAAAGGGCACACACGATGAGCTTATGGCACAGAACGGCATCTATGCCGAGCTCTACATGCTGCAACAGGTGGCAGGTTAAAGAGGCGAGTTACTTTAATTTCACATTGTATCCGTAGTTTTTTTTATTATATTGTATATAGAGATACTCGCTTAGAATTAAAATATACATTTCTGATGATTGTTACTATAAACGACTGTCTATCATGGGTCCAGGATGGGCAAGCGCATTGCGTCGCTCTTGTATAGCAAATGTGAGCTTACGAAAAGGTCCAAGCGGCAGATTAAGCGACTTTAGATCAGCCTCTGTTAAGAGCATTAAAGTCTCTAGATCGATCTCTTGTTTCTGAAATCTAGTTTATATATGGTTAAGATGCTATGTTTAGCTTTACAAATGACTGACTACTCACACTGGTAGATACTCCTCCAAGGCCCAGACCGTCAAAAAGCGTTGCAAAGGACTGGCCGCACCCTCTTCTTCATTATCCTCCTCGCTATAGGCATCATCGCCGCACTCCGAGTCAGTCTCGTCAGATAAATTTAAGTACAAACGTGCCTTACCTGCACTGCCTCTGGGCTTGTTGTTATTATTGCCTAATCCACGTGCGCCATGCGTATTGCGCATTGTGGCAGCCGTAGATGTGGACATGTTATCTCCGGTATCTGTATGCAGTTGACTTAGTGCCGCCGTTACAGAGCGTCTAAATGCAATGCTTCCCAGCATAGTAGGTCTATCGAATAAACCAACAGGTCGTTGCAGCACCAACTCTTCACTAAGTTCCTGAGCCACATGAGCATCACTCAGTATATCGGGCTGTGAGAAGGAGCGCGCCAATGCTGTGCTGTAACCCATACGATGCGTATCAAGCTCGTTGTCGCTGCAGGCCTCCTCCACTTCAAAAACGTCGGTAATCTTGCCGCGTTTGCCATTGCCCTCTTCATTGGAGCTAAAGGTGCCCACATAAAGCACCTCGGAGTCACGCTGCAGACCAGTCAGCGAAGTTATAGTACGTTTGCCATCTGGCTCCATTTCGCCCACCTTAAAACCACCATCTGCAGCATGTGGACATGCGCGTGCATGCTGGGGCTTTTGCTGTTTCTTTAGCACTGTACCAGCACGACTGGCTATGGTGGAGCCACCACTGCTGCTGGTATTACCGCTTCCGCCTGCGCCAACCAGATCGCTGTACTTGGCACCGCTTCTTGCGGTACCAACTCGTGCAACCGGCAATTGTTCTTTGGGCGGCTTATTAAGATTACCTTGGCTGGACCAAATTTTCTGCTTCAAAGTGGAGAGCATATTGCTGGATTTGGTTGTGCCATATGGTGGTATACCGGTGTGCTTCAAATCGCAATAATCGTGCTCCTGGCGTTGATGCAGCTGTTGTTGTTGTTGGCGCTTCATGTACTCCCGCACGCGTTTTTCACAGTTCTTCTCTGCCAGCTCTTTAAAGGCCTTTGATTTTTTTCTAAAAAAGTGAATGGGATTGGTTAAGGTAAGTATATAAGCAAGATATTTTTCATGAGTTCAAAATCTGATGAGATGAAGACCTCTTTAACAGCATTTGAAACTAAGTTACATTTTGTCTTGTGAAAGCGGGTTTGGCCTTTTGACTGATTCTGCTCGCCTTTAAATTTTTTTTGTGAAATATCCGAATGAGACAATAGCCCAAGAATGTTAAATCCAGTTACAGTCTTTTGGAAGAAAGGTTTTACAGATAGCATTTTACAAGCCAGAATCTTTTAGACTATCAAGGCTAGGATAACCAAACTTGAGACTTATTTATTTTTTCTCGGTCCTGGTAAACGCATCACTTTTAGACCCTCTTCCCTAAAGCTGAAGCAATATTTCATTTTATTCTAGCAATATAAAAGCCGTCAAATTTGATATGTACAAAGTATGTAAGCCAAATCAATAAGCGTTTACTTTTTCTTGAAACATCTCGGAATACATCCTGTAATCCTCAAAGTAACTTCTTTGAACTAACGGACACCTCTCCAACTGCTGCAAAGAGGCTGCCTGTAGTAGGCTTAACGCTCCTCAGGACATGGAAGCATGAGATTTCTAAACAGGACTAACAGACCAACTAACGATGAATTTAAAATTTTCTGTGTTGATGAACGTTAAACGTCGCTTTGCGAGATCTTTGGCTCTGCTAAAGACAATCCAAACGTTTTGGTGAATTTTAACCGTCTCAACAAATAATAAGCAGTTCGCGTGCAAGATATCTACTTACTTTTCAGTCGCCTCAAAGTTTGCAGCAGCTGCATCCAAATAGCGCAAAATCTCGTCCTGATTATTAATAGCAGCCAAATCCTTAGCACTATGCTTATCAATGTCCAAGGCGTAGATGTTAACGCCGAATTTGATAAGAAAATCAACGCAGTGTAGATGACCCTTGGCAGCGGCCAAATGAAGAGCAGTATTGCCAAATTGATCGCACTTATCGGGATCGCCACTAAAATTATCAATGGTTAAAACAAAACTTTAGATATAGTATGTAGTTGCTTACCCTCTACCACATAGCAGGCGCAGTGCATCCAGACGACCTTCAAAAGCTGCCCACATCACAGGCGTCATTGAGTCATCATCCTTGGCATTTGTATCCTTGCGAGAGGCTTCCTTGAGCACATCCAGCAAACCATCTTTTGCAGCCCTATTCAAAGATTTCAAAATTTAATCAAATTTTCTGCTGCTTGTGAATAGTAATGTATCTTAAAGTTGATAAGATAGCATAAATTAATTGCATGTACTTACTTGTGAAACCGATCTGAAGACATTTTTGTTGCTATAAATTTTTTGTTGTTCCCATGCAATAAATAGATACTTGGAGATTCAGCACCTTAGGTAATTGAAAATATTTATTGTTAGGCTTATGATGAATTAAGATACTTTCATAAATAAAAAAAACTAAGTTATTCCAAAATACTTGCCCTTTCATAATGAAAAAAGAAAACGAAGAAACAAGGATGCTATGCGTCGATCGCTTTTGAGGTTAGGATCAGGGCCGTGTAGAGAAAAGTACGGACAAACTGGTGGCTATTTTTGGGCCCCGTCAAATTCGAATGTTAAATGCTTTTTTCAAAACACCCTACCTTATCTGTCGACAAGCCGGGTTAGGCTCACAACAAATTAAGATACTGTCATAGACTGAGACAGTTCAAATCAAATAAAAACTGAGTTATTAAAATTTAAATCCTTCATTTTTCATAATGGATAAATAGTCTTGTAGACAAAATATGAAAAAAAAAAAAAAAAAAATGCTTTGATTTAGGGCTAAAACTTACTCATAGACTATTAAGTCATATCCAAAATCAACCTTTGAAATAAAAAAGAGTAAAACTTATATATTTTCTAAATGAATAAAGAGGATGATCTTTGCGAAAAATTTACTGGATTGCACATCTCCAATCCGCAGATACACAAAAACAGTTCGGAATTCAAAAATCCTTTTTTTTGTTTTTTTTTGGCAGAAATGCAGACTGCAGAAGGATGTAACAACGACGATATTTTTAACAAAACCCAAAGTGTTTCTGCTATAATTTGCGAAAAAATTGAATCAAATGGCACCAAAACTCGCAAAAAAAAATACATTGAGTTAGACAATTTAACGCCAAAGATTGCTACAGAAGAGACCCGTGGCACAGATACTGTCAAGCTTGTTGAGGGACATTATAAAGAAGATGGAACTTCGAAGAACATTCTCATATTAAACAACAGCGACAACAATTTGAAGCCAGATGATACCAATACGGATTTAGGTTCTACGCATAGTGAAACTGCTGTCAGGTCTATTGCGAAAACTTATAACGAATGGATAAATGCAAAAAAAGACGCCGAAGTAGATGAGTTCAATTTTACATCAGATGATATAAATATGAATGAACTGGCTAGTTATTTCGAATATAGTCTGCACGTACCAAAAGAAATGTCTGATTCTGCCAAAGCCATGTATTCATAAGTATGGCGTATTACTACAGAATACAAATTTTACAAATCTATTTAATAATATTTAGGACAATTAAAATTTTCAACCAAATCACCGCAAGAAAACAATCATAAATAAAAATTTGTTTTAACTACTCGCACGTTGAATTAATAAAATCGTATCTGTGCACATGCGCGGACACACTTTCAGTGAAGTGAAAAGCGCACTTGGTTGCGTTCCGGTTGGAGTTCACTTCACTCTAACGTGCCCAGCACCAGCCCCCCACAGATACAAGTGCCAAACACAACAGATACATATGTACATATTTTGGAAATGAAATTATATTACCCACCATGCTACCAAGGTTCAGTCAACCTTGTTTATTTTGTTTGTATGGCCCAAAAACACTAGGCCGAATCACTCAAGCATTAAAAATTTTGGCAAAGTTTAAGCGCCCTTTTTAACTTTTAAAACATTAAAAGAACGGTTTTCTTACCAAACAACTTAACACTTTTCTTTTCAGACCGACACTGGATTTGGACGACAAAAGTTGAAAGTTTTGTATTGCGAAAACTTTACGCGATCGCTGGATTCAAACGTTGTAACTTGGTTGAGTTCATGTTGGTAACTGAAGTTGGAGTTGGCTTAAAACCAGGGAAGAGCGAGCTACAAATACATTTGTTATGGCCAACAAGAGAGCGCGTAAAGTTCAACGAAAAAGTTGAATTTTTTTGTCTAGGCAAAGTACAAATACTCTTACCAAACGAGTTTGTTGCGCTTTTATTTTGGCTTAAATATTATTTGTTTATCGTCGATATTTTTAATTGAATAACGATTAATCAGTTTGCTGTATTCAAAAATGTTAAGCTCAATTATATTTTAATGGCAGTTAATCAAAGTTTTCAGAAATAGATTTTAACTAAATAAACCAGCCTAAAATAAAACCTATGCCGTTTTGTGCGTTACAAGCTGTAAAAAAATTTGATATGCTTTTACTGCAAAGAAGAGTGTTAAAAGAATAGAGTTGTCGTTCAACTGACTAAAAATTTACTAAATTGATTTAATGCTATTCGTAACTGTAAGATTGTCACTATAAATAAATAAGAATTATATAAAATTTGATTGCTTTTTGCTATAAAATTTCACCAAATCATTTCCCTTGCTGGCACTTGCCAGGGAGAGAGTTTCCTTGGCATATTTTTTTAATTAAGTTTGCACAACACTAAAAATCGAAGCGCAACCAACTTCGCGTCTTAATGTAAAAAATTGGCAGCACTGCAGAAAGAAGAAGCATAACAATTTTTACATACACATGCCAAACATTTGTTTCGTTCTTAAACAAATGAATCTTTAATATTATTTTTTTCAAGTGCAGCTGCATGTTCAGTGAAGCAGTGCGTCAGTGCGGTACAATAACAAAAAAATGTAAAACTCAAATGAACAGAAACAGTCACGCAGTTCGTGTATGTATGCATACATATACATATGTATGCACGCACTAGTATTGGTGGGTCCCAAGGGAAGGTACTAAAACTAAAATAAAAAACACAGCAATACCAGTAACAACAAAGAAGTCTTACCATATGTTTAATGTGCAGTCAGTTAGTTAGTTAGTTGGTTGGTCGGTCTATGTGAATTCCAGTGCAGTGCCAATGTTCAGCAGTTACAGCTAATGGTATGTAGATTAGTTATAGGCTCCACTTGTAAACACATGCACACACAGACACATAAATCTAACATAGGACCCCCAGCCGAATGGCGTACATTATAGCTGCCAATAATCAGTAGTTTAGAAACAAGTGTCAACATTTAGAAGTATACAATTGAACATACTTCAGTCAGGGGAAAGTTAATTTAAACGGCAAAGTAGATAGACGCACTATGGGCAATTGCCTGAAATGCTTTAAATCGTCTGCCGAACAACCGTTGCCCTACTCATCCAACGCCAACACCTGCCAAACGGTTACCAGCATAGACAATTGCTACGGAGTTGTCGGCCACGACAGACCCAGAGGTAAGCTTAAAAACCAAAAAAAAAATGAAAAAAACATAGTAAACATTGCATGTAAATTCATGTACTATTAATACTTACAGAAACCGATGAATTGCTCTCTACACGAAGTCCACTCAAACCAGCAAATTATTGTGATACTAAACGTAATAGTTTTAAGTCTTTAGGATTGCTAAATGGAAGCGCTCCAACTATGAGTGATATCAAAACAACAGGTACGTAGACAACACCAGTTTAATAAACGCTTTTCGATATTAATGTTACATTTACAGCGGTCAAAGAATCAATGGATGTGTCGCCTCATGCCCTAAACCAACTATACGATGAATATAAAGATCCAGATGATGAAGACATGATACTCACTGATGGCATCGAACGTTTGTGCAATGATCTTAACTATCAGCCGGATGAATTTGCTATACTCGTGTTGGCCTGGTGCTTGGACGCGTCTCAGATGTGCCGGTTCACAAAACCTGAATTTATTGATGGCCTTCATAAAATGCGTGCAGATACAATTCCAACAATACGTGTCAGGCTTGAGCAGACAATTGAAATGCTAAAAGTTGATGCGGAAATGTTTAAACAATTGTACCGTTTTACCTTTCGGTATATTTACCAAACAATTCCATTTTTAGCTCACATATCTTATTAAGATCCATTCCATTTCAGTTTTGGTTTGGAGCCTGAACAACGCGTGCTGTCGCTAGAGATGGCCATAGACCTTTGGAAACTTGTGTTCACTGTACATACACCTGATCTCTTTTCTAACTGGATAAACTTTCTCGAAAAGCATCCGGATATACGCCGCATACAGAGGGATACATGGGACATGTTCCTCAATTTTACTGAACAATGTGATATAAAAAATTACGACGACGCCGAGGCGTGGCCGGTTCTTTTTGACTATTTTGTCGATTATGAAAAGTCTCGAGCGCTGGAATTGGCGACAGCAACAACAACAGAGTCCAGCGTACCAATAGAAACAACAGCAACCTCGGATGCACTGCATGACGATGATAACAACAATGATGATCCTTTGCAGACCCATGTCAAAGCCAGCGTTCCACGCCAAGTGTCATAGTATTAAATGCAGCAAGTAGTCAATGCGTGTAATTTAACATTAGTAATTGTAAATTTTAACTTTTTTGGGAGGCCAAGATATGGCCGTTTTTTATGTAAAAAATTGCAAGAGCTTATGCTTGAATTGCCAATTACAAAAGGACAAAGCAAGGCGAAATGGAAAACAAATAACTTAGTTAAAAACACATTTTACATGTAGCGAGAGCAACGGACGCATTTGATTATAATTAAAGACTTATTAACAAGAATTTCTGAAAGCTCAATCATACGAAACAGCAAGTGTATATATTATAAATAATTTAAGATAGAATGAAAATAGGAATATTTTCAATGTAAAGCAACATTTAAAAACAAAAATTTCAATATATGCAAATCGTATAAACTTAGCAGTTAAATTATGTATTATTTTTAATCACTTTCACATTGCTACGTTTTTTTGGCACTAACCCTATTTAAATGCTTATGGTATAATTATATACTTAGTTTTAAGTAGTGGATGTGAATTGAATAAATGAACTCAAGTAATTAATTTTGAATTACTTCCTTAAAACCAAATTGTATTTTTCTAATATACTTTGGCAAAATTTTAAACAGAATAACAAGTAGGCTGCTGTTGCCATTTGGCAGCACTGTTATGAAATAAACTTGCGTTTTTCAACACTGCGCCTATAATTCTTATTGTGATCCAACCAACAGCAACACTATATATCTATCGTGACCTAGTATTTGTTGTGCTGCGTGTATTGATAAAATTTAGTAAAAATTTTTTCAATTACTTTGCAAGCCCAATGAGTAAGTCTTTTAAAAGGCATTTTTCTTTATCTAAAAGCGTTTTCGATTACGATATGCTCCCACTTGCAACTGCCTCTACTTCGCAAATTCATTGACTGTGACTCACAGTTTGACATTGAAAAACAAATGCAATGCCAATGTGGGCCGTATAGGAGCTTAGAAGGACAAGGATAAAGCTGGAAACGGACATTCATAATGCCTTGCGAGAGCTGTCGTGTGGAATTTACGGTTTTTCGCCGTAAACGCAGTTGTTTTGATTGCAGGTAAGTGTGCTTTGACTTTTTCATGCCAGCTTTGAAAACATATTGTACTGATTTTACAGACGCTACTATTGCAACAATTGCTTGACGGCTACCAAACTTTGCCAGCGTTGTGCAATATTTGCCAAAAGACCGCTTCTGCGCACCGATTTGTTGAAATTAAAGCCGAAGGATCTTATATTTTACTTGCAATCTAAGCACATTTCAACAGAAGGATGCTTAGGTGGGTTAAGATAACAACTATCTTCGTTAATAAATTAATCTTTATTGTTAAACTGCAGAAAAAGAGGAGCTAGTTGGCCTGGTGCTAACACACGTCGCCCAGGTGGATCCAGATAGCGCTCGCCAAAATCAAGCACCGAGTAGCCCTGGTAGAGGTCAGCCCAATCCCATTGATAACTTAAAACAAACGTGCCAAAACTTTTTCACTAACCTGAGCGACAATATAAGTGATTCCTTTGCCTCGTTTGACACCAAACCCATGACAAAACCAGCTAGTGACAGTCGGGCTAGTAGTCGTCATGCATCAAATGATAATAGCACATCGCACATCTATGAACAGCCACGCGTTTCAACGCGCGAAATTCCAACGTATGCCAGTGCAGTGAATGGACAGGCGCCAACGCATTCACCAAGAACAACGCCAACAGCAGAATCTGTGCATGTGCACGTAAGCAGCAATAGCGCATCCTCATCAGCATCAAGCGCAGTAAATAGCCCTAATACTTCAAAGTCTCCAACGAAAGAGCGTAAAAAAGAGACTTCCGCAGATGTTGCCTTAGACACTGCAAACATACAAAACATGGAAAGTAATATAAATGAAAACAGCAACCAAGACCATGACTATGCCAAATCAGACTGTGAGTGTTCGGATGATGAAATTATAGCCACATTTAGCGAACGATTGTCGGCAAAGACCGACAATAGCGCTCAGGGAAGTCTTAGCAAACCGCACACGGGTCCAAGTTCAGCTGGTCTGGCACCGTCAACCACAACAAGTACTAGTCCAGGATATTCCAAACAAGGTTCACTAAGTTCCAAAGTAGATGCTTGCGGCGCTGATGTGTCTTCGCAATCAAGTTTTGAAGAGCTAGGCGCCATTGGTGGCATTTCAGATGAGAGCAAAACAACAACTGACACCAACAGCAGTAATCTGGATCCTTGGCAGTTGCTAGAAGTATGCAGAAATGAGCCAGCGTCAACTGCGGAACTACATTTAAATACTCCAACGACAAGTGCGGTTGAAGAACTGCTGGAAGTGACTGTGCAAAGCAGTAACGCGCAAAATGGTGAAGACGCTTCTAGAGAAACTGTCAATATACAGCAACGCGACATGCCTTTAGGATCAGTGCATCTAATTACGCCAATTGCGCCGCAACGCATTAAAAAAGTTACCAGACGTCGTTCAGATGGTTATCTAAACCGTCGTCACCATTCCAGCGAAGACGATTCACCAGTCGCTGTTGCCGGTGTTGGTTTAAGCACACTAAGTGAGCAACCTGAAGCTGGCACTCAATTGCAGCTCCATTCAAATCAAAATAGTTGCCAACGTTGCGGAAAAAATAAAACAAATATAAGGCGACATGTAGAGAGAATGCGTCGTCATTTGCAAAGTTCTCAAATGTCAGAAGAGGATATCAAGCGAGAGTTACAGGAGTTTCTGACATATTTAGAGCAGCGTACCAAGTCCGTCGATTGTTCTGATGCAGAAAGCCACATTGTCTCACCGCTAAGTGGACGTGGCAGTATAGCTGGAGGTGGCGCAGGCGCCAATAACAGTGCAATGGGTATGCCAATTACGCCATCTGTAGAATTTTCACCCACACATTATGATACCCAATGGGACGATGACGAGGGAATTCATGTTTATGCAGCGCCGCCGGACTATGAACCAATGGCGTGTGAGTCACGTTTTATAAATTTGGAAGACTTTGAGGATTTGTAAGTTTGTATTTAACTGAGAAATTTAATATGGCTAAAGACAACAACTTTAACACCCACAGTAAAGACTTGGAGAACTTAACGGTGAAACAATTAAAGGAGGTGCTTATGTTACATCGTGTCGACTATAAAGGATGCTGTGAAAAACAGGAGCTTCTGGATCGTGTGGGAAGGCTCTGGAATAATATGCGTACAGCACCAGGTACATACTTATATATATATAGAGTAACTTTTATACATATATTTTATAACTTGCAGCTGTTGAAAAACTTCCCACAGATGAGCTTTGTAAAATATGCATGGACGCACCTATAGAATGTGTTTTCTTGGAATGCGGTCATATGGCGACCTGCACAAATTGTGGAAAAGTCTTAAATGAGTGCCCAATTTGCCGACAATATATTGTACGAGTTGTAAGATTCTTTAGAGCATAAGCAAAGTTGCTTTGTATGCTATTTTAAGGGATACCCCAGGATTGTTTTTACTTTTAATGTATGAGCTAAAAGCTCAGAGGTGTTAGCGCTAAACGACTGCAGATGACTTGATTACTGTAGTTTATTTATCATGTGTGCATGTGTAAATACGTGTATGTATTTGTACATATGTATATGTATGTATGTACTATTAGAAAAGTTGTTGAAACCACTGTTGCACAACAACGATTTGTTTCCTTATACACGTTATATATTTAATACTATGAACTGTGGATTACAGACATAATTGAAACTCTTTTTTTTTTATTAAACTCCAAGTACACGATTAAAGTTTAGTATTTATTTAAAATGTATAGTGTATAATAGAATTGATATATAATTTATTTGTTCTTGTTATTTGTATAAACGAGTGATGATCTAAAATCTTACATTCCTATAAGTTGAATATGTTTGAACCTATAAATAAAAGTGTACAAACTCGTGTATATGCTGATATTTGCATCTAATAAACACCTTAAATACAGTGAGCAATAAAATAGGTAGATCTTTGTTAAATTAAAAAATTTCAAATTAAACTGAACTAAAAATGCGAAGTAGTTTTACAACACTTTTAATGGCTTTCGCGCTGCACAGCACTGTAATTTGAAAGATCATTGTGCATTACACATTTGTTTGGGCACTATTTCGGAACGCGTTTAAATTTAATTATAATTTCGGAACCAAGCCGATGATGGATAGCACTACCAGCAAAGTAGAAAAAGCGTCTGAAATTCTGCTGCGCCTAAACGGTAAAAATCGTCCACGCATCACAGAACTAAGCCCACGAATTTTTGCAAACAATGGTCCCGTGCCGGGTGCACTTGCTGAAATCTCTGGCGAGCCAAACAGTGGAAAAACTCTCTTATTGGAAGAACTAATGATACATTGCGTGCTGCCAAAATTGTACGGAGGAAAAGAATGTGATATTATTTTTCTTAATCTTAGTCATAAGTTCGCTTTGCAACGGCTTGCAGGCCGCCTTCGAGATACAGTAAAAAGCTCAAGCTCTGCTACATCTTCAGAATTAGATAAAATACTTCAAACATGTTTGCAATCCATCAAAATGTTCAGCAGCTTTTCGCCGGATGAACTGGAGTTGACACTGGAAATGATGGATCACGTGCTGTTCGAGAACACTAAAATAGCTTTGATTGCTGTAGACACGCTGTGTGAATTCTTTTGGCTAGATGTGTTTGATAAGCGTATCCGTATGAACAGCTACTATACACAATGGGTAACACGTCTAAAGGAAATCTCCCACAAGCACCAGGTTTGTTGCATATATACGGTTGACTCAAAATTTACAGAACCAAAAGCCAGTACGAGCGATGACATTGCCCATAGAGTACAACTAGAATTTTTACCCGATGGACATTGCTTACTAAATAAGCAGGACATAGTTATAGACGAGAAAGGCGTTCACTTTTTAGATATGGCTTAATTTATTTATAATAGTTATATCATTTATTTTTATGCAAGCTGATATAGAGCAGTATCCAGGATGTCAAAAAAGTATTCAAATTAAAGCCTTTTGGGATAACGTTATAAATTGTTTACATGAACTTAAGTATTATGATTCTTGTACAGATTTGCTATCATCTTTGAAAAAAGTCTTTTTTTTAAAAAGACAATAATTTAAATAAAAGCATCTGCTTTTATTAGCTCATAGACAGTCTTTATAAAAAAAACTCTAATAATAATGTAAAAGTAATGACAAGGATATCTTGACTAGAGGGGCGGAGGTAAAACGCATAAAAGGCATAATATTAGCTTCTATTTATGCGCAAATCAAGTGGGGTGTCCAAATCCATTTCCATAGAATAACCATCGCTGTGCAGATAAGTATTTTCCGGCGCTCTGACACTTGTGTTAAGCCAATAGCCAGCTGCATATTCCACGTCATGCCTGGATTTCATCGTATAATCCGTCGCCACCTCTTCCGTTAGATCTAGATAGTACGGAGATGGCTGGTGCTGGGTGCTACCTTCAGACAAACACAATCTAAATGATGCTTTGGTATCATCGAGCAGGCAAGCAGGCTGTTGTAGCACACTCAAAGGCTGGCTGGCCATCATTTGAATGCTGTGCTTAAAGGTCTTTACATGCTTGCGCAGAGATGAAGGATCTGTGTAGCGTTTTTGGCAGCCGGGCACCTTGCACATGTACGGTTTCTCCATTGAGTGTGTACGCGTGTGCTTAAAACGATCTGATGAATTTGAGTAGGCCTTTTGGCAGCCCTCGAATGTGCATCTATAGGGCTTTTCGCCGGAATGCGAACGTATGTGAATTTTTAGATTTTCAGCACGCGAAAATGCCTTTTCGCAGAGGTGACAACGATGCGGCTTCTCCTTGGTATGTGTGCGCACATGCACCAACATCTTATAGCGTGCATTAAATCCACGTTCGCTGCGCTGGCAGCCTAACCAGCGGCAGTAGTATAGACCATCCTCAAGCGAAGCGACTGCATGTAGCTGAGTGACGTGTTGTGCCAGCTCTTCCAGACTATCAAAAACTCTGTGTGCAAATGGGAAATCGATTGTTAATTAGCTGATAAGCGAACGGAAGTGCCATAAGCTTTAACTCACCTGCCGCAATCAAGCCAATTGCATAGAAAATCGCTGCTGGAACCGCAATCGCTGCTGCTGCTGCAGGATTTGGCCTCATCGAGTGTGTATAAATCAGCGGGTGCATGCAGTGGGCTGTGTGCGTCCACATCCTGTACCTTCATGATGACAGACTGTGTGCGGCGGTTGTGATGGGATGGTGGAGTTATAGGCGGCGTAGGAAACCTGACGTGCTGCATCTGTTGCTGCTGCTTGACATCCTCCAGCGGATATGACTTATGTGACGCTGCACTCAACCAGCCGGAGCTTGTGGCGTAATTGTACGGCGGTGTTATGTACGGTGGCGTATTGTACGGTGTGTAGTAGCCAAGTGGCGCCTCGTACAAAGCAGTGCTACTGCTGCTGGAGCAAAACAAACTGGGTTTTACTATATCCATTATATCTGGCTTGCCTTCTAAATTGTCTTAGTAAGTTGTTAGTAT
Organism: Chymomyza fuscimana; assembly: GCA_949987675.1. Classification (NCBI taxonomy): domain Eukaryota; kingdom Metazoa; phylum Arthropoda; class Insecta; order Diptera; family Drosophilidae; genus Chymomyza; species Chymomyza fuscimana. The sequence continues at coordinate 71,697,457 of OX465089.1, forward strand.
GTAGTAGGAGCTCTCTATTTGCGAAGTGTACGCTAGTGCGATTGCTAAACGAATGAGCGCTACGCTTGCAGACATTCGTGTAATATTGAAAGTTTATTCGTGATAAGGGGGACTGCTGGCGCTTATCAGTTGAAGGCTGCGTATAGAACGCAGACAGGCCAGGGGGAGGGCGGCGGCGCGGTTATGGAGTTGGCGTACCACTGAGTACCATAATCAGAACCAAAACATCACAATAGCTACGAGTATTTAGGTGCGTGTGTTGGTGTCATGGTTAGATGTGGTGGCTGTCTGGAGGAGTACCCCAATGAGGGGTACAACTAGGAACAAAAGCACACACAAACCCAGCAGCTGTTGCTGCCCATTCACTACGTGAGTGTAGTCTGCGCTTTTTTTCTAGCAATATCTAAGTGTGTGCGTGTGAACGTCGTCTTATCAGCGCTCTGTCGCGTACTGCTTACATGCACTGTGTTCAATGATCGGAGCAACAACAACGACGCGAACCGGCAGAGCTCTTGGGGGGCAGGCGCTATCGCTACGCTTCGTTTTTGATGTCTCGCTTGGTGTATATATACACGTACTTTGTACCCGAGAATATCAATGTACTGTGGTATGACGGTCGTGGGGGCCCTCGGCGGCGTTATTATTGGACCCAAAATCATCAACGGAACAGGTAAAATACCGCTCCGACGTCTTTTGGCCTGTGTTACGTGTATGTCTCTGATAAAGCGTCGCGGTATTATCGCACAACAAAGTCAACAATGCTCCCACATGCTACATACTAGTACGTAAATAAGTTGTTGGCTAGGAATTCACAGAAACTAAGGCCATTTGGTTGTGTTGCGGGTTGGGGGCAACGGTAATGACTGGTTTTCTGAAACGCTTATCGAATTGCGGATTCGTCGTACGTGGTCTGTATTTAGTTTTATGAGAAACGAGGGTTCTAACTCTATTTTTGGGTGGGTAGTTAGCCGCTTGATAGGAAATGATTCACATGACAAACAAAAAAAATATATAGGTACAAGAACCAAAGCGATTGCGAAGACTATTACACGAAGAACTTGGCGGAAATGATAATCCACTTTTCACCTGCCCTCTAAAATATTAAAAAGGTTCTTTCCACTCCTGACTAAAGTAATTGTTGAAAAAAAAATGAAATAAGTAATTTGAACTAAAAAGATTTTGTCGACAAGTCAAGGTTCGCCGATTGTTACACACACATTAGTTGGAATCTTTCTCTGGCTCGGTGAATGGTTAAGATTAAGAGATTTGTAAACTGTAAGTAACATGCAGACCATTAGCTGTTCGTACACAAGATCACAGATTTTGAGACTTCAATTTTTAGAAGTACGCTATTGAAGTTTGTCGAAACATTTTGTGTCTGATCGAATTTCCATCTAGGAGAATTTCACGGTATACACCTACACAATAAAAACCATCCGACACAGTAATGTATTCTACGCTATTCAGGGCCGTCGAGCAAAGTAAAGTTGGCCTGACTCTATCAAAAATGTATAAATTTTAGACTCTACCACTAATAAACTACCATAAATATTTTGCAATAAAATTCAGCATTAAAATTTCGTATTTAAACTTATGTGAGCCTAATAAACAAAAAAAAGTTAGACTCAAAAGCTGTCCTAAAATATTTATCTATTGAAAAAATTTGCAAAATTTGACCCAATATCAAAGCATTTCTAGAGAGGAGATTTTACATTTGATATTGCAAATACCAAATTGCTCATACTATTTGCTAATTTGACTTGTACAAAATTTTTGAAGCAAAAACATTCCAAAACATTTCAACTAAGTAACAATCAAAGTTCCCAAGACATAGTAACCAAAAAAACATATTTTTTTATTTTGTAATTTGGTTATCGCAACTTGAGTATTGTCTGCTGGAAGACCCCAGCCCATATAACCTACTTAATTTTTAAAATGAGCAACGATCATCAACGGGCCTTAACAGTATCTCAACGAAATCCGGATTTTCTGGTTTAAGCTCTGAACTTTGTATGGAGCGAGTTCTACTGATAAGAAGACGCCAATGCCTACATATATACATGTTTACTTTTTTCAACAGTTGTTCTAAGCAGAGGACATAGTAGAGCTTGGCTTCTAGTTCCCCCACATTTTGTTCTCGATTAAACACTGTCTACTGATAAGTTTACCTAGTAGTCAGTCGCCTTGCAAGTAAACAGTTCAGTTAGAAATTTTGAAAATATTTTGTTTCTGTATTTTTAAACCAAAACAAAATTCCCAACAAATGCGTTTTGAAAAGATCAACATTCCGAAGCAATACAAAAAACCACTTTAAACTGGTTCGTGTGCTGTCATATAATATTTCATCAAATTAACAATATACAATACTTATGTACTAGACTGATAACGAAACCCAGACCTACGGGGGCAGACTGGCTGCCTGGCGAGCGCGTCAAGGTGCCATGAAACATCGATGCCGTCTACGCCGATTTTACGTTTGATAAGACCGGAACGCACGCTCATTAGGCGGCTGCCTGATCTCAAGGGCTTATCACGTGGCAAATGAAGGGCCAGCTGCTCCAAAAATTTACAATGTATAGTTTTGAAAAACATAAGACTATGCGCAGGACCAGTGGCGGATGCATGGGGAGATTTTTAGGTCTGGACCCCCCAAAAGTGAAGTTCGAAGTTTTTTATTTTACAGTGTGGGCCATCTGTTGGTTTGGTTGTTAAACACCCACTTCGACATATTTAATGTTGAAAACTACTTAATTTTAGTCATGGATCGTGTAACAACCGAACAACGCGTAAAAGTACCAAGAAAGACTACTAAGAGAATGGTCGTTCTATGAAAAAAACATTTCATGCATTATGCCCAGTTTTAGGCCAGTTTAATCGGCCCTCCGCGCCCGGAATCAAGAAAATTATTGATCGGTTCGAGTCTACTGGTTCAGTGGCCGGCACTACAAGACATTTGCATGCTCGTGCGGCTCGTACACGCTAATATCGATGTTCGTCGCCGGGAACATCCACGCGCCTTCCTAGGACCACTTTGCGTCGAATTTACACGCTTGCACGATTCAACCATCGCTTATTCGTTCATTGGATGGGAGAACAGCCACAGTTATCGTCAAAAATCATCTTCGTCGATAAAGCCCACCTCTCTGGGCTGAGCTGAAAATCTCAGGGAGTATCACGAGAATCCAAAAAAAAAAACACAGTTTGGGCAGTCCAGGCGGTTACAGTCAACTCTGATCGCTACAAAGCCATGATAACCAACGTAAGGTTCCAGCAAAATGGGGCTACATGCCATACAATTCGTGACTCAATCGCATTATTGCGCGGCAAGTTCCGCGAGAGTATTATTCCGCGTAATACCGATCACACCTATCGCCGGCTAGATCGTGCGGTTTGACCCCGTTGGACTATATTCTTTGGGGTTTTTTTAAAGGCACAGTGTATTCGAGTAAGCCAGCAACAATTCGCGTGATCCAGAACAACATTCGGGCTGAAATTGCAGCCATTCGACCCATTTTACTGGGAAAAGGCTGACGCGGCGGCCATTTTAGCAATATTATTTTTCATACATAGATGAGTAGTTTCAAACTTGCATATGGTCTAAACTTTTGGCCAATTTTGTTGGAAAATATACAATTAAAATACAATTAACAAACCCACCAACAAATGGCCCACCCTATAATAGCTGTTAACTTCTGTTCTGATATACATATATACACTTCGAAGTGAAACCCCCCCCCTTAGACCAAATCCTGGATCCGCACCTACGCAGGACAAAGAGGAATCTAGAACCCAAGCTAAGCAGACATACTGCTGATATCAGAGAACTTTGGCACAGATATTACGGCTAATAGCTTTGTATCTGCTGCTGTTGTTGTTGTTGTTATAAAAGCTAGTTGTCAATGGTAGACGTTCAAAGTCCAGACTCACTCGTCTACACTTAATAAGGCATATTATAGACCATATTGTATTTATAAAACAAAGTAGTATAAAGCAATTAGCCCATTAATATTTATAGTCTTGGAATACTTTAAGTGCATTTTAAAATGCTGCTTAGGCACATCGCTGTATTAAAAATTTAAATAAAAGCCACTTTATCGAAAAAAAAAAAACCAAAAACAAATAACCAAAAACCAGACAGTCTGATACTATGGCAAAAAAAAATAAAGTAAATAAATCAATAACAATATTGTATGTCTGACTACCTAAAATAAAAAATATTCCATACGTTCGTAAGAGCCCAGACGTATGATATGTTGCTGTGGTTATTTTCGACAATATCTCGTCTAGACTTCGTATTATTAGAAGCATTATTATACCCTTAAAAAAATGTAATATAATTCTGCTTTGTAGTTGGTTGTATGGCAAATGAACGAATGGTTTTTTTCTTGAATGAAAAAAATGTTTATCAATAGTTTGAATAGTTTGTTTAAGCATTAAAAAAATGGTTTATTTTATTATGCCACTTGGCAATTTTGTCGGAAAAATAATTTTGATAGTATTCGAAGGTTCGGACTAAATAATTAACCCAAAAGCACTTTAAGTGGAGATGAGCAATGTAAATGCATGTGGCTAATTTAACCACCTTGAGAAAACCACTTGCTAAGCCAAACAACTGTGGTTTCCCCATTTCGATCATTTTTTGTGCGCATGGTATTTTAGTAATTTTTTCTTAAAAAGCTAACATTGTTGGAAGAAAATAAGATTGCAAATTTGGGAGGAATTCATTTTTGGTCACATGCGACATCCTAAGTCTAAAATTATAAATTATTCTTATTTTGAAACTTTTTCACAAATTCTTTGTATGCAGTTGCGCAAAAATTAACAAAATAAAGAGGAGAAATGGAAAGGATTCATGGCATATGGAAACATTCAAAGTTGGTCACGTGCAACATCCCAAATTTGAAAATTTTAAATTAAAAAAAATTTTGACTTTCAAAAAAAAAAGATGGCGTACGTTAAAGTCGGGCGCGGACGACTTTGGGATACCCTGTACCACTAATTGCAATTAAGTCCGATATGTTGCTTAAGCACTCTAAAAGACAATTGATTGCCAAATTTGGGTACGATATCTTCACAAACAACCGAAACACAACGATTGGTCCTATGCGAGCTATATGATATAATCATCCGATTTTGATCAAGTCAATCTTTCAAATGCTGAATTTGGTTACGATATCTTCGTAAACAAAAGAAGCACAGCAAATTTTGTACAAAAAACCGTTTTTTTTAATCGATCGGCCCTACGGGAGCTATATGATATAGTCAGTGCTTGGGTACTCTAAAAAACTACTGAATGCCAATTTTGGTTATGATACCTTCATTCATATTGTCAACCGATTTTGATCAAATTTGGTACAGTGTTGAAGATCTCTAAAAAACTTCCGAATGCCAAATTTGGTTACGATATCTTTATAATCAAACGAATTATCCATCTAAAACTTTTGTTTTTTTTCGAGGTCCTCTGAAACACCCCTATGGGAGCTACTATATAATTTAACTCCGATATCACAAAAATAAAATAAACTTGTCTTCTATGAAATAATAAGGGATCGAATCTGAAAGTTTGGTTCCTCTAGCTCTTACCATCTCTGAGATCTAGGCGTTCATACAGACAGACGGACATGGGTATATCGACTTCTCTAGTCACCCTGATCATACTTTAGGTAAATTTGGGGGATCTCCGACGTTTCCTTCTGTATGTTACATACATTTTCGGCTTGCACAAACTTCAGGGTATAAAAATGATTGAAAACAAAGATGGCTGCTTACAAAAAATACGTTTACTTTCCTGCGCATGGGACTACCCTTTACAACTACATACTACACCTCTAAGGGGTAACACCTGTTTAGAATATTCAGAAAATCAATTTTTTTTTTTACTAAATTGGTAGACAATTATGTTAGAAATAATGTCCCGAAGTAATTTTAAAAATGTGTCCCCCACTTAGAAGCGTCAGGCGCATGGCACTTTGCCGCGCGGTCGTGCCAGTTTTTTTTCGAATGGCTTCACGAATAACTCAGTCAGTTTTTATCCGATCGATTTGAAAGTTCAACACAATCTTTATATGTAACATCATTTTCTAGTAGGATTTTGTCAAAATTCATGATTTGACTAAAAAAAAATTTGACATAGATTAAGAGGAAATTTTTTTTTTATGTTTCAGATCAATGGCGACGTCAAGAAACTGCAGACGTAAAGGACTCTCCGAAAATTAGTTACATATGTACTCGTAGCACTCTACAGGCGCCATTTTGTTTTTTATTACTTTGCTAAAATGCATTTTTGTAGGCCAAAATATGTATAATATCGTTAACCTATTTGGATTTTAATTATAAAACAAAGTTTCTTTAAAAAAAAAAAAATCGAAAAATGACCTTAAAAACCATGCTCCACACAGGTGTTACCCCTTAAGTTATAATGCCTACAATATGCGCTGGACAAATCGACATTTGGTATAGAAATAAAAGGTTCTTATAGAATAGAACATGATGATAAAAGCACTCTATCAAATGACGTTATAAAATCTTTCTTTTAAAATTAAAAGCTAGGTATTCATTTTAGTTTCACTCCAGCTGTTTGTGCAAGATATTCATTTTATTATTGCAGCTTTCAGTACAGTCAATTTAACAGGCAACCCACCAAAACATTAAACTTCTATTGAATTTGATAGAAACTAAATTCTAATCGTTGTCATCTACATACATTTCATTGCAATATGAATCTACTTAACTATAAGACAGATTTATCTATAAGAAATAAAGGATCGGATGATTTAGATTGGTCGCTGAACCTAATTTAACTGATGCAATGTTCAATAAAATTGCACGTGAAGAAATATAATAACAATAACACGACACGCGCACAGAAGTTATCAAATTGTAGCACCAAACCATAATAAAAAAAAAACACATCATTTTGGGGCAGACGAACTTGACACACAGCATAGACATAAACAATATACATATAGAATATACATTTGCCCGAAGGTCATATCGGCACAAATTTGAAACGATAATAGCTTTCATAATACGGCCACACACAGCACGTAATTAATGTATAAATATATAAATGGCTAACTTCAATTTGAGTAGTTTCTACTTTACATATTAGCAATAAAAGCTTTTTTTTTTGTAAATTGTTTTAAATCTTTTTAAAACTACACGAATATGAAATTCTTGCATGTAGCACATGCCTACTAACACTTTATAAAATAATCGAAACTCACTTTTTGGAATTCGCGCGCACTCACTGACGCATGCAGAACGTCTGAGTCAGTTGTGCCAGAGATTGGAGTCAGCGCGTCCGTGGGGTCGCCCAAAGTGCACCAAAATAAACGCAACGTTGCCAATGGCCCACCACGGCGTGTCACACCGCGTGCCACTATTGATATTCATATAAAAATATGCCAAAAATAAATGTTGTTTTGGTAGCGTTTAATTGGGCGCCAAGCGGCCTGTTTTAGTTACATCTATCCGTACGTACTAGCTGCATCAAGATCATTCAACAGGCTTATGTAAACTCCTCCACATTGTTGTCTATGTAGCTAATCAGTTCCTTTAAAAACACATTCTTATTAATGCGATCAAAATTAACATTCAAACTTATAAAGAACTGGCGTCCAAATCGCTTGCTATATTGTGATGCTAGCAAAGATGACGGACTTAGGCCCGGCTGACCAATTATGGTTGAGGCTATGACTTCGCTGGATGCGCGCATCGGCATGCCCACAGCCAGTTCCTCGAGAACTTCTACATCCTTGGCACTAATAAATATCATGGTGCTGCCGCACATCTTCAAAACACGCAAAGTGTATTGCAATTGCTCCGCTTCAAATGTGGCGGTGTGTGATGTAAAGTGGTCTAGTTCTGCTTTTGGATGTGACATACGATTGGCGTCTCCGGCAGCCAGCTCTACCGCCGCTTGTGTGGATGCCATCTAAAAACTAGCGAATTTGTAATTGTTTGTTAACAGGCTGTGTTTTTAGGTATTACCGCAATTACTAAAGTATTAAAGTCAAAGAAAATTTGTAATATTTACGTATTTTCAGTGCAAATTAAATTTTAATCACTTTTTAATTTAGAATCTAGAATATTTTGTTTGTGAGAATGAAAAGCGCTTTTTGCTAGTATACCAGTGTTGCTAAAAGTCAGCAGACTGCCAAAACAAAAATAGTGTTGCCAAATTCTACAAAACCCGCAAATTTTTAAATAAGTCATTCGTGGTCAACTTCAAACTCATGTTTAGGGGCGGCATTTGGATATGTAAAAATAAAAACAAATTTTTTCGCCGTTCGCAGTGTTGTTTTCTTTATTAAGGCTTAATGAATAAGTGTAGGCGTTTTATTATTTTTTATAAATAGAAATGAAATTCACTTATTATGTTGAGAGTATATTGGCAATCGATTTTTGTTTAATGAATTTAAAATGAAACTTTCAGCATTAGCTGTGACAATTACTATGCCCTATTTTGCGTTAAATATATATATATATATTGTATATTAAGTTTTCGTCTATTGCATTTTATTTATTTTGATTAATTATTAAAGATAATATATCAAATGATTTTGATCAGTAGTACTTGGTGTTATACTTTGTTTGTTTTTACTAAAATTTGACTAAGAATTGCAACCGCGGTTTAATATTCATTGTTACTTTTTTTTCGTTTTTTGTAAATTGTTTTTTGAATAAATATAGCAGTGATATACATATAGGGGTTATATGGTGCTTAATCCTCGTCGTCTTCGGATTCTGCCTCCTGTAGCCAAGTTAACCATGCATTTACTTGGAACAATGCTGTTCCCTTGCCTGGATATTTATCGGAAATTTCCTCCTTCCACAGCACAAAAGCTTCTTCTTCAATAATTTCGGAATCGTACAGATATTTAAACCAACGGCAGAGCATACCTAGTAAAATAATAAAAAATTAGCTCGATGTGATTAACACATTTTTCAAGTAGTCTTACCCTTGGGGAAGTTTTCAGTATAGCAAAAGACTTGCAACGCATAGATAGCCATCAGCTGTAGTTCGTTTTGTCCCAAGAATGTTTGCAGCATCTGGCTGTATGTTTCCAGCATGGCTTGCTCCTTCTGTATGATCAATTTTTCGGGATGTTCCTTGGGATCGACGTTGTCGGCTAATGTGGTCTCCTTGGTTATGTATTTGACAATGACCATCATTAAGGCTTGAATAAAGCCCGGATCTTTGTAGTACTTATTGTCAACATTTGCCTTGACCCATTTGTAAAAATTATTTGGATTAGGATCGCTCTGTAGCTGTTTCAACATTTCAGCTTGCACCTTAAGCAATGGGTAAAGGAATGCTAGCTGACGGTCTTCCAGTATCTCAGCCAATCGCTCTTTATTGCGATCAACTTCTGGTAAGTTGTTCATCAAATCAATTTTACTTGCCCGGAACTTCTCCTCAAGAGCGTCTTTACCAATAGTCTTATGCAGCTGTTGCAACACCAGCAGAAACAATGGATAGTGCTGACCGTTGTCTGTATAGTTGGCAATGTCGTTTATTTTAATCAATGCTGGTTCGCATACGGCTTTGCTTAAAACATTGGCAACTAGTGCAGTTATACGCGGATTCAAAGCTTCACGTTCATTCATCTTGTTGACCAACTGCTTAAAAACCTCAACGACCACATTCGACTTGATGTGGGACTGTTTGCGCAATGTCTGCAAGAAACGCACGACGCGTTCCAGGTAGACATCGTTCACACGGTCCAACACATCCATAAGCAAGTTAATGCACACTTCTTTTAAAGTTTTCTCAGGAAGCTTCAATTCGAGAAATCCGTCAACTAATTCGTTGAATTTTTCCTTTGTGTTTGTCTCACCAGCATCAATATTGATTACATCATCGCTTTGTTCATCATCATCATCATAATAAAATTTCTCTTTAAAGTACGTACCAGCTTTTTTAGCCAACTCCTCTTTGTTTGGTCCCTTCTCTTTCTTCGGTTGCTTATTAGTACCTGATGGTGTTATAGGCCTTTCAACAGAACCGTTCTTCGAGTTACTCTGCTCTTTATTATCAGCCATTGACTTCTTTGTTGCCTGGCTTTCATTTTGATGGTCAGAAGATTTATCAATTTGCAATCCAAAGTTTGGTGAAGATGACGTTGCCTTGAGACCTTTTTCAGCACCGCCTTGCAAGTAAGCACCATGAATTGATCTATTTTCAGCGTATTCTGCTGATGGAGTAGATGACGGACGTGCTGGGTTCATCAAGGATGTCGGTGTGCCAAGCAGTGGATAATGTGAATTAGAAAGTTGTGGCTGCTCTTTGTTTTGCGACAGACCATTTGGTGGCGTTGAAATGGGCAATGTACCCGGGAATTTCTGATTTTGGGAAGCTGCTCGGAATAGCAATGAGTTGGCAGCCGGACGCATTTGCAAATTCTCGACCGCATCTTGGTTAGTCGAGATCAAATTACGTTTAAAACGCGGTGCCAGCTCCTTGCTGCCTAGCAGCTGATTTCCACCATATTGAGCATCACTGCGATCATTATTCCTGTGTGATGTGTTGCGAGAGTCTTCACGATTTCCACCGTTGTTGCCACCGTTTTGGTTGTGCTTATTGTAGCGGTTATTGTAATTACCGTTTCCTTGGTTACTGCGGTCACGGTTGTTATACTGACGGTTGTCGCGCTGATTGTTAGAACTATTGGCAAATCTGCATGAAAAAAAGGCACGAATAAGCAAAACTTTGGTTGGATTAAATCAAAATGCTACTTACGGCGACACAATAGGCGATGCACCGGTCACACTGAGACCACTAAACATATCATTATATCCTGGCTGAAGATTCAAATGGAAGCGGTTCATCCAGCTATCACCGTCGCGATCGTTATTGCGCATATCACGATTTCGGTTAGCAAATGGTGTGCGTATAATCGAGTCATCGTCTGAGCGAATTTGCTTTATTGGCACTGGCCCATCGGTTGTTCCCACCTTGCGTGGTATCCAGTGGTTCTGACGGAGCTCGATAACATCCTTTAGCATAAAGCGTATCCTGGGTGGATATTCAGTTGATTTTGAGCGACGTTCCAACGTCTCGAAGTACTGGTTCATCAGCTTTTTGCCCTGTTCTGAATCCAGATTCTTGCCGCAAGTCTTGAGCAATTGAGCCAGGCATTCCATGTCCTCGCACATTTCCTGCGCACCGGCCGTACGCTTCTTTTTCTTATCCAATAGCTCGCAGATGCACTGATGTAGCACATTATTCGACAACATGTCCAACTTGTATAGCTCGCCAATGAATTTGACATTTCCCAGCATGCGATGTTTCGCCAAATGGCGACGCTCCTCTTCGTCAGCCTCATTTTCTGGTGGAGGTCGATTACCGTTCTCGTCACGCTTTAGACGATTATTGAATTTGTCGCGACAAACAGCGATTAACAGACGCAAAAAAGTACACGAATTATTTGGTTCCTTATCGAATAACGGAGCTTCATCTGATAGACGCTTGCAAAGTTGTGCATACATAGACGAGTACTTCGGCTCATCCAATGCTTTTTCAAATATCAGCAAAATAACTCCTTTTAAAATACCAATCGAATTCAAATCAAGTTTAAGCAATTCATCACTCAACTCTTGGAACTTCTCCGGCGTCAACTTATTCAAAATACCACGCACCCTACGAAAAACTGCATCATTCTTTTCACTCTCTGTAAGCCCATGCTGTGGTCGCAATGATGGTGGTATCCAGCGTCCAGTCACTTGTTGTGGTGGTGGTGTAGTTGCTTTGGCCGGTTGCTGATTTGCTGATGCGTTATTATAATTAGATGCCTCCTGTGAGTTATGCCCGGAAGTAGTCGCTGTTGTAATAGTATTATTCGTGGAAGTGTTTGAAGCTAAAGCAGAAGCTGGTGCTGTTGTCACTGTAGCATTTCCGTTGCGCTGTACAGGTGGCGTACTGTTATTCTGGCCACGCTCGTATCGATCGTCGTTTCGCAGCGCAGACGGGGGTAGCGAATTAGGGCCAGCGTCTGGACCCGATCTGTAGCGATTGCCACCGTGGCCGTTTCGTTCAAGGCTGTTTGTATTGCCTGCGCCGCCGCTGCCACCACTGTTATAGCGTTGATGAGCTGGAGACTCGTCGTAGTCGCGGTAGTTGTTGGTATAGTCGTCGCGATAAGTGGGGCGAGCATTCAGACCGGCATCGTTGCCAGCACGCGGCGCGTACGACGACGACTTGGAGTTGCTGCTGATATTGCCGTTGCTCTGGTTGCTGTAGTTGTTGTTGTAGCTTGAGTTCGATGCTGACGAGTTGCCGTAGTGACGCTGTTGTCCGTTTCCATTGCCGCCGTTCTCGTAGCGCGAATTATGGTGTTGGGAGCGATAGTTGCCACTACCGCTGGCCCCGGAGTTTGAGTTTAGATTACGATTGTAGCCGCCATCAGAGTTCTGGTGATAGTTGTTGCGACTACCACGATGCTGCTGCTGCTCACTAGAATAACGTCCGCCGTTGTATGCTTCAGAGCTGCCGCTTATTGCTGGCTGCTGTTGTTGCGGCTGGCTGCTGCTATTTTGACCCAAAATGTCACTATTTTTGGTATAGTAACGCGACGACGACGAGTCACCCTGGTAAGATCGTCGAGGTCTTGGGCTTACCTCCGAATCGTGTTGACGAATTTTGACGGAATTTTTAGTATATCCAGTGGAAAAGTGTCCAGACTGGCCACCTGCTATACGACCAAGAGCACCGTTTCTACCACTCTCTGATGGCGAACTGCCTGTCGATTTATAGCTAGAGCCGCCACCTGTTCCCTTATTGGCGCGATAGTTACCACTGCCGCCGCTGTGATTTGTCGATACAGGGGTGGAGCCCTTATCGATTTTTACTAGATTCTTTAGATTATTGAATGTATCAGTAGCTGTTGTGATTGGTAAAAGGTTGGGACTGGTATTCAGCAGTGTCTTGCCAACCGTTGGTGTCGGTGGGGTCTGGCCACCGCAGCTGACGCCTATAACGCCGCCGCCACCTCCGCCGCCTCGGTTACTGAGCTGGTCGTAATTTCGCTCACTACCGTTTTGGTTAGCCGTTATTACCAGTCGTAAATCGCTGCCGCCGCCGATGCTCGTGTCACCGGTACTGGTGCTTCCCTCAATGGTGATCGTTTTACCGCTCCGGAACTGATCTATGATGACGCCTGCTTGATGCCCGTTGGTGTTATCCCAACGTTGCGGACTGTCGTCGTAAGAGTGCAAAAGGGGAGCGGCGTCGTACGTTGAATGAGGAATGGTGAAAACTTTTTTGGAAGACACGGGGGCGAAAAATAATCTCACGCTATTCTGCTGCGTGCTTAAAGGTTTCACGTCCGTAATCTGTTCCAAGTCGTGCAAGTGCTTCTGGTCAAAAAGGTACCTAATTCACTTGCGCAAAAAGGGAACTGTATCCGTGACTGTACACACAACACAAAACAAATACAAAATTACACACAAAATTATTTTGGGAGTTTCCTTTTAGTTGCTTTGTCTCAGTACAGTGTATAATGAGTTTCAGTTACGCAGTTTTATGTGATTCCTGAAACTTGAGCTGCGTTTTCTGTTATTTGGTAGCCTTGCGTATAGGAATCCTGTTAAAAAAAAAATAAAGCCAAAATATGTTAAAAGACGGAATAGTTTAGTTAAAATAAAATTTTTTTTTTAGGGAAACACAAATGTGGACCAAACAAACAAAAATATAATACCTACTAGCATTACAAAATGTATGTAATAGAAAACTGCTCACATCCTAAGTTGGAAGCATACGATACGAAACAACAGATAGATAGATACAGAAGTTTCTATTAAACTAGAGACACACACACAAGCGAATACTAAACTGGAATTTTAATGAAAACAACCTCGCAAACGGTTCTCAAGTTTATTTTACCATCACGTAGCCCCACCGATTCGTAACCCAACTCAATTGCGCTTGTCTGAGCAGCTGTATGTACACACACGTTTTATATAGGCTATGTTTACATATAATTAAGAGAAATTTACTTGAGTGGATAATAACGCTTGCCACTTGATTTTTCTCCCAGCTGTTTTGTTTAACAATTTAAAAGTTTGATTTTTATAAAGCAGTCTGGCCGCTCAAGGTGTGTTCAAATTCGAATTGCGCACCGACAACTCTTAAGTTGGCTGATTCACGGGTCGTTAGCTTGAATTCTTTGTTGCCGTTTTCTTTGTGGCATCGAACTAAATGTAGTCAGCCGTTCTTGAAATTCTTCTGGGTTTATTGGATGCTGGCTGACTGGTTGGTTGACCGACTAACAACGACGGGTCACTCACACACAATAAAAACCAACACAAAAGCGAATTGGTAAAGTTAATGTCCTGTCTTTGTTAGTGGCTGGCACCCGGGCTGGCTACGTACGGGTTAAATGTATTTTGACCCCAGAAATAAATTTGCGTCTCTATACTAGAAAAAATAAACATACACAGAGACGACGCAAGTGCAAATACTGATTAGCGTATTAAACAAAAAACATTTACCTGACTGTGAGTCACTTTTTAGAAAGCAAGCTTTTTTTTTTTTAATTAAGTTATATGTGCTTACTGCTTGGATTCCGTTGAACTTGGATTTGAAGATAGTTTAGTTAATGAAAAAGTTTAGGTGTGCATTTTTTCTTTTTAACCGACTGCGCCCCCATAAACAACCCTAATGCGCCTGTTCTCATATACATACATATATTTATTACATTTCTGACTGACTCTGCTGCTTGCCTGCAATGTCTTCTAATCACCCCCAAAGTGCCAATGTAAAACCACCCCAAAATCATGCATACAGCAATACTCTAAGCATACTGCAACGAGGCGTCGACGACCCCGACCCGGACCCGACCAACTCGACAAACGTCGTCCGAAGCGTTATCGTTGTCGTCGAACCAACGTAAAGACCCAGTTGTGGATGATTTTGACCTCAATTCAAACGCGTCGTTTTTTGCAGTGCTCGTGTACAAGTGTTTGCTTAGGTTTAACACTCACTCACTGCCAATACCAACGACGATGCATATTAAGTAAAAATCGTTTGGAACAATGTTGACAAAGGCGCACCTAAATTAAAAATTAATGGCTATTCTATAAGTGTGATCAATTATTATTATACATCTGAGCATTCGAATTCAGTCAACCCACTGCACTGACACCCGCACCCAATCTTTTTTAAGCGCTTTCGTCATTTAGTGTACAAAGTGCACTTTTTTTACACTCACAAACACACACACGATATGAGTATGTGTACGTGTGTATCCCCACAAACATTTTCGTTGTGTTTGTTTCTTAAACCAGAAGATTCCACAACGAAGATTAGAAGCATAAGGAAAAGCAAAATGAAGCTGCATGAAAACGAATCGGAGACGTAGGTAAAAACAGCATTGAGTTTTTCCGCTGTGCCGCCGCCATTTTGTTTGCTGGCACTTGACGTCTTTACTGTGTACTGCGCGGCTGCTACTGCATGGCTCTTCTCTCCTATCTGTATGTGTTCGAGTGATTCATTTAATTTTCTTTGTTCAATTCGTAAAGCGCATATGCATATACACAATCATTTTTTCTTCAACTTTTTTCTTTGGCTTTGTCTGCCTAACTTTAAACTATTTTGCTATTATAATTTACGCTTTTATTGATTTGCTATACTTTTGTATTACTGAGCATAAAACGAGGCCGTTTTCACTCAACATAATGACAGCATTTTGAGGCTATAAATTTTTTTTTTTTTGTGGTACCCGTTTAATTTTGTTTTTCACTTTTAATTTTCAATCACAGTTTTTACTTACACGCAAGCCATACGTGTGTTTGTATGAACATAATTAATTACTAACCTCTATATAAATTAATTTCTGTATGGCAAATTTTATGCACAAAGAGAAATTTCACTACCACGACAAGGGCAAAAACGAGAATGAAGTGGAAGTAAAGCTGCAAAAGTATCGATGGCTTGGCCAATAGTCGATACTTTTACCAAGTACTTGACATATCAGCAGCACATCGATAACATGCGTATCGTAAAAATCGAGAACATTTACAGCGTTGCTTTCGACAAAGGTTCAGTGCTGTATTCGATGGAATACGATAACAATTGCGCGCATTGTTGGAAAATACTTTCTTATCGCTTTAGTCAAAAATTTATATACATAATAAGAGAAATTGTATTTTTTTTAAGACTTTTTGTAAAGCGTGGCATAATTTAAGTTTGTTAAATGGTAAGATATTAACTTAAGCAATAATGGTTTGCTTCAAAAATCTTTGGATAGTACGTTATTTGTTTTTGATATGGCAATTTAAGTATGCTGCCCATACTTAGGCAAAGTCATTTGCAATACATGCAGACGATACTTAGAAGATGCTTATCAATGCAGTTTTAATACAAGCAGGAACAGTGTGTTGAAATTTTTGTAAGGATTTACTTATGTAGTTAAGGTACGTTTTCGTGTGGAGATGCGAAGAAAATCTGGTAAAGGATGAAACGCCGCCAGTGTGATAAATGTTAGCGTGGATATACGTCGCTTATCCATAATGGAGTCTGGCCTGCCGCCCAAAATGAATGCCCACACAAATTTTATAGACTGGCTGCTTATATTAACTTTGCTGCTAGAGATGTCCGTTTAATGAAACTTTGGTGCGCAGAGTCTCATCCTCAAGAAGCATGGCTTTACGCTATGCGAGATCAATCATGCTTTCATTTTACCCATGGGTTGTTGTGTGAAGCGCTTAAGACTTAAGCTAAGGCACCGAGCGGAGCTTAACGACGCAAACTTAGTCCATCAACTGACCAAATGTCCCCACTTAGCCTAATCATCAACGATCTATGATTTGATAACCCCGATAGCGTACTATCTGAGTTCGGCATCTCCGTAAAGTAGTGAACATTTGCTTGTCTACGTGGCGCTTAAAGGATGACACACTCCAAAGTTATTGTGGAGTGAAATCTTTAGCCCTTTAGGCATTTGGCGAAGAATTTCATGCTCGATGGAACGACTAAGTCCTCGAAGCTGATAAAGAAGCACCAGAAAAAAAGATGTTCATAGTGGTGAAGTCATAGACCTTGCCTTCAATAAAAGAAATAGGAAGAACTTTGGACCAACTAAGGAATACGCGAAGTTGTGACACAAGGAGGGAGCGTATCTTTATAACGTGTCTTTACGTTCAGTCAAGGGGAAGAGAAGAAAAGGGTTCTTTTCAAATACATGAGTTTCTTGTACAATCGTCCTGTTAACTTGCTTAGCCGCAAACCTTTGTTATTCCTCTTGGCAGCTCAGGGCCTCTACAAGAGCCTTCCATCTGACTCTATTTGGCCCATCTTTTGGAACAATTCTTGCAGTGCTGTGCGACGCCAGGTTGATTTTGGTCGGCCTACCCGCCTGCTTTCTTCGTGAACTTTTCTTAGAGCAAGGCCAATCCACGTCCATTTGCGTCTTCTACTTTGTAAGTGGATCGGGACCTCATTAGTACATAGCCAGAGGTCTGCGTTTGATATCCTGTTCGGCCACAATATCCCGCATATAATTCAAAGGCATTTTTTATGCCTGGAATTTTTGCGTCATTGTTTGTGAGGTCAGCCATGTCTCACTCCCGTACAACAGTATAGATTTTACGCACGCATCGAAGATCAACAGCTTGGTTTTACTGCTTATTTGCCGGTTTATAGTATAGCGGTATAGTCTACCAAATGCAGATCGTGCCTTGACGAGACGACTCTCTACATCTTCATCCACACCACCACTGGTGGAGATTATGGTGCCGAGGTACGAGAAGTTATTTACAATATCGATAGCGTTCCCACAGATGGTGATGTTGCCTTGGCTGGTGTGGTTGAAGCGCATCGCTTTTATTTTGGATGCATTTAGAGTAAGTCCGACTCTGCTGGCTAGGCGTTCGAGGATGTTAGCTTTGGTTTGGATATCGTTGAGTTTATGAGACATAAGGCATATGGCGTCGGCACAGTCCCGGTCTTCAAGGTGTCTGATGAAGCTCCACGTGATCCCACGCCTGGTCTTACATACTTCTATCATAATCTCGTCCACTACTAGATAGAAGAGTAGTGGTGATAGGGGGCAGCCTTGCTTGACGCCAGTATTCGTCTGAAAAGGTGCCGTAAATAGTAACACATCCATAAATAGTCTTGTCAAAATTCGTTAGTTGTAGAGCCTTAAATGAATGAATGAATATGTTATAATTTGTTTCCAAACCCCTTGCATTATCATTGGTGTCATCTCGCACATATGTACGTTTTTACAATATAACCCTTTACCTTATCAAACCCAGTTTGACAAGAAACAATTTAATTAGTGATGACATGTTGCCATTTAATTTTCTTGTAAAAAGTGTAATTAAAAATGTGCGCCTCGCAGCTGTAGTGGCAGATAGACGTATGTATGTGGCCAACACCAAAGTTTTCTTTGGGAAAATGGAAAACAAACACATCTCTATACATACAGACGATCATATATTGGTAGGAAGGTAATAAATCATATTGCGGTTGCTTCGGTAGTGCCATGGACTTACAAGCATATTAGGCTCTAAACGACGAGATAATCTATGGGCCTCTTGGCTACAAAATGTTGCAAGTGGCAATAAATTTGGAAAATACAAAACATGCTGACAATTTTCCGTGCATAAATGTGTGAGTGTGTGAGGACGAGTGCAAGGCGCACACATAGAAGACATAGTCACGTCAACACTTTCAACTCGTTCAAGCCGTTCTATTTTGTTGTAGTTGGTTTTTTTTTTTTTGATACCCTGCACCCATAGAATTGAGGGTATTATAGATATGTGTAATGTTTGTAACAGGCTAAAGGGAGCATGTTAGTTGTTCATACTAGAGATGGGATCGTCTAGGAAATCCCGCTCATTCCGCATATTTCAGGCTGCTTTTCTGTCCCGATCCGAAACTAAAGTTACAACAATTTTCTGAATTTCAAAATTTTTCAATATTTTGTAATAAGAAAGTTAGTACGACATGTTGCTCAGTAAAAAGATTCAAACGATATCTCTTGTTCATAAACATCGGATAATAGTGATCAACGATTTAGACTAAAATAAGAAAACTACAAATAAAAGACATTAAAAAAAAGTTTCATCTAAGAAAGGTAGTTCCTTTTAGGAACTTTTGTTCCTAGGTTTTTTTTTTTACTTTCTGCCGTTCTCTTGTTTAGTTATCATTTAAGTTGAAAAAAAAAAACCTAGGAACAAAAGTTCCTAAAAGGAACTACCTTTAACTCTCGGTCATAAATATCGGAAACATGATCAACGATATGGGCTAAAATGAGAAAAATATATAATATTATAAAGAAAAGGACATTTAGTAAAAGTTTTCACCTAGAATTATAATTGAACCAGACTCCAGATTAGACGACTAAATCTAAATAATGTCTTATATGAGCTGTAGTCACTCCTTTTTGTAACTTGTTAACCAAAATTATATCGACATTTTGTTGCTACAATCTGCCTTACAATTCCCGAAATTGTTTAGCCTTGACATTTTAAGAAGCTTGTTTGACATAAGTTTTGAACCATAACGAAAGTTATGGATATAAATATAATTTTGTTCCAAAAACATAAACTTTCCATATGAAAACTGCTTGTCGATTGACTGCTTAAACTGCTTACGCGTAGGTACTTAAGTGACCATTTTATTAATTTTATTTGAAAAAACGGGTGAAGAGTATTCTACTGTCGAGCACCTCGACTTTATGACATTCTTTTTTATTTTTATTTTGGTACGTATCCCTTCGGCAATAAAAATTCCGTTTGCTATTTATCTTGATTGTCCCCATGCTGAAGTCCCAGGACTTTTCAACTTGGTATAACATTGTGAGCGTTTGGCGTTGATGTCGCTGACGCTAGAAATTTTTTGCTTAATGAAATGTACATAAAACTAAATGAAATTAAGTTTGTGGCGGCGTGCTTAGCACAAGAAGTGCCCGAGGTCCGAGTTCCGAGCTCCGGGGCACATTCGGCGTGTTTATTACCAGCCCGGACATAAAATGCAAAACGCGTCGAATCAAATGCGACAAAATGGCGGCTGCTACTTGGACAAACCCTTTACCAGAACAAAAAAAAATAAAACCCAGCTGTAATAGCCAAGTTAAAGCCTTGGACTTAAACAGCTGCAGTTGCGTTTGTACAGGGGTTGGGGACGGGCAGCAAAAGCTCATAAAGTCGAAATTAAATAATTTGTCTTCTTAATTTTCAAATAAATTCTTCATCATAGAAATAAAGGAAACCCCAAGCTAGAAAAACAATTGTGCGTACAGCAACCAACCCAAACATTCAGCCAACCAGAAGCGTGGCTAAATCCTCACAATAACAACAGCAACAACAGCAACAATAAAGGAACTCAAGAAGTTGTCGACACCCTCTGATAAACGCACACTCGAGATGCTGCCGCGCAAGGACTTTCATTAAATTCGACCTACGCCATGCAATGAATATACGAGTATTACCTCCGTTTGCTCCGTACCCTGACGCTCTCGCATCAGGACGATTCGTATTGTATTTTTTTTTTTTTAATATGTTTGTCTGTGCGTCTGTCGCCCGGCACAAATAATCGTGTACACCATTAATCCTTATTTCACGGCATTGTTCTTGCTCTCATGCCACAAATCAGCACCCCTCCCGTCGCTGAAACTGGTCGATGAAACAAACAAGTGGCATGTAAGCGTTTATCTTGAAGGATATTTACCAAGTGACGGGGGAGAAAAAACAATAAATGTAAAAATAAATAAAAGGGTGTCAATGACTTTTGATAATAGAAATGATAATCCAAAAAATACTGGCACAATATTTGTCAGCGAATCAAAGATACGAGTTCAACTACACTGTGCAAAAAACTTTGGGCTAAATTATTTGAATTTAATTATGGTTAGGCTACAAAGGCGGGTCATAAAGAGTAGGACATTCATTATTCGTGCACCTTTAACTTTAAAATTGTAAATTGTAACCTGTTCTCTTCGAACATTTATTAATAGAGATCCACATGCTCCGCCCAGGGGCGACTGACAAAATAGTCAGTCAGGGATATTATTATTAATCACACTAGTTTACACGAAAAATGAAATGAAAAACAGTTTTTTTAGGCTAATTTGGGGTCGAGAAACACGAAAATGGCAACCTTTTTTTTTTTTTTTCTTAAGCACAGCTTTCGAGATATTTTCGAAAAAAATGTTTCAGTTATTCCCCAATATCTCGTGAACAAAATTTTGTATCGACATGAAAGAAGATTAGATCGAAAGGTATTGATGTGCTCTTTCCAGTCATATACAAAATTTTGTCCACGAGATGTTGAGGAATAACTGAACTAAAAAAACATGTTTTTCGAAAATATCTCGAAATCGGTGCTTAAGAAAACAAAAAAGGTTGCAATTTTCGACCCCCAAAATTAACTGGAACGTCTTAGAGTGAAGTAGAAGTTCCTAAGGAAACAATCCTTTCCTCATTGTTTTTTGCAAGTAATGCCTATGGCGACCTACAAAATTATGAAAAATTGATTTTTTTTATCAACCAATAATCCGCTTATTTTTAAATGCTGTATCTACACCAGATCTTCAAAAAAAATTAGTTCCAAAATTAGTTTGTAAAAGAATACATTTTGGTTTGTGTGTTTATTTTGGACTATACAAATCGAATAGAATAATAGAAATCTTAAAATTAAAAAAAAGCCTAATCTAATAAAGCTTAAATTCTCTGCAAACGGATTGTCTTTTAAACGAACACCTGGAGATATGATGTTCAGATCGGGGATACCGCGGCTATGTCAATGGGTTCCAAACCATACAGAATAAGTTAGTAAGCCTTCTGGATGTGAATGGTATGCCAGTAAATTTACTAAACTGAGAACTATAAAATTCCAGATCTTTATTTTCTCCAGCAGATAGGCTGATAGGCGGTCTTAACAAAGCAAAGAACCTTGAATCTTGGAAAAGCCACCAATAAGAGGAGATGCTTCAACCATCTCCTGTCAACTTCCCCACAAAGACTGACTAATTAGCAGAACCCTCCACACAAAATAGTGCAACAATAACTTGGCCTTGAAAAATCTTAACAAAGCAAAATTATGTTACAAGACGCCTCTGAGACTTGTACAAATTAATTGTATAAAAATTATTTTTTTTTTACTTTAGACTAAGTTTACAAGAAGAGTGCGAGCAACTAGGCCATCGACTCGGGGCACAAATTGTTACACAATGAATATATTGCAAATTTCGTCAAAGGAAGCAAAAGTTTTCGAAAATAGTTCGAGTACCAAAATTAAAAATATACTTCTGATAACTAATAATACTTAAAAAAATACAAAATAGAACACTAAGATTTACAAATTTACCAGCGCTTATACAATAGATAATAAAACTAATAAACATTTTCTCAGCTATTTTTCACAGTGTAGATGAAATCTCGCGCGAAAAACCAATAAAGTCCAAAGACAGCTTTTAGCAATCACAAAACGATTTGGAATACAGGCAAACTGCCCGCACCCCCGGTCCGAAAAACTCGTCAACGTCCTGGAGCCGGAGCGCTGCTATAGTTTGTGTGTATGCACGCTTTACGCATGGCCTAATTGCCGGATCAGCAGTGACGATGATGCCCGGAATGCTGGACTTTTCGACATATACAAATTTTCTAAGGGGGCAGTGCGGGAGCAGGTCACAAAATGAAAAATGACAACACTTCAGGGTCGAATACGACAACGACAACGACAACAACAAAAACAATGACAGGAAAAACGACGAAGACGACGACCGCACGCATATTGAGAAGCATAAGGAATCACTTTGAATGTGTTCTGGGTATGCGTGATCCTTTTTGCATCCTTTTGATGCTTGGGGTGCGAAACGTTTGAATGTGAAATTAAATGATAAAAGATAGCAATGACACAGGCACACACAAAGAGACACACACAATCATATGAGGGCGTCCTGGAACCCAGCACGCGGACAACCCTCCATTTACGCGCCTCGAGCACTGAAGGTCGAGCACCTGTTTTATTAAAAAGCAAATAAGCAAGTTATAGAGTACTATGTGCATGGTTTACGGACTATGGAACCAGTGCCCGGTGACTTTGCTGCTGGAATTACTAATGTCACGGGGGTTGTATTATTGGTCTACGTGCTTTTCGGTTGCAAGGGGGTGCGGCAACATACATATATATATTAGAGCTCATGGACTGTCAAGTGGTTGGCGTAGCATAATAATTGTGCATATTTGGCTTTTTAATAAAATCTAATCGTCATGGCATCAAGGAGCGCGCGGTGTTTTTTTGGGCACATGGCGGGATGTGGGCGATAAAGAGACTGACGGAACTGTTAGTGGCTACGTGGGTAGCCAGCGCTTATGGGTTGTTCACCCAGTCAGTCCAAGTCCAAGTAGTGAAGTACGTTGTGGCAATGAAATTTTAATTAAATTTCCAAAACACTTTCGGGTTCAGGCAGGCTACAATTGCACAGAGCAAGCATTAAAGGATGCGTCAAAGTGGAAGGGACGTCGAGAGTAGGCCTTAACATATGCTTTTGGGCAATGAAGCGCATGACCTAATGAATGCATTATGCTCAATGATTTGAATCAAGGAGCTGCACATGTGGTTTATTCCAGCTCAAATTAACACTTGGCCAGTTACAAGTATGCAACATTTACTAAGAAACAAACAACTTATTGAACCACAGCAAGATGGCTATACGCCTTTGAGACGAGGCGTGTCCGCAGCGCATTTAATAATGGCTACCAAATGACTTGGCTATCGGCTTCTCTGAAGCTCCACAAACATACAAGCACGGAAGGAGGTAAGAAAAAAAAAGTAACATTTTAGGAATTGTCCGACTGTGGGATACCCTATTCGGAAAGAGCAAGACCTGCTTGCTGATGGTGACCAACGAAAGTCTCTTAGCGCACTTCATTTTTACGATGAACTTAAATGTTTAATTTTTTTTTTAAATCAACGCGGACCTATAGAGAACTTCGTGCCCAGGCGGATTGCCTCCCGTTTCCATCACTCCTTCGAACACCAATCCGCATCTAAATAACGACCCTATACATCATAAAATGTCTAGGTCCTACGTCATCTACGATATAAGTAGCATAAAACTAATACAGCTTCTGGAATCTTATATCAATTTATTAACCGAAAATCTCCGCTCTCCAAAGTAATAAACTTTTTTGTTAGGACTGTCAACTTGGTTGCTAAGCAAGAGATTTTAGAAGAGGAGGAAATGTGGGGAAGGTTTTTTTTTTACTAATTCTACTTAAAACTTGGGACATTTTTTAGCGTTTTGGATAATTCGGATCCAAAATTCCCAAACTTTTAGAGGATCATAAGCATCGACTTATTTGTCATGCTATCGACCAGACAAAAGGGTAAGCGCTAGAGAGAGGGTATGGAGTTTCGATTTAAGGTATAGGTGAGCAGTTGGAAGGATAATTCTGACCCTAAGGCAAAGAAATGACGAGTCAATGATTGTACGGGAAACATTCTCTTCAAATGCATATAAAGTTTGGCACATGTGTATACGCGAATTAAATAAAAACTTTTTCTTTCGACCCCAGCTCCCAAGTGAAGGGAGTGGCGGGTCAAAGTTTTGGGAAGATATTTTTCATTTTTAAAAGCCAATTTTTTGACAATTAATGAAAAGAGGGCAAACCACTATAAGAGAAGACACCGAATCATCTACCTTAATGTTTAGAAATACGTGGCACTACCTATAAACTTAAGCGCATATTTAAAAAAAATTTGGTTTTTTAGATCTTGTAGTCTTTGAGATTTTGGAGGTGCCAATCCATGCGAAGACATCACGATGAATGAAACCAACTCATGGAGAAGATCTATCGATCATGAATTACAAGCTGCCAGCTACTCATGGAATGATATCTGCCGTGAATCCCGTAATAGAGTTCGCTACAAGAGGATGGTCGAGGCCCTATGGTCCACTGGGAGTCGAGGTTGACAGAAGAAGAAGAAGTGTTCGAAATTTAGATTTCATATGAACCGACCCGATATCTGAGTCAATGCTGATGGTTTTATAATAAAGAACTTATGATTCTCCATGCCTGCCACCGTCTAGCCAAATCCATAGTACCCTTATCGCTATGGATATAGTGTATAAAAACACAAAACAGCAACGAAATGCCAAACATAAAATTTTTTAAAATTAATTTCTGTTTTTCTTATCGTATTGGTTGTCGTATTGGGAAAAAATAGCAACTCCAAGCATTGCATTCGTGTGCGTTGTACAATCCAATGACCGGATACTGTGCTAAACGTGATGATGCATTTAAGATTCTTCCGATTGGTCATTATTGCATGGCTTTTAATGTGACTGACGATGACGACAACGAGGACAGCGACAATGATGACGGCATTTTTGATTGATCTACTCATTGACGTTGGCCCAAGCAGATGACAAAATTTCATAAAAAGAATAAAAGACGCGAAGACTAAGATGTTGTCCACAAGACTCGATCCAAGTTATACATAGTATGGCTATAAGTAGTATGTGCAGATGGTAACTGCTGATAGCCCGAATGGCTGCAATTGACATGGGCAAATGGTTGATGAGTCAAGGTGAGGCAAAGTGCAGTACAGAGATTCTACAATAAACCATTTTAGCTGAGTTGCCTTTAAGTGAAAGGATTCTTTTTAATGTTTTACTTTGGAAATCTAATCGAGTAATTGCTTAAAGTGAATAGGTTTGGATGGGAAAGTAGAATTGCTACTGACTAATAATCCTTATATAGGATTTTGTAGCAGTTTTTATGTATGCCAAGTATCAGACAGATGGTTTATATAGAGTTTCTGAAGTTCCTCTAGTGGCAGCAAGGTTAGATATCCACACGACCCTACAAACTAGCTCTGTGCGGATAATGTGAATCTTAAAATACAATTTGATGTGCCTGAGGTTGTTTTGGGAACTCGGCGAATGGGTGAGCCGTGCCTCCGTTGAAAGGACGAGGAGGAGGGTGCACTAGCAACTATTGATATGACAGAAGACGTAGGCGTCCGCCAATTACGGATTACCTTAGATAATTAGAAACAAACTTCTTCTTTCAAACTTTTCCAAATTCACCAACTTACTTCCAAATTTGTCGGAATTTTTTGGTAGTCACTTAGATGAAGCTTTTTTCCAAGTGATCCAAATTGATTCGTCCAGTATTTGCATTTTCTAACAAGTAACTAACCAGAAATTGGCCTTGGAGCTGTGCCTGCATGCTGTCACCGGCTCGTCGCTGCATCAAACGTCAGTTGCTTGAGTTCCAGAACCCGAAAACGCTCAAGTTGCTGCATACTCTCGCGTACACAGTTGGCATTCGGCTGTCCCGTCTCACTGCTCCAGTACAGGGACTACAACAATAACAAATAATAAGCCAACAACTGCATGCAACATTGTGTTGAAAGTTTCTCAAGCAGCTTCTGCCTCATGGACGAAGTCGTTGCGATCGTCGTAAAACAAATTTGGTTGCTACTTGTTGACTAGCTCGTTGAGCTCATAGCGGCTGCGCGTCTCACAACCCTGCTCCACACTCCCGTCCAGAGAACTGCTAACAACTGCATTCGAGCCGAAGCACTTTGCCGGAGACAGACGTACAGTGAAGCTGCTGAAGCTAAACAAAAACAACTTAAAAGCATTTTGCAGTAGAGACCGACACAGACTTCATCATCTTTGTGTTTTTGGGAAGAAGCAGTTGGTTGAGCAATTTAATGCTAGTCGGATGTTTGTTTGGCCATTTGCCGACGCAGATAAGAAATTTGCGATTAGTGTTCGGGGTGACCGGTTCCCGATGCAAGAATGGCCAATTGTTGGAACTGCATAGAAAAGGGATGCAGTAATTTGATTATGCTTAGCTTTATTTTGTGGTACAATTAAAAGCGGCTTAGTTCTAGTGAACTGAGCAAAGGGCCTCCAAAGCAAGTGCACATACCTTATCAGTATGGCTTGTATCGTATGCTCTGTCTGGCGTTCACAAAACGATCGTGTTCGATATCGAAAACTGCGCTTAGAATTTGGTGCTATGCGATTGCCCATCGCCAAGTTGTGATCTTTGTGGCTGCACAAGCTTGCCGCAAAGCCAGCAACAATAACAACTACAACAACAACAACACATGACTTGTGCGAACTGGATGACCAAGAGGCCAGTTGGCCAGGCCAACAACCAATGGGCCGGTAGCCAGTCGGCAGCAGCAAAAACCACTGAGAATATCAAACTCAAAACGAACTGTGCAAAAGAGAAGCACGCGCGGAATGTGAAAAGTTGGTTCCCATGACTCCATGGACGAGGCGGCGTTCAAAGACACCGAAATTCGTCGTCATCTTCGAAGTCGTCGTTGTTGTTGTCGTCGTCGTCGTCGTATTCCTCGACTTCGTTTCAGCCACTGCCGCCTTTCATGGGTTTGTCCCAATGTCTGTTCATCTGTCTATCTGTCTGTCGCTTTGTATTGTTGTTGCTGTATTCCCGGCGTGGCATCCAACGCAGTCGCTGCTTCCAAGTTTCGCTTGGTTGTTGCTTTATTTTGTAGTGTTTATCAGCGATTTGGAAGCATTCAACATGCTGTTAAAAACATAAAAACATATTGAAACATTTCACATTGCGATAGATAAACTCTGAGCTCCTTAGGTGCAAATATATACTTTGACATTTGTGTGTCTTATTACATTGCTTACTTTTATGATATCCATAGATTAACACTCAATCCAAGTTAGAAATTTTATGAAAACTTATTGAAACATTTCGCGTTGCGAAAGCCTATAGAGTGACTCACAATCCCAGTAGAAACTTCTGCGAAGACGTATTGTAACATTTTAATATCTGCTAAGGTCAAATGATTTTTTGAGGGGAGCTGTGCTTTTCTTCCTTATAAGATCACAATCCAAGTAAGATTTTTTATATTTTCTTTGAGATTCTACGTTCTGTGTCTTTTTCGATAGATTAGCTCTCAATCCAAGGAAAAAATTGTATGAAAGCAAGACAAATATATTAAAAAATTTTGCATTGCGATAGTTAGATAAGATCCTAGGTTGCAATAGTGTTCTCTGAAGTATCCGTCTCTTATTAAATTATTATGATTTATATAGATTGAGTCATAATCCCAGTAAGAACTTTTCTTTAAACATTACGCATTAAGGTGTATAGGTTCAGAGTTCTAAAGAAGTAAATAAGTTCTTTGATGTTTTTTTTTGTATAATTTCTATCGATGATCTCACATTACAGGTACGATTTTATACAAATCCCCAACTCGGCTTCTCTTCAGTTGTCGAATAAATCTTTCGTCTTTTTTTAAGCAATTCCCTAATAATGTAACTAACAAACCCTTTAGCTTCATTTCTCCTAAAAACAAAAGTATTCTTGACGTTTTTATAAGTGTTCTTATGATTTTTATAGATTAGCTGACAATCCAAGTAAGAACCTTTATAAATACATACCTACAGAAACGTATGCGATAGATATACTCTGATTTCCTAAACACTATTAAGTGTTTTAAAGTTTCTGTGTCGTTTTTTATAAAATTATTTCGTAAGGTAATTCGAAAACCAAACTTGAAAAAATTTTTGTTATTGTTTATCTTATCATTTCCATAGATAAACCGCAATGCAAGTAAAATTTTATTTATAAAAAACAGTTCTGCCTTTGGTTCTCAAAAAGGCACCCAAGAATTGAAATTGAAATTGAAATTTTTACTAATTCTTCCTTTTACAAAAAATTATCTTTTTGGAAACATATTTTAGCTTCCAATATTGATTGTTCGTTCTCGCTCTTTAACATTTTCCAGCGTTCTAAAAATTTGTACAAATCGGAAAAATTTTACGACCTTGACCTTGAATATCTTGAGTCGCTGTCATTTCTTGTTACTTTTAAAATTTGTCATAAAACTTCAAAACAAACATTCAAAGCATAGCCGACCGACCTAACTTACTAGTGTTGGTAAATGTTCGAAAAAAATTAATAAAGAGAAGTATGTACTATATTTAGAAAGATAAAATTAAGCTAGACAGCTGACCACTCTAGAAATGGCAATGGAACAAAAACAGCAAACGCGCCACCCATTTTGCACACAGCTTTTTCCTCTCCAAATTTTCCGTCAATAAGCGAGGTACAACACTTTTTGAAATACTTACACATTCAGCTAGGTCGCGAACTTTTGGTCAACCATTTTGTGGATTTTTTCGCCACTTTTGTAGTGGTCACCAGTTTTTGAGCTTTGAAAATACAGAGCGGTCACCTTTTTTTTTTCTCTAACATTTACCAACACTAGTATGTTGGGTCGGCTAATTCTGTGACGGCCCTCGTAACTTTATTTATTATATTGTGCCAAAAAAAAATGTTTTTTTTTTCCAGCCAATTCAAGCGCATAAAATGGGGTCATCCTTATTTTTGAGAAACTCTAGATCATTTTCAAATAAAAAAATAAAAAATCAATAGGTATTGTTTAGTGTGTAGCAATTTATTTTTTTTGTCAATATTAGATTATAATCTTGAACTTATCGGTTGATTGCCAATAAATAAATATATAAAATTAAAAAAAAAAAAAAATTATTTAAATTTGTTTCTTCGTTTACGAAATATGACTTGTCAAAGCAAAGTCTACCAAATTCAGTTATCGATAAATCAATAAATGATGGTAATTAAAAAGAAAGTTATTATGTGTTGAATATATTGACAACCTCTATCACAAATGTAGAAATCATGCGAATCGATAAGACAAATTTAAAAAGTGATTCGCCACACTTTTTTCGACCATTTTTATGATACGCTAAAATAAGCTCCGAGCCAAGAAAGACGGGTGGTTTTATTTTTTCCTTTAGACAGAGGGAAATTCTTAGCATGAAACTAATATAAAATTGAGAGATAAATAGATAGAGGAAATAATATACTTTATAAAATTATTTTAGTTGAACAGTTATCACATTTTGGATCGGATGTTGTTTATTTCGTTGTGAACTCTATCGGATATTTTTTTGGGTTAAATCTTGACTTGTACTCGTTGTTTATTTTTATGGAACTACAGGTCTCCTGTACTTATGATTAAGCGCAGGCATTTCCTCTGGTCTGTTGAGTACAGCAGTTTCAAAATAGCTTTTGTCTTCGTGGAACGTCTGCTTATAAGACGTTTGTGTTCTCGTTCGAAAGTAAATCCGGAGATCCTTACTTAAGCTCCTAAGTTGAGTAAGACCTTTTAGAGATCTGCTCTAGGATTCTATGGTACAGAAGTTTTGCGGCATTTTTCAAAGTAAAAACTGAAAACATATTAACGTATTTAGTAAAGCCTTCTTATCACGTTTCTGTGTCTTATTACGTTGCTTAGCTTTATGTTTTCCATGGATTTGAACTTAAAACAAACTGTTGCCACAATAACTCCATTTTCATAGCATTCTTTTGTGCGCGTCACTTCTTTTGCCGTCGCCTCGTCAATTAACTAAGAAATAAGCAATTTGATTACCTCAAAGTAAATATTTCGAAAACATTTTCATTACATCAATTTATATTGTCGTCATCATTGGACTGACTGACTTTTGGTTGCCTCTTCGCTGCCTCCCTCATAACTGCGGCATTCTCTACGTGGTGAAGAGTGAGTGAGAGTGCACACGGCATCTCAGCTGGAAATGGGCTCGAAATTACGCGCGTTGCCATGACTGACGACAGTTCATCAAATCAGGAAACGCCGCGTGGCATCTTAAAAACGGCTGGTTGATTTTTGTGTACATATATAATTTATTATATGCACTTCAAAGTTTTGCCGAAATTTGAACAACGCTCTTAGAGGTGAGATGAGAGCAAATAAAAAAAGGAAGTGGCGAGCTCGAGTAAAGAAGTTGCAAATCAATGAAGTGTGCAATAAATCAAATAGTTTTTGAGATAGTCCAAGTGAAGGACATATTACCTAAACTTATAATGCACAGATCTCCTATGCATGCCAGATATAAAAACGTAGAAGTGGGGAAAAGCGTAAAGTATTTTCGTTTACACTCCGGTATTTCGTGTGTCGGGATGGTCACTACTGTTATTAAAGGTTAACTTAATTTTTTTTACATAAGAACTTTTTGAATACCATATTTACGTTAGTCTATTGAAACAAACTTATAAACTTTAAACGAAATGTTATAAATTTTAACTTATAATAAAAAAAATGTTGGTCATAAAAAGTTATAAATCCATTTCTACCAGAAATTTGGTTAAGCATATTAACTATATTACTTGCCATAAACTTAATGCAATGGTCCATGAAAATATGCATGTATTTCCAAAGTAAGTGTGCTGTATACAGCGATAAGATAAAAACGATTAAAATAAATATTGGTTGTCAAAATTGACATGAATTATTGTATGCATGAATAGGAAGAAGCTAGCTCGATAGGAAGCAAAAAACTGTTTCTATCGATTTAAAAAAGTAATGATGGAAAAAAAATATTCTCAAAAGTTCAACTTTACGTACAAATGTAATGCGTTGTAATGTATTTTCCCTTTTATTTAATTTTGACGAATTCCAAACTCTTTTTTTTTGTAGCGATTATATTTTCTTACAAAAAAAAAGGAATATTTTATTATTTTTTCACAACTTTTAGTTCTTTTGTTGATATTAATTAAATCGATTTGGTGAAAATGTAAATAAAAGAGGGAGTCCCCTTGAGTCCCAGTTAAGAACGAAGCTATTTCTGCTTATCCTTTCTTAAGACACATAATGTAAGCTTAATTTCATATTTAAGAAAACAAATTGATTAATTCAAATTATTACATTTATTATTTATTAAAATTTGCATTTAATATATAAATGTATTAAAAAAACTAAATAAAAAAACAATCTTCATTTGTTTTTAATAAATTTTTAAAAATTATATACTTAAATAAATTCATACATAAACATAAATAGTAAAAAAAAAGAAAGTAATTAAAAAAATTATACACAAAACAGCAAATTTTTTATTTACTTCTTTTTGTATTGTGCAAGAAATAAAAAAAAAAATTTCTTGAATTACATTTTTCTTGTTAAATAATATCGAAATTCTTTTGTTGTTTTTTAATAAATTTTGTGTTAAATAAAAAATTATATACAAATGAGAATTAAATGAAAAATTCTGACAAAGTATTGCAAAAGTAAGAAAAATTTGTTCCGACTTTTAAAGTTAAGCCCATAAATCTTCCAACTCAGCTATCCTTCGTATAGTTAAAGCACTATTGCTTTTTTTTTTTTTTTGTTTATTTAATTTTATTATTTCTAAATTATAAACTAGAATAAACACTAGTTGAACAATTTTAAATTAATTTGTACTAATGGACCCTAGATGATCGCTCAAGTACTTTATGTATAGTCAATTTCTTTTAGGAATTTTTTTGGTTTTGTGGTAATAATTTAAAACTATATGTGATGTACAACAGTTTTCATATTTTTTAAAACTTAATGAAAAAGTCTAAAAACATCACTAACCTAATACTTAAATCTAAAAAAAAAAAAAAAATGAACTATGTACTATTATTAAGCTACCAGTATTTACAAACACATTTTTTATATAGCTTGATGTCCTTTAGAGATAACGACTTATCGAATCTAACTTCAGTCGTTTAAGCACTATTGTTTGCAGTGTACTGGATGCTGTCATATCATATCATCATATCTCATACTGTTATATGACGAATTTATTATATAAAAATTAAACCATTCCGCCATTTTTTTTTATTAGACTTTAATATAAAACTTTTGTATGGGAGATGCTATTAAAAGAATTTCTTGGAATTTTTATTTTGTATTTCTCCAATATATTTTTTTCTTTCTATTATTATTTATCAGATTACAAATTTTCTCTTAATCTAATATTTTTTATAGAGCACCTTGTGTAATATATACTATTTATATGTATCTGTTCAATTTTAAATTTAATTTTTAAATTGTTACTTAGTTTAATAACATAATACTTAATTTTTGGTTACATTAGCCTGTTCGGCAGATCGAGTAGGTGGGTTCTGCCATAGTATTTGGGTGCACCCATGAGCCTGTCCATATGCCTGCTGCTGTGTAAACTTAGATAGACTCTAAAACTCTAGTGGGATTAATCGCCTGTCAAGAGTCGTGCTGTCCTGACCAGCAGGATACTGCAGTTACTGTCCAAATCTGAATACCTCACGTTCATATGGGAACAATAATGAGTTTGTTTTTTGAAGAAAGAAGCCATATAAGATCTTCAGATATGTGTGTTTTGTTGGAGGATACAGTTGAATCCCAAGACAACTCCAGAGCAAACGTTTCCAGTGTATTTAATCGGCAGCAAATGGTGTGCAGAATAGAATGTAATTTAAACTAATCAGCATTAACCATCGATGTACGACTGTTCATATCTTGGAGATAGTAAGGGCCCACAATATTTGCCCAAGATGTGCCTTATCCGTACGCTCTTACGTTTATATCACACACCGTTCACCCTGGGCTTACAGCTTTACCATTCGGTCAAAACTTGTTCGAGCTTTATAGTCGGATGAAATCTGTGTAAAGTTTAAATCTTAGGCTCTCTCTATCTTTTAAATTTCCGTACATATGCTTATAGATTAGTTAGGGCCACCAAATTTTGGGCATGGGAACTTTATAAAAAATCAATTTACCTTTTATTAAAAACGCAATTAAAAAATTTTGTCGTTGTTGAAAAAGAACAACTTCAGAGCCATAATACTTTTTAAGTAAATTATATTGGTTTCATTAATGACAATTATTTCATAAAAAAAAATTTATGCAAATCCGAAACAGTTGACATCAATTTCAACAGCTGCGTCCTCATCACACCCCAACCAATAAAACTCATCAAATAAAAAAAAAAAAAAAAGAAGAGGCCTGCCTACAAACCCTTGTTAGCTCATTTGGTGTTGACGCTGTTGTTGTTGCTGTTCCTGTATTTGCTGCTGTTACTGATGCCTTAAAAATGCAAATCAAGTTTCAAATATTTGGACAATAATATTTAAGGAATTTCAGCAAATTACTCAAGAAACCCAAAAGAGAACGAGCCCGAATCCGAGCCCGAAATACGAATACGTAACTGAGAAAGCATATAAACATTAAAATGTCGCGTGCCGTTAACTCAAAAATGCCGAAATACGACTCCCATACATTCTAATTAATTGTGCGACAGAGCGGAGAGAGGCCCAAGGAGAGAAGGCAACCCAGGAACCAGGAAGAGCGCCAAATGTCAACAGCGGCTTGAAAGAGACTTTGCCGCATTAGAAAGCAGCATAGCGGCAAAGTCTTCTGTCAAATTAATGCATTATGCAGGCCAACTATAGAAGATACATATACATACATACATGTGCATAGTATATGGTATATATGTATGCTCGTATGCATCTATGTATATGGGTACAAATACGTGAAGCGGGTCACTTTGAAATTATATTAATATTAACTATAATTAATATAAATATTAACTGATTCTGTAGATATTTAAGTCAATTTTCACCTTGTACATTTTTAAAGCGAATTCACAATTTTAAAGCAAGAAGATGAAATAATATTAAGTAACTATGTATTTGTTTAAATGTTAAATCTTAAAATTTATAGTAGAAAATTCATGAAACTATAATTATAAATAGTTAAATATGAATTTTTATGTAAAAATCGTGAAACAACTCTCCTTTCAAATGTGTTTGGAATATAGCTTTTTCAAAAGCAGTCTTACTAAGATATGTAAATTCCATTTTTAAACTCCATCTTAACCTTAAATTTAATAACCATATTTGCAACATCGTGAATAAGGCTAGAGGTGTTCTTGCTTTTATTAAGCGTTGGTCCAAAGAGTTTAACGACCCTTACACAACCAAACTTCTTTATATTTCTCTCGTCCGTCCAATTTTGGAATATTGTTCCTGCGTTTGGAGCCCTCAATACCACCTTTATCAGGACATGATTGAGTCCGTACAAAAGCAATTTCTCCTTTTTGCACTTCGTGGCTTAAACTGGGACCCAAATATCCGACTGCCGCCATATTCTGATAGACTTCGCCTTATAAAATTGCCTTCCTTAAATCATCGCAGAACATGCCACGGCGTGTTATTCTTGCATAAACTGTTACTCGGTCTTATCGATTCCAATGTACTCCTTAGCAAAGTTACTTTGGTCATACCATCCAGAGTAACTCGTAATTTTCGACCCTTAGCCTTACAATTTTGTAGATCTAATTATGCTTTGCACGACCCTTTCCGTGTCTTATGCTCTAACTATAATAACTTTTACAATTTCCTCTCTTTCGAACGGTCTATTCAATCTATCACTTCTTCTATCTTAAGTCACCTTGACTTGCCACTTCGAGCATCCTTGACCAATCCTATATTATGAGTCACCCACTTGGTCAATGGTGATCCATTGGCTTTTTTGCGATATAATGTTTAATTTTTATCTTGCTTCCTCTTTTCAACTTTAATATTGTAAATCCAAGTTTCTGGCCAGTTCTTGATGTGAGTTGGTGCATATCATTAAAAAGTTCACCCATCGGGCTAGAGACGCGGATTAGTTCATATCAATTCCCTCGCTCTATTTTCTTTTCTAAATAATTTATATGTACTTTTTTATAATATAATGTCAACTGTACGTAGTTGTACCCCTCAAATATCAGAAAAAAAAAAAAAAAAAAAAAAAAAAAAAAATTCGTGGTATCCTAAATATTTATTAATCAATCAAAAGGTATTGATCTGTGGATCAAGCATTCCAATACGCTCAGCAATAAAAAGATTTGTACATTAATTTTTTTTATGTTGTGGTATTCTTAATATTAATGCTTCAAGAACATATTAGGTACCGATAGAGAGCTATTGAAATGTTTATCATAAATTCGCCAACCATCATTAAATTTAAATTTTCAATTTTTGAAATTAAAATTGCTAGTAACTTTTATTTTCAATTTATAAAATAAAACTTGACCAATAATTTGTATTTTTGTTATTTCGCCATTTTTAACTAAAAACTTATGATTAACAGTTATTTCAGAATTATTATTTCAAAAATTCAAATTTTTTTTAATGAATTTTATTTAAAATCTGTTGAACAACAATCAGCTAAATTATTATAATATAATATAATTCCCCTGACTGACTATTTTCTCAGTCGCCCCTAGGCGGAGCATGGGTATCTCAATTAATAACTGTTTATAGGAGAATCCGAACGGCGGTGTCTTGAATTAATAGAGATTTTCTTGGGCAAATAGCGTCTTTGAGCTAGCGATGCCAGTGCTAGGCAAATGCACCAGTGGTTCTACGGGGAATCGAACCACCGACCATCGGGTTGCAAAGCGAGTACGCTACCGATGGCCACAAATTATTATAATAAATATAACAAAATGGCAGGATTGATTGTGGACTCCAGTGAGTGAGTGAGGAGAAACTTATTTTTTTGATATAAATTAAAATATCCCCTTTTTTTGGGGTAGGTCCTTTCTGACCTATTTTGGAATGTACTTTCACCCAAAATACTTTTTCACTTTAATTTTTTATCTATTCCATAACCCTCCCACTCATAGGTGCCTTGATAAGAAAAAAAACTTAGTCATGCTTTTAAATATTTTTATTTTTTATGTACAAAGGGTGTAGTGCAGCTAAAGATGCAGATCGAGTAATAGGTAAACAATAAAATTTTGAAAAATTTCCGCTTTTTACATTAACGCGTCACTTCTTTTTATTTAAGGCCCGTACGCAGTTCGAAAATTTTCGCACGGAATGACAAAACTTCATATAAATTCATTCACTTTTATTGTGACTAACCTAAATCTAAGTTGCCAATAAAGGTCTTAAAAATTTTTTTTCTTTTAAGGCCCATACGCAGTTCTAAAAATTTTGAATTTTGACAAAACTTCATTGTCATTCCATGCGAAATTGTTCGAACTGCGTATGGGCCTTTAATCAAAACATAGTCTTAAAAAAATAAAATTTTGATGTTTTTAACATGCTTTTATTAGCTAAAAAACGCGTGGGGTGCAATTTACTATATTTTCATAATG
This sequence comes from Chymomyza fuscimana, assembly GCA_949987675.1. Taxonomy (NCBI): domain Eukaryota; kingdom Metazoa; phylum Arthropoda; class Insecta; order Diptera; family Drosophilidae; genus Chymomyza; species Chymomyza fuscimana. The sequence goes on from OX465089.1 coordinate 71,734,395, forward strand.
ACTTTAATTTTATAAATAGCTACTACTGAAATAATTGTAACATTTAATATTAACAACCTCTATAATTGAATTATTTTATTAATAATTTAATTTCTAATTTAATATTATTCCAAATTAATTAGTCGTAATTGATTGTCGGAATTTTCTATTGCTGTAATACAAACTCTTGATACATCAAAAATATTTTCTACTTTTTAATTCGGTTTACTATTAAAGCGTGTTTTTTTAGTTTTTTTAAACTATAATTTTTTTTGTTAGTATAGTTATTTATAGGGTATAAATTTTATTCGAATCGATTTGGTGCAAAATGTTATTATAAAAAAAAAGAAATGTACATATTTTTTTTAAATCAAACAAATTTATAAGTTTTTTAGTTAATATATAATTAATTACATTACTTTAGATTCTAAACTTTACAAGATTATAATACATTTTAACTATTAATACAATATTTTTATACCCTGTACCTATAGGTACAAAGGGTATACTAGATTTGTGCAATGTATGTAACGGACAGAAGGAGGCGTGGCAGACCCTAAGTCCTTTATACCAAAATGCTTATCATAACCTCGGGTAGCGATTGAGCCATGTCCGTCCGTCCGTCCGTCCGTCCGTATGAACGCCTAGATCTCGGAGACTATAAGAGCTAGAGACACGGAACTTTACCTGCTGGTGCGCATATTTCCTAAGCAGATGAAGTTTGTTGAATCATGTCAACATCTTTCCCCGTTCCCCCGCTGTAGATTTTCGCGGTTTTTAGCCACACCGTTTAATATTTTCATTTGAAATTTAACAGAGCGATGCGTTGTGGATACATGCATCTATGTGTAAAAAATGAACAAAATCGGACAAATACAACAGAAGTTATAGTCAAAAATGTGCAAATTTCACCTCCCCTTGCCAATAAACTGCGTCAATATTTGACTCTACGCAATTATGGCTACAAGTGACCTAGAATCACAATTTTTGGTAAGCTCATTCATGTGGCTCTAATGAACAAATCCACATCCAAATTTTATCGATGCGGTCCCCCCACCCCCCGCAATCGATTTACCGTGTTTCTCCCACACCCCTTAACATATCAACTTGAAACTTACCCAATATAATTAAAATAGCTTCTTTGACGTAACTTTCGATTTTCATCAAAATCGGTACAAATTTACGGAACTTATAGGTATAAATATCGTTTTGCACCAAAAAAAAATAAATTCCAATTGGAAAGTTCTTAGATGGAATATGCAGGAAAAATTTTTTTGACACAAAAGGTACAGGGTATTCCACTGTCGGGCACCGCCTCGACTGTACCACATTTTTTAAATTAAAATGTGCTGGTAATTTTACTCAAAAAAGATAGTGATCATATTTAAGGCATTTTACTATGTTTGTTTTTCTGGTGACGCAAAATTAAAAATTAAAATCTGTTCTCGCGAAAATCAAAAATATAAAAAATCGTTAACTTGGTAGGGGAAGATGATAAACTGAAATTGATTGTATTGGACGTGTTACAAAAATTGGAATTTTGTGAATATAATTTTTTTTAAAATTGCAAAATACTGGAATTGAGAATGTTTGAATGTTTTTACAGGGCAGACTCGAATGCAGTTCCTAGTAATAATAGGATAAGACTTAAGCTTCCTTTCTATTTCCAAATGGAAAGATATTAATCAGACTCTTGCATTAATGCTTGTTTTGGCCGGGTTTCAAAAAATCGAATTATGCAAAAGCTATTCCCATCTAGCGTACTCTCCAGATCTGGCTATTTGCGAAAATTTTCTGTTTTCAAGCTTTAGGAAATGGCTGGATGGCAACTAATTTAGGTCGTAGATGGGTTATTATTGAAAAGTCACCTATTTTGAGGGCCTTGGAAAAGCCTATTATTTGAAAGGAATAAAAAAATCGGAAAAACGTTGAAGTGAAAATGTCGGGCTAAAAGGATACTATGTTATGAAATTGAAAGGTTGACCAATCAACAGATGCCTTTTATTAAAACATTCACTAACTTATCAAACTGTCCATTGTAATTTATCGATTATTAAATTAAATTGTCGAAAATTCGAAAAATGTTTTACGATCCTCTATAGAATATGCAATAATTGTCAAAATCATAGAAATCGATTTTAAAAGTAGCCGGTTTTAGATATTTTTACCCATAATAATAGCTGTTTGCAGTCCATGCCAAGCCATTTCCGTTGCCTGCATTCACTTAGACACTGTCCAAGTGTCGTTTGGCTGTCGGCCAGCCTTGTTCTTATCAGCGGCATTTTGCTACCACATACAAGTCCAAGTCCAGGTCGTCGTTTAAGTTTGTGAGTGCTTGAGGCAAGTTGAGTGCCTGCGAGACGTTGAGTCGCGTTTCCCAGACAACCCAGCCGGCTGGACCACAGTGCTCTGATTTAGCCGGCCACCAAGCTAGCAGCGCTATCGACGACACATTGACAGGACACTATCGGGACACACTTGTAAATGGCTTATCTTAATTGCTACTGACCTGCGCAACATTTGTGGTCAACTGTTGTTGGCCCCGAGTTTCGGAGCTGGTTCCAAAGTTATGTTAAATGGTTTTTATAATTTTGTTTGCAACGTGTTCCAAAATGCATTGCGTGCGGATCACTCATATTTTGCATATTTGTGAGACCTTTTTGTTTTGTTGTTGTGCTAGCTAGTTTGTGTGTGTGTGTGTGGCGCATCGCTAATTAATCGTTATGCCTTGCGCGTGTTCAATGCATTCCGGGCATAGTTGAGCACTTGGCCGGCTGGGTGGGATTAGCAGCTGCTGCTGTTCTCGCTTAGAGATCGTTCAGGCCAAAAACGGGTTGCACATAAATGGCACTTGGGCGCACCATAATGCGTACGAGCAACTCTCTTTGGGTTTAGCATAGCTCAACCAGCAGTACTGGGACAAGCACTCCAAGCAGTAGTTAACTATTGTTAGCCATGATGCGTTTTGTGGTTTATTCCACAGAAGTGTAAATTGCCGGCTCAATGTGCGAAATTATCATTTCCATATCGGGTCTAAGAATTTTAACGGCCATTTGTGAGTGCACTACAAAAAAAAAACTCCAACAGCAAGTGCAAGCAACAAAAAGAGCCAATGAATAGCACGAATACGAAAGAGACAGGCAAAAAGGAATAAAATGAATGTTTTGTGAAAAACAACAACGACAAAATCATGTAACTCCGCTGGCGGATTTACGTGGAATTACAACTCGTTGTCTTCCTGTGTGCCTTGGCTTGCAAACTGACTACTACTACTACTACTACTACTACTACGGATTACTGCCTGCTGCTGCTGCTGACTAGTATCTGACTATCCGACTGGCTGACTGTTGACTGTTGGCTGTTGGCTGTTGGCTGTTTGCTGCTATTTCGCATTTAAGAGCCACAGATACAGGCACCAGGCAACAGATACAGATACAGACAGACAGGTGGACACCCAATATGGCTATTGAGTTATTCACTTTGACATGCCGGCATCTGTGCCATTTGTGTGAGGGAGAGCGAGTTGGTCATTTTGTTTATGTGTATTGGTATACACTGACGAAAATCGGGTTATCGAATTTACACTGGCTACTCGATAAATCAATATTTTTCTATGTTGATTGCATAAAAACTTAAGGGCTAATTTTGGGCGAGGTTATATGAAAAGTAAATATGCGTAGTTAGGTAGTTAGGAGAGAAGAACGGCAGTGGTCATAGTAGCAATTGCGTAGTCAAAATCTTTAATGACGAAACAAGGGAGGCCTGTCACACGATTAATCTTTTGGCACTGAAAGGATATACTCGTTGAATTTAATTATTTATTTTGAATAAAGGTAGTGTCAACTGTTGTAATTTATAATTCACGAACGATAAGCGTATCAGAAAGACCTACTATTTTAAGAGCTTATTTTAAACTTCTAGATTGATTCATCTTAGCACAGCAAAATACGATTTTTTGCATCACCATCTGATGCTGGACACCGTTCAACGTCACCAGAAAAAATTGCCTAGGGGTCTCAAGAAAAAGATAAAAATCAGGAACGTCTCCTACGTCAATGATTACAAGGCAGGTCACAGACCTTTCCCATCCCACTTTTGCATCATCATCTTATGCTGGCGACCGTTGAGCGTCTTCTACCTTACCAGAAAAGATTAAAAAGCAGGTCATTCACATATCTTTCCATACTACCCCCAGAAAAAGTGCCCTGAAAAAATTTATAATGCTATAATTAATGTAACCAGACATCGACATCTTGTTTAGAACTTAAATCAAATTAAAACTTTTAACAAAAGAACTTCGGGTCTCAAATAAAGCTACTTCAAATATCCTTGAACCTTACCAAAAATCTTTTGATAAGGAAAATCGTTCTGAACTAAGTCGTCAAAGATTTTTTAAATCTCTTCCTGAATATGTTTAAAATGCTTAAGCTCATTGTTGGGTCAAGCAGCTACAATTTGATTATTCATCAATAATTGTGCTCTTTGGTTTGTAACTTGCCCTCACTCTTTAACTTGCAAACGTTCGCGCAAGCGCTTTCTGTGCGTCGGCTGCTGCGCTGCCAAACTCTCTATTTTGTCGCTTTGCATATTGACGGCTTATCAGTCTAATGGTTTCCCAATGCAGATAAGTACCTTTCTCGTCGCTAAATATACCTAAACGCATCTTCGCGCCTTATGCATATATAGCTTCATAAACCTAACTTTAATATCAAACATTATATCGCTGTATAAACATTGAAACTCGTAATAAATCGCACTTAAATCCATTAATTACGCTTATTATTTAATACACTGTTTCAGTTCTGATAAGCCGATTTAAAAACAAATGCTAGCAAAAAATATTGTTAGCTCAACACTCATGTAAGGTAAAAATCGAAATAATTTAATTCGGTCTGATGAAGGGCATCCTTCCAGGCAACTCCGCTACACGCATGCGTTCTGATGTTGGTAGATCCTGTTTGGAGTCAAAAGAAATTTCGCTATTAGTTTTTACTTGAGCTTTCTATTCGAAGGAAAGGAAGGAAAATATTTGACCCTAAAAACTTCTACAATCCTACAATTTTTTATTTGCCAAACCGCTTCTTAAAATAAAGGAGTAAGGTACCCAAACACTCCTAATACCAATCGAAACCTTTTTAAAAGCATATACAGCATCGGGTTTAAGTAGTGGAAGTTTTTAGAAAGCTTCCTGTTTGAGGGGTGCGCAAAGACTCCTAAAATGTGTATAATTTCTGTTCCTAAAAGTGCGACACTTGAAAAAATGTTGTTAGTATAAATCGTTCCACCTAGAAGTAGTAAAAGTTTTTCAAAAATTTCTCGCTTATTTTTTCTCTCAGTGTAAATGCTATGCGTTGCTCTTTGTCATCCACTGTGTTAGTTTCAGTTAGTTGAGCCTGTCAAACTGGGCACACTCGCATATTTTCGTGAAAACTGCAACCTGGAATGCATATTAGCGTAGCTAAACCACAGCAATAGCATATCGTTCTATATATCGCATATTTCATATTTTCGGTAGAATTATGACAGCGTCACATAGTTGCCAAACTTACCGAAAGTATTTTGTGTGTGTGCATGCAGCAATTAGTTGCGTTACTCATACGCCCAGTACTCCCACCAGAGTTACAACCACCAGTCAAGCCATGTGAGAGCATTGGGCTTTGCATGCGTAACAAACATTAGGCATAACCAGCTTATAAAGACGACAGTTTGAGTTAAGAGCCGCCCATATTTAATTACGCTAAAAACTTTGGTTAGTACATAGTAAATAATATTATGCGTATATTATGTATCTGTAATAAATTGTGTGCGCCTGCTATTAGACGTAATTTTCAATTAGTTTTGTTTTGTTTCTTTTAGAGATGGGAGCGGCACGGGTATACCACGTTTGCCGATGCGGTATAATCGGTAAAGAAAAGGATTTTAAAGCAGCGGTGGGCAAAACTACTAATGCAATTTTTGTGCCTGTGTGCGTAAACAAAAAAGAGCTTTCGCAAAAACCGAGGTAAAATGGACAAATAATTTTTTGTTTTTGTCATAGTTGTCATTAAATTCGACAATATCATCGAGTTTTATTCTTTTGTGTCTTGCCATGCGGCTCTGCTTTGCGTTCCATTGTAAAACTAGCTCACACGTACGAGACGAGCTTTTACGGTAAAAAGCTCTTTTCTCGTACTTGTGAAAGCTCTTTGGCACGCGTGCCGTCTAAGTGCCCACCGCTGTTTTAAAGTATGAGAAGAATATTTGCTTGATCACGACATCGTTGGCCGAAATTACTATTGAGTTCGAAAACTTTTCGAAAAAGATTTTAAAAATTATAACGTTAAGTTTACGTTTTGTACTAGAGTAGTTTAAAAAATGCCAAATAAAGAAATTAATCAAAATGAATATATGTATTAAAAAAAAAATAAATAAAAAATATATTATTCTTTTCTATTTTGAATAGATTTTAATTTCATGAAAAAAGGAAAAAAATAATTTTATAAAAAGGCGAGTTTTGAACGGCCAGCTGTTAGATGTTTTGTACTTCTGATCATATCATACACTGGACGTAAGGCGAACTTAGAAGAGCCAGTTGAACTTTCTTCTACAAGATATTTAATCTTGCGCTATTATTATATATTTTTGAACCAAATTTTATAATACTACAAACAAATAAAATATTTATAATAATAAAACAAATAAAATATTTATAATAATATTATATTTGTTACAAAAAAATGTATCATATAATTGCCACAAAAAAGCATTCTAAATCTTTTCAAATTTTTTTTTTTTCCATTTATTCCATTAATAAACATTTTTAACATTTTGTGAATTTTTGCACTAGTTGGCGTATACTCCTTGTAGGTAGTAATTAAAAAAGTTTCCAAATTTTCCCAAATTTGTTTAGTTTATCGTAAAAATGTAAAAAAAGCTCAGAAAAAAAGTGTTTAGGTATCTTTGTTACCGTTGAGTGGATTATATGCTTTAGGTGCAAGAATGCTTTAGATTAAATTTAAATGCAAGCCTTTTCTAACTGGTTTTACCATTTTAATTTAATTTTAAGCCTTTCTGACTGGTCTTACTCTCTATGTTAAACATCCACAAAAAATCTTGTCTCGTTTTTTTTAATAATTATAATTTTGTAAACTAAAAAGATTTCCATATAAGAAATTTTTTGGTGGATGGATACAAGCAAAATAAAATCCTTATCTGGAATTGAATATCAAATGCCTGTTTCGATTCTACGAAAAAGGGTTTTAGGTAATTTTGTTGTACCTTAATAATACAATTTGATGGCGAGAAAGTATTGCATTCAAAAAAAAAGTTTTCGGTTGTATCGCTTCAAAAATTAAACATTGGGTAGGGCATTTCGGAGAACCAATTTTTGAAAAAATTACTTATTAGGGAACGAATTTACAAATGTCTGTGGTGGGACTTTTGAAATGGGATCGGATTTCGTTTCTTGCTCCCCTCTCTAGTTTGCATTCTTCCATTTCTATAATTTTATCACAACACAAAAAAAATATGGGTTTTTTTTAGTAAAATTTCGGTGGGAAAGGAAATTTTAAAATTCTTGGATATTAGACGCTTGTTTTTTTCTTGTTTTAAAATAATAATTTTCGCATAAAAATATTTATCGTATTTAAAAAACACAAGCGAAGAAATATGGCTGACATGATCGGTATAGAAAAATCTTATTGACGAAATGCATGAACAGATGCTTCAAATGGAACTCTCGAAGCGGTATTGAATTTTCCCCGTCGTTATCATCTCTCCTTTGCGTTACATTTTTTCACAAATATATCGACGGTCGTGATAAATAGTTAAAATGTGTCGATACTGGCGAAATAATTCTAGTTTCGGTGTGGTAACTTTGTAGCGCATTTAACAATAAAGATTAGAATAGATCAAGTCGAGAGTCATAAATAGTCCACACAGATTGTTGTATCTGCCGAAACAGCATCGAATTTTCTTTCACATTTCCATCTCTAGTTTATGGTATAACTTTGTGTACAAATTTTGTTACAAAAAAGTTAGAAAGCAATTTCGGTCGCATTTTAAGATCCTCAAGCTAACCAAAACGTTGTTTTGGAACTGTCGAAATTATATCGAATTAGCGTTATCGCTGCCATCTCTAGTTTACTGACAGGCCAACAGTCAACTTCGATGAGCTATATAAAAGGCTAATTCGTAGAAAATTCCAGCTAAGGTCAGCGTTGTTTTGTTGCATGCTACTTCAGTTTATCAAAATGTTGAACAGGCTTTGAGCTGTGTTGATAAACGCCAAGGGAAAAAGCTGCTGTCAAGTCCTTGTGTCAAACGCTGTTGTAGCAGTTGTAGTAGTTGCTACCCAGCAGTATTGTTGTATTATGTATTGTTGTAGTGCCACAAAGTCCAACCCTTGTCAAGATGTCTGCTGCTCTTATACACTCGTACACTCTCAAAGGCTCACACAGCGACACACACACACACGCTATGAAGGCCAAACCAGTTCCAAGGGGTTCGTTTGTATAGAGCGCTTGTCATGGGGCGGAGACTTTTCTGTTACTGTGTTGTTGCTATTGTTGTTGTTGTTTTTGTAGCTGTTGTTGCTTTTTTACTTGCTCTTATCTGATGGCAATAAGCCGCTCGACTCTGTTGTTGTTTTTGTTGCTGTTGTTGCTACTGATATGTTGCACGAAATGAATTGTTTGCTTGCCATGCGAATATATCACGCCACGCACACAATACGGTCATCTCGCTCGCACTTAACGCAAACAGCTCGCATAGATATACACACACACACAATGATACACTAGGCGCACACACACGCACACTCGCACTCATACAGTGCCAATTTTTGGCCTGGCCATAATGCTGTTTGTTCTGCTGTTGAAGAGTTTTGGCCAAATGTTGCAACTATATGAGCTGCGTTTGCTTCATTTCCTTGCCTCCGTTTGTTGCGCGTTTCCATTCAATTTTTTTTTTGGCTTTTTGTTTTTATTTTTACAATTTTAAAATCGATTCAGCGAAGTGAACTGCATTTGCGGCACTTGCACTTGAATGCATTTTAAAGCACACATAGATACTATAATACTTGCCTCACATATGCAACCGAAATTTCAGCAATTTAAACAATTTTCAGCTCTACATATGCAAATTGTGTTTGTATGTGTGTTAATGTATCTGTGTGTTCCAAGTTATGAAGTGAATATGTGACTTGGCTGGCATGTGCGTTAATAACCAAATATTTTATTGTATGTACATATGTACATATTCGTACTATATTCATCTGAATATTGTATCTGTATTTTATTTTTTTTTTTTGGTTTATTTGTATTTATTTTTTTTATGGCATTTACTCGCCTATTTCAGGCGTTCAGACTGTGTGCAGTGGTTTTCATTTTTAATTAACTCAATTTCATTCCAATTTTTCTTTTCCTTTTTTTTTGGTTTTTGCATATTTCATATACTTTTCATACTCCTCTCCCTGTTACGTGCGCCTGTGGTAATCAGTTGTTTGTTTTCAGGCGTTTTACGAGGGTGGTTTAGTAAGTCAGTGACTTTTTGAACAAAATATATTTTTGTCGGCAAGCTCTTAATTTCTCAATACAGTCTTCTTTTAGCTCGTTAAATTCTCCAATTTTCGTGTTCCCTCCAAATAATTGGTTTAGGCACTCAATATGAGCATTTGTTTCAGCACTGACCTTCAATCAACCCAATCTCTTGCCTTCTAGCTATTTTTTCAGACTTTTAATCAGAAAATAGCCGTAATTGGAGAATACGTTGGATGGGAGAGCAATTCGTAGTACAATTCATGGTGAATACCTTGATGCTTCTGCTTCAATGTTAACGATCGCGGCACCCAACGCTTGGATATCTTTGTCATATCCGAATTCCCTCTTAATTGGGATGTCTACAGTCTCAGCCACCTCCCGCACTCTTATTCTCCGATAGTGCAGTATCATTCCATAATTTATATAGATGATATCTGGAGTGATGACTTCTTTTAGGAAACCTGAAGATTCAGAAAACTCCTTTTTGATTAGGGTGTAAAGTTCCAACAGTATTTATCAAGCTTTTTCTTTGTTTCGATAATGATCTCACGCGAAATTTACATTTTTGTGTTTTCGTTAATAGTATTTACGTGGTTGTCTGTAAGCTACTACACAGTCACTGACTTTGAAAACAGCCCTCGTAAATATGTGGATACATACATATTATACTAGTAATATACATATATTCTGGGTTCACGCAGTGATAAGAATGATTTATTTTTATTATTAATATTATGAATAAATATTTAAATAAATAAAAAACTATTATTACGTTTCTTTCTACTTCTTGTATGATTTTTTGGGAGTATCTTTCCTTTAGTTATGTTTATCTGGATATTTCAATATTTTTTCGATTTCATTCAGCTTTAAGCAAACCTCAAAGAAGGTTTATTTAATGTAGGCTTGGAACTTTGGTAGTTAAACCCAAAAATGGAGAAGCCCTAATAAAAACAACATATAGTCATCGAAGTTGGTGTTGAGTGCGGTAGAAAATAAGGAAAGTACAGGGTATATTACAGTCGGGATGTTCTGACTATAAGCGTAACCTGGGGGTGGCCTGCAAAGCATACAGGACGCGGAACCCTTACATATTTATATTTTTTCAGAAACTATGGATTTTCAATTATTTTTCCAGCTCCAAAAAATCCATGGTTTTGATGGGTTGATCATTATTGGTATCTAAGAGATTATTGAGGGATTCAATTCATTACCCATTGAATTGAATCAAAATTCAGTCAATATATATGTTTTCTTCAAGTAGAGAGACGCGGTCTGGGTCTTATATTTCGGTTGAAAATTTTTGTTATTGTCAAGAACTTTGTCTATAGAACTTAGACTTAAAACATTAAAATGGCCCCCTTGGGTAGCGTAAGCGTTGACGACTAGTTCCCCATTTGGTATAAGAACTTTAAGAGCTTTTCTACAGCGTTGACGTAGTCCAGCATATATTCAATTAATTAATTTTAGTTTCCGAAATTTCTAAAAAAGTATTGGTGTTGCATATTCGTGTTAAATGCCACATATTTTACAGGCCCGGACCTCTATTTAAGCACATTACCATTATAACAGGTTCAGATTTGTCTGAAAAGGCGGAAATTATATCACAATTGCAAATTTGAATGATCACTAACATAGTTATAAATATCTATAAACAAGTACATGAATTTGAAATTCCCAAGTCAATGCTAGGTTAACGAATAAATGAAACATATTTTTGCATTGACACAGGTAACGTATTTTTATACCCTGTACCTAGATCCCAGGGATGGTAAGAGCTAGAGCAACCAAACTTTCAGATAGATCCCTTATTATTCCATAGAAGACAAGTTTATTTAATTTTTTTGATATCGGTGTTATATTATATAGTGGACTTTCAGAGGACGTCGAAAAAAACTAAAAGTTTTAGATGGAAAATTCGCTTGTCTATGATAACGTAACCAAATTTAACATTCGTAAGTTTTTTAGAGTTCCCAAGTACTATACCAATTTTTATCAAAATCGTATGACTATATCAAATAGCCTTCATAGGACCGATCGGACAAAAAAAGTGTTTGGTGCAAAATTAGTGGTTTTTCGTGTGTTTACAAAGATTTCGAAACCAAATTTGGTGTTTAGTAGTATTTTTCAAATCCAAATTTGGCAATCAAATATCTTTTGGAGTTCTTAAGCAATATACCGAATTTGATTGCAATGGGCTGGTACAGGGTAACGTACGTTATCTTTACTGTATACTCTGTTAATGTGTCTCTTAATTGAAAACTCTTAGTAAATAAAAAACAGAGTGTCATAATAATTTGAACTTAATACATAATATTAACTTAAACTATTTTTACTAAATAATTTCATAAGTCCGTAAATGAACTTCTTCATAGTGAATTAGCAGGCAAGCAGAATATTGGTTTGTTTTAAGGATATCATAAGAGTCGTGTACTTGCAAATATTTCGTTCGTATTCAAAATTTTAATACATTTAAAGAGACCCAGATAAAAAAAAAATTGATTTTTGACAAATTTTGTATGATTATTAGGCTCACATGTGTCTACATACTACATTTTGGAGAACCTACCTTTAAAATTCCATTAAAGGAATTGTATAGAAGATGTGGCTTACATTTAAATAGCTTCTTCGTCTTAGCTGGCATTACCTGACATTACGTGAACGATTTTGTGAGTAAAGAATAGACCTGCAACTTAAAGTAGCCACAGAATATAAATCTAAGGGCGATAGATCATGGCGACCCTCCTACATCCTCTACTGGGAATTATTCTTTTAGCAACTTCAAAGCATCTTTTTGGGAGTATATTTGAAGTTCAAGTCTGCTCTCGTTCGCCACTATAAATTAATATGTCAAATTTGCTATTAGAAGACTCATTGGTATTATGTTGGAAAGGAGAAAAATAGTACATTATGGTATATAAGTATCTAACAAAAAATTTTCGATCTTCATCTTGATGGTTTTACAAATCGCAAGTATCAAAAATTCTTAACCTGCTATTCCCCGAAATCCAGGTGTTCTTATGGACAGGCAATGCTGCGCCTTGTACAATTTAAATCTATGGTTACACACTTACAATCCCATTATAAGATTTTAAATTGTTAGCATTTTTTTTTATAGAAAATGTTGCCACCTAAAAAAATTTCTAAAACATAAACCCAACAGAGCTCTTAAATTTTTATAATAAAATTTAAAGCTTCGTCGATTTGCTCACAGTTCACTTGGCTCAGTTTATAAGCAAAAATAACTGCTAAATATGTTTGGTTTCTAAGCAGGAGTCGGGTGACTTTTTGGGGGAGGGACATAGTGTTGGAGCAATCTAAGCAGCAGCTTTTACCAAGCAAAACTAATAAACTCGGCTTTTTTCTTTGTCTGGATGGCTGCTGCTGCAGTGGCTCTTTGTTTTAGTTGAGAACGCGCCTTTAATTGCTTCTTAAAGGGTCCCAGCACAGCTGAGGGTTAGGCAGACGCACCAACAAATACACGGGCCAACAAATGCAGCTAGAACTCGAACATTTTTGTGAATTATTTTCCCATTATGAGCAGATTAAGACCATTGTGGAACAGTGCGCCAAAGGAGTAGGCAGTCAGTTGAAAGTAAACGGCAGACAGCAGCATATCCAGAACCCAAAATTGCGGCCGCCCCAAAGGGTGCCCTGCCGCTCATAATGTGCCTTGGAAATTTACTCCAGCTTGGAAATGTAGACCCACACCTACCATTTGGCCAAACTCGAGTTCTTTGAAAGGAAATATACGTAAGAAGGTGCGCAAAACCCAACGCGGCTGAAAGCAAAAAGTTCTTACCGTCTTTGTTAGGCAAATTGAAGAAGACAAAAGGGGAAAAGTATTTTAACGCGGTCTAAATTTCAAAAGTTTCCTCAAGTGGTTGGAGTAAAGTTCTGCTGTTTGTTGTCTCTGTATTTCTGTGGGCGGTACTTGAAATTTTCTCTTTGAAGCACTTGTTTTTTGTGTACTTTCATAATTTTTTGTGTAACGTGTAAATTAGAAAATAACTGAATGTTATCCTGACAGCAGGCAGCAGTGGCAAGAAGGAAGTGCTTGTTGGTCTGGGTGTCTAGTTTTACCACACATGCATTAATTAGAATATCAATGAAGCATATTTGTATTTTCAATGTATGCTACACTCCCGGAAATGTCAATTGCGCCACCTTTTTAAAGACAGGCAAACAGAGAGAGAGAGAGAGAGTGAGGACTGAAAAACTTTCATACAAAAGAAGCAGACGCTACTTGAACAGAGATCAGACAAATAAATCACCGTAACGCCAGCCTGTGACCGCCCAACCTACAAAAACCAAACAATGCTCACACACACTCACAAAACTACACTGAAAGAAATTAAATTAGTCTAAAAGTGAAAAGCAATAAGACTTGATTTGAAACTCTATAAGATTTTCATTCTTTTCTAGTCAGCGTTACTTAAAACGACCTGATATAAGACATCCATCTAGGCTCTCGGTTTGCCCAAAATCCTTTTGCACTTTCTAATGCAAAGAGTCGTCTACTAAATCTCCATGCAGAGAGAGCTGAACTAATTGTTTTGTACCTTCTCTTAAACGGCCATGCTCCGAAAAGCGAATCCGAATATTTTATTCGTTTCTGATTTCACCAACTGGCTATTTCAAGTTAGATATTTATTGATAATTATGTTTTTTCTACTTCTACCCACATACACACATGGTTGTTGGCTGGCATAAAAAAATGTTCTTGTCATGCATAAATGGTTCAAGTCTTATAAATAAATTGCCTTTTGATAAAAATAGCTAAATCGTGATTAATTTCAGTAATATTGTTATTATTATTGAATATTATTTATGAAATTTATTTAAAAGGCGGATTAATAAAGTACTATCAATATTTCAATCAAACGATATGAAGTATGGACTCGAAAGGTTCAGAGCTGTACTATTTGTTAGAGTAAGGGAAATATGAGAAGATGTGGACAATAAAAATGTCAAAATTGGTAGCACGCAAAAATGAAAACGAATAAAATTTGTTCGTTTTCCGAAGCACTGCCGAATATTTATTTTTTAAACTGTTTTCCAATTTATCATCTGTCCCTTGAGACGAGATAATCCATAAATATTATTTATTGTTAGCTACTTAAGATAAATTATTGAAAATTGTAACTTAGGTGTCAGTGATTAAATTGTGTATGAAACATGACCAGCAGGTTTGCCTTCAAGTTGTGAGTCGTACCTAAAGTAGTGGGAGCTGCCAAATATTTCCTTAAAACTTTGGTTTGAAGCATCTCCAATATATGCTTATTAATATACGTGTATGGCGTATGTACATCATTTATTTTTTGGGCCAGAGAGGCGATATGGTTGAAATGTATAAAGAACGCGGCGTGGAAGGTAATGAGTAAAACGAACAAGGTGCGGGGCAACCTAGTTGATTTTATACTCTATTTTATCATTGGGTGTAAATACTAATAAATCAGCATTTCTTCTTTTTCAAACAATAAAACACCATATTTTTATAATAACATAAAATTTATTTTTTTATTGCAAATTACTTTTCAATTTTTTATAAGCCATCATTATCTACGAAAAAACGTAGGCAAACGACATTTTTATACCCTGTACCTATAGGTACAAAGGGTATACTAGATTTGTGCAATGTATGTAACGGACAGAAGGAGGCGTGGCAGACCCCAAGTCCTTTATACCAAAATGCTTATCATAACCTCGGGTAGCGATTGAGCCATGTCTGTCCGTCCGTCCGTCCGTCTGTCCGTCCGTATGAACGCCTAGATCTCGGAGACTATAAGAGCTAGAGACACGAAACTTTACCAGCTGGTGCGCATATTTCCTAAGCAGATGAAGTTTGTTGAATCATGTCAATATCTTCTCCCGTTCCCCCGCAGTAGAGTTTCGCGGTTTTTAGCCACACCGTTTAGTATTTTCACCTGAACAGAGCGATGCGTTGTAGCTACATGCATCTATGTGTCAAAAATGAACAAAATCGGACAAATACAACAGAAGTTATAGTCAAAAATGTGCAAATTTCACCTCCCCTTGCCAATAAACTGCGTCAATAAATGGCTACAAGTGACCTAGAATCACAATTTTTGGTAAGCTCATTCATGTGGCTTTAATGAACAAATCCACATCCAAATTTTATCGATGAGGCCCCCCCACCCCCCGCAATCCATTTACCGTGTTTTCTCCCACACCCCTCAACATACCAAACTTACCCCGTATACTTTTAATAAATTCTTTGTTGTAACATTCGAGTTTCATCAAAATGGGTAAAAATTTAGGGAACTTATAGGTATAAATATCGATTTTTACCAAAAAAAAATAAATTCCAATTGGAAAGTTCTTAGATGGAATATGCAGGAAAAATTTTTTTGACACAAAAGGTACAGGGTATTCCACTGTCGGGCACCGCCTCGACTGTACCACATTTTTTATTATATAATCGTTTTTTAAGCAATATCCTATTTTCCCAAAGAAGAGAATTGTTTTTTTATATGAAGTTTTGACATTTCGTGCGGAATTTTTGCATGCTGCGTATGGGCCTTTAACAGATACAATTTTATATCAATATTTCACTGGATTTGTTTATAGAAATGAATGCATATTTTTAAACTTTTATTATTACTTTTTATTTAATTAAAATTTAATTAATTTAAAATATAGACAAATTATTTTAGAATAGTTCGTTTAGTCGACAGAGGGATGATTTCCTTCTAGCCCGAAGCTCTCTAAGAGACCCTTAGTCATTAAAAAAAGTATTTTTCGTAAAGTTTTTTCGAAAGTTAAAAAAACCGAGACTTTCACATAATTTTGATATTATGCAATTTTCTTTTTTAAGAATATCTTTAACAAAATTTTTAATAGGTATATGTTTTAAAACACAAATTAAAAGTTCAAGTTTTTCCTCGACGGTAATGTGTACACAACTAGGTACGTTAAGCATCCTTCGAAAATGAGTTGACGATATTTCGATTCAACTTTCATCTCACCAAATACCAGGCAACCTAAGAAAACTAATCAATCTAACCAAGTTGAAATTTAAAGTTAGCTAGTGCTGGGCTTTGATAGTTGACCCCACAAACTAGTCTATACTTTTTCTCAGTGTACATATGCAGTGAAACCACAGCCAAGGCACAAATGAACCCAAATGAGAGACAGGCCAGGAAAATGATGTATTGCTTTTTTAACGCTGCTGATAGTCTGCGCAATCGCAGGAGCCATTGGATGCGGCCAGCTAACCACAGTAGCAGAATATCCAACTATAAATGAGTGTCTGGTAGCCCGACCGACTGTAATCAACGAGCGGGATGAGTATGAGACGCCGCTGGCAATGATGCGCTGCATGTGGGATCAATGGACGAGCATTGAGCAAATGAGCAAACATGTGGTCGAAATATGTTAATTCCACGTTAATTATAAATTGATTTCTGACTGAGCGCACTTTTTTTTTTTTGTCAGTTTCGGTTTCGGTCAGGACAGGACATTCGAGATCGTGAGAAATGTCAGGCCATAACTTAATGTGAGTACTTTATGTGAGTGTTTGCTACCTCAAGCCTCCTCACACACAATTAGCAGGCAATTCAATTTGATCAAATTTACGATTGGCCATTAAACATTTAAGAGATGCCTTCGGGGTCGCAATGGACCAATTTTACTTTCACTACGTGCTAGACACGCTGCTCTTCTTTCGGGAGCGTGACAATAAGCACCGTGTATTCAATGCCCAAAAGACAACAAGCTGTCAATGGTCCGTACGCCTCGTACGCCTCGTATGCCCTCAAACCTCCTGGAGACCACTCAATGGGAAATGTTTATTTATGTTTGCGGGCAGGCGTCGAGCTGCAGCCATAAAGTGTGCCACGGTCTGAAGTTTTAATAGTTGACACTAGGCCTTGCTAGATATACTTTGTGGACCCGAAAATATCACCCGGCTGTTGTTGTTTTTGTATTCTTATTCTTATTATTGTTTTTGTATTTTATTTATTATCGACTTTGGTTTTTCTCGTTTGTTAACACAATTTAACACACTCAGCTATTTGTTCGAAAAGTTTTTGTTTATCTATAGGAAAATTAATTCCCATTTATTTTATTTGGAATGCGAGTCAGTTTGTTTTTTCAAGCAATTCGAGTAGCTGTCTTTTTGAGTTTTGTGAAAAGAGAGAAATAAAAAAAAAAGTTTGTCATAGCAGTAATTCTTAATATTGAAACAATTCTGGATAATGGATAATTCCTTAGGCTGTTGTAATGAATGGTTTAAGTTCTAAATTTTAAGGTAGGCAGGCGCACTGAGCCATGTCTAAAAAGCGATATAAAAGCTAAAAAACACATTTTTAATTATTTTAAAAACTAGTAACGAGTGCTTCCTTTCCGGCTCCAAAGGCCTGCCAAGTGACCTAGTGAGAATTTAAAAAACAAACGACCCAATTTTTTTTCTTAATTTTCCGAAATCCCGATTGGAAAACAAGTTCCCAAAAACCTATTTTTTTAAATATTATTATTGACCTTTGTTTATTACAATGTTTGATTGTACAAACTTAGTCTATTCTACAGATTTGTGCTTTTCATATCTGCGCCATGTAGTTCGTAGAGGTCCTCTCACTCTATTTCCTTGTGGGTTCCATGACAGTGCAACATGTGTTAGATCCTTCGTATCCTTTCGTAGTATATGACCAATCCCATTATATTTACGTCGCTTTATTTCACTTTCCACTTTTCCAAAAACCTATAAGTGCGCAATATTGAAAAGCCTTGCTACTTTCTTTTACTAAGTAAATCCACTTTCGAGCGAAGAACACTATTTGTAGGCATCTTTTCGGGATCGATTCGAAAGTACTTGTAAAATTTGCAGTAATAATTATTCTTAAAAATTTAAATCTAAGAAACCATAATTAAGAGCAACAAATTGGTTTATTTCATTGATCGACTCGAGATGGAACTTTTTATTATAGAGTTATACGTTTAAATTACATGAAAGTCAAAAATTGTTGAAGCTTTTGAACTTAATGGGAAATGGGTTGTAGCTAAAGTATTACTATATGTATCTCATCATATCCCAACCTATTCTATCTTTCCCTCTATCTTTACCTTTATCCTATCCTATCCTATCCCCTATCCAATCCCCTATCCTATCCCCTATCCTATCCCCTATTATATATAGTTTAACAATACACATTTAGCCCAGTCAGAATTTCGAAATGGCAACTAATAAAAGCTAGTAAAAAAATGTCTGAAATTAAATCCCAAAAAGTTTCAAACAAGCTTGTTGAAAGATCATATTATAGGAAAAAAGCGATCCAAACTTTCTTTTAAATGACAAAAACAGAAAATTTGAAATAAATTAAGACGAGAAATGTTTTGGAGACGATTTTGGGCTCTCTAAAGGCTCACCTCTGCAATTGATTGGCTTTGCTGTTAATTTGCTTAATAACTTCAATTTACGATTGGCGCTTTCATAATTTATAAAAAATACTGCCTAATGATTTCAAAACTTCCATTCAAAAAGGCCAGATCAGATAAAAACTAAAAGATACAAATTTAATAATCGTTAATATCACATGTGCATGTTTTCCACGCCATTTAGCCAGGCGCCTTATTAATCTTAAGCTATTTATCATCTGCAGAGTCGTCATACAAAGATACAAAAAACGACTGAAACGACTAAACAAACCAGCAAAGATGCATAATTAATGAAAAACAAATCTCAGATAGTCTGCGCCCTGGATTGCTGTAGCTCTGGTAGGAGGCTCAGGCCAAGTCATAAATAAGATACAAACACAAATGTGTGATCGGTACCGTGACGGCGACGATGGAGGTGGAAATGGAAGTAGCAGATGAGTGGTTGTGGTAATGGAACAGCAGCAGCTACTGCATGGAGCATGGGGGCACGTCATTGATACCTAGCTACCTACACACTATTGTATTTACTACCTCCCAAACCGGCTCACAGTGGTCGAAATTTTGCATCTTGTCTAAATTATTTTTTTTTGCACAGCTCGGAGAACAATCTTTATTTGATATTACAAATTTTTTTTTCCTCTTTTATTTATTTCTTTTTTTGCTTTCTTTCGCAAAAAATTTCCCATTTTTTTCTATCCTACGGGCGAATAATTGCCTCCTCTTTTGGAGACTTTTGGAACTAGGCGTTGTCAGAGCACTTTTCGTTCCAGAGCCCCTTTTTTTCTAGAAAAAAAATTGTTCTTAAAAAATATAATTAAAAAAAAATTACTTTTTTGTATGGAATTTTTATAATTAGAATTTGAACACATGTCTCTTGCTGAAATTTATCAGACTGAGCTTCAATGTCTTTGGAGTAAGGCCTACCAAGCCTTTGAAAGTACAATATTTCCGCAAAAGAATCTCAAGTATTCCCCTTCCACGTGCTTCTTGTGTACAATCTGAAAATTTTTTTTTTCAGCTAATAGCCGTTCATCTAACCGGTCGTTGTTTTTTTTTATAGAATTTTTAAAGAGCTCGATCCCTTTTTCCATTTGATTTTCGTCAGATTTCATCCGATGTATGTATGTATGCGATAAATCTTTACCAAGTTTCAACCGGATGGCTGAACTCCTATAAGGCTAAGATATTATCATAAATAGAAAAACTTCAACATTTTGTGAAATTTTGTGTCTCTAGTCTTAATGGTCTCCGAAATATAGGTGGAGGGAAAGACGGACATGGGTTAATCGAGGTCAATGGTGTTAACACGAAGAACACAGGTTAAAGAAATATGAGCACAAAAAAATATACAAAGGCTCAAATATATGTTTTGATATTGAAGTTAAGACCTGCTAAAGATCCAACTCGACCACTGTGCTTAACTTGCACTTTTTTTTCCGTCTCTCAATATAGTTTACTTGTAGTTCTGTTATTGTTATTATTCCAGACAATGGAATACACGTAACATATTATTGACTTTCAATGACTTATCGCGCAGTTGGTCAACTGTGCAGACGTGTCCCAACATTTGGTCAACTGTGTGGAACCCGCCAACGATCCGGGCACTCATGAATTAAAGAAACATACAAACGCGTATTTACATTATCTCTTTTTGCCACGCTTGCCACATACATAAAGAGGATCCTTAGATCCACTGTTGCACTGTGTCTTGGTGGTAAGCACTTCCTTGGCAAAGGCCAGGTTGCACACTGCGCATTGGAACAAATTTATTACTGATCGATGGCTGCATTGTGAAGTCACATTATTTTAGCATAAGAATTCAATAACTTGGACAGACTTTGTGCCCTGATGCGGGAAACTGGGCCGGTGTTGCTATTGCTGCCGCTCTTGACGCTGGCTACTCTGAGGCTCCGGGGTTGTCGCCAAGGTGTTCAACAATTCGCGAATGCTTTGGGTTTATCGCTTTTTAATAACTGCTGCTGTCAGTGTTTAAATTTCTTTCTGTTCTTTTTATTGTTTTTTTTTTGTGTCCTACCTTGTTGACACTACTCATATATGAGGCACGACAGATGGTTCCGTTTTGGCGGCAGTAAATGCTTCCTTCCTGTCTCAACCTGATCCAAACTCGCATAAATTTGCAAGTTTTCCAACATTTTATTTATTTTTTTCTGCATTAAGTTTTATTGTCACATTGTTTGGTAACAAGTTGGTTCTTTAATAGAACATAATGTGTTAGTTTAGGAAGACTGTATCTGGTGAAGAAATACTTTATCATGTCTACTTATAATTTTTTAAATACGTAATGTAGCTCAGTAAAATAAAGATACATTTAGAATTAATATTATGAGAAAACAAAGTGGTGCTATGTTGGGTACCTGGACACTCAGGAGTGGAAGGTAACACGATCGCTGGGCTGCAGGAGAACATAGGAGATACTGGTTCTCCATACCGGGGCTTCGTCCAGCAAAAGCGCTTGTCAAAATTCTGCATATGATCAAGACAAAAGGTCTTGGCAGAGCGGACTTAAAACTCCTGGTAGCATACCTATCTGGCCACCACACTGTTCTTCTTCTTCAGAAAATTAGCCTATCGGACTCGTCAGAGTGCAGACTCTGTCTCGAGGACGACGAAACCACCAGACATATTCTCTGTGACTGCCCAGCGCTGGTATGGGACAGAGCCTGTCACTTGGGAAAGGAACGGATTAGTCCCTTCCATCTTAGGTCAATACCAACAAAAGACCTACTCCTATTCATGCGGAAAGCGGGAAGTCTTTTGCTGTAATTTATGGGTATGGTACAAAAGATCTTCTGGTCGCAGTGCCCCGCCCCCCCCATACCGGAAAAAAAAAATAATAATTATGAGAAAAGTATAATTCGTTATTGTAAGCGTGTACCTTTAAGGTGAAAATTCCGCAGGCTGTATGTTCCATGCGAATTACCTTATAATATATGAACAAAACTAAAAAACTAACTAACGAACGAGTAGCTCCTAAGGGAAAAAGTTTTGAAATAGCAAATATCGAATAGAAAATAGATTTTTTTTAAAATAGTAGCCTTATGTTAAAAGATTTTTTTAGCCTGCTCTTAAGGTTTATGAAAGTACTTGTCCGTATAAGAACGAATGTAGAAATAAAGAATTTTTTGATTCGCTTAAAAGTATATTCAAGTTATTTTTTCCGATTCTTCGACACGATGGACAATCTTGATGGAGACTTTAAAAATTTTATTGAAAGTGCATTCAGCTACAAGATGACTTTCAAAAGCCAATTCTATAAAATGGTAGCCAACCCAAATAATCCATACACAAAAGCATTTGCCGAAAATTTGGTAAAGAAAAATAATCTAAAGTTTCTCTTCCTTCTCGATGTTTGGGAGCATATAAATTGATCGCATGGCAAGAGACCTCTCAACAAAAGAGCTGTCGTTGGAAAAAGCTGATATTCTAATTCAAGAGTTGACTGTCTCGGTCACCAGAAGAGCTTTTTATGACTCTGTTTTCTCCGAAGAAATGACCAAAAGAAGGAGACGTTACGGACCCTCCAAAGTTGCCAAAAGTACGATCAGTGTGCCTAGTGACGTCGATACAGATATGAACGTCTGTTTGTCATTCAGTATGAACGCCTATATCGATAAATAGTAGAGCTAGAGCTCGCGGGAGTCTAGTATATGTTAGTTTTTTCGATATTGGGTCTATTTTATAAAGCTTTTACAGGGCTATTACAGAACACTTCAATAAAAATCAAGATTTTGGAACCATTTGGCTTGGAAAATTTTGTAGAGTTCCCAATCACTCTACCTAATTTTAATAAATTCAATTTACTATATAATATGACCGATCGGCCGAAAAATATTTTGGGACCAAATTCTTAAGTTTACAAAGATAATGTAAATAAATTCGGCAGTTGGGAGTTTTTTGGGATATCTACGAAATATGCCGTAGTTCACCGAGATCGGATAAATAATTTTTTTTTTTTTTTTATGGTACATGGTATCTTAAAGCCGTCTGCGATGGATTTTAAAGTCCGCCACTTTTAAAACTTTTTGTGAAAAAGCTTAAGTTCCCGCAATCGACTATAATAAAAAAAAATGTATCTTAATTGTTTTATATATAATAAAGATGGCGTACGTTAAAGTCGGGCGCAGACGACTTTGGGATACCCTGTACGACTAATTGCAATTAAGTCCGAAATATTGCTTAAGCACTCTTAAAGCCAATTGATTGCCGAATTTGGTTACGATATCTTCATAAACAAACGAAGCACAACAAATTTTGTACAAAAGATGGCGTACGTTAAAGTCGGGCGCGGACGACTTTGGGATACCCTGTACCACTGCTTGCAATAAAATCCGGTAAATTGCTTAAGAACACCAAAAGACATTTGATTGCCAAATTAGATTATGATACCTTCATAAACAACCAAAAACAGACGAATTTTTAATAAAAAACTTTTTTTTCGACCGATCGGCCCTATGGGAGCTATATGATATAGTCAACCGATTTTGATAAAATTTGGTACAGTGCTGGGGGTTTCTAAAAAACTTCCGATCGCCAAATTTGGTTATGATATCTTCATAAGCAAACGAATTATCCATCTAAAATTTTTGCTTTTTTTCGAGGTCCTCTGAAACACCCCTATGGGAGCTATATAATATAGTCCCGATATCAAAAAAATAAAATAAACTTGTCTCCTATGGATTAATAAGGGCGTTCATACGGACAGACGGACATGGGTATATCGACTTCTCTAGTCACTCTGGTCATACTTTAGGTAACTTTGGGGGGTCTCCGACTTCTCCTTCTGTACGTTACATACATTTTCGGCTTGCACAAACACAATATACCCTTTGTACCATACGGTACAGGGTATAAAAAAATATATACACCCAATTCTGCTTTTACACGGTTTTGTAGAGTTTTGAAATAACACGATTAAAAAAAGCTATTTAAGAGAAATTTTAAAGAAGAATATTTTTATTAATCTAATCTTTATGAAATTTAGTTAGGGAATTCCCCTTTCTAAATTATTTTCATAGCAGCTTAGGGATTCACTTTATACTTTTTTTAAACGGTTTTGTCTGGAACGTATCTACCGTGTAAAAACGGTATTACTAGGTGTATATGTATATACTTACTTTTCCAGAATACCATAGTCCAGTGGCAACAGCGTGAAAATTTTGGAAACTATAGGGTATGCGGTAGTTGGGTGGTCCCTGTTACTGTCCCCCCACTTTTTTCGAAACAAGTTCTACTTGCCAAAATTAAAATCAAAGACACATTTAAATACTTTATGTGTATCAGCTTCCCAAATATGTAAATAGTTCTCAAGTAGCGAATTGGAATCATTCTGCTAGCAAAGAAACCAAATATTTTGAAAAACAAATTTTACAAACATTGAAATTAATTAATTTTTTTACTTTAACTGGTGTAAGTGCGCTAAAATGTTTCAAAAATTGTATAATACTATAATTTGGTCGTAATACTAATATTATTACTTTTTATAAATAAAAACTTACCAGCCGAAAAAAATACCAAATATCAAAGTTCATGGGCAAAAAATGTGACATAAATTCGTCCTTTCGACGTATTTTCACTAAGAACAGGATTCTTTTTTAAAACTGCATGCTCCTTGCAATAAAAAACCATACATTATCTTTTGATTGTATTCAAATTTTTTTTTTTTTATTTTAGTCAATTTTTGTTTTGTTTTTAATGCTTTTTTAATCATTATAATTTAATTTTCTTTTGTATAACCTAATTTGTGATATTCAAAGATGAAATTTTTAAACAAAATAAATTCTAGCTTTAGTTTTATCTTCGAATCGTTAACTTTACAAGAAATATCGATTATTATCATTAGAATTATTATCATGGTAGTTAATTTTGCAAAAATTCTAACGCACAATATGCATAAGAATATATGTTGATCAATTTTATTTTATATATCATTAATTCGTTTATATATTTATTTATATATATATATATATAGTATGTACGAGTGTCTAATTTGCTGATATGGGATGCTAAACTTATAAGATGTACAATTCCAAATAACATAAGTACAATATAATACGAAATTTATTTGTATATTTAGGTTTAAAATTAATTTATGCTTAGAAAAAATCTTACATGAAACACAGACTGCAATTTGCTTATAAGCGAATTAATTAAATTAATTTTTTGTTTTGTATTATTATACTAATTATTTAACGTAAATATTTGCGAAATATTTTACATGTTTAGCTAAAAAATTTAAAATTTTGAAATTTTTTGTATATCAATAATATGCATTATTTTCAAATTTTTGTAGCTAGGCAATTCTTTTGTTTAAGTTGAACACTTTTTTTTTAAAATACTTTTGCATAAACGAGAGAACGCTTTCTTTTTACCCTGTACCCAAAAGATTTGGAAAACATATTTTGTGTAACACCTAGAACAAAAAGAATACGCTTCTAAAAGGTATGTAACCAGCAGGAAAAAAGAAATCAATTAAATAGTGAACGGGGCCGTCGAAAGAAAAGTTGGGCCCAATGGTGACTATCGAAGGGCCTTAAGCGCATAAATCTCGATTTGAATTTTATAATAGTACAATTTGTAAAATTAGATAAGGGCAGCATTGTTTCAAAATTTGTTTAAGAACTTCTATTTTTTTCGCACTTTGGAACTTTATGCAACACAAATTATTTTTCAAATTTGCCGGCCCCTTAAAGAACTACGCGAAATTTTTTTTTTTAACTTTGGGACTTCGGAATTTTAAGTAAAACCAAATTTTTTTTCAAATCTACGAGCCCTTTATAAAACTTTCCGCCGGGGAGCATTCACCCCAATCCTTCAACCTATCAGCAGGCTGGACCGCATCTGTCGCATTTTGACAGAAGGTGCGTCACATACTCTAGTTCTTCCTTATTTTTGTCCTCTTTTCCTCGTACAGAAAAAATTGCCTATTAACACCAAGTTGGCTTATGTATGCGCACAAATTGGAGAAATATACATCATAACTCCCAATTTGATTTCTGATTTTTTTAACTTTTGTATTTTTTTTAAATCTACGGGCCTGTTAAGGAACTTTTTTTTAACTTTTAGGCCTCGGAACTTTAAGAAAACTCTTTTTTCCAAAACCCTTAAACTGTTTTCCTCCACCAAAAGTTTTCCTCGTTTTTTATGAATAATTATTTTAAAAGTGAGACGTAGAGAAATATAAGATCAAAACGGCAAATTTTAACACCTCTTAACCAGACACAATTTTAAAGCTACGTCATCAAAATCGATACTTAAATAAATTTTTGTGAAAAGATAAAGTCGAAAAAGTCGTTATGATGAACACAGTAGCTTGGGTACTGGTATCTTGGGTTTGGCTTTGGGCGCAATGACTTTGGGGCGCCAAAACGATCTTTTCTATTTTCCAAGCTTCAGATTCTTCTCTACTCTAAAACAATTTTTAATATCAGATAGATATAAAGTAAAGACTAGAGAATTTTTAAGGTAAATTTATCTCGATATAATTAATCATCGTAAACTAATGTTGCACATTTTATTTCAAGGGGACCGAGATTTGATAGTCTAGTCGAGATCAAGCTAGATGTAATGAGTCTGATTTAATCTGATGATCCTTTGCTGGATGCAAATGTTTGGCAGGCTTCGGCTCCCTTTGCAGAAACGTAAATAAGAATTGTTCATTAAAGAATCCATGTTCCTTGTTAGAACCAGGAGCACATTACACTTGTTTACAAATTTAAGGGTGATCGAGTGAACCTTCATAAAAAAGTGTTTTTTGTGGTAATTTTGGGTCGAGAATCACGAAAATTACATTAATTTTTTATTCTTAAGAACCATTTTCGAGATTTTTTCGAAAAACAAGTTTTTGGGCACTTTTTTCAGGTATTCGTCACGCTTGGTCAAAATGGTCCAATTTTTCAGACTACGGTTGGGCACGCTTAGGCGGGGGGTCAAAAAGTGCAAAATTTGGGTCACGTAATTTGGGTACGGCCCCTTAGGGAATGTTCAATCACTTAAACAAAATTCACTTCACCGCTTTTGCGAAAAGTTTTACACAACAAAATCGATATAATGCAAAGCCTTCTTTAACTTTGTGGGTCCATCGCCTCCCAAGTACTTTCAACAGTTTTCCAGTATTTACACCCATTACACCCAACATCTTATCCTTTGTAAACTTTTAAACTTAGGCTGGGTACAGGGTAACTTATAGTCGGGTTGTCCCGACTGCAGCCGGTCAAACCTTTTTCGTGTATGTTTTCCTTTGCTGTGTAAAGTGCTGTACTTTATTAGATATTAGTTGAGTTTTTTGCTTGAAGTGCGTGTGAAATTTGTTATATATATTTTGATTTTTTTTTTGGGTCAACTATTATCTTTTTCAGTTTAATTTTAAGTCTTTAAGATAAGTATATAACAAAAATTCCACTTTGCATTTGTAGTCGGCGCGTGGCGTCGGATTGAAGCGAAAGAATAGCACACTTGGGGTTTTTTGTTGGTTTTTTGTTTTGTTGCTGTATTTTCTTTTAGAACCAATACAGATCCTTTGATGATTCCTGCACTTGAGCTTCCAAGCCTTTGTTGTTGTTGTTGTTGTTAGGCATGTCAAAAGGTTGAAAAAAAAAAAACAAACATAATTTATTAGCCAAAGCTTATGTTAAGAACAGGGTTGTCATGTCAACGCAATAAAATGTGTCACAGACTTCAAAGAGCTCTCACACACACACACAATCACACTGGCACAATTGTCGGTAGCTACTTGGTAGCCCAGTGGTTGGTTAGTGGTTCGAGGTTCTACACACCTGCCATTGTTGGGTAACTTGAGTATGCCGCCGCACTTTCCAGCGCATGTGCCGTCTGTTGGTCATGATGCAGCCTGCAATGAGCAAACGTAGTGTTGTCAATGGTCAAAGGGTTAACTGTGGGATAGTACAAAGTTGTATTAGTTTTTACCTGGAACCATGACTGTGACTGTACTGCTGGGGCAGACGCAGTAGACTACCATATTGCGCCATATTGTGGTAAGCATGCGCGTGGGCCGCGTGCGCATGCGCCGCATGTGCATAGGAGCCATAGTGCGCTGCCGCTGCATGTGGCACTGGTACCCAAGGATCTGTGGCATAGCCGGTGTCCGTCGCTGTGCCGTACAAGTCGCTAACCTGTTAAGTGCCACAATGTGAAAGATAAACATACTTATAGTAAATACAATCTCTGTAGACCATGGCCCGAATTACAACTTATTTAAAATGGTTGCAATGCTGCAAGTTGCATGCACGTAATTGCTGCGCGTATTTCGCGTTAATCGATTTTTGTTGACCGGATTTGGCTTGACTTTCTGTTCACATAGTTCTACTATCTAGTAGTACTTACTTGTGGATGTGTGGGCGCGGGTATGGGATGCACGTAATTGCTATTCCAAAACGATGGTGGGAAGTTGCGAGTTGACATGGGACTGCTGGATTCTGTAAGTGGCAGAGAAATAAGAAGAAATTAAGTTTAGATTGAAATGTAAACCTAAGATCGGTCCAGGGTGAGCATATTTGATTTAAATTCGTATGCTCTGTACCTTAACATAGAGAAAAATAATCGTAGACACCCCAAAGCTTCCTCCAAGAGAAATAAAAAGAGACAGATCAAACAACCTTTTGGTTTAGATCCTCTATTATATCAAGGAAACTCGTTCTCTCTAAAAAAAAAACTCATTTATTTATGCAGTTATCGCACCAAATTTGGCGTTCGTAGGTTTTTTAGTGTTTCCAAGTTTTGTACCAAATTTGATCAAAATCGGTTTACTAGACAATATAGACCTTATTGGTGTTGGGTGTTATCTTTTTAAGACTCTTCTTGCCTGATGTCCGGCAAGAGCATGGACAAATGTCTAAATTCCCGCAAGAGCATGGGCAAATGTGTTAAGGTGATATCTAAGGCGATACGCTTGGCGTCCGCTAAGACTATTCAATACATCACCCACTAAAGGGGCGCCAACTTCACGATTCGATTTCGCAAATAACAAATGCAT
Source organism: Chymomyza fuscimana (assembly GCA_949987675.1). Lineage (NCBI taxonomy): Eukaryota > Metazoa > Arthropoda > Insecta > Diptera > Drosophilidae > Chymomyza > Chymomyza fuscimana. The sequence goes on from OX465089.1 coordinate 71,763,294, forward strand.
GACTTGGATTTTGCTAATATGACATCTGTCTGCAAAGGCTCACACCTGTATGCCGTACTATATGTCCACGTTAGCACTACAACGCTTTAATAGAGTAGAACTCTATTGTTTCTGAAAAGCTTGCTACAGCCTCTTAAAAGCCACTCTTTTTTCCTAAATGCGCCCAAGCATCTTAAGAAAATTGTCCGATAATCGTGGAATAAGGGGTGTTCTGCAAGCCGAGCTGCAGGCATAGTGAAATGCCTTTAGATCAGTGGTGGGCAGTCTCTCATTTTACATAGCTCGCGAGGCCATTGCACCAAAATCTGCCGCAGCGCAGTCGCCTCATGCACGGTATAATCTCTCTCTCGTTTTTGCTTGATTGCGGTTCTTTGTCTCTCGTGCGCTTTTGCTTATTGCGCTGCTACTCACACAAAGATATGTTTGTTTGTACGAGTTTTGCCCACCACTGCTTTAGATACAAAAGCTTGCTGCGAATAACCAATAAGCGGTCCCGCACAGCGTTCAGCGACCAGGAGGGGAGAGTCTCAGAGTGGTTTTCGGACTGTGCCGATTTCCTCATAAATCCTGAGTGTCTTTGATCCTTTTAGCGACATGGCGGGTGTATTGACGCAATTTAATAACCATTCTTGCTAACTACCCATACCTTTTTTTTTAGTTAACCCCTACATGAGTCGGTAGGATCACGTTAATGGAGCGACGGAGATGGAGGTGCAAAATTCTTGTTACCTTAACACGAGTTCAACTATAGCAACCTCATTGGCGCCCTAAGATACAGGAAATTATCATGAACAGAAAAAAATTGCATGGACATGATTCTTTCAAGACAATTTGCTATATAAGCGAGAGAACATACCATCAGTTAAAATTGTGCCCTGAGTGTACTCTAGCAAAGATTGTTTGCTTCTCGGAATAATCATCCTTAACTACAACTTCGAAAGAGTGGTTCTCCAAAAAACGATTTGCTGTAGAATTAAAAATCCAAAAGTCCGCCATCTCAAAACTGCCGAATTAGATTGAAAATTAAGGGATTGTCTTAAAATTGAATCCCTAGACTTATAATTGAGTGCCTAGCAATAGTAACTAAATAAATCTAAATCTATCCGACTTTTTATACAAATCCAGCAAAATAAGGGCTTGTGATACATTAGCAGATGTGACTAGTTTGTGAGGAACTTCACCTTTTATCACGATCTAAAGCTGGAATTAATGTCTTCTATGCGAACAGAACCAATGGGCGAGGCAACTCATTAACGCCAATCCCAGAAAAAGCTTAAAAAGGGTATAAAGCACGATATTCTCCTACGGGTAACAGAAGATGACATCGAAGTAATTCAACAAATTTGATCTAAAGAGGAATTATGTGCTTCTATTGCTCAATTGTGGTTTCTCTTGCTCTTGTGGTCTGCGTAATCTGGGGGTTCAGATGGAAGGACATAGCTCCATCGCTACCCAAGGCTATGATAAGGTTTTGGTATAAATAGCATAAGGCCTGTCACGCCTTCTTCTGCCTTTTAAATACATTGCACAAATCTAGTATACCCCCTAATAAGCATTCAAGATACAAAGATACACTTTAATGCATAAAAAATTCAATAGTTCAGCTGCAAATAATATCTCAATACCGCTGAGTTAGAAATTAAATTATTAATGGATATTAAATTTATATATCTTGTAATAGCATTAAAGTTCTCAAGACTGCATTTGAGGAGTGACTTGGAAATAAAAGTTCATACTTATATAATGATTAACTGACAAAGTGCGACAACGCGCAACGAGTGCACATTTACAGTCTGGTTGGAGTTGGTTGCAACTTGAAGCACACTCCACACACACACACACACACAAACACAGACTCTGGAAGGCACACAAAATGGTTGCCGCATCATGTGTTGTGCCTCGCGGCGCCATGGCTTGTTGCAAATAACTGCGCGGAATTTTTAGTAGAGGGGCCCGTGTTCAGGATCATCACTTGTATTAAATGGTTGTAAATCTACGCGTTTATGAAAATGCGATTCAGCCGTAAGACATCTTCATTACATTGTCGGCGGCTCCAAGTGAGCACAAAGTGTAATGGAGCTGCTCCAGTCGTTGGAAAATTGTTGCCGAAAATAGCAACAACTTTTGGTTGGCTGACTGCCTGGCGTCTGTGGCATGCAACGTGCTGGAAGAGCGAAGAAGGGCTTTGCTTGGTCTTGGTATTGGTATTGGACTTGGCATAGGCACATGCATGCATTTGCGTTGACAACATTCCAAACTCGATTCGAGAGAAAAATATACAACAACTGGCTGTTGGCTGGTTAGGATGGGGTGAAGCAGTGGCAAGTGGGTGCACTGTGGCCGCTCTGTTGCCGGCTTCGAGGATGTGTAATGTTTTGTCTGATTGTTGGGCTGCGGCATGTTCTTGCAACAAGCAGCATCGCGACTTGCCTTGCCACGTTGTTGTATGTGCATTGAATGCCTGATGATGCGGCTGGCTGACTGCCGCACGTAGCCGCGTGCCCCAAGCCCCATTCAGTGCAGTAAGAAGTCGTCATAGTCATTCACTCAGTTGGCCGTTTTGGGACCGCAAAACGTCAAATGACGAACAGGAATTCCCATTAATGTGCAAACAAGCAGCAAGAGATTGCAAATTCGTTTTCTTTTTTGTTCCGCTGGTATAGACTACTCTTTTTGGTGCAAGCATTTCACTTTCATGTTGCCCGGCGGTTGCATGAAGTTTTTAAAAAACCAAATATGAGTAGCGCTACCTGCAGCTCACCTTTCACCCAGCTTGCAACATGACAGTTTAACGCTTGTCCCGGCTGCTAATGAACTTGTCTAGCAGCAGGGAATGCACACATAAATTTATGGTCCCATAGATAGGACAGGGGACCACACATGACCATATACTGACCATTGCGGCCTTTAAAAGTCCTTAAAATAGAAACCAAATGGTAATCGAAATTGAATCTTGAAATGATAGCGCACAAAACGCGAATATGCTGCGACTGTGGCACTGCAGCAGCGGGTGCCAAGGAATTTTAAATCGAATTTTTAAAGCATCTAATTAAATAGCATTCGGATATCATATGAATGTGCCACGGCACATGCTTAGCAAACGAAGCAAAGAACCCAAAAACAGCAATGAACAACTGCAAAAGACTGCAGCTGAGAGGCATTGATGATATGGGTAAGGAAGGGTCTGGGCATGTTTCGTGATACATGAGGGTAGGGGGCGCTACTTGGTACCAAAACAAGGCGTTGCTGTTGATGTCGCTCGGATGATATTTTAAGCAGTGGCCAACTGAAGCAAAGTGCCAACTGAAAGTGCAAGCGTGCCACATAGACGATGCGAGGGCAGGTTGCGAAGTAATTGAAAATAATTTTGTACATTTTTTTGTCAGAGTGCGAGATTATTCGAGCTATAGGTAACTCAAGCGAATGAGAGTTCAAGTACAAACTTAATCATTTTTAAGGACTGTTTGACGATGTACCATAAAGCAGAATTTTTTCACCGTTTCAATGTGGATTCTATTTTTATCCATCATATTATACCAGAAACTAAGAAACAATCAAAACAGTTTCCTGTATGGAATAAACAGCGTAGAATCCGAACACCGAAAATTTTCTTCGGAGCTGTTCGACCGATTCAATGCTGATTAAAAACAAAAAAAAAAACGCATATGACAAAAAAAAATTATTATCCATCAAGGCACAAAAAAGCTTATTCTCCAATATCTACTGTGCAATGAATCACTTAACCTCCCACCACATCGTTTAGATAGGAACTTTTGTGACTATTATCTTTTCTCAACTTGAAGCAAAAAGATTTACTTTGTCTGATCTTGACATTTTTAAGACGGCCCTCCCAAATCATTTTTTTTAAGAAATACAAAAATTAGAGTAACGCTGAATTAGGTTTATTGCTCTGAAGAGAGTTTATGTTGTCATACAAAAATAATCTAGAGAATACGATTTATTGGATTGATCAGGATTGATGAACGTAAATCGACGTTCCTTTGTAAAATTTTTGGGCAGTAACTAATGTTAAGGTATTTCTGATTTTCTTCCTGGGTTAGCGATCGAGATTTATCTAAAAAACCCCTGCCATTCTTTGGTCAGCGTCCCGGTTGTAGCCTTTCCAGTATTTACCCAAAGCCAATGGACAGCACAGAAAAATGTATGTGGGTACCTAATCACCCGCTGTTTCTGATTTACCTCCGTTGTGGTTTGTTGCCAAAGACCCTTCCAATATGAACTCTCAAACAATCATGGGCTGGTAAACTCCTTATTATTGTTCTAATATTACATGCACAAAAGAAGGGCAGGGTTTTTTTAGATACTATAAACCTCGATCGTTTAGGAAGAAAAGCAGAGAAAATAAGAACAAAGTCTAACTACCAGGTGCGGATGCAGCATTAGAGGGGTTTTGAACTTCGAAGTGTATATATCAAAGCTCGCAAAAAAAAACTGTCAACCCATTTTTCCAACTTTTGGGGGGTACGGACCCGAAAACCCCCGTGAACCGCCACTGCTAACTGCTTTTAAATAAGTTCCCTTTATAACAAGTAGCAACATAGATCCTCTCGCTTTTTGTAATCATTTTAGCTGCCAACAGGAGACAGGAGATAGCAACAGCATTTCCTACCACCTTTGCTCGGTCGATAGAGCCACGTTCGGGCGAGCAGGGTATAGCACGGATAGCTAAGTCGTCATTTGAGTAGGATAGGCTCATTACCCGTTAATAGTACTACTGTATTAAATGCGCTGTGAATTGGTTTCTCTCACACTATATTAAATCGGATTTGACCGTCTGGGATTTTTAGCTTTTCCAAACTATAACAAATGGTGGTAAGAGATTTCCCTTAAAAGGCATGGTTGTCTGAGACCTACAAAATTATACTTTTTTGAAAGTATACAAAAGTGGCCGTCGGTAGCGTAGTTGTAGCGTACTCGCTTTACAAACCGAAGGTCGGTGGTTCGAATCCCCGCAGTAGCACTGGTACATTTGCCTAGCACTGCCATCTCTAGCTCAAAGACGCTATTTACCAAAGAAAGTCTCTATTAATTAAAGACACCGCCGTTCGGATTCGGCTATAAACTGTAGGTCCCTGTTCTCTTTGAACAGTTATTAATAGAGATCCCCATGTCCCGCCCAGGGGCGACTGACAAAAAAAATTGTTGTCAGTCAGGGAATTATTATATATACAAAAGTATGGTCATCTATAAAAAACTTCATATTTTAAAGAACTTTGAAAGTTATATTTTTTGGAAGGTATGAAAAAATTGGACTTCTGCTTCAAGGAATGATTATGTTGGAATAACAAATGTTTTTTTTTTTTCAAAGAAGTGGTTCCTTCTTGTTTTTACTTATCAGCCTGTCCTCGTAGATACTTACAGTGTGTGTGTGCATTACATCTTGGTTGCCATTGTGGTAGTGCTGACTGTGTGAGTGTTTGTATCTGTGTCTGTATCTGTGTGTGTACTATATATCTCGAGTAAGCAGTTAATTGAAATGCATTTTAAAACCGTAATGAGGAATCTATGCGGCATTCGGCATTGGCACCGACAGACCAACCACACAACAACAACAGAAGATACGACAACAAAAACTACAGCAGCCGTTGCCGCATCAACAACAACAACAACAAGAACGACTATAACAACAACAACAACAACTACTACAACGCCAACCGCATCGCATTCCGGCGACATTTCATAGCACATTCCAACTAGATATACGTACGCCAACAATAACAACAACAACAACACCAACAAGTGCAAAAAAAAATATATATATATGCGATAAAAAATCTATATAAATGCTACATAGTTTTTAAAGTACACATCAATGTAAATACACTTGTATACGTGTGTATCTATATGCAAGTCTGTGTGTATCTGTATGTAATGTGTTTGTTTACGACAGCAAAACGCTCAAATAGACAAATGGCCAAAATGAACTTTAAATACCATTAAGCACTGAACAAAATAAAATCTAAAAAAAAATATAAATGTATTTAAAAAAAAAAAGAAAAAATAAATTTTTTATTAACTAAAATCGTGTAGGCGTAAAGTATCCGGTGTGTGTATGTGTATGTATGTGTGTGTTTGTTTGTTGTAGTTTTTCACAATGGAATTCGGTTAAGTGGACTGCTGTCCAACCGCAACTATTATGGGACCATTAGTTGTAGAAATTTGGCCAATTTTGTCAATTGACCAAAAATGGAAAACAAGTGGCTTTTAGTATATGCACCACGAAAATGTAACTCATAATAAAAATAAATCTTTTTATTAGTCATAGATATTTAATTAATTAGTTGACAAAGTTGGTTTCCTGTTCACTGTAATTAAACCACTTTCTGTGATCTATAAAGATACAACTTTATTCTCTCTGCGTTTATTACAACTGTTTGTCTCTACTGAAATACCTTACAATCAAAATTATTTAGAAAAACTTTGATATCATGTGTTATATATAATAAAAAAAAAATAAGTAAAGTATCAATATAAATACCATTTAAAACGATAACTTAGGATCCCAAAAAAACATAATAATCAGAGCATAATTTTTTTTTTTTCCATTAATAATGTGTATGTATTATAATAGGTGTGAAATCGAATTTTTTGTAAATATCGAAAAAAACATTAGAAGCTAACGATCTAGAACTATTTCAAGTTGAAATGGCAGAACTTCCGCAGTACAACTGAGTTAGTAAAAATTGAAAAATGATCAAATTCAAAAAGTTATTTAGTTACACAAAGTATTAATTTAAGCTTAATATATGTTAAAAAAATAAATTTGAACAATTTTAATATTATTATATTCGCTTCAGTGCAGAGAAGGAAACCCTTTTGCATCGGTTTCAAAATAAAGAAAAGACATATAAATTCATTGCCATATTTATGGAGCTGTATAAAAATTTTGTTACTAATGGTACCTAACCAAAAATACCAAACGTATTGTAAAGTTATCTATTCGCTATCCAGGCTACTCACCCAGGATAAGTTCAAAACAAGTTGTGATTATTTTATCATCACAGGAGGGTATGAAAGCTACAAGCTACCCGGTTGGGTTGCTCGAAAGTGCCTTTGCTTAGAACTCCAATTTTGAAGATCAAGAAAAATTTTGCATTGTTGTATAAAACCTGAAGCGGTTCACAGTTTGCAATTAAAAATATACTTGTAATCAAAAATTGCAAAATTTGGGTCACGTAATTTAGGTACGGCCCCTAACTTAAAAAGTCAAATATGCCATCAAATATATCAGAATATCATATTGTATGGTAGTAGGTATTGTATTATATATCTTGGGCGTAGCCTGGGGAGGTTCCTTGGCGGTTGCTTAATCAAAAGAAACGGGCGCAAACGCACTAAACGTCCCCCGGACTGATGTCTGACTGACTGATGTATAAGAGCATGGGCAAGTGAGTTTCGATGGTATCCGCGTATCGGCTGATAAGCCTGTTCCGAACGTCACTAGTGTGAATGGGACGCCAGGGTGAATGTGAATGCGAGTACGTAGATACCATGGAGCATTAATAAATTTATGTAAAGCCTTATTCTGCACGTCTTAGATATTTTTGAATGTGACATTTAGCAGAGCTCAACACCATGCTTCTTAGTTGACACCATAATGCTATTGTGGAGCAATAGTTTGTTTCGAGTTACTAGTTTGATATTTTACCAGAGTATCTCAAGGCAATTGGCCGAACATGATCCTTTCAGCACAATTTGGACTTCATGGGTGCTATTTCTCAATTGTGAAGTGCCGGGACACTGTATATTTCAGCGGCTGGCAATCGGGGCATAGATTGTGTCAAGCACATCCTATAGAGCATCAGAGACACATTAGTATACGCAGATAGTACTTAGTTTCATACTACTACATACATTTCAATTAATGTATGATTTTGAATTTTTGTTATGTTCTTGGATACCATGGGGGCTCTGCTCCCTACTTGCTTTACACACCCAACCACCATAAAGCATTTTATATTCATTTCGAGACATCCCAATCATAATAACCCCTTTCCCTTACTGAATTTCTAAGAATTGAAAAATGCTGCAGTCGTGCCTGCCCAAATTTAAAATACCCTGTGCCAACGCAGTTCACGCAGTTTTTAAGGATCTTCTTGGCAAAAGGGCTTTTTTGTCAGTTTTGGCTATAAGCCCCAAACTAGCCATTGCATTTTATTAGAATCCACGGATAGGTAATGAAGAAGGGATACATAAAAAAGTTTTGGGGCACAGAGTAAAAACCGATGCGGGCTACTAAGGGTGGTATCCCCAGAAATAAAGGAACTTTGTGACTTTAATCTACATGCCAGTTTTGGTGACTGTAACTTCTTCCCAAAAAGTTTTGCAATAAGTTGATTGAAATCCAGTTTATAGTGGAGGGGGTCTAAAAAAGTCACATTTTTACCTATAACTTTTGAACTTCTTATTAAAAAGGGTATTACTCTGTCAAGCTATTACCGGGTAGCTATTGTAGTGCGGGTGTAAACCGTAAAACTCTCCTACGGGGGACGGATAAAATAGGTGGTCATGGCTATATCGACTCGGCTGTTCATCATATTGCATTGAAATTATTAAACTATGTCTCTGAATCTATACAAATAAATTTTTTGTATTAAAACACCCAAGTTAGTTAAAGACATATTTCTATTTTTCATTTTTGAAAGTGTGAAATTGGATGTGTACTTCATATTATAAAGTAACAAGAGTACGCATGACCAAAACTTTGAATTTCTAAAATTTTTAAATTTTGTCGTAAAAGCGCTTCGGAAGAGTCTTTCTTGGCACATCCAAACTTAGCATCTTGACTCCAAGCGCACCCAGGCCATACATTAAGCAGGTATATTAAAAAGTTTGTTTCTTAAAAATAACCAGAGATGCTATGCGAAATTACTCATGAATCCAACGTTGCTTAAATCAAAAGTTCTATAGCTTGCTTACCGAACTGCAGGATTTGTCTCTGGAAAAAGCATTTTAGTAAAAATAATTCTAAAGCTAACAAGGTTGCGCTCTTAACCCTATTAATAACTGACGTTAACTTTTAAATTAACAAAAACCGATACAGAGCTTTAAGTAGCATATTGGTAAGCTGTTAGGATTTAGGGGGAAATCTGTTGTAAACGAAAAACTATCCTTCCTCCAGCCAATTTAAATTCAGTAGAAACAAAGAAAATCGCGAATTGATTTCATTTTCAAATTGCATTCATTAAAATTAGCTTCGGTTAGCTACGAACCAACGAAATTATCCAATTATCGTGTGTCGAATGAAATTTAACTACAATGAAATTTCACCATCACAGTCAAAGTGAGCTCTGTTTGCTGTGCCTGTGCCTGTGCCTGTATCTGTATCTATTGCCTTGCCTATCGTACATTTTCTCATATACTACAACTACAATGGGAGCCACAGGAACTCAATAAAAGCCAGCCAATACGATTGGTGGTAAAAAGAAACAAGCCACATAATGTTCAATAGGCTTGTATTGTATACATGTATACAGTGTGGGAGTGGCTGTAGCTTTCCGCCGTTCAAAGAGGCAACACGTACAGACCATAACCATTACCTGGGCTGTTTAGTATGCAAATTGTTGGTGGTCGTGGTGGTGGTGGTTTCTCGAAGTAAGAGCTAAATAGTAAACATCCCACCTGCACACATACATATATAATGATGTTGACAAGAATAGGGATAATTGATGAGGCAATGAAACTGTATATTGTATGACTATGTATGCCACTAAAGCCTAGTTCCACTTGATAATACTCGTGGTACTCATAGTTTGGTGTTAATCAAAGCACTTGCAACTAGTAGTAGCACTTGAAATACTTATATTAACTTATATAGCCAAGATATCAGCCAACAACAGATGCCAAGGAACGCTAACAAGAAATTCATTCGAGTATACATATGTATAAAAATAAAACACAATATTAAAAACAACTTAGGAAAACTCAAGGCAGCAGTTTGAAGAACAGACAGACAGGCATGAACAAACAAAACGTTTATCTTCATTAAAGGAGGTAATTAATTTTGAAATCGAAAGAACAACCAAGTGGCAAGTGGCAACTTGATTTATTTGGTTATTGTGCGACAAACTGAAATGGCAGCGTCATTTCATGAGGATTGGGGATGAGGATTTGCGCTGAGGGGCTCTGACTGACGGACACTGCGCAAATGCGCGAATACTACAGAGTGCTGTAGAATTTTCAAAGTGAATTTTATAAGATTCTGCATATGTCATTAAAATATGCGAGGGTAATTTAAATAGTTTACAAAAGATCCAGCTAGTAGCTTAGAACGACCGGGCTATAAGGTAAAGTTTTAGTGGGCAACTTAGGCACGTTTTATAAAGCTCTATGGCCATAACGACCGCAGCTTAAGACAAGACTTTTAGTGCCATATTTTCTTGGGAACAATACATATTAATATTTGTTAATAAAATAAAAATAATTTTGGGGTGTTCACTTTCTTGTGCATAAATGCCTAAGGGCAAGAATGCCCAAGTGACGACGTCAGTAACTCTAACAACAAGGCAAAAAGGTTAAAATGCCCGAACATCGAGTAATAAAAGTAATCACAGTGGATGCGCTGGATAATTTTCATTTCTATTATTGAAAGAAATATCATATTTTAATATGGTTTTTTTTCATGCGGAAATTTTTAATTTGCTCTCTTAAAGGGCATTTCGTACTCATTATAAGAACGTTTAGTCTTACTGCTGAGATGGACGGTATTTTATTCCTGATTTAAGGAAAAACGAAAGATTCTTCTTCTTTAATTAACATCTGCGGCTTTTGTTTCAAGTGTTTCAATTATGCCCATGAAATGGAAAATATGGGCACGAAGGCTCTTACCAGGGGACATAGGAGTTATGTATGTTACTTAAAGAAGAATGTATTTTTCTTAGCGTTAGAATGCAATATCTGTACAATATTTGAAATGTTAACCAATTATAGGCCTCTCTATAGAAAACAGCAAAAAAAATTCCAAAAAATAGTGCATATTTTTTTATAAAATTAGTACCAATTATCTTCTCAACATAAATTTGATTTTAAATATTTTTTAAGTTTATGATTTATGCACAGATGATCAGCATCAAAATGTTATTTTCTTTAAACTAATAGAATACGTAAGTTTCTCGAATTGTTACGAATACGTGATATGTATATGATATGAATCTCTTTATATCGGAGGCTATAAGAGGATGCCAGAAAGTCGCACTTTTTAAAGCTATAGTGATTAATAAGCTAATGACGCAGCTATTGGCATGTTGACTCATGTGAGTTCAATATAAAAAGACAATATTGACCTTTTGTCGCAACTTATCAACGTATCGATACAAATTTCGGCACACATATGTGTTTAACCCTCTAATGCCCAATAGTGCCTTGAGGCATTGATTGTATTTTTGCAAATAATTAAAAAAGTACAGACTTTTACATCATTTGAATTTTTAAAAGATTTGAAAGCTTTTAAAGGTACTTTTTTTTGATGAGCACGGCACATGTGTTTTCTGCGACGTTTTTGTGCGGTTGCGAGTTGTCAGCAAAAATTGTTTTTTAAAGTACCATAACAAAAAATACAATCAGAATCTTTTAATACTATAAAAGCTGTTCATAAATCAATCAATAAATAAAATCCAAGTCTAAAAATTTCATAAGCGACTTATTTTTGACTTAAATCCTTAAGGACCTTTTTCAGATTTTCTCACCTTACAGGTAAACGTTTTAAATTTTAAAGGTAATTTTTGAATTTAGAAATTATTCGATCATTGTTTAGCAAATATTTTCAAAATGGGCATTAGAGGGTTAAAACTGTTCATTCAAATAAAAAGACAGGTCTGAGCTTTAATGATAATAAAACAGATATCGCAAATAAAAGTTATGAGATTGAAAAAAAATTAAAGCGATAAAAGACGAAAGTACAAGCTTCAAATTTTAAATTTGTTCCAAAAAAATTTATATATAAATATCGATTTCCTGATTTTTATTTTTAGGTCAAGAAATAAGAATTAATATTCCATTTTAATGAAAAAAAGATTAAATAGTAGTTATTTTTTTTTTTAATTTAAAGAGATACGATCCTTGGATAAGATAAAACAGCCACACAAAAAAAAGTGGTGTGAATTTTACATGTAACAGGGTTACCCATAAGGATTTTGAACCGATGGATCCGAATGCGAGGTTTAAAAACCTCCTGCACCTGGAATAACCACAAAAAAATCCATAAAACGAATCAGAAGTCTTAAAAATCCTAGCATGTCAGAGCCCTGACATAACCTCAAAAACGAGCTATTTTGTGGAAAACCACAGAGTACTGACGTGCTAGAGTTTATTGGTTCTTCGGACTCAGATTCAGCGACCCCAAAGACCTAAAAACACATTGTTAAAACCCATAAATCAATAATAATTGTTATATTTTTTTTGGATGTTATCTTAGAACCTTTGTTTGTTGGGGATTTTGGGACCTCGAACTCGAATTCAGTGACTCAAAATCCATTTGGATCATTTCTAACTCTTCGTCGAAAACAAATTTTCACCTCAACTTTCTAGTCAGTTCATGGGACACATTGCAAAAATTCAGTTCTTAATAAATATTGGTACTTAAGCAACCTATCCTGGCTTTACCAAGCCAATTTTGTAGCATCTAAAACGATTTACGAGCAGTGTAAGCATCGCCCCGACCTTACATTATTTTAATTGTATGCAACATTTTAATTATTCGACCATGATTTTCTGCCAGGGTAATTATGCATATAAATATATACCTAGTACACATATCCCTCGAATACACCAAGTATAGAGGCACTTTGTATTCTGGGAAAATGTAAAGCAAAGAGAGTCAACACGCAATCTGACAGCTGGGACAAGTACATGACATACGCGGCCTTTTGATCAAAATGTTCACAGCCCACGGAGCAAACTCCCTTCAGGCTGGGGCGGTACCTACTAAATTGCCTAGGCGTATTTACACATAGATATTTGTAGCTAAATTGTTGTCCTACCTTTAGCGTCCTTGTTATTGTAGTTAAGCGCACGGGAGAAATGCTCATCGACCACGCTGGCCGTATCTCCGGAATAATTGGTGAATACAACGCAGGTGGCTGATAGATATTGAGCACGTCCTTGGCTATTGCTGGCACTGCTGCTGCTCGTATCATGCGGCAGTTCCTTGGACATGGCGCCCGTTACTGAGGAGACACCGCCGCCAGCTGCGGCTGCAGCGTGCAGCGCATGCGAATGCGAATGCGTATGTGCATGCGAATGCTGACGCGGTGAGTCCGGACCGGAGGAGCAGGATGATTCATTATGATGATGCTGTTGGGAGCCCACAAGACGCGCTGCAATAAAACAAAAAAACAATAACAATGAAATATATTTAAATTATGCAAATTATTAAATGTTTAACGTTAACTTGTTGGAATGTGGTGAACTAACCCAGCGGCAATGAATGTCAGCAAACAATTTTAAAAATTTGCAAATTAATTAGTTGCTCACGGTTTTAGGTCATACTGCTCGCACTTGCAGTCGATCGCATAGTTGCCAGCTCTTTCTCTTTCTCGGGCAATGTGAGGAATTCCATTTAGTTGGCCGCTGGCTGCCATTGACTTTGGCTAGAGGATCAGCAGCTTAACGGCAGCGCATTCCAAACATAGCACTGCACTTAGAAGTATAAACACTCCTCTCTCGACCATCCCGGAATGGATATTTATTTTCACAACTTGCCTTGACGTTTTTAAAGTTCATCCCGTTGCCAGAAACTTTTATAAGTCTTTCATTTATATTTTTTCCCCAAACTCGACGAATATAAAATTAAGTTTTTAGTTAATTTGTCCCTAACCTAATTCTCTGAGATCATATGAGCGGATCATATACGAATCGTGGTATTTAGTAGTATTTAGACTATTGGGAGCCCAAGAAAGAAAGTAGCTTTAACTCAAAGATACACACTTTTACAAACCATTTCCCTCGGAAAAGTGAGTGCTGGGTTATCTTGCGACATGGAGCTTTTTGCTGAACCCTTAAGAATCCCACCACGCAAACATCTTAAAAACTCACCTTCAGCTTCGCTGCGCGCCGCTATGAGATCCTCTTCTTTGGTTTGATGCGTGCGACTATGCAGCGTATTGGGCAGTGCTCCGCCCAGCACCGGACTCATGCCCAGTCCAGCGACGCTGCCAGCTGCGCTACTGCCGGGCAGATTGTTGCTTCCCAAAAGGCCGCTGCCGGAGCTGCCGCCGCCAACCGCGCCCAGCTGTAGGCTGGACGTGCTGGCCTGGTTGGCTACTGCTGCAACTGCAGCCGCTGCCGTATTATGCGCTGCCGCTGCCACAGCCGCTGCAGCTGCATTGGCGCTAACCGAGGGCGGTAGGATGGGACTGCAGGGTGAATGAGAGCTGCCGGAGGCGCTTGAGGAGGCGGCCAGCTGCACGCCCGACGATGAGTACAAGTCCTGGTTAAACTGCAATTGAAATATACGTAAAATAAGTGGAAATTGTCTGTATCTGACTGTTTTTGTAAGAAATGAGTTATGAGCACGGTGAATGCGCTTAAGCAAATTGAAAATGACACAATACGAAAATTTATGTTGATGGAAAATGCACTGAAGCCATTAAATTTACGACCGTGCGCATATTGTCACGCATATTCTATATAAGTATGGCCGAGAATGGGTTACTCTGGCGGGGTCTAGGGGCTAGGGGCTATGGACTAGTTGCTGCGAGGTCACACCGACAAGCGATAATCACGCCACAATCTTAAAGCTTAGCGAGGTGTCAAACATAATTGCGGCGCTCGCGACAATTTACGAGCAGCAACACCTCTTCCCCACCAGAAATCGCTAGCCACAGCACACACTGCCTTGCTGCTGCTGGTCTTTAATGAGCCCATTAGCGTGGTCCGCGCTCAAAATATTCTATAAGTGGGTGATAACCCAGTGCGGCAGAATGTAGCAGCAGCTTGCTTGTTGCGGCACATTTGACGCCTTTATGTTTGGTTTTCTATATTTAAACGCCCGCGCACGCGGCATCCAATTATTAGTATTGTAGTGCTGGGGGTTAATAATGGGTTAACCAGCACGATCCATTTGAGAAGTGCACCCATTGACAGGGCCTTTGATTTATGTGCAACAACTATGTGACATTGCAGCCCTTTCCCTTTTGTCTAATAATGTTGCGCACAAAGCAATGCAATGTATCTTATGGATACGTATGCTTGAGTTTAGTTTTTTTTTTTGTTTAACTTGAACTATCAGCGGCTTGTTTACAACTTCTTAATTTGTTTTTTAACAAAGCTCTTTAAGTTCAAGCAGCTTAATTATCCAAATAAGTGCTGTGTCACTTTGCTGTGAGGGCATTCCTTAGGTGCGCTGAAAAGCACCCTGATAAGGCAAAAATTAGCAGATTATTGGAGCTTGGTGTGAAAATATGGTAAGATGTTTCTTGGGTAATTTCTGTGGGTCATTCCGCAACTGATACATTTGTAAAATGTATAATAATTTGAACAATGGCGTGCGGAATATTAATAATCATCTACAGATTATCACACATTCTTTGTCAGTGTAGGATAGCTGGAAGATGTTCTAAATGCCCATAGACAAGAAGACTTAGTTCCGTTTTGCACACAGTATGTTTGAACCACAAAAGATGTAGAAAATAGAACTGGACGCCAGCGCAACACTTTAAATTATAGATGAGCTGTGGCCTTCATATCCTCATCGCTTCAAGTAATACTTAGCTATGGTATCTTAAGCGAAAAGCTGAGAGTAGGTGTTAGGTTTAGTGGGTGAGGTGAGGTAAGAAGTCCGAACTACAATTTAGGACTTTTCCCCCTTGCCCTTCACTGCATTCATTCATTTATTCCCCCCCATCGACTTTTCGTAAGGCAATGGCACGCCCGCATCATCTCTTCCTTACACGATTTAAAAGCATTATGTTGATCAGTTCTTTAGAGACAGTAAAAACCAAAAAGAATTTCGAAATCAGGATCTTCGAAATCATATAGGTAGAAGCAGGGTCGTTGTGAAAAAAGTATGGGTCCGGTGGTGACAATCCACGAGTCGAAACCGCAATTTAAATGTCTAAGGATTTTTGTTTTCAAATCTTTGAAACCATTTAAAAACATCAGGAATACCTCCGTTCCTACCCTTCTATCGACAGGCCTGGATAGAAATCAACTAGTAAGAATCTACCTAAATCCTTCTTATCGGGCTCTTTCCTGTGGTACTCCAACATTATATTCGTATCCAGCTATGCAATCGTTTGCTCTTCATGGATCAAATACACTACTCAAAAACTGATGGATCTAGGCTCAAAATGCAAAAAACCATTCGGACACCCTTCAGGCATAAAAAAAGAACAAACATAAGATAGGAGATAAGATGTTTCACCTGGTGAGCAGGTGGAAAAACTGACTAGTTTCAAATATTTAACATCTAAGCATTATTTTTGTGCGTTAAAAGTTTATTTATAAACATAGAACTTCTAGAAAACATGCAACATAGACTCTGGCATCCAAAAATAGATTCTACGATTACCACTACAGGCCACGTAAAATTAGTTTATTGTAATTTTCAGAAAAATTTCACTTTAGCATTGTAAGTACATATACCGAATACCGAAAAATGCACGCAGTTTTATTAAGTGCAAGCATCTGAGACAAATAATGCTGGAGAATGTATCTGTCAGTTGTTTTAAGCACATAATCAATGTGCCTCTTATCGCCACAACACGATCAATCGCTGCCCCCAAATTGTATCCACTGCGTAAAAGTGCAGTAGCGAGCTCGTGGGGAGCAAACGAGCGAGTGAGCTAAGCAGAGAGCAGCGAGCGCTTTCTGAACAATGCAAAAGATACAAAAGTATCTGCAAGTTTCGCATTGACGACAACAATGCGTATACGATTTTAAATTGAGCAGCATGGAAGAATTTGGTTGCCGGACTGCAGTCAATGCACATTTAGCTTGGTTCGTGTGTGTACGTGTTATTAGGTGAAACGATATTTCGATTATGCTGAGGAGTGCGGTTGAAAATCACACGGCATAAATCACCAGAGCAGAGCAGACGAATCTGCGACATGGCTTGCCCAATGCACAGTTTGATTTTATTTTCTTTCTTTTTATACTCTTTGTAAAGCGCCTTATAGTTTAAATAAGAAGTTTGTAACGCAGAGAAGTTATAGCATGTTTAAGTTATCCGCAACCAAACTTTAACACTCTAGTGCCCATTTTGAAAATATTTGTTTAACAATGGTCGAATAAATTGTTCTAAAGTACTTTTCGGCTCCTAAATTCAAAAATTACCTATAAAATTAAAGTTTACCTAAAAGGTAAGAAAATCTAAAAAATATCCTTAAGAATTTAAGTCAAAAATAAGTCGCTTATAAAATTTTTAGACTTTAATTTTATTTGTTTATTTGTTTACGAACAGCTTTTATAGTATTAAAAGATTCCGAACTTATATTTTGTTCTGCTATTTTAAAAAACATTTTTTGCAAAAAAATCCCAAGCGCAGAAATCACATGTGCTGTGCTTATCAACAAAAAAGTTCCTTTGAAATCTTGTATAACTTTAGGAACTGCCAAAAAAATGCAAAGGATATAAAAGCTTTTACTTTTTAAATTATTTGCAAAAATACAATAAGTGCCACAAGGCACTATGGGGCATTAGAGGGTTAAGGGACCTCTGTTAAATCCATGTACTAGCTCACACTGTCTTTTGAAAATTTTTTCTTAAGGATTTTTAAATTCATTAAAGCGTCTATTTTTTGATAAAAGCAGCTAAAGTATTTTCAGGCAACCTTGAAAGTTTAAGGGCAAAGCCAAGCAGCTGCTGATTTCATTTTGCTTTTATTGCTTGGAAATTCGATTGCAGCTATCTCGTTTTGAATTTTAAAACTTCGAACCGAGATACCAAAAAATATGGAGGAATTAAATCGGACTTCAAACAAATTTGATATTTGCGAATTTCAACACTGACGGTAAAAAATTGTCAAATCGATTACAAAAATTTAAAGAGAAAATATTTTGGATTGATTTTAACGATGTAGTAGCATCAAATAATGATAGTGTATGAATACTGTCACTAATTGCAATCTGCTTGTTTATTAGAATCAAGGAAAATACTAAATACACATAGATAAACGAATTATAAAAAAATACTAATCTTTTTATTTTTAGTTTAATAAGTTAAGTTGATTTACGTTGGTTCGATCCGAAACATAGGTAAGTTTCAAGTTTTTCTTATGCCGACTTACGAACCAGAATAAAAAAAAAAATCATGTAACCATGAAGTCATGCCCTATAATAATTAATTAAATAAAACCGATTTGCTAATCAATGCAAATTTAAGATTATTTTTAAAAGCTTTTGTTGTTATTTAAGATGGAATTCCCACAGTTCATTTGCACTCTCTTTGCCCGGTCCCCAGACATTCTATGCACAAATATTCTTGCTAAAAAAATTATTTTTATCTTGAAAGCAGTTATGGCGAAATAAAATATGTTAAAAATTATTAACAATATATGCTACTTATTGTTATTATTATTGCAGATTATTCTTCATCCAGATTTGATCCAACTTGGTAACTTTGCAGCTCAATATTGTTTATTTTCTAAGATGGAGGCTATAATTAATATATGATAGACAAATTTTGATAATCTGCAATCTTGAAAATTTTAGAAAGGTTTTAGAATATCGTTAGAATGTTTATTGAAAGTTTTTTCATCTTAAGTTTTTCACTCAATATGCGATTTACAGCTGTTTTTTTTTCTTTTAGACGATGCTCATTCAATACCATTTTGTAGATTTCTTTTCAACATTTCTTAAGTGGTCACAAATTTTTACATGTTGATAATTTCACTGAGGGTGCTCTAGTAAAAATTTTAAACACGGTACTTCCCTTTTTTTTCGAACATTTTCCAACTAATGCGTTAGGTCGGCAAAAAGTTTCTTTGGCCAAAAAAGTTTTTACGCTGTCTGTCTCTAACAACTAACTATTTACACATAGATAGTACATAATACAGAGCATACAAGATTCGAAGGCCTAAATCCCGCCCCACGCTATATATATTTTTTTTTTTGGGTACACATATCGACAAAACGCTGCCCAACTGCCATGGCCAGTGCTTTGAGCTGTGACTGTGGCTGGTTTATCTGATCGCAGCCGCATCGGCGGCATGCGTTCTCTGGCCAAATGTTTTGTCCCGGCTGCTCTGCTGTGTGCCCGGTTGACAAGCTCAAAGCGGCAATTCCAAGCGCAAACCCAAACTGATACTTTTGGTGGGGCTGTTTTGATCAGTTTGGCAAGAACTAATGGCGATACACACAATAAATTAACAAACAAAAAGGTTTTCTTTGGCCCTAAAAAAAAGTGTCGACAGCAGGACAAAACTGAGACGGAGCATTAACCAACAACTACACAACTACAATACATATAACTACCGGCTGTGGGTAGCCACCAAATAAACCGGTCACCAAACTGTGCTGCTGACTCAATCTGCGATTGCCGGACCCGCGCCCTGAACTTTCGGCTGGGTAAGCTACATGGCCTGGCTCTGGCCACATCGGCGATTTTGAGTTTATCTGGGCCTGTTTATGGGCATGCAAAGCATAGAATCAGAATCGTGTCGTATCGGTTACTTACATAAAAGGCCAATTTCGATTTGGTGCCGCGGCCTTGTATAATTGGAACTTGCGACACAAGAATTTCTTTGTGCAACAGCGACAAGCGAAACTGAGCCGCAACCAGAGCCAGAGCCACTGACGCAGCGTCTGTGCGTGGACCCTGGCACAGGCAGCCCTTGAAACGTTTTTGGCATCGTGAGAACTTTCCTGTACTTGTCACAGAAATCTTCGAAATCAATGTTGGTCAAAAAGTCACAAAAACCAAAAAAAAAAAAAAAAATCGAGCCAAGACAAAGGCAAACAGACAAAGCAACATAGCTTGGAATTCCTTGAAATGTGACTTATACAAACGTTTGGAACGATTTTGCGTGAATTCATATGATTTGTTAGAAATGTACAAATTGACATTGGAGTCAGTGTTGTCAACTTCGTCCTTTCCCGCTGAATGTAAGTCATTGATATAAGTCTGTATGCGGGAAAAAATTAAAAACAGCAGCAACTCCCCTCTATGCCCTCTGCACAGCAGAAAAAAAAATTAAATGGCGATAATTTTGACATTGAAGAAATATTAGAGTACATTTTATGAATTTCCATTGAATATATTAGAGCCTAGTTTGTTGATAGGAGATTTACCACTTTTGAAATTTTTGCCAATAAGAAGATTTTAAGGACTACGTCTTTTATATAACACAGAAACGTTCATATTCGAACATAATAGACAAAATGGTGAAGTTTAGGGTTGGGTGTGGGCCACTTTAAAAACCCTGTAGCATTACATATAAGGCAACTAAGTATTTGCATGTAAATACGTATGTACATATATAATATTTCTTTAATTTTTGTATTTTGTAAAGATTAAGAAAGTTTTTTAAGTAAGTAATAAGACGTCGGGACGTTAATTTCTACTAATTAACCTACCCATTTATACGCTTTTGCCACTAAGGACATTCGAACTCCCACCTCTAAAATATTATTTTACTTATTATTGTCCAATTAAAATAATGTTTGGTATTTATCGAACGATTTTTTTCAATCATTTTAATTGCATTTTTCATGTATAAACTAAAGCTATAGCTTTGAAATTGTAAAAAATAAAGCGACGTATTTGAAGATAAAGGGCGTGTGGCAGGAAAAAGAGACTGTTCAAATAAGGAGTCTGAATGTCAAGTTTGGTTAGCCTAGCTCTTAAAGCCACCGCGATCTAGGTGTCCATACAGACGGACAATCGAACAGACATACGAATAGACGTCTTGATCAATTTCTTTTTTCCTCCTGACCTGAAGTAACTCTCCAAATTACAAACATTTACATAAAAATATTGCTCTTTGAGTCGTAGATGAAGCGGAGAGATGGCCGGGAATGCTACGCAAATAATTTCTACAAAGCTTTGGGAGCTAAGCAAGCTAAGAGTCTTTTCAATTCACACTAGCTCTAAGTAGAGTTCCGCCAATAGGAATTACAGGCCCAAGAACAAATGCTTGCGGTCCCGTATACAAAGGTTAAGAAACCTTTTCCAAACAAGTTTTAAGTATTAAATAAGAAAGAGTAATGAATTATTTTAAAGACAAATTAATACATATAGTCAGAAATTATGTCGTTTCAATCATCTAAATTTAAAATCGTGATTACCAGTTATTCTAAATTGTGTTTATGAATCATCAAAATTTCTTATATCATAAACAAGCCTTTTTTTCTAGCTAAGAGAGTACCCAATTCATCCTAAGTTTTGGGCTTATAACTACAATCACAATAAAGCAAATCTCGTAAGACAAACAAATATTCGAAAAAATTTTAAAAATTCATGAAAAATTACATTTTGCAACTCAAATATAGATTCAAGTGAATCATTTAATCCTATGAAAATTGGAAATAGTGTTGCTGAAGGAGCCTCTTGGAAAATCGGACTGGGGGTTTTCCAGTATCCGCCAATTCGACAGATCTCGCATGAATTAAAAAAATTAATTGGATAGGAGACAGAAAATGAAATGAATAAAAGAACTCATCGTCAAAAACGACTAATTTCACCAATCTAGCGAAAATGGGTATGAAGCCTAATGAGTAAAGACCTTGCGCGGATACAATCTTTCAGCCCTGCGCATCATACACTAGGTTAATTTTCACATTCCTACAGCCAAATCGGTTAAAAGTTACGCAAGCTATGGGTATTAAAATTATTTTGTCCCAAAAGCTATTCCAATTGGATACTGCTTGTTAGACTACATACAAGCAGTTGGGATTTGTAAAAAGTTACGTATACGTAAGTACTTAAGTAAGTATTTTAAAGTATGCAGAAACTTATGTTTTTTTCGGAAAGAGAGTACAAGACTCAACTCCACGACTGTATTAATTTTTTTTACTTTTTTCCTTTTTGTGTCAATCTATGTATATAGATTTTGCTTTTTGAGTCGGGACTACTACGCAAATAATTTCTACCAAGCTTTCGGAGCTAAGCAAGCTAAGAGACTTTTCAGTTCGCACTCAGGTCCAACAACAAATGCTTATCCACACAAGTTTCTATTATTAAATAAGAATGAGTAATGAATTATTTCAAAGACAGGAATATTCGTAAAATGTCGCAACTTGGTTTGATGATTGCTAAACTTACCCTTTCATATTGATAAAATGAACGACTTGGTCCAGCGCGGCCATATAGATATGGATAATAAGCACCGTACATTACTTCAGGGCAGGACACTGCCATCGTCGCGATACTTGAACGTTTAAATATTGGATGAATTGGAACGGCAATAGAGGTTAGAGTAAAGCAGCGCACAAAACTCCTTAAACAGCACTAAAAATTGCACACACACAAACACATGGCTTCAGTTCAACACACATAGATACACACACATGGACATACACAAATCACAATCACAAGTTCTTGCAAAGATTGCTTTGGAGGCACACACTCGGAAATTGTGATTGCTGCCAGTAGTAGCTGGCGATTCTCTCTATGCAATTTGCTGTTGCAATGGCCGCCAAACAAGCGGTGTCTCAAGACCCCGGGCCGAACCGCGCGTGCGCTCTAGACTCTACGTTGGTTAAAAAACGCTACGACCGCCGCGAGTGGAGCATACGTTGTGATGTGGATTGGATTGAAGTAATTATAAAACCGGCTTTAGTTGCTTTGGCGTGTTTTTTGTTGTTTTTGTTGTTGTTGTTGTTGATGTTTGGTTATTGTTGTTGCCGCTGCAGCTGCGGTTGGCATTGCTGAATTCCAGGAATGAAAACTCCGCTCGGCTAATTATATTTACATATTGTAAAACACCATCGCGTTTGTATTTAGAGCTTTAATTGCTTTTCTTTAATTTTTTTTTTCTACGTTTCTGTTTGGTTTTCTTTTGTTTTTCTTTTTTTAATTTTTTGCACAAACTTCTTTCTTTGAATTTCTTTTCGTGAGTATTTCCTCTACTATATACAAACCATATTTTTTTTTTTCTTAACTTTCTTCACTTGTTTTACTTTGTTTGTTGTTGTACTGCTCGTGGGCAATTGTAATTAACATTTTTGCATTGTTGTATGTTGGATGGTTTTTTTTTTTATGTAGGTTGTAGATGTTGGAGTTGTTGCTTGCCGTTCCCTACGGCGTTGGCATGCCAATTTGCCCGATATTCCGTGGAAAAATTACGAGCTGTGGAAAAAAAACATTGGAAAATGCATTAATATGTGTTCTTGTTTTAATGAATCTCCTATGCTGCATAAATGCTTATGTTTAAAAGTAATTTAGGTAATATAATTAACTGTAGGAATACAGTTTGAAAGTACTAGTTTACAATGATTGTCCGGATATGCGCCTAGTGTTGAAAAATTTCCCAGTTAATTTTAACGATTTCAGTAAAACAGTTAAAAAACTTTAATTCTCTTTTATACTTTAGAGGGTTCACCTAACTTAACAACAGCAATGCTATTTATATAATACTTTTTTAAAGCTACTTACTGTTTCTTAAAGCTCCACTCTTTAACAGTATTTAACTTAATTTACGCCTAGTGTTGGATAGCTGACAAGTTGGTTTTTATATTTTCAGAAATATTTACAAACACTTAATGAGTTAGACAACTTTTAATTTTATTTTTTTTAGTTTTCATATAATTTTAGAAGATTTTACTACCTTTGCAATAGCATTACTATCTGTTTTTTAAAAATACTTTAGTTAATTTTTTTTACTCCTTACTATTACACAAATCGTTAATGGGTGGTTCTTAATTTTCAACTGCCTGAACAAAAAATAGTGTTGGCAGACTGGCGAATTAAATTTCAGGAAAAAATGCAAATACTTAACGCGTTAAAAACTCTCTTTTGTGTTTTTACTACAGCTCCAAAAGATTTCCCTAGCTTTACTTTCTATTTTTCTGGGGCTTCCGGTGTAACCAGTTAAGTCCACAGTACCGCTTTTCGACAAGCTGCGGTTTAAAAATTATTTCTGGCTTCTCTGAACTGATCTATTTGCTTATGTTAGAGGACCTCTTAGTAGCTATAAATTGTCCTGAGCTCATTTTTCAGAAAAATTGATTTAATTGCTATGACGGGATTTAAAGATTTAAAGTTTAACCATAAAGCTACTTCTTAAGGCTGCTCCTTTTACACAAAATTTTACTTGATGGACACTCAGTGTTGGACAACTTGAACTTGAACACTTATGTCAACTTTAAATAAAAGAAACACTTAAACCATACAATAATGTTTTAGTAATTTTTATATGATTTATTACAACTTTAAAATATTCAAACTAACCATTTTGTTAACCCATTTTGGTTTTAATCAGTCCTGTACCCGTTATGACTTCAATAATATCTAACTGGAAAAGTTTTTAAAACTGTGTATCTTTATAAGATGATTTTGGAGAAGAGGATATGTAGATGATATACATATCATTGCATATAATTTTTTTTAATCGCCTAATATGGGCGCAGGAATTAAAAAGTTCCTTCGAATAAATAAAAAATTATCAGGGGTTTCAAAAAAAAATAATATAATAATCGCCCATGTTCCATAAACCGAATCCGAACATTTTACTCGGATTCGTTTTGAAACCAATTTTTTTTTTTGCAATTTTACCAAACCGAATTTTTTATGTGGTTTGAAACCGATTGTTTTGTTGCAAGAGGAATTAAAACGAATCGGCAAAATATTTTTAAAAAAGTACGAATTTTATACTGAAATAATTTTTTAAATATTCTTTGATATTCTAAGATTATATTTATGCCAACTTTAATTTAAATATTTGCTGACAATTATTTTTAATTATTTTTTTTCTGAAATATTACGCACAGAATGACAAAACTTCATATAAAAAAAAAAATTCCAAATGGGATATCCCAAATCAAAAATAGCTAAGTCGTGTTTAATTTTAATAAATATTGTTTCATATAAAGAATAATAAAGAACTAGCAATATTTTAATGAAATTAAAAAGTAATCAACATTTAGTACTAAAAAGGTACAGAGGTGCGGTTTGTATCAAACAAAAAAATTTTCGCGCCAACACAACATGAGAATTTATCGGAAAAATAAGGGAAATATACGAATTTATCGAAAATAAAAAGAAGATATATAGACAAAAAAAATCGTTCCCCGAAGTACGCAAAAATGAATCCGAATAAAATTGTTCGGTTTGGTTTTTTTCGTTTTCCGGAGCACGGCTGAATAATAAATTTCTCTACAATTACAATTATCTCTACTAAATTGGCTTGAGATTTGATAAAATTCACCAACAAAACCAATTTTATTCAAAAGCACTATCTAAATGTACTAAAAAATGTTTGACCAATAGCAACTCTTTTCTGTCATTCTTGTAAAAGCGTAAACATTCGGAAACAATTGTCCTGACATTTCTGTGGCACCTACGGTTTTTAACAAAGATTTGGTTTCTCTAGAAATTTCTGTGGCATCCAAGTATAATTTTCTTTAAAATTCGTGTAAAATAAAATTCCTAATTCACAAAATAATAAAACATAAATCCGGCGCAAAATTAAAGCTAATCGCAAAAATTGTGATTAGGAAATAATTTGTAATTTATAAGGACATTGTATTCTATTTTTCTATATAAATAAAGAAAATTATTTGTTAATACAATTCAGTGAATTTTAAATCAAACAAAACCTTTAACTTATGATTCTTCGTTCTTTTAAAAAGTATGCAAAAGCATAAAAAAAAATGTTCGTTTAATGAATTTTTAAATACTAAATAGTAGAAATAAGTATGTTTTGGTATAATACATTTTAAAACAAATACTTAAAAATGTGTTTTTGGGGGAAGTCGGAACCGATTGAATTGTATACTATTTGATCAAAAATTTATTTTCTAAGAAATAATTTCATATTAAAAAAAATAGTAGAGTACACAGTACACGAATCATGATCTAATCCTACAGGCTTTCAAGAAGTCATTAAGGTTTCAATTATTGGTCAGAAGCGGATTTCGTAATGCCGTTATACAAAATTTTTTAGTAAATATATATATAAAATGTATGGCATCAAAAAATCTATTAAGTATTGGGTCTTCTCCACTGCAGAACTGACTTAACTATCTATGTGTGATGCATACTAGGGTGGCCGCCGCTAGTATGGCAAATTTTTAAATCGACGATTCTCATAACGCCACTGCCTAAAAAGTTACCCTTTTACTTGCATATAGCGCCTGTAAAGTTGAAAGACGATCCGAAAGTATTTGATGGTCGCGAAGAGGTCAAAGGTCATAATTTTCACTTTTTCCGTTTTTGACTGTATTATTCTACATAAACTTTAAAAACTTATTTTCAAAGAAACTATGGTACAAAAAGTCTCATATCTATCTAAACATAATTTTAAAAGAATATATAGTCGGCCTGAACAAATTTGGAAAGCTCTAAAATTGATTAAATTGATTAATTACACTAGATTACAAATTTTAAAAAATTTTATCTCTGGTTGTACTAAACTGATTTCGACAATTCTTTTAACTTGACTGTAGAATAGAATTACCCATCGATTATATTTGGAACATATTTTTGTCAAACTTACGGTTACTTAATTATTTTCGCGACCATCAAATACTTTCGGATCGTCTTTAAATAACGGGTTTCGAGATATTGCGAAAAAACCGTTTTTCGAAATTAGACAAAAAAAAAGTGCCTCTACTTAACAGCAAATATCTCTGGTTGTCCTAAGCTGATTACGATAATTTTTTTACTTGACTGTAGACAATTGAATTTCCCATCGATTATATTTGGAACATATTATTGTCAAACTTACGGTTACTTACTTATTTTCGCGACCATCAAATACTTTCGGATCGTCTTTAAATAACGGGTTTCGAGATATTGCGAAAAAACCGTTTTTCGAAATTAGACAAACAAAAAGTGCCTCTACTTAACAGCAAATATCTCTGGTTGTCCTAAACTGATTACGATAATTTTTTTACTTGACTGTAGATAATTGAATTTCCCATCGATTATATTTGGAACATATTATTGTCAAACTTACGGTTACTTACTTATTTTCGCGACCATCAAATACTTTCGGATCGTCTTTAAATAACGGGTTTCGAGATATTGCGAAAAAACCGTTTTTCGAAATTAGCCAAAAAAAAAGTGCCTCTACTTAACAGCAAATATCTCTGGTTGTCCTAAACTGATTACGATAATTTTTTTACTTGACTGTAGATAATTGAATTTCCCATCGATTATATTTGGAACATATTATTGTCAAACTTACGGTTACTTACTTATTTTCGCGACCATCAAATACTTTCGGATCGTCTTTAAATAACGGGTTTCGAGATATTGCGAAAAAACCGTTTTTCGAAATTAGACAAACAAAAAGTGCCTCTACTTAACAGCAAATATCTCTGGTTGTCCTAAACTGATTACGATAATTTTTTTACTTGACTGTAGATAATTGAATTTCCCATCGATTATATTTGGAACATATTATTGTCAAACTTACGGTTACTTACTTATTTTCGCGACCATCAAATACTTTCGGATCGTCTTTAAATAACGGGTTTCGAGATATTGCGAAAAAACCGTTTTTCGAAATTAGCCAAAAAAAAAGTGCCTCTACTTAACAGCAAATATCTCTGGTTGTCCTAAACTGATTACGATAATTTTTTTACTTGACTGTAGATAATTGAATTTCCCATCGATTATATTTGGAACATATTATTGTCAAACTTACGGTTACTTACTTATTTTCGCGACCATCAAATACTTTCGGATCGTCTTTAAATAACGGGTTTCGAGATATTGCGAAAAAACCGTTTTTCGAAATTAGACAAACAAAAAGTGCCTCTACTTAACAGCAAATATCTCTGGTTGTCCTAAACTGATTACGATAATT
This sequence comes from Chymomyza fuscimana, assembly GCA_949987675.1. Lineage (NCBI taxonomy): Eukaryota > Metazoa > Arthropoda > Insecta > Diptera > Drosophilidae > Chymomyza > Chymomyza fuscimana. The sequence goes on from OX465089.1 coordinate 71,791,222, forward strand.
TTTTTACTTGACTGTAGATAATTGAATTTCCCATCGATTATATTTGGAACATATTATTGTCAAACTTACGGTTACTTACTTATTTTCGCGACCATCAAATACTTTCGGATCGTCTTTAAATAACGGGTTTCGAGATATTGCGAAAAAACCGTTTTTCGAAATTAGACAAACAAAAAGTGCCTCTACTTAACAGCAAATATCTCTGGTTGTCCTAAACTGATTACGATAATTTTTTTACTTGACTGTAGATAATTGAATTTCCCATCCATTATATTTGGAACATATTATTGTCAAACTTACGGTTACTTACTTATTTTCGCGATCATCAAATACTTTAAAAAGGAAACTTTTTAGGCAGTGGCGTTATTAAAATCGTGAGATGTTGCAAAAATGGCCACCCTAATGCATACTGTAGGTATCGTTCATAAACCTAAATATCTCTATCTAAACACAAATGCCTTCATTTTACTTTAGCCATATTTAATTAAAAATATTTATTACAATTTGTTGTACGAGTTAGAGGAGAGCTTAAAACAGAATAGAGGTATAGACAGTCTAAATTAGAGCCTTCTTCTTTCATTACATATTAATATCGCTTTCTCGAAAACTGATGGGTGATGTAAAACCTTATAGACACTTCCAATTTTAGTAGAACCAGTGTTCTGTATGATCTATAATTCTTATTTTGCTCTGCACGATTCTTTCATTGTACTTTGTGCCAACTACAATATTTTAAATCGCTTCTTTTTCAAGCTTTATTTTGTAGAAATAAGAGATTTGTGCCAGCGTGTATAGTAAAAAAACTCACCGAATTTGAATTCAGGCTATAATCATTGGTTTAGATTACATTTAACCCTAGACACAAAATTTTAGTCTAATGACTTACAATATTCTCCTTTTTTGTGATTGTGCAATAAATAGAGTTTTTGTTTTTGTATAAATATAGAACTAAAAAAGCTAGAACTATCCGCTAATCATTTTTTTTTTTAAGAATAAAGTTTAATATATAATTAACTTCATGCCATAAAGTATTTTAGAATTAGAGTTATAAACAAATAAAATTCGTATACGTCGAATCGACTAATATGTGGAAAAACGTATCAAAAATAATTAGTCACTAGGATTAAGATTTTCTCCGATTTCTGTTCTTGAGTTGTTATGTTATTATCTGGCTGTTATACAAGTGCCTGCTGGCCAATCTATACCATATAATAGAACCTGTTTGGTTTTTATAGTTTTTTTTAACATTCCGGCGGTACATAGCAACGCCAAATTAAAGTAAAGCTATTCATTTTAGGCCAGCTCCATAGCCTTGTTAAAATGTGCGACTTTTAACCTTACTGTATAACATTTATTACTTACCACATTAAATGTTTTTGATAATCATAATCCATTAATTCCAGTTTTAATGCAGGCTATTACAATTGTTGCTTTATTACATTTAAAATGTGCTTTGTTTTTGTTAATAAATCATAAATAAAGACAAAAAACAATTTGTCTTTGTCAATTCACAAGTATTTCAATGTGACGCCTATTCATCGTCTTATAGCAGGCGCATGATTTGGAATTAGTTATGATAAGTTTGATTGAAATTATCAACTGCGGAATTCTCGCGTGAATTTTTTAAATTTTAACGCAACATTAATGGCAGCGGGCGGGTTGAACAGATGCCGAAAAGCCGTATAGCCAAAGCGTACGAAGAAAAAAAAAAAAAACATTTGCTCGCACACTTAATGAAAATTTGTTTGCTAAATCCACAAATGCCAAATTCCATAAATTCTTTAAACTAAACCGCGCGACGGCAACGGGCAACGAATGCGTTAGAGCAGCTCACATAAGCGTTTCGAATGGGGGAACACTTTGGAGCTTCAGCCAAACGTAAGCGATAGGTATATACCCGTGTATTAACGTCACTGTCACCTCATGAGTTGCATCAATGGCGGAGAAATCTATTAATTGCCAATGCGCGCAAAACGTATTGCACTTGTGAAGATCACTCACTTTTCAGGTTGTGCGACTACAAACCAAGACGACGACGACGACGACGGTGCCCAGACGTGTTTCAGTAAATTTTAAGCGTATTCGTACGAGGAACAAAACGTGAAGCGCCGCGCGATTTTAAGACGCGTGCATTCGAACAGAGAATGACTGGCGAGTGCAGCCAGAGTATGGACAGCGGCAGCGGCAGCGTTGTTCTGCTGCGCAGGAAACGCACAAACAAAATGGCACAAAATGTTTGCTAGCTCGCTCTTGCAGCCGTTGTATATCTTGCGTGTGAAAGAGATGACTACTGTGCTGGCTTTGGTCTTTGTTTGTGTTGGTGCGCTGACAGCGAGCACCGCCCCTTTTTCTTTGCTGTGTGTGTGCGTATGTTTGTATGCGCGCGTGTGTGTGTATGTGTGTGTATGCGTGTTATGGACTAACGATGCCGCGGTGTGAAAATAAAATGGAGTGCGTCGTCTCAATTTTGCCTTGAAGAGTAGACATCTCCGACAAGTCGTAGTGCCGGCACGAAATATTTTTCCTTTTACCCTGACACTCTACTGTGTTTCTGTTTGTCTGATTTTAAAGTTTGTTTGGCGATAGCATAAGACACGGCATGCACACTCAGATTGAAAGGAATTCGTCCTTTTGTTTGGCCGAAAAGTATTTCCCAAGTGTGTCAACAGTGTACCAGTTGGGTACAACGTGACGTATTGATAATAATCTGATTGGAAGTGTTTACAATTTATTGTGTTTTTTTGTTAAGCGATAAGCTGCATACTGCATATGTCAACCTGGCTTTCCTCTTGAAATTGTTGTTTATCAGTTCAAATAAAAAAAGGAGTAAAGCAAATTAACTACAGCGTTGAGTGACAAATGCACAAATCCGATGGTTTTGAAATGTTGTTGAGCTGTTGTTTAGTTAGTAAATCTTATAATTTGTTAACTTATTGTCAATAAAATGTTTACAAAAAGTTGGTATTCAATTAATGCTTGAACTATTTAATATAAGGCATAAGAAGAGCTATGTAGCTTCACAGCGCCTTATTTTGTAAAGTTGTTTATAATGTATAAAAAATAAAAACAGGTGATTGCAATCTGTAAATGTGAATGGAATTGCCTGCTATTGTTTCTAAAATATATGTGCGATTGCCCGGGTATGGGTCTATGAACCTATGTAGAGCTTCAAAAGAATTTAAAAGAAATTTAAAATTTTTGATGGATCCACCGCTGTCCTGACTATATGATACGATATATGATATTAAAATGCGGCATACATACTTAAAAAATTGTAATTTTCTCAGTTTTATACCGCTGGTTAAGTAGTAATTGTAGCCTTGAACCTTTTAAAGCGAAACAACGAGGCACAACGTGCCATTCGTTAGGATTTACAACCCCTATTCCTGCTTTTATATTGCAATTTTAATTTTTGAATTAAAACTTTTTAGGCGGTATTGTGACTTTCGAAGGGAGTAACTTTGAGATTCTGTTAAGAAGAGCAAAAAGTGTTAGAAAGGAACGAGAACGGGGAAGGAGAAGGCGCGGGGGAAGAGGAAAGTCGTATAGGAACGAGAACGGTGTAAAAGAAGTCGCGGGGGAGGAGGAAAGTCGAAAAAAGTTTTACTTCAAACGCGTGCTTGTACAGCACGTTTTTTATGGGAATTTGTAATACACTAAATGGGTTTTCATAAAACCGTGCCTTAATAAACCTAGTTAAAAATTTGGAAAAATGTGGTAGGGAAAACGAAACAAAGTAGGATTTGTTTATTTCAAAATCAAAGAAAATTTTGTAAAGATAAGAAATGTTTATCGCGTAGTCCTACAGAAGTGAGCTTGGTTCTTTAGGTTTAAGCATTATTGTCAAAAAAAAGAACAATGCAATTCAAGATTAATGTTTACTCTACCATATCGTACACGGTATATTAAAAAACTTACTTGTATTTAACAATTTACTTAATGGGACCAAAGCTCCGCTTTTGTGAAAAAGCCGCAAAATTCGCTTGGACGTAAAAAGAAACTTCAAAGAGTAATTTAACTGCCAAAATAATTGTCGCTTAGTCTTAGAAGGAAACATGATTTATGAATTTATGGGCTGCTGCACAATCTTATTTCTTAATTCTTAGCATTTCTCTTATAGTTATTAAATGTTGCTACTCAGCGTACCTAGACAAACACCTATACTCAAATTAGAAAAATATATGAAACGATTGTGAAATCCTTTCGAATTAGGAGCAACGGATATGTACAAATTAGTTTAAGAGTAAGTCAAACCATATCCTTGCAACTATTTTATTTAAAAGTATGAAGCCATAGACACCAAAATATATACACGATCTGAGTTCTTTGCAATTGAATGACTTTAATGGGATTAAAGTAGATTCAATAATTACTTATATCAATACATATGGAAAGCATATTTTGGTATTAAATTTAAATAATTTTCAATTTCAAGAATACAATAAAACACACATAATTTACTAACACACTGGCAAAGATATATTTTATTTCGTTTTGTTTATAACTTATCGTTTTGACTCTATACAGTCTTTGCAATTTTTGTTGTCTTACAACTTTGCAGCATGTGAGCTTAGAGGGATATTAAAAACAAAAAAAGAGGTTTGGGCTTACATTTGCAAATAAAATTAGTTTACAATACGCAGACATTTTGGAGAATTAAGTGAAAATAAAAACAAAACGCTCGAATCGAATTCAATAAGTTTAAATTGTGCACTAAACATTTAAGGCGTTAACCGTTTGGGATCACGTGGGAACATAGAAGTCTTGCGAATGTTGTCTAAGCCAAGATATAGCATGACAACGCGCTCCATGCCAATGCCACCGCCCGCATGTGGAGGGCAGCCAAAGCGGAAGGATTCAATATAAGCCGCAATTTTTGAAATATCTGCAGATGATAGTCATTACAATATTGCCAACTTTACTGTTTAATTTGTAATTAAAAGCTACTTACCAATAGCATGATGCTTGGCACGCTCGATTAAGTACTCTGGATCGTGTATACGCTGTGCGCCTGACAGTATCTCCTCGCCACGCATGAACATATCATAAGAATTCGAATACATAGGGTTGTTGGGATCAGGCATCGTATAGAAAGGCCTTATCGCCAAGGGGAATTTATCCAAAATATAAAAATCAGTATCGTATTTAGCTTTGACCAAACGACCCAGCAGTTTCTCATTGGGCGTAGACAAATCCTCCTCATCACCTGTTTCCACTCCAGCCTCACGCAACATAGCGACACCTTCCGAAAACTGCAGTATTAGCGGAGGTTCCAAAAACTTGAAAGGCTCCACTTTATACTGTTGACCAACAGCATCAATTTCGCGGCTGTAGCTATCACGCAGTCCCTTAAAAATGGCTGTAAACGTATTGCCAATTGTGTGCAGCACTTCATGATAATGATATTTAAAAGACATTTCCAGATCAAGACCCACAAATTCAGTCAAATGCCTGTGCGTGTTGGAGTCCTCGGCGCGAAAAACAGCGCCCACTGTGTAAACCTTGTCAAAATCTGCTGCTATAGCCATTTGCTTATAAAGCTGCGGTGACTGCGCCAAATAAGCAGAATCTAGAAAGATAGCAAAACTTAGCTGCAATTTGCAACATTATTTTGTTATGTCTAGTTTACCCTTAAAGTAACTGACAGTAAAGACATTGGCGCCACCCTCACTGGCTGCGGAAATAATTTTGGGCGTGTGTATCTCGGTAAAGCCTTTTTCAGTCAGAATGTCACGGAACAAACGGCACACGCCAGCTTCCAGACGAAAAATGGCCTGATTAGCTGGTGTTCTCAAGTCAAGCACGCGATTATCCAAGCGTGTGTCCTGGTTCACACGTATATTGAGACCCTCAGCATCATCGGGATTTTCTGGCCGGGAAGCATCCTCAATTTGTAGTGGCAGCTGCGCTTTCGCCTGCGAAATGGTGAAAATTTGTTCGACGCACAGCTCCAGCAGTTGCTCCGTACAAGATTCAATTTTGCTGGGCACAGAAACAGGTTTTGCTTGTATATCAATGATGCTCTCTTTAGGTATGCTGTGAGTTTGGAGTAAAAACTTGCAAGTTATAAATGTATTTAAGCTTTTAGCTTTGTGTGTCACTTACTTTCCTGCAAATTTCACCATTTGCTTGGAAATCACATCACCCACAGCTAAAATACATTGCACAGTGCTGCTTTGCTGGCGCAGTATAAGAAAACATTGTTTGCCCTTGGCACGCGAAGTATGGACACGTCCACGCACCCATACCAGTCCTTTGCCTACATGAGCGGAAAGTTCATGAACATTAACAAAATTGCGCTCTGTACGCTTATCCTTGGATTGTATCATTTCGGAAAGACCATAGCGTCCAATGGCGTGATCTGCGGCATTGTCGCCGGCTGCATCGCCAGCAGCGTTAACAGCCGCGGTTTCTGCCTTCTGTTCAGCTTTCTATTCGAGATAAGGCAAACAATTAATAAAAACCCAAAACAATAATATTATATTATATACTATATACAAGTTATCGCAAACGCTGCACGCCAGCCACGTATACAAAACATACCTTTGCAGCTTTGGCCTGTTTCTTGGCGCCCTTCTTCGAGGTGGGTTCTTGACCTGCAGCATTGTTAGCCGCAGCTAAATTCTCTTTTTCCTCTACCATTTTGGAATGCACTAAAACGGCTGTATAAAGAACACAATATTAGTTAAAATAAAGACATAAACCACAAAGTTTGATAAGCAACAGGCAGCGCATATGTGTGTACATTTATGGGAAGTGCTAAGCTATTGCGTCACTTTTTATAAATAGAAACTATGCACTCAATGCACTCAACATTTGCATTTAATAAAAATTTAAAACGTTTTCCTTGGACTTTTCACTGCAGTTCAGTCACCCTTGCAAATATATTTCCCATTCCGACAAATGGAACGTCTCTTTTTGTCTTTGTCGGCAACACCAACACACACAAACATAACCTAAACTCTGACAATTCCTTTATATTACACAAAAAACACACAATTTTCGTTTTCACAATTTGATTATTAAATGCACTTTTATTTATAAAAGGCGCTTACCAGCTATATTTTGCCTCTTTAATTTTTAAAACTTGGTTACACGAAGCCCCAAAATTATTGCAGCATGCAGTCGAACAGAGTTGTTTCGTTCAGCTCGGAATAGGTTCAATTGAACGAGTCGATCAAATGAACTGGCAACCTACATCAGTTAATTTTTTTAGTTGTTTATTTGTTCGTGTTTTTCGCTGCGTGCTTTAGTTGTAACATTGTTTTTTTTTTTACTATATAGTAAGGTATGTGCTGATGTTTTAAAATCAATTGTGTTCTTTTATCCAATTTAATTTATTTTTTATTAATTTTCAAACGTTTTAAGGAGATACGGCAGTGCTGTTTTGTCAATGTGGCATCATTTTTGTTTACATTTACATTGGTATATAGTTGCAGTGTACCATCTCTAATGCACTGCTTTTGGTATATTTCTACTTTTTTGCATCTAGCTTGAACCGGTTTCTTGAGTCGAATCGACTTCATCTACTTATTCGGTTTGAGAAGAAATTAAGAACTATACATATTTTATTTACTTTTAATAATAATATATAATGTATTTAAAAAAATATATATCCATTGCGATTGGAATAGTAAAGCGCATTGATTCAGTGGCATTTAATCTATGTGCGAATTGTTCATGAAAATTGTCAAAATTTATTTATTTATTTGTGCTTTATTCCCTTTAATTGTTTACATTTTCATTAACTTATGGTTCATCATTATTATTATATATTTTTGTGAAAATGTAGGTTTCAGCCGAAAGCTATAAAAAACAACGTTGAATGAAATCGTTTAAACTTTTCATCCATGCCTGAAAAGTATTTTGGCAGTATTTATTTCAAATGCCAAACAGTTTATTTTGTATATCTGGTCACACTTTTATCGTTTGAGTTTACAATATTTGCTTTAGTTGTCATCACTAAGTCAGACATTTCCAGAAATAAAGTAATCAAAAGAACGCAGTTTTTAACTATTCCACAATAAAACTTGTTATATTAGCTTTGTCCGAAAGGTAAATAAGACAATTTAATACAAAGTTTGAGTTCGCTATATTTATATGCCGAAATGGCAAGTGTAAATAGTTTTTCTTGTAGTTACTATGTTAGTTACAAGTAGTGAGTCACCATTTTACAAGCGACATTTCGCAGCTGCAGAATTTCCTGTATACATTGTAATTGCCTTATCAAGTTCAAATGTTTGCAAAATAAAAAGTATTTTTTATGTGTGTTAAACTAAAGTGATGACGACAGCTAATGGCTGTATAGAGCGCGGTCTCCGCCTGTGAAAATCAACTCGCCCACGTCATATTCGCCGCAACAAAACAAAAACACCGCAGCAAGCGAAAACATTAGTTGGGGGAAGCACGCAATATTTATGTACACACATTTAAATATGTATTTCGCAAATGTGTACTATTAATAAACGATTTAAATCACAAATAGCATAGCGACCGTTGTCCTGTTGAAGTATGACAAACATTTAATATACTTATTAACCGGTAGTGAAAGTAGAAAGGCTAATTCAATTAGCCATTTCAGGATGGTTTTAACTTTTAATTTAACCCATGAATAATGAATTTTTCTCTTTTTCTAGGTAAATAAGCATTCTTTTTGCGGATACTAGCAACAACTGAAAAATGCAAGGTAAGTGTTAATGGGCAGACATAACTAATCGAATATTTCTTGGGTTTCCTTCGCAGTGCCAAAAACAGCTCTCTATTAGCTAAGAAAAAGGATAATTCGTTCGTTCGTTGAATTCTCAAGCGCAAGCGAATAACTAAACTGCAATGTCTTGGCAGAGTGTCCCTCAATACCCTCAATATCAAGGTTTACGTTTTTTAAGTTTAACTTTTTGGTTGAAACTTTGGTTTAATTTTACTGGTTTGCATGTATTCATCTAAATTTATAGTTTTCTTTGCTTATACATTTGTTATTGTTCAGTCCTGCATTGTTAGATTGATTTCAATGTACAACAGCCAATCTGGGTGCGAAATGATTTCAATTCTTAAGTGCCTAAGTAATAAGTATATGTTATGTATGTTAAAACCCAAAAACGATTTTGTATTCTGAGGCCAAACTTTTTTTTTAATATTTATTATTATATCGCGACTATCGACAGTGTTTATCAATATCGTTGAAAATTTATTAAATGACCTAAATTATTGTCCTTTGCTATAAGTTGTGCATAATAAATATACAAGACAACAATTTAGCTTAATTAAATGTGCGAAAATATAGAAATATAATACACAAGGAAGCCTTAAAAAATTGTTTGGCCTTAGAAATGAATATCCTTTTGATTTTTGCTGTACTAGACTAGCATACATAAAAAATTTTATTCATGCCGCTGATAGGAAATGTTTGCACAGTGTATTTTGCCTGCTTTTGTTAAGCGTCCTCTTTTATGTCAATTTATAAATTGTTTACATTAATGTTTACAGAAAAACTCGGCTTTACGTTTTTATTCATCCTTAAAGGTTTTTTTTTAAACTACTCTGAAAACACACTCATAGCTTTGTTTTGTTTAATTGTAGTTTTTTAAGTAACTCCATTTGTTATGCAATTTCTTGTTTATATAAAAATTCTATTGAAAAGTTTGTATTGCTGTAGGATTTTTCAAGGCCCTTGCATAGCAAATTGATTTTATTAAGTAAAAAAATGAAGTGAAGTAATGAAACTCCAGTTGTAACGTTTGACACTTTAGCTGATTTATCTACTGAAAACTCGCACTCAATACATATATCTACATGCATATATTTTTAAGGGGACAAGTTGAATGCTTTAGACAAATATTCAAAAATTGTAGCTGACGCATATTTACTTTCAACTTACTTAAATAGATCCAAATCAGCAATACTATGGCGGTTACCCCCAAGGACCGCCTCCACAAGGTGGATATCCGCCTTATGGTCCAGGTGGGCCACAAGGTTCCTATCCGTACGGTCAAGGACCCTATGGACAAGGTCCACCGCCTGCTGGTTATGCACCACAGCCTGGATTTATACAGCCACCCCCTGCTACTGGTTACGGTGTGTACGATGATGCTGAAAGTCAACCCAAAAACTTTTCTTTCGATGATCAGAGCATTCGTCGGGGTTTTATACGCAAAGTTTACATGATACTTATGGTAAGTTTGTTAACCGCATAGCAAAACGTTGGCTTGTCTAAAAATTGTATATTCCACAGGGTCAGCTTGTCGTTACTTTTGGTGCTGTAGCACTGTTCGTATTCCATAAGGGCACCCAGGAATTTGCTGCTCGCAATTCCTGGCTTTTCTGGGTGGCTCTCGGTGTTATGCTTGTGACTATGTTGTGCATGGCTTGCTGCGAGGGCGTGCGTCGTCAGACACCGACCAACTTTATTTTCCTGGCATTATTTACTGTGGCTCAATCGTTTCTACTGGGTGTCTCGGCCAGTCGCTTTGCTCCACAAGAGGTAAAATTAAAGAAAACAACACACATATTGATGATTTCTAATGTGCCTAAAATTTTACAGGTTTTAATGGCCGTGGGCATAACTGCAGCCGTTTGTTTAGCTTTAACACTATTTGCAATGCAAACTAAGTATGATTTTACCATGTGTGGCGGTATACTCATTGCTGCCATGGTTGTGTTCTTAATCTTTGGCATTGTTGCCATCTTCGTTAAGGGAAAAATCATAACATTGGTGTATGCATCCATTGGCGCATTGCTATTCTCAATCTATTTGATTTATGACACTCAACTTATGATGGGCGGCGAGCACAAGTATTCGCTTAGTCCCGAGGAATATATTTTCGCTGCTCTGAATCTCTACTTGGATATTATTAACATTTTCATATACATTCTGACTATCATAGGCGCTTCGCGTGACTAATTTTTTTGCTCATTAAAAAGCGAAAATAGCAAAAGGCGATGTACTCCTTGCTTATTAATATTTTCTGGTACTAAATCAAATTTAACTCAAAATTATACTAAAAACGCGTTGCATATGAAATCTCATTTATACGAATTCTTAAAAGATGATTGTTTTTTTCGATAATTAAACAGTATGTATTATGTATTTTTGCGTTGCCTATTTCCTTATAGAATGTACTATTTTTAACGTTTAATGAATGTAAAGAATATTTCTTGTTTGTTATTATTCGTAGTTTGATACTATTTCATTGTCCTTATTTTAAGACTTACACACCTGATTAAAAAACAAAAATGAAAAAAACCAAATAATTCATATGTACAAGATTTACCATATATTAATTATATATATATCTCTTACAAGCTTTATGCTTGCAGTTGTTAACCACGAAATTCGTACTTTAAATATATATAAACTTATATGTAATTCCAAAATGTAAAACAAAATTGATATTGAATTGTGTGTCACAGTGGTGAAGTCAATAAAAGAAGCCGCAGATATTTATTTATTTAAGAATCGTGTAGTTTTAGTAGTTTGTTTCGTACCCTATCTATTTTCTTGAGGTCTGAACTTTTCTTTAAATCTTTGTTCTAGGCAAGGGTATCTATATTAGGCGGCTACTGTATACTGCACTGAAGTATCATTTTAAAAGAATTAATTTGTTTTTTCTATATTTTATTGCCCTTTAATAGTTTTGTCAAGCATCGATTTTATATAAGGTTCAACCAAACAAATTTGGGTGCTCTTACCTATGTATTAAGAAATTTATTTACGATAATTGGCTTATATTGTTAAAGTTTAAATCCGATTTCGATAAAGTTTACGTTTAGGATAAATATCTTTAATATTAGGCGTGTTCACACGGGTTGATGCTGATCATTTTTGTACAAAAATCTTATGATCTGCCACAAGCACTCTCCGAATAACGTATGGATATAGTTTATGGGAATCCACACTTTTTCTACAATTTAGGTAATACAATATATTGTATTAAGTTTAGCTTCATCAGCTGATATATATACACTTCGAAGTGAAGAACGCCCCCTAAGACCAAATCCTGGATACGCACCTGGTTGCTGTAATAGTATAATTCCGCGAAGTTCAATGCAGCTTATTTTCAGCGGACACCGTTGCCTACTGCGGACATATATCGGAGACATTACATCCTTTTGCCCCCAAAATTGTGCCTTTACAAAGCATGTAACTGATTCTTATAGAACTTCACTATAAACCCATCGTAATCACTGCTACACACCGATTTGTAATATTTAGAACAATATTTGCATTATGAAACCTAACAATAAAGCGCACTTATTTATTGAAGTCTAATAAAAGCGGCTTTTATAAGCTTTGAGTTCGTTGTTGATACAGTTCATGATTCACTGCAGCTTATAACCACATTCATTGTGAAACTTGTAGGGGTTCCTCTTCTTTCAATGCACATATGTGCGTATAGAGAGACCGCTGACAGTGTTCCAACTCGAACTGAAGTCAACAGTTGCTGGTTGCATTTGGTAGTGGTTGTGCGCGGATTAGCTTAGCAGTTTTTAGCTATTTTTACTGGATTCTTGTGCCCAAAACATATAGACATAGTACATACTAAGTATTTACGTACTATATAGCACTATCAACTTGAGCGTGTGTGCGAGGTTTTTGTTATCTAGAGATAAGTTTTGTGGCTACTAAATACACCTGGCAATTGGTTTGTCTTTATATATTTTACTAGCACAGTTTTATTTGGAAGCTTCCAGTAGTAAGTGTAACTACCAGATATACTTTCGAATATATACAAAGTGCCGGTAATTTACAATATAACGAAAGAGCACTAAATACAATTGCAAATATGTACCATTATCAAGGTAAGTAGCAAAATGTGTGAAAGTGTTGCAGATAAGATTATCGTTAGGGAGTTGAGATATAAGTACATATAATGTATATACTACAAACACTATATGCAAATCACATTTTATATAGTATTTAATGTTTAATAACGCCCAGCCAATTTAATCGGCAGTTAGTTACCCAGCTATACCTTTTATACTGGCTAAAATGTTGTAATTTAGATATGATTAATTGTGTTTACTTGTTCGACTTTTACGAGCAGTTCTTTCCCCCTTTTATCAAATGCATCATATTGATAAGAAATCAATGTAGGGAGAGTTACGTGATTCATTATCATTATGGCGAGTAGTAGTATATAAAGAAACTAGAGCAGCTCTTACGATATTGAAGTGACGCATTATCAGCTCTGAAGCAACACATGGCTGTTTACCTTTGGCACTCTTTTTTAATACCCTATACCCATATCTTTTATATTTGTGCAGTGTACATGTTAAAGACAGAATGACTTGCTGCAGACCATAAGCTCCGAATTATGGCCCTAGGCTTTTGGAGCAATTAATGCATTTGGAGTCATTGGGGCTACAGACTCAAATTTTTACCAGATAATGTACTTTGTTTCTTTGTTGATTTTAGTTGATATCTGTCAAAGTTTTCCCGTAGCAGAAGTTCGTGGCCAAACCAGTAAAAGCCATCCCAATTTTTACTAATATTACGTTCACACCATCTTTTGAAAGTTTTAGGAAATATTGTGTATACTGTACTAGTTTCAAATTTTCTTTCCTATAAATTGGTAGAAAATGTTAGGCATGTCCTATGTCTATCACAGAGGCACACAAAAAAGTGGTGCAATCATGATATCTGACAGAGCCGCCCGAGGTTCTCATAACCTCATACAACAAGAAATTTTGAAGTTTATCTCAGAGAGTTCAAGTGCTCATATTTTTTGTTTGATCTCAGATTCAGACTTACCGTCCCAAGAAACATAAAAAACATCGCAGAACAAGCCGTCACGAAAAAAAAATGTTTTCGGGTTTTTGATGCCATATTTTTTGTAGATGTCACACCATTTCTTTTTTATAGTCCGGATATAACTTGTGTTTATTTCTCTTAAAACTTTTTTGACGATCCCAGTCTTTTGCGAGCTCTGATATATACACTTCGAAGTGAAGAATCACCCCTAAGATTTACCTCTCTGAATTCGACCAATGTGCTCCTCAACGTTTCTTTTTGAAAAGAGTGCGTAAAGTGTATCCCACTATCTGTCACCGACACGTCTGTTCTCTTTTAAACCCTTATCTTTATATTTCAACAATGCCAGTCTTTTCCATATACATATTAGAGTCCAGAGCGATAAGTTTTAGCGCAATAGTAGTTAATCTGTATTCTGTGGAATATAGACAGCTGTATATTTCAGGCGATTCCTGTAAGCCAAACGAGTGACACGTCTTTATAAAGAGTTTCCCAAAGAAATCAAAATGAGCACACATTTCCAATACGGTTAAGTTCACTAAACTAGCATACAAAATGATGTGAATTTTTTTCGAATTGCAACTTTCAGCAGGTGATACCAATGACAATGGCGTCTATGTGGATCCTGAGGCAGACAAGAGCTTTGCCTTTGATGATCAGAGCATACGTAAGGGTTTTGTACGCAAGGTTTATATGATACTAATGGTGAGTAATAGCTACTACTTATTAAAAAACTGCAAGTGATAAGCCATAACTCATTAATAGGTACAACTGCTTATCACCTTTGGATTTGTAAGTGTTTTTACCTTTTCCAAAGCTACACAGGAATGGGCCATGCACAATCCGGCCTTGTTCTGGATTGCTCTGGCCGTGCTCATTGTAACCATGATATGTATGGCCTGCTGTGAGAGCGTAAGACGCAAAACTCCGCTGAACTTTATATTCCTGTTTTTGTTCACGCTGGCTGAGTCATTTTTGTTGGGAATTGTGGCTGGCACATATCAGGCGGATGAGGTGCTCATGGCCGTGGGCATAACGGCTGCTGTAAGCTTGGGCCTAACAATCTTTGCGCTACAAACCAAATATGACTTTACCATGTGCGGTGGTGTCTTGGTGGCCTGCCTGGTGGTATTTATCATATTTGGTATTATAGCCATTTTTATACCGAACAAGATCTTAGGACTCGTGTATGCCTCATTGGGCGCTTTGCTCTTCTCCGTGTATCTGGTTTATGATACACAACTGATGCTGGGTGGCAAACACAAATATGCCATTAGTCCCGAGGAATACATATTCGCTGCGCTGAATCTGTACTTGGATATTATTAACATCTTTATGTACATACTGGCCATCATAGGTCTAACGCGAAACTAGAAGATAGCAAAGTAAAATTATTTATTATATAGTAGGTACTTGAATAACCTAGCCGAGATTACGGATTGAATTTGTCGAAGAAATAAAACTAAATGAAAACATTATGCGAACCGTTGTTGCTTCCTACTGTTTTGTTTTTATGTATGAGCTGCTTTGATTCTTTCTGGGTCTGGGTTTTGGTTGTCGCCCCAACGATCTCATGGTGCGTCGCAACATGGACCTTGTCTACACAGCTGGGTCCAATTAATTAAAACACATGAAAAGCCATAATGTAATTATGTTCAATTGAGTTTAGGTCTGTTCACAAAGGCGGCTGTTAGCCTGGACTTAGAAATGCTGCTTTTTTAGAGCCCCCTAACGACGCCGCTGGCTTGGATCTGGCAATCAAAATTCTTGTCTGGAAGTATACAAGGCCCACCATTTAGTTGTTTGCGCATTTGATTTGGGTGCAGAACAGTTGTAGTAGAAACGCTAAACAGTGTTAAATTCTATGGATTTTGATGAAGTACTTAAGGAAGTGGGGTCTTTTGGTCTATATCAAAAGATCATCATATGTTCGGTGCTACTGCCAGCAGCCCTGCCCTGTGCCTTTCATGCCTACAGGTAAGCTTAACCACTGTAACCAGTACTCAACTTTTGCTTCAACGCTGCTCCTAGTCAGTTATTCATTGCAGCCACGCCTGCGCACTGGTGTCGTGTGCCTGAACTTGAGCCCTGGACACAGGATTACGTAACGCTGGTCAAGAACCTAAGCATACCCAGACGCCCCAATGGCGAGTACGTTGAGTGTGCCATGTATGTGCGTAACTACAGTGATCTAGTGCGTTATCTGGAGTACCGCACGCCATATGAGCTGCAAAGGGAGCAATCAGCGCAGCTCGTCAAATCGGAGCGCGTGCGCATTGAACCTTGCAGACATGGCTGGCACTACGATAAGTCTATCTATCCCAGCACGGTTGTGCAGGAGGTATTAGTTTTGTTTGCCATTTGCATGCGTTTCGTCTTTAAATGTTTTCTTGACTGCTTTTAGTGGAACTTGGTCTGCGACAAGAGCTTATATGTAACGCTCGCCTTGGTCATCTTTGGCATAGGCGGACTTGTGGGCAACTATGTGTTTGGTTATCTACAAGATCTTTGGGGTCGTAGACCTTCCTTTTATGCCTATTTGCTGCTCGAAATAGTTGCCTGTGCTGCCAGTGCTTTTGCCTGGAACTACTATTCCTGGTTGATTGGACGCTTTGTTGTGGGTCTCACAGTGCCAGCCATACTAGCCAGTCCCTATGTTTTGGGTGCGTATGAAGCTAAAGTCTGAAATAAAGGCTAGAATTTCAAGCTTTTTATTTTGCAGCCATTGAGCTAGTTGGTCCCGAGCGACGCGTCTTTTGCACCATAGTCTCCAATATAGCATATTCATTGGGCCTGGTGCTATTGGCTGGTGTTGTCTATTTGGTGCGCGATTGGCGCTATCTGACGCTCGCCGTTTCCTTGCCACTGCTAATGCTCTTCTCCTGCTTCTTTGTGCTGCCCGAGTCACCGCGTTGGCTTATAGCTGTGGGTCAGTCAAAACGCGCTGCTAAGATCCTTAAGGTTATTGCCAGAGTCAATGGCGTTAGCATACCACGTGATTTTGTTTCACGTCTGCAGCAGCGTCTTGTCTGTCCCCAGCCGGCTACAGCTCATTATGGCTTTTTGGATCTTTTTCGGGGCACCAATATGCGCCGCAAGACGCTCATCATAACATTTATATGGTTTGCCAATACCAGCGTTTATGTAGGGCTCAGCTACTATGCGCCCGCACTGGGAGGTGACGAGATTTGGAACTTCTTTTTGGCCGGTGCTGTAGAGTTACCTACCTATTTGTTGCTTTGGCCTGGACTGAGCTACTTTGGACGACGCTGGATACTCTTTATATCCATGTTGGTGGGTGGAATCGCTTGTGTGGCTACGCTACTGTACCAGCAGCAACCGGATATCATGTTGTTGCTATACTGTGTGGGCAAGATGGGCATTTCCTCTGCTTTTGTGGTGCTGCCATTGCTCGCCTCGGAGCTGTATCCCACTGTGGTGCGTGGTCTGGGCATGAGTTTTAGCTCAGTGATTGCCATGATTGGACCCATTGTCATACCCATAATTAATCATATGGTGAGTTGATAAAATTTACAAAATTTTTTTTTAAACTAATGTGTTTTGTCATCTAACTAGGGACAGCACATGTTGGTACTACCTTTGATTATTATGGGCATATTGCTTATAATTGGCGGTTTTGCTAGCTTATTTTTGCCTGAGACACGTGGACGTAATCTGCCACAAACTCTGGAGGAGGGCGAGGCAGTACCATTAAGTTTTCTGCTTTGTTGTTGTGTTGAAAGCGGCAAACGACCAGCACCAAGACCAGCTCCACGACCAGCTCCAGCTGCAGCGCGCAGTGTTACAACCAAGCCCACATCAGCTAAGATAGTTTGTAGCATATGTAAGAAGGATATTCGCACTTTGTAATCTTTGAATAATAAAATTCTACTTAGAAAACTAAAAACTAACTAAGAAAGACTTTACGGTCAGACGTCGTGACAATCATTCGCCTAAAGCGATCTGTGGATAACTTCTAAAGCGTCTTGTCTACTCCTCATGTATCTTGGCCCAAGATTCTTGGGTATCAAAGTACAACAGGTACTAAAAGTCAGCATTTCCAATTTAATTACCGAGAGAACAAATCTCAAATTTTTATTACAAATGGACATGTTTATAGAGCCTTATAGGAACATAACTACGCATCATCACTACTATCAAGGCGTTCATTAATCGATACAATTCCGTCATGTAGATATTGATAAACAACAATTAAAGCAAGAACTATTCCCTGTAGTACTTGCATCTGGAAAATAAAGTTAATTAAATGCGAATACGCATATCAGAATAGGATTATATGTCACTCACTATTACAAAATGTTTGACGTCAAAGTGAAACAGCGATGAAAATTGAAATTTAAAAGCCTTGGACGCAAAGCTACGCATGTCCTTTACAATTCTACGTGTTCCCTTAGACATGGAGTCTCTTTGTTTTAGAGCCAGACTAAGCTTGTCAAATAAGTTACTGCCCTGTAAAAGACTTAAAAAAATTAATACAATAATAATAATTTCATGAGACTCACCTCTTGCTCCAGCGAGGACTGTGCTCCCAACAAACAAATATAATCACACAATATGCACACATAAATGGCTATATTTCCAGCATAGAATACTCTACGCTTAACATCCGAAAACATAACATACCAAATATTGCTATAATAGACGTAAGAGTAGACTCCAGCCAGCAAACAATTGGTATTGATTCCAAAAAGCAGCAACAGCGAGTTACGCATTGCTTCGAAAAAGGACTTTAGCCGTTGCGCCAGTAGCTCGAGTTGCTGTTGCTTGGACTCTAGCGTCTGCACCGTGGTAGCAGTACTATTAACGGACAGCGTTGTACTTGTAGCAGTCAGTTCTATTTCTTCCGAGTTTTTGTCTGTGCAACATCTCAAGTTTTCCTCCAAATCTGCGCTTAAGTTCTGTAGTTGAACACGACCAAGCCATACTATAATGCAGTAAAAACGTAAAGCACCTCCTAGTATAAAATGTGGTATAAACAATGCCAAGCCAATCATGCAGTCTTCCAAGGGTGGCAGCTTGAACTCCATTTCATAGGCTATATAGAAACCAAAACAAAGCAGCACAAGGAATGTCGAATAGAGTAAAGCATATGCGGTACGCTCTTCCTTGCTAAAACCGCGTCTACTTTCAGAAAAAGGCAGAATCTCCAAAACTGCATTGGCCCTACTTATGGCACGCACCGAGGCAAAAATAGAGTAGAGAAAAACTTTGATGCTAATTACAAGCTGTGTACGCGTTAATCCGTAAAGATATGGTGAGACATCCTTAAGCATCTGCAGCAAAGCAGAGGGCTCAAAATGCTGCACAAAGCAGGCCAGATATACACAAAACAGCGCTACGACATTCAGAATTGCAGGCAGGGATAACCTAAAACGCTGCGACTTTGAAGCAAACCAATGCACCTGATAGCCGGCTAGCAGCAAAAGGATATTCGTAGAACGTACAACGCGTAAATAATTCATACTCGAAGGTGCGTTTAATATTACTGACTCGGAAAACTGACCATTGTGAACTGTGAGTCACAATGAATGAATTAAACTATTTTATTTTTTAAATAAATAAAAAACATTACATTTCGATTTGTACTATTATCTGTGCATCAAATTACTTTAAATATGTACACAAAACAATTACCGACTAATTTTGGTTTAAAGTTCATGAAGCGTATAAAATTCTGCCGCACGTCCATAAATAAAGGCCTTGGGCGAATGTTACAAAAAAGTCTATTGCCGTTATAATTAAGAAATTAGAACTTCGATAAAATGAAAGCTGGCGGTCGATAAATGCTGTTAATTCAACATGCTTATCGATAGCGACGGCGCAGCATTTATCGTTATTACTTTTGAGTGTCACGTTTGAAAAAAAAAAAGCTTTCGATTAGATGTTGTTGTATGGCGCCAATATTTAAACAGCTTAGCAAGGGGCTTTTAAGATTAATATTAATAATCTAATATTATTAATATTAATAATAAGCTTAATATCGTTGATAAAGAATAATATTTGTTTTTCGGAAGCTCTTGCGTTGTTTCCTTTTTTGTTTTTGTTTTTTCTTTTTTAAGATTGCGCTGTGACTCATTGGTTTTTGGTAAAATTACAAAAATGTAATACAATTTTTAGTGTCTTCTGCTGCTGAGAATGTTGTTGCTGCTTCTACCAAACTCCACCACAAACAGCGGCTCGACCAAAATGATGCCACGTGGTGCGTCTTCTGGAGGATGGGCTAAGTCTGCATAGGCTGCTTGCCAGATAGATGGAACTAGCATGGAGCATATTGTTTTTGCAGTTTTGGTGAACAATTCGTTTTTCGCCCGATATTACGCTTAATCCCCATGCAGGACATAGTTCCACACGAATCAGCAGCAACCGGTTATCATGAGTAAGGCACACCTAAGGCATTTTGCTATAAGTTATCTAAACTTTCCCATATTGACATATTGGAGATAGTACCTGAAGGTGCAGTCTTTTGTAGTTAAGAGTCAGGCGATTGGCCCTGCTCAGTTTGCTGTTGCGCTGCAAGAAAACTTATTTTCTGAGCCTGTTCTTTTCTGGCGAGCCATGACATACTATGTTAGTTACACTTTCAGCTAACATAGAGCCATGTTGCACATTTCATCGCTTGGCCCACCTGTTCAGCTGGTTCAGATAGGATTTCGGTGCACATGTGTCATAATAATTTTAGACTGGCAAAACTGAAAAGTTTTAATATTTATATCTAAATATAAGTGTATAAATTACATAAAAAAAATTATTCCTATTGCTGGCTAACAGAGTTGGAGATGGGAACCATATATTTATACCCTGTACCTATAGGTACAAAGGGTATACTAGATTTGTGCAATGTATGTAACGGACAGAAGGAGGCGTGGCAGACCCCAAGTCCTTTATACCAAAATGCTTATCATAACCTCGGGTAGCGATTGAGCCATGTCCGTCCGTCCGTCCGTCCGTCCGTCCGTCCGTCCGTCCGTCCGTCCGTCCGTCTGTCCGTCCGTATGAACGCCTAGATCTCGGAGACTATAAGAGCTAGAGACACGGAACTTTACCAGCTGGTGCGCATATTTCCTAAGCAGATGAAGTATGTTGAATCATGTCAATATCTTTCCCCGTACCCCCGCAGTAACGTTTCGCCACACCGTTTAATATTTTCATTTGAAATTTAACAGAGCGATGCGTTGTGGATACATGCATCTATGTGTTAAAAATGAACAAAATCGGACAAATATAGCAAAAGTTTTAGTCAAAAATGTTCAAATTTCACCACCCTTGCCTATAAACTGCGTCAATATTTGACTCCTCGTAATTATGGTTACAAGTGACCTAGAATCACAATTTTTGGTAAGCTAATTCATGTGGCTCTAAAAAACAAATCCACATCCAAATTTTATCGATGTGGTCCCCCACCCCCCGCAATCGATTTACCGTGTTTTCTCCCACACCCCTCTACATACCAACTTGAAACTTACCCCATATACTTTAATTAAATTCTTTGACGTAATATTAGAGTTTCATCAAAATCGGTAAGAATTTAGGGAACTTATAGGTATAAATATCGAATTTCACCAAAAAAAAAAAAATCCAATTGGAAAGTAGAAGCAAAAGCCCGCTTTTCCGCCTTGAAAATGTAGTCGAATTTCTCTACTCATAAGGGTATCATGAACAATTAGCTGGTATCTTGTTTTAAGATTTAATCTTTTCTAGATAACTTTTAGTTTTCCTTAAGGAATTTTTATGTTATTCTTTTCCGTTTGTGCTTTGCATATTACCTTTGTATTATCTTGCAAGAATAGCATTTATAAACAGCCGTAGTTTTGTTAAAGCTGATCGTAAAATTTTGAGGAAACTATACAAAAATCCATTAACAAAATAACTTGTTGCTTTGAATTCGAGTAAGAAACCTTGGAGGTTGTTTTATCATATTGCCGTCAGTCAACTTCTATTTTTATTTAGTGCTTAACTTGTGACGTCACTAAATAATTAACTTGATAAGACTTCCAATTTCAGTAAATACTCTCAGCATGCATAATAAGTGCGTTGGCTTCAGTCTTATACAATTTTCTGTCTTTTCCAAGTTTCGCAATCAACCTGATAAATAGTTCTTCGGGTTAGGCTGTTTTAAGTTAACTATATTTTTATTGGTTGTTTAAAAGCTTATAATTGAATTGTTTACCAAAGAGAGCACAATATTTATTAAGAGAAAGTACGAAAAACCACTCAATACAATACATTGAGTGGAAATGTATTAAGTGTGTGTAATTGTTAAGTAAAAATAAAAAAGTAAACAAACAAGTGCACTCTACTACACACATAGGGAAAAACAAAAAGGTGCAAAGTCCGGACTATTTCACTCTACAACACGTTAAATTGATTCAGAAGTATTCGTTGTAAAAATAATGTAATCGTTATCAATGCCAACAAAGAGCGAGCACAACAGAGAACACAAAAAGAGCGGAAGCAACTGTACAAGGTTCAAGTTGTAGAGTAGATGTACTAGTAAAAAATGTTAATTACGCGTAGCGGAGATACATATACATACCTAAGTGAATGGCAAATATATAGCTTATAGATACATATGTATCTATCATATCTTGCAAAGTGTATCTAGTCAAAATGCATACATACTTTATGATAACGTTAAGGTAAACGAAAATGAAAACAAAAACAGAAGCGACGATCAAAACAAACTAGAAAAACCGCCTTGACCAGATATACATACATATACCAACGCCAAACATTGCCTCCCAGGCAGGGTATGTCAACATTAAGAAATCCAAAAGTATATAAAGATACATATATATATTTATATACATTTTAAATTATAATATTGTGTATGTACAGCGGGTAGACAATTTTGTATATTTGACGCCTTCACATTAAAAAAAAAATGTAAGTCCGTCGGCACTGTGCCCGACCTTAGTATACCCTGCACTCAATTAATTATTTGAGCCAAATTGAATTGCATTGATACGTTGGAGATTATGGAAAAAGGTTTACGTGCATAATATACATATATATATATATAGAGCAGAGGGTAGTGTTTAGTGAAAATGTGAACATTTTTTGATTATTAGGCACACATGACTTTTTAAGCGAAATTTGGTGGCCCAGCTTGTTTGTTAAAGGCCCATACGCAGCATGCGAAAATTCCGCACGAAATGTCAAACTGCATATAAAACAAAAAGTCCCTGTTTGGGAATTCCCTTTTTGGGATATTTTTTTTTATATGAAGTTTTGACAGTTCGTGCGGAATTTTTGCGTGCTGCGTATGTCCCTTAAGGGCCAAACGTCAAAACTTCATATAAAAAAAAAATTCCCTTTTTTGGGATATTTTTTTTATATGAAGTTTTGACGTTTGGTGCGGAATTTTTGCATGCTGCGTATGGCCCTTAAGAGCAATCAAAGTCCAATGTTCCAATGGAGAGTCTAAATCTGAATCACTTTCCCTTTGGTTTTTGTAGCGAACTATTCTAAAAAGTACGATACATGACTGTGCCAAGATCAGGTGGCTTCTGTAGTGTGGATACACGCCGCGAAATGCTCATAAGACCTCGTAAATCTATTAGCTCAATCGCTAATCGAGGTGATGATAAGCATTATGGTATGAAGAAGCTATGCTCTGCCACACCTCCTTCTGCCTGTTACATACATTTGACAAATCCATAACAACCCTGCACCGTATGGGTAGAGAGTATACAAAAAATTGATTAAAACTACCCAACGTTTGCACGATCCGATGTGACCATGGCGTTGGCGCAGTCCGTAACGCATATTGCGCTCTCAGTGCGATCGCAGACATTGTTCGAAACGGTTCGCAAAACGCGCTAGTAATCAGTCTGTCGTCTGAGTTTAAAGTTTGTCGATCTTTGTGCCGGCTTAGTTGATCCCAAGCATTGCTGTCATAGGCAAAACGTGAAAACTGTGTCAAAAAGGGCGTTGGTTGAGATATTGTTAGAGGCGCGACTATTGAAATATTTATCAAACTAACAAGATTGAGGTAGGTCGCTTTGTAAAGCCATTTGTCATCTTTTCCAGTTATAATACTTTATGTGTGCCAATATTTTTGAAACAATTTAAATTATCCAAAACAAGACGCGTGGCTGTTATACTTGCTTAATGTTAGTCAGTTCTTTATCAGCAATTCATGCTGAACTTGCTTGAACCGATAATTTATAAAGATTGATTATAAAAGAATTGATAATGTCTATTATTGCTTTAAAAATTTGATGACTTGTTCGTTACAAAATTTAAGGCGCATTTTTATATTAAACTTTTATTTATACGAGGTCAGAGCGATAAGTATTTTCATAATCACCAAATGGATATTATTACTTGATAATAACTCGATTTTTTTATTATCATATTGAACTTTTTGTAGAAAAGAAAATATCGTATCTAAAGCTTTTGTTCAAATACAGTCTAACTTACCCACAACAAACTTCTCTACCACGAATTTCTCTGATTGTATGATGTTCTTTCAACGAATAACCGTTTAAGAATTTTTCGAATATTCTTGCACACATTTACGTCTATAGAAAAACGTTTATGAAAATTAGTACGAAATTTTTTTTTGTTAATGCTAGAAGATTATGAAGTAGTGATCTTCCTTTTCGAAAACTGTACAGAAACAGGTAAACTAGATCCGAATAGTCGATTGTTCATAAGTTAAGACTCGACGCATACCTAACCTGCCAAAAAATATGTTTCAAAAAAATTTTCAAAAAAAAGCACACCTAAAAGGACTCATATGATTAAAATTCATGCGCCTCCAAGCAGATGAACAGTGTAGATATGAATGAAAGTACAGATATATCCCGACTGTAACCGTCTCCCGAGTTTGGGAAGAGTCCAAAAATCATACATTATTAGTCAAAAAAAGCGAACTGATGCATTTTGTGTGGTGTTAAATTATATTATTGTACAATAAACATTTAATTTATTATCAAACGATTACTCTTGACGCCACCCTCGGTAGACGGTAGAGCTTCCAATTTTATCGGCTGTTGTTTGCTTTCAAAAATAAATTTACTTTCCAATTGCGGCTTTTATTTGCACTTGGCAATAACAAGTTGAAGAGTTATCTATAATAAATACGAACCAAAAGTTGTTATTGTGGAACATAATTAAAACCTTCTAGAAAAAATTTCGCTGATGATATGATAATTAATTTAGTTAATCACTTATTTTTATTATTATCAGTTCACAAACCAAAACGCACCTAGAAACAACCAAATATTTATTTTAGTAGTACCTACATATATACTACATAAATATTATGCCATAAACAAGCCCACTACAAAATACAAGATACATATATATATATACATAGTATATGCGGTTAATTAAATTCCCAAATATTTATTTTCAGCTTTATCAATTTAATTTTATTGGAGGCTCGCCTGATTTCTTATATACCAACAATACATACAAAAATACATTCATTTACCATAACAACAAAAAACTTGAACTCGCACAATGGATAGCGTGAAATCGTTTTTTGCCAACTCAAACAAAGACAACAACCTCGGAAATCAGCAACAACAAAATGGTCTCAATGCCCTTACGGGACGTTGGGGTCGCTGGGGCAGCCCGAATAATGTTACGGATGCTAACTCTACTAGTTTGGCCATTAAGAACACAAATCAATATGATGCCAAGCGCAAGGACAGTGACAACTATTTCTACATAATGTAAGTAAAATAAAAAAATAATATAAACATATATTTAATTTATATGTATTTTATAATCTTATGACAATTGAACCAAATAAAGGCTTCAGCTATTTTTTGGCCAATATTTGGATAATTTGAAAGTTTGCAGCTCAGAGTCATACATAATTCGCAAAAAACAAAGATAAAGCAAAAAAGTCAAAAAGTCTTTCTCTAGAATTGTACATGTAGAATTCTAAATAATGCCAAACCTTAAAATTTTTTTTGTTTCAAAATAAAAAAAGATGGCACTTGCGGAAGACTTTGTGATACTACTTCAATATTTGTTAAGTATTTAAAAAATCTTTTGATTCCCAAATTTGGTTACGATATCTTCATAAACAAACGAAAGGAAAACAAGTTTTTGACCGATCGGTCCTATGTGAGCTATGTGATATAGTCAACCGAATTTAATAAAAAAAGATGGCGTACGTTAAAGTCGGGCGCAGACGACTTTGGGATACCCTGTACCACTAATTGCAATTAAGTCCGAAATATTGCTTAAGCACTCTAAAAGCCAATTGATTGCCGAATTTGGTTACGATATCTTCATAAACAAACGAAGCACAACAAATTTTGTACAAAAAACGTTTTTTTGACCGATTGGTCCTATGGGAGCTATATGATATAGTCAACTGATTTTGATCAAATTTGGTACAGTGCTTGGGTACTCTAAAAAACTATTGATTGCCAAATTTGGTTACGATATCTTTATAAACAACCGAATTATCCATCTAAAACTTTTGGTTTTTTTCGACGTCCTCTGAAACACCCCTATGGGGGCTATATAATATAACCCCGATATCAAAAAAATAAAATAAACTTGTCTCCCCTGACATAATAGCGCATCTAATCTGAAAATTTGGTTGCTCTAGCTCCTACCATCTCTTAGATCTAGGCGTTCATACAGACAGACGGACAGACGGACATGGGTATATCGACTTCTCTAGTCACCCTGATCATACTTTAGGTAACTTTGGGGGGTCTCCGACGTCTCCTTCTGTATGTTACATACATTTTCGGATTGCACAAACTTAATATACCCTTTGTACCATACGGTACAGGGTATAAAAAGTGGTACAGTCGAGGCGGGGCCCGACAGTGGAATACCCTGTACCTTTTTTCTCGAAAAAATGTATCCTGCATATTCCTTCTTCTTTTTTTTTGGGTAAATTCGATATTTATACCTATAAGTTCCCTAAATTTTTACCGATTTTGATGAAACTCGAATGTTTCGTCAAAGAAGTTATTTAAAGTATATGGAGTTAGTTCCAAGTTAATATGTTGAGGGGTGTGGGAGAAAACACGGTAAATCGATTTCAGGGGGTGGGGGACTGTATCGATAAAATTTGGATGTGGATTTGTTCAATAGAGCTACATGAATCAGCTTACCAAAAATTATGGTTCTAGGTCACTTGTAACCATAATTAAGTAGAGTCAAATATTGACGCAGTTTAAAGGCAAGGGTCGTGAAATTTGTACATTTTTGACTATAACTTTTGCTGTATTTGTCCGATTTTGTTCATTTTTTAGACACAGCTGCATGTAACCAAAACGCACCGCTCTGTTAAATTTCAGATGAAAATATAAAGCGGTATGTCTAAAAACCGCGAAACTCTACTGCGGGGGAACGGGGAAGATATTGACATGATTCAACAAACTTTATCATCTCAGGAAATATGCGCATCAGCTGGTAAAGTTTCGTATCTCTAGCTCTTATAGTCTCCGATAACTAGGCGTTCATACGGACGGACGGTCGGACATGGCTCAATCGCTACCCGATGTTATGATAAGCATTTCGGTATAAAGGACTTGGGGTCCTCCTTCTGTCCGTTACCATACATTGCACAAATCTTTGTACCTATAGGTACAGGGTATAATAAGTACAGTGCTTAGGAACTCTTAAAAACTTTCAAACGTCGAATAAGCCAACGAAATTTTTCAAATTTCAAATCCTATATGTATAATATAATGCCGATATCAAAAAAAATAAAACAAACTTGTCTCCCGTAACATGATAAGGAATCCGATCTGAAAGTTCATAAGGACGTACAGATAGACAGTCAGACTGGCAGACATGGTTATATTGACTTCTATAGGAACACTGATCATAATTTAGGTAACTTCGGGGAGTCTCTGAAGACTCCTTCTGTATTTTGCATACATTTTCGGTTTGCGTAAGCTGATACATTAAGTTTGTATCCCAAGGTACAGAGTATAAAAGCATTTAAAATACCCTATATATAGGATTACTTTCAATGAATTGGATTTAATTCAAACAGTTTAAATCGGATTCAGCCGAGCTGCAAGATTTAAAGGTTAAACACGAGAATTCGTGGCGTATGATTTGGAATTGTACGCCTTAAAAGTTAAAATCAAATTTTATTTAAGTTTACACGTTTTTGTTCCGGTTTTGGGAAAAAAAACATAGCTTTTGGGCAGCCAAATCTTGCATCAAGTGTCACAACACTATCTTCCGTATTCTCAAACTAGACTCGTCATTTAGCTACACTTTTTTATAGAAATAAAATTTGTTTGGTAATTTTAATAAGATTGGAATATACATCGATATTGTGTCTGCTTTAATCATGCAATTAGTAATACACCTATGTATTGACCAAGTTTTTTTTTAAAAATGTCGGACGGTTTTTATGATAACCTTATCAGTAAATGTCACAACACTGCTTAAACTCAGCTTTATTTAAATACTAAAAAAAAAAAATGTACGAGGGCTGCAATTTATGTTATTGGCCTGAGCTATTTTAAGTGTGACCAGCTCAGTTTTATCACTTGCATTAATAAGTTTGACATTGTTTAGCACAACTATAATCTGAACTTTTTCTTCTGCAATCACCTTTTATGTGCTTCGTCCTTAAATCGTTTTATGCCAGAAAAAATAAATGGTGTTCAAAAATGTATATCGAAATTTGTAGCATATATACAGGATTAAGGCACCTTTGGGCATATATTCAGCATTGCATAAGCATTGAGAATTTAAAAAAGAGAATTTGACGAATCGTGGATCTGTCTATACGAGCTCCAGCTAAATTTTTCGCTGTTGAAGCACTTTACAGCAAATATTCGAATGTTTCTTAGGAATTCTGCTAAGTTTCGGCAGAAGTTTTTTCAGAATTGATTGGCACTTCGCTTCACAAAACAGAATTTTTAAGCACTCAAAACGCCGCATTAATGGCTTGTCCTAACTTGGCACCTTATGGCATCTTTATTTTATTTCCGACTATCAAGAATAAGTACATGTTTTTTGACACCTTTGGAGAATATTTTAAATAGCAATCAAGCCAGTTTTAATTTTTTAACTGCTGATGTACTGATGTACGCATTTTGACAAGCGGCAAGACTTATAAACATCTTTTACAAAAGTCCAAGGAACGTATCTACAGTGTACTTTTCCGTAACACAGTAGTGTTGGGCTAAACCAAATCCTACAGCAATCAATTAATCTCGTCTGGGTTCCTGAAGACTCTGACATACTAGCAGTACCAGAGCTCTTGCGGTTACGAATATAAAAAGGCGTTTTCAAGTATTAAATAAAAGTGATAAGAAGCAGAGCTTCTCCTGAGCACTATGACCCAAAATGAACGTCTGAACTGAAGTTTTAAGGGGCCACTGCATCGTAGGCCTAAAGGCCAAGAGAATGCATTTCTCCGCAAGGCTTCTGTCGTAGCTGCGGAACTGAGGAGAGAAGCGTTGTGCTAAGTGACTGTACCTGAAAAAGACTTTCTTTAAAGAACTGGGATGTCTGGATGTCTATCGTAACCTCAAAATTGCTTAACAAAGAGAGCGTCTAAGTCGTCTCCGATAGTGCCCATCAGCTATACCACCACACTACACCAGCTTCCCCTTCATCTCCCTTCCCTCTCCCTACCATTATTTTACTTAGTAAATAAAGCCACTTTCAATTATACATTTATGCTCAATTGCCTTTAGACCGAAATGTAATAGGCAACCCTCGTATTTACAAAAATAAATAGTACCTAGTAGAGGTCTGCATGAATGCATTCAAAACGGCGAATGAATAGTTCAGCCTTAAAACATATGCATATTTTTTGGTACCCATTTGAATGAATATAAGTGAATGGTGTACTCATACAAACATGGGTTCCAAAATTGTGAGTAGAGTACTTTTATGGTGTACTACAGTAGTGTACTCTACTATACTCTAATAAAATACGTTTGAAAAAATGAAAAAGAGCAGAGAGCAGAGAGCGACAGAGCAGCGATCGTGAGCGTAATGAAAGAGATAAAATGAAATAAATGACATAGTAAATGCAGCAGGCATGAGCGAGAAAGCATAAATATTTTCTTTGTCAAATTGGGGTGGCTTGCGTGCTTGAGCAGTGTAAAAAGGAAAATGTATACCCTTTCGAAGTAAGGTAACTGCTATCAAAGCAGTGCTATGCCACTTGTTAATCGTGTTTACATTCACACTAAGAATTGTATGTATAAAATGCGAAAAAGGGTACATTTGTATCGACTTTCAATCTGTTCAACGATTCTTACAGCGTGCACACAAAAACAGAAATGCGTTTTATGTTGTATGTTCTTTGCTTTAACACATAATTTTTTAATATTTGAATAAATATTATTTAACAAATTTTTTGCTTCAATTGAAGTAATAGATTTATTTAAAAAAAAATGATGGTTACACATTATTATTTTCTTTATTGATTTGCAATATGTTTTAAAGAAAAAAAGTCATATAATTAAAAAAAAAAAAAATAAAAGTATATAAACGCAAACAAATAAACCAACACCTAATTTTTTAGCTCAAACAGATCAAATTAATGTCAATTTAACTGTCTAAGCCAATTTACTACAACAAATACACACAGTTTCCAAAATGTTCATTGCGCCGGCTTTGTTTTTCATTTTTTTGCCGCAACAGCTACTCACGTACATGCATGTATGCTCATTTTGTACACTACTATACTCAGAGTACTCATAACATTTTGCCTGTGCTTATGTTAAAAAGACACCATGCATAAATATTCAATGTTGGCATGTATACCATAGTAGTATACATTTTTTCTGTGGGTACTGTAAAAATGGGGTACTGTAAATTTTTGAGTACGGTACTTGTGAGTACCACATAGTACTGTATAGTACTATGTGAGTAGAAGTGAATGTAGCCATGCAGACCTCTAGCACCTACCTACATATTTTTGAACGCTGATAATGTATTGATAAAATGCTGTCAAAGTGTGAATTTTGGAAAGCAATGTCGTAATGTCTATAGCACTTAATTAAAAAGTGTCTAATAAAAATTTAAAGAGAATAATAAAATAAAATTAAAAGTTGTTCTAACGACAGCTCACACTACAACAAAATATATACTTGGTATTTATTTGTACTTATGTAGCTACAATATAGAAAATAAAACCAGTTAGTTGAACTCGTTGCCATTACCTTGAGCAAATAAAGCAATTTTGAGCTCAAACAAAAGCTGAACTCATGAGCCTTACAATGTTTGCTATAAAGCGAGCTAATATATGACGTTAAATAAAAAATAAAGCCCAAAGCGTATGAGGTAGAATTGTGGGGAACTTTAGAACAAGTTCGGGCGGGCGGCTTTTGTTAGCCATAGTCAAAGCCGGTTAGACAGTCATTTTAGTTACGACTTTGCAGCCAAGAACATCAAGCTGTGGCATTTGCGTAAAAAGCTTTATTTTTAGCATTATATAGGTGTACGCCCCAAATACGGGTAGTTCCCAAAAATATCCAACAGTTTGTTATATTTAAAGCTTGACTCGCAAAGTGCGTGATTCATTTAGCAGCTGACTTTACTGCGCTGCAGTTAGGCTTATATGCAGTGTTGTAAGTTCTAAAAAAAAAAAAAAAACTACTACCATAAACTATAATTAATAACAATTTTTTTATTTACTCTCTTTACAGGTGGCGCTCTTAAAATTTAACAAGTCCAAAAGAGGAATTCCATAGCGCTAGTCTTAGTACTCATATTCAAGAGGGGGACCTGCAGTCTGGAATATTATTGCAAAACTTATTAGAGACATCAGATTTTGACAAAAAGTTTTTTGGGCTTGACGCATTATCTCCATATCTGATGTTTAGTGATACTAGTTATTTATTTACACTCATATAACTCACAATTTTTATTATTGTACATTAATCTTGTTTATATACGAAATCGCAACTGGGCCGTAGATCTTTATATGGACGCATACACAGTCTTCAGCATAGTATATTGGCTTATATGCATGGTCTTGTTTGGACCCTTGATGTTTATTGTTTGCGTTTATTTGCCGGAAGTACCAGTGCGTTATGTAAAGAGCCTGAGGCAGCATACATAGAATTTTATACATAGAGCACATTTTATTAAATATGATATTGATGTATAGTTTTTGTCATATTGATTTCCATACAATAAAATGCTATTATTTTACAATGCAAATTAGTTGTTTATTATATGTACTATGTGCACTTATATGTATATGACCACAATATGATAAAGTCATATGATAAATCGAATAAGCCGCTATAAAGCACTGAAGCAGTAATATATTTAAATATGTTTTTGCAAGTTCTCAAAGTATAGATATATGTATGTATATATGAACTTTCCTGAAAATTTGAAAAAGTTCCAAGTAATGGAACATATGTAAGTAAGTTCCACACCACTTGAGCATCCTTGTAATATCTTCATCTTTTAAAAGTACGTTAAAGTCGGGCCGGACGACTTTGGGATACCCTGTACCTCCACATTTCAATTAAATACGCTACATTGCTGAGGAACTCCAAAAGACGTTTGATTGCCAAATATGGTTATGATATCTTCATAAACAAGCAAAAAACAGACGAATTTTGCACTAAAAACGTTTTTTGACCGATCCGTCATATGGGGGCTATATGGTATAGTCATTCGATTCTGATCAAATTTGGTTCAGTGCTTGGGTACTCTAAAAAACTTCTGAATGCTACATTTGGTTATGATATATACCTACATAAACAAACGAAATACAACGAATTTTGTCCTATGGGAGCTATATGATCAAATTTGGTACAGTGCTTGGGAACTATAAAAATCTCCTGAGTGCCAGATTTGGTTACGATATTTTTATAAACAAATGAATTATCCATCTAAAACTTTTAGTTTTTTTCGAGGTCCTCTGAAACACCCCTATGGGAGCTATATAATTTGACCACGATATCAAAAAAATAATATAAGCTTGTCTCTCGTAAGATAAAAAGGGATCTTATCTGAAAGTTTGGTAGCTGTATCTTTTGCCATCTCTGAGATCTAGACGTTCATACAGACGGACGGACGGACAGGCAGACAGAAGGACAGACGGGCATGGGTATACCGACTTCTCTAGTCACCCTGATCATACTATAGGTAACTTTGGGGGGTCTCCGATGTCTCCTTCTGTGACATACATTTTCGACTTGCACAAACTTAATATACCTTTTGTACCATACGGTACAGGGTATAAAAAGGTTCTATTGCTTTGCTTCAATTTTTTTCCGATCAACTTAAGGCAATATTTAATCTCAAAGGCTATCTTGGGAAAGAAAAATTTGTATTTTTGAACAAAATCGGAAAAAGATTTTTAAGTAACCAGACATCGCTATGTAAAATTCTTTTATATTCTTTCGCCAATGAGGCCATTTAAACTACCGGCTCTAAAATATAATATGGTGATTATCTCTGAAAACCAATGTCCGATTATAATAAATAATATGTTTATATAGTACATTTTGAGGCCCTATGCTACTCAAGGAGTTAAAGGAATAAAAGAAGAAGACGATATATAATACATTTAGTACATAATACGTATTTTGTTTACTATCAAGTGAAAGATTTTTTTATTTTCCGCATTTTGGCGATACAATATAAATATTGAAATTTTTGAAAAATATAGCGCTTTGAAATTCTTCAGGAGAACAAAGAGGCGTGGCTGATGAAAATAAGCTTGATACGGCTGGTCACCTAAGGTGTAGTTTAGTTGTCCTAGCTTCTATATTCTCCAAAAGTTTGAATGTTCAAACGAAATCTGGAAATGATTTTTGGCAAAAGTAAGTGTGAAAATTAGTTTATTCACGAACCGTATATGCAATATATATTATATTATTATATAATTTGCCATTTACCTATAAGTACTGTACTTGTTTCCCGAGATATACTCTGGGATTAATCCGAGAGTTTTGATCTGCCTCTTGTCATTTTTGATGTTTAAACGGACGGATAGCCGGACAGACAGACCAGCTCATCCGTTTGACCTGATTGTTATGAAGTAGTAGTAGTCCGATTCAAAATCAAGGTTGGCTACTCGCGTGTGGAAGGCAATTGGCTATACAACCGGGACTTGAGAAGGTGCTTGAGCATGGAGGACTAGCCCCGTCATCGCGAGAAAAAAGGCTGAGTACCCCTAGTGCTTAATTTCGGTACCATGGGTAGCGCAGTCCATACTCATTGAGGTCATGACTCTTTTGTGAGTTCCGTGTAGGACTTTTGTTTCGGTGCGGTATTGAGTTTCAATCAGGCGCAGAAAAGTTTATTATACTATACACCCGTTCTTTACGATGGGAGAATTAAGTGCCCGACAGTATGCATTTCGATTTTAGATAGTACTATAGTACTGATATTTCCAAGGAGCGTAAGCTGGCGCATTAAACCATATTCTCTGTGTTGTATGTAGACGTGTTCTTAATCCTACATAAGAAATATGCCACGTTAAATAAACACCGGAAACATCTTTCTTGGAAGTGCACAGTACTCCACTGTCGGGACTCATTCGAAACTTTACTTTACTATTTAACTCAAAATCTCGTATAACTGAATTTGCTGTCAACATTAACATACATATCTAAATCATAGAATTATATTTTAAAATTTGCTTACAAAATGGATGCAGATGATGATGAACTTTTGTTGCCGCCAGTTACTACTAATACATTTTGCATACCAAATGATCCGGAGTTACTAGCCGCATATGATTTATACAAGACTTCTTTAGAAACACGGAAGCTTTTTAGCGAACAAAAGCGTGAGATATTCGCCGATGCTTTTATTGAGGATCGACGTCTGGGCACCTTGAAAGACTTGTGTGTGCAATCATTGGCCAAATTGGGTACTTGGCATATATCCCCCTTGGTAAAACAGGATCCCTTAAAGTTGCGTATACACTATGACTCGTTAAGTGCGGAGTTGCCACTTAGGGATTGTTACTTTGTTGATGACATACGTTTTTGGCAACGCGTGGTTTTGACCAAAAGCGAGGACAAATCTCTGACAATGAAAAAACTTGATGCATACGATTGGAAGGGTAAGGGCGTTAGTTTAAAATTTGTAGAGTTGGTCGAAGCATGTGAAGCGGAATATTGGCCAGCACATTTGTCTCAGCTGGCCGTGCTCATAAAGGATCATGTGCGCTTGCTACAAATTAAACACTTGAAGTCACTTCACGATTATTCATTTGAGCAGCACTTGAAGGAAAAATCTGAAATTGATGTCACTAGCACTGAATCGGAGGATGATGAAATAAGCAGCGATGAGCCCGATACGGTAGATGAAGAGGAAGAAGAGGAGGAAGTTGAAGAAGAAGAGCAAGAAGAGAAAAATATAACTGTACCTGCAGTAAAAAAAATAATACTTATCGAAACAGGCGAAAAACGCGAAACTAGCGAGGAAAGACATACAGTGTTTATGGATCAAATACATGAATTTCCAATAGAAACCAATGATGAAGCGGATGAGGAAACTCACCGAGTTGCTTCCTTATATTGGGACAAGGATGATGAAAGACAGAAACGTCGAGTAGCACGTCATGCACGCAATGCTGAGAAGCAAGCTTTAAGAGATTTGCAGGAAAAGAAACATGCTGAACATGAGCGCCGCAAGCAGCACCGCAACCTTTTGCGCCAGACTGTAATAGAACCAGTGGTGAAGAAAAAAAGAGGAAAAAAAAAAAACAAGAGCGTTTTTGACATTGAAGTAGAGCCGGAGCCTGATGACGGCGAGGGGAAAAAAATTGACGGTCGCAATAAGGAAAAATTTTTAGATCATTTAGTCAATTATGATTATCCGCAGGAGCATTGTCATCATGTAGATTTGAGTTTTGTGCGCTTTTTTGATCATCTCGTAGAGTTTCACTTGGAATTTCTAGGACCTAAAATGGGCCGTCAATATCACAAGCGGCATAGGAACTTTTCATATGATGACATGACGCGTCTAGCCAGGTGGGTAGTTTGTATATGTTGAGCTTTAATAAATACAACTTTTGTACTCCTTAGGGGGCTCAAGAACCTACAGACCTTAAAAATTTTTCGCTTGCGTAACAGCCGCATGGATGTCGTCAAATTGCAAATATTAATACGTGCTCTAAAGCATATAGAATCACTTGAAAAAGTGGATTTCGG
The DNA here is from genome assembly GCA_949987675.1 of Chymomyza fuscimana. Taxonomy (NCBI): domain Eukaryota; kingdom Metazoa; phylum Arthropoda; class Insecta; order Diptera; family Drosophilidae; genus Chymomyza; species Chymomyza fuscimana. Next base: position 71,827,087 of record OX465089.1, read on the forward strand.
CTATGATCAGTTGCCTGACACCAGTGGCTCCGCAATCGCACAGCTATTTCATCATGAGAATCGAATTCATAGTTTGGAACTGGAATACAATCAATTGGGCAGAAATGCCCTGGATGCCATATGCACTGCGGTTAGCTTGTCCCAACAGCAAAATCTTAAATATTTGGGTCTGGCACACAATCCCTTGACAACAGCTGGCTTGGATGCAATACGTCGACTGCTCTTAGGCACCAAGCAAATAGAAAGTCTTAATATCTGCGGCGTCGATGTGCCTGCCGTTGAAGCTATGTACATAATAGCTAAATTATTGCGAGAGCATCAGCCATTGCGTCAACTTAATATGTCGGCCATACCAATGAGTCCAACAATTGGTACGCACATAATACAAGCATTGCAAGCGAATAGCACTATAACACATATTGATATGCGCGCCTGTGGGTTTGAGGGCATTCATCTTCTGGAGGCAGCAACTATTATGCGGCGAAACAAATATCTGAGGCAAAGAGAATCTTACGAAGACCCGTCCAAAACTGATACGGAACTTATGGCTCAGCTGGCTAATCGACGGTAAGTAAACAAGAATGAGAACATTTTTTTTTGACTAGTTCATGCGATCTAGTTTCCAAAAAATTTGTTTGAGAGATTTTGAATAGCGCGTTTGTGTGTTAAAGATTATGAGCCAAATACAATTTGAAACAATCTGGGCTGGACATTGTTTCTCAAAACAACCCGTAATCGAGTTACGACATAACGTAAAACGTCCAGGCATCTCTGCTTCAAGCACGTTTCTCCTTTTAACGGAGGTACGGTCTAGCACAACCGTACTGAAAACCTTATTCGCTGGAGCTTCTTCATTCTTACAAACATCATGACCGAGGCATCGGACCCGCTGAATATATATCCGCTTAACTATGTCAGCGTCGCTGTAGAGCCCATACAGTTCGTTACCAAGTCGCGAAGGGCTGACGTAGCACTTACCTCTCAAACACTGCAAGTAAATTTGCACCACCCATGTTTTAGCGCCATAAAGCATAACAGGTAGGATGAGCGTCATGTACAGTGTTATTTTCGTCCGTGTAGAGAGGACAGTAGTTCTCCATAGCCTACAGAGGCCAAAGTGGCATCGCTTGGCAAGGCAATTTAACGCTTCATCTCCAAGCTGACATAGTTGTTCGTTGTTCGAAATCCTTGACAATATCAAAAATAAGAAGAAAACACATCCTTCGTCTTGCTCTCATTTACCACCAAACCAACCCCAACTTTGTCAATAGCTGCATTTCCGCTAACATCTCGCTTGTTGCAACAAATGATGTCCATATCATCCGCTTACGCAGGCAACTGAACGCTTTTATAAAAAAATTGTCCATCCAGCCTTCCGCAAGACACTCATCACAAAGCTAAAGAGATTGTAGCAGAAAGCATCGCCTTGTCTAAAACCTAGAACGGTATCACAAGATTTTGTGAGGTCCTTTCCTACCTTGACGGAGCTGCGTGTGTTACGTCACACTGCACAATCGCACCAACTTTGCGGGTATCCCCAACTCAAATAATGCGGCATAAACAAGATCTCTAAGTGGGCTATCAAATGCTGCTATATAGTCGACAAATAGATGGTGGTTGTCCATTTGATATTCGTAGGTCTTTTTCTCGAGGGTTTGGTTTCGCCAAATAAATAAATATAAATATCTGGTCAATGGCAGACTTGCTAAGACTGAAGTCACAGTGATAAGGACCGATCAGTGACAAAGCAAGTGTCTTTAGTCTCTCACACAGTACGCTCGAGAGGACCTTTTATGTGATGGAAAGAAGAGTAGTTACCGCAAGCCGTCTACGGCCTTGCAGCATGCTTGATCTTTCCATTGCACTTCTTGGCGTTAATGTCAGCTTTTCATGTTTTGATAACGTCGGGTAGTTTGATGGATGCCATCAATCTTATTGAGATTCCGGACATTCGACCTTAATACGTTTGCGCGGTCCGTCAACTTCAAGCGGATCTGTTTCCGAAGCTACATTTCCGCCTTCATTGGAGTTTGTTTTTTATGAGGTGGGTCTAAACTTGGTAACAGCCGAGTGGCGACTCAGATCAACACCATTTTTTTTTCGTTAAAGAAGCATATTTTTTTTTTGCTATACTTTTACGATGGATTTTTAAAGTTCACTTAAACTCAAAAAATGAGTTTTAAAGAAAATTGTATTTTAGCTTATATTTATATTCTTCACACAGACATCCGATAGAGCAAAAAATATTCCAGGAAATGGAAAATGAAGCGGAATGTATAAGGAATCGTGTTGATACTGAATCCTCAAGTGAGCTTAGCGTTGAAGAGGTCGAAGAGGAAAAGGAATATGATATTTGGGCTGAGCTGGGCATTACCGTAAAGAAGGAAGAACCAACACCGCTAGAAGAACATATCTCAAAATACAGCATTAAGCCGGAAGAGGAAGTATGGCCTTATGATCCCAACAAATTTGATTTGGAAAAATTTCAGGCACATGCAAATACTCCAAATGGCTTAAAACGTTACTATTACTTCAAACGCAGCTGGGAGAACTAATCGATAAATAAATACCTATGTATGTATATGTTTCCATGTAAAGCAAATTTCTATAGAAACTCGAATAAACAAAGCACACAATGAAAAACTAAACAAAAAATTACGTAAACTAAAAACTCAAGCTGCTGTCAAAGAAATTGAATAAAATCAAAACAAAATCTTTTAGTTTAACACACACGAAATTATTATTAACAAAAAATAACAACAACTTGTTGTGAAGTTTTGAAAGCCAGAAGTATTGGCCTCCATAACGCGGAAGTGAAACAAACAGTATTCAAAGCAAAATGGCGGATAAGAAGCTTAAAGGCGATGGCAAGCAAAAGAAGGTAATTAGCAAAACACACAAGCACACACATTGAGTACAAGTTACGGAGCTCTTTCCTGGTCACAACTGCACAGAATTTTTTGTCCACATCCGAACTCTCCGACAGCTGCAAACGTAATGCAAGTCGAAATTTGTATAGTTTCCATTATGAGTCGCGCAGCTTATGGCAAATTCTTGGCCTCACTCCGACTAGCACAGCCTTTAGCCTTATTGCTTCCGCTTTGGCCTTCGTCCCATGGCCGTAGTTTTGTATTTAAAAATTTTGCGATTACTTTTTAATAAGTTTAGTGGTGCACAGCAGCGTATCCCACTTTGTTGTCTTTCTGATGTGACTTTGTCACGAAACATAATTTGCAATTTCCGCAAGGTAATCGAAATGTTTAGTTAGGGTAGGGCTTATTCGGGGTTCGGCACGTGCGTGCCCCCGTCCACTTGCAAATTTACACATTGTTGTGCCTGCCTATAGATTCATAATATAACAGATCGGAAGCCAAAATTGCAACTACCAATTTGTTGGTATTAGCTTTAGCCGGAGTCGGAGTGTTGACTGCGGCAATGACGCCGCCTTACTTGAACGCAATAAAAGCGTCAATGAACAGGAAAAAAATTAGCCGGGGCTCTGTACGACAGTGCAATACCCTGCAGTTTGCAGTGATCAGCAGGGTGGTTTTAAATATATAAGTAGTTTTATAATTGTAAAATATGTTTAATTCTAAATATCAATATAGTTAGTTTATAGCCAAGCAACCGTGGCCTTCAGAATCTATACCTTAAGTAAAGGGGTATATCAAGTTAGTATATATGTACAAATGAGACTTAGAGAAATAGACGCCAAAGACCCCTTATATTTTCTTCCAATATGATAAAAAAAAAAATACAGAGATAAAAATATTAATGTAGGGTTGTCCGCCCGACCGTTTATCTGTTTATCCGTCTGTATGAACATCTACATCTTAGAGCTAAGATATCGACTTAGTATCTATGTAGACAGATGAAGTTTATTATTTTTTTTTTGCAGACTCTGTTTCATTCTCAAATAATTTTAAAAGCTCTTTCTTCTTCTCCCAAACCCTTGTTTACCTCTTTTCGGACTTGCTTATGCTCCTTATTTCCTATATTTTCAAAGTTAGTTTGTACGGTGTACCTTGCCAATAAATTGGTTACCTATATGTACTTATCCCCCGAAAAAAAAATCAATCCCAACGTATCTTATAATTTAAATTTAAAGATGTTTAAATCTTGATGCTGTTTTTGAATGAAGGGTTTGACGAATTAAAGCAAGTAGTTTCTTAAAAAAAAATTTTTCTTTTCTTAAAAAAAAATTTGCGAAATCTGTTTTTTCTGGATTTTTATAACACAGGTTCAAGTTCTCAGACCTTAATAAAATTATTAATTCATAGTCCCGAATTTCTTTACCATCACAATTGAACGTAACCAGCGAAGTAAACCAGGCCATATACTATGGAAGTTCGTGCTCAACGAAGTGATTTTTTGAAACTTATTTAATTAGTAGGAATTTTGTAGTTGCGTGGACAATGCGGGGTCTTGCGAGTCAATCTAATCAGCAGTTCGTGAGCACCTCTCTTCTCTTTGTCATTGCTTTAGATTATATCTTTCAATGTCACAAAAGGCTGTGGGCCTCTCGCAGCACCGTGCTGCTTGTACACGTTCGTTTCCCGACCTCGCGGGTATGCCCAGAAAGTCATCTAAAGAAGAGTTTGTTCTGTTGACCTAGATGGTTGAATTTGATTCGAGTTTCAGAATTGATTTATCATCGCATAAATAATAGTATTTAACATACTACAATATATAAAATATGTTTTTCCTAAATCGCTCAACTACTTCGTAGTTCATAGGCATCGACCTATGTCCTTAAATTGTGATAGTCATGTTCCTGGTCCCGCAACTCCACTGTCTGAGATACAGACCTTTTAACAAAAGGATTCGGATATAAACTGTAGGTCCCTGTTCTCTTTGAACAGTTATTAATAGAGATCCCCATGCCCCGCCCGGGGGCGACTTACAAAAATTGTCAGTCAGGGAATTATTATTATTATTTTTTTTAGTATAATATAATTCACTCTAGAGTTGTCCATTCTTTTTTTTGCTCTTCATAGTGCTGAAATTCCGTGTGAAACGATCCTCAGTTTCTCCCTCATATTTCTAATACCATTATATAGCCATATTTGCTATAAGGCTAAATTCCAAATGCTACAACTAGAGCTGTAGGTGCTACTTTATGCCTGCTCTGCACGTCTTAAGTGATTCCACCACATCATTTCCAAGCGTAACAAGTATTAGATACACCCATATAGCAAGAGCATAATAAGTCAGTCATGAATAGGACACTAGGTACCGCTTCCTATCTATTGGGTGGCTATAAAAATAAATATGTATTTGCTATGTAACGCTTCGTGGTTGTCATTATTATTGTTGGGGCTGCTTCTTGGCAGGATTGCTGCGTCAATCAGGCATCTAAAATGTCTGGTGTGCAATTCGTTTATTTGTGCAAGCCATCATCGTTACCTTTACGCTCTCTACACCTCACTCTCTTGACGACTGTGACGTGCCGTGTACGTCAGCGTTGAAGCTTTGGTTTGGTTGCGAATTAAAAGTTTTCTTTTTTTGTCAAGAGCGTGCCGACGCGTCACGCTCGTCAACGTCGTCATAATATTTCATGAAGTTCAGATTGTTGTTCCTAGGCGGTCGTCGTCCTGCTTTAGTTGTGCTGAGTTGTCCAAGGCGTTTGGTTGTTGGTTTTCTTCTGGCTTTTTTTAAACTTGTTTGCATAAAGAGTTACCTTTTTGGGCAAGATGTGGAAGCTTGCTAATAAAGCCATGGCGGTATATGTGTATTAATTTGTATCTGAGCAGTTAGAAACTAGATGAACTTATTGCAAATTGCTTTGTTTTGCAAGTAGACCTATCTAAAACACACATATGTACATATATGCAGTTATGTGGCTTAGTGCATCTCTGTGTGTGTGCGTGTGTGTATATATGTGTGTGTAGCCAAATCCAAATGTATATACAATGTGTAGCATTTAGTTATTGTTATTATTGGCTTTTAAAAACGCTGTATATAAACTGCAGCCAAGTGTAAATACTATATAATACGCTCGCTATATAACCCATATACCCCATAAGAACCATTACACTAGGTTACAACATTTTCATCCAGATAAGATGTGGTTACTCATCCTTAGGACGGAAATTATAACAAAAACTTTTTCTAACAAGTTTTGTCATAAATTTTGACAACATTTTAAGCTAAACCGATCCTTACAATAAATTCATTATATATTGTATTTAGATAAATATTTAAATACCCGATTGTACCATAAGCAAATATAAATTTTGGTTTTATGGTTTTTATACTTCCTATATAAATTGCGTATACGTATATATACATTGTTATTGTTGAGTATGAACATCCCAGTCAATACACCCGTGTCTGTCTACCCGTTAGTTCATCCGAATGTCCGTCCGGAGACTATTAAAGATAGAGAAATCAAATTTTACCAAATAATTCGGTTTATTGCTTTTATGCTCCGTAGAAATTTGGCAATAATATGTTATGCTCCAAAAATTGTTAAAATCGGATAACACTTCAAAAGATGTTGTTAACCCAGTCCCTCGTCACTAATATGTAGAAGACTCATGTAGACTAAAATTCACAATTTTTGTATTTTTCGGGAATACTACTCCAAAGTCCACCGAAATTTTTGAATTAAAAGAAATGTATAGTGTATTATAGTCGGGATTTCCCAATTGTAGCCCAATAGTTAGTTTCAATAAAAATTTCATTGTAAAAGAATTTACGTTTTTCCTAATAAAAAATTTGAGAAAAATTCAAAGATAATAAAAATGTTGGGATTTTATAAGAAAAAAAGTAGATTTTAGAACAACACAATTCTTAGAATTTAACCGAAATATATTTTTATAACTTTTTTTTTTATGCCTACCTAGATGAAAAAGAAAAAAATGTCAAAATTTTAATTTTAAAACTCAACGCGTTATGGCCTAGTTAAACAAAAAAAACTGTTAATTTAATGTTTTAAAACCCAATTTGCGTTAGCTATAAATAAATATCAATAAACATTTTTCTTTTAAACATTTTCTTAAAAACAAATGTATGAAATATTCTTCTAATATTTTTATTGAGTAGTTTCCTTGAATATGGAACTTTAAAAAAATATTTTCTTTTTTTAACCAAATTAAATTTTTGTTAAATTTAATAGTAGAATATATAAAAATGGCTCATAGTTTTAGGCAAATATTAAAAAATTACCATTAGAAAATTAATAACAAATATATATAATATATGTTTCGTTATATATTTAACGAAATATATTTTTATACAAAGGGCCTACTTTTTTGTACTTCTTTTTTTAACCAAATTAAATTTTTGTTAAATTTAATAGATGGAAAATTTTTCCCCAAAAGTTTTTTTTAGCCATAACTACTATTCTTTTTGAATTGAGTGTTAAAAAATAATTAATTGTTTTTCTAATCAATCGATCTTCAGATCGCTGTTAATGTTATTTGCATGTTTATTCTTATGATGACTAACCATATCCAAAAAGCATAAGGATTTCTCTGGCTAATTTTTTCATTTTGTAACCTAGTGTTAAACATTATGTACAAATAAAAATTCAACTTTAGTTCCTTGTTGTAAATAGTCAATCAATCAATCAATCATTTACTCTTGTATAAAGTACAAATCTACAGCGCTAGCTTATTGATTACTTAACCAAGTGACTAGATTAGTTCAAATGTCAGAGACTATAGCATTCGCGGAGGCGCAGGATGTGGGTAGTGTTGCTGTTCCAACGGACCAGCAGGATCTGCAGGAGGTAACTGAAATTGCTGCTCTGAAGAAGTATCAGTTTAAAAAGTCTCAAATTCGGTAAAGCGATTTGTGGAACACTGCAGTATCTTATCTCACAATTTGTTGCTCTTTTGTTTGCACAAGTGTTTGGAAAGGATATCTACGGTCTATATACAATTATGGAAACTAACTTATGGTTCGCATGCTGCATGCTTCTTTGATTCTCAATTATTTTAAGCATTTAGCTCCATTATATAGACTTTTTAGAACTAGTGCAACTTAGTGTTAAATTTTTGCACCTTTCATTAGAATTGTTCAACAAATGAATACTTGATTTCTTTGAGTTGCTGTAGGCTATGTGCAATGTCCAGCAGCGGCAGGTAAGTTCTGGCTTTGTTTTCAGTATATTTGCACTCGACTCTTTTTCCAATTTCTCTTAAACTTCACAAAAACTTCAAAACCGCCAGTGTTATTAACCATTTATTCCTGCAACAGATTAAGTCCAAGCCCAAAACTGAGGGTGGTGATGCAGACGATTTTGATGCTTGGATGAAATCACGCCAATTAATAAAACCAGATGATCAGCTGGACCTTACCGAGGCGGAGCTGTCCGAAGAGATAACAAAAGTGTTGACTCCAACTAATACCAATGTGTTGCGTAATCTTGTGGTATTTAGTTTTAAAGAAGGCGAATATGTGCCGGCACCATTGCCGGGCAATACGGTCACTCTTTTGTCCTTTGCTGGTAATTGCTTGCATATCGATTCAGATGAGGCCAAACGTCAAATTGATGAATATGATACTGTTGGTAAGTATAGTATAATATATATTGAGCTATAATCATACTAAGTTGTTTGCTTTTATGTACAGGGTATGCATTACCCATGCCACAATATTCGATGATTGAGGTGCATGGTGGTGAAGCTGGGGAAGGTGAGGATGGTGAGGAGGGCGAAGAAGGTGAGGAAGATGAGCGCAAAAGTGAAGTAGAGGAAAAAGTGGCTGCAGATGAGGATGATGAAGGCGAAGAAGAAGATGAAGGTGAAGGCGAAGGAAAGGCTACAGAAGAACCTACAGCAGACGAGGGAAGTGCTCCGGCGGATGATGATGATCAAGCTACTGCCCAAGCAGTTGCAGCACCTACAGGAAGAACTCGTAAACTCATCAATCAGTTTAACTATTGCGAACGAGCTGCTCTGACATACAGCTTTCCCACGCGCGTAAGTAGACATTGTAAAGTTTAGTATAACAAAGGAGTTGAGGGATATATGTATATGGGTCATCCTAATGAAGGTAACAGATGTTAGGTTAGGTTGAAGTGGTTGCCTGTCATAGAACAGCCCAGACGCACTTAGGCACAAAGCGCCTGTGATGCCACAGGTAACGCTGGCCAAGAGCTGACCAGAAGGTAACAGAAAGAAGGAAATATTTTTGTTTTTGTATAGGAATTATATTCTGGTCAGCATGTATATTGGAGGCTGACATCTCGGAGACTATACGTGTAAGTGTTAGGAAAAGCTGGTAAATCTTTTAAGATGAAACTTGACAACGTAGTGTTATTATAGTATAAACTTTTTTAATTAATAAAGAATTTCAAAAGTCCAATATCTACATATATAACAATTGTTATAAACATAATAAGCAAAAGGATGTTGACATTTTGTCGATACAACCTCCCTGTCCATGTAATCGATTCATCGTTTTGGTTATTTTTTTAAGTCAAAAATATTTTGTCACCACCTGCCAATCCCGGCATCTGTATTCATTTCGGAATATTCTTACTATAATACAACACGTACTTGCCTTAGTTCCAACTCTTCATTCGAGTGAGGATGCTAAAATTTAAAAAAATCCTGTACCGCTGTTCAAATTTCTTCCCGATTTTACACATGCTAATTAATACTCAGAGCTCAACACAAAGAACTCACGAATAAGACACGTATTCGGTGGTATCCTCAAAAAAAAGGAGCCGGAACGGGTTAAGATTTCGACATGAATCGAAAAACTTGGTAAAATTTGGTTTCTTGAGCTCTTATAGTTGTCGAGATTCTTAATTCATTCGCCATGGCTATATCGAGGGCACTATTCATGCTTACAGAATAAACAACATGTTCGAATTAGCGTGTTTACCAGACGACACAAAAATATTTTTCGAGCTCCTATAGACTCTGAGCCGCTCCAGATTGAAATCGGCTAAAAACTATAACTAAAAATTGCAAATTTAAATCATTTTTGTCCCGAAGCCCGACTAAAACCAAGATATTTTTAAATATATCTGAAGTTGCTACAGTCATAGGTACTCCCAATTTTTTGGTGTCTACCGCTCTTCCAAGTATGAAGTTGAGACTCATGAAACGTTAAAAACGGATGAATATATTTCCTTACACTTGGAGGGTACTAACTGGGATAGCCAGCCATTTCCTTAAATATAGTATTTAACGATATAAATGTTGTGAAAGGCGTAGAATCCCAGTTTTTGGGGATACCATCAAATCGCAAACGTTGTTTTTTATATTTACGCCAAGTACGCTTATTCTTTTTAACAGGATGTGGATACGCAAACTATACCACCACCACGTTCACAATTCGGTGGCAATGTTTTGCAATGGGTTATCTATGACTCCTATGCGGAGGATTATGCCGAACAGCAAAAGGAAAGTACCAAAAAGGAGGATCGTAAGCGTCACAAAAAGAAGAACAAGGACAAACTAGCTTTGGCAGAGCGGCTTAATACCAAGTATCTTAAGTGCTGGCAGATATTGGAACGCATGATAAATCAGAATATTTTTGATGATATTGCTAACGATTATCGCTATTGGGAAGATCCGGCTGATGAGTTTCGTGAGGGCGGTGAAGGCAATTTATTGCCCTTATGGAAATTCCAATATGAAAAAACTAAGAAAATGAATGTTACTGAAATAGTTTTTAATCCGGCATACTATGATTTGTTTGCCGTTTGTTTTGGATCACGTAAGTTGCTAAACGTAACAAAGAATTGACAAATTAACTAAACCCACTGTTTTCTACAGATGACTTCATGAAACAGCCCAATGAGGGTTTTTTGTGTTTATTTACTGTTAAGAATCCCTCATTTCCAGACTATATAAGTAAGTGTTGCATAGAGCTTTTAGAAATACTTTCTAACACTTGAAACACTTTTTAGTACAAACGGACTGTGGAGTTATGTGCTGTGATATACATCCAGACTATCCGTTTCTTATCGTAGTAGGACTCTACGATGGAAATGTAGCTGTGTACAATCTGCGTGAGAGTTGCGTAAAACCGCTCTATAAGTCCTATGGTGTAAACAGTAAGCACGGCGAATGCGTCTGGCAACTTAAATGGGGTCATGACATGCCAGATGGTGAAATTAATTTCTACTCGGTATCTGCCGATGGACGCGTCTTTAATTGGATTTTAATGCAAAATAAACTCTGGGTTACCACCATGATAACACTTTATATAGAGGATGGTATTGCCGACGGACCCGATGGCACTAAAATCAAACTAAAGAGCTCTGGTTGTTGCATGAAATTTCATCCAACAGATCCTAAAATATTTCTTGTTGGCACCGAGGATGGCTTTATATATAAATGCAGCACAGCATTCAGCTCGAAATATCTAATGACATATCAGGCGCACTTTATGTCCATATATTGTATTGATTTTAATCGTTTTAACTCCAACATATTTGTGTCCTGTAGCGGAGATTGGCGTGTCAAGGTTTGGGAAGATATGCGTCCCGAGCCGCTGTTTATTTTTGATCTGGGCGCAGCCGTTGGTGATTGCAAATGGGCACCGTACTCCAGCACAGTACTTGCGGCCGTGACCACTGATGGCAAGGTTCATGTATTTGACTTAAATGTCAGCAAATATAAGGCTATATGCGTACAGGCCGTGGTACCGAAGCGCAAAAATAAGTTGACCCGTTTGGCTTTCAACGAGAAGTTGCCGTTCATTGTGGTCGGGGATGAGAAGTAAGTCTATTTTTTTTTTTTTTCGAATGACCCGCCCTGCCCTGTACGGCTGCTCGAATTCGGTCTCTATTATGCACATTCCAATCGGTACTTCGCGAACACCACAAAGAGGCACTGCTACTGCAATGATTAGATATGTCTACGTTCAAACAGCATCCCCAAAAAGTTAATGTTATATGTATGCCTCCCATAGGGGTATTTTTTGACAAATCGGTTGACTATATCACGTAACCCTCATGGGACCGAATAAATCTATTTATTTTGCTTAAGTTTTGTAGGCATCACTTTTTTTTTTGCAAAAAAGATAAACAAAATTTGTTCCTAAAATTCGTGACCTTGAAAACAAATATGCTATATATATGAATAGAATATTCATATAAACAAAATATAAATAGTTAAAACAATATTTCCAATATTCGCTTTTCAAACACCACGACAAATTTTTATCTGATAAATCCGACTAAATAAATGGGATTTAAATACTATTGCATATCTCCAACTTTAAATGTATATCTCTAACTGCGACGTATATCATTTCCAGGGGTGTTACCACATCGCTAAAACTTTCGCCAAATCTGCGCCTAATGGTGAAACCGCCCAAAAAGCAACTCTATCTAGATCAAAACACTTTGCAGATAGCCAAGCTGGAAAAACTTTTATCCTTGGTTCGCGAATTACCAGAGGGCACTGTTATTCCGGATGCAGCAACGACTGTGCGCAGCTAGAAATTTAATATGTAGTTGTATATAACTAGTTTTAAGTTTTTGTATTAATGTTGTTAAATCACATACAAATATACACAGAGAATTATGGTATAAAAGAAGATTGGCGAATTACTATATATGTACTTATTCATCTAGAAATATAATTATATGTACATATGTATGTATATATATATATTTAGTAGGTCTAACAACTTAGCGTGTAAAAAAAATAAAGGGACTGAATGAAAACAAATAAAATAGTTTCAACACACCTGGATATTGTGGCACATGACTTTCTTAGCTAGAAACAAAACTGTGGATATCGAATGCAAGCAGTGTACGGAGAAAGTCTTTGTCTTTCAGGTAAAAAAGCCATTGGCACGCAGATTATTGCCCGTAATCTCACAGCGCAACAGATTGAAGCCCACTTGATTGATTTTGGAGAACTACACACGAAATTAATGTCCATTGGCAGCTGGGGTGACATTCGAACTTTCCAAATCCTACACGGTAAAACTTATTTCTATATCACAAGCTTCCGGCGTAAAGTATTTTGTTTCAATAAAACTTTTCAGTGCATAGTAAATGTCCAGATTCTAAAACTCTCTTCGTCGTCTTTAGTTTATTTAAACAACATGTGATAGTAAAAGGGGCCATTATTTAAGTCATTGTGTATGCAGGAATTGGGTGAAAACTGAGCATCAACCAATTGATTGATTTGCAGTTTCTTGTACATTTCCCGGAACTAAAGGCGTTGAGCTCCATGCACCGTTGTTTTGTATGTTCGTATTTTTAACAAGTAAATCATCAACATAAGCTAAACAATAAATGCTGTATAAATCTCACCATATATTTATAATAATGTATAATAATAATATATTGTATTCCATAAGTAGTTAAATATGTTTTCCAATATCAACATATGCAGAACACTAGTGGCCTATATAAATATATGAACCATTTATGTGGCTTCATCTGGGTAGTATCTGCCCGAACTTAATTCAGTAGCGTTACAGTATTTAACTTATTAATGCAAGTTTTAAAGCATTTCATTAGGTCATTTCAAAGCTATACTTCGGCAACGTCTCCACGGTATCATCATAGGTTGCATCATCATCATCTTCGGTGTCATAATCGTCAAGGTTATTTGGCACATCAGTGAAATTCCACATATTTGCCCTCCATACATGAGTTGCATTTGCAAGTCTTTCCCTTTTATTTTTATCATTCTTAAGAACATAGCGGCTTTCGAAATTTGACTTCATATTGCGATTATGCGAAAACAGAAGAGGACATTCCATCTTTAAAAGCTTGACAACGGATATATAAACTGTGCGTCCTTGCATGTGATGAGTTGCATGCGTATATGAAAAATATGCAGACAAACAAAAATATTGCATGGGTTCATAATTAGATGTTTCAAATACAAATGCATGTTTACAATCACACAAAACCGCAGAGTATTCAATGCTGTCTTCTGGCAGCAACACTTGTAATTCAATCGTACTATTTGTTTGGTAGTATTTCACCTCAGGATGGACCGAACCAGTAGGTCGTAAATATTGTTTAGACGCCGTTGTTGTTTTAACAGGATCGATCACATTAGCGCAGCTGGAAGCTTCAACTGCAGAACCAGAATTATTAAAATTTGGATCATCTTTAGAACAGCCATGCCAATCTTTTTGATCTGAATTCTGAGCGTCCTTTTCATTTTCCGGTGTTTGAATAAATGCGGTTTCAAAAAATTTCATTGCAAATTCCAATTCATTCTGGCTTGCAGCTTCTTTTAACCAACTTGCTCCAAAATCAGTTTCGTTTAGCAGCTCCTGATCAACAAGCGCAGACTCTTGAGTTTTGAAATCTAAGTCTTCACTGGATTTCGTATTGCCTTCAGAATATGCCTCAAAATGCTCAATGTCATTCAATCCTTCGTATTTAATTTTTAGTTCCGTAACAGGTCCATGGCCAGCTTCAAGAATTTCGGATGTTTGAAACGCTTCGTTCATTTGTTTGTTGATACTTGTAAAGTTTTTTCCGTAAATTTGACTTGCCGCTGCCAAAAATCGCTGCTTAGGACCAATTTTGTTTATATTTTCCAAATCGTTAGCAGTTACTTTGCCATCTACTTTTTTTGCCAATTTTTCTTCAGACTTTTCAGCTTTTTGTGCTGGCTCCTGTTTGTAGGGTTTTTTTATGTGCTCATTAAAAAATTGAAGCACGTTATTTTGAGTCTGCAAACACTCTTTGGCACATTTTAAATATTGTGTAAGATTTAAACGCAAGTTCCAACGAGACACGTGCGTCTTTAACTTTTTGGCATACTTTATGCGAACAATATTTTTGACGAATATAGTATGCGAAAGCGAAAAAACTATATTTGCCTGCCAAAAGTCATCATTAAGATCTGTTTGCAATTCTTTGCATAATTTCACATCCTCCGTAGAAAATGTGCGCTCTCCGGATGCGGGTACTACGCCAATAACGCGCACATCTATAGCAAGTGGCGGTTCGTTGCGATACTCAGCAGGGCAGGCGAAAAGATCGCTACAGGAAATACTAAACTCGCGTGTATTAATATCCATAGCTTTCACGCTGATCCGCAAGCTCAGGTTAGGTTCATTTAAAGACTCGATATAAGGAACCTTGATAATGCGCACTCGTTCATAGCTATGTTCAGATTTGCATACGCAAACATCATTTAAAATTGGTGGCCAAATGGGAACGCAATTCTCATGGCGCAGAAAATAACTTTGTAGCCCCAAAATTAGCATTATATTTGAACCTTTGTCATGAAAACTTTTCCAAGTTTTAGTGTCTTGGGGTAGACAATCGGTTAGCTGCACAGCGAAATGAACGGGCGAGTATACCTGTTAAATATATTATATATAATTTATTAACAGCATTTACAGTCCGCCGTCCCAATAGTTTACCTTCAGAATCCGAATTTTTATGTCCCCAGAAACAGGCGCGCCATTAGCTGACAAACGATCATCGTCATTGATGAAGTGACGAAACTCGCAATGCGAAGCTTTGCAATGTGCATGGCTCATAATATATGGGCACAATGAAACGCCCTTCATTTTAATGCTCTGCATTTCTGCGCGTATGCGTTGGGCAAGATCTATTACGATCCTATCCACGGGACAATTATGACGTAACAAGAAGTCTACAAGACGTGGCAGCTGCTCTTCATTATGTTCATCAACAAAAACAAATACCTTATTTGAAGCAAGGGCCTTCAGATTCTCAGGCTGTTGCATCTCTACTTTCTGCTTAAAGTTTAAATGGCGCAACTGAAATTTGGACCAAGTGCTGCCTAAACTATAATGAATTATGGTGTCCACATTGCAGCAGTAAACTTCAGGGCAATCGTCGGATATTATGATTATCTTGCCATCGTTCTGAAAAATATATATAATAAATGCTTAATGCTCAACAGTATTAAACCCCAAAATACGCACATTCTTTTGCCACAATTCTACTTTCTCGCGTAGAGTCCAACTCACGTCTTCTGTGTATGGGATAGTAGAGTAACCTAATTTCTCCAGTTCCTTGGCAACAAATATAATTTCCCTATACATTTGGCAGTATATTATAGTGCGATAAGAGAAGGGCGATCGTTTCTTCAATATATTTTCTATATGTTGCAGTTTAGCCTTTTGTTGTACTAAACTCAAACTGAATTTTGCGCCGTCATAGATAACTGCTTCCAGTATATCTCCAAATAATATCATAGAATGCTGATTGTATTCAAGTATCTGAGGCAAAAACCCACCTACAAAGGATTGTGTGGTAGCCACTAACTGTGGGCGAATCGCGCAGCTTCTGTTTATTTCCTGCTTAAGCAATTTAAAAGCCTTCATAAGCGATTCCTGCTCCATTAGGTCAACATCGTCTAGTGCAACAAATTTTAAATTGGGAAACTTGATGCTTGCACCGCCATTCTTAAATAACCAGATCATCTGGGCTGGTGTAGTTATAAGGCAACCACTGCCACCTAACAAGTCCCAAAACAATTGATACGTGCACGAATACTTTAGAGTCGTCACGGTCTTAAAAAATTCGGCGTTCTTACTCCTGCGAATTATGGAATGGCAACGTGCTGCTAATAGCTCCACACATTGTATGTCCGGCACCATTACAAGAGCAACAGGTCCCTGCACGTTAAACGACTTTCCATTCGATACATGCTTAAGCTTCTCTTCCATCATGTTGGTTACGATATGGCACAAAGGCAGCAAGTAGCTAAACGTGCGACCACTCATCGGTGAAGCTATAATGACGGCGCCATGGTCGGTAGCCTTAATGAGATGTGGCCAGGCGTAGCTTTGTAGGCGCAGAACCTGTCGGTAATTATGCCGACGCATCCATTCCGATATTTGTGCGTTAAAGTACACATCCGAAAGCTGCTGAGCCCGCTTTAAGAACACATTAGCCTTAGCAATGGCAAAGTTGCTCGAATTAAGCACAAATTTAAGCGAACGATCCTGTGAATATATTTCTTCATCCTCTATATCAGTGGTATCTTCGTAGTCACTATCGTTGTCCATACTATTTCTGCAAATAATTAGTGCATATGTTTGTATGCAAAAACAGTCGGCACTTAAATGCGTCTAAAAGTCTAAAAGACTTTTTAAGTAATGTTAAATAACTTACTTTATTTTTCAATATGCAAAAAACTTTACGTATTTGTAAACAATAAAAGACCAAAAAGATAAATATGCATGAAATATTAAAATTTAATAAATATTATTATTAAATAAAATTGAAATTTTGAACGCACCGCGTCTATAAAAATCGCAAGAATATGCACATGCGAAACACCAGGTCAAAAGAAAGAAACGAAATTGAAACAGAAGTTGCTCTAAGCTGCGCAATCGATGTTTGATAACCCGCAACGATAACAAACGACGACGATTATATTTCTAAATGTTCTAGCAACAAGCTTTTTGTTATGCTTTCAACATGTTAACTTTTTATATGAATGTTTATTCTTTTGTTTTTGTTTTTGACGACGCGCGTTGTGGTCATTGGAAGCGTATTTTAATTCAATGAAAATTAAGTGTAAAAATTGTCGAAAAAATGAATATTTATAAAAATTCGTAAGTTTTATACGTGCATTTATAATTGTAGTGCCACGAAAATTTTGTACAAACAACTAATGTAACGGTACATTTCGCAACTGCGTCGACTGCAGCAGCAAAATATGTGCGTCGGCGTCACCGTTGACTCCGTTGTTTATGTGCCTGTGTATGTGTGCCAGTGTTGCGAACTGCTAGAAGGGGAGTGTTGTAGTTGATGCTGACTGGAGGGAGGTGTATCCTTTGAGAGGGGTCATCCATAAACTACGTGACGCTGATTTTCGTCAAAACAGAATCCTTTTCGCTGAATCCGTAGGGTCAAACCGCCCTAGATCAAAACATTTTGCAGATAGCCGGTTTAGATTATATCTATATATATATATACATATATACATATATATTATATATGGTGGGGAGGGAGAGTGGGGGAACCTATTGTTTGACCACATGTCCGTTAGTGCCACGCCACCTGCGTCAGTGTGCAAAGTTGTTTCGCTGTGAGTGCATCGGTTCGCCTGTGAGATTTTTTTTAGTAAAAACCTTTTCCATTTCGGCGAAATCGTAATGGCAGGTTGTCGAGAACAACGCGCGGCTGTGAAATTTTTGACCTTTCCGTGAAGCAATTTTTGAGCAAAAACGCCATGACACCGATTGTCCACCCCCCATACTCACCGGATCTAACTGTTTTGAACAATGGAAGAATCGTTCGGAGAAGTGCGTTGTGGTCAATGGCGAATACTTTGAAGTTGATCAAAATTTGGTGTTAAAACATTAAGAAAGGTCCCCCCTCGTATATCTCCTTTTATAAGTTTTTGTATTTTTAATCTTTTTAAATCACATACAAACATACACAGAGATATAGGTGTAAAAGTAGATCGGCGAGTTATTACATACTATTTACTTATTTATCTAGAAATATAATTATATGTAAGTATATATTTAGTAGGCTAACAACTTAGAGTGTTAATCAAATAAAGGAACTGAATGCAATCAAATAGTATCTCAGACTTGAATTGAAGCTATATAAAAATAATCAACACAATTTATACTAGAAAAAGTTTCAAAATACCTACAATTTACTCATCTTCTATGGCTAAATCGTCGGATTTGACTTTAATGTCCTTGGACTCTAGATATTCTAGCACATTGTTTGGGCACATGACTTTCTTGCCTAAAAACAAAACTGTGGACATGGGATGCAAGTAGTCTGCGGAGAAAGTGTTTGCCTTCCAGCCAAAGAAGCCATTGGCACGTACATCATTGCCCGTTATCTCATAGGGCAACAGATTAACGCCCACTTGATTGAGCTTGGAGAACTGCACTCGAAAGTAATGTCCATCCGTGGCTTTTATCCAATAGAAACCCTCATTATCAACATAGGGTTTGCTTTGTGACTTTTTCATGGCATTCGAACGTTCCAAATCCTGCACGTTAAAACTAATGTCTATGTCATAGGCATCCGGTGATAAGTGATTTGTTTCTATGGCACTTTTCAGTGCGTAGTTATCCAGCCAGTAGCGAATGCCCACGTTTTCAAACTCCTCCAGCACATGATTGAAGGTTGTTTTAAGTTTATCCAAACAACATGGCGGCGTATGCTTGCCCATGTAAAAGTAAAAGGGACGATTATTATAGACAGTGCCAATGCAGGATTTGGTTGTACGCTCACAGCCAAACAAATCGATTTCAGTGACTTGAGGCAGCGAGAAATTTGATGAGGAAAACTGAGCATCTAGCACTAGATTATGGGACAACCAATTGCCATTCACATTGTTGTTGCTATCCCGCAAAAGCGTCTTCGGACTTAGCTTATGGGTGCGTCGTACAATTCGCTTGATTTGCAACTTCTTGTACATTTCGCGGAACTGACGTCGTCGGAGCTCCATACGCCGTTGTTTTGTATGAAAGGAAGCGAAGAGGCGGCGCCCTTCCTGAAAAGCTTGCGGGTATACGGTGGACTGAAAGAAAATAAGTTCAGTTACTGACGTGAGTGTTGAGTTATTTGAAACTATTCTGCATTTCGATTTCAGAATAATTCGGACCTCGACTGTTTTGTGAAAAATTTTTTGGATATAATTTGAAGAAGTTGCTTAATCCCTAGCCTTATACGTATTATGAGAAATTTGTTTGAAAAATTAAATTAAATTCAAATCAAGAAAATCGGGAACAGGCCTAAATATTCTAGCAGAAAACGCACTTGCTACCCAACCTACCGTAAGATTAGCCATCTTCGCCTGTATATAAAGCATTTCAGGAAATGGTAAAGCAAAAGGCTCGGGCATGGATCTTAGCACAGCAAGATCCAACAAAAGGGCGTGTTTTTGTAGAAACTATCGGAGAAAAAGCAAATTTAGTTAATCTTAATAATACGAGTATTCTTTTACTACCAACCAAGTTGCAATGTGCACTGTCATTAGTAGCCACTATCTCCATTGTCCAATTAGGCAAATCGAGTAAAAGTTTGCTACAGCTGCTAAACGTTTTCAAGTTACCCGCAAAGGGCACTATAACCATTCGATGCACTGTCTCCTCCGGCATTACGGATACGCGCTGTAGCTGCTGCTGCGCCGCTTTCACAGCAGTGCCACCCACCGTATTGATATCACGCAGAATTTTCTGCAGCAGATTCTTGCTGCTCAGACGCACACTGTCCGGCATGAAAAGCGCATATTTGGTATGTATGGCTTGAAGCGGGTCCAGCTGTTCGTGAGTTTTCTGCACATCGAATGCCAGAGTCATTAAACGCACAGTCTGCTCCTCACCATGCGTTAAATTGCGCTCGTAAATGACCGGTGGATAAGCATACTCTGCAGTGCCCTCTTGCAGCACAAGTATGGGCATGTTGGGTATGACATCCAGTATGCTGTCAATGCTGGCCTTTAGATCCTGCTCAAAGTTGTAGTGACCATAAAAGACAATTGTCATGGACTTCCGTATGTGCTTGTTGGCATTCCGTAGCTTATCCTTGGCAGACAATTTGCTGGCATGTGGACCAATCTGTGCATCCTTTGTCGTACTGCTGTGTAGCGCTTTAGTGATGCGTCGCCAGAGTAGTGTGTTCCAGGTGTAGTAAAAGAATACCAGATTAGCTATAAGGAAGCTTAGCAGCAATACTTTGACCAAACGCACTCGAAATATTTTCATATTGCTACAAGGACTTTTGTGACTAGTGGTATACTTTGTGTTAGGCCAGATCTATAGAACTAGTATGTACACTGCGGCTATTTAAATCCATGTGCATGGCTAGCAGGAGTCACGCTATGTTTTACGGGTTTTGTATATTTGCGTCTAATTTCACTACGGATTTTAGCGATTTGCGAGTGCCACTCATTTTACTTTTCCTTAACTGATTTGTTAATATCTTATCACTTTTGGAGAATGTGCCAAATACTTTAGCTATCAATGCAGGTGCAAAAAAATATTATAAAGCCCAAAAGCTTTTACGGGCACGCAAAAACAGCTGATTTGGTAAGTAACCACTTGGTAGCCATATTCGTTACAAAACTGTACAAAAGCTTTTCTTGGGGTTGTAGGTTTAACGGTAATAAAAGTTAGTAGAAAAAGCTCGCGTCTTAAAAGCACCTTGGAAAGTGCAGGAGTGGCAGCAATCCGAGCTTTTGGATAGAAAAGTAGATTAAAAATAAATTTGCTAAAGATTATTATTTTTATTGTTGGAGGTTTATTTTGCACAAAAACGTTAAAATAACGATAAAACTTGAAGGTCAAATATCGCAGATATGGCAAGCATAGCTGAATTGCTAGAATGTTGACTCGGAACTTTACGTACCGACTTCTAGAGACCAATTTTCGATTCCCAGTCGATGCTTTTTTATGCGCTAGCTATTTATTTTTTCACATCTTTATTAATTTCTTGGTTTTAAGTTACACTTTTTATCTAATCAATACATTTACATATTTACTAGTTTTATAGAATATATCACACACATTTAATAAGTAGACATTAATAA
Source organism: Chymomyza fuscimana (assembly GCA_949987675.1). Taxonomy (NCBI): domain Eukaryota; kingdom Metazoa; phylum Arthropoda; class Insecta; order Diptera; family Drosophilidae; genus Chymomyza; species Chymomyza fuscimana. The sequence continues at coordinate 71,848,527 of OX465089.1, forward strand.
TACTGTTAAGTGTTCTAATTTGGTTAACATGGTTAATAAATAATAAATATGTATATGTATATATCAATATTTTTTAAGGACCGCTCCAGCAAAAAATTCAAATATTTCTCAAAATTTTATATCAAATACACATTTTTCGTGATGGTTAGTACGCCAAGACTCAAAGTCTGGATCCGCTCCTGCATATTTTCCATTAATATAGGTATTACAAAATAAAATGTTATAACATACATACATATATAGAATATTGTAAGATAACAAAATTTAATGCTAGATAGAAATATTCATATTAAAAAAATTTGTTTATTATCTATGCTCATACTATATCGTTTTAAATATTTCCAAACTTTTACTTATCACAGGGCTTTCCAATTTGTCACTTTGAACTTGTACATAGTTTCGGTTTCCATAGTGCTGACGAACCATTTTATAATAAACAAACTTTTGGATCTAAAATGCTATCTAGCCTGCTAGTTTATGTATCTATTTGCCCATTCCTGCAAAAAGTAGCGGAAATGGCACTTCATCATTATTGAGCACAGGTGGCGTTGGCGGACGTGTTTCTTCCTCCGTAGTGCTATTTAGCCAATAAGTGGTTACTGTACCCTTGCCTTTAAGCTCAATATCTCCGCGTGAGTCCATTTGAAATGTGCCAAATTTATCTAAAATAGCTTTGGTAGCCGATGAAACATGTATCTTGCCCGCTGCGAATTCAAACAATAATTTAAACTAAGCTCATTTGGTTTAAGCCTTAAAAAACTTACGCAAACCCGAGGACTCCATGCGCGAAGCTGTATTCACCGTGTCGCCAAAGAGACAATAGTGCGGCATCTTCTTGCCCACTACTCCAGCGCACACAGAACCCGAATGCATGCCAATGCGTATTTGTATTTTAAACTCAGGTTTATGTCTCATGTTAAAGCTGGAAACACCCTGCAGTATATCCAAAGCCATAAGAGCAATCTCCCGAGCATGCTTGTCACCATTTGGTTCGGGTAAACCAGATACCACCAAATAAGCATCGCCAATAGTTTCGACCTAGAGAATTGCATAGTTAAAGAAAGGCCACCCAAAAACTAATTAATACCTTATAGACATCGTAAAATCCAATAATGCGATCAAAAGTGCTGTATAGATCGTTCAGAAAGTTCACCACCTCCATGGGACTGCTGCGAGCACATAGCTCCGTAAAACCAACGATATCGCTGAAATAAATGGTCACGCTGCTAAATTCCTCCGGTTCCACAAGATCTCCAGCCATAAGCTGTTGGGCTACGGGTCTGGGTAGTATTTGATACAATAGTTCCTCGGTGCGTTGTTTTTCAAGACTTAACTGACGCGTTTTTTCCTCAACAAGACTTTCCAAGTTATTGGCATATTGTTCCATGCGATTGAGTAGATCATCCATTAAATTTTCGCAAAAACCTCTAAAAATAAAGAATTTTAAAACTTGCTCTCGTTATGTACTATATCCCATATTTCTTACTTCATAATCGTGCGTATGTTACTTCTAATTGTGGAGAACGCTGGACGCTCATCCTGGTTGTCAGCCCAGCACTTTTCCATCAAAACCAACAAGTCCGGCGGGCATTCTCGCTCACGTATAAGTGGCCTAAATGGTGGATACTCGCATTGGCGCACCTTATGCAAAATCGTATGCACATCCATTTGTTGGCGAGCCTCCTGATAAGGACCACCACGATTTACGATCTCTTCCAGAATAATGCCAAATGAGTAGACGTCTCCGCGTTGTGTAGCTGGACAGCCTGGAATCGATGTCATGGGCAGCAGTTCTGGAGCAATCCACAAAAGCTCTGAGATAGACAGACCAATAAATTTAAAAAATTTTATATGGATAGTTAAATCCGGGAAAGAATTGTGTAAAATTAACCGATTTTGGTTTTGGCCAAGATGGGTTTCGGTTACTTTTGGGTTTCCTGTTCAATAAACCGAATGAGAGCTTGACAAACTTACTAGTATAGTAGTTCTGATCCCGCACAAAATCGGAAGGTGTTGTCAACGTATTAAGCCCAAAGTCGGATATCTTTAGTACAAATCTACCATCGATAAGGCAATTACAGGAGCGCAGCTTGCCATGAGCACCCACATCGCTGTTATGCAGATAACTCATGCCCTTCACAATATCATGTACCAACGACATACGAAAGTTCCAGTCCAGTTCTATAGCCTCATTCTCCAGCACATCTTTAAGGCTGCCTCGCGAGCAATACTCTGTCAGTATCAGCACCGTAGGACGTGGTAAATCAATGCAAGCGCCAACAAAACGCACCGTATTCTCATGGCTGACATCCCGCGCCTGTTTGATCTCCCACAGCAGGGTCGAGGTGACCTCCACCTTCTTGACGTTGACCTTTTTGATGGCCACACGTTCTCCTTTAAACTGTCCTATAGTTGTATAGACTTGAGGTGGAAGCGAGGCAAAGCTGGCTATGGAAGCACGGCCAGAGTGTATGCCAAACTGTTGTAGCGATATATTCTCGACATCCAAACGTTGCAGGCCACCCTTGGAACCGAACATGCCGCCCATTTCAATGAGCACATCATCGGGACGCACTCGCCAGGACATGTTGTGCAGCTCCTTGCTGAGTTTCATTTGTCTGCAGAAGAGTCCAACTTAGTTTATTTGATGAGTTCAAGCTTTAAGGTTACTTACTTTTGAAGCAGACAGATAACCAAAAATACTAGACCCAGAAACAAAGCCAGTCCAAAAATGGAATACATTATGGTGGTTTCTAAAAAAAAGGAGATACAAGAATAATCACTTGAGTTTTGTGAAAAAGTGATACAATCCTTATCTTTTAGTTAATAATTCAGAACAAAAGAAGAAAGTACAATTTTCTATTACCATTGCCATGACACTCGGGAGAGTTTCCCAAAAAACCGCAAGGTGGCACATCCGGTGGAGGTTCCTCGCGGCCTCCAGGCCAATGTATCTTTTTACCATGCACAGCCGCATACTCCCTGCCATTTTAAGAGACCTCACTTTATTTATATTAACAAAACAGTATTCTACTTACCTGTGCAAGCCATAATAGTGAGCTACCACCGAAAATTTGCCATTAATGGGATCCAAGTCCAGAATGGAGTAATCAGCATCGCGATCACCATTATCATCAATGCGCACATGACCTGTTATGCCATGAAAAGTTCGATTCCACATGCGTCGTGTTATAGTAACGCCATCTCGTATATCTCCGCCCTCTGTCAGAGTCTCATTTAAAGCCATGCCCAGCAAATAGACGCCATCATAGAAAGCGCCTATGAAAAAGTTGACCTCTTCGCCCTCTCCGAAAGTATAATTGTACTTGCTGGTGGCCATAACACGCACATTGTCGGCAAAGTCTTGAAAAGTGGGACTCGTGGGCTGTAGTAGGGAGACACGCAAGAGCGCCTCGTAAGCCTTGCGAGCACGCATATCATTATCATCGCCCATCTCCCAGTCGTGATCGCCCCAATAGGAGCTCTGCAAAATATTTGTACTTTGTAAATTGATCCAGGAAGTTTTGTACCTAAGCGCACCTGAAATATTTCTACATCCAGAAATACCCATTCTCCATTAGTCATGCCCAGGCTATGCGCGGCCAGCATAAACTTGCGTACCAATATGCCACGCACGGATAATATGACAACTAGAAATGATTTGGAAAGCTTAAATAGTCGCTTAAAGTAGTAAAGCTTCTAGTACTCAAAATGCAATGTAACTACACCTTAAACATGGAACTGTCTCCATATAGTAAAGATCTAGTTTTAACTTACCGCGCGCGTACATGCTGGCATCCTTTAAATAGTTTTCGTAAATTTCCTCTTCGTTGCCATTTAGCTCCCGCACAAAACTTAATAGGCCCTCCTGCCTTAGGCCATACTCTAAGTTCTTGCCCACTGTCAGAGAAAACAAATCAGATCTATCCACTAATAATGCCACATGCTTCCAGTTGAATTGACGAAAGACGCTGGCAAAGACCAATTTGAGACGGCATTGGCAGTACGACATGCGCGTCAATGTAGGATACTTCGATTTGTCCTTAAACATGCCCTGCAGATAGATGTTTAAAATTTATGGATATACATAAATCGTAAGCCCGTTTTTTTAATATCTGATGATCATTATCTCTTCAAATCGTGCAAAATTTCAGTTTTAAGATCTGTTAAAATCAATAAGGAACAGAAAACGTCTTTAAAAATCAGTGTGTCTTTAATCTTAACTAATTAACCAAATAAAATTATGTATTCGAAAGATACATCGACACCCGCGTGCTTCGCTAGCCAACCCCTGGGAGACGGCTACACTTGCGACATCCGAATCTACCATACCCTAATTAATCTACAGTAATTATTTATTTTAGAGCACATATTGAATGAGCGTTTTCAGTGGGGATTCTTCATTTTTGGCTATGAACACCGAAGTTCCCAACAGATTAAAAATTTATTTTTGTTTTTGTTGATGGATTATCTAAAATGGAAGATTTGTGACGAGTTTAAATTTTCTACGGGTAGGGTCGTAGAGTAAATAGGGAAAACAGTGGCATCCCCAAAAAGTAAGTAGACTTTTCGTATTATAGCCCACATGATGAGTCTATATACCAATTTTGCTGATTGAAGCCACTTTACAAAAACATATTTACTGGCTTCTCTACAGACTTTGGTAATTTTCAAGCGCCATGTGGACTTTCAAAAAAGAAAAATCTGCGTTAAGTTTTTATATTGTTGGTTAAAAAAATGAATGCAAGTGAAGATCTTGAGACGCACTTTGTGGCAAAACTTTCTAGTTCTCTTGGTTTTCGAGAAAAAGGCAATACGGATAGACGGTTCATTTTGGTATAAAGGTTGTGGGGTCTTACTTGTTTTCTCGTAAGTGGTTAACACAATTTAAAAAATTAAAAGCTGTTAGATTTTACGAGGCAAACAAAGCTTAATTATACTAAATGAACAAATTATAATATTTTAAGCGTTTAAAATAAGTAAACTTCGATCGTTCATGCGATTCTCAAGAGGGGGATTCTCGCAAGCCAAACATCTGTGCCAAACTCTGAACCTATATCTTGAAAAGCCTAGTCAATGATAAAAATGATAAAATCCATGGAATGATATTGGAGAATGGACGCGCGTGTACTGGCTGAGGCTGTACAAGAAAAAAAATTCTCTCGATAGTTGCCGGTACACTCGCCGGTAAGTGCAAGACACCATGACATAGTCTTATAAATTGAGCTATAAATTGCCATCTTATTCACTATACTGCCGAGATCTGAGACCCAGCGACAGTTTTTCGTTGGCAAACTTGAAAAATAGGAGGCAAAATATTTGCGGCGAATGGAATGGTCATCAATGAAAAAAATTCATATTTAGAGGGCCTTAGAATAACGATTAGTTGGAAAAAAGTTATACTGAGTTCAGTGAACAAAAAACAGACTATCTTGAGAAAGAAAGTGACTATTTTCCGAAAAATATATCTTTTATTTTAATAGTCACTGACTTATCAAGCTGCCCTCGTATAAATAAAATTTCAGGCGTAAACCAAGAGGCAATAAAAATTATTCAAATAAATTGCAAAAAAATGAAAAAACTAAACAAAAGCATAAAGAAATTTTAGTTTGAATTCCTACAAGTTGTTGCTTTTATTTTTGGATTTTCACATACGCCACTTACCGTGCTTTCATTTTTCCACTTGTGTATCTTACCCAATATACCAGACGTCACTGTTAACTCCCCTTCCGAAGGAGGCTAAGCATGAACAATGACAGAAACCAGAAATACATACATATACTCTCATGTAGGATTCATTAATTCGGTTGGAAAACACAATAAATACACGAATTAATTATAAACACCTTGTCTTTTAACACCCACAATTCTGGAACTTTAACTGTTAAAGTGCGTTTAAGTGTTGGAAAATGTTGTAAAGACCAAGGCGGTGGCAATTAACGTGAAAAGAATTGTGATTGCCTTTGGTTGTGGTAGGAGAGATTATCAGGTATTATACAAAGCAAAACACTAGACAACCGAAGGTACCGTGCTGTGCGTTGGGGGCCACGGTCAACGGGCGTTACGGAAAACTAAACCCACAATTGTGTTTGGCAAGCTGTTTTGCAAGCGGATACTATGTTGTCTGGCACTTACCTGATCTCCCATGCCAGTTATAATTATGGTATTCCAGTAGGCGGCCAAACGTGCAACCGGCTCCAAAGCAAATGCGCATGCCGGTCCAATAAATGCAATGACATCGTCCTTGAAATGCATATCCGCTGCCAGTCCTGGCGCCTTGGCACCCGAGCACGATGGATAGCTAAGTCATGATACAAATGTAGATAGGAATTAAAGTGAAAGTGGATTGGAAACTAAGCGTTTGTCTCTTTTTGTTTGCCCGTTTAATAGACCAAACCAGCTTGCAAGGCAATTGAGTCAACTGCATGGATTAGGCTTGTAAGTGCTTCAACTTTGCCATCAACCTGCGGCAATGAAATTCGAGCAATTAATTCTGTCTTGGTGCACGCAACAAGTGTTCAAACTTGAGTTTGTGTCCTGGTATACAAAAAATAGCGTTCGATTTTTTTTTTTGTGCTTTGGGGGAAATTTTTGAAATATGTTAAAGTCAAGTATTTAGCAGCCTGTGGCGTTACAAGAACAGTCCGGTGGATTATTACCATGTACTTCTTCGTATATCACTATCATAACACAGTAGCTGCCTGAACCTTAAACTATTTTCTTGAGGGCCACGTCAACTCGTCGCGGATAAGTCAGCGAAGATGCAGACCCATGGAAAGCAGCAATAGCAAGATTTCATCCAAAACGAATTAAAATTTGGGAGAGGGGTACGCATTTCATTCAAAGTATTTTAAAATTTGGAAAAAACTAAGTCCGAAACAACATGGGAGGCTGACCCCGCCTCTAAATCATTTAAAATTATATCATATTTAAACAGCATATGGCAAGAAAAAATCCATACCTATTTAAAGTTTAATTTTGTTTTTAATTTTAGAACCAAGCTCTTTAAAAATCACCCTATTTAAACAAAAAATTAAGAAATCGCGGCAGAGTTAAAATTTATGATTGGTCTATTAGAAGATGAAATTAAGCAGATTAGGCAAAATAATATGTGTGATATGAAAAAATTTTGCTTTATGATAAACCTATTTTTAATTGAAAAATTTTTAACGAAAAATTTAAACACAAACAGAGCACGTTTTCAAAGAAGGCCTCGAATTTTTAACTTTATGCCTATCAAGATGACTTAAAGCTGTATTCTCGTATTCTTAATACTTAAGATGTTTTCTGTCTTAATACCAATATTCAATCGAAAAAATTTGTGGAAAAACTCAAAAAAAAAACGCGACTTGAAAATGACGAAAATTCTTATTTTCGAACTTCAAAACGCGATATAATTTGAAAATAAACTCAGTGTAGTAGTTCTAAGTCCTAAGCTTCACCAAGTTGTGCCCTTATCCAAACTTTTTTCAATTATTCCTACCCAGATTACCCACCTGGCCTGCTTCTTGCGCAGCATCACTTTGTGTGGTTTGAGAAACTGCCTATTAATCTGATCCAAAGCCAAATCCACAGCTGGTCCGCAGCGTTCCAAGTCAAATGGTGAATCTATTGTATGTACCGCGTTGCGTGTTAGACATGATGTAACCTTATTAACCCATTAGAACACTTACCCAAATGAGATGCCATTAGAACGCCAACATTGTAGATACGCATGCCACTAAGGTCACTTTCGATGCCATTTAGCTCAATCAGCTGATGTTTAAATTCTCTAGGTCGCTCAAATACCTCAAAGGTAGGCGTATCATTAGTTACTTTACCAGAGAAGTCAGTTACCAGTTCTCTGGAAGTATCCTTCCAATACTTAACACCAGTGCGTTTAGGCTTCGAGCGTAATTTGTATGCCCATAAGAGAGTCAAAAAGCTAAATCCGATGACGATTTTTTTAAGCAACATTTTTCTTGGTGTTGATAAACGGTTTTAGTAGAAATTATGAAAGTTAAAAAAGATATATAAGTTAGATAAGGAAAATTGTTTTATGTTGAAATTTAACTATTATTGGATTTTAAACTATTTTGAAAAATCCATTATACTTATTGTAAGAAAAGTGCATACAACTTTTCGAAACTTCCACACCTTGAGTTCTTAGTAGATGAGAGCATAATTTAGTAACTGAACTCTAAACTGGTCAATACCGCCACCCTATATTTGTACGTTTTAATATCCGGACAACGAACCCAAAAGCCTTATTGTAAAAAAAAACAGTTCAATTAAAAAAATTATATTTTGATAAAGTAATTTTAAAAATTAAATTTTATTACAACAAAATCAAACATCTAATTTTGCAGATTGTTCCTATGTTTATAGTAATCGAATCAGACAACTAAGCGAAGTATTTAATTTAAAAAAGAAAAGAACAATTTAATAAAAAAAAATATTGTTATTAAAATAATTTAAAAATTGAATTGCATTACAACAAACCCAATTCAATTTTTAATCTTAAGTCTCCACGTTCAAAATGCTAAATAGCATACTAGTGTTGGTAAATGTTCGAAAACAAAATTTAAAAGGGAAAGTACCGTACATAACTCTCTGCTACTTCGTTTTCAATAGTAAAATATGGTTCCATAACATCTACAGTTCCTATCCGATTTCGAAGATTTTAGGCTCGAAATGTTCGTAAAAGAATTCTCTTTCAGTCTTAAAGCTTAACATAATTTTGAAAAAAAAATTCTCTTTACTAAAAAGCAAACCAAAAATTTGTAATTTTGAAAAATGGTTATTTTTTCATAATCTGTACATATTGTATATCCCCGTAAAGATCGCATCAATACCTTTCGATCTAATTATCTTTTATGTCGATACAAAATTTTGTTGATGAGATATTGACGAATAACTTAAAAAAGTACCCAAAAACATGTTTTTCGAAAGTTTCCCAGCACTGTATTAAATTTGATCAAAATCGGTTAACTATATCATATAGCCCCCATACGACCAATCATTCAAAAAACGTGTTTGGTGCAAAATTCGATTTTGAAAATTTTTTTTTTGTTTATAAAAATATCGTAACCAAATTTGGCAAATAAATATCTATGTATCGGATTTGATAGGAATGGTTTGCTACAGGGTATCCCAAAGTCATCCGCGCCCGACTTTAAAGTACGCCATCTTTTCAAATTAAAATCTCTTTTAAGTTTTGATAATTTGATGCGAGGAATTTCATGCTGCTTACAAACATCTTTATTTAGAAGTCCTTTTTCAACTTTACTTCTTATTATTATGTTTATTAAGTTAGTTTTGTTGCTTTTCCGACATTTTTATTATATGTATATGATTTAATGATTTAGTCTCCAACGTAGAAGCTGCAGATGGTTAAAGCATCTCCTCTTTAGTATACTTATAGGGAACGTTCTCAGAAGTATCTTTGAGTACTGAGCCCGTACTACTTTTCCGAAGGGATTTCGCTTTTGTATAAAAAATACGCCAGCAAGCTATTTGGATAGCAACTCAAATAACTCTAATTAGTTGACATTCATTCCGATTTCATTTCGATTTATATATTCTAAACATTACGATTATAAATCAGCCAAAAAAATAGGCGGTGAAGTAAACCTCATCATTTTTGAAAATTACAAAAATATATAATACTTTTTTAAAAAATGATCATATCTCAAAAATTAATAATGGTCAGAAGAAACCAATACATAGTACTAGAAAGTTGCGGCAAAGCGTTTGCTTTAATTTGGTATATTGGACGCATTTGGAGATGATCCGCTGTCAAACAAGCGTTTTATAGCCAAATTCTATTACTAGGTCGGATTTGCCCCACCTTACCCTACAACCAAAAAAAAGCTTTTTAACCAAAATAAAAAATTACCTAAAAAAATCGTTATTGGGAAACTTTACTGTAGTGCTTTGAAATGCATCAAAGTCACTAAAATATAAAACTTATATTTGAAGCTACGAAAACCCTACGTAACTTCTTAAAAAAAAATATACATATAATAACTTTAATAATAATACAAAAGCTCTTTGTTTACAAATTAAAACGCATTAAATTTCAAGAGCAGGCACATAGAAATCTGAAATTAATTCAAATCATCGGCACGCAGAGGTAATGGGGCGAACATAATATTTCAGTTGTCTCTTAAAATAAAACAAAATAAAAAAAAAAACCAATTTGTAAAGCTCTGAAGTAATAAAAATTCAACTGGGCACTTTTTAAGAACCTGAATAATTATTACCAGTTGAAATAATTTAACAGGTTTTGCACAATTTTTGGCACTTAAATTCTTTTTTCTAATTAAATTTCGTAGTGTTTTTTTTTTTTTAATTTTTGACACAAATCACTTTAAAAATGTTAATTATTAACAAATTTAAATTGCAAAAAAATAAACTTTGTTGTCCTTAAATCTTGAAGATACAGCTTCAAGCATTAACAAGTTGTCTTTGTATTTAAATATGCTTATAATTTGTTTATAACTATTGAAAAACTCGTAAAAACGTTTTCATTATTCACTTTATTGGGCTTGAGTAAGTGTCCTCAAATAAACCTTCTCTTTAAAATATCAATCAAAAAAAATTTCAAAAACTCATTGTTCACTTTATTTAAACACAGCACTTTTTCAGATTTCAACACTTTTTAACAAAACTCTTTTAAGGCTCCTGGCCTGTTAATGCGGACGCTTTGAGTTCAGCTCTCTCTTTTATAGGCAGACCAAGCTCCTCCGCATCCAGCACTCGGCAACAGGACACTATTGCGTGGGCGACATATGCTTAACGAGCGGTTAATTGCATGAGCCGAACACGAAGACTTTTGACTTGCGAAAGGATAACACGAGCACTTCAGCCAATAGCAGTCATCGATGGAGCATGTCGTGTGGAATTATAAACCAGTGCGTGTGTGTGTGTGTCTGTGTAACCATCTCGGAATATGAAGTCCAGCACCAGTAACCGTTTGTTAGCGGCCAACTTTTTTTATTTTTATTAACTTTGTCTTCTAGCAGCCGTTTAGAAGATGCGCGTTTTTAAAGTGCCAGGATACCATAGAACACGCTAAAACTAAACACGCTTTAAGCAGACACAATGTCAACATGTAAATAAACCCCCAGAAGTGAAAGTACAGTGAGTGCTATGAAAAATGTATTACTTGTTATGGTAGCAATAGGAAAGAAACCCTTTAGAAACTTTATACCTGAAACTTTGAAAAGAAAACCTGTAAGCATTTTATTAGGACGACCAAAAAATTTGATTTAGCCTCGTTTTTAAAGACCAGGATCATGACCTGAAATGTGGCCTCATGGTGCGTCTTATGGCCTATTTCTTCATTTGTGTTCAGTACTTTAGTATTTGCACCTTTTCTCCCTAACAGAATTCTTCTTTTACTCCCACACCTTATTAAAACCTGGAAAGTTGGGGTTTATGGAAAAATATTTCCAAACTTGAACTCATTTACTAAGAAGCCTACTAAAAACAAGCTTTTGGCGAATATTTTTTTATGAAGAAACCTTAGTCACAAAACTCGGTGGTAGAAACAGAAGACTGAAATACACAAAATATTTCCCCCTAGTTCAATAAATTTTTGGTGTTTAAGAACGAATATTTCTTCGATGAAAGTTTAACCTTAATGTGAACATCATAACCGGACCGTGAAAATTAAGGAAAAATAAACGAAGATATTTTAGTTTTTATCTTAGAGCTCCATGCTGGGGTTTTTTGGATCTAGGTATAGGATTCTGCGATATAAAAAAAAACATATGAAAAATATGGTCTGACGAATACGAAATCAGCTTGATTTCCCAAAGGGCCTAGCTGGATAAGATACTGGAAACTGCCCCCAGCGATTTTTGAAAACTAATGATGCAGTTCGATGCATATATCAAAAAAAAAAAATTTTCCCAAAATTTCAGTTTAATTCAGGCTTAATTAAAAAAACGTGTTTTTCGTTTTTATTTAATTGTGACTAAACTACTGAATATTTTTTAACGAATTTTTTTTTTAGTTTCATCTCTTTATAAAATATTTAATTTTTTTTTAACCAACATATTTTTTTTTTTCAAAAAAAAGAAAATGCAATTTTCTTATTTTTTTTAAGTATGTTCCTTTATGTCAATCACCATTTTTTTTTTAAGCACGTGTTTTTATACGTTCTTTATTTGGTGTGAATATGAATCAAATCGATTTTGTGGAACAATGTTAAAAAAAAATAAAACGAAAATTTTTTAATGTTTTTTTACAAAAATTTATGAAAAAAAATATTTTTTTTATTCAAAAGGTCAAAAATTGTAATAAATTTTTGTAATATTTTATAGAATACATACTTCTTGTTTTTATGATGAAAAAAACTGTTTTATTTTATAGGTAAATATAAAAATATTATCTTTTTTTTTCCAGTATATACCTTATCCAGCTAGACCCTTTAGTGTATTTTCGGATATATGTAATTAGATGTATCGCCTAGATACCAAGTTTTTGTAAAGTCATCATCGACTTTGGAAGCGTGAATTTCTATAAAACCGGGGAACAAATTTAAGATACCTAAAATCTATTAGGTATGTCTCAAAAATCAATTTAAAATAGTATAGTAAATAATCAAAAATTGTACTTCCGTATGTCAGTTGTGAAAATGTTTCTATTGGAAGTGTATTTTTTAATTTTTTCCAATATAATAATGAAAATCATTAAGCATAAACTTTTGTCGTGCTAAAAATATCCTATTCATCGGATATATCACTATAAAGAAAATTAAGTATGCTCAAGATTGTACCTTAATTCTTTTAAAATTTAATTAAGTTTTTTTAAATTAAAAGTGAAGTCAAAAATACACCTTTTTTTATTACAAATTTGAAAAAACTTCAAGATTGCAAAAATACATTTTTTTTTCTTAATTAATCTAAATAAATCGATTAAAAAATGAAAAAGAATTGTTTTGATCAAATCCAACCAGCTTTTTTAAAAATCGTTGAAAAATAAAATCTTAAAAAATTAAAAGTCCGAAGCTACAGTACAGATGAAATGTTCTAATTAAAATATTATTTTATATAAATTAATATGTATCATATTTAATTACATAATCAAATAGTTTTTAATTTGTATCCATGTATGTATTTTAATTGTTTTCATCTTAGTCAATATCTACTGTACCAACTTGTTGCCATTCAGTTGCTACCATTGTTTTTGATTGTATTGGTGTCTGCAGCGAATTTGAATTTAGACTATTTGCCGGTCTATTTTATTGTTTAAGGGAGCAACAGACCAAGAGTCGCGTGCTGCCAACAATTAATGAGTCTGTGTCTGTGTCTGTGTGCCTGTGTGTGCTTGTGTATATGTGTCTTTAATAGAATCTGTTTATATAGATTTGTGTAATGAGCAAGGTTTATGGGCATAAACTGTTCTGCAGAAGAACAAAATGGTTTACGAATTCTTTGCTTTCATCTCAATTGAGTTTTAAATATAAAATGTTATGCCAACTTTTATGCAATTTTTCGAGAGTTGTACGTGGAAAGTGTTTAATTAGGACTTTACAAAACATATTTACTTGGAGTTGGGTCGCTCAAATAAGTACTTAGTACTCAGCAAAGTTTTCCCACACAAAAAATTACATAAATCTTATTATAATTTAATAGCTTTACAGTTTCATAAACTGCAAATCCTTAAAAAAAAAAAAAACAGGTTCATTTACGCTGCAGTCCACTAGCGCCAGGGCGTAATATGTTGCTAGACAGAGCAGACGCTTTGGCGGATGCTCTTTTTACCTCTTCAATGGCATGAGTCACTCGTTGCGGCTCAGTCAAGAACCAAATCCATAACTGCCTGCTGTAGCGCCAAAGTTTATCTTTTTCCTAAAATACCTTAGTGGATTAAATCAATCGATTGCATTGTAGATCGTTTTCTATTTACCATACGTTCCGAAATCTCCTGAAATTGTTTGCGCAAGGCGCGCAGCTGTTCCTCGATATTTTCATGTTGTCGTGCACTATTTAAAATGGGACACAAATGGCGCACATGCTCAAACATGGGCTGTTCCAGAGGAGAATCATAGACAAAGGGGCTAATTGTTTGTTCCAAACGTTTCCTGTAAAACCCAATGCATAATATAATTGTGATTTATCTTTTTAACTTTATTGAACTTACAGCTCTGCAAGATCTTCAAAAGCAGACACATAACACTTTTTGTTCAGCATGCTTTGCAGCGCATAAGATTGTAAGCGTCCAAACTTTTCATATTCGTATAGACAAGTTTTGGCCTCGACGCGTACTACTTGGTTTTGATATGAAGATAATTGCAACGCCATTTCTTGGAGAAACTGATTATGGACACTCTGTTCATTAGCATTAAGTGTGCGCATTAATTGAATCCGCTGCCAAGTGGACTGTGCCTCTGTGCGAAGGCGTTCACTATGATCCATACAGTTACGTTTCTTTTCCAAATCCAATTGCATGGCTATCCAAAGCAATTCGGCATTAGACAAAGCATCGGATATGATTTTGGTCAAATGTTTATCATTATCCCGACGACGCTGTGCTCGTTCCAGCTTTAGTTTTGTGTTCTCATATAAGACTAACTCGCTGCGCTGCTCTACGTGTTGCTGCACGTGTATGGCCAAGGCATTGGCCAGTGTATCATGTGCGTTTTTAAAGTGATTCTCATTAAGTAGCTGAAATTCGTGTGTTTCCCGTATCATATCCGCCAGGTTGATGCAGTGAATTTTACTCAAATCGACCTGATCAATAAGCGCCTGCGTAGCCTTGGCCTTAGCTTTGGCTTCTATATAGGCCGTGGTGTAGTATTGGAAGCTATTGGAGAACAAAGTATTAAAACTCGTACTTTCTATAAGTTTTAGGCGACTTACGCGTATTGCAGTTGCTCCATCTTGGACATGACGTCCTGTGATTCAATGTCTGCACAAGACGTAGACTCAGGATAGTCCTGAATTTTGAAGTTATCTTTCATATATAAGGTAAAGTATTGCATAAAAGAGTCGCATTTAAGAAAATACTGTTCCAAGGCAAGTTGATGCATGAAAAGCGGTGGTTGTTGCTGTAAAATTTAAGAATAAATCTCTAATAAAATGGAATAAGCTAAAAGCAAAAACTTTACCAATACTACTTATATGATATGCTAAGAAAATATCGGCTCTCGGGCATGAGTAAATAAAGTGTTACGCCCTTATCATCCCATTGAAGGGGCAGAGAATCTGTATGGTTAGGCGTGTCACTCGCCTTAGCGAGCTAAGCATTAAAGCGCACTTTTTTCTTTCCTACGTTTGGCCAGATTTAACGAGCAGTTCGACAGTCAAGCTTCCGCAGTAAACGTAACTTTTGTTTTAACCCACAATTTAGAATTCCAACTTAAAACTATTTGGGCTAAATATTTGATGATGTTGCCTACTAGGTGTCACAGTATGCAACACAATTTCTCTTATTCGAACAATTCATACCGTGTTAGTAAAGCGTTTCTTGGCCTCGTTGCTCTGTTTGGAATTCTCTCGTTGCAGCTCCTCAAGCTGTTTGGCTTTTGATTGACACTCATTTAGGAGTTCCCTTTCTCTGTTTTGCAAGGTAGCAACATTACATTCCAGTTCGCTCAGGTTATTGTTAATGCTGCGCCTATTGTTACTTTAAAGAAAGAGAATCTGAAGACATTAAAAGTGCACTAAATCTAAACCATAAACACCTACAGCATATCCTCAATTAGCACAGCATATTCATTTGTTGCTTCTTCAATCATGGCAATCTCATCCGCGAGTGCATTGGCATCCTCTGGCGTGTATTTCAGCAGACCAGGGTTCTCCGACTCAATTTGTTGCAGTTTTAGTATACGCTGCGACTCATCGAGCCACTCGCCACGCTGCACCATTTCGTCGCGTTCAAAAACTTCATGATTAGTAAGTATATTGGCATCGGTAATATGGCCCGCCAAAAACGTAAAAAACTTATCAAATTGTTCGTCGTAGAGAATCCATTGATTTGAATTATCGAATCCCAGCTTCTTAAACAGCTCCGAGTTCTGCAAGGCGCCATAACGTAAATAAGTGTTACACTTTATATATATATTGTATTTTAATTACGCTCAGTAAATCGCCCATTTTCTATTCAAATTATTTTTAAAACCTAATAATTTAAAATTGAATAAAAGAATGCTGCACTGTTAGTTTGCGCCACACAATGTTAATTAACAGCAATCAAGTGTCGTATTTCTCAAAACTATCGATGCGGCTTAGCAACTCTGCTTTAGCTAAGTTGGCAGCCTCGTTGTCTATCGCTGCTTTGTCATCTCTATACTGGATGACAAGTATAATTTTTGTAGCTAAATCCAGACGCCGCTTAAATTTTGTTAACTTTCCGAAAACACTGCTAATATAAAAATTAAAAATGGTAAGTTTTTACTATCTGTTTTTATTACAATATTGTCAACAACATTTAATAGCTGTTTAAAATATAAACACTGAATAAAACAGCTTGTTTGTAAAGGTTCTTGTGAAAATTGCTATATCACGGTGTTTTTTTTTTTTGCATTTACTAGGCGCGTCGTTATGATTCCCGGACAACCATCTTCTCACCAGAGGGTCGCCTCTACCAAGTAGAATATGCCATGGAAGCCATATCCCATGCCGGCACATGTTTGGGCATTTTGGCAGAGGACGGCATTTTACTAGCTGCTGAATGCCGTAGCACAAACAAGCTGCTGGACAATGCAGTGCCATCGGAGAAGATTTACCGACTAAATGAGTGAGTCGCATCATTAGACAAAAAAAACGCAACATTTGTATAAATTGTGCTTTACAGAAACATGGTTTGCTCGGTAGCTGGAATCACATCGGATGCTAATGTGTTGACATCCGAATTGCGTTTAATAGCTCAACGCTATCAATATAGCTACGGCGAGGTTATGCCTTGCGAACAGCTTGTTTCCCACTTGTGTGATATCAAGCAGGCCTACACACAGTACGGAGGAAAGCGTCCTTTTGGCGTTTCTTTGTTGTACATGGGCTGGGACAGTAAATATGGCTATCAGTTGTATCAATCGGATCCCAGTGGCAATTATGGTGGTTGGAAAGCCACTTGCATTGGCAACAATTTTGGTGCAGCTATTTCCATGCTTAAACAAGAATTGGCCGACAAGGAGAACATTAAGTTGGAAGATGCAAAAGATCTGGCCGTAAAGGTTTTGAGCAAAACTTTGGATACCACCAAATTGACTCCGGAAAAGGTGGAGATGGCCACTTTGCAGCGCATTGATAATACTACCGTCTATAAGGTACTCGAGAAATCCCATGTTGAGAAATTAATTGAGAAGTACAACAAATTGGAGGCCGAGGCTGAGGCAGCTAAAAAAGAAAAGCAGGCACAATCTAAATCTTAATGATGTGGGTGACTGGTAAATCGCTTTTAAGGATTTGAGTTTCAGCGCAAGATTTGTATTTAAAAATGTGAAATAAAATTTCAATTCGTGGATTTTGCTTCTTGTTTAGCCGGCATTAAAAGGCAGTGGGGTAATATAGGAAATGTCGCTGCCAACTTCGGCGCGTTAGGTGGCTAAATATAAAAGTCTGGCAACGCTAGTTTAAAGATTATTGTACACATTTATTGAAACACAAGTTGGCAGCGCCAGTATGAGCCAAGAAAATTCCGTCGCTATTTATCGAGAATTGTAAAAAACAAATTTAATTAAATATAAATTTCATTCAATTAAAATTGTTTTCCCGCTGTTATAAAAGCATATAAAATGCAAACATTGTGCGCGCATGTTATAAAAGATGAAAAACAACGTTGAAAAACGTTTTTTTCACATGTACATATGTACGTACGTCCACTCGCTCTTAGCAGAAGCAGCAGCAGCAATTGATGAGTGCGTCGTGTGCGCGTTTGTGTGTGTGCCACAGAAAGTGGCAAGCTAAAGCAAAATAAGTGTATATTTGCTAAATATTAAATATTATTAAAAATTTATGCAATAAAGTGATTTGTGAAATACACACACATCTATGCAAAAAATGTGAAAAGCAATGGGGAATTTCTCAATGTTGTCAATACGAAGCAGTAGCAGCAGCAGCAGCGGCGGCAGCAGCGAAATAATAGAGTACGAGCAGCGCTGCTAGCGTTGACGTACAAAAAGTCGAAAGCAAAAGAGGAAAATGAAATAACACAAAAAAAGAGCTGAGCTGTAGCGAAGCAAAGTAAAAGAAACGCACACATACATATAAATATATGAGAGTGTGTGTGTGTGTGTGTTGTGTTGTGTATATGAAATTGTGTCTGTGTGTGCGAGCATTTGAAGTGCATGTGTGTTTGTTAAACGTATAAATAAAATTCAGCCAAATGCAGAAACCAACAAAATGGATAACAAAACTACACAGTTGGATTTTAAATTACTGGTAATTAAATAATGTTTGTTAAATTTAACTATCCCCACCACTACCACACCATTTATACCCGTCATTGAGCATAAATACTAAATTCCGCGCGCTTGTCTAATTGAGAATAGCAAACAACGTGTAATGCGTAGGCAAAGAAGAGAGCGGCTACGCCGCGCCGTTTAGCGTATATACGAACAGGAGGTAAACGAGTGAGATAGAGAAGAGATAACAAAATAATATGAAGTACAGTGTGCACTGTTATTTATGTTGTTGGAACTTTTGTCAGTTGTTTGTTGGGCAATTAGTATTGTGTTTGTGTGTTGTTATGTGGTCAGAGTTCGCTGGAAGTATTTATAAATCTGCGGCGGTCTATGCCGGCAAAATTAATTATTTTTTCCAATTGGAAATCAACGCGTGTTAGCAATTCTATAACATGGTCAGCCTCTAAGCGCGCTCTTTTTTTTGCATTGATCACAACAATGTTGTGTATTAATCCTTGTTTCGTTTAACCCCACAGACCCCAGTCCAGTCTCATCCACAATCAGTTTTTATACAAGTTCTACACACATACATATACGCAAATCTTGTGCTTGTGTTAACTTCCGCCGCCGCTTTCGTTGTTGGCACCGCACTCTACCCATCTCAAGCTCCCCCCGCATCTTTAAAGACTGTCGGCAGCGTTCTCCACCACCCACTAACTCATACCACTCCCATTTCTCCATAACAGCGCCACAGTGCCACATAATGGTATATTTTTATTTGCCTCAAAAATGAATTGTTGTGTTGTAGCCAGCAGTGTTCCAAACCCAATCCCAATTTCTCGTTACTATTGTTGTCCCCGTTCTGCTATTATTCACTTTTGTTTTGTTTTCCTCATTATTTTGAGAAAATATTTATTTTTATTAGTTTATAACAACATTACATTACTTGGCAGCGCGCGCGCATACACATAAACAATACAAACATTCGTATGCATAAATGTAAATGTGTTTATATGCAAACATACATATATACGAATTCTCCATCTACATATTTACATAAATATCTACTACGAATACTATAAAGTCCCAACTCGTGCGCGCTATATGAGTGTGCTTGTGTATGTGTATGTGTATGCATATATATAAGCTAGTGCGAGAGAGAAGAGAGCATGACTGCGAATGTACGAGCAAAGCACAAGTGAAGAATAGTAAACAGCGTGCACAGTGTCACAAGTGCTTTAAATTTTGTGCTTAAACTTATTTGCTGTTTAGACTGCACAGCTAAACTTTTTAATTTTGGCAAATAAAATAACATTTTAATTTTATTTAACGCTTAGTTTGAAAGTGCTGCAATTAGTATGGAGCAAAAATTGAATTCAATTTAAGTGTCACTGCATGCATTTTTGGTTTATTTTTTTGTTTATGCTATTTTAATTAATTTTGGCTTTATGTAGCTCAATTTAAAATTTTATCGCCCTTAATTGAGTTTACGACGTACATAAATGTTGAAATTGAAAGGAGCAGGAAGCTTGTATCGTTGATGTTGTTTATAAGTTTATTTTGTTCAATTCTCTTAAATATCTTGATGCATATGTTTTTATTTATATATAAAACGCACATAAGCACAATGTTGCACTATGCTATTTTTTGTACCAATTTCATTAAAAGAAAATAAAAATAATAGGAGAGAGCAGCGAAAATGCTATTTTTGTGTTATTAGTAAGCCTACATACATATGTAGATACGAAACACATGTACTTATGCATATATGAATATGCGAGAGCAAAAGCATGCATATGTATGTATGTACATACATATGTATTTAGTGCAAGTGTGTATTATTTCTAGTCTGCATTTATTTGTGCTGTCTATGTATGTATGTATCTGAGTGGTTGTGTGTTTTTGTGCCGCTCAAGTCGTATAACATAAATTTGCTAAAAATGCAGCTACGGCAGCGGCAACTACAGCGCCAATGGTATGCCCCACTTGCTACTGCAACGTTTACAGTTTGGCAACCTAAATCTTTACTACAAACATATACAACGTACATGCTTACTACATATGTATATGCATGGGTTCTATGCATGTGAATTGTATAGATAACTCTCTCACACTCTCTCCCTGCCTAAAAGCGTATATGTACATATGTATGTGTGTAATGAATAGCTACATGACAATAGTAAATCGAACAAACAGCAAGACGGCAACTAAAGTCAAATAAATCATTACAAAATGCATTGTGTATCTTTTAGATACATATAAACTCTTACATGATGTTGTTTAAATACTCTGCACAATGTTCACCAATTTAATCTAACACGCTCAACTTTCTAATATAGTTTTTCCTAATAATTTGATCAAATTGAGATAATTTATTTATTCCAAAACGAACTTATAGTCAAGATTAATTTCAGTCGGCATCCCAAGTCTTTGACAGTATGCACTCAAAAACAAGTACGTTAGGTTATCTCACAGAAATAAAACTGAATGTCTTCAAACTTTTTTTAAACTTCCAATTTCTAGTAATGCTCAACAAATGCCAACAAATTTTAAAAACTTGTTTTTAGGGATTTTAAATGTGCTGGAGTCTCGTGGAAAAAAGTTTGGGTGACGAATGGATTTTTTAAAAGTGTGTATATGGGGAATGTCGGCGAGGTTGCCGTCCCTATTCTAGTTCTACATATTTGTCAAGGCGATAGTTTCTACGAAAATGAGAGTATAATAATAAACTTCAGGATCGTCTACGTAGGAATATTATAAAATTTTTGTGTACGTCATAAATATATATAACTTCAGGTACATTATGTTCTCTCAAATTAGTTTTATTTAAATTCTCAAACTGTTTTTAACTATTTTAACATGCTTTTATTAGCTTCACCTGTATGTATGTATGTATGTATGTATGTATGTAACAAAATCTTTCAGCTTAATTTTCACCAATTACAAGAAGTCTGATCATCTTGAAAATTTGCACAGGCATCAAGGACTGATGACAATACAATTATTTAATAACTTTGTTCTAATGTCCTGACTAGGATCATCAGGATTTAAAATATAAAATGTACACTAAAAGTACACAACAGTTTTTCAAAATAATTAGTAGCCTTGTTGACAAAAGTCCATGTTTGTTTTTAGTCTTAAAAAAAAAAATTATAGTTTAAAAAAACTAAAAAACACGCTTTAATAGTAAACCGAACTAAAAAGTAGAAAATAATTTTGATGTATCAAGAGTTTGTATTACAGCAATAGAAAATTCCGACAATCAATTACGACTAATTAATTTGGAATAAGATTAAATTAGAAATTGAATTATTAATAAAATAATAATATTAATAAAATAATTCAATTATAGTAAAAAAAGCGTGGGGTGCTTAATAAAATTCTTGAAGAAAACTTTTGACCACGAAGTATGATTATTGAAATTTCATGTAAATGCAAAATATTTTAGTTAACATAAATAAAAAGTATCTTTATTTTGTATAAAATTAAAAGATTTATGAATGAATTTAGCAACATCTGCAGTAATTGTGATTATAGTTGCATACCACGAACTGAACTTTTAAACTTGGGAAAACGTCAAATGGGTTATTCGTATGTATTTTTTTTTTTTTTTTTTTTTTTTTTTTTTTTTTTTTTGAGAATTAAATTAGTAAATCTTGGCTCAGAGATCTGCTCCAACAACCTGAACAGAAGCAACCTTCAAGCTTGAACCAGCAAACCGTACCTCGCAGAAATTTTGTAGCCCTGATTTTACATAATATATAGAATTTTTAAGATAAAGATAGAAAACTATGAAAACCATTTAAAACCAATCTTGTTGAAAACTGTGAGCGTTTACTGTGAACACAAGGTTTTAAGTTTTTTATTACATACGATTATCAATTTGAAGCTCTTAACGTCTTTCTAGCATAAATTTAAGGCCAGCAGTTGCTGTGCCGCAAAAACTAATAAATTTAAAAATGACTTTAAGACATACGTGAAAAGGAAGCAAAAAAAAAAATAAACGAAAAACTCATAAATTTAAAGTAAAACAAAAGCAGCAAGAAAGCCAGTATAATCGGGAGGGTATTGCACGAATTTTTTATACTCTTTAATTTGAAATGGTTAAGTGCTTTTTTTTATGACTTACACGTGCAGGTTAGATGCATTGCAAGGGTTGTTTAAATTTAATGGCTAATTGCAGACGAATATTTGCTTATTTAATTGTGTAGTTTCTCTCCTTGTGCTTGTACTTAATTTAGTTTTAAAGTTATTTTTAGCAAATGAACATGTGTACGTATATATATGTATGTACATAAATTAATGCCATTAAAGAAACAGTTGCTTGGGTATATGCCAACGTATATACATACATATATGTTTGTTTGTATATAGCTAGCAGAAGAGACAATTTAATTGGAACACAAATAAAACGTAATTAATATTGTGTATTTACTTTTTTTTACATTGCTCTCGATTAACTGTAAGTTGCTCTCACGCTCAGACTAACAAAGTTTGAGCGTCCTGTTTGGTATGTGTGTGAGTGTTCGTGTTATCTCAATCTAAACTTACAACAGCTTTATTGTCAATTAAAACGCAAGCAAAGGGCGTTGCCAGACTGTCTGAAAATAATACAATTTTATTTTTTTAAGCACTTTAATAAAATTATAAATGTTTTTGAGTGCTTATATTAATGTAGCAGAGAATATATGTTAATATGCGTTTATTTAATTTGAAGTATATGCATGTTGATTTTAAATTCGTACGCTTCGTAGAATGTGGCAACTACGTTTCCAAATGTTCATACATATTTATACTGTACTAGTGTGCACACTCAAGTATATGCATATGTATGTATAACTGTTTGAGTGCTTGTTTGATTATTTTTTAAGCTTAGCGCTTAGCTAGAGCTATATTAATGCAATTTAATTTATTATGACTGCAGAACTATAACCAAAACATGTCTAGTTATAGCAACTAAAGAGAATTTAAGAATTAGACTGTGCATCCACTCTCTCTCTCTCTCTCTTTGTATATATGTATATGTCTGTATGTATTTATTTACAAAAATGTATACAGTGGAGCAAACATTGCACAACATAAAGATCAAATGCTTATGTACATGCTTATGTGTGTTTATTTATCGGCCGAGAATTTTTGAATCAAATTAGAACCAAGTATATGTATACTAAATATAAAAGGGGTAATCACTAAATTTGCAAAATAAATTAGTTTCAAGATTTGATTATTCGGGCGTGCGCCCGAAATCTTTAGACAGATTTTCAGTCTTTTTTACAAATTCTATATACAAATTCTTTCGACGTTCTTATAGTTCTGTCCAGTTTATCGATTGAATACTTATGTATAAGACTAATGAAATGTTATCTATTATGAGTATATTAAGTTCTAAATTGTAAATCCACTGTGCCTCGCTGTGTATCTAAAAATGTATTTATGTATGAAATCTCTGCGAAGCTGATCAAACAGCATATTTTACATACATACATATGTATAAAGTGTATCTATACAAAGATATACATAAACGCATACATATAAACATATCTAATCTGTGCATTCGATAAATTTTATAAGGGTATTAAAAAAGCTCAAGCAAAACCATAACAAGGCGTTCTCTGCGCAGCTACATACATACATGCACATACATATATATATATTCACATTTTCCTTTTGTGCTCTCCTCACTTTTCATTCTCTCAGCATTTTCAATAAATGCCAGCCAGTGGGTGAATTGTTGTGGGAGAGCAGTGAGCGAAATGTTGTAACGACCACATACATATATATAGTATGTAATACAAACATATAACGGTGGGTTGGCTGGTTGGCTGCAAAAATATACAACACATTCAAATACAGCTGTATTCATGTATATAACCATTCATATATATGAGTATATATGTATGTGTTTATATGTATATAAGAATGTTTGTTTGTAAGTGGTGGCAGCATAGCCGTGGAATGGGGAAAAAGTAGCACAAATTGTGCGCCGTTTTAATTTCTCTCTGCAGCGTTCTGCCCCCCTAGTCTACAACGCGTTGTCATTGTCGTTGAGCTCTTTTTTTTTCGTTGTCATTTTTGTTTCTATTTTTTCTCTGTACACTTTTTTCTTTTGCCATCTTCTCTGCGTTACGCTAATCGCTTGCGTCGCAGCGCAGCCAGCGTCACTGCTACAGTGACAAGTCGCTGCCGCCGCGCTGTCTGCTCACCGTTGTCGTTCGTTTCATTGATGATATTCTGCGCGCGCTCTCTTGGCGCTCTAATTGCATTAAATTGTTTGGAAAATCATAATATCAGTAATTGCGTTTGATGACAGTTGTGAGTGCTGCTTCGGTGTTTATATACCTACATACACATGTATACGTATGTATAGAGCCGTGTAAGAGCATGTGTTTTTTTGCAATTTGTTTAATTTAATTGAATTTAATGCTTTTGGTAAACAAAACTTGAGCGCACGTGGCAACTCTAGATTTAACATTGTTTTAAGCGCTTTTAGGATGAGAGTTTCAGTCTACAACCCAAAAACCCCATTTGTTGTAGCATCACATGCATTAAAGCCGAGTTAAAACACACAAATTGAGTTTCGTTCGGATGGCAGGGTCGCTCAGTTAGGAGTGGGCTGCACATAACGGAAGTTGGTAATTTATTACGGGAAACTTTAATAAAAATTCTTGCTAGAGAAAGAACTCACTGCACAGTGGAGCAAAATCAATTGCAAACTTAATGATATTTTGTAAATTCTAAAAATATTTTATTCTTTTTTACCTAAGTCTTTTCTATTAACTTAAAGCAATGGGATATATTCAGGTAGTGGCTTTCTAACAAATTTGTAACATTTTCTATTTTCACAAGTCTGAAATCAGTTTTTTTTCTTTCTACGCACTATTATATATTTTTCTTGTGCTTTAAACAGAATTCTAATCGATCTGCAAATTTTAATTCAAAAATAGTAGTAACATACAGACTAACATGAAAAGAAATAGAATTCTGTCTTTATAACCTTTGAAGGAGACCATATTTGAACAGATTTTTGGCAAAAAACTGAATAATTTTTATACCCTGTACCTTACGGTACACATGGTAAAAAACCAAACTTACGGGCATACTTATTATGCCAAGTAGGACAAGTTTATTTTATATTTTTCATATCGGCGTCATATAGCTTTCATAGAGGTGTTTCAGAGCACCTCGAAAAAAAGCCAAAAGTTTTAACTGGATAATTGGTTTGATTATAAATATATCGTAGTCAAATTTGGCGCTCGAAAGTTTTTTATCAAGACCTGTTGACTGTATCATATAGCGCCCATTGGATAGATCGGTCAAAAAAGGTTTTTAGTGCAAAATTCGTTGTGCTTCATTTGTATATGAAGATATCGTACCGTCGTTTGGAAGTTTTTTTTACAGTTTCCAAAAACTGTACCAGATTTTATTAAAATCGGTTGACTATATCATATAGCCTCCTTTCCTATGGATCGGCAAAAAAAAGGTTTTTGGTGCACAGTTGGTTTGTTTTTTGTTAGTTTTCAAAGAGATTGTAACCAAATTTGGCAATCAATCGTATTTTGGAGTTCTTAAGCCATATACCTGATTTGATATCAATGTGGTGGTAAAGTGTATCTCAAAGTTGTCGGCGAGCGACTTTAACGTACGTCATCGTTTTATTTATGAATTGGTTGCGACGATGATAAATTATTGTATTCTAAGAAGATTTGAATTTTTTTTTCCTACATGAGCTAATTACTTTGCATAGGAATTAATTATTAATGCAGTGACGAATTGACTGAATCCCTATATTCTCTTCCATTACATACTTAATAAACTTTTTTATGCGAAAACTTATTTTTTTAAAATTAAATCCTTTTATTTATTCCCATTCCACATTTGAAAAACTCATTCTAAGCTTTATTTTAACTATTTGTAATACTTACAGGTTGATCAGTCACTAAGTTTACTGGACAGCCTGAATACAGCATTGCGTAGCGATGCAATACAATTTCTACTGCAAACGCTTAAGCTTAAATATCCAGAAGCTTGCGACCAAGTCGTCAAAAATCTTTTTAGCCACATAACCAATGATAATGGCCATAATTCAGCCCAGTTAGCGAACAATAAGCTGCTTATACCTAAAAAGGAAAAGACGGAGGATGTGAAGATCAAACGCCAAACGGACGATGAGTCAACCTCAACCGATCTTAATCAAAATTTTGAGAAAATTCTCTGCAAAGAGGAGTTCCTTTGTCTTGATGGAGGCAAGGACTTTTTAGACGACGATGTAGACGCGGAGAATTCGTCTTCCTTAAACAAACGGTTGCATTACTGCAACAAAACCATAAGCGGAAATAATGTAGCTGGAAACTCTCTCATGACCCTTACGGGTGATCCCTTGGATCTGATACACGCAGGTGCAGGTGGAGGTGGCGGCAGCTGTTTGGTCAAACGAAAATATGCAGCTACATTTGGCGCTGACGAAGATGACGAAAGCAACAGCTACGATGAGCCCATGGTGCCACATATAAAATTAAATGCCGCCAAGGTCTTGGTCAAACGAAAACGCACCAATAACATGATGCAACGACTGCGGCCGCAGCTTTATAATAGTGCACTCTTAGAAGCGACGCCAAAGTTGCGGCCCATGTTAGGTGAGGGCTATGTGTTCCATGAAGATAGCCAGTATACGCTGCGGTATCATCACAGCACGGGCGAGTTCAGTGAGCGTGCCTATAAGGCGCAATTTCGGACACTGCTTAAGCTGGCGCTCAGTCAGCATCACAAGCCCTTTCTTAAACAATTCTATGAGAATTTTGTTATTACCGGCAAGCTGTTAGGCACAACGCCATCAACGCGCGTTCTTAAGGAACTGCGCGAACAGCGGCTGGATGAATGGCGGCGGCAGCGTGAGAGAAAGGAGCTTGCTGCGGCAGCCGCGTCAGCTGCTGCCAAGCTGTTGGCGGAAGAAAAGCAACAGCGTCAGTTGCCGGCCATATCCTTTGGCGATTCTGAGCTGGAATCAGAGACGGAATCGCAGCTGTCATCGGCAGCGCAGGAGATTATGAAGTTTGAGGAGTTTATTGACGACGGTGTAGGCGCGGGACGTCTTATTGATGGGCTGGAAATGGAGCCGGAAATAGATGAAATGTTGGCTGGCGCTGGTAGCGCCCTAGGCAGCGTTAGTGTCAGTGGTAGCGGCAACAGTAACAGCAGCAGTGGCGTCGTTCTGAATAATGACAATGGAGTCGTCGCAAACGCCCTACTTGTTGGCGAGGGAGTGGCATTGAGCAGTGGGGCGGCACACCAGCAGCAGCTGTAAGTATTGCACTTGGAAGTAGAAGCAACTAAAACATTGTATTAATTTGGTTTTTTTTTCACTTACAGCAATGCAAATCTTGTGATTAATGGCCTTACATCAAGCAATAGCAACAATAATAACAACAGCAACAACAATGGCAGCTCTCTGCCACAGCAACTTGTAACGCAACGGCATATTGTTGATAATACATCAAGTTTAACTTGCATTAATAAAGCACCAGGAGCAATCGCAATGCATGAAAATAGCATTAAAGCTCTGCACAATGTCGCTTCCTTAACAGCGATTGCGCCACGTGGCACGGAACCAAATGAGATTCAATCACAACAGCAGCAGAATCACTACAACTCAAGCAACAATCCCCTGTCCATGATGGGTGGCATGATGGATCAACATGTAGCCATGCAACAACATCAACAGCGTATGCAACAGCATGCGCACCATCATCAGCAACTGCAGCATCAACAACAACATCCACATCCATTTCAGCCACAAAATGCTAGCAGCATGCCTTCCATGATGAACAATCGAAACGCTATGCCGCCGCATTTGCCGACCATGCCTATCATGGGAGCAGACATGAGTACAGCTGCCATTTCGCCACAATTGAATAGCTCCATGGAGTTGGATGATAATGAATTATCAGGTGATGAAGATGATGATGATTTGGACAATGATTTGGATGAGCTGGATGCGGCCAAGCAGCAACTAATAGATGGCGGAAGCAGCAGCAGCACTTCGCTACAGGCGACACCCTCACAGCTTGGCGGAGCGCATGCATCAGGCAAGAAGGATAAGCCCAGCTATAACTGTCTGCTGTGCCCGAAATCGTATCGAAAACGTAAATCGCTGCTGGATCACTATAAAATGCATCCGGGCTATTGCCACGACTGCGGTCAGCCCAATGGCAATACCTTAGAGGTATGGCTATAACATAATTATATTTATTTTGTGTATTTTAATATTATATTTATTTGGTTTTATTAATTGTTAATATGTATGTTTTCCAGGAAATCATAAATCATAATCGCACGATGCATCAAAAGGAGTTTCCTTTTGTTTGCGAAACTTGTGGCGAATCCTATTCACGTCGCCAGCAGTTCCTTGCCCATGTCGAGTCTCACAACAAGAAGGAAATCAAAAGTGAGTCACCGTAAAACGTCGCTGAATGTAAATTTCTCCATAACAATTAACAAGCGTCGTTCTATAAATCCCACTATCCACGTAACCTAATTGTTTTTAAGGAATGAACACGAAAAATATTAAAAGCACAACGGAAAATTAGTCATAAATCGTGCTATAATTTTTTTCATGTTTTCCTTGCATTGAAAACGCATATTAACAGGCATTTCCTTTGTTTTTCTTAAAGCTTTTCCATGTGGCGAGTGCGGTCTTAAATTTCCTCAGAAAAAGCTACAGCAGCATTTTGAAGAAACGGGGCACAAAGCCGATGGCGCCATTTGTGAGGTTTGTGGCGCAGAATTTCCCTCGAAGAACGCTCTTTACCAGCACATTATGCGAGTGCACAAACGGGATAACTTTTTCGAATGCCACATTTGCAACAATCGTTTTACGCTTAAAGCCAACCTGGAGCGGCACGTGCAGCTGCATACAGAAATTAAGCGCACTTATGTCTGCGATTTATGCGGCTCCTCTTACTTTACATATCCTGCGCTCAAGGAACATTACAGCAATGCGCATGTGGATGTGTCGGAATGCAAATGCACTTTGTGCGGTAAACGATTTGGCTCTGCCAAATCTCTACAGCGTCATCTGCCATCACATTCGGAGGAGCGTCCACATTGCTGTAACTACTGCGATCAGGTAAGGATTTCGAGAAACATGCATAAACGACAACTACATTTTTTGTATTTTGTTGTAGACATTCAAATGGAAGACTCATCTCGTGCGCCATAAACAGACAATGCATGGCAATCAGCCTCCGCCAAAGAAAGGCAAGCAACGTTTTCCAAAAGGCGATGAAGGTGAGTGTGCAGTACATATAAACTAATTATGTTAAGCATATCTATTGTAAACGTTCAATGAACTGAAGATACTCTTAAACTTCAGTTACAATCAAAAGTAATCCACTCCCTTATAGTAAGAATACATATAAAAAACATAACGTCTAAATTCTGTAATTTTTGCAGACTTGACTCCGCTGCCGGATATGCCGGGACCACCTCCAGTAAAGGCCACAAAGAAATCTAATGCCAGCAAGGCAAAGTCACTAGCCGCGGGCACATCACAACAACAGCAGCTGCAGCAGTCAGTATCGCAGAAGGGCGTGGGTGCAACTGCCACGCCACCGCCACCACTTTCCACAACGCCGGGCTCATCTCAGCAAGATCAATTTAATGCCGCAATGGTTAGCAGCAATAGCTCACAGTCCTCGACAGCTTCAACGTCTCAGCATTCGGTTTCGACGAGCGAGTCGCAGCAGAATTCCATGTACAATCAAAGCTTTACGGCTGAAAAATTAATTGGCCAGCAGCAACAACAGCCGCAGCAGCCGCCTCAGCAACAGCAACAACAAACATCGCAGTGCAATACCACGCAGCAGCAGCAACAAAATGCTTTGCATCAGCAGCATGCCACGCCACCGCCAACTCAGCCACAACAGCAGCCGCAGCCACCACCACCACAACAAGCACATCATCGGCACACGCCAAACAATACACCACCCGAACTGCATATGCAGCGAATGAATAGCTTTGGTGCTCCCGAAGGTCAATTTCACTTTGAAGCCAATCCCAATGCACCGGGTGCTTATCAGCAACATCAGCTTATAAGTCAATATCAGCAGCAGCAGGCGCAGCAGCAACCACAACATCATCTTGCCCAGCAGCAGCAGCAACAACAGCAGCAGCATCTGCGAAGTCACACGCCACAGAGTCCACACCCGCAACAGATACAGCAGCAGCCACATTTCAACTCGCCACATCACATGCCACAGCATATGCCACATCATCAGCATCAGCTTATGCAGCATCAGCTGCAACAACAGCAACATCGTCACAGTCAGCAGCAGCCAGCGCAACGTTCACCACTGCATCATCATCAGGCGCAGGCACAGCAGTTGCAACAGCATCAACAGCCATCACATTCGCCTCAGCATACGCGCTTGCAGTCGCCACAGCCTACACCATCAACAGCAGCGCAACAGCAGCAGTATCTGCAACAACAACAGTCGACGGATGCCTGGGGTAACATGGGCTTTGGAGGCGCACCAAACAGTCAGCCGCAACAGCAGCATATGCTCAAATCAGATGAGCTTAAGGACAACAGCAACAAGTTCTATATTGTGGACTCAGAGTTTCTAGGGCTGCATGTAGGTGCCCCAACGCCACCCAGCCAAGCAGTTAATAAGGCCCAGCAACAGCAACAGCAGGAGCCACCGCTCGGCAGTGATTTACTAAACTTCCAACACATGTGGCAGCCAGGATTTGGTCAAGCACCACCACCGCAGCAGCAACAAGCCCAGCAACAACAGCAACAACCACAAGCACAGGCCAGTCAGAGCGGTGCAGCAGATGCGCACAACTATAACAACATTGGCAGCATACTCACGAATCTCATAGATACGAATCCCACATCCTTGGAGTACAATTTTGACATAATGCCAACGCAGCAGCCGCCACCGCAGCAGCAGCAACAACAACAGCAGCAGGCGTCACAGCAGCAACAACATCACAATGCATCCGCTGCTTATCCTGCTGGCCTTATGCGTCATGCCGCCGCCGCCAATGTCTATGGCAGCAGCACCTATGATCCACATCACAGTGCGCTTAGTGAGCAAATGGCCAGTGAGCAGCAAAAGAACAGTTTTCAGCCATATCATACGCTGCCACAACCAGGCCTAGGCGGTGCTCACCCGCTGCATTCATTGGCAGGTGCCACGCACTTATTACCACCACCGCCGCCACATGGTAGCGTGTATGAGCGCACGCCGCCTGGCGTTGGCTATCCAATGCTTGGAGATGAATCCAAATCGGTGTTGCCGCCCATAAATGATTACATGCATCACATGCAGCAGCAACAACTGCCGCCTCATGCACAACAACCGGATCTTGTCTACTATCCAGTAAAGAATGATTGACATACAAAGTAGTCGGCGTTGGCGGGTGTGCGTGATGGCAACAGCACGGCGCACCAACAAGAGCATTATCCGCATCATCATTATCACACACGATGGTGGCCAGCACCGACTAACACCTTTGCGGCAAAGAGAGGCGATGTTTTTTATTAAAAAAAAAAATAAAACAACAAGAACAAAAGTTCTCTAAATCATGAGAGCTGAAAAAGTGAGAGCCCATTGAAGAGTTCTATTCGTAATGTGTAAGCAAAAACAAAATAATTATATATACTATATATGAAATGTAAAACCATGTGTTTTCTAAGTAGCTTTCAAGAAAAAGCTATTTGCAATACACGTGGAAATAATTCTAATTAGTTGTAATTGAGACACATATAAACACCCATAAATGTATGCTATGAAATTAAGAGCAATAGCAGATTAATTGAAGCTACATGCTTGTTAATTTCTAATCCGACCGGCGCTATGATAAGTGTATAAAAATGTATGGTATAACTAACCAATATGCATACAGAAACAAAAAAATATAAATAAATAAAAAAAAACATGACTACAGACATATACATAGTAGCCTATAAGCAAAATCAAAACAAAAAAAGGAATAAAAAAAAAACTTAATACATATTTACGTAAATTATATTAAATTAGTTTCTAAGTAGAGTCTATGCTAACATCAAACACACATGGCAAAGGTAGAATATTTAAAGCAAAAAACTCAAAAATCTAAAAAAAAATTTTTATTTACTTACGCGACTTTTGATTTTGTACAATTCTGTTGTAATTGTTTTAAACACAGAACAAATATGAAATTATAAATTGTATACATAATGCTTCTTCAATTTAAGCACGAATTTTATGTCAAAACTATAACATAATTCGTACACAATTAGCTTTAAGTCAAAAGAAAAATCAAACCACTAACAACTTTCGAACAAATTTTACTAGATATACACCTATTTAATTTCATCAAGCAATAATAAGAACACAAATACGTACATTGATAAAAAGAAAAGCATACAAATTAATAGAGTTTTGATTGAGCTGTACACTTAGCGCTTAGGTTTCCCTATCCAATAAATCCAGAAGTATGCCACACTCAAGTTTTAATCATATCAAGAGGCCCGTTGCCGTTTAATATACATACATATGTAGCATATTGCGTATACAAATATTTGTTATTTTATATTTAGTTGAACAAACGGTTGAACATATTTAATAATAACAAAAGTACATGCTCTTATATATCAAACAAATTCTATAATTTGTGGGTACACGATTTTTTTTTTATTTGTTAAATGATTTGGTACCTAAGCCAAGTTATTTTTGTGTCATGTACGTTTCTATGTATACACCCCCCCCCCCCCCCCCATTTTGTGGCTTTTTACACCCAAAACTATAATTATTCTAATTATTGTATAGCATGCCCAATAACTAACAAACATTTTTTGGAATGTGTAATTAATTAAATCTCTTGGTCGGCATAAATGCTATTTGTTTATACATATATAAATTTAATGTAAATCTGCTTCCAAAACTAAATAAAATTTTTTCGTATTTCCTTAAGCTTTTCTTCAAAACCATTTACGTTAAACACATATAGATTTGTTCTTGTTTACAAATTATAGTTAATGTGCGTAAAATCCGTAAATGGCACACAATTCAGCTAAGAATTATAAATATTTACAAAATAAGTGCAAGTTTAAAACGTTAAATTTATAAGACTACTTTTATGAACAAACAAAACAAAATAAAGCAAACAGCAAATACAATTCAACCAGAAACTATATTAGAATTGTATTTTTGCATACAAAATAAGCAACATAAATCTAAAATTACAAAAAATAAAAAATATAAATAAAATTTGTATATTTAATAAAAATAGCAAAATAAAAATGAATAAATTTCTTTTAAAAAATGAATGGCAATTAAATTTTTATTGAAAGAGGCTTTGTGTACCTACGTCGTTGAAATACATTCGAATTATTTCTTTTTGACATTTCATTTATTTAACATTGCACTTTAAAACATGATTAAAATAGTTTAATTAACTCCACCCATAATATTAACAATACGATTCTTATAACGCTTAGATATATCCTTTTCAATATGCGTTTGCAATGTTTTTGTTTGCGCAATCAAATCATCTAGTACTGGATTGAGTTGAACACGTTGTTCACGCAATTCTGCGCCGCGAATTTTCAAAATCTCCCGGGTACTGCGCAACTTTTCCACTGCTTTTTTCATCTGTTGTAACTTTGTGGCCAGCAAATCAGCATATTTAGGTGAATGTTTCAGTTGGAAGAGATGACGAGTTTGCTCATCTTCCGAGGTACGTTGTATGATCTGCTCAACATCCACTAACAACTTGCGTATGCTTTCTGCATCGTGTGTAGCAAAACTGTCCATTAAAGAGAACATTATATTGCTGGAGGATTCCAGTTGATTAAGCTCATATATGCGCAAGCGCAGGAATGATTCCAATTCGTATATTTCATCCAAGAAACGATCGCGATAATTGGGCGAATCGAGTATTGTGTAGGCTTGATCACCTGAAATGAAAATAACAGCGATTACGTAAAGGCGCGTTTGAGCTCTGGTTAGTTCAAACCTTTAGCGGTTCCGCCATCCATGCCCGTGCCTTCTACTACAATTCCATACTCCTCGATGGGTATATCAAAATTTATTTCCACCGCATCAGTGGGCGCGCTTTCGATGCCCCAATCTATGTCCTTTCCTGCGTCCCCATCTGGTAACTCAGCATTTCCAAAATCACCATAATCTATTATTTCTGCGGACATAGTAGATGAACCTCCATTATCATCCGTTCCAAAATCAATCTCAAAGCCTGCATTGTCACCTTCGTTCGCTCTTGATGTATGCGTATTGCTCAGAGTCAGTTTAAGAGGTGGTTCCTCAATTGCTAAAGGCGCCTCCTTGTGTATGTATTGATAAACAGTTGTATTACCGTTCTCAACCAAATGACGTAGTATAGGCAAACATTGAGGATGCACACTGACTTCTGCGTATATATCAATGGCTGGCTTTACTTTGTTAATACCCTGAATGGATGTATTGTATAGAACTGGCAAGCCGGCCAGCACTTCTACAAATTCTTCGTGTAAATTATCGCCTTTGACGCCCAATTGCTGCAGCAATGCGGCGTGCTCTGCCAGTAGTAGCGCCTCGGGTTTGTTCATGTCATGGGAACGCTTAACACACTCATCAGCCTGCTGCTCGAGTTTGGTCATCTGTTTACGCACATTTGGAATTTCGAAGTTGACATTGCGTACATAAAGTTGAGCTGTCTCGGCGAGATAAATAGCATTTTTTTCGTATAAACGGCTAATCTCTTGCCAGTCCTTCATACGTTGACTGCCATAGGTGCCAAAGACACTTTTCGTATCCTTCTCAGTTTGTTTAAGTATTTCAATGATATCCTTAACATGGTAGTAGTTGATATCTATGGGGGCATTATTCTCTTAGTAAAAGTTTAAATAAAGCACTAACATCAAAAACTTACTTGCGCCCGCCAATAGTTTGATTAGCTGTTCGTTAGATGGCATGTCCTGCAAAGCATTTGTGATTTTGGAGCGTATCTCTTTGATGGGAGCATGTATATTTTTAGGTACAATGCGTCTGCTGACCAACCAATCTTGCAGCTTAAGTGTGTGTATGTCAATAGGAATATCGGATTCCTGTGTAGTGACAAATATAATGGCAAAAAAACACAGTGAATAAATAGTGTATTTTAAAAAAGTATTTATAAAAAATTTGACTTACATTCATTTTGGGTGATGATTTCTTCCACGTCCACGCCAAAGTTTACAAATACAATGCGCACAGTGTTGAGCAATGCAATAAGGTTAGATATATAATTCCGATAACGATAGCTCGTTGCAGGTGGCCTAATCGTTCATCAACAGGTATTTTCACTGTTTTTTACTACAATAACAAAAGATTACACATCTCCGCCCAAAGGTTGACTTGCTCCAGCTATTTGATTGTCATGGCAACTTTTTATATATCCAGTTTTTCAAAGCAACGCGAAAGCACAACAAATGTTGCTATAGCAAGTGAAAAAACCGATCGAGCTAATTATGTTTGTCTACCTTAGTAAAAAGGTAAATTAAATAATTTTCATAAATCTTTTATTAAAAAACAAGTTTAAATCCTTAACAGATTGCTATACCAAATAATGTAAAGCTGAATTGCATTGCTTGGAATAAGGAGGATGGATATATAGCGGTGGCTGGAACAGAAGGCTTGCTTAAAGTCCTGAAGCTGGACCAACAAAGTAAAAAGAAGTTTTGTCTCAAGTTTTTAAAATTGTTAATAGAATACTTTTAAATTTTAGCAGCAAATGGACAGAATAAAGGCGGCCTGGCCGCAGTATCTAATTTATCAATAAATCAGACACTGGAAGGTCACAAGGACTCCGTTCAAGTGGTAACATGGAACGATAGCCAGCAAAAGTTAACATCGTCCGATACAGATGGCGTAATAATGGTATGGATGCTTTATAAGGGGTCATGGTATGAAGAGATGACCAATGATCGTAAAAAATCGACCGTTACCGGCATGAGTTGGACGTCGGATGGCTCTAAAATATGCATTGTGTACGAAGATGGGGCCATTATTGTAGGATCCGTAGATGGTAACCGTATTTTTGGAAAGGAATTGAAAGGAGCACATCTTACCGGAGTACAATGGAGCCCGGACAATCGCCTCATATTATTTGCTTTGACCAATGGCGAGTGTCATATGTATGACAATCAGGGCAATTTTGCGGTAAATAAAATTGTATTCAGTATAGGCTATCGCCTTAATTCTTATTGGCTCTGGCTTGCAATTGCTTCTGTACACCCAAGGTTATAAACTCTTTTTTGTTACAGATGAAACTAACCATAAAGTGTGTTACACTTGAAGCATCGCGTCCTTTGCGCATAGCTGAGATAAGTTGGTTCAATGGACGCTCCCCTGCAAACAGACCTTCTTTAGCCATTTGCTACGAAAGCGGAAAAGTGCAAATTATGCGCAATGAGAACGACGATTGTGAGTTGATTTTGACTAATGTTCTACACTTATAAATATGTTTTATCAACTTTACAGCCCCTACAATTTTTGATACGTTAATGCGCAACGTGGATGCCAAGTGGAACCATGATGGCACAGTACTGGCCATTTGCGGTTCAACATTAGAAGTCGCAAGCACTCCTTTGCGCGACAATAATCAGGTGTGCTTTTATTCGCCTTTTGGTCATTTGTATCGCACACTAAAGGTGCCTGGCAATGACATAACATCGCTCACTTGGGAAGGCAAATCCTTGCGCATTGCGATGGCTGTCGATTCCTTTATATATTTTGCTAACATACGACCTGACTACATTTGGTGTTACTTTGAAAAAACGGTTGTGTTTCTGAATAGCAGCAATAATATATCAAAAGATTCCTTAATGAATGTAATAACATTCTGGAATACTGTCACAAATCAAAGTTTTCTTAAGGAAGTTGAGCCAACGTTGTGTATGGCTGCCAGCACCGAACATTGCGTGTTGGGTGTGGAGTGTGTCAGCAATAATATCAAGGAAATTGCCTTAAGTACTTTGGAGCGGCGAAATAATGATGACAAGGTGTATCAATTGCTGCTTTGCAATTCCATTGGAACAACTGTCGATTGTAAGTCAAGCCGTTCGATTTGGATCCGTTCTTTTTTAAATATTTGACATTTTTGTAGCCAAGTATACTGATATAAGACCTTCATTTGTGGGAATCAATAGTGGTTATGTGGCTATTGCGTCCTTCAATGAGATTCTTATCTGGCATTACCATACACCTAAGGTAAGCTCATCATATATGAAGATACTCTTAGTTTAATTCATTTTTCTCCTTTTAGAGCACCTCTAGCTTACACAACGTAAAAGCACGCAAGGAGAAGCGTTTTCACATCGACGATACACCAACTGGAGTAGAAATTTCGAAAGATCTGCTGCTTAATAGCTCCGGTGGCAGTAGCAGCGATTATCAGCGCAGCCTCAATGATCCCATTTGCGCCTTGGCTTTGTCAGAAAAGCTTTTATTGGTTGCACGAGAGTCTGGTACTATCAACGAATATAGTATACCGAATGTGGCATTGCGAAATCGTTATACCTTGCACTCCAAGGTGCACAAAATGGCTATTAACTGCAATTCCACGTAAGCAAAATTTGCTTAAAATTTTTTTAAGTTTACAAATCGTATTATTTTAAATGCAGACGCACTGCAGTGATAGACAATATGGGGGTCATGACTCTGCTTGAACTGGACGACAATCGTGAGACTCAGCTTAACTTTAGTCGTGTAGAACGAAAAGATGTCTGGGCTGTTAGCTGGGCCAAGGACAACCCTCTTTTGTTGGCTTTAATGGAAAAGACACGCATGTACATTTTTCGTGGCAATGACCCTGAGGAGCCCATATCGTGTTCCGGCTATATATGCACTTTTGAGGATTTGGAAATAACCAGCGTGCTGTTGGATGATGTTATTAGCATTGGAGAAGTTCAAAACCCATTGACTCATATTATACAACTGCGTGTTAAGTCGTTGCGCGATACGGATGATCTCTTGCAGCATGTGGGTCTTGAGGATGCAAAGCAGTTTATCGAAGATAACCCTCACCCTCGTTTGTGGCGTCTGTTGGCCGAATCAGCGCTGAAAAAACTGGAACTGGATACTGCAGAAAATGCTTTTGTGCGTTGTGCCAACTATTCTGGCATAAAGTTAATTAAGCGCTTGCGTACTATAGGAACCGAGGTTTTACAAAAGGCGGAAATTTCAGCGTTTTATGGAGAGTTTGAGGAAGCTGAAAAACTTTACATGGATGCTGATCGCAGGTTAGTTATATAGTCATACATGTGATAAAAATAAATTCAAGTTATTTGTTTACATTACAGAGATCTTGCCATTGATTTGCGCATGACGCTGTGCGATTGGTTTCGTGTTGTACAGCTGTATCGCATGGGCGGAGCTGGTGTTTCAGACCAACAAATGGAAACTGCTTGGCGTGAAATTGGTCATCATTTTGCTAACCTTAAATCATGGGAAAGCGCGAAAGAATACTTTGAAAAATCCCACTACACCGAAGGCTACATGGACTCGCTGTATCACTTGGAGCAATTTGATGAACTGGAAAAGTGTGTAGAGAAGTTACCAGAGAAGAGTCCGTTGCTTACCAAGCTAGCAGACATGTTGGCCTCTGTTGGTAAGGCTTGAGTTGTGATGTTTTGTTACTGTGTTTTACTGACAACTTTTGCAGGCATGTGCTCTGAAGCAGTAATGGCTTATCTTAAGTTTGGCGACCAAAAAGCCGCCGTCAACACATGCGTTAACCTGCGTCAATGGGGCCAGGCGGTGGAACTGGCTCAAAAATATCAAATGCCAGAGGTAAACGCGCTGCTGAGCAAGCACGCCGCACAACTGCTAAATGAAGGACGCCTGCCGGAAGCCATAGAGCTGCAAAAGAAAGCTGGAAGACATTTGGATGCAGCACGTTTGTTAACTAAAATGGCCGAGCGTGAGCTGGAAAAGGGCGCTCCCTTGCTTCGTATTAAAAAGATTTACATACTGTCTGCTTTACTGGCTGAGGATCATTTAAAGTCGATTGCCACGCCTGGGTGCGACTACGCTGTGGACCGCAATACGTTGCTGGATTCCATAAACTTGGAGGATGCCTCACTTATTGAACGCGCTTGGCACTGCACCGAGGCCTGTCATTTTGCACTACTTGCACAGCGACAGTTACGTTTTGGCATTATGCATAGCGCAGTTATAACAGCTTTACGTCTCAGAGAGTATGAGGATGTGCTTAATGTGGAGGAGATCTATAGTTTGCTGGCTTTGGCTAGTTGCGCCGACAGATCATTTGGCATGTGCTCTAAGGCCTTTATAAAGCTGGAGTCACTTAGTTTTTTGCCTGAAAAACGTCAGCAGGAGTATGAAGAGTTGGCTGTTAGTATATTTGCTAAGAATGAGCCAGTAGATAACAAAGTGGACATGATCTCTTGTTATGCGTGCTCTGCTTCGGTGCAGGATTGGTTAGTTGTTTAATATTTGCCTAAAAATGTTATTTGATCAGGCTTTTATTTGCTCTCAGGTTGCCTTCTTGCTCGGAGTGTGGTGCCCGCTTTCCTGCCTGCATTTCTTCGGGTAAGCCCATAACACAACCGACGAGTAATATTTGGGTCTGTGCCAGTTGCCATCATTGTGCCTCGTCCATGGAAATAACAAGACATCGAACGTGCCCTTTGTGCCACAGCCTTATTATGTCAATGACTGTAGAGATTTAAAACAAACATTTATATAAGTAATATATATCTATATTAATTCAATAAAAAAAAACAAAAACAAATTTGTATAAATTGCACGATGGAAGTGCACAGGGTAAAAACTCGATCAAAAAAGTTGTAGATTACACTATTTTTTGTACATTTTTAACATGACCATATTTTGACAAGTAAGATTTGAAACCGACATTAGGAACGCCGATGCAAGTGCAACCAGTAAATACTTCTATTTTATACATATTGAGAATTTTAGAAGAATTAAACTTTTATATGAAAGGTAGGAGCTAATAAAGATTTTTTTTTGCATTCCTACAAATGGAAGGACCAAAATAGGCTGCTTTGGTATAACATGCCTATTACACCCATGGACTAAGAATTCTCTAATATTTACTTAAAAATAGTGTAACGCACATTAGATAATCCAACAGATGGAAACCAAGTTACTTCACATTCAAAGTTTACCCACAAAAATTAAGAAATAAGTTAATTTGTATAATCATTCGCTATAGTGTTGTCTGTATCATCTCTAAACATCAGAGCCACCTGTGCACTCGGTAACACTTTTTGAGAACTGCCCGTTTTCGTTTTTCGCCATATATCCCATTCCACGGGATGCATTTTCTTTTTATGCGAATGCATGTTCGCATTCGAGTTAAAGGTGCGCGGACAAAATGGGCACTTGTACAGTGGCTCGCCAGTGTGTTGGGCCATGTGCTCCTATAATGGAAAGGTTACGTTAAAATCAGAATAATATACATATTTACTGTAGCACCGATACCTTAAGACTAATGTCCTTTTTAAAAGTTTTCCCGCATTGGTCGCATGTATAGGTGGTATTCGAGTGAGAATATCGTTTGTGCCCAATAAGAGCACGTGAGTTCTTGCAACTTTTGCCGCATTCCGAACATATGAACAATTTTCCTTCATCATTATGCCGCCTCATGTGTTGCTTAAGGTTATCCTCGTCTTTAAGCCAACTCTCACAGTTGGGTCGCGGACATTTAATACGCGGGCCGCTTTCTTCGAAATGCAAGCGCACATGCTTCTCAAAGACAGCCTTGTCTTTAATTTCTTTGCCACAAGCATGGCAAACATGTGCAGCTCTTCGATGCACCTGCTGTAAATGCATTTGTAAATTGTAATCTGTGGCAAATGCATTGTGTTTGGGACACTCTGGACACACAAATGTGCGTTCTTCGGCTGGCACATGTGAGCCTTTGTGCATTTCCAGCAGATTGCGGCGTGCAAAACGTTTGCCACACACATCACATACGCATTCAGGAAAAGGCACGTGTTGGACTAACCAATGAGCGCGTAAAACACTAGAATTAGCAAAGACCTTGCCGCAATCCTTGCATTTAATGTATTCGGGATTTTCATGGCGTCTAGCATGTTCTACTATTAGGCAACGTTTGTTAAGTTTGCGCCCACAGCATTTTATATAGGGACGTTCGCCATCATGTTTTTCCTTAAAATGATCTCGAATTCCATTAAAATCGTCTGCTAAGAATATGCATAGTTCGCAGCCCATAACTATATACCGTTTAATGAGCTCCTCATCCTCTTTGCAAAACGGTGGCCACTTTTGCTTTAAGAACTTTATCTTTTTTTCTGTACTCTTTTTTGTGGGGGCTTTAATTTTTGCTAGTTTCACTGGCTTTTCGCCTTTTGGTAGCCTTTTCTTTTTTACTGGCTTTACAACCGACGTTTCGCGTGAACGTTTTTTTCTTCCACTGCGCGTAACCATAAGGTCGTCTTCAGTATCGCTGTCATCTGAATAGTCAGCATGATGATCCAGCTCTGGTGAGTGTCTTTCCAGTTTAATGTCAGCTTTGTTGTCGACATCCTCCTCCTCAAGAAGAGGTGCAGACACTTCGAGCTCATCCAAGGGATTAATATTTTGTTGTGTTGTTGTATTATCCAATGAGAGCACATCTGAAGGCAACATCACCTCTTCTGGCCATGATGCAGTGGCCAATATGTCGGGCTCTTGCTTAAATTTTGATGCGGAAGATGATAAATATGACTGCGCCTCCTGAATTGACACATAAAATTGATGAAACTCTGATACTTGAGACCAGCACACATTGCATACAATTTTTGAAACTTCATCGTCTGGCAAAACCTTAAATAGTGGAATTAATACATGAATAACATTCGAATGCACCATATGTATATAGACGATTATGGCGCACCTCAAACCAAAAATGTTGGCGCAGAATTTCAGCAACGTTTAATCTGTCCTCTGCTTCCTCAAATATGGAACGAAAGCTTTTGGAGCCACGCAGACACAGACGACAGGTCTGCAGATCCATTTTGGCAATTAATACTATTGCTTATATTAAAAATAGAGTTCACAATTAATTATGAACAAAATGCAACTTGATTTGTGTTAGAAATAGTGATGCGTATTACAACGATGTACAAAGCCTATCGTTTTCAATCAAATAATCGGTAAAATTACTTTTTGACAGGTGGCAAGGCTATCAGTTGTGCACATCT
This sequence comes from Chymomyza fuscimana, assembly GCA_949987675.1. Classification (NCBI taxonomy): domain Eukaryota; kingdom Metazoa; phylum Arthropoda; class Insecta; order Diptera; family Drosophilidae; genus Chymomyza; species Chymomyza fuscimana. The sequence goes on from OX465089.1 coordinate 71,891,078, forward strand.
CTAATCGAAAAGTCTGCATTTGATGGTACCGCAAATAAGCAGTTGAAAATTAATGTTTTTGGTGTAAAACAGTAAAGTTAATACATAATTATGAAGGTATGCTACTAAAAAAACAATACACAACATAATTTACAATATATTTTTGCAGCGCATTAGCGAAAAAAAGCTCGAGGCCTTTACGGTGGGCACATTTTCCAAGCGACAATTTTCCAAAAAAGAAATTGAGGAACAAAAGAAAAAAGAAGATGAAGCTGCTGCAGCACATGTAAGTAAAGTAGCTCTTTTATATTTTTAATGTAAATAAAAATATATGTGCTTTGCAGGCGTTCAAAGAATTCGTGGAAACATTCCAAGAGGCTCCAACGCCTGCTTCAAAAGTCTGGATTAAAGCCGGCACTTATGATGCAGGCTCTAGGCGTAAGTATTTTGGTTTCAACTCTATGAACATTGTGATATGGAAATTTTCTTTTTAAGGCGAGGACAAGAGCGAAAAAGGCAAACTGTACAAGCCTAGCTCCAAGTTAGTTGAGAAAAGTGCAGCTGAAAAAGCCGAGGAGTATGCAAAACTATTGGCTTCAGATCTTAAAAAGGATCCTGGCCCTCTGAAAAAGAAAAATCAGGAAAAGAAAAAGAGCAACTTGGAATTGTTTAAAGAAGAATTGAGACAGTAAATATGAGTTCACTACAGTTTTAAAACTGCAAACATTTAAAATTTTTTTTTCCAGAATTCAAGAAGAACGTGAGGAACGCCATAAGTATAAAACTCTTGCTGTACCGCATGCACCAGCAGCGCAGCAGCCAAGCTCTAGCACTAGCTCGAGTTCTAGCTCAGCTGCCCATTCACGTGAATCTGGGTCATTCGATACCGGAGACCCAAACACAACCAATCTGTACTTGGGCAATTTAAGTCCGAAGGTTTGTTTGCCTAGCTTCTTACTTATTTACAACCATTTTCACCAATAGCTTCTAGATTTCAGAGCAACAGCTTATGGAAATATTCGGACGATATGGTCCACTGGCAAGCATTAAGATTATGTGGCCACGCTCGGAAGAGGAGAAACAGCGTGGTCGAAATTGTGGCTTTGTAGCGTACATGAGTCGCAAGGATGCCGAAAGAGCTTTGAGAATGTTAAACGGTCGTTATATTATGGGCTATGAAATGCGGTTGGGCTGGGGTAAAACGGTACCCATAATGAATACACCCATTTTTGCACCGCAGGCTTTATTGGAGCTGACAATACCGCCACCGCCATCAGGTCTGCCTTTTAATGCGCAACCACCTGTAAGCGAGGCTGACACACTACCCAAGAAGAACTATAAAGAATATGTCGATGTTGAAGAAAAGGAGAACATGGAAAGGGTGAGTGGTGCACATTATATGAAAGATAGTTACTTAACATTTCAAATTCTTTTTTATAGATCTTATACAAATCCGTAGTGAAAGTTTTCATACCCACCGAAAAGTATGGATTTGATCTTAAATATTAATTGCCAGCTTTAAAGGCCGATCTAAAGTTTTTGTCTTAAACTAAAAATATAACTTCCTCAAAATTTTTAATTTGAACATTAATATTTTATGTTTATTTTTTACTTGATTGCAGATCAGTGCTCAATGTCATACATCGCATGATTGAATTCGTTATACGCGAAGGTCCCATGTTTGAAGCTTTAATAATGAGCCGTGAAATGGAAAATCCTCTGTTCTCTTTTCTGTTTGATAACGAGAGTCCGGCACACATTTATTATCGGTGGAAACTGTTCTCGCTATTGCAAGGCGACACTCCCGCCGAATGGAGAGAAAAGGAGTTTCGTATGTTTATAGGAGGTCCAGTTTGGCGTCCCCCAATCGCCAATTTTTATACACAAGGCATGCCAGATGATTTAGTGGTTGATCCTGAAGCACCTGTAGTGCATAAGGGTGCTCTTTCTAATGCGTAAGTGCTTATTTAACGGAGTAACTGAGTATTTAACTAATCCATTTTTCGGTAAAGGCAACGCGATCGTTTGGAGGACTTGTTAAGACACTTAACACCCGAACGAGCTCGTATTGGAGACGCTATGATTTTTTGCATTGAACACGCAGATGCAGCCGATGAAATCTGCGAGTGCATAGCGGAATCTTTGGCCAATCCAACTACGGTGGCTTCGAAAAAAATTGCCCGTTTATATCTAGTATCCGACCTACTACACAATTGCACAGTGAAGGTCTCAAATGCTTCGTTCTTTCGCAAGTCGTAAGTTGAATCTTAAAGTTGCATGCATACATGCTTTTAAATTATTTTAAATTTGCAGCGTGGAAAGGCAACTGCTTGAAATATTTGAAAGCCTGCACACCTATAATCTGGCTATAGAAAGTCGTCTGAAGGCGGAGGGCTTTAAATCTAGAGTGTGCAATGTGATTCGCACTTGGGAAGAGTGGACTATCTACCCAAAAGAGTTTTTGGCTCAACTGAGAGCAATATTCTTGGGAAAACAGGTAAGAAATATGAAATAACTTTTGGCAACAGAATTAATACTGATTTATTTAAAGTACACAATGCCGCAGCAGAGCTCAACACCGCCAATGGAGGAATCTCGTTCAGATGATGCCTTGGAAGAAGACATAGACGGCGCGCCATTGTCTGGAGATGATAAGGATGATGAGGATTTGGATGGTGTACCACTTGATGGAGCGGCGTTGCTCAAAAGCGCATTAAAGCGAGTGTTGCCGGATGCTGCAACTCAAAAGCGTGAAAACGATACTCCAATTCGTAGGGAGGCGGAATATGAAGAAATTGATGGTGTTCCATGTAAGTTACTTTTAGTTTTAGTTGAATATCAGTGGATTTCGAGAAATCTTAATTATATGTTTATTACAGTTGATGAAGACTTGGATGGTGTACCCTTGGAGGAAGTTTCAAAACCACTTGGCTCCAAGTCTCAAGCTAAGGTTGGTGGCTTTATACCTTCAAAATGGGAAACTGTCGATCCGCAGCAGGTGGAAGCTCAGGCTATTACCACCAGTAAATGGGATACATTAGATCCACCAGATCCGCCAAAGTTTTTCTCCTCAGACGAAGAAAGTGATGATGATAATTCAAAAAGTTACAGCGATCAGAAGCGTCAGAAATTGCGCGATATTGAACTTAAAACCGTGCAATATCAAGACGAATTAGAGTCTGGAAATCGGCGTCTGGAACCCGGCTGGACGCTGCAAGAACAAGTGGAGTATTATCGCAAACGTTTGCTTAAGCAGGTGTGTAAGCAAATCTCTCAAAGATGATGTTATTTTTAAAGACTTATCAACATTATTGCTGCACTTTTGCTTTAGGACGCTCAAGCAGAAATGGTAGATTCTCCACTTAGTTATATGCGCTCAAAGACACAACGTAGCGAAAGCCCTGAAAGCAGGCAAAGTTTGCAATACAGCAGCAGCTCTCGTGCCAGTCCAAGTCGTCGTAGCAGCAAGCGCTCCCATTCACCCTACAGTAGCAGTGAGACCAGACGCCGTGATTATTCGCCTGAAAACAGCAAAAGACGCGATCATTCGCCGGAAGTCAAACGTCGAGATTATTCACCGGAGACCAAACGCCGCGACTATTCGCCTGAGAGCGGTCGCAGTGCAAAAAATTCAAAACGCAATCGCTCTCAGAGTCCATCAGACTCTCCAAAACGCTTTTTGGATCGCTTACAACGCAGTAGCTCACGCTATGAGAGCTCGCCAGGCAGATATCGCACAGAAAAGCATAAGCACAAGCATAGGCATTAGAAATTTTTAGCATTTAATTATGGTACATGTATGCACTTTACATTTTGTTTAATTAAGAAATAAAAATGATTAAATTTTTTCAATCTCACACACAACCTAATAAACAGCTAATGTGCCCCCGGTGATGTGACCAAAAATAAATAAGTAGATGAAGGAATGCCATGCAATTTGTATATCCAACTGCTGGGATATCACAAGTGCATAAGGAGCTGATATCACTTTCTCTATTGAGTATTTTAGCTGGACTTGAGAGCGGCTTCGTTTTTGTAGACTTCAATGATATCTTCAATGATTTCCCATTGCTTTTCTCTGCTGAAATCTTTGACAAGTGGCTGTAAATACGAAAGTAGTAAAAATATTGAAAATTGCAACAGCCGGTTATTATTACCTTATACCACATGGAAGCTTCATCGGATTCATCGGTCAATGGCACTTGTACGCCATATGTTTGTAGAGCAAGTGAAAGGCAGCTAATGGCTACATGCGTGGGCTTATATTTAAGTATATTCGCTGTATGGTGAAAGTCCTGTAAATAAGAGGCAGCTGCTTTGGCAATTGGTATAGTATTCCAAACACTTGCGCCCATCCAATCTTGCATTGTCTTCATGTAGTACAGCAAATACTACATCAAAAAAAAATAAAATTGAAAACTAAAGCTTTGCTGTTGAGCTCATATGAAATACCTTATGCGCCAGTTCAATGTTCAAATCGAAGCTCAGAGTGCGTGTTATAAGCAGTTCCGCCTGCACAATGGCATCGCGCATGGCCCAGTACTCATCGCTAAGATCAAGTGGTGCAGCGCCGCGATTAAGCGTGCAATATGCCACGTTGATAATATCGCGTATCTTAATGCTGTCGTCGTCTTTGATTTTGGCAGACAAATACAAGGAGGAGGCCGCTATTAGCTAGAATTATATGTTGTAAGTTTTATAGATGTATTCACTGCTATATACAATGTAATACTTACAAACTCATCAAATTCGCTGGATACAACTTCCTTATAGAAGCGATGATAGACAATGGCAGCGCAGGCCGCAGTCAATGGCTTCATTCTTAGTTTGGTAGCGCACTCGAATATATAGAGCGGGACCAGCCCAGGTTTATTCACTTTTCTTTAATTTGTACACAAAATGCCTTGTTACTAGTTGAAGCACAGTTTGCAATCAAAAAAACTTACCTATAATCAATGGTCTTCATATTTTGCAATTTGTTTGTTTCCACGTGTTGCTGTAATGACATGACATCCAAAACGTTCTTCATTTTATGAGTAAACTTTGATGCTTTCAATAATTGACGAATGAAGTGGTATGTATCTTTTTTATGCGCTTCTTGTCTAGACTTGAGAAAAGACCAGAAAATTTAGCAATGCAACTTAAACTCAAATCAGCTGGCAAGCAGACAACACTGTAGGTTTAATGGTTGCGCTGCGACGGCGAAGTGTTTGGAAACCAATACAGTAGACTCTGGGATAACAAAATTTTGGAATATTAGAGAAAAAAAATGTGTTGAGAACCTTTTCAGTGTAGCTATCTTTTCTTTTTTTTAGAACTGCACCAATAAATAATTACAGATAAATTCCAAATTATGTTTACTCGTTTTGCAAACAATTTTTTGATCTTGAAAGATAAAACCCTTAAACAGTTTAAAATCATTCTTAAAGTATCGCGTCATTCCAGGGTCTACTGTACATTGTAGCATAAACCGGTTGCCTCTACAGTGGTTGTCTCTGGATTGTTTGGGCAACATTAACGCAATTTCAAAAAGTGCATGACAATTGTTAAACAGGTAGGCAATATATATATATGTGTATTTATTTATGAACTAGATGGTTTACATAGTTTGTTTTGGGTAAAGTAGGCTAAAAACATTCAGGGGATTGCTCAGGTAGAGCGTTTATATTACTAAATGATCTAAAAACCCAATATAAATATGCATAGATAAAATATTTTGTTTCTGATTAATTATAAGTATGCAACTGTTAAGGAAATGTCAAATCTAACAAATATTCTTTTGATTTCCAACTATTTCAAACACGCGTGATTAACTCACGCACAATTTATATTAAATATATATGCGTATTTTTATAGATAAGAGTTGACCTAAAAGTAAATACGAACAGCCTCTTCCGCATTCTGTTCCACGGGGCAGTAGGGGCACTTAAGTATATGTCCGTTGCTGAGCTTATGCAATGCGTCGTTGGAAATGACATGTCCACAGGTTAACTTCTTTGGCGGATTGTCCTCTGAAGTTTGCTGGCGCAAAATCGGGCAGGCAAATATTGAGTGGAAACGAAATTCTGGCTGTAGATCAATTTCAATTGGTAGTTCATCGCAGCCATTCCACATGCCCAGCACCTGGCGTGACTGCATCACCTGTTTAATATTCAGCAAGGCGGGCAAGGCTGTGCAACCCGCATTGACGACTACCGAAAGGGCAGAATTCTTGCTTATGCCTAGCAATTGGCAAGCGTCCTTTAGAAATATAAACGACAGTTCAGTCCACATTTCCTGAGCCAAAAAGTGTTTATAGGGCGACTTTTCCAAGCCGCCCGGAAGATATATAAAACTGGCCATCAAGTTAGCTATCTCATGCTCATAGCGCACGGCAAATTTCTTAAAGTTGTTGCGTGCATACGAAATTGCCTCGTGCTGAGAGCCCAGACCATATGAAACAAGCTGCATGAAACGCATGCGATGCAGACGAAACTCTATAAGGGAGTGTCGATCCATGAGCTGATCTGAATGTCGCTGGACCCATTCTAAAGCCTCTATTAAATCACGCTTTTGTATACGCAGCCATATGCTATAGATCTCTGCAAATTCACGCTCCGAGTCAAACACATCTTGTGCGTGCTCCTCCGTCATCTTGCAATCCTTAATCAATGTGCGAGCCACGCTGTCCATGCCCTGACGGCAGTAATGTTTGGCTATGGCCTTATTCAAAAGCATTAAATTTTCCTCATCCTGCAGCACATCTTCGCGCAGTGTTGACTTAAATTCGCCGCAAAAGCCTTTTTCAATAGCTTTTCCAATCTTAGAAACTGCGCCATGTAAATCACGATGTTCAGTCGATAGTTTTTGTACGCGCTCATTGCACTTTGTTAACGTATCTCTTATAAGCTCCATTTGACGTTCATCGAGACGTTGTGGTGCAGCAGGCTCCGTTTCCACTTGCATATTTACACCATCGCCCATGGGATCATCAACGTTGGCAGGTGCACTCATTTGTGTGCTAGTGTTCAATGTAGTTACCATCTCATGCTCAGCCTTGCCAAAAACTTTGACCAGTTCAGCCAGCAACGATGCGATGTCCCCAATCTCAGCAGTTGCATTTTTGTGCAGCTGCTCCAATTTGGTCACTACGCGGTCAAGTTCCTTTTCAACAGAAGCGCAAGCTTCGTTATCCATGTTAATTTCTCGTTCCACAACAAATTTAGAGCGACGCCAAGCTCGCTGCTGCATTCGCTTTAACACGTATAAAACTTTAAAATGCTTTTTTGCAAACGCAATTAAATATTGCGTCTTTATAGAAAATTGCCAATTTTATTTTCAACAACAAAGAGGTCGTCGACAACATTACAGAACCGATGTATAATGGCAGTCGATTGTCAGCTCGATAAAACGATTTCATATTTATTGTCATCGCTAAAACCTCAATTGTTTATTGTACATTTCCTTCAAAACTAGCGTTTTTATGTGTTTATTATTTCAAATTGAAAAAGTAACACTTAAAATAATAATCTAAACCCTTAGCTAAATAGTCTTCAATAATTTTTCTATACATTCCAACTGCGCATAATTGTCTAAATTGAGTTATACACATTGCTTCTTTGTTCTTCAGTATGTACTACAAAAGCTAGTATTTAAACAACTGCTGCAGACTTAACAAACAGCTTACCTTCTTACGAATGTGCAGTATAATTCTTTTATAAACAGTCGTGCTTGGCTAAATGTAGAAACTTAAATGTATAGTATATTCTGAAATACTTTGTGCAAAATGACATGTGTTGAAACATATGCGAAACTTGCATTAAACCGGCATGCATTCGGTGTTGCCAGCGGTCAAAAATAAAAAATCCTAAACTAAAAACGTTAAGGGCGCAAAGGCAAAATTTTTTAAATATTTCTTTAGCAAGTTTTTGAAGTGTTTGTTCATTTGCAATATTTCTATAAAGTACTTGATTTTTTATTGTTTAAATTGTTGCCAATATAGAATTTGGGTTACTAAATGTTGATTATGGCTTTGTTGAACGAAATGAAAATATTTGTTTGTTATTTTGTTTGTTCTGTATTAGATAGATTGATTTTTTTTAAGTTTATACATTTTGTATGAATTTACAATTAGAAAACGTTATATAACAAATTTTTTATTAAAAAGCCAACAATTACTGAGTCCCTGAAAAATACCAAGAAATGCGTTAACTCAAAACAGTGCCAAATGCATGTAAAGCTGTACAACACTGCGTCGCACATTGATTTTTCGACTACACCTCGTAACGACAAACTCGCAGTTCGAATTAATAATAAATAATAAGCAATTTAAAAACTTTTTAACATAAATTTATAAGGTGAACTTTAATAACTAAACATAAACGTTATATTAGTTTACAATTAAAAAGCTGAGTTGAGTCTCAGGGTACATTTTTTAAAGTTTAAAAATAAATTTTGAACAATGTTCATCAAATGTGCGACATTGAACCTTATTACAATGCCAAATTATATGCAAAATATAAAAAGTTTCTATTAATAAATATTTGAAATCTTAACTGGATAAATGCGAACTATAAACGAGCTCTAAAATTTAATGCACATATAACGCAGTGTATGCGTCAAACTACAAAAAATAAACAGCAGGCAAAATAAAATCAACAAAGCAATTTTCACATATTTCACTTTCGCCACAAATACGCTGCAACGTTTAAATTTCTCAATTTTTGAGAGATAGCCCGGCAAATCTGGCGCTGAGCATGGTGAAAATTTGCAATTATGAAAACTCTAAACAAAAACATGTGTATGAAAAGTTTGCAGAATAGTGGAATGAATTATACACCCTACAAATTCTACAACCGATAGGAGCGCTTTCAGCCCAAAATGCCAGACGAGTGCAGCGCATTATTGAATACATTTTGTCGCATACATTATTTTAGCCAAGTCGCGGCAAAATGCGGCAAAAATAACACCACAATGCTCAGCAATTATGACGAAGACGACATTGGGGGGCAATTTTGGCGCTCGCAGAGCGTATGTCATCGTCTTGATCTCTGTCTTTTTCAAAATTTCGCTAATGTGTAGTTATAATTTTGTTGGCTAGTTCGGAAGCAATATTCAAACTTTGCGTAAGCACACCGCATTATTGTTAAAATTAAACGAACTGGGGAAAAACAGCATACATCTGATTTTAATGTGTAAATTTCTTTTTTTTGGAAAAATCACACATTTTAAAATCTGTTTAAGTTGGTTTTTCACTTGCTGATTATTGTGTTTGTTAATGTGGCATAAAATTTGTGTGCATTATATTTGCTACACGCAAAAAAATAAAAAGAATTATTAGAAAATCAGCAAGACCGAATTGTGAGCGCTAAAAATAAAATGATCGGGACTGCTATTTATGTAATAAATTTTTTTTGTTATAAAAACATCATGCACAAAAACTGTGCGCAGTGATGTGCGGTGAACTAATTCAAAATTTATTGTTAACTATTATAACTAAGCTAAACTAAGCCCAGTGAAGCTCATAATTACTTACAATTCCATATATTTGTGTACAATTTCAGAAAATGCAATAACATTAAGTAAACATTGCAAAAAAAATAAAAAAAAACAGGAAAAAAAATAAATAAAAAATGAGCCAACGTCGCAGTTAATATACAATTGTATAGTCTAACAAAAACTATACTAAATAAGACAACTTCAGGAAGCCAACCAACGAACCCTCATTAAACAAATCATAGCAGTGTACACACCAAGTCGCCTTAAGAACTAGTTTTAATACGAATCCGACAAAATGGCCACAGCAGCTCAGCCAGCTACGGCCAAACAGCGCAGCCCAGCCACAAACGAGGGCATGACGCCTAAGAAAACAGCTTTAATCATAGTCACCGTAATTGGCTGCATAGCTATTTTATGGCCCAAAGTGTTCCATCCCATGATGTTTGGCAGTGTGCCGCCCAAGCAAAGCTTAAAGGAACATCGTGGTGGACCAGGCGGTAAGTTATAGTAACCTAGTACTTTTTATTTTATTCTATGTTTTCAATCTATATCGTGTTTTTGTATGTATGTCGTATTGCTTGAACAAACCCCATCAAGGTTGTTGTGAAGTCGTACTTGATAGGGAAGAGTTCATGAATGTCACGAAGACCGTCGAACCCTTTGGACCACATTTGTATCGCAAAAAGATCAATCTATATACCGGCGAGATAAGTAGGTGTTTTTACCACCCAGAGTGCTATTTATGCACTAACTCTTGGATCTTTTGCATGCCAAAACCATTAACCAAAGGCGTTACGCTTTGCTGCGCTGTTTTACACCAGCTTGAAGCCGAAATCGAAAACCTAACGAGTTGTTAAAAGAAAAATGATCTGTTTGCATGACTAACCTGTCTAAGAGTCTCAGTTTAATAATAATGCCTTTCACTGACAACGCCTTAACAAAATGTCTTAAGTTGTTTAACATTTAAAACATATGGATTTCGCATGTATTTATATTGACAATATATTATTACACAGGCCTGCGTCAGGAACGTCCAGCCCACTTGCATCCGGAGTCCATATATCAAGCTATGCGCGAACGTGGGCGTGCTATACCTGCCACGCCTACGGTTCCGATTGTGGAGCGTAAAACTTCACCCAGTAACCCACCGCCGCGCATTGTGGATGGACGGGTAAGTAAATAGGCCAAAAGTAGCAAGTAGATGGTGCACATATACATACGTTTCGACCACTGGCGGATACACCGGGGTGGTCCTCGGTTGTAAAAATGTCTTGACAGTCTTTTGCGAGCTCTGATATACATACACTTCGAAGTGAAGAAACCCCTACGACCAAATACTGGATCCGCACCTGGTTTATACACTTTTTATTAAAAATTCTCGTAGATATTGTCGCTTTTTACAACACTCTTTTGGGCAAAAATGTCAAACTTGTAAATGCGTACAGTTGACAAGTAGGTACATGTTGACTTCTAAAACAATTTCCTTATAATTTTATGTTAAAATTTTCTGATCAAATAAATTTTTAGCTTTGAGATGATTTTGCGTATACATAAATAAAGAGTATGCATGCTTCGGCATGCAGACAGTTTGCGCTATATTTTTGGGATATGCGTGCCGATTATTTGCATATTAACGATGATACATACATATGCTACCCGCTGTTCATCGGACATGTTTTAAAAATAGAAACGTTTATTTTATTTGGATTTAGATCTAATACACTTCAAACGAAGGAGAGCCATAGCTGCGGCATATCATTTGCATTTTAAGAGTTTTATATATTTGTTGCTATTAAAAATTATGGCCAAAATTATTGTTTACATTTATAACCTACCAAGTAGACTTATATGATGAGTTCTATATAAGATGTATCTCTACAGAGACTAGTACAGCACATAAATGTTTACAAATATAACGTATACGTAATATATATGATGTATACAAAATAATACGTAACTATTAGTTTTTAGAGAGCATAAGAATTCCGGCGTATTGATCATGGCTGTCTTCGCATCTTGTTTTGTGACAAGCCATATAGAATGAAATAGAAATGTAAATATATACGAGAAGAACAATTTTTTTTGAAAGGTAGAGTGCAAAAGCAAACAAAATATTATATTGAACTTGTGCCAAATTTAATGCGCCAATGCCCGCACAATCATTTGTTGTCTATAAGCGTAAGTGTGTGAGGATCCTAACAAAAAAAGAGAAGACGCAAGGTTGATTGTAGGCAGCCAATTTTTGTAATTCATTTGACATTTGTCATAATTAATATTACCTTTATAGTACATACCTAGATAGCCATAAGCCTATATGTCGAAGCAAATTTTTTGAATATCTTTTAAAACAAATTTTAAATTTTTTAAAATTACAGCCTGGCCCAATACCTGGTATGCGTCCCCCAATGGGCGCAGGTGCTCTGCATCAGCCCCAGCAACGTGGCAGCAGCATGGGCTTTTTAATGCCACTCTATACGATTGGAATCGTTGTATTCTTTGGTTATACAATTATGAAGGTTTGCAAATCTAATTTTTAAGTTCTGTTTTACTATCTGAAAAGTCACATAAGATTGGGTTTTTCTAATTGGAAAGCGTTTTTTGTTGTTTCGTCTGTTCTTTTAAACTGAGGATCTTATGTTAACTAAAGTTAACAGATTTAAATTGACTAACGTAACTAGAGTAAGTAGAGTAACTCTTTGATATTTTCTTGACAGGTCGTCGTTACCGACTAATTGTCGTTAAAACACCATTGAATGTCTGACTATTCATTCAAGGCAAAAATCCTTTCATCTGCATTATAGATTTATATAACAAGCATATTATGACAACTTATTCTTAATAGAAATACGATTTAAAACTGAAACCGAAATAGTTACCTATATTCAAAAGCTGTGTAGGAGTGTTCTTTGGAACTATAAAAGTTGTAAAACTCCTAAACGAAACGTTTCAATATCATACATGTTAAACTTGTATAGTTTTTCCAAAGTCTATGGTAGAAATTTTCCGATTATGATTATTATTATACTGTCAACAACCAAAACCTTGCTGAGAAATCGCTAAACGTAAAAGCTAGTCAAAACTAAAAACAAAAAACAAACCAATTTGTTCACACTATAATTTCTGACTGAGCTGTAGTAAAATCGTTACAGTTTTGTGAAATTCATAGATTCCGGACAACTCTCAAAAATACATTATTGGGCTTGCTAAGCCCAGTCTTTCTTCTCAAATAGTAACAACAGTGCTTTTGATATGCTGTGTCCTTTTGATGCCTATAAAAACTTTTAAACCCATAGATTGTCTTTAAGAAACAAGTTCCAAATGAGCCTTACGGTCCCGCTCCCGGAGATCCCAGTTTCCGGCGAGATGTCTTTGAACAAAATAAACACAGTCAAGTCGAGGAATTAAGTGGATCCCCATTGGGTAAGTTTGCGTATAACAAGTTAAGTTATAGTTTGAAACTAGACATTAGCAAGAGGAAATGATTTTGGTTTTTGAAAATGCATATACGTATCCAATAATTATTTTCTTATAGACACATACACATGCACTACGCACCTACACACATACACATCGCACATGTAACTCATATAAATAGCTAACCAATTCGTTCATTTGTATCTGTACTTTTTGCCTTACACATGCGAATAGGTTGGCGCGAACATCAAACAAGTAAGCACAGATTATATAAATTTTTTTAGTATACTACTATTTTGTGGTTTTCTACATATCGTATGACTGTATGAATGCTGTTGGAGTGTTTCGAAAGTGAAAGCCAAGCTGCAGTTCATGCATTTTAAAATATGTCCTCCTCATTTTGTAGAGCCCTAATATTATAATTCTTGAATTGATGTTATCACTGTACCTATAAGATGCCCAGTAAAAGTATTTTATAAATATTTGTTTTAGTATTTTTTTCGTAGTTATTTTAAATGTTGTAAATGTACATACTGTGCGTATTCTAAGTGTTTACTAACTCACCAAACATAACCTACAAATTGTTTTTGACAAAATTTGGCCACACCAAATACACACATATATCCATATATTCTTTTTGTACATACAACATTGTTAGCAACAAATTTTTGTGTTAGTGGCAAAAGTAATTAAATGCGGTAAAGTTAAAGCAAATCATACGCAAACTTTTTAGGAACTAAAACTCAAGATTCCGTGAGTACTACCAATGGCAAGCGTAATGGTCAGGATCTCTACAATGCCAGTTTGTCGGCTACGGCGGTTGCCTCAAATTTGTCCAGCAACTTGAAGCAACATCAGCACCAATTCCATGGCCAGCAACCGCCAGCCCATAAGGAAACGGAGCAGTTGATGGAAATTGAAAAGCTGCGCAAGAAGCTTGAAGATACAGAGCGGGCCATGGCAAAGCTGATTGCTGAAATGAACACCGATCAGTATGAGGCAAAGGTTAGCATATAAAAAATGTATGAATAGGCAGCAGTAAAACCTATATTTTGTTCATTTGGCATTGGACAGCAATCTCAAGCTTGTTGTCCAATTTATCACATTACTTTTTAAGCACAATTTCAAAATTTCAGTTAAAGCGTTTATTTTTCATGGGTTTTCGATACACTCATTTATTAACGTTTTTTTTTTATGTATTCTTAATTTCAAGATGATCGCTATGAAGTTTCTCAAGCGGCAACCAAATTTCTAGTGCAGCAAAACATTTTATTTAAGCTATTCTATGAAAAATCATAGTTAAAAGTACCAAAAATAAGTAAAAATAAAACTACTTTTGATTTAGTTTATAGATGTTAAACCCACGAATGGTTTGCAGTTTTGTTTGTATACCACAGAATGATTTGTTTTCAAAACAACGAGCATTAAAAATGCTAAAAAGATTATGTAGATATCGAGCTTTGCACACTTTTTGCTTAAGTTTCATATGCATGTGGGACATTTAATGCTCGTTGGAAACTCCCATTTCTTTCATTATACATACATATATTTCTGTGTACCAGTTGCCACCTCTGTTGCATGAGTGAACACATTAAACTCTCTCTCTATCTCGCTGTTGCAGCCTAACTAAACTCTAAACTCTGTTTGCCTATGACGTAACTATGGTCTTGCACAGAGCATGCAAAACTCTTATCTTACTAACCTTAAACCTATCAGGCTCTATTAAAATCTGTAACTTATGTACTTATGATGGGGACATATTTTAAAGGCCTTTCAAAAATAACCAGCAAATCTTAAAAGAAACACGGTTTCAGTTTTCCAAACAGTGCAAATCATTGCTCTATTCAAATCACATTCATGCATCGAAAGATTTGGTCTATTGTCAGCTAAGTTAATTTCTACTCTAGTACGTACCATATTTAGTAAGAAATCGCCCAAAACTTGTTATTAAATATACATATTCTGTCGTTTCTTCGTTTTCATGTGCACACTTGTATAAATGTCTCTCTACATATGTATGTATATGTATGTATAACTATTTAAATATATGTTGCACCTACTACTGTACCGGGTGTAGTTGTAACAGCAATACAAGGTTTAATAGACGCTGCCGATGAGCAATTAAACGTTCGAGATGAGAAGAAGGCAACGAGTGATACTGATTTGAATAAGGTTAGAGGAATTGGTGGGTCCGTCTCTTACGGCAACGCAGTAACTTTTAAAAGTTTATTTACACTTTTTGTTAATTAACCAGCGACATCAGTGAAGTAACTGAATGACTACGTATACTTAATATGCTTTATGTTGCATTTATTCTAACCAAAACTAAATAATGTTTTGTTTTTTTAATTTTTCTTAGTTTATATTTTAAATGCGTTTAATAGTTCATTTAAAATATTTTGAAAATGCTTAATTTTGGCTTTTAAGCACATATTTTGCTTTAACCAACACTAATTAATTTTTATTCCCAAGCAGCAAAACGACGACGAAAATACGAATTTCAAAAATGTAGAAAAGCAGAACATTTCCAACGGGCATACAAATATCAACAAGGGGCAGGATGAGAACACAAAAACAGCAGAGGAGCAGAAACAACAACGCAAACGCCGTGACATCAGCGCTGAGCGTGAAGTAACGGTAAATTCATCATCTCATCTCAAAACCTTTAAAAAATATCTTAAATGAAGTTCAGACTTCTAGATAGATTTTGCAAAGTACTCTCTTCTTATCAGTATTTTAGCTATTCGTGAATTGATCACAAGCGAGTCTTCTGTATTGTAAACTCAAAAAAAGAATGCCACCTCGTATAGCTGAAATTTACTTCTAGGAGTCTCTCTTTTAGAATTAACAATAGCAAGAAAAACTATAGACTTGGGCTATTATGTAGAACGAAATTACTTATTGATTACTCCTCAGCTATGAAGCACTACCATGAAAGAATAAAGTTAGATGGTCATCTTCCGAACTCGTTTCCAAATATTCATTGTTAAATTCTACAATTATTTTAGGTACTTGGGATGGAGCTAACAGCTAGTTGTGAGGGTGGCCAAAAGTGGACTGGACGCCCACCAACGCCTGTTTTCGGAGCAAATAAATCACATGTACATAAAATGTAATCTTTTTATTAAATCGAATAATACTTAAACCATTATTTTCAGTCCGAACTGGAAGATAAGCTGCCAGAACCGCATTCCATTTACTTGGAGGGCGCTTTGGCACACGAAGCCCAGATTTTAGTAGCCGATTCACAGACCAAACGGGAAGAAGTCTATGATTCGGAACTCAACGGCTCAGAAGAGGAACCTGCCGTAAGCTATTTATAGTAAATGCACTTGTTACAGTTTTTACAAGAATTAGTGTAGAAACTGAAACAAGTGAAACTCTCTTAATTCTTAAGTACTGCATCTAAATTGGATTCCCTTATACATGCAGGTCGTGCTCAGTAGCAGAATGACATTATCATTGATCAATTTGGATGCAAATCAACTAAATGGTAGTGGAAGCAAGCAAGAAATAGAAAGTCCCTTGGCTGATGATATCGAAATTATTGGACATGACGAACGTTAGACAGTCTACAACACTATTAATTTTATATGTCTACCGATTATGATGTTAAATTATTGAAACTAAACGCAATATCGTAGTTTAGTCATTAATTTTAAGCATAAGGTATAATTACAAGAAGATTCTTGAGAACAGGAGCATATTGTGCGCCGACTGAAATGTAAGAAATGAAGCAAATATTACGACTGATTTGAATACCAAAAATTTGGTTCACTAAAATTTTATAGTTTGAAATGTAAAAGTCATATTATTTGCGCATATGTTTTAATATCATATTAATTTTGCTTTAAATAAGCTCAACCCAAATGCTAAATATTTTTTAATCGTGCTCAATTTGCGTAAAACTTAAAATACAGTTGTATATTTGTATGCCAAAAATTTCAAAAATGGATAAATTTCTGCCTAAATAAAATATATTGTGTCAAATGTTAGTTACTTCCGGTTCTAGTCTAGTCTAACATAATTGATTTAAGATCTTGATTCATATTCAACAATTACATGAATTAAAAATTAAATGTATTCATATACATACTTATAAATGACATTTAATAGTCACTAAAATTATGAATTGAATTCATTCGATTACACCTTCAATAAAGAATTTCATTTAATAGTACCATCAAATTTTTGGATGTCAAAAAATTCGAGCTACAAAAATTTGGAATATTGATAGAAAATATGGGTTTTGTTTGGTTTCTATATTTTTTCAAGCCTACATTTTCATTGTACTTTTAGTAGTTAGTAGGCTTTTATTTTATAGGCAGCCTTTAAGATTACGGCTTGTATGCTATTTTGTTCATAATATTTTCGAGCTTTCACGTGTGAAGTTGTATAGCTATAACATAAAAATAATAGTCTTTCTTACAAATTCTTTACTTATTCAAAATGAGCGATTTTAAAAAAACAGTGGCATTGACTAACGTCAATTCTGAAAATATGTCGCGTCATGAAATGCTTTCCTGGGTCAACAATATGGTGAACGGAAAATATAAAAAAATTGAGGAATTGTGCTCTGGTAAGTCGGAACTTTTAATATCTGTTAGCCCGTTGAAAATAAATGGCCAATCTTTTTTGCGCTCCAGGTGTTGCATATTGTCAAATCTTGAAGATCATCTTTCCAGGAAGTATTAATATAAAGCGTGTGAAAATGCGTGCTACCCAGGAGCACGAATATATACATAATTTAAAATTATTTCAAGACGCATTAACAAATCTTAAGTTTGATAAACAGGTGCCAATAGAACGTTTGATTAAAGGACGTTTCCAGGAAAATCTTGAATTTCTACAATGGTTCATAAAATATGTTGAGTCCCAGGCACCTGCTCTGGAAGAGGTTTACAATGAAGCTACTAAACCGCTTAGCCACACATTCCAAAATACCAACAAATTGCGTAATGAAACCTCAAATTTACGTTTAATCGAAAAGTTGGCTAAAGCTGAAATAGCAAAAAATAAAAACGTCGCAATTTGCAAACATATCTTGGCACTGATTCCTGGTAGTGATGGCGATGTTGACGAAAGCGAAGATGGGGATGGCGGCGATCTTCACTATTAGATATTTCTTCAATTCAATTATTTTGAGCCTTTATTACTACACGAAGGCTTTATACATTAATTGTTACATTCGCTAAAACTTGTTGTGTACCGTGCTTATCACTTCTTTCAACTTTGAAAATATTAAATGTAATAAGCATTTTCTTTAAATAAATTTAAATTTTAAAGAGCCCTAAAAATGTTGGCGGTAACAGATGTTTTGTGCTTACGCCAGTGTTGGAAAGCTCACAAACAAATACGGAGTTGCCACTCTTTTCCAGACACAATTTTTTTAAATCTGGTATTTTTTTATTGTTTTTTTTTATTATTTTTGGTGTGTGAACATTGTCAACAGCTGTTGACTTGCAACTGAGCACACACTGCTTTCTGTTTAGAAATAATTACGTAAATTTCGGCAGGTTAGTAAATTTAGACAATTTTTGATTAAATTAAGCACAAAAGCAAACCCTAAACGCGTGTAATAAGATAGCGCAAAGCTGCTGCAAGTGCACAGAAAAAATTCCGACCAGAACGTCATACCGTCAACATTAAAACTTGCCTTCAACAAACGATTTGTACGAACTTTAATAAAATTGTTTTTGTTTTTTTTGCAAACATCTAGCAAATATGTCGATCTTACGCGCCAAGTACTACGACCATCCTGATGGTCAGGATGCCTTTGGTAAAATTGTAGCTACCAACAGATATGCTATTACCGCCGGCTTGGCATGGTCTACAGTTGATGTGCTGACGCTGTCCCATCCGAAAGGATACCTGCCAACATTAGGTCGCTTTGCCTACAATACGGGCCCATTTATGGGTATGGCTACGGCATTTACGCTTACAACGCTGGCTGCCACAAATTTGCGCGGCAAGGATGACAAGTGAGTGCTGAACCTTCTATTCCTTATCTAACATGCTGCTTATGATATGCCTTTACTTGTTTTAGAATAAATTACTTCCTTGGCGGCTTAGCTGCTGGTGGTGTTTTTGGCGCTTGGAGGCACAGTCATGTGGCTGGCTTGGTAACTGGTTTTGCCTTTGGTAAGTTTAGTTTGCGCATCTGCTGAACAAGCAAATCTATAATTAATTGTAATTGCTTGCAGGCATGGCTGGTGTTGTTAAAAAGATGTCCATTGAACAGGGCTGGGAATTCTTTCCCCAATCGCCCACGCATCAATATGCAGGTTTGAATGTAGCTGAAAATGATTTTACCATTACTGCCGAGCGTCCTAAAAACTGGACCAAGGAATAAAAGACGTAAAACAAAATAGTAAAATCTAAGTACACATATAAAAGCCATTACTGCAGATTACCACAAAGCCCAAAAAATGTAGCGAACGAATAAACGTCAAGTGAGAAGTGATAACAAAAATGCACATGTCATTACCAATAAGGAGTGGAGTTTAAAATGTTAGCTGCATGCTTACCTTTTTAATTGCTATTCGAAACTTTTGTGTAGGATAAAACTCATTTGCATGTCTATATGCAGGCACTTCAACAAGTTATCAATGCTTATGGCACATGAATGACGGCGCCCATTTACTCAAACACTAACTCCCAAAACAACTAAATAAGCGAATCCAGTCACGCGCAGCAAGCTTAGTTTTTTATATCTTTATTTTCGACGGTCGCGGCCTATTTAAAAGCCATGAATGTGCATTTACTCATGTTGGGCCTTAACACTTTTCTTTTATTTCTTTCTGTTTTACCTTTCTTGAGCGTGAGTCAGTGAGTCATGCAGGTAATATGTAGGCATGAGGAAGGCACATTGATTATGACCAAGTCATTGTTGGCAAAAATTTTTGATTAGCACTTATTGACTGCGTTCTTAAATGCAGTTAGTTAATCCAGAAACTTTTACAAAGAGTTTAGTTAAAAAATTCCTAAAACAATCTTGCGTATGAGTCAAGAAAGTGCTGTTGAACTGCATGCAGTAGGTTGCGTTTCTTAGTTTCCCAGCTTAAAACTTTTTTGGTATAGGGTGATTTTTTAGGCATTTGGTTATTAAAAAAAAAAAAAAAGTACTGGAAACTGCTTCTCTACATAGAACAGCAACAAATTTTGGAAAGTAATAAAAGTTTTTATGACGTACGATATTTTTGTGTTTGATAAAAAAAACCACTCATTTACCATATGGTTGGTTGAAGTGGTGGCTCAGTCCATGAGCCCAACTATCGCTTTCGCACCGTTTTGTTGCCACATCCTCGTTTTGTTGCCACATCCTCGTTTTCAACTCATTAATTGGTTTTTTGTGTAGACATCTCGGTTAGATCCAATCCGTGCGTCTTAGGAACCTCTGGAGGTCGTGTCCATTCTCTGCTTCTAAGGAGCAGGGCATTTACAAAGGAAATGAAAAACGGTTTCTTTTTCTTCTGGCTGGTTGCAACTGTGACAGTGAATATGATGAGGAAGCCTCATTTTGGCCGCCTGTTCTCCATTAGGCCAGAAGCCAGTGATGACTGCCGTTAGTCTAGAGGCATCTCTTCTATTCCTGTTTATCAGCGATGTTGCTTGTTTGAGGTTGTATCTAGGCCATAGTGATCTGCTGGTCCTGCATGTTACAAGACTATTGGGAGGTCTATTTTGACGAAAATCAGCGTCACGTAGTTTGTGGATGATCCCCATACGATCATTACTTCTTATTAAAAGCGTCGATATGTTTATTATACTAACGGGGAAATCCTGCTCTGCTGCCAGAGTTGTCTGCCGTGATCGTTTTAGAGTTTAAGCTATTTTAGTCCAATTTTTGAAATAAGCCATTTTATGTGCACTAGCTTTCACAGCTAGCACGTAAACCAGTCTGAAAGAGTTTTGGCTTATTTGGGAGATTGCTTTAACCTAATTTTTACTCGACCATGCTTCAACTTTACCAAATCGAGTTTTTTATGTGATTTGAAACCGAAAGTTTTGTTGCTCGAAGAATTAAAACGAATGCTCCTTTTTGCTTCTGAGTCCGTAGAAATCTAAATGATAGGTAAGCAGCTCCTTGATTAGAAAGGGACGTCCAACAAGAGGGGAGGACTAACTATTGCTCCAGGTGAGGTACAGCGACCTCTGGATATGATCTCAGATTGGTTTTTTTTTTGTCACAAGGTAAGCCGAATTTTTAATTGGTCCATGTCTTGCATGAAAAAAATCTTCATGTCTTGCATAAGTAAAATTTGCCTTTTAATAAGGATAACATAGTCGGGGATAATTTGCCTCGAAAGGTGTAGAGCTGTGCTAACAATGGTTAAGGGATATATGAATAGATGGCGACATCAAAAAATGTGTTTTGGGCAGCACGCAAAAACGAATCCGAATAAAATTGTTCGTTTTGGTTTGTTGTTTTTCGTAGCACGGACGATTATTAAATTATAGGAACGGAGAGGTGATTTGGCCTAAAAGGGCTCTGTTTGTTTTTATATAATACAATACGTTGTTTTCGGAACTAGAGTAGACCACTTAACAACATCAAATGACCGACCTCTGATCCTAAAGGCTTAATTTGGATTGGGTTACAAGCATCAATTTAATCAAATTCGTTTCACTGCATTTAACGTCTTTTTATTGTTTAATATTAGATGGATAATGTTGTGTTTTTTTTTTTTATAGAAGTAGTAGCAAAAACATCACCCTATATATGTATATACATATATGTCTTTTTGGTTTTTACTGCACTCTCTGCTGTTTATCTAACCTTTGCCAACTTTGAGCGGAGCATAGGAACCGCAATTGGCAGCAACTCCGGTTGCAACTCTGGCAACTTCGAGACCTTTTCATTTTTAGTGTTTCATAAATTTTGCGGTTTTATTGCGGCTTTTTGTTCTTCATTTGTTTTTCGCAGTAAGCTGCTCTTTTCTTTTAAACTTTTGCTGTGAAATCTCTGACTCTTTGCTAAAAGCCGTTAAATTTACAAATTTATTGAGGCTTCCTCATTCTTGATGGATGCAACAAGTCCTGCTCTGTGTGGTTTTGTTTTTGTTGTTTTTCTGCATATTATTATTATGCAAATGTTTTATGTGGTGAATTATATGCAAGTACAGCTAATTTCTGATAGTTATTAAGCTGAGGTCTACGTATGTTATGTATATGCATATGTGGCTTATGTATTGTTATTTCGAAACTTACCTTGATCTTTGCTCATGTACCGCAACTTTATTTTCTTTTATCCCCACCCGTTGCGCCACAAACCAGTTGAACGGCTTATGCTTACCCCAACTAAATTAAAGTACGCCAGTCTTAAAATGTGTCAGTGACTAATCTGCGGCAGCTGCTCCACTTCACTGCATGTTGATCTGTCTTGTCTGTCTGTTTTTATACACTGTAAGTTTAGGGGTATTATAGATTTGTACAATATGTACGGAGTGTAGAGGCGTGGCAGGTGCGTCTGTTAGAAAGACCAGCGTACACTAGCCTTTTCTGGTATCACGCAGTGGAGAAAGCCTTAGTGAAGCAGCGGCATCCGAAGGGAACTTTTACAACAGGCCGTGACCCGATAACATGTTGTTATAGCCAATTAAGAAAAAAGAAAACTCATGTGAGCTTTATGAAGAACATGATGTTGATTTTTTTTCAAAACAATTCCCAGCAGTCCAATAACTTCGCAGACCATTTTTCTTGGAAACGTATCAACAACAAATTTGGCGAAGATTGCTATTACCTTATTTTGCCAAAGTTATGTTAGGGTATCCAACTTACGATCTCCGCCGCGACTGATTCCAATTTGTTTTCCTATGCTGCTGTTTTTTTTTGCTACAACTCACGGAGTTCAGCATAAAATCAGAAATTTTCGCCAGCATACTCACGTCTTGTGATTTATTGGATGTTTCGCGCAGCATTTGGACATGTTGCGCTACATTTGCTCAGTGCATGACATCATCATCATCCACGCAATCAATATGTATGCGAATTTCAATGGAAGATCTATGAATTTAACGCGCATGAAATATGAGCTGGAAATGAGTTGGAAAGCTTCTGAATGCATTAATTTGCTTTGCACAGATAAGTGAATAAGATCGTGTGGAAACTGAACTCTATCAAGTCAAAGATTTTGGAAACTTTTCGTGATGAATACTTATGGAAGAGATTATGAGAAACACAATGTGATAATTGTGAATGTTAAGATCTGTTGAAGTATTTCTTCGTGTTTAGGTAGGTTCTAAGATCGAGTTGAAAGCATTTTGCAGCATATTTTTCACTAAGTTAAAGTTTTCGGGAAATAATCTTGAGTGTTCTTTTACTGGTTTAATTGATTGTGTGACGCTTATGCTCAATCCCGACGATTGGTCATAACTAGGCCTCCCATCGAGCCTTGGGAAAACGGGTATTCCCGTTTTTTCGAGACAGTTCCCGGGTTCCCGTTTTTTCGTGTTTATTCCCGTTTTTTACATTGCATGATTTTTTGTCTCAATTATTAAAAAAAATCCTGAAATCATCAACCAACACACCATCTGAGCGATCATTTTCACTCACCAAGAACATGTGGAAGCAATTTTATGATGCAATCAAAAAAACAACCTGGCGATTAGTACAACAAAAAGATTTTATCATCAGAAAAAAATGTGTTACCATTGACTGATTTTATACCACATATAGTTAGGTTAGGGCGGCAGCTGGGACCACGTCTCAACTCACTTAGGCCAAAAAATAGGCCCGTTGTGATACCGCAATGGTGGACTTTCCTCCACCCTTCGTCACTAGTAGGTCCTCTAGATATTCCCTTTCACAGCCATCCTGTGGCCTGAATAAACCTAGAGAGGCATTTTGGACTCTGTTCTGAGAGCTGGGATAAGTCATTTAGAAAGTGTGACTTGAGGAAGCGGAACCTTGTCCTACACAGTCCAGGGCAGTGACAGAAGAGGTGCTCCTTGTCCTGAAGGAAGATGCTGGCAGTTCCTTGTCTTGCCAGTTTGTCCGCAATGCAATTGTTCTCAATATCCCTGTGTCCCGGGACCCAGATGAGGTGTATTGAAAACCATTTTCTCCAGAGATAATAATAGCCGTCTGGCTATCCGAGTATATACAGATATTTTCATTACCTATTGGTAAGTTTTTTATTGTTGTAAGAGCCTCCTGAATTGCCGTGACTTCAGCCTGAAAAACACTGCAGTAATCTGGGCGTCGAAACGATTTTCTAACGTTGAGTTCCTCAATGTAGAGGCCTCATCCAACGCGGTCGTCCAACTTGGAACCGGTACAGGAATAGTTATTTAGTGATAATTTTTGTCGTTATTTACTTTGAATAAATAAAATTCATATTTATGTTATCAAAAATTATTATTTTAAAATTCCCGTTTTTTTTCCAGCTTTTGAATTTTGAAATTCCCGCTTTTCCCCCCTTTTGTGACTTGAAATTCCCGTTTTTTTTTAAAAACAGCGATGGGAGGCCTAGTCATAACTAACAAAAACATAAACTAAACTGAGTGTTAATCTCAAAGAAATATTTCCAAATTTTTTTTTTGCGGAAGTTCGAAAAAAGGAAAACTAGACAGATTTTTCTATAGCATGTACCTTATGGTACAAAGGGTATATTAAGTTTGTGTAAGCCGAAAATGTATGTATTATAAAAAAGGAGAGGTCGGAGCCCCCAAAGTTACCTAAAGTATGATCAGGGCGACTAGAGAAGTCGATATACCCATGGTCGTATGTCCGTCTGTCTATCTGCCCGTCAATCTGTATGAACGCCTAAATCTCAGAGCTAGAGCAATCAAAATTTTCACATTAGATGCGTTATTATGACAGGGGAGACATGTTTCTTTTATATTTTCGGAGATATGTGATATAGCTCCCATAGGGGTGTTTCAGAGGACCTCAAGAAAAAACCAAAAGTTTTACGTGGATAATTCGTTTGTTTATAAAGACATCGTAACCAAATATAGCATACGAAAGTTTTTTAGAGTTCCCCAGCACTGTACCAAATTTGAACAAAATCGGTTGACTATATCATAGGACCGATTGGTCAAAAAAACGTGTTTAGAGCATAAATCGGTGGATTATAAAGATATCGAAACCAAATTTGGCATTCGGAAGTCTTTTAAAGTTTCCCAGCACCGAATCCCATAGGACCGATCGGTCGAAGGAACGATTTTGGTTCTAAATCCATCTTTTATAATTTATAAATTGGTGTTGCTCACTGGCGCGTAACCAATCCTGTTAAATTTATAATATTATTACCAAATTTACTAAATGTCAACAGACAGCTTGCAAATAAAAAATATGATAAAAAAAAAAAAAAAAATCTTTTATAATTGCAATAAGAACATTTGTTAAGATCTGGCCACTACATCAAATATCTGCATAACTATCGTCCAAAAAGAGAGTGCATAATGTTAAAAAGTTTGATTAAAATCAAAAAGCTGCCATAGGAACTATTGTGTAGTACTTTTTTAGTTTGCTTTTCTAGGTAGGTATTGTAAAGTATTCAAAAAGCTTGACCGATACAAACTGATGGAAAATAGCGGCTTACCTGAATTTAAAGTGGTACTCATCTGGTCTAAAGTCTTCATAATCAGTATCACCATTTTCAACGGAACTTTCCACAAGGGGTGATTTCAGTAGTTTGATATGCTTTTATCTACGGGCCCTTCTAGAAACTCTAGATACGGGGAGAATCGCCTGTTTCTCTGTAGTGGGTCCACCCTATCTATTTTTCTGTGAGTTATCTGTACTGAAGAGACACTTCTTCTGAGCTGCATAATAAATAAAGATGAATTTTGCCAGTTTATGTAGAGGAGAAGAATTACATTGAACTTGCGTTATTGGACAAAAGACAAAAAAGTTTGGTTCTTCTTTAAGGCCTATACGGCCTATTTGGGATATCCCATTTGGGATATTTTTTTTTATATGAAGTTTTGTCATTCCGTGCGAAATATTTCGTACTGCGTAGACCCCTTTACACCTTATGTTGCATACATTCAGTATTTGTTCTAAAATGGTTCTAAAACCTAGTCACACTTAAAATAATTGAAATTAAAATTAATTGTGGACTTTTATTTGGAAGCAAACGTTAATAATGCTAACGGAAACACATTTACTCTGCGGCATTTTTCCAATTAATCCAAAGATATATGTATATATTCACTTTCAACCCCTTGGACTGACATCTCTTAACTGATAGCCGTTGCTGCTAATTGGCGTAACCCTGTCGGGCACTGCCCTCTATTAAATTCCAATTATATTTTGTTTGCCACTCATGACACTTTGTTACTATCATTGCTCTGGTACTCAAGGGAGTTCCCTTGCGGCTCGGCTACAAATTTTCGCTTGCGTGTCAACAGGATACAAAAATTAAATATGCTAATTTTAAGCATGGATTACACGAGTGTCTCTTGAGTCTTTGACAGCTTCTATAAAAAGTTTTCCATTTAATGGCACACTTGGTATGTTCAATTGAGTAAGTCAAAATATTTTGCTCACTCGTGGCTTTGTCTTGGGAAAACTACCATCATATGTGATCTCTATGGACTTGCGTCTGGAAAGTGTCGCTTGTGATTAATCTTATTATGCTTGTCGTCTACTCATTTTAAAAAATTGTGTGCCTTGAAGTGACGGCGCACATCTTGTAATCCTTTTAATAAACCGCACAATTCTCGAGACAACAACAACAATTAATCACAGAGACAACGCGCATCTGTATATAAAGTAAGTAGTATCTGTATATGCCATAGACCATGGCCATTGCAGTTGGCCAAGGCAAACGAGAACAACACAATTCTGCAATTAAAGATCGGCGACATAATAACTCAGACATATGGTATGTATGAGAGTAGTTTATGCGTATATGGTAAGTACCCAGTTGGATCTGCCTGCATGCGGATGAAATACTATTCGTTGAGTTCGTTTTTCCTTTAAAATTAAAGAATATTGCATAGTTGGAGTAGGAACCGGCAGAAACATGAAATTAGTTTTACAGTAACGAGAAAAAAAGATTCCATTTTTTGTACTTATTGCAATAAAAAATAAAATAATACTGAATACATAAAAATCAACCTAGCAACCACTATTCTTAGACCCATCAAGGACAATTTTTTAAAAACGAATGTTTTGTGCGGTTTTTTATTATTAGTTTTAAATATATGAAGCGAGAACAAGTTTGCTTTGAGAGAGACTTGTTTCATAAAAACTATTTACCACTAAATATAATAAATATATGGTGCAGACGCGGATCCAGGATTTGCTGATAGGGGAGCTTTTCACTTCAAAGTGTATATATATTAGAGCTCCCCCGCCTGCATTAGGCGAAAAAGTCATTGGTATGTCCTAAAAGCGCGCGCCGATTCATATTGAATCTCTTCAATAGGCCCAAGCCATTGACGCCGGAGTGTTTTTTGAGTTTAGGGAAAAGCCAGAAGTCGCACGATGCAAAATCAGGCGAATGGAACGATAGGGGTTACTGTTTTGGTGAAAAAGTCACGAAGAAACAATCAGTGCAGTATCAGACGGCGGTTAATCGTAATGTAAAAACCAAGAGTTGTCTTTGAATAATTTCGTCCTGTTTTTGCGATCAGCTTCACCCAAATGACATAAATAATATTCCTAGTTGACGGTTTGGCTTGGGGCATGTAATTCATAATGCACCACACCACTATAATGGAAGAAATCCGTCAAGAAAACCTCGATTTTTTTGGTCGACTTTTGTATGATCTTTTCGATCTTGCTTTACATTTGCCGCGATTTTCGTTCGATCGTTTGTTTCCGTGTCGTAACAATGAAGTCCTCTCATCTCCAGTTATGATGCATTTTAACTTGTCCAAATAGTCAGAAGGCATCGATGCATTTCTAAAAAATGATGGTTGGTACTAATGAAAACTGGACGAATTTGAGCCAAAAACATCTTTTAACATGGAATTGACCGATCCACTATGGTTTTTTTTGCCACTTTTTTGGCATAAACCTCAAAACTTATTTTTTCCAAATTCCAAATTCTTATTGGTTTTTTAATATTTAAATACAAATACTTCAATTAGATGACAAAAAAAATCGATTTGAAATATTGGTGCAACCCTGTTATTGTGGGGAGCGGGCAAAGTCAGCTGATTGTACGTCGTTTTGGCTTGCATTTTTGGCGGGAAAAATCAGCCAAGTTTACGCACGTACTTTGTAAAAACCAAAAACAAAATAAAAATTGTAATGATGGAGGACGTTAGCCCAGGTATTTAAAATTAAAGATTAAACAACACTCTAACCATTTTTTTTTTGTGTTTTGTCCTATTGTCCTGCGTATTGTTTATGTGTTATTTTAGATATGTCCTAACAAAAGTAACTTTGCTTCGTGGATTATAACTTTTGAATGGTACAGCGCGGCACGGAAGTTTAAATGCCTATTAATTAACCAAAGTATGTTGTACACTGACAAATCAACCTCTTTTGCAACATTTTGCCACAATACAAGATATTTGGGTTTCTTTAAGCAAAATTCGCTTTCTGAAATGTTTGGAACAGCAACAATCACTCAACAGACGCAGTTATACAGCACATAATGTGCGAAACCAACGTAAAATACCTAGAAAAACAACATTTTGAATTTTTTGAAGCGAAATAGCAGAAAACAAATTTTAGGTCCAAGTCAACTAGATCGATTTTATGACACCTTTATAATAGAGTGCTCCAAACAAAACCAAATTTCACAAGTCTTCTAAGGAGCTCAAAATATGTGTACAAATCGATTTTCAACTCAATAGCTTAAAAAACAACAAAGTTGGTGCAAATCGGACATATTGGCTATATGGCACCTATAAGAAAATGCCGTTTATGCCTAAAAAGTGTCAAAAAATCCCATAGTGCGATCAATTAGAAAAACCAGCATTATCAGCAAGGGATCTAATTGTAAATCTAAGTCTTGCAAGCACTAACACATTTCTTTCCGACATAGTTTACTCACCGAATTCAGACTTTTCAAAAATCGACGTCACAAAGTCAAACGTATCACTAAAAAAATTTGTCAGGGCGATTTAAATAAAAAATTTGTCCGATTTCTTAGACAATGTAAAATTGTTGGTCTTTAAAATCGATACAAACCCCACTTATCTATTTTTGTTTTAACACCAAAAACCTTCTTGTTTAAAAAAAATATCGAAGCACTATTTTCTAAATCTTCCAAAAGTTCGTTTCAGAAAAAGATTTTTGGAACAATAACTGCTTCTGATCGTAACTAAAGTTAAATTCAGTCAATCAATCGCATCAAAGATTCGTTATGAATCATAACTCATGATCTTAAAATTTTTTTTTTAGACTTTGTTTTCTTTTTTATTTTCGTAGAACAAACATAGCACACAGAGTTTCCTTTTCAAACTCACTTAATTCGATCTACCTAACCTATTCCAATTTGATATGGCCTTTTTCCGCAGGCCATCAAAAAAATGTGCAAGCAAGCTTTCAAAATCAAGTTCCCATTTTAATGATCTATTTTATATCGCTATATGGAAATAGTCGGTTTTAATGCATATTCTTTTTTTATGGTGCAATTTTATGATAAGCCGTATTAAATAAAAGCTTTTATTGCAACTTACTTTTTTATTAGGTAAATTACCATTTTTTATTTTTAAATTCATAAGAATCAAGCAATATAAAATGTGGCGAATAGGCTTTTTGATATGCACATAAATTTAAATTTTTTTCAAATAACTCTTTAATATGCAAATAAAAACAAATTATTGCGCTATATTTTATGCGATTTACGCCATCGAAAAGTAATAATTGAAAACCGTTTGTTGGGGAAAGAAAGGATCACTTTACAAAATTATAGTAGATGGCTTCAAAAATACAGTAAGAAGAGCAATACCGATGAACATGTTTGTATAATTGATCACTTTACAAACTTGTAAAAAAGACCGTCTATAGGAACATAACATGACTTAACGTGGCTTTAACCACCTTTAAATTAAAATCACTTTTAAATTAAATTCGAAAGCAAAACATTCTTAAAAGATGGCGTACGTTAAAGTCGGGCGCGGACGACTTTGGGATACCCTGTACCACTGCTTGCAATCAAATCCGGTAAATTGCTTAAGAACACCAAAAGACATTTGATTGCCAAATTAGATTATGATACCTTCATAAACAAGCAAAAACAGACGAATTTTTAATCAAAAACCTTTTTTCGACCGATCGGCCCTATGGGAGCTATATGATATAGTCAACCGATTTTGATAAAATTTGGTACAGTGTTGAAGATCTCTAAAAAACTTCTGAATGCCAAATTTGGTTACAATATCTTCACAAACAAACGAAACACAACTAATTTTGTACAAAAAGCGTATTTTTCGACCGATCGATCCTATGGGAGCTATATGATATAGTCAACCGATTTTGATCAAATTTGGTACAGTGCTTGGGAACTCTAAAAAACTTCTTAATGCCAAATGTGGTTACGGTATGTTCACAAATAAACGAAACAACGAATTTTGTACAAAACACGATTTTTTGACCGATTGGTCCTATGGGAGCTATATGATATAGTCAACCGATTTTGATAAAATTTGGTACAGTGCTGGGGGTTTCTAAAAAACTTCCGGTTGCCAAATTTGGTTATGATATCTTCATAAGCAAACGAATTATCCATCGAAAACTTTCGCTTTTTTTTGAGGTCCTCTGAAACACCCCTATGGGAGCTATATAATGTAGTCCCGATATCAAAAAAATAAAATAAACTTGTCTCCTATGGATTAATAAGGGATCTTATCTGAAAGTTTGGTTACTCTAGCTCTTACCATCTCTGAGATCTAGGCGTTCATACGGACAGACGGACATGGGTACATCGACTTCTCTAGTCACTCTGATCATACTTTAGGTAACTTTGGGGGGTCTCCGACTTCTCCTTCTGTACGTTACATACATTTTCGGGTTGCACAAACACAATATACCCTTTGTACCATACGGTACAGGGTATAAAAATAGCGATGTAGTCGAGGCGAATAAGTCCATAAGAATACCTAATTATTTGAGTTCACAATGCTTACAAGCAGTTTCCAATTGCAACATTTTTTTGATGTGGAAAAATTAAGCTAACACTTTTAACTTCAGAAGAGTTTAAAAGATTTCGATGTTGTTCGGATTTTAATTAAGAAACGCTGTATCTGCGGTAGGTTATAAGCGCATATGTTCAGGAGTGTATATACAGGGAAGGATCAAAAAATAGTAGCACTGAATCAATTAAAATTTTTTTATCGGTGCAATTCTTAAGTTGTCCTCGAAATTGCACCATTGTACGATTGCCACTGCGCGTATGCGTTTTTAATCATTCCGGGGTCCCCTTTAAAGATGTCGTCACGTCTTGGACGTATTCAATGGAGCTGTATCGGTTTTCCTGAAGGTCTCGCTTGAACCGAGAAAAGAGGGTGTCCGGCGGCGACCGATCTGGGCTGTAGGGGGTGAGGCAACGTGGCAACCATGTGCTTGGCCAGAAACATCCTTACCATCCCTGTAGGCGTCTGTAATCATTCTGAGGGTCTCCTCCGAGTTTGACTTGGTTTTTCTCCATCTTGTATCGCGACGACACATCTTAACAGAGATTCTTGGAAGTCGGAGTCTTACTCTCCGCCCCTCCTCGGAAGGGTGAAAACTATTATGCCATTACGACCGACCTCCATCGCTCCGTTCGCACTACAGCAATTAAGTCCTACTACTTTTTGATCTTACACTGCATGTAGGTATGTTTATCTGTTCCCTCGTAATTCCGAAACCTATTTTTGAATTTTGGGTCTCTAGTAAGGGACATGGTTCAATTGCTAACCGAGGTTATGATAGGCATTTTGTTTTAAAGAATGGTACAAAGATCTACCACTCCTCTTTCTGTGCATTCATTGCACAAAATTATTACGCCGTTGACCCTATGAGTACAAGGTGTAAAATTTAGGAGATCAAAATTCATTTATTCTTTTAAACCAATATTGTTTTCTCTCAGGTGTAACGCGCTTCGATAAAAAACCCTACATCTCAACTTCTTCCAGTCCTAGAAGCTGTTGCTTAAGTCGATGGTTGGTATGGTCTTCGATACCTTCTTCAATTCCGATTGTGTCTTCTTAACGAATTCATAGTGTCCACGTAGCAGACTTTTGGGTTTACTACTACGAAAGTTGCGGCGGTTAGTTTATATTAGATATTGTCAAACAACCATTCGCAAGAACCAAATCTGGGAATGTCTTCAAATCGAGTGGTCATCAGTTAATGTACTGAAAGTCGCGGCTGTGGTTAAACGCTTTTACGACCGGGTCGATTTTTATGTCGCGTCGTGTATATTCTTAAATTCAACAACAAAGTAAGTTATTAGGTTTTTAAAAAACGCCTGCTTTTGGAATCAACAATCCGCAAAGTGAAACTGGGTAAGTACTTTTGCATACCAATACATAAGTATAGTCTGAGTATCCATGTTTTGAATGAACATAAGTTGTTGTCATTCAGTTGGCGTCAGACTCGAAGCAGTCGGCATTTTGCTGCCTCAACAGTGGGTTCATTTGAGTTAAATAAATGAGCAGGGAGCTGGGGTGCTGTAGTTCTGGCTCTTACTCTTTCCGTCGCCGTCAAGATGAAGGCGTGTGCTGCTCCATGGCAGATCCATGTTTGCCGTTGCAATACAATGACATTCAATAACCTACTCACAAACACACAGAAGATGCAAACGAAGCTACGCAGTATCAGATTCACTTAACCCGATCTGCGACAAACGGAGACTACAACAGCGGCTGCATTGGGGTCATAAGTGCAGAGTAAATAAAATATTTTGGTGTTAGGAAAACTTGAAGCAGAGATGCTGCAGTTGAAGACGCAGACCAAACAATTGACGTGATTGAATGCATCTTGTAGACGCACTATAGACTGGAAAATGTTGGTGTCCAAATGACAATAGCACGCGTTGCGTTTTATGAACGCGCTGCAGCAAGATCTGGAAAAAAACACAACCCATTTGCTAGTTGGGTTAATAGAAATGATGGGATCGCTGTTTGCTGCACAATCGTGAGAGATTGATTTCTTAAAACATTTCCTGCTTGAATCCATCATTCAGACAGACATTTTTTGGATTTACATAAAAATTTATGTATCATCCGTTGTAGTGTGTGTGACCTCTACTATGTATGCCAGCTATTTGATGCGTCCAATAATAAAAAAAAACAATTCGAAACGCTTGCAGCTGGAACTGATGCTTCATTTGTTTTGATTGACGTCTTCAGATGCTATGGGGGTCCAAAGCTTGTCTATATGAAGTTATTTTAGCTGTGTTGACATTCAAGTGTTGCAACTACTAAACGTACATTTAAGTTTTATTGGCAATACTTATTTGGATTCATCAAAGTGTGACAATCTTGGGCACTATTGTGAAGTTTATACGCACTATACCATACGTTACGCTTTTTTGAAATACCTAATTACACGTACACGTAAGTAGCCTTGCGAGATGGTGCAAAAAAAGAAGTAGGCTATGAAGAAGCATTAACTCATTTGGAGCTTACTCGTAATTTTCATGCATACGCGATATGTCTTATCGAAGACAAGTTTACCTAAATAAAATAACTAGAGAAGTCGATATATGTGTCCGTCTGCCTGTCTGTATAAAAGCCTAGATCTTATCCAAACTTACAGATTAGATGCCTTATTATGTCAAAAGGAGCCAAGTTTGTTTTTCAAGTTTTTCTCAAGCACTGTGCCAAATTTTATCAAAATTATCCCATAGGACCGACCGATCGGTCAAAAAAACATGTTTGGTGCAAAATGCGACTTTTTTTAGAACTCTTTAGGAGTTTTTAAGCAATATATCGGATTTGATTGCAATGTGGTGGTACAGGGCATCCAAAGTCGTCCGCGCCCGCTTTTAACGTACCCGTGTTTTTTATATCGGCGTTATAGTTTCCATCGAAAGAAACCAAAAATTCGAGATGTTCGAGGCCTTTATATTCGCTATGTTTATTTCACTTCGCACCAATCTCTGTCTGATAAATGGCTTAAACTGCTAAACTTTTCACTAAAGTTGTCACGGTGCAATGTCATTGGTAACTTTGACAGCTTCTGAAACATAAAAATAGGTAAAACTATCATTGCCATCTGGTCACCATATGCACCTAAAATATATATATTTTAAACATCTCCATACTTTCCCAAAATTTACAATTGGATAAATTATAAATACAAATGAAAAAAGTTTGATTTCATCTTTTCATTTTAGAAAAAAATCTTGTAACCTTGTGTTATTAAAGATCTATAAAGCCTGTAGAAGCTATATATAAACTTGCTTGTACTTCCAGGTGCTGCTGCTTTGTAATGGCTTTTATGAGACGTACATATCATGTTATTAATCATATGAATTCCAATTAGGATTTATTTCTTCATTGGTGGAACATAAAGCGGGATACCTGGGATTAGTGCCTGTTTGACATTCTGAGGCAGGATCACCTACTTTATAAACAGGCGAATCTTCGGCATAATTGCTAGCATAATTGCAGGCTATATTATAGATGTACAAAAAGGGATAGCCCGGATTGGTAAAGCGCATCATGGCACAGCCTACATGTGTATTGCGATCCACCACAAACGCGACAAAGTGTCCGTAGTTTTCGCTAAGTAGTTAATAAATCGATGAGCTTTAGCTTGTTACGGTAGCCATGCGGTGAGTGTTACTTACAGGTCTTGATTCCGAAAGCTGGTAATATAGCTGCTATCTATCAACGGATACTCGCCGAACCAAAAACCCATGGCTTGAAGTACCAGGCTTTTAACATCCACAGGCGCATTACGTGGTCGCTCCACGCCCAATAAACTCTGACCAATATTGCGAAAACGATAGGAATGATGGCAAGCATCATGATCCAAATGGCAAGTCTTCAAATTCAAGGCGGCCAGATACTCCAGCTCCTCATCCCAAACCATGGTGGCCATGCGTGCCGCTGGATAATAGCCTGGCAATAGGCCTGATGCTATGAAATTACGACGCTTATTATGTTCATCCAGTATAAAGTTCCGATATGGTTCCAAATTGATCATGACCGTATCCGGACAGCAAGTCTTATTAAACCCCTAGGAAGAAGCAGCATTACGAAACTATAGGTTAACTTTCAGAGATTTGATTTTGTGATAAAACCTACTGCATTATTATTACAGGCTACATGTTTGACCCCATCCTGACATAGTTCGGGAGCACACCAGGACAATATTTTTTCCTGTGCTGCTATGGCAACCAAAAGCATTAAAATAAAGAGCTGCTCAAGTATTCCAAAGTTTGCCATATTTGTTATTATTTTTTACTAAAAAAAAATTGTTTCGAAATTATTAAGGATAACATATGGGAAACATATTTGAAATTGCAACTGAGCTGGTAGGTGAAGAGCCTCAATATCAGCGTTAGCCAATAAATTCTCGCAAAAGAAGTTAAAGATATGGGGACTGCTTTCATTTAATGTTAATTTTTTTTAAAAGTACAACTTACTTGCACGGAGCAAAACTGAGCGGTCCTGAATTCTTTGAAATAATTCGATACAATAATTTAAGTAAATCTAGTTTGTCGGTAGTAGTAATTAGCATGAAGAGTTGTAATCGAATTGTGACAGTTTATAATTTTTAAGTATAAATGATGCACATTTAGAAGTGATTTAGTAACGTTTCAAAATGCATATAGACTAGCCGCTTTCTTCTTATTTTGTATTCCGCAAATCTTTGAACTGTGCAGTTCTTTTCGCCGAATCTCTTACTAGGTTAGGTTAGGTTAGGGCGGCAGTTGGGACCTAACGCCCCAACACACTTAGGCCAGAAAATTGGCCCATTGTGATACCACTGGGTGGGCCTTACACCACCCTTCCCTCACTCAGGAGGTCCCCTATGTGTTCTAAGAATCACGCCCATCCGGCGGCTTTAATAAACCCCAAGAGGCTTCTTGGACTCTTTTCTGAGAGCTGGGATAGGTCATTTAAGACGTATGATTTAAGGAATCGGAGCCTTCTCCTACACAGCCCCGGGCAATGACAGAATAAGTGCTCCACCATCTCCAGCTCCTCCTCATCTCCACAACTTCTGCAGAAGTCATTATGAGGTGCGTTGAGCCTTGATGCATGGATACCTACCAGCCAGTGTCCGGTGATTGCCCGGATTACTGTCGAGCACTGAGCTCTATTCAGATCGCAAAGTTGCTTTGTCCTCTTTTTGCAGTATACCGGCCAAGTCTGCCGTGCGATTCTACACGTGTTCGATATCCGATTCCACGCTTGATTAGCAGCTAGAGCAAAGTGGTTCTTAATGCTCAATTTACAGCTGGCCATAGGTATACCCAGACGCTCCTTGTCCTGAAGGAGGATGCTGGTAGTTCCTCTTCTTGCCAGTTCATCCGCAATGCAATTGCCCTCAATATCCCTGTGTCCCGGGACCCAGATGAGGTGAATCGAAAACTGTTCTGCCATCTCCTCCAGAGATCGAATCTCTTACTTAGTTTATTAATTCTTTAAATTCTCATGATGGTAAAACTTCTTCTGTTTCATCCTTGACAACAAGATTGAGATTAGAAAAATTGAAGTGTACTTTTTTTTATCCGATAAGACATGCCGGAATATATTTTATTTTTTTTCGTGAGAAAGGAAACATTTTTTTAGTTTATGCAGATAAATATTAAAGTACTATAATAAGATTGTATAATAACTATAATAGTTTTAGAGAAGCGCATTCTCTACCTCCCAAGCAATACGGATTTAGAGCTTGCTTTAACTGTAAAGGCAAATTTTGATTAAAACAAATCCGTTGGTGGTAACACTGGATGTGGAAGCTGCGTTCGACACGGTACGCCAGGATGATTTAATTCACAAACTGATGACTTTTAAACACTTACTTACCTGATTCAAATGATAAACAGTTTTTTGACTGATAGACACATTCATGTTTCTTTGGATGGCACGATATCTATTCAAAAGTTAATCTGCGCTAGTGTCCCGTAAGGTTCCGTTCTTAGTACCATTCTCTATTACATTTATTTATTACTAGGGGGCTCCGTATATTTTGCACATCGTATGAGGTGTGGCTATCACATAGTGTAAGTTTCACCTCGATACGTTCACGCATACGCACACAATCGGTACCACACTTATTTTTTTTGATGTATTTATATTTAGATGATATCCCTAGACTGGAAAGATGTAAGTCAATAATATTTGCAGATGATACTGCCACCTACTGTTTGATGATATGATAAAACTAGTTTCAGATTCATAATCTTTTATACACACGGACTTTGACACCGATACCGATGTGTCTTAAACTCTATTTTCTCTTTGAAACCTTTAAATCTTGAGTATATTCGGATTTTCCAAACTTCACCGATTTGGCTTGTCGCAAAAATGGTTTCCAACTCTTATTTGGTCACATAAATATTAGGGATTCTCAATTTTATCCATTCGGGTTGTAGTTTTCCGGCTCTGATACACTGCAGCATAGACTGCGTCAACTGCATCTTTACACCACTTGATTTCAATATTTTTCAAATAAGTACTCCACTTGAAAGTGTCTAACCCTAGTATATTAACTAAATGCAAAGACATGCCCAAAATGTGCTATTTAGAGGAAAAACCCCGCTATGAAAGCCAGCGTCATTGTCATGCATTCGATGTGGTTATAAAAGCGCAGCCCCAAGACACAATGTCCCAAAGCAAATATTATTCATGAATCGAATCAGGAAAAGGGCTGAAATAGGCGTGAATGGAAATAACTAAATACTCGTACAATACTTGGGTATGAACATGAATGTATTGTATGTATAAATCAAGTGAAAATTCGTCACAAGGCGCAGTTGCATGCGCCGTTGACGTGGGTTGCATGTCTCGGGCACAGACATGCAACATTTGCCATAAATGAAGTGCAACACTTGGGCAATGACGCTGCCGTCGATTGCAGTTTTGCAACCAGTTGGCATGCCCTGCAATTATGTTCAATTCCAGCTCGATGATCAGCATGATGCGGATGAAGATGATGATGCAGCAGCTTTGGCTGTAACAGAATAGGCAGCACTCGGCTCTAAGCCTGAATAGTGGAGCAGCTCTGCCTCGGCTCCTGGACTTACTGTTTCGCTGCTTGGATCTTCGACTAAAAAAATTCTTTAGTTGGGTGTCTCTGCTCTTTTGCCAGTTCCACTTTGTCAGCTTGTTGTTGTTTGCGCATATTCTTTTTCACTGTTTACACATAATACACTCAGATTTCACTCAGATATGCGAGAGTTGTCTTTTATGTTTCGAAAACATTGCAAGATGAAATTGAAACACTGCACCGGGAAGTTTTGCATTTTTTACGAAAAATACTCAGAACGATTTGATATATGAGCGTAAAACGGATCGACTTACCAGGTTCTTTTTTAAACATTTTTTAAAACCAAACATATAACAGAGATCAGGGATACTGCTCCGCTGGGTCGCTTATGTTTGTGTTGCTCTTATCGTCGAGAGAAAAGTACGGTTCCGATGGTATTTGGTTCGGGAACTAAAAGCATTCTTTTTACCTAAAGAATTAAAATAGTTAATGCTTTTTTTTTTAATAGTACGTGCCCTTTAGGATACTACTTGCCGGGAAGAAACCTTCCATGAGCCGTGCGTGAAGCACATGACATGCTAAGATGAAAATAGACCAAGGAATACCCAATAATGCAATTCTTTTGTGAAATTGACATTAAAGAAGGCCAAGGCGCGTCTGTCACCCAAAGATGGGATGTAATGGATTTACCTTTTTATAAATCATAGCTCGAAGTTTCTGATATAGTCAGATTTCTTGTGACACGATTACTCCTTGGCGACTTTCCAATCTTGATGTTTTGATCTTTATTTAACATGGTAGATTTCCCGCGTTAGGTATAAACACAAGACGGGAGCTTATTAGGAACTAACGACCTTTTATGGCTTTACACAAAGTGGCACTAAACTCCGCTACAGTTCCTCCGCTACCGCTCTTTCAACGAGAGCCTACCAACTCATGTAGGGGCTAACTATGCATCAAAGCATAGCTAGTTACCATGAATGGTTATTGAATGGCGTCAAAACACCCGCCATGTCGCTAGAAGGATCAAAGACACTCAGAATTTATACGGAAATCGCGCAACCCGAAAGCCACTCAGACACCTGGCCGCTGAGCGCTGTCCGGGACTGCTCATTGGTTATTCGTAGCTAGTCTTTATATCTAAAGGCATTTCACTATCTACAACCTGTGAGCCGTCCGGTTGCAGTTCGCCTCCCAGACCACCCCCTAATTTCGCGATTGACTAATGTAAATCATATCAATTAACTTTAACATGACTGTACAATAACCAAAAAATAGTACATATAACTAGTCCGATTTGATGCTGATTTAAAGCAAAAATTGACCGCATATTATGAATTTATTTCCCACCTAGACAATTTATCTGCTCTGAATTGATCCACCAATTGACTCTTCGGATTCGGTTACAGGCCTGCTGTGCCTTCTTTGCATGGCCGAGTATTTTGTAAGCAACTCTCGTTCGGTCACTTTATAAATTAGTCTCGGGTAATAAGTAGAATTAAACCGTGGGCTAAGCAGAGAATGGCTTCGTTCATACACGATCAACACCCGAATAAACGAGCATTCCGCTCAACCGATCAAACTTGCATGCGCAGATGTTTTCACTGTTGATTTAAAATCACTCAAATGTGCCAAGTTTTTTTGCTAGCTGAGTTTACACATGCTCATGTTCAAACCAATCAATTCGGGCGTACATTCATTCAGCTCAACAATGATTGTTTTGATCAAGAATAAAACTCAAAAACTCGTATCAGTTTGTTCATGTGCGAAGTCAGCAGCACTGCCACTGCACTGCCGATGACTGAGAAGAAGGAAGAAGGTGAAACAGAAAAAAATCAGAATACGTAGTTTCACAACAAAGTATATTTTTTCATATTCAATTATCAATGGCAATGGCAAAAAAAGAACACATTCATATACTTCATGCTCATATACATATATGTAAATATAACATAAAAAAATAATTCATTCTTATTACTTATTAAATTAATATATAAAAAAGGAACACATTCGTATTGACTTCATAAGTGCGATCCACACCGATCGTTTACTTTCATGACTCGTGTAAAACACGAGCCGATCAAATGACTCAAATTGATTCGAATCATGCGTTCATCAGCATGAGTTGATTTTATTCAACGCTGAGTTTCGTTGAGTGTTTAAACATGAACAAAACATTTCGGACCGAAGGCTGAAAATAATCCGGATGATGCATTCGTCAGCATGAGCTGATTTTTACTCAACGCTGTGTTTTGTGAGGTGATTGGAATTGAGTAAGAATTTTGCGTATGATTAAAATCAAGAAAAGAGTGAATTTTGCAGTTCTCTGGAGCTAAGTACGGCTGTTTCTTACCAATATCGACTTTTGATAAACACGAATCCAATGTGACCCAGTGTCCTTAATGATTCTCGCTTTAATAACCAATAAGGCTATTCAAACGGATTCCTGGGGTATACCTGACTCATAGGTATATTTCTTGCTTTGTTCACTATTTCCCAGACAATAAGGCCAACCCTCGTATGCATGCATGTATGAGTTTAACTACATATATCTGTGTATTTGTGCAAATATATCATACTTTGTGGCGTAGTTGCCAGCTTGAGTAGCATTCTTTAGCTGCTTGCTTGGATTCTTTTAGGCTCTTGGTTCTGAAGTGGCTTCCGTTCGGAAAACAGTGAGTATCTACTCTAGCAGCACAATAAATCTCTTGTCATAGCAAAAGAACTTGGAGTGGGCGATCTTGAGCAGTATAACTGACTCATTTGATGGGCTTTCTTGCAGCATCATACATAGGTAATCTGGTAGTCCAACGAACTCTATCAATTGATAACAAATCTAATTTTAAGAATGCCAAATGCATATTTTATTGCGCGGCATTTAAAAACTGATTTCAAGGCATTTATTGTTTTTGCCAGCTGTTGTTGTTGGTTCTCCAGCTGTTAAGTGATCTTAATAGCTGACTTTAGCGGACTTTATGCTGCATGCTCAGTGGCGGATCTATGGTGAAAAGGGTTACCCAGACAAAACTCACTTTATGAGTGAGTTTTGGAGCCCCCGAAATTTTTTGTAGCTCCGCTACTGCAGTTCATGGCTGCCTATGCAATTAAACTTGAAACCAACTTCAAAGCTTTTAAGCATACAACTCTGCCAGTGGGCTACTGTATACCACTGCATCCAACGGATACATATGTATCTGCACACATGTATACCAAGTATCTCAGCTTGCCAGCTCTGTATTTATGCAGGCGTAGGGAAAATCTGTGCACTGCTTTATTAACAATTTCATTTAATGCGCAGCATTCATTTGCCCAAATATTTTACGCTACTCCAATTATAAAAATGTGGTACAGTCGAGGCGGTGCCCGACAGTGGAATACCCTGTACCTTTTGTGTCAAAAAATTTTTTCCTGCATATTCCATCTAAGAACTTTCCAATTGGAATTTATTTTTTTTTTGGTGCAAAACGATATTTATACCTATAAGTTCCGTAAATTTGTACCGATTTTGATGAAAATCGAAAGTTACGTCAAAGAAGCTATTTTAATTATATTGGGTAAGTTTCAAGTTGATATGTTAAGGCGTGTGGGAGAAAACACGGTAAATCTATTGCGGGGGGTGGGGGGACCGCATCGATAAAATTTGGATGTGGATTTGTTCATTAGAGCCACATAAATGAGCTTACCAAAAATTGTGATTCTAGGCCACTTGTAGCCATAACTGCGTAGAGTCAAATATTGACGCAGTTTATTGGCAAGGGGAGGTGAAATTTGCACATTTTTGACTATAACTTCTGTTGTATTTGTCCGATTTTGTTCATTTTTTACACATAGATGCATGTATCCACAACTCATCGCTCTGTTAAATTTCAAATGAAAATATTAAACGGTGTGGCTAAAAACCGCGAAAATCTACAGCGGGGGAACGGGGAAAGATATTGACATGATTCAACAAACTTCATCTGCTTAGGAAATATGCGCACCAGCTGGTAAAGTTTCGTGTCTCTAGCTCTTATAGTCTCTGAGATCTAGGCGTTCATACGGACGGACAGACGGACGGACGGACGGACGGACGGACGGACGGACGGACGGACATGGCTCAATCGCTACCCGAGGTTATGATAAGCATTTTGGTATAAAGGACTTGGGGTCTGCCACGCCTCCTTCTGTCCGTTACATACATTGCACAAATCTAGTATACCCTTTGTACCTATAGGTACAGGGTATAAAAAGAAATACTATACCATACATATGTATGTATATAGTAGATACATTCTTTTGGGCAGCAACTGCAGCAGAGGCAACATAATCTTAATGGGCCTGCACTCAATTGATTCAATTATGGCAACCAAATCATAATTTTTGTTTGTTCGAAAAATCGTAGAATAATATCAATTAGAGACGCAAAGGCTTAAGCGCTTTGTAACTTTAGCTGGAACCGGGCATTGCTCATAATTCGGGTGGGGCGCAGATTTTCATATATACTCATAAACCTTGCCCTTAAAATAGTTACAACACATATGTACAAACTTTACATATGTACATATTACATATAAAGGGGGCTTGTCAACGGTAATTTGTTATCATTGCAGTTTGTC
The DNA here is from genome assembly GCA_949987675.1 of Chymomyza fuscimana. Classification (NCBI taxonomy): domain Eukaryota; kingdom Metazoa; phylum Arthropoda; class Insecta; order Diptera; family Drosophilidae; genus Chymomyza; species Chymomyza fuscimana. The sequence goes on from OX465089.1 coordinate 71,933,608, forward strand.
CAAGCGTTATTTGATGGATGACCATTTCCTTAGACACTTGCGTGTGGGTTCTATGTAAATGCATTATGGAAAATATTTATTTGGTAGCAATAATATATTTAAATTTTGACAGCGTCAAGTTGCATTTTATATGCCATCATATTTTGGATTAATAATTCATAAAAGCTGTCCAACTTAAAGATTAATGGGATCTCAAATTTGATGTAGTTAAATCACTAATTGATGTCTTAAATTTCCCTTAGTTTCACATTTTTATTGATTCTTTTTTTTCATTGTGCTTGGGAACTGTTTTCTGGCTGTTGCAGAATTTTTCGATGAAACATTTATGGCAGTCATTAAGCTCAGAATTATCAGTCCCTCGAAACGATTTATTGCCTACGGAACTATTAATTTCTAAATTTGTTTTGTGAAAATAAGTTTTAATAATAAGTTGCGACAACTTGGAGCATATAAATACAAGCTGCCCTTGGGTCTTAGAATATGGTCTATGTAAATTTGATATCGACAAAGATAATTCTCGCTCGAATAATTTCTAGACGTTGGAATTTGAATATTTCAGAATGCTGGTTTCACTTTGCCGCGTGATAGTAGTGTCCTAGGCATTGTGCTTATATGCACTTAAACAGGCTAGATCACCTGCCTTCGGGACAACCTTTGACTTTAGTAATATTTAGATTTAGATTTATTGCATCGTGATCTTAATATTGCGTCCGAAGAGAGACTCTTTCCTTCGTGGCTTGGTCGTCGTATTTTTATGCACCAAGACAAGGGGACATCTTTGAGACATCTCAACGTATAACTTTTTGTGTACTTATTGTATACTGAGTGCCATAAGTCGCATATTTCGAAGCCCGAAAATATTTTGAATCAAACTTAGTTTCAACTTAACAAATTCTAGATCCACAGATTAAAGTGGTTCCTGCTCTTTTTGCGATACCAACATGTCGTTTTCCAAAAAGAAACAAAGACAATAAGATATATCTGCTGTAAGTGCATTACCTTAGCCTTTAGTAGAAGATTAAGAACTTACTCAGGGGCCTATACAACCCTAACAGGTCTCGGCCTGGTGCAACATTTCACAACAGGAACTTCTGCATTGCGCCTAGGACTGACAGAGCTTCAGCAACTTGGTCCTGCCAACGCAGCCGCGGTCTTCCCGAACACCTTAAGAGCTGGAGTTTCCGCATCCATACGAACTACATGACCCAGCCAGCAAAGTCGCTGAATGCTTATTCGCTTCACCACGTCAATATCGTCGTATAGCTCACTCAACGTTCCATCGAGCTCTTGCGAAGAATCTTTCTCTCGAACAACCCAAGAGCAGCTGCATCCGACTGTAGGAATAAAGATTAAGAACTAGGCATGTTGCTTCACTGTAATCTGGTTTAATATACAAATGGTGTGTGGGAGGACTTTTGAAAGCTTACAACAAAGTTCCAGTTTTAGAGCAATGGTTCAAGTGCATCCAGCTGGTTTTGGTGATATGTACATAGGCAAGACCTAAGGAAGCTAAAAGACGTTGAGCTTACATTAGATTCCAAGGAGTCTGTCCGGCATGTCCGACTTGTCTGTTGTAAAGCGTTAAAAAAATATATTTTTTCATAGCTGGTACCTAAATTTTTTTAATAGCATTCTTTTAATGCTTTTCACTTAATATTTTTATTTATTTTTGACTTTTATTCCAACGAACTTTATTAGAAGTATGCATTATTATATGGCTTTGTATGCAATGAATCGGTTTTTAATTGAGGAAGTGCAAAGAATCTTATTTTTAATTCAAGCCTAGAGGCTATTTGAACCGTATTAAGATACTTGTTATCACAAGGTTATTAAATGTGCTCTTTTTTGGGACCCGAAATTTTTTGCTAAAAAAAAAAACACAATAAGTTCCTATAAATTGCATATCTCAAACAAAGTCAGAGACTTTAAAATGTACTATGAAAACTGATTCAGTAATGTCTCCAAAAAAATATTTTCCTATCAGTCGCTACAACGAATAAACGAATATCTATCTACTTACTGACCATTCGATCGGAAGGCTGAAAAGAAGAACGGCCTAGAACTTACTACTCCAATAATCACATGATGAAGTCCGACCAATATCAGGATCAAAATTGGCTAACTGGCAATTGGCAATTAGTATTTTTTTAGAAAAATGCAAAAAAAAAAAATATTCTCTAAGAAAAGGACTTAATTTTTATCGTGTTTTTTAAATAAAATTTACATTTTATTTTATTTGCATGATAATTTAAAAATGTTTTAGTTTTAGATTCTTAGTCTCTTTTATTTTTTATTCAAATTTTTTTTCCTTCAAAATTCAATTTTACATAAACAAAAATTTACACAACACAATTTTTCACACCTTAGTTGTAAAGCTTCTTTTTAAGCTAATCTCTATAAATCGTATAAATAAACTAATGTATAAATATGATAATGAATAAATAATATACTAAATAAAAAAAATAAATTAAAAATATTGCTTAAAGCTAGCTTAACATAAACAATCAGAGTTTAGATAATGTTTCTTTACACTGAAAAATTATTTGAATATGTTACAAAATTATATGGGAGTTTATCTCATAAATATTTCTTAAATTATTTTATATAAAATATAATAATCTAATACATTTTTTTTATGCAAATACTTACAGTTGGACTTATCATACGTTTTTTGGCACTGGGGCTGATATTTAATAAACTTACCATATCTATAGAACAACTACTTGTTAATTCCTTTTTGGATCACATGGTTAAGGGACCAAACTACTAAAAAAAGTAGCTGCCAGCATGTTGAAAAGATCTTCGTTCTCTCTGCTTCATGATATTTGGCGCGTATTCATACTACTGCATTTTTTTAATCCTTGTTTCGCGATTCCTGGGATTCTTCTGACACTGTAATAATCAACTAAAGTTTGACCATGTGCCATTGTTTTGTTTAGTGTTGTCCCTAGCAACTAAACTATTTATCCAAATTGAATATTTTTTTTCTTTTCTGAATTCAAGGTTTCCAGAAAAAATATTTTTTTAGCAATTTTTTTTAGGCGGTTAAAGAAAAAATAACCCATAAATCTATTCTCCAAGCGTTTCGGACACTTTTTATAAAGAAGTACATTCGTGTGGAAAATATTTTTTTTACCAATTCCTTAACTGCCGACAAGGGTTTGCTGTATTGACATAGTTCATAATTACATGCAGCTCAACATAAAAGAAACAAGTCACCATAGAACGGGATACAATTGTTTATGCTGTTATATCATCCATACATTTGGTGCGCCACTTATTTTCTAGCTTGTTTTCTTTTCAATATTTCCAATAAAAAAGCTATAAATAACTAAATGCTTCTAATAGCTGCTATTATTATAACTACCATTAAGTTGTAGTAGAATTGCAGCTATTGCCTTACATTGGCCATTTAACCTAGATACTGGAAGCTATGCAGCAATTATGGCTGCATTTTCTAGGAAGTAAAATGGGCCTAGAATGCTAGACCACAAATCCAAGGGAAAGGCAACAACAGCAAGTCAGCAATTTTCCAATCAACAAAACTAAAAACTCAAGTGTAACTAATGCCAAAAACTAGCCCAGCTTAAGATACTGTATCTGCAGTATATGAAATGGCAATCGCCCCTTGGCGCGACAAGGCGCCCAAATTGGGGCGATTGATTTGTCGTCATTCGAAATGTCGCCAGTTGCTGTCTATTGTTGTTTCTATTATTGTTGTTGGTATTGTTTATAAGTACTTAGCTCCAACCACCAACAACTAACAATTTGCCTTGCTCCAAAAGTACGGCGCGCCTTTTGCAACTCTTGGAGGGCAAAATGACAATCTGACAGCTCGAATTTATCTATTGAACTTTTTCTTTAGATACGCTTTTCATTGAGCGACGTTTACTTCGCTTTAATTACCAAACTTGTAGTTGCCTTTCTGTTTTGTTGTCGCATTTGTATCTGTATCTCAAAGTAGTAGTATAGTACGTACTTGTATTGTATCTTTAGCTTCCGTCGTTTCCGTTGTGTGCCAATTTGCGGTATAGTATTTGTGGCTTTTTATTATTATTTATCATTGATCGCATTGTAACGCTCTCTGTATAAGCTACATATGTCACTTGGTAATGCTGTAGCAACAGGAGCGGCTGCGGCGATGGAGCCCTGGGGGTTCAGATCTTTCTCGCAACAACAAAGTTTTATTCAAATTGCAAACTTGCTCTATAAAGCACTGTGTATGTTTTAAACTATTATTACTTAGCTAGAAACCCTTTTGAAATCTTTTTTTCTGGTTCCGCCACTGTCTTCTGGTAATGCTCCGCTATATTGATACTACGGGCCAATGACTGATGCTGCTGCCTCTGCTACTGTCTTGTAGCTGCAATTATTTACAGCAACCAAAAGTTACCTGTGCGTAACATTTCGTGACAATTTTTACTTTTCCACAAACTATTCTTGTCCAATTTACAGTTCTTTCGCCCAGCTTGTTTAAGTCCATGTTTGTATAAGTTGTACTCTCGAAAATTTATGAACATCTGTCGTTGCTTTAGTTTACCGCTGCACAGTGGTAAATAGAGTTAAAGTAAAAAATGAAATAATTTTTGCAAATCCGAAGTTGGCAAGTCTAGAATGAATTTCTTGAATGCTTCAACTGTAAAACGATAATCTCGCAGTGTAGTGTTGATTGTTGGGATCAAGTCAGGGTTGGGCGATGGGATTCTTCCCGTTTTGTCTGCGTGGATGTGTGATGAAGCACAATCTATACTAGATGGTTTTTAATTTACATTTTATATATTTTTATTTCTTAAGGGGTTATATACACTTATTCTTCCGAAAAAAGACTATTTCCCTGATGTTTTTGCGATGGCAAAGGTGTTTTAAAAAATCAGTTAGAAGGATTTTTATAGAGATTTTTAACAATATATTACTTAAACTTGGGATATTACGGCGGTCGTGCAAAAACTACTTTTTCCAAACATCGCACATGGTGAGCATGATTCACGAAGAAAGCTTCATCTGCAATCAATTAACAAAAACTTTTTATTTAATCTATATCTTGGTGATGTCTGTGAACGAAGGATTTGATGAAATACAAAAATTGTATGCAAGTGGGAATAGTTTTTCTAAAAAAATCGATTTGTTGAGGTAATAATGAGGTAATAAAATGCATATTTGTCTTTCACCGATAAATTTTTGAGGTTATCACGTTATGGTTCTTGAGAAACCTGGCTCACCGTAACAGTATAGGGTGGGCCGATACTATTTTTCATACATAAATGAGTAATTTGAAACTTGCATTTGGTTTGCCCAATTGTTGGAAAATATAATTAATACAATTAACAAACAAACTAAGAGATGGCCCACCCTATACTTTAGTTTAAAGATTTGGAAGCGGGCTACACGCGCTTAGTGGAGCGCTATTAACTGCTATAAGTTCGGTTCAAGTGCTCAGATCTCAATGAAATCTTAATAATATACACTCGAGAGTAAGTACTTGCCAAAAAAATTTCGATTTTTTATAATCACAAATGTATAAGAAGAATTTTTAAAAAAAAAATATAGTAAAACAGGAAAGAGTAAATAAAAAATATCGAATTATTTGTTTTAAATTGAATAAAATCGGTATAGGTCGTGTATGAGTAATCATCAGACTAACTAATTTTGAACGCTGAACATTTTGGGCTATTTAAAATTTGGAATTGCGTTATGAGAAAGTCATATATTCTTCGACTTTCGAAACGATTTCGGCAATTTTCCCCAAAAAAAGGTTATAGGAGAGAAAAGAGCACGAAAGCGACCTCTGGCCGTTCCTAAAAACACGCATACCCATTTGGTTTTTTGCCTCTTTATTGTAATATCTAGCTGGATTTATAAATATTTTGGAAAAAATGCAATTTTGAAAAAGTGGATGGCTCGATATTCATTGTAGAGCCATGGTTTCTTTGGCAAAGATTTTTGAAAGATCCCGTAGAACCAAAATTGCGATGAGTCTTTGTAGATTTTTTCAATCCCCTAGAATTTGGAAACATAATTTTCCTTTCTTTTTGGAATTTTATCTGCCATTTACTAACAATTTCAACACAGCTTTTGGTTATGTTGCCAACAAGTGATTATCCCTAGTGATAGTAACTTTATCAAAATATTTAGATTTGATTTAAAAGGGGACGACAACCTTTAGTGTAAACTATCAGCAAATATGTGATTAAAACCATATTTTGGTGAAAAATCCAACATTGTTTTTTGAAGGTATCCTGACACAATTTAATACATTACATTTTATTTTTTTTTAGAAAGCTAATGAAAAAAAAACATAGCTTTTGGCCTCAGAAATTATTTTTACTGTCCTATTATCTAACATCTATAATTGAACATCTATAGGACTTGATCGCTTATCACGCTCTTTTTAAAACTTTTTCCTTATTTAAGACATTGATCACCCAAGTACCAGGTTGGTATTGTTGATGTCATAAACATATTTCGAACCACTGTGCGCTGCTTTTATATTTTCTACGCTATAACAAAAGTGATTATCACTTTTCGACATGCTTTTGATTTTATGACGAGTTTGTTGTTTTTTTTTTTCGTCTCCCTAGCTGTGAAGATCTTATGTGGACAATTTGGTCTCACAATTTACTGTCAACACGCAGCACTCATTGTAGAAGTATAATAAAAGTGTATCTATGCCAGGGGGTGCGGTTGGGGCGTGCCAGAGCTGTCATACAATTTAAACTAAAATTAAGTAGCAACAATTTTGGATGTCTAGTTTGTCTACTTATTAAAAATGTACAAAATATGTGACCATTACTACTTCCATTTCCACTTCCACTACCATTTCCATTTCCACTTCAATAAGAGCAATTTTATGGCGTCTGCCGAGATTCTTTCAGATACATTATCGAAATTCAATCACTAAAGCAATTTGTTTAGCACGCCTTGCCAAATACTATTTCGACAACGAATTCGATCGGCATAGAATTTCGGGTTGGAACTGTCAAAACAACAAAGCTATGCCGAATTGCCAAGAGGGTGCGTTCCATACTTGACTTTCATGCTGCTGTGGGCGTGGTAGGGGTTCCAGGGTGGACAGCCAGTGTATGTAAACAGACGCCGCTGCTAATGAAAAGAAATACTCTATGAAAGCAAAGCAGTTAGCTGCTGCTATTTACATAGCATCCATTTTTTAAGTAAATTGAAGTCTGGTGCAATTGTAACGCTGTCGAGTTGTAAAACATAGCCCTGGGGAAACCCCAGTTAATGCAATAAAAGTTAAAAGAAAACAACGCGCAGCATAAGAGGCCACACTTACTACTAGAAGTCGGCTTCCTGCGGCGCAGCCTGTTGCAAGTTGTATAATAATGTGAATGCTGCACGCGTTACGAGTTTATAGGAACAAAAAAACGGAAGGAAGTTTAAATCAACCCCCGGAGCAGCACAGCTGTCATAGAGCCAAAAAAAAGGGCTGCTGGGTAAAGCTTGCTTCGGGCATAGACCATATCCACTGGGACTGTGCGCCCCTGCTCAGTCATGTCTGGCTGATTTCATTACCAGAGTTCACTCTGATGTTAACTGCACTGATTCTGATTGGGTTCGCCCAACCCTCGATAAGGTTTTGTGCCTGACAACGCGTCATGAATGGCATACGGGAATCGTTCATTTGGCGGTCTTGTAAAGTTGTCGTTTATCTGCAGTTAAGCTCTTAAGTAAACCAAAATAAACAAATCAACCCTTTGCTGAGCCAGCGTTCTGGTACTTCAGTTCTGTCAACAACAGAACTTGGTATTTATTGCCTTCATTTTGCGAAATCAAAAATATTTCCAAATGGTTGCAAAACTCGGACGAAGTCGCAATTTTTTAATTCGATTGCGCGAATATCTTTAATTATTTAGGTGTGTTTTCATATCTTATGCTTTACAGTATAATTATTTTTGAAAGAAACAAAAAATGTATTTTCGCGATTTATCAGAATTGGTGTTTTTTTTTTTATGATCATTTGTCGTCTTTCTTTCGCTTTTAATGTACTCAAAAAGTTTAAAAGGTCCCTAGAGATGGAAGCTATCGCTTTTATTATGCTAAAACCTTACTGTTTTGTTATATAACTGGAGGAAAGAATCCAGGGGGTCCGGACCCACAGAAACATCTGACTTTCCTAAAAATTTTTTAGAAGTTTCTATGCAGCGCAGTAATACTTATTACCAGAAATTTCCATTTTGGCGTGACGTTACGTTTTTATGTAGTTGAATTTAAAAAAAAAAAAATGTAACTTACGTAGCAATTATGTCGCAGTGTATTTTGTAAAAAAATGACAAAAATTGATCTTAACGATTAAAAGATACAAGCAAAACTGCGCATGGCGTTACGTTACAAAAAATATATTTTTAAGTTTTTTTACAAAGTCGCAAAAATTTGGGTGTTGACCAACACTTTTTGTTCAAAACTTTTTTAGTGTGATATGAATGAAATTAAATTCTGCATGAAATAAACTTCAAAAGCTTTACTCGTTTTTTTTTTTTGTTAGTCTATGTATTTGGCGTGACGTTACTCAAATTCTCATAAGGAAAACGCAAGAAAAACATCAGTTTAAACTTTAATATTAATAACTTTAAAGAATATATTTCACTAGTTCGGAAATAATGCTATTATAATCAAATACTAGGGGGTTTCGACAACCACTGTAAAGCCTTCTATACTCGATTCGAGGTATCCCGACCATAATATCCATTGCACTTTACTGAATTTCCAAGAATTTGAGAGTTCTAGAGCTGTGTCTGCTCGACTTTAAAATGCTTTGCACCAATACAGTTCACAGTTTAAAGGGGAACGGGTCTAAAAGTGCCACATTTTTACCTATAACATTTGAAGCTTTCATCATAATCTTAGTACTTAGTTCTATAACCTTGTGAAATTTGTAACTGGTAGCTTTTATGGTGTTGGGCAATGTGGCAAAATATCGAATTTTTTTATCGAAATATTCAGAACATCGAAATACCATAGGTGATCATGAAACTTTTTATTTTGGGTGGCAGTGTTCTTAGCTAGTCAGCATGAGTAAAAAGAGCCACCTGCAAAGATTTAAATCATAGTCTTTAACCTACTTCAAAACTTTTCATTACAACTTAGTTACATTTTCTATATGTATATGATGAAATTTATGAAAAGCGAAAGTTTGGTCAACTCGTAAAACTGAGTCCCAACCCAAGCTCATTAAACCATATTAATTACGAGCATAAACTTTAATTTTCACCAACAAGCACAGAAAAAAAAAAGAAAAAAAAATACAATAGAATCAGTGACCGGAACTCTTGAACTTCTTTTGGTAAAAACTAAGCAAAATTTATGACTCAAAACCCGCAACAACTGCTGTAATTTCCATGTTAGCCATGCCACAAAGTACAAACAACATCAGGTATGATCTAAATGGGGCAAAACTGACAGTTCTACTTGGGATTTCCAGCTGGTCTGACAAGCTGAGATTTAATATGCTATAGCTATGCCTAACTATGTGCTGTAAAATGTAAATTAAATACAACAATTGTAACAATTTCATGCGAAAAGTTGCCACTACTATATACTACTTTGTACATAATATGTGTCACATGCTCAAATGTTATGTTTTGACTAACACACGCTCAACCATTTTGGTTACAGTTGAGTGCTACTAGTGTGCAAATTGTTAATATAGTAATATGGACGGGTACAGGAGGACACAGAGGGTTCTAGGTATACGGAGGGGCAAGCGTCAACGTCTACTAAATATACCTCTATGGGTATTGTTTTTTTTTGCTTTTGCGTGACTAAATAATGACAGCATCTATGGCATCAAAAGTTTAATTGTGATATTGATACTATTATATATATACATGGTATATAAATTATTTTGAATTTCGAAGGTAAATTAACGATGATGGATTAACGTTTGTGAATGAACAAATTAGCTGATAAAGAAATAATCGGGGGGTGGGCTAGAAAACTCTAGACGGGCTTGACCCGTGGGGTCAAAGAAATTATAGTTGGTGAAGTTGGCATGGCGTGATATTTTCCCCTTTCCCCGTGAAAATAATTTAATGATTTACACCTACACTATATATACACAATAAAAGTCACCCTTTCGAATTTAAGTTAAAGTTGAAGATCTTTTAGTCATTAAAATCGGATGAAAACTTCAATAGATGTTAATTTTTTAACTGAGTCGATATTTAATTTTCTTAACAACATTTAAGCTAGGGTTATTATATGCGGTAAATCGAATCGTTTGAGCCTAATAATCCACTTAAACTTTCAAAGACTCCTTCAACCCCAAATTTTTCTAAAATGGGGATGTATTGTTTGGAATAAGACTGTTAAAAAAAATAAGATATCCCTAGAATTTCTTTGACTTCTTTCAAAATTATACCGCCGTGCTCCGGAAAACGAAGACGAATAAAATATTCGCATTTGTTTTAACACCACATTTTCATGCTCCCAATTTCACCAAAATCGAATTCACAAAATAGGTTCAAAAGTGCACATATTGTAAACTGAAATAATTTTTGACATTTTCTTTGATATTCTTAGATTAGCTTTGCCAATTTTAAGTTACATATTTATTGATAATTATTTTTAATTATTTTTTTCTGAATCAACCAAAAAGATGGCGTACGTTAAAGTCGAGCGCGGACGACTTTGGGATACCCTGTACCACTGCTTGCAATAAAATCCGGTAAATTGCTTACGAACACCAAAAGACATTTGATTGCCAAATTAGATTATGATACCTTCATAAACAACCAAAAACAGACGAATTTTTAATTAAAAACTTTTTTTCGACCGATCGGCCCTATGGGGTAACTATATGATATAGCCAACCGATTTTGATAAAATTTGGTACAGTTTTGAAGATCTCTAAAAAACTTCTGAATGCCAAATTTGGTTACAATATCTTCACAAACAAACGAAACACAACGAATTTTGTACAAAAAACAAATTTTCGACCGATCGATCCTATGGGACCTATATGATATAGTCAACCGATTTTGATAGAATTTGGTACAGTGATGGGGGTTTCTAAAAACTTTCCGATTACCAAATTTGGTTATGATATCTTCATAAACAAACGAATTATCCATCTAAAACTTTTGCTTTTTTTCGAGGTCCTCTGAAACACCCCTATGGGAGCTATATAATGTAGTCCCGATATCAAAAAAATTAAATAAACTTGTCTCCTATGGATTAATAAGGGATCTTATCTGAAAGTTTGGTTACTCTAGCTCTTACCATCTCTGAGATCTAGGCGTTCATACGGACAGACGGACAGACGGACATGGGTATATCGACTTCTCTAGTCACTCTGATCATACTTTAGGTAACTTTGGGGGGTCTCCGACTTCTCCTTCTGTACGTTACATACATTTTCGGCTTGCACAAACACAATATACCCTTTGTACCATACGGTACAGGGTATAAAAATAGCATGCACAACTCAAAAGCAATTTTTGCGTACTTTCACATACACACACATGGTTAATGACTTTCATAAATAGATTATGTCTTGCATACCTTGTAATGAAATTAAAAAAATAATAATAACTTTAAATACTGTTGATAAAGTTAAATTATTGCGTTTTATTTAAAAGACAAAACAATAAAGAACTAGCAATATTTTAATCAAACGAAAATTGAAATCATATGAAGCTATCGAAAGGTTCAGAACTATGCTAACAAAGAGTAAGGGAAATATCAGAAGATATATACAACATAAAATGTGAAATTGGGAGTACGCAAAACTGAGAACGAAAAAAAGGTTTTCGTTTTATTTTTTCGTTTTCCGGAGCACATGAGTTTTTCAATCTTGTATTTGGTGTATACATTTGCCCAATTTTGTTGGAAAATATACGAATAAAATGCAATTAACAAACAAACCAACAGCTGGCTCACCCTATATAATCAAATTTATTCCAGAACCTCTCGTACAGGAATTGGGCGTTCAATAATGCTTAATCTCATTCCTTAATCAATCATTTTGAAAATTCGATAAAAAGAGCCAGGTCGGCTATGGGTTTGCAAGACGACACAGATCTTCAAAAAAAGGGGTTTTCCGATAGTGGGTGCATTTTCTAAGAATTGCAGCGCAGTCGCATTAAATGTGTTGTATGCTTTCTATCTCCTCCTTATCTACGCAGCAATATGCATCCTCTCAGTCATAAGGTCTATGGTGCAGTGCCCCGTTGGACAAAGTGCTTGGAGATGTGACCACCTGACGTAGTTTCCCGTTGTCGTTCTGCCTTTGTTCTGACTATCTTTGTAATTTTCAAAATAACATCTTTAGGAGGTCTTTTTGTCTAGAAGTTCCTATAAACTGTAACAAAATTCCTCAAAACTTCTTTTTGTAAACCTAATCAACAGCAGATTTTTTGATTGATTGATTGCGGTTTTTCTTCTAAAGAGGTCTACGCAGAATGCAAAAAAATTTCGCACGGAATGACAAAACCATATAAAAAACAAAAATCCCATTTGGAATTTTTAAACATCTAGATCTACAAAAAAAAAAATTAATCTGGTTTTAAAATTCAAAACACGCCGAGTTACCTAAAATAAGAAACTATTATTTTCCATTGATTCTTTCTTCTCAAGTTATTTTTTGTTAAGACCTGTATTTGTTTGTTAATTTTCTAGATCTCAAAAATTCGCCGATTTTGAGAAACATGAATGGATTGTACTCATTCAAATTTACGGTTTTTTTTTTCTTCTTTTCTCCATTTCTTCTCATTGACACTGAAAATCATTTAAATTTTTAGTTTTGCCCATACGAACTCATTGTATTATAATTGTTGCTGTTGAGTTTTGAGCCGGGGCGGTCACTAATTAAGTTTACGAGTTTTTGAATGAATTGAAATTGTTTTGCGGCGTAGCTGCAATTATGTATGATCATCATTTGCCTTTACTTTCTGTCTGATCTCTCGAGTTGACTGTGTCAAGGGCTTGAGTTCTTAATTGCATTACATAAAACGTGTTGAGCATAACTGTTCTTGAAAAACAATTACATACATATATGTATTGTAATGTATATAATTTTGTGAGTATAAAAAATGCGAATTAAATTGCTGACCTAATGTTTTTACTCAGCTACAATAATAGCAGAGCAAAAAAAAAGTAAGTTTAGGTATCCGACGTTAGAATACGCTGCACTTGGCCGTATTCAAGTGAAATGCTGTGCTGAGCTGTACGAACGGGTTTATATGAAGAAAAAGTAAACAATTTTTTTTTTATTAAACCCACATGGCTCGAAATGCTATACGAAATTAAGTGTTTTTTAAAGTTTGAAATAAATTTGTTATTTTTGTTTAATTTAACATACCTTTTTTTGAGGAAGATTTCAAGCTTCTTCTTCAATCTTACAAAATTGTTGATAATGCGAGGAATTCCAAACTGCTTAGTAACTTATATTTTTACAAGAGCTTTTTCAACTTCAGTTAATTATGGAACTTTCCCAAAATGTATTTTATTTCTCGTTATGAAATAGAAATCAAGGTATGACGAAAAATTATTTAAAATAAAGTTTAACTTTAAGCTAAAAAGTTATAGATAAAAAATTTGCTTTTGGGAAGTTCCACCAAATTTATACATATAAGCCGGAAGGGTTTAAAATTGCACATAATTTTGGGAAGTGTAGTTCAAAGTGGCCGTCGGTAGCGTAGTGGTAGCGTACTCGCTTTACAAACCGAAGGTCGGTGGTTCGAATCCCCGCAGTAGCACTGGTACATTTGCCTAGCACTGGCATCGTTTGCTCAAAGACGCTATTTGCCAAAGAAAGTCTCTATTAATTAAAGACACCGCCGTTCGGATTCGGCTATAAACTGTAGGTCCCTGTTCTCTTTGAACAGTTATTAATAGAGATCCCCAAGTCCCGCCCAGGGGCGACTGACAAAAAAAAAAATTGTCAGTCAGGAAATTATTAGTTAGTATTTCAAAGGTATATTTAAAACTTCGGCGTGAAGTAGTAGGTATTATTAATCCTTAGACTTGAACTAAGTACAGATAAAACGCATCTTTTTCAAAAAAAATTGTGTGCCCCTAGCTAACGTGCTCTTCAATATCCAGGCGTTCATACCTACAGACGCACATGACTCAACCAATACCAAGGCGATGCTAAGCATTTGGTCTGCCACGCCTCCTGCCGCCTGCAACTTAAATTCCATAGATCGCTAATAGCCTTGACCACATTGGTACAGGGTATCGGCAGCAAACTACTCAAGACAAATGAACCCCACACCAAAAGCTTTTTCAATCAGCAACGCCCTAAGAATGCTTAAGGCGCTTGAAATTTTTAAGAAGTACATAAGTTTATATGTACGAGTATTTATATTTATGTCTTACCTGTGGGCTTACATACATATATATATATATATGTGTGTCTCATGTAATTTATCAATTTCATAAGCAGCACAAAAAGTAACGGCAACCAAGGTGTGATTCATTTGAAGCGAGTTCTCTCGAGTTCGCTTATGGGTTTCGGATCGAGTATGGGTTCCAGCATTTGACCGCGAACACAACACCCAACAGACCAGACCAAAGACTTTGGTTGGTAAATGAATCAACTGCACTTTTGCAACACAAACGTGACATTTCTCATAGCGTGCGCCGCCGGCTCTGGGACAGTTGGACGGAAACAAACAATATGGAGACAAAGCAAACATATACATACAATATGTATATACATATGCAAGATATACTATGTATGTACATATTTATATATGCATATAAGTGGAGTGAGTGAGAACGTGTGCAGCATGCTGGCAAAACTGATAGCGAGCATATGAGCAAACAAGAACAAAAGGTGTAACATATTGCACTCCATGCACATATAACACCCACCAAAAGGGAGTTGACAGCAACCACCTTATATATAGCTCTTTTTGGACACCATTTGTGGCATGGAGTGCACTGTGTTTGTATGTATGTATTTTGCAAATTTGGAGCACAAATTCTGATAGTATTGCTCTAGTTTGGAAAATGAGTTCGATATGGGTTCGGTTTGACGCATCGAACATGATGGCGACCTTTATTCCGAGATCCGTGATTACGCGATTCAAATGAAATATTTACTTATATACGCAGCAGTCATTTATTTATAATTCTGAAAACAAATACTTTATGGACACCTCGAAGAAAAAAATCATATTTTGATCTATTCTGCTGTTGTAAGTCAGTTGACAAACCCATTTTTTTTCATTAAAAGAATTTCATTGTGTATTGCATTCCAATGAATTGATTTGCGGATTTTAGGAAAAAGTATACATTTTTTTTTTTATTAGGTTTACATTAACCATCTTCTTAATTATAAATACAGCATTAAAAGCTGCTCTGTTTTGTTTATCTTTACGCACTTTTTGGTACATTTCAATTTAAAAATTAGATAGGACTTAAAAATTATACAGCTAAATTCCAGCTTCTTATCTCTTGGCTTATAATGTTTATTTTTTTTTTTTTTTAGTTTAGAAAAATTGGAATTCTTCTTTATGAAATAAATATATTATAAATAATAGTAGTTTTAGTACATTGATAAAAAAATAAAGAATTCTTAAGATATTTGTATCCTTGCTTTTAATTTTAAAATAAAACCAAAAAATCTGTTAATCAGATTAAAATTCTTGAGTTATGAAAAAAATATAGTAAATTTCAAGCGAGACCAAAAATTCTTAAAACATGACCAAAAACGTGTTTTCAATTTTTATTGAATGTTTTGGAACCAATTAATTTAATCTAAGTTGGCAACAGAGCTCTTTAAAAAAAATATTTGTTTTTTTTTAGCCAATTCTTAAAAAAATATATGAAATTTTCTTCTTCTTTTTTTTAAGTTTGTTTCTTTAAAATCTCAATAACTATATTTTTTCAAAACACGACGTTTTGGTGGAAGAATTTAAAAAAAAAAATCAGGGATCGTAAAATAATAATTTCAGTAAAATTGCGAAATAATTATTATTTTTTTACTTTAAAAATAAAAATTATGATATAATGTTTAAATGCCAATTTTTATTTAAGAATGTCAAAATAACTCTTTGTTTTCAATTGTCAAAATGAAAATGATTATAAATTGGAAAAAAAAATGGCTTTTAAATATAGTTTCAACCAAGGGGTGTATTACAATAATTGACGTATTTTTGCGATGCACACTTCAACACCTTTCCATCGATGACTAAAATGTCCTTGAAGGATCAGTACAAAAGATCCCGCAATGAAAAATATTGAATTTGGACAACTTTTGAAGAATCGGGTGTATTACTATGAAAAAAATAAAACTATAATTTTTTAATGTTTTAAAAAAATGAATGAAAATTATGTTTTTTTCAAAAGATGTCAAAAATTATAGTACATTTTTATAATATTTAATAGAATACATACTTCTTGTTTATATGATGAAAAAAATTGCTTTTTTTGTAGGTAAATATAAAAAATATTAAAATTGTTCGCTCAATAGATGATTATGTAATTATTTGAATTAAATGATGCAATTTCAATAAAGATATAAGGGCTTACATTCAAAAAAAAAAATTAAACCAAATTAAATTCGCAATATAAGAAATTCTAAATTTTATTTCGGGCTTTATTTAAAAATCTTAATTCAAGAACAGCATTCTTGAACCCACAACAAAAAAAGCTTGCGCTTCTTTCGTAACCAATTAAGACCTTTTTATCGGTGTAAAATGTTAGTATATATAATAAGAAGTAATAATACTGTAATAGTTTCAGAATATTGGAAAACATAATTATGCTCATTTTTAGCTTATTTTTGAAACTTTTAAAGATAGTTAAAGGTCATGCCATGTGCTTAGCCAGAGGAAATGCTTTAAAAAACTGAAAGCAGGATCAACAAGTTTTTATTAAAGATTATAAAGATCATAATAAGCAGAGTTAGAAAAAACCCACAACAGGTTTAGAAGAAATTATCACACAATTGTTATCTCAAATGCAGGTGACCATTATCAATAGAACAGGCAGGGCGATTTCGAACAAAATATATCTTTGTCAAACCTATAGATATTACAAAACTCGTCAATAAAATGTTATCTGGGGAGTATTTTTTAAGACGTTTCTGGATACCAATGGTGTGTATAAATTTCCAATTAAGTCAGATGACAAAAGAAATCTAAAATTTTATTGACTGATGTATGCTCTTTCTACTTTAGAAAGCAAACTTCCCCATCAAAACCGGTTAAGTTATGACGAGAAAAGAAATGTTTAGGAAGAGATAAGTTCACAATTTGCAAAGAAATCACAAGAAAATCGAGCAAAGCTCCTAATTTTTTACGTTACTCAGCAAAAAATTTCACAAAATAAATTTCTGGCTTGATCAAAATGGGCTCACTCTTCATATAGCTGCCATACAATAATTGAACCACCCGCACTTTTTAACGCCACCTTGTAAGATTCTTTGGATCATTCAAGAGAAAAGCAGTTGCAAGCGGTAGAAGACCGGAAGCGAAGAGTTTGGTCAGGTCAAGGCTACCTTCTTCTGAGAAACTCCAAAACATCTATGTCTTTAATACTTCTTTAAAATATTGTAGACTACTTTTTCAAGAGTGCATTAAACGACTGAATCTGCATAACTCTTTAAACTTAAGCCAACAGACCCAAAGAAACTTGTGTGTTGTAATCGACAAATGGTCGATATACCATAGCCTTTTTATTTATTTCCAATCAATAAAATTCCCATTAACTTGTATGGAAATTACTCATTATGGAACAAATGCAATCGATACTAACATTCATAGAATTAAGTGCATACTTTTCTCAGATAAGTTCCACTAAGCTGTGGGTGTTCATAAAAATTTAATCGATTACTTTATATACTAGAAATACATAATAAAATAATTATAAGCTTGCAGTAAAAAATCATGTAACTTGAGTGCGGATCCGGGGGATGACTACTGGGGGACCAGATATCGCAACATATTATGGCACTGTTTTCCATAATTTTTTTCCTAGATCCGCTCTTTATATAGCTTTATAATAAGAAAATAAATGAGAAAATACAAAGTGTTGACCTCACTTCATGAAACTCAGGAGCGGAATGTTTACTGGGTTAGCGATCTCCCGAAATTGTTTGTAGTCTTACTTTTTTTCGAACATGAAGCACTATAGTAAAGTGAGTGACTCATTGTGTATAAAGTATAAAACTAACGAAATTTCGTTTTGGATCCGCTCCTGGTATAACAAAGTGATAAGAAAATAAGTGAGAAATTGCAAAGTGCTGACCTCATCTTTTTTATGCATTCGAGAGAATTACAATAAAAAAACTATCGACTTAATGCAACATTTCGTAGTTGTGTCATGGTTCCAAAGTGACGCTTTGGCAAGCCCCAATCTGGCATAGATCCCCACTGCTTTGAGCAGTGCAATTTTTTTTGCTGGCTCAGCGTCAGCTGCTGGATATGCCATTTGGAGCCCTAAAGTGTAAATTGGCAATTCCAGTGCATGATTTGGACACAATGTAAGCAGTCTAAAAAAGGAAAACGAAAATCGTATTGTGTGCAGCCAGGAAAGGCAAAGAAACTGCCGTGGAAAACTTGTTGAACACGAAAACACGCGCCAAATGGACACGGCATAGGAGAATGCTTTGGCACGCCGAAGTTAAAGTACTCTAAGCCATGGAATTTATTTGCTGGGAAAGCTAAGCCACTTTTTATTAAGCAATTTTATCTGCTCAAATTAACTTTTTGGTTAATCAATTTTAGTGCTTTGCTTAAAAAACAATAATTTTTTAATTTTGAGCTTTTTCACTGTCAAGTTTGTATTTATTAAAGTTTTCCAGATACTATCTAGCATCTTTGGAAGCTATGCCAGACAAGACTGCGCAGTGCGCACATAATAAACATCTAGAAAAATTAACCGCTTTAAAGAATAGAAAAAAATATAAATAAAAACAAAAAATGCACGCTTTAAGATATTTTTTTATGCATACCCAAGTCGAAAGATAAAAAATCAACAGAGTCGGTTAGTCAACAGTTGGTTAGTTAGCATTGCAGTCTGAGATGTTGTTGTTGCATTGGCTTTCTTGGCCAACATCAACATCAACGCCAACTGCAAACTTGTAAACTTGAAAACTGGAAATGTGCAGAAAAAAAAATGCTTTAAAGAGAGAGAAAATCTATACTTAAAACTGGTTTCGCATAAGACTTGCAGCATGCACAAAAAAATTAAAAAAATAAAAACCACAACAACAACGAAAAAGGTTATAAAAATAAACGCTGGCAGTCAAATGAGGTTTGGCAGTCACAAAAGAGGTCAAAGTTGATCATGTGCCAACTACCAACAACAACAACAAAAAAATACGACTGCAGCAAATCTTAAAGAGAGTTGCAAGCTGGCTTATCTGAAAGATACGATAAGATAATATTTCAAAATTTCGATACTGTCACGTAGAAATTTATTATCCTGTCTCGACCCATCGCATGCATTTTAAATTTATCGCCCAGAATATGTTTTTGCCTTCAATAATAAAATAATATAAAATATATTTCTGGAATATTTTTCGGTGGCGGGGTGAGTACAGTAAAATGATTTCGGTGTCTGAGGCGAAATGGTGTATTGCTTTTTGTACAATACTTTTTAGTATTATATTTATACCTGGTACCTTAAGGTACAGTCGAACATATGTTACATGGAGAAAGATATGTCGGGGACCTACCGAACCTGCCACTAATATGGTCAGGAGATCAAAAGAAATTGATCTATGTTTATGAGCGACTAGATCGTAGATACTGTAAGAAGTAGGATAACCATGCCGGATCAAGTTTATTTTTTTAAAGATATAGCTTTAGTGCGGGAAATAAAAAAATCATAATTAAAATTTAATATTAGTAGAGGCGAGTTGAATGGCTTCAGTGGCATATGAAGTACAGCTCGAGATCATGGTTTACTTTTAGTTAGTTTTTATCATGATATCAAAAGATATCTTTGGAAATAGAATCAACTACCCCATATACTTGTTTGAATCAATTTTCATTGTTTCACTTTTAAAATGTAAGAAATTGTTTTTAGTTTCAACTAATTCATACTAAATCATTGGATAAAATACTAAAGTAACAAACGACAAGTTTCCAATTATTATTTTGTTCATGATTATGGGGTAGGTGTTATAAAAGATATAGAGAATAATATGAGGCTACCTTAGAAAAATACTAAGAGACATTAAAGTTAAAGAGGATTTTCTTTCCTGAGGGTAGGTACTACCCAAACTAAAACAGTAGCCTCTGTCGTACCCTCTTGGTGAAAATTTTGAGCAAAATTATATTTTTCAAAAAGTAACAACCATTTTTTATTTTTAATTAAATTAGGTTTTATTCAATTTGCTTTTGATAAAATTTGGTACTGTGCTTGGGAACTCTAAAAAACTTTCAAATGACAAATTTGGTCACGATATCTTCATAAACAGACGAGTTATCCATATAAAATTTTTTGGTTTTTTTTTCGAGGTCCTCTGAAACACCCCTATGGGAGCTATATAATGTAACCCCGATATCAAAAATGGTGTTAATGGGCTATGGATGCGAAAATATAGCCTCTCCTTGCCAAATGCGAACCTCACCTTCACGAGGCACACCCTGACTGTCGCAAACGAGGCTCTGACGACCGAATGTGGGCAGTATATCCCAAAACCCGGCCTGGAGGGCAACATGGCTATATCGACTTCTCTAGTCACCCTGATCATACTTTAGGTAACTTAGGGGGGTCTCCGACGTTTCCTTCTGTATGTTACAAAATATTTTCGCCTTGCACAAACTTAAAATTGTACCATAAGGTGCAGGGTATAAAAAGTCTCAATCTCAGTTTTCACTAAAAATTCTTATCATTGAGAGCACTTATTCCAAAACCATTCCCAAACAAAGAATTTCTGTCTAAAAAAATCTCTTAACATAAAAAGTTTATTCTCAGTAATTAAAAAATCGCTCTTGGCGTATTTTTTTAGGACACGGTGAATTCTTATTTTAATCGCAAAACGCTCGCTTCTAAGCACGATATTCTACTTTGTTTTTCAGTGCTGTATAGTTTATACCTTATTATGTGAAAGATAATTTATATTTTCCAAAACACCATCCTTTCTCACGTAAATGTGATAAGATTTTTAACCAAGACTTAAGAATCTCAAAACCCTTCACAGAAGTCTTGATTTTTGATTATCTTGCTTAAGCCTCCAAGACTTAAATATTTTCTAGCATTGATTGAAAAATTGTTGAATAGTTTTTAATGAATTGATTTGTAAGATCCTGTATTGAAGTGGTTCTACCAAGCTGATTTTGAAATCCTTTCCTATTCCGTCCATGTCGGAGCTTTTGGCGGAACGTACGAGATTTCAATCCCGATCGATACTGCAGTTATGCATATCGTCAGCATATTAATTTAATATATGTATGCCCAACTGAAATATAATATATTCTGACAAAAACAATATCACATAATATTAAGCCAGACAATTTTTAAACAGTTTAAACGACAAATAGCAGACGTCGCACAGTGGCACGGAAGCCAAAAAAACGTTGCAAAAATCATATTTTCTAAACCAATTGAGATATTTTTATGAATTAAATTGTAGTTGAAAGAAAAATGTTCAGGCTTGAAAATAAGTGCTCATGTATGGTGATACGATATCTGAGAGCTGCGCAATATGTTGTGGAAGTTGGATTTTGTTGCCTGTGCAATATTTGTATATATATAACTTCCGTCACTTTCGTGGGCTGCGGTACTGCGCTCTGCATAGCCGATCCCATTTTATTGTATCCAGGAAGAATGTTAACATTATGCCGGATTAAAGAATCCCGCAATATTATATATTTTCCCTTGGACAGATTTAAATCCATAAACAACGCCAAAGCCTCTTCAGCGCTATACTCCTTTGGTAGTGAATTTGGTGGTGTGGGGATGCTTTCCTTTATCCTATTAAGTCGCAAGGGGCTTGCATCGGCAACCGCTTTTGTAATATGCGACCTTATTTTTTCATCGACCTTCCTGTACTTTATTGATAGAGCCTCCGATAGATGATCCGTGGCTATATCGACTGTGGCATCGGCAAGTTTTCTCTTTCGAGTAAAGTTTGAACACTCGTCCAAACATTTTGTAGGTCTTCCTTTGTTTCGGTGCGAAGACGTCTGGGGTTCTTCCGAGAAATTTTCAATAAGAGTCAGTCCTTTTAGCCAGCTTTCGTGTTTCTTAGTAAATTTTTCTCGGGAGTAATTAGCGTCTAGCCACTTTGTTTTTATTTGGGCAAAAATTAGATTAAGTTTTCCTTTTAAGGTATCAAACTTCTCCATATTTGTTTCCTCAACATTTAGTTCTTTTCTGATGGCCGAAACGAATTCATTCGCGCTTTTGGAGCTTCTGAACAACTCAAATAATTTTAAGTTTTCCAAAGACATCGTTACACTTATAAAATCAATGCTTGCGAATTATATTTAAAAATACTTTCACTGCAATACGTGATCTTGTAAAGTCAAAACCAGACTATGATATTTCAGAAATATTCAGGCTATCCGTATGATTTCAGTTCAATTACCTAAACATGCAAAAAATTTGAATTTGTCTTAATAATAATTAATCTACCCTTTTTGAAATGTCACAGGTAGGTGCTTTTTTATTGCCAAATACAAATATAAGCAAACATCTCTTAATTTAGTGGATACATCTACTGCGTGTTCTTCTTCTTCTACCTGCGGTAGCATTTTTTGCAGTTGGGTTTCTGCACTTCTATTGGCTTTACAGCCAAAGGTGGATAAAGGTGGACATAAACTTTATAGAGTAGGTAAATAAATTGATAACAAAACCATTTATGTTAAATTGAAAAAATGGAAAAATATGTAATATAGAATATTTTCTTCCAAAGTTGAAAAAGTGGTCCAAATATAGTGGTTCAGTTAAACGGAAGTATTGAAAAACCCAGAAAAAATATGAAGTCATTTTTTTTTTCTTATATGTTTAAATTTCATGTACCTTTTTATAGAAACTAAGAAAATAGGGATTGTTTGCGTAGTTTTTCCACAAAACAATCTTAAACACGAATTTTTATTCCAAAAATTGCGATTTTTATCAAAGTTGAAAATATACTCCACTTTGAGCGGCTGTAGCAACTAAACTATTCATCCGAATTGAATAAAATTTTTATTTTCTTGATCCCTGGGAAATTCTTACTCAGATGCATGTATTACATTTAAAAAATGGTTACATCGCAAAATCGATGCCGTGCCACTGTGCGTCGCTAAATACAATGACAGACATAGTGCCACACTTCGGAGACTACTTTCCTCAGACACAAAATACAACCCTGAGTTTATCCTATTTTTGGATACACCCATTAGGATGACAGTTATGCGTCACAGCGTTGCTACGGCTGCAAGGAAGACAAAGATCTTCAGACTCTACACACACATACATTTGCTATCTTGATCACTTTAAATTCATATGCTTATCTTTTTCGGATGGATCAAGTTCGGTTTAGTTTTAAGCATATATGTGTATAATAGGAACAAACAAACAAACACAGCTCACCATGCTCAATCTAATTTGGAACCAGCTGAAACGCCATTGAGCTGTCATTGTCAAAACTCGACTATACGAAATTCAATTAAATTTTGCCCCTTTATGCCGCAAACACTGATTGACAGTTCGTCAGCCCCCATCCCTGATCCATACAATGGATTCTAGATGTGTTGGCATATTGTTGAGTTTCGGACTGGTTTGTTAATCAAGGAGCAGGAGTAATAAATTTATATACTGCGCCATTTGTATGCTCTTTAAAGAGTACTATGCGGTTTGTTGAGAAGGTTGCAACACTTCCTGGTACATATAATACTTTATAGAGCGGGCTTAATCAAGTCTTGTAAATGGCGTATTTATTTGTTTGTCTAAATTTTGCAATATTGCGAAAGGAATTTGTTATGTTTTGAAATGTATTTCGGTGTTTCACAAAAATATTGTTTTTACTTTTGATTTTTATGCAAGAACCACGAAACCATAGATCTCTGGAAATGGATTAATGAAATGCAGTATGGACTTAAGTAGATTTTTGGTTTAATAATAAAGGTTAGCCGTAGGTATCAAGGTTTCAGTAGTTAGACTCCGTTTTAAAGCTTAACGCGTTACCTCCTAATTTAAAAAAAAAACTTGTCTTTTAGCTTTTAATAATAAATATTTTTGAGCCATTTTTTTAAATCTAAGTTTTTTATCCCAAATGGAATTTTTTTTTTATGAATTTTTGTAATGCCGTGCGAAATTTTTGCATGCTGCGTATAGGCCTTAACATCAAAAATTTTGCAAACAATGTAAATAATTATTTTGTAGAGATTTTATTTGTCATAGTAGTAGGATTAAAGCCTATTTTTCGATAATAACTTATTAAATAAATATTTATTTGAAAAAATTAAAAAAATTATTTTTTACCATTACCAAATTGATTTAAATCATATTTGCAAAATATAAGGAATGGAAAATTACATGTTAAAATTAAAAAGTGGTTCACATTTTTAAGGAGTATACTTAATAAAGACATGTTATATTGATTAAAATTTTTAAATTTAATTTAAAATTAATGGCTTGATGTAAAGTAATCATTTATTTCTATATACAAAATAATTTTTTATCAATTTGCTTTAAATTATTATTTTTTTTCCATAAACTAAAAGAAATGCTTTGGGCAGTAAAATGATAGCAACAAAGTAATTTCATTAACTCATGCATCTCGGAAAAATACGTAAGATCCTTAAGATACATTATGTAAGAATAGCGTATTTTCATAGAAACAATTTGATTGAAGCAAAAAAGTGTTATTTGCGATAAAAAATAATATATATAGTTTGTAAAAAAAGTAATGAAAGTCGTCCCTACTATTGAGAATTAGTATTATTTGAACTTTTGGCACCAGTTTGAATTTAAATTAAGTTTTCTGTTTACAACTTATTGTCGAAATTTTATACATAATTTATTTATTTTACAAGCCCAAAAATTTGATTAGCTTTAGGATTGATTTATTAAAGAGTATTCACAAGTCTTAGCCGTAGGCCAAATTCATGAACTCAAATCAAACCAAATCATTGAGCGTCACTGTGCTGTACCAGTTTTAAATAATTTCCCTGCATTCTATTTAGCCCATATGCTTGGGGTCATGCTAGCTATTCAGATCTATAAAAATCATATTAATTATCAAAGACGTAGCTCTGAGCATATGGTCGTCTTCGGCTGGAGATTTAGCAGAAACCACTGCGCATTCATTTTAAAAAGTGTCAGAAAAATATCTTTTAATAAAAATGGGCTCTAAACTGAATGCAAAGTTTTTAATTAAAAATATTTATAATATTTATGAGCTCGTGAAAATGGTGCGGATACCAAAACAAACAAAAAAGAACACAGTGCAGAGAAAGCGACACAGCTCCGGGATCAGTGGGACGCAATGCTGCGGCTATTTCTTTGGCATAGTAAGTTCCAAGCACTATTTATTTGTGTATTTGAGAGATTTTTTGATAATAAACTTTGCATTTTATGTGTGAGTGTATCTGTGCACGTCGCACACGTTGAAGATTTACCAAAACTCATAAATCTTCCAGCTGCCTCATTGCCGCGTGTTGTGTGCCTTTCCAGAGGCAACGACAGTGCCCATTAAACGTCACTAGAGGAATCAAAACATAAAAACAAACAGTAGCCGGGGCGCTACGTTGGCGTTGGCGTTGCGGGCTGTGGCAAGGGTGCTGCAGCGCAGGGATTGGAACTGCTGCATGCGGCATGCAACATGTTGGCCATTTATCTGAAACTTTTTTGTTTACTTGACTGTCATAAAATTAAAATGCCTACTTTGGTGCTAATTTAAATGATCTACTGCCTCAGACATGGGCCAAGTGTAACCAATGGAATGATTGGCGTACATGTCCTCCTCCATGCACCATCAAAAACTAGCGTGGGCACTTGGCAGTCACTGGAGGATGTCCACGTAGGCGGCTGTCACTTGTCTTTGGCTTTTGCATTTATGTGTCGGTGTAGTTCTATTTCGGTGACTGTGAATGTCATTGCCATGTAGTTATGAGATCGGAGCAACTGAAAAACAGAGAAACTTATATAGCCACGTTTTGGGCTAATTGCTGTCGAAGATTGCAGCTGCTCGGCGCCTGCTTCATTCCATTTCCGTATTGCCAAAGCCATTGAAATGGCATAAATGTTGTATAAATAGATTGCCAGGGGAGTGTGTGAGTTTGTGCAAAAATTAGGGTGACTCTGCGTATATGCAACAAATTAAATCTGCAAAGGAAATCCAGATACAATGAATGCAAACGCAAAATGCAGTCGCGACTGTCAGCTGTTTCGCTTTAAAGGAAAAAAAGAGGCAAAATTTTGGACTCGATTCGGAATGGACATGATTTGCTCCAGACGGCTGCAGGCACAAACATGTTATTGTTGTTAATTATGCGCAGCAGTAAATGCAACAACAATAATCAAAAAAAAGTTACGATGGTTGTCAAACAGCAAAGTTTGGATACTCTTTCTCTTATTTCGAAAGAATTTTCACACAAATTTTTTAAAGTACTTTCTAGGCCAACATCACATAGACTAAATTCTTCGCTTAGATGGGAGAAGAAGCTTCGGCTGTACAAAGCTATTCTCAAGCCCGTACGGAATTATGCTATGCAACTCTGGGCAACAGTGAGATACTATAAATGTTTCGATTCACAACTCTGAGAAGTACAGCAAACGCTGCTGGTAAAAACTCGAAATCAGGAAGGTATAAGAAGCCTGGCAAAGATGTACATTGTAATATAAAATAAGGCTTCATGGATGTGAAAATTAGTGAGCATTAATTCTTCTAAAAAAAGAAATACTCTTAGGCGAATTCGTGTACTAGATCTTCCAGAGGTCCTAAATTATTTTGACAATCGCACATTGTAATCTAAAAATGAATTTTACTATCATATTTTATAATCTGTAGGGTTGTCTTTAATGAAAAAGATCAAAGGAAAAGCAGACTTTAACATATACATATATTACTATAAAGGAAATAGGGTGTCCCAATAAAAGTGCACGATTTTAATTTGACGCAATTTTTTCCTTTTAATGTCTAATGTGTCAAAAAATCGAGGAATGATAAATACATTCGAAGAAATTGTATCGATTACACAGGCCCACGAAAAAAGTTCTAGTCCACTTAACGTTAGGGCTCTGAGATATCAAAATAACTAATTTTTAAGGGCTATGTCATAACTCCCCCCTAGTACGGGTTTTTGAGTCTCGGATAAAGAATCAGCGACCCGGAAATAACTTTAACTTTTGGCAAAAGACTTCCATCCAATGGGTGTCCGAGCAAAATGAATTGAATACCTATTTTTTTAAACAAATCCATCTTCACCGATATGGCATATTTTTATTAGACTTGGTTCGTCAACAGACAAAATTACCGAATTTGGGTCATAGAAAATCCGAAAGTGTTCCATGAAAAACTAATACCTCCACAACGAATAACTTTCTGGTGAGGCTATTGATCTTTTTTCTTTGAAAGTGAGGCCGGAAATGCAGTGACTGTGAAGGGCATTCGTTACAGGAGCATGATAACGGATTTCTAGTGTCCTCAACTCGATGATATGGATCCGGAAGACATGTGCTTTAAGCAGGACGGCGTTACCTTGCGCGTACAAAACAACCGATTTATTGGATTAACTATTTCCATACCAAATCATCTCCGAAAATTCCGATACCAATTGGCCACCAAGTTCTTACGATTTTTTTCTTTGGGGTTACACTCAGGTGTATGTGAATAAAGCACACACAATTCCTGAGTCCAAGGCCGTTATATTACTAGCTAACTTTATGTGGGAGAAGTCATTCAATGCTTGAATGAGGAAACGGGCCATATGCCTTTAAACTGCTTAAGGAAGTTACGTAAATAGGGGATCAAGGCGATCAATTTCCCCATGGGTAAGTTTCTTCAATATTTTACTTATTATATAATAGCTAAAAATGAAACAAATTCCTAAATAGTTAAAAATTAATGATTGTGTTCGTATGAAAAATAAAATTGTCCAATAAAAGTTAAAGAGAAAAATGAGTTTGCGACCTCATCGAAAAAACAATCCGACAATCCGTATCTACTGTTTGTTTGATTTATTAATTAATTAATAATTTAATTAATCAATTAAAAAGATTTTTGATTTTGTAGCATTGTCAGCTGTTTATGAAATCGATAGAAAACCTTTTTTTATAACTTTTTGGTAATTTGGTAATATATTCTTTTTCACGAAAACTCTAAAATTGTGTTGAAAAAAAAACATTCGTTAGCGTGCCTAATAAGAATATGTGCAACCCAAGGAGCACACCTCGAAAATTTTTCTGGATTCAACCCAGTTAATTTTTTTTCTTTATTTTCAAGAGTTTTTAAATATTTTTGTTTTTTTTTGAGTAGCTCTCGAAAGTGTATATTCAGAATTTTGTGAACTATTCAACAATAAGCTAGTTCTTAATATTGTTGTCGGTTCGTAAGTACCCGACTACAAAACAAAAAATTAATTACAAACTATTTGTAAAGAAAATTTATTAAAATAAATATGGGTCATTCTCTGCAAGCCAGCCAGCCAATAAATCATTGTTTTTCATTTTTGTGTTTAAAGTTCGAATTGGGTATGCAAATATGGGTTTTCGGGATCGCTAATCACGAATCTGGGGATACAGTTTCAAAAATAGAAAATGGCGGACCTAAGAATGATTTTTTAGGTTTTCGGTGGCCGTCTGGCTGGTTTGACAGAAATAACCCATATATATATTATTCTTAAAAATATTTGTAATATTTTTTTCTGCTATTATTTTGATTAAAAGTTTGACCGCGGAAAAACTTCAGAAATAGAACATTTTTTCAATTCGAATCATAAACACATTTGCATAAGCTCTCGGTAAGGGTATAAATGTTGCAACAAGCGACTGTTCAAAGGTTGCATTAGCAGCCGGGCATTCAGGCCAAAGGAGGTCGCGCATGCGTCGTTGCCCACTGCGATTAAAAAGCCAAATCGGAGAACGGAACGATTCCAAACGGAACTTTATGCTTTAGTTTGCACGTGATCCCAGCCAGAGTAATGGTCGCACACGAAGCTGCCGTTGTTGGGCTAATTGCTGCGTCTCAATTTCCAGCAACAACGACAGCAACAACAACAGTAAAAATTGCATGGATGCCCATTTGGGTTTATCCAGGTCGACAACGTTGTGGAATTGGAGTGTTCAGCTGTGGGCACAAAATTGTCACGAGTAATGAACGTCATGGGGGTCGTGCGCTGGTTGGCTGCTTGGTTGACCGCGCCCTGGGCAATACGTGTGTGTGTGTGTGTGTATCGAATGTAGTACTAGTCTAAGGCAGGGTTCAGGGCAACGGGGCAGGATATGGCATATGTTGCATGCCGCGCACGTTTGAATGATCGTGCAACAAACCAACTGCAAGGGTTTGGACTCTGTTATGGGATTTGCAGTTGTTGCTGCTTTGGTTGCAGGGCGGGGTCAACGACAACTAACTTCAGGCTGCCCGTTGTTTTGACTTTAACATTTGAATTTAACTGTCAATGTTTTGTTTTTGGTCATTCGCTTTGTGCCTTATTTTGGTCTCTGTTTTGTTTCGAAATTCTGTTTACAAACGCGCACGCCAAATTCAATGACTTGGCTCTGTTCTGTTTACTTGGACTGTGACTCGCTAAGGCTAGAGAGACAGAGAGAGAGAGGGTTGAAGGTGTTAATACTGTTACTATAAGAGTCAGTGGCGGATCTAGGGGAGAGTGATCATGGAGATTCGGACCACCTGATTTTTTTCTTTTTTTTTAAAGTTTTTTTTTGTTATTTCTAATACTGTACAAAGATTTTAGAACATTTTTTGGGTGGATGCATTATTTTAATTGTGAATGATAGCACTCGGGGTATAAAAATCCGTAAAAGGTTAAGAGCAACCAGATGCACTGGTGCGTTTGCCTAGCACTGGCATCGCTAGCTCAAAGACGCTATTTGCCCAAGAAAATCTATATTAATTCAAGACACTGCCGTTCGGATTCGGCTATAAAAACGGTAGCTCCCTGTTCTCTTCGAATAGTTATTAATATAGATCCCCATGCTCCGCCCAGGGGCGACTGACAAAATAGTCAGTCAGGAAAATTATTATTATAAAAGCCATGTCGAGGGGTTGGAAACGATTCAGCTGACGAATTTTGAATACTGTTGTCCAAAAGGCCTAAAGGCAAGTGCTTGACACTCTCGGACTGACGTTGTTTTGGTATGATCTCTTATTATGTCGCTCCGCACATTTTTCTTAGAATTTCGGCCTTGGAGCTTCTCCAGGATGTTGATATTTGAGTTACATGCCGTACTCTATAGCTGAGTGCAGTAAGTCCATACCGCAAGGAGCAAGGTTCTATAAGCCAGTGATTTTTTTTTGTGCGTTAGGGTTGTAATCCGACCAGGCCTATAAATAGGTATATGGTAACTGGGTTCCGAAGTTCTCCAAAGAAGCCTGTGGACATAAATAAAAAAACTTTCATGAATCATCATTCATCATCATTTCCAGTATCTCCCACTGGAGCATAGGGCCTCAAAGAAACTTTAAATACAAAAATTTTTCGAAAAGGGGAGTGGGCCTAAGGTCCCTCGACAGTTACTACCGGATCCCCACTAAAATCTAAGTGACCCTGAATGCGACTTTAAAATTCACAATTCACAAAATATAAATTTGAACTTAGTTTATTCAGATGAGTTTTACGAAATTTTTCCATTCGTCTCTGTTTCTTGCAACAAAACGTAGCTGATTAAATGTCATTCTATCATTTGCCACTGTTCTCCACCAGATTGTTTTCGGTCGACCGCGCCTTCTTGCTCCTTGCGGGTTTCTTTCCATGACTGCGTGGGAAATCGCGTCTGTGGGTTTCCTTAGTGTGTGGCCGAGCCAGCCATATTTACGCAGCAAGATTTCTTTCTGTATTGGTTTTTGTTTGGTACGGCGCCAAAGCTCTTTATTTGAAATTCTCGCGGGCCACCAGATGCCTAAAATACGCCGCAAGCTTCTGTTGACGAAAGTCTGGATCTTTTGAATCAACGATCTCGTTAGCGACCAGGTTTCGCAACCATATAGTAATGTCGATTTTACACAGGCGTTGAATATTCTCGTTTTCGTTTCGATGGTGATGTTGCTGGCATTCCAAACTTTGTTAAGCACCGCCAAAGAGCCTTTCGCTATTTTCAGTCTGCTATCAATATCCGTCGACGTGCCACCATCGCTGCTTACTATACTTCCTAGGTACTCAAATTGCTGCACATCTTCGATGTTATGAAAAATAAATATACATTACAAATTTAAAACAAATTACGAAAGCTCGAGTTGTTCCCCTAAATTTTATTTTGAGTCCGCCCCTGGTAGCAATCTCTAGGTTGAATGAATCCAAAGAGTTGCCAAGCATAGAAATGCAGACTCGCCCTTTTTTGTTGACCGACAATTGTCAAATGCAAACGAAACCTTATCAACCGACTAGAACATACGTTCATATAAACACTACCGTATCAACTTATGCGCAAACACGGGGAAACAGAACTTTATCAGTTGACATACAAATAAAACTGCAATAGTTCAGATAAGATATGATTCTTGTAGTACTATATGGTTTTCGAGCTGACAAAGCACTCTAGTGAGCTTCAAAATGAGTTTTAGCTTTTCAGACTAAAATAAGGGTTCTGGTTGACGCTTTGGAAATAAACAGTAAAAAGGGTTTTTCATCGGAAATGGTTTGGTTGCTTTAAAAATATTCTTCATCAAAACCAATGTGTAGGTATACACTGAATTCGCTGGAAACACTTTCCGAAACAATTTTGTTCAATGCGGCAGAGGCCTTCCAAGCGATGAATTGAACAGCTTTTTTGAGGTGTCGTATTTTTTTATAATTGTGATGCAATATCGAAATTCTTGCATTATTTTGTATAATTCTATAGTTAAAGGAATGTTAAATGAAAGTTTGATATATATACTTGCCTCAGAAAACATTGGAAGTGAATTGTGGTCTACCTTAGCATTCAATTATTGATAATTCGAAAACAAAATATGGCGAATTTTTTTTGACCTCCTGACAATATTGCAAGTAACTTGGAGGGTCCCCGTCGACTCCTTCAATATGCTACCTTAAGGTAAGCGTTATATAAAATTTTAAAGATTTTGGTTATGCTTATATGATGCATAACGGTTTAAAACACGGTCTCTTTTAGAGTTAGTTTCGTACTTATGTATTGAACCAAAACTTATGCTGTTTTTAGACCTCGAACCGAACCTTATCCAGTGGAACCACCAGACCCGGTACACATAGAAGATACTTTGAATTCGCAACTTGCTTGCTTCATCTATTCGCAATTCCAAGTAAACAAAGTGTTTCCAAGAAAATTTTGAAAGATATTTCGTTCCAACAAGCTATTTGGCTTGTCTGGCTTGTAGATCCAGTTTGCAAAAATTCGTATTTACTTTAGCTTAGTACCCTAAATACAAGCATTTTAATATATTAGAGGTGGAGATAAGATAGCTGACCTAACGTAGTTAACACCAAAACCAAAAACAAAAAAGAAAAAACACTGAAATACATATATGTGCATGTATATAATACATATTCATATGCGCAGGCGTATCGTGCGAAAATACATAATGAACTTGTCTCATAGCAGAGAATCCGAGAATCATGCCAAGACTCTGAGAGTTTCTCGCTTCAATCGCTTCAATTTGCTAATTTGCATTTATTTCAAACTTGTTTGCTCTCGATTTTACTGTTTATTGTTGTAGTTTTAATGTTCGTTTCGTTTTTGGATTTCAACTTGAGATAAGCAGACATTGCCCAATTATTTCGCTGGAAGCCGCAATGGCAATAAACCTACAAAAATGTTTATTTTTATTTATTTAAACAAGTTTTGCAGATTTTGCAAAAAATAATGGCGCCTAATCGAGCTATTTTCATGTATTTAAGCATAAAATTGCTCACTCAATATTGAATTACGAGTAATATGGAAATTTGAGATATTGGTGTCATTTTTGCTGCATACTTTCGAGCGCTGTAAAGCCATATAATCATATAAAATTTATGTGCACATAATTTGTGCAGTGTAATTAATCATTCTAGTACTTGTGCAAGTTTCCCACACTTTTTTGTTTTGTTAGTTCCACTCATTTTCAGATTTGGAACTTTTCGAAGCTTGAAAAATGCCCAGCAGGCAATTATGGAAAAAAAAAAAGAAAACCCGAAGGGGGCACCACTAGACTCTACATAAATAATCTACTACTAGCAACGTGCTGAGCACAAACAAGTGGACATCAAGCTACTAGAATTGAGATAAGCAAGTGCAAGCCCTAGCACCCTGCATGGGCTTGGCTTAATAATCGAGCGACCGAGTTGGGAAACTCACTGCAGTGCAGGAAGTGCACTGGAAAAAATTAGCGGTATTATTCTATTGAATGGGGGCTATTCGCTTTATAGTCAACCGATTTTGGTCAAATTTCATACAGTGCTGGGAAGCTCTAAAAGACTTCCGAATGCCAATTTTGGTTTCGACAACTGTACAAACAACCGAACTATTCCCTTTTTTGGGTTCAGGTCCTCTGAAATACCCCTATGTCTTCTATGGAATAATATGGGGTCTAATCTGAAACTTTGGTTGCTCTAGCTCTTACCATCTCTGAGATCTAGGCATTCATATGGACGAAATCACTGTCATCGGTATATCGACTTCTCTAGTCACTCTGATCATACTTTAGGTAACTTTGGCTGGTCTCCGACGTCTCCTTCTGTATGTTCCTTACATTTTCGGCTGGCACAAACTAAATATACCCTTTGTAACGTAAGGTAAAGGAAATAAAAATAGTTTTGTATGCTTCTAGTTCCGATGTTGAAATGATCAATAATATTAATTTCCTATTTTGAAATATTTCGGCCCACTTCGCACCCCTAGATCCGACACTGTATCACTGTATCATTGGTAATCGACACGTTTACCACAGAACGACCGAATGGTTATTGGCTTTCACTAGGGTCTTACTCTAAAGATATTTTTTTCAGATTGCTTGTCCGATTCCTTTCGTTCGATTCAAATAACACATGTTAACTTCGTTTTGAGTTCCGATCGTAAAACTGGAAACAATATGTACGTACAAAATCAAATTGCACTTCCTATCATCTAACTTCACAATAGTCCACATAATAGATTTTTCACCACCTTAGAAAAGTGTACGCCAGTCGGGGATATACCAAACCCACTTTCCCAAAAAAATATTTTTTTGGCCAAATTTTGCCCGATACGTCAAGTATTTCAGGTGCATTCAAGTTCTAAGCAGTAAAGTGTATAGAGCAAAATGGGAGCAGGGTATAAAATGGGTTTTAGAGCAGTTTTGGCCAAAAGAGTTTCAAAATAACTTAAGCAGTTTCTTAAATGCGTTCTATGAACAGAAAGGTATGTTTAAGTGTCGAGTGAAATCATGCAGAATTGCGAATTTCATTTC
This sequence comes from Chymomyza fuscimana, assembly GCA_949987675.1. Classification (NCBI taxonomy): domain Eukaryota; kingdom Metazoa; phylum Arthropoda; class Insecta; order Diptera; family Drosophilidae; genus Chymomyza; species Chymomyza fuscimana. Next base: position 71,968,073 of record OX465089.1, read on the forward strand.
CGAATAGGGAGTCAAAAAATACAAACAGTGAAACTGAAAGTCCTGATAAGGGGATATGGCTAAACCGTCCTTTTTCAGGGTCTTGTTTGTTTCTTCGTAAGTATGTTAAGTCATGAAGTATATGGACCGCTGCGACATTTACTGATCACAACTTGCACGACCAGATAAGGGAAGGTGGGATATGGTCTCCTTAGCTTATATCTTACCAACCTTCAGACTGCTGCGAGCATCTGAAGGGTGCCGATACATTTCGACAACACGTCACAACGCGCGATGACTAATAAATACATTGTGTGTCATTTGGCAATCTGGCGTTTCGTCTCTAGATCGTTCTCAAGTGCCCATGATTCATCACCGGTAATAACATTGTCTAAAAAATCCAAATCAATTTCGACATTTGTTTGCTCAACTTGTTCGAAAGTATGCGCCATGGCGCATTGTGACGTGGTCTCGATACTGACTCTTCTGATGCTCGCATCATATATGCATATATTTTATGCCATTGGGATACACTTTAAGCCTTAAGCCCTTGTACTTTTTTTTATTGAGCCTAAAATTTCTCTCAGTGTCCGGCAGGTACCAAGGGGACCAGCACAAATTGAGTTAGGTGAAGTTGTAAACACAGCAAAGCGGATGACACCTGTGCTCTCATAAACGTATGTGAGTGTGTATGAATGATTGTGGTGTGTCTGTGTGAGGTTGTTTATCAAAATAATGATGAACCTTGGACACTCAGGCGCACATGGCATGGCGACATTGACTTCAAATTAAACAAAGCACGCGGCCTGGCAACCGAAATTGGGTGCATGGTAAAATTGCAGTTGCGTCTACTACGACGAAGGGGAAAACGCAGTGGAGTGTGTAAAGAGCCTCGCGTGAGGATGTGCGTTTCCATTGAGGGGTCAACATGGTAGTCATCGTCATCGTCGTAGTACTAGCAAGTTTACCCTGGTATTTGGCTTCGCTTCGCTTGGCCGCCTTTTGAGCCACAAAGCCCTGGGAAAGCGTTTGGAAAATGCACTGCACATTAAACAAACCCGCGTAGTTTCATTGAGGGGGAGGGGTTTGTTACATTTCCACAGCTCATCCAGAAAAAGCCAAAAATTCTAATGAAAAACTTTTAATGTTGTCATTTTGTATTGAATTTCAATATGAATGCGGCTGCACCCACATAAAAATAGAAAAATAAAATAAAACAATAAAATAAAGCAACAAAAATCAAAAGTACAGTTTAACAGTCAATTTATGTAAATTCTTTCGATACGCAATTGATGATAAATGCGTTTGGCCCAAAAATTTCGAATACTTAATTTACATAACAAAAGATGGCGCAATGTTAATTAGGGGCGCCGACATTCATGTACTCTTCACGCCACGTTAAAAACAGTGAAGAAATTCAAAAGTAAATGCAACTCTTCTTCATTGTTTTTTTTTTTTATAAAGTTAAGAAATTTTTGACTACCTTTATATGAACTCAAGGTGTAAGAGTTAACGCTTTTACTATTTTTGGTACCCTCAACCTTTTTTCTTTATAACTAAAGCAAGATGGCGCTATAAATCCGAAAATGCAGTCAAAAAATCGTAGTAAACTATTTTGAGTTATCAAAACTATCGGTTGGCTATGATATAGTTGGCATCCTCAACGTTTCTTAATCATTTTAGTAGAAAACTAGCCTCATAGAACTAACATATTTTGAGGTACTGCCTAAAGAAACATTTTCTGAAATGGAAAAGGTGACGCACCATCATTCGCGAATAACTTCAGTTTTACTCAGGGCCCTGTATCCCTGTGACAGGCCTAGATGTACTAATATTATTCGCACTCTTTTTTTTTTTTTTTCTTTATGGATATAGAATAGATAGAGTTTTCCTTTTTTCAGTAATAAGTTATGCTTGCCTATATTGCCCAAAGCAAATATAAAGTCGCAATCATATATTTTTATCATTACAGTATTATTTGTGGTAAAATAGTCCTGAGTACGGTTTATTGCAGAAACCATTACTGCATAAGGATTTTTGAGAAAAATGCGTTGTACAACATTTTTGAATAATCCAAAGGATTTAAAAGCGCTGGAAAAAGTTTAATTGAAAAAAAAAAACCATTATCGGATCCTTGACCCATAATGACTTAAGATACAGCCACGATATTTATTGCAACCTTAGGAACACCTCATAAACGCTAAAAACAAACCATTATAGCAAGTTTTAGCTAATTATCTTACCATTTCAAGCTTAAACGCCTTTTTTGACTGAATTTCAAGTTACTTATAAAAGGAGGCATAAAAAATCTTATAACTACATGATTTATAGGAGGAACATATTTTTATTTTCTAAATCAATATAAAATTGATTAAAAAAAAATTGTTTTAAAACCCTGTTTGAATTTATACAACTTTTTTTAAGTTTAAACAATTTATTTTTATGTTTAAAAAACGTAGTAGTCGGGTTTCTGTTTTTTTAAATTTATTTTTAATTATATTTCCGTAAGAAAGCATTTAAAAAGTCGCTTCACATTTATTGTTTTACATATACGTAGTTAAAAGCCAAACAGCTAGAGAATTTTATAATTGGGCGATGCTCTTAAAAATCGAACAGATTTGGCAACACAAAGCCCTTTTTTTAAATATGTGCTAATTAAGCCCTTTTATTCGAAACGCATCTCAACATCATACACATTTTTTTTTATGCTTGATTGTGACGTCACATAGCCTGTAACCAGCGGACGATCAAGATGCTTTTAACAATACCTCATTCATCGTCTTATGATAAAGAGGTTACGAGTGTGTAGATGAACATACATACATATATACTGGTCAAATCCGTAATCCAACCTAGTGGTCACGTAATAAGTCCATTATTCGTGAATCTCTGAAGAAAAGAGAGCAGGTTCAATTTTTGAATGATATGTTTTTGAAATAGTGGACCAATTTTGATCAAACTACATACAAATGTTTGGACTAATAACTTATGAAACAATTAAAAACATATACAAAAAATTTGTTATTTTTTAGAATATTGAAACCAAATTTATGTCAGTTGTATTTTCTTTTAGTCTAAACATTTGTTTAAAGTTTAATCAAAATTGGTCCATTATATCATATAGCTACCATACAAAAATTGAACCAGTTTTCTGCGCAGCCAAACTCTCGCACTTCTTTGCAGCACCTTGTAAGATTCAATGTATCATGGAAAAAACGAAATCCAAAGATATCAAGCATCGTTACAGAATACATAAGAATCAACGATCTCAGCCTGAAGGATTGCGTTTTTTTCACTACAAGCCATTTTTAATTTAGAATTAATTTTTACTTTATAATTATATAAATAATAAATATAAAGAGAAAATTGAGGTTACTATATTAGTCGGACAAAAAATCACGCTACAAATGTAAATTTATGTAGTTGGTTACGGCTGCTACTTGCGTAACAAAATTCCTTACAAACATAAAATACTCTACATTACTTGTAGAGTATAGCACCTTTTCAACTATTTAAGTATAAGTATTGGTATTTTGTTATTTTTAGCATTTATTTATTTATTAGCAGCAAAGTAATAGCAGCCATATGGACGCATTTTTGCTGTGGGAATCTCGAAAATCCAAATTTTAGCACAAATAAGAATTTCAATACAAATTGCCTAAAATTTCTATGCCCTGTTTGGGTTTGCTTGAACCCAAATCTAATGTCAACAAAGTCATTTCCATAGTTAGTTAATTCTGACATGCCACTTTCTGTTGTATCAACAAAACCTCAACCTTTAAATGTTTTTTTTTTTGTATACCAAGTTTGTATAGATCAACGAGTTCGGTTTCAAGTCATTTCATTTGCTAAACAAATTGGTAGGCCATATGTTTGTATGTGTTGGAAACTAATTCTCTTTGGTTTTGTTTGAATTTTGCGCTTCATTTGTTTTGGATACAAATTCCCATGGAATTGTGCGTGCGTTTTTTTTTTGTCTTTTTTGGGCAAGAAATATCAACTAAATTTCCGGTACCAAAAAAACCACAAGCAATAACGAATTCCTAGCTCGTTTCTGCTCTTATTGTTGTCGCACAAATTTGTTTATGAGCTCTAGAAATTAGTGCAACAAATGCTATGTCTTTGAGACCATTTTGGTGCACAAATGTCCGGCCTAACTGCACGCAGCGGAAGTCTTGGACTGTACGTTTATGAGTCGGCACGTTCGTGACCAAATCCAGAGCTAAACGTCAAACTTAAAAGATTTGAAGCCGACATTATGCATGTGCCGCCGCTGTTAGTTTTTATACCCTGTAAACCTCAAGGGTATTGTAGATTTGTGCGAGGGGCAGTGGCGAACCAAAAGTTGTTTGTAATGAAATGGTCGAGCATCGATGGAGCTATATCTGACCAAGTATGAACAAGTAAATCTTGAAGAGCATCAGAACTGCAAAAACAAATTTTTGCTAAAAGATGGGCATAGTTCCGTGACATATTAAAGTTGAAAGATTTGGTATCTTTAGATTTCATATATCTAAATTTTTTGTTCGAATTTTAATAGCCTCCATAGCGTTAAACTCAGATATAAATCCAGTATTCTGTACACATTTGTTAATATGAAGAACTTGATTCTCAGTTTACTATATAATATATGATTACGATATATGATTTTTTAGATAGGTGGTGCATCGAAGTAAGCTAAACCTATATTGTATCTGTTAAGCAATGTACCGATAAGCTAAAGTCTGCCCCATAGACAGATGTGCAGATATCAGACTAGTCCTAAAATAGAATAAAAATACTGTCAGATAAAATATATTTAACAATATCCTCCAAATGGGCAAGAATTCGCATTGGACTTAGGCTGGGTTACTTGCGGCATCCTGCAGACTCTCTGCAATTAAAAACAAATTTTTTTATGATATTCCAAGCTCGTGTGACATTTTAGTCGGAAAAGGACATTCCACTTTGATTGGCATAGATTCGCAATGCTTTATATTACAGGGTTAGAGCAGTCCAAGATAATTTAGTTTGTTTCGGAAATTGTACTGTAAGGTTTTCGGAACCTCTGCGAGCCCCCGCGAGCCACGAAAAAAGTTTGGTCCTCGCTCATCTTTAATAAAGAGTATTCCACTGTCGAGCACCTCCTCGAATGTTTCAAAACTTTTTTCATAGACAAATGACTATTGCATTTGGAGCCATTGACGCGCAGTCGCAGCGTCTGTCAGACACACGCATGACCTCGTTCTTCTATAGAACGTTCTGACCGTCACTAATTACCAACAAAAACAACAACAAAAAATTTCAGGTAATGGACGCATAAAATGCAATTTACGCAAATTCAAAGCAAAGACAACAAAAGCAACAAATGACAGCAAACAAATGCAAGAAAACGCGCCATTTGCAAAAATGCAAATCCAAATGTGACCGACCATTGATGATGATGATGATGATGATGATGATATTTAACATAAAATGACGAACGGTTTCAATTTACCAGAAGTGGTAGCCCTGGGTGTCGCATACCTATGTATACTTGCACTTGGGAGCTGTGTTGTTTAAATTGCGTAAAATCCAATTAATAATACAAGCCGGAAAGAAACGCACGACATAAAACAATTGACTGCATAACCGAAGAAAGTAACAGCAAACAGCAACAAAAAGATGCCGAAGCGCTTTTTAAAAGCAATTTATGTTTGTTCTTCTGTCCCTTATAAATACCCTTTAAGAGTGCAAGTCAACTTTTTAAAGCACTTTGTTTATGTTGAGAAGAGAATTGTTTTCTTCTGTACCTTATACTCTTTAAGAGTACAAAAATCGACAAAATTAAACATGTTGGACTCTGAAATAATTATCATCGAATAGTTTTGAAATCGATCAACTTGAATTGCAATTATAGTTGAATCGAAAATATGATTTTTCCTTATAGTTTAAGGCCTATACGCAGCATGAAAAATTTCGCACGGAATGACAAAACTTCCGTGCGAAATTTTTTTGCATTCTGCGTAGACCCCTTTAGAAACAAGGCGAGTGTTTGTTTGCAGGTGATTCTATTAAGATCATTCGATTTTAAACGCTCTTTAGGTTTTTGTACAATTTATGTATAATATATGTTAACTTTATTCCCAGCTAATTTACACTTAATACAAACTTAAGTAGTAGCGCATTTGGGGGTATTAAGAATGACCTACGTAATATTCAGGCCTGTTCTAGATTTCGACTCGTATTGAAAAGTCATAACGAGTGCATTCCGACAAATGGTGTTCTAGATTTCGACTGAGTTCGAATCGTTTTCGAATCGTTTCATTCATTTTGCCAACATTTTTCAAAGAGGGAAACGTTTTTTCTTTATTTACAAATTTTGTACAATTTATTTTATATAAATATTTTAAGACATCCATTTATAAAATTGTCTTCGAATTTACTTGTGCAACACCTAACCTTGATTCGTTCAACTGAGCACATCTAAATTTTCTTAAACATTAAAAAAACAATACAAAATTAATTTTAGTGACATTAATGCGCTTATTTAACTAAACTAAGCAAAATACTTTTCATTTCGACAGCTGAGAGCCAAACTTTTCAAGACGATTCCGCCTTTGTCGGAATCGAAATCCAGAACATCTTTCATTTCACAAAAACTGTCGGAATCGAAATCTAGAACATGCCTGATTATTGTTGCTTCAAAACTTTGAATATGATCTATGCCAAATGTATCGGCAACCCAATTGATTTCTAAAGAAAGTTTTGACCATTTATGTTACTTACATTTCCTTATTCTGGCTCTAAAATTGGTTCCTTCTGATGTATGTATGTATAGTAATTATAGTACAGACTACTTTACGTACTAGAATAGTTCGTGCGTTCCAGTGTAAACAAAAAATGCCATCAAAAAATGTACTTATAACATTGTTGACTATGCATAAACTGATGCTATATTATCTTCAACAATATATGGCTCCTTTCTTCAGCTTGTACATTTCTTTATGTTTCACTGTCAATCTGTTTAAATGTTTGTTTGCCTTCGGTCTACGTCTGTGTTTGCTCTTTAGTCTACTCCATGTTATCATATCTAATAGCCTAGGAAATTATTTAACTACAAAATTGCTTAGATATCTGTCATATGTTAAAAATGTAAATCTGAAATGTTTTTTTACTTTACAGACTTAGAAGCTGTTCTGCAAAATAAATTTATGTTTGTTTCAAGAGCTTATATAGCTCTCAAACGAGTGATCACAAAAAAAAAGAAGAAATCCAAAAATTAGTGAAACAGGTCATTTTTTAAATCGATCATATGATTTTAACATATATGACACTTGCCAACGTTCACAATGTTTTCTTTTTTTTTTTTGCGAAATTTCCATTATGTTTTGAGTAATCGATAACTAAATATTTAGACAGACTCTTCTATCCAGTAAACAAATAAACGGATGATCATTAAAAAATTAAACCACAAATGAGTGAAACTGGTAATTTTTTAAATCGACGATAGTGATTTTAACATATGGAATACTGGCCAATCTTTACCAAGTAGATTTTTTTGCGAAATTTTGATCATCAAGCTATCGATAACTGAATATTTGGACAGACTTTTCTATCCTGTAAACAAATAAACTTACTTGATTTTTTTTTAATAAATGAAAAATAAGAGACTTTAAATGAAAAAAATGCTGGATTAAAAAAAAACTATTTCTTGGTTTACTCTTTTTTTTTACATTTTTAAAATAAAAAGTTTTTTTTATTTTTATATTTGTTTATTTGTAATCTGTCCAAAGAACATTCAACAAATTTTATAACATCTTACAAAAAATATTTACATGATTGGCTAGACTCCAATGAGCTAAACCAATATAAAAAATAAAAAGTGATCTGACGTTTACACCAAAAAATAAGAATGATGATAAATAATCACACTGCGAAAAACAAAAACAAAATTGTAACTCCTATACTTCAAGAAGCTTTACTTATTTCTTTAGTCGCCATAATATTTAGTACTTAGTAATAGTCTGGCGTGCTTTGCAAAACGAAAAACCAAAACGAATAAATTTTGTTCGTTCCCCAATTTTTGCTGCCGCTATCTACTCATATTTACCTTACAGTTTGTTAGCAGAGCTCTACACCTTTCGATTGAAATTAATTTTCCCTTGTAATCTGAATAAGATATTTGGATTAGTTTTCCGGAGCACGGCCAAGTGAATAAAATAAGCTTAAGTTGTCCGAATGAAAACAAATTTAAGATAAAACTTTTATGAGAAATTTTTGAAGATACTATGAATATTATGACAGCGTATCAAAAAAATATTCAAAGCCAAAGGTAAAAAAAATCGGGTTCTTGCACATTAAATTTTAACCATATACTTTTTTTTTTAATTTACATACATGATGCAAAGACAATTGTTGATGATGAACGTAATGACGTTCGGTTTGGTGCCCTAGAGCGAATCAATATGGATAAAAATCGCTTATTAAGTCTCAAAAAGGTAGGTACTTACCTTCCGATGCACTAAATATGGAAATCAATTAATTGTACTTCAAGCAATTTGAGGACTGTGTTCATCAAGTGAAATCCAAAAAGGACAGTCTATTGCTTTGCAGACGCTCCTGCTGAGGAGCTGACCATAAGCAATGAAAACAGTTGAAGGACTACACTTAGAGTAAAATATATCATAATATATAAGCACACACCGGTGCACCGGTTCAAATAAATAGAAGAAGCGATGAGACCTATTCTTAAAGCTCTATTGGCATACCCAGGGCCCCGGGGGAAAATGTACCGGCCCCTCTTTTACACCTTTAGCTTGAATCACGACAATACGACGGTAATTACACCGGGCCCCTGAGAAAACTCCGGGCCCGGGGGGAATCCCTCCTTTCCCACCCCCCTCTCGTCAGACCTGGGCATACCCAATCGTTTTCTAAACAGCATCCAAGACTTCAAATTATCTCATTTTTCATCATTTAACTTGCCCTTCTGTCTTATAGATGGCACTGCTCCTAATGATCATTACCATATTTTCATTAAGGCATATTAGAAACAACCAGTGCCACCTATCGCAAACCTATTTCAAATTAGGCAACATTACGTAAAATTTGTCAAAAATAGTCGTTCTTCGAAGTGTATATAACATTCGGATTTGCCATAAAAGTTTTCCATTTCTAGTACATTTCGTAGCTGCCGGGCTGGGGGAGAGTTTGTGTAAGTACTACATAAAGTGAATGTATGGCGGCTTACTTCTAAGTTGTGATGACGAACTTTACAAAACCACACGCATTGCATTGCATTGGACGGACGGACGGGCGGACGGATCGGACCAATGCTTAAGGTCCATTGCTTGAGGTTTGCTGGCTTTCTATGCCCTATGCGTTTGGATATGTGCTACGTGAAGTAAGGTAACCCGAGTGCCGTGCATTAGTGAAGTCCACTGACATAGGATTCCCAAATGGCTGGTTAATTTGTCAAGGCACTCATGGTGGCTTATTACAGCATTATGCCAAGAATCTTGCGGCGTCTCTGCAGCCTCAGCTTAGCTCGGCTTCAGCTCAACGCTATTAAAATAGTTATGTGTGTTTGTTTGTTTGTTTGTTCGTGTGAGTTTATGGTCCCCCATGGGAAATGCAACACTTGGTCATAGTCATAAGTTAGCCTAGGGTAATTGAAAATTTCTTGATAAACACTGCCACATTAACACTAATGTTGCACACTTATAACTTGGTTTCTTTTGACAAATTGCTGTCTTAAATGCAACAAAATAAACTTTTTAGAACTACTTGTTGGAAACCATTTCCGCCGATACCTTAAAAACGTTCACCTTTGGCTATCTTTGTAAAATGAAACTTTTGTGTCAATGCCTTTGTTTTGGTTTATTTGTCGATTTATTGGTCTAAGTATTTTCTATAGGTAGTCTTGGAATTGCGTCAAAAGCTGCAAATGTCGGGGCATAAGTTAGTGTGTCACAACAAAATGCTCCAGTTTTCCAGTTGTTATGCATATAGGTACAGTCAACACTTGAATGACAAGACCAATTACACAACCAGAGCTGCAGCTTTTTAAAAACGGAACACGCAAAATATATGCAATATGAAGACCTTTTGTCTAAGTAAAAATTTGAAACAGAAAACTTTTAAACTGAATTCAAAAAGATCTACTTTTTTGTAAAAAGTAACCTAAACCTAAGTAATCTAAACCTAACCTTAAATTAAGTAGATTCCATATAAGTATAAAAAATAAACATTAATTACAAATAATAAACTCTAAGTCAAACAAATCATTATTTATAATTTGTTTATATATTAAGGCTCAAGAATTTTTAACAAGTAATCCTATTATTTAGTGATTTCCAGTTTTTTGTAGGAAAGGTATAGTGGATTTGAGATTAATTTTCTTTTTTTTCGTTTATTTATATAAAGTCTTAATTTTTAAAAGATTTCAAGGATCTTTTAAGCCAGTCTTCTCCTCAAACTGAGCAAGAATTAAGGCGTCTCCTAAAGATCGGACAGTTTGAGTCGTATATTGTTCTCTCTGATTAATGAGTAAATGAATTCTAATTTAATTTATTTTCCTCTTAAATTGTAAAAATTGAAAAACGTATAAAAGGAATTACATTTGTTATCCCGAAATTTTAGGCAATAAAGTGTTCTTTTTTGGGGGCCCCAATTATTTTAACTGAAAGTTGTCTTTTACGTGGGTATGGAATAAAAAACTTCCCGACATATTGTTAAAAATCAACGCAGATCGATTTATTGCTTAAAGAAATTCTCATTTAATTTTTTGTTTTCACCTTTTATGTAAGTATGTTCCCTTTCTTATGTTGTATAATATGAATAAAATTCATTATGTGCCGCAAATTCACAAAATAAAACGAAATACTAGGTTTATAGAAATTAAATTTTTTTTCTGAAGACGAAAAAAATTTAAATACCCTTTTTTATATCATATAGAACACAAAAGAAGAAATAGTATTATTGTTTATATTATGAAAAAAAAAAAATTTAATTTTTGAAAAATATTCTACGGCCAACAAAGATCTTTTAACTATTTGCATTAAATAATGTTATGTTAATAAAAATGTACATGCATCTCCCCATACATCTTATGAGTTTTTAAAAAAGGTTAAAGGTTTTTAATATGGAAATTACTTTAAGAAACGCCAAAAAGTTTTCTGACATACAAAAAAAAAAAATCGGCTCTACAGGCCTGTATGCGAACATCGTAATTTTCGAAGACTTTTTGTTTTGACGAAAACTCATCTGACTGTTCTCCTATGGCCCACCCTATATCTTGTTTAGACTGCACCAATCTATTGTTTGTCATCAGGGTTAAATTTTCAAAAATAATTTTTTTTCAATTCAATTCATCTTTATTGGAATAACATTTTCTTTTAAAATAAGGTAATATGTACAATTTTAGTGTTTAGGTGTTTTTTACCTGTTCATCTATAATATAACAATAAATATAAAATTAAATCTAAATAAAATGCCAAAAATCATGCTGGAGGAAAAATGCCAAAAAAACCCATATGAACTGATAACTAAAACTAAAACTTAAAAACTAACTTATCCTAGAAGCGGGGAGCAAGGTCCCGGATATGATCGAAGTCTGATGTTAAACACCTATCATGAAATTTACAAGTAGCTTTTTCGATTTTGTCCCTAACCAGATCAACATTAGCTAGGCTGTGTAATCTTTGCGTTGCATAATCCCTGGGCAAATTGTACACTAGTTTTAATATCTTGTTCTGACAGACTTGTAGTTTTTTAACGTGACTATTGGCAGTTTGCCCCCACACTGGACAGCCGTAATAAATAACTGCAAAGAAAATTAGTTTCATGATAAGTGCCTTATTATCTAAACTTAGTAAGGAATTTCGGTTTAAAAATGGGTACAGTGTTCTGGAAAGAATGTGGATCTTATTAGTAACATAAGATACATGTTCCTTAAAAGTTAATTTAGGATCAAGGACAATGCCTAAGTATTTAACTTTTTGTTCCCAATCTATACTTTCATTATTAAAAGTTAAAAAAGACTGAGGTAGATAGGCTTGTTTTCTTCTTCTGCTAAAGTAAATAGCCTGTGTTTTGGTGGTATTAACAAGAATATTCCATTTCGTAAAGTAACTCAGCTAAGCGTTAAATGCATGTTGAAGATTGTCAATGACAATTTGAGGAGACCGATCTGAGGTTAAAATAGCAGTATCATCAGCAAAAATGGATGCTGTACATGCATATGGCTCAGGAAAAAATAAATATAAAGAAAATTGTGTTTTAGGAAAATATGTTATAATACATCCTCACAAAAAAAAGATTTTCGGGATTGGAGATAAGACCATGTTTACTATAGTTTTTTGGGGTCACTGAATCCGAATCCAAGGTCCTAAAAAATAAAGAGCGCCAGTGTTCTGACATAACCTCAAAAAACCTTACAAAACGGGGTAAGACGTCACGACGTCCAAACAGGCTACATTTTGAAGTAAATCTATGCATTTAGGCATATACGGATTTCAGTTATTTTAATTTTTGACCCAGTTTTGATAACCCCCAAAAAACAAGTAAACAACGACGACATCAAACTTACGGAGAAGTGTCTTAAGAACTTGTTTTCATCACGCTTGGCACTTTTTTATGAGCAAATACAACAATTGTTTGGAACCATTCCTATAATTACCTGAACACTATATCTATGTCTAGTAAATAGAGTCATTCAAAGCGTGTCATTGTCATCAAACAGACTGCAATTTTATAGCCGCGTCAACCAACTACCATGTTATTTAACGTTTTTCTATACTTCTCAGTCCAAAATTGTTGTCTTTTGTTGAACCACATAACCTTCACTTAATTTTTTTACATTTGTTCATTGCAATTTGTATAATTGGCTGTTTCAAACAGACCTCGAGCTATGCCTCAACTATGGTGGGATTTTTTGTTTCTTTTAAGCTGTCAAAGATTTATGTGGGCCTTACTTTAAATGAATACTAAAGGCGCTTCGAGTGCCTGCATTTTCCAAAAAGATAAATGAATATTTGTTTTTTGTTTTTTTTGGGAAAACTTGAAAAAGCCAAAGTTCAATGTGCTGCATACAAAATCAATGTCAAAACATATTCAAAACCTAATGAGTGAGATATGTGTACAGTGTTTGGATATGGAAATGCCTGATGATGTCTTCATTAATGTGGGGAAAAGCGCGGCGCTGTGCGTCTGCGCAGCTGCAGAGTTTTCAAGAATAACTTTTCAACTCGTGCCAGTCATAGCTACTGCCAGACGATCAGACGATGGACTGCCCAGACTCTATGAAGAAAATTAATTTGGTTTTTCGAGTGCATTTTGTATAACTTTTATGCTTTCCCTCTTGACTGCATTATTAGACTGCATTACGAGCAGTTTATAAAATGCTTTCGGGCTTCCGGGCATGAAAACAGTTGATTCATTATACCAATCTGTACGGACACATTGTCAACGAGACTAGCATGTTATCTATGGAGTGAGTGAATGAGTGAGTCTACTCTATGCTGTGACTGTTTACCGAGAACTAACAGGCATTCATAAATCAACAAAATACCAACAGCAAACAAACCATAACTAGATAAACTCCATCGTCAATATCTTTTAGTAAAAAACAACCCTGATATGATGTAGTATCTGTATCTGTATCTCTGCTCACTCACAACAACACGTTGCTTATCATGCTTATCATGATTTAACCAAATGTCAATGCATTCAAAGACTTATAGATATTAAATTTTAGTTCTCTTTTCGGGTTTACCTTCTAAACAGCTACGTCTGTGGCCTAGGGTTGTTGTGCAGTTCCATGTTTCGGGTCCAGAGCACATGCTCCTACAAATAGTATGCAATTAGGATGCCAACAAATGCATTGCGCATGCGCGCACTCTAAAACCGGCAAACTGACCCGAATTTCAAAAACAATCCCGTTTTCATTTCGACTATGTGAAAGCGAATTGTTTCACTCGGCACTTCGATATTGAAAATTCCTTTCGTGGTTCATAATTTTTATTATTTTTGTTGTTATTGTTGCCATTGCAGAACTTGCGCCGGCTGCGCTTCAGTTCACTGTCAAATGGTTTCCTTTTTGGTCTTACGAGGGTTGCTCGTGGATCTGTGGCAGAGAACGTGAGCGTCTGTTTGTGTGGGGGCACAAATTTGTATTAGGGTCATATTTCACTTGTAGGGTTTCCAGTGAAGTTTCATTTTAATTTTATTGTCGTTCTTTAGTTGTTTTTGTTGTTGTTTTTGTTAGAGCTCTGCCATTGTGCCATGCTTTTGTATTGCATAATTCCACCCTGCGGTTGGCTCGGATTGGGTCGTCGTGGGCTCTGCGCTATTTTTATCCTGCACTGCCTTATGCCAGGGGGTTCATAAATATTTCGTGAGTTTTGCTTTCATGACAAACTTTCGGCATATTTTGCAGTAAATATATTTTATATACTCTTTAGTATGTTAGTGCAAAGGTATAGTTTGATTTATTTAACAAGTTTGAGAGCCTTGGTGCAAGAGTAAGATTAACAGTCCTACAGTTGAATGGATACTACTAAGTGAATAATATAAAATGTAACCAAATCTTCAAATTTGCTGAAGTCTGAAAACTATATTTCGTGAAGGGTCGTGCTAGAAGATAATGTTACCCATATTGAAACATTCTAAAAATTTGTATAACAGGAGTAACATTTTTTTTGGCAAAAATCCGATTTATGTGACCTTTTGATGTTGAATATTTTGAGACGTGGTCATAATATGTACTGTTATTTTCAAAATCTCTCATAAAATCTAAAAATAAACTTTTATACCAAGCTTGAAGTTATTTTCGTTTTATTCCAAGGAGTTTTGCTTATTTGTCACTGCTACAATTATAGGAGATACCGATTGTTCATTCATTTTGTTTTTCGCGCATAAAACGTAATTGATCACATTTTTGAGAGAAGTTGAGATCACTTTTGAATTTTAGAAATAAAAAAACTGAGTTTAAAAAAATGTAAAAGCAAATCCGATTTTTTTTTAATTCAAAATTTTATCTTTTATAAAAAAAAATTGTTTAAATATCTTTATTCGCTTAGAAGATATAAGTTGTCAAAGAAACATCTAATACAAAACGAAATATTCAACAACCGATAACTCGATAACTAAGCGGAATTTTGGAAAAAAATAAATAAAAATTAACGTAATATTCGTGAGCATGTCCAAATTGAACATATATGGCATGGCGTAACGATTAACGAATAAATATTTTTAATACATTTTTAACAAAATTCAATTTTAATTTAATAATATAATTTACATAGCCAGAGTCCGCTTTCACTGGTATTGGTTCTAAAATAAAAAAAAATATTATTAACAAATTACAATACGTGTTTTTTTTTGACCTACCAAGTAAAGAGCTGAAACGAAAGAGATAGAAAGAGAAATTTTTGTATGTGCCCTTGTTTCACTAATAAAGTCATGAGCGTTTGTTCCTTTTCATGCCTGAGTTCAGGGCTGAATTTTTCAAGTGCAAAGTATTTAAGATTAAATGGTGTTTAAGAACAACTTGCTTGTGGGACTTCAGTTAAAGCCTTGTAATGAGTCTTAAGTGTTTATGGCAGAATGTTATTCAATTTTTAATATAATATTATCCTGAATTATGTTCTTGGAAAACAAGTTTTTTACCTCTGAGCATGGAAATTTAGTCGACTAATTAGTCATATAAACTATACTAAATCTTTTACCTTCAAAGTATTTATTTCTTGTTGCCTACAGAGTATTACAATATCGGCGCTCCAAAAATAACTTTCTACTCTCTTTCTTTTTTTATTCATTTTGGTTAAAACAACTGCCAAATGGTCTAGTAAGATTCGTAAATAATAAAATGCTAGCAGCTGGCGTTTAATCTGTGAATACGACGTATCTGACATGCAGATAAGAGTTAATGGCGAAATATTTTAGCCTTGTTATTTCAACTCTCAACTATAACGAATGCTTCAACGAAAGAGTTGGCTAAAGCAGTTCTAGGAAGGCTGGCAAAAAATTCCATGTAAGTCCAGACATTAAAAAAATCGCAAGGCAGAAAATTAGGTGAAAAATTTCACACTCAGCGAATGCAACAGAAGCTCAACTCAGAAGACAGACGCTATAATTATAAACTTAATCATGACGTTTGTAATTGGCAAACAGCAACAGCTGAAAAGAAAAAAAAAACTGAAAACTGAAACAGTTTGAAAAATTGCAACTAAAGCAGAAAATATGGTTTTAAACTAGTTTTGCAATGTCTTTTATATTTATTTATTTTTTATTTTTATCTTTTATTTTGCTTTTGTAGCGAAGCGAGTGCAAGGCAATGGAAAATTAAACCTTGTTGACAAACAAAAGATTGATGCAGTCTAAACAAGATACAGTCTACTGATAAAAAAAAAAAAACTGTAGCCATTTTCAGAGCTTAACTTTCAAACATAAATTTAAACTGCAGAAAAACTTTACAAATATGAAGCATAAAGCATTTTGGAAAGGTTATTATGTAAAACGTTACAGTGTATAATATAGATACAAATTTAAAAGACTCTCTTTCTGCATTGCTTGGTGCTTTGGAGTTGCAGTCTGGTAGATTTAAGAGAGTACAGCTTATTCAAAGGTGGCAGATACTATTAGTATTGTTTCATAACTTATTTTAATGGACTTATAAGAAAAAAGAGAGAAGTTCATGTTTGGTATGGTGACAAAAAAAAAAGATTCTTTTTTTGAAGCAACAAGTACAGCCTTCATCCTCTTTTCCAAGCAAAACATAGTCCTCCAGTAGGTTCAACCCCTCAGTTGAAAGCGTTCAAATAATATCATAGCTACGTCCGGAAACATTTGCGTAGAACACGTCGTCTTTATTTAGTTAAGTCAATCTTTTGAAGATGGCACCTTATTAATACATTCTTGCTAGCATATAAGCTATTCGAATCTCGAGGATATTATCGCAAAATTTGGAAGTGCTCTATATCACGCTAAAACCATAGCAGGGTTCTGTAGAATCTATCTCTTTTCCAAGATCATTTTCGGATACAATGAGTTTAATATACGTTCTTTTATTGAGGAAACCAGCAACGCTTGACCTTCTTACCCGCTAAAAGTTCCGGAAAAGTGATCAAATAGCTTTTAGACGAGAAGTGTAGTGAGTATCCTTTTAGTAGAAGATTATGTAAGATGACTTAGCCAAGGCCCCGCAGCCAGTGCTATACCACCTAAGTTAGTTTAGTTTTGTAAACTTCTCTATCTCTAATAATAATAATAATAATAATAATGTAAGATGACTTTACATATGTCTGTAAATAATTCTTTTTACTAAATGTGTCAGCTCGAAAATTTGAATGCTCGCTCTTCCAATCATGCATTCCAGAAGCAACCTTATGATCTATACTTGAGTCATCATTTAGCTACTTATCAAGACTACTCCCGATTTCAAATCCGACTTGTTTGGGCTCTATTAGATGAGCCCCAGTAAACCTATCTGTGCGACTTGGTATAAGGACCAAGCGTAATCGACGTATAGAGCAGCTCTCTATTCTGAGAATATTTATAAGTGTAGTGCTAAAAAGAACTTTAGTGTTCTTCCAAACTATTTTGAAATTGTATATCCTCATATGCTTAATTTAAGAAAATTTTTAGGAACATAAAACTGTTAAAGTAAAAGGGCAGCAAATTTTATCATAATATGAGCTTTGTAGATTCAAATCACTTTAAAGGAGATTATAAAAGTCACCCAGCCGAAAAATATGCTCAATATTGACTAAAAATATTTGAAGTATAGGCAAGTCGTCGTCGCGACGTGCCAAATCTCGGAATAAACTTAAGCTTCCTACTATATGCTTGTATATATATGTACTGTCACAAATTTATTTATGCTTTTACCTATGTTTATACTTACTTTAGTTTACATATTATGTGACTTATGTGAGCCTATTAAATAAAACAATTTGTACTCTTCGTATTATTATCGAACAGGTCATCGAGTGGTTTATTGATTATAAAACTACTTTTCACAGCGTAGCTAGTGAATGCATTTGGGCTGCGCTAGGGCGACGTCGTGTGCCTCCTAAATACATCAACCTTGTAAAAGCGCAATACGACAATTTCAAATATGTAAAAGGTCCTTCATAGCAGCAGATATTCTGAGAGCTTCCTGTCACTATTACTATTCCTAATTGTTCTCGATGATGTTCTATCCGAGGCGCTAGACAAGGAGAGGCGCGGCATCCAATGGAACCTTAGGGTACATCTTGAAGATTTCGACAACGCCGACGAACTATGTTTGATCTCGTCTCGGCTCGCGTACGTCGAAGGATGTGGGTCTAACGATCAACCGTAGCAAAACGAAAAGCATGTCTGTTCAAGGTCGGAAAAGAAAGCATGGAACACGCGAACGCATTCTGTTACTTGGGTAGCGAAGGGGGAGCTGCTGAAAATGTGAATACCCGCCACCAAACTACGGACTATATAATCAAATCAAACGTAAAGTCCTTATTACTGTATGGCTGCGAAACCTGGTTGATGACTAGAGTCTTGGCGGGTAAACTTCAGGTGTTTATAAACCGCGCCCTAAGACAAATACTGACGATATGGTGGCCAAAGACTATCTCGAATTCAGAGCTTTTGAGCAGGTGCGTTTAGGAGTCGGTGTCGATCCCAATTCGGCGTCGCAAATGGAAATGGATTGATCACACCTTACGCAAACCGGCAGGCGAATTCCCAAAAGAAGCGTTGGACTGGAATCCGCAAGGTAGCAGAAGGCGTGGGCGGCCAAGAACAATATGGCGCTGGACGCTGGAAGTGGAAATTAAAGCTTCTCGTAAAAGCTGACGGGAAATAAAAGCGATTGCGAAAAACAGAGAAAGCTGGAGAAACTTTGTAGAGGCCCTTTGCTTCAACTAGGAACCTAATATAGGACACTAATTAACTAACCAAACAAAACATGGTTCATAAGTTGCAATGACAATTTTTTCTTTAATATTACGGCAGAGATCGTATTGAAATAAAATAAAGAGAGTTTTGACAGGGATCAAAGCTGAGCCGCTATAATTGAGCGAATACGCCCAAATCTGTACAGAATTTAAATTAGCCATGTTCCACAGAGAGCCAACGGCACGACTGATGCAATTTTTGTACAATTCAATAATTAAGCGTTCGTTATCTTATGCAAAACTGAGATACGTCACAGGGCTAGGGATAATTGTTATCTTCTCACACAAAAAAAATAATTTTATGCCAAACTTAACGTCATCTAATATTTCCTGCCATTTGTCATTTAAATGATTTATAATTGCTGATTGATCAACATTCAATATTTGTCCATCAGAATGTAAACTAAATTAGCTACAATTTTCCAGCTGTGACTAATATTTGTGCCGTCAGTGTTCTGTTGCATACCAGTCGCGATCAGCTGTACGTGAGGCGCATGGACAAATAGTTAACAGGCACGTCTCCAATCAGTGTCCAAAAGGCAACGACACATTTATGGCTAAAATGCCAAATACTTTGGTTTGCTGTTCACTTGTTTCTCTATAAACATTTTTTTGGTTTTGGAATTATCTGCTTTAAACAGCAATATCATTTAATAATTTATGAAAATTTTCCTTTTTAATGCGACGCAGCAACCTGCTGTGGCATGCAACAAAATCAACGCATTTTAATATGAGAAACACGTTCATCGCTTCATAAAGTTATTAGGGTTTGCTATATATAGGGCAGGGCAGCTCACCATAAGTATCTACTATCTGATATGGTGATGTCTCGACCAAGTCATAATGCTGCAGCTAATGTTAGTTATTTTCAAATTCACTCACTCCATGGCTACATATGCTTGAGGCAATAACAAGAGTTCTAGATCTATTCCCAACTGCAACATTTAAAGTTATGTATTTTTCCCATGGCGCGTGCATTGAAGCGATGAAAACAATTTCGTTGCAGGCAACAAAATGATATTTTGTGGTACTTTGCATACAAAATGCTGTATATAAGGTAAACACCCACAAAATGGAACGGAAGAGAGCTAAAGCAAAACGATCTGCTGTACCGATCGCTATTTTGCTTGGTAATGGAAATGGAAATGGAGCAATTGTCGGGTGAGGGCTAGGGCTGTGGCTAGCTGTGGCTGGCTGTGTCTGGCTCTATGCCGCACAATGTTGAGGCAGCTGCACTTGGACCTAGGCTAGTTGAATAGTGTGCCTAAATTATAGAGGCCTCGAAGTGGTGAATAGAGAAAGGCTCGCTTCGTTCGACTGACTGTGTACAGAGTCTAATACATACTACAATGGCAAAGCATTGTTCGATCGCCAACTTTACCCGCACAATTGTACACTGAGGAAAAAAATTTGTTGAGAACTTTTGAGATTTATTTGATTCGTTCTAGAGATTCCTATTCGGAGAATACGAATATACATACCAATCAGATATATCGCAAGAATCTTATGCCTTATCAGCAGTGATCAATTTCGTAATATTTAGTTCCGATTGGTTTGTCAAATACCTGGATTTTGGAAGTAATCGAAAGCTTTTTATAATGTCCCATAAGTCACAGAAATATACAGATGTGTTTAAGACATATATGGTAGCCTTTTATAAATGGATGGATTACACTAGTTTACAAATTTAAGGGTCATCGAGTGAACCTTTGTAAAAAAGTGTTTTTTAGGATAATGTTGAGTCGAGGAACACGAAAATTACATTTGTTTTTTTTCTTAAGTTTTTGGTCACTTTTTTCAGTTATTCGCCAATATCTCGGGGAATTTTTTATCGACATCATCGAAAGGTATTGATGTGCTCTTTCCAGTGATATATAATATGTACAGATTAGGTAAAAATTATCGAAGTTACAGGCAACCAAAGTCGACAAAAAAGTTTAATTTTCGACCGAGATAAAGGAGTTTCCTTAAAATTTACTGTGTTCACGTAGACAACTAGGTCGTAAATCATACTGAAACAAAAATTGGGAGCCCCCGGACACAACCCCGTCTGATGTACTAATCTCTGGCAGTCCAATACAAGACCTTGGTACAGTAAATAGCATTGTAAGGAGTAAAGAATTTTCTTCTTGGCCCGTTCATAATGGTATTTCGCTCCCTGCATACCTTTTGACACCTAAATGGTTGACTTTTTTGCTTAGTGTACGAAAAAACAGTCTGACTGACAGCCTAACAAACTGTGTATGTATGTGTTTTGTATACGTGTAATTGAATCTCTGATGAATAGTCTCCGAGTGTTAATGAGCACTTTGGCAGGGCGTTTTTAGCTACGTAACTATGGCTTGTAGTACGACATTCTTCAGCGGTCATTTCAACGTAATTAATCAAGAGCTGCAACAGCCAACTACTGCCACAACAATAACTCAAGGTGTGGGCAGGCCTTGGCAAACAAAATTGCAAGCCAGAGATAGAGAAAGAGAGAGATCTACAGTCAACAAAAAGCAAAAGAGAGAGCCGCGACATACTTGGGTGTCGTGGACTGACAGCCGCTTGTCAGCTCACTCATCCTAGCCAGCAGCATCAGGAGCATCATCCTCATCAACAGGTAGTAAAACACCAAAACGTGCTCAATGCATCAATTTACACGGTCTGCGTGCGTGACATGTTCAGTGCCGAGAAAATCAGATGAACACGTAGAACCCAGAAAGCAACAAAAGCCAAACAACAAAGCGAAACAAGACGAGGCAAGAGAATGCAAAAGAGTACAAGAGGCTCAAAAGGTACGGGCGCTTAGGTTTAAAACTGCGCTCAAGAATCCAAGAGATACCAGCTACGGTCAGGGGCAACGCATTCAACAGATACACACCACAAAATTGAGTGTTAAACTCAAAGGCAAAATACTGGTTTTTGCCAAGTTCGTTACTTTTTGGTTAAGAAAGACTCTGCACAAAGATTTGCTTTCATTTTTCAGTTAACAAGCGAAGACGCGTTTGTGTATGTGTTTGTGTGTGTGTGTGTGTGTGTATCTGAGCGATACTTTAGCGGCAGCTGGCATTGACTCATTGAGTGGAGTTTTGTTGCTTAGTGTTAGTGTTCGTATCTGTGTGTGTCTTCGTCATCAGGTAGCTCGTCGACTCAAGCTTGGCTCAGGCCATGTTGTATGCCGCTACGCCGCTCTGCCCGCTCGGCTTTCGCAGCGGCTGTTATGTTAATCCATTGGCTAAACAACCCAGCCCCATACACACCTGAACGTTGCCGGCAGCGGCAGAAGCAGCAGCAGCTGCAGCTGCGCACAGGTAGCAAAAAAAAATGTTATTTGATTATTCAACTTGCTGCTTCCTCTTGAGCGGCACAGCCAAGCCCTTCACCTTCAACCATCAGGCGGCAGTTTACCTGAACAAAATTCTCTTGTATTTCTTTCATTTTTTTTTTTTCTGTTTTGTCGACACTGAAGCCCCTAACATTAAGGTCTGTGGCATGTCCGGCTAAGGGTTTTTTTTCATCTTAGTTTTGTTGCAGTTATGCTGAAACACATCTGTTGTTGGAATTTACGAAATTTGGCAAACAGCTCTGGGAGTTTTTGTGGCAACTCGGTAGAGAGTCCGTTCAAGAGCCTAACGGTGTAGGCAACAAAACAGTGCCACCAACGATATTTTTAAATTATTATTTTAATAAAACAGAAATGATTATTTTTGAACCAACTTTTTTCATCAATGTTCATTATAAAAAAAAGATATAATAAGAAAACTTTTTGAACATATCATTTAGCCTATTAGAGAATAGTATGGACGTCAGACGTCTGGAAAGATATTATATTTTGAACCTTTCAGATCGAGGTCACTGAACGCACTCAATTGTGGCTTATTGATTATTTTAATAAAATTTTCGAATATTTATCAAACAGATTCTTTATTAAAATATAAAATTAAAAAAATGTGTTTCTTGTAGACACCACTTTTTCTTAAAAAATAAAATGGATAGATATTATGCGTTACTACTTAAATTTTAGAACGCGCTTTTATGTGACTTTGCAATTCAATACTTTGGACTCTACTATTATTATTATTAAGGTTTACTTAACATAAATCTCATTAAACCTTTTTTTAAAGATTGTTTCTTGAGTCTAAAAGACACATTTTTTTTGCAATTCTTTTTTTTTTTTTAACTAAAAAAAAATGCTTCTTTAACTTTTAAATTTCTTAAATTTCACAAGAAGTTAATGTGTCATTATATATTATATTATATATTAAATCCTGTCACTCCTACGAGGAGTGGCATAGGGCCAATGTGTCATTAAACCTTATTAAATAAATTATTTATCTAAAAAAAATGTAATTAAAAATATGTTATACGTTTTAATACACATTTTGCTTTAACTTTTAATTAGCACTTTATTAAACAACAATATGTGTAATTTAAATAAATTCCATATTAATTAATAAATTCAATACTGTACCTAATATTAAAAACAAATATTTAATTTTATTTAAAGAAAAAATATTTTTAATTTAATTAATAAATAAAATAAAAATATTTTTATGATTTAATTTTTTTTTTAATATTTTTTGTATTAAAAATTTATATCAAGTAATAAACATTTGTGTTTAATTTTATTAAAAAAAAAAATTGTTATTACTCAGTAGAGTTTAACTATATTTTTTTTTTAAATTATATTATAAATTCAAATGCATTTACTTATTGTCTAAGTGAAAGATAATACATTAAATGACATAAAAACAAATTTATTTAATTTATGCATTCTCGGATAATTAGCATAGACATAGTTTATCTTAAATAAATTCATAATGGGATCGATAGCTTTAGGGAACTCAACCAATATAAAAACTAATTTAATGAATAACAAAGAACATGAATATAAATTTGTTTTTTTTTACAGGCAAACAAAAAAAATATAACATATTTTTGCAATATAATACAATTTTTTTTTTTATCTTTTTGTACCTACAAAAAAAATGATTTTATTAGTACAAACTAACTATTCCTATGAACGGATTTTTTGTATTACCCGGGATATATGATAAAAAAAATCAAATTTTAAAGTGAAAATAAAATATTAATTGTAACATTGGGGATATAGTAGTTGTGTCCACTGGAGCTTAACTATTTTTAAAAAAAACTATTGTAGCTTTAAAAAATAGCTAAATAATCAGCCAGAAATAACTTACGATCGGTTTTCAAATCAAATAATTTTATCCGAAAAGCAAACAAATGTTTTAAATATGTTTGTTGTATTTAATAAATAAAAATAAATGAAATACCTATGAATTTTATTCAATAAAAATAGATATAAATAAAATTCATAGGTATTTTATTTGCCTTAAAGCAAAAATTTTTGGGTTTTTTTCGTTGTATTTATATTTGTTTTAAGATTTTTAATGAAAATATTTTGATCAGTTGAAATGTTCTTTAAATACTTACCACTTGACATAATTTTTTATTATTAAAAAAAAAAAAACTGAACAAAAAGTATTTGAATAGCACTTGAATATGCCAGACATAATTCCATTTCTGGCACTTTTGTTGGCACAACTTAAAGCTTTTAAGCCACTTGTATCTTGGTTTCTACTACAAATATTATCTTAGCTGAGCTGTGTACAAAAACGCTATGAAATACATTCTCGAGCTCAGAACTTAATTGATAATCAATTTCCTGAAAATTTATGACCAGCTGGCAGTTTGCAAGAAAAGAAACAGTTGGAGCACACAATAAAAAATGAAAATAAAGAAGACTGGTAATAAAAATAAAAAAAAAGTAAAATAAAAACTAAAAGAAATGGAGCACAATGACGGCTCAAGTTACAAATTGCGAATAATACTATATAACAGTTTCCATTTTAAAAAGAAAGCAAATTGAGAGCAGGTTTGATTGAAACTTTTTTTTTGTAGAAAATATGCCAGACAAGTTCTCAAGATGTCATTCAAGTGTTAAAGTCTGGCAGCCATCAGTTAAAGTTTTTATTGTCAAGCAACTTGAGAATAACAATATACATACTAGATTCCATAGTCCAGATTCTATCTACCTTTCACACAACGGAATGTCTTCCTGCATCATAAAGTTCTTAACTGAATGTTTTTAATTTCTAATAAAATAAATTGCAATCTTTAATACAAAAAAAAGGTAGCCCATTAAGTTGGTATTTAAGATTTTGTTATCTAAATGAAGCTTTCTTCATTCTTCTTTGTTGGCCATAACAATCTGTTACCGTGATATTAGGCATCTCTAAAGAGTATCCTGTGTATCCGCGATCTTCAACTCTAGCTAAAGTAAGATGACGCATAACCTTAACGTAGGGCAGGCCTGGTGCGCTCTGTAGCATTTCTTCTAGACTCTGAAGAGAGTTGTAAGTAGGAATTGTTTCCCACCGCGTAAAAAAATATGTAGAAGATGTGACCTCGGATAGCCATTTTAGCCTCAATTTTTTTTTTTTTTAATAATTATCTTTAAACAAATAGATAGCAACTGAGAAATAACGATAATTGAGAATATTTTCATAGTCTAGTCTACCTTCAATGTGTTTTTTCTAGATTCCACCGACAACAAACCCAATAAAGGAGATGCCTCGTATAGGAAACACTATAAGTATCCTATTTTTGTTAACAATAGTAAATAATTTAATAATAAGCCCGATACTCACTTACGGAGCTATTGCTTGGGGATCTCGGGTGGAGGTTACCTCTGTCTAAAATGACCTTAAGAAGATACAGAGGCTAGCATGTGTATGTATGACAGGAGCCATGAGAACCTGTCCTACAGCAGCATTGGAAGTCCTTATGGAATTAACTCCACTCCATACTGTGATTAGGCTTCAAATGAAGGCAACACTGCTAAGAATGTCAACCGAAGGAATTAGCAAAAGCCACATAATAAGTACTAGAGACGCTGACGAACTGGGAAAACGGGTCCCCTCGATCCTCTTACCAAGAGATGAGATGATCACAGAGTACCACTTCGAAATATACTTTAGTACTATTTTGGGCAAAAAAGAGAATTGGACGGGTCCTTACTAAAGAAGAAAGAAGGCATTGGACTGTCAGAAACCCTGGGTGTATATACCAGCATATTTCAAGCAGAGGTGTGTGCCATAGGCCGATGTGTAGACATCAACCTAGATAGGAAATATAAAGACAGAGACATTGCTATACTGTCAGACAATCAAGATTAATGCGGTGGCTGGCTTGAAGATTAACACGAAATTGGTCTCAAAAACCAGAGCCAAACTGAATCAAGTAGTATAATGGAATAGAGTCTCCCTTAGTTGGGTCCCGGGATATAAGGACTTGTAGGGCCTGAACATACTTGGCAGACATACTACCAGACAGCTGCTAAGAGATAAACAAAGGTCCAGTCGGGAAATGGACTGGGCCGACATGGAGGGCTTACGGTAAGCAAAGCAACTTCTTGGTTCCTACAACTTGAATCCCAATTGGGCAAGAATTCCCTTAGGATTCTGACCGCGTTACTGACGGTACATTGCAGACTCAGGAAACACCTTTGTACTATTGGCATCTTAAATTCAAACATACGCCGGTTTTTTGAAACTAAGGAGGAAACCAACCAGCACATACTTGCAGAGTGCGATGCTCTTGCTAGAAGAAGGAAACCCCTTTTCGACGTGCATAAAATATCGATGCATGATGTCACCCGACTTGAGCCATCTCTACTAATTAAGTTTGTCACAGATATTGGGCTAGTCGAGCAGCTCTAGGGCCTGAAGGGAGCCCAATAGGTCCTAAGGACCCTAAATACGTTTGCGTGTCGAAATTGGGACTCACCCCGTAAGAGACTCCCAAAGTATATTTAGGAGTTTTAACTTCGGTGGTTAAAGCACCTTGGTATTTTTAACAAACATTACCAGAAGAATATTTTAAAACCTTAGTTTCCGGAAATTCTTTTTTATCAAGCCTTTAAACGCTACTACGTGAAATATAGAAAGAACTTTTAAAGCTGACTAAACCTAAAATCTTGCTTATCACGACATCTAAATTCTTTAAAGATTCCATATGAATATCTACAAAATAAGCCAAGAATCCGCTTTAAATAGCGTATTGCGACTTAGCTGCAGCTTGCCAGAGACCAGTTTTAACTGTTTTAGCCTTGAATAATCATCCAATGATCTTTGGTTTGCCTCGATCAACACAGTCATTGTTGCATATCAGAAGAGGCAAATCTTAATTAAGTCGAGCACAATATTCAATTGATTTATAGAGCAGCGAGTGAGTGTACGAGTAAGTGCACTTGAGTACACACACAGAGTCTAATGCTAAGCTCCCGCTGCCAAGCACCTGCCTTAGCAGACGCTCCATTTTCCACATATTTTACTATATACTACTACTCACCCTGTCGGAGTACGTGTGTGTGTGTGTGCATGGGTATGATGTTTGCTCATTGAACTGCTTCCATTTTCATTGGACTTAATCCATAGACTCGCGCCCCAATCGATTACACACATTTACACAATGCCAAAGCAGCGGCATCGCGGCCTACTTTTCGTCCGACACGCTGATAAGATAATGATGCGTTTCCTCCAACGGCGGCTACAGTAGTCCCGCCTGGGCTACACTGGTCTCGCCGGGCAGTCAATGACACCAACAACAAAAAATTCTTGCAGTAGCAGGCTGCTTGGCAACCCTCACTACTTTTTTTTTTTTTTAGTACGAGTATATTGTAAACAATTTAGCTTTTTTTTAGAAAGCTATCGAGGCATATTTATTTGGAAATTGCTGGGCGTTCATATTTTGAGAAACTTACTTTGGGTCACTTTCAAGTTGCGCTAATAGATCAGAGCTAGTAGCTTTTGAAATCGAAGAAATCCATGTAAATGCTTGTGCGCCAGAGATAAGCATGTTTTACAAGCTTATGTACACCTAGCAGGCAGATTATGTTGTATATAGGAAATGATTGATTCGTAAGACATGTGTTGTGTTTTGTTTTCAAATATTTTATTATTTTTTTTTTTATTTAATCACAATTGTTGTGTTGATTTCTGTGTGATTTTTATATATATAAATAAAATTCTTCAATTTTCATTCATAATCGTGGTATTGGCATTTAAAAAATTCACTTAAC
The DNA here is from genome assembly GCA_949987675.1 of Chymomyza fuscimana. NCBI lineage: Eukaryota > Metazoa > Arthropoda > Insecta > Diptera > Drosophilidae > Chymomyza > Chymomyza fuscimana. Next base: position 71,996,039 of record OX465089.1, read on the forward strand.
GAAAAAAAGACTTACAAAAATACATATCTCATTTATTTCTTGAACAATTGGTTTTATAAATTGTTTTGTAATTGTTACGATTTCTACAATGTACATAGAAATACATATCAAAATATAGCTGCATTTTGTTATCGTTTCATTTAAAATAGATAATTACAGCGCCTAACTAAATCTATCGATTTGTTACGATTGATTTGATTTACATACTTATACATACTGCATGTATGAACTATATGACATGTACAGCAATAAACTAATGTAGTATTATTTTAAATTTTTTATATAAATTATGTTTAAACTGTAAACTTAAAGATATCGACTTGCATTTTATGTATTTTATTTTTATTCGGAAATTTTAACGAATACTTAAGCTGCACTAATGGAGTTTGCTTGTTTTTTGTTATTGGCCTAAATGCCAAGTTTTTTAACCTAAATACTTACTTATAACGCATAATGCCTTTGTTTTCTTACGTTTAACATAAATTAATGTTGTCTCATTTTAAAGTAAGAAACTAAGCATAAATGTTGGGAATATGCAAATAAAATGCAATGTTTTCGAATTTGTTAGGAATATTGGTTGAAATTTTGATTTTACATTTCATTCTTGCTTCTCAGTTAACAAGATATATAACTTCATAATATTTGTGTCATAAGTTATATTATATTTTATCAAAAAATATAGATAACAGTTCAGCAGTTTATGTTTTTTTTTTTTTTTGTTCGGATTTAAGTTTTCTAAGTTTTACGTAAAGATCACCTTTTTGCAGTTTACTTGCTTAACGAAATAAACAAAAAACAAAATGTGTTCCTATGCCCTTGCTTTGCCCCTCTCTATATAATCATATATATATATATATATATATGTATATATAACCTATATGTATATGCAATGTGTTTTAAGGAGCGACCAACGCAGCGCACGGCGCCATCCAAAACTTAGCGTAAAAGTCTTTTAGGTTCCATCAAGAGAGTTACAAATAGTGTGCGCCTTTGGCACGCTGTGGTTTGCTCCTCAACCTAACTAATCTAATGTGTGTGTGTGAGTGTGTGTTTGTGTTTTTACCTTTTACTAGAGTTTTGGAAGTCACTTAGATGCGCCAGCCCTGATCGTCATCCACATTGGAATCCGTATCGGAGGGTTCCTCGCCATACATATCCGCCAGCTTGCGGAAACGTGGTCCAAAATTGGACAGATAGTCAAAGTTGAGATCACCATCGTCGGTGCAGGACGCCAGACTGGACAAACTGCCATCCGAATTGCCATCACCCTCATAGGCATAGTGTCGCACATCGTCGACTGTAAAGGCGCCCGCATCACGGTCGCAATTCTCTTTCTTACCGCCCAAAAAGTCCCCAATATCGGGTATATCGTTGGGATCACGCATTCCACCTTGCAGCGCATGTGGATCCTTGTACATTTTCTCCTCGTAGAAAGGTTGCGTGCGTAAGACGTTCAGATCATAGTCGGTATCACGCTCGCCGCCACCCTCATCTTCATAGTTTATGATCGTCTCACGTATGTCATCAATGTCTTTTTCATGCCAGCCATTCTTCTGCTTCTTCTGCACGACCACCGCCAGCAAAATGATGAGCAGCAGCGCTATGCAGGTGATAATGGCTATGATAAAATTTCGATCTATGCCAAAGCTAACCGCCACGGCTACAGCTCTCTGACAACCGGAGTCTATGTTGCGGAACACCGAGGGCATGCCCAAATTGTAGGTGTGTTCGTTTATGGTCAGATTTTTTACGCAGCCAAAGAATCCTTGCTGATTGGGCACATGTGTCCAATTTAGTTGACGCCCCAGCTGCACGAGATCAACGGGCGTGCCGCCCAGCTGCAGTGGCGCATTAACATTCAAAAATTCATTGGGACCCTGCGGCGCTCCAAGACTCATGCAGGTTGATAGGCGGCAATTGTCTACTGTCATTTCAATGCTGGTCTTTTGTAGTATGACATCAAGTTGGTATGAACGTCCTGGTTGCAGCTGTATGTGCTGATGCTTGATGCGAATGCCACCAGTGCCATAATCCACAGTCAGCACAGGGTAGCCCTTTTCTAATTCTATAGCCAAAAAGTCGGACAGTGGCAGTAGAGGATTGTAGTTAAGTGGACCCAAGTACATGATGAGACCCTGTTCATGTTGCGGCGCAATTTCCAGACTAATACGCGTGTTGTCACAAGGTGAGATGGGCTCGTAGAAAGCATAGCCGTTGCCATAGAAGCCTACTGAGACCAGTTCGCAGTGTGGGCCAGTAAAGCCATCTATGCAGTCGCACGCATCGTTCTCTCCAATCCTGGGCGTGCCGCCATTTAGGCAGAAGTTATGCACCTTAGCTTCGCAAACACATTGTGCCTGTACAAATGCATTTACGCCCACAAATGAGGTGGTATTCGAATAGATCATATACGGCACGGAGGACTTATGCAGCTCATTAGTGCAAGAGCTCTCGCACTTGTAACGCTCGATTAGACATTCATCAATGTTGACCATAAGCATTTGTAGATCCAGCTGATTCTCAATACGTTGTTGATTCTGAGCCACCATGCCATTAAGCTTTTCAGGCGCGTAGTAGGGTGAGCCATGGGCAGAATAACGAACGTCTAGCGTATTATTTTCATTTTGCAGCACCGTAAAGACATCAACATTGGAGACGGATGTATTGAAAAGCTTAGCTAGCGAGTGTTGCAAGCGATCTTTAAGAGAAAACGCATCATCAGCCTGTGCATCACGTGCCACGCTGATAAACTCTTCCTTGGTTATGTTAAAGAAGCGTATGCTGCCGCTCTTATCAACAGCTTCTTCAGGCAACTCGCGAGCTATAACGGTAACATCGGCATCTACTGAGTGACGTGGTATAAAGGTGCTTTCCTCAGTGACTGTAAACTCCAATATGTATTCGCCTTCGCTGGTTCCCTCCAGCATGGTTATCATGCCAGTATTGGGATTCAAACGGAAACTCTCATGTGGTATGCCGCTTTTCCATTGGAAGTGTTTGTCATCCAAGTCCCAGTCGTCCGCGTCGTCAACAAAAACTCGACCAATATCCGTGTCAGGTGCCTCACCTTTGTAATTGTATATAAAAATACGTGACGAACCCTCGGTCATGGCATTATCATTTACATCGCCAATTATAAGATGCAAAATGCTAACAGAGCTCTGCTTAGGCACACCAGAATCACTGATGCGTATAGGTATGAAGTACTCTTTCTGTTCCTCACGATCGAACTGCACATTGGCAAAAAGATAATCGTTATCTATGCTGAACTTGGTTTTAATGTCTGCCGACGCATCGCTGTCAATTCCATAGGTGTAGGGAGGACCATTCTGAGGCTCATCATAATCATTAGCCTGTAGCTGCACCACTTGACCAGGATTGCGATTCTCCTGCCATATAACTGGCATTTGATTGACTAAGAAAGGCGCATTATCGTTGATATCTTGTAGCGTAATTATAACCGGCTGCACTGACTTCAGGCCAAGGCCATTTTCATCACGTGCCGCAATCAAAACCTGCCAGCTTTTATGACCATTGGGCTGGTCGCGATCAAGTGGTTGTATAAGTCGCAAGCAGCCGGAATTATCAATGGTCAAAAATTTCTTGTGTTCCTCTTTGACAATAGAGTAAGTTATATGCTGATCAGCATTGCGATCTTTTATATCTGGATCGTATGCTTCAATATTCAAAATACAATCTTCGATAATGGTCTCTTCTTGAATAGTTTTGCTGTAATCCTCCTTAAAAACTGGCGGATTATCATTAACATCCTCAATCTTAATGACGACGGTGGTATAGTCATCATAAATACCATCAAATGCGCGTATTTTAAGCTCATACTCCATAATTGTTTCGTAATCTAGACGCTGGTTTACTGTAATTTTGCCCGTTTTAAGACCAATTTTAAAAGCATCTCCTACATTGCCGCTCTCAATGGTGTAGAGTATCTGTGAGGCATTATCCTCATCCTCAGCTTTTACTTCTATCACTTCATAGTTAGTATTGGCATCTTCAAGCAGTTTGTCGGCCAAATATGATTGTTTCTGGAAATGAGGCTTGTGATCGTTCTTGTCGCCAATTGTTATGCGAAACACCTGTTGTCCTCGATTTGGTTCACCATTGTTAAATAAGCTGGACGGCGAGTTATCGCTTGCGATTACCTTGACGTTGTAGAAGTCGCGTTCCTCGCGATCGAATGTAGTCAGGGCGGTGATGTTTCCGGTATGCGGATCAATAGTAAAATATTCACGATTGTCGGCCAACTCAAATGATATGATGTTATTCGCTGATGTACCATCCATGTCGAAAGCGCGCACCTGCATCACAGCCGTGCCAGGCGGCTCATTTTCCAGTATTGTGCCCGACTTTACCTCCGTAAAGTAGGGTATATTGTCATTTACATCCTCGACCTTGATCTTTAAAATATGTTCAGCGGCGAGATCAAAAGTATTGCGCACACTCATTGTCAGCGTATAATCAGTAATCGCCTCAAAATCGAGATGCATGCCTAAGCTGATGGTCACCTGATTACCAATTTGATTAAACACAAAAGTCTTTTTGTTGTTTGTCTGCTCGGTGCGGCCTGTGATTAGCTCGAAAATAACTTCCGGCTTGTCGGGCATATTGGAAACAGCATGTAGTGTAGCAATGGGCTTGGAAAAGTCCATGAAATCTTCTTTTAGGTAAATGGGCTCATCAATAGGATCGACAAAGGAGGGTGGTTTTATTGAGGATTCCACCACGCGTATGCGCACTTCGATTTGCGCATCCTGTGGCGGATCTGGCACTATATTATAGGCACGCACATTAATCGTATATGACTGACCAGGTCGCTTATCGATTGGACGGTTAAGATATATAATTCCAGATTCTTTGTCGATTTTGAAGTACTGGTAGTCACGTTCTCGAAGTATCTCGTATTCGATGATGCTGTTGTTGCGATCGTCGAAATCACTGGCACTGATAGACATCACTACTGCGTCGGGCTGCAAGTAAAAGTTAAAGGAAAAATCACAATGGAGGTACGGTTGTATGCAATCCAAGAACCTCAGAAAAATGAAGTACTTTCCTGAAGGTTTGCCCAAAATAAAAATATGCACATTTTATTATCTAGTTGCCGGTCTTTGTATTTCCTAGTGACTATTTCGAAACAGAAATGTGTACTGAAAACATGGCTGAAAAATGTTGCAGTTCAGCGAGCAAACTTTGGACATAAGAAAATGTAAAACAAGACAAAAAATGGTTGAGGGTTGATTGGAATCGATTGGCTAAATCTTTTGCATTTCGGGAACACAGTAGTGGTAGTACGAGCTGAACTTGGTTGGGTTATATTATTTTCACTGTGAAAAATCGGCTAACAATCTCGCCAGCATAATTTTCAAAAATAAATGCTTAGAGTTATTATTTAAATAACAAAAATATTTATGCATATTATCTGCCCCGCTTGAGAATCTCGATAAATAAATAAACGATTTCACAGGACATTTTGGTCGAGTATTCGTTAGCTTTAAATATTCTAACAGAGGTGTTCATTGTATTGAATTTTTAAGAAAAACAATGTGTTTTTTTGTTGTCAGTGTAAATATGGTCTTTGCTTTCGTTATCGCAATACTTTTTGAAATAGAAACCAGACCCTGGTGTAAAAGATTTGCTGGACATGTGAAAATCAGCTTTTCCCTACGTATTCCAAGGTTTTCGCTATTGACTTATCGAATAACGCGAGCAATGCACTCGGGGCACAACGTCTCGATAGCGAAACTTTAAGAGAAAGAACACAAAGAATAAGCTAAGATAGTTGCCCTCTCTCCTAAGCTTAGTCTTTGTCTGTTTTATAAACGGGTTTCTAAACTGTGCTAGGTTGGGCCAACTGCAGGCAGGCAAAATGACAACAAAGCAAACTGGCTAAAAGAAGTGGGTAGAGATTCGAAAAGATATTAGTTTTGTACTACTACTACTACTACTACAAGTCGTTTCAAAACTTTGTCGTCATTGTTTACTAAGCAGTTGCTTAATTGCAGGTGGAGAAATGACCGACAAAGTGCGTAAAGCTAAAATAAAAACAAAAGCAGACACAACAAAAAATAAAAAAAAAAAACAAAAAGTGGCACTGGCCTATTAATTGCCATTAAGCCAATTAAATTCAGTTGTATAGAAATGACATCACTTGGAAAGACGGACCGGCTAGACACGATTTGAAAACTATTTTAGTTGTGGGTGTAAGTTTTGGAGCTACCCGCACAAAGACGACTAGCCAAACCGCAGTAATCCAGGGTCCGCGTATTTGGCAGACGTCAGAGCGCGGCAACTATGCACGAAAAGTTGTACATATACTAACCATTATATTCTCCGACATGGACTCATCGTAGCGTGCCTTATTGAACACGGGCGGATTATCGTTGATATCCTCAATGGTTACATTAAAGGTGCAAACATCATCCAAAGGCGGTAAGCCATTGTCTGTGGCCTGTACCGTCACAAACACAAACTTTTCGTGTATGGGCTCATCACGGTCGAAGGTATGCGCCGTAACAATAACACCGGTAGTGGGATTTATAAAGAATTTCGGACGTTCGAATTGAGATTGCACGAGACTGTAGCGTATTTCCTGATTCGAATCAGGATCTGTCGCTTGCACCATAAAAACGTACGTATTCTCGGGTTGTTCCTCTTTAACAGAGGGCGCATAGCCGGCACAGTTCTTAAAGGCAGGTTTACGATTATCGCCCGAAAAGTTTTCATTCATCATATGGAATGCTGCACTACTGCTACCGCTGGCTGCTTGTACCAACAGGGCAGGAGTGCTGTGCGTAACAATGGTGACGGCTAACGCTAGCGTTAGCAGTCTTGTAAGCGGGCAGGTGCCAAGTTCCACCAGGCTTTGAGCGCGACATTTTCGTTTGTGTTGCTGGTGCGGCTGCTGTTGGGCCGGGTTTTTATGATGATGTTGATTATTATAAATATAATTTTGTGTTAAAGACATTTTATAGCATTATGTGGGCAAGGAGTTACAAAACGACAAAGGGGGAAAGAGCGCGCGCACTGTGTTAAAATTTTAAAACACCTTAACGGAAATTTATTTGGCAGCAGAAATCAACAGAAAGATCTGGCAGCACCGCGCACACCTCATAATGAATCACCCAGTATTTTATTTTATATGAAAGCGATCATCACCGGTAAAAAGTGGCTTATTTACGATTTTGTATTAGTGTATATGCACATTTACTCTATATGCATATGCATATAAGCAATTGTGTGTGTGTGTGGGCTTGTGTTTTTATATGCTTGTTGCCAAAGCTGTCGCGACGTCACCAACAAAAAAAATAAAATTGTTTGTTTACTGCATTTTCATGGCAACCGCTCTTAATTCGAAGAAATAGAGAGCGCGATGTGCGCGTAAGGCAAAAGTTTTTTAACTATTGATAATTTACGCAAACGTTGTGTTATTTCCGATTTAGCAGCTGCATTTAGTTTCGTTTTCTTTTGAATGCCTTTTATAGAGAATTATCTTTTGAACACGCTCGTGTTCGTACGCTTTGGGCTGTACTTTTATTGCCACTGCGCTTTGTGCGCTGTTTCTGTTCCACTTCCACTCTAAAACAGGTAAATCCAGGTAAAAATAATGGTTACACTCACACGCACACAGCTGCGTGATATCGTGTGTGTGTGTACGTGTTGAGTGCTCAATATTTGTATTTGTATTGGTTACCAACTCGAAATCGTACTCGATGTTAGTTAGCACTTTTGAGTATTTTTGTTTGAGTTAAGGCACTTTGTTGCTTACTGGCCGCTTTTTATTAAAAATTCTTCACAGCACACTTTGTTTTGATTATTTTCAATTGATTTCGTTTTAATATGCACGCATTTGTGTTTACTTTTTGTTTTGCTCTCAATATTTCCGATCGTGTTTGCCGCCAACAACAACGAGATTATGCGCGCACCCGCTACAACGATGCAAGCAACTCAAACTTCTGTCACAAACTAGAGTTGTGTCGTTTCGTTCAAACTGAGTTCAAAGGAACGCACAACTCAAATGAACAGAGTTACTCAAATGAGTTAGTTATTTTTGTTCAGTTGTTTAAATGTTCAGTTGATCTTAAGATCGCCAGTGTGCTTCAATTAGTTTTTAATGGCAACCAAAGGTAATATTTTATTTATTTATATTTTTCTACGCTTAATAAGAAAATATTGATGAACAAATCAAAGCTCGTGCACAAACAGCGTGATAGCACTAAAAAATGCCAAGAAATCGATAAATGCGCAATGCATCGATATACGTTTAACTTATCGCTCACGCTAAGCTCATTTGTTTTGTTTTGTTTTGTTTGGTTTTTAGTTTTAATGTTGGCAAATTTCAATGTAGGTCTGCTGGGGCATGTGGACTCTGGCAAGACCACGCTGGCTCGTGCCCTGAGTGCCATTGCCAGCACTGCGGCATTTGACAAGAATCCGCAGTCACAAGAACGCGGCATTACGCTGGACCTGGGATTTAGCGCTTTGGTAGTACCTGCGCCAGATCAATTGCGTCAGCTTATGCCACAGACGGAATTGTTGCAGTTTACATTTGTTGATTGTCCCGGACATGCGAGCCTTATACGCACTATCATTGGAGGTAAGTTTAAATGGTTAATATAAAAGTTCTAATTAAAATTAAATAAACCTGCAGGCGCACAGATTATAGATCTAATGCTACTGGTTGTGGACGCACAAAAGGGACTGCAAACCCAAACAGCAGAATGCATAGTCATTGGTGAATTGCTGCAGAGAAAGCTTATAGTTGTCATCAACAAAATAGACTTGTTACCATTGCCGGAGCGTGACATAAAGCTGCAGAAGCTGAGTAACAGATTGCGCAAAACTTTGGCCAGCACAGCCTTTGGTGACAACGTGCCCATACACTGTGTCTCTGCGTTGGATGGCAATAATCTCGACGAGTTGCGCGCTGCTTTATGTAAAGCTTACTATTTGCCGCAGCGTGATTTAAATGCGCCGCTGGTTATGTATGTAGACCACTGCTTTTCCATCAAAGGTCAAGGCACTGTGTGTACAGGCACTTTGCTGCAGGGAAAAGTTTCCGTCAATGATAATATAGAGCTGCCAGCCTTAGGAGAGCAGCGTAAGGTAAAATCCATGCAAATGTTTAAGCAGCCTGTGGAAACAGCTGCAATGGGCGATCGCATAGGCCTATGTGTAACACAGTTTAATGCCAAGCTGCTAGAACGTGGCGTTATAGCACAGCCTGGCTATTTAAAACCCATATATGCCGTCTGCGTGCAGCTGCAGCCTATACGCTACTACAAACAGGCCATTAAATCTAAAAGCAAACTACATGTCAGTGTGGGCCATGATACAGTCATGGCTAGCTTGACTCTTTTTGCGGAATCTCAAGAGCAAGAAGCAATAAACGAATTTGACTGCAGCAGGGAGTACGAATTTATGGAAGAATTGCCATCATTAACAAACACAAACAGAATTTATGCCTTACTTCAGTTTGAAGCACCAGTGTTAAGCAGATTGGGTGATACTCTCATTGCCTCAAAGCTGGATCAGGACGTGCACAGCAGCAATTGTCGGCTAGCGTTCTGGGGTCACATCAATTGGCTGACACAGCGATCAAGCTATGTGCTGGAAGAGCTACCCAAGTGGCGCATATTCAAGCGCAAACATAAAAGCGGCACCATACAAAGAGTGGTTAATGACAAGGAGGTGATTGTGCAGAATCTCTTTAAAAAGGAGGCCAACCGTGACATGTATGTGGGTAAGCAGGTGCAGCTTTCAACGGGCGAGATGGGCATAATTGAACGCACCTTTGGACAGACATCTAAAGTGTGTATTGTTTTTCGTGATGGCTTGACGTGCGATACTCTGGATAAAATTAAATCAAAACGCGGTGAAATTCAGGTGCTGCTGCAGTGCAAAAAATATGTCTTTAACAAACAGGCGGGCCTGTTGCAGTGACACCTGGACAAATAGGAGTTATAGCTGCTTATCGGTGTTATTACATTTCTGCAGGAGTATTTAAGTGATTTCCTTCGCTTGTTTGATAATCTACCGGCATTTGTCGGAAGAGATTTTGAAGTTTAATGTATCAAAAAAATTATGTTAAAACTGGGCCAAATAATTTCACTAAGTATTTAGTTCTAATTGCCAGTTTCCATTGCAAAATTGGGATTTTTGAATATTTGTTAACTATTTTTATTGTGTAGGAACTATATCCAGAAATAACATAAATTTGAACATAATCTGGGTTAGAAATACAAAATATTGGCATTAACATATTCAATTATGTACCTCAATTTGAAAGCCCAAAGTATGAAAGATACGTTCAAGATATACAACACCAATTTTTTTTACTTTTTTGTAAAGAAGAGACCAAATAAAATCTCAAATGGCACTAATTTAAAATTAATCTTGGCAAAATATTCAATTTTGTCATTCACAGATTTCAATTTCTATTGTCTATTTTTTGAGTTATTTTGAAACACGATTTGTTTTAATTTTTGAAAAAAGCGGGCTTAATAGAAATATAACCAGTAGAGCAGGTAACGAGTACAATCGCAGTGTTTGTGCAAACATCGCGCGATAACTTTCAGCTTTGCTCACGATATATCGCAAAGTGATAAACACGAACACAAATCATACGCTTCGTTTGGTATATTTATACCGTTTTGGTAGTTTTATAAAAATAAAATGTTGTTTTTAAATTTTTGCTGTGTATTATAGAGATATTATATTAGACTTATAAGCTAAGGGGCCTTTTTTTTACCAAAATTTTAACAACAATCGTTGTTTTTAGTTAAGTTAATAGTTTATTTCGTATATATTTCTATAAAGATTGGTTGGTATTTTGCTGCTTTGAACTCTGGCCACACCACGCAGTTAATCCAAATGTGTTTATTATTTTTATTGTAATTAAACAAATAATAGCTCTAAAAGCGCTTTAATCAGTTAAAACTGTAGCAGGAATTAGCCTTTAAGCAATGCATTCAGTAGTAGAAACAATATTAAGACGTAGGCAACGATAACGAAAGTGTACCCGCCCAACAACACATCGAGATCCGCTTCCAGCAAAAGGAATCCCAATGCTCTGGTGCGTTTTCCTGCTGCTATTAATGTACGCCACCCAAACACAACAAGTCCATGTGGACTGCAGTGAGCTGCTGATGGGTCAGTACATGTGTCCCGATCCTGCCAGGAATCACATAGATGCCAAAACGCAACAATTACGCGGTTGCACGCGAGAAAGACGAGCGCGTGTTTGGTGCATAGCAGCTCCTGAAATCAACTGCACTGAAACTGGAAACTCCACCTTTACGCGCGAACTACCCTGCAAGTGGACGTAAGTGTGCTACAAGTTTATTGCAACTAGATAAGCTTAACTTTAATTCTAACCCTGCTATAGCAATGGCTATAACCTGGACACCACGCTGCTGTTGTCCGTGTTTCTGGGCATGTTCGGCGTGGATCGCTTTTATCTGGGCTATCCCGGCATAGGACTGCTTAAGCTATGCACCCTGGGCGGCATGTTTCTCGGCCAGTTAATAGACATACTGCTGATAGCCACCCAGGTCGTAGGTCCAGCCGATGGCTCTGCCTATGTGATACCTTACTATGGTGCGGGCATACACATTGTGCGCAGCGACAATACAACATATCGACTGCCGCGCGACGATTGGTGATAGTTAAGAACATCGTATCGTTTAGTTTTAAAAGTGTTAAGTCATTGTTATATTTTGAATTTAGCTTATGACTCTTAAGCAACGACTGCTAACTCAGATTATGTAGTTTATTTTTAAATGTAGTTTGTAAGCATAAAAGAATTGTTGCCTATTTCATTTGTATCCTTATATATATATATATATATATATTGTATATAGACTTAGACAAATTATAACTTGAAACATATATTTTTGTGTTATTTTTTAAGAAAGTTGTCAAGCGCAGTTCTATTTCAATTATCACAAACATACAATAATTATCGTAAAGATCAGTCAAGCACAGAGTTCTACTTGTCTGACCTTAGCTTATCAAAACTTGCGGCTTGCTGCGAAAACGTTGGTCATTTACCTTTGGAAGACTCGCACTTTGGATTACTACGAATACTTGTAGTAACTTTAATGTGAAAAAACAAAAATAATTCATGACTTAAAGCGAAAGTTAAAATTTGTTATTTATTAAAAGTTATACTTGGAAGGCTTAAGCATTTCACTTTTTTTTAAAGCAAGATCATGAGGTAAAAACTGTGTACCAGTAACCGTAGTAACGCAGAAGCCTTCCGAACTTTGTAATTCCTTGCGTATAGTTGGGAGGAGAGCAGAGTATGGTGGTCTTTTGTTATGTGTAATTGCCAACGTGGAATCTTTTTTTTTTTTTTTTTTTGTATTGGTTGGTCTCGGCGTTCGGCGTGACACAGCTTTTGGTCAGCGCCAACACGATGTTGTTGTTGAGTCACTTGCGAAATACTCAGACAGTAATCAACGCATTGTTAGACGTAGTACGGGACAGGGCGGTCGGTATGGGGTGTGGTGGGGCGTGTTTTGGTGTTTTTTTTTTTTTTTTCTTATTTACAAGCGCACTGTGTTTGCCCTTTCATCTGATAGGCATTTCCGGCCAATCTTGTTCAATTTAATTGCATTGCCAATGTTGAGGTCGCCTTGTAGCAAGTAGTAGTTGGTATTCGATCAGACACACCAATTAATGTGGCATTATTTGCTTCTTTCTGGAGCATCATAAACTTTAAATGCTGCACAGTTTGAGAAGCACAACGTCAGTGCTGTTAGTTCAGCATTTTTCCGCTAGTTCTTTTCATACACTGAACCCCACATGATGTACACACATATCATAAAGTGATTTGTGAATGTGTTTTATAAACACATGTTAGGGTTGTACGGACACCTAGTAGGCTTCCTCTGTTTCCACCTCTGGTTATAGCCAAAGAATCAAGGCTATTTTAGAGATACGCAAGGCGGCTTCATTGGCCCTTTTTGAAATCTTTGGTGAGGCCTGCACCATCAATGCCATCAAATCAATGCTAACCAATATTTTCAGGCCCAAGTTGAAGGATGATGATATGTCGTTCCAGTAAGACGGCGCTCCACACAGCGGCACTACCCTCACTTATTAAAAAATTGTATATTAAACAGGCAGCAGAAGGCCCAAACTAAAAAATTATTATCAAGGAGAATTGCGATAGCCATAAGGGCTAGTTACCCGATATTTTACCACAAATTGTTGGAGGTTAAAGGCTGATTTTTTAAAAAAGACTAAGACAGTTACGTAGTTGTCGGTGGAAAAATAAATTATGGGAATACAAACTAATTAAATAATATAGTAAATCAAAACGCAACAAAAAAAAAAAATGGTTCTCCAACCTTTAACAACTCTCCATTTCAGGCTACAAAACTAAAATTGAAAGGTACGCATCAGATCACGCTTTATAAAGGGTGTTTTTTTTAATAATCAACTATAAACTGTCATTTCTTTTAACGTTTCTATTAAGTAAGGTTTGTCAAATCACCATGAACAACATGACGTTTTGACAATGCTTTCAAATTTCGAAAATTTATTTTAAAAGTCAGTGTTCCAAAGTTCTTATAGACACGTCAACTAGAAAAATTGCATAATATGGAATACAAATAATCCAAGGCACCACTACCATTGGGTCCAGAAATATTGATTGTTTGGTATGGACTACAATAGTTTACACGATAAATGAACCTTCGTATAAAAGTGTTTATTAGGGTAATTTTGGGTCAATAGCATCTACAGTTCTTACCCGATTTTAAAGATCTTAGGCTTAAAAAAATTTAAAAAATGGTTCATGGTTATAAAAAGCAAACTGAATTTATAATTTTGAAAAATGGTCGAAAATGTCTTTTTTTCGACTTTGGTTGCTTGTAACCTCAATAATTTCGACTCAATCTTCACATGTCCTATATCACCGTAAAGGCCACAATCAATACCTTTCGATGTAATAATTTTATGTCGGTTTTTTTCACGAGATATTCACGAATAAGTGGAATGTTAAGTCCATGTGTTATGCTAGAAATTTTTAAAAAAGTGGTCAGATATTATTTTTTAAACATAAATGCTGCTTCCCTCTAAACAGAAAACTAAATTGATTAATTGTTTTATTAATTAAAGCTCGCACGCTCTTAAAAAAACACCCCTTATTAGTACACTGTGAGTTATATTCTTTTGATTTTTAATTTATTTTAAATTAAAGTTCGTACGCTCTTGAAAAAACACCCCTTATAAGTACACTGTGAATTTGATTCTTAACATATTTTATTTAATTTTAAAGTACTAATTAATATTTAATTAATACATTTCCGTATCAAAATGGCGAGCTAAAATCGAATATGCAACGGAACGGATTTTGAGATACTGCGAAAATACAATTTAAAAATATATAAATAAATATAAAGCGCATCTTTTGGAAAAATTTCAAAATCGGACTAAAAAATCTCAATTTAAGAATTTTTGTCTCCAGAAAAACGCTCTTGAAACGATAATTATACTGTCATTATTAGAAATCGTGCTTGACGTACTTTTGACACCGCAATTCTTGTTTTAAGCGCAAAAAGCTCGAAAAAGCAAGTTTTAGTAAAGTTTAATTATATGTATTGCATTCTTTTCAAAAATAAACATTACATTATTACATTCTTTTTATAAAATAAATGAGAGTACATTATACAAAATTCCCACACATTTTCAAATCCTTTTTCAACATGGACATACCACAGTGCTTGCGATTCCGATTCCATATTTTCATTAAACACTTGAAATGCTAGTTTTGCAAGTGCTGCACAGTTTGAGAGGAACTGTGCTTGTAATTCATTAAGTATACGCCCCGTTGAAAGCAAATGTTTAAAATGTAGTTTGAGTTCAATTTCTGGTTATATTACATGCATTATGGTAAGTTTCAATTAGCCAACTTGACAATTGGCTTTGTGTCTTGCCGCTTTTGTTGTTTTTGCTTCTGTTATTGTTGTTGTTGTGGTTTTTTGTTGTTTTTCTTTAGCTCCTAGCAACTACCATATTTAATAATAGTGTGAGAGTTTTGCCGCCTGTGTAAACAACAAACGCTTGATCTTTGTTTACTGCTAAGTGTCGCGACATTATTGCTACTAGTTTTTGTTGTTAATGCTGTTTTAATACCCTGCTACCTTTAGAGTACATTGGATATTATAGACTGTTAATGCCTCTTATATGCTAAAGGTGGCGTGGTAGCCCATAATTTTTTGTACCAAAATTCTATGCATCACCTTGGGTAGAGATTAGTTTAAGTTCGTCATTATGCTTGCCCTATGGCCTCGTTGGATACTTTTTCGGTTGAAAGGTCTACTATCGGGTCAAAAGTTCGGCGGCTTGTTGCTTAATAAATTGAAAAAATGTTTGAGATCGTATGAATAGTTCAATAGATTTATTTTTTTTAGGCTTAAATAATGTTTAGACTCTCCAACAATATTTCACTAGCAAATGTCTAAGCAATTTTAGTAGGGTCCATGACACGTTTGATTCCTTGTCAGAAAGGTTAAAGTAATGATAAAACAAAACTCTGCGCGACTCTGGGATTCTGTGAAATTTGGAGAAGGGTGAAGGTTTTTTTCGATTTATATTTTTTACAACACAATAGTTGGTTTCGATGGAAACTTGCTGTTATATTTATATTGTATTAATTATTATTTAGTAAATTTACTTATTGTCTAATGAAGACAGATTGTTATTATAATTTTTTAGAAAAAAACTTTTGATATTTTTAAATGTTGATTTTACTTTTTTGGAGATAAAAATAAGATTTATAGTTTTTTGCAAATAATCTTTTGGTAAGAAGGATAGGAAGAAATTTGTGAAAAACTATCCTTTTCGTTGTTCATTCTCCCTGCTTCTTTTCTCAAACCCCCGAGGTTAAAAAAATCTAAGTTTAAGCCCTCTTAAAAGAAAAAAGAATTTATGTATGTGATACTTCTTTAGTTGTCGCCACCAAATTGGGAAAACTTGTCATCACTTCTTTTAGCGACTAAAATCCTCTCCTTACTCTTTTTTTCTATTTTTTATAAAGATTTTTGCAGGGTATTCCACAGTTGAGCACTGCTGCAAAAGGTACACATTTCAGCCATTCTTGTTGTTGCTGCTTCTAATGTTGTAGCAAGTGCCTTGGTGTCGTTTACTGTTTTGTGGCAAGTCACATATATTAGCCGGCAAATGAACTTTGGTCTGGCTGCCATTAGAAATTTGAGCAGCTTGTTTGTAAGTTCTTGTGCCGCATGTGGAAAATTCATGGAAAATACCAATAGTCAATGGCTTGTTGACACTTGCGCGTTTTTAATGCGCTCAACTTTTGTACATAAACAACTTTGACACCCCATGCCACTTGAATAGCTCTCACTCTTTATATTTAAATTTTGCGTTTATAAGACTATCAGGGCTGCCACAGAAATCCATTTCTGTTAACTTTCTCTACAATTCCAATTATCGGTGCAATAGACACCGAGACGGTTTTAAAATATCTACTAAATTTGCTCGAGATTTGATAAAATTCATCAATAAAACCAATTTTATTCAAAGAAACTGTAACTTATTTAAAAAGGTTATTCAATTTCTGAGCAATATGCAGCTCTATAATTTAATAAATCGAATGTTTTCATTCATGATTTTAATTTTGAAAAAATCTCTTGCAAATATGTCATTCTGTGTCAACGTGCAAAACCATCTTGAGGAGTTGCCACCTAGTTTCAGAGTATTTAATTTGGCATATTAATAGATGTTTTTAGTGTTAAATTAAAGCTAAGAAATTATAATTTAAGTTAAGGTAATTATTATAAGGAATTATGACGAATTTGGTGCACAATTAAATAAATAAGTGTTGCTATTCTTTTTCACATAAGGTGGCAACGTGTGGTATGTTAGTAATGGATGTGTTTAAAATTAAATGGAATAGCAGCTTGAGGAGAAAAAAGGCAAAACAGGATTTTGAAAGACATTTTAAAATCAAAAGAAAAACTAAAATTAAATGTAAACAAATGCATTTTGCCATTCACAATGCTACTGACAGGTGATGACAACTGATGGCTAGTAGGGTTGTCACTCAAACTCGTGTGTTGGGTGGGATAAATACTTAAACTTATTCATCAGAAAATGGAAGCGAAAAGTTGCAAAATATGCTACAAGTTATCAACTAACCAATAAATTAGCTTTCTTAAATCACTCTTGAAAATCGTGCACTAAGTGTCTAAATGTACTAAAATTATTTTTGAGCAGTAGCAACTCGTTTCTGCCATTCTTGTAAAAACGTAAACATTCGGAAACAATTGTCCGAAAAATAAAATCTCTGGGATTTCTGTGGCGCCTACGGTTTTTACTAGAGATTTGGTTTCAAACCGTACCGAAAATATCTAAAGATTTCTGTGGCTCCTCAGTAAATTTAATTTAATTTTTTATTCACCCTAATATTCATATATTGGATAGCATGTATACAATTTTTATAGTTAAGCTTACAAACTAGATTTACAACTAAGAAATAATTTATATATTTATCAGGGGTGCCACAGAAAACAATTTCTCTTAAATGTCTTTACAATTCTGACTTGAAGTAACCCTTCAGCTGCTATGAAAATAAATTAGAAAGGGGAATTCCCTAACTAAATTTCTAGAAGATTAGGTGAATAAAAATATTTTTCTTTAAAATTTTAATCAAATTGCTTTTTTAAGCGTGCGAAATTTAATGAAATTGTTTAAACAACACAGAACTGGATGTTCTGTCAAAACAGGCCAAAATATTAGACCATTTATTTAAAAAAAATATTTTTAAATAAACTTTTAAAGTTATATAGATTAAAAGCTTTTAAAGATACAGGTAACAATGTGTCAATTTCAAACCCCCTGCCGTATAAACTGCTACAAACTTACACTTTCTGTATATTTGTTAATAGTTTTGGTAGAAAGAGACACCACATTTGGTGTTTACACTCATATAAACCTAATAAACAACGAAAAAATGTTTCCACTTTACTGCCCCATTTCATTCTAACCAAACCACAAATTTTCCTTAAAATGGACGAACAAAAAATTAGTTTTAGTTTGGATTTAATTGAAAAAAATAATGCAGGTTTTATTTAATTTTTGAGGAAAAATAATTATTTGTATAATGATAAAAAAAAAATTAATACGAATATGATTACAAGCAAATAAATTAGACTTTGTATTATACTTACTCACTCGACTATGCAGACGACAAGTGCGACCTTACGCATTGACATGGTGACATGCAAAAAAAGCTAGAGGATCTATCTCTCGAATCAGCAAAAGAAATGTGAATCAATACGACGTCGGAAGAGCCCTTAAAGTTGTATGACCGACAAATTGAAAGAGTCGATAAATTTCAATATTTGGGAAGCTCAATAACACCTAGCGAAGGCACAATGACAGATGTAACTGCACGAATCAAAAAATCAATCGGTGCCATTTCAGGACCAAATAAGATCTGGTCTTCCTTCGAATTGTTATAGTATCCGAACCAAAATCTCAATCTTTAAATCTTGTGTCTTGTCCGTGCTCCTTTATGGCTGCGAAACGTGGTTCGTAACAGAACAAGTCCGCCAGAAAATACGCAGCTATGTCAACCGATGTCCTCATAAGATTTTGCAAATATTTTGGCCAAACCGAATACCAAATGAAGAACTGTGGTCAAGAACTTATGCCCAACATAGAGGCAGTTCGGAATCTTTTGACGCCGAACAAGGCTTAATAATAATTATACTTACTAATATATTAAAGATAAAAATCATAACATATAAACACTAAATGTACAATTAATGACATATTTGTAAGGACTATTGCTACAATAAAGAATTGAAATGGAAATATATGCAAAACCGTAAGCCAATATGTAAAAAATTATACCAAAATAGTGGCGGAACCTTGGCGGGGAGTTTTTGGTACCGGACCCCCCTCCCCCCAAAGTTGAAATAATGGGTTGTCTTTTGCGAGCTCTGATATATATATACAATTCGAAGAGAACCCCAATGATTTTACTCTAAGCTCCGCTAAAGAACTTCGTTCTAATTTGTTTCACTCAATGGTATTTTTAAATATTCTTTGTTGAGCTAAAAATGTGTTTTAGTTCAGCTTTAAAAGTCATTTTCACTATGGAAACGGAAACAGGTTAGATCTAACCTGATCTATACCATGTCCGTCTGTCTATATTGCCTGATCCCCGAAGTCCAAAAAAAAAAAAAAAAGAATCATGATCTAGTTCCAGAAACAAGTAAGACCCCACAATCGATTCGTCTGCCTGTCAGTCTTTAATGACTGTTCATTGAACACTATTGGAACCATCGGCGTGCGAAGCACCCAAGGGGTGGAGCTTTCTAGTTCTCAGAAAAATCAAAAGAAGCCATGGGACTTGAGAACAGCGTTACAGTACTTTTTACAAACTTACATTCTCAAAGTAAATATCTAACACTTACAGGTAATATGATTAAAAATTTATTTAAAAACGAAACGAATGCACTGCTTACTGGTTTAAAATTTTAAGCCAATCTGTAAAACGTGATTCTTCTCGACCACGCTTTTATAAGGATAGAATAGATGCTTTATAGGAAACTCAAAAATTGTTACAAAATTATTGTTTGACTCTACTCAAATAGCAAGGAGTGTGGTGCTATGTGTTTAGGGTATACCGTCAGCAAAAGTTTCGAGTACAATGCCTTTAATATTGACTTTGGCTTAAGCTCTAGCCTCAGCTGATTTGGAATTCTAAAAATATAAAAAAGCAGACGGAAAACACAAATTGTTAAGTATTTAGCAAAAAAATAAACTTAAGCACTGCAAATAACTAAAGACAAATTCGAGTAGAGCCGTTGTAAATATTTACAAAAATCAAATCAACTGGTTTAAATATAGCACCCTATACAGACCCCCTGCGCTTAATATGGCCCACAAACAGCCAGTTACTGGGTCTGGGTCTTGGCCCCCACAATTTTGCTAGCCATGTTATTTGCATTGCGCTTAGAAGCTCAGCGTTTAATTACGCTCAAGTGGCGTGGAAAATTGTGGGCTCTCAGCTCTAGGTATATTATATGTTGGCAGGTGTATTGGTAATTGTTGGTGTTGCGCCCACTAAGGTTTAGAGTTATCATAAGAATTCTATTTAAATAGCAATAATTAAGCGCAATTATTTAATTTTCCATAAATCATAGAGTGCGTCATTTTCCCATGTTTGTTGGCTTTGCATGCAAGTACCAAGAGTACAACAGTTCCGAACTGCGAGCGGTATTTGTAAATTTTCCAATTGCCAATGCAACATAAATAATGAATGTGCAACATCTTGTGACAAAAACAAAAAAGATCTTTGCCTGGGAAACGCAAAGTATACCACTCAAAGAGTCAGCGCAAAGTTTCCAAGTCAAATGGCCAGCAAATGGGAAAGAATATTTGGCAATTATTCAGTGGCGAATTGTAGATGCTCTTCTTTATGATGTTCGGGCAGGAGCGGATTTAAAATAAATTTTTGGTGTGGGGAGGGGATATGAAACGCACTACGTTAGGGTTGTGTATTCGTCATGTGGTAAAAAATAATTTGATCTCATTAAACCAAGAGTTGATGAAAAAGAGTTTTTTAAAATAGGTAGGATTTCTGAAAAATTGTTTCTCGAAGAGAAGCGATAGGGTACTCATTTTGTAGATAATTTGAAATGCCATAATGCACTTTGCAAAAAAAAAAACGCGAATTTAAGATTTTTTCCGTTTTTCGAAAAGCATCAAAAACCATTTCTTATTTTTTACTTTCAAAAGAAAATTGTGCTTTTAAAATTTACAAAACATTACTCTACTCTAGATATCGTGCAAAGACCCCATCGATCATATATGTAAAAGGAAGGGCGTAACTTTGCGACCTTTCGAGCACGAAAACTCGTTTTTAGACTTAAAACAGGGTCCAAAACAATCTCTGAAAGTTGTAGCCGTTAAATATATTTTATACAAACCATATTTTTGAGACTGTATTATATACGAATTTAAGCGCCTTTGTCCTTTGTCCTATCCTTCTTTAATATGATTTAAGTGCCTACAAAAGAATTAATCTTCAAACACGTTATTAAAATTAATTAATTAATGTACTTAAAGCTTTCTGGATGTGAAAGGGTTTTCAATAATGCCACTCCGACTGTGATAACTTTTTCGGTTGGGAAGTTCGATCATTAAGTTTTATGAGACCATTCTATCAAAACGTGCAAACCTCGGCTTCGATTTTATTTGTGAAACTTTTGTTCAAATAAATGACGGGAGTTTTTAAAGCATAGCTTACAAGGAAGTTGTATTCACAATTAATGGCACTATCCTAAGAGATTTGATTGCACTAATGAAAATTGTGTTTTTCATTAAATGCTCACACATGTTGTAATTTTTGAATCATCATAATTTCCTGTATTTCGCACTGGAGCATAATTTTTGAATAGCACATTACATTTTATCTTTATGCGGTAAACATTTTTGTAAGCATCCTTTGTACAATTGACACACATTCAAATACTTTGAACTTCTGCTCTGATAACCAGTTTTTTACAAAGTTAACTTTGGGTTTTCACATAGTTGAAAAAGCAGCAGCGCCAAAGAATTAGACCAAAATAACAAGGGTCTGCCGAAATCTACTCCGTATAACTTTTTAAAAAGATACTCAGTATACTACAGAGTCTGAAAGACTCGATTGATCCGTTCTTGGTTTTCAACGCCTTTAGTTGAGAAATCTCAAAATCTATTATCTCGCATCTGGATGTAAAAAAAGTGAACAGAGTAAAGCCTGTGTAGAAAGATCGGATTGTTCAAAATCATAAAGCACCCTTTCTTTTTTCAACAAATAAAATAACTGACTCAACAACTTAGTATGTTTAAAGATGAAGTAGCAAGAAGTTATGGAGATAAAACTATTACGATTTGTTTAAGTGAGATGTTGGGATTTCAGGCGGGTTCAGATCAACAAGGCTATAACTGTCGATGGCTCGCTTGTAGAGTTGTTAAAGACTGAGGCATAGAGGTATCTTTTTCAAAATTGGGCTGAAGAGCATTTACGGTGAGTTGAACTTTGATGTCCTTTGTACGGACTTTCAGAAGTGCGAATCTACGATATGCGTCAACTGGCGTAGAATCAGTTTTAATTGAATCGTATATAAAATGCTATCAATCGTTTGGAGGGATGCCGTATCGATGAACAGAGTACATAACAACTAGATAAAATAAATTTTTTTGTTTTAAATATAAAACAAAATTAAAAATTGTATATGGGACTGACTGTCCAGATGCCCAGATCTTCTGACGACTCAGTGGGATTTGTGTTTGATTTAAACATGTTCTGTCTTCTGCTCAACTAAAGGGTTTTATGAATGAATTCTTCTTTCTCCTAGCAGGTTATTTTATACTTCTATATTCAAACCAAACAAGTATACTCTTTACGAGGGTAACAAAAAATATCGTGATAGCTGCAATTTTCCATTAGATCGTCTGCGTCTGCGCCTGCGCCTGATCATCTCTGCCCGGGCCTATGCATACAATGAGTGCATAAATCATCTCTGCCAGCGAACGATGCCAACGACTAGCATTTCCATGGCATTTTATTACCTACTGTTAGTTTTCCAAACTCATCTCGAGTGCATAAATGTCAAATGGTTTGCCAATTTGTGCTTGTGGAGGTTAAGTGTAAATTATACCAGGTACAGCCGCATTCAAACTGACATATACATAGATAGAAGCATGCTTAATAACATCTAAGCCGATGATTTAAAAGCTTTAATGGGTTTATCATTTAACAGCTGTTTGGTCATAAAACATTTTTTAAATCAAAGTAATGAGCCTCTAAGTGCTAGTTGCTGTTTTCTTAAATTGCTGAATATATAAATTATTTTTTTAACATCTTGTTGTTTGGCCAATTACGAATGCATCTGGTTAAAATGTCATAAAAAGCTTTGTTCGAAACCTCCTTATAGTCAGTAACTTGGCCAGGTATCGTTTATCAGTTAATGGCAAACCTTTAAAAAACTTTTAACAATCTTTTTTTCTTTTTTTTTTTAGTTTTTCCATACATATTAAGTTGCCTTGGTTGTGACAAAATTTTAATTTCCAGTCAACAGTTCCGCGAATTCTCAAAATGTAATAAGAAATTAATAAGAGACACCACACCGTTGGCATGTCTTATATATACATATGTATTGTAATATATATCTATCGACTGCCAGAGCCAATGTGGCTCCGAACCGAAATGACAACCGTCATTTCAGCCCACACTGGGAACCACATATGCCGCTTGTTAACAAGGTGTTCATTTCGCAATGGAATGCGCACAATTGTTGAAATTCAATTGCTGATTGCCGCAACCAGTCGATACCTTAATCAAATGACTGTCAATTGGAGCACTTTTCAGAAGTTATGGGTCCCCACAGGCAGCTGGGAGCCAAGTTAAGATATGCCGAATTTCGCCAGAGCCCTGACTAATTTTTATTTTTTTGTGGTGGTACCGGAATTGTTGCAATATTACCAGGCGATGACGTATACCTCGTGATAAGGTATTAGAAAACAAAATAAAAGAGGAAACTTTAGATTGCGATACGGCAGCTGCATTCCCAAGACCCGAATTGCCATTGCGTATAATTAACTTTGAAGTGGGGTTATAATTTCGTCTGATTTGCCTTCTCAAAAGCCCAAACGAAACGAATCGTTGAGGTTTGCCAAATTTAGTCATAACTCTGTATTCTTATAAAATAAGCGTTAACATATAAATT
This sequence comes from Chymomyza fuscimana, assembly GCA_949987675.1. Classification (NCBI taxonomy): domain Eukaryota; kingdom Metazoa; phylum Arthropoda; class Insecta; order Diptera; family Drosophilidae; genus Chymomyza; species Chymomyza fuscimana. The sequence goes on from OX465089.1 coordinate 72,019,807, forward strand.
TTCAATAAGAATGTATTTTTTGTGTTAGTTCCTGTTCTCAGAATTGTCTTAGAAAGTTCTCAATCAGCCTTCTGTTTTCCAATAGAATTTATTTAAACATCATATAATAGGACTTACCAATAACATACGCCCGCAAAAAAAAAATTGAATGAACTTATGAATCTAAATCCGAGGTCCAAAAAACCCCAGCTTAACAGAGCTCTAAGATGACCTCTAACCAACTGACTATTTTTTTTTATAGTGGTTTTCGACGATGTTTTTTATATTTTGGGCTCGTTGAATCCGACGTCCAAAAAATCTAGACACCTAACCTTCTAACCTCCCTGACGTGCTGCAGATTCGGAGCTCAGACCATGTTTACAAAACTTTTTGGTGTTGCTGAATCCGAGTCCTAAAGAAACCCAGCACGTCAGAGTTTAGACATAACCCCGAAAAACCCCATTAAGCCAGTTACTATTTTTGGAGGTTATACCAGAACCCTGACGTGGCTAGATTTTTTAGACCTCGGATTGGGACTTAGCGTCTCTAAATTCATAATGGTGGCCCCCTCACATGCAAAGTTTAGACCAGGTTGGTATAGTTGGTTGGTAAAGAAACAGTTTCTCCTTTAGCTTTACGTAGCTTAAATTGGGACCCCAATATCCGATTGCCTCCTTATGCCAGTAGAGTTTGATTCCCCTTTCCTACTTCGGCAGCTTTTGTTTAACATTCCTTGAAATAATGAAGAATAATAATAATAATCTTGAAATAAATAAACAAATAAATAAAATAAATAACCGATGCACGTTCTCAGAGACGACCTTTTCTTGCTGAACCATTTTGAGGATTTGATTAAAAAAGTTCTCTATGGGCAGATTCCGCGACAGCCCTGGTCTTCATAAAAAGACTTTCCAGGTACTGTGTGAAAAGTGTAAGCAGTCGCATAACAGGATCTGGTTGCTTTTTATCTATTTCTCGTCTCCGCAGCTACGATAGAAGATGGTGGGCAACATGCATCCTTATGGCCATTAGTCTATGGGTCCTGTTTTTCTTGATCCAGACGAGCTCGTAAGATCGCTTTTGTTCTGATTCATAGTTCTGATTTATAGTACTACATTTGCATAATGAACCAATTTTGGTAGCATATGGTGTTGTTAATATTACTATGTATAATGTTTGAAAAGAAAACTTGTTTAAAAGACCAACGACTGACACCCAAAACCTACTTTATAGCCAGTTATGGCTGGTATAACTCGAAAAATTAAACTCATATTTGCTACATTATTGGCAAAGTAGCCTTAATCAAATCTAGAAACGATATTGGGCGATATGTTCATTTTATAAAAAGTCATAACGCATCTTTCTTTCTTTCGTATTTCTGTTTTGAAAACGTTTATAACACCAGAACTTTTTCAGCTAATATAGCCATTGTGTCAGTTTATTATCTATAATAATAAATAATCATAAAAATGGTTTAAAACGATTGTACACAATTGTATAGTAATATATTATTTAGAGCCTTCAAGTGGTTTTTGTGGCATGGTAGTAAAAAAAAACACCAACTCCATCGACAAACTCGGAGCCATTTACAAGGCTCAAGACCCCATTACTTTTTACTCTAAAACCAAAAATTGCGCCTTGATTAACTAAGCTTGACCCACTGGTCGCTCGTTCAGTCTTTTCGGGTCGGACGGCACCCCACAGCATGGAAAATGGAAAACCAAACCATTGCGGCACGCTGCTGCTGTCAGAGAGTCAACACTTCGGGTCGACGGCGGCAGAGCATGCTCGTATCGGCTCAACTGTGCCTCGTTGTCTGGCTAAGCAACGTTCGTTTGTATGCTGTCGGGTCGTTCAATTTGTTCGTGTTGTTCGTGGCGCTCGTGCCGTTCGTGAGCTGTGCGTTCGTTCTCGTTCAACCATTCAGTTCAGTTTCAACCGCGCCGGCGAACGGTTTGATGAGTGTGTGCTAGAAAATAAACGAAGTTAACACACTTGAAGTGCTGCTGGAAAAACTCGTCGCATGCTCCGGTAACGTAACAAATCGAAGTGTCGATCGTTTAATAAAAATTGCGGCTTAGAGCGACATAAGTTTTGATTTATAATAAACAAAAGAAAACTAAAAAAAATAATAATACTAATAACAATTAAAATAAACAGGCGAGTGTAGCAAAATTTCCAGCGCAAAAGTTGTTATCGCGAGCGCTTAGTACAAGTTTCGCGTTTTGGTTTTTTTGTTTTTACAATATATTAATATTATTATATTGCTGCGCCGGCTATTTGAAAATTGTTATGATTTTAGATGTATCTGTATGTGTAAAAATACGTTTTAACTGCAGCTCGGAAAATTTATACGCTTAGTATAATATAACAAAAATAAAATAAAAATAAACAACAACTTGGCGCGCAATTTCCGTGCACTTGCATGCTGCTGCCTTTGTCACTTTTGTGCAAAAAGACTCTATATAAAATTAAAATACAACAACAGCAGTACATATATACAAATATTATATACTTTAACGTCATTGTGCTGCTGCACTTTTGGGTGGGAAGGCGCCCTTTTGCTGCCGCTAAGGGCACAACATGTCGTATGCGTAATCTTTAAGCGTTTTATACATCCTGCGGAAGTGTATAGTGTGCACATGTGTATGCGTGCTCCTGTGTACATGTGCGGCGCGTGCCACTGCCAAACAGAGGCTAAATAGTCACATATATATATACATATATGTATAAACAAATAAATATACACTGCACTGTCTAGATTTTCACAAGAGTGCAAACTTTTGCTGCGAGAAAAAGGTAAAAAATTACGATTGATATTCACACATACATTCGTAAACATGCTCGTAAATCAAGTGAGTGCATGCATGCTCTGAAGCAACATTTAACAACATTCAATTCCAAATACACGCAACAATAGACAACAAACTACTCAGACTGAGCAGAGACACAGCCGCAGTCGCAGTCGCCGTCGCAGTCGTCGTCGTCGTCGCTGTCGCCAGCAGCAGAACAAAGCAATTGAAAATGCGATTCATATCGACAACAATAATAACAACAGCAGCAACAATAAGCAGAGCCACAACAACAACTTCTACTACTAACACCACTACGAAATCTAGACGGACTCCTCCGGCCAGTGCTGGCGAGCAGGCAACATGTCAAGCATAATTAATTTTCGATTCTGTTTTTATTGCCGCCGATCTCAACCCTCTGCCGCTGGCGCTGTCCTAAACTCTGCCAACGATCTGCCTATAGCTCTGCAATTGCGCGCACTCACATTCAATTGCTAAAACCGAGTGAGCCGCTCCGCCCGAACACCCTCTACAACCGAGAGACCGCACGACCCGGCCTGAAATTGTAATTACGGGTAAACTTTGCGTCTTTACTCTTTCATTGTAATTAATCTTTGTTGTTTATATACACTGTAGTCAAAGGGTTTGCGGACGTATTAAGTTAGAGCAAAAAAAAAAAAAAACAAACAACAAATATTGAAGGAACGTCTAAGATCTTTTAAAATTTGTGCATATAATAAGAATGTCATAACAAAACGACTTAGCCATGTTCGTCTGCATATATAATTTTGTCTTATGATCGTAAGGCTTAGACCTAGTTTATAACATGGGCCACAAAAAATTTAATGTGTGTCATACCTAGACGAAAATTATTAAAACCAATCATACAGCGAAAAAAATTGTATCCAGGAGCGTGAAATTATGTCATAAGGTATTGGGTACCCAAAAAAATATATTCCTTTTGAAGACAATTTTAAGCGATTTTTATATCAGGTAAAAAGTAAGTTCCAAAATTGGGTACTACAATTAGAAGAAAATAAGTAGGACTAAGATACTTTTTTTTTGGTATATACCCCACTTTCTAGCAAAATAATTTTGTGGTTCTGAATTTTATTTAAGTCACATGTAGACTCATGTACACTTAATTATAAAAAAACGTTTCACTTTTTGGGAGCCCATCCACCAAAGTTGTAGAAACATGGTTTTCATTTTTCCCACCTATTACGCTGCCTATTCGTTTTAATAGCGATCTATTATTAACATTTTTTGTATCTAAATTTTAAGCAAGATGCTCTCCAAAAAAATGTAAGTAGGCATAGAAAAGGAGAGTTTTTGACAGGGGCCAAAATTGTCCCGCCAGCAACCAGAATTAAGTGTTGGCCGTGGTTTTATCCCTTTTTGAAATCTTGTATTTCCCTTTCTTCTAAAGAATTTTTTTTTTTTTCGAGGCATCTTTTTTTTCTTTTTTCTTCTGTTTTATTCTTTTTTATTTTTGGGGACATTGTTTCCAGTTTTCCACAACCATTTTTCACTATACATTTAAATTAAGACATTTCACTCAAAAAATAAAAGCTTGACGTGAACAACCTAGGCAACTTATGTTCCAAAGCATATTAAAATCGTATGAAAATAGGGAATCTTACAGGGTATATTATAGTCGGAATATCCCGACCAGTAACGAGCCTACTTGATTTTTGCGCCTATGTGTTTCTATTGTTATTGTTGTTGCTGCTCTTGTCGCGTCGTTGTGATTTTTTGTTTTATTATAATGGAAACGTATAAACATTTCGCTATCTGTTTTATTTGGACTTGTTGTTATAATTGTTGTTTTAACATTTTGCGAAAATTGTTTAATTGTTTGAATATTATTATCACTTTTGTGATTCTCGGAGGGAGTCTGAGAAGTGTGTGTAGAAATATGTATGTATGCCTCTGGGGCTGTTCAAATGTTTAGTAAATCAAGTCAAGCATATACTAAATTTTAAGCTTGTGTGAAATCCTACATCTGTCATATATGTCATTTAGTACTTATAAGGAATGTGTTACCTTTACTTTACTAACAATATATTTTAGTATAGCGAATGACTTGCTTAAATAAAAGTTAATGGATGTCATGGGTTTTATTAGCTTTAACCGCTTTAGAGGTAATGAAAGAAACACTTGAAGGGTTAACTTTCAATTTGAACTTGCTAATTTGCTATATCTTATTTTTAAAAGGAACAGTAAAGTGATATGTGGAAATATATTACAAACTAGCAATTTACAAATAAATCTAAAATAATAGTGCATATCTAGACTTGCAAAAGTATAGAAATATATTTTGGGGGGGTGATTTTTTAAGATTCTTTAAAAGTAATTATAGATATAAGAATAGGACTGTTGATAGAAGCAATGTACATTTTTTTTAAATATATCTTCTGATATAAAGTCATTAACGTATTAAAAAAAAAATCTTCAAGATTAGGAAAAATTCTTAGATAATCTTATATTAAACGGGATCTACCATATATATCTTTGCATCGGATGAGTCTAATATAGAATATAAATATGAAAGTGCTTAAAATAATTTAGAAGTCAATATAAATGTATTTTGTATATCAAGTTTTTATTTTTATATGAATACAGAGTTGACCGCGAATCGGCAAGCTTTTGGGTTTTGTCCTTTGAGCTTTGAGTTTACATTATATGAGTTTTATGAGCTTTTTTGCCCAGATTTTGAAATCAGTTATAAAAGATTTTTGACAATAAATTAAAAAATACTTTATATCTACAAAAAATTTAATAGAGCTTGTACAATTTTATCAATTAGAGTGGAATCAGTAAAGTTAGTTGTATTTAAGTTGACAAAATTAAAGATTATTACTTAGTATATAACCTAAGTTACTTTTGCAAAAATTATCAACGTCTGATAATTTGGAACAGAAATTTGCCATTTTTGGAAAAAATCGCTTCAGGGTATTTCTCAGTCGGGCACCACCATGGAAAGGAGAAACTACAACTTGGTTCTGAACAATATTGTTGATTTATTTTCCCTTCGACATCCTTTAAATTAATCCAAAGTATGCTAACTTAATATGCCAAGCGTATTGTTAATTTATTAAATAAACTTAAGTGTCTGAAATTTTTAAATTGTACAAAGACTAATTATTTCACAAAGTGCTTTAAAGGCTGCAGACTTGAGATAAATGGTTAATTCAGACATGATACAGCAGCTTAATTAATTTTAATATCTTAACAATCATTTAAGTATTATTTATTTACGCAAAGGATACAATATAGCTCAGTTGACCATAAATTATAAAAAAGGAAATTTTTTCAAAAATAGTACGATGAAAAAACACTAGCCCGGTAGGTGAGCTAAAGATATTATTAGATATGTTGACAAAATGTAGTTGTTTTAATTAATTATATTGAAAAGTGTACTGAATTTTAATGAAGTTGTGACATTTTACGAAGTTTGAGTTATAAAAATGTTTGCGTCAATATTATTGATCTGATAATATTCATATTATTATTATATATAATAATTCCCTGACTGACAATTTTTTTTGTCAGTCGCCCCTGAACGGGACATGGGAATCTCTATTAATAACTGTTCAAAGAGAACAGGGAACTACAGTTTATAGCCGAATCCGAACGGCGGTGTCTTTAATTAATAGAGACTTTAAGAGACGCTATTTGCCAAAGAAAGTCTCTATATTACTATTAAAGCTTAGTTAAATTCTAAGAAAGTAAAATTTAAAGTAATCTTTGTTGCACCTCTGAATTTTGAATAACATTGTTAGGAAGGAAAAGATTTTGGAGTTATATATGTCACTAGAACTTTTGGTACTAATATATAATTTAATACATAATTATAATAATAATAATTAAAAATAGTTCAAGTTTGTTGAAAGTAAAACTGAAAGTGACTGTTGTGCTACAACTCCAAAGTTTTAATAGCTTTGCTAGAAAGGAGTAGATTTTAATTATGAAAATAATTTTCATTTAAGTACGTTAAAAAATATGTGTGTAATTTTTATTTAATTTGAATCGTGGGAAAATTAAATTTTGTCAAATAAATTTTTAATTTCTTAATTTTAATGATTTGCGCAAAACAGATTAAGATACAATATATTGAGTAATTTTCTATATAGTGGTATTAAAAATCATGCAATGTTTTTAAATATAATTTACTTTTATATAAATCATTAAAAGTTTTTTCGTTTTTTTTTTAACTTAATGGCTCATAAGTTTTTTATTTTGTGAAACATAAAATACGTTACTCCAAAAAATTCTGTTTTTATACTTTTCGTCAGATAAAATAAACTTTATCTTGATTATTTGCTCTTAATACAAAAAAACTCTTCTCATACTAATTAAGTCAAATGGCTGTTGGAAAACGATCTCTCTAATGTTTGAGAGAATAACGTTTTATTTCTTGATATTGATGTGAGAATAAGTGCTGCAGTAAAAATTTTGCTTTAAATCACCAATAAAAAAAACGGTGACATTTATTCTTAAAACCGGCTTGCAGCTTGCATATTTTTTATTATATAATTAAGAAATACCTAAAAATATATAAACTTTAGTTCTAGCAAACATTCGATTATTTTGTTTGTTAATAATTAATATTTTTTTTATAACATTTAGGTTTAAGATAGATGCATATAATAGCTAAATAACCTAAAAAATTTTTCACATCTGCTAAAATTGTTTTAAAAGTCTTGTAGATAAATTTTTATTTAAAGTTTTAAAAGCAAGTTCTAAGAATGTTGCGCCATGGCAGACTCTAAAAGGCCCTTTTTGTTGGTAAAGGTGATCTACGATTAAAATCCTTTTTTATAAGTATAGTAAGATGACGTTTCCACTGTTGAACACTATATGGCTCTAGTGGAGGTCGAAGGTCCTCGAATTAAGTCTGCATGGAAATGATCAAAATCAATTTTTATAGCCTGCTTTGCCTGGCCAGTTATCCTCCTGGACGTACGTCTAATCTGATTATGGATTACGTAAAATATAAACACCGTCTTATATTATAACAAAATGTGACTCAGTTGATTCTTACAGTTAACAGCTGATATCTAGGTAAGCCTCACTGAACATTTTGGTTTAAACAAATCAGGGTTTGGCATGTCTTCTTCTGTCTGTTATCGACCTTGCATATTATTATAATCCTATAGGTATAAAATTATCTTTAAATGTGCGCAATAATTGTCAAAGATATCATGTATGTACTTTGTTTGATTTGCACCCACAATACAATATAATCAAAGTATGTATTGTAAAAATGTCACAAACGTGATAGTACTGAATACAGGGTGACCAGATAAAAAGTATTGCAAAACGAATTAAAATTAAATAATAACGTTGGGAGATATCAAACGGAATCTAGCTTTGATTTGATACAAATCGACCTGGTTAGCATTGCTTAGTAGTCAAAATTCTATTTGATCGGGCGTCCATCATTTAATCTTGCGCCAATATAATCTTACACGGATGTATGGTAAATCTGATTCTATGCTTTCTTCGTACCAATCTCTGTCTATTATGTGATCTAAGATTCGTAAGAATGTACTTACGCTTAAGCCTCTGCAAGGTGGGATGTCATTGGTAACTCTGACAGCTTTGGAAACATAACAATTGAAAAAGCTAACTATAGCTACTTGGTCACCCTATACTTACATGATAATAGTGAGTTTGTATACTTTTTGTTAGTACTGTAAGTAAGTACTTACTAGTTGTGTGCATATCGTACAATACGTTCATTAAAGGCAACAAAGTCAGCGGCAAATGACAAAACTGCAGATCCAAAAAAAAAGGCAACAACTTAAAAAAAAAAATTACTACCCAAGGCAATGAAGACAAACATGCAGAAGTAATAAAAAGAAAGAGATGTTGGTAATAACAGTGAGCCAAGCCAAAGGCAACTCTACAATATCTAGCCTAAGCTGGGCCAGGGGAAAGGAAGCTAAGGAGGTGGTGAGCGGGACAGAGGGGAGCATAGAGTTGTACTTATACCTACATTGGTTAATATGAATGTGAACATTTGTTGCTATGTTGGTATGTCTGAAATGTGCATTGAAAAAAAAAAGATTCAAGTACTTGTGTATTTGCGTGTGTGTGTGTGTGTGTGTATCTGTGTAGGTACATGAATGTAGTATAAAGGCCGACGTGTGGACAACAGTCACTAGCATAGACATTTGGACAGGCTGGAAGGCAGACCAGGCTATATCTATAGCTATATAGCAGTCAGACCTGCATAGGTGTCGCTTTTTTTGCCGTTGCTCTGTTGTTGTTGTTGTTGTTGACGTTGCTGCTCTGTTGTTAATAAAAATGCAACCATACCAGTTTTGCCAACATGCGAACGCGTCCACGTCCAACATTCAACTTGTTTCCTATAGCAGCAGCAGCAGCCCCCAAATGCTCGCTGCAACAGTTGGAGCCCTGCACTGAGCGCAATAAATAGAGTACTCCGTTGGGAAATACGAAATCGTAGCATTTTTAAGCAAAAAAGTTTGGTATCGACTCTGGATTTTTTTTTTTTTTTTTTTGGGATAGTTTATTTAAAAAGAAAACAAACTCTTTTGCGAAAACTTATGGTTCTAAAGAAAATTCTAGATCTAACTTTACAGTTTTATAGACTTTTTTACAGTTGAAAATCATTTTTTGAATATCTGTCTAATACCATTATAGAAAATTATTGAAATAGATAGTTTTGATTTTGGAAAATTTTTTGGTATACATATCAGTTTTTGAAGCTGAGATTTTAAATGAATTTTGTGCACATTTGGATCGGTATAAGATGGTTGTGAAATTCGAAATCAATTTTTTTCGAAATGAACAGATTTTTCCTGTATTCTATTATAAAATGTGCTACTTGGTCTTGATTTTGGAAAATTTTTTGGTATAGCAGTTTTTGAAGTTGGAATTTCGAGGGAATTTTATGCATGTTTTTATTTGGTAGTTTAATAACTGAATTAACATGTTTTATGACTCTTTATTCTCAGGACAAATTTTTCTCAATCAGTTATTTGAAATAAAGTGTATAACAAAAATTACTGGGTGAGATTTATCGTTTTCGAATTATGTATCCTTTTGTCACTAGAGGAACACTCGAAAGCAAATTTGTAACCTGGCTCACGCCAGCATATCTAGTATATACGCGAATCATCTATTTCTTTTTTTTTCTATTCCCAGTGGGGGTTTGCGAATCAAGTGAGCAGAGGGGGGCTTTACAGCCCCATAGTTTTTATTAAAGTAGAATTTTTTCAACATTTTATATAAAGATTTAACATAAAATTACAATTCTTCTTTAATAAGCACAAAAATTTAAAAGTAAAGTTTTAGTTTCCTGTAGTCTTTCCATAATATTAGAGTTTGATCATGCTTCTTTGACAGCTACTAGCACACACATTTTTCGCAGTGTAGATATTTACACACAGACATACCCATTACGCATTTACGTTTGTATGTTTATATATATATTTTTTTTTTGCTCTTCATAGCCAACATTCGGTTATAGTCAGACTGTTGTTGATCATACATAGAGTACTACATAGTACTTACAAACATATTACATACATACCTACTACATAGTAGTATAAAGAGCCACGCACCTGTCCAAGCAAACGAACACCGCAGACTATCAGGCGGGCACACTATCAACTATCATGCTATGCAGCTGTTCTCTCAATGTCTGTCTATAAGTCGATTTTTTTTTTTTTTTTCTTTTTTTTGTGGTTTGTATTATTTTTGTGTTTATTTACTTTTGGCCTGGGCCATGGTCAACTAGCTGGCGCTTCCTTGGTCAAGTTGGGTGCACTGCAGGAGGAGTTGGCAGAGCAAAGTCGATTATGCTGCTGTGTGCAGTGGCATACCGCATAATAATAATCCGGCAATTAAAATATGATCACATAATAACTCGACACTCGTGTGTCTTCCTATGATTTATGGCACAGCTTTGTGGGGCTTATTTATAGCCCAACGCGGTTCCCAGCGGTGGTCGCTGCTGCGGCGCTGCCTCTGTCTTGGCCGCTGTCGCCGGTTTGTGGACACAGTTGGTTGGCAGCATGGTTTGGCTAAGTTGTTGTTGTTGCTTTTATTCCGACTACTTTTTTACGCATACTTTTGCATTCACTTAAAGGTAAATTGTTGTCGCCAAGCGGCGCTGTCGCTGCCGCTGCCGACGCTTACGTCTGCTACGTCTAGCTTTTGGTGCTTGGGCCGGCTTGGCTCGTTTGTTTGGTATTCTTGGCAAAACCCAAAACAACAAAAAGAACCATACACAAAAATAAGAACAACAACAACGAAAATACGAGAAAAAAACATGTAGCAAACATTTGATACGCTCTGCCCGTGCCGAGCTTTAATACCCCGTCCGTCTGTTGCTTCTAATAAATAATTTTAAATGCTGACTACAAAGCGAAATAAATGGCCTGGCGCAAGTTTAAGTGTAACCCAATAGTTGCTCCAGCTCCAGCTTCAGCAGCTAAATGGATGCGTGGGCAGCAGCAGCATAGTTTATTTGTCCATGTGGGGGCGTTTGCTTTTTTCAAAATTCAAGTGCCGCAAGACTTCTGATGGCGCTGCGTCTTTGGGGGTAGTTTTTGTTGGTGCCACCCCAAGCTCTATGACGTCAGCTAGCATTACACTTGACTGCACGATAAGCCTACACACGCACACACTCTACTTTATGGCCAGCACTTTGTCACCATATGTTAGCGCTTGTCTTCGCTATAGATGAACTCTAGTCATCCAACAAACACACAAAGGCCATGCGTCATCGCGTCAGGTTGCGCGCAGTATGTAAGTTGCAATTTCACCACAAACACAACAAATATAAAGACGAGGGATGCCTGAAAAATAATTGGCCAAGAGAAAAACATTATTGAAAGAAAAAAATCTTTATATAAAGCGTTTTTTAAGTTTAGAACAAGTTAAGAGTCACAGCAGGTCCTAGCCAGACTATTTGGTGGCGGACAGCCGGTACATTGTTTTCGTTTGAAACATCTATTCCATTGCCATATGCTGCCATTTTGGTTTTAAATCGCTATCTTATAAGTCTTACAGTTCCAAATAATACCATCCGGCTATAGTTCTAACTTCTTTAACCATGGTATTCACTTTGTCGGGCACAAATGCAGATAGGCAGAAATGGAAAAGTATGCAATAACAACTTACCCTAAAAAAATTATGCATTTCCGCAAGTCTTAGACTCTTGACTACGACAGCAATTACAGTACTGATTGAAAACTTTTCTTAACAAATATTACCATATAGTCGGGCACTTCTGTATTTCTGTCCGACAAAGTAAACACTACAAATGCATGCGCTGTCATCACTTTGATGTCTGGCATACCCAAATTTCCAAATTCCTCAACAACAATTCACGGTTTTGAATGTTCTTGGAACTGAAAATTACCTTCTTCAGTTTAACGTTTAAACACTTTCAAACACTTCTTTGAAATGTTTATACGATAATTCCATATAATTTCTACCCGTTCGCGTGTGAAACCGACGGTCTGAATAATCTTGCGTAGCTTTACAAGTCTATCGTCTAGAACCAAATCTAGGATTCCTACTTTTGCTGCACTGGTTATTTATTTTGTCCTTGAGATCTTACCAAAAAAGTGTTTTCATCCGCACCCAATTTCAGCTATACAATATTTTATGGTTCATCTCAAAGGTGCATCTTCAAATTTATTTTTCGTCTATATATTTTTTTTTTGTTAAAAAGGTCCAAATCAAATGACTGCACTATAAATAATTTTATTAATTTTTAGAAACAGTATTTCCTTATCAACTGCCACCACAAATACAAAGAGTGACCGACGCGAAATATTTGCCAACATGATAATTACTTCTCAGCCTGCTCTCGTCTGCTCGCATACAAGCTTATAAATGCGCTGGGGTAAACGGCGCCAATAAAACTGCTAAATGTCTGCCCCTTTTGCGTCATGGAAAAGGTACACACGCATTCCACCGATACGATAATTTCGCCATGGCACGCAAAGCACAAGCCTCACGCCGTAAAGTACAATATTTGCACAATCAAACAAACTAATTAATATTTACAAAACAATAAAAATCTATAAAAAAGTGCCCAAAAATAGATTATACCAAGCGTAGACTGTGCGGCGTGCTTCAGAGTATTCGCTTTGAGCAGCAACAAAAATGTGGAAGCACTTGTTACTAATACGCCACGTTGTGCACTTTACAATGTGACACAAAAAAGTGCTTTTCAAATTCAGACAGACAAGTGGCAGACATCTTGTCACCGCGCTAACAAAATGGCGGCAACAGGACTGACACACACACGCATACAAGCATAAGCTGACAAATCCAACTGCATTTGTGAGTGGCATTTAAGATGATAAGTCGGATAGTAAACACTGTGAGAAAAAAGGCGAATTCAATTACTAAAATTAAAGCAATTCGGCTAGGATATTTTGATGATATTCGTAAAATACTTTTTGGTTATTTTTTATCGTTCTTCTAAAATCTCAAATCTTATCATTTGTCTTTCTTTGCATTTTAAGTTAAAAAGATACCGTCAGCAAAATTGTTTTCAACTTTTACGATATCACAGTTTTTTATTTTTCTACATAAAATTCGTAAAAGCGTTTTCCAAAAAGAAAAAGGTGTCTTAAACTCCTAGCTGCTCATTGCATAATATAAACCTATTTTTTGTCATAATTTTCTATATTAAAAATAGGGGATAGAGTTGGTTATCTCAAAATTCAATAAGTCCAATAGAATATGGATACAATTTTCAAAAATAAATACAAAAACTGGACGAGAGATTTAGAGCCGCTGTTTTCAAATCCAAGCTCCAAAATACTCCCGCACTTCAGGATTCTGACATAACCTCTAAAACGCCCGTTTAACGAAGTTTTTTGGACGTTATCATGGAACCCTGATATGCTCGGCCCCAAAAGCATCGTTGAAAATAAAAAAGTGGAAGCGAAATCCAGATCAGTTTTTATTTGTTTATTTATTTTATTTACAAACAGCTCAGTTTTTAATTTTTAATATGTTATTAAAAAATAAAATTTTAAATTAATGAAAGCCCTGATTTGATTGACTTATATTTAGTAGTCATATTCGCAGTATTTTTTTTTTTTCAAATTGACTATGGATTTTTTCTAAAACTTTTTATACATAAAAATTATTTATTTTGTTCAGTTCTTTAAATCTTAAGCCCAATCTCCAAAGACCTGACTCTAAAACAAACTTGAAAATTTTTACAGAGAACAATTTCTACTTCATATTAAACTTTTCATAATCTTTTTACACAAAATCATAAGAAATATATGTACATAAATTTAGGCTTTTCTTCAAAACTCCAAAGTGTTTACATTATCGTATTCTAATTCAGCTTTTTTATTTTATTCGATATTTATACACAAGATACTTATCATTATACATAATTACATTCAAAATATGCATAAATAATTGCTTGTTTTACATCAAAATGCAGCCTGTTTCCAATTACGATTTTGAATTGATTTGATTTCTGAAATTGACAAAAGAGAAAAATAATCTTCTCGACATATCGAAATGGAAATCTGATGTGGCTCATAATATATTTTATTTTATATTTTTGTTGTTTAATGTTTTGATAATACGCTAAGATATGGGTATATTTATGTGAATACCCTTACGCAGGTCCATATTAAAGTTGGGCTTAGCTTAAGGCATCTCAGTGCGCCATCATGATCAAGGTCAATTTTAAGCAAAAATATTTACATAATTCCTGTTTATTTTTCAATAAAAAAAAAACAAACAAGATGTTATCCGAAATATCAAGTTTCCTGTCACAGTATCCAATCACATTTTAGCTACATTTGGAAAAATTTTACAGATATTATTACAAGATAGGGTGTTTTCAATAATAATATTATACAGCATTACTAAGAACGGCGGTTCTTGCTGTGACGAATGCGTTGGAATACTGGACAGCAGCGAGACCCCGAGATTATGGTCCAGTCGTATAACGTTTTAAAGTACTGTTGCCGCTTCCCTTGAAGCGGCGTTTAAAGATACAAAATACAACGGACACTTTAAATTAAAACACAGTTAAGTAATTTTAAAATATAATGAATGTGTGTGGGGAAGTGTAGAGGTGTTTATTAAAACGTATCTTTGCCGTAATTACAATTTGCCGCCATTCTTTTTCGTACATAAATTTGGAGTGACGCCATAGTCGATGACGTGCCAAGCCGAACCTCGGTTTCGATAACTCATCAATGGCAGAGTTGCAACACAAAAAGGGGGTACCACATCTAAGATCTGACAAACAGTTGGCAGGGCTAAATTATTCAAATATGTATTTCAGTTGGTGCCTGCATCCGCAACAAGTACTATTATGCGTAGATTCGATTTTTGCTTTGATCCGACAACTGATTCGGAATTGATAAGGGCTAAAAGAAACCTGTCCAGGGAAACCATTAAGCCCTCATTAATAAGTATACGTTTAGTTTTACACCAAAAGTAACTTATTTATTGTGTTTGCTTTGTGGCTTAAAACAAATTATTTATTAAAACAAATTATGAATCAACAATTTGAGGTGTCAAAAATACGCCAATAGAGATTTTTGTATAATTTAGAGCTTGGTTTTTGTACACTGAAATTCTTATTTTGAGCATGTTTAGAATGATTTTAAGAAGACCATTTCGTATTCATTGCAAGAATGATTAGTCTTATTGCTAAGATTAAGACTATTGTATTCAGGGGTTTTAGGGTCCGGACCTATAATTAAAAAATCGTTTGTTGAGCAAAGTTAATATTTGTTTATTTAGCTACAAATAAATCAGGTTTTTTCATCATAAAAACAAGAAGTATGTTTTCTATAAAATATTACAAAAATGTATTATAATTTTTTATATTTTTTGAAAAAAAAAAATGAATTTTTTTTTCATACATTTTTTTTTTAAAAAAGCGTTAAACAATTTTTGCTATATTTTTTGTAGCATTGTTCTACAAATCGATTTGATTCATATTCACACCAAATAAAGAACGTATAAAAACACGTGTTAAAAAAAAAATGGTGATTGACATATTTAAGCAACATACATACTTAAAAAAAATAAGAAAATTTGTTGGTGATTGACATATTTAAGGAACATACTTAAAAAAAATAAGAACATTTTTTAAAGAAAATACATTGTTTAAAAGGGAGCACAGTAGATCCTACGGGTCGCAGTGTAGTATTTCCCACTAATATTATTATTATGTTGTTCAAAAAAAATTAAATATATTTTTTTTTGTGTTTTTTAAATAAAAAAAAATTAAATTTTTTTTTTTAAATAAAAAAATTAAATATTTTATTTTTAAATAGCCATGTTGCCAACTTAGATTAAACAAAAACTTGGCTCAAAATTTTTCAGTAGCTCAGTCACAATTAAATAAAAACGAAAAAACGTTTTTTTAAATTAACGCTTTTTTTTTGTTTTTTTGAAAACACAAATTTTTTTTGTCCTATGCATCAAACTGCATCATTAGTTTTCAAAAATCGCTGGGGGCAGTTTCCAGCACCTTATCCAGCTAGACCCTTTGAGTACCCACTACTCAATATTCTGGATATCTGGATGTGCCCATCTGTGTGTAGTAGTTTACAATTTTTCTATTATATGGATACGCCCATGCTAAATCCTATCTGAGGAAGACAAACACAATTTTCTTACCGCGAATACCTTTTTTTTTTAAACAGAAATATACCATGAAAGAATATTTGAAAGAGTATGCCAACTTCGAGTGCTCGACTTAAGATTTTTGTACTGGTTTTTATGGCTTTTCACTTTTCCAACGTCTTGGCAATAAATGCCACATTTCGCTCAATTCACAACAAATTTTGAACGCTTGAATTTTTTGTTATTGCCAAAAGTCGCAGTCGAAATCAACGTTGACGTTGACGTTGCTGTCGCCGTCGCCGTCGCTGCTGCCGTCGATGACAACCTCGTCATCACTTTCAATGGCTTTAAAGCACAGCAATTATATTCGTATTTGATAAGCAAAACCCCTACCAAGTATTTATGCCTTTTGGCATAGAGTCCAAAGTCCAACACATGTTTACTTAGGTGTCGCAATTGATGAAATAGAAATTATTCAAATGGTATTAAATGTAAGGGGCTTTGCCATTTGATTGATGTCTGGCCATCATAAAAACCATCATACTATAGGTATACCTACCACCACCAACACCATATACATATAAAGTATCTAACCATGCCATGTGTGTGTTGGGGTTCACAATTTAAAATTTTTCAAAATAAAAATAACAAAACATTATTCAGGCTAAAGCAACAAATCCCAACTATTAGTTTCAAAACTTACATGCATAAGTATATTAATCTCGATGTTGATGGGACTTGTCTTTATTTTTATTTTTTTTTTTTTTGTAGTTCTTGTTGTTTTTGTTCAATTTTTTGATCAACTTAAGCTGTTGTTGGTCTATTCGAAATGTCTTGTATTCATGTATTAAGTTTTTTATGCAAAATGTATGAATCTTATAAAAATGCTATAAAAATGGAAGCAAATATTTGTGATAATCATATGTTAATTTTGAAATCAAAGCGCTGCCAGTTAGTGCCATTATTTCTATGTGTGTGTGTGTGTACGAGTATTTGTCTATGTATATAGCATATCTATATTATATGGTTGTGTGTTTTTTTAGTATGCGTAAAGCTCATAAACTTCTTAAATTATGTACATTTATACATATGTACGAGTATATATATATACATATGTATATGTATTTCAGTGTGTGAGTGTTTGTTTGTATGTAAATATACGCAATAACATAAAAAATATGAAACATTTTCATTTTTGCTAACTTATTGCTTTATGCATACAAATAAAGTACTTGTTATAATTTTAAAATCAAAAAATTTTAAGATAAACCAAACAATGAAATCCATTGAGTATATATGATATGGGTACTATTTTGTTGTACTTATAGATAACTTGAAAAAACAAACAAACAATCAAGTAAAGGCATTAGCTAGCATGTCCTTGTGGATCTATTCTAGGAATTATTGAAATTAAGCATAATAAAACAAACAAAACACGGCACATCCTGCGATTTGTTTTAGGTTTTCACTTCGAAGTCGCAAAAAACTGTCAACCCATTCTCCAACTTTTGGGGTCTAGATACACACATGAAAATTATACCTTTGGTAATATCCTAAGAAAAATGCTAGATCTGCATGCTTATATTAGGAGTTTGAGTCTCAAGTTTGGTTATTCTAGGCTTCGTCGTTTTCAAGATCCAGGTGCTCAGACAGATGGACAGACACGTCTAGATAAATAATGTAAATTATGATATAAAGACCCGACCAAATACATTTTCTATATTGAATTTTTAACCCTAAGCACTAATGATAATAAGAAAAATAGGTGTTGCAATATTATGTGTTATTTTATTTGCAATTCGGCAAATAAAGAAATAAAAAATTTCCCCATTGCGAAATTCTTATTAATTTATAAGTACTTTTCGAAAACTCTCAAAAACAAGAGAACATAGTTCCTGACCTGAATATTGATAACCTTACTTGGCTATGCAGAAGCTCTAAGCAATTGTTAACCCCTTTCAAACACTTTAGAAACATGAAAAAACTTTTTAAAGTTGTCACGAAATCAAGAAAAAGCAGCATCAAAGACATACAGTGAGAGAGAGAGAGAGAGAGAGAGAGAGGGAGAGAGGGAGGCAGCGAACAAGTTATAATTGAGGTACGATACGCGTGTAACTTTTTTTTTATCCAGACATACTACGTCATTACAAGCTGTAGCAGCCTATCGAAAGTTGTAAAAACAGACAGTTTTAGTGATATCGATCACAAGTTAAGACCCCGCCGAACAATATCGAGCATGCCTAAACGAAAGACTCTGGCAACGAACCAATTTCAATGACGTTAAGGTTTTCTCGATAAATGCAATTCAAGCTTCTATGACACATTCAGTGTTGTAAAAGGCTATCATAAAGCCATGGAGCAACTGAATCATGGCACAAGAATTTTTATTATATTTTTATAGTGGTTATTTTTTTTAAGTTTTTTTTTTTTTTTTTATTGCATATTCGATTTCAGCAAAAAAGGCAAAAAATAATAGAACATGGCAAGTCTGTCTATAAAATTTGTGTGTGCGTGAGTGTGTCATATGGCTTAAAAAAAATACAAAACCAACTACAACAAAAACAAGACCAAAAAAAATGCAAACAATTCACATTAGCGTGTTAATCATTAAATTTGTTCGTGAAAACCATTTTGATAATTGAATAATAATTGTCAACGTCATCTGGCATAGTCCGGGTGTTTGGCTCAAAGAGACTAGACAAACAATAAAAAAAACAAGTAAAAACATGTTTAAATGATTTCGTCCAAATAAAAAAAAAAAAAAACATTTACAAACAAAATTATAAAATAAATAACAAATGAAATGAAAATGAAATGCATATAAATTGGCTAAAGTATGTAAAATGCAAATTATTTTGACAATTATTTTACAAACATTGATAAAACAAATCGAGGCGGATTGGACGACAGTGGAATGCTCTGCACCCACTTTACCCAAAACAAGAGGTTTAGGTATATCTGCGCTCCCACTCCAGGTGATAGCTTGATGGAGGTAGGGCTTTGTTTAGAGCCAAAGTCAACATATTTGTGTTTATAAGGCTCACATGAGTCTATCCACATATCTTTTGTACATAAGTATAAATAAAGTATAAAGTTTTGTTTAAAAAAGAAGCATTAAAGATGTATTCAGCTATAGAATTGTGGATTGTTTTTTTGAAGAGTGATTTCCAGTGATGATCTAATCTGCGCGAAAGCAGAAAAGATGATGTTACAATATCTGGAACATGGAGATGCTTTAAGAACATGAAATATGTGTCCAGAAACGGGGATTCTTCCCAGTAACGGAGTTTTCTAAAGGGTCCGTAATGAAACATCTAAGGCTAGGTACATATATTTCCAATATAGCCACAAAATTCTAAGCAACGAAGTAGTAAAAAAAATAAAAATACTAAAATACTAAAAAACTCTCCACATTTAGAAGATACGGTTATTATGATAAAATTTTTAATTTAATCAATTAAATTCTTTCATTTTAATGGACAACAGCCAATCTAAAGCGGGATGATTAAAACTCTGGGTGATTGTGCTAAAAAAAAGGACTAAAGCCCCAAAATTATTTTTCGCTCTGAGATTGCTGTAGAAAGGAAATTATTTTTTTTTGGCTTATGTTGATACATAATTGTCCTTGTCCTTAGAAGTTTTTCCACGATTGTAAAATCTTGTAGCATAGTAGTAAATTTATAATCGGGAATCAAAAAACTTGACCTTTGTGTTTTTTTTTTTGTGTCTCAAGCTCCTATGCTTTAAGGGATCAATGTGTTTATACGAACTGAAGGACACACGGAAATGGATTAGAGCCCTAACCGAGTCGAAACTGATCAACTTATGTTCTGCCACGCCTCCCTCAGTCACATGGCACAATTCTAGAATACGCTTGACCCCATGAGGTATATATAGGGTATAAACAGCTAAGCCATTTTTGAGTTCGTTTTTTTTTTTGCTGTTACTTTTATTTGTATATATTTTTTTTTCATTTTGCATTGTCATTAAACAAATTTGACAAGCGCCCATGAACAACAAAACTTTCGGGTTTTGCGCGTCACACGCTGGAATTCCCATATATCGTCTAACTTTTTTTTGTGGTATATTGTTATTCTTCTTCTTGTTGCTGTTGTTATTGTTATCTGTTTCTTTTAGCCAAAAATTGTTTACAGCTATAGCAGTTTGTTGCTGTATTCATCTTCAATCAATAAATCCGGTTTTCACATATTTACACATTATTTAATGAACTTTCGCCTAACTAATTACACAATAACAACTTTTTTTTTATATATTATAAATGTTTTTTTTTTTTTTTTTTTAAATACCAACATAAACTATGCCATTGACACAAACTTTATGCCATCACAAGCTGTGACAACCTTGCCACAATATGGCACACCCAACTTTGGCCCTGCATTTGCCAGGCTTCTACATTCCAGCATATTATTATCGATCATTCAGTTGGTCGATCTGTCAGTCGTTCGCTCCCTTAGTCTTTGGCTCGATCGATAGACTTTAATTCTGCCCACAAACGATTCTACAAATATAACTACAGATATGCAAAGCTTAAATTCGTATTCATGGCAAATAATATTTTTTTTTGCATTTGTCTGTTGTCTGTGTATCAATTAATTGTTTTGAGCTATTTTTAGATTTTGCGGTAAAATTGCTAATAATACTCAAATTTCAAGCATGCCTGGTACATACATATATGCTCATACTGCATGCACATATATGGGATAGAGTTTATTAATAAGTCACTTCAAATGAACTGCAAAGAACAACATGAAAGTTGAAAATCATTTTGACAATTTGTTAATTTTTCTAGGGAATTGGTTAATTATTCAAATTACGTTTTGATGACTCATATTAAAGCGCTTAATCAAGTAAAATCTATAAGCGCAAGAAATCTAGATCAGCGTTATTCCATCGTGTACATATGGTACGGTCTTTACAACTTTGTATGTACTCTGAACCTGAAAAAAAATAAAAACAATACTAAAATTTACCTAAAATCAAATTTTTTAATCAAAACGCCCGTGACAAGAAGTCTATAACAAAAATAGTAAAATTTACTCAAAACTTTGTGGTGGAAAATAGTTTACCTTCCAACAGAATCAAGTAAAGCGGGCACTTCAACTTTTTATATAAATAGTTGGAATCTTTATAGGTTAACCTAGTTCCTAATGGTAATAAAGGTATTTTCTGGTCTCAAAACTTTTTGAAAAAGATTTTTCAAGCTCCAAAGAAAATTAACATAATTTCAAACCGTTGCTTGGTAAAAAAAAACTGAAAAAGCAACAAGAAACTACCCACAACGATTTTAGAAACTGATAAAAGGTAAAAAAAAATTGTTTTCGAAAATTTCGGGTTTATATATATTTTTCAGTTTTATTTAATTACGAATAAACTGCGGAATATTTTTGAAACAATTATTTTTCATCAAAAATATATTTTTTTTTAAACCCTTTTTAAAAAAAAAAAAAAATTAAATATGTAAAATGTTTTATATGTGTTAAATATGTTTTTTATTTATATATAAAAAAAAAATTATTTTCGAAAATTAATTAATTTAAAAAAACAACGTGTTTTTCACTTTTTATTTAATTGCATCTAAATTACTGAATTTTTTTGAAACAATTATTAAATTATTGCAATTTTCCCAATTTAATGATGTTGATCGATTCATAGGTAAAAAAATATTCTTAAAAAATATGTTTTTTACTTTACATTTAATTGTGACTAAACGACTGAATATTTAAGAAAAAAATATTTTTCATTCATTCAATTCATGAAATAGACAAAACAAATTTTTTTAACTAACCCATTTTCTTAAAAAAATTAAAATTTTGTTTTTTTTTTAATACGAAATTTTTTATTGAATATACAATTTTTTAATTTTTTTTAGTTTTTCCTTAAATTTATTCTTAATATGGGAAATATGTGTGTGAATCAAGTCGATTTGGTGCAACAATTTATAATAAATTCGTATTATATTTGATAGTATTCAGTGTTTATATAAATAAAAAAAAATTTTAAATTTTGTAGGTTTAACTATAAAAAGCCAAGGACATAGCTTTTAAAAATTCCTTATTCGGCTGAAACCTAAAGTATGACGAATAATTAAATTTTATTCTACAATGGAATAGATGTTGACTTAGGTTCAACTCTGTGTCAAATTCCAGGCAAATAGCTCAAAACATTACACCACCAGAAATCTCTACACAATTCTCTTCTCCTCTGCTTTACAGTACGCTAAGTTTGGCAATACAATTCGCAAAAGTTTTTCACACTAATTTAGACCACTAACTAAGCCTACCTACCCTTTACGGGCTAAACTTTCGTCAACTGCTCAAACGGAAACGATCGAATATTTAACTCTCCGAATTTAGAAGACAAATAAAGCTAATACATTCTTACATTTGTTATAAAATTTTTAACGACTATTTCGATTCGGGCTGAAAGTGTGATAAAAAATTCGAAATCTATTTTCCATTGGACAAGATGTTCATTTGAGTGTCGTAACCAAGTCATAAAGCAAAGCTCAAATTTTAAATCAAAAAAAACTAAAATCTCGAAAGAGATGCTTGTTATAGAACCCTACCTTTAGTAATTAATTTTCCCACGTTCCCAAGGTCGTCCTGTGTAAGAATATTAACAGTAGCACAGAATATTTTGCAATATGTATTTACTATATTATTGTTTACCAAAAACAAAATTTTAAGCTTTTATTTCAATTGCAGCATTAATCTTTTTTTTATGAAGTTTTTACGATGCGCATGCAAAAATAAAATTATATATGTAGTACATACATATATAAATTTTATAATACCAATTTATTGTATAATATGCCATAACAACTCAAGTATCCCATTCAAATCCCAAGTGCGATTTTGATTAAGTATGCTTGTAGTTAATTTTTGCATAGTTTTGAGTTTATTTTTTATGCCTTGGCATAATCTTAAATAAAAAATAAAGCGATTTTAATAGTGCTCTTGATTGTACATAAATTTGATTTCATTTTGTTGAGTGTGGCCCTGAAAACAAAACTCTGGAAATATTTCGAGTGTCTTGCTTCTTGACTGGGCTCAAAGCGGGGCGCAACTTGGCCAAAGTCAGAGCAGTGAGGCAGGGAATTAAAATCCGAAAGACTAAACTCATCAGGATCACAAAACTGGGCGGGCACGACAACAACAACAACGACGAAAACAGCGACAACGTCAATGATAATGATGATAATAATAATGATGATAATGATGAGGACGATGACGACGGCAACGACAACAACGGCAATAATGGCTAATAGCTTTGTTAGCTTTGTGTTTTGTGGCTTTATTAGTACTACGGCTATGCGAGTATGTTGGTTTATTGGCCTGTGTGTGATGGGGCTCCAGCTCGAGCTGCAGCTCCAGCTCTGTGATTTTGCGGCTGCATTCATTTTCAATATAAAACGCAGCGAGAGATAGATGTCTGCATTGGCGTGGCCCTTTTCTTGGCCAATACCTGAAATACCTGACATTTATTGCTTTAAGCATAAATTTTGTTAACTGTTTTTGTTATGGTTGTTGTTCCCGATTGTCTTTACAGTTGATTTTATTGTTGTCGCTGTTGTTGGTTTTTGTTGGATAATGTTGGCAATGACGTTCAAGATGGGAACGGTGACAGAGATCTTGGCTTACAGCTGCCGTCTATATCTGTATAAGCTATGTTTATGCGTTGCTTATCGCGATTTCATTTATAGATTTGTATTTGATTTCCTTCATTTTAGCTACCAGGTTTCTTTAAATTTTATTATTTTGAATTTATCTATGTTGTTACCTTTTAGTCAAATATCCCATTGACTGGATATATTTTTACTACAAAGCATATATAAATATGCACTATTATTTTAAGCTCATATAGTAATAGTATTTAATACCCCCAAATCTTACAACTTATTTTTCAATGGGAGGTAGCAAGTACACTGATAAAAAAAATAAAATCTTAAATCAAGATGGGCATTCTTAAGCTGACAACAAAAAAAGCTTACGCTACTTTCGTGACCATTTGGTCACGATTTTATGACCAAAAATCTTACAATCAGACCGTTTTTTTTATCAGTGTAGTTTAAAGAAAGATGGTTTATTTTGTAAAATTTGTTACAAAATTAAAAGATATTTTACAACTAATTTTATTAAGCTAAGTAATAAGTAAGTTGAAGGAATTATAATAACATTGAAAAAACTCGTTAAAAGAATAAAACGTCAAGTCATTATTTATACTGCATATTTTTCGTTTATATATTTTTTCGAAGTGACCATTTTTCCGTATTTAGTGGGATAAGATATAATAAATCTACAGAACGAAAATAGTTAGAGCTAGAATTTGTATTTAATAGAAATACATTTTTTAATGAAGAGTATTGCAAATATAGATACGAAAGTTATGTACATTCTTCCCAAATAGGTGTTAGAGCATATACTAATTTTTTAGTCACCGAAAAAATGTATCTGCGCCTTTAACTTCCGGAATATTGCCCAGAGGTACAGACGATAGAACAAACACGACCTTCAATATTTCTGGTAAAGCTCGCTTCTCGGTTTTTAAATTTTTTTTTAAAGTTTTTAAGAACAATTTTTTACGAACGTTAAGTTTTATTCAAAATTCGAATTTTTCACATTTAGAGTATAAATAAATATGATAGATAGTCCAATTTAATACAACTAAAATGTTTTGTATCTATTCACAGATCAGAATATTTATCAAAAAAAAAACAATAATTGGATTGTTCACTTTGCCGGGCAGAAATGTCTAATAGTCAAAGCGCAGTGTCCAACAACAACTTTCACGATCAATAAATGGGTATTTACGCACGACCCAAATCCTTGACTACGAAAAGTAGGGAACTTATAAACAAAAGTTTGCTGTAAGAAACGTACATAGCTATGAGTGTGTACATATTTCGTTGTATTTTTTTGGTATTATTTAGTGCTTCTAGTATGTAACAAAACAGCTGTTTGGGAGCAACCGCCAAAAGTATAATTGTTATTAAGATTTTTTTTTTAAATAATTGAAGTTCTAAATTCTGACGAATATCCAAAACATTTTTTTTACACCTTTTTAATGTTATTTTTCTAACGTCTTCTCCTCAAAACTTTTCTCTACAAAATCAAGTCCCACCATATGACACTAGCAAACAGCTGATAGTTGTTGCACGCAGTGTTAGTCTGGCATTTTTACCTTTGTGCCTCGTTGTTAGAGTTGTTCTTGCTTTGATGCATTTATGCTCGACAAAGTGATCACTCCATACAATTTTTTTGTTCCCGATGCCGGTGCTAAAAACTGCACTAATAACAACTCTCACAATAATTTTTACATACAATCCTTTACTTTATCATAAGATCACTTTAAGAGCATCATAAATAACTTTAGCATATTTCTACAAAAGATGACAAGATTATTTTACAATCACTTACATGCACAGTAGCCGTATTGATCACTTCATGACATGAAGCGATAATCAAAATAAACATTCGTGACAAACTTAATATCACCAAATGACATCGTTGCACGCATATTTGTTGATATGTACTTCCTTATGGGATATTGCGATTTAAACGCTAACGTTAAAGCCCAAACACTTTGTAGTGCTTTGAACGTTTAATATGATATGGTTATATAAAAAGACTTTTTTTTTTAATAAACTTATGTGACAAATTGCATATAACAAAATGTCGTTTATACGTAAAATTCGTAACATGATATTGCGATTTAAAAGTTGTAATCAATGTGATCACGTTTTGTAGCAATAACTACAACATTTATAGTATTTTGACAAATGTGAGTTGTTGTTGTTGTTACTATCGTTGTTGTTACCTCAATATGCAAATACATTGAAATTAGTTGCCAATCTGGCAGCTTGCGATCGACAATCGTCCCAACCAAATCCCAAAGACCCAGACTCAATGATCGTGCGCAACTCATTCGTTGTATCCGTCCAGCTACAGTTGTTGTCTTGTAGTTGGTTGTTGTTTTTATACCCTATACCTAAAGGGTAAGGGGCAACTTAAATTAGCTGAAACAGAAGGAAACAATTAATAAAAATTTATTACTTATTTATATTGAAAACTTTTGAAATAAGAGAGCATACAGGGTATACTACAGTCGGAATGTCCTAACGAGTATTTTTGTTGGAATTTTGCATGATTTGCAAATCTGTCCAGCGAACGCTGGCGCCATTTGTTTATGAGCGGCGCATGCCCTCTACGGATTACCAGTAATCTTGGCTTAATGGTTTTGCATTTTGTGCGCAAAGTACACAACAATTCGCTATTAATTGAATTAAGACAACGACAACCAGGAGAACCCAAAGCCAAACATCAGGAACTCAAGAACTTAAGAACACAGTCATAAAGTTGGACAAGTAATTGGCAAGACACAGGCGCTGGCAGCTAATGGTCAACGCTTAAGTGGAATTTCCTACCGCAACGATTGAAGGTGTGATAGGCTCAAAGGCTGTGCCAACCAAGTCTAGACAACGTCTGCACCCAAGTCGCAGCTCATAAACGCAATTCGTAACCCTTTGAAAACGGCAACAGCAGCGGCGGCAATAGCTTACTATATAGGTAGAACCATGCAATTTACAGGCACGGACCCTTAAGTCATTAAGTGCACGCTTGGTGTATGCGACCCCAGAGGAACTGGAACTGGATTCGGGCCATATGGGCTACGCCTTCCGTCTCAGCCGCTGTTGCTGCTGCTGTTGTGGTTGACATGCAAGCGGCACTTAGGCGCTTACCTTAATTGCTGCTCCTATTGTTGCTGGTGCTGCCGCAGTCGCAGTCTTCGCTGACGCCAGCCTGGCGTTGGCGTTAGAAGCGCTAAAGCGTCGCACAGTGGGAAAAAAGTTCGATTGAATAAATTAATTAATTAGTTACTTTTAAAGTACTTGTCTTTTAGTTTTATACCCCATACATATGGGAAAAAGTGTATTAAATATTCGACATTGTTAGTAACAGGCAGAAGACCATGAGTTCTTTGCACTAAAAAGCTTATCACAACCTTTTGGTAGCGATTGGGATCATGGATGCCAATAGAGCTAAAGACTGAAGTGCATTATACATCCGCAGGCGGAGTTTGTTAGTTCATGACGATATCTTGTAAGGTTCCTATTTCGCATACAATAAAAAAAAAATCTTGTCAAAATTTGGCATAGTTTTACATATTACTACAACAATGATTAAGATCTAATAAAAACTTCAACAATTATTTGCAAAATTTATATAACAATTTTTAAGCACCATTCTTAGAAACTGCAATACTATAGCCAATAATAAAACCTAGTAATTTAAAAAATGCATACTAATGAACTTTTTTTTTGTACATACAATATAGTTCAGATAATTTTTTAAGTTTAAAAAACAATTTTTGGGTTTCAAGTTCACTTTTTAAAACATTTGTGTAAAAATAACAAGGGATATTTATTCTTCCAACGTAATGTATGTCTTCAAAAAAAGGTGTTTACAAGTTTTTGTATCCATAATAATTAAATATTTGTTTTTGCTATGGTTTTGACATAAGACAGAAATCACTCATGATAGAACAATTAGAAGGTCAGACAAGGCTCAAGTCCGTTATTCGTGTCTCTCTTTAATTGAGAGCACAGGCTCAATTTTTGTATAGTTGCTATAAATAAGTGGGTTGCTAAATAAGAAACGCATAAAAGCAAATAAACACATGTTAGAACATTTTTTTTTTTTTTAAATATCACCACCAAATTTATGTCGCTTGAATTTTGTTTTATTTTAATCATTTTTGTGAAGTTAGTTCAAAATTGTACCACTATTTCATATGGCTACCATACAAAAATTGAACCAGTTTTCTGCGCAGGCAAACTCGTGCACTTCATTGCGGCACCTTGCTTTGACGAATTCGAAAGCCTATGCGTTAAAAAAAAAGTAGTAGCTACCGATGGGTCATTCGAATTTTTTTGTAAGGATAGTGCACTAACTTTTATAATATCAGTTTCATTTATTACATTTTTTTTTATATATAGAACACGGAACGTAAAACCAAGAGTGTTGCTTTACAAATAGTAATATGCCTTGTAAAAAAATTGTGTAAAAAGCTAAAGCTTCGAAAATTACAATAAATCTTATCTTGTAAGAGTCCTTCAGAATCAACTTCCTCAACCTTCAAGCTAGGTCTCCATTAGTATTGCACAGTTGGGTCACTTCGTTTCTATGTTGTACAAGGTGGCGCAAAAGAAGTCATCCGATGTTGTTTGGCTCTTATTTTTTTTCTAAATGAAATTCCAAAATTGACCAAAAATGACCAAAATTCGTTGCAGGGACCGCCGGCTGAGGCCCAATTGCGTGGCACGTCGTCTGGTCGATGTTTCGGGGCTCCCTTCGACGTCCTCGGCTACAGCGGCGATATTTTCGGCAGAACGGGCGCTCCGGTTCCGGCCACTCTTGGCAACGTCTCGTGTGGTCCCATACTCTTCAAGATTAGTGGCTAAACGGCGCAGTGTTTGCGCAGTTGGTGTCGGACGGCCGGGAAATCGGCGACGGAATTCGCGCTGCGCCAACACCACAGACGAATTGTTACGCAAAAAAAATAGACACAATTATTCCGCGTTCTTGGGGAGTGTATCGCTCCATGGCTTATTCACTTGTATTCTGTATCTGTCTAGTCCACAAATGTCAAAACAGATTTGATATTGGCGGCCATTTACAAAAATGAGAGCATCTTCCAATAGGGTGATTTCTTTTGCGCCACCTTGTACATATATTTATAAAAATTGAATTTATTCTAGCCATATTGACCATTCTGACCACTGTGCCTCGTCCGATCATCTGAAACCTATAATCATTAAGCGACGGTAGGTCGATAGTCGGTGGCATTTTGCCGTAAGAGCTTTATATTAGCACGACCATGTTGTCGTCATAGTTGCGTCGTCGTTGTCGTTTGATGCCTTTGGCCGGCCAATTAAACCTGAACTGAATCTGAGCGCATATAGCAACTTGTTTCAAATTAAAAAACGCTACTAAGTAATTTTTTTTTTAATTCTTTTTTTTGCAAACTTGCTCTCAATCTATTAATAGTGCAAATTGCCAATAGGGCTTATAAAGTGTGCTGTGCTCAAGTGCAAATCTCGAGTTGAAAGTTCTTGAAATCCAAATTTGTCCACTTAAGTGTACAACAACCCCGTATTACAAATTTCCCAAAAAAAAAAAAAAAACAAAGCCCAACACAAACATTTTATATTAAACCTGACCATGGCCATGGGGAACACAAGCAGATAAGCTTTTTTGTTTTTTTTTTGGGAGCGTTCAAGAACCACAATTTGTATGGTTTGTTTTTGGTCCAGAAACTCAAATCTTCAATGGCAGCCCTTGAGATGTACTACAAATAAATACAAATTGCGTAGTTTTATTTTTTAATTCTAAATGGCCCTCAGTTTTCTAGAGCTTGGCTTGAAAACATATGCTGTGCCATTGGGATTTGATGAGACATTACAAAATTCTGCTATTTTTATATAAATCATGGTCATGTTTTTTGAAAAATCTAAAGTATATTTCGTATATGACATGCTGTAAGTTATAAACTATCAGCATTAATATAAAATTTCGTACTTACTCAATAAAAAGCTGACCCACTAAACAAAAATGTGGAACTTTGTTTTTTATAAGTTTGATTGTTCTCTTATAAGACAGATCTCAGAAAGGTACTGTAGGAATTAATAGCTACTAGCTCGTAAATAATCATTTTAGTAGATCTTGTGACTGTCTTAGAACTTTTCCCCCAAACTTCTCAGATTTCGATGATTTCCGACATATTTGGTAGAGCTACTAGCCAATAGTAACCACGTCAAATTTTATTGTAAAATTCCGATTATTTATGGAGTTATCGATAACTGAAAATTGGATTTTTAATTTTTAGACTATTCTTTGGCAAGCCATATCTTCTAAACGAATAAAAATATTGACGCGATTTTTTTTTCATGATTGATAAAATATTAAATTTAAAAAAAAAAAGTTATTTTGTTTTTATTTTTTATCATTTTTAGTTTTTAATTTTAAAATTCAAAAGTGATCTCCCACTTTTAAAAAAAAAAAAATTAATGTTCACTGCAAAAAACAAAAAAAAAATTTGTAACTCTTAGTATTGTAGAAATTATGCTTATTTTAGTGATGGCACCTCGCATGTTCGCCATAGTAAACAGTACCTCGAAAAATGACAAATAAGCATAACTCCTCGGAATTGAAAGATAAAAGGTTCAAACTTGACATGAATTTTTGTTTTGACATTTTAAGACAAATTTTAAAAGTTACAATGAATGTCATGGCCCCCTATCCAGATATTTTAGGTCAAAGGTCACAAAAATCGTTTTTTTTTGAAAATAACATTTTACCCGTGCTTCAAATTTTTTCAAATGTTCTAAAAAGTTTTAGAGCGTAAAATTCTCTCTTTCAATCATAATACATAAATAGATTATATTTAAATTGATTTTCACATTCTATATTGAAAGGATTTTTTGCAATTGTTACAATTTTTTTTCGGGGATCTTAAAAAATGCTTAAGGCATAAAATTTCTTTTGAGATTACGTAAGAATCGTTTGTTAAGTCATGCGTTTGTTGTTAATAAATTTTTAATTAATTAATGAATTAATTTTATTAGTTTAGTATACTGTACCCATTGTAAATAATGATTAGGGTTGTTAATACGAAATGGAAGTCCAATTATGATAGTTTTTTTTCACTACTTGGAAATGTTACTTGTTTATTTGCATGCTTTATTGATATTGTTTTTAATAATGGATTCATGGAACAATTTAAATAATCCATAGAGTGATAACTTTTAAAAGATCAGGGATGAACATAATGGTTTTTTCTAAGAATGTCTTATTGTACGTTTCTAGTTTCTAATGCTATGTTATCATTTTTGACCGATGCTTAACTACAGCAACTAAAACAAAACCAAATAACGCATTTTTTCTCTCAAAAGATAATGGCCCCAAGCAGCATATAAAAAATTGTGTTTTCCAACCAAAATTAATACAAAATTTCATAATTTTTAAAATAATTTTTTAGATAAATTTAAAATAAAGTTTAAAATTTAATTTATATATATAAAATATGACTTCTTATGTATTTCGGCTTGCTGAATCCGAATCAGCTATTATAATAACCTCAAAAGACGGGGTATTATCTCAGAAATCCGACTTTGCTGGGTTGCATTTGACTTTTCCTTCGAATTCAGCGACCCCAAAAACATACGAAAAACATCACCGGAAAACCAATCTCGAAAAACAAAATTTGTTTATGTCTTTTTGAGGTTATGGTGGAATCTAGACCCGTTCGGTTTCTAAAAGTTGTTCAGTTATTAAATGCAATTTATGGTTTTATGATTATGCCTACAAATAAAAAAACAAAAAGAGTCGGAATATGAAATGCTTATTAGAAATAATGCTTGGTTAGATACGGGAACAAATAATCAAATTATCTTAAAATTAGAAACAAAATTTTTCAAACGAACTTTAGGTCAACAGAACTTTCTTAACAAATTCTGAAAAAATTTGAAGCAATCAGTAATTTCTGTTATTGTTAAGGTACATTTTGTGTTTGGATTCATAATAATAAAAAAAAAAATGTCAGAGGGCTGCCAGACGTTGCGATATCCTGCACATTTTTCCCCCCAAGAAAAAGTCATGATGGATCTAGACTTCTTCGAGAAAATTGGTTTTTGTTTGAATTGGGATTGTCTCAAGAAAAAGAATAGTTGTACACATTTTTTTTTTAAACTTTTTATTCGTTACTGATAACGCAGCCGCGGAAAAGAAAAATCATTTCTACCGCATGTTGCCAATTTTCGACCTCATAGTGTTTTTATAGTGGGTGCAAAACTCGAAATTCGGCAACGCCAAATTTGGTGAGGATATACTCATAAACAAACGAATTATCCATCTTAAAACTTTGAGATCATACGGACTGATCATTTTTAGGTAACATTGGCGGGTCACCGACCTCCTTCTTTATGTTTCATACATTTTCGGCTTGCACAAACTTAATATGCCCTTTGTACCTTAAGCTACAGGGTATACAAAATATTATGTCTGTAGAATAGCAAAAAATAGCAATAATGAAATTGTGGCATGCAACCAATTTATTTATTTTTTCCTAAATTTTGCAACATATTTCAGAACCCGAAAAATATTAAGGCCAAGTATAGATCTTAAAATTTAAGCACTTTCGAGTTGAGTGCTGTAACTTAAAACGTTAGTTCCGCAGACAAAAAATAATGAAGACCAAAGATCCGGGTTTCAACGTGTTCGTTTGAAAACTGGTTGCACGTCTTGCAGCAATGTTTGGAGATTGTGATTTGAAAAGTGTACCACTAGAATACACAGAGTATCTTGGTTTCTGATTAAGATCATTATCATATATTAAAATATTAAGCATTAATAAACAAACATAAGTAAAAGCATCATTTGGAATGACAAATTAAATATAATCAGCACAGTTGATTTCAGCTTAGATTTCACTCGGGGCGGTATACATACATACATGCATACATACGTACATGCATACGTAGTATATAAGCAAGTTCAAATGTGTATTTAGCGTATATGTATATGCATACTATACATGTTTATTTGTGGTGCTTATCAATTGAAGGAATGAGCATATATACTATATATGGGGTACTATATACTATGTATGTACTTAGTATATACATATGTAGGCTGTTATCAGCCGGCGTGACAATTTTTTAATTGAGTGTCTGTTATAACATTGTTAGGTCAAGCACCGCTTTTGGCATGCCGAGTTGCCTGTCCGATGCATGCAAGTAAATGCAAATCATTAGGGTGTGTCAGCTAAAACACATTCACCTATATATTATGCATACATATAACTATAAGTGTGTGTGTGTGTTTTAAGTATCTTGTAGTTGGTACGAGTTATGGATCCGTGTTTGAATCTTTTGCTTGTCTTATTTGATTTTTTTGACTTTGGCACTTTGTAGCTGCGGCACATTTTGGCGCCACTTTGAAGCAGGAAATCAATAAACTTTGGCAAATTGGATTTGTTTTTATTTTTTATTTTTTATTCAACGCCGCTTAACAAGACAAATAATAAAAAATTATGCGACTTGTACAAATACACACGTATACGTATACACATACTGACGGCCCTGCTTATTTTTGGTATAAAAAAATGAAATTAATTATAACTCAAACAAACATTACAATATTGGCTGGCGCCAGTCAAAAAACATTAACATTTTTATGACCCAACGTACAACAAAGAACACCACACATAGTGTTCATATCTGTCAGTCGCTTGTCTGCCTTGTGTACCTGTTCAGATACACATTCACACACACACTCACACACACCCTAACATTCCCAAATCAAAACTAATTATGTCCAAGTTGTCTAACACTAACACCTAACAACCGACAAACTGCCGCCATAAAGACAAATAGACACGGACCTAGATGAGCCCCATCGAACCTACCCGCCAGGTGAGACTAACTATGACAGACCATCTCAGATGGCGCTACCAATCTATTGGCAAATCTCAGCGTAGCGTTACGTGCGAAATCATTGATGCCAAGGCATCACCATCAGCATCACCATCATCATCATAACAGCCATGATTCTTGGAACTCATCAAATACCCGTACCGGACTACAACAAATAGCCAAAGAGCCTAAGCAAACAAAACAACAAAAAAAAAAGCAGCTAACGCCGATTTATCTAGATACACATCGTCATAAAACTTGAAAAACAAATAAGTTAGTGCGTCTTTATGGCTATGGACGTTTTGGCCGCAGTTGGCAGCAACTGGCCAAAAGTTTTTTTTTCGTCTTTACTCATCTTTTTGGGCAGCAGGTGACAGAGTTTGCATGTATCCGTATCTTTTAGATACTTTATTGCGCGTGCAGCTACAATGTATTATATACATATATCACAAGCATATGTTGCAATATTCTGGATAATATCTTTTATTGTGCTTCTTTTAAATTATTTGCAACAAAAATAGCCACCATATCTTTTGAAAACACCTGCAAAATTTCTAAACAATTTAATTTTAGGAAAATATTGTGTGTATTTTTAATCTCTCATATTTTTCCTTTCTTCTTCTCTATAAACTTTCAGAATACATTTTCTTTTCTAATTTGGAGAACAACTGTAACAACAACAACAACAACAATAGCTACATAAATCAGTACTTAGTAAAAATTGTTGCAAATTTCTGACGAACTTAGCCAGCGAGTTGTGAAAATGTGTTGCAAATCAAGCGGCAAGTGGAAATGTTGTGCGTCTTCCAGTGGCCAAAAGCAACAACATCAACAACAACAACATCTACTATTGACGACAGCAAGAACCACATTGTCCGAAAAGCCGAATCGATATGGTTCTTCAAGGAAAACTCTGCAGCGAACACGTCACAGACGCAAGCTGTTAACCACAATTCTTTCAGTGATCGTTTTGACCATGATTCATATGCAATTGGTCACAGCCGCCGAGAGCCTTTTGGGTAAGTGCATTTTAACTAACCCTTAATATATACTATTAAGAGTGGTTAGAGGTTACGAAAAAGGTGTATTTCCAATATTTCTGTTTGGGAAAACATTTGTATTTATTATTGCCTCAAATATTTGTAGCTCAAATTTAAACAAAAAAAAAGTTGTTCACCTCTACTTACACAAAATATCCTCCAAACCATCTTTCAAATCTGGGCTTTGAATTATATTGGTTACCTATTTAAAACTGATATTTTTAAAAATTTTCATTTTGAACC
Organism: Chymomyza fuscimana; assembly: GCA_949987675.1. Lineage (NCBI taxonomy): Eukaryota > Metazoa > Arthropoda > Insecta > Diptera > Drosophilidae > Chymomyza > Chymomyza fuscimana. The sequence continues at coordinate 72,054,966 of OX465089.1, forward strand.
GGAAAGTTCTTCGAATAGTTCTTAGAAAAGCTTAAACTTTTGAAAAATTTGTACACATGTTTAATAAAAGAAATACTTAACTAACTACCAACTCAAAAAATTAGTATTAAATATCCATTAAAGATCTAATAAAGTACAACACGAAAATATTCGTGAAAACATTTTCAAATAAGCACAAAAATGTAACCAAATAATAATACATTTTTTTAAATATTGAGTACAACTAACATCTTATTTTAGACCCCATAACTATGTTTAAAAAAAAAATTTGTAAGAAATTCGTATGAAAACATTTTTATGCACTTTCCCATAAAGATATCTGCAGATTCCGGGAATCATAAATCTTATAACTTTAAAATGGAAATCATGAAATAATAATTATTTATTGACTACGAGCTAGTGCTCGTTAAATTAATATTAAGAAAATACTAGATTTAATTTGTTAAAATAAAAACAAATAAAAATTTTATTTAAAGATTTAAAATAAAAATGAAATAAAAATATCTTTTGAAACAAGAGGCGCAGTATAATTATTTACAATTTTTTTTTTTTATTGAGATGAAATATTTAACTATAATTTAAATTTTTATATTAAAAAATAAAAGTTAAAACTAAAGTTTTTATAATAAATCAATTTATCCTCTTTTGGATAAATTTTTTTCATCAAAAAATTTTGAGTTTTTCCATCCAATAACTTTTATTTACAATCCCTGTAGGATTCTATGGTTTATTAATTTTTTTACTCCAAATATTTTTAAGTATACAAATTTTTTATCGCAAATAAATTATTTGAAATAATATTTATTGTAAAAACTATTAGGTCTATGCTTCCTTGTAATCTTTCCAAAAAATTTATCCTCAAACGCAATTTATGCTTATACAAAACTTTACATTCTTTAGAAATCGAAGTCCAAAGATCTGTACCATGTGGAAACTTTAAATCGAATAGCACCGAAATTTTTTTTTTCAATTTTAATTAGGTGCCTCCGCTCACCAACCCAAACTGAAACATTTCGAATCAGTCGCTAGATTTCGGATTTCATTGTGCCAATGTATAACTTTTTGAACACCATAAAGCCCTTCTTTACTAAAAGAAGTTTTTAAAGTAGATCAATTTTTTTAAACAAAATGATGCAAATATTATATAATAAATCGATTTCTAGAAGAAAACTATGGCACCTTAGTAAACGTTTTAAAATACGTATTTGTACTGAAATTAAAAATTTAGAAACTTGTTTAAAGTACTATTTATTCATTAAATTCTGATTCATGCATCTACAACTCAATAACTTTGTATATGTTTTAAACATGAATGTTCTCCATTTTGATGGCTATAATAATTTATCGGAATGCCAGGAATCTAAAAATTGGCATTGATAAATTTAAATATTAACAAATCGATATGGAAATCAGAATAAAAATGCCCGCCACAAATTTTGAGCTGAAACTCAGTACTTCAGAAGCTCGTTTAAAAGTTGCGATCTTAGGTTTTCGATCTATACATTCGAATCTTACTTCCAGATCTACAATTTTTATATTTATTCCGAAAAGTTCCTGGCATTGTGGTTGATCTTCGTTGGGGCTTTGTCGGATCACCGTTGTCGCTGTTGTTAAGCGTACCCGTACCTAGTATATCACATTGCCATTCCCATTCCGACGCACACGTGCCGCTATGGCGCCTAATCTGTGATTAATCAGCTTCGACGTTGCTGTCGCGGCTCGCTGGCTACTGAGTGAGCTTTTTTTTGTCTTAACCATTTTATTCTCTAATTTCATTTGATAGTTTCACAATAAAATAAAATAACAAAAAAAAATCGTTTGCCTTGCGCATAAATTAGAAATACATATTGCAATTTCGGTATCGGATTACTTGAACAAAGTTCGAAGCGTTGCCAAAAGAGAAGGGCAGAAGAAGACTCGAAAACAAAGCGATTGGACGGGCAATCGGTCAAGTTGGCTCTTTAATTTCCACTTCATTAGGGATATGAAATAAAAACATTTGGCTCGTTTTGTTTATGAATGAAGGTGGTCCAGAGTTCGGTCGGTTGCATCAATTGGTAGTTTTCATAAGAAGCGAAAACAGCAGGACACTTTCGGATAACAGGAAAGACGACAAGCTGTGCAACAAACTTACAACTACAATAACAAGAACAATTACAACTAGATCTATCATCGGAGATAAACGAGATAAACAATTTGCCGTTTACATGCAAGCAATCAAATTACATGCACACAATAAAGATAAGTACACTGAGAGAAATAAGTAGACCGACGATATATGCGGATTGGGATTTTTTTTTAGATTTTGGTATTTTGTTTTAATTTCAATGTGTTTAAAAATTTCGTCGGGATTGGCCACTATTTCGGCTTTTGCTCATATTTCGTTAGTAAGGTAAAGTAAACACACATTTTTTAGAAAATTCAATAATATAAAAAGATAAAAAAATTGGAAAAAAAATTAAAATTCATTAAATTTTTGAATATATACTTACTTGCTTTTTCAATATTGTATTTTCAATTATTCCCTCAAATATTTTCATGAATTTTTTGACTATATTTGACAAAATAAAACGAAATAAAAGCTTGTACAATGGATTTTCTGAAAAAATCGATTATTAAGGCCCATACGCAGTATCAATCAAATGGGATTTTTTTTATATGAAGTTTTGCAATTCCGTTCGAAATTTTTCGAACTGCGTATGGGCCTTTAAGGTAAAAAAAACGTTTGTTTCCATTTAAAATTTCTTCGTTTAAGAAAAAGCTTTTAAGATTTTAAAGTAGCCTCCGAATCATTAAACTGTTAGGTGTAATTGTTCTTGCAAAAACATTTTCGTCCCAAGCGTATTAAAAAAAAAATATATATTTAGAGATTTTCGCACTTAAAGTAATTAAGCAGACGACATCTGCTTAGGGGTGGAGCGCTGTTAATAGCTATGACATAGGTTCTAGTGCTCAAACCTTTATGAAATTTTGATCAAATAATCTCAAGAGTATGTATTTTATAAAAACAACAACAAAAATTATGATTATTTTACTACCCAGTAAGTGTACATAAGCCCTAAAAACGATTTAAAATCTTTCCATGCTAAAAATAAATCTTAAATTTATGCCAGAAAGCCGCTTAATTTGTCAAGTTTATATCTTAAAAAACTCAAGTAGCAAACAAAACACCCGATATGCGCACAAAAATTAAATGAACTGCTTACACTTTTTTCACGAAATTCTCTGACTTTTTCTCTCAGTGTACTTTTGTATGCTTGTGTATCGAAAAGTAGTCGTCCAGCAGCCACTTGAAGAGTAGAAGATACAACGATGATAATGCAACTAAGTAAGGTATCATAAGGTAACCCTTAAGCCGCCCACCGTAGACCCTAGGTACCTCTCGGATGGGTCCACTAGGCATACAATACACAATTTACGGCATTTTACGACTAGGGTTCGTGTATATGTATTTACGTCTGTATGTATGTATTTATGGGTAGCGCCGGCGTCTTCATTTATCAACGACGAGCACAAAGTCATTCGTTTTGTGTGTTTATCAGCACATTGCAGGTGGTCCTCGTTCGGGACTTGGGACCCGTCAGTTCGTTGCACCGTTTTGTTACGTTTCCGTTCAATTCTTTGCCTTCTTCCATTTTGCTTTCTTGTTCTCGAAAATGTTTAACATGCTGCGCTCTTTGCCTGCTACTTTGCTACTTAGCGCCACCTTAGGCCCTAAGAGATCAGAGAACGAACGTAATTTCCGCAGCGCAAAGGTAAACCAAACATTGGAACTAAACACTTAACAAAAGAACAGCATCTAGAGCCAAGAATCAGAATGCAAGGAAGGCAATCCGATAAAGCGCCCAAAGGCAAGGCAAACAAATGCTGCTTTATGATCTCTGAACGGCATGATTGTTTTTTTTTTTTTTTTTTTGAACTTGTTTTGGTTGGTTCTTCTGTGTTCTGTGTTGTTCTTTGCTTGTACACCTACTGATAAAATGGCCTAATCTGTGTGGTATTAAGTCAAAAGGGCGCTCCAATGTGGATAATAGCAATAAGAAAAACAACACCAACAATAGGCAGTCCGCGTTTCCGGCTGTAACCCTATCGTATTGTACATGTTGTGATCAAAACTATATACTCGTAATTATGTACACATATTTACAATGGGTATGCATAAGTGCTTAAGTGATTTGAAAATATCAATCATAAATGAGAATGAGAATTGGGTTTGAAACCTTTTTTTCAAACAAATTAATAATATTCTGTACAATCAAAATATTGATACGATCAGCATGTAGCGTGGATTTATTATCTCCGGAAATAAGTAATAAATTCTAAGTTAAGAAAAATAATTTAACTGAACGATCCCTCTTTTCAGTCCATACAAAAAGCAAAGTCTCTGCAAGTTAGTGTAAATATCGTTTGATTCTATAGAGTTATCCACATCCATCCACTTACATCTTAATTTATTCGTCTTACCCACCGAGGTCGTCAATCCACGATTACACAATTACTTTTAATTACTGATTAGTTAGATAATCACATTTGGACAGATGGTCAGATCTCTAAATTTTTGACCCAAACATAACTTCCAATATCCCTCCTGTAGATTCTGAGACACATTTCGGTTCATATTACTTCTATATACAATTGTAATGAGTGAATCGAAAAGCTCCTAACATAACTCCTGCTATTAAAAAAAAAAACGCGAATCCTTTGGTAACGTTGGGTCCTTTGTGAATAGGGTGTGCTACATTCAATTCCCTACTCAGTGCCTAATCCTGCATCTCTACTCTTTTAAAAAAGGAAGTGAATATAATGGGAAACCTTTGTGGTTATGCACGCCATCTCTTTAGCACTGCTTCAGTTCGCATAAGCCAACAAGCAGTGTTGTATAATTCAATGCAATCTTTCAAGCAGTTCATATTGTGCTGTTAGGTACTGTTAAACCAAATTGCTTACTTTTTGAAAAATTGATGATGATTTAAAAAATATGTCAACTTTTATTTTGCATTTATTTCCAATCGATACTTTCGAACAAAGATGGCGTTGTAAATAGCTGCGTGTGGACTTAACCAATTCTTCTTGTTTAAAGAGATTGGAAGATTTTAAGTATTTAATGGTCAACAGTTTGTGTTTATCAATTGAAAAATTGATGATGATTTTAAAAATATGTCAACTTTTATTTTGCATTTATTTCCAAACGATACATTCGAACAAAGATGGCGTTGTAAATAGCTGCGTGTGGACTTAACCAATTCTTCTTGTTTAAAGAGATTGGAAGATTTTAAGTATTTAATGGTCAACAGTTTTGTGTTTATCAGATTCACATAAGTCTTATACAAATTTTGATAGCTCTTCAAAATAAAAATATACAACTTTTTATAACTGAAGCTTGTATAGTTTCTGTACCCAAGTTGCACGAAACGTTACATCTTTAAATTCTCACTTCATTAAATTCTATCGTATGAGTAAGCCGGAAAACTATGTTTTCGTTGTACTATGACAAAATACAGAACAAATGACTTTCTTAAAATAATGAAATCTGCGTGTTTAAAAAAACATTTTCGACAGATCTTTGTTGATTTCTTGGCACCAAAACTAAATTTATTGTTTTCTCTCTTGCAGGCGATTTACAGTCCTGTTCGAACGAAGGTGAAGAAGTGCAAATAAAAGGCATACAAAACTCCAAATGTTTCAAATGCACATGTCAGGTAAGCTAAATTTTTTTCATATAGAACTTGGAATTGAGCCAAATGTTTCCTGCTGTCAATATAATATTATTTACATGGCCTGTCATAACATTTAACACCAAAAAAGCAGTGCCAAAAAAATAGTTGAAGCTAGCTGGTAATGACAAGGATGCTATAGCTGCGTATATAAGAAATTCGCTCAAGAAATATAAATCTCAAGTCCACATTAGATGCTGTCGCTAAAGTAGTCGTTGTCTAGTTATGGCGCTGCAGGAGCGACGCCAATGTCCAGTCGGAATATGTTCAAGAAGCTGTCAAACATTCTATAACGTTTGCCAGAACTACATACATAATATCCTGTGGCCTACGCCCAACAATAATAACAGCACAACATGCAGACAGCTTAGAGACAAGGCAACAATGTTGGCCCTGGCAACAGCATTTGGCCAAAACTATTTCAAATATTTACATTAGAGACGCGCTCTATGGGTTCCAATGGTTTGTTATACCCTCTACTTATATAGGGTACATGGGGTAGTTAAGATTTGTGCAATGCAGAGACAGAGCAAAATCTGTTTGTCTGTATGACCAGCTAGATCTTGCTGGCCACGAGAGCTAGGAACATAAAATTTTATCAACAGATGCATAACAACTTCTCCTTCTCTTCCTCGCTGTTAAATCTTTTAATCTGTTCCAAAAAGGAACAAAGTCAGTTAATATATAATTCCAACGCGTTCTCATAAGGTGCTTCAAAATGCGAGATAAAGTCATAAAAAAGTAAATTTGGTATTGTAGTGTTGAATCTTAAGAAGCCTTTTTACAAATTTGTAACTCCCACACACAATCGATTTAGCGTGTGAGATCTGACACTCCTCAGTGTGTGGACTTAAATTTGGCCGAGTTCGGAACATACGAAAGTTAAAGGTATTAATATCAAGGTTCCCAAATCGGAAACTGCTTGTAAACAGTTGTGACTTGTTAAAATAGATAGTTCTAAGTTTGTCACTTCAAAGTGTGCCGGATGATATTTTTTGCGGAAAAATTGTTACAGGGTATCCCAGTTTCGCGCAACACCATGACTGTCTCACATATTTCGTCTGCGCATAAGTTTGTGCGTGCTTTCATGTACAAAGAAAGCATTAAAATTTTTGGCCAAAGCATGCAGAGCGTAGCCGGACCCGGACATGCCCCAAGTCGTCGACGGTCAGGCTAGCCTCATATGACAGCGTATGTATACTATACCACTATTATACTACGAGTATTCTTTGTTGTATTTTATTGCGTGCGGCATTCAGCCAAAAAGCTTAACAGCAGTACCGTTAAAAACGAAAAAAAAAAAAAAAAGTGGAAAAAAAGAAATAAATGTTGCAGCAGAGATCTAGACAACATTTCTGGTTTGTTTGCATTTGTTTGGGTCTTCTTTTGGTCGTAGCTTCTTGGTACACATCCCAGAGTCACATCTATTTCTATTTTTTTTTTTGTACGTTTGAATTTTTATGATCCAAGGTCGTCAAACGGGTTTTAGCCTTTTTGTAGCTGTTGTTGTTGTGTTGTTGTTGTTGCTCTCGCTGTACATGACAAACGTTAACCACAATGTAGCGATCGTTTGACAAACACTTGGCGCCGTGTTTTTCGTCGCCGTCTACGGCTACTGACGGCCAGCTAAAGCTCAACTCGCCGATCAACCGCAGCAACAACAACAACAGAAGACTGTGTCGTCATTAAATTGACGACGCGTTGTTGCAGCTTGCTAAGGGCAAAGCACAGCACACAGCACAGCATCCACCATCCACTATACCCCACTAAACCATGCTTAATGCTTTAGGCTAAGCTGCGAGGGAAGTTTTATAAGTCTGAGACTTTATGGAAGAAAAAATATATTTCCCAGCGAAATTCAGTCAATCACTTACATTAGTTATTGAAATTGATGACGCAGAGTAGGCTATTGGAGAGGAATTTCGGCTCCGAACTATGTGCTAGGACATACAAAAAATAATTGGGTTGATGTCTAAGGAGACGAAGACCATTTTGGTAGCTCCTCTGGTACGCCTTTAAGCTAAGTCCCTATGCAGTTTATCAAGCCCTTCTCGGCTTAAGCACAAGAAAATTACTTTGTCTAACTGTCAGACACATACTTAATGACAGTACTGAAGTTGAGTTTTTTTTCGCAGATAATAGTTGACAGAAGAAGTTTTGTATTGAAAGTTAGGTTTGGTGAGGTTACTATAGCTGTCAGGCCAAGTGATTCATTTAATGCCAGATTAAGCTCTTTGTATAATCGTGATACCATAGAGTTGTCACGCGTGAAAATACAAATGTCACTGACATATCAAACTGCCCTCGTGCTTGCGCTTGTCAATAATTTATGCCTTTTGTATGAAGCGCGGTGTTAAATGCCGCCGCTGCTCTAATTTAACCGCAAAGCTTTCGCGTTTCACGACGTCAACTGTGACTTCGACGTCTACGACGACGCCGACGACAACGACGTCAACAACAACGAAGATGACGACGACGACGATCAATCGGTTAATCGATCGCGCTGTATTCTTATTGTTATTGTTATTATTATTGGTGTTGTTGTTGTTGTTGTCGTCAAGTGGGCGTAACCAAAAAGCAATGCTGGCGCCACCTTACTTTAAGCTGATGACTTTAACGACGCCTGCCGTAAGCTCTCCTCTCTTTGTACCTCACTGCCTCTCACACTCTCTCTCTGGCACTCACTCTGCCGGCAACTTGTTTTCTATACAATTTTCATTGCTACGCGACTGCGCAGCTGTGCTGCTACTGCGTCTGCGCGTTGTTCACTTTTGGTTTTTTTGCAAAGTCACATTGAGCTAAACTTAAAAAATCCATGAAACTTACTTTAACTTTTTTTTTTTTGGATTTGCTCTTAAGCTAAACTCTTAAAATGTTATTGCTATGCATTGAATGCGCTCTTAAGGCAGTGCGTGGGCGGTGGTACTTTCAATACATATAGCGCTCATATAATACATACGTTGTAAAGTACATACATATATGTATATGTATGTAGTATATGGTATGTTCAGACTAGTTTGCAAAGTTTATGCAAAATAAGTTTTGTGTTCAACATCTGTATGGTAACAGCTGTTCTGTTTCCATAGTAACAAGTGACAATGCAGTCAGCGCAATCGATTATATTTGACCCAGTGCGACCAGTGACCAAGACCTTTTCTAGTTAGAATTCGCAAACACAAACTCTATGCATTATTTTTTTGGGTGACCTAGTGTTCTAGGGAATTCAAGTTTGGAAACCACATTCCAACATTCCAATGGTCCTTACACCAAAATGCTTATCATAATGCCCATGAACACTTAAATTTTGGAGACCACAAGAGCTAGTGTCACATAACTTTAGCAAAAGATGCGCATAGTTCCTCTTCAGAACAAGTTTGTTGAAATTTTGTATCTGAAATTTTAAAACTATGCTGACTGGTTACATGCAACTGTGTGTCAAAAATTAACAAAATCAAGTAATATATCATAAGTTATCGACAAAACTAAATAAAAGCTGCATCAAAAGTCGACTCGGATTTACAAAATCTTGTACGCCGCCAAAACCACAACAATTTTTTTTTTTGATAACCCCCTCAACCGATTTAGGAAGTTTCCTACTGCACCTTGATTGTTATCACAGAAATTTAAAAAATTCCTCTCTGACTTACTTTCGATCTACATACAACAAAATTGTTTGAAATTTACGGAACTTATAGGTAAAAAATAACTTGTATACTAAATAGAAAGAGATAGGACTTAAATACTAAAGGTGGAATAATATTTTTTTTTTTCGGGGAAAAGGGTACAGGGCATCCCCCTGTTTGGCACCGCCCAAACAAATGATAACACTAGTTTAAAAGTTAAGGGTCATCGAGTGAACCTTCGTAAGAAAGTGTTTTTATGGGTAATTTTGGGCCGAGAAACACGAAAATGGAATTGAATATTTTTTTTAAGCACCGTTTTTCTTTAAAGATCTTAGACTCGAAATGTTTGTAAAAGAATTCTCTTTCAGCTTAAAGCTTACCATAATTTTTAAAAATGTTTTCTCGTTAATAAAAAGCAAACTGAAAATTTTTAATTTTGAAAAATGGTCGAAAATTACACTTTTTTCGACTTTGGTTGCTTGTAACTTGAATAATTTTTACTTAATCTGTACATATCATATATAACTGTATATTACTGATTGATTACCTTTCGATCTAATTGTCTTTCATGTCGATACAAAATTTTGTTCACGAGATATTAACGAAAAACTGAAAAAAGTGCCCAAAAACATGTTTTTTTTAAAAAACCTCGAAAACAGTGCTTAAAAAATATGAATGTAATTTTCGTGTTTCTCGACCCAAAATTACCAAAAAACACTTTTTTACGAAGGTTCATTTTTCTTGTAAACTAGTGTAATCAAAAAAGGTGCAGCCAATTATTTTCACACCAACTGATGTTAAAATAGTAACAGCTTTAATATATCTCGAGGTCATATTAGAACAACATGAACGTAATTTTCGATGACTTTTTTTTACGATAACTCATCTGGCTGTTCCCCCATCCATTGGGCTTCAATCTTGTAAGCGTGTAACTGCAGATCCGCATGCAAAATTCGACGCAAAGTGGTCCTACCAAGTTGTAATTCTTGCGAACGATGACGCTTGATGTTCCCGGCGGCTCGTCGACACTGGCCCCAACTTTTCACAGAACGACTGTTTTCATATGTAGTACGCCTGTACCACTTTTATTCATTGTTCGGTACTTAAATGATCCTTGACTAAAATTGAGTAGTTTTGAACTTGACATATACAAAAAAGCATCCATCCAACGTCGCACAGTGGCACGGCAGCCGCAAAAGCGTTGCAAAAATCGATTTTGCGATGTAACCATTTTCTAAATGTAATACATGCATCTGATTTAGAATTTCCCAGGGATCAAGAAAATAAAAATTTTATTCAATTCGGATGAATAGTTTAGTTGCTACAGTCCCCCTACGACTAAAAAGTGAAACATTGGAACATTGGAAAAATCCGCGCCCTTCATCAGTTCACTATTGTCGCCCGATATTGTTCAAATACGCCAAAGAATCTTCGGAGATAATCAGGTCTACAGTAACCGATATAAAGAAGCAGATTGAAGACATAAGGCCTGTATTATTAGAAATCAAGGAAGGAACAACCATTTCTGTGAAATATGAATTTTTCCTAACAATGGTAGACGGCAAGGTCTATGACGGCAAGGTCAATGAACTCACAAACACAAAATCGACCTTGGCATGCGCTTTTTGCAAGAAAACACAAAAGGATTTTCAAAATTTGGATAATTCCTTAATTGAAGAGGGAAATCTGGAATTTGGTATTTCACCATTGCATGCCAGAATTAGATGCATGGAGTTTATTTTGAAGCTTGCATATACTCTTCCGCAAATGAACGAATCTTTTGAAGACAACACACCAGAAAGAGAAAAACAAAATACCAAGAAAAAAAAAATTCAAGACGATTTCTTCACTCGACTTGGACTGAGAGTCGACTTTCCCAAATATGGATATGGTAACACAAACGATGGAAACTCATCCCGAAAATTCTTTGCAGAAAACAAAGTTACATCAGAAATAACTGGAGTGGATGATGAAATTATCAAAAGATTGGGTGTTATTTTGAATATTCTGAACTGCAAGGAAAAAATTAACGGCAGCAAATTTGGTATTCAAATGAAATGTTAAGTCTTTTAGATATTCCTTCAAATGTAAATGTGGATGATTATTTTACGAAAAACTACTGATAAGACAAATTATTTATTTATTTATTTATAATATATTATGATAAAAAATCATTGTTACATTAAATTTATTGACTGAAATAACAAATTATGAACAAAAATATATCATCAAAATTTCTTTATAAATGAAAAAAATATGTACATATTTTACAAATACCTATATACAAATATGGCACAGGCAACAAAATCCAACTTCCACAACATATTGCGCAGCTCTCAGATATCGTATCACCATACATGAGCACTTATTTTCAAGCCTGAACGTTTTTCTTTCAAATACAATCTAATTCATTAAAATATCTCAATTGGTTTAGAAAATATGGAAAAAATAATTACGTATTTTTCAATGGGAAATGTTGCACAGGCAACAAAATCCAACTTCCACAACATATTGCGCAGCTCTCAGATGTCGTATCACAATGTATGGGTACTTATTTTAAAGCCTAAAGATTTTCCTTTCAACTACAATTTAATTCATAAAAATATCTCAATTGGTTTAGAAAATATGATTTTTGCAACGTTTTTTTGGCTTCCGTGCCACTGTGCGTCGTTCCGAATTGTGAGTGCTTATCAACCAAACCAACAGATGGCCCACCCTGTAACTTTTCCCATCAGTCAGTTCGTACGCCAGCAATCCAGAATCACAACCTTAACCTTATATGTGTCAAGATTTCGAGAATGCAGGATGTGTTATATTTGTCCATCCCATTTACACCAATAAGTTAAGCGCGCACATACATACTTGCATCTGATGTTTTAGAAATAAATTCGGTGTAAAATGTTGACAACCGAAAAGCTACAGGAACAATGCTCTTATAGATAAAGTAGAAAAATTTTACAGTCATAAGTTCCAAGAATTAATTAGGATGTGTTCCGCATACTTTTATAAAATCTAACCCTGATTTAATCCAAGTATGTATTTGTTAGAACATTATGCAAGAACTACAGCTTTTCGCAGAAATGGTATATTCCAGCTATTAAAAGTATTTTGGTGAATTCCAAATTATATTTACCTAACGACTGATGTAATCCCAAATTTTATTTGAAAAATTTTTGCCATATCGATTAATTTTTTTTTAGCACATTTATTGCTACCTTTTATTGAAGCGTCTTAGTCGAACCAATCCGCTCAATATATTTTTATTTATCTTTATCAATGACAACATGTTTGCTTAGCACATTCACATTTCAACATTAAAACCATAGTTTATGATTTTAATCCTCCACAAGTTGAATGCTCATCCTAAGAAGACTCTAACGGGTGGTTGTATTTTTTCTTCTTCTTCTTTTTGGCAAAGTTGAATAAATTCTTGGGTGTCCTGTGAACTCCAAGGACAATCTTACAAATTGTCTGCCGGTTTTCTACAGCGTTTAACTGTTTTTATTTTATTTTTTCCATTTTTTTTTCTGTGGAGGATGCTGTCAACAAAAATTCAGCTTTTATGTGAAAATTATGCTGAATGCGCATTCCCCTTAATGGCTTATGATTTAAGCGTTTTTCTCTTGTGCGCGCATTCAACTGCATGATTAAGGTTGATATTTTATGTCAGATACAAACTCTGGAATAATATAAATACATACATAGTATATATATGTACATATTGAATTTGTAATATTTAGTAGGGATTTACCGCGTGCAGTGAGCTTTCTATATAATCTGCTTATGGCTTGTCTTTTAAATGAATTGATTTTGCTGCTGCAGCGTTTCTAGTAAATAATATACAGTCGATGCAGTGATACATAAATCTATCTTTTTTTTAGTAAAAATGCTAAAATGGAGCTGAAATTTAATCGGTTTAGATGTGCCTGTGACTATTAAGTAGTTTCACTAGAAATAACGAATGAATACATTTTGTCAGCACAAGGTCGTTATTAAGCAGCTCTATTTGATCAATTTAGCCAACTCCCGTCCTCCCCTATAATTCAGTTCAATTTAATAAATTTATAGATATCACATAATGAGCCATTTATAGTAGTTTTTTGTTCGTCTATGTGTATGTTTCCTTAGCACACATCCTCCCACTAAATACCAAAATATTGATCTCGCTGATCAGCTTAGCCTACTTCATTCAGTGGGTCTCATGTTCAACCCTTTTACAAAGATATCGTTACCTTATCTTTTGAGATAAAGTATAGAAGAATTGAATCTTCTTGTCTGTAAGTAGTCTTTGTGGTGACAGTTACTGCTCGATCTAAGCTTAATATGGAACATCTATCTTCCTAAATATACCTGAAAAATATTTTGAATTTAACGGTAATGATGTCAGTTACCCTTTGCCTCATTTTTGTTATTTTTTAAAGAATTCAAGCTTGTTTGAAAATACTCTGCTGTAAATCAACCCAAACAGAATAGAAAGTTTCCTATATATTTGGCTCCTTAGATATTGTAGCGTGACAGATCTGTATGGACTAGGCGCATCTTCTCTCAAAAAATTTGTCATATGGGATTTTGGTGAACGCACAAACAGACAGCTGGATAGAAAGATAATTTACTTTTCTACATTGTTTTCGATGGTAATTTTAGATCTATAGATTCAATAGCGCATCTTCATCTTTTAAGCTGACCATATTGAGTCGTTATAAGGTTACGGCCTGACGAAGGTAACAAGTGCGCTCATTACCAGGCACTTTTTACTCCTTAGCGGGATTCTTACAACAATCGCATTGAAAATCTTCTTTGCTGAATCTTGTTCACCAATACGCACTTAGTTATCGTCCCAACGGTGATGCTGGATGTTTATCTGCTTGACTGTGGCACCAACGACTACAGGGGCAAATATAATAGCGTTAACTGAATTCTGTAATCTCTTCTAGTGGAAAATGTCCGCACAACTTAATATAATTTGACAAAATTGTCTGATTTACAGAGATCGCGGGATCCTATTTTTTATTTGTTGGATCCCAAACACTTCGCAGAATCCTTTACAAGTGGAGTCTAACTGCCCTAACTGTCTAACTGTCTGTCATTAAAGCAGCTAACAAGGAGACACTAATTAGAGGTTGTTCTTCAACTTGGATACGGTAGCGTGGGATACGTCAATCCAGACTTTCGAGAATTGTCTCACGAACCAATCTAGGACTACACTTTTTGCCTAATGGTGTTATAGCATGGGGGATTATTCTCTCTGATGCAAATATACTTGCAATGTTTAAACGGAAAGTACTCCGAAAGATCTTTGATGAAGAGCAACGCATTCGATGAAATTTGGAACTGCATGAGCTCTATGATGACATTGACAACACTTGCAATGTTTGAGAGGAAAGTGATGATTTGTTGGTTACATTCATCAGGTTGTCATTATAACTTGAAATTAGCACCTCCAAATCCTGAGTGCTGGCTGCCGAAGCATGGGAAATAAGCCGCCTGTTGCTGGGTATCCCTTTGAGAAAATTTACGTTGGGGTTTGGTTCCATGTTAATTTGACATTCCTTAGAGAGATCAATGAGTGATGGGCCTAATGATCTATATAAGTGCAGGCCGCCCCTAAACTGGAGAACAGGCGCCTACCCGGTGGTAATTCGGCTGCCAAAAAGGCACCAGGATTTAATTTTTTTTTAGATTGATGTTAGCTTATTCGACCTTACCGGCATGAGTGGCCCTACCAGTAGCTTTACTACCGCCGCCATCGCTCTTCGATTCAATGCCCCTACTGAGCCGACTCAGCACGTCAAGGTGCCAAATCCCGAGAGGGTGTTAAAACATGGGTGATGATTCTCTCTGAAGCAAATATACTTGCAATCTTTAAGCGGAAAGTAGTCCGTAAGATATTTTTTCCTCTAGACGTTGGCAACGAATACCGCATTTAAAGGAATAACGAACTGTATGAGCTCTACGGTGACATTGACATAGTGAAGCGGATAAACATCCAATGTCTACCCTGGTTCGGTCATGTTGTTCGTATGGATGAAGCAGCTTCAACGAATATGGTAGACCGTGCCTCCGTGTAGAAGGCGTGAACGAAGCAGAGACGTCTGGTCGAACGTTTTATGTCAGGACGTAAACGTATAACGGGTTTGCATGGCAGAAGTAGAAGATCTGCAGAAGAAGTAGGCGTACCTTCTGTCAAAATTATAAATCATCCCTCTCATTATTTCTAGAATCGAGATGAACATAAAAACATGGGCATGCCTATGATCGTTTCCGTTGTTCAGGTGATCCTACGAATAGACAGATGGATAAATAGAGAGACTTAGTTAAGTAGGCTAGCTAGTCAATGTTAATCATTTCAAAGCTTTCTTTTGACAGTAACATATATTGCACTAATCTATAAAGCCCTTAAAATTACACTTTTCGCATAAAATATAACTTTTATGAACAGCTGCAATATTATAAGCCTTTTATTTAATACTAGAAACTACTTTTATTGACATACTCCGTATTAGTCTACTGGTTTACAGTCTACGGGTCTACAATGTCTACACTCTCTACACGTTTAGTTTCCAACTTGGGCAAGCTGCCTAACGGTTTTTAAAGTTTCGACTTAAAAAGCGATCATGTTTTGTCAAACGCAAGGTCGTTGGAGGCCGTTTGCAAATGTTGTTCTGCCACTGTGGCACACACTCGAGATACAGATACATAAATACACACATACACACTCACACACAGGCACACACACATAGGCCATGGTCATACAATTAAAAATTGTTATTGTAGCATTCGTGCTTGCCGCTAGCATATAAGTCTACTTACTAACTTACTACTCGGCAGATCTTTAGCTATGTTTCTCGATGTTGGGGCGCCGAGCCCGCTTCCATAATGGCAATCTTTGAAGCAGCTTCCAGACAACGACTGCCAACAACTTTGGCGCAAAAATTCTTTAACTTTCATGTGAACATTTTTCTATACCGGTTTTAGATTAGAAGTAGAAAAAATAAAAAAAAAAAAAAAGAAAGAATTTCAAAGCATAAACAGCTTAAAACATAGCTAGAGGAAGCTAGCTGTGCAGCAAACATTGTCAACTTTATCGTCAACGTGGGCTGGTTTAAAGGGTTCCCAAGTTTTCCGAACCTTGTGTCACCTTAGTGATTCTAACTGAGCTGCTCTTGACATAACTTTCCAACTTCACTTACTAGCTTGCCATAGACTAAAGTGCTATTAAAATTCCAACTGACAACTGCCATTAAACTAATATACAGATAGAAATCTCAGCGCCGCGCTCGAAACATTTTCATAACAATTGCAAATTTTGCACGTTACAACAACAACAACCACAACAACAACATCTCAACCAAATTGAGATCCAATCTGGTTTTCCAAGCCAAAGCGTTGTTTGTTGCTTGCACTAAATTACAAACTCACATGCATACGTGGTACACGTTTACCTACACTGTCAGTGCCGGGGTCTGGCCCCCCGCCCTGCTCAGCACCCCTCCGCCACAACCAAGCAGCTAGCTGGCTAACCACCTTAGCCACCTCAAGCATCTAACCACCTAGCTTTGTTTGTTGCAACTGCATACAAATTAGTGAAATATTTTGCCTGTTTTTGGTCGACATCTATCTAGATTTATAGATACATTTACAATTAGCGGCGGCCAGACTCAAGACCCAGCATGATTTTTTTTTTTATTATTATAGCTGGCATTTTTAACCTGTCACATGGCGGGTATTTTTGTTGTTGTATTTGCGCCACTGCAGCCGTCATCAGTTGGTATGTAGTAGTGTAGTATGTGCAAGGGTTAAAGGCAGCATAGACAGCAACAACATTGCCCCCAAGTGCCCCCTTTGCCACAAATCGCCAAATCGCCTTGCCACAAGTTTGACTTATGATCGACATTAATTCTAATGCGCAGCTTGCCGCTGTCAGCATGTCGTTAATAATTCGCAACAGCAACAACAAAATCAACGAATACAGATACATACATATATACAACAAATGAAGCACAATATTATGCACAAGGCCATTTTATTATATGAATAAAAAAAAAAAAGTCACAACACACAACACTGTTTGAAGTATCTATTTGGGGTCAGTAGATGTGCGTAGAGACAACGAACGGGTTTGCTGCATAACTGCAACAACTGATCCCTGCTTGGAACGAAAAACTATGTCAAAGAAGTCGACGAAACTTATAGAACTGTTTGTCCATTTAGTTTTGATACTGCTTTCAAGAATGCATTTGTAAAAAGGCATAAATGATCCACCCAAATTGCATAAACTATATTTTACTGGTAAGCAGTTTCAGTAGATCCGATCCTATGCAATAAACCGATTTCCAAAATATTGCATCTCTAGCTGTAGCTTCTGCAAAGAACACAACTCCGTTTTGAGAAATTCTATAGGTCAACTGTAACAAAGCTGATAAGCCATACAATATATAAGATACAGAAAGTCCATAGATAGAAGCAAATATGAAGTATCTATTTGAAGTGAGTAGATGTGCGTAGAGCCAATGATCCCTGCTGGAAACTCAAAACTAACTTTCCACACATGTTACATACAAAACTTTATATTTTCAAGTTGGATTTTTAAAAAGAAAAAAAAGATATATTAAGTTGCATAAAGTATCTGTTAGTGGCAAGCAGCTACTGAAGCCTCTATATTTTATAGAACAAAACCAGCTTAAATATTAGCTATTAAAGTATTTTCCAGTGAAAATTTTTGAAAAGAAGCTCAAAAACATTTTAAATTTTGATTACCCTAGGCAGTGCAGCCAAGCTATATTATGTATCTTTTTCGAGTCAGCAAGAAATCTAATAGATAAAATCTCCATGTTTGGTTATAAATAGAGTGTATTTAGCTGCTGCAGGAGCAACAACTGATTCCTGCTGCCAGCTCATAACGTAGTCAAGAAAGCCGGAAGCTAACTAAAATGATAGAATGACACAGAACTTCAATAGATCCATAGCTTTCCAAAATATATTTTGTGAATATTCGTTAAAGATCCATGCGCGTTACATATAGATAATAATACATTCTTGTGTAAGTCTTAAAAGAGTATCTTCCCAAGCTATATATATTGCAAATTTTAATTAAAAGTCAATCTCATTTATACAAAGTCTCAGTAGAGACATTTATTATCATGAATTGAATATATGCAATTCTCTAATCTATGTCGAGGAATTCTCTTTAGAGAATAAGAGGACTCTACATATAAATATAACTATTTATATCATTCGGCAATTGATTTTGCCATAATGAAACAAAAGCCAATCCAAATTCTGAAGTATCTGTCAGCAGCAATCAGTGACTGATCTCTGTCAAAACTCATAGATATTCATTTGGCCGTGCTACGGAAAAAGAATCGATATCTTCTGAAATTTCGCTTACTCTTTATTAGCACAGCTCTGAACCTTTCGATTACTTCATATCGTTTACATTTCCGTTTGATTAAATATTGATGGAACTTTATTATTTGATTTTTAAAAAAAATTTACACAATCATATAACTTTACTAACAAAATTTATTAAACTTAGACATGATTTAGCTCTTTCTTTATTATAAGTACACATGAACTTTTTTTTGTACGACTTGTTCCATGTGTGTGTATGCCAATAATTCGTTTTGAGTTATACATGCTATTTTTTTTGGTTTTAATATTGATTGGATTCACTGGAGTACAATCAATCCCGCCATTTTTGTATTATCTATATAATCCGCTGATTGTCTCATCTGACAGATTGCAAATAAAAATACATTTAAAAAAATAAACATTTTTTGGGCTGATACAGAAAAAACAACAACGTAGTCGGATTCGAACCCTATAGAAAAAACGTTTTGATGAAATTGGGATAATAATAGTTTCAAAACGAATCCGAATAAAATATTCCATATAAGTTGTCTATATAACCAGCACCAATTTAATAGATTTCGTAAAATTTAATAAAAAATACTATAATGGAGTAATTTGTTTTGGAATTTATTGGCTGATCTCTGATACCCACTTATCTCAGAAAAGATTTTAGTGATATTTTTTTTTTAGATAGCTTTTAAGTTATGCAATATACTATATGATAATATTTTAGATAGGTGTGCGTACAACCAATCAACAGTTTTGATTCTTAACTATAACCTGGTTACTTCTGGGAGTTCAAAACTGTATTAAGGGACTGAAAAGAACCTATCTAAATAAAATAAGAGTCCATAAAGGCTTGATAATATTTTTTTTTTGGAACGTTAAATTTTTGCAAAAATTATCAAATTGTATCTATTAGCTTCACTCAGTACCAGATACCAACGAAACCAAGCAAGTTGACAAAGGCTAATCTAATGAAAGAAAAAAGAATCTCCAAACTAGTTATAGAGTATCTCTAAGCAATACTGTATACTCCATTTATATAGAGTATCTATTAGAAACTTAAATGTATGTAAAAATCCCAACATAGCTTAAATCAATGTAAAGGAACTTACAATAAAATACTATTAAGAATTTATGTTCAAAGTGTCTTTTAGCGATTAATTTTGTAACAACGAATAAAAATCTATAGATTATCTAATATATCTCTAAATGAACACAATTAAGCCCACTCAAAAAGATTCCTCAAATCGCAAGTCGAATCTTTTTGGGGCAGGCAAAGGCAGGTTCGTGAACCGCCAAGCATTGACATTAGTTTATGTTATTATTCCCAGAGAAATTAGTTAATTTTCTTTTAAGGACTTTTAAATATTATGCCCTATCAATTAGTACCAAAGCCTATCATTTCTCACCTCAGTTTAGCTATTTAGTAGAAACTCATATTGAAAAATAAATTATATTTTCAACTGTCATAATAAGTAATCTTGTTGGGTTCCATCATCGCCCCTCAACACACACACACACACACACACACACACACATACACTAAGACGATCAGTCACTGCTGCGGCTCTCATAATTAAGTAGTATTTCTTAAATATCATAATTAACGACTAGCTTCAGCTGTTCACAGTCCAATACATAATAAATATGTAAGTACCTATATAAGTATGCCACTCCTCAAGTTGTATACGAGTAAATTATGCATTTTGTAAGCCGCAACATTTTTTTTGCACATCGCCGAAGGTTAAAGTGTAGCGTCCAACAACAGCAACTACAACACTACAACAACAAAATGAACAACACTATTTCATGCAACTGCATTTTGTATAGCCAATAAATCCTACAAATAGCTACAAAATCTAATTTACAACACTGTACCCCACTGTGGGGCTGGTGAGGCAAGTGGGGCACGTGAGGCACGATGTACATGTCTGTGAACATTTGGAATCATAAATCATTTGCTCAACAACTTGACAGCAAATTTTCATTGGACTAAGCGCATTTGATTAAATTGCGCATACGACATGTGAACGAACATCCATAATGATACACTGTAAGGGTGGCAGCTTAGAAGAATAGCTTTAGGGGGTTAATTTTTTTTAGTAGGAGAATTTTTCAAAAACTACTCTCAATTCTGCTGTCAATTGTTAAGGGCAAAAACTTATTCGCGAACTGAAACACTTTTTATAAGAATCTCTTCAATTTTGATGATTTGCACATAAGGAATAGAGCGACTTTCTAATATTCTTTACATACATTTTTTTTTTAAATTTCCATTATTTTTTGAGTTATCGTTGTGTGCATTATGTAATAAGGATTAAGTAAATTTACAAAACTAATAGGAAGCACTGGCAGCAAAAGGCATTCGGCTCATCGTTAAGTGAATATTAAAGCAAGCCATACACGATTCAACTGGTTACACAAATTGGCTGTTTATCGATCAAGTTGTACAATCGATTGTATTGTACGACAACTCAAAATGTTTAAATTTTTCTATAGGAAATAAATTGTATATGGTTTAGGTCAAAGTAGTCTTTTCTTCGACAAGACATATCTTTTAAACGACTAAAAGATTTGATAATAAAAATAGAATTAAAAAAAATATATCTTTTTAGATATATAGATAAGTTGAAAGATTGATAGATTGATAGATTGATAGATTGATAGATTGATAGATTGATAGATTGATAGATTGATAGATTGATAGATTGATAGATTGATAGATTGATAGATTGATAGATTGATAGATTGATAGATTGATAGATTGATAGATTGATAGATTGATAGATTGATAGATTGATAGATTGATAGATTGATAGATTGATAGATTGATAGATTGATAGATTGATAGATTGATAGATTGATAGATTGATAGATTGATAGATTGATAGATTGATAGATTGATAGATTGATAGATTGATAGATTGATAGATTGATAGATTGATAGATTGATAGATTGATAGATTGATAGATTGATAGATTGATAGATTGATAGATTGATAGATTGATAGATTGATAGATTGATAGATTGATAGATTGATAGATTGATAGATTGATAGATTGATAGATTGATAGATTGATAGATTGATAGATTGATAGATTGATAGATTGATAGATTGATAGATTGATAGATTGATAGATTGATAGATTGATAGATTGATAGATTGATAGATTGATAGATTGATAGATTGATAGATTGATAGATTGATAGATTGATAGATTGATAGATTGATAGATTGATAGATTGTTAGATTGATAGATTGATAGATTGATAGATTGATAGATAAATAGATTGATAGATAAATAGATTTTAATTTTTATAACAACTTTTTGTAACATTAATTACAGCATTTTTTTACAATTTTTTTTTTAAATAAAATAATTTAATTTAATATGATAAATGATTTTTTGATTTTGTTTAATATTCAATTAAAAAAATTTTAAATTTTTTTTTTATTAAAAAATAAAATAAAAATTATTTTTTTAGGATTTTTTTTAATTTTAAAATTAAAAAGTGATTTGCTGTTTACTCAAAAATAAGAATGATCACAAAAAAGAATTTTGGAACGAAAAATTCTGTATAAAGTCGGTCCGCAACAATATCTTAAATTCCTGAGATGCCACAATGAACTGTAGTAATAATTAATAATATTTATGTATAATGGGTATGTTGAATATCGTCTTTTTTAGAAAGAGATTTATTACGGGAGATTTATAAGGGAAAAGTATATTATATATTTTATTTTGATTAAAATATTTTTTTTTCAACAATCCACTTGAATACAGATAAAATTCATTCATATTTCATTCACAGTGTCATACTCAGGTTTTTCGGGGGGTTTGGAACTTCCAGCATACTCCCCCTATGCTCACATCTATTGTTATATAATTATAAAACATGTTTGAGTTTATTACATTTTGAATTTTAGTTTCTTAAAATTTTTTTGTGCAAACCGTTATTTTAGTTTGAAAAATTTTTAAAATATTATTTAATTATTTTTTTAATAGATTTATTAGAGGAATCTCTTCAATTTATACTCTTTGAACTTTAATTTATTTCAATAAATTCGTTCAGCAAACTAATTTGGTGATGACGCAAAAATCATCAAGTCAATTCCAGCACAAGCTCTTTCATAATCCTGATTTATATAAATGCCAATTAATTAAATAGTTAAGATAAATTCTTCTCAAAGAAGTTCAAAACCACTTTATCATTCTTATTTACTTCAAATGGAACTGTTTTCTAAACATATGCACGTTTTGATCATTTTTGCAGAATGGCTTTGTAAACTGTGACAAGAGCTGTCCATCCATTGACGATTGCTATCTGCTGGATTCCAAATCCAGCGATACTTGCTGTCGCAAGTGTAAAGGTAAGTGCATCCCGCTGAGCCAGATCCAATCAATATATTGACAGAGTTTTTTTTGTGTCCAAAACAGGTTGCATGTACAACAAGCTGCATTATGCCAGTGGCGCTGAATGGACCGACCCCAAGGACCCCTGTAAGACGTACAAGTGCATCGCCAGTGTTGTCACCGAGACAACAATGAAGTGTTATTCACAGTGCGACGATAATCAGCTGACAGCACCGCGTCCCGGGGAATGCTGTCCCACCTGTCAGGGTAAGATACTACTACTGGTTCGGTCACAGTCCACAGACGGTAGTACATCATTTACTAAAATTAGCGCGATTGGAAGAAAAGAATCCAAATTTATTGTCGTTGTAGTTTGTTGTTTGTTGATATTGATGGCAGTCAGACTAATGCCTCATAATCATCAGATTCACGATTCATGCTCTAAGCTCACATTCCATACAACATTCAGCACATCATGAGTATTTGAGTATATCTTTTGACAATAGACGACAGCTCTGCCAACGGCGCCACAACGACAACAACCACAACGACCACGACGACGACGACTACAGAGACGGAGACTTTCGAACAGATGGTCAATTTTTTGAGTTTTTTGGGGGCTGCTTTATTGTTGGGTCTGTGCGATTTGCTTATTTATGAGCTTTAAATTATCTATTAAGTCGACAATGTCGCATTGCGTTCATAAAAACAACAAGTTAAGTAGCCTGAGTATGGTCAATTTGATACGATGCTTTTGCTATGGTCTGGTCTGCTCTGGTCTGGTGCTGGTGCTGGTGCTCTATAATACTCTCGTGCTTGGCCCTCTGTCTATGCAAATGCGTGATTTTGACACGCGGCGTATAAACCCGTTTCGTATGGGCTTATGGAAAAATTTCTTGGCGTACGCCCAAAATAAATGTCTGTACCAGCATTAACTGTTTTTACACTCGAAAAAAAAATATGTATAAAACAGTTTGGGCCTTGAATTAAGAAAATCACAACCACCTAAAATGTAATTAAAAACCGTGATGTTTGTTACACGTAAATCAAGTCCTTTTTTAAATGAATGATAAGAATTTATTTTCCAATGAGCAAGGTTTTCTAAACCAAACTTTCTAAAATCCAAATATTTTTTTTTAATTAAAAAATCCATAATATACTAATAACTTTCGCAAAAAAGTTATATTTTCTTTGAATTAACTTTGAAACAACTCCCATAAAACAATAAGATTTCGGACGAATTTTTCAAAACATACCATTTTTTAATGTAGATTTTTCTTGGGAAATTTCTCAAGCTTAAAACACAAATTAAATCCAAGGTTTAACAAAAATAAAGGCGACGGCGCTCACGAGGACGGGAATAAAAGAGTTTTCCAAAAAACACCTATATCTCAATAACACAAGCCCACGACAAAAAGTGATCTAAACTGGGCTCCATTATAGATTTTGAGCCGCTGAAAAAAACTTTAGCAGCCCAGAGTTTTGAAATATCCTCAAAATCTAACAGTAAACAAGTAACAACAAAATCTAACAGCCACTCCAAAAACATAAAATATAGTGGAAAAATATAATATATGGGGCTTTTGGAAAATCCTGAAGTACTCGGGTTTTAGGAACTCGTAGGCGGATTCAGCGGCAAAAAATCCTTAATCCCTGTAAAATTTAAAATTCAGACCGCTTTTTTCTATGTCCCGGTAAAGGTCTATACGCAAAACTTCTTATAAGAAAATAATCCCATTTGGGATATCCCAAATGGTACGTAATAACATCGAAACATTAAGCTGCTTTTCTTATTTAAAAATAAGCACAATTTTTTTTTTAAATCAGATTTTGCTTTAAAGTCGCAATTAAAAAATACTTATAGGATTAACTTATCTGTATAATAATATTCATCCTTGGTCTTAAAAAAAAAATTTATTTTTTACCCGTAGCAAAGTACGCCACAAAATTAAAAAAAAATATATTTTCCTTAATATACAAAATTTTTGGTATATCACATCATAGTATCATTACACACATTTTTTTAAGTGTATTTTTTGTGTAGCATACTCACGAATGGTATTTGTTATCTGTTTCTTAATTTTATTGCCGTACAGGTTGCAAGATCAATGGCCAGTATGTTGCCGAAGGCCAAGAGGTCGTCGCGTCGATCGACGATCGTTGCTTGGTTTGTCAGTGTAGCGACAATAAACTCAGCTGTGCCAAGAAGACCTGTCCCATACTGCAGTGCCCCAAGACGAAGCAAAAACAGCATCCCAATGAATGCTGTCCACGCTGCACGGAGCAGCGCGAATTTGTGCCAGTTACGGGTAAGTGGGTTAGCACCAGAACCATTGGCTCACTTGACTTATTTTTCATCTTATGCCACAGGAAAATGCATTTTTAACAACAAGCTCTACTACGACCAGACACAGTTTACACCCGATCGCTGTACCAACTGCACCTGTCTGAATGGCACTTCAATTTGCCAGCGTGCCACTTGTCCCATACTGGAGTGTGCGCCCGAGTTTCAGGAGGATGATGGCTGCTGTCCACGCTGTATTTCCGCAGAGGTGCGCAGTGAGTGCAACTATAAGGGTATTAGCTACATGAACAATGAAACCTGGAACATGGATCCCTGTCGTAGCTGTCGCTGCACCGCAGGCAATATACGCTGTTCCGAGATGAAATGTCAAGCGGTCAAGTGTCGTGCCAACGAGGAACTTAAGGTGCCCCCGGGCGAATGCTGTGCCAAATGCATAGAAACGGCGGGTACCTGCACGGTTTTTGGCGATCCACATTTTAAGACCTTCGATGGCAAGTTCTTTAGCTTTCAGGGCTCCTGCAAGTATCTGCTAGCCTCCGACTGTTTGGCGCACACTTTCTCTATAAGATTAACGAATGATGGCAGAGGCACCAGACGTTCCAGCTGGGCCAAAACGGTAACTCTTAAATTGCATGGACTGCGCATTAATCTGGGTCAGAAGATGCGTGTAAAGGTCAATGGCACGCGTGTTTTGCTGCCTTTTGTCAACACGCTGGTCAACATAGAGCGCAATGAGGAGGGCATTATTATGCTTAAAACAGAGCTAGGCATCAGCATCGAGTGGGATGGCAACAATTTTCTACAGGTGGCTGTGCCCGCCAACTATAAACATCGATTATGTGGTCTTTGTGGCAATTACAATGGCAGCGGTCGTGATGATCTAACCGGACGTGATGGCACACGGCATAGCGAGGAAAATGTTTGGCATTTTGCCAACTCTTGGAAAGTGGGTGGACCTAAGTCCTGTTCACGCAACAAGGACAACGTGGCCGCATTGCCCACATGTCCCAAACGCAAGTCCAACTTTTACTGCCGGCCTCTGCGCATTACGGAAGTATTCGGTAACTGTGATAGTAGACTAAATCCCATCAACTACATTGAGTCCTGCAGAATGGATGTATGCGAGTGTCCAACGGGCAATTGCCACTGTGACAGTTTTGCGGCCTATGCACATGAGTGCCGCCGTCTGGGCGTGCGTTTGCCAGACTGGAGAGCAGCCACAAACTGTCCAGCCGGCGTATTGCGCCGTAATGCCACCTTGGCCAACTTTGTCGGCAATCTCAACTACGGTGAGGCGGCATTTCTCGAATTTAACGCGCGCGCCGGGGCGCCCAACAGAGGCAGAAGACGCAAACAGCAGCAACAGCAGAGACGACAGCATAATCAGCTATTAGACAATGACTTCATCAAGAAGCATGTGCCGCACAACTTTCTTCCACATGCCCCCGATCGCACACCGCCGCCGTTGCACTAAGCTAAACTAAGTGTAACATTAGTTATATATCGAGCATACAAACACAAAAAATCATTGCATACTTAAGAGGGCAGACTGAAAAGTAATTGGTCTGACGTAGAAGAAGCCAATTTTTCCAAAACAAACATTTGTTTCTCCAACTTCATCTTACTTTAGTGTAGTTTCTTGTATTTCAAATTCGATGTTACTCAAGGTTTCTTCCCAAAAATTCGTTGTCTTACCCACCAGGCTATGACGGTTACTTGATGTATTTTGATGTATCTACGATTCTTCCACAAAAAACATCGCAAAGACTCTCACTCAAATGGTTTAACGATAACGTTTGTTGTCCACTACTAGAAATCGCAGCATCCATCTTCTATCCATATATTGTTGCATTAAATTGGAACACCGTCTGACTCACAATCTTACAGACCTTTTTTAGTTGATCGACAAAGTCCTTTGTTTACTTTTATATTAATGTGATGGTGAATTTCCTTGTCCGATTTTGGTGTTTCTTTCGTGTTGGGCTATTCAAAAATCCACTACTTATAAGTCAATATTGACTCAATAATATAGTTAATCAGTTTGTTATCAGCACTTTCCTGTTTTAGAGAAGAAGATATTCAATTTTAATTTAATTTGGTAGTAGCCCGCTAATAGATAGATAGAAATGGTTGCTAATATGGTTTCTGGCTAGGTCAGCTACTTTACTGTCTGCCCTCGTTTAGTGACTAGGCGGCCGCGCCGACTCTATGTACTTATACGTAAGTGAGAGCAACTACAAGGTTCCGTGCATAACTTAGACATAGACACAAAAACATACGCACACACACACACACATAGTTTATATGCTACCATGACAGCACCAGTATTAAGCTATACTAAAGCAGCACTAGCTCATGGCCGCACTTGTACTTTTACTCTCTCTCTAACTCCCTGCCGCTCACGCAGTCTCTCTCTTAAACTTTCGAAATTACGCTCTAACTCTCGCTTTTGTGTTTCCTCACGGCCGCTCTCAATTGAACATTGCCATTACTCACTCATACACTCACACACATACACACACACACACAAACATTCACTCATTCATGTAACTGTTACATTTCATATGTTGCCGCCATTTTTTTTTTTAGTTTTTAGGTTTTATTTATTTTAGCTTTTAGTTATTGAGTTTTAGACTCGGCCTATGTACTACTTACTGTGTGTATGTCTGTTTAGATAACTACTATTACATATATGTATGTTTATTACATAGCTTCCGTTAATGCTAAGGAAGCTAGACTACTTTTATATAATGCATATATATTTGTAACTCGCTAGCCTTAAGTGTACTTAATTGTAATTTTTAGTTAAAATTTACTTAAATTTTTAGTTGCCTTAATTGTAAGCTTTAAACTTACTATATGAAAATTGCACAAACAGTATTTTTTGCTTAGTTTAAATAAAAACAAAAAAATGTTTATTACTTATATTTGTAAATGAGTGAAGTCCTACTTACTTTGTTTTAACTTTAAAAGCGCATCCTAAACAATAAAACTCAAGAAATCTCGAACGTTATATCTTTCGTTACAGCTTATCTCAACAAAATAAAGCCAGCATGCATAAAAATAATACTAAAAACAAAAAAAAATAAAAACTTGTCGTTGGTACTTTCAATATTTCCACTTATAAAAGCTTAGTAAACAAAACAAAAACAAAAACCTGTGTTAATATTTATAATGTTCACTTTTTAAGTACTATCCCTAAATGCCAGAAAATTAGATAGTATGCACTAAAAACAAATTATTTGCCATTTTTCAAATTAACAAATAAATGGAGTTATGTCAATGTGTATGGCTGGAACTGTAAATGTACGACTATATTATTCAAACAAAGAAAACGAAAAACAATGCAAAAATTAAAAACATATAAAATAAATAAAAAATTTTAAAAATCTTTGTTTATTTTGGTGGTAAAAATGGTGAGTATATTTAGAACATTGCAGCAGAAAAATATAAACAGTTCAGGAGGAGTTGCAATGTTGGGGACTCTTACATCAACAAAATGTACAGAGCTGAGTTTTCACTTTTAACTCAACTTTTCCACAGCCCAGACTCTATTCTACTTTTGTGCTTTTGTTTTGTTAAGAAATGGTTGGAAAATACGACATTTTCAACACTGCAACATAAGGGATGTCTTCTGAATTTTTTAATATAAAAAGCAACGAGTTAAATAGTTGTTGATAAAGAGCGGTAAAATAAAAATAAAAAATAGAATTCGAATTAAATTTATAGAATTCACGCCATTAAAAGGTTAAGTCTTGTGCATTTTATGTGCTAATTAATTAGGGAATGGAATATTATTACTTACCATAAGTGGCTGAATCAATACCTAAAAGAAGCTAAAGGTGATAACAAGAAAGAAGAAGCACAAACTCCACAACTGAACTCATAAACTAAACTAAAGAGACTTACGCTTTAGTCACTTGAGTTTTTGTGCAACTTTTCATCTCCTTAACTGAAGAGCTAGCGTGAATACCCTAAAAATATTCTTGCCAATAGCGATTCTTTTATAATTGAGAATATAATTCTTATTTCAAGAGCGTTTTTGCTTTTTTGTAGACTAGATTTCTTAACTCGAGAATGTTTAGAATAATTATACCCTGTACCTATAGGTACAAAGGGTATACTAGATTTGTGCAATGTATGTAACGGACAGAAGGAGGCGTGGCAGAACCCAAGTCCTTTATACCAAAATGCTTATCATAACCTCGGGTAGCAATTGAGCCATGTCCGTCCGTCCGTCTGTCCGTCCGTATGAACGCCTAGATCTCGGAGACTATAAGAGCTAGAGACACAAAACTTTACCAGCTGGTGCGCATATTTCCTAAGCAGATGAAGTTTGTTGAATCATGTCAATATCTTTCCCCGTTCCCCCTATAAACTGCGTCAATATTTGACTCTACGCAATTATGGTTACAAGTGACCTAGAACCACAATTTTTGGTAAGCTGATTCATGTGGCTCTAATGAACAAATCCACATCCAAATTTTATCGATGCGGTCCCACCACCCCCCGCAATCCATTTACCGTGTTTTCTCCCACACCCCTCAAATTACCAACTTGAAACTTACCCCATATACTTTAAATAACTTCTTTGACGTAACATTCGAGTTTCATCAAAATCGGTAAAAATTTAGGGAACTTATAGGTATAAATATCGATTTTCACCAAAAAAAAAAAATTCCAATTGGAAAGTTCGTAGAAGGAATATGCAGGAAAAATTGTTTGCGAGACAAAAGGTACAGGGTATTCCACTGTCGGGCACCGCCTCGACTGTACCACATTTTTTTTTTGACTGTAATTGTAGAAATGTTTAGTCCTAAGTAAAATAAAAAACGAAAAGTTCATATAAGTTCAAAGATGAAAGAATCTAGTTTTGAGGAACTTAAATTCAGAGCAGTTCTTTTTCTCTTCTCTTTCTCTTCTTTCTCTGAGTGTACAGAACATATCGCTTAAATATTATTTGGGACTAGAAGGAAATGTGACAGAACAAAAAAACATTTTACCTGACTGGACAAGTATATGGAGTCCAAATGACAATTTTGGATATCATAGCTCTTATAATCTCCAAAGTCTAGTCTTTCATACAGTCGGACATTCTGTCAGAAAGATGGATATTTCAAGATCAATTTCATTTTTCGTCCCGTCCATATTGTAGTTAGCTTTGAGTGCTCTCTCCTTCTCTGTCTTATATACGTTAGCATGAACTTAATATACACCTTTTCTTAAGATACACAAAATACAATTTTTTATTGCGTGTTCAAAAAAAAATTTAATCTACATGGCTACCCCATAACCTCTAAGGATTTAAATATTTGGCATGAACTTTCGAACTTTGTGAAAACAAGATCATAAGGGCGAAAACATTGAAAAATATACAAAATCTCTACATTTTGTTATAAAAAAAATATAAGACAAGCAAAATTAATTTTCAAATTTTGTGCTTGAAAAAATTAATTCAAGTAGGCTATCCCAAGGCCTACAAAGTTTTATAGCTTCCATTTTGGACTTCAGTTTATAAAAGACTTTAAAGACACTAACAAGCTTAAGGGATTATATAAACTTTTTTTCAAGATCGAAGGTTGTGACGAAATTAACATTTTTATGCAAGAGAAAAAAATCGATTTTTGAAGGTATTAATAATGTGTAATGGTTCTTGAGAAACATTGCTCACCGCGTCAGTAATTTTTAGTGGAGCGCTTCAATAAATATAATAAAAAATAATATATAATAATAAAATAATAATAAAATAAATATAATAAAAATTTCATTTTTTGATTTATTTTAAATAAATTTTAAATAAAAAAAATATGCATTTTTTGATTTATTTTATATTCAGAAGTGGTTATAAATTTTGCTAAAAAACAATTAAAAAAATGTGGTACAGTCGAGGCGGTGCCCGACAGTGGAATACCCTGTACCTTTTGTGTCAAAAAAATTTTTCCTGCATATTCCATCTAAGAACTTCCCAATTGGAATTTATTTTTTTTTTTGGTGAAAATCGATATTTATACCTATAAGTTCCCTAAATTTTTACCCATTTTGATGAAACTCGAAGGTTACAACAAAGAATTTATTAAAAGTATACGGGGTAAGTTTCAAGTTGGTATGTTGAGGGGTGTGGGAGAAAACACGGTAAATGGATTGCGGGGGGTTGGGGGACCGCATCGATAAAATTTGGATGTGGATTTGTTCATTAGAGCCACATGAATGAGCTTACCAAAAATTGTGATTCTAGGTCACTTGTAGCCATAATTGCGTAGAGTCAAATATTGACGCAGTTTATTGGCAAGGGGAGGTGAAATTTGCACATTTTTGACTATAACTTCTGTTGTATTTGTCCGATTTTGTTCATTTTTTACACATAGATGCATGTAGCTACAACGCATCGCTCTATTAAATTTCAGGTGCAAAAACTTAACGGTGTGGCTAAAAACCGCGAAACTCTACTGCGGGGGAACGGGGGAAGATATTGACATGATTCAACAAACTTCATCTGCTTAGGAAATATGCGCACCAGCTGGTAAAGTTTCGTGTCTCTAGCTCTTATAGTCTCTGAGATCTAGGCGTTCATACGGACGGACAGACGGACGGACGGACGGACGGACATGGCTCAATCGCTACCCGAGGTTATGA
Organism: Chymomyza fuscimana; assembly: GCA_949987675.1. Taxonomy (NCBI): domain Eukaryota; kingdom Metazoa; phylum Arthropoda; class Insecta; order Diptera; family Drosophilidae; genus Chymomyza; species Chymomyza fuscimana. The sequence continues at coordinate 72,086,954 of OX465089.1, forward strand.
TAAGCATTTTGGTATAAAGGACTTGGGGTCTGCCACGCCTCCTTCTGTCCGTTACATACATTGCACAAACCTAGTATACCCTTTGTACCTATAGGTACAGGGTATAAAAATTGAAATTAAATTTTGAATTTGAGCTAAAAAAAAGTACTTTAAGTAGGCTACCCATAAGACTTAACATTTTGATTGAAACGACTGGTCCGAACTAGTAGGCTTAAGCGAAGCCCTTAAAACGATATTATTATATATTCTTAGATTTCCATACCCTAGATGGTAAGATGGTCGTAATAGCTTAAAGTATCGAAAAATCGACAATCGCGATAATGATCAGCGCTGCTGAATTGACAAAAAAAAAATTCCTCAAAACAAGCAGAATCAACTAAAACTAAATAAAAAATGTGGTACAGTCGAGGCGGTGCCCGACAGTAGAATACCCTGTACCTTTTGTGTCAAAAAAATTTTTCCTGCATATTCCATCTAAGAACTTTCCAATTGGAATTGATTTTTTTTGGTGAAAATCGATATTTATACCTATAAGTTCCCTAAATTTTTGCCCATTTTGATAAAACTCGAATGTTACCAAAAATTGTGATTCTAGGTCACTTGTAGCCATAATAGAACATGCCACGGCGTGTTATTCTTGCATAAACTGTTACTCGGTCTTATCGATTCCAATGTACTCCTTAGCAAAGTTACTTTGGTCATACCATCCAGAGTAACTCGTAATTTTCGACCCTTAGCCTTACAATTTTGTAGATCAAATTATGCTTTGCACGATCCTTTCCGTGTCTTATGCTCTAACTATAATAGCTTTAACAATTTCCTCTCTTTCGAACGGTCTATTCAATCTATCACTTCTTCTATCTTAAGTCACCTTGACTTGCCACTTCGAGCATCCTTGACCAATCCTATATTATGAGTCACCCACTTGGTCAACGGTGATCCATTGGCTCTTTTTGCGATATAATGTTTAATTTTTATCTTGCTTCCTTTTTTCAACTTTAATATTGTAAATCCAAGTTTCTGGCCAGTTCTTGATGTGAGTTGGGGCATATCATTAAAAAGTTAGTTCATATCAATTCCCTCGCTCTATTTTCTTTTCTAAATAAATTATATGTACTTTTTTATAATATAAGGTCAACTGTACGTAGTTGTACCCCTCAAATAAATAAATAAATAAATAAATAAATAAATAAATAAATAAATAAATAAATTGCGTAGAATCAAATAATGACTCAGTTTATTGGCAAGGGGAGGTGAAATTTTCACATTTTTGACTATAACTTCTGTTGTATTTGTCCGATTTTGTTAATTTTTTACACATAGATGCATGTAACTACAACGCATCGCTCTGTTAAATTTTAAATGAAAATATTAAACGGTGTGGCTAAAAACCGCGAAACTCTACTGCGGGGGAACGGGGGAATATATTGACATGATTCAACAAACTTCATCTTCTTAGGAAATATGCGCACCAGCTGGTAAAGTTTCGTGTCTCTAGCTCTTATAGTCTCCGAGATCTAGGCGTTCATACGGACGGACAGACGGACAGACGGACGGACGGACGGACGGACGGACGGACGGACGGACGGACGGACGGACATGGCTCAATCGCTACCCGAGGTTATGATAAGCATTTTGGTATAAAGGACTTGGGGTCTGCCACGCCTCCTTCTGTCCGTTACATACATTGCACAAATCTAGTATACCCTTTGTACCTATAGGTACAGGGTATAAAAACGGGTTTTTGACCGATTGGTCCTATGGGAGCTATATGATATAGTCAACTGATTTTGATCAAGTTTGGTACAGTGCTTGGGTACTCTAAAAAACTTCTGAATGCCAAATTTGGTTACAATATCTTCACAAACAAACGAAACACAATGAATTTTGTACAAAAAACGTTTTTTTGACCGATTGGTCCTATGGGAGCTATATGATAAAGTCAACTGATTTTGATCAAATTTGGTACAGTACTTGGGAATTCTAAAAAACTATTGGTTGCCAAATATGGTTACGATATCTTCATAAACAACCGAATTATCCATCTAAATCTTTTGTTTTTTTTTCGAGGTCCTCTGAAACACCCCTATGGGAGCTATATAATATAACCCCGATATCAAAAAAATAAAATAAACTTGTCTCCCCTGACATAATAGCGCATCTAAACTGAAAATTTGGTTGCTCTAGCTCTTACCATCTCTGAGATCTAGGCGTTCATACAGACAGACGGACAGACGGACATGGGTATATCGACTTCTCTAGTCACCCCGATCATACTTTGGGTAACTTTGGGGGGTCTCCGACGTCTCCTTCTGTATGTTACATACATTTTCGGCTTGCACAAACTTAATATACCCTTTGTACCATACGGTACAGGGTATAAATATGGTGAACGTTAAAGACGGAAGCGAATGACTTTGAGATACACTGCACCATCACATCATACTCTGAAAAATTTTTGGGTACTGGTTAATGAAGACATAACAAATAAAAAACCTACGCAATTTCCATCAAAAACGTTTTTTTGACCGATCACACCTATGGGGGCTATAGTCATCCGGTGTTGTTAAAATTTTGTACAAAGAACTTTAAAAACTTCCCAATGCCAAATTTAGGAACGATATCTTTATAAAGAAACGAATTATCCATCTAAAATTTTTTGGTTTTTTTCGAGGTGCTCTGAAACATCCCTATCAGAGCTATATAATATAACGCCGATATCAAAAAATTTAAATAAACTTATGTCCCATAACATAATAAGGCATCTAATCTGAAAGTTTGGTTGCCCTAGCTCTTACCGTCTCTGAGATCTAAGCGTTCATACGAACAGACATGGGTATATTGACTTTTCTAGTCACCCTGTTCATACTATAGGTAACTTTGAGTTGTCACCGTCGTACTGTGTGTTTCATTTTCTTCTTACATAAACCTAAAATACCTTTGTACCATAAAGTAATATGAAATATTCGCTTATTTACTTTATTCATATTCCTTTATTAATTTTATTGACTTGACTGATCTCATTTCTTTTAGCAGCTCAAAAAAATTATAATTAAATTATTTTACAGCAAGCTGTCCCTTGAAAATAAAAGCATCCTCTATAAGAGTATAATAATGCCAGCTTGGTATTATGGCATTCAAGTCTGGGGAACCGCAGCTAAGTCCTATATGAAAAAAATTCAAATTTTGCAAAATAAAACCTTGCGCAAAATTGCTGATGCCCCATGGTACATCCGTAATCGCAACCTTCACAAGGATCTAGGCATTCCTTTTGTGGGTGACTTGTTAAATAAACTTAGCGGCCGTTACGCGGATCGCTTACGATCCCATCCCAATTCTCTTGCATGTGCCCTGGCCGGTCATAGACCAAGAAGACGCCTGAAACGACTCCACCCATATGATCTCAGAAGGCGTGCTTTAACATAGCAACTATGTGTCTTATTAATATTTTATGAGGAAATGTTTAATGTCGCTAATTCAGACTATAATTTTTTTTTCTAGCAGATTACAAAGACCTGAGTATTTTGTAGATTCAGCCGAATCTTTTTTTTTTGCACATTTTCTTTTTGTAAATATTGTTTATATGTATATATGTAGTAATGTAAGCCCTATCACACACCTATATTTAGTGTGTAGCGATTTATTTTTGTATAAATATTGGATTAAAACCTTTTGAATTTTTCGGTTGATTGCCAATAAATAAATATAAAAAAAAAAAAAAAAAAAAAAAAAAAAAATTTTTTTAAATTCGGTTGCAAAAAATGGGTTTTAGCTAAATTACCAAGTTGAGATAAAGAAATAACTTTTTCCGGGCTTGTCTATTAAATATCAAAAATCTCCATAAAATAGAACGAGATGAGGAAGTATGGTCTCCAAAACCTAGCTGGTCATACGCACAGGCGGACGCTACCCAAGACGATGCTGATAATTTTGGTATAAACAACTTTTGATCACGTCCTACTGCTTATTGCATGCATTACGCAAATCTCTAATACTCTTGGCCAGATGGGTATACATATGTATGTCATAAAAATTGCCTTTAATCAGAAATATTGGCATATATACCAACATTAAGTCAAATAAGGATTCCATCTTATACACCTATTGAATATAAAGGTACATTTAGTCATTGAAAGGAAGCACTTTTTAAAGGGTCGATACACGCAAGAATCTTAAATTGGAAGGGAATGAAGGCAATTTTATATTTAGGATAGATCAAAATATCATCAGCCTCCCGATTACGTATCTCAAAGCTAGTGTTGATCATTGTTAAATGTGAAATTTAGCCGAATACAGAGTATTTCAAGGTTCCAAGCACAGATGTGACGCCCACTGTTTAGTACTTCTTTTTATAGTTCCTTTCGATTATTTTTATTTTATTTTTTTTTTTGTGTTCAAGCGGCATCAGTTTCAGAGGCACGAACAGAAACAATTCCAATAAAAGTTTTGCCTGTTTTGCTGTCGCCGCCGACGACGCCACGTCTGCGTTGAAGCATTTTGCCAGCCACGGAAGGAAGTGGGGTTTTCAGTTGGTACTCCTTCAGATAGAGGAGACCAAGACTGGATCGTATTACGCGCACTGTACACACTTCAATTTCTGCATGTTTGCTTAGCAATAATTGTCAAAGTTGTCTAGGGTTTCTTGTGTAGTATTTGGTCTGGTGTGCGCCACCAGCTTTGGAGCTCAGAGCTGCAGGCGGCCGCCAAGGCAGAACTTTGTATGTAGTAATTTAAACATGCCACAGACGAAGCAATAATTTTTCCTGGAATTGGACGCATGTACAATAAGCTCGTAAATTTACTGTATGTCGATCGCCAACGATTTAGAAGGAATTGTATATGTCGCATCGCATGGAGGCAGAGACCATTGAGAAAACTGCGTCTGCCACACAACGGGCACGTGCGACGCATGCGTAAAGAGCGGCGGCAGGTTTCTTGCCACTGATTGACATACTGATCGATGCATGTCGTCTTGGCCAGAACCCAAGCTAATGGCTGACATCTGTCTTGTGCGCTTTGCTGTGCTGTGCTGTGCTGTGCTGATGCAGTGCGTGCCAGTGCGTCATTATTGCCGGCGTTGTCTTTTGAGCTTCCGCGTATTGGCAGGCAACGAACGACTCGTGCCAATTGCAACAACATTGCTAGCAAAGCAGTCCTTATCAGAACCCCGGGCTTGACCATATTGGTACAAATGCCAACCAATATGGTGCTACGTGCATAATGCCAACATAGCTACAGCTCCAGCTCGTGTGATGGTGCGGCGCCATGGTGTGCACCAAATTTGGCATTGGAACATGTTGCAGAGTAATGGCATTTGTTGCATATTGAATAGGCCAGCGCAACGACTTGTGTCTTAGCCATTTAAATCTAACGATTTATCAGCATCATAAAATCAGCAATGGGTACAGCAACATGTCACCCTTTATCCAAATGAACAAATCAACTTGCACAGCAATAAGTGCTGTCCTTCAATATCACTCCAAGTTTGTACCAACTAACTCTGAGCAAGACCCATAAGACCCATAAGTCACAGACAATACAAAGTCATGCATCATTTTTCATAATGCTAAGAACTCCAAATGGCTGTCGCCACAAACTAAAGATACAATTCTTTGCGTAAACGAGTGGAAAGTTATGAATCATTGCTCCAAACACTTGGCAGACAAGAGAACAAGCAAAACCCAATGCATTTAAAGCGTGGGAGCAACACCATTAGCACATAAAGTGCATATCCAATAAAGGGGACCAACAGCTTCAAGAAAATGAAAAATGAAGTTTTCTTATGCACCAAGGCATAAATATTTGTTCTGTTGCATCCAAGAACTTAAGAGTTCATAGTTCATAATATGTTTAGTTTAAAAGATAGATAAATCTATGGCATGAGGTATAGCTGCGATTCTCTTATACGGTAAGGAATCGCATCTTTTACAAATCGAAAGAACTTGGACAAAAAAGATAAATTAATTAGGTAAAAAAAAAAATTACACGTCGTGAAGATTTTTGTAACTTGTTTTACTAAGAGTATGCATATTTGGGGTGCAAAAATTCTGGAAAGTCGTCTGCCTCAAATACAAAGTCCTTAGTTTCTTGATTTTATTAATGTTAATAAAGGACGACGCGCAATGATAAGAAAAATTAATAAATTTCTTTAGAACCAAAAATTGGACCTCATTTGAAATAATATTAATTTTTTGTTTTTAACTTCTGCATATATCGTATAACAAAAAGTCGTTTTAATTTGTTTTTAATTCCATAACTTGACAACGGAGCGTCCTTTTGTTTCTTTATGTGAACATTTATGTGTGTTACAAAATACATTTTTTAAGGAAAAGTATAAAGATCGTGTAAAACCAAAGTAGCATTCTTTTAGAATTTCAAAAGATTGGATTGCAATTAAAAATAGAGAAAACTCAAAAATGTATTGTTTATTTATTTTTTTGAAAAAGATTGTATCACAATTACAATTTTTGCCGAAAAAGCTAAAGCCTTAAGCTAATAAAGTGTAAATTTGATTTCTTAAAATTAATCTTATTTACAACTTTCAGAATTTTAAAAATTTTGCACTTCAGTAAATTCCAGGAAACGTAGAAGTTAACGTCTCAGTTTCTAAGAAAATTGTGAATTTCATTTTTAGTTTTCTTTTCTTATGTGATTTTTACAATTTCGGTAATTTTTTTTAAAAAGCAGCATTGGAAAGAATATTAAAAAAACTTGACTGAGCCCACTCTGACGGGTTCAGTAATTAATTTTAAATTTGAAAAACATTTCATTTCAAATAATCTAACGTTAGTAAGTGCAGCAGGTGTTATTATATTTTAAGTCTACGACTTTGAACTTTAAATAAATGTAACTTAAAAAAAAATATATTTGCTGTCCCAAATCTTCAAAAACTAATATCATAGTTCAGAGAATTAAACAAAAATGTCAAGCAGCTCAAAGTTGCGAAGTCATTATTTCTGTGTGATTAAAAAAAGTACTGTGCAAATTTAAATAAATTAAAAATATCTTGAAATTCGAAATAAAGAAACTGCAAAGAAGGTAGGTAAGGGCGGCTGCTGGCTTTGAAAGCCAGCACTCTTAGGCCTGTACCGGCCCGTTGTGAAACCGCGGATCTCTCTTTAAACCCAACTCCAGAGGTGAACGAGGTAAAAGGATTTCCATCCCGTTGCAATCGTTGTAGCTTGCAATCCTCCTCGGACATATAAATGCTAGCTCCGCTAGGTTATGAAGGAAGTAGTTTCCCAAGTACATACTTATTCCTGCGTCTACTGAGAGCCTCACAGGAGCAGAAGAAGTGTTCTACTGACTCAACCTTTTCCTCATCTTTGCAGCTTCTGCAAAGCGTTCATTCTGGTCGCATGTGTTCCGACAAGCCAGTGTCCGGTGATGTCTCTGACAACTGCCGAACACTGCGACCGGTTGAGTCCACAGAGCCTTGCGGAGCGTTTTGGGTCGATTTTTGGCTATATTTGGCGGCTGACTGTACAGTGGGGTGTATTGTACCACAGCCTTTGTACATGAGATCTAAACTTTTCCTTTGTTGGCATACGAATATCCTCTTTATCTAGTAAGAGGGTACTGGTCGTGCCCTGTGTGGCCAATTCATCTGCTATCTCGTTGCCTGATATATTTTGGTGTCCTGGCACCCAAATGAGCCTAATAAGGAACTGCTGTGCCATCTCTTGTATAAATTTGCGGCAGTTGTTGACTGTCAACGAGTCTGAGGATAGTGCACGGAGTGACTTAATGGCATCCTGGCTGTCTGAGTATATATTTATGGCACCGGTTTCCAGGCCGGTATTACGTAAGCAGATCAAAGCCTCGTTAATGGCAAGGATCTCCGCTTGAAAAAAGCTACAGTGATCAGGAAGTCGGAAAGACTGCCGAATATTTATGATGATGCATAATTGTGCTGTTCTTTGCGTCTTATTTAGTGTTTTAAGCCTAGACTTGTTGGTAAGGGCTGGCCACCAGGTAGATACTGCATACAACAGTATGGGCCAAACTATGGCAGTGCATATCCAACGAACTATTTGTGGGGTCATACCCCATTTAAGTCCTTTTGTTCTCTTACAGGCGAAGAGTGCAGCATTAGCCTCCTGCGATATTAAGATTCCAATTAAGTTTCTTGTCTAGTACAAGCCCCAAGTATCTTGCACTGTCGCTAAAGGACGAGACGGAATCGTTTAATTTGGGAGGAACTGCAAAGAAAGCAACTCATAATTTTTTTTAAAAATATATGGTATAAATGACGATGACTACATCACACTGTTCTCATCTTCCCTAAATCGGAGCTTCCGACCACAAAATTGGCTTTGAGCGTACTATTGTCCTTAGACCGTAAAAGTTTCTGGCCCCACATTTTTGAAAAAATCACTATCTATCTTTATGACGCCATTTATTATACAAATAATTATAAACTGAAGCAGTAACTTGCGATGCACACTGGCTCTAAATACAATTTTTTTAGGCAGAAATTCTAAAAATGAAAAAACGAACCGAGAACTTGCCACAGATGCTTCTTCTAATTCTTCATCTAAGATATAAGATATTATATAAGCTTGGATATACCGTAAAACTACAAAGCTGCTTTTTTCATTAAATCTTAAATGACAATGGGACAATATATTCAGACTAGACGGGACTTCAAGACACAAAGTCTAGACATACAATTTTGCGGATGAGCTCGCTAGAAATGGGTTTACAACGCAACTGGTAAGTTCAGGACGCAATCTTTTAACTAAAAATTAGCAGGTACAGACTTTGCAGATTAGATCTGCTCCTTTTTATGGGGTTTCCAACAGGATAGGACGCTTTGTCAAAAATATTTTAATTTCATTTATTTTCATTTATTATTATTATTTTTTTATTCAAAAGATCAACAAATGAAACAGTTGGTTAAGCCAAATTAATTAAAATAAATTTTATATAAAGTATAAAAAAAACCAGGGTATACCGGTACATAAAAGGACATGGTATAAAAATAAGTTTGAAATAATCTTAAAGTCCCATATCCCATGGTAAGTACATACACGACAAAAGTATAAAAATAATTTGTGCGCGTAGCAAGTGGTAAATATATTTTTAACTATACTAGGGTGGCCATTTTTGCAACATGGCACGATTTTACTAATTCCACCCCCTAAAAAGTTTCCTTTTTAACTGCATATAGCGTCTGTTTAAAAACGATCCGAATGTATTTGATGGTCGCGGGAATAGTTCAAAGGTCATAAAAAATGTTCATATGAATGCATAAATAGCGACCAAAACGTAAGTTTGACAAAAACATGTTCCAAATATAATCGATGGGTAATTCAATTATCGACAGTCAAGTAAAAAAATCATCGAAATCAGTTTAGTATAACCAGAGATATTTGCTGTTAAGTAAAGGCACTTTTTTTCTTTTTTTTTTGTAATTTCGAAAAACAGTATTTTTTAAATATCTCAAAGCCCGTTTCATGAAAAAAAATTTTGACTACATTTTCGGTTTTAGCATGTCATTTTACTACAGAAACGACTGAAACATGTTAAGGATGCAAAATTTTTTTTTATTTGTAAACTGGTGTAATTAGTCAATTTAATCAATTTTAGAGCTTACCAAAATTGTTCAGGCCGACTCTATGAGATATGAGACTTTTTGACCATAATTTGTTTATTTGGAAATAACTTTTTAAAGATTATGTAGAACAATACAGTCAAAAACGGAAAAAGTGCAAGTTATGACCTTCGACCTATTCCCGCGACCATCAAATACATTCGGATAGTTTTTAAATTTTACAGGCGCTATATGCAGGTAAAAAGGAAACTTTTTGGGGGTTGCGGTTTTGATATCGACGGTTTAAAAATCATCCATACCAGCGGCGGCCACCCTAATATGTACATATTGATTTTAATAAGCTTCAGATATTTTTATGTATTGCTATTTAATTTTGCATATATTAAATTTGTATTACCTGGAATGCTGAATTTTGACGATGTACTGAAATAAAACACCTACTCATAACACTCATTAGTTTGATGACTTTGCTCACATTCTCTTTGAAGCAATATCTACTGTAATCCCACAGTCGCCCACATAAGTTATTGGACGAGAGAAACAGCTGCAATTGTATTTCTCTATAAATATATGACTTTTTCCATTCATAGCCGGAAAAGCTTAAAATGTGTGTATGCGTGTGTTTGTGTGTGTGTGTGTGTGTGTGTGTGTGTGTAGTTGATGACAGGCCAGCAGCTAATAAACAGTTATTTATGTATATAACTGGCGTCACATATGTACACATGTATGTACATGCGTGTGTGCATGTGTGTATTGGTAAGTTTCGAAATAAGTTAAAGCATACTCTTTGGCGCTGACCTAAAAGCTTTGATAGTCTGCAGCTATTTGAGCAAATGGCAAAGCATTGCTCACACACACACGTTTAAATTTAACAAACTTTTTTAAAATATTGTTTCAATTGTGCTTTTAGTTAATTAAATCGGAAGAAATAAATAGCATTTATTTGTTTTTCAACTGGACAATGTCTTTTATTACCTAACAGCGCATGAGCTACCCTATAAACTTACTCTATTGATATGGAAAATGGTTTCTATTCGAAATCTATTTAAACTACTCTAAAAGTTTGTACATGTAAATACTTGTAATTTGAATATTATTAAGAAATTAATATATTTACATGGCTTTGTAAGTTATCAGGTTATTATTGCTATGTGAACCAGACAATTTCTTTTGTTTTTCCAGTTCGAAACGAAACCAGCACTGAATCACCTTTTATTGTTATTATTATTATTATATACAAATACACATTTTTTTTTTTAAATTTTATCTTAGCAAATTAAACCTACCATTTACTAGAACCTTTGGTATTTTTGCACCAAAACGATTTGATATTGATTTGATATTAAAACCATGTCAGGAGGGTACTAAAAGACGTGTTATAAAAAATTCAAATATTTAAGGAACATATGTAAAAGAAAAATTTTCTGAGGGTTAACGAAAAATACATTTATGTAATAAACCATAGTTTAGTCACAACTAAATAAAAAACATTCTTTTTATATTAAGTCGTAAAGTAAAGTTTTAAAAACTGGAATTTTATTTTTTTTAATTTTAATTTCAAAACAATTTTTTTTCTTTATTTATAAAAATAAAATGTTACATAAAAATCATAAAACATAAGTACGCATATACGTTGTGTTATAAGGGAATGAAATATTTACAAGTTTTTTAAAAAAGAATTACCACCGCAGTAAAGGTCTGAATAACCTGGATTGGAGAACAATTTTGGAAGAAAAACAGGTTTGAAGTAAGAAAATATTAAATATGCACTATTTGGAAAAAAAAAAATAAAAATTGTAAAAAATATATTGAAATAAAATCAGCAACAGAACAAAAGCTATGAAAAATCATAACCATAAAAGGGTTTTTCTAATTTTAATAAAAATTTAGCTTTTCCAAATAAATTATATTATTGTATATAAAAATAATACGAGGAAGATATTTGAACAATTTTTTTAATTTAAATCAAAACTTGAAATTTAAAAAAAAATTAAGATGTGAAATTTTATTTTAAATATTGTATAAAGATCATTAGAAAAAAAATTATTCAAATATTCACAATCAAACTTAAAAATAAAACAAAAATTAGTGAATATAATTTTTGGAAAAAATGTAACTAAAAACCCTGCATTATTAATTTTTCAAATACCTTTGTTAGCGAGACATATCTTGTCAAAGCCAACCTATCGATAGCTCGATAAATAATCGGAATATTATTATGAAAACGTGGCTATTAACCTACTTGACAATAATATAGGCATTAGACTTCTAAAAAAATTATATTTTCTAGACCTTCCAGATCAATCCAGATCAATGGAACACAATCAATCCTGCCATTCTTCTTATGTTTATGCAAATTTTTTAATTTCATCTGATAAAGTGTTAATAAAAATACTTAAAAAAAAGAGCAGGTCTTCCTGATATTATATAAAAAACTTTTATTTGAACATGTCTCAAATAATTTAGTTGAAATTTTCGTTAAAATAAATTAAAATCAACAACTAAAAAATACTTAGTAAAAATCTTCTATTTTGTATACTTAAAAGTTGTAACTTCCTTTCTATCTTTTGAATCATTAGAAAAAGTTATATTTATAATACAAATCATTCAATTCATGAAAAAGCGCCGAATCAAAAAAAAAATGAGACATAAGAATTTTTAAAAATGTAAATAAAATAGGAAAATTTTTTTTTTAAAGTTTTAAAAAAATTCATGTTTTTTTTTTGTTAATTTTTTGCACTCTAAATATATATTATCTATTTTAGTTTGCATAATTTATTAAAAATGTTAATAATATAATATAATATAATACCTAGATACCTAAGTAGAAAAGGCTAGAAGCCTAAACTCTTAATTTTCCGCATATTAGATCCCACAATTTATATTATCTATTTTTTTTGAGAATAAATAAATAAATAATAATTATTTAAAAAATTTTTGGAAAAAATTATTAATCTATAATTCAATTAAGAAAAAAAGTTATTGCTTGAGCCGTTGAACTCCTCACATTGAGTCTATAAATCTATAGACTTGTGAACCTTGGTCCAAGACCTCTTAAAGACTCAGATCTACATACGGAGCAGCTTGCGATCCTAAGCCCAAGCGCTCCAACATTTTCGCATGCGTGAACCAAACCAGCTAAGACATTCCAAAGCTTTCATGGTCTTTATAGCTTGCCAAACTTAAGTCCAAAAGAATGCAAGTATTATTTATATTAAATAAATTTGAATTCAAGAGAATAAAACCGCATTAAAAAAACTGCCCCTGAAATGTCAATGGCAATTTGGTTAAGTGGAGGCTATAGTTGAGATCTGGGACACAATAAATAAACTTCCTAAATTTTGTGTATTCAGCTTTTGTCAGTGTGAACATGCTTAAATATTGCTTCCACCTGCGCTCATAATTTAAGAGCAATCAAAAAAAAAGATAACTTTTTTAATTAACATACTAATTTAGGAGGGATGTGGAGCGGAACGTATATATTGTATATAGTACATATACATATATGACACGAAGCGGAAGAGCCAGTTGCGCTCTCTTTCGTTCTTTCTTCTTAATTTGTATCATTAGGATTCATTAAGCAGCAGCCGAAAACCAGAACCCAACTATTCTTAAGCATAACATATAGGCAAATGATAGCATGCCCATCGATCTAATAAAATCTGGAATAAGTTTACATTATTGGTTGCCAAAGAATGTCTTTCCAAACTATTATAGATAAATTAACATATATTGAAAATAAACTAGTTACTAATTTGGCATTTGCATAATTATAATAGGCTTAATTTGTCTCTCATCTTGCGCTTTAGTCTATTCTTTTTGCATGTAAAAAGTACAATGGTCCAACAGACATGTCACACAGATACATACACACACACACAGACACACTTATACACACACATGCTCATTTTAAGTATCTTTGCAGACGCACGGGCGGCAACTTTTTGCTGTTGTTGTTATTATTTTTGTACTTTGTTTTTTATTTTTTTTTTTTAAGCGCTGCGGTTAAGCAAATCAAACAAGTTATCATTCATCAAGCAACGCAGCACGCAGGGATTCATTTTGGTATATGATGATTTTTTTATTATAACTTATATTCAATACGCTTTATTATTAATTATTTAAATTTACTTTTTATACCCTGTAGACATGGGATCAGGGGTATTATAGACTTGGGAATGTTTGTAATCGGCTGAAGAAGGCTTGGTATGTCAAAAGCTTCGGCTATCGGCAGTGAAATCCTTATGACTAGGAATAAGGGATGCTAATGGTGAAAAAAATGTGATCCAGTGGCGAATTCTTCAAGTTATTTAAATGAATTCCATCTGTTCCGATACAGCATGAAATTAGTTTTTCTCAAATGTGTAACTTCTTCTTATCGAAATCAAGTTAATTGAACAAACAGTTGATTGGAGATATTTTAAGAATTGTCTAATAGAAAATAAAAATGAAAATTTGTTGTATTTATACCCTGTACCTATAGGTACAAAGGGTATACTAGATTTGTGCAATGTATGTAACGGACAGAAGGAGGCGTGGCAGACCCCAAGTCCTTTATACCAAAATGCTTATCATAACCTCGGGTAGCGATTGAGCCATGTCCGTCCGTCCGTCCGTCCGTCCGTCCACCGTCCGTATGAACGCCTAGATCTCGGAGACTATAAGAGCTAGAGACACGGAACTTTACCTGCTGGTGCGCATATTTCCTAAGCAGATGAAGTTTGTTGAATCATGTCAATATCTTTCCCCGTTCCCCCGCTGTAGATTTTCGCGGTTTTTAGCCACACCGTTTAATATTTTCATTTGAAAATGCGTTGTGGATACATGCATCTATGTGTAAAAAATGAACAAAATCGGACAAATACAGAAAAAGTTATAGTCAAAAATGTACAAATTTCACTGCCTCAATATTTGACTCCTCGTAATTATGGTTACAAGTGACCTAGAATCACAATTTTTGGTAAGCTGATTCATGTGGCTCTAATGAACAAATCCACATCCAAATTTTATCGATGCGGTCCCACCACCCCCCGCAATCGATTTACCGTGTTTTCTCCCACACCCCTCAACATACCAACTTGAAACTTACTCCATATACTTTAAATAACTTCTTTGACGTAACATTCGAGTTTCATCAAAATCGGTAAAAAATTTAGGGAACTTATAGGTATGAATATCGAATTTCACCAAAAAAAAAAAATTCCAATTGGAAAGTTCGTAGAAGGAATATGCAGGAAAAATTTTTTGGGAGACAAAGGTACAGGGTATTCCACTGTCGGGCACCGCCTCGACTGTAGCACATTTTTTTATAATAATATTTTACCGGGCCATTTTGCACTGATTCTCCTATGTAGAGCATTCATTGTCAGGTGAAAAACTGAAGCTAAATAGGGGCGTTTATCAATTTGATGCATATGTAAAAGTGTTATTTATAGGATGGTTGTAAAACAAAGGCCAATTGAAGTTGATCGACAAAATATATGCTTATATCTACAATGCCAGCGAGGCATGGATTTTATAAATCAAATGATACAGTATCATATATAATATGTATTTTCTTATGTTCAAACTTATATTATTAATTTATTAAAAATGCTGATTGAATGTAGTGTAATACCTTAGAAATAATTACTTGTGACACAAAAAAGTATGGTACCTAGAGTCACATTGTCAAACTTATTGGACAACAAGTGGAGCCCAGGGGAGCCACCCCACCAAAGGTTCCAAGGTCGTACTCAGCGACCCAAAATTAGCTTATATACAAGTTTTCAGATTTTTATCTCTATCGGCTGAAATAAGTGACTGAAAGGGTTAGTAACTATAAATCCGTTTTTAGAGCAATATAATAATTGTTAACAAACTATAATGCAACTGTCGCGAAAATCGAATGCAATTTGAGCTTAAACGTATCGATATAAAAGTACCGATTTATTTTGTTAGGGAACAGTTGCCATTTAGGTTATTCACGATATCCGGCACCTCTAGGGCGCATAAATTATTCCACAGCTATTACGAAAATTACATCCCATTAAGCTAATTCTGTAAAATAAGCAGTCTAAAAAATTCCAAAAATAATTAAATTAATATAAAATACGAAAAAACTTTTTGTTTTGGTGGTTCTGGTGGAGAACTTAATGATGATAGTACTTACAACTTTACAATACTAGCATTAAAAACCGTTCGAGTTGTATTTCTTCGGCGGTATTTTTTTTTTTTTTTGTATTTTTGAACTTACAACATTTACAAAGTTTACCTTTAATTCTAGCTTTTCAACTGTTGTCCTTTTTTTAAATTAATTGCATAAATAGTTGAGTATAAAAAAATTATATACACCTAATTCTGTTTTTACACTGTAGATACGTTCCAGAAAAAAACGTGTAAAAAAGAAAATAAAGTAAATACTGAAAAAATTGGTTCAATAAAAATATTTTTCTTTAAAATTTCAATCAAATAGCTTTTTTTAAAAAAAATTTGTAGACCATATAACGAAAACTAGAAATACCTAAAGAGAATTATTTTTGTTTTGAAAAATTTGTGGTTGACATTCTTTTTTCAAATCTGATTTTTCTTTAAAAAAAAAAGATCCAAGGGCTCAGTCGAAAATAGCGCACATAAATATTCATTTAAATTTTTAATCTGATTTAGTGAAAAAGTTTTCTATTCAAAAAATAACTTACTCCAATTCTTTACAAAGAAGGCGGGTAAGTCTTTTCTATAGTACTTACTGTAAGAAAAAGAAAACACACTTCTTCTATTTGCCTATTAAATTTTTGGAAATATTGGAACTCTTTCCTTACATATAATCTTAAAAATATTTCGTTTGAGTGTTTTCACACAGGACTAAAGTATCAAGAAAATTGTGAGAAACGATTAGGTATTGTTTGTACATGAGTTTCATTCTTGTTCGGAAGCGTTTCGGACTGATGCGTACAACGTTTCAACTTTTAAACTTTGAGCTGCCAATAGGCACAGTAAAGCTTAGATCTATAGAAGATGCAACTAAACACAAAAAGCTACTAGAAAACAGCGTTTCAAATAAATAGCTGACATTCTTTTTAAAAAACCTTTGCTATTAAGATTGTTTGCAATATTTGAATTTGTTTCTTGAAGTTCTTTTTTTTCGTCATTAACAAGCGATTTAAGCAAGTGTGACCATATTTAGTAAACTTTAAATACTTCAATTCAAAATACTAACTTTATCACTCATAAGGTAAAACAGAGACATTTCCGTAGATTCGTCATTAAATTATAGGTTTTATAAAAAAATGGAAGAAAAGTTGCAAACAGCGCAAAACAAAATATTGAAGATGATGTTGAGCCTCCCTTACTATGCTCTGTTAATTTTAGTGGCTAGCTTTAAGAAATAATCAAGTTAATAAAGCTTTAACAAACTTAAAATAAAAAAAAATACTGTTTGATACTCGGATATAATATTATGAGCGCTCATACAGCATTTCTTCCCAACTAGCTGTTTTTTGGAACACCACGGGTCTCCGATGCCATATCTACTAAGAATACTATGCAGCTGTTAGTTTTAAGGTTCGTCTTCAACAATCCATAATTTTTTTCGACACCGTATTATATATTTGTGATCCAAAAATACATATTTTACAGACGGCAAAACGTTAGCGTTTTCCGGGAACATCGCAGCTTTCCGTTCAAGTCTCTACTAAGAATACTACGCTGCTGATATTTTTAAAGTTCGAAGATTTGCATCCACTAGTTTCAGACCCTCTACTCTTTTTTATTAAAGTGTGCCTAAGAAACAAAAATTTTTGGATTTGACAACTGCGCATGCCCTTACTCCTCCAAGATATATACATTTTTTTTTGGGATTTGGTTGCAGGGTACCCGAATGTCGGACACAATTCCGACTAATTTAAATCTTGTTTATTATGTCTTTTTTTGTTTACATGTTTTTAATGAAACAGCAAAGTGCGATGGGTAGGGGGCACACACACGCGCAATAATAAATAAGTTATTATGTACATATATGGTTTTTATTTATTTATTTAATATGTAAGTGTGTAATGCAATTAAATGCAATTATGTATGCAAAAGCACGTGTCAGTCAGTCAGTCACTGATATATGGCGGAAGTGGTTGGATTATAAGCTTTATTAATTACAATTATCTAATCACAATTAACAGACGATGCGCATTACTCAAGAATATGCTTAAGCGAATACATACTTCATTTATGGGATTGAGTTAATTTTTAAATTGCAAATTAACTGGTAATCGATTACTAGCTAGGAGGTGTGTATTAACATATATGATTATCTTGTATTATATGCAGCACATATAACTCCAACCTAAACAGATACTGGCTTAGATACATAGATTGTCACTAGCATTTAGAAAACCAATTTTAGAACTAATGAGTTGTCATCATGATATATAGAAGTTTTATTGATATTGTATATACTCAACGCCTACATAGAGACCGCTTTCGTAACAGAAAAATATCCCCCATTTTTTTCTTTTTTTTTTAAGTTACCATATGTACTCTGCACCCTATGTTTAAAATGGCATATTAAATTTGTGCTTAAGCAAAAAACAATTTGGAAAATCCGGCAGATTGTGAGCAAGATGCCAAAATTTGTGGTTAAACCAAGTTCGTCTATCTAATTGTCTTATAAATGCTTCCATGGTAAAAATTGTATATTAAGTTATTTCAAAAAAATTTTTGGATAATCCAGTGGTTAGTAAGTTAAGCAAGACGCTAAATATAAAAACAAAAACATTTCGACACGTGCGTCTAACTGTCTGAGGATGTGCCCAATCATCATGAGAGAACTTCCAGTAAAAACCCTTGTATGCTAATAAAACTTATCAGTGACGCATATATTAAAAAAAAAAAAAATTATAATGCAAAACTCAAAACTTGCCTAGAATTATTTTTTTTTAATAACTAATAATATTAAGGGCCGCTTAAAATATTAGCTTGGCAGTATTTGCTACCAGCATCTTTATGCGACTGTAAATATTTTAAAGAAAAGTAATAAAAACAGCATTTTTTAATAACAATTTTTTAAAGGAATTGTTTTTATATATACCTACTATTCTTATTTTTTCCCCAAGTTTGCATTAAATTCATAAAAGGATCTCCCATCTTTAATTCCAA
Organism: Chymomyza fuscimana; assembly: GCA_949987675.1. Classification (NCBI taxonomy): domain Eukaryota; kingdom Metazoa; phylum Arthropoda; class Insecta; order Diptera; family Drosophilidae; genus Chymomyza; species Chymomyza fuscimana. The sequence goes on from OX465089.1 coordinate 72,105,636, forward strand.
CGTGTCCTGCAAAAATTCACCAAACGCTGCCAACTTGTTCAGAATTGCATCTCTAATGTTAATCGAAAACTGCAAGTTATCGAAAGTAATTTTATGCTTATTCTTTTTTCAAATCCAAATCCAATTTTTCTACAATTTTTTGACATTTTTATTTTTTGGATGTTAGAAATGGAGTAAAAATGGAGAGTAAATTAGGCAAACTTTATGTAGGTCTCTACTAAGAAAACGGTGCAAGGTATTTTAGGAACTTAAGTTCGTTAACTTAACTTCCTTAAATTTTTCTAAAATTTTGTTGTGAATTAAAATAAAAAAAAATTTTTTGTGTTTAATTTTAAATTTAAATTTTAATTTATATAGATTTACTCACAAACTGTGGAAAATAATATTTAAACAATTGAAATTATTTTAAGCAATAGTAACAAAATTAAAATATTTTGGTAAGTAATATATTTGCTTTCATCTTCATGTCTATTTTTTTCCCCCGTCTCATAAATGTAGTTTTTACAGGAAACAGTGGGAATGAGCCCTGTATTCTTATACGAAAAATGTTCCCTTTTCAGGATTTGAAGAAAGCATACATTATACAGGTCCCTATTCTCTTTGAACAGTTATTAATAGAGATCCCCATGCCCCGCCCAGGGGCGACTGACATAAATTGTCAGTCAGGGAATTATTATTATTATACATTATACAGTAAAGGGTTACCATAAGGAACGAACTTGAATATAAGTTTGTTTTTGCATAAAGGGGTCTACGCAGAATGCATTTTTTGCATTTTGCATTCTGCGTATAGGCCTTAAAGTCGTAACATCTGTCATTTCAATTTGATCTGTGCTCTCTACTATAAAAACTAGTTAAAATAATTAAAATAAGAAAACTGTTTCCCAGATCTTCATAGCCAGAAAAACTTTTTGCATTGAAATTCATATTTTGCGTACTTTAAAGATATTAAAACATAATAAATTCAAAATTCTATCGAAGAAAGCATTCTAGATTCGTCAAATTAATGTATAACGTATAATGAATCTTATTACACATATCTTTGACCAACGTTCTTTATTTTAAGTATTTTCAATTTTGTTTTTATTTGTAAAATCTAACAAAATTAAGTCCATGTGCTTATTTAGGGATTGTAATTCAATAAAAATGGTAACAGTGTCCAGTTATAAAAAGAAAGTATACTAATTACAGTGACCATAACTTTTTTGGCCTATTAATGTGACCATAACTGCGTTATCTCGAAATTGCACTATTTGGAATAAATTGAATTATACCAAAAACCAAACCGAAAAGTTTTATTCCGATTCGTTTTTGCCTGCTCCGGAAAACGAATTTTTTTGTCGATAACTTCCCTTTTTATTTTCGATAAATTCGTATTTATTATTTTTTCGATAAATTCTCATGCTGTGTTGGCGCGAAATTATTTTCGTTTGCTACAAAACAGCTGACATGGTTGCCGCAATTTTGCAACGTTTTATTAAAATAATGCTAGTTCTTTATTATTTTATCTTTTAAATAAAATAACACAAAAAATATTACTTTAGCAACAATATTTAATAAAATTAAACACGACTTAGTTATTTTTGTTACAAGCGAAATTTTCTTTATGTAACGCGGCAACCCGCCATGTATTCATCTATGATACGCACACATACACAAACAAACAAAAAAGGATTATAGCCTTAGTATTAAGTAGGCTGATAATTAATGAAAAAATAAAAAAAAAAGAGTCTGAAAAAAATTAATTAAAAATAATTGTCAATAAATATTCAACTTGAAGCTGGCATAAATATAATCTTAGAATATCAAAAAATATTTAAAAATTTATTTCAGTATAAAATTCGTTCTTTTTATAACCGCATTTGACGAATCGTTTTAAGTCCTGTTGCAACAAACCTTGTTTTCCAACCACCTGAAAAATTCGTTTTGGTGGAATTGGGAGCACCAAACATTCGTTTTCAAAACGAATCCGAATAAATTGTTCGGATTCGTTTTCCGATGCACGACTGATTATGCACATTTCAAATCTGAAGAAAAATTTCATGTATAAAAAATTACAGTGCTGACGTAAAAACTCAACTTCTTGTCCAACGTCATCGGGTAGGTTTAACTTGTGGTAAGTTCAAACATGAAAAACTAGATTTGAAGAAATTATACAATCTTACAAATTTAAAAAAAAAAAAATTAAAAGATAAAAAAGGTTTTATATTTGTTTTTGGAAGGGAATGTTGAACCAATCGTCTAGCATTATATTACATTATGCAAATTGGGTATTCGTCTTGCTGCTTTAAAGAAAAAGTGCCTCAAAACAAGCTATGCAGCACCCATCCATGAAAAAGAATTTCCAGAGTATTACGTGACAAAAAATTTAAAAAATATTTATTAAAAAATCCAAATTTATTAAATTTTATCATCGACTTATTCGTAACAAAAACTTTAAAACTAAATGACAAAAATTATTATTTTAATCTTTTTTTATATGCTATAAGCTTGAGAGACTTGGACCGTTGGAATACCGTGGCATCTATGATACTCTTCTTCCTTATTAATGACCTATCTACTCAAAAAGATGACCGCTTGTGAGAGGTTGTCTAAAAAGTAAGCTAACTTATATATAAATCTCAAAACTACCGTAATAGTTTCACACAAATGTATCTCAATCATTCAAATATCAAGTTACAACTTTACATAAATGTTTCTATCTTTGTATCCGACTAAGACTTAGTCAAATACATATTTTTGACCTCATGAATATAAAAGTTTCCAAGCTATACCGTCTATACAAATTGGCGCCCAACTTAAACTCAATCAGATAATTTTCCACAACAAAAACACTTTGTTTACTTCGTTTTAAAGGTATATCTGGGTGTAGATGAAAAATCAAAAACAAGTGGCTGCTAATTAACTAAGCACCATTTAAGCATAATTAAAATTAGTAAATTTTTGGAAAACAAATTTGTATATCAAGGCGCCCCAAAGACGGCACCTACTACGCAAATACGTTGGGTATTTTTGGAAAAAAAGTGCGCATTCTTATTCTATGCGGGCTTTTAGAACATAACAGACTAGTTTTAATATTTGTCGGTCAAAATGGTTTGTGTATCTTACAGTAGCTTAAAGAGATATTAAACGAAATAGAAATCCAATAAAAGGACAACAAAGATAACTACTTGAACAGGGAAACGGCTGCTCTGTGTCATTCCTGTCGGGGAGAGTCTCTAGCAATGACTTTCGAAAAAAAACTAAATTTTTTTAATTTTGTGAGCAAGTGAAATGTGGATATGTCGATTCCCGGACATCAATGCTGCTTTTCGGCCAAGACTTCGTCTAGCACATCTGTCCCGTCCTTGTGATCCTCCACGAAATTTCGGTCCGTGCCGGAGTGAAAATAATCCGCATCCTAGACTAAAGACAGTAAAGATTCGAGGCTCACATTTTGAAAAAATCTTTATAATCTAGAGTCCTTTCTAGCACTACCCACATAAACGATTAGAAATAGCCGATACCCTGTTCAAAAAGGAATTAAGTCAACCCGTTTGTATGTACTTTAGGTATTTGTGGTCAATGCTTGCGTTTTTATTACGATCATAAATATATAAACGGACGTGAATTAGAAAACGTAACGTAAAAAAAATAGTGCCCTTGGAGCGGTCTAGTCTACGCCAGGTGCAAATTCAAATTACAGTGTTTGTGCAACCCAAACAAAAAAAACGAACTGAAAAAATGTTAAATTTTACTCGTTTTGTCGTAAAAAATCTGTCGCAATGCCTAAGAACTAACTTTTATTTACATTAATATACATAGAGTACTACGCCTGTTATATTGTTTAGTTTGAAATAAAAGTGTACTAACAATTTCAAAAAGTTCAAAGACTGCGAGTTTTTCAAAAAATTACGTATACGCAACGCAACTTTATAGGGGCGGTACATGCGGGTGTAGTGTCCAAAAGTTTTGTGCATATAATATGCTTGTAATCAACATCAAATCCACAAAGTTTCAGCACTCAATTTGTTGTGTGAAATTAATAGTTACAAGTTTTTTAAATAAAAATTACGTATACGCAGTGCTGGCTTATATGAACCGCAAAGGAAGGCGTTGCCAGATAATTCTAAATTTGGTGCAAATATAGGGCTTGTAATCATTAGCAAATCCACTAAGTTTCAGCACTTTACACACCCTAATTTGTTTTCAAAAATTTTAAGCGTGTAAGATTTTAAATTAAAAATTTCAAAAAAAAAATGCCAAGGGAAGTCGTTGCCAGGTCGGTCTGAAATATTATGCAAACCTGATGCTAGCTATTGTCATCAAATCCACCAAGTTTCTATAAAAGCATTTATGGAAGTTATTCCAAAAATTTGGAATCTTTTCAAATTTTGACCAATCAATTGTTTTTAGCTTTCATAAAATCATCTTAAAAATAGAAGAATTCCTTTTTGGATCTCATCTCTGAAAAAGCATTTATGGACCTAATTTCAAAAATTTGGCCATTTTGACCTCTCAATTATTTTCAGCTTTAATGAAATCGTCTTAAAAATGGAAGAATTCCTTTTTGGATCTTATCTCTGAAGAAGCATTTATGGACCTAATTTAAAAAATTTGGCCATTAAGTGTGCCCTCTTTTTAAATTTTGACCTCTCAATTATTCTTAGCTTTAATGAAATCGTCTTAAAAATGTAAGAATTCCTTTTTGGATCTCGTAATGTCTAGTTTGCGATCAAAAATCATGAAATTTTGAAATAAAATTACGTATACGTAACGTAGCCTCCAGTACTCCATAGTTCGTTACAGGTAAGCGTTGCCATATTACAAATCAAATTATTCACACAAATTGTCATAGTTTAAATAATTAAAAATATTATCTCGTTTTGTCACAGGACAGTAAAATTTAATGACTAATCTCTTGTCATACATCAAATATTACAATTTTTATAGGGTATCTTATAGTCCGAATTTGCCAACCATATTACCCCTAATTGTGTGTTTTTTATGGCTGAGCATTAATTCACTGGCTATTTTATGGTTAAGCACAATCAAATCAATGAGTTCTTTAAATGCACAACAGTTGATTGACATCCTCTAATACATACGAAAGCGATATGGCTTTGTGTCCATATAGTATATGTATGATGATTCTTGGATCGGAAGACTTGCTAAAAAAAAAGAAAGATCTTTTGTTTGGAATACAATTAAATTTACAATCCAACTAACTAACGAGCACGCTGAGAAAAAGATCGAAGATCTTAGTTCCCGAGCAAAGCAATAGCGATTGCTGCACGCACTCCTCGTTTGCGTTCCCCCTAATTAATATTTATATTTATTATTTTGTTTAAACTTGTTCTTTAGTTGTTTTTTGTTCTAAACGTGTTAGAAAGGCTTGGTTCGTGAAATGGCAGCGAAATAAAAAAAAAAAAAAGCTAACACAGGTTAACCCGCGCCACTTGCCAACGCTTAGCAGTCTGTCTGTCTACTTTGCTTGGCTCATTCGGACAGAAACGTTCAATAAAGATAGCCACGCGCGTTGGGAGAACTCTCATTGAATCCAGCAGATCAAACGATCAGACACTGGATCAGACAACTTTGCAATAGCTCCAGCAAATCAAAAGAAATTTATAGCTAAATTTAAATACTAAAGTATATCTTACGGATTAGTCAAATAAATTAGCGTACTTGACACCAAACAATATGTCAGCGGTTACATCAATGATTTTACGTGTGAGTTTGTTATTGTTCTGGCTAGAACTGGTGGCTTGCAAAGATTACAGCTGGTGTAATCCTGAGCTCTGCGGTCAAGGAGTCAAGCATGTGGCGTGTCGCAATAATGGCGTAAGCATGCCGAACTTTTTGGTGTTGTGTGATTACTGAGATAACTTATCTTAAACCCGCAGCATTTTCATAGACGCTGTAAGCCCGACTCTTTCGAATTGGATATTTCGCGGCACAAAAATACGTTTCTACATGCACATAACAAGCGCCGGAATTTTTTGGCCTTAGGACGCATACCCGGCTATTATCCAGCCTCGCGCATGGCTACTATGGTAGGTTTTGGGTGAAGTACGTATTAGTAGATGACACTTAAAGCACTTGTTACCCGCAGGTTTGGGATGATGAGCTGCAATATCTGGCCTCAATGAATACGCGTACCTGCATATTGGATCACGATGATTGTCATAATACCTTTCGTTATGCCAATTCGGGTCAAAACTTGTGCGCCATCTGGCGTGATCGTTCACCTAATGTGAATATAACCAGCTTGATTGAGGAATCCTTAACGCTATGGTTCGATGAGTATCCTTTAATTGACAGCAGCTATATAGCCAAGTTTCGTGTTACCAAATACTTGTAAGTCACAGACTATAAGGAATAAGCGACTTAAGCACTTAAATTGTTTGACTTTGCAGCGAGGATTATGGTCACTTTGCGGAAATGGTTGTGGATCGCAACTTTGCTGTGGGCTGCTCTATAATACGCTTTACACGTCCGGACTATCCCTATGTATATATCTACCATGTGGTTTGTAATTATGCCTCCATCTATGCACTGGATACGCCTGTCTATGATGTGGGCTATACAGCGTCACGTTGCAGAACCGGTCGAAATCCTTTCTATCCGGGCTTATGTTCCATACGTGAAGAAATTAATCCCAATTATTAAACGCGCACTTAGTTCTTAAGTAATACCGTGTGTATGTGTGCGCTTGTGTGTATGTTTGTTTATTTTTTGTGTGTCTCTGTGTGTGTTTGTGTATATAAGATATATAATATGATATACAAGAATTTTACTCAGGTCTAAATACCATAACAAGAATTCGATGCTGTGTTGTACTTTACATAAGTTCGTAGCTATAAATACTTGATTTGAAAAATGATGCCATTGTTTATTATTGTTTTTCTATATTTTAAAAAATATATCTTATAAATATAAAAATAAATAATAATTAAAGCTTTAAAATATGCCAAATTTATGCGTATAGAAAACAAAACGGAACAAAATAAGCCAGCCTTCGTTTTATAGCAGGCAGCTTTTGTGCAAAGTACAGGTTAGGGTGCGCTGTCATTATATAAACAAAAGCAATTAAATCGTATTGATTTGTTGTACAACTAATGAGCCCATACAGCCGCCAGCCACTACTACTAGTCAATATTAAAAAATTTATTTAACGACCTTACCAAATGCCAAAATTAATGAGTGACAGATATGCAGCTATACAAATACAAATATACTTTAATAAATAAACAAATCCGCCGCACGCCCCAAACAACTACAAAGAAAGCTCAATCCATTCAATTCAATGAATTCCCAAACCCACAATTTCATTGTGTATCCGACACATCACAACAAAGTGAAAGATCATAAAAAATAAGAGTCTTAAAATATGCATATAAGCAGAATAATGTATTATATATTTTATTTTTTTTTTTACGTAAAATGTTTTAATGTGCACGTACTATATGAGAGTGGTGTGTTTGTTGATTCTAAAAACCAGACGTTCTCATGCCTTAAAACCAGTATTTTATTAAGATATGGAATACTTAAGTATTAGCTAACTAAGCTAACGTCGTCCCGCGCACAGCAACAAGCCATTCAATTGGGTCAATGTCACTGTTTGGCCAAGACTATCTTACCAAAAAAAAAGTCACTGAACTGTAGACAAAAACACGCTCCCTACAAAACTAACTCTGGAGATAATTGGTTAAAAATAGCTAGAACTGGAACTAAAACTTATCTATTAGCAGCTTTATGCAAGCTTTAATGCTCAGCGGCCTTCAATCCAGAGTGTAAGCGCTGAAGATATTGTGTTAGATAACAACGCTTATGACGTCAAGAAAAGGGATTGCCGTAAATAAAGTTGAACTGCCTTAAATTTGCGTCAAAGAGCAGAGGTCTAGTAGGCATTAATTAAAAACAGAGTACAAAACAAACTTCTAAACAGTACACGCCTTTTTAAGGCAGTTTAATGGATCCGCTAACCAGCTTTAAGAGTGACTCATGAGTTTTATTGTAGCCGAATAGACGAGAAAATTGAGATCTTACCTGTCCTTAAGTCTCTTCTATATTTTAAAGAACCTGTATTTGTTTTCTGTTAGTTTTTGGTGTCATACTTTTTTGATAAGAAAAGCTGGCCACAAGCTGGTCTAGCCAAACTGATATTTTAATATCATACGATCTGGTCAGAGCTAATGTACCACCGGCAAGGTCCTTGGACTACCATGATGACACGACAGTAAAAAGAAAACTCATGCCAATCTGCTATTTCAAGGTCATCAAAGATCAGAGTGAAGAAAACCCACTAACCCTTTGAAACTACAGCTAATGTACCACAGGGGATGTCAAAAGCAAAATGTACATCTTCTGCAGTGATCGCTGAGATCACGTGGAATTTTTAATCCTGAACTTAAAAGTGGAACTTGCCATTAACAAGGTAAAAACAAATTTGTGGCACTGACTCTAATAATCTGCACTTTCACTCACTGACCGACTGACTGAGACTCATCTAATTTCACTAACTAACCAAGATTAATCCAGATTTGGCTGCTGATCCGCCTTATAAATAATAAAAAGCACTCGGCTTATCTAACTATCTATTCTAATTGATAAGACAGATTTCGCCGTACCCTAACACTATCTTTATAAGCTACTCTCCACTTACACCTATACTTTAACTAGTGTTGGCGCCTTCAACGCTACTCTCACCAAGCAGTCCAAGCAGTTTAACTATTGCCCTTTTGGCGAAATAGGAATTTTCTAGTTGCAACTTATGCTGATGACACAGTTCTCTTGTCAACCATGAGCAACAATGATGTGTCTGAACAACTACAAATTTAACTCCAAGCACTGGACCAAAATTGGAATCAGTCAATGTAGACATTCTTTTAAGAAACAAAACTTTTAAGAAACAAAACTTCGCCAGGTTTAACTTTAAATTTCCACGTAAGAGAAGTTCTGCTACCACTGCTACCTCGGACTGCACATTGACAGAAATCTAACCTGGGGACCTCACGTCAAAGCAACAAAAACTAAGAAAGCTCCCCAAAAGCAAACTTTCTACACGCAGAAAGGTTCACCCGAATGGACGTACGTCATTCAAATATTGGAATGTACGGCTAGACGCACCTGAAGAAAATATGAACTCTGCAAGCGAAGACCTTAAGGACAATTACAGGTGTCTCGTGATTTGTTCGAAACACCACCTTAGAGCGAGATCTCATTATACCTAAAGTCATTGATCACTGATCTATCACCACAGTAGCCGTTATAACGACAGACTGACGAGGCATCCGAATGAAGCCGCGAGAAGCATACTGATCCCAAAAATTCCAAGACGCCTTAAGCAACTACACCCTTCTTATATTCCAAATTTAAATATTGTTAACACAAAAACGAATAAAAATTAAATTATATTATGAGATGTAAGCAATTAGTTAGTAAACACTATAACAAAAAGAAGCCACTTATAATGTGAATAATATTAGATTAAAGCAGTGGTCGGCAAAAAAATACACTCGCATTTTAATTTGCGTTTGTGTGAGTGCGCAGCGACCTCGTGTCTGTTGCTGCGCACACAAATGCACGCTCCGTGTACGTGACCTGTACGTGTGTCGACGTCGCTGCCGCCACTAATCCCTATATACGCGAAATGGGGCCGTCCGACCACTGGATTAAAGTTAAACAAATATAAATGATTTCTAAAAAAAGCTAAAAAAAAATCAACTAATGTAATATTAAAACGTATTTAATTTTACCAAACGAATACTGGCCAGAGAGTTTTTAAAAGATTTGTTCCATACAAAAGAACTGCCCTAATTAAAATATTTTTGTGAAAATATTTGACAAAATTAGTATTTTAAAGCGAAGCTAATTAATATTTATCTATTTATTTCCTGTTTGCTTTATTAGAAGAAGAGGGAGTACACTTCAATTCTTCTGATTCTCCAGGATACAATTGAAATAGTTTTACCATTAGGAAAACGTATTGAAACAATAAATATATATATGTTCCTTTAACTCCTATTTGGAGCATAGGGCGTCTAATTGAAACAATAAAAGAATTAATAAACTAAGTAAAAGATTCGACGAAAAGATTTACGCACTTCAATGAAGAAAAAGCAGAAAGCGGCAAATCTTTACGCATTTGAGTGAGAATCCAAGATTCTACAAATTTATCACACTTGAAAGTGTACATACATAATTTGTGGATTAGAATTAAGTTTTTGTTCTGCGCCAGTAAGATGTTCTTTTAAAAAAAGTTTAGGCCATCGCAGCCACCGCTCTTAGTCCTTAAGCTAGTTTATAATTTGTAATTATAAGATAGCTGTTTGTAAATAAATAAATAAATAAATAAAAAAAAGTTAACATTAAATGGAAACTATGACGAGAAAATTAGCCAAAGGCCCTGATAGCCATGGCTTACTATTTGTCATGGTTAGTTTATATCGTTTATGTATGAGCTATTTATAAATAAATAAATATATAACGAGAAAAATTTTTATATTAAGCTGCTATTTTCTTTAATTCAAGTTGAATGTTATCTATAAAGATATTCGTCTCGACCGCCAGTTTTGTCTAAGAGAAGCAGCAGAAAGTTACTACGTGGAAAATTCTATAAGTTAAGGATTTATCAAACAGCCCTCGTTTCTGCAACTTCTTTCAAGTTATTAGCTTGCTTTACCTGCTTTTTAGAACTTGCAAAATAATGTTCCTGTGTCTTGGCAACTTCTAAAAGCTGATCTCTTGCAAATAGTTTAAATAATTTTGAAAAACGTCGTCGAACTGTATTTTGGTGACGCAGTTGAATTGTCAAAGGTTTTAAACTAATTTATAATCTTTTGGGTTTTAAAAAGCAAATGATTAAGCTGTAACTGCTTAGCTGGTCTCAAAAGCACATGATTCGGGAATTTTTTGGCTAACGCTGATATTGAGGCTAGTCATCTTCCAGCTCAGTTGCAATTTAAAATATTTTTCCCAAGTTTCTTGAAATTTAGGCATGCGAAACATCAGTAACTGCTGCTTGTTTTGATACGAGACAGATTTGATATTTATGTTCATTAATTTGCATAAAAGATTCATCCTAATGCATTTCCCAAAAGCACCGTGATTTCCAAATGCGTAAATTACACAAACTTTTTTAAGTTCTTTAGCAGATCTAAAGCTTATTTAGCCGCAGTGCGACGTAGCAGTTCCACGCATTTTACCACCAAGACTGCAACTTTTGTCACCTAAGCGAGACAATTGGAAGCGTCATCTCTTAATCATCTCAGCCAATTAACGCTGACCTGTCTCAATTGTTTTAGCATTGTTTGACCAGCACCAACAGTATCGACAGCATCGGCAGCACCTGTCTTTGTTTTTCGGATTGTCGCACTCGATTTTGCATTGAGGAAAACAAGCATTTCCAAAAATAAATCTCTCATTTGTGTTCAGGCTGCACTTGTAATTGAAGCTGGTCTGGAGATTTCATATAAATATTACGTTTCGAGCACACAGGATTTGCATTCAAGCAGCGACAGTTCCAGAGCATTGGATACCTACCGCACGCAACGGGCATTAATAAGAATTTGTTTAAAATATTAACAAATATGGCAAACTTGGGATTGCTCGGGCAGCTCCTAATGCTAACACTTTTGGTTGCCACAGCGAGGAGCAAACAATTGTCCTGGTGTGATGCCGAACTATGTCCGAATGGGCTAACACATGTGGCCTGTAATAATAATGGGGTAGGTCTGAACACCATACAGTGTCTGAAAGTTAACTCATAGTTTCGTAATGCTGCTTCTTTCTAGCAATTTCATGAAAGCTGCTCTTCGGATGCGGTCATGATCGATTTGAAACCACATCGTAGCTTTATACTGGATGAACATAATAAGCGTCGTAATTTCATAGCATCCGGCCAATTGCCGGGCTATTATCCAGCGGCACGCATGGCCACCATGATTTGGGATGAGGAGCTAGAGTATCTGGCCGCCTTGAATTTGAAGACTTGCTATTTGGAGCATGATGATTGCCATAATTCGTATCGTTTTCGGAATATTGGTCAGAACTTGTCGGGCGTAGAGCGACCACGCGATGCGTCTGTGGATGTTAAAAGCCTGGTGCATCAATCCTTGGGTCTATGGTTCGGCGAGTATCCGCTGATTGACAGCAGCTATATTACCAGCTTTCGTGTGGCGCATCATCTGTAAGTATTACTAAGCGCATGGCGATCCCATCAAGCTTAAGCTCAACGATATCTTCTATTAACTACATAGCGATAAATACGGACACTTTGCCGAGTCTGTGGTGGATCGCAATACACATGTAGGCTGTGCCATGATGCGTTTCACCAATCCGGACTATCCCTTTTTGTACATCTATAATACAGCCTGCAATTATGCTAGCATTTATGCCATAGATACGCCTGTTTATAAAGTAGGTGAACCTGCCTCAGAATGTCAGACAGGCTCTAATCCCAAGTATCACGCTTTATGTTCCACCAAAGAAAAAATGAATCCTAATTGGAATTCTGATAATTAATAAAAATCAAAACATATTGTTTTTGGGCACTCGAATAATACGTTGTTTTTTTTGTTTTTGTTTTTAATGCCGCAAATAATTTTCTCACACTTTCGGATGCGTTTCCGTTGTCCAGTTGACGTTTTTACGTTTTTAATACAAGTTTATGTTAATTGTTCAAACGACTTGCTAAATAATTGTCATAAAAAAAACAAAAAACAACATGATAAGAGCAAAACATATATCAAAATTTGCGGAAATGCAGATATAAGTCTTATAATTGCAAACCGGTTTGGTAAATCCTTAAGCACAGTGGTTGAGTAAATGATGATTGCGTAAAGATGCAGAGGCTCGTCACAGGTTGATATACGATATGTACCTCTAATAAACAACAGCATTACAAAGCAGCAATTTTTGGGATTACAAGCAAGATAACATATTGCCTCTAAAAAGCCATTTAAATCTTTAATACACTAGGTTACAAGATTTTTTTCTGCTTAAAAACGAAAAGATTAAATCAAACTTTTTTTTCCTATGAAACATTTTTTTTAAATTTTTTAACAATTTTTAAAATAGTTGGTGCTGTATATTTGACTAATGAAGTTATTTATTTATTTTATTTATTTTAGCTTTACCTTTTTTTATGTTTTTTTATTGTTTATAAACTTAAAACTCTGATTTGGAGTTTAAGTTTCAAAAATTTGTTAAAAAATGTTTTTAAATTGATTTATAATTTAAAACATTTTTAAAATATTTAATTTAAAAATATTTCAAAATTTTTTGTTTTTTTCAAAATATTTTTTAAACTGAAATTTTTCCTTTTTGTTTTAAAAAAAATTTTCTTCATTTAAGAGATATGGCTTGTCAAAGAAAAGTCTGCCTGAATCGATTAAAAATCTCAACAAGCTATAAATAAAATCTATGAGGTTATTATTTGCTAGTATGTACCTTTAACACAAACAAAAAAGTCATCTTAATCGAAGAGATCGACTTAAAAATACGTAATCGTTACTTAATGTTTTTTTTTTAGATCATATAGTTTATAGTTTGCAAGCAGATTTGATGCAAGGTAATTTTCTAGTGAATTCGTTAAAAAAACTTAAATAATTATTTGAATATTTAACAAAATATAATATTTTACAAAATTTTTAGTTGCTTTTTTCAAAACTTAAAAAAAAAATGTTTATTAAATATTTGATTATTTATCAAAACATGAAAAAGTCGTTTTAATCTCTTTTTTCAAAATTTTCCCAAATTCTTTATTGGAAAAATATCAATAAGAGCCTTAAAAAAAGTTTGTATTAATTATTTGATTATTAATCAAAATATGTAAAAGTCGTTTTATTATCTTTTTTCAACATTTTCCCAAATTCTTAATTTGAAAAATATCATTAGATAAGAGCCTTAGTTTTCTTAACTTGAAATTAGAACTGAAACAAGTTTTATAATTTTCCACGAGATGAACCAACAAAAAAATCACGTTTAAACTTTGTTATATAATAAAGGGAAACTTAAGTATCAAATTCATTTTCAATTTCTAGACATTAAGAATCGGGTTCAAATACCTTAAAAAATACATATAAAAAAGTATCATTAAAAAATTTTTATTTTTATCTGCATTCTTGAAATCTCTGCATGAAAAACGTTGTAACCTAGTGTAATGACTCTCGATTTGAAAGCACACACAACTAATGAGTTTGATTACTGTAGCTGATCTTATCTACGTCATTTAATGTGACTGACCTATGTAATTTAATACGATATTGTTAAAAACAAAAAACCACAGCACACATAATCAACAATTGCACTAAATTAAAAAGGTGTTAATTGTCAAAAAAAAAAAAAACAATAAATTATTTTGCAGTCTGGCTACCAAAGTGCTTAACAAAACGGTGGCAATTTCGTTAATTTTAAATGTAAAAAAAAAATAAAAATAAAAATAAAAAATAAATATTAATACAATAATAAACTAGGGCTTATTGTGCTTGTTGCCTAAAGTGTCAGCTAGCTAGTGAAATAGTAGAACCAGACCCGAACAGACCAGACCATATAACTTATGCCATATTGTGTGGGATTCAAAAGTGGCGGCAGGCAAACTGACAAGGAGTCACAGCCTACATGCGCATGCCAGACACGCTGTCTGTCCCAGCTTTGACGCCGTAGACACCGGTCTCTTGGGTCTGTCTCCAATGCAGCTGCTTAGATCCCCAACTGGTGCGTGTGTGAGCCTTTTGTTTTGATTTTTGTTTTATTTTTTCTTAACTATATGCATCATAAACGGGTTGTTCGGCTGTCCAGCGTATACTAATCTGCAAGATGTCTTAAAGATGCGTTTATGCGTGTTCTTTTAAGATATCATATGTATTCGTAAAGTATTAAAAGTAATGTGCATTATCGCAAAGGCTGGCCAACTTTTTGAGATTTATAAAAGTATTCGATTTCAATTCTCGCAAATATATCGCACGCATAAACAAGCTTCATTTATCGATAAGTTAATCGCATTATATCATAAAGTTTATGACATAAACTAAAATGGCATTAAATAAAGGTACAGTCTGCATTATGACAGAATTTCCAGAAAATTGGAGTTGGCGAAGGTAAAGAGCAAGAGCTTCTCTTGAAATTATCGCAATGTATCGCAATCACAAGATGACGAATATTCCAAAACGTTCTGGAAGCAAATCAGATTCTGTTTGCATAAACTGTAAAAATTATTAGACTTCATAAGGGCTGACGATACTGAAGAAGAGAGGATGGGAGAAAAAAATGGGAAGAAGATAGAAGGAACGTTGAAAGTAGTTGACAAGACGTTAGGTAAGCCGCCCTAGCCCAAGCTTTTAAAGGGGTATTTTTCTTCTTAGGCATCAACACAATTTTTAAGCACTGTACCGAAGTTCTCTGACCTTGACGTAATAATGATTATATCACCTTTTAAAAAAATAAGCATCATATAGGATAAAGTCGATTATTATTAGTTTATGCTTCAGTTTTTAAAGCATTCCTAAAAGTGATCGATATTTCCAACCATTTTCACCATCTGGCTCTTCAAATGTTATTTTCGTGATTTAGAAAAAAAAGTTAGAAAAATGGGTTGATGCGAGCTCTGATATGTATACACGAAGTGTATATTTGATCGACCAAGACCAAATCCTGGATCCGCACCTGAATGAAGCGTTATTTTTCCCGATAAACTTATTCCCCGTGACATAATGAGGTATATAATTCGAAAGATTGGTTGCCCTAGAGCTCACCATCTCTAAGATATTGGCTTTCAGACAAACAGACGGAACTCTAATCAACTTTGGGAGGTCTCCTTCTCTGTATTACATACATTTTCTGTTTGCACAAATTTAACATACCCTTTGTACAGTTACCATATATTGTTATAAGGTACCATATATAAAAATATATTATGTGCATTTATGACAAAAAAAATATTTCAAAGTGCTTGATTTCGGCTGCTCAGAAATAGCTACCATGCAAATTAACGCAATATAAAAATAAATTCTATGACGTCACGCTACCTTATTTTAACCGTGACCTCTTATAAAGTGGGAGGTTCAAATTTCATTCACAAATTGATTTCAATATTGTACAAGGAATTTTGAAGTGGCCTGGACAAGTCAAATTTTTCAGTGAAAGTTCCTAATTTCATTCCGAGAATGATTGCAATATTTTGTAAGAAACCTCAGGGTTTCCTGTATCTCCTTAATCTATGTTCCACAGATTTTAGTGCTGCGGGGAACAGTTGCTACTACGTGGTTAGTGTAGAGTTTGCTACATGTGTTAGACAGCGCATACGAGCAGACATTTGGGAAATAGGAAATGCATGTGTATGATTTACAACAACAAGATATAACTATATTTGATTATTATGATTTACCACCAAATCCCCAAATCACTGAACAATTCCTCAGTGGTGGGTAACTCAAAGTCTTCATTAATCCAATCAGAGCAATCACCTGGCTGCTTCTCAGTCACACCATACTCTTTGCGATAGCCCACCTCACGCAGATCCTCCTCATCGTATTCCTCTTCGGCGTCTTCAACGGCCTCCAAAGATGTGCCTATATGGTTTTGGCTAGGCTTAACCACACGTGTCACGGCATTCTGCTCGCTAAGCATGCGCTGCATATTCTCAATCTCACTCGCTGTCTGTATGGGAGGTGGCTCTGCTGTGGGCTGCACTGCTGCTACGGGCTTTGGCTCATCCGATGAAGCTAGGCGTACTATGCGATCGAAGAATGTGGCAAAATGACGCCTAAAACGACTATAATCAAAGCTGTCTTGTGACGAGTTGTTGTTGTCCAGCAAACCATAGCTGGAGATGGACTTTGAGCGTGTCAGTGGACCAAAGTGATGCAACATGTCTATGCCAGGTGCCATGGATTCTTCCCAGCTCTGTGCAAAAAGTAATGCAATTGCGTTTTAATTTCTAAATAGTAACTTTTTTTTGCTCGAAATGGCATGCGCTTTACCAATTCAGTCCAGTCCTCAACGGGTACGCTCAACACTGACGAAACAACATTTACTACGCGTTCCTCCAAGTTCAGGCCATGAATTATTAATTTAGCTAACGACATGGCGCAATTAAGGTCGCAACGCAGCCTGGGCAAATACAAAAAAAAAATAGCTGACATTTAGTATAAAAATATGAAAAAGTCGAAAAGTTGTTCGACGGTGAGATACCCTGTAAATTGATTATCCGAAAAGCTAAAACTGCGATTTTTTGTACAAATCTAATAATAACTTGCCAAAATTATGATCGAAATTGCTTCTAACTTTGTGTACAATAGATTTCAAAATATCTAAGTCTACACTTTGGGATATTTGAAGATGTAGCTGTTTAGTTTTCTATTAAAGGCCAATACGCAGCACGAAATATTTCGCACAGAATGACAAAACTACATATAAAAAAAAATATCCCAAATGGAATATCCAAAATCGGACCAGATAGCGACTTTATTAAATAAACTTCATAAAATAAACTTTTGCGTAATTGTTGGTCAACTTTTGTATTTCTACCTCTTGGGAGATACCCATACAGACGGACACAGCGATTTCCTAATCTATACTTAAAATAACGTTGAGAATTTTGGCAAATAAAAATGTCCTACTGACTGTTGCATACTTCGCTAAAAATCTATAATACGCTTGATCATAAGTGCATAGGGTATAAAAAAAAAAAAACACGTATGTTTATATTAAGCTCCACCTGTTACTCTACCTGCGCTCGCTTTTGCGTATCTCGACCAACTTATCGCCCTGCAATATAAGGTGGTCATAGTTCTCCTCTATTTGCATGACCAACGACTCCTTGGGCTCACCCTCCGATTGCTCCTGCAGTTTGCGTTGTAACATTTTGAACTGTTGCCATAGTGCCTCCAATTCGTCCTGCATTGACCAAAACAATTAGTATGGAAACTATTCATTAAGCTGGCACTCCTTACCGTTTGTTTGCGTATGTTTTCCTGGGTCTCGCGATGTAAATCAATACGATGCAAAATGGGATGAGCTGGTATAAAAGCGTTGGTGGTATAGCGCTCCATACAACGATTCGGCATATCCTTTTTGGGTTTCTTTTTCTCAGTTTTCACCAGACTAGCGGCATTGTGGTATTTTAATGTGGTCTCATCTATGCGTTCCAATATCATGGCAAAGGTTTCAATATAATCCGATTGAATTCTAATAAGTTGATTAATATTAAGGTTACAAGTAGTGTTACAAGATATGTATAAGAGATTCTCTGCAAACCTCAGACGATTGGAGTTCTTGGCTGCCACCACTGTTATGACTTCATGAAGCTTCTCCAAACCTGGACAAAGCAACTGTAAGCCCAAAGCCTGCGCCTCGCTGTGCGGCTCCAGGAATTCGCCAAAGAATGTTGCCAGCTTTGGTACCAAATGTTTGGTATTAATGGTATAGGTTAGCTTTATGCCTGATGCCTTCTGAGGTTGGCACATCTTGTAGAACATGGTTAATGGCAAATAAGCAGCCTGCTGTATAACACGTGGTATGCCCTGTAAAAGATTTGTAGCTTTCAAAAATTTGTCGAAATGGATTCCACCAAAAACTAACGCCTTTTTAAGCCATAGATTATTGTGATTGCCAGTTGACTATTTTATTGCCTTTACTTAATTAATGAGTATTTAACTCAAACTTTTTTTATAATGGTAATGGTAGTATTTGTTAAATTAAGCTAATTATTGTTATGCACCATACCATAGAAAATTAATTTAGAATTATAGGGTTATTATAGAAGTACGTCAATTATGGGGCACAAATTAGCCCCAACGACTAAAAACGAATGATCGATTAGTAGACGGAAAAGTTGTCTGAAAATTACAGTTTTTAAACTTAACTCTGCTTTTTTAAATAAGACCTAAAATTACTGAATATTTCTTAACGCAGATACAAAGGTAAAGGGTTTTCCACCAAGAGGAGTTATTTTGAATCACACGGTATTTCGGTAGCTGTCACTTTTGAAGATTTTATTCTTTGACATTTGACAACTAGAAACTACGCCATTACTAAAAATGTAACGATACACGCTTCAACAACGCATTGAAATTATTCAAATTTACTACAAAAATGGTGAAAAACTTGCAGTCACAGTTCGCAAACCTAAAGCATTTTTGGGTCGTCGTGAAGCACCTTGTCGGACCGCAATACAGAAATTGGTGGAAAATTCGAGCTGTTGGGACAAGTTAGTGATGTGAAGAATAAAACCCG
The DNA here is from genome assembly GCA_949987675.1 of Chymomyza fuscimana. Classification (NCBI taxonomy): domain Eukaryota; kingdom Metazoa; phylum Arthropoda; class Insecta; order Diptera; family Drosophilidae; genus Chymomyza; species Chymomyza fuscimana. Next base: position 72,124,854 of record OX465089.1, read on the forward strand.
TGCACGTCACTCAAGAACAACTGAGAATATTGCTGCTGTAGCCCAAAGTGTTGAAGAAAACCCAGGTTTGTCCATTCCTCATCGCTCTTTGGAATTGGGCATTCCACAAACGTCATTACACCGTATTTTGCATAAAGACTTGGGTCTTAAGGCTTATAAAGCTCAGTTAACACAAGAACTCAAGCCGACCGATCATCAACAACGTCGTGTCTTTGCTGATTGGGTCCTTGAAATGCATGAAAATGATCCGGAATTCCATCGAAAAATCATCTTGACTGATGAGGCCCAATTCCACCTCGGTGGCTACGTCAACAAGCAAAATAGTCGCATCTGGGGCTCGGAAAACCCAAGAGTTATTGTTGAGAAGCCTCTCCATCCTCAAAGTGTGACTGTTTGGTGCGGTTTATGCTCCGGCGGGGTCATTGGACCTTACTTTTTCGAAAATGAGGTTGGATCAACAGTTACGGTGAATGGATTGCGCTATTGAGAGATGATTAATGATTTTTTATGGTCGGAGTTGGATGGTATTGATCTGGACAACGTTTACTTTCAACAAGACGGCGCTACGTGCCACACAAGCAACGAAACCATTGCTCTTTTACGGGAAAAGTTTCCGGACCGTGATATCTCTCGAAGAGGTGATCATAATTGGCCACCGAGATCTTGTGATTAACACCCTTTTTTCTTCCTTAGGGGCCACGTGAAAGATGAGGTCTACTCCATATAAACCAACGGATTTCGGATCTGGAGCTAAGGCAAGAGACACCAAATATTACTAAAAGACAGCGCTCCGTTTCTTGAAAAAATTTTGAGGATTACATCCAAAATATACACATGCACCCAATACTTATTAATAAAAACTTCAAAGTTATTATACCTTAAGGTCTCCTCGCTTATAAATCGATTGTGTTTATAAAATACAACCCTTTTTTTTAAGGCACTCGAAATCTTCATACCTTTTAATGCGTAAAGTTAAAAGTTATGTTTCAAAACATGTAAAAATCTGAAGATATCTGCCAAAATGAAGGATGGGACAGGGTATAATATGCTAGGAAAGTCCCGACTGTCATTATCCCGCTGGTTTTCATACATTTGCATACAATAGCTTTAATACTTTTCGACATACATGCGTTCGCAGTATAGACAGCAAACGATAGATGGATCTACTAGATCAATTCATCATAAGAGATGGCGTACGTTAAAGTCGGGCGCGGACGACTTTGGGATACCCTGTACCACCTCATTGCAATCAAATCCGATGTTTTGCTTAAGAGCTCAAAAAAAATATATATGTTTGCCACATTTAGTGACGACATTTTTGAAAACACAATACACAAAATTTGGTTACGATATCTTCATAAGCACACGAAACACAACGATTTTGATCGGTCGTATGGGATCTTTATGATATGTTGGAAAACTGTAAAAGACTACCGATTGCCAAACAAACGAATTATACATCTAAAACTTTTGGTTTTTTTCGAGGGCTTCTGAAACGCCTCTATGTGACCTATATAATTTAACCTCGATATCAAAAATGTAAAATAAACTTGTCTCCCTCGACATAATAAAGCATCTAATGTGAAAGTTTGGTTGCTCTAGCTCTTACCATCTCTGAGATCTAGGTGTTCATACAGACAGACAGACGGACATGTGTATATCGACTTCTCTAGTCACCCCGATCATACTTTAGGTAACATTGGAGGACTCCGACGTCTCCTTCTGTATGCAACATACATTTTCGGCATGCACAAGCTTAATATACCCTTTGTACCATATGGTACAGGGCATAAAAACTGATTAAAATTGCAACCGAACTAAACAAAATCGTTTACATACCCTCGTGCTTATGTAGGAGGCAATAACATCTACGCGTGTAGTGTGAATATGCAGCAGTTCGGTAATATAGAAGCTAAGCTCCAGTTCCTTGGTAGTGCCAGCTGGCAAGTCCACAAAACTTAGTGCATCCTTGCTGCAACGTACACCACCAGGTGTATTAAAGACCAATTGTAGTTCAGCCAGTTCAATTTTGGTTTTAAGCTTCAAATGACCAGTTGCAGTTAAGAGCTCCTTCACAGCCACTTCAGCCGGCACATCCAGGAGCAGCGTATCCAAATCATCTGTTACCTCTGAGTTGATGGTAAAATGTAAACGCACATTATCAGCTGCCTGTTGATTCTGCTCGTCCGTGTGGCTTATATCAATAGACTCCTTAATCTCATCCTCTAATTGTTGCAGCTGTTTGTGTGCCTCTGCAAAACTCAGCTCGGCTATGTTCAAAGGCGGCACTTGAAAAACAAAGGCATCAGAACCCAAGTAGCCAATTTGTAGCTGTCCAGTGGGACCCAGACTGACTATGCCACCGGGTAGACTATTGACATTGGAACGTTGTATAGCCACAGGCGCACGATCTTTATATTGAGCACCCCAAATGATGTTGGCCTCTTCGTATAGATACAATTTGGCTTCCTCGGAGACAATGGCGGTAATAAGTCGTGCACTGGGCTCTGAAATGTTATTATATAAGAAGCAGTTGTTGCTATACCTAGCAGTTGTTCCTATTTAAACTTACCCCAGTAATAGCCTACAACAAAGCTATGAAAGCACTTGGGAGCATAGTCCAGTTTTAGTATGAAATTATACTTTCCATTATCATCCAAGCAGATAAAGTTGCGTTCGCCCAGTATCATTATCCAAGAAGCATCTCTAGCAAATTTAAACTTTTAGACGCACGTCAATAACGCAAGTACAAAAAAAAAGTGTGCTGAACTGGGAATACGGCATATACATGTATCACCTGAATCCTGTATCAATTGCTCCGACGGTTCTAAGTTTAACGTCATTTAGCGTAAGCTAATCCAACCAAACATACCCAATCAAACCGATTCAACTTTACTGAGGGGCTTTAAAGGACCAACCAATAGTTTCATCTACGTATATTTCCATGGGTCCGATCCCTTTTACATCAATCATGCCTCAGTCACCATATATTGTTAGACATTGGTTTTTTCCGTACAGTCAGTAAATAATGTAAAACAGAAGATCTCGCGAACAGTAGTCGTTCCGTTGGAGCAAGTCTGATAGCGGATATCTTGATCCCCCGATCAAGAGACTGTTTTATGTAGCTGTGCCTTTTATAATCATAATCGTTACTTACTCCTTCACCTGCACGACGGTCATGTTGATGATGCCCTCTCCAATACACTGCGCCCAGGTGGGATTGTAGCTGCTCTTGCTGATTAGCGAATGAGACAACTCCTGATAGGTAAAACACTCCAAATGCCAAGTTGCATTGAAACGAAAGAAGCTATCCGTGCGTTCGCAATAGCACACAGGTGCGGGTAAAGCTCGATGTCCGGGAAAGCGACACTCGTATGATATGCCATCCTGCTCATAGAATGTCAGCGTGCCATCCAGATGTACCACACAGAAGAACTCGCGTCCTTTAACTTGACCAAAGTGTCCTTGGCACAACGAAAAGGCAACGCGAGCAAATTTATACTCCACCTGCTGCTGCAGTCGCAGCTGATTGCCATGCTCCGCCAGACCGCTCGTAGTCTGCAGATTATAGATGACTATAGCGTTGGGTAGCAGCACTCCCAGCTGATTTGTGTTTTCATTTCGCACGTTACTGCGAGGCACACGGTATTTGTAGCAAGTTTTTGTATGGATCAACTTGTACTTACCCACTAAACTTGCCCGCATATATGCCCAGGATAGGGGCATTCAGTTGTATCTCCAGCAGCAAATCGGTGGCTTGATAAGCATTACTCTTGGAACTAGCATGAACCTGCACTTGCGGGTAGTAAATACTTAACTGACCCGTTTGTGAACCCACAATGATGTAGTCCTTTTCCTGTGCCTCAAGCCCAAAACGTGCGCAAAGCAAACTAGCCACATCGTACTCCTCACCCAAATCGGCGCATTGTGTGGACCACCAACTACAGACATTAAACAAGGACATGATGTGCTGTTCCAAAAGCCTATTAGAAAACTGAAAAAAAAAAACAAAGCCTATTCACAATGGTTTTTGTTGTGGTTGACGGCACCGGCAATTTACCATGACAACGCGTCGTTAGCAGACAACATTGCTTCAAATGCAAAATACTCTTGCCGAGAGTTTGTCCAATTTGAAGAACAAAGCTTGTATTATATTGTTATTTAAAACTAAAGGGCTTCGCTGCTCTAGCACACACCGGATGCGGAGAAGATTGGAATTTTAGTTATGTGGAAATTGGCATAGAGTTGCGGTGTTGCGGTACCGATATTGGTATTGTGGGTTCGGGAAAAAACACGTCATAAAAATATGCCCATAGGAAGCAAGCCTTTGGATTCAGAATAATGCATTATCACCAAAAGTCAAAGTAAGACTTTTGAAACATTCCTTTCTAGATAATTCTTGAATGCCAGACTTTTAGTGAATTTGTAATTTAAGACCTAGTTAGGCTAAAAGTGACCTAAACTAAATTAAATGCAGCCTCTTCTTTTAAGTACTTACCTAGTTTGATTTTCCCGTTGCTGCAGAATTACAAAACAAGAAACAACAAATATTATATATACATAGTAGTATATTATGAAAGGTGTTGTAAAGAGCTAGTAATTCAAACGAAGATTGTGATTCAGCCAAACCAGCTACTCAGAATTATGAATATGATTTTTTTCGATTTTTCTATACTTACCCTGGAGTTTGGCTCGAAAATTTAACACCATACGTTTTGTTTTTGGCAGTAATATAAATATATGCATATACCATACAGTACCTAATAAAATTAAAAAATATTTTTGTTTTTGACATTGTAAAACGAATTGCTAGAGAGCTCAACTCTCGTCGAATAAGTCGGAAGCTGTCTCCTTGAGCTTAATAGCTTAAACACTCACACATGCTTAAGAAGAAACTTATTAAAAGTATCTTATGATATAGTTATATTTTAAAAAGAACAAATTTTTTGAGATTTTATTATAAATGTATTATATTAGTTTATACATATTATATTACATATTAATTATATTGTATTATGCATAGGTCTGTACTACGTTAAAAGTTCAAGCCTATGCTATCAAAGCTATGATTCTAATACTTATGTGTATTTATTTATGCATTTTTACATAACTTAAAATAGTCTACGAACTAATAATATATAAGAGGACCTAAAAACTGTCAAGGGCTAAAAGCCGGCTCAATTTATGTGAGTAACTAATAGAACACACTCAAAGCTATAAATTTACTATTTTAAGTGGTTAATATACTATCTAAGTATTACGCCTTGTACTCATTGAACTGACCACATGAGCTGGCTGCTATCCATCCACCGGCTGAGCACCACCATGTGTCCAATATGCCAGGCTCAAACTCTGAGCTAGACGTGCTGCTCATGGCTGTAAAACCAATGAACAGAAATTTGAATCAATCAATCAGTAGCTAAAGTATCTAAAGTTTTCTTGATTTGAAATGATGTGTGAATTATTTCAATTATGGCATATGGCAATGGACTTATAAAATTTGGCAGATATTTGTCGAAAGTTATTGATGTTGTTGTGCGGTCACTGTCACTTCCGCTGCCACTATGGGCATTGTAGTGGTTGTGGTGGTGGTAGTGGTGGCTGTAGTGCTTGTGGTTGTAATGATAATACGCCGACTATTGGCAGCTCTATGGCGTGGTCTAGCGACTTTTGTGCGATTTACTAAATGTTATTCTTTCTCGCTTCTGATCATGATCTTTTTTTTGACCAGCGTGCGTACCTGTTGCGTTGTCGGCTGTTGTGTTTGTTGTTGCTGCTGCGCCATAGCTTGTTGCTGTTGCATATTACTGACAGTGGGCAACGATGCTGTGGTCTGTGTTATGGTCATCACCTCAGCAGGGCCAGCCGTAGGCCCCGAAATGCTGGTGTGCTGCTGTTGTTGCTGCACTACAGCCAACAGATTGCCACCGGCGGTGGTTTGCAAACGCACCGGACTGGCATTCTGCCGCTGATTTTGCTGCAATGCAGCAATTAAAGTTTGTTGTGTTGTTGGATTGGAATTGCCACCTGAAGTGGCCACCTTCAAGGCGCTGGCAATGCTTTGGCCAGCGACATGTGTGCGTAGATTGCCTGCAGCCAAAGCCTGCGCTGAAGCGGCCGAAACAACCTTAATTAAACATAAAATATAATTACTAAATAACAAACGCAAAGCATATAGAACTCACCTGTATGGTCTGACGCTGCGTTGCCTGTGACGCCACCGAGACGGGTATTACACGGCCCACACTGTTCTTGCCCAGCACTAGATTGGTAGTGGCCAGCGTGCCCTGCTGCCCGCCACGCATAACCTGTTGTATCTGCTGCACAGTCACTGAGTTGGGCAGCGATTTGGTGTTTTGTATATGAAGCAGCTGCGCCTGGACACTGGCTCCGCCGGGCGTTAATTTCTGTTGTTGCTGCGTAGGCAACGTTTGATTGCCTGCCGGCGAAACAGTTACTCCACCCGCCGTTTGTTGTGATACAGAGGTAGCCACTATATTTGTGGCCGTTGGCTGACCCGATGCATTTACCAACTGCGTCATTCGACTAATTTTGCGTGGCACCGCCAGTTGCTGCTGCATTTGTAGCTGACGCATTTGATTAGGCATAGTCACTTTAATTTGACTGCCCGGCTTCAATTGTGGCAGTGTCATGTTAACTGTACCTTGAGCAGTTGGAGGACCAGTAGCGGATACAGTTACACCGCCAGCGCTGACGCTGGTGCCACTTGCGGCTGCAGCTGAAGAGGCTTTTACAAGCGAGGCAATCTGCTGCGGCGTCACTTGCTGTGTTTGGGTCATTGTCTGTTGATTGCCAGCCACTGGCAATTGGGCTTGCTGTTGCGGTAGTCCCTGCTGCGTTGTGGTTGTAGTTGTAAAAAGTGGTCCAGTCGATTGTTGCGCTTTTTGGGCAGCCAGTACACTGTGACGATTAACCAGCAGCATGTCCCCACCACCGCCTGTACTGCCGTTGCCATCAGTGACCACTTGACGCTGTAATCCCTGTTTGGCGGCTGCCATTTGCTTAATAAACTGCGTGCGAGCTTGCACTGTGCCATGTGCCATTTGCACTGTACCCACTGAGGAAACCACATTGCCAGCCTGAACAGTGGTTACACCAGGCATGCCAGAGACTGCAACCTTTTGGCTGGACACATGCGCACCAGAAGTAGCCTGCATAATGCTGCTGGTTTGTATAATGGTGCCGGTAGCTAATCCACCGGCGGTTTGAACTACTGTTTGATTTAAGCCTGCTGCATTGCGTGGCGATTGTGTTGTCTGTAATACCTTCAAACCCCCCCGCTGCCGATAAAGTTGTATATGGGTATTTGCTTGTTGACTGCCGGGCATGACGTTCTTGGGACTCTGTTGTAGCGCACTGACAGGTATGCTCTTTGTGGTGACCAATTGAGTCTGCGTAGCGGGCGAGTTGGGAACAGCTGCCAAACGCAGTTGAGTTTGGAACTGAGCAGGGGACACACCTTGACCAAGATTAGGCATGGATACACCTGCTGTGCGCTGTTGCAGCACCACATCCTGCAATGTATTGCCCGAGGATGCAGAGACAATGCGTTGTCCGCGCAATGTATTGAGCGTGGTCACACCTGGCTGCAAGCTTGCCGTTGTGGTCAAAACAGAGCCAACAGGTGGCAGTGACGAGACAGAAACCACTTGTGGCAGAGTCTGAGTCTGCACTATGCTACCCACCTGCGGCGAGGTATTCACCGGTATGGTTTGAGAAGATAGCGATACAATTTGTGCCGCCGAAGCGGCCACATTTGTATTATGCGCAATGGTTTGTACTACAGAGGGTAGACTCTGAACAGGCGTGGTCAGCACAACGGAGACGGAACTTTGTACGCCAGCCGTGGGCAACTGCACGCCTGCATTGCTAGACGTTTGCTGTGCCAGCTGCTGCATTTGGCCTGCTAGCAGACTGGAAGTGGTGCCCACAATGGTCTTAACAATTTGTGTGGAATTAAGTGGTGCCTGCTGCTGCGATGCAGCCAGTTGATGCGTGCGCAACAGCTGCGCCTGAGACACTGTTGTTGTATGCTGCTGCTGAGCTGTTTGTAGGCTTGTTTGTGGATGTAGCAATACAGCCGTTTGCTGTCCAGACGCTACTCCGCCTGATATGTTGCCACTAGTAAGATGCTGTATTTGCAGCTGCTGTAGCTGACCCGTGCTTCCTGCGGGTACCGTAACAGTGGCCTGCTGCTGTGACTGCTGTATCAGCTCAATTTGTGCCTGAGGTTGTTGTTGCTGCTGCTGCTGTTGTTGTTGCTGTTGCACAGGCAACGGCGTGGACACCTGCTGCATCTGCTGCACATTTGATGCCTGCAATACCTGGTTTTGCTGCTGTTGCTGTGGCGCTGCGGGCGGTGGACACTGACTGCGCTGCTTTTCCCGCATCTTATTTGCCTTCATTACTGCAATATTTAAAGGAGACACTGGCTGATCATAGTTTTGTATGCCGAACTCCTGCAACACCTCCATGTGTTTGGGATTCATTAAGTTGGGAGCGTTAAATTGGCGCTTGGGTGGTGGTGCCTTCTTTAAATATGCCGTCTTGATGTTATCAAAGCGCGCGCGCATAACTTTATAAAACGAGGCATTGTTGTCGCTGGCGTAAAGTTGCGTGGTGCGCAAGTAGCGCAGCGGACTTTTTAAATACTCTGTGCGCAAAGTGGCCTTTAGTTTTTTTTGTTTTTTGGGACTCTCTATAACTTTGCCCTCCTCGCGCGGCTGTATGTGCGTCTCATAACGCCAACGACATTGACGCGCTGAGCGATAGGTCTTAGAACAAAAGTTTACCATTTCAGAGACCAAGTCCCAGTTCGGCGTCTGTCCGGGCGAGAGCAGCATAAGACTGCAAGGCAAGCCTTGCAAGTTAATGAGCACATGCAAGATGACAATGTCCTCGAAAATACACCATTCGCTCATGGCCTCTGGTTCGGCCAAAGGCTTGGGCTGTATTTGCGGTTTTAAGCCAGGTATGGGCGAATTCGGCTTAAAGGAGCCACGGAAGCGCTGATTTTTAAGATCACGACGTAAGCGCGCCAGCTGTGCTGTAGGACGATCGAACAATGAACGCGGTGGCACAAAATTGTCCTCACGACGCATTTTGTTGGGCCTGCGACTACCATCAAAGCCAAAGCCCGCATCCGTGCGTGAACGTTTATACTCTTTGCGTACATAAACGGGCGGCAACTCCGGTTCTGGAATGGGCTCTATTTCATACATAAACGCCAGCGAAAAGTCTATGTACAAGTCATTGTTGTCCTGCGGCGGTGTGGGTGGACACCACATCTACATAAAAATAGCATAGGTAATAATGAATAGCACACTTGAGATTTGTCACACACAAAACTTACCGGCATTTGCTCCATGGTATTGCGTGAAATCCAGACCTGTTTTACCAGAAGTAGAGGCGGCATACGAAGAGTCACACACAAGGCACGCACAAAGAAATGTTAAAGAAAAGAATAATCGGTGAATATTATTTTCATACGAAAGAAACTCTGTTTTGGTGTTGTCTATTGATATTTCGCTATTTCTTAAAGTCTATGCGTTGTAGCTTTCATTCCGAACCATTTCGTAGAGTTAGAAGAACAATTTGCAGTAATTTTGGTATTTTTTTTTTTATAGATTTATGTATATAAACAAGTTTAGACGGAAATCTAGCTATGCCTGAGCATAATTGTTGCAGTTTTGGTGCCAACAAAATTTGCCAGACACATTCGACAGACCGCATATTATTTAGTTAACTCATTATTCTTGTTCTTACTTAAAATATTGTTAAGCTGTGTGACACCAAAACAGAATTTTTCTTTGACTTATACAGAAAATAATATTTACTGATTTCCGCTTATTCTTTTCTTAGGCCTATAATTTTACTTGTATATTTCTCAACTTTGGGCAATTGTCTTCTTAAAAATCTCACGAAATTTTTCGTAAATAAAAACCACAACGTTTTTTTTCTCTTTTCAATTTAAAGTTACTTTTTAAAGCATATCAATTGATAATTTTTTATTGTTAGTCAATCTATGCTCGTAGTCTTTAGATTTTTAGGCTGTTTTTTAGTAAAATTATGAAATAAATTATTTTTGACATATCTAATGTAACAGTTACGTCCAAACCTAAGCTTATATAAAAAATAAGTAGAATTAACAACAAACTTAATTAAATTACAATTTTTGAGTTTTGTTCATTTGTCAATTTTATGTGGTAATATGCAGCTTATGTTTATATAACTAAATAGACTTTATTACATAAATTTATTTACATTTCGAAGTTTGGAAGAGAACACAGCTTAACTACTTATGGGCAGCCAAACAAAAGCAGCAGATATGGCTTTAAATTAATCAAATAACACCAAAATTTACTTAATATAATAATCGGAGACCAAACCTACTTTTGCAAAAAATATATAAGTTGTCTTTAACTAAATTCTAAAAAAAATAATAAAATGTAGTATAGACTACAAAAATTTTAAAATTAATAACTAATTGCTTTTGTTTCCACTTCAGCTGACATCTGCTGCGCCCTGGCTGCGCACACACCATACACTTCCTTTCCTTTCTGTTTTTAACACACAGTTTTACCTATAGAATTTGTTATTCTAAATTTCTTACATTTGTCACCTAACTAATCTAACTATATAAAGAAGGAAACGTGTTACAGTCTATAAATACTTTTTTGTCCTCTAGAAACAACTGCAGCACTAGGGCAATGATGACACCTGCCAAGTAATAGTAACAGTTTAAATTGCTTTTTGAAAACACTCACCAAATAGCGAGCAACACACACCTATGCCTATGACTAACAACTAAGGTCTTGAGTTGCAATTAAAAAATATTGCATGGCTTGAGGTTGAGAAGATTAGCAGTGCTTCACCAACATCACCTTGCCCCACCGTTTGCTGGCGTGGTTGATGTTGCTGTTGTGGCAGCAGTGGATGTAGCTGTAGGTGCCGTCAACAAGACACCTGACGCTGGTGTAGAACGCAGCAATACGCGCGGCGTCTTAGTTAGCCAACGATGCAGCGTTGTTGTGGTTGCTGAGGTGCTAGCATCACCATCTTTCTTGCTGGGCAACACAGTAGTTAGTACACGGTTTGTAATCTGTAGCTTGCGAATTGGTTGCACTTCAGTATTGCCTGCACGCAAAGGCGTTGATATGACTGTATTGGATTTGGAAGTACTGCTGCTTTCAGATGTGCGTTGGTTTCTCTTGACACTACGGTTTGCACTTGTCTTTAAATCGGGCAGCATTGGGCCCACATCCAGCGTCCACAGATTTATTTTAACAGAACCACGGGAACGTGTACGTGGTGTATTGTTAGCATCAGCACGGCTACCTCTAGGCACATTGTTACCTGCGTTACCCGACTTGGCCAAGGCCGAAAAAGCAAGCGGATCATTGTCATCTGTGTCCGATTCTTCCGACACATTGTAGTATGGGGAACTGGTTGTTGTGGTGTCTTGCACCTGAGTATGCGCATTCCAACCATCCATGCTGTTCGTATTGGATTCCTCTCCAGCTGTTGCATACCTAGAACTAGTCTTGCCATCTACATCCGAGTCTTCTATATCAACGTTTTGATCTTCGCTATCCTCGGTTTGTATATTTGCACGTTGTTTACCGCCTTTTCGATAGGACTCTGCTTCCTGGTCGCTTTCTGCATCGCTTTGAACGTTTGTCCCAACAGTGGAAACAACTGTCTCGTCATCCACACAAACGCTATCATTTTCATCAGCGTCAACTTCTTCAACTTCCGCATCATTTTCGCTCTCTTCAGTGGAACTCTCGTCTGTGAGCTCAGATTTTTTAACCGTTGAGGACACTGATATAGTAGCTCGACGCTGGAAAAGTTTTCTCTGTGCGGTTGACGAGTTTTCCCTGCTTGTTCGCAATGGCAATGTGCTGTTCAACTTTTTTATTGGTGAGTTCTTACCGTTATTAGATTTCGTTGGGCTATTTGCAGTTGCCTTTGGCACCGTGTTTGTTTTCATTAGCTTTATCATGGCAATGTTCGCTGAAAGACGCTTAGGCCGCTCATCCACTGCACTGCCATCTTCAACCGTACCTTCGGCTACTGCCGATGCTGCTGCTGCCATGGCTGTGCGTGTTGTCTTTCTGGTGGGCGTTGGCGTGTTATTAATGACGCCTAGAGAATGCAGCCTTGTTCGTCTCACGGGCGATGGTAACACCTCCAAGGACAACTTACTGTTACTGTTACTTCGGTTAGACCCTACCAACTGAGGTGCACTAACTTTGAGGCTATCTCTTCTCCTTCTACTTGACTTGACATTTTTCTGTCTATTGTTAATACTATTGCTAATATTACCAGAATTGTTCGCTTGTCGCCTATCTTTCTTATTAGCTATTAAAGTCCGCTTTGTTAAATTTGTTTCTTGTTTTGTATTAACCTGATTGCTGTCCTTGCGATTGTATGTAAGCATTTCCTCGGGCTCTGCTTCCTGCTTCAGCAGTTCCTCTTCTTTCTGCATGGCCGCCAAACGATTTGCTTCCCATTCGCGTTTTTGTGCTTCCAGCTCTGCTTCGGCGGCACGCATTTGCTCTGCAGTCCACGCAGCTCCAGTTGCTTCCACAAAACGCATGGCATAACGTTCAATGGGCGAGAGCTGCAAGACAATAGTGTATTAGTTACATATCCTTATAAAACAAATGACAGTATTGCGATCAGATTATTTTGAACCAATTATTTTTGACTAAGTATTCGCAACCCTTTTTTTATTGAACTGCTTAACAATAGGTCACTAAAGTTAAAACATATTGTTAGACGTTGAGTGATATAATCGAGCGTGTGTGATCGCTTCAACTATGTCTGAGCGTCTAAATAGTTAAAATATTTCTCTAGGCACCGCTTGCTGCTCAAAATCGCAAAAAGTAACTCATTCGATATTATAAGCAAGCAGTGCCTGACACGAATATTATAATAATAGGAGTACATTAGGCTTATTGGCATAAAAAGCGTGTATATTATTAGGCTCACCTGCTTGACAAGGTTTTGCATTTCCAGATCCGCCTTGCTAAGCTCAACTGGTGCACCGTCTGCATTGATCTCATCAATAGGTATGTTTTCATCAAATTCTGCCAAGTCAGCAGCAGCCTCCGCTTTGGCCGTTTTTGTTGCTTGGACATCTTGTTCATCTTCGGCAGCTGCCAAAGCCGATTCAAAAGCGCGTAGTGACTGTTTTTCCGTTTCAACGGGTTCAATAGCGGCCCCGTTTGATGATTGCGAAGTAACCTCTGTTGCTGTGACACTCAATGTCTTCTCTTGACTATCGTCCTGCTCTGTTTGATCCATGGTAAAGAGATCTTTGATGGTGGAACTCTTGAAATAGGTAGTAGTAAAGTTGCCACCTTCAATGGCCATGTCGCTAAGCATGCGTTTCTGATTTGCCTTTTTGAGTATGTTAACCTCGATAGTTTTCTCAGAGACCAAACGATAAATGTGCACATCGCGTGTTTGACCTATGCGATGGCAGCGATCCTGCGCTTGCGCATCCATGGTTGGATTCCAGTCGGAATCATAGAAGATCACAGTATCGGCACCGGTTAGATTAATGCCCACACCACCAGAGCGAGTGGATAGTATAAAGCAAAAAATGCGCTTGTCACCATTGAATCGCTCCATTAAGATTTGTCTTTGATCAACGCGTGTTGAGCCATCGAGACGCAAATAAATGTGTCCATGATAGTTAAGGAATGCCTCCAGCACATCCAGCATTTTTGTCATTTGGGTGAATATCAACACGCGATGCCCCTCAATCTTTAATTGCCGCAAAAGACGATTGAGTGTTTGCAGCTTTCCGCAGTCGTATTGTATAAGCCTTGGATCAGGGAACTGCGTCGTCATAGCCGATATAATTGGATGAAGTAATGCCAGTTTAGGAGACAATTCACGCGTAATAGTCGATTCTATTTCGCGTTCACATTGCCAATGCGCTGAGCTGAGCTTTTGCACATAGCGACGTATACGTGGTGCACAAACTGATGGTACATAGATCACAAAGTTAGCAAAAATGGGCGTTAAGTCCGCGCAACGTTGCTCAAAAGATTTTAAAAGTCTATTAAGCGACCATGATCCATCAGCCTCTTTCATAGCTGTACAGCAATTGCTGTAACCACGCGTCTGCCATGTTGAATAGCTAACCGTGTGCGTGGGCTGCATGCAACGCTCAATTGCACTACGACAGTCGCCGCCATAGATGGGCGTAGCGTCGGTACGTCTCCTATTAACCATGGCCATGCGTTTGAGCGATGCAAAACGCTCCTCCTTACGCAGTTGCACAAGTTCTTTAACCTTAAATGGATCTTCTGGCTCGCTGTCTGTTTCTTTTTCATTACTGTTGGCATCCGAGCCGCCATTTGTTTGTTTTTGAACTGTTGTCTTCACATGCGTAGCAAGGTCTTTAACTATTGGCTCTTTGTTTAATTGCAGCGCCGCAGTATTAGTTGAAAGAGCAGGAGTTGTTGTTGTTCGACTGGTCAAAGTAAGGCGCGCTCCCACGCCTCCAGTATTTGTAGCCGGCGTTAGATAGAAAAATGGCTTACCATCTTGCATGGTTTTGGCCACTTTAGCTGGAGTTGGCGCATTCATTTGAGAGCGCGTAGTCAAAACCTTTGAAGTACCCAGTACATTTATAGCTGAGCTCGTTGTGGCTACTACTGTGTTTAAAATAACTGGCTTCATGGCAACATTTATGGGATTAATTGTCCCACTGACACGTTTTAGTAGACGCCCACTGGGTAGAAGATTGCCCACTGGCACAACTTTATTGCCTTCCATTTTCATAGCTGGGCTGGCGCCGACACGAACAGCATTAAGCTTTATACGCTGCGCAAGCTCAGGATTACGCACGCGTACATGAAAACGGTACTTTCCATTGGGGCAAGGTGGTGGCGGTTGCGGCGCAGTGTCAATCTCTTCAATAAGCTTACGAGAGGGAGCTAACACACGCGACTTGTGGGAGACATAGGCAGTAAGTGTTAACTCCAGCTGCAGAAGCAGCAAATTAACAGTATGCAGGTTGATTTGCTGTAAAGGCCAAGAAAAACACATTAATTCCATTAAATTAACATGACAGTAAAAGGAAAACGATTTCTTTATCAGACAAATGCCTCGCAACAGCGAACATCCTTTGAATTGTTAGGATTCGCTCCAAAACAGATTGAAACCAACAGTCAGTGACAGTTTATCATCATTTAAATTCTCTCCTTTTTTTGTCTGTTTAAAAACTCACCGAGAACGGATCATACTCCAAAACGTCGGAGACCAGGCGAGGCGTATGGAATGTAATGCCCTCCATTTGAAATGGTGAAATTGTCGGCCGCACCTCAAACATATTAGGATGATTGCAAACTTTGCGCAGCTGCATTAAAACATTAATTACGCTTAGCAGGTTGCCTGTCGAAAGTGTTTCCCTTGTTCTGATAAATAAAAGCGTGTTTTTAGTATTTATAAAATGCTTATGAAAAATGCAAAAACTTACTTTGAACGGCTCATGAAATCTTCATATAGATAACGCTGACGATTTGACAAGCGGCACATAACGACATGCTCATATTTCTTTGGCATTTGCTTTTCAACCTCTTTTTTCAGTCGACGCAGTAAAAATGGACGAATAACCTAGAAATTACAGGAGTAGTTTAAGTAATAAACAAATCAGCAAGTTAAAAACTTAACGTATAATGTGGATTTTATTTAATTTTATTATTTTATCATTTATAAGGACAAAGGGCAAGTTAATATTCATAGTAATCAACTGAAGGTTCTGACGAGCAGGACAAAGTAAATAGAGAAAAATGGGTTTTCCCAGCGTTATTAGGACTTTACTGATATACAGTCTAAAGTCACTTGCAACTGCGATTTGTTATAGCACACATCTACGATTTTCAGGTGCTTTTAAAGAGCATACAAGAAAACGCTTTTAGGTGCAAATTTAAAATTATATTCGGTATTCTTAGGGACAAAAACTATTTTAGGAGTATGACTCATACAAAATAAGCTAATTATATCAACAAAGTTTATTGTGAGCCTCGATTTCAATGCAGTCAAATTGACAAAACATTGCTACATGGATAAATCGATACTCTATTATTTATTATAGTAAGTTAAAATAATTGTCATCACATGTGGGCTCAATTCAATGTGACACAGAGTGCGCTTGCGAAGGAATTTTTATTTACACTTAATGATTATATCAACTCTATGTCAAAAATATGCATACACAATACTGTGAGATAGTACGTTTAAATATTCAAAAGATTTTGGCGGACAAGACCAGGTAAATAGAGACAAGTGTGTGTTCCCAGCGATATTAGGACTTTGCTGATATGCAGTCTAAAGTCACTTGCAACTGCGATTTGTTATAGCACACATCTACGATTTTCAGGTGCGTTTAAAGAGCATACAAGAAAACGCTTTTAGGTGCAAATTTAAAATTATATTCGGTATTCTTAAGGACAAAAACTATTTTAGGAGTATGACTCATACAAAATAAGTAAATTATATCAACAAAGTTTATTGTGAGCCTCGATTTCAATGCAGTCAAATTGAGAAAACATTGCTACATGGATAAGTCAATGCTCAATTATTTATTATAGCAAGTTAAAATAATTGTCATCACATGTGGGCTCAATTCAATGTGACACAGAGTGCGCTTGCGAAGGAATTTTTATGAATACTTAATGATTATATCAACTCTAGTTTAAAAATATGCATACACAATACTGTGAGATGGTACGTTTAAATATTCAAAAGATTTTGGCGGACAAGACCAGGTAAATAGAGACAAATGGGTGTTCCCAGCGTTATTAGGACTTTGCTGATATGCAGTCTAAAGTCACTTGCACCTGCGATTTGTTATAGCACACATCTACGATTTTCAGGTGCGTTTAAGGAGCATACAAGAAAACGCTTTTAGGTGCAAATTTAAAATTATATTCGGTATTCTTAACGACAAAAACTATTTTAGGAGTATGACTCATACAAAATAAGTAAATTATATCAACAAAGTTTATTGTGAGTCTCGATTTCAATGCAGTCAAATTGAGAAAACATTGCTACATGGATAAGTCAATGCTCAATTATTTATTATAGCAAGTTAAAATAATTGTCATCACATGTGGGCTTAATTCAATGTGACACAGAGTGCGCTTGCGAAGGAATTTTTATTTACACTTAATGATTATATGAACTCTATGTCAAAAATATGCATACACAATACTGTGAGATAGTACGTTTAAATATTCAAAAGATTTTGGCGGACAAGACCAGGTAAATAGAGACAAATGTGTGTTCCCAGCGATATTAGGACTTTGCTGATATGCAGTCTAAAGTCACTTGCAACTGCGATTTGTTATAGCACACATCTACGATTTTCAGGTGCGTTTAAAGAGCATACAAGAAAACGCTTTTAGGTGCAAATTTAAAATTATATTCGGTATTCTTAAGGACAAAAACTATTTTAGGAGTATGACTCATACAAAATAAGTAAATTATATCAACAAAGTTTATTGTGAGCCTCGATTTCAATGCAGTCAAATTGAGAAAACATTGCTACATGGATAAGTCAATGCTCAATTATTTATTATAGCAAGTTAAAATAATTGTCATCACATGTGGGCTTAATTCAATGTGACACAGAGTGCGCTTGCGAAAGAATTTTTATGAATACTTAATGATTATATCAACTCTAGGTCAAAAATATGCATACACAATACTGTGAGATAGTACGTTTAAATATTCAAAAGATTTTGGCGGACAAGACCAGGTAAATAGAGACAAATGTGTGTTCCCAGCGATATTAGGACTTTGCTGATATGCAGTCTAAAGTCACTTGCAACTGCGATTTGTTATAGCACACATCTACGATTTTCAGGTGCGTTTAAAGAGCATACAAGAAAACGCTTTTAGGTGCAAATTTAAAATTATATTCGGTATTCTTAAGGACAAAAACTATTTTAGGAGTATGACTCATACAAAATAAGTAAATTATATCAACAAAGTTTAATGTAAGCGTCGATTTCAATGCAGTCAAATTGAGAAAACATTGCTACATGGATAAGTCGATGCTCTATTATTTATTATAGCAAGTTAAAATAATTGTCATCACATGTGGGCTCAATTCAATGTGACACAGAGTGCGCTTGCGAAGGAATTTTTATTTATACTTAATGATTATATCAACTCTAGGTCAAAAATATGCATACACAATACTGTGAGATAGTACGTTTAAATATTCGAAAGATTTTGGAGGACAAGACCAGGTAAATAGAGACAAATGTGTGTTCCCAGCGATATTAGGACTTTGCTGATATGCAGTCTAAAGTCACTTGCAACTGCGATTTGTTATAGCACACATCTACGATTTTCAGGTGCGTTTAAAGAGCATACAAGAAAACGCTTTTAGGTGCAAATTTAAAATTATATTCGGTATTCTTAAGGACAAAAACTATTTTAGGAGTATGACTCATACAAAATAAGTAAATTATATCAACAAAGTTTATTGTGAGCCTCGATTTCAATGCAGTCAAATTGAGAAAACATTGCTACATGGATAAGTCAATGCTCAATTATTTATTATAGCAAGTTAAAATAATTGTCATCACATGTGGGCTCAATTCAATGTGACACAGAGTGCGCTTGCGAAAGAATTTTTATGAATACTTAATGATTATATCAACTCTAGTTTAAAAATATGCATACACAATACTGTGAGATGGTACGTTTAAATATTCAAAAGATTTTAGCGGACAAGACCAGGTAAATAGAGACAAATGTGTGTTCCCAGCGATATTAGGACTTTGCTGATATGCAGTCTAAAGTCATTTGCAACTGCGATTTGTTATAGCACACATCTACGATTTTCAGGTGCGTTTAAAGAGCATACAAGAAAACGCTTTTAGGTGCAAATTTAAAATTATATTCGGTATTCTTAAGGACAAAAACTATTTTAGGAGTATGACTCATACAAAATAAGTAAATTATATCAACAAAGTTTAATGTAAGCGTCGATTTCAATGCAGTCAAATTGAGAAAACATTGCTACATGGATAAGTCGATGCTCTATTATTTATTATAGCAAGTTAAAATAATTGTCATCACATGTGGGCTCAATTCAATGTGACACAGAGTGCGCTTGCGAAAGAATTTTTATTTATACTTAATGATTATATCAACTCTAGTTCAAAAATATGCATACACAATACTGTGAGATGGTACGTTTAACTATTCAAAAGATTTTAGCGGACAAGACCAGGTAAATAGAGACAAATGGTGTTCCCAGCGTTATTAGGACTTTGCTGATATGCAGTCACTTGCAAGTGCTATTAAGAAAGGAAACGATTTTAGGAATATTAATATTAGGAAATAATCAAATTTCATTATCGAAGTTTAATGTAACCCTCGGATTTAAAAAACATTGCTAAATAGATATGAGTACAGTAAACGAAGAGTTTCAGCTGGAAAAATATACTTAATGGATGAAACTTTCAGGGATCGTAAGGGACCTTGTTCGAAGTCTAAAATCGAGTTTTCGTATTTGTGGGTAGGGGCGTGGCACCGCCCCTGGCAATATATGTTGGTACGGTTTTTGCATGATATATTTTTTCTATCAAACTTAGAGTCATGATTTAAATATCGAAGTTATTGCCAATAAAATTATCTATCAAACAAGACTTAAATCAAGGTTGTAGTTCAAGCACGATGCCTGTTTAAAGTGAAAAGTTGGAAATCATGTTTGGTGTTTTTTAATTATTTGCAAATATCTGAAAACAGGTAGGCTTTATAGGAAATTTTACCGTAATTTTGCTTTGATGTCGCGCACGTAGGCAGCGTAGTACAAAAGTGGAGCTTATGAATAAATTTTTTGTTCTATTGCTCGATATCTGTTTATGGTAGGAAAGCGATGGAGAACTCATTTTGTAGATAATTTCAATTGCTTTAACAGAATATATGGGTAAAATTTACGAAAAAACCTACCTGTTTTGAGATATTTGCAAATTATTCGAAAACACACATTTTTTCCAGCAGACATCTTTTTCAAACCTTCGTTTACTGTACTATCAAGTCAATGCACTGCTAATTATTATCAATGTGACACGGAGTACGTTTTTCAACTATGTCTAAGACACAATGAAATTCGTGACTTTATTAGTAAAGAATTAATGATTAATGTTTCCAACCTTATGAGGACTAACACTATTTTAAAACCACTATCAACTTGGATTAAAATATCCAATTATTTAAATAACTTTCTGTTGCAACCTTTTAATATGAGTGTTTATTTAATATTGTTAAACTATGACATCCCTTACCTTATGCAAGCGCGTAATAAGCGTTTCGTTGTATTCCATGTTACCTTCGATCATGCCTGTCATTGGATTTGAAAACCATTCCTTGAACTCACGATGCGAGGAAAATACATACGGCATGAGGAAATGCATTAACGACCAGAGTTCCATGAGATCGTTCTGCAGTGGTGTGCCCGTCAACAGCAAACGTCTATAATATTTGAAAAGTATGCATAAGTTTTTCAGCCGTGAACAATCAATAAATGCTAAATTGTTTCAAAACAAGGCCACAAGCATGCCATAAAGTATAAGTATGCTCTGGATTAGTATGCGGCATTATAGCGATTTTAATTTTAGCACCCAAGCGTAGTCCCCATGCTAATTTAGCATGCGCATGGTTACTGATTTTGGTGCTGAGCCGAAGCTAGCGCATTCGTTACAATAAGAGTACTTACCGCTCTGTAGAAAAGTTTAAAAGCAATTGCCAGCGCTGTGACTTGAAGTTTTTAATATTCTGAGCTTCGTCTAGAATCAAATACTTCCACTTTTTGCGTCTGAAGCTCTGCTGATCTTGGACAACCAATTTATAGGAGGTGATACAAACATGGAAAGCATTTGGCTTTGTCCAGCCCACGCGTTTCATTTTTCGTTCCTTTTGTGTACCATAGTAGGTTAATATTTTAAAGCCTGGGCACCACTTTTTAAACTCCATTTCCCAGTTAAGCATCACAGACGATGGCACCACAATCAAATGCGGCCCCCAATTGCCCTTGGCACAAGCCAAGTGCGCCAACAAAGCAATAGTTTGTATGGTCTTGCCCAAGCCCATCTCATCGGCTAGTATGCCATTTAATTTGCGTTCATTCATGGTTACTAGCCAATCAAGGCCTATGTGTTGATATTCTCGCAGTGTGTGCTTTAACAGGAACGGAACAGGCGTGACCACATTTGTAGAGGACAACGTATTGCCTTTAGGTTGCAAGCTCTCGGCCAGCGCAGCGGCATCGTTAAGCATATCATCCTTATTTCCCACACTTCCTGCTCTTCCTCCGTCGGCCTCTGTCAGCAAACTCTTAAGACCATCCTCCTGCTCGTTTTCATCCATATCTGTATCGGTCTTAATCGTTGAGAGATCTTCTTCGTCTTCATCTTCCAGTTCACTCTCATCGGTTGAGGCATCGTCCATTGTCGATTCATCATCCGAGTCAAACTCTGATGTTTCAACAGCCATTTTTTGCCTCTTGGCACTGGACGGTTCATTAATTTTACCAGACTTGTATTTTTCCAGCAACTGCTCGACGGATAGATTGTTGTCCTTCTCCAATTCGTCGATTTCTTTTTTATGATCAATTTCCATTTCTGTTTCTTCCTGTTTGCTTATTGTATTCTCATCATCATCGCTGGCCTCTTTTGCTTCAAATTCACTATCATCGGTTTCCTCGCGCCCGCTGTTATCTCCTCCACTGCTTTTCACAGAGCTCTTTTCTTCAAGAAGAAGTTTTTCACGATTTTCCAAATAGCCTTTGGGTAAATCATTCAAAAAATCATCGAAATCCATTTGAGATTCTTTAGCCAGCGCCTTGACCTCTTCATTAACATCAGGTGCTTCTTCCTCGGCCTTCGCAATGGTCTCTTCATCATCTTCCGAACCAGATTCAGGACGAAATTCATCTGCAATTGTAAAGATTTCAGCTATGTACACTTTCTTGAACTGCAGACTATCTTAATTATTTCCATGTTCTGTAAACAGCTGTTGCCTTAATTATCACCAAATTTCGACGCACGATTTTGGCATATTCAGGTAAAAGCCATCACATTTTTGCAACTATTTTAAGTAAACATCAGACAAATGCCTCGCTTATGCGACCATCCCGTATAAACATCGTAGTGTTCAAAAATAGACCAAAACAACGTTTCAGTTAAGAGTTTGTCATCACTTGAAAAAATTATGTAAAACAATATAGGACTACTAACACTTACCATCAGATTCTCTTTTTGGCGATGTCAGACGACTCGAATTTATACTGGGAGTTTCGGGCACATTTTTGTTCATGCCTTCGGCTAATTGTTGCGAAAACTTTTCCGTTTGGTCGACAATAAAGCTGAGATGTTGATCTAAGGCCTGTTTGCGCTTTTCCTCAATTTTGGTTTGGTGCTTATACTCCACCAATTTTTCCACATTCGACCAAAAGCTCTTTACCTCACGCGA
This sequence comes from Chymomyza fuscimana, assembly GCA_949987675.1. NCBI lineage: Eukaryota > Metazoa > Arthropoda > Insecta > Diptera > Drosophilidae > Chymomyza > Chymomyza fuscimana. The sequence continues at coordinate 72,147,387 of OX465089.1, forward strand.
AATAAACGATGCAATGCGTTTTAGATGCAACTCTTGTGCCTTCTCAGCACGCTGAGCTGCATTAGCCTTATCCTGGAAATACTTTTGCACCATTTTGGCACATTTCTTGGCGGCATTCTTCTTCCATTTACGCTCCTGCGCAAAATCTGCGGCGAGCCACACCATCTCTTCCAGCAGATAGTCCCAATGGGCCTTCGGCCGACTGGGTTCCTGTAACTTAGGCAAGCGCCGCTCAGTCCATAATCCCTCTCGTTGTAGTTCGGAAATACGTTGCATAACGAAGACCTCCTGTTTGGCCTTAAACGAAAACTCCTGTGCGCTATTTGCACCACTTGCCAGCGGACTTAGTAAAGTGCCACCTGGTGTGCACGGCGTAAGGGCAGCAAGGCTACTATTATTGCCCGTCCCATTAGCGCCACCGCCATAGGATGTTGTATACAGCGGCGTCGAAGGTGCAGAAATATTTTGGGAGCTTCTGCTGTCCGTTCGACGCAGCGCTGTTGAGCCCACTGAAGTACTGCAGGGTACTAGCGGTGTTCCACCTTTGAAGAGAAGCAATAAAAAATAGTATATTAATTAGATTGTTTTTAAAACGATTAGAAATAAACTTTAAAAAGTGTACATGCAGAGATATATATATATATATATATATGCAATAATATACAACTACTTTAAAAGCAATAAGTAATTAATAAATTATTCATAATTGTACCATATTGTTGCGAATTAGTTGAATATTTGAAATAAGTGCTATAAAAAACCAATAGTTTTATTATATCATGCAAAACTCTATAAACCTTAAAGCTTGTAAAACCTGAATACAATGTAGCAAAACAGTTTCTTTATTTCCACGTACATAAGTCAACTATTCGGGCACATGATTAATTCATAATTCTATATCGTTACTAATACAAAAGGTAATGTACCCAGCATTATTAGGACTTGACTGTTATACAGGACCATGTCACTTGCAACTGAGAAGATTTTCATTTAGCACACAATTACGATTTTCAAGCGCATTGTTTAAGCGTAAAAGAAAACGCTTTTAGGTGCACACCACTTATTGGTTATGTATGTATGTAGCGTTACCTTTCAATAGAGAAAAGTTTTTTAATATCCAAATCATTTTTTTTTTTTTTTTTATTAATTAATTTTTTTGTTTTCCGCGTTAAGACCTATAGGCTATTGGCAGTGGAGTGGTCATGCAAAGTTGAAGTTAATTTGAATGAATAATTTATTTCTTGCTCGTTAACTAGGCCAAAATGATAAAAATTAACTTGGCGCTATTTGTGCCTTTTTAAATTCCAGAAACTAAGCATCTTAACAGATTTAAATGCTCAGAAACATTATTCTTTAATTGTAAATAGATAAGCAAACTTAATCGTGTTTTTATTTTAACGAAAGTTCTATCGTTTTAAAAGAAATTAGTCCTTTATTGTAATTACATTCTTAAGAAGTACGTCGCGGCAAAGCTTCTAGATTTCAGATTTAAAATAATTCTGAGAAATGTAATTTAAATTCGTTTTAATTTAAAAGTAAGATTGTGTAAAATTTCTCAAAATGAGTCTAAGTTTTTAATAAAGATATCTTAAGCGTTTAAAAAGATACCAATTGAAGCTAGTGCTAGTGATTTTATTTTGAATCCACGCGAATCTTTAAATACAATTAAATACTAATAATATGCGATTTATCCTATGGCATTGCGCATAATAAAACTAAAAAATATTTCGAATACATTCAATTTTTTTTCAAGAATCAATCAAGATTTTTACCAAAAAATCAAAAACACCAATTCTAAAAATGTATAAAGAAAAATTTTTACAAAATTTTAGGCATAAAAAAATGCACTACTGCTTGGAAATTTCGCAACAACAAAAAATAAGAAATGCGTCAATATTCAACACACAAATGCTTAAAAGTATAAAAGAAAGAAAAGCAAATGTTTTATAGGTTTTTGATTTTTGTTGATTTTAGCGAACGATAAGCACCTGGCACCAAAGGTACAGAAGAATTTCCTACGGCAGGAGGCGCGGGTATTTGACCGAAGACCATACCGTGACGACCTCCTAGAGGTCTACCGGGTATGTGACCTATATTATAACGATACAATTAAGGTGAGTTGAGAGTGTGTGCGTAAGGATGTAGGTTAAGAATGTGAGCGTTCTTTTGATAAAAACAATAACTAAACAAAAACAAATTATTTAAATTTAAGTTCTGTACAGCTATATAGAAATTATAATTAACATATTTGTAGCGTTATATACTTATGTATATATTATATATATATGTATGTGTTTTTAATAAAAAAGATAAACAAATAATAAAAATTAAAACAAAGTTAAAGGTGTAATTTGGTTTTTTCTTTTTTTGGTATTAGTAGCCCCTGGGTTGGTTTTCATATGTTGTGCAATGCGTGCATTTTTGTTAATACAGTTTATTGCTCTTTTTCAGGAACTGGTAGTTAGGCATTTTGCTAAAGATTGGCTTTGATTTAATAATTTGAATTTTGTAAGTCTTTAAGCTCAGATAAAACAAAGAGGTTTTAAGAAAACAAAGCTTTATGTTGAAACAAAAAACACAAAATATGATTATAGTAAGAGGAAATACTGCTTCCTAAAAAGAACCTATAAACTTACCTTGCTGTGTTAGTTGCACAACGGCAGCGGGTAATTTTGTCGAGACGGCGACTGGTGTGGCGCCGACTGCTGGAATCTTTATTTCCACCTCTGGAGGTAGAACATTACCGCTTGTCTCGATAAGTGTTGTTGTTGTGGTTGTAGTGGTAATGGGCAACGTTGATGTTGCTGAACTGTTGTTTGAATTGCCAGCTAAACCACGCACTGTATTTGTGGTGGCTAACTTGGACAATTGAGATTGTGTATTCTGTAAGTATTTTTTATATTGTATGTTAGTCATCTTATTACAATGCATATCAGAATATGAAAACTCATTTAAAGTAAAACTAGTACATTCAGACAAATGCCTCGCAACTGCGAACATCTTGTAAAGTCACTACCTCCCAAAAATAGTTTGGTAGCAACGTTCAGGTAACTGATATCATCATTATAGCATAGTTAAGGCAACTTGATTTCAGAGCTGCTCACTAACCGTTTTAAAATTGCTGTCCGCCTGAGTGACTGCTGTTGCTGTATTAGAGCCAACACTTGCCGTGTCTCCTCCTTGTTGTTGTCTCTGTGCTTGGGCAACAGCGGCTGCTGCCGATGTGCTGGGTTTTTCCTCGATCAGCTGGTCTATACGATTCGCATTGCTATAGCTGATAAACTGCGGTGTTGGTGTCTTTTTACGCCACGCGGGGTAGTCCATCATACTGCCGCCGTTTTGTAGATAAAAATATTCGGACACATTTTCAAGATGTCTGCAATTGAATTAAAGCAATTAGTGTACTGAAAGTCAAGTTTAAAAGAATATTTGTCAATACCTTTCCTTAAGATTACGCAAAACTGTATACTTGTAATGCAATATGCGATTCTTGACCGCGTTTGTATCCTGTACACCCGTTGGAGCAGCGTCACCTGCCCCTGTGCTGGCTACCACAGAAGCTGGCAGCAAGGAGCCAACTACGTTGCTACTTATAGTTCCAACTATGGTATTTACGTTTACAGGAGGTGTTGCTTCGCTGGAATTTATATTATCCAAACGCTGACGCTTTGCTTGAGGTGGCGATGAGGTGTTGCCTTCCGTAAAGAAGCTTTGTGTGTGGCTGCTGCTTAATATGGAAGCTGCTGTTGGCGTTGCTGCTGTGGCCTCTGCCACAGACAGCTGCGCACTAGGCAGCTGTGGCTGTTTGGTTTCTCGTTGAAGCGTTTGTGGATTAGCCGCTGTTTTGTTGTGATTTGTAGCTGTAGACGGTTTGGCTGGTTTTGGTGTTGTAACAGTTTTCTCCGTAGATTGTAATGTTACGCGGTCTGGCACAGCAGGAGGGGCCGGGCTTAGCCCTTCATGCCCCCCTCCTGCTGAAGTACCCTCATTCATGTTTGAGACATCTTAAAAAAAAAAGAATTATTATTTAAATAATAGCTCACATTTAAAGATATCGAGTGCGTTATGGACATAGCTATTACAAACTTCCAAAATGTTGCAAAAAATGCCCGTTTTAAACTTAACTTGTATAGCAACTACTTTGGCGGGAAATCATTAAGTCAGTTGACCTATGATCAAACTATAATATAATAGTGTTTTTTTTTCTTCAAAATTATAAGCTTAAATCATTTCAGACAGAAAGAAACTAACGTTCAACGTTCGCAAACCAATTTCCCATTTTCGCTTTATCTTTTCTTTTAGTTAATTTTGAATAAAATGCTTATCAAAAAGTACACCCTAAAATTGCAAATGGCTGCGCTTGTTTTATTAATTTCAAATACGTTTCAAATACTACTTTTTTTAAGCAAATGTTCTCACTTTTTTTTTAAACAGCCCAATAATGACATGTTTTTTAAAAATAAATAAAATATTCTTAATTTTGACAGAAACCTCTGGCACTTGGCTTTTGAAATATCTCATATATGTATATATACACACACACTTTAGCAAAAGCCGACGGCAGCACAATATGTCTGCCGCCGCCGCTGCTGGCTGCTGCGTCGGCGTCAGTTCTTTGTGCGACGTCAGTTTTATGTGTAGGGCGGAAATTTTTTCACTAGGTTTTATACCTCAGACAGGGGAATTTTTTAATCACAAAATATCCACATCCTTGAGGTGCATCCGTGCGTATAACCAGTTGGAGCGCGTTGTAAAAATATTGCCGTAATTGCAAAACTATTAATTTTTGCTTATTTTTGCAGTTTTCTGCAGTAAATTAATTTTTAAAATTATTGCTTGCAGAAAAAGTGTGCGTGAAAAAACCGTACACTCTGCTGCGTATATAGAAAATGTGACCGCAAATTGAAATTGGCCAAATGCTGCATTTTGGTATTAAACATAGAAAAAAATACCAATTGCTTTTAGAAACACTGAATAAGTGCAATAGTTAATTTTTAACATTGCACATAGTAAATATATTTTAGTTCAGTGCGAAATATTCTAAAGCACTAAATACAGACTTTTTCATCTAATTATTTGCCCAAGAATTCAAAGTTCTGTTGTTTTTACAAAAAATAATGTGCCAGTTAAATACTAAGCTATAAGTATCTATCGAAAATATTTCCGCGTTGCCAACCACTTATTAGGCATATCTTTTTTGCGGGCACAATTAAAAACATGGAGTTTCTTAGATCCTCTGGTGAATTATCCCAATATGAGCTCAAATTATTGATTAAGCACAATATTGATACGCCACTTAAATTTGTAAACACAGAGACAAGTAAGCTAAGCAAGTTACTGGATAAATTTCCTGAAAATATTAATCAGCTAAAACTAAAACTACTGCCGCAACCCGTCTGCTTAAGCAGTCTTTATGAACTGGACCAAAAAATCTCGTATATAACTGGCATTGAAGAGTAAGCATTAGCTAGGTGCTCTTACTATGTGATGTTAAGTTTACTGCTTGCAGATTTGATAAATTGCTGAACGGAATTGGTCAGCCCTTGAAAGCGGGAAGCGTTTGGGAACTTTCCGGTTTGGTTGGAGTTGGCAAAACCGAGTTTTTACACACCTTGGCTTTAAATTTTGCATTAAATTATGTCAACAGCAACCAACAAGTGCTCTTTATTGATACAAAACACGATTTCTCGGCTGCACGCATTAATACAATGCTAAAGGAACGTCAAGCGGACAAACGTACAGGCGAAAAAGCTATGCAGGCTATACGAGTTAAGGAAGCAAACGTGTCTGGCTGCATCATAAAATCACTTGAAGCACTAAACTCAAAACTAAAAGACGCTGATGAAAGCGTAGCTCACATTAAACTCGTGCTTATTGATTCCTTGCCAGCTTGTTTGATTTACTTTACCAGTGAACCTGAGCGCATACTACGACTACGATTTTTAACCCAGCTGGCCTGTCTGGTGCGTCGTTTGGCTACGCAGTACGGAGTGGCATTTGTGCTGGGGAACCTATCTTTTTCAAATAATGATTTAGGTAAATTGTTTTATTTTACTACTGTTATTTATTCTTAAATTATAGTTCTTATTCACAGTGTATTCGGACGATCCTGACATGGATTTTACGCAGAATTTTGCGTCCCAATGCAGTACGCAAATTCAGCAAGAGCGTCCCATGCTAGGACGATATTGGAGCACGGTTAGCACGCTAGCATTGGCGCTAGAGCTTACTCAGGCTGACAACAGCTCGACAGACGGCAGGCGTCTGCTAAGAGTGCTTAAAAACTGTTGCGGACCTAGCGCTGGTACATGTTTTGTACGTTTTACAGATGCGGGTGTGCTTTAATTTGTGTGTCGTTGTGTACCAGTATTTTGCTTTTGGTAAGATGTCATCACTCGTTTGCTGGGCACAACAGCGTCACCCAAACCAGGTCGCTGGCGTTTTTTTCCAGCAACACCAGTACTTGTAGTTGCACCTACTACTCTTGGTTGCGGTGTTTCCACTTTGGGCTCCTGGACGCTCTCGTTTACAGACAAATCTGAATCGTGCGCATACTGACAGGTAGTGCCAAAACGACAGCGTCCTTTTCTATAGTTCCAGCATATTTTACGTCCATTTTTAAGCTGCTCATGTGTATCGTTTTTGACCATTTTGACGTGTCGTTCTAACGAAGCCGTTTTAATTAGCTCTGCTTCCAAAAAGGGATTACTAAATACTTCCCCGGTTTTCTTGGCCGCAACATTTGCAAGCGCGACTGCTGCACTGGGCAGTTTGGTTTGTTGTTTTTCTGCAGGTGGACAACTGCACTTTTCTTTGTTAAAAAAAAGTTATGTAAATAAAAACTATTTTAAAGTAGTACCTATCCTCAGTGCCTGATTTGCTGCTATTGCTACTGGTTTCCTCCTCGGAGTCGGAGGAATCGCTGTAATCTGCGACTAGCGACATTACTTCTGTCTTGTTTACAATCTGCAAATCACTTAAATGGCGATGTCCAGGGCTGAATCTGATTTTCATAGTGTTCACAACAGGAACTAATGGTACAATTTGTGAACTTTTTTGGTATTTTGTTTTCAACCGAACTGGTTCGTTTTCACCAAATAAAATGAAATCTAAAAATGCCAAAAGTTTTAAATCCTCATGCCTAGATGAACTGATAATTTAAGCCATGTTATTTTTTATACCCTGTACCGTATGGTACAAAGGATATATTAAGTTTGTGCAAGCCGAAAATGTATGTAACATACAGAAGGAGACGTCGGAGACCCCCCAAAGTTACCCAAAGTATGATCGGGGTGACTAGAGAAGTCGATATACCCATGTCCGTCTGTCTGTCTGTATGAACGCCTAGATCTCAGAGGTGGTAAGACCTAGAGCAACCAAATTTTCAGATAAGATGCGTTATTATGTCAGGGGATGCAAGTTTATTTTATATTTTGGATATCGGGGATATATTATATAGCTCCCATAGGGGTGTTTCAGAGGACCTCGAAAAAAACAAAAAGTTTTAGATGGATAATTCAGTTGTTTATGAAGATATCTTAACCAAATTTGACACTCAATAGTTTTTTAGAGTTGTACCAAATTTGATCAAAATCGGTTGACTATATCATATAGCTCCCATAGGAACGATCGGTCAAAAAAACATGTTCGGTTCAAAATTCGTCTGTTTTTGGTTGTTTATGAAGGTATCGTAATCTAATTTGGCAATCAAATGTCTTTTGGTTTTCTTAAGCAATTTACCGGATTTTCTTGCAAGCAGTGGTACAGGGTATCCCAAAATCGTCCGCGCCCGACTTTAACGTACGCCATCTTTACAAGTCTGTTTGGTAAGAGGCTCTGCCCAGCTCAATTCGCCGCTTGGAACAAGAAAAAATAAATCATGGAGGAAGAAAAAATCATTTCTTATTGTATAATTCAAAATCAATATGTTTGAGCGTGATCTTTGATAAGAAAAACACGGCACAACAAGTTAAATTGAAGTTAAAGTAGTAGCTCAGGAATGTAATCAAGAGACTCTGTAATCCAGCCTCACCGAAATGTATATGAGCTCTCAAAAAGTGAACAATTTTATATTTTATAAAAATACTCAGACTATGAAAGGAAATCCAAGGCGCAAACATCCCCGCGTATATGAATATTTCTATTTGGAAACCAAAAACAGTATTCCCACCATTTAACGATACATGTGTATGGAAAAAATTTATAATTATAATAAAAAATGTTAGTGTGTCCATAATTTTTTTCATTTATAATGAATCAGCTTTAGGCCATAATATGTATAATCACTTTATGCATGCTTTAGATAATGTGTTAATAGTATATATATATATATGTACTTTTCCTATAAACTAAATATTTATACAGTAATATATATAAATACAAAAATTAATCGTTTTTGTTGCTTTTAGTTCCACAGCAATGTTCAATTATTAACAGTGTACAATGTTTGCATATAAAATTGTGACAAGTTTAATACAATAAGGGAAATAATGTGTTTACGTGAATCTCTGCAGTGGAATCTGTTGGCCAAAATCAAAGAAAAATCTTGGTACTGTAACACAAATCATAAATGGCAATCAGCTTTAGTGCGGCAAATAAAGAGTCGCTAATCAACAGCAGGACGTGCTGAAGGGTCATCGCGATCGATGGGCGGTGGTGAGGTAAGCACTTCCACATTTTGTGAGGGTCCTGCTGTCAGATAGCCTGCTGTGGGATTAATGCCTATAAAAAAAAAAAATCGGTTTTATTAAATTTAGTAAAGGTTCTAGACGAAAATAAATTACCAGTCAAATAGCCACGTATGTTTGTGTCCGCAATAAACAGATCATGGCGCTGATCTTTAAAATCGGCCCATACAGGATGCTTGAGCAATATTTGCGTGACACGGTCCCCATAATTGAGATTATGCGTCATGCCCTTGAGAGCCGCAACAATTTGTGCCTTGACCGCAGATGCGTTATCTACAAACTCCAAGTTGCTTTCCAAAAGTCCCAGCAAAAAGGGTATTAGCCCAACTTCCAGTGATTGGCTAATGAGCGAGTCCTGAAGTTAATGCAGAAAATTATATATTATATAGAATATATAAATTTTTTTCTTTCTAAACGATTTAACTTGAACTTACGTGCTGATATTTAAAGAGGCGGCTCAAGGTTTCGCATGACTTTTCAATGCAATCACGATTGTGCTCCATGCATTTCTTAAGCTGTGATATGCATTCTGTCTGCGCTACGGCGCTTACACAAAACTGCAAATATTGTTTAAATATTTTAGAGCTTTAAATTCTTTATAATTTTGCTATAACCCACCTCGGAGAGTGACAATTGATGTAATACTGATAACGTGTTCTTTGGTTGCACGGACAGCAGTTTAAATAATTTGGGTATATGACCCAGCACTGGTATTTCATCAGAAAGATTTGGCTGCGAACGCAAAAGCTCCACCAAAGCAGTTGTTGAAAGTTCGAGCACCTCTTTTTCTGATGTACTTTTGCTTATATGGTCAACCACAAAGTCCAAGAGATCAGACAAAAATTGCTTTGGTTTACGTAGTGTCCAAGCTGGATTGCTAACAAACAGGCGCAAGTACACGCCTGCCACAACGATTTCATTTGAAATCAGGTCTTTTAGCACTTCGGGATCTTTCCAAAGATGGCGTGAATTCGATTTTTGCATTTGGTAGAATCTAAAAAAAAACGTATTATAAAAAGTGTACAAATACAAGCATAAAACTTACCTCTCACAGGTGTCCGTCACAGCGGCGCAAACATTTGTGCGTGTATTGTCATTCCATATCAGCTCTGGATGTTCGTGTATGGACTCAAACAGCTGCACAGATGTTGATGGCGATTCGATCATAGCATCTATAAAAAGCAGAGGCAGGAACTTTGATATCGTGATGCGCACTTTTGGTCCACTTAAACGGTCAGCTGTCATTTTTGCCATAATTTCTGCGCACATTTCACGTATTTGAGGATTTCGAGAATTGCAGAACATGTCTAGCAAATAGATAACAGCCCCCTTTGCCTGCGCTTCTTTGATCATCTCTTGCACATTCATAAGACCTGACAAAGTTTCCAGCACCTTAACTTGACTGGCTCGCAGCTCAGGATCTTTAAGTGCAACCAAATAGTTTCCAAGAATCTCACAGGACGCAACCTCAGAGACGCAGTCTTTATTACGTGAGACTAATGCTACAACCTCCAGGGCAACAGACTTAACGGTGGAGCTCTAGAAGCAGAAAGCACAATGAACTGAAATTTCTTGATAGAAACATAAGACTTCACTTACATCAGCAAATATATTATTCGCCAGAAAACCAAAGATCATATCAAAGTTTCCAATGCATTGAATTTCGACATCAGCATTAGACTTTATAACCGAAATCAAGGCACGCAAAACCATTGTAATGTGCAATTCCAGTTGATTGTCATTAGCAAAATCGTATTTGCACTGTTGCAATGACAGCTGCTGATCTGCTTGTGCATCATTTTCCATTTTCTTTAGGCTCTTCGAGCGATTGTAGGCATTCAGCACTTCATCAAATGTACTGCCGGACTTTGTGGCATTTTGTTGCTGTTGCAAGAGCTGCGGATGATTGGGAGCCAGCGTTGGTTTTAATATACCATCGCTGCTCATTTTGGGTGCAGCAATAGGAGCAGCCGCACTAGGAGAGGTAGCTTTGTTAACACCAGATTTTTTGTTTTGCAGAAATTGATAGGCATGTTTTAAGTACTCTAGCAAATCCATGATGAACTGCTTAGGCTGTGTGATATTGTACGTTGGCATGTCGTTATATATTCGAATAAATATGCCACCAATTTGTAGTTCATCTCTGCAAATAAAAATGCGTTATAAGCACAAGGTTAACAAAATCAAAATGGCCCGATCTAAGCCCAATTCTCGCCTTACCTATGTGCATCAAATTCGAAATCGGCTACCAGTTCATACACTTGGGCAATATCCTCATGTGTCTCCTTTACTGCAGCTGTTCGCTGTTGCTCTAAGAAATCCTTGAGCTGTGCACGTGTACCATTATCCCAAATAAGGTAAGGATTACGTGTGTTAGTAGTCAGCAGTTTTAGCACATCATAGTCGCGCTCTCCGACCAATTGATTGGATATATAGCGTGTCAACAAGCGATCCAGCACTTGCTTTACCAATGTATTCTTTGCAGTGCCTGACACATAGTATTTCTGCTGTATAGCATTAAGTCTGGCCTCCTGCTCGCTTTCTGTCGGCGATGAATTCGTTGTATCACTGCTCACACTTGAGTCTTGCTTGGTTAGTGTGTGTGCTGCGGCAGCATCACTGCTCGATGTTATGGCCAGTTGCCTGCTGTTCTGCAAAGGATTGTGTGCGTTTTGTGTATAGGCAGAAGTGGGCGAGGTAGTTGCAGGCTTAGGCTTAATAGCCGGTGCAGGTTTTGCAGCGCCGGTTGACGGTGAGTTAGATTCGCTGCCTGTTATGGGCTTGTTTCGCAATTCCATGTTGTAACCAGCCAAAGCAATGCACCCCAAAACTGCCATTTTGGCTAAATTATTAGCAGCTTGCTGCTGATTTGCACCTTCGCTGGCCTCCACACCGCCCTCATCTAATGTGTAGTCGTACTCGAAGATAAAAAGCATTAGAGACCAAAGTATTCCGTTGCGCGTCAAATTGCATTGTAGATCATAATTATTGGCTGCAAGGCTAGTGACCAAACTAACTGACAAGGTGTGCTAAAAAGCAAAAAAAAAAAGTAAGACTGAACTCTTAATACTTAGCTCTTAAACACAATACCTTGAAGTATACCACTCTGCAGACATCGGCGAGCAACTGGGGCAGTGTAATAATCTTTTGTTTACACTTCTCAAAGTTGCAGGCAACCTCAAAGCAGCGTGTTACGTTTGATATGACCTGATAATGCAATGATTCTGGCTTGGAATCAGCACCCAGTATAGAAACGCAACGTGTATAAGCTTCTAAGAGTGCCTCAATGCCCTCCTCGCGACGCAACTCCTCGGCATTTAAGGCTGAGCAATGCACTGTATGATAACACAGTTCTGAGGCGGCTGTTAAAAGTTGAGCTTCCTTCGAAAAGAGTTCATCGTCGCGTGTCTCAAGGCGTATGGTCTTAATGAGCTGCGGATAGCCCGCATATTTATAAGGCCGCAATACTGAAATGTTAAAAAATTAATAAATGTTAATCTATTAATATTAATTTGACTCACTATCGGGATAGCGCTCAAAGAGTATGCTCTGGGTGCGCAAAATCAGGACAATGTTATTAGGATCAGGTCCACCGGAGCTCCATACAGAGCGTGAGCATAAAAATTCATAGGCTTGATTAACTTTCTCAAATATTTCACGACCATTTGGATTTTTATCCGGATGATACATTTGCGCTAGTTTATAATAACTTTTACGTATCATAGATTCATCGGGTTTGGGTGTTTTGGTCAAATCAATGGCAAGATCCATATAAGCCTGCTGGACAGTCATTTGCGGAGGCTTCTTTTCTACTTCCTTGCGCCAAGCGTCGAGAGTATGTTTCAGCAACTGTACTGGATCAGAAATAGGCCAATTTGGAAACTTTTGAGTGTCGCACAAATGCCGCAAGTAGTAAATGTGGCAGAAAAGCTCATTCTCTAGCTGAGGATAGCTGATTACGGGTATGGCAAGGTAGGGATATTTGGCCATGGTATGTCCACGCAAGCGTGGGGTAAAATCAGCTATGTGTGCGCAAATTTTATCAATCAACAGACGTCGCATCTCGGAACTCCAAATAATTTCAGGTGTATTATATTCACCTATGAAATTACAAATGTACAATAAAGTTTTCGTTTAATGTGAATATGTAGACTTACCTAAAAATATTTCAGCAAATTTTTCTGCGCTGTAGTTCTCCAGAAAACATACCATTGCTTCGGGCAGCAAGGGACCGAGTATGCTGCGATGCATAATACCCGACTGTGACGTCTAAAAAGCACACAAAGTGAGTACAAATAATCCTGCAATGATTTAATATTTTTACCTCCTCGCTTCTAAATCCCTGCTTCATATGGGTGGCTTTAAGAAAACGTGTAATGGGCAAAATATTACTGCCAGTATACATAAGCATGAAATAGAAAACTCCAGTTAGATAGACCTTTGGCATTTCCGGATTATCCTCCATAATCTGGCACAACAAAGTGGCAACACGCTCTAACAAGCCGGGGTCATGTGTCAAACATACTTGCACCACATGGGGTAAGCAAATAAATTCGGTGAGCTTTCGCGAAAGTTTTGGCCCAGGTATAAGCACAGCTACTCCATTTTGAGTTCGGCTTGGAAAAAAGCTAGTACATTTAATAAGTATGTCAAGAATTTTCGAAGACAATTCCGTTTCGTTGTATAAAGGAGTGCCCTTAGCAATAAGACACCATTTAAGCTGTGGTATCTGCTGCAGTGAGCGCCAACCATCCATGCCAATTGCCCAGCAACGCGTCTTTGGCGTTATGATGCCCTTTTGCCACAGCTCTTTTAATTCAGAATAGGTTATTGGACCCTGTCGTTCCGGTTTCTGCCCATCTTTCTCAATGTTGTAGTACCAATCTTTTTCCTCATAGGCATGCATATTGGGGCCAGCCTCGATAACATTAGTTTTGGTGTTGAGCTGAGCGCGACCCTTATGTAAATGAGCAAGCGTAATTAAGTCGACAAGACACTGCACATGATCAATTAAAGCGCGACAATTGGATTTCTCTAAAACCAGGCAGGATACTAAATTGATGAGAGCATCACGCATAGCTGGCGAAAGACACTAAACATATGGAAAAATATATATTGATGAGATGTTTAGTTATATTTTTCTCTAACTTACTCTATCGCTTAGTTGTAGTATATAGGCCATGTCGCTAAACTTGCCAATTTCCTTATGGTAGCGCCTATAAACTTTAGCTAGAGCTTGTAAAGAAAATACTGTCATCTGGTCATCGTTTACTCTTTGGCGGCACAACACGCGCCGATATAATGCGTTGAAGAGCTCAATGCTGTTAAGAAAATTTGTTAAATAATTTTATTCATATTCATTCACGTTTTTAAAGCAAAACTTACGGATCTTTAACCAGATTTTGCGGCCAATCATCTTTTTCTAAAATTAGGCGTATATAGTAGTCACCTATTTTAATTTCCTCTGCCAAACATTGATAAGAAACCTCAAATTCTTGGTAGTTCCAAGCCACAATCATTTGGCCAGCCAAGTCGCGATCGTTCAAAAACTGTCTCAGCTCATTTTCCAAGCACATGCGCAGCTCCTCGCGGGTCTGTAATTTAGCCAAAATGTAACAATTTCGAAATGTGCTTAATTACTACCGTCTTACTTTGTGATTCCAAATTAAATTGGGAAGGCCGTGATCTTTGGCAAAATTATAAAAGAAATAGGGCAAATTTACAATTGCATCCGAAGTCTTTTTCTTCTGTCGGCGATTTCTTAGTACCACAGGACGATTTTTTAATGTTTGTGCTGCACTGTCCTGTTGCTCGATTAGGCTCATGCCCCAATGTTTAATACCTTGCAAATGCTTCTCTATCACGTTTTTGCGGTTCTTATTGGAATGTTGAATTGCAAATTTGAGATTATCGCGAAAATTCAGTTTATCTTCCTCTATATCAGTATCCGGAACGTTTTCTTCGGACTCCAGAAAAGTAAGCAGTCCCGCAGGCTGATAGAAAACTTTCTAAGCATAACAAACAATATTAAAATGTATTAACACTTACAAAAATGCGTTTAAACAGTTCCATAGCTTCTTCACTATCAGTTAGCCAAAGACCTATCAAATGTCGGGAAAGCTGACGATGCGTGGTTAATGTAGGATCATTAGATGGTGTATACAAAGCCACTAGTAAGTGGCGACAAAGAGCAGCCTCATCTAAAGCTAATGCTTGCATTTGTTGTGCCACATGTAGTTCGCCTTCTTCGATAATGGCGCGTAAGACCAGACCTGCGCCCTTGACAATAGCCAGGGAGGGATGCTGAAATAGTTTGTAGAGATAACGTCCTCGATCGGCAACCAGCTCCAGTAATACATCAAACTGTTTTCCATCAGTTGTCTCACTGTAAGGCACGCACAATGCAAAGGTCATGAAATCCAGCATAGCAGATAACACCAAAGCACCGCTACCGTGGCTCTAAATATTAAACACAAGCAAAAAGTAATTATTATAATTTGATTTTATGTGCAACAAGATGGTGACATACTACATGCGTTGTCCACATATTGAGTAGCGTTTCCAAAAACGATTTTGACGATAATATGGAAGATTTGTTCAATTGTTCTTGTTTCAGATCGTGATCGGTGTTAACTGAATGCATTAAGGAGTTAATCATATCAATGGCGGAGTAAGTTACGGCAAGATCCTTGCGTCGCAGAGCGGCCACGATTTTGGTGCCTATTATTTCACGAAAACTGCAGAAAGATATAGAAAAAAACGCAAAAGCGTTGTTTAGAAAATAACTTGACTACATGGCCACGTAACAACTATTTACCCAGGCAAATTTGTAAATGCAGCATAACCAACTTTGCTTGCCAACAAGCGTGTTAAGGCGTGGAATATAGCCTCAAGCTCAACATTGCTTAGCTGTGCAGTAGGATTGTCTAATTCTTTTTGCGCTAAAGCTTGCAGAGCGCTCAGAATAAGCTTCTCTTTATTCTCCGCAAATAAGCTCTGAAAAAATAAAGTTAGAATATTTAAAATCCCACAAATTTTTCAGTTCTACTTACATCCTGTGTCACGCTATAATTCAGCCCGCTATGCGGAACATTAGCATTAAAACGCTCCAAAATTTCATAGCGTTTTGAGGGATTCTGAAAATTATTGATGACCAGTCGCAACAGATTAGCCTCAGTCTCCTCGTCCACAGAGCTATTTAAAGGCACATAACGTTTGCCACGCGGCGTATTACCAATGCGTATGTGAACATCCTGATTACCACTGGAACGCACAGCATCTAAAACTGTAGCCAAAAGCGAATCCCTGTCGTTAGTTAGATAGCTGCGAACGAGGCCGTTCTTGTACTCCACGCAAAATTTCTGCAGATTGTCTTTTTCGCGTACCAACGCAAACACGTCAGCTAGAGGACGCAGTGTACAAACGCTATAGGTCTGAGGATCCCTTTCGAGTAAAGTTACTTCTGTTAAGCATAATATGCGTTTCACTGGGTCCGGATGACGTGGAGTTAGCTTTTGCACTACAAATTCAGTCATCGATGTTTGAAATTGATCGCCGCTGTAAATAATAAAACTTATTAATAAAAGTGCTAAAGTAAGTAACTATTGTGTAAAATACCTAAACTTGCCAAAGCGCTGACGCTCAAACTGCTCCAAGGTAATTTGACTTTTGAGTATTTTTGTTTCAATACCCAAAAACTGCGAAGACCGTTGGGCAATATTTTGAACAATCTCATGATGATTGAGAGCCTTGAACAGATGCAAGCGACTAAAGCCGCCATAGGCCATAACAATGCCACCATCAACATCGGAGATGCCTGCTTAAAACGTGTACACACACAAGAACAAAGAAGATGAGTGCAAAAATAAAGCAATTATGTATTACAATATGAAGCCAAATGAGATAAAATGCAATGCAGAAAAAGCTTATGTATACAAAAGTTATGAGTTGAAAAAGTTGATAACAAGTTTGACTGTTTCTTGCAGCGCCAAGCTTTGTTATCGCAACAATTGAATTTGTATTTGAATTTGTATGTATACACAAGCGTGGAAATAGCTACCTATTATCCCTTCGATGTCTTTGTACATATAACTAGCAAGCACATCGTTTGTGGTAGGGTCCAATTGATCTAAGGAGCAGGGTGTAACCTCCAGCACAGTGGGCAAACTAATGCCCGACCAATGATATTTGTAGCCAACAAAGCGCTGTAATTCAAGCATAAGTAAACATCATTGCTTAAAAATGTACATTAGACACGATTACCTGAACATTTTTAGGCTTATCCGCGAATTCCTTGTAATATTTTAAAATGGAGCTGAGTATATCACTGCGAAATTCTGAGGAAAGTTTGATCGTATCGAGTTTCTTGTCTTTCTTTATAGTAAGCACAAACTCATTGGGTATCTGCGTTACATATAAACATTAATTTAATCAATTACAATAACAATAGCAGCTTAAGTTACTATACGTACACTTGTGGTTCTTGAGGGCGCAGCAGCTACAACATCTGAGTAAGACCAACGATTTGTTAAATCAAGGCGGTCAGGATTGTACGTAGAAATGCCGGCAGTGCCAATTGACAGTATGCGTTTATATTTTCCTTTCCAAGAGTGTTTCGTTACCAGAAAACACTCCAAGTCCACATTTTCCTTGGGCGGCAACATCATTGGGCGTCAGCTTGCAGCTATTCAAATGTGTACCGCTCGTGTATAATAGACAGATTCACTGTTTAAGATAGTTAATAACATTAAATAGGCGGCACTACGCTAACATTCAGCTGATTCATCCACAAGTGCGCCCAGCGGCTTCTTGTGTGCGCTTGCACTGATTAATTGAATGGAATGACACTTATCAGTGTGTCAGAGAAGTGCCAACACTGCGGCGCACATATAACAAAGAATGAAAAGGGGAGTAAACGTGACGACAACGATTGCTCCTAATTAATTTACACTCTAATTGCTAGCATTTTTGATTTGTTGTGAAATACTGTTTATTTACCTGCATTCAGCACATTTTGTTGGGCTATTAAAACTATTACGAGCACAGATTTATCTACTTTATTTTTTAGCTATTTCCTATTTGCAATATTTACGATTTTCGCAGTAGAGATGCAAAAATGGGACTTTGAACTATCGATAGCTCGATAGTAACAACAGCAACAGTGTGGTAAAATGCTTATAAAATATTTAACAGTGCGAAAATAATAATTTTTTGTTTGTTAGAAATAAGATCTTAAAACCTATGTCAAATGTAGTTATAAGCGATTAAAAACTTATATTTTTATATGCAATTTAAATTCGAAAGCATTTAACAGCGCACTTACGTTTGATCGAACAGCACTGTAACAGTGCATCATTTTTCAGACAGCTGTTATGTTAAAATAGACAGAGGCGAAAATTCTCCGAGTTCGAAAGTGCCGTTGAAAGATTATGCGTGGACTTAAGCACAATCAAACACAAAATAAACGTCACGCAAAAACAATAAGCAACAGCAATGACAGTCGGGCCATTTTTATGCATTGACCGAAGCAAATGAAAAAGAAAGCATTGGTTCTGGCTGCGGTTAATTTAATTTTATTTTAATATATTCAATCTAGTATTTAATTCTAAACTTCATATTAATTTATCAAGCACTAGCTATTGGGGCCTTCGACTCGTATTATAAATTATAATAAATATAAATAATTTTAATATTACTATTCGTTTCAAGTTCATGCGATGTCGAAATGCTTATGCATGCCACATTAAAAATGACCCTTTTTGTGCATTTCATTGAAGTAGCAAACAAATAATTATTAAAATATTACAAACTTTGCACGACGAAATTTGCTTGTATAAATAATTATTTTTAAAGCAAGACATAAATAAATAATCGTTTTTCCAGTTTATTAACATCGAAAACAAAAAACAATTTTTTTTAAATAAAGTAAAAGCAGAAATGAATTATTTATCATAGCAAAAGCAAAATAAACAAAACGCAAAAGCAATTTTGTTTCTTTCGCTGTTAATTGTTGTTGTGTTCTTAAGTCACGCATAAACTTTTTCGAAATTCGGAGTTCGGAGCTCGGAGAGAATTTTCGCCTGTGTCTATTTTAGTTCTCTCTGCGAAACAGTTTTTAAAATTTCAAAAACACTTGAAATATCGCTTTAAAAATCTAAGCTTTAATCTGAAAGTAAAATTGTGTATTATACTAAAGATATATGTATTAAAAATATTTTGCTAGTACACTTACATCATTCGTTTAGGTATTGGTAAATATCACGTAAATATATTTGTTACCTTACAATAGTTCATAGTAAACCACTTAATATATAAAATATGTAGGTATGTATGTGCGTTACCCATGCTTTGAAATTTCTTTACAACACTTAAAATAAATGAAAAATGAGTCATTTATTATAAAAAACCCCCAAAAGTCAACCAAACATGCTAAACCACATGCGGTTCTTATAAACCCTGGATTAGCATGCTTAATTTGTTTCTAAAAAGTAGGTCAGGAACAAAGCTACTTCCGGTTACTCTTACTCCTTATATTTTCAATTTGCCATGATGGGCCGGTGGGCAATTTGGAAACCCGAAAAACAAGTTATTTTTCAAAGATGAATCTTTGCTATTTTCGGCCATCCTTACTATAATTTTGTGCGCCGGATTGTCACAAATTTTAAACAAACATCTTCAAAAACTTCGAAGCAACTTAATAATTCTTCCGATTCAAAAATTCATGAACTCATGAATCCTCTATTCGTTACGTAAATATTTTTGGTTTATACTTTTACTGTAACTACAAACTTCGCTAACGAATTTTGTTTGAATAAAATTAATGAAGCTTCATTCAAAAACAGTTTATTTCCGGCACGAAATCAATTTTGCTGGTTATTTGTAAAATTTATTTAACATTGCGTGTGGTTTTACTTGAGGTATTTACGCTTTGTGTTGTGTTGAGCAAAAACAAAATGTATAGCGAAATACAACCCTGCGTTTAAACTCTCAACTCTCTCAAATAGGAAATAAAAAGTGTACGTTAAAATGAATTAATTAATTACGTTATAAGCTGTTTTTGATGATGTGCTTTTATCCGTCAACTTATACATTACTTCAAGAAGCAAGCAACCGCTGGAGCTTACTTTTAATGCAGACGGTTAAAGTACAGTTCAAAGCAACTGGCGTCAAATGCCAGCAAAAGCTTCAAATGCTACATAGTCTTCAACTTCCACAATGTAGTAAGATATTGCTCACCAATGGAATAATCAACCCCATATTGGATTGATTGTTCCCTTCCAAAACTGAGACCGTGCAGCAAAAATACATCAAGTTACAAGCGAAGACTCTTGCACTATTACAGGTTCCCCATGATTTTTTCCATGCTAGAACTGGATCTTAATTGAATCAGCGAGACGCCTTCTGAATGCAGACATCTCCCATCTCCTGAATTATCAATCAGCAACCAGCTCATAGTAACAGAAGGCCCCAAAGTTGTAAAAAAGTAAATCAAATTAATAGAAGCTCGAAATTAGTCAATAATTGCCCAACAGAAGCTGTTACATATTAAACGATATTTTTTTATTTACAGAATTTGGGCAACTAACTGCAGTTTATAGACATAAATAGAAGATTATATCCAGAAGCTTTCCACTACTCATAATAAAAGACGCAGCTCAATTCAGCTACAATTAAAATGTTTATTTGGTAGAGATACAAATGTGCTAATGTCTTTTTATCTAAATGCAAATAGTAAAGATGGCATCGCGAACATGATTAAAAAGATGACGAAAGATTTCAGAAAAACGAAGCACTTACAAACAATCAAATGAACAAAACTCAAGAAGACGTATACATTTTTTATACAAATGCATATAAAGATGCTGCCTTATCTTAATTTATATAGTATAGTAACATGATTATATATGTGTGAAAGTGTGTGTATGTGTAAGTTGTAGGCTGGATTAAAGGTTCGTTCACGCATTATCTTTAATTTATAAGGATGATCAGCACATAGCGTGGACCAACAAGACTTAACGCTTAACGTGTTTAAGTTCAAATAGTTTACCATATCTCACAATGATGATGATAAGCCTTAGATATCATATAAAAACTCTACGCATACATATATAGAATAGGTTTACTCCGCGCATTTCCTTATTGTTTTAAACGTTTTTGTTTATCTCCACAGCTTAGCTGTGCTTAGCTCATGCGCTCAGACTTTACTAATCCCAATTGGAATGATTGCACAAGTGCTTTAACAGGTCAGCAGGCACATTTGCTTTTTGTTTCCTTTCCGGCAGAACCTCCGCCAGGGTTCAAATTAAAGGAATCGCCATCGGATAAATCGGCGGCAGTTATCAGTTTGTCGTTGATCAGTATCTGCAAAACGTAAGCAGCTAATAAAAATAATTGCCTATAGAAATTTTATAAACAAACCTTATTCACTAACGCACGAGCTGCTTCATCAATGTTTACATTTTCCTTGGCAGAAGTCTCAAACCAGCCGGCAAAACCATTTTCACGTACATATTCATCCATCTTTTCCGGCTGCGCAACAATGCCTTGTTTTTCCTGGTCG
Organism: Chymomyza fuscimana; assembly: GCA_949987675.1. Lineage (NCBI taxonomy): Eukaryota > Metazoa > Arthropoda > Insecta > Diptera > Drosophilidae > Chymomyza > Chymomyza fuscimana. Next base: position 72,168,633 of record OX465089.1, read on the forward strand.
CACTGTTGAATGTATATTGGAATATTATTGATTGGTTTATAAAATTGTAATAAATAAATAAATTTATTTATCGATTAATTTTAAATAACCGATAGGCTAAATAATGTTGAAATAAAAGCTGGGAAAAAAGTTTTGGAAGCGGTGATCGAGAGTAACAGGACAATTCTCACCCTTTACCTAAAGGGCTCGATAATTTACTCATAACATCGTGAGAAATATTACAAAAAAATAAATCTATTTTGTGGATGGGCTGCTCTTGGGCAGTTTTCCCAACAGACTCCATAGTTGCATTGAATACCCCTCCAACAGCTCACCTTATTTGCCAGCAATATGCACGGTATGGGACTACCATCGGGTAGCTGCACCTTCGAATCCAAATCCTCCTTCCATTTGCTCACACAATCGAATGTGCCGCTGCGCGTAACATCGAATACAATAAAGGCACCCACGGCTTCCTTGTAGTAGACACGAGTCATATTACCAAAACGCTCCTGTCCAGCAATATCCCACAGCTGGAGACGTACTATCGTATTGGCATCCCATTGTAGTACTTTTAAAGCAAAGTCCACACCAATTGTGGCGCGATAATTCTGGCTAAAGAACTGATGCACATAGCGCTTGATGAAGGATGTTTTTCCTGTGCCTAGCTCGCCAATGACTAGAATTTTGTACAGATGTTCCCGCTTCTCGCTGCTGGGTGTCATGATGGTCTGTAAAAGAGAGATACAAAGAGCGCTTATTACAAAAATTGATTAGCATTGACATGGAAATCGGCTAACGTTGTTGGTTGAATGACATATGTGTAACAACGGTAGGGCATTAATGTAATGGCAATATGTATATGAAAAGAAGGGGGCGGCAAAAGGCGGTAGAGGCACAACCACGACGGCGACAATGTGGTCACCCGGCACTTGTGGGGCTTCTTACATGCTAGAAAATTGAAACGCTTCGAAGCGCTTGTCACCCAGCGACCTACAACTGCTTGAAAAAGGTACCACAACAACAACAACAACAACAGCTCACCGGTTCCATTTCCTGATCCATGGTTAGGTCGCCAAAGGCTGGCATTTGTTTTTCGCTGGGTTCACAATCCTCCGACGGTGAGTCGCGCGAGTATTCGTATTCGGTGGCCACCGATTGATAGCGCAAGGTTTCACGTCTGCCCTCAATGCTATCGTGATCGTCCAATATAAATTGCTGATGGGCAAAGCTTAGACGTCGAAGACTGGAATCGCTCTGTGACTCACTGGAGCTGGGTTGTGCTGTGGCTGTGACAGCAGCCAAGGCCTGCTCATAGGCGTTGATCGGTGGTCTCACTGCGCTACCAACAGCAAAAAGTACCGTTGGTGGCGGCTCCTGACCAGCGTGTGCGCTTTCTGCAGAGGATATGGCGTGCTCGTCGGTTTCACTCCGATTGCCGCTCTCCAAGCTTTGCAGTCGATGTTGTGGCGTTAGATGTGCGGGCACAGGCGGTGGTGGATAAGTTGGTGCTAGTGCTAGTGGCTCTGCCTGTTGTTGCTCGGCTAGCACCGACGTGCTGTTGGGCGTGGTATTGGACAGTGTGACTGTTATGGGTCTACTAAGGCGATGACCCCGTTGCTGCTCCTGTTGCATCAATTCCCTTTCCTTGCGGCTGGGTATTGTGCTGGCTACCGCTGTGCGTTGGCTCTTCTTTGATATACTTGTGCTGCTGTTGCTGCTGCTCGACTTGCGCACTGCTCCGCTGCTGGTGGCGCACTGAACAGCGCTGGCGTTGGCACGACTTGGTTTGGCCGGTGCTCGCTCACGCGGCGGTGTATCGCGTCGGCTCTCGGTGATAACGATTTTCTCCTCGTGCTGATGGTTGGAAGGTGAGTTTTTTTTCGTTTTCAGCTGCTGCTTCTTCTTGGTACTGGATGCAACCTCTGTTGTTGCCGCCGTCGTCGCCGCCACCGCTTCTTTGGCCACCTTGGCAAATATTACCTTAGTTGTTGAGCGACTGCTGCTCGTATCTTTTGTTGTTACCGTAGTCGTTGTTGTGGTGCTTGATTTCGTGGGCTTTACCTTTGTCGACGTCACTGTCGTTGTCGTGCTCGGTATAGGTGTCAGGTAATCCGTTTCGCTGGCTGCGCTCTTACTGCTTTTGCTTTTGCTGCTGACGATGGCAGCCGGCTCGATTTTCTTGCCACTGATGGTTATTTGCACGGTGCTGGTGCTGCGCGGTGCACTGCTGGTGGAGGCCGTCTCCAACTTATCCTGCTCTCTGCTGCTGCTCAACGCACTTATCTCATCGCCAGCTACCGAATGTGGTCGTACTTTGGACTTTTTAAGCGTGCCTAATAGTAGACGACGCGTAAGACTTTTTTTCTTAGGTTTGCTGGCATCAAGATCCTCATCAATGCTGTTGAGTTGTAGTTCAGATTTGGGCAGCTGCAGCTCTTGCTCAGCCTTGGGCTGGTCCTTTATCTTATCTTTTTTGTTCTTTTCTTCAAGTTTCTCTTTGCTTTTGGCGCGTTCTTTGCTCTTAAGACTGCGAAATGCAGCTGAAAATCTTGAACGTGCTTTTATTCTAGACTGTTGCTCCCGTTCGTTTGTATCTGCCTGCTGCTCTGCAGTAGCACTCGCAGTATGCTCCAAGTCCAAGCGTTCCTCTTTAGCTGTAGTTGTTGCTTGGTTTTCAGTGTTTTGCATATTATAAGCAAAGTTTAAGGGTTAGGGTAAAGGAAATGGTTGGGTTGTAGGGTAATGTTTTGAAGGTGTTGGGTTGTCAACTTTCAAGATGCGCTAAGTTCAAAGCATTTCTGAGCATTCACTGAGTTAAGCACAATGCGTATCCTTCGCTCATTTCATATACCCGATATCCTTTCACTTAGCACTAAGTCAAAAACCACTTTTTTATTTATAAATTGCAACCGTTCCGACGTCTAAACAAACATGTACTGAAATTTGAAATGCTGCTGTCTGGGTTTTTATAAGTTTTTTGTGCACTTTTACGCACAGAGAGCACCCCTCATATGCTTAACCCTTTGATACCCCCCTACACCCGTTAAAACAATCTATTATTCTGTGGTAGTAGTAAGCAAAAACGACAACAACACCAAACAAGTTTAAATGGTTTTCAATTACAGCCCAGTGACGACTGCACAAACTGACAACAATCCGAGAGATACTAAGTTAGTTGTAGCCATAAGGCGGTCGCTTTTAAATGCACAAACCGTTACTGCATCTTATCAATTTAGAACAAAGCCAAGCAGTGTTTTGGCCAGCATCATAGTGGCAGTCACTATTCCAAACATCTATCATATGTTCAGCGATGTTGTCATTGGGCTCAAGGTTGTGCAATTGATAAGGCTTTTACAGTTGTTTCGCTTTTAATGGCATCAATCATGCATGAGGGCCAACCAACTAACTGATCTGGACACAAGGCAAAGTATCTAAGCAAGTAAAGTAGCTTATGGCTAACTAGTAACTAGCCTGTCTGAGCCTGACCTGCCGCACTAGAATTGCGCTCATTGAGGCAGCAAAAATGCATAACACGCACTTCAAAGGCTTCTCCCTTACTGGGGATTTGAATTAAGTCATAAATAAATGCAGCTGGTCAGCTACTGGGTTTTAAAGACAAAGCTGAGAGCATCGTTAAGTTCCCGGTGGGTTTTGGTGTTCAGTTGTTCCAAAGTTGCTAAATAGTATGCTGCCGAAGATTTATCGCATCTTTTCCGCCAGATCTCACCACTCTATATAGAATTACGTTTATTACAAAACGTGGTAAGCCACAATGAAGGCATATCGTCTATATGCAATTTCATATAAATACATAAGTATGCAAATAAAGGAAATCAATTGACAGATTGGCAAATAAATAGTTCATTGCGGAATTGTTTGTGTGTTATAAAAATGTTTTTACTATATATAAGGTGTTTTTTAAAGGGTTTTCTTTTTTTTAAAGGGATGCATTTAATCATGCTAAGACCAAAACCTGACAATCGCTTCCAACAACTGGAGTTTTTAAAAAAAAAAATCTAGCCGTGCAAAAATATGTTCAGGGTACTACGCCTATTTTATCAGAGCGTGTCCGGTCTGAACCTTTGCAAAAAATAAATTGAAGTGGTCGAAAAATCTACAATGCTTAATTTATGCTCATATGCCATAAGTCAAACAAATTTTCTTAACAGTTTTAGTTAAAAGTTACACCTCTTAAAACAACACCCTCTATGTTGATGTAAGCCGTATTCAAGCATGCGGAAGCCAGGGCTTATGTCATGTTAATGGCGTAATTAAAAGCAACTTGCTATCATTTTAAAAATAATATGCTGGAAGATGATATTTATAGCAAAATTTAGCTTACCCGAGTAAAAGGTTAAGAACTGTGTAGTAGATGTAGTTGTGGTTAAGGTACCGCCATTATATGTAAAGGTTTTCAATAAATATCAAGCAACCACAACGACTAAAATCAACTTTTTTAAAAAAAACTTTAAAATAATAGTAAGTGAATCTCTATCTCAATTTTTAGTAACATTTCAAAGGATTCTACAAGAGCGTGACTTAACATGGGTCCAAAGGTGTATAGGGCAGACAACGTTTAAAGTATTGTACCGACTTGTTGCATAAAGTAAAGATAAGCGAAGAAAAAAAATATGATTTTTTTTGCCAACTTATAATTACATCCTAAGGACTTAGGATTGGGGTGTAGCTTTCCCAACAATGTAATTTTATTCATTTTACTTGTTGTTTTCGATACGTACTTGCGATAAAATATATAGGTATAAGTGACTTAAAAAATAGGTGCATTTATTGTGCTTGGAATTGGCTGGCAGTGTATCATATTGTGAACCAAACAGTCCAAAGTCCATATAGGCATGATGGTTTGTCCGTATAAGTTGCTATAACAGCTCCTCACCTTGGTTTCCTTTCAGATCAAGTTCGTCGATTCATGTCGATATTTTGTCTTGTTCAACCATAGGAGATATATACACAACATAAAAAGAAATTAAGGAAAGCACAGGTTAAAGATGTTCAAAACTGAAGAACAAGGACGGGACGGGAGTTGACGAGAAATAATTTTTTTGTGGACTTTAACAAATTAATCCGCGCAGAATCTGGATTAAAATTTTTTTGTTTTTATATAATAATATACCTATAAGAGAGTTATTCTTGAATAACTTAGTAAAATGCTAAAGAAAGTGTAGTAGTTTTAGCACAATAGAATGCGATTCTTAAAGAAATACAAATAAATGGAACTTTTTAACATGCCAGAGGTGTCTGTGCAAAATTTGGAAATATATCGTTTCAAAAGAAGAGGAGTACTGGATAAAATTGCAATTCCAGCTAGAGAGTTGAGTACCAGCTAGAGTTTTCACATTCTCATTAAAATTAAAAGAATATCCTCCTTCGACAATATACTACATGTCGTCATCATAAATTCCTCTCTGAGTATGCAAAACGTGCTTCAAAAAAACAAAACTTCATTTCACATAGCATGAATAGCGACAATATTACGCATTCAAGGATTTTAAAGCTGCAGGGAATACTTGTGTATATACTTGCATGCAACCCAAATGCTTCCACTATCAACATAAACAAAAAGAGAAATGTCGAAACCATTAGAAATTCACGCTCGTCCTAAATAGTGAAAGAGAAATCCTTTTGTGTGAAAACAAGTATTTTTGCACGCAATCGACATTGGATATGCCGGCACTGGGTGGTATGTTAGGCATTTGTCTTAAACGGTGCAATTACCGACCGACCTCATTTCACTAAAAAGTGCACGACTCGCATGTTCAGAAGTAAATAAGTATATATAAAGTTATTCAAATGTTAGTTTTTCAGTTAAAATAAATAAAATATGTGGTAAAATTTAAAGAGCTAGAAAAACTACATCATTCATAAAAAAATGTATTTAGATGTTACATATTATATTCTAATACATATAAGTGAGTAGACCACAAAAAGTTAACATGGTGTAGTTTCTATAATTGTCAGATTTTGGTTTTCTGATATCGAACCTCTTATCATAATAGAAACTTACGTTTGGTAAAAGACTTCTTTCCTTTTTAAATTTTAGAATCAGTCAAGAATTGCTAAAACTGTAGGCAAACATTACCAACTTTAAAGTCCTTTGCCTGGAAGGTCATTAAAAATACAGAACGTTTTGTGAAACAGCTAGACTTCCGAAAGTTGGTTTAGATATTTGGCAACTCGGTATCGTGGTATCAGGGGAACAAAGTATACAATAATCGGGGTGTCCTATTGTTGCCGGCGAACTTGTTCTACTGATGTTAATGGCAAGGATTGGCCAATATGGAATTAAAGGTCTCTTTACTGCTTTGAGTCGAAATGGATTAGTCATAATTAGCTAGCCGAACCGAACGTCTATTTTGACGAAAATCAGCGTCAGTGGGACAAAACAAATTGATCTAGACATGTTCTTCCGCCACACCCAAATAATTTCAAAGCCCTGTATGCAATTGTTAAGCTACAGCTATAGTAAGTATAGGTGGGAAATAGAAAACTCTTTCGACTGATACCAAACGTCATTATAATCGGTTCATAAATATAGGAGATAACCGAAACATACTATCTTAGAGACGAAAGTTTGACTACTGCTTAGGCCTAAGTAGTAAACACACATTTACAAAGGGTCTTAAACGTAACGTGGCGAAGTCTAAGAACTAGGTTTGATTCTCATTCGAGCCTATTTATTATACCCTGTACCTATTGGTAGAAAGGGTATACTAGATATGCCAAAATACCTATCTCAACCTCGGGTAGCGATTGAACCATGTCCACCTGTCTGTCCGTCGTCCGTCCGTCCGTCTGTATGGACACATAAATTTCGGAAACTATAAGAGCTAGAGACACGAAACTTTACCACCTTATGCGCATATTTCGTCAAAAGATGAAGATTGTTGAATTATGTCGTTATCTACCCCGTTCCCACCTAGAAGATTTTTGGCTACACCGTTCAATATTTCGATCTGAAACTTAACAGAGCATGCATCTGTGTATCAAAAATCGAGCTAATACACAAAAGTTATTGTCAAAAATGTACTAATTTTACCCCCCTTTGCATCATTATTTGACTTTACGTAATTATGGCAAAAAATTACTTAGACTCACCAACAAACCCACATCCAAATTTTATCTATGCGGCCCCCATATACCTTAAAAAGCTTCTTTGACGTAACTTTTCATCAAAATCGGTTAAAATTTACGGAATTCCAATTGAAAAGTTCTTAAACCAATTATTCAGGAATAACATTTTTTTTCGAAAAAAAAAAAAAAAAAAGGTACAGGGTATTACACTATCAGGCACCGCCCCGAATGTATCACATTTTTGTTTATTCAGTAGTAAATTGCCTTATAATGTTAAGTTGAGATCCGACTGCCATATCGTCTTACTTGGCATTTTAAATTTGTTTTTAAGAATCCACCTGTGGTATTCACTCCGAAAAATGGGCTTAGATAGCAAGATTCGGATATACATACAATCAAGTTCTCAAGCCTTTAAAAGTTTTTATTTCACATTTTTGTAGAACGGTGAGAACTGACACGTATAAAATTATATATATTAGCAACTTTAAATTGCACAAAGACATAAATTCGCCCCTGCTTAAGAATGACAAAAGAATACAATACATATAATCTAAATATTTAAGCAAGAAAACTTCTAGAATCTAGATACATAATAAAGACACTAGAACGCTTGAGACTTCTAGCAGTCCATGTATGAGATCGCTTTGATACATTTAAGTCTGAATCAAATAAATAATATAATGTTGCTTTTGTTCTTATTGCAAATAAATGAAGTCTTATATTGGCTGATATCAATCTTAAAAGCTTACAAATTAAAATAAAAGTCAACCAAATGATTTAAAATTTGTATAAAAATCAGTGCATACTTTTAGGTGCTCTATGGAATGGAATTTTCTTACTTGTTTAACGCTAAATTAAAAACTGTTTATATTTATTTAGTGTGTATATTTATAAAACAAAAAGACACTTATTAAACAACAATTAGTTATTTAAAGTGTTTGAAGCATTTAAACAGCTGCATTAGGAATTTTTCTATTCAACTGAACAACAACAAATAAATATAGTTCAATCGAATGGGGGGCATGAAAATTAAAAGTGCATTCGCTTAGGCAACGATGCGCGAAAAGCTGTCCGATTATGTTAAATAATATTAAGTATATAGTACAGGAATGCAATTAAATAACACATAGTCATACACTCTATGCGTGTAATCTTTCACGGCGCTGTCATTACTCAATGAATAGCTCATATACTTAATATAGTATGGGTACAGCACATTTATAAATACTATTGAACTATCTTATCAGCATTTTATGTATGTATGTATCGTAGAGCAGCCAAGTCATCGACCAAAAAATGTACCATGATTAGATTGCCCTTAAACTTAAAATGCATAGCAAAAATTTGTTTTTCATGATTCACTTTTGAGGCAGCCCCATTGCATTTCTAAACGCTACTCCCATGAGCAACCTCTTTTCAATGTAATTGACCTTAAAACGTGACGTTGTCAATGTGGAAACAACAGCAAGTGACAATCTGTTAGCTCTTAGATATCTAACCAGCAATCAGCTTAAATATCCAAGTAGAAAAACACACCCACCCAAAACCAAGTACATAGAAGCACGCACGGTTGGTTTTGTGAAAAGTGAAATCTCTTTTCTCCTTTTACAGAGTGCTAGCCATTTTAGCGAAACGGCTGAAAACAATTCACAGCACGGCAAATTTAATTTCTATCCGTATCTTGTAATTTCGACATACTAAAAAAACAAATCTACATTGGCAGCCATTATTCTATTACATTTGTGACGACAGAGATATTGCAATACCCGTTGCGTTAGCAATTATAATTAAGTTAAAAAGAATCAACAAATATGACTAAGATGGAACAAATAGATGGACGGCAGTTAAATAATATTGACTGTATCTGTTCTACTGTATTGTACAGTAATTTTAGAGAATACAATATTTTTAAACCTATTGTATCTTATTTTTTATTTCTTAAACCATAGACAGCTGGCTTAACCTTAACTCACGGGGCAGCTACAGCTTTCGTTCTTGTATTCATTTATGGGAAGAGCACAACTTTTGCACGGCATTAACCATTCTCATAACCTTATCTATCTATCTCTTATCCAATTCGCGAAGTCTTATTAAAAATATCTTAATTGAACTCGTAAATTTTGTTTCGACAAAAAGCATACCCCAATGTTGATATGCAGACTCATGTGAACTTGATACTAATTCCTTGTACTTCGTTGAAACTCGACACATGGTGTTAAACAACTACATACTTTCAAAACTATTTTCAATGCCCAACAAAATCGAAGATTTGCGGATTAATTAATCGAGGGGGAGGGAGTGAGGCAGTAAAACGAAATGCTGTTTGGGAGAAAGGGAACCAATATCAAAAGAACTACACCATTAGACGAACCTTGTGCCAATTTCCAGCTCCTATCTCTTCGAGAAACAGGTATTTTGAGAAGTTATATACCTTAAACTAAATATTTGTGTTGGTGTAAACTGTAAGATCCCACTGCGATTGAAGGGTGTCAGATATATATATGATCCGATCCGAACCTGCTTACGTGGATTTTGTTTGTGCCTAGCAAGATGTAGTATTTGTGCAGACTGTATAGCTACTCGACTGGATGCTGATCGTTTTTGAAAATTTTACTTACGGTAGTAAGTAAGGGTAGTCCTATCGACGGGACAGGAGATTCCCTTCGGGCCCACATTTCTCTAAGGGACCATAGATTTGTAAAGAAAAACATTTATTTTTCTTAAAGTTTTTTCAAAAGTTAAACAAAAATTAGTCTTAAAAAAAATTGAACCAATTCATAAGTTTCCATTTGGTTATTATTGGTAATCCCATTTTTGGTCACAAAATACATAATTTGCGCTTAACCCCCGTCGATAGTCAACACCCGGACCTATATTTTACTAGTTTTCGTAGCCCCAAGACCAGTGATCTGGAACCCTTATGCTGGATGCTTATTGATTTTGGGTTTATAAATAGTAACTTACCCCATTATGAAGATATCCATTATTCCGATTGATATCCATATTTGTGCGTGCTGTAGGCATGTCTTCCATATGCGCTTCCACAGCGCTGAGATCTAGTTGTGGTTTTGTCTCAATGTAGGACGGTGCTGTGCTGCGCAATGACTGAACTTCCGGCGGATTAAGCGGCTCCTGGCGGCGTCCAAATATGGGTGACTCCTTGGCGCTGAGCGTGCCCAAGGAAGCGGCGCTCAGCGGCTGATGTTTATGTTCCACGGGCAACGTGGTAGACTATGCCGTCGACGGCGTCTCAAAAGCGAATGAAGTAAGCGCTGTTTATATGATATGCTTGTTGTTGTGGGCGGCAGCGTTTTTGCTCTTTAGACTTTGACAAATTGCTGCATGTGTCTGTTGAGTGAATGTACATAGATATGCATGTAAGTATGTATGTATATTTTATCGAGCTGCTCAAGGTCATTCGCACGCGCTTTATCTATAAACGCGCGTGTCTATGAGTATGTTACTTGCAATGTTATAAACAAATTAAATTAAATACAATGCTTAATATTCTATTTCACTTTTATTATTGTTATTTTTATTTATTCATCAGACTGCAGCGCACGCTCAGTTTTCTGCTTTGCTTACAATGCATTTGAAGCAACATGTGATTATCAATTTACTTTTTGCTTCTTCTTTCGCTTTGTTGTAACAGTAATTAAAGCACCCGCCGCCACACATGAACTTTGCTTAAGCTGCTCGCTACACACTTGCTTATCGCATTTGCACACTCTCTAACACACACACACACACACACACACGCATAAACAAAAAGCGCGCTTGCATTTAATTCTTGTTGTTGCTGTTCAAAAAAACAATTTCTTGCGATTTTAAGCCAAGTCGCGATTTTAGCTAGTACAGCAGGGGTTATCGCGATATCGTTGCACTTTCGGTTTATTGAACCTGAACCTTGTTTATTGTTGTTGCTTTTGTCACTTTTTGGCACTGGAAAAAATTGAGTGCAAGCAAAACTGGTTTGTGTTTGAACAATACTCTAAAAATTATAGCATTTAATGGTCTCAATAAATCTATTTTGGCTTTTTGTTAGCAAAACTCGATTGTGTAGGTATGTGTTAGATAAGCTGGGTTTTTGGCTTTTGTTATTGTTGCTATTTGATTTGATTTTCACGTAAATTAAATTCTCACACGTACAAAATATTTGTTTTTGTTTTACAACAATAACAAAGCAAACACGCAACAAGAGACACAGAGTCCGAACGACAACGTCCGAACGCGACCAAAAGTAATCACAAAATAAACCCCAACTGCATGAAAGCTAAGGCAAAAGCTTTGACTTTCGCTTTTAACCGTTAAAAGTTTATCAAAACGTTCGCAAGCTTAGACATGGCGCCGTTCTTTGTAGAACTTTGTACACTGCACAAATTTTCAGACTAGATTCGAAAAGCTTACTAATACATTTTATTCTAGGTGTACGGCCTCAAGTAAGAGCACATCCGGAAACTTTCTCCGCCGCAAATAAATCAAACTTAACATTATGTTCCAAATACTTATAGACTTATTTTTAAAGACAATTTGTACATATATTACTCAATAAAAAATATTGAATTTCACCAACACTTATTGAAAAGAATTTAAAAAATTCTTCATATGTAGATAAAGCACCGATTTTTAATTTACATTTTTAAATCTGAAAAATATTTTTTTTTTTTAATTAATTCACACTTATTATACTGGCTCTGTAGGTTTCTTAATTTCGAAGTTTCAAAAAATGTGGAAAAATAGTAAATGTTAAAATTCAATATCCATAAAAATGTTTTGTTTTTTTAACTGGCAATATTAGCTGATTTAATGATTAATCCCATTTTGCGCGAATTTGCAAAAATTTGAAAGTTAATATGGTTTTTGAATCCCATTATAAACTTCAAAAGTTTTTTAGAGTGTAAATCAGTTTTTAGATTACATTCTTTTAACAACTTTATTTTTATTAATAAATACACTAAATCAAACAAAACATGGTGAAAATTTTCAGACAGGTCAAAAGGATTTTGTGACCATTTTTTTTTACATTTTTAAGCATTTTGATTTATTCCCAAATCTGTGTTTCTTATAAAAGTGTTTTCGAAAAACAATAATCTTTGGTGCATTTAAGTGTTCAAAACACAAGTTACTTTAATAAAAAATATTTTAACGTTTTAAGTACTATGTCAAACAAACAACTATACTAAAAAAATCAAAGCTGTAATCAAGATACGAACCCAGTATCAGTTTCTTCCTAAAGGGGCTTCATAGTACAAACTAGGGCAGGCTGAGAAGCAGTTGTAAGCATGGATAACATTTTTCCAGAAAAATACCTACGCTTTCTTAAAAATATATGGGTTTAAAATTCTTAAAATAAAAATTTGTTTCACTAATTTAAAGATAATCACTTCACCGTTTTATTATGATTATTTTAAGAAAAAAGCCGTAAGGGCCAATTAAGGAAAATATAGTGGCTAGAGAATATAAATGGCTACTGAGCATTATGCCATACATATGAGCCCATGATTATGAAAGTGGTATAAGTCATATTTTTCTTGTTTCGAGATATTTAGAGTTTTGCATTTTAAAGGATTAAAAAATGTTTTTGTATTATGGAATATGATTTTTCGACAGTAAAGTTGTGCCAACAAACAAGTATTTATTATGATTGTGAAAATTATAACCATATCTAAAAGGAAATGTGGTTTTGAAAGGTTAAAATGACTTATACCACTTTCAAAATTAACTGCATGACTTTATAAATGACTTACACTATCAAGGAAACATTTTTATTAGTAATTAACATTTTATTCAAACTCATTTCATTGTAACTAAGTAAATTATTTATTAGTATTTAGGGAAATAAAGTGTTTGTGAAAAATTGGTGGGATATAGGGTAGTAAATCCATCATATCTTTACGTTTTTCTTGTGTTATTGGTCTAATGGTTGTGTTTTAGCGAATCACACTTTTGACATGTGTCTTTACGAGGAGTTTGAAAATTTAAGTTGAACTCCGTATTGAATATTTTCCTGTAAGTCCACTCCTTCACACGTGATGTATTATTATTTTCATCACATTTTTTCAGCTCATATATTTTTCGAATATCTAAGTCAGAACTTAGATATTTTCGACCTGAAGTGTGATGTGATCTCGTGTAATGGCTCTCACATGCTGGAAAACTCAGAATATGTTCTCGCACCACTTTAATTTTTTCTTCATCTGTTTTTCTAGATGAACCAGCCATTTTGCCACGACCATCCGTTCCAGGTGTTTTAGCATTTAAGGCACGGCTTAATCTTCCGTTAGATATTTTGAAAGTATCCAAAAAAAAAGTTTTGCAAATAGAAACTTCTGAATTCGGTTCATTTAGATGAAACTTAAAACTAAATTTTCTCATATATCCTTCGTAATTTCTGGGTCGTCTTTGTTTTATCGATTGTTTTGGAACCAAACCATACAGAACCAAATTCTGTTTTTCGAAACTTGCTAATTTCCAAAAAGAATCAAAATTAGCTTTCCTGTCTTCATATCCGATTCCATTTATACATTTTTTGGCGCAAAGGCAATCTTTATTTTGGAAAAGTTTACCACTCACATGCTTAGACTCTTTTGTCTCATATTCCTCTCCACTATTCCTCTTCATTTTTCTTATATTTTGTGCATAATTACGTTGATTTCATGTCCTCTTTCTTGATTTAATGTTGCTTTCTTCCATTTGTAAGGGTTCCGAATTCACTTTTAAAGTATGAACTGATTCATCTGAAGACGATATTATTCTTATTCGTTTCCATTTCTTGGGAGGGAGCATTACTTATACTTCTTCGCCGTATAATGTCTACAATTAACTATAAATAGTACGTTTTTACATTAAAAGGATTACTTGATCATACCTGAACCGCTATCTGAAGACATGACAAAATTACTAATTATTTTGCCAAACTTTGTGAACAGACTGACTTATACCACTATCAAAAAAAAACAGTAGCAGTTTTTTGTTTACCAGCCAAAAAGTAAACTCATTTTATTCAGGTAATTTTCATGGTATACTGCTGATCTCTTCAGATTATGTTGTTTTATTAGGATTTGATATGAAAAAGCTGCTAAACTCAATTTTTAAATTTCTAAAATATTTCTGGATTGATGATTTTTATTGTGCGATCTGAGTGGTTTTCTAGAAAAAAATTTATTCGTTCACGCATCGATATTTAATATTTGATTCCAACTAAAATATCATTCTCTTTGATTTCACGGTAGAGAGTTTCGATAAATATCGTCCCATTAATTTTGATCGCATTCATTTTCACTTTTAAATCAGAAATCGAATGAATCTGTTTTAAAAGTTTCTTTCAACTCCCGCCAAAAGAACACAGGGTAATTCAGGTTGGAACCACATTGACAGCTATCATATGATAGAAAACTCTTATGTATTAAAATAAAGAAATAGTGCTAATGTGATACTTTGCTTAAGCCGTTTTCAACAATCGTATATAATATAAGTTTTCCGCTGTCCTTGTTTCTTCAAAATTTAGCTCGATCCAAATTTTAACACAAGCGTCCCATTAATTCAAAATTGTAGTTAGGTTTGCAGCCCTGATTAAAACACATTTGGAAAACTCTTTATCATAATATATTTCCTGCAGACACTAAGCATAATTTTTTGTAAACTATTAACAAAAGGCAAGTTAGGAGAGTGACCTAAATAAAAATAACTCAATCTCGTATTGAGACAATTTTAAATAACGTACTTTTGTCTACTTTTAAAGATCTTGTACACCAGATATAACACCTTTGTAAAATTTAGAATTAGTTAAATTAAGGAATCGCAGCCAATGTTCAACATTGTGAATTATTCGTTTTTAGTCATTGATATGCACAACAAGTACTACAACACAGCCCCAATGATTTCAGCATCACTCAAGTTTCGACGAACTATTTGGTTTTCCTGGACGTTTTAACAAAAAATGCGACACATTCTCGTACACAAGGAAAGTAATCATGCAAGCAGGAACCACACGTATCAAATTCGCCTGTAGACCCTTATAGAAACCAGGGCCGCCCTCATATCTGTAATGAGAACGTAAGAAATATCGATATTAGAAACTTTTGTCTGCGTTAAAACTGAGACATGCACAAAGAGTATTAATTTAGCAAAGAGATTCTGCACAAAAATTTCGACTTTGTTGTAGAGCTACTTACAATTGCATTGCTTTAAAGTTGGTCGAGTTGGTAAGCACTGAAGCCCTTTATAACAAAATAAAAAAACTATTTGTTTAAGTCTTGGTTTTGTTGCTTTGACTGAAATTTAGTTTCATTTAATTTTTTTTTTCATTTAGTTGAATTGGCGTAGTTTTGTTCACAATGCGTTCAATTTTTTACTTTTAATTACTTTATATACTTATTTTAATAAAAATTTAACCCCTCAAGGTAATTTGCACAAAGATAATAAAGAAAAGCTTTGGAAAAATTATGAAGAATCTTTTTGCCAAAATAAATTTTTTTTAAATTCTGTTACAAAATAAATAAATTAACTAAACTAAAAACTAAATGTTCTTAATGAAGTGCAGCACATTGTATTTAAATCTTTCAGTTGTTTTCAATTTTGAAATTTCATTATTTAGAAGCTGCTTTACTTACAATCTTTATCACATAAAAACAATTATATTCATTATTCTTAAGTTTTGCAAATTTGATGCTATTTAGTTTGCACTAAAATCATGTTTTTAGAGCTATTTTATGGAATAGGCTTAAAATCAATTACATAGGTGAAATTATGCTAGGCAAAAGCGCTAAATTATGTAGCTAATAGGTGAAAACTAAATTAATAAAAAAATTTCCATAACAATAATACAAAATAAAATCAATTGCCTATGCAGACAAATGCTGACAGGCCTTGTCATTTTTCGCTATGCACATATATAGCTGGATAATAGATTCATATATGTATGTTTACGCTTAAATTCAGTATAGCTTTTGTGCTAATGAAGATTCTGTCACCAAATGGGTCACTTAGTTACTTAAAGTTAGTTAATAATCTAGCTCGTCAGCTTCTCCCAAATAAGCATAACCATGCATATGTTGGGCGTGACGTGCACCAAGTACGGCACCAGTCCCTTATAGAAACCACGCATACGTTCGTACCTCCAAGTCTGTTTGATGCAGTCCCAGGTACCGCTATACCGATGATGATGATCTTGTAGACGTGCACGCACCACTTGATAAGGATATGTAGCGGCAGCAGCAATAAGTTTTGATATGGCGGCAAATGCCAAATACTCGGTGGTGGCCTGTTATGGGATAAAACAAGTACAAAGGTTAGCAAAATGTTTTGCATGAAAATTAGGAAAATTTTTGCTTTCATTTTGAACAACTGCCAAATCACACGACAAAATTGCGCACGTCATAATCGGCCCCATTTAAAAATATATACAGATTATATATACATAAATGTTAACGATCTATATGGAGGCACGCGAAATTTTGTCATGTGATGCGCTTTTATACATATGCATATAAACATACAAACTTACCAATTTTGTATCGATAGGCAATTTACGATACTCATTATAGGCATTTTTCATCTCCTCATAAGTCATAAACTGTATGGCTCCATGGGAAACGCCCAACATGCCAGGAACAAAGCCCTGTTGAAGCAAAAAAGCTATTATCATGATTGTCATTTTATAAGCATTGACAGGAACTTACTCTATAAAGCCCACGCACGCCCTCTTCCTTGTAAATCTGTCCCAAGGCATGCACCATGCCACGATACTCGGAATTACTGCTGGCTGTGGGATCACACTGCAAACACAAACGCGTCTTGACCACCCAAATGGGATTTGTAAGCATTAGTGTCAAAGCACCAGATTGTGCTGCGGCTACCATATGCATGGTGGGACCCAAAGGCATTGTGGTATTGCCGCCTTGTATAAATGTTTTAATAGTATTATAGCTGTAAGTAAAGAATGATCCTTAGTAATATGCAATGGTTAAGTTTCACGAGCATGTTGGCACTTACAACATAAAATACAGGCCCCATGATGAGCCAGAACCCCAGATATTTGGTGTAACGCCTTTGTAGAGACCACGAAAGCCTTCCTGACGAAATATGGTAGCAAATGCGCCGCTAAGGCCACGATATTGCGGCACTGTGGCTGTGCGTCCATCATTTACTACAAATAAAGAACAATAAATGATAAATTTAATAAGAGCTCTTAAAATTTTTAGTGCAATATGAAATTTTGTGTAAGTTTTGTCTGCAACCTTCAGACAGCAGACGATCTTATCAGGAAATAAAGTTTATCAACCCAAGTCACCTTAAGTCACGCGAGAGCCCTAGACAGTTTTTAAACACATTTAAGGTACGGTAAGTCATATGGTCACTCTAAATATATAATACTATATGTGGGAAGATTATAAATTTAGCGCATATGCCGGCCAGATTATAATAGAGGTACAGGCGAGTGAACGCAAAATCAGTTGTTGACTTGAGGCCCTGGCCAATGTCAGAACAGAAACAACAGCAGCAAAATTCACGTCAACAACACCGCACAAAATAATATAAAAAAAGCAAATCAAGTTGTTTTCGAACATTTTCTGGAACCCACTTACCAATATATACGTACCAAGTATTGGATGTGTGCGAAATTCTTGTCAAATATGCGATAGCCTTAATTATTTACTCACACAAAAACAGCGGATGTGATAAGCCTAGCTATTTATATATAGACAAAAAAGTACAACAACAGCAGCAGTTAGCAAAAATACTGCGGCTAAGTGGCAACTTGAGGGGAGGTCCAAATGCCTGATCTACGCCCTGACAACAGCGAAGGCGCGTGTGAACGCATTAAGAAAATATACGTATACATAGTAAATGGGGGCTCGTCTTGAATAATATTTTTGCTATGCCTTGCGGTGTGTTTTATTTTTAGAGTTCTGTGCTGCTTGAGCAACAGCTTCAAAAGAGGTAATAAACAGCTGGTTAACCTTGATGTCGATGTACCGAAAAACGAAAGGAACTACCAAATGTAGCATATGTGGGTGTTCACATAGATAAGTAAACACATAAAATGGTATTTACTAGTTTGTTGCAGCTGTTACAAGTTAATAACGCTGCCGTTATATTACCTTATAAAATATGACAACTAATATAAATGCATTATTGTCTAATTAACGAGTGCGCAGATACACAGCACAAGCACCACCAACACAGAGATAAGTTCAGTGTGCATGAATCAGCGAAGTTCACTTGACAACAGACGAGTGAAAACCAGTTGCAACACGAATGTGTGTGTGTGTGTGTGCCATATAACGTTGCCCAAAAGTATTTCATTGGTACAGTTGGACCGTTGATATTTTTTTGGTCACGTGAGCGGCTTGTGTACGATAAAAAATCAAAATAAAATGAAAAAAAAACAGCAGAAATGGAATCACCGTTTTACGATAAACAACTTGCACGTTAGCTGTTTCTGAGAAATATGGAACACACAATTATATATACGAATGAATGTATGAGGTAAATCCGTACGCGCAGTAGTACAAATGCGTCATAGACCAAAAAGGAAATAGACGCAGACACATACTTATGTATGTTTGTGATAAACAGCTGAGTTTGAGCCTCTCTCTCTCTCAAGTTGGCAACACTTTTAAGAGAGAGTTGAAAAATTTAGTTCCTTTTGTGGACGTAGTTCCTTTTTACTTAAAAGCTACTGGTTCGTTTAGTTTCTAAACTTAGTTATGCCAAGTTTACACTGACACATATAGGCGATCTGTGACGATGGTTGTCTTGGAGCAACAAGAACAACTGAGAAAGAATAATAAATGTTTTTTTTTTTTATGCTTCCAGAAGTAAAACGTTTTCTAAAAACCAATAGCAACAGGTTTATAATTGTGAAGGGTTATGAAAAAAAACTTTCCTGAACTGCATTGTTCATATGAACTATCACAATGGCACAGCTATTTACAAAAAGCCGCGTCATTTAGTGACACACCAAAATAACACTTGTGTCAACATTTGCCAATTACTTTTTATTTAAAAACTGTGACGCTTTGAAGCTTAATTTAGACGTTCCATAACGCATAATCAATCCAGTAAAGATTTTAACATGACAAAACAAAAAGAACTAGTTGAACTTTTTGATACATTTCACAAGTTCATTCCCATTAACCTTGGCAATGCATTAAATCAAACCTTGTTTTAAGCGCCAAGCTTAACGCTTTTTTGCACATTTATTTGGGGTGCGATTTTTAAATAAATTTCGCGTAAACATATTAATTCGTGGTATTATTAACTTTATCTTTTTGCTTGTTGGCTTAAGGGCGCATTAGCAATCCAATACTAATAAACGAAAGTTGAAAACAACTTTTGTTATTGTTTTTATTAAAAACGCATACGCGGAAATGTGCGTAGAGCAATTGTTTTATAAAAACAAACAACAAGGTCAGTCTATGTACATGAATGCTGAAATATAAATATTTGCAAATGAATAAATATGTGCTTATGTAAAAAAACTATACGCTGCAAAACAACTCTGATTCAGCGAAATCTGGCATAAAACAATTAAAATTGTAATAACAACTGTAACTTATTTATTTATTTAGGCTTACAAGCTGTTTTGAACCTGCTGCACTTTAAACCAAGGGGCAAGACCAGTGGTAATAATAATTAACTTTATAACCACAGAAAGTGGGCGCGTTTTAAGGCTTTATGAGTTCGAATATATTCGCTGTTTATTAAAAGCTGATAAGCAACATATTCGATACCAACTTAAAACTTGGAAGTTCTTTTTTGCTAAGCGTATTCTGTGCGTCATACCTTTGTTTTCGTGCTTGCGTATTTCTAATCTTATGTCAATAAGCCAATAAAGTTACTAGTTTTTCCAGCTTTTAATATATCATACTAAGCAAACATAACAAGACGCTGGAGGACAAAATTTAAATCAGTTGGGGCGTTGACCGAATGCGGCATACGCTGAAAGTACCAAAAAATTTATATGTGCCAAGTTTTGTACTAATATAGTAGGAAGGGTAGGTGATTCTTGAGAAATATTCAATTATTCATGGCTTATAGGGCTCACATGAGTGGAAAGTGGGCTATTGTTACATTGTATAATAAAGAAAAGTCTAAGATTGATACATACAGTCTTTCGAAGCTTTTATCCTTTGCGGCATAGTAGCCTAAATTACATGCACAGAAAACGTAGCCAAGTTATGGGTAATAATCTGAGCCATCAATTATTCTATGGAGCACCAGTGTTAGACATCATATCATCTTATGGTCTCCGACAAGTAAGTATTCATACGGACAGACGGCTGGATGGAACTGTCTAAGTCGCTATAAACTTCATAAAGAATGCCGCGCCTCCTAACGTCGGCTACATATATGTATGTTACAAATCTATAATACCCTAATACCATTATAGCTATAGTGTATTAAACGAAAACATTTGTTATTTAATTTCTTCACAAGTAGAATAGTTTTCCAGACGCTTTGTCAATTTTTCCACTAGCATGGAAAAGTTTCAAGCGCGCTATCAATAGAGCCGTCCCAAGTGCCAGACAGTCTGTCTGACTGCCCCGTTTATGACGACGCGTGCCATTTAAGTTCACGTGCAGCTTATCGTTGCGCAGAGCACAAACCAGAGCTATATAAATACATTTAGATACTCACCAGCAAATCGTATTTTAATCAAATCCAATGGATGCAATATTAGTGTAGATGTAACACCGCCAGATACGCCTGCCACCATGTGCTCATATTTGAGATGAGCAAACACATTGAATTTCTTGCCATTACTCTGTACGCTTGCATTCATTTTTGTGCCTTTTGTGTGCCTTGGTAGAATTATTTACTTAAAATGCTTCTTTTTGCTTTGAACTGCGCAATTTCTTTTATTTTGTATTATTGTTATGTTTTCAGTGAAACGCCTTCTTTGCAATCTTCTCTTTGCTTAGTTGTTTTGCAACATATTACGCTATGTTACTTACTTTTTTTGTTTTTAATATTTACACAATCTTTGGCTTTGCAAATTTGTTTTATATGCTACTCTTGTTAACTATATAATTTGACACAAATCAAAGAAATTCGCTGCATTTAGCATTAACTACGAAATTGCTGCTGCTGTTGCTAGGCGCTATTTTTTTGGTATCGTTTGCCAAAGTCTTGAGTGATTTGTTGTTGTTGTTGCAGCTGCTATTGGCGGCGATTTTCTGTCTTTCTTTTGTTGTTGCCCAGCACATTTTCTCTTTTCAAATAAATATGTATCTTTGAAATTTGTTTTTATTATATTATATATTTATGTTGCTCTCAGCTGCCAAATTTGCTGATGAAATATTTTTTACGTTTGCTTAGTTGCGTTTTGCTTCAGTTAGTTATTTTAATTTGCCTGCTATGTCTTCCATTCCCTTATGTAATATAATCAGCATACTAATTTTTATTTCAGTTGTAATGCGATATTTCTTTTGTGCTTAAAACAAATTGTACTTCGTATAGTTATGCGCGTAAAAATTATGACACACACGTGCACTTAGCGTTAAAATAATGGATTGATATTAAAAATTACGTACAGCTGAATTTTTATATGTCTCACAAATGGTACAGCTGCCAACTTGTTTTTTGTTGGGTGAGAACTAGTTCGATTAATCGGACTTTTACATTGAGACAATCGTTTATCATTCTTTCATCAATTTTGTTCTTTTTCGTTGTTTGTACGTTTTTTTTCGAAATGTTTGAATGCTGCAATGAAATTTGAAGCAGGATAGCTCATCAGCAGCCAAAATGTTTTAAGCCAAATTCATAGTAACGTGGATAATTGAACTTCCACTTAGTTATGTGCGAGTATGGGATAGTGTGTTTGTGATTGAGCGCGAATATTTGTTTTTTTTTTAGTTTTATTTAATTCGGTTTTCTGTCGAGAATCAAAATGATGTTCGTAGCAATGCCCACCTAGTTAGTGGCCAAATTTTCGCATGTCTCTATTCTGCATTACAAACCTTGGTGGGTCAAAGCTTCCATCACAATGCTTCTCCAAACCGCACGATCATGTGCTTTGGCTTCATAGTTTCTGACATTCATCTTGTTTAGATCTGCTTCAACTGCGTCCAGCCAGCGGCTTTTAGGGCGACCTTTCGCTCTGAATCCGTATTGCCGACCTTTTAAAATTTTCTTTTGCGCTCTGTCATCGCTCATTCGCAGGACAAGCCCAAGCCATCTTAGGCGTTGTGATTTTATGTAGAGTATAATTATCTCTGTTCTGAATTATACCTCCTTTTGCATATGTAACGCTTTGCAATGCCCAAATTGTTTAGCGAGAAATATCTAATTTCTATTCAAGTAAAACAGTGAAGAATAAAAAAAATTCCTTTTATCGATATTAAACAATCGATATGTTTTTAAGCATATCGCCAGCTCTGTAAGCGTAAATTAATTTCCTCTGTTAGTTAACAGAATAGTTGCTAAAACGAATGCATTTGATTTGAAATGAAACTAAAAATATTTTCTTTTTGGGTTAGTTTATTTTGTATGTATATATATATTGTATAATTTGTGTTTTTATGGTTATTATAAATAAATTAATTTAATTATACTCTTTATTCACAATTATACTTCATATATATATATATATATATATATATATATATAGTTTTCTTTTTGTTGTATTCGTTTTGTGTTACAGGTTGCTTTCGGTTTCTTACTGATTGTGTCCCTTTTACGAAAACACTATAAAATATATTTTCAAACTCAACAGTTTTGCACAGTATTTTGCAATATAGGCAAACATTTGTTTTTGTTATTTGTAGCTAAGTAAAATTCCAATGTATGTCATGGGAAACAAACAAAATATATGCCCCAATTTTACAATTATGTACTGCATTTAAAGAGTATGTATTTTTTCATTTTATGCTGTTATTATCATTTTGTAAATAATTTGCCTTTAAACTCGTTAGTGTTATTCTTTGTCTTTTGTTTTGTTAAATAGTTTGTTTTTCGGCCGCAATGGTTTACATATATGTATATATTTAATATATTTCATATATAGTTTGCATATTTTCATGTTTTACAAGTAGTATTTACAGCAATAGCATTAGGAATTGAATGCGCTCGTTTGAAACCAGGCAGAATTACGCCATTTTGCATGAAGACCGCCCGTATTTCGTTATATTCAACTAATCGATAAATAAATTTTCAATTTTTCATTCATTTTGTACAATAGACGCGTGTGTGTGAGTGTTATCAGTCGTTTTTCATTTACTTTACATGAATGTGCAGGAAATTATTGTTAAATTTAAATTGTAAATAATTTTTTTTTTCCAATTCTTTCTTTTTTTTACTCCTTGTTTGCTCCAATATAATTTTTTTTAAGTATAGTTTCATGTGTATACATATGTTTGTTACCAGAATTGTATTTCTAAATTGACACAGATAATTTAAGATCACAAAGCGTAGTATAATAAATGAAAAAAAGAGAATACCATAGAGTACGTAAATTTTCAAGGTAAATATAAATATGTTACAATAATTACACAAATACATATACATATACAATATAATATGCAATAATACAATACATACGCATGTTATACATCATCATATTTAAATTTTGTTTAATGCCAATATGCAGACTTTAAAATATTTTCATAAATTGATTCTTGTTGCTGACACAAAGTAAATTTGATATACTTATAGATAAGGTTTTGTATGTACTTTGTAGAAATTGAATAGAAAGAATGTTATAAACAATTACATACATATATTGTTAGTTGTTTGGGGGTCTTAAGAGCCTTGGAAAACGCCCTCACAAAATCTGTGCATGAATGGTTTTGTGCCTCAACTTGTGCTCTGTCTCAAATGCTCAAATGCGTGCTTAAAATAAACACTCATCCCATCCGTAAACACAATTGTTTGCAGGATTGTGCAATTGACATTGATGTTATTCTTACGGATTATAGCACTGCACTTGATTGACATTTATTGGAAGCCAATAAGACATATTTATGTATGTATTTAGGTATTATGTATTATTGTGCATGTCCGTGTCTTTGTCTAAGTTAGCTGATTGCGCAACATTCTTATAAAATGTTACAAAGCCATTTCGTAGACATCATCTGGCTCGGATATTAGTAGATTCTGTCTGGGAATTGCAGCTGGCTTTATGGGCGTATGTATAATATTCTTATATAATAGCGATACGATGCGTTACTATATATGTATGTATATATTATAGTACATACATTTATACGCATATGTTTACGATACTGTTCTTAAAGTTAAGGGAAGATAAAAGAGTTGCGCATTCAATCAAGTTTACTCGTTTCTTGCACACGAGAGCTTCAGCCTGGAATTACATTCCAGCTGCTTTCTTTAGGATTACTCTATATATATAGTGTGAATGTGTATGTATGTGTGTTTATGTATGTTAAGTTGTGTATATGTGTGTGTCTGTTGGCTGACAATGGATCAGTCAAACTTTACCAATTGCCATAGCACTTGGCATGCCAAAAGAGAGAAACATTTTCAACTACGTAGCTTTCCATAATCCTCGAGCCTCGAGATTTACTTCTTTGCCTTTCGCTTGGTTTTCTCTTCAGCTGCGGTTGCAGCCGAATTCAACAAGTTTATATTTGGCTTGACAGTGCCCTTCTTCATTGTGGGCGGCTGCTGGGGCGTAGCTTGTGTTATATTGTTATTGCCAGCGTTAGACGCCAAATTGTTAGCCGGTGTAGCCGGTGTGTCATCAAGGAACAACGGATTCTTGACCTCCATTTCACCAGTTGGTGCCAAGCCAGGACACTCATATACCGTATAGTCGCCCTCCTCGTTGTCATCGTCGCTCTCTACATCGGAAAGACCACAGCTGCCGTCTGCCGCCTGACTATTCTCCATGGCTATGATCTGTTGCTTCTGGTGTTGATAGTGATACATTTGTGCGCTTTGCGCCAGCTTGCGATCACCCGATGGTGAGACATCCTTATTGGGACCTGTTACGCCATAGGCGGGATAATCAACATCCGCCGCAGCTTTGCTGCGATTGTGGAACCTGCAAGTAAGGTAGAGAAAAATCAGTTTGCTGTCAAGGAGTTTTTCGTTACTTAAAATGTGTTCATTGCAACTATAATAGATCCTGTACCCATCCTAATTTTCATCTGCTTTTAACATGCTGAAAAACTAATATTTTTTGCTTGCGTCAACTTTCTCAGTGGAAAGTTTTGGGTGGCAAACAGATTATTAGAGTTGTCTCCAAGAGACGGGTAATAAAAACTCTAGTTCTATGTGGAGATTATTTAAAGAGATTGTCCGGAGCAGAACTAAAACGCGTATTATTAATTGTAAATGCCATTACGGCTCATGTTTTGTTTTGCCCTAAATTGTTCATATATTGTAACTACCATAATATCATAGTTCACAATAGCGCTAGAACATATGATATGTTAACAAGCTCTTTTTTGATATTGTAACGAAAGCTCCGCTGAGCTTTCTGTTAACGCAGCAGCCTAGCGCCTGCATATGCAATTATCTTTACTACTTCTGTAACTACGATCGCCGTGGAATAAACGTATTAAGCAAAAGCGCATCGTGTGTTTTTCAATTATATATTCTAGCTTTATTTCGCGCAAAAGGTGGGCAATTCGTGTCTCTCCTCAAAACAGAGATCAAAGCTTAAAATAAAAAAGTTCTACGGGGGAAAAGAGGAAATAAACTATAAATCCCTTAAAACTCATGCTTATAACTAGCTCTTGGGTCTTTGAGAAATAAAGGACTGGCCAACTACATCCTGCCTAGCTTTATCGATTCTATTTGATAATCAGGACATTTTCATACACACATTGTGTGTACCTCTTTTCATAATATATCCCAAGCCTAATGAATCCCTTAGCCTTTAGGAGTAGCTTATAAATATGTCCAAGCTAAGATTTAACTTTGTAAAAAATGCATTCTTCATATGCTTACCAGGTAACACCAAGTGCCAATAGACCCACAGTAACCGCGGCACTAACACCAGCTATCAGCGCCACTATGTACACGCCCAGCTCGGAATTCATGCCCAGATGTTGCCGCAGCACAATCTGCTCATTTGGCGCCACGGCTCCTACGCCCAACATTGAAGCAGATTTGCTTTGCTTCTGCAGCTTATCAATTAATGCGCTAATCTCATGGTTGGAGTCCTTGGTCTGCGGCAGATTAACGCCTGCGACAGCAGCAGCGGCAGCCGTTTGTGGCTTGATGCGATGAAAATTGGCCGTGTTACCGTCCAGCAGCTTGGGCGGTTCAACGGGTGCTGGAGCAAGCACGGGTGTGGCCACATTGGGGTTAACTTTGGCGGTCTGCTTAATAGTAACGCTGGTGGAGGCAGCTGTTGACTGCACTGGTGCTGCCACCTGCTCAACCGGCGCATATTCCTCGTAGTCCTCCAGCGCCTTTGAATCTAACTCTCCGGAGGGATCGCTAGGGTTGTCAAAGAATCGCGAATCGTTGGGTCCCACAGCAAAAGGTATGCGCTCGCGTTCTCGCAGCATGTTGTTGGCATGAGCATAGCCCAAGCTAACATAGCTGGGTGGCCGTGGATCTGGCATAGTATCAAGCGGGTTGCCATAGGCGGCATCTGCCTCAGCATTGTCATACTGATCGTACTGCTGATTATTTAAGTTATTGCCATAGTCATCCTCGGACTCGGCCAGCACCTGCAGTTCCTGCTGGCGCTGACGATAACGTTCACGCTCCAATAGCTGTCGCTGGCGCTGCATCTTTAATCTAATGAGTTCCAGCTGGTGTTCAAATTGCTGCTGCAGTCTACGACGTGCATTGTCCTCCATAAGCTGTGCTAGAAAATCCGACGAAACTGATGGCTCATACTGCTGCTCCATGGCGGGCTGAATGGGTCTACGTCGCAGTCCTGCAATATAAGCAATTATAATATTGATTATAGGGCACGAAAATAGTAATGTAATGGGTGTTTAGTTGGCCCTGCCCAGCGCGACTCATTATGCTAATAACGGCTATCTGATCTAATACAGTTGAACACCAACTGGACTGGATTGCGTGCGTGTTAACCATAGAAAGTTCGAAACCAAAAATAACAACGCTAAAAATATCATGAACCTATCAAATACGCTTATATACTATAGCCAAGAAAGCAGCCACCAATAAACGCACAAAGGGTTGAGTGACCCAGGTCGCGTCGAAGGTTGCATCAAAAGCCAATTCAATCCAATGCCATTGGAAAACGGAAAACTATGTCAGCTTGATTCTTGGTGGTATGGAGCATTAAAAATGCTTCAACACTTACAAGAAACAAACAAACAAAAATAGGCAAACAAAAGCCCGTTTAATTGCCATGGCTTAAAAATAGACCAATTACATACACACGCGCCTAGCCCTTGGGCTACAGAGAGACACAAAACACGCGCACACCCACCAACACAAGCACACACAGATACTCAAACACACAGATACACATACACACACAACTATTAATGTGGTGCTACAGTTGTGACGTGCTTTGAAAACTTTATTACATTTGGTTTTGACTTACCCCCCAAACACCCCGCACCCACAATCGGGGGCTTGAGGTTCGGCTAAATGTAGTTCTATGTACATATATACAAATATACAGAAATACGCGCGCAGAAAAGTAGGCTATAAAAAGTACTAGAGCAGCTGCAGCGCTAACACTACCAATAATAGTTTGTATATAAATGAAAGCCCTACTTAACTTTGCTTAACTGAAGTTTGTATACTCTTTAGTCATAAGCCTTAGAACGTAGTGCATTATAAATCCAATAACAACTTTCTTGTAACACTTGTTATTAAGTATGCTGCATTATTCTAGCATTAAACTTAATTTATAGGACTTTTTTATAGCATGGTACTGGTGTTGTTAGGGTATTCGGTAGAAAAAACAAAATAAAGCCTTTTTTTATTTTTGAAAATTGGTTCGAAAGTGCTTTAAGGAAACCCATAGCTTGTTAGAGCGGGTTCTAGGTATAGCACAGAATCTCAACTGAAGCGTGTTACTATATAAAAGCGGCCAAAAATTAGATGAATCCGATTCAGTCGGTGGTTTTTCTGTTCGATTCGTTTGTTTTTGATTTAAAGAATCGTTCCGAAAATTAAAGCAGCTTCAAGAATCTCGCTCTATGGTTTAAACGTTGCCAATTGAAAATATGGAAATCTTGTTCATTTCATTTTAGTACTAAACATTATTATCTCTAAGGTAGTTTGGACACAAAAGCAATGCTTCATATAAATGAAAACAATTTCTTAAGAACCACAATAATCTTATTTCAAGATTGTTATATATTCAAAATCAAGATTTTGATTTTTTTCCCGGCTTGTTTTAAATTTGTAGTTTCTTATTTTTAAACTAGGGGGTTTGCTTATATGGATTTATTTAATTTGTTTACTAAGTAACGGCCCATACGCAGTTCGAAAAATTCCGCACGGAATGACAAAACTTCATATAAAAAAAAAAGAAATTCCAAATGGGATATCCCAATGTGTAAAATTATACTTAAACATTTTTTAATTTAACTTTAAAAAACATTGCTCGTTAATTATTTATCATTTATATAATTTTGTTGTAAAAAACTGTAAATTTTATTTGTTGTGTCATAAAATAAATATATAGAAGCCGGTTCCGGTTTTCACCTACTCGTAAATTCAATGAAAATTAATTAAAAACTCAGTAACTAAGTCTCCGAAAAGCATACAATGCTGATTAATTAAGCCAAAGGTCACAAACATCTTGAAAACTTTATAAAATTTTTGATAAACTGAAGAGTATGCAGAACCGAGCACCCACACTCGGTTTGAGCCCAGCCTACCCCCCTACACACCTGTGTGTGTGGGCGCTAGTCCATGCATATATTATAATATATGGTATTGTATGTATGTATTGTATGCCTTGTGGCGCTGCATTTCGCCGTACATAAAAGTCAGCCGAAGTTTTGGTGTGCGTGGGTGTTTTGGGTTTGATTCGTGCACTTTTGATACTCGATGTTTGTCGTATACAAAAAACCGAAGTTGGCTTCGTGATGCGCCATTCACTGTTAAGGCATAAAAGTGAAAAAAAAAACAAAAAAAAAAAAAATGCTACCCTTTCCAACGGAAATGTACCCAAACCGTTGCAAAGGCATAGTGTGTACATACATAAGTGTGGGTTGCTTAAAAGTGAGTACGTACGTATTGTATACTATATATGTATGTAAGTATTTTGTGCTATTTTTAGACTTACCTGGGTAAACGGACATTTCGCAGTGACCCAATATACTGCACAATATGGTTGCAATCAATGCGCAGGTTAGCAGCCTCAGGCTTCTGGCCATATTGCACTTTCAACCTTTACGCTTGACAATGTTGTACCGTAAGGCTAGCTGTACACAGCAAATGTCAAAACAATTACCGTTAGCAGTCACAGTTTTCTTTTCTTTTCTTTTTTTATTGTATTGTTATTGACTGGTTTAATAATAGTTCTATAACAATTTGCTAACAATGCACACTGCTTGCCATATGGCCGGTTAATATGGCTTTGTCCAAGCTGGTTCTGGGAGCAATATAACGGCAACAACGACAACGTTTATTGATTTTCACACAGACACACGCACACGCACACAACGAGGCACTCGTACTGACGTAGAAATGGCGAGCAAAAATCAGGCAGCTGGTGGTTGCTTCCAATTCGCGTGGGCGTACAATATTTTTTGAAATTTTCGTTGTCTTTTTAAGGTTTAACGTTTTATTTTGCAAGTATTTTTTAACTATTAGCTTAACAAACTCGTTGTGCTTAATTAAGTTTTCAAATTTTTACAGTTTTCTTTCAATTTGCTGTTATAGTGAAAAATGAAATGGCTACGCTGTGCCGTTAGACTCTCGCTTTACGTTTGCTCTTTGTTCCGTGTACCGTTATACTAACTGTTCAACTAACGGAGACTTGCTGCTTGGGCGCCGCTGAGACAACAGCAATAAAGAGCTGTGACGCAAATGTTATATTTCGCCCCCGCACTGTTAAATGTTGCGGGCAGCTTTTGGGTATCCATTGTGAAAGCAACAACAAAGCACAGTCAAAAAGCTACTGCGCATGCGTGCTTTAAAGCAACAAAAAAGCTCAGCACGTCCTGTGTGTGTGTGTGCGTTTGGGCATGTGTGTGAATGTACTGTTTTTCTTTGAATAAACATTGGCATTCATGAAAAAGCCGAAAGCTTGTCGTATGTGTTTGTCCTGTTGGCAGCTAGCAGGTGGCTGCTGACTAAAAAATGTGTAACAGTCGCGAGGCGTTGCCCGATAGTGGAATACTCTGCCCTATACTCTATTTTTCCAAATGCAAAATGATAATATGCAATTCTCCATGGAAAATCTATATTTTTTGGTACAATTTATTTTTACAAAATTTTAACCTTTCTTTTATTTCTGTGGCGAGTTAAAGTCGTTACATAGAGAAGTGTGTAAGTACGGCTTAGACTCTAAACTTTACTGGTGGGGGCTTACCGAAAGACGATGTCATTTTGCCTGTTACCATTATATACCTTTAAATGGCAATAAATAAAAAGTGACGTTTATAGTTCAGTACTTCGTGACTATAATTCTAGGTAAAAGTAAATATTTCGTCCTTGAAGATAGTATTAAGTAGTGCATTTTTGACTATAAGTTTTCTTCAATTTATCTGACTTGGTTCATTTTCGACAAACTGACTACGACAATTATCTCTATCAAGTTTAGTTCAAACGATGCTTGTTATTCTCACTTCATTTAATTTCATCTGAGGCACGACTATGAGCATATTTTGGTAAAATTTTATGAGCCTAGGCTTTTGGGGTCTCATACAGACGGAGGGGGGACATATGTAGCTCAATCGCCACCTAAGTCAATGCTCATCATTCTGGTAAAAATAGTCTGACAGGCCCCCTTCTGACTGTTACATATATTTCATAAATTTATAATACCCCACGTGTTCGACAGGGTATAAAAATAGTCATTCACACACATACACTCGCTCCCACACACACTAACAAACATAAGAAAAGTTTGGGGGTCCTGCAGCTTTTTGACTCTGTTGCTGCACTATTTTAACGCGCGTCTTGGTGTGCGGTGAACCATTTTCGGTTTGGGATAGGGCACATTTTATTTTTATCAATGAAATTTTAGCTTAAAAGCTCATGCGCGCACTTCATTGAACTTTATTCCTTTTAGTTGCCGTTAAGGCTGCGGGTATGCAGATCGACGTGATGATAAAGAGAGTGAGACGGAAAATAAAGTTAATGTCCTTTGGGTTTCCTATTTATGTATGTACATATATGTGTGTGTATACATATAAACATAAGAACGTTTGCATGTGTGTACTTATTATGGTTTTTATTACAACAAAGTATGTACATGCGTATAAGCAATATAATAAATTACATTTATTTACATATTTAATTATTTTAATTATAAAAAAAGGTAAATTCTTCAAAAATATTTTGATAAATTAAATAACACAACTAATAAAAAACTTATATGTATTTCTATACATAAGCTTTTATGGTAGGACCTAATCTAAGCTTTTAAAAGCTAAGTTTATGCTAGAACCACTTTTTATATTAATATTTTAAGTTCCTATAATTTTACATCTCCATGTTGTTGTACAAGAGGAGATGAAGCTAAAAAAAAGGATGTTGTACCAGATATGGTAGACATTTTCGAACGGCCGCTTTTAATGTGCCAATTTTAAAAATAAATAAAAAACAATCATTCATTAAAGTTTCTTTTCCATTTATTTATTGGTTACCCTTCAAAACTACTAATATACTATATCCGAAATAATCTTAAGATAGGGTCATTATTACAACCTCCTTCCTAGGGTGACCACGCAAACTGCATTTTGATTATATCAAACCGAATCGTATAATTATTTAAAACGCAATTTTTCAAATCAGTTTATTTAGTAGTAGTACACAGCTGAAGGCTAAAAAGAGCAGCAAAAGCAGCTTCGGAACAAAATTTTGTTAATCAATCGTAATAATATAAAACAATCGTTCTATATAACCAGTCCTTTTAATAATAAAAACGTTTTTACTTTTAAATTAAATCGTGACAAATGATAGATATGAAAGTTTGAAGGGATCAACTAAGAACCTTAATCTGGCGATCATAAATACAGCGGGCAATATACGTACAGAGAGGCGAGGTACTGCGGCCTTTGCTTAGTTTAGTTACTCAATTTAATTGAAAACACCATCGAGGCACACAATGCAGAATACCTAATGAATGAAATTGACGTCGTCATGTGACGTCACGTGCTAAATCCTTAGCCATAGAACGGACCTGCGCATTGGACTCCTTGTCGTAACATTATGTGTAGAGGATTTCAAATGTTAACATTTCGCTTATTTAACATTTTCTGTTAAGTAACACATAGAGAGCAATCAAATCAACTAGTTCAATTTGGAACTATTATTAGTTCAGCGTTGTGTTGTTTGTGAGTCACTTAATTTTAGCAAGCGATAAAGAAAAATAATAAACAAATAAAATGGCAGCATTAAAAGGTATTTTTTTTACATATTTTAAACTATTTTTCCATATAAATTAACCTTTTGGTTTGTTTTTTTATTTCTTCTATGCACAATCCATGGAAATCTCGATGTCTGACCTTCTATATCTTCTACAGCGTATGTAACCCAAGCATCAAACACCTTCCCATTGTCTTATAATTTGTTGATTAATTCTTATATTTAATTACAGCTTAATTATTTGCGCATTTCTTACATGTCTGGGCATGACATTTCTGATATTAGCCTGCGCAGTGCCCACGCCCAAGATATTCTATCCGTTCTTTGTACTTATCTTTTACATACTGTCTGTGCTGCCGGTGCTCATAGCAAAACGTACGACGCCGGGCAGTGAAACAAATGCCAAAGTGGAATTCGCTCTGTTTCTTACGGCAGGAATGGTACTCAGCGCCTTTGCATTGCCCATCGTCTTGGCAAACAGCGGCGTGGTAAGTAAAATCCTTACTTTATTTTATGGCGTGTTGTAAGTTTTTTATTGCTGCTTGCAGATCACTTGGATGGCGTGCACCTTGACGCTGATAAGCAATGTCATTAACTATTCCACCATGTTCGGTTATGCCATGAGCGGCGATGGTTTCGATGCACCATATGGAGGAATGTTTTAAATTTTTAAATGCATACGACAGTCATAATCGTAGCGAGGCATTTAGTATTAAGGGCACGATGATGATAGCTAGATGTTTTCTATAAAGTTTCGACTTTAGTTAGTGTCGAAGATCACCGTCAATCTCAATTTATGTATTCATTAACAGGAATTATAAAAAACAATAAATATTAATATAAATGACAAGTGTAAAAAATAAAACATATCATTGGGGCTTATGTCGATGAACAGCTGTCTGAACCGATTGGGTAGTTGCTCGTTCATGAGTATGCTCTAGTTCGATAACTAGAACGAGAGTATTGCCTAAGCTCGATTTTTGTAGAGCTCATCACTAATGAATGGGGCAAAGCAAGTTTTGTTTAAATAATAATGGTTTTACAATAGTTTGTACAAATAGGTAGGATGGACGTCAAAAACAAAAGTTACGATGAAAATGATGAACTGCTCGAGGAAAATGAAGAGCAAATTGACCGTGTCGAAGAAGCCGAGGACGAAAACCCAGAGGATATTTTCGAGCAGAGTGGTGATGACGAGTTGTTCAGCGAAAACGAATCTAATGAAGACGACACTTTAAATCAACCCCTTAGCGTGCGTAATAGCTCCTCCGATGCAAATGCGCAGCCGCGCAAGTATGTATTTAAACTTAAACAATTGGAAAATGGGTAAGCTCCAAGATTTGGGTATAAAATGCTGTTTAAAATAAATTCATATATAATTTGTCACCTGCAAGTAATATTCTGACTGTGCATAATACGGTAGAAGAAGATGGACAAGTGGTGCGCATACGCATTGCGGCCTGTTGTTTTAATGAGCAGAGCAATTTACTTGTTGTTATTGATAAAAGGTAATAGGATACAAGACATTTTATGAAAAGATTTTTATTAAATACTGTTCCTTTCATTTTCAGGGGCGGCATTTTTGTGTTTGATTTCGTTGGCAAGCGTTACTGGCGTCTGAATTTTCGAATACTCAAAGTAACGCTAGTACGACCATCTCCGATACACAAAAGCGAATATATTGTCGGCAATAAAGACGGTCAGATATATGTTATAGACATAGACAGATCTGTTATAGTAATTAAAGAAGAAGTGGGAAATTGGCCTATTTTGGACTTATCATATGGCGCTCGTCTACAATTCAAGCGTATTTCGAACACAC
Source organism: Chymomyza fuscimana (assembly GCA_949987675.1). Lineage (NCBI taxonomy): Eukaryota > Metazoa > Arthropoda > Insecta > Diptera > Drosophilidae > Chymomyza > Chymomyza fuscimana. Next base: position 72,202,981 of record OX465089.1, read on the forward strand.
TTTTACGGTTTAGTGGCGAAGCCAAGTTAATCAATCTCAAGACGCTGCAAGTATCCCATCAATTGGAGTTTGATCAAGTGCGTTTTTCTCTTAAAATGGCTGGATATTTGCCAAATTCAGAGCTATTCTTTACCTGCTTTACCAATGACTCCATACATGTGTGGTCTACGCAAACGCTAAATACATTAAAAGTAACACAGCCCATAAAAGCACGCAATCGCAGAATAAGACTGTTGCCTGCTGGTTCCTCTATTCCAGAGTTTATTTTGCGTGATGAAAACGAAACGGATGAGGATGACGAACTTACATTTAGCTGTCGAGATCAAGATTTTGCTGACGGCTATTTGGTAAACTATTGCTTCACACCTGATGGAAATAAGTTTTGTCTAACCACACTAGATGGCTATCTGCTTGTGCTAAGCAGAGCCACATTTGATTTGGAAAAACTCTATCGCTTACGCGACTTTATACTAACACAGATTGGATTCTTAACACAGCCAAAGGAACGCATTGTTGTTGGTTTAACCGCACGAGGTCAAGTTGTTATGTTGGATCTGGCTCATACTGACATCAAACTAGTTGTGCAGAGCTCTAATGCTGCCAGCATAAATGTCAGCCGTGATGGCAAACTACTTAGCGTTTTGTCCAAGTGCGGAGAGGTGAACATTTGGTCCACCTGCCGACTTTATAACAAGCTTCACTCAAAGGCTCAATGTTTAACGCTTCTACGCTCAGCATTTAAGCAAAAGAAGCAGTTGCCTATAGGCAATACCAATTGCATTATTAATGAGGACTTGCGTAAGCTGCTCAAGCCGGAGCGTTTGAAAGCCATGCTTATGGAATATGGCTGCTATCCCGAAAAGTACAGATTTCTCATATGGAGCGCTTTGTTGGCATTGCCCAGCAATGGCCCTGATTTTCAAAAGTTGCTTAAACTGGGCATACCTACAATTGTTAAACATCGTGCGCGGGACCTAAAAATCAAGAATGATACTCACAGGCGCGCTGTTATTAAAGTCTGGTCCTGTTTGGCACATTGGTGCAAGGTGTTTGGCTATGCGGACTTTTTGCCACATCTGCTGTTTCCATTTGTCAAACAATTGCCCAAAAATGGCTTGATTGTTTTTGAGTTGATAGTCACCTTGATATTCAATCACTTTCAATTGTGGTTCGAGTTTCATCCAGCGCCGCCAGCAAACTATCTGGCCATGTGCGAGAATTTATTGCAGTGCATGGATCCAAATCTCTGCAAGTTTTACTTGGCCATGGACCTACAGTCAAAGGACTATGCATGGTCTTTGTTAAGCAACGCTTTTGCTGAGGTTTTGGATGAACAACAATGGTTAACCCTATGGGACAATGTCATCACAGAGCCGCCCTACTTTCTTATCTTTGCAGCTGTGGCATATAACTTAATTAATCGCGAGGTGCTTCTACGCTTGCCAGACAAAAAGGCGCTGCAATCATTTTTCCATGACCAAAATCCTGTAGATATTAGCAAATTTATCTCAAAAGCACGTAAACTAATGGCCAAATGTGCGCCTCCGCTGCATCCCAAGCGTTTTACACCACTTTTTACGCCATTACCCAAGCAAGTTTATCCGAAATTTCTTAAGTATCCACGAGAGTGGATTGCACAACAGGAAGTTCAGACCGGGGTGCTTATAGAGCAGCACAAGGATATTGACGCGCGTATTCGTCATCTGGAGTTGGAGGAAATGAAGGTAATGGAGCGTTTACAAGATGGCCTCAAGCAGGAAGAACACACACGACGCATTAGGGAAATGGAAAAGTTGTACCAGGACACACTACAACGTGAGGAGGAACGCATTACTAGTCAACGCAAAATGCTGTTGATATATCAAAAGGAAGTGCGTCAGCGTAAGAGTGAGGTTCTAACAAAGCTGCAAGAGACGGAACAAAGACGCAAAGCACTGGAAATGGAGCGAGATGTAGAAAAACTAATGCATAAAGTTGAGCGCGAGCGGCGACGTCATGACCAGGAAATGCTCTTGGCTGAAGATGAGATACGCAATCAGGAACTTGAACTGCTAGCCCAACGCTACTTTGCAGAAACTTCTGGTGTGCCTCTGGCCCAAAAGTATTATAGTAATATACAAAAACTTTGTAGTGAGCGTGACGAGCTGCAGCGGAGCTTGCGTCAGGTTAGTAATATGCATAAAACGAAACGTTTTTCAAACAAAAATGCGTTCTAAAACGTTTAAATTCTCTTTATAGATGACCATGGAGAAGTTGCAGTCGCCAACCAGTGAACTTCAGTCGTCCACACAGATTTCTCCCAATCTATTAGATATTGAGCTTTCTATTTTGGAAATACAGCGTGAATTCTCCGACATTATCAGCAGCGAAAGTGGAAAAAAATCCTAGAGCAATATTTCAACCAAAAAAAAAAAAGATTGTACAAACATTAGGCTAATCTAGATATACTATTGGTAATTGTAGATAGTTTATAACATGATTATAGCTAGGTAATTGTTGTCGGTATGCTGGGCATTGTATGCGGCAAACCTGAAGGCACTATCATTTTAGGTACATTGATGACAAGATGTATGCTTGATGGTGGTATTTGTATTTGACTGGATACAGCTGAAATAATAATGAAAATATAGTATATAATAAATCTACGCAGTGGAAACAGACACCTTTTACATACCTCCACCACTATTGTTATTGCAATCATATGGCTGCTGCTTTTGGCTCTGCAGTTGCTGCTCCAGCAGTGCAATGCGTTCGCGTAGCTGGCGATTTTCTTGTAGCAAATTTGTATTATGTTGCTTTAGTTCCTTGTGCTCATTGCGCATTTTGTTGCGATAACGTGTGGCAGCTGCTCGTCTGCGCTCCATACAGTCCTCCGTGCGTGTTGTCTGCTTGGCAGCCAACTTGCTTTTGAGCGGTTTTTGTGGCATTATAAAACTGCGTTGTTTGTGGCTGCTGCTGTTGTTGAGTATGGCCTTGAGTCGCTCCTTTATGGGCAGCTGTGATGTGGGCGTAAGACTGGCGCTGCTGGGCTCATGTGCCGGTTGCGTGCTGGTTGTTGCATTTGTAATGTGAGCTTTGTTGTTGGCGGTGCTAGTTGGTATTATGGCTGGGCTAGTATTTGTGATGTGTTTGGGTTTGGGCAGTATAAATGGACGCACAGTTTGTACAGGTATGGCACTGGTTAATTGTTTGCAGAGCCTAGTAGGCTCCACGGTGATTGTGCTGGAGGTGACGGCTTGTGCGGGTAAGACCCAAGTGATTACTTGTGGCTGCAACAGATGCAAGGGTGCCGTTTGCTGTAATGAAGTTTCTGCGTTTGCATTTGCGCTGCTGGTGGTCGGCAGCGGCTCAAGTAGTGCAGTTTTTGGCGCTACGGGTGTTAACAAATCATCTACATGCGCCACAGGCACATCCAGCGGGCTGTTGCTATCGCCGCTAGTCTTAGCAAATTCTATGGCATTAGCACTCGTATTGTCCATTGGATACACTTGCGGCGTGTGCAGCGAGTCGCCTTCATTGTGTGGTGCCTCAGCACGTGTGGGCGTCACTGGCACAGAGTGACCGCCTATGGCATTCTGTTCCACAGCACGTTGAAAGCCTATGTCAAAGGGATTCATATGCCTTAAATCTTCAAATAGGCCAACCTCATCACAGTTTTTAATGAGTCGTGTTGGTGTGGGTGTTTGATCGGCTTCAAACAAACCATCAGCCTTTTGAGCCAAAGAAAGATTAAGGTTTATTTCATGCCTGGTTTGGCTATAATCTGTGTAATTGCCAAAACAACTGGTAGTTGCTACTGCACCGGACACCGCATCATTTCCATTGTTTCCCTTAGAGCTGTTGCTGCTGGGATCGGAGCTCTTGGTTTCGAAATCAACAAAAGATACGCTGGTCAAATCGCCTATGTGTGCAGCGTTTTCCATTGTAAAGGGCAGTTGGCAGCATTAATAACTTTATATAATTATTTAATAAAAATTTAAAGTTTACTAAACTTAACTCATAATACTAAGCGCTGGCGGCAAAAGGCCTTCGGCTCAGCATTAATAAATAAAATATTGCAAGTATAACCAAAACAACCGAAATAATAAACTAATCTAAAACAATTGGGTGACCTTATGCTCTAAAATGTTAAAATACATTAAATGTTAACGATTTTTCAATCAGCTGGTCAGCCTAATGTAAGCGATGTGGCAACCTTTTGTCAGTGGTGCAATTTACAGCACTGTTTTTGGATATACCAAAATACGTTACAAAAAGCGGATTTAAGTTAATGTTTTAGAGAATTAGGAAGAATAATTTGGCTTTTAATAGCTTTTATAGACGGATAAGTGTATTTTTGAACAGTTTATTTTGTACAATTAAATTTTGAAAATTTCAATTTTTGAAATAGTATGCCAGTAAAGAATACATATTACAGAAAAACCATTTGCGTATTGTTTTCAGTAACAAAAAAATAGGTGGAATAGAGGATCAGGTGAATTATGACATATTTTTGAGTGTGTTTTTTTTTAATAAAAATGCTAGACTGATGGACAGAAATCGTTCAAACTAAAATTGTTTATTTTTAAATTAAATTACTTCATAAAATATGTCCTGCAGATTTCGGAGATAAGCTGCTCTATTGTGTCTATTAAAAAAGTTAAGTAATTAAATTACAAAAATTAGGGCTTACTGTGTCGAGTAGAAATGCAGATATGCATAAGTGCCCGACATTACACTTGGCGTACTTTATTTGTGTTACAAAAAAGTTTTTATGAAAAAAAAAACGTGATTTACAAGCATAAAACAAATAGTTTTGGTTGTTTGTCAGTAAAATATTTATATTTGTATATTGTTGTTTCTCCATTACGTTGGTGAGCGGTCATGGAACAACAGTCTGGAACGAAGTATTTCCTTTTTCCAGTCAAATAGTGCAAGTTTCATATAATATTTAAGGACAAATTGTTTTATTCAAATTTCTACACAAAAATTAATTAAAAATTATATATGATATAAATATGTATATCATAAATATAAAAATAATGCAAGATTGATTTAATATTTAAGGATAAATTGATTTATTAAAATTTCTAGAAAAAAAATGAATTAAAAATTGTGTATAAAACAGTAAATGATATAAAAATACTAATTTATATAAATTTGAGTTTTTCTAAATTTAAAGAGAAAAATTGACTTAATAAAATTTCTACACAGAGATTAATTGACAATTTTGCAAAAAACAGTAAATAATATACTATAAATCAAAATACTAATTTCAAAAAATTAAGTTTCTGTCAGTATTTTAGGTGAAAATTTGATTTATTAATAAAAAAATTGATATAAAACAAAAATTAATAGATGAAATAGTTAATGATATTTTGTATAAATAAATAAAAAAAAATTTAAGTTTGTTTTAATATTTTTTGAGAATATTTGTTTATTAAAAATTTAAAAAACAGAAAATTATATAAAAATAAGTACTTAAAAAAAAAAAATTGTATACAAAATATTATTTACAAATTACTTATTTGATCCATAGCATAGCGGTGGGCCAGAGAGAGCTTTCGGAGACTCCGAATTGGAGGATATCATTGAGAGTGAATCAGCAAGTGATTTCGATGGCCTTAAAGCCGTCGGAATGATTCAGAAACGAGAAAATTGGGTTCCGTACGAGTTGAAGCAGAGAGATGTTGAGCGGTGTTTCTTCACTTGTGAACAGCCTCTTCAAACACAGAATCGGCGATGAAAAATGGGTCCACTACGATTATCCCAAGAGCAAAAAATCATGGGGAATGCCTGGACGGCTAGACCTTATATTCACGACGCTAAGGCTATGCTCTATATTTGGTGGGTGAAACCATCACATGAGATCGGTATCGAAAGCAATTGATGCGTTTGAGCCGAGCATTGAAGGAAAAATGGCCACAGTACCGGGAAAGACACGACAAAGTCATCCTCCTGCATGACAATGCTCGGACACATGTCGCCAGATCAGTCAAGGCATACCTAGACACGCTTAAATGGGATGTCCTACCTCACCTGCCGTACTCTTCAGATATTGCTGCTTGGGACTACCATGGGTTTCGATCCATGGCACACAGTCCAGCTGACCAGAAATTCCACTCCTATGAAGAAATCAAAAAATGGAGCGATTCGTGGATAGCCTCAAAAGATTCATCGTTTTTTCGAGATACGACTCGCAGTACTTTTAATAATAAATATATTACCACTTTTATACAATAAAGCCTCAAAAATAGGGGGAAAACGGCAGAAGCAAAGTTGTACGCCTAATAATTAGTATAAAAAATATTTATTTAAAATTAATTTTTTTTTTTAATTTTACGAAAATAGATAAAATATTAAAAAATGTTGTGTTTAAGGTCAATAGTCTTGTCAGCTATCCTTATAAGTAGCTTTACAAAAACTTTTTGTCGCGTACTTGCTACACTCACATATACACACGTATACGTTACGTGACGATTTTTCCATCATATCAAAAGAAAATCGTTGTAAAAAAACTAGTTTTACATCATTTTGGTGACTGTTTACAAGTATTAGTAGTTACTAGTTCTCACTACCATTCTGCTTAAGCGTATAAATACCACAGCAGGCAGGCTTCAGAACAAACCGCTCCTGCATAGACCAGATCAGCACACTTCGAATATTAGTAGAACAAGTCAACGAATGGTAGTCGTCTCTTCAACTGACATTCATCGATTTCCGCACAGCCTTCGACAGTGTGCATCGCTCATCCATTTGGAATGCGTTGCATAAATCTAACATCCCCCTGAGCCTAATCAATTTAGTAAAGACACACTACGAGGGTTTCAAATGCAGGGTTTTACACAACGGAAGCTTGTCTGCACCTTTTTCAACGAACTCTGGAGTCCGTCAGGGCTGCCTTCTCGTCACCGGTTCTATTTCTAATCGCCATCGATGATATTCTACGCAATATACTAGAAGGAAAAAACAGAGGCATTCCCTGGACGTTTACGGAGTAGCTTGAAGATTTCGAATACGCGGATGACGTCTGTTTCTTTTTTGTTCGACATAATGATATGCAAGGTAAACTGGACGATCTGGTCGAAGAAGCTGCTAAGCACGGTTTCGAGGTAAATGTGAAAAAAACAACGGCTTTGAAAGTGAAGGCCAACAGATTTGACGACTTTTTAATCCGTAATGAGCGCATCAAACTATTGGACTCTTTCTCCTACCTTGGCAGACGGTGGCGCAAAGGCAGACATAGAAGCCAGGGTGGCTAAAGCCACAGCTGCTTTCGCGCAACTCCGAAAATCCAGATATACGAATACAATGTGCTATCCATTTTGCTTTATTGGGAGTGAGTCTTGGCTAACAACAGAAGCTATTCTCAGCAAACTACAAGCCTTTGTTGGCAGAGATCTTCGACGCATTCTGAAAATCTGGTGGCCAAACACGATCAGCAACTCTGAGCTGATGCAACGATGCAATACGAAGCCGATATTCTACATAATTACTAGTCGCAAATGGGGATGGATTGGGCATACTTTGCGAAAGTCACCACAAGAAGTTTGTCGTCAGGCCCTTGATTGGAAACCGCATGGCAACGGAAGAAGATGGAGACCCAGAACAACATGGCGCCGAACTGTTTTGAAAGAAGCTGAAGAATCAGGACGTTCCTGGAGCGAAGTGAAGCAATTGGCTTAAAACCGAATACGATTTAGATGCTTTACAGAGGCCCTATGCTCCTCAAGCAGTTAAAGCAATAAAAGAAGAGTTCTACTCTACAAGCACTAAATAATATCAAAAAATTTATAAAAAATATACATGCTGGCAAATATAGGCGCATTTATATATATATTTATTCCTAGACTATTGTAGAGCTTAATTATGTGTTTGCGAGTAGTTCCGTTTCTTGAGTATGTGTTGTTTTACGGCCGGGTTACTAGCCCAACGCAACCTTTTTATGGTCTGAGGTTAGACCTTTGAAGGCGTCGCTCGAATTCGCTACCTCTTCATTTACACGAAAGGTACATACATAGGTGCATTTAGCAACACTATATTGGGCAGAAGTGCCCTATTTTGCGTAGTCAGAGGTCTGCGTTGGGCAGAAATGCTGTACTTTTTTTTTTAGTGTAAGTTGTTGTTGGCCAATTTCACATTGCTGCCTGACAAAATGAACATAATCAGCCGTGCTCCGGAAACCGAATCCGCATGTTTTACTCGGATTCGTTTTGAAACCGAATGTTTTTCATGTGCTTTGAAACCGAATGGCATGTTGCATGTGGAATTAAAGCGAATCGCCAAAATAGGATTAAAAAAGCAAAAAGCATTTTTTATTGAAATAATTTTTTAAATATTCTTTGATATTCTTAGATTCTATTTATGCTAACTTTAAGTTTAATATTTATAGACATTTACTTTTAATTATTTTTTTTCTGACTCAACCCAAAAATGAGCACGCACAGCCAAACCGAATTTTTGTTTTGTTTGTGTATGTGTGCATATCGCGTAGCCGAAAATTTCCCTTGTACCAAAAAATAGCAAAGTTTAATTTCAATAAATATTGTTGCTAAAGTAATACTATTATTCTGTTATTTTATTTAATATTCAAACTAAGAAAAAACTAGCAATATTTTAATGAAAATTAAATGTAAGCAATATGTACTTATAAGAAGATGCAAGACTGCGGTAGCCATGTCAGCTGTTTTGTATCAAACAAAAATTTCGCGCCAACAAACAGAATTTAAGTACATATTTAATCAAAAGAATTTAATGCTAAAAATTATATTTATTGCAGGGGAAATCACAAAAGCAGCGAGTAGGATATGATTCTTCCATAATCTTACGCCTTCTTTTAGCTTCAAAACTAGCAATTGAGTAAATAAATGACATTTTTGCAATGTCTGCAAATTTTAAACAAAAGTCAGTCAGCAGGTTACAACACAACATATGTGAATTTATCGATATAAATGAGGGAAATATACAAATGTATCGAAAATAAAAAAGGAAATTATCGAGAAAAAATTTAGATTCCGGTGCACGCAAAACCGAATCCGAACAAAATTGTTCGGTTTGGATTTCTCGGTTTCCGGAGCACGGCTGAATAATTGATTTTTGAAAATATGTTAAAGTAGCTATATAAGAAAATGATAACCAAAATTGAATTAAAATGGGAATTTAAAAGTTTGCCTCAACCAAACCTTTAATTCGTCTAATGTACATATTTAAACTAAAGCACATACATTTAGCTAAAGATAACAATTTAAGCACCTTTTGGCTTATAAATGAATATTTAAACTATATATGTTATATAGGTATAGAAAGCATGCGTCCAAATCTACAATTTACCGAGCTCGTTAAAATTTGACCCAAAATTTGTTTGGCATTTAACATTTCCGCCACGAAACTGCGTATCTCCAACGAAACTTAAAAACTTATTTTTTTCACAGCACGTAGTTGCAATCATATATGAAAAAAAAGGCAAACATTTTTTTTTTTGTAATTTTTTTGATTTTTGGCAATAAAGAAAACCCCATAATTTAAAATATCTTTTAAATTAGATTTCATGTTCAAGCAAGAAACAGACAAAAAACAAAAAAAAAAAAATCACGCATATTTTCGAAACAAGCACGCAAGCAATTTTCTAAAACTTTTGAATGTAGTCTCATTTTTCCCACAAAAAGTAGTTGGCCAACCAAAACTTGTCTTGTGGGTCAAGTTCAGTGTACAATCTTCTACAACAGACAGACAAGATGGTGGCCAATAGTAGTAACCACCACCAACAACAACAACAACAACAACAACAACAACAATAACAACAACAACAACAACAACAAGGACAGGAGCAGCAAGATGCACAGAATGAAAATTAAGAAAAAGTGATGCGTAATTACAGTCATTCTCTTTCACTGCAGCAAACGCTTGATTCCGTACCGGTGCCGGATCCAAACAGACCCAACTCTGCTTGGCCGGCCACCACTCAAAGTGTATTGCATGCAACAGAGGACGCGGTTTTTGGACTATAGCCGCTGCCGCTTCTGCTCCTGCTCCTGCTCCTGCTGCGGGTAGAAACAATCAGTTTGAAGTTCGTTCGCATAATTATGGGCAATTTTCAAAGAACATGCGTTCCGATGAACATCTCTTTTGCTGCTCGCATTCAAAGTATCTTTGTGCAGCATCAACAGCACCAACAACAACTTCCTTCAGTAGAAAACTTATGCGCCATTTTTATTTTTGTTGCTGCTGCCTATATGCCTGTCCAGACCGCGTACATTCGTAATCCCCATATCAGTTTTGTGTGCATTTGTTTTGCAACATTTACAAATTATAGGTTGTAACTCCATCTGCGGCTGCATATTCAAAACTTGACATATTTTATACTTTTCAACTAGTATGTATATATACGTTTAACATAAGCTACAACTTATTTAGTTCGTCCTGTTTTCGTCCTTCCACTCATAACGGCGTATGCAATGTGCAGCCGTCAGCAAAAAAAGTAAAAGGGTGCAACAACACTTAGTAGCCAAAAAAAAAAAATAAATAAAAATTAAACAATTTCATAAATATTCAAAAAGCTGCTGTACTACAAGCTGCATCCTGTGCGTATACGTAGCTCCTTAAGGAATTCCTAGAACGCCCAACATTTGTTTTTGGTTTTATTTCTGGACGTTTTGTTTGTCTTGCCTAGCGGGCATGTTGCATAAATTCGGTTTATTTTACGGTTCATGGCAAATAGCCTCGACAAGGCTGGGGACGAGAGGTAAATGACCAACCAGGCTATGATGAGTTACTTTAGGCGCAAGTAAACGAGTTTGTATCGCAACTAACTTGAAGAGTTTACCCAAGTCGTAATGTGAGTGACTTCTACTATAATGATGAAATCCATTGCGAATATATTAATTTAAAATGGTGTTCATCAGATGACGGTTGTCCATAGGCTAATTAGGCAGAGTTACTATTTTTGTAAAAGAAAGGAAACAAAAATTTAACAAATTCCAGGAAATTCTGAGAGATCTTGCAGGATCAGGCAAAATATTGTGAAAAGCAAAAAGATGGACAAGTCTCACATATTTCAAATAGGTTATAAAGAAAATACTGAAAATTTACACAGGATAATCAGCACTATTTAAATTCGTGAATTTGCAACAATTTTAAAAAACTTTCATGTTTTTCTTGCGCTATATGACCTCATCTAGGTTAAAGAATCTGATGCATTCAGCAAAGAGTATTTCCCTGATTCGTGAAATTATTTTTTAAATCGAACACCAATTTGGACTTTAGAATATACATATACTTGCCGTTTTTTAAGTTCGTTTTTTTGCTTAGAATATGTATATACACACAATTCTGTTTTTACACGATCTTGTTTTACACTGTTTTGAAATAACCCGGTCTAGAAAAAAATTTATTACAAAATTTCATTCGTTTTAGCACGATTAATAAAAGCTATTTGATTGAAATTTTAAAGAAAAATATTTTCAGTATCAAAATATTTTAGAAATTTAGTTAGGGTAATTATTCACTTTCTTATTTATTCACCTTCATGTCGTTCTGGGAACGTATCTATAATGTATAAACAGAAATTATATTGCAAGTAAAACGAACAGTGTCTCCATACAAACCAAACATGGTATTTTTATTGTTAATTTTTTTGTTTTTTTATTTTATGGCCAAATTTTAATACGATATTTTGGGCACAATAAAAACTATTCAATGAAACAATTATAAATCAACGGTATGACTGCACAACAGACTATCGTCGTCCAAGGAAGCATCTCAAAGTGATCCGCAATCAGATGCAAAACTTCGTTAACTCGCCTGTTGGCCAATACTCTTGGAGGAGTCGACCAACAATGAAATAAAGAATGCATGTTATTCAAACTTTTCTTCTCAAGATTAAAAATTCTTCTATTATTACTTAAGAATTCAAACACATTATATCTTGACGAAAGTCAGTGCCTTTGGAAAAAACCGTTAGGGAAATATACATCGTAGAGGACTTCGTCTTGGGGAAGTTCGCTTGTATCTTATATTCTATATTTTGAACATAACGTTTATACACATAATACCCAAAACGAGGGTAAGCAGATGACTGAGATGAAAAACCGCCCAAAATATGAATTTCTGAATTCCTTCCATCACCAAAAAAAATTAATTTTGAATTCTTTTTTCTTACAAGTTTTTTTGCACGGCTGATAGAATTCGTGATAAATGGCCTCAAACATTTCTTAAAATAGCGGATAGGGGCAGGAGGACGTCATCTTCTTGGGTTTAGACTTTTTGGATTAGTCCTGAAATCTTTAAAAATGAGAATTTCCAGTGTTCCATTTTTTCTAGTTCAAAATACATTTCGACTGGGACGGATAAATTACTATTCTGGTATTCAGATCGTAAGATGTTAAGAAACATTTTTTTTTCTAATAGTAACATTTATTTTTTCATTTTATTTTTCAATTTGTTCTTAAAGCTAGCTTAACTTTAAATTGGAATTAATTGGATTGAGTCTTGAGTCTATACAACTGAAATATTATATTTCTTTTATTTTATTTTTCTTTATTTTCCATAATATATATATTTTACTTAAAGCTAGCCACTAAATTTTTCAGAGTTACAATTTATCTACTCAACTAAAATATTATTGTATCATTTGGCTTATGAAATATTACGTTAAAGGTATTATCGTTATATTGGATAAGGAAAATGGCATCAAAACCTTGGACCCCAAAAAAAAGTACAATTAATTCACTAAGAACCAGAAATATTTTATATGGTATGGTAATTTTTATTATTTATAATAAATCTGTTTTAAACTTATATATTATTGATGTTTCCGATTGAACTAACCCTTAATTTCATCATCTAAGATACAATTTTTAAAATATTTCAGCCAGATAAATTTTGTATGAAAGCGTCCGGTAATTTTGATATGAAGTAACAATTTTTATATGCGCTTATTTTTAATTGAACTAACAGATACTATTTGTTGTTTATACGCACAAAGTATTTGTAAAAAAATTGTAAAACTATTTTGTTTTGAATAGATAACACCAGTTTTCGCGAAAAATTAACCTTCGTATAAAAGTGTTTTTAGGGAAATTTTGTGTCGAGAAACAAAATTACATAATTTTATTTTTAAGAACCGCTTCCGAAATTTTTTCTGAAAACATATTGTTCACGAGATACTCACGAATAACGAAAAAAAATACCCAAAAACATGTTTTTCGAAAAAATCTCCAAAACGATTCTAAGGAAAAAAAATAATATCATTTTCGTGTTTCTCGACCCAAAATTACCCTAAAAAACAATTCATTTTTAAGGTTTACTCGATGACCCTAAAATTTGTAAACTAGTGTAATCGAACTGATTTCAAAACCTTTAAAATGCATCTGTTTGAAACCAGATCCGTTTCCAAAATCCTGGGCAATTGAATTTTTTGGTTTAATTCATCTTTTTAGGCTGGCTGTTAGCGAACTAAAATGGCTCTCGTAAGTAATCGTTAAAAATACAAATATTCTGATTGCCTGCTTCCGAATAATGATACTTCGGGCTAGATAAAGTGTAGATTGAATGCTTTGTTTGCCATTCAGCACTCGTAAGTTTCGACTCTTGGTCATATACAAATTTCCACGATCCATCACCGATAATAACTTTGTCAACAAAAGCCGGATTAGTATCCAAACATTATTCGAAAGTATTCGAATTCGATCCTGACTGTTTTGATACTCTCAGCCGCCTGAATGTTGCCTGCATGTAAACCCAAGGATCCCCCCACAATGTTCATAAGGCCTTAATCTTTTTGCATTTATTTAATCTATATGTTTGGCAAATCGTATAGGTGTGTTTCGACAAGTCATTTAGGATTTTTCCAAATAAAACAACCGAAAATTGCGAATTCAATCAAAAAGTATTATATACTTTTTCGGAAAGTAGAAATTTAACAAATTATTTGTAAAACAAAACATCAAGCCAATGAGCTCCACGTTCGTTCTTGCAGATCTAAAATTGTCTTTCCAAATTTTCAATCACATTTTCGCAAAGTTCAAAAATATCCCAATTGGCGCACTAAATATTGATTCTTTTTGGATGCATTGGCCTTTTCACGCCTTCTCTAAGAGTTTCAGAGTCCCAGATGAAAATGTGCTTTATCAGAAAACATCAGGAAAATTTGCGCAAAATCATTGAGGAAATTCCATAGGTTGGTTTAATGCGTAGCATTCCATGATTTATTTTCCACGTGTTTATCTTTAACATCCAGTTTAAACACCCTTTATGCATGTGTGTTAGTTGCGAATTCACCTATGTGGGTAGGGGACCAGATTACAACAGGATTTCTTGTCTTGCTCCACAGTTGTGAGTTGATTTCCATCAGTTTTCCGCCTTCATCCTGAATGTATACACTGCACAAATCTTAAACACCTTTTATGCTGTTGGCACAGGGTATTAACAAAACATTTGGGATTTATCCCAGAATTTTTCTTAGTTCAGGCTGCGTACAAATATTCAACTAGCGACGGCTTTTTCACAAATCACCGCAACAGAAATCTAAATAGTATCTAAAAAACAACAAGTCAACCAAAAGCGGCCGTAGCTACAACATATTTGGCCAGTTTTTATTTTTTTACTTTTTACGATTTTATTGCCAAGTTTTGAGCCTAACTTGGCGCTCTATAATAATTTCATAATTATGGGTTATCTCGAAGTCGCATTCGTAAATAAAAAGCGAAAACGGCAAGGCGGCAAATGCAAGCTCGAAACTAAGAAACCAAATGAAGGGAAGAAAAAAAGAAACACTTTTTTTATCACTGGATTTTTTGTTGTAGCGTTTCTTGCACCGTGGCCGAGATTGATTGTCGCTAATGGGCGTGATATGGCTCCGATTCCAGCGAAATGCCCTGCACGCCGTCTGTTCCGACAGTTGCCCGAGACATAGGTAATTGTTTTAATTGCCGAGAGCGGAACTTGGCTGGTCAGTTGGCCGCCAAGCCGCCAATTGGCCAAGCGGACAGAAGTAGATCAGGCAGCATTAGAAAGAGTGCGCCCAGTTACACAGGAAGTGACGGTGCTCCGATTGCCTGCGGCTTGAATATGTATATAGCCATAAATTAATTACGACCTTGACCATAAGCTTAAGTACTTACTGTTGCTTTCATGTCAGTATTAAATTAAAAATAAATTGTCAAATAATTTTCGGAGTAGCGCGTGCTGGGAAATTTTTAGTAAAAAGTTGTCTATCGCGGAGCAGCAAGAGATTACAATAGCTATGATGCGGCGATAGATTCTCTAGAGCTCTACTGAACATTATCGTCAATTCACAAAGCTCGCCTCATTCCACATTTGCTTGTTAACTGGGCAACTGTCTTATCTAAGGAAATCCTTTACTGTGTTACCATAAGACCCGACTCTTAACGACATCAGATGCCAGATGCACTGCCTTAATAAAGGATTAACTAAAATAATGGTTCTACTGGGGTACTTTTGGTAAGTATATTAACTGATAGATGTGGGGTAACCTAGCAAACACAAAGATTCAGTCAACGCTATATTCAGAGGCTTTTAGTCCATCGAAATATCATGGCTAAGATTCTTGATAGCTGCCCTCCTCTGGAAATTTCCTTAAGTCACGAATCCTGAATAAATTAGTCTATTTCGTTATTAAAAAATTCCACACCAGAATTAATTTGCAGATTATCTACCCCAGTCCCGCCATCGAGGTGGAAATGCAAAATATTAAAAAACAGCTGTGCTCCCAATTTCACATTTTTTGTTGTCGATATCTTTTATTTCCCTAGGGTTTACCTTGATAAAATCCTAACTCTCTTTTAGCACAGTTCTGAACCTTTCGATTACTTTATCGGAAAGCAAAACGAAACCGAATAAAGTATTCGGATTCCGGAGCACGGCCAAATATGGATGGGATGAAAAAGATGCGCAGATCCCAATCAAAAAGTGTTTTTTATTGAAAAATAAGCATTATCTCTAAACCCTTCTTTGTTGCCATTCACCTTTAAACAGTTAATTTCCATATTATCGACACTAACTGGGTTTGAAATCGATAGGATAATAGCTCCCATACAAATGAAATAGGTATATATCTCTCCAATTGTCATTTTTAGTGTAAAATCTAAAATCGTGGAATCCAAAAAGAAAACAAGAAACACATATGCCAAGTTGTAAGTCAGTTTGATGCGAATAAAATTCTTTTCCTGCAACCCCATCGGGTACTAACAAGATGAAATAAAATATCTGTCAAAATATTTATTAAAATCGTTTCAGCCGTTTGGGAGAAATTTTCAATATAAAAATGGTTATAAGTTCTGCTTCGAGTTTCCAATCTGCTCGAAGCGTCTGTATATTCCCGAATTAAATTACCAGACTTGGTTTAGGAAAGATTTTCTGCAGATATTGTATCCAGGTGCGGATCCAGGAGTAGGTTGCTATGAAATGAATTACATTTATGCCCCGAAAAAGGCAACCTTTAAGCAGTCAATCAGCATTACATCAAAATATTAGCTTCAAGCCCATACAACCCATATATCAGCTCTCCCATCTTTTGCTAGTTTTGGGAGTCCAAAACAGTTCTCAAATGTCACTTACTTATTGTCATTTCTTAAGGATTCATGACGCTCTTCCTGGAAAGCAGTTATCCGCATATTTCTAATCACCTTGCCTGCTTAACAAAATTTTACGATTTTAGCTCGTGCTCTGTACGCGCCACGCTCATCAGTTCATCAAAAGAGCGCGAAAGGACGCCTTCTGCCTCTTGCCTGCTGCCACATGCCTCCTTCTTCTTGGCGGCAAACGTTTTAGCTGTCGGCGGCGGCAGCTCATAACGCCGTGATTCTCAGCATGATGGATAGCGTTCACTTTTGATGTATCTGCCACTTTCTGTGCACATTTAATGCCGTAACGCGCCTGCGCCCGCGTCCTCATCTTGCCTCATGCGGCTGCTTAATTGCCTCAAAGCGCGGCAAGCTTAAGTTTTGCCTCGGCGCAACATTTTCATTTCCGTTAAGGCCGCCGGGTAAGTTGCTGTCGTAGATCTCGTTGTTGCTGTTACAGTTGTTGTTGTTGTTGTTGCTGTCGTCGTAGCTGCAGATCCGACTCTTTTCAAGCAACTTTCGCAACGCTTTTTGGCTAGCATTTTTTCCAAAGCGGCGAGCATTTGATTTGGTATTAAAAGAGTTTTTAAAAAGTGGGCACGCCGACTAGGGTATACCCTTTTTCTTTACAGAATGGCTAACTTAGTAGTGTTTGTTGTAAAAAGCGACAAAATAAGCATCCCAGGGTCTGGGTGCGTTCGGCTAGAACTCAAACTTTTAAATAATGAATTAATGAAATTCTTCTATTTAAAAAAGAAGAAATTTTAAGTCCCGAAGGTAGTTACAAATGGCTCCGTACTTTTCTCTCTATGGCCCAGTTTACACGTAGTGTTAGGGTGGGCTTTGAAATTGGCCCAGTTATTAATACCAAAAGATATTGTAGTCCTTCTTGCTCAGATTAATTTTAAGTTTGAATTATCCAAACTTTTTGATCATATTGTTCGAGAACACGAATCTAGCTAGTCTTAAACAAAATCCTTTTGATATAAAAACAAAGATACTACTGATATATAAAAAAAAAAATCAAAAAATATTTTTCTTTAATATGCCAGATAACACAAGCTCACAAAAATTCGTTAGACTCCGGTAAGGTCACACTTATATGACCAATAGACACATAATACAGGCCTACATAAGAAAGTGATAGAACTTTAAAATCCATATGGATTTTGAGCCGCTGAATCAGAGTTCTAATGGACCCCAATGCCAAAGGGATCTGATAAGCTACAAAATTGGCACACATTTTTTTCGATTTATGGTTTATCCGAAAACACCTTGTCTTTAAGGATTTGGATTCAGCACCTTTTTATAACAAAATTTCAAAACACCACATTTAATTTTTTTGAGATCGGTTTTGATTCGAATTGGTTTTGTAGTTGCTCAATCTGAATCCGTGGGCGTTGGGTTTTTTGTACCTCGGATTCTGAGTCAGCAGCTTATAATCCATATGGGTTAGCCCTGTTTCATGTAAAGTTCACACATTTTTTTTTTGATGGTTTTATAATTGACCGATCTCCTGCGCCTCTTTGAGGAGTGAAATATCACAATTTCACATGACCTTCTAGACTGTCATTCACAACAACATCCATTTAGGCTAACCTTAATCCACTGACAGATCGAGGATTTTAACATGTGTGAGCGTTTTGGATTTTTGATGAAATTCTAGAACCCCGAAACCAGAAAATCTCCTCGAAAATCTGACACTGGAACCAATTTTTCATTGAGATCCAATCTAAATAAATAAATATTGTATCAGTCAAAAAATTGTCAAGAATCATTCCATTGCATAAGAGATTCCATTAGCTGGGGTACGTGGATTATCTGGGCTACCTAGGATTTCTAAACGACAATCTTGGGGCTGAAAATATAATACTAATTTTTTATATTTTATTTATATTCACATTTCAAAAAAAGTTTAGTTCTTTAAATTAGAGCTTTAAGGCAAAAAAAGAACTTTGATAATTTGTACATATTACTTTCAAAAATCTCAACCGATTTTAATACAATATGTATATATTCATGTCAAACATCTATTTGGATTCAGATAAAAAAAAAAAACTAAATAAGAGTAAAGAGTTAGGCTATAATCTTGTGCCAGTATCGCGAATTTCCTCGAGAAACAGATAATAAGATAAGAACCGATTTCGTTGGCCAATCTGTTAATTTCATTTTAAATGTTTCCTTCCAGTTGTAACAAGTAATTTCTTTGAACTTACTAAATATACCCATATACCCATTAACCTTTATGCAAAGTGTATTCAAAAGATGCTAAAAATCATTCGTATTGGACACTAACTTTCGCTTTTTGTGGGTAGTAGCTGGCGGCAACCAAGGCCCGAACACATCCTGCCTGAATGGCGCATCCTTGGGCGGTCAAAGCATAATTGGCGTCTGAAGGCGTGTCAGGCGGCTTTGCTGTTATGCTCAGAGACCTGTGTCTAACATGTGCCGAACCTGCGTTTCAACCAGCTTGGGGCTGCTCCTTTGGAATGGCTTAGAAAGCGCGCTCAGCCAAAAAAGGTTTTCGCTGCGGGCAATTGAAAGATCTCCGCACCTAGGCCAATAACGGTATTGCCAATATTTAATTGCCAGTTAAGAGTTGATTTCTATGTTATTGTTAACATTCCTTTTGAAAAAGGCATTTTTGGTATTTTTAAGATATTAAAACTATTGATTTTTATGAACGTTTAGCGGCAGTGTTAGTCATGCTCTTTGGGGCTAAGCAATTGTGTTGGAAAATTCTCAGAAATTGTCTTACCACCAAGTCGAATATATAATTTAAAACAATTTAAAATTATTATTATAATAAGTTCTATAACTTACTCTGGAGAAAACTAAAGGACTTGTCGCTTTAATCAATCCTATTTTTAATAGTATATAAAATATATATTATAAGTATATAAATAAATAACTCTGTATAAAAGCTGAGCTACTTTTGAAAGGTTTAGGTGTCTAAAAAACGCAGCGGTCCTTAAAGATGGAGTAATTAATATATTTCATCGACAAAAAAGAAAGTCTACATTTATAAAAATTTTTGGATTTTTGTACAACTACCACGACGCGTCGTGTCCCTATTAACCCCCTCACGGTTAAGTATAGTAGCCGAATGGCTTAAATTTTTTTTGTCCGGAGAAGACTAGCTGTACACTGCTAGAGACTCATCCGTTTAACTATCGCCCTCTAACGCCAGTGGACTTTGCATCCATACTCCTTGTGCAGCGCGCACTGCCACGAAATACGTCCATGGTCTCCAACGAACGGTGATGATGAGAGAAGGCACTGCCGAAAAGAACCCTGCTGCTATGAAGGGACGAGATGCTTCTTTTCTAGCGTTAAAGACTTGAATAGAATAGGGAAAGGGGCAACTTCCACTAGTGTTAGGGCAACCGGATAGCCAGTATCTTCAGGTAAAGTTTCTGCAAGTCGAAAATTTTTGTAAGACAGAGAAGGAGTGGTCGGAGACCTTACTCCCCAAAGTTTCATAAAGTATGATTGGGGTGGCTATAGACGTCGGTATAGATTTGTCCATCTGTCTGTCTGATTGTCTGTCCATCCATATAAGCGTCTGGACCTCAGAGATGACAAGCGTTAAGCAACCAAAATTTGTATTTACACCACATTTTCTAAATAACGCCGAAGTGCGGATATTGGCGCAATCTAATACAGTGTCTGGAAAAATTATTCGAGAAGATCTTTGGAATGGAAAGAAAACATCTACAAGTGCTATGGCGTCCGGTTATCCGGATTAACATTCAGTGGCTATCCAGACGTGGTCATGTTGTGGGTATTATGGTTGTTATATGACTTGTGAAGAAACGTTTGGATAATAGATATTTTTTGCGGGGATTCGAACCGCCGACCTTCGGTTTGTAAAGCGAGTACGCTACCACTACGCTACCGACGGAAGATACACTTATTTTCATATATTATGCTTTATTATCAGATCTAAAGTGGGTCACTTGAAATTATGAAATGAGTAATTCGCAGGTCATTGTTTTCCGACCACTGCATTAGAGAGAATGGCTTTTTGCGTGACTGTCACCTGTTAGTAAAGAGGTAAAATATTGCTAGTTTTACTTAACAATGAGTAAATTACAGCCTTTAATTAATTAATTTCAATCCCAATATTATCTCTAATTTTTAATTATGGTGATTATGGCTGACATAAACATCAGTACTTCATGAAACTGTTTTACATATCCAATATCAAAATGTTTCTTATTACCTAAATTTGTTGTTTGCTTCGATTAAACGCTTCCATTTTTTCCACCGGGTCTGCAGTTCTCAAGTGGTTCGTTCCGATACTTTCCTACAGCATAGTTTGCGGTAAAAGTGATATAAAAACTAATCCTATATATTTTGTAATAATATTTATAATACTGCTACGTGAAGTTGAGAAACAAACTGGTTCACACCGTAGGCTTAGGGCAGGTTTAGCAGTTCATCGGTTCCGATAACTTAAATAGATTAAAAAAAATATACCAATTGGGCAAGAATTTTCTTTGTATACTTATTTCCGGGGGTCTGCAGACTCAGCAAAAATCTGAATAGTCGGCAGTGCTTCAGAAAACGAAAATCGAAAACGAATAAATTTTATTCATTTGTCGATATCTGCTCATATTTACCTTACTCTTTGTTAGCACAGCTCTAAATCATTTGATTGATATTAACCATTAAAAGGGAAATTTTTTTCAAAGACATAAACAATTTATGCAAGACATGAACATTTTTTTATGCGAGACATGAATCATGCGAACGTATGCCAAAAATTCGTTTTGAGTTGGTTCAGAAAAAAATATTTTAATCGAATTTTATTCTCTTTAATTTGCCAGTACAATATGTGAGAGGCTTTGCCTTTTCTATTTAGACTTCGTTATATACAATCGAAATTAAAAACCAAACATAAATTGTGAATTTAATTTTGGGGAACTGTTTAACAAAAAACCTATGCATTCAGAAAAAAAAATTACAATAAAAATAATTTTTAATAAATATCTTGAAATTGAAATGTATGGAATCTAAAAATAAGAAAGAGTATTTCAAAAATTTTTTCAGTGTAAAGCCCATACGCAGTTCACAAATTTTCGCATTGCGATTTTGTTTTTTATATGAAGTTTTGTCATTCCGTGCGAAATTGTTCGAACTGCGTATGGGCCTTTAAATTGAACCTGTTTTGGCAATTCGTATTGATTTCCCTCGAGTCGAGCTCAAACCAAAAAAATTTTTTTTTTCGAAATCGGGAGCACCAAACAGCACAAATCCGAATAAAATATTCGAAGTTTTCTGGAGCACGCCCGACTATATGACATTAAATGGAAAAAACTTTCCAACACACAGTGAGCAGAGCGGTTTTGCTCTGGCCAGAAGAAGGCAATACCTCTTGGACGGACACAGAATCTTTTTGCACCATGTCACCAAGCTAGAACCATTCCAAATATAATATATATGTTTGTTTCGGAAAATAGATTTCCGAAAAGCTGTGGGGCTAGCAGGGAACACAATAGATTCTTAGTATTGAAGTTAAATTGTTAAGTGCTACAAAAAAAAAAAAAAAAAATAGTAATTCAAATCTTTATTCAGGGAAAGTATGCTCCTTTTATTTCACAATTTAGATACGTTTTTTACTGGCGTAATGGTGATCCCCGGTCCCACTACATAAAGTCGTAACAAAAAAGCTGCCAAAAATTAATTTAAAGTGAGAGTCCACAGTTAAGTTAAGTTATACATATTACCGAATACCAACTACTCATACCATAATTTAATGGGCCTGCTTAGGAAACTCCGTATCTTAGAGTTGTAAAAAATCGCACATAATTGAATTTTCGCCGCCTTCGCATAATGACTATTATTAAACAAAATAACCATAAAGTGTTAAAAAACCATGATTTTTCATTTAGTCTAAAACATTCCAAAGGTGATATTTTGTTTGGGCCATAACTTTAATTACTGTTTTTATGAATGCGCGAAGACTGTCTGTTTAGTCTAAGACACAGCTGTGTTTTCTCTTCTTACACATTCATCAATGAACTGCAAATTGTGCGCTCCAAAGTTAAAGATCGCTGAAGATCGCCATTGACCCCAGAGCGCCCTAGTGAGTCCAGTTAGACGTAGCGCTTAATTAATTAAGCAAAAAGCTGAGCGGCGACAAAACAACAACCATGGGCCAAAATGACTAGAGTTTCCAGCGCCAGAACCAGAACCGGGCCCATGGGTTATTATTACAGCTGAAAATGCCGACGCTGAATGCTTAGAAGTGAATGAAAATTTGTGTTTTTTTTTTTTTTTGGCGTTTTTGACTTTTGGTTCTTGACAAATGATTGGCAAGCGGAGAACTAAGACCAGTGACCACGGCGGAGCGACTACGAACAGTGCAGTGGCCAAGTCTGAGATGGCAGCAAAAACTCATCAATTAAAAGTGCTAATGGCTATCATAATGATATGTTAATATCACTCGTAGCTATAAACATGCTGCTTTTATTTTTTTTTTTTAGTTTTTTGGCTTTATTTTTTCGCTGAACTAACTGCGTTTCAGTTCAGTTAACCCATAGCCAACAAAAAAAAAAAAAGGTAACACAACCCGAAAAGCGGAACTCTAATCATAAGAAGCCGCAAAGAATGCTGCATGATTAATTATGCTTTGGCGACTTTTTGGCGGTTTTGCAAAAAACACCAAAAATCCATAAGTAAAAAAAAAATATCAGTTTTGAAAACATTTCAAGAGTTAGTTCAGTTCATTAGCGCATTTCTTGGTTTTAGAAAAAATAAATTACAAAAAAATGAAAAACAGCAAATCGAGCTAGTTGCCTCGCAATATATGTCAAATTAATTAAGTTTTGTGGCACGACCGTTGAACGCAGTGACGCAAGTCCAACTCGATGGTCTGGTATAGAAAGTGGTTTGTTATGGAGCAGAACTCGGCAGGTGTTAAAAGTCAGGTGCTAAGGATAGGGCTTACAAAGATCAAAGCCACTGAAATCCGAGGAAGATATTGCCAATAGCGCCATCCTTGCATTATAACCGTCAAGACGGTAGAAGTACATGACGTCATAGAACGACATGGCGACGCTTAACCTTAAATGAAATCAACATGCATGTACGTTACAACAGTATTAGTGAACTTAGGGATATCGCTCTGCCAAGGACGTAATGGAAACTTATAGACAGCTTGCGTCCAGAATAGTGGCAGCTTGGAATCAACCGACGCCGAGCAAAGCTTAATAATAATAATAAAATTAAGAACTCCACTTACAAAAAGTGATTAAATAAATTTAACGGGTCTTGTACAGAGGCGGGCCCTGATGAAATTCGGCGGTTGATGGGGAAGAGTGGAAGGGGGTCTTAAAATTTTATTCACAGTATGATTGGAGACTTTGTAGTAGAAACACTTCACTGTTTCATAAAAATTGTTAAAAATTTTTAAAAATACCTATATTTCGAAAGGGATCCCGAACACTTTGCCACTAAGAAGTAATTTTAATTGCTCCAAGTTAATATAGGTAATATAATGGAATAACTCTTTTTATTGTTACTTACATGATAGCCTAAGGAATGGTATACTCACAAACCGCCTATAAATTAGTTATAAACGCGAAAAAAAATTTTTTTTTAAGGTTCCAAAAATCTAAGGATATTTTAAATACCAAATAAACAAATTTTTAAGGTTCTCAAAATCTAAAGAATAAATTAATATATTATAAAAAATATTTACCATACTATACAAATATTATGAACAATATATTTATATTTTTTATATAAACGTTTATTTTTAACAAAAAAGTATGGTACATAGAGGAATAAATAAGACGTGCAACGGATTTCACAAAATTAATCAAATTTTTTTTTTGCATGCCGCCAATTTTACGTTTCTGTTTTCGATAAATTATCATATTTCCCTTACTCTTTTCAATAAATTATAATATTTCCCTTACTCTTTTCGATAAATTCCTGCAATGCCCGTGTTCTAAACAGCTAGGCGACTTTTATTGAAAATTCGTAAACATGAAAAAAATATCATTTATTTTTTCTATTTATTAAAATAATTAACAACATATCAACCCTGTCGCACCTATCGGTTATCGATATGGCAATGTATGATTGTGAACGCATGCCACAAATTCGTTTTGGGCTGTATATGATATTTCTTAGGTTTAGTCATAAAAAAAATAATTCACAATACACATTTAATTTGAATCTAAGTACATTTAAAAAAGTATTTCCGTTTAAATTACCACCTAGTTTGAAAAATCGTTTTTATTTCACTTGCAACAAAACATTTGGTTTCAACCAAAAAAAAATTTAAAATTCGCTTTAGTGGACCTGGGAGCACCAAACATGTGAAATCAAAACGAATCCGTATATTCTATTCGTGTTCTTTTCAATTTAAACACGATCCCAAATTATTTTATGGGCCCGAAAATAGCTCAAAGGTCATATTTTTTACTTTTTCAGTTTTTGACTGTATGTATTGTTCAACATAAGCTTTAAAAATGTATTTCTTATTATAAAAAGGGTCATCAATCTTGAGGTTTTTTTTTCAATAAGGTTTTTTTTTATAAACCACGCGTGAGTACTGTCAAGTTTCCATGTGTTTTTTATTCATTTTTCATTGCCATTTCATCATGGAAAAACTTACACGCGAACAACGTTTACAAATCGTACAATTATATTACGAAAATTCGCGTTCTGTAAAGAATGTTTTTCGCGCGCTTAGGCCATTTTATGGTCGCCATAATCGACCTACTGAGACCACTATTCGCCATACCATCAACAAATTTGAGACCCAATATTCATTATTGGATGACACTCGACCGAATAGATCTCGTCCAGCGCGTAGTTTATGGTCAGACTATAACCGTCAATGGCAACCGTTATCGCACCAAGATAACGAATTATTTGCTACCTGAAATTGAAGCCCGAGATCTCGACGACATTCGACACACAGTTCCTGAAACAATGGACATATTGAGGAACCAATTCGGTGAACAATTAATTTTACGCTCCGGACCGGTGAATTGACCACCAATATCGTGTGATATCACACCGTTCGACTTATTCCTTTAGGGCTACTTGAAGTCTAAAGTGTTTGTAGATAATCCAGTTGATAATGCTTGAACGCGTCATCGAAAATTGGAACCTCCGCTTGGACGAGACGTTCTTTCTATTGATAACGAAGATTTTCAGATTCATTTAAAATTTTTGTGTTTTTTTTATTTAAAAAAAAAACCTCAAGATTGATGACCCTTTATAATATTGTTCATAAAGTTTCCTTTTCGCAATAGTTCGCCAAAATAAACAGAGCACCTTAGAGCGAGATCTTTCAGAGGCAGGAATTCGGTAAAGGGTTATTATGGCTATTCTGGAATGTCAACTGAACTGGAAATTTTGACTGCTGCTGAAATAGTTACTGGACCTGCTCTAGAGCTACTTAGATCTGTAAGCGTCTTTTGTAGTCAAAGTTTATACGAATATCTAGAAATATTTAAAAATTTCAATCATTATTTTGCATGCAAGTACTTTATATCCAAAATATATCCAAATTGGTTTTGCATCCCACGCTTTCAATATGTAAAGCTCAATGAGATGCAACAAGATCTCTAGAACTTGGCCATTTGTTTTCCCAGTTGATTTATAACTTCAATCAAATTCATCAATATATCGTTTATATGCACACATGTTTTGTAGAGACTCGAGGGCTTTGAGATTTTTGATTTATGATTGAATAGCAGCAATAGCCGCAGATTCGGCTGATTCCAAGTTTGATACAGTCAATACAATATGGCACAATAAATATGCAAAAGGCCAGGCCGACTGACAGGCCAACGGCAATAAATAAACCGAATCCAAAGGGTCGGCACAGATCGCACAGCAAGAGCACCAAAAAAAACTTTGGAATCAGTCGGGGCAGTGTATCTGACTGTGGGATGCTCTGCAGGCATTTGCCACCAAACTATTTAATATATGAGCTGAGCCTTATATTAAAAGGTTGTGTGTTTTGTTTATTAGACTCACAGAGTTTGTATATTAAACATTGCGGCTTTAGTTTATATAAGTATTATCCACAAAAAGTGGCAGTGTGGTTCTAAGATTAATACCCCAGTCCTAACTTCTTTTTTGTGTATCTGCTTACAGATCTTATGGTCTTCGGGATTCAAGTGTTCATACGATCGGACGAAAATGGCGCATTCGGTACCCAAGTCTACGCTGTACATTCTGGTAGAAACAAGCTATAGTTTGCCACGCCTCCTGCTGCCTCAAGTATACATTGCACTAATCCTTAATACCCTTGATCCTATGGATACAGTGTATAACAAGATGAAGAACAGCAACCAAACCAACTGCCAAGCCAGTCAGCCATGTTTCATTGGGGCCGTCGCATTTTTCACCATTTTCAGATTGATACGTGTTGGAATTTATTTTTGCAGGGCGCGTGCGCCCCGCTTGGTTAGCGAACCCAGTATGGACCTGGAGCTGAACCTCAACCTGGACCTGTGCCTGGTTATGTGATATATGCGTCTGCCAGAGCCATTCAGCCAACTCTGGCACATCGTGCGTATGCCTAATGATTGGTTTGCCAATCGGCTCGTCTTGTTGGGTTCTCTCTTCCTGCTAAGGGTTAAGAATTATTGTTGAACTTTGGCGGATGTAGTGCATCATTTGCAGTTCGCATCGCAATCCACAAATTGCGCTCGCGGGCCATCAATCGTTGTTGGCCGTTCTTGTATCTGGAACTTTAATGATAGGTCAGCCTAAAAAGAAATGTTTAGATTGAACATTTGCAGGTTTGTAGCTCAATTTTAATTATTGCGCGGCATACTCGACGTAGTAGTAGCTACAGTTTGAGGAATACAAAATTTATGCATCCGTCTGTGAGTTGTGTTCTCTTTGCAGTTTTTTTGGGTTTTTTTTTTTTTTTTGGCAGACAAACTACTTTTGACAGCGGCAGCCATTTGCTTAACTTTGGGTTCTGGTTCTGTTTCTGGAATTGTTACTGGTTACTGACGGTTACTGGTCATTGCGTGCCAGGAGGCCATCACAGTCGCAGTTCTATAGCAATGCCCAGAAATTGCAGCCAATTGTAATGTAAAGTTCTTTTCCGCCAACGCCAACGCGCACCTCAGGCCATTTCTGTTGCCAATTTCTAATTTAACTTTTGTGGCTTGCATATTTGGCTAAAAGTTTCATTTTTTATGTTCTACTCCTATTTCTGTTATTCTTCTGTGTGGGTTGTCTTGCATAGGACTGCTTTCCAATAGGGATGGGAGCGTGACAGTGCATGTAACAGCGTTGAGTACGCGCACTAAACCTACAACGATCGGTCGATTTAACAATACAATTCATAAATCCTCAGGGAGGATCTGCAGCATTTAATGACACAGATTCTAGGGAGCATTATTTGTACATTTTCAAGTTGCAAATTAAATTTTAATTTTAATTAAACATTTTTGTAAAATTATGTAAGTAGTTTTTGCACTTAAAATTAAGTTTATTTATTTTTAAGTATATTTAATAAACTCTCCAGCAAGAAAGATGACAAAAGTGAAATCGTGAGCATATCGAAATATAGTACATATGTTATGTATACAATTTGTGAGATAAGGCTTTTTCCGATGGTAAATTATGAATATAAACAAAATTAAGGGAAAATAAAAAATTTCTTTGAATTTCTGACATCTCTATGAACCAAATGCTCGTACACTCGATTGACAAACGACTCACAATTTTTGATAGCATTCGAAAATTTTGAAGAATTTCGTTATTGGTAAATATCTCTTTGCATCTTTAACTTGTCATAATAGATCTGTCTCCTAACTAAGTTTTTGATTTGAATTTCAACGCCAGCAATTTTCGAGAATTCCGGGAAAACTTATTTTTCTGTGGAAAAACCAAATGTCCCAAATGGGACAGCTTTGACCTGTTGTTCTAGAATACGATTTAAGTCTCAAATGGTAATGACGTAAACCGATTTTAAAAAGTGTTTATATAATTCTCAACTAATAAGGCCGTATACCGATTTTGTAAATAATTTTACTCCCTAAAATTGTATTTGCAGAAAACCAAAAAAAATTGCGATTCATAAAAATATATGTATTTTTGATTATTACAGAACAAAAAAAAAATATATATATATATATATTAAAAAAAAAAAACCAATTTCACACCAAATTTGCAGTTAATGTATTACTTTTCTATTCCAAAGAGTTATGCTTATTTGTCACTATTACAGTGCACTGTTTACTATGGCGACCATCTCTAATGTCTCTCTCTGCCATCTCTAAAATAAGCATAGCTTCCTCATGTATAGGAGTTACCGATTTTTTTCCGACTTTTGCAGTAAGCCAACGTGCATAAAATGTTATTAATTATATTTTTGAGGGAAGTAGAAATCATTTTGGAATTTTAAAATTAAAAAAAAATAATTGTTAAAAGTTTTTTATTAAAAAAAATTTAAAAAATATATTTTTAATTCAAAATATTGTTTTATATTTTTTTTTTTTTTTATTATAACAAACATATTATGAAAAAAAATGTTCAAACATCTCTATTTGCTTAGGAGGTATGGCTTCTCAAAGCAACGTCTAAAATCAAAAATCTAAATATTCAGTTATCGATACAACGATAAATAATAGAACAAAAAAAAATTGTGGCCAGTACTCTACTACATATGTAAAAATCATCAAAATCGAAGAGGTCGACCCAAAAAAGTAACCCGCTTCACTTATTTTCGCCGTTTATAATCACGATTTTTTGTAACTCTTCAATTCTCACGCTGCTGTCTTTAGTTACGACTTGGACTTTGTTGCGGGATAACAAGTTTTGGTAAAATTTGCGTTTCCGGCATTTGCAAATTTACAATTCGCGCCTTGCATTTTGACATAGATGCATGCCGCCAGGTCGACACTGCTCCGTCACAGGGGTTGCGGGTGTTCCATGTTGGATGTGTGGGTGTTGGCCTGTCTGCGGTTGACTAACTCTCTGGCTAACTTGTCGGTCTGACTTTAAGCCCCTTATATAAACGTCTTTGCGCGCCTGTTGGGTGTTTTTTTTTTGTTTTTTTTTGGCCTTTTCGTTAATGTTTTTTGTACAATATTCTGCGGTTGTTTGCAAATGTTTATGGCTTTTTGCGTTGTTGAGCTAACTTCCTTTGAACATGCAACTAAAAGTATTTTCAGTTTGGCAACTTCAAAACCAAATTGCATGCGTTTGGGAGCAACCTTCCCAACCCCCAAAACAAATTTGCACTCGACTTTAAACGGAAATGCTGACAGCTCGTGGCATTGAGTTTGCTCCATTGACTCAATAAAACTAGCTTTAAAGATCACTGCACCAGTTCAGTCCAGTCCAGTCGCCTGTCTCTACAATCGCCAGCTGAACTAACCCCAGCAAGATCAACCACTTTTTTTTTGTACGTCTTTGTAATATTATCATGCGGCTCCCATATAAATCATAAACACAAAGTGCGCCACGTTTGTATGAAAACAAAACGAAACGTCAAATTAAAATGCAAATTTAATTGATGTATCGGGTAACTAGTTTATAAACACACAGATACTCGCACACACATACACATGTGCGTCCAATAGACGCCAGTTGCAGCCAGAGACTGATCATTAGACGCAAAAAGCTGAACTAAGCTGAACTGCAGCGGAAATTATACGAGTATAAAACCGAGGCAAAAGCCTAATGCAACCTGGTCCCCGGCCGACTCGCTGCAGTTTGCAATTTGAAACGCTGCAGCTAATTACACGCATTTTGCATTTGGCCAAAGGAGTGCCCCCGACTAGAGGCCTCCATGCGACTAGTGCAGCCAACTAACCCACCCCACCCCAGGCGCAGGATATACACCGACCCACATGGCACCGCCAACGTCTATGTATTAAGTAATAGTTGCCCCAGAGATAATAGATATTCGCGTTGTTTGTGCCAACAATTGCAAGGGGCAAGCTTCTGGGCTTGCAACTCATGTAATAGCAACAGAAGGTACAAGAGCAGCTGCAGCTGCAGCTGCAACTGTAAACCAAGCAAGGACATTATCATTAGTAGGCGCTTGTCATTTACTGGTTCCACTCTATTCAAGTTTCACTGTGTTCCCTAACAGCCACCACCACTGCAGCTCCCCTGATTGACTTTGCTCCAACTAATTGAATAGCACCGCGTTTGTTCGTTTTTGCATGCAGCGTTTATTATTAAGGCCCAGGCGTGGATCAAGGGGGCGTCCTGGGTGTCTGATGCCCTATTTGGAAATTTTATCATTTTATCAGCGTCCCAAAACAGATATCTTGTAAAGTAATGTGGTCTTCAGCATTTAGCCCACCTCGATACGCCGACATATTTAGCTAGTTGGCAGAAACTGATTGCTCAGAAAAGCTATGGGATACGAGTTATAATACACTGATCAGGGAATTCGTCTGTGGTACGCAGGGAAAGATCTCTTAGAGTTCTAATTACAGTGGCATTGACGAGACCCATCGCCAAACTGTTTTGATGACGCAGACGATTTAAGGACTTAGTTCGCGATGCTAGTTAGAAAGTGCCTCCAACATTATGTATATAGCTTACAACGTAAAAAGTTATTCCAACATTGAAAATCGACAAGAAAATTAATTTCTATAAAAGAAGCAGGCTCATGGCGGTTTTATTCAAACTATGTCAAAAAAGTTTTCTGAGCTTTGACTCAACAGTTTCCACAAAGCGTTCTCAGGAACTTTACTTTCATTGCCACAACTCCTTCACTCAGAGTAATCCTTTAAAGTTAAACACAAAGTAAACAAAAAAAAAACACTTTAGGATCCCTGCAATCATTTTGAGGATCTTCCATCCATGCCTCCAAAAAGGGTTACCCGCGCGATTACCATTCCGATTTCATGTCTACATTTCTCTCTACTATAATCTAAGTTTAAAACCCCCTTCCCACCAATATTTTTTTTTTTTGATACGCCCCTGCTTGTGTCTAGTACTTTAGGGAAATATTCTGAGAGGCTTTAAAATGGAAGATTACAAGTTACAAGCCGAATCAGAAAGTGGCGCCACTTAAAGCCAGTTGAAGTTCGTTCTGTTCTACTGTGGTAATAATTGCTTTGGGAAAATCTAGTGCTCTAAGATCAGTTTGCGCTTGTGTCACCCTATTATCTTAAAAACATATAATTTTTTTGTGAAGTAATTACCCAGAAGAGATTAAGCTAGCACATTAAACCATAAGTAATATTGGTCCATAAAACAAAGTGGTGTGAACTTTATACATATGTGACTAGACTATACATATGTATTTTGAGTCACTGAATCCGAATACCCAACGGCTCTGATATAACCTCAAAAAACGTCAAATATTGAAGTATTTTGGAGACCTTATCAGAAAGCTGACGTGCTGGAACTTTTTTGACCTCAGATTCAGATTCAGCGACCCCAAACATATATAAAAAATATTAATCGCTGCACAACCGATCTCGAAAAAAATTTTATGGAGTTTTTGAAGTTATGTTATAGCAATGCCGCAGAAAAAACAATCGATATTTGAAGGTGCTTATATATTTTATTGGGATGTGAAACTTAGATATAAAAAACTTCAGCACCTCAGGGTTCTGACATAGCCTCGAACATTTTGTAGGTTATCGCAGATCTCCGACGTGCTAGGAGCTTTTTGGTCTCGGATCCCGATTCCCAAAAACATATAAAAGCATCGTTAAAAAAATCAGACAGAACTTGGAGGACAATATTGATTAGAAAACTAAATTAAGAATACCTCTTAATAAGAGTCTAAGGGGGTGAAATCAGGGTCTCGACCTAGGTGGCCAGTCTAACTCATCTTTGTATAAGGCAAGCCTGTTCCTAAATTGTTCTTGCTGAATATTCATTATAGCAATAGATGTGGTACATGATGTTCATATCCATAGTATTCAAAGAAAAAATCATCGTAGATCGGTAACATTTTCCGCGTTTCAAAGAGCCCAGAGTCCAAACGCATGGTCACTTGACGCACCTCTTGTCTCAAATTCCGTATTTTTGCGTGTGGCATCAAAAAATGGCCTCTCTTCTGATTTAGTGTAGTCTATTAAATTTCAACGGAACCCAAATTGGTCTATGAAGGGTAAAGCTATTTCGAACTACACGTTATTTACTGCTCGGGTTCTTAAAAACCAAATTAATTGGGTCTGCTATATTCAGAAAAATATATAGAAAATCGTTGGATTTTTAGATTACAAAAAAAAACTTTTTTTTCAAAAAAAAATAAATTATGTTTTTAGATTTACATTTCGATTTCGGAATTGACTAAAACATACTTTTACGAAAAAGTTAACAAGTTTTGAAAACTTCTTTAATAACTATATATATATAAGTATCGAATATGTATGTTACTTTATTTGCATGATCTATTTAATGTAAAAGATATATTTTTTTAGTCACAAGTTTTCTTCCTTTGTTTACTTCGGTCGATATAGCTAAGAAATTTCTCAACAGCTGCTTTGGCAACATGTGCAAAAACTATTCCAACTTGCATCTCTGCAATGCGGTTAGCATTCTACAAACAAAAATTATCGCATCAATATCAAAGATATAAAGTTCAGCCAAATTCAAGAGGTTTTTGCTCAATGTCACGTAAGGCAAAAGTCAAAAGACTAAAAAAAAAATGAAACTAGAGAGAAAATTAGCACAACAACAAAACAAAAAATAACAAAACAAAAAAAAGACTATTTTAAACAACATGATCGATGTGCAGTCAATGGCAAAGGCAAAAGTTTTGAGCATGCAGCAAATGTATCTGACAGATACACATACAAAAGCTGTGTATCTATGTGTGTAAGTTAGTGTGTGTTCTTGAAAATTTGAAATTGGCTTTTGCTGCTGCGGCTGTCGCTTTTCATGCAACTCATTTGTTGTTGTGTTGTTTGATGTTGTTGTTGTTGTTGCTGCGTCTTGGCAGCTTCATGCGATGCTTTTTTTGCAGCAACTCTTTTTTTTTTTTGGTTTCTTCATTTTTGTTTATTTATTTTATTTATTTTTTGTTTTGCAGCTGTCGATGCCAAAATGGCGGCCGTGTTACCAACAACATGGACCAAACCCGAGTTGTTCGGCTTGCTAACGAGGGCAGTTTGATAAGTTAGCAATTTTTAGCTTGTCGCATAGCAGTAATAAAATGTGCGCCCGAAACTTTTCCATACGTTTCTTGTACAAAGAATAATTTCACTTTAAAAATATCGTTTAAGCATTTTAACGATAGTTCAGATTAAATCAATTAATACTTGAATTGGCGGCGGTAAATAAAAGAAAGTTTACGTTTCAATATGTATTTAAAAAAAAAAGTTGAATTTGGGATAAGTAATATCGGTATGGTTTCCGTTATTAGGGTTACGCCTGGATTATCTATCTTTTATATAATATATTATAATTTTTTTGAAAGATGACATTACATACTCTTGAAATTTTGAATATTATCACTGGTAAGTTTGAGACGCCTCAGATTATTTTAAAATATAGATAATGTTTCAGTGTGGAACATAGTGCTATAAAATGATAACGAGAAAAAGTCCTCGAAAAATTGTTAAATTTTCTTAATGGACACTTTTTAAATTTCACTTTTAGTTAAAAAATTAAACTTCCGCAACTTGGCAAGATTTAAGAATTGTCGTATAGCACAAAAAAAAAAAAAACATGGAAGTTGGATGCTCTTAAATAAATATAGCTAAATGATTAAAAAAATCGATAAATGTTCTTATAATGATAAAAAAATTAATAAATGTTCTTATATATTTTTTATATTTTCCTTGAACTATTGTTTGTGAATAATAAAGTAAACGAAGATTTTGTATCCACAGTTTCAAGGTAGATTCAAGATTTTTTTTTGCAAAATTTCGCGACGCTCAAATAAATAAAAAAAGAAAACATTTTGTTGCAAACTTTAAAAATATCACTAGAAAATATTTTGGAATAGGATATTTTAATCGTAAGTAAAGTCATTTAGGCCATGTTTTGATTTTTTTTTTGTGTGTATCTTGGCCAAAATCTTCTGGACCATATTTCGTCAGAGATCTTATTTTTGAGCATTCTTCCGAAACCTGAAAAACAACAAACCTCGCATTACCGTCCCAAGCTGTTGCGCTTAGGGTCGCAACCCTTCGGCGCTCCTTAGTTTCGTCACTGACAGCCTTGTTCCTGTCATCAGCATTCTGTTATTAGATTACTGTAAGATATTAAATTTAAATTAAAACCCATTGTTCGGAGCAGCAGCTTAATAATATTTAGTATTTCTTAAGTATTCATCGCTATCTTGTATCGATAATTAACTAAGCTTAAGCCATACTTTAATTCGTTTTTGCTCATCACAAAGATTGTTGCTGCTATCTATTACTCTCTTCTCATTTTGTCACACTTCTACGAGTTCAGTTCTTTTTCGTTATCATTCGCAACGGCACGGCTATTTGAGTCCGCTTGGCCGGTTATTTTTTATATCGCAAATAATAATAATCAATTGCAGAGCCTATTTTGAAGCTGCCTGCAATATAATCTGAGCCCTTTGTGCATATTTAAAACAATTTGTATATATTATAAATTCTGCCAAGAAGGCAAAATTAACATAAAACCAAGTGCAAATTTCAGTGCATTCGTAATTTTCTTTAATTTATAGTAGCTATTGAAAAAGCTCAGTAGCTCAACACCCATTTCCTCGTGAATTTTAAGGAAAATGGAAAAAAAACGTTACCTTTGCGTGCTCTTCAAGTAATATTTATTAAGTTAAGAACCCGTCGCTGAAATCGGCTATTGGCGATTGGAGATTTCATTCTCCAACGTGATATGGCTGAGGTTGTGGGCATATCAACGGATAATGGAAAAAAGTTCTTAAAGTATCTCTCAAAAATTATCCGAATAAGTTTTTTCGCCATTTCTTACCAAAGAAGGCCAAGGTGGTCGATGAACAAAGTCATGGTGAAGGTTTTTTGCATTGAAAACGATAAACCGATATACCAGTTCTATAGGTTCTACATTGATTTGAACCAAAAAGGATCACATTTGCCGAAGAAAAAGAGCTTATAAGCTGGAATATAAACACATATTGGTTCCAACATTTTCTTGAGATTTAGCAACCTTGCGACTTATTTCTGATCCCCAAAACAGAAATTGTTCGGTGATAAGAGAATTGTATCGAATTAAGAGGTCATCAACAAATGCCTATTTTTGGGACCTTGAGAAAAAAAAATGATTTTTTGCAACGAATAAAATAATTTTTAAGATAAAACACTCTTTTTCCCAAAAGAAAGACACTACTATTTAAAAATTGTTTCCATACCTGAAGAAATGGCTTGGTGGTAAGAAACTGTTGAATAAAGAGGTCACTAAGTGTATCGGACTAGCAGGAGACTATGTTCATAAATAAAACGTATTTTTTTCTAAAATGTCTCTTATTCCAAAAGCCACTGATTTATCAAACTGCCCTCGTGCTTTTCATCTTATTTTCGGTTGTCGTTGTTGCATGCTGTGTGCTTTATCGTCTGGTTGAAATCTGCGCACGTTTTGTGGCAAAGTTGGCCACGTTGGCCAGGTTATTATGCGCGCCAAGACATTGCCACAGCGCGTCCGTTGCCTTGGTTGGTTGGTTGTATGGTTGGTGGACTGGGCTGCTTAACGTTGATGGCTGCGGCAGCGGGTGCTCCGAGGCCCTTGAAGTCTTCTCTTCTTTTGCCATCTTGTTGGCCATCAGCGAACGTCCAAACAACTTTGGCAGCATGGCTGCATTGCAGTTATTTTTTCTTTCGTTTTTTTTCTTTTTTTTTTTTCTCGTATACCTCTCTGTTCACAAGAAATCTTCAACGTCAGTTGCAAGTTGACCCCTCGCCGAGCTCTCCCTGCCGGAGCTGTCAGCCACTTGGCAGCGTGTTTGTTAACATATTGTATTTTGAAGGCGTGGGAGCTTCACTGCAGCAGCAGCAGCAACAGCTCAAGAAGTGGAAACGGCAACATGGAAGAAGAATCAAAAACAAAAAAAAAGCAAAACGTTTAGGTTCAGACTTTTGGTGCTCTAAACGCCATTTTCCCTTGACTCGTTATACTCTTTGGGCAGAGAAGCTTAGTGCGTTAACCTTAAATGGAAGTTGTTCCGATAAGAGGTTGGTTCTATGCTGGAAACCGGCTGAAGTTAATAACGTATAGAGTTTTTACTATTTATAATTTTCAACGAATAGTCTATTCTTGATTTGAAAGATATTTTATCTGTCGAATACCATTTTTTATGATTTACAAACAATATTACTACGTAAAAAAAATATCTCGGACTTTTTATAAAATGTTTTATTTTTTAATAGCTTAAAAAGGAACCAAGTTCAAAAATACGAGTACTCAAAAATGTGTTTTTTCTCTTTAACATTGTTCTAAATCTACATTTTTTATCTTTAAAAGTCTTTGTGAATTTGATCATTAGCCGCAAACAAGGGGACTTCAACAATAATACTACGCGTTTTGGAAACAACTCGAAGACTTAAACGGAATCATGTCTTTGACTAAACTTTTAAGTAATAAGTTTTTTATATATTGTACATATATTGTTAACTATAGCATTTAAAATATAATGATTGTCCTCATTGGAGTTTAACTATTTTTGTCATAGAGTTGAATTTGCAACTAATTTACTTATATAAATTAATAAAAAAAATGTATATTTAAGAGTTAGCTTAAGAGGACTCAACACAATTTAGGATGATCAAAATCCTCGCTTAAATAATAAGTACTTAAAAATTAATAATAACAATAATTAATTTAATACTTGTAGCCTTTGAAGGTAAAGGGTTTAAGAATTAGTTTTTCGAAAATATTTTATTCAAAGAATTTGGCTATCTATTCTCAAGTGTGCTTCCAAAGTGTTTTAATAAATCAAAACCAAGAGAATTTATAGGATTTATTTTTAATCTATTGAATAAAAGAGATATTTTTGCATCTTGGTTGAGACAGTCGACTATATTTATTTCGCGATTTAGAATTCATTTTCAGATTAAAATTGGCTTAAATAAATTAAACGGTTTGAAAAAAGTCTAACTCAATTTATTTTAATTCTTATTATTTTAGAACTATTTGCATTAGAAATCTTAAGTATAAGGCCGGAAACGAAGAAACAATTTTTTAAGCAAGAGTATTAATAATTAAATTTATTTAATTAAAACGTTTCTTTTTAAAATTAAGGTAAGGTCGACTTTATTAATAAAAAACTTATTTGTTTCCTTTAAAATATACCCCATTAATATTTTTAAAAAGAGATTGATATATTTTGAAATGTAATGTTAAGTAACTTTTTTTTTTAGTTTTTGCAGCTTTTCCCATATTCTTGACAGATTGATTTTGCTTCAAAATTTATTTATTTCCTTTAAAATATACCCCATTAATATTTTTTAAAAAGTGAGTGACATACTTATTGAACGAACATACACAAAAATAGCAACATTTTTTAGTTTTTGCAGCTTTTCCTATATTATTGAAAGATTGGTTTTCTTCCAAAGAGGTCGATTTTATTCTGGAAAATGCATTTTTTTCTAAAAAGATATACAATTTTTTGCTCTAAACGTATTTAAAAATAAAACTTTATTTAATTTTTGCAAGGAAAAGAAATAAATGTATCATTAGCTGAATTAGTATTAAATTTAAGTTTAGAATTAAATAAGTACTAGTATTAATTAAATCCAATTTGGGATATTTTTTTTTTATATGAAGTTTTGTCATTCCGTGCGAAATATTTCGTGCTGCGTAGAACGAAAAAATATTTATTTCACCCTCATAATGAACAGAATTATTCCTGAAAATAAAATCATGGTATTTTTGTATGAAGTAGTTTTGAATCTAGAACAAATCAACCAAGATTTTGTAGCTATTTTTTTTTTTTGTAATAAAGGGTGTTAACTACTCGGCACCCAAAATCCAAACATAAGTTCTACGTTTTTCCCTTTTTTTTGTGCTTGGCGTAGTTGTTGCAACTTTGGTTACCCCGACATTTGAGTTCTAGGGCTGCGTTTGGTGTCTAGGTCTTGAGACTTGGCAACCTTTTTTGGCCAAGTGTTCGACTCGTCTCGTTGCGCACTGTCTAAGTTTCTAAGTCCAAGTCGCCAAAGTTCGCATTGTCGGCCATGTTATTTGTCAACGCATGACAATTTTATTGGCTCTTGGCGCAGTCGTGGCCGCCTTGACTAAGATCTGACTTAGCCCCAACCAAGTTTCTCGAATCGGAGCTGGGTTTTCGCAGCTTGATGGACGTTTTGTGGTTTGGCTGCGCACACAGCAGACACTTTAATTTCTTGCAGTCTCTGTTGGCAGTCCCTACGTCGGCCCTGATGTGGCATGGGGTCCTGCGTGCGCAATGCCAGCACTGGAAGAACTCTCTGGTTCATAGTTTGGCCTTCTGTTGCTTGCTGGGGGCCCAGGGGCCAGCCCATTTAAAGCTGGCACGAATTATCGTGTACAAGTAAATCACATCACGAACGCGCATCGATATGCCTACAGAGGAGCTGACTCCACTGCTGCGGCTAATTATATAGTTTGATTTGTGTTGCCGATATTTGGCGATTTACGCTAAGCGGCAAATCATGATCAACGGGTGTCGGAAAATTCAAGGAAAAATCGCTAATTTCAAAGCCCAAAAACAAGAAAATATAAGTAACAGCTGAATAAGTGATTTGAATGCTAGGCTGGAGGTGCTAGTGACTGACTCACTCACTGAGTGACTGGACTGTCGATGGTGGCGTTGGTGGCGTCAACTTGGAGAACGCGTCGCTTTCGGCGTCTTCAAGGAAATCGCACAAATCGTGCTTTGGTCGTTTTGGTTTTATTTTTTTCCTCCTAGTTTATACTCTTTACTCAGTACAAAGTATTATAAGGTTGGCAAGTAATCTAAAACACATTCAATGAGTCATACCAAAGTTAATGCACCAAAAGGAGTTTCGTTTTTGATATACCTCTCTCTTGGCCGTTTTTGTTGTAAAATTATCGACGTGGTCGAAAACTGAAAGGAATTGGCTACTGCTCAACAATATAATGGAGGAGGGCCTATGAAATATTGGGAGTCCACTCAAGCTACTATAGATACATTTTGGAATATTTGGGTTCAAAATCGCTTGTTTCGCCTAGTAGGAATAGTTCTTAGACTAAATTAGGAGTAACCTCACTTAACTTCTCTGAATAAAAAATTATTATTATTTGCGAGATTGTGTTATAAATTTAAAAATAGACCATTAGGCCGAATTTTTGCGATTTTTTTTACGATTTTTTCATTTTACCGGCTGAATATATTCTTGACGGCTCCGTTTCGGCTTAAAGCTCCGTTCTCGAGTTAGGAAATAATATATATATCGTGGCTCCGTGTTATGGCAAAAACTGCTACATTTTTAACTGTTGTAATCTGTAAGATTAACAAATTTATTTGTATTTTGTTTTCTTGTACATATTAACATCAACACATTTTTGTAGCTGACGAAAAGCGAATATATTTCTTTGGTTAATGCTTACAATTCACAACTTGTTAAGGTGCTCAATTGGTATACGCAAAATGTTTATATGTAATTTTTTTTTTAAGTGATATTTATTTTTTAACATTTTTTTTTTACGTTTTTCTTGTTTTTGAATAATTTATGTGCAAATGTGAAAAATGTTGTTTTTGAATAATGAAGAAGTTACTTGGCAAATCGCTTAGATAGAAAACTGAATTTTTTAAAAATATTGAAAAAGATAGTTTTATAACCTCCGAAATCTACCGAATGTCAGTGAATGCAGAAGTAGATTATTGTTATAGATACATGTACAAGATAACCTTCTTTTTTTTAAAAATACTTGTGTTCAAAAATTTACATAAGTATTAGAAATTAAATTTTAAACGACTTCTGAGCTCGACATCCTTTTGTTACAGAATAGGCTGGCGGGAAAGAACTGAATCTCTTCCAAGGCAAAGGGTCTAGCTGGATAAGAAATAAAAAACGTATCTCAACGATTTAAAAAAAAATAATATAGATCGTTCATAAATAAAAATATAAAAAAATGAAAAATTTCAGTATTTAAACTTAATGCGTTATGGCTTAATTAAAAAAAAAGATTTTTTACTTTTTGTTTAATTGTGACTAAACTACTACATATTTTTAAACCATTTTTTTTAAACGTAAGTTGTCAATGTGGGGCTCTTTACAATTTCTTTTTTTACCAACACAATTACTTAGAAAAAATATTACATTTTTTTTATTGTTTTTTAAGTATGTTATTCTAATATGTCAATCACCATTTTCTTAAAACACGTGCTTTTATCCCATCTTTATATGGTGTAAAAATAAATCAAATTGACTTGGTGCAACAATGTTAAAAATAAAATGTACTTTTTTTAATGTTGTTTTAAAAATTTGTACTTAATTTTTTTTCCTTTGTCAAAAGGCCAAAAAAGATAATAATTTTTTAAAATATTTAATAGAAAACATATATGATAATAAATATGTTGTAGATAAAAATGTCTGAAAATGGCATACGTTAAAGTCGGGTGCGAACGACTTTGGGATGCCCTGCACCACCACATTCGAATCAAATCCCTATGGGGACTATATGATACAGTCAACATATTTTTATAAAATGTGGTGCAGTGCTGGGAAACTCGAAAAAACTACTAAACGAAAAATTTGGTTACGATACCTTCATAAACGCACGAAACACAACGAATTTTGCACCAAAAACGTTCTCTTGACCGAACGGTCCTCTGGGATGATATACTATAGTCAACCGATTTCGATCAAATTCGGTACAGTGCTGGAAAACTTTAAAAGTCTTCCGAACGACAAATTTGGTTTCGATATTTTTATAATCCATCGAGTTTTTTTGTCCGGTCGGTGTTATGGGGGCTATATGATATAGTCAACCGATTTTGATCAAATTTGGTGCAGTGCTTGGGAACTCTAAAAAACTTTCGAATGCCATATTTGGTAACGATATCTTCATAACCAAAGGAGTTATCCATCTAGAACTTTTTTTTTTTTTCGAGGTCCTCTGAAAC
Organism: Chymomyza fuscimana; assembly: GCA_949987675.1. Lineage (NCBI taxonomy): Eukaryota > Metazoa > Arthropoda > Insecta > Diptera > Drosophilidae > Chymomyza > Chymomyza fuscimana. The sequence goes on from OX465089.1 coordinate 72,244,528, forward strand.
ACCCTTATGGGAGCTATATCATATAACCCCGATATCAAAAAGGCGTTCATACAGACAGACGGATATGGGTATATCGACTTCTCTAGTCACCCTGATCGTACTTAAACTTTGAGGGGTCTCCGACGTCTCGGCTCCGAGAATTTCGGCTTGTACAAACTGAATATACCCTTTGTACCATAAGGTACAGGGTTTAAAAATCGTCACCTTCTCTATGTAGCACACATTCCCGACTTGCACAAGCTTTAGATACACTTTTATAATAAGGTACAGGGCTTGTATAAATACTAGTACTTCTCGATTATAAAGTGTTCTAAATGTATGTAAAGCATATGCAAATTTCGACGTTTTATAGGTCTAACTCTCGCTATCTTTCACTTTCGGTTACTTATGCTAAGTAACTTTAAAAGTAAGCAACAACAACAACAACAATAAATGCCGTCGGTAGATACAATGTTGGTTGACTTGTTTCCATCAACGCTTTTGGCCATATTACAATTGCCATCATCGTACTACCAATGAAGTTGTTGTTGTTGTTGGAGTTGCTTTTGTTGTTGTTGTTGTTGCCGTCGCCATTGCTGCGGTATTTTGCATATTGACGGGCGGCATTTTGTAAGCACATTTCACATTGCAATTGGCATCGACAGCATAGTTTCGTGCCAAGATAACAAACTATGACCAACAACAACAGCAACAACAATAACAACAACTACTTTAACAACAAACACTAACAACACATGCATATGTCTAAGCTCCTTTGGCAAATGTAAAATAACTCACGACATCGACTTCGAAATCTCGACAAGCAAACTAACTCATGACTCATGCAAAGCCACAACAACAACAACAACAACTAACACGACCAACCCAAGTCTACCCGCAAATCAACGCCAACACTCCACCAACTTTATAAGTATGCACTACCATACCAAAGTAAACTCATATATTTCAGAAGAAAAAAAATAATAATAAAAAAATAAAAACAACTACTGACGTTTTTATTGAGTGTCTATTTGATGACTTGAACATCACGACAAGTTTTGTTTGTCTACATTAAAAAGTTGTGAAGTTAATTCTAGGTATACCTACTTACTATGAGTATTACGATAGTTATACTACTTATAAGTGGGGGCTCTTGCTCTTTAGTAGCTGCTGTTACCGACTAATTAAAAAGTTCGCTTGCCGAAGTGCATTCCAAAGATATGATTATTGTTATTGACAGACAATATTACTCAATAATGCATATAATACTTAGCATCAACAATATGCATCGTCATATTTTGTTTTTTTTTTTATTTATTGTCTGTAAAACATAAATTATATACATATGTACTTACATATTTGTGAGTATACTTTATCTGAAAAAAAAGCTCTAAGCCAAGAATAGATTGTAAATGTCGAAAGATAACAATGTTTTTGAAGGATCTCTTAAACCACCTCATGGGATAGGTTCTAATGACGTAGAATTCGTTCATATCGAAAGGCAAAGGGACATCAAGGGTTCTATCTTATGGAACCTCCAGTCAGGGCACTTCGTCTGCGTGCGGTAGGGAATATGTCTCTCATGGAACTTATTTTCAACCTACTTTTTAACTTACTTAATTGCTCTGCTGTCAATTTGTAATCGTTATACTTTTTATGTGATTGGATTCTGGTAACCTAGAAGTCTTTCGTTGTATACCTGCTGGTTATCTGTAATCGTTATATTGGTGGGATGTAAGGGAATATCGGAACCATATCTATCTGAGCATAAAATGTGGAAGTGGATTCTGGTGACGTAGTGGATTGTATGCCGGCTGGCACTTTATAATCGTTACACTGGTGTGATGTAAGAGAGCATCGGAACTAAAGCTCCCTAGGTATAAAGTAGGCTCTAAGACAAGAATAGATTGGGAGTTGAAAAGTTACCAGGACATAGTCAGGGCAATGTGGTCTAACGGAAAAATAGGTATCTCTGAAGAAACACCTTCTTAACTTTTTATGGCATTAAGTTTTGTTGACGTAGAAAGCGTTAATGTCATACTGGTGTGTAGTAGAGCATCGAAACTGTATTTACCAAATGCGGATTAGGACGATTTCAAGCAGTTAACTTGAACTTGCATATACTGGGCTTAAATTTTTTATATTACGCTTTTAAAAAAATATCCTTCATTCGTTTTTGATAATAGAAGTACTGTAACCTCTGCTAAATTTTGTACTGACACGAAAAGAATCACAGAGAGTCTTTTTTTTTGATTTATTGATTTAAATGGGGTACAACAAAGTGCAGTTGGCCTTAAATTATAAGAAAAGTTTAAAAGAAATATTTAAAATTAAACGAGGAAAATAGATGGATATAAACTAATCCGCGTCGCCAGCCCGGTGGGTGAACTTTTTAGCGATATGCACCGACTCACATCAAAAACTGGCCAGAGACTTGGATTTACAATAACCAAGTGGAAAAAGGAAGTTCAAAGCCAAAAGAGCATCAATGACGAAACAAGTGCCTCATAATACAGGATTAGTCATGGATGCTCGAAGAGGCAAGTCAAGATGACTTAGGATAGAGCACGTGATAGATGGAATAGACCGTTCAAAAGAGAGGAAATTAAAAAGGCTATTGTAATTAGAGCATAGAACTCGGAAAGGATCATGCAGAGCAAAATTTGATCTACAAAGTTGCAAGGCTAAGGGACGAAAATTACGAGTTACTCTGGCAGGTACAACAAAATTAACTTTATTAAGAAGTTCAGTAGAGTCACTAAGGCCGAGTAATAACTTATGCAAGAAGAGGACACCGTGGCATGTTCTACGGTTTTTTAAGGAGGGCAGCTTTATAAGGCGAAGTCTGTCGGAATATGGAGGCAGCCGGATAAGTATTCCAGAAAAATGGTTTGCGGGCATGGGTGGTTGGTTTGAAAAAAAGATTTTTTTTTTTTTATTTTATTTGGTGCACATGAGCGTATATACATAATTGGGTGGTTCAAGCTTAAAAATGAATAAAGGAAATTCCTCAGAATTAGGTCAATATCTTTTTGGCTATACCGTTAAATATTTTCATCTGAAACTTGACAGAGCGATGCGCCGTAGTTATATGCATCTGTGTGTCAAAAATTAACAAAATCAAACAAATACAACAAAAGCTATAGTCAAAAATGTTTCAATATTTGGCTCTACGTAATTATGGTAACAAGCGGCCACACCCCTGAACATATGCACTTGAACCCCATACACTTTAATTAAATTCTTTGACTTAAATATTGAATTTCAACAAAATCGGTTAAAATTTAGGGAACTTATAGGTATAGATATCATTCTGCACCAAAAAAAAAAACCTAATTTGAAAGTTCTTACAACGAATATTCAGGAATTTAATTTTACACTGTCGGGCACCGCCTCGACTGTATTATATTTCCTTATATGCATTTAATTATGCGAAATTTTCAAAAATTCATTTATTTTTATGATTTGCAGTTTTTTTATTTTGCAATCGCCAATCCAACTTGTTGAGCTCGATATATCTTAGGCGGGTCACGACGGGATACCTATCAAGATTTGGCCATCATCTTCACCATATCCTTCATATATACTGTGCTGTACAATAATATTGGACAATAATATGAGGCTTATATTTTTTTTACAAAATTCCATCAATTTATCGAGTTATCCATAGCTGAACATTTAGGTAAGCTATGTCACGTAAATACCTAAATAAAGATATTTTAATAATTATTTTTTAGTAAAAGATAAACCTTTAAATTAAAAAAAAAAAATTTGGTAGGTACTTTAAAAAAATATTTTTTTTATTTTTATTTATCCCAAAATTTAAAAGTGATATTCGCCATGCCACTGAGAAAAACAATAAAAAATCGATAACTTTTATAATTGAGAAATTTTTATGATGGCACCTCTAACGATCAGCATGGAATCCTCGTTATGAAAAGATAATCAGTTTAAACGTACTACGATTATTTGCTTAGACATTATACCCAGTATACGAAAACTTCGTCATACGAAGAGAAAAAACTTTTTCGAATTTTACTACTGCCACTAAATTTTTAAGGAGGTCAAAATATACTAAATCTTGTACTAGAAGGAAGAATATTTGAATTACATTTTTGATCTTCTCAAATGGTTATTTGGTTCTCAAACTCGTTATTTGGTAAGGCCCAAAAAAAATTGTAGTTTAAAAAAATTCGTTGTAGGGGAGTTCGTCATATGGAAGTTTGACTGTGTTTAGGATGTACAAATAGTAAATAAAATATGCATTATTTATATTGAATGATACCATTTTTAATTTAAGTCATTTAACACCGATATATCGGGTATTAACTAATTACATTTAATTTAGGGTATTCACGCTTGCTTAAATGTTGCGTAAAAACACAACAGGCTAAGTCGTCAATCTTTTTTGGGAAGTTTTTCAATGGGAATAGAATATTGTTTATATATATATGGTCCTATGGCTCCGCGGGGAGCAAAGGGCCGCAATATTGTTTGGGCTTAGGAAAAGTTGACTTGAAAAAACTCAACGTACCACATTTTGGTTGCAACAGCAAGCGTGAACACCCTAAATACAAAATATATCTTAGTGTCTAATTCTATTAGTTTAATAAAACTGTTTCTATTATATATTAAAACAGTTTATTTTTCAGCTATTAATGACAACGCAACTCCTGATAAAAGAGTTTGTTCCACCTTCCCATTTAGAGTACCCAGCTCTTTACTTCAGTTACGCTGCTCTTTTCCTTTCAAGATCCGCGCAGAATACACATTCAGTTCGAAACATTGCCTGTACATTTCCATTGAAACAATAACCATACATCAAACTTCGATGCACCAGAGCCACATCCAACTCCTGAGCACACAGTTAGGACCACAAAATTTCTTCATTCAGTCACTTTGAAGCCTTCAAAGTTTCGCGCTTGATTTTCATATTTTTAAGATTTTTTTTAAGGCAGTGCCTGAAACATTTTGATAGGACTTTTGATTTATTACAAATTGAAGTTGATTTTAATCGAGTGTTTGCCAAAGTCCACACGTTCTGCGCATGCCTGAAGTGCAACTGGACTGGGTTCTGGGTTTTGGTTATACCGTGGATAGAAGGACTAACTGGTCGTAGTAGTCGTAGTATAGGCCCGGCTGACGGCCTGATTGATGAGCAGAGCAGCTGTCGAGCGCGTTTGAAATTTATGACAAAATATATGAGCCGCACTTTATCAGCTTGCGGTGATCGTGGCACGCCACGAATATTAATTAGAGCAAATTTTAGGAAAGTGTTTTCCATTTAAATTGAATCTCTGGACGAAGCAACTATAGGGCTTATACAAAGCTTATATATACATATATACGTATATAGTATGTAGAGCATTATTTTATTATAATGTGATTATTTATGCTACGGCAACGGACGGCCTGGCGTTTGACACTGATGGGCTCTGGTTATGGTCTGTATGGCTGTTGTTGGTGTTGTTGTGGCTGTTGTTGATCTGGAGATGAATCCGGGCTTGTCCAAGCTGCTCTAGAGCCACTCAATTCATGCAACGAATTGATTTCAAAATTACAGTAATTTTCACAATTTTCTAATTATTTAATCGATTATTGATTTTTGATGTGCGCTAAGTGGCTCACTTAGTGCGTGAGAAATTGATGTGAGAAATCATTTGGTTGCGCCTCGACTGCAGCACACACCTCCAAATAGTTGGGCCACCCCGAGCTGAGCCAATTGATGAGGTGTTGATTTGTCTGCCATCGAAATTGGCCGGACGGCTATGGCGTCAGCATAATACGATATAATATTGTAGTGTGTTGGGGGGCATCTGTGTAGGAGTCATAGCTCTGTACAGACATATGAGTGCCCCAACCAGCTAATGACTCAATTAGGCTACAATTTGTTATTGAAATTATCAACGAGTGGTTTTGTTGTCGGTTCAGCATAGTACTTGTACTTGTGTAGCACACTTGGGAAATTTTTACCCATAATTGGAATTGGCTCAACGTTAAGTATATTTGGCAGGTTTAAAGAAATCCTAGAGCTAAGTTTTTTTTTTTTTGGAGAAGAACATTTTAATATAGCGTAAAGTTAAAAAAAAATGAAAAACAAGAAATGATGATGAAATGACTTCCAACAAAAAAAAATACGGAGTCAAAATTGTATTTTTTTATTTAATTTATTACATTTCCAGGCTCTATTTCCTGATAGAGATACCGACTCGGAACGTTGTGCGCTCTTAGCAGACATTAGATTTAAGAGCTACACAACTAAGGGGTTCCATCGTTTTTATATCACAGCCAGTATTATTATTATATTCTATATCTTTTTATTTTCATCTGATTTACAAAATTTTTAAAACATTTTTTGATAAAATTTACTCTTGTGCTATATTTTTTTTTGAGTGTATAGAAAGCAAAAGTAAGTCAAACTAAAACCTACACAAATTAATGGCCATAAAGCCAAATAAGCAGAGCCACGAAAAATTGATACCAATTGAGACGAAAGTGAAATCTTTTGAGGGCACAAAAATTACAGCAACATAAACCAAAGAGCCAAAGTGGTGCTGCCATCAAAATTGCGGCAAGTGGCAAGTTGAAGTGGCCAGTAGAAAGAAGTTCGAGCCAAGAAGCAATTTAAATGTCGTTACTCTCTGCAATTTTTGTAGTCAGCTCTCACTCTCTATACGAGTTTGCCTTAAAAATTCTAGGTCGAGCTAAATTTTCCAAGGGTGTTACATTTTGGCGCAAATAAAATTGATGACTCAAATAACCAAGATTAGGCCGAAATTTGTGTGTCTGTCTGCACGCTTAAGATCCAATAAAATATAATGATAATGTTGTTGAGGATGACGATCTGACGATCTCGTAATGAGCCGCAATTGTTGCGCTTTGGAGTGTGCCACTCCGTTGCAGGCCAATTGTCAGAGTTGTTGGCCAAGACACAACCTGATACTGATTACACTTAAGTGGCCATGTGATTTGTGCCGTGTAAGACAAAGTGGGCTGTGGTTTGGTTGCCATAGGTTCGACTCACTTGCTGATCTTCAAATCGTTTTACAGTTTCAGCTTTTCAAGTTTGTGTCGATTTGTGCAATCATTTCATGGTTCTGGTCAGCTTAGTTGGTCTATAAGTAAGGCTTAGTTTGGTGGCCGCAAAAACCCAATTTGCATACGCACCGTTGGCCTAACCATAAAATTGCACAATTATTGCGGGCAACTGTCACAAAACTTTATACATTTGTTTCAGTTTTGGTATCTTATTTTATTTCTATTTTTTTTTGACTTATTAGAATGTCAACAAATTTTTGTTCTGACAACGATTTAGTAAATTGCCTTGACTTGGTTTTTATTATGCATTAAGAGACATTCGAACGGACATGCAATTGGCTGCGACAGGACGACATTTGTACCCCGAAAAAATTACTGAATTACATATTCAAAACGATGCGAGTTTGACGCACATACTATACTCTACGAGGGCAGGCTAAAAAGATATTGGCCAGCAAATATAGGACTACTTCAGAAAAAGCATTTCTTTTTCGAGATAAACTTCAAATAGAACAACACAGTTAAACCCGAGGGTCTCCAATTTCGTTGTTAGAGCCTTCAAAATATGTATTTGTTAAAGGCCAGTGCGCAGCAATCGCACAAAGACCTGAAAGAAACAAAGCTACATGTAAATAAAAAAACCCCACCAAAATACTTAAGTCAAATAATTTTTTCACTCTGGTACGCGCCTTGTTGACCACCAGTGCTGGCAATTTTTTTGGGCACTTGATATTTAGATGACGCCAGCAGCAATAACACCACTTCTCAAAATATGAGTTGTTACTGTTGGCGCCATCTAGCTGACAGTGCTGCCCAAAAATTGGCAAAATGCTAAAGTTGCCCAAAAATGGGCAGCACTATTTGCGCAAAAAACAAGTTGCAGTGTTTTCTTTTAGTGCTTTTTACGTGGCTGAGGACGACCAAATTTGAAAAAAATCTATATTCAGTAGCTAAGAAATGTCTATTGAAAAAAAATTACTTACTTACTTGGGTAGCCTTCACAACCCGTTACCCAGTTACAGCCGGCCTCAAGAGCTCTCGCGCGTCTTCCTCCACTTGTTCCTTCCAACGGAGTCGCGGTCTCCCTCTTCGTCGTCCGTCGTTGACTCTCGTTTCGAACACCTTTTTCGCTGGAGCTTCTTCGTCCATACGAACGATATGTCCGAGAGGATTCTTATGCGATACGGACGGAACCGAAGATCCGTCTGCGACACAAGCCATGCTTCTGCTACGTAAAGAAGCACGGGTAAGATGAGTGTCTTGTTGAGTGTAAGTTTTGTCGGTCGAGAGAGGGCTCTGCTACACATTTGCTTACTTAGCCTCCTTCGCTTAATCTTCAGGCTGATATCATTGTCGATGTCGACAGCGGTGCCAAGGTATATTAATTCCTTGACAACTTCAAAAGCATATTGGTCCGCTACAACATGGGATCCTAGGCACCGCGTCTCCCTGTGCGTAACCAGCATATATGTACTTCACCTTGCCCTCGTTCACCGCCAAACCCACTTTAGCTGACTCCTTTTCGATTGCTGTAAATGCAGTAATGACCTTGTCTGAAACCTCGTAAGGTATTAAAAGGTTCGGGGACGTTCGTTCCTACCTTGATGGAGCTGATGGTGCTGCTCAACGTCATTCTACCCAGACGAATCAGCTTCGCCGGAATACCGAACTCAGATATGATGGCGTTCAGGCAATCCCTTATCGGGCCATCGAAAACAGCTTGATAATCGAGAAAGAGATGATGGGAGTGGGTCTGTATTTCGCCGGTTTTTTCCAGGATCTGGCGTAATGTGAAGATCTGGTCTGTGGTGGATTTACCGGGTCTGAAGCGGCACTGATAAGGTATATAGACGGGTCATCTTTCTTAAGTACAGGACAAAGGACGCTGAGGTTCCAATCGTCAGGCTTGTTTTCCGCTAGTCATACTTTTCAAAATTTTTTGTTTTAAATAGCTTATCCTAACATCAGTTTGTTTACGGGCAGACACACCTTAGCTTTCAGAAGAAATTCACTGCTTCGTTTTTATTATAATTTCTATTTCGATCCAGGTTTCATCTTCAGGCACACATCCCAAAATAATCCTGGGGTATGTCGTCACGGCCGATTCTTGGTGTTGATTTTTAAAAGAAATTCACTTTTTCTTTTATATCTCTTTTCTAGTTAGTTTCTAAGTAGATTCTAGTTGCATCTACAGTCTCAAAAGGAGCAAAAATTCTTCCGAATAGCTTTGGATTTTCCGGAATGAAAAAATTGGCATCGAGATCATTGACAACGATCTACGATCTGCATAGATTGGGGATAGCGTTTTTCCAGCTGAGATTTGTATATTATGCCAATTGGTCAATACCTTTGAAGAACCTCCAAGGAACATAGGTATATATTCTTATGGACAATGCTTTGCCATCGCATGTCATAAAAAAAATCGTATTCACAATTCGCTGGTAGCCTTAAGCCTTTCCAACAATGTCCAATAGCGCTGGTATAGGTACAGATTACGAGGGGTGGTCAAGTAAGCAAATAACGGATTACAGTGATTCATGCGCTCTTTCACAAGGAGATTGACTGGTTGTGCCATCTCCAGATATTGCCAGGCTGTAATCTATCAGGCGGCTAAAAATGTGACAGCTCATAGAGTCTTTTCGGTCTACCCTCGTTAGCCCTAGCTGTTATGCGTTTGTTTTATAAATGAAAAACTGACAGTTCCTTCGTCAGAATTCGTTATTCAATTTCATTCTGAATTATTTACATAAATGCGCCTAGTATTTGTTTCTATCAGACATTTATGACATTACAAGTAAGTACTTTCAAGGATTCGAGGACCTTCAAGTACAACTGCAACTGCTTCTTCGAGTCGACTCTATGCGTTTAAACTTGCTCAAATATTGACGCAAAATTATGGCAATTTGCATGGGTAAGTGAGCTCCGTCCTTATGCAATAGATAATTATAATAATAAAACTGATATGGTTTGATTTTAATATGAAGTTTGCAATAAAAACACCGACAATGTGCAGCCGATATGAGTTCCTAGAATTAACAACAAATGCCACATCCCACTTACCCATAAATAGGTTCAATTACCTTCAAATGGCATAAATAATATGTGTTTAAAAAAATGTATTTGACTTATAAAGTCTTTTTTTTTTAGTTGGGAAGTTGTGAGCTTATGCATTTAGGTTTATAAGTCTTAATTTACGAGAGTATCTTTTTAGATCGTTTAACTTAGACCAAAATAACATTCATAGTCGTACCGAGATTATACGAATAAAAGTGTCTTATAGTTCGTGAAGTGCTCGACATAAAAATAAAAAACTAATGGCGTGAGACTTCTGCATAAATACATCCAAAATTGCAAATGAATCATTCATTTTGAAAACACATGCATATCTTGCTGTACTCTTTTAAGTGATGTATAGTGTATATTGTCTTTGTGGCTGTATTGGCACCTAGATAGTGCACATCAAATTGAGAGTAAAATGTTTTGGTGAGCAGTTCACTGTGAGAGAGTAATTGAACAAAAGTTCTGAGATGCACCCAGCATGAGTACAAGGAAACACCTTTTACCCTACCACAGAACTTATTACCGAGCCTACTACAAAATCTACTCTAGAAACTACTACTGAACCAACTGCTGAACCTACTACAGAAGCTACTACAGGTCCTACCCAGAACCTATTACAGAACCTACTGCAGAATCTACTACAGAACCTACTACTGAACCGACTACAGAACCCACTACAGAATTTACTATTGAATCTACTTCCCATCCATGTTTGATGTACAAAAATTATAAAGAGCGAGTACCCCAAAAATGTGTACTCTCTCTCTTTGGCTTGAATGGTGCTTTGTTCGCAAAATTTGAGTACAGTGCATTTGAATTCCGCATAGTACTGTACAGTAGAATGGAGTTAGAAATGAATACAGTCATGTATACGATTTATTACAATTACTACAAGTATCGAAAGTTTGGTGGTTCAAATTAATAATTAATATAAGTTTAGGTTTTTATTGATTTTAATTTGTAAATATATAATTTTTTGAATTGTAATAATTTCACACAAGCAACGACGAGGACTGCAAATATCAAAAAGTTGGTGAAGATTCCTAAAAACTTGTTTTGTCCAGCTTCTTCTTCTTAACTGGACCTAACGGGTCTCAGCCTAGTGAACACCTTCCATTGAAGTCGATCTTTTACATGGATGGATCTCAAGTCCTACGCCACAACCTAATTAAAGTGTTTGGAACCCGCCGTGCACTTTAGTTTGCCATCCAAATGGTATGACAAAAAATCCCAATTTCGCTAATATTCTTTTTTAACCATTTCTATACATGAATTTATACTGTCCTAAATATAATTTGTACAAGGGCCCTAAGATGAAGTCTTCCGTACTTTAGATATGTCTCTATATATATGTTAAATTTTTTTAAGCATTAATTTTCTTTTAAATACTAACCTAACCTTAAATACTTATTACCTTTTATAAAACAGAATGTACATTTTTTTTTTTTTTTCCTGGGGTGGAGTAAATGCTCTTACGCATCCACTAACACCGTCCCGAAAGTGGAAGCCCGACTTGCACGAGCTAAATCTCCACCCCTTCTTTTGGACCTACTCTACGCCGGAACAGCGGTAAACAATACTTCAAGGTAGGTTCCCCAGGTGTCGTTATTTTTAAAGCCCGCATGTAGGCTTTCGGCATTCGACTTGCGACGCGACTTGGGGAAGGCGGGTATTTCAAGCCAGTGATTCGTGCTATGGAGTCCAACTGCCTGTAAACATAAAGTAAATTAAATATAATAAAAAAATAAAATCAATTATGAAATTGCGTAAGAGGGAAATAGTTTTTAGCTTCCATTTAAAGTGGCAAATAATATCAATATTCAAAGAAATTAAACTTTATACATTATTAATGTATAATTTCCACTAGTTTTTTTAAAATATTTATTTTACAGATTTTAAATAAAGTAGAAAAGAGCTATTACAAACAAATCCATTTATATACTTTCATGTGTCCTCCTAAATGCAATCAAAATACTTCCTTTAGCATACAATGCAACAAAAAAACGTGCAAATGGCGCCATCTAGTGTTGGCGAGCAAAACAAATGCAGGCTCAAAAGCTTTCGCATGCAAGAGCTTTTACGGTTTGTTCTTAGCTTTGCACACAGTTACAATTTGTATGGAGCAAAAGTTTTAAGGATTTATGAGTTTTAAATAATTTGTTAAATATTTAGTTACACTTAAAATATTATTTTGAATATTAAATGAGGCACTACTTGAGTAATTCGTCGAGAGTATTTGCTATGTGTAAATATTTTTAATTAGTTTATTTAGAAATTTTATATATAACTTAATAAGATTTGTTTATGGCAATAGCTAACACAAACAAAATGTTTCAAAGGTTTAAATATTTTTTGCACCGATTAGGCCCGTGCACTATCGTAATAAAAAATGCGTTTTCGCCATTTGGGGAATTCAGCAAGACGAATATTAATGAATACTGCAATCTACTTACACGGTAATGTAAATAAAATATATTATAGTTAACTTTTTTTTTTCGCTTATTTACCATTTGATTCTTGGGATGGCAGATGAATTTAAAAACTAAAAATAAATTACGAATCTCATCAGAGTTGGATTAGTCTATCTATCTATTTATATAGAATATTAAAAACGGACTATTTAAAAATCGTTTCTATAATTAACTTATAAATTAAATTGTGCTGCTTTTAATTCAGTTTTTTACAGAGTTTAGACTCGTTATAACTTCATTATAGACTCTTATTTAATTAATAATACAATTTAATTCAATTTCATTATCCTGACGATATTTTATGGTATTTTGCAGTGTGTATATAAAACGAGCTGATAAGATGTGGGGTTGTAATATAAATAATAATATTATAAAAAGTTAACAATAATAGTTAAGAAAAATTTGAAAATTGAATTTTAAGGAAGTAAAAATTATAAAAAGTTACAAAATCAGTAAAAACCTAATGTAGAATTTTGTTGCTTGTTTTGAAATGAAAAACATTAAATTACATAGTGATCTCTCAAAAAAGCAATGTTCTGAAAAAAAAAAATATATAAAATTTTATAATATACAAAGTAAAGTTACAAAATAAAAATCAATAGTTTACGATTCTTGACAGATGATACTAATTTTTTTTGAAAACATCACTTTTATTGAGAAGACAGGTGAAATTATTTTGTTTAATTATGCGGGTTTTCTTTGGCTGCACTTGTAGTTTACCGTAAGTATAGGAATTGGATCTCTAAAATTAGTTTACTTGGTCTAAAAAAAAGGTATAAAATGAGTACAAATCAAGTTTTTAGAACCTTAGTCGTTGGGGCACGGCGGTGAATATCGACGGTCCCTAAGTCCAACAAAATTTTCAATTTGCCTGTTAATCAACATATATCATGAATTTTTAAATGAAATATTAAGTATTTCAATAATTAGAAGTATAGGTCCTAAATCAGGACAAGGAGAGCCTGGGTATACCTTTGGCCAGCTGTAAACTGAGATTACGAAACAATTTCGCTCTCACTGCAAACCAAATGTTGAATCGGATATCGAAGACGTGCAGAATCTCACGGCCAACTTGGCCGCCATACTGCACGAAAAGAACTGAGCAACTTTGCTGTCTAAACGGAGCTCAATGCTCTACCGTAATCCAAACTATCGCCGGACACTGGCTGGTGGGTATCCGATCATCCATTCTTAACGCTCCCCACCTTCTGACTTCTGCAGAAGCTGTGGCGATGAGAAGGAGCTGGAGACGGTGGAGCACTTTTTCTGTCACTGCCATGGTCTGTGTAGGACAAGGTTTCGCTTTCTCAAGTCACACTTTTCCAAAAAGCCTCTCGAGGTTCATTCAGGCCACCGGATAGCTGTGACTTTAATCTCATATAGGAGACCTCTTGAGTGGGGAAAAGGTGGTTAATGGTCCACCGTAGCGGTGGACAGGACTGGACATGACGTCGTTGGTTGTATTGTCAAAGTTGGAATAAAAAATGGCGGACGCTAAAGTCGGGTGCGGGCGATTTAGAGATATCCAGTGACATCCCAACAAGCAAATAGTAACCGATTTTGATCATTTTCGACTTAGAGCTTAGGTACTCAAAGAAGCTTATTACACTCTACAAATTTTTTTTTTTGTTTTTGAATGATCGTTTCTTTGCGAGCTAAATAATTTAGTAAACCGATTTTATAAAAAAAAAGTTACAGTTTTTGGAAAATTTAATAACTTTCGAAAGCTCAATTTGGTTATGATATCTTTATACGCAAAGGAACTATGCCACTGAAATTTCCTGCGATTTTTTTCGTGGTACTGCGTAATATCTCTATGGAAGCCATTTAAAATAACCCCGATATTGTCGAATTACAAAAACTCTAACTCTAAAGTTTGGTTGCTCTAGATATTATCATCTCTGAGAACTTGTCGTTCAGACAGACGAACGTACGTGCCTAGATCTGTTTCTTTTGCCCTCGTGACTTCGTTGCTGTTAACATTGGAAGGTCTCCGATGTGTCGTTCAGGATGTTACATTCACTTGCAAAATCTTAATATACCTCTTACCTTGGGGCACTTTACTCCAACTAGGAGTCAAATTAGGATACTAACAAGTACTTTGGAGTATAAAAATTGAGATTATTGCTATCTGTAAATGCCGATATTTTTGAATTCTCCACCAAAATTTTACCAAAATATGTGCATATTTGCTGGCTTGCGATCTCAAGAAGGAAAATTTTGAGATTACATTTTAACCCGAGATATACAACATGATGCTAAGCAGCTGAAAATATTATTAAAATTGGACGAAAACTTTAAAAGATTTAGGGAACAAGTTATCTATGTCACTTGGTTGCATCCAAAAAACAAACTAGGCTAACAAAAATCAATATACAGACTTATGGTAACTAAAATATTTGGACCCACGATAGGAAAAGGAATTTAAATAAGACCTCATTGGTAGTAGATATCAAATTGGTTCTAGCTTTATTTCATGCCGAAATGACCGACACGGTTGCCCTGGCAGTGCTTATTGGCCCAAATTTGGATCTTCAACCAAAATTTTCAAATACGGCGGGCTAACTCTCTAGTGTTGCTCCAATTCTGCCGACCGGATTGACAATTCGGAATCTTCTTTGATACTGTTAACGCTATATATACTTTTAACCCTTTAATCACAATACCCTGGAATTGTGGACACTAAAATAAGCAGATATTATTGTCGAGATGTTTGGACAAAAATGTTCAAATCACAAAAATTTTTTTATTTTGAATAAGAACGCAGTGAGAACGGATATCCGGACTCATACCTGACTTGCAGCACGGACTTAAAGGTCTACTACTATATCCATAAATAGAGATGATCTAATTTTACCGAGCTGCAATTTAATTGCCTGGCAATTTGACAACACACCTTTCCAACGCTTGCTAATTGACCGCGGATTAACTTTGGTTGTAGTTGTTGCGGTTGCACCTGTTGTTGTTGTCGCTGTCGATTTTGCCTGCAAATTGTGGCACAGAAACTTTAATATGTGTATTAATTATGCAACATAATCGGTGGCAAGAACAAAGCGCGCAAGTCAAGGTTTTTGGCGTGTGAAGAAATTATAATCAGGCAGCTTAGAGGTAAAAAAAAGACGATGCGCTTTATAAAGCGCGGCAAATTTAAAGTGTTTTTTTTTGTTGTTGAGCTTTTTTCTTTTAATAAATTTTAGCCAAGTCAAGAGTTGTGGTTTAACAGCTTGTTAAGTGAAGTTGAGTTAAACAAAAACAAAGTCATTAGCCGTGGCAAGGAAGTTCTTGGCAGTGGCATGCAATGAAGTGCAGCGTAGTGCAGTTCAGTCAGTCAGCCAGTTAGTCAGCCAGTTAGTCGGCGGCAGTTGGCCCAAAGAGCTGGCAGCTGAACTATGTGACATTTTTCAAATGTTGAAGAAGCTCAAGAATAACAACAACAACAACTACAACAAAGCCGCCGGCGTATGTGGTAACATTGGATATCCGCGCTTGGGAACGTGCAACCATGCCGACGACGGTCATGGCTGCCCCCCCCCGTCTACGCACACTGTTGCAAATTTGGCAGTCGTCAATGAGAGAAGCGCACAGACGGTGTCACAATTGTTGTAGCAACAGTTGGTTCTTGTCGCACTCGTCATTTGTATCTTGTATCTTGTAGTTGCTCTGAGTGGTGGTTGCAGCGCATGTACTCACGCCTGTCCAAAGCTATTTAGCCAACATTCATTCAAAGCTAAAGCTGCAGCTGAAGTCTTCAAGGCAACGTCAGCCAGTCAGCCAGTCAGCCAAGTCAAGCGGTCAACCAGTCATTCACTCAACTTCAGCATCGAGAACAACCACAATATGCGAGGGCAGTTCGACGAATCTGTGACTTTTTAAATAAATTGTATTTTTATTTTAGCTCAAAAAGTTTTTGCAAATTGTTATTCCATCCGAATTTTTGGTTTTCTCAAGAGTCTCAAAATATGAATAAGGAGAAAAATTAAGAGAAGATCCATTTCCTAGTTACTATTAAAACAATTTTGCAAAGGGGAAATAGGCGCAGGGATTAATATCTGAAGAATATCTTGTATAGAGCATCAGTTCGTATCCCCATTTATGATTTTTTTGTCATAGCCACTGCAACACTCTTTTCCTCGCCAGATGCGGTAGTTTTTATTTCAATATCGCTTGTGTCCAACAGTTTTGAATATTAACTTACTCTTTTCAAGGAAATCGATGGGAATGACATGGGTGCTTAGGGGCCTGCCGACAGTGGGTTGTCAACAAGGAGATTCCCAACGGGCCTACAATTTTTTAAAGGGTCCCGGGTCTTCGAACAAAGAAATGCGCGTAGGATCTTTTTAAAGTTGGAAATATACTCCACTTTGAGCGGCTGTAGCAACTAAACTATTCATCCGAATTGTATAAAATTTGTATTTTCTTGACCCCCGGGAAATTCTAAATCAGATGCATGCATTACCTTTACAAAATGATTTCATAGCAAAATCGATTTTTGCAACGCTTTTGCGGCTCCCTCGAAGGCTCTGAGAGCATACCAAAACAAAATGCCACCATAACCATGCTGGCGAACTGAGTCATCTTGGACTTCTTTACTTCATACAAAGAGATCGATTGCTTCGACTTTTTCTTGGTTTCAGGTGTGTTGTGATAGATCCTGATAGTCCAGGTCGAAGTTGAGTGAACCACTCCATAACTATTGATATTGATGGCGCATAGTCCCCTTTTCTTGGTTTCGGTTAGAGATGGGATTAGAAAAGGAAATTCGACCGGCGCGAGCTGTTTCGTGCAGTATCACAGGTTCTTAAATTTATCCTGTCCGTCCCACCCACTCTCACCTAAACTCCAGCACTTAGAACTATTTTTAAAAATATGAAACAACTAATAACACTAGTTTACAGAAAAATGTGTCCTCAACATTTTTTACTCGTTGCCGTTGGTTTTTTTTGAACGATCGATCCAATGGATGTTATATGATATAGTCAACCCTTTTTGATAAAATTTGGAACAGACCTTGAGAACTCTAAAAAACTTTCGAATGCCAAATTTGGCACGATATCTTTATAAGCAAACGAACACCAAAATTTTTTAAAATTTCTAAACTACTGTAATTAGTTTTTAAAACTAATAATCTTTTGAGGCCCAAAAGTAATTTCAAGATTCCCGATTAACCACGGGAAATTACGGGATCATGAAAAAACTCCCACAGGTTTCCCGTCTTTTGTAATTTTTGGTAATTGCGTTTTTTTGGAAACAAATTCTGAGCACCTAAAATTATTTATCGAAATCCAGGGCTATCAAACATAACCAATATAGTAGTCTATTAGCAGTTGATACTTAACAGAAGCAGTGCGGCACGTCAAAACTAATCAAACTGCCTTCGTAGGCAACTGCAACTTCAACTTCAAATCGCAATCAAACGTTGCAGCGTGTGGGGAATTGTGAGAATTTCCTTTGTGCCCGCTGCACGTCTTAGCGTTTTGTTAACAACAAGTGGAATGCAAACTTTCAGTTGCATCAAAAAATAATTTCGGATGGATTGTTGCCGTGCCCATTGTCGTTGACATCTCCGGCGACGACTTACTGCAGCCTTACTGGACTACTCCTCTACGCTTCCTTTGAGGCGGCAAGAGATCAAAGCCAGGCGTTACTATGCCAGTATCTTTGAGCTACTCTGGCGTTTCTTTAGCTTGGTATGATAAGAATTTTTCGTACGCTTGACTTGGCCACATTTTGTTGGCAGCTTTGTTAGCGGTTTTCATGGCTGCGGTCAGTTATTTTGCTGGGGGTTAGCTGCCAAAGGTTTATTAACCCGTGTCTGTACCAGTCGCAACAATTGGCAGCGGTTTTGCATTTTGGCCAAAAAACTCAAAAACTAAAACAAAACAACGACAAACCAATCAACAAAGACAAATTAAACGATTTGTTAGTGCGGCACTATGGTTCATCAGTGATAAGACAATCAGTTCAGCTCGAGTTCAAATGGTTCTAAACACCCAAAAAAAAGAGAAAAAAAACCAGACCTATCTGGCAAATGCATCTAGGCGATTTCATGTACGAATGCGCTTTGGGTCGCGGACTGGTCGAGTTTTTTTTTTTTTTTTTTTCTACTTTTTGGGTCTCTCATTAGATACAATGGCTAAGCCTGAATGTTATTGTCTGGCCTGAGATATTTAGAAGCTATTTGAATATTATTAACGGCAGATAATTATAGACACGCATACCCACACACGGATACAAACACATGGACATACACATGGACATGGACACACACATACTGTCAAGCTGGCGGCACATGATGCGAAACGCAAAGTGCACGCAGACTGCTAAAGGTTGCAACCTATCTACAGTGGGAGCTAAAATTATTCGCACGCACTTTACCTTAATCTACAATTTGAAATATAGAAGAAGGAATAATAATATTACCAATAAAAATAATTATAAACATTAATAAGCTAATTGGCTAGATATTTTGTAGTGGGTGCTATATAGACATATGTAGATAAAATTGAATTGTATAAATTTAAGCCTAACCTATTTAAATCTAATAACATCTTACGTTAGACTAGGGACGAGCCGCATTCTTAAATTAACCGAGATCACTCAGAGAACGGCCCCTCGTAATGCCTAGTGAGTTGGTTGGAAGAGTGTTTGCTGGGTTGCGGTATTCGTAGGTTGTATTTGATGGTGGTATAAATACACGCGATGTTCTTTTTGAAGTAGAGAAGGGACTTTAAAGAGCCACTGTCTCTGGTGGTTTGGGAAAACCATCGCATCATCGTATTGCCATACGGCCTTTTGTGTTCGTAGTGTTCTCTTAGGACTCCTGACATTATTCTAAGACTGTTCGTTTAGAAGTGCATTTGTATCTCGTCCAAATAACTTGGGAGTTGAGTTTTTGTTTGTGTCCGTAGCGCCTGGTATGTTTGGGTCATGATATTGCTTAAAAAAAAAAATTTTTTGGCCAAACTTCAAGGCAAATTACTGCTAAACTTGTGAGGGGTGCAAATTTCCGCCACCATTCACCGCTAGTGATCTTATTTTGGCAATGGGGCAATATTAACACTGCTTGAAATGGTTAGTGAAAGCAACGTTAACAGCGCTCCATCCAAGCAGTTCAAGAAATTTTGCTATTGTCCCATTGGCAAAATGAGATCACTGCAGTGTGCCTCGTCACAAAGTGACACCAAGGCACATAAAGTAGCCATCAGAAGCAAAGCTTTGAAGCCATAATTAGTTTCGTAAACTATTTCAAGCTGAAAATATTTTTGAGATTTATAATTTCCTTTTTTTCACCTTACATATTAGTCTGTTATCATTACTTTTGTTTGACTAAAACGATTATGACATTTTTAAACTTATAAGAGTTTTGAAAAGAACAGAAAAATTAAGAAATCTAATTCAAAGAATCTTTTATTTAGAAGGCAATCATTCGAACATTATAAAACTTAAATAAGATCGTTCATAATAGTAACACTTCTTTTCGCACTTAAATGTCATTAATGTTTTTCATGAAGAGTGTCCGAATAATGTTTGATCCGACTGTATGTTTTTTTTTTGTTTTTTGAAGATGAGCGCGCAGCCGGCCTAGAAAATGGACGAGAGAGAGAACGCACTGAGTCTGGTCCTTTTTAGTTTTTGTTGTTTTTGTTTTTTTTGTTATTTTTGGTTTTTTGTATTTTTTTGTTTTGGTCTATGGTAAACTACACTCACGCAGGTAATTATTGTAATTATCTGACGGATGCTTGAATGAGCAGGGTGCACGTACATGTGTGTGTTTGTGTTGGTGTGTGTGAGTCGGCAACTGGCACTACCAGGTCCTGGCAAAAGGCATCTCAAGCGTCCATCTTTGCAGCGCTTGAACGGACACCGACTGCCACAGCCGTCGCAATGTCCGCTGTAGGCGTTGCCCTTGCTGCAACCAAATGTGACTTCGGAACTGACACTAATTACACGCCGCCTTGTATAGTACCTTAGTTGCAGCCTATTGCGTACCGCCGAGAGTTCATCCTGGCATTTGGGTAACTGGTAGGTGGCACTGCCAACTGCCAACTGCCGAAATACATATGTACATAATTGAGCGCTGCAACTATGAGTTATGTGCATAGTTTGGGTAAACTTATGCCACCTTGCCAGCAACTTCAAACAGCTGAATTTAAAGTAGTCTCTACAAATGTCTATGTCTTCGTCGCCATCGCCATCGCCGTCTCTCTGGATCTAGTGTGGCCTTTGACGCACCGCACACGTGCTGCAGATTACACGTTTCAATGACTCCGGCGACAACAAAAATTACAACGCATCTCATCTTGAACTTCACAGTCACAATTTGTTGCCCATTGTTGGTAGTTGTTCGTTTAATTAAGTTGACGCCGCAATCAAATCAAATCAAAATCGCACGCATATGGAACGCGCTCCTTGGGGGGGCCGCAACAAGCAACCACCAAGTGAGCGAGACAACACAGCCTGCGGCTCTGCCTTTCAAGGACTCCGGACTCCGGGCTGTAACAAACTGTTTTTTTTCTATGCAATCAAAATGCTCCTGATATGTGCAGACGCTTTGATGAGACGGCGGACTTCGGGGGCGTATACGTGGTTTGCTAATTCGCCCTTTAAAACGTTTCAAGATCGTCAGCTTAACTGAGTTATGCGATATTGGGTTTGAAGCATCGTTAAGTCCTTGATTCGTTAAATTATTCATTCATTTATTGCAACCATTTGGATTTATTGTACGACTTTTTGCTGTATGGTTTGTCAGGAGATACTTTTGTAGTAATTGGGGATGTGACCCAAATAGCTTCATTCTTACACGGTTTTTAATCGTATTTATATAGCTGTAAATTCTTAACTCAAGACTTTTGGTACATATAAAGCATTTTTAAGATTTGCTGCTTTTGAGCTTAGCTGATAAGCTCCTAACTTTCCTACTTCTAGCCAGCTTTCTCAGATCTTCTTGATTTTTATTCTTTATTATTTCCATATTATATATTCTTGATTCTCTTTCTTTGTCTTTGTCCTAAAAAAAAAAATACTTTTCGTTTCTTAAACTTTTTAAAGTTCGTTTTTTGTATTTGTCTGTACAAGATATTAAAGAAAAGTTTTAAGATTTGTGAATCAATTGTTTTGTTTAATATGTGAGTTATCTGACTAGATACCAATAAAAAAGTTTTGCCGAAAATCAGCGTCACGTAGTTTATGGATGATCCCTAAGGTATAACTTTAACAACTGCTTAATACGAATCCGTTGCGGAAAATCCGTCATATCTATTTGCAAGAGTCGTATATAGTTTATATTATTGTATTAAATTATAATTCATTATATATATAATAGTATCTATTGTATTATTTTGATTATTATATAACAGCGAATCAGTACAGTGGCCGTCGGTAGCGTAGTGGTAGCGTACTCGCTTTACAAACCGAAGGTCGGTGGTTCGAATCCCCGCAGTAGCACTGGTACATTTGCCTAGCACTGGCATCGCTAGCTCAAAGACGCTATTTGCCAAAGAAAGTCTCTATTAATTAAAGACACCGCCCTTCGGATTCGGCTATAAACTGTAGGTCCCTGTTCTCTTTGAACAGTTATTAATAGAGATCCCCATGTCCCGCCCAGGCGCGACTGACAAAAAAAAAAATTGTCAGTCAGGGAATTATTATATATATAATCAGTACCACCTCAAGAGTATTTGCCTGCCTTAACAGGTTACTCAATAAGATCCAAAACCATACCTTACGAGCAGGGCCGTAGAGAGTAAATACGGGCCCGGGGGGAATGTGCCGGCCCCTCTATTACACCTTTAGTTTGAATCACGACAGTACGACAGTAATTACACCGGGCGCCCTCCTTTCCCCACCACCCCCTCTCGATGGGCCTGCTTACGAGTAAAGTGAAAACTTTGTTTTTTCAACAGTGGCTTCTGTATATAATGTCTTGAAGCACCATACCCTACCAACAAAATAGGATCGTGTATCGAATCGGTAACAAAATTTGCCATCCTACAAAACTTGGGTGACTTAGTCTCCGCAACCTAATAGCATACACACAGCCTACCTTATTTCGTTACTTGACGATTTTTCTATCACTTCAAAATTAATTTATATTATGAAAATTTATTTGAGGGACTGCACACATAATTATTTGTCTTAGGTATCTGTGATGGCATCGAAAAATTTGGTACTTGATATACTTGCAGTTCAGTGCTGCATTTAAGAACTCCGACAAAGGCTTAAGACAAAGATACTAATCGCTTCATAGATAAGCCTATTCATAACGTAGGAGACGGTAGTTCGAAGTACACAAATTAAAGTGAAGCGGAAATTGGCATTAAAGAAATATGAATCTTTGGTGCAATCGTTTTTAACCCTCAAAATGGTTAATTACTTTTTGCATTGGTTTTAAGTAAGAATCAAGGCCTTCTGAAGATTCCAATAACTTAACTAGTTATTTTAAGATTTATTAAGGAGGTGAAACTTATAGACTTGTCTAAGTTGTTTACCAAGATTTTCAGATATTATCAAATAAAAATAAATTTTAAAATCTCGATCTATTTTTAACAAACTTTGGTAATTTTTTTTTTAGAATTCTAATTCGAATCATTATTGAACGAGCGCCATCAGGAAAAAATTAAGCCAACAATACGAGACGAACAGGCAGGATTCAAACCACACAGGAGTTGGCTGTGGAACGGCGTGCTCCGCTGTACCTTATGTTCATTGATTTCAAGAAGGCTTTCGAGTAAGTATAGAGAGCTGCAATATGGCGAGCACTAGCAAGGAAAGGAGTTTAACATAATCGCGATAATTAGAGCGATGTATGATGATGCCGACCTGGCGGTACTGCACAATGGAAGAACAAGTATACCTTTCCAGACGACTACCGGCGTCAACCGAGGCTTTCCCCTGTTGCCACTGCTCTACAACATCGTGGTGGATGAATTCAGGAGAGAGATATGCAAGTCCAAGCGTGGCATCACGTGGAGCTTCACCGGAGTGACATCCAGACCAAAGTAGATGACCTTGATAAACTAGCCAGCAGAGTCGGGCTCAAAATCAACACAGCAAAAACAAAAGCAAGGCACTCCAATTACAACAGCCAAGGAAACATTACCATAGAACGGAACCCAATCGAGTTCGTCGAAATCTTCCCATACGCACATCACGGAGCGGCTAGAGTCTTGGATCTACAACACGAAGTTGCTAAAAATAAAAAATTAAACAATAAATTTGAAAAGAATCCTAAGGACCATCATGGACCGAGCTGGTCAAGAATGCCACAATATAGAGATAATAGAGGACAAAGACAGCACGAAAGAGAGGAAATTATATAAGCAGTGGACGTTACTTGCCTTAAGCTTCAGATGCGTCTTGTAGGCTTTTATGTGCTTGCGCCAGGTGAGCCACCTTACAAGGTGAACCCTCGCCTATTGGCGACTATCGCCAGTCCATAAGCACACTCCAAAGAATTGAAATATTTTATGTTTATTTTTTCAAATCGGCAGACCCATTCAAGTAATTCGTGCTGGGCCGAATTCCCTGCCATCCAGCCGACAGATATGAACTTTAAATTTAAGACAACTACCAACTAAAAGAATTTTAATGTATTCTCTTTTAGCTTTAGCCAAAATCCATTCAATCCAAACTACATTGAAACTTTAGTAGCTCTTCAAAGCGCAGCTTCTTCATTAGGCGTTGTAATTAAAATTTCAAATTACAAATCCCAAATCCCAAAATGAAGCTAATGTGAAAATTAGTATGACCGAAAGTGCAATGAAGCTGCAAAAAATTGGACCCTATTGGTAGCTATAACCCCTTCACGAAAAAAAAAAAAAATTGTTGCTAGGACTATTCATCGCCCCAAACCAAATCCCAAATGGCAATTTGCTAGACAACTGAGCCCAATGAGTAGTCACAAATAAATGCGAGTTGATAAACTGATGATGATCGATAATGGAGCTAAAATGCAAAAACATATGGGAAACATGCTAGATACCCTGGGCTTAGGCTAGGCAATGGTTATCGGACACACTCAATACATGCAAATTGGCATTGGAAGGAGTTAAATGGGTGCGAGTAAGTCTGTCGTTCTGTCGCCATAGTGGACGACGGCACAAACGGATGCGTAATGCCGTTGCCACTGTCAATGAATGAGTGTCCGGGTGAGTGTGAGCGAGTCTATCTGGGAGCGCTCGCATTTTGACTGCGTGCACTGAATGTGGCTTGTTTTACACTCGAACGCATTTGAATACGTTACTAATGGGATTTTGATGATGACGATGTGGTTCTTGTTGTTGTCGTTGGTCGTTGGTTGATGCACTCCCTTGAAGTTCGGCTCTAGCACTAGAGCTATGGCCATGCATTGTGACCAAATCAAAGATTACAATTGTAATGAATTTCAATTGAAATGTTGCTAGAACTCATTTAAAGTTGACACTTTCTGACGAACTTCATAGGACTTTCAACTTTTATAAAGATGCTATGTCTGAGCTTGCCCTGAAAAATATGCTTCAAAGTTGTTAACTGTTTGGTTTTAGCCAAGCAGCTTAGCTTTTGGACCTTATGGCTGCTCTATTGCGTATAAGCACATAATGACCAACACACACACACACACACACACACACACTTTCTACTACCTTATATGAGAATATTGTACGTGGTATATAACGCAGACTGGGTACGTACTACCCAATTACAACCCCGCACAATTTAGGCCACATTTCCAAGCACTTCAATGCATTTTCAGCCCTTTCGACCCGGTCCGGATGCCAACAACGGCGTTGATGACGACAACAACAACAACAAGGCCATGTCAACCAGTGGTAACATAATGTGCCATTCACTTCCGTCTGGCTTAAAGAAAGGCAAAAGATTCTAAACATTCGCTTGTGTATACAAATATATATAGCAGGTAGTTCAATGTAATCTTACCTTTATAATAAAAGCTAAATAATTGGGTTTAACAAACGGTTTCGGAGTTCAGAGATCTTTTGAACAAATTTTCTGATTTCTTTTTGAATTTTGTGGCATTTATATATGAGTTTGTTACATTTTAGGAGTTAATTGTTTAACAGTTTTGTTCCTAGGAAAACGACTCGAAAACTCATTTTGGAAATAATTTCGAAACATGCTTTTAGTAATAAACCAAAAATCTGTCTATTGTGCGAATTGCATCAAGTCATGGGATTTGGGGCTAACGAATAATCAGGCGCCTATCCAGCATTTGGTCTTAGGGGAGTTTTCCACTTCGAAGTGTATACATATCAGAACAACAGTTAACAGCTATTACATTTATTTTATTTGTATATTTTCCAACAAAATTGGTCAAATGTATATACCAAATGCAAGTTTTAAACTGCTCATTTATGTATGAAATATATGGGATATATTCCAAATAGCCGCCGCGGCTGGCTCTACCGGACCGTATGCGAACATCGTAATTTTTGATACCTTTTCCCAGCAAAACGAGTCCAATGGCTGCAATTTCGTCCCGAATGTTGCTCTGGAGCTCGCGAATTGTTGCTGGATTGTTGGAATACACTTTGCCTTTCAAAAAACCCAAAAAAAAGTAGTGCGACGGGGTCAAATCGCATGATCTAGCCGGCGATCGGTAGACTCGTCTTGCTCTTTCGCATCCATTAATTTTGGGCTATAAAAAGTTGGTTATTATGCCTTGACGGTAACCGCCTGGCCGCCTCATTTTCAAAGAAGTACGACCCAATAATAATCCGCACCAAGGTTATAGCGGTAGCTGGCTTATCAAGCCAGCAGACTTAGGCCTAGACTGGCCCGTTGTGTTTTTTATGGATGAAGTGAATTCTCGTCGCGTCGATGTTCCCAGCCACTCGTCGGTACTGGCCTCAACTGGACGAGCATGCAAATATAGTGTAACTGCAACTGAACCAGTAGATTTGAACCGGTCAATAATTTTTTTTGATTCCGGACTCGGAAGACCAATTAAACTTCCGAAATGTTTTTTTTCACAGAACGACCATTTTCATCCAAAATTGAGTAGTTGAAAAAATTGACGAATAATTGAATCGAACTAAGCCCTAAGTTGGCAAAAAAATCGATTTTTTATATTATAAAGAACATTTTTTTTTATTATACAGAAAGAAATTTTGAAACAAGAAAACTTGGGTGCCGTTGGGGGTACCGCAGTCAGGAATGAAGTGCCTATCGCTTATTCCTTTTCAAGGCAAATAATGCGAGTTTCCAACAAGTAAAAAGGAACGATAAAATGCAATAAAGTGTATCTCGTCGTCTGAGAATCTAACCTGGGACTCGAGCTGCAAAATTTTTAGACAATTTTGCATAGTATACTCACACAGCATCTCTTATTTCGTTACGTGACGCGTCTTCTACCATATACTACCATACTACCCACACTAAAATAAAAAAAATCTTACTGATTTATATTAATTATCCAAACCTACATAATTCTCCATTGAGAGTTGTATGAAGACTAAAATATTGCTTATTAGGTTCACATAAATTCACGTATAAATTTGGTGACTCTATATGGAATTTTAAAGTAGTATTGGATTAATAATAATTACTGGTGGAAGCCGCGAAATTCTGTCAGGAGGGGAACTGGTGGCGTAAGTGTCGTGCAGACAGTAAGAAGTACATCGATATACTCAATGGGAATGTAAGGTTTTTTCCCCTTTTTCCTTATTATTTAATATTACATAACAAATATTTTGACTTAATGCTTAAAATGTAAATATTATAGTTGTAAAGCTGTAAAGGCTAAACTCTATGTTTTGTAACTAATTATTAAATGAACATTTATAATATTAGGGTAAATAAATAAATAAATAAATAAATAAATAAATAAATAATGGGAATGTTAATTATTTTGCTATTAACTTTTTCGCCTATTTAACCTCCAAAATAATTCGTAGTGGTTTTTTTTTAGCGTGCTGGCCTTTCTTGAGCCGTGGATTCGGATTTAGCGACCCCAAAAACAGCACCATTTTATACATATTTATGTTTAGAAAAATCTTTTAACCTACTATAATGTTATAGCATGTCTACGAATGAAAGAAAATTTAGATCTCTAGATGGCCAAATAAAAGGTAAACTCATGTTGAACAACCCGGCGTATAGAAACATATGTACTTGTGTCTGCTGCTATATGTATATGTGCTCATATAAAAATGTCTTTTTCATTACGCGCTTACGTTGTTGTCGTTATGTATTATGCATAGACAACTACACACACACACACACCTACGCATATTACATAAGCAGACGCCTGTTTTCCCTGCTCCTGGGTCTGCCATTTCTATGTACCTTGTACCTTACCATACAA
Source organism: Chymomyza fuscimana (assembly GCA_949987675.1). NCBI lineage: Eukaryota > Metazoa > Arthropoda > Insecta > Diptera > Drosophilidae > Chymomyza > Chymomyza fuscimana. The sequence continues at coordinate 72,272,377 of OX465089.1, forward strand.
CAACGTTTCTGTTCGTGGTTACATTTTCGTGCAACGTGCCACATGCCCCCTGCCCAGAGAAGTCCTGCTGCTGTTTACTTTTTACAGGTTCCCTATTTTTTGGTCTTTGCGGTCTGCGCGGCTGCGGTTTGCCGGGTGGTTGTTTCTGGCTCTACGAGTTGGGGTGAAAAAAACACGTAATACCGAACGGCCGAAAGATCCCGGGACTATGGTGGAAATCGCCCCCTTTCCATTTGAATTGTTTGCCATGAAACTTGTACAATTTGGGCGTGTTCAAATACCGCAGGCCGTGGGTGGCAGCTACTGCACACGCAAGCCAAAAGCATTTGCATATGTATTGGGTATCTGTGTGTGTGTGATTGTGTGTGTCTATGTGTATCTGTGTGTATGTGCTTTACAGTTGTAGATGTAACTGTTGAGTTGTACGAGTGTCCTTTGGCCTCAACAACTTTATTGCGCAGCGAACGCCTCCGCCCCAATGGCCGCTCCGCTCAGCTTGAAATCACCACCAACTATTGTCAGTGTATCTGTCTGTGTGGGTATGTGTGTGTGTGTAGTATCTGTGTGCGTGTGTCTGTGGCTGTGTTTGTGTACAATATGGCTTATTATTGGCTTTTGTTGATGTTGTTAGCACGTTCGATTATTTGTGTCTTAATTAGCGTTTGTTAAGATTTGTTGTCGTTGTAATAAACTAATAAACCTCGTAATGGCAGTCGTCTAGTTGGTAGTGGATAGATACACGCCTCCTGCCCCCTACTCAACGCCCTCTCAACTAACGCCTGGTCAATTCATGTTGCAACTTAATTGCATTTCAATTTTCATACGGCAATTTCAATTGGCATTTTATTTCTTCTACTATCGGAATTCTTTCCACAGTGATTTGTGTGGCACTAACAATAATTGGCCCCCTGGCCTGAACGAGTTTAATAATAATAATTTTGCTAGCTGATTAGTAGCAGGTAGTTTAGCTTTGTGAATATTTGTCTTTTTTTCACTTAACCAATTTGTTTTTTTTTATATGTATACACTGTAGCACAAGGTTAAGGGGCATATTAAGTTAATGCAAAAAAAAGATAACTTTTAATATTGTTTCTTTTACCTGTTTTTTGCGGACCAAAAGAGCTTAGAGCACAAAAATGTCAGAAAGTGCACCCTATGGTCTATTTATTCCCGTTTTTCATATTGCCATTCTTTTCATCAAATAGAATCAATAATCTCAAAACTTGGTACAGACCCATTAATTACCCAACCATGGATACAATTGTACAACAAAATTAATAATTATCGGGTGACAACTTCGTGAGGTGCATGGAAATATTATCAAATAAGAACCCCCTTTTTTTGTCTAGAATCCCATTTTTGAATGGAGGTGTAGTAGAAACTTTACTCAAATCGGTCAACTACTTGGAGAGTTATCTGAAAGAACTACTTCATTTGAAACCCTTAAAAAAATTGATTTTAACTTATACTCATACTCTCAAGTATATTATTGACTTGTTTTTTTGTATGCCCATTAATCTGTCTGTCAGTACAAACATCAAATCTCAGATTCTACCAAAAGACGCACATTAGCCATACGCAGATAAAGTTTGCCCATTTTTATCGATACGTTCACCGATCCATTATTTTTAGACCCTCTTCCTAACGAACTGTAACAATATTCCACTCTTTTATTTAGAAAAAAGCTAAAGCCACCAAGTTTGACTTTTATACTCATGTGAGCCAAATAAAATAACAAATGTTGCCTTTTTCTCAAACCATGATCCACCAAAAGTATCTTAGAGATTACAAGAGCTCCAGAGGTCAAATTTTGCGCATAATAGTCAGGCAGACAAAGTTCCTTTTGTATAGATCTCTTGATAGATAGATATCGGATCCACATTTAATACATTTATACTCTATCTTTTTAAGAATAGTATGCCGCAAAATTTTTTTAAAACGGACTTCAAAAGTTATAGTTAAAAATGTGTTTGTTTTGATCCCTCCCAATGGGAACTTCGGGAATTGTAGCCAGCAGTTACCAAATTAACACTACTTTACCTAGAAGATACTTTCAAAAAACTGAGTGAACAGCATTGGTACAGAGTATTTTAGAGTCGTGCAGGCGCCACTTAAAAATTAAGAAAAGTGTTCGGAATGTCTCGAAATCCTTTTGGGGGTTGGCGTGTGAATCAAGCAGGGGTCGAAGACCCCTAGTTTGCATTGCGCTTTGTAAAAAAACTACAGTCATGGTGACTCGGTATGTAGACTCAAATATATTGAACAGCTTTTTCTCTTTTGGAATACCCACCCTATGTACACATAAGCAGTTTTCTCCGCTTCCAATTAAATCTTTAAAAAAAATTTGTTTTATTCTATGTTTCAAGACGCGTCAAAATTGGCTGATAAATATGGGGATTGCTTAGGTAACAGGGTATATAATAGTCCGGTAGTCCCCCAACTTGTTTTTCTTTATAGTTGTCAATCAGTATCTGCTTAATACAATAGAAAAAAAGTAGCCGCAATTGCTGAAAGTTTTTCTTTAGGCCAATTAGCACTTCATACATTTTTGGGGGCCTTCTTGTGAATGGGGAATGCAAGTCATAGATTCATGTGCGCCTAATTATATTCTTAATAAAAGCTATTAACAAACGAAATCTTTTGAAAACATTTGCAGCAAATAAGCTTGCAGCTATGCTAATAACTGCTCGGATATTGTTTTTGCAATTTTTAGGCTAGAAACCTATTTATAAAAAAATTTGTTCAACAAAAAAGTGTGGCAAAAAGAATTCGTTCAAACAACGTCTGTTTTTTTAGCAAGCAAAACAATGAACTTCTCAAGGTCACACAGAAGGCAAAAGTTAGAAACGGAGTTGAAAAACAGTTGCCAGTCGAACACGTTCCGGACTGGTTTTTTTTTCGACTGGCGATTTTAGTCAGCTACTAACTGGGCTGTCCAGCTTAAAAAATAATTTTTTTTTTTTGATTTAAAGATTTGGCGCGAGTTTTCCGCTAGCATGAACTCAATATATGTAACGTACATTAATTATATTTGTAGATTAAAGATATTGACTTAAGTGAACTGAAAATCGGTTTAAGCTGCAGTTTTGAATGGAACAAAAATATTTTACACTGTACTGATGCTAAGCAGGTAACGCATAAGATTGTGTCAATGAATGAAAGGGGCTGAAGAAGACCATTCTGATCCTATAAAACAGGTACATTCTTCAAGAGCATGAAATGACGAGTCGATATAGCCATGTCTATCTGTCAGACTGGTAGCCTTGGCAATTAAAAAAGACGAAAATTCTGGCCGCAACAGAATATTCATTTCTTAGATTATATTAATTTAAACATCGATACATCGATGGTTTCGAGTGAAAAGCATCGAAAACATTGATGTTTTTCTAGCACTGTTGGAGAGCATTAAAAATAAAGATCAAAAATTGTATGTATTTCAAATTTATTTACTTACCCTTTCATTCTTGTAATGAAAAAAAAGTAATCTTTTTACAGCTTTATAGGTATATTGAAACTTGACACGGGCACAGACATTCATTTTCTGGTTGTGAAATTTTTAAAATCGGTTGGGCTTTGACTTATATTCAGTGGCGGATACACGGGGGAAAGTTGGAAAAATGGGTTGTAAGTCTTTTGCGAGCTCTGATATATATACACTTCGAAGTGAAGAACCTCCCCAAAGACCAAATCCTAGATCCGAACCTGCTTATAGCCAAAATTACCGAATTAAAATTACAAATTTTAATCTCGGAATTTGCAATACCAAATCGATAGTTTGCAAATAACATATATCAAGGTCAAAATAGAATATCCGATACCGAGCCGATATTCCTAGTAAATTATTTCTGTCCAACTGGCAGTCTGAAAGCACAAACGGAACTCGTAGACTAATAGAGCTACAGAATCCAAACTTTGTACTATTTATACGTCTTTTATCAGTATGTATTTAAAATTTTAGCCACTCTCCTTTCTTTCACCATAATTGAAAAAAACGCAAATTACCTCTGAATTTTTTTATCTTTAATTTTGAAACTTGGACCAGACGTTCCTTTCTTGATTATGTGAAAATAAATTCGTGTAAAATCGTTAGTTCGAGTTATAGCCAAAAATTGTTCCATTTAGACAACGGATGTTCCATACCGATATTTTATTTTGAAAATCTCACATTTCGGGGTCGAGATTAGTTAGTGGATATTTAAAAATAGATTGGGAACTTCGTTAGTTGGACTTACAAATTTTTAGCTAGAGATGTGCTGTGTACCGATCCAATAATCTGAAAATCTATCATTTCGCGTTCGATACGTATCCGATTCGATCATTTTTTTTAAATCTTACCCATCATCGGATGTTTAAAAATCGATTAGAAACTTTGTCATTAAGAGTTATAGAAAAAAATTACAAAATTTAAACTATAGATATGCTGAAACGATAACCGATTTCAGAATCTAATATTTAGAGGTTGATATAGATCCTATTTGCTCATGCTTTTTTATTTGAGAGCTTCATAAGTTCGGTTTATACTCAAAAATGATAAAATTCACACAAGTGATGTGCCATACCGATTCTTTATTTTGAAAATCTAGTTTTTTCAGGATGATCCCGATTCGTGAGTGCAGTTAGTTTCAGGTATAGTCAAAAATAGTCAAATTTAAACTAGGAATACCGATATTTTGATTCTGAATGCGTCCTCGATCCAATATCGGGTTAGGCAATTTTTTTAAAATAAAAGTGCATTGTAAAATATTTTATACTGTGGATATTCCAACTGTAACTGTTGACTAATTTTAACCTCCACGTTTTGGACCAGGTCCAGAAGATTGGTCGTAATTTGCTTTCAGAGAACAGTTCCGAAAGACGCATCGTTTGTATCTTAACTTTTTTGATAACTATGTCCGATTGTTAGGTACTTTGGTATCGTTTTTTTTACATATTTATTTTTAAATTTTTAATTGACTAACGCTTATGATTTCATTTGCTAATTAGGATAGTATACAAGACGGTATATTGTTTTTTTGAGATTATACTAAGTTCCTATGGCGACACTTGTGACCTCAAAACAGAGATAAGTAATCGGATAATATCGGGAAACAGCGCTTTTCAAACTATTCTAATAAAATACTGACCTTGGCTCGATTGTTTCTAATGCTCCAAAAGAAAGTAAGAGCAACTTACAACCTTGGTAAGATATTATGCATGGAAGTTAGCCATCACCCAGTTATTTTCCGATTTCTATTCTTCACGTTTATTGACAGACCTAATAAGGTAACGCCTTAGAAATATATTTGCACAGCTGCAAAGCTACCTTCATACAAGCCCATAAAAAACCGCATGCAAATTTGCGCCACATTAGTTAAGATGTTGTCTTTTCGACGGATAGAACTTAATCCGGCATTACGCCTGCTGCTGCCAGTGCTGATACTGCTGGGCAGCATCCATAGCTGCAGCAACAAAAAAATACAGCCACGTATTGTAGGTGGAACGACGACAACGCAGCAGGCTGTGGGTGGCTACGTGGTGAATCTGCGCTATGATGGACAATTCTACTGTGGCGGTACACTGGTGAATAGTCTGTTTGTCGTCACAGCGGCGCACTGTGTACAAGGTTACGAACCGGGTCGCGTAACAGTGCAAGGTGGCGTCACCCTGCTGACGGAAACGGGCGTTATAAGACGTGCCTACAAGATTTTCATACCCACTAAATTCAATAGTGAGCGACTCAACATGGATGTGGCGGTCATAAAGCTAGCAAGCGCCATGCAAGGCAATAATATAGGATATGCGCGTTTGTGTAATGTGCAGTGGCGCGCCGGGAATCTTATGCGGGTCTCCGGCTGGGGCATTACGCGCGAAAGTAATACCAATCCTTCCATACAGCTGCGCACGGTGCAGTTGAAATTAATCAAAAAGAAAAAATGCCAGCGTTTGTATGGGGATCCGCTATATGCCTCAACGTTCTGTGCCAGAGCAACTGGCAAGGACTCTTGCTCTGGTGACTCAGGTGGCGGTGTTATCTTTAAGAATGAACTATGCGGCATTGTTTCCTGGGGCAATGGTTGTGCCGAGCCCAGGTATCCCGGTGTCTATACCAGCGTGCACAGAGCGCGCAAATTTATAAACACTGCGCTGCAAAGATGATGCAACGGATGTTGTTGCTTTTGTTATTATTATTGTATCTATGAATTTATTATAGCATTCCTTAAGATTTGATTAAAATATTTTCTTAGTTAACATATCAGCACCGGTGTTGACAGTCAGGAAGCCCTTTGGCCAATAACCGGATGAAAGATGAAGCTATCAGCGGCAGCAGCCTTTGACGCCTGCTTGCATGTAAATTAGAACTGGGCCTGTGCTTAGTGGCCACTTCCGGCTGGTACTGCCAACAACTTAGTAGACTTTGTTGGCGCGCGCTAATTTTTAGATTGTTGCGTCTAGATTTGCATTGATTAGGTGCAGCAGCAGGCGCCTGCTTCCTGTAGGTCTTGCCAGCGGAAGGAAGCTGGGCCAAGGTGGCACGGGTCAGGCCATTGCCGTTGCCTTTGTAAACTTTCATATCCCGTGCATTGATTGCTGTTAGCCTGTGTTTTCTACTCCATTACCAATAATTTGTATGGCATTAAACGCCACTTAACACGTGCTCTTTGTAGGCCGGCATCATCGATCTGGCAGATACATTTTCCTAGCCAATCATTGGTAATCTTCCACAACGGTCAACTCATTATCATAATACGCTACATTTACAGTTTAATTGAAATGCGTTAGTTGACAGATTCAGAGCCCCGTTCGAAGATCATAAACTATGGGCACTTGAGGCGGCTCAATGATCTCAATTAATTTCAAAATGGTTCAATTAAGCAACAATTAATTTATACAAAGTAGTATCTACATATGAATATTATAAATGGTAGATCGTGTTTGCACTCTGATTTCCATAACTGTATGTGACAAAGGAAGGCAAATCGTAATCTCGATGTTATTTAAATATCTTATTGATACAATAATAATGAGCTTTGATTTGCGACAGTTTTAAATTAATGTTAATTTATAATTGCCATTGAAACCTGGGGAAAACAGCTTGTAGAAGCATGGGAACCCAGCATGAACCATAAGACGAGGTAATCTATTTTTTATACCCTGTACTTATGTATAGGTACAAAGGGTATAGGTACTAGATTTGTGCAATATATGTAACGGAAAGAAGGAGGCGTAGCAGACCTCAAGTCCTTTATACCAAAATGCTTATCATATATAGCTCCCTCCCATAGGGGTGTTTCAGAGGACCTCGAAAATAAACAAAAATTTGAGATGAATAATTCGTTTGTTTATGCAGGCATTCGGAAGGTTTTTATAGTACCCAAGCACTGTACCAAATTTGATTAAAATCGTTTGACTATACCTTTTAGCTCTCATACGACCGATCGGTCAAAAAAATGATTTTTGTACAAAATCTTTTGTGTTTTGTTTATTTATGAAGATATCGTAACCAAATTTAGCATTCGGAAGGTTTTTATAGTACCCAAGCATTGTACCAAATTTGATTAAAATCGGTTGACTATATCATATATATGACCGATCGGTCAAAGGAACGTTTTTGGGGCAAAATTCGTCTGTTTTTTGTTTGTTTATGAAAATATCGTAACCAAATTTGGCAAAAAAATATCTTTTGGAGTTCTTAAGAAAAATACCAGATTCGATTGCAATGTGGTGGTACAGGGTATCCCAATGTCGTCCGCTTCCGATTTTAACGCACGCCATCTTTTTTCTTTCAGTTTATGCCTTCGGTAAGCGATTCTGTTTTTTAGAGGTACTTATTTTGGTATGTAGACTGATGAGAGCCTGACCAACAATGAAAGGTTGACTCTTAAAACTCCACCTACCACTATCGGACGCCATTTTCCATAAGCCCGCATAATATCAAAATTTCACTGCAGAATTTTTCGCAAGTAATAACTTTATTTAGCAAAAAATGGTGCAGCGTGGCCCCTGTCTAGGTTTGTTTTGGGTTAGGTACGAAGTTGATTAGTGAGTGCCTGAACTGCTTGGCGTCCAGTTGGGACATCTGTCTGATGGCACGTTGCTGCAAAACAATTAATGCGAAACTCCCACGGCTCCCAACTAACTCTCGAGGCACTAGTTGTGGCAAATGGCTGCTAGATGATATAAAGCTAAAAGGTTTCGACGCCTTTGTGTAATTCACAGTCTAGTCCCAAAGACGAGTCGTCAATTTCAGCGTTAAGCGAGTTTTGCTCTTTGGTGGTTCTACCAGAGATCTTATTTAGTCGCTTGCTTGAAAATCAACTCGTTCGTTTCCGGTTTTCTGCAGTAAAAGTTCGGCAATCCTATACCGACAGCCCGATTATTCTTACAACTTCAAGCTACGACCAACAATGAAAACATTGGCACAGAGTTTTAGCCTTGAAAATAATCATAGATGATGTCGCCAAGTCCTAGACTGCTAGCAAGTGGCGTAGTTGATTAAAATTATTAATTATAATCCTCTAGTTCGATCTGTTAAAACCCAAGTCAGCCTAGTTCAATATTTCACCGTCATACAGGGAACATACTCATAAGATCTTAAGAGACCCTAGAAGCAACTACCCGAAATTCATTCCGAATAAAAACTAAGTAACCACATAACTAAATTAAATGGACATCAAATACTTCAATACACATCAGATACAGAAAACAATTTCGTCAAGGCGGAATTTCTACTGAAAAACCCGCCAATAACTTTTACTGTTTATATCGAAAATTGGCACAGACATTCCTTTTTTGATGAAAATGCTTCTCTCTTCCTTAAACTTTTATTGCTTTGGATAGTAAAAAGTAGTAAAGTCCAGACAGATCAAGAACTAAACTTTTGATTTAGTATAAGGATCGCACAAAGAGATATTCTTCCAAACAACAAACAATTTTGGGTAGTAGAATATGTAAAAGAAACCATGGTCAGTTTGAAACTTATCTTATTTTATAAGACCCAAAATATACAACTCATAACTATTACCAAAGGCTTAAGCTGAAGGCCACTAATGCTACGGCTTAAGAATAAACCGTTCGACAGGTTTATATTTCGATTGTTTAGCCACTAGGTCTCGCAAAAACGTCGGGGCGCCATAGGAATAACTGTAAAATTTAAGTGTGACCAGGTCTTATTTAAAATATACGTAGAGCTTTCTCTTCTATGAGTGCTTATTATATTGTTAATCATTATCATTAATTGAAAAATTCCTGTCGGCACAAAATGCCGGTTTGAATATCATGATTCGCGCTGAAGATTTTTAAGACCCAAAAGCTATCAGTAGAGGCTGTGATTTCCCGTAGGTCGGATTCTGTAAAATTGGTGCGGTTCCAGAGGTGATCACACAGGTGACATACCGTGGGATTGACGCGCTTGGACAATATATTCAATATTGCATGACGGTCTATGGGTCAACAATATTTGTAACCGTTGGATACCGCATAATTTGAGTATCATTTTAATGAGGCTTGAAAAGCACTTTAGAGGTACTAATTACTAACGGGAAAATGCTTCAATAATTAAATTATCCTGAAAAATCAATAAAGCCAGGCTCAATAATATGTAATAGTTCTTTCTCTATTAGAACGGAAATTTAAGGACACCTCTCGTAAATATCTACAATTTATCAGTTATTTATGAAAAATTTTTGAACTACCCCAGCATATAAATTATTTCCTTTAACTCCGGTTGGAGCGTAGGGCATAGTAAGTAAACAAATAACCTACTAGTTGTTAAAACAATAGAACTGAACTTTTGCTCCAGTCGTAACAATCAATTGATCTTTTCAACCCATGTCCAATGAATGGCATATGGACCTACACACACACAAACACACACACACACAGAAAGCCCTTCTCATTTTACAATTGGGTAAAGATTTGTTGCAAGAGATAAGGCATGCCACAGCACACAGTCAGTTCGTCGTGTATTCAGTCAGTTCGTCCAATGCTATGGCCTTTGGCTTTTTGATCGAATGGCATTCCATACTGGCGACGCAAACTGGCTATATACACATATACATATTTTTTTTTAATATTGTTAATGCTAACGCTACCACATTGGAGCCTTGGTCTTAACTTTGGCTGTGGTTCTGGATATTGCTATGCCTGCTGGCCAAAGACCCAGTGTCTGGGTTACTCCTGTCGTTTGTGGCAAGCTTATCGCGCCCATTAATCTGGAAATGGGGAGGAACGGCGCAGCACTAACGAAATAAGCCAAAGCGTAATGAAAAAGAAGAAGAAGGTGTGTATATATGCATGTACATAAGATGTATAAGATGGTGGATGTCTAAGCTGCGGGCCAAAAGCGTAAAGTTAAGGCCAATATGGCGCGCACAGCAAAACACAGAGTCTGAAAAAAAAAAAACGCAAAAGGAAAAAGCCTAATGAAAAGCAAGCTGAAGACCTGTGTATAGCGTTATATGGCAAAAAGGGTAGCCGCCACACACCCAAACCCAAACCCAGACCCAGCCCAGAGCCGGCAGGCTTACCCGGCGCATGTTAAATATTATGACCAACACAAGCCGTCCGATATGCTCGTACTGGTATATAGGCATATACTATATACATATATTTATATTAAAAAAAAAAAAAAACTAAACTTGGTTCGGAGTTGTTTTTTTTTTTTGTATGGTTTCTACACTTTTGCTTTATACGCAAGGCATACACAATGAAATGAAATGAAAAAGAAAAGAAAAAAATTCATATTTTTTTTATGATCTCAAGTCATGCAAAAAGCGAAACGAATCAAAATGCGGAGCGCGCATTGGTCGTGGCCGCGAATGGAACGCGAACGTTATAACATGGTGGCGGTTCGAGCTCGAGTTTGGAGCTGGAGCTGGAGTTGGCCACGTTTTCGGCTTGATTTTGCTTGCACTCCTTTTTCTTGTGCGAGATAAGAATTTTTTGTGGTATTCGTGATGGCGACCGTCATGAAATTGAAATACATACACACGAATATATATGATTAAAAACGTACTTTTATAAAACAAGTTGGGCGATATAGTTGAAAGCTCCGACTAGAAGATACCCAGTTCACTTGGAAGTCATTGCACTATCTCTATAAAATGGCTCGCTAGAAGATGGCACAGCTTTAGCTGATTTTAAGCCGAAGATTGTCAAATCGTCTTGTCACAAATATAGGAATGAAGGCGGCTGAATTCAATGCGAATTTGACTCCTATCTTTGAGGAAGATATGCCTATTTTAGTGATGGCGCCTACAATGGCCAAAAAAGTTGTTACCTTGCAAAAGCATAAATCCTCGGAACAGATAGTTAATGAGGCAAAACTCTCTATTGTTGCATAATTTGACATTTTATGAGAAGTTTCTAGAGTTACAATAAATATCATGATAGTATCTCAAGATATTTAAGGTAAAAGTTCACAAAAATATTTTTTTTTGTTTGCTTTTTGTTCTTCGCGTTAAATTTATGCGCCTTAAATGTGTTTTTCTCATTTTTGAGAAAATTACAGATAATAAAAGAAATGTTAAAAAAATAGTATTATATTTTTTTAATCCCAGTATTTTCTTAATTTCTACTATTTTTTTTTAGCTAAAAGCCATTTATATTAAAAAATAAATAATACAAATTCGCTTACGAGACATATCTTGCCAAAGAGTTGTTTTTGTTAGTTCCTTTATCTCCATGAGGAGCATAGGGCCTCAATCTTGCCAAAGAGAAGTCTACCTTAATATTCAATTCAAGATAAATTCAACTGAATATTGGCATGGACCTCTATTACATAAGCAGGAAACATCAAAATGGAAAAGTTCGGTTAAAAATGTGATTCTTTCTACGCCTATTATATGGGTTCGAGGTTCCATCAATCAACTTAAAGCTTGAACTTTATATTGAATTTATTTTTGATAAATTACAAATAAAGTCTTAGCAAACTATTTACAAATTTTTCATATACATTTTAAGATGTCCTAGCAAAATAAAAATCGTCAACTAAAAGATAAAGAAAATTTTACTGACCTAAAAATAATTTATACTTTTTAAACGCGTATCTACAAAACCAAAATATTTTCTTCAGACATGGAAATTGTGTCCAAAAGTCTTCTTGGCTTTTGACAAAGGCGGTCAAAATAGTTTTTGGGCTTCTACATTACTTAAGGCTTGTTCACAATCCTTGTCCAACCGATCTTGGAGTACGGATCTTCTATTTGGAGCGCTTAATATAGTTACAATAATCGCAGTGATAAAATTAAGTTTTTTCAGGATCAAATTTTATATTTGTATAAAAATGTTAAACCCTGGAAGTTTAAAGCTACCATCTTATGATAGTCGTCTAATCTTAATTGACCTTCTACCTATTTGAGAGTTTGTTTGGAATGCTTTGATATGAAGAAAAGAAGATGCCGGAGAGCCCCCAAATTCGCCTCCAATATGGTCAGGAGGACAAAAGAAATTGATGTGTAGACATGTTCGTCAGTTTGTATATAAACCTAGATCTTGAAGATTAGAGGAGATAGCATAAATAATGAGATAAAGTCTCTTTATATGTGCAGGCAGATAAAGTCGTTTTTTTTTTGCGACCTATCCTTTTTATTCTCAAATAATGTCAGAGCTCTATACTTTCTACAATTCTAAAGTTATATTCTTAGTTTGTATGGCTAGAGTATAAAAAAAATTGTTTGATGAATAACAAGCATTATCATCTCGGAGGTAATCGTTATAGAGTATATGGAATACTATATATGCGAAGCGTAGCTAAGTTAGCAGAGTAAAGGTCGCAGAGATTGGTCAGACACGATCGTTTTTAACGTTCACCATATTTTTCCACTGGAATACAATTTTTGTCGGAAATAAATAATCTTACAAGCGTATAAATGTTTAAAAATACTAAAGCTTTAAGTGTATTATCTGAACAATTAATAGGGCTGTAGCCTTGACTTATAAAAACGGTCACACTGAAAAAACGAATGCGCAGATTAAGAAATTGACAGGTATAAGAACCATTGTACATTATTACAAAAACTAATATAACCCTTGAAATTTAGTGTATACATAGAAGTAGCAACAAAAATGTACAAAAGTTTTTTCTGGATTTTGTTCTTTGAAGTCGTTGAAGTTTTTTTTTTTATAGATTTTTAGCATGCGCTGTGCGGAAATGTTTGACAGACACGTAATGCATTTTGCAGCCCTAACATTTCTATTCGTTTCCACATTTTGCATATATGAAATTCTGTAACCAATTGAAATTTTATACCTACCTACCTTCCTAAATACATGCATACAAATATGTACTATACTATATAAAATTGCCGCAGGAATTTTGTAATAAACATTTTAGTGATGGTTTTTTTTTTTTTGAAATTATTTTCTACTACTATGTACATACATATATACATATAACTTAGACCAGTGGCAAGGGGAGTTGACCATGTCGTAGCGCTTTGTGCTGCTAAAGTGCAGTTAAGAAATAATTGTTATTGTTAAAACAACGAAACCTATAACTAACCTTTACAGCTACAGCTACGTTAGGAGGTACTAGTGGCAAAAAACCGACGGTGCAGTCACCGACAGTGGTGTACTCTATACTGGGTTTTGCCAAAAAATGTTATTATCTGTAATAAGTTGTACTTCTTCTTATGCATATTCTGGACATTCTAAGCAAATGTTTTTTATAGGAATAGAGGCCTAGAGATGCTATATTTAGAAAAAGTCAACATTTGTTTGTTTATTGGGCTCACTTAAGTCTGTATAAGTTTTTTGCTGGCTCTAGGTTATTAAATAATAATATTTCAAATGAGACTCTTATCATAACCTCAAAATTGAATCGGATGCAGTTAAATAAAGTAAATTAGAATATTTTTTATCTTAAAAAATATGACCGCACTTGTTTTTATACTGTTTAACAATTTATTTTGATTAATTTTGTAGTTAATAAACAAAAACCAACTATTAAAAATATAAAAAAAAAAAATATACAAATGAAAAATATTTAAAATTGTAAAAATATATATCTATGTAATAGGTAGGTATATTTAAAAATATTTTTCGTCAATAAAAAAAAAATAATATTCAGAAGAATGTATTTTAATAGCTAATTAATTAATTAATTAAATGGATTAAATGGATTGGTTTTATATATAAATGATCATGACATTTAAACAATTTTCTACATTTTTGAACACCTAAAATAAATGTAATTACCAAACAAAAAAAAAAAATTTTTATCTTTTATCTAAAAATTAAAAACTTCAAAATTTAGCTTTTACAAAATAATTTCAAAAAATGAAAACGTGCGATATTTTATAAGTTCAATTCATTTTTAAATTTCATTTTCTGTGGCAGGCTTTTTGCCAGTTTACAACATTTACAAAGCTGAGTTTTAATTATAGCTTTTATAAAATTATTTGGGAATTAATTTGAATTAGATTCAAATTTCTGTTATGGTCGTTTTATCAGTTTACTACATTTAAAGAGTTGAGTTTTAATTATAGCTTTTATTTATTTATTGGCGACTCAGTCGAACCTACATTTGTCAAATAAATACATTAATATATCATAAATTATATTATAAAATAAATCACAAAGCGTTATACTTCAGGCAAACGGCAGAGGGACAAAAGACAGGGTACGACGATTCGGTATGTTGAATTAAATCCTACTCAAAAAAAAAAAGAAACGAAATATCATCCACCATAATCGTTTTTAAAAACGGATTGGTTATTCTTAAATAATAATATTGTATTCTATTGAGAGAAAACAAAAATTATTAAATTTTAGGCTAAAAACTGTTATAAACTAAAAATAAAAAAAATTACATAATGCTAGAAAACGCTGACACGAAAGAATTGTTTGCCCAAAATCGCCATATTTATAAACGAATATATAAAAAGGGGCAGTATTGTTTTAGTTGATAGCGAAGGGATCTGTCACCTTTAAATTTGTATTGTTTTAAAGTTTTTTACTCATCTGATTTATTTTTAAGCTGTTAATGATAAACAATATATAGTTATTCGACTATGCCAAAATTCGAAGGCATGATAATGCTAATATGTGTTCCTAGCTCCTATGGTCTCCGAGCTGTATATCAATGCTAACCAATTCATGATTTGGCATGCCTCCTTCATAGCCTGCAATAATTTATAATACTCTTGACCCTACGTTTACAGGGTATTAAAATGGCATCATTGGCCAGAAAGGGGTTAAGGCAAAAGTACACAATGGCTGGTTACAATGAACAAAAAAGCGCATACAAATACATACATTAAAAAATATTGCACAAACACAACAAAAAAAGTGACGAGAAAGGTCGTAACATCAAAAACCTGCCTACATTTCGCTGCTTGGGGCAAGTAGTTGGAAAGATTTTGTATTTACAACAATGGAGTCCGAAACGTCAATGAAGACGTCTGTCTGACTTTGTCGCTATAATAGTATGTGTGTCTCCATATGCAAAATAATCACACATTTCAGCACGTCCCACATTGTACACACATAGATACACACCTGCAAAGTTAAAAATATAAGCACCCTTCATGTAATATGTAACATGAGAATTTTGCACAGTGCCTGTAATTTTATTGCTTTGTCATGAAATATTTAAGACTACCCAGAAAAGGAATTATTTATTTTTTTAACAAGCTATAGGTACTTGTCAATTTAATTATAATTGGTTTAAAATTAATTGACTGAGTATTAGAATCAGTTACAATCACCTAGTTTTAGTTAAGAGCAAATTGGCATTGACCAAAGAGTCTGTTCAAGCTGTGGAAGAATTTCGAATGACATAATTCGAATGAAAATAATTTCATACAGTTTTACGTAACGTATTTAACGTAAGGCATATAACGAACTTGAAGGCTTAGGCATCTGTAAAAGAGTTCCAGGATGATAAGTTGATAAGTTTTCTAGAGGAAAAAAAACAACTGATTTAATTTTTTTATACTCAATAATTTTTTTTGTTTAATGTTAACTCATACAAAAGAAAATTTCCAGATGATGATCAAAGATAGGCTGGGATTTAAATAGGATATACTCGTCGTACTGTTTAGAATATACCAATATGCAGTTTTATTACAAATCTACAATTTTAATAATATTTATATTTTTTTTTTGTTTGTTTCTTCCAATTGTATTTTATTTATTTTTAATCTGTCCAAAAGAAAATCAGTAAATTATATAAATTTATTTAAACAATGACAGGAGCAGCTAGTCCTCCTGTTAGTTATGCTAACAAGTAGTTATTATATAAAAATTCTGAATTAAAATCTACTTGAGAGATCAAGGACAAGAAATCTTTTAAGTCTTCTAGAGGTTTGACTATTATCTGTTAAATTAAAGGCTAGATTATTGCTGTGGTCTAATGATCTTTCCATGTATCTATTGCTTAATTTGCTGACTTCTTCTTTAACATAGCAAATGCTTAGAACTTTGTGAATTTCGGCATTTGACACAATTCATGGAGCGTTAACAATGTTTCTCAAAGTTTTTGATTGTATATAATATAAAATAAAATTGAATAAAAATTTAAAAAAGTTTGTATTGTTTTGTTAAACCTTTTTCTGAGCATTTTTAAGGATTTCTTGCAATGTACTTTTCAATTTCAATTTTTCAATAGATAAGCGCTTTATTTTTTGCTTGCTGATTTGAAAATTTTATATTTGATTTTAGACCACGGTTCCATTAACTCACATATGAAGATGAAAACAGCTAAAAATGTTCATCAACTTGCGGTATATCGAGCACTACAAACAAACACCATAAGATACCTCTCCTATATACATATATACATGCAGGTCTACATATGTACTGCAGCTTAGCTGCTTTCTCAGCTTACTTGTGTAACTGCAAAAGCTACAAAACGAAGAAAATATGTAAACTTTTCCTATAGACACATAAGACCCTTTTTTGTACAAACTGCGGGCGGCAGAGCGCTACAATACTCATACGCCCCGTTTTACTTGCTTCTGATGTTTTATACTGCAGTTGCAGTCAGAGTAACAACAACAACAGCAACATCAATCGACAACTAAACGACATATGTTTGTATGCAAGTGCGAGGGCAGACCGAGAAATAATTTACTTAGCCAAGAAACCACGTAAGCAACTGTTTCGTCAATTTTTTTTCAATTATCATTTCCTATCAGGGACTTTTTGGTTCAATGGGTAAAAGAGAGCGTAGGTTCAATTTTTGTATGACAGCTATATGCGATAGTGGACCAATTTTGATTGTAATGTGTACACTAATAAGAACGACATAAAAAAATATAAATACATGTAAGAACATTTTATTTATTTATTAAAATATTATAACCAAATTTATGTCAGTTGTATTTTGTTTTAGTCTAAACGTATGTGTGATGTTTGATCTAAATTGGTACACTATTTCATATGGCTACCATACGAAAATTGAACCACTTTTCTGCGCAGCCGTACTTGCACATTTCATTGCGACATCTTGTAAAATTCATTACATAATGGTTATAAACTATTAAATATAAGGCATTTGTATTTTACAATTAATGTTGTTCACCTCACATTTACCCATGAACTATTTCTACATAATTTACGTGAAAATTCAGCCAAAAAAGTGAAGTTAATGAAGCTCACAGAGATTATCTTCCTATTTCGTTGGCGATGTGTAATCGCAATAAATAGGACCATTTGCGTCGTTTGAAAAATGGAGAAACTTGGACATATCAAAGCAGGCCAGTGACCAAGGATTAACAAATTTCTTCTAATGAATTCACACCGGCTCTATCAGTCGACAAGGTGATAAAAGCGAGCCCGTAGATGTACGAGAATAAAACGTGAATTAATCAGCAGCTAATCATGAAAGATCACATAAATTGCACAATTGGAGAGTAAAAATACCGAACATTTTACACTTTTTTTATGTGAACAGTATCGGGAACAAACTGTATCTCTTTAGGTCTTTAGGCCGATTACTTTACAACTTGCCCTCGTGATTATAGTATGAGTGCTTGCATGAAGTGTGTTGGAACGTTGGCACAGCCTCAAAGTGAAGCCAAAAACTGAGCAGACTTCATCAGCAGAGGGGAGCAGTCAGGATAAAGGGGGGGCGTAGAACCAAACGCCCGGGCATATTCGAGCGCAATTTCGCGTTTGACGAAACATATAATCTTCGCACATTTCTATGGAAATGAATGGATTGGCGAATGCTTTTGCTTGATGCATTTGTAGATGGTCGCACAGACTGACAGATGTACATAGCCATATATACCGCTTGTTGCAGTGGCGGACTTGGCTAAAGACTCAGGGGGGTACGCACCCTACGAAACATCTGAATTTCTTACAAATTATGAACAAGTTCTAGAAAACACTGTTGTGTTTATACTACTAACTTAGAAATAACAATTTGAACACCCCCAACATTTTTTACTAAATCCGCCCCTGTCTAGCTGGCTGGATGCAATGCTTGGATTGATGGATATGTGGCTGGTTGGATAAATTGGATTGGTTGTATAGCGCTTCGGTTTGCTACACTGCCGCATTGATGTTAAAAATGTTGCCATCAACAACAAAAATGTGCCATATTTTTTCTTTCGCAGTACCATTTTGTCGCCACAGAATTTGTTTTTGTTGTCGTTGTTGCAACAACTCCAACTGCAGCTCCGCATGCAAATTTGTTTGCCAGCGCCCGCTTTGCCGCAGATATATATGGTACATATACTATACAACTATACAAATACATATATGTATGTATACCATATGAAGTGGCCCCATGGCAGCCACACCCCAACTGCAACATCTAGATTAGAGGCGCCTCTACGTCGCTGCCGCGTTGAATCTTGGCATTTGTTGTTATACAAAGTTGAGTTTGTTGTTTTACCTCAGTTTCTTTTGTACTTGTTTCTTTCTATATACTCTACATGTAGGGTATTATAGGATTGTGCATCAGCATAGACTCGGGTACCGCGTGATATCTGTCCCTCAGTTCGTGTCAAATTTTTTAAACAGATGCGCTTAATCTGAAAAACAAATAAAGTAAACATTAAGTCATTATAAACATAATATAATAATATATTGGAAATATACTTTGGAAATAGGCAGGAATCCTACCCGATATTATATGGTTGAGCAGCACCTCCGTTATATTTATAAAACGCTATATAAGTACGATGAATGCAGGTTACCCAAAAAGCTCTCCAAACTTGTTACGGCAAAAAATGTTTTCTGGGCCAAGGAGCTAAATAATACTGGTGCACGTTTCAACATATTCTGGAATTGGAACAATGAAAGTTTATGGAAACCAACGGTAGATGCCTTCTTAAATTGTCTCAGGTTGGACAGACACGAATCTCTGGTACAGCAGAAGATGGGAAGCGAATCGAGAATTTACAATGATCTGGATTCCATAAACAGCAAAAAGTATGCAAATATGGATATGTGGGCGGTATCATGGACTCTGAAAGCACGATGTGACATGATACTACTAAACGGAAACAGATTCGTCACAGGTCGTACTTCTATGTGCGAATTATGCAACACCAACGAAGCCGAAGACCTACGCCTCTTTCTAGGGAGGTGTCCAATTTTCAGAGAGCACAGGGTATTATGCTTTAGAAAACCTGTGTTAAGCCCTCACGAAATTCTTGAAATTCTAAATGACACAAACAATACTAGCTGGATGGAACTTGTAGAATTTTTGAAAATGGCCACAAAGTACAGAAAAAAAATTAAATATTTTGTAATACCTACAACTAATAAACTACTGCATGTGGACTCCAGTTTTTCAGGCAACTTGTCCCAACGATCCTGTATCTCGCGACGAGCGGGGAAGCAGGGTGTATTAAGACATTTTGACTGGCACTCTGGAAACCCACCAATAAACTAAGGATAACAACAAAAAGTACTGCATCTCAACTCCCCGGCGGACGACGTATAGTCATAGTCGCGTTTATTATTTTTAAAACCATTGTAATTTGTGTTTAAGAATCCTTTTGTATTTAAATACTTCTCTAAAGAATGGCATTAAAAATAAATTTATTATTATTATTATTATTAATAATATATATTATATAATAAAAATGAAAATTTAAAACCAATTTTTTTTAAATATTTTTATTTGAATTTACAAGCTTTTTTATTTAGAGAAATATTTTAAAACTATTTACGCTCAACCAAACTTCCCAATGGAAAATGGGAACCAAATATTAAATACTTGGAAATGGTAGGGTTAAATACAGTGATCCACACAATTTATTCCTTCAGAATCAAAAATCTGCCAGGTCTTTAGATCTATTTACTTACAGTTATCAGAAAACTTATATTTTATATGGTATGTACTACTTAATACATTCTCACATTAATGATCTGGATTAGCCTCCAGGCCCTCAGAGCTAACTTTACGTATCCAATTAATTCAGCAAGTAAACCAGTTCAAATTTAAATTGAACGAATCTTTTGAGTCCAGCACTATTCGAGTTCAACGGAATTATTTTAACTAAGCTTAAAATTTTGTAAGTTTAACGAAAATTCTCACTCACATCTACAACTCATAATTTCAGTTGACTTCAAATAATTTTTTTTTTCCAATTTTAATTACAATCTGGCCTAAAAAAAATCAAAATTAATTAAACAATAACAGGAGCAACTAGTCTCCATTGAGACTAGTTACTACATGCGAACTTGTGGTTATTATAATATCATATGTAAGTAGTCAAAAAAAAAAGAAAACATGAAATCTTTTATGTCTTCTATAAGTTGGACTATTATCCATTAAATTTAAGGTTAGATTAAAAATGTGGTCTAAAAATCTTTTTATGTACCTATTGCTGAATTTGCAATTTTGGATTGGTAGCGCTGTAGCACTTCAAGATTTGAGATTTTTTCTCCAGGCTGAGTTGAGAATTATGCCTCAATAGCCCATGTGAGTCTTCTATCCACGTGCACTCCAAGGTATTTAACGATATCGCTTTGGGGAATTTCAGAACCGATGGACAGTTCCCTTTTTTCAATGCAAATGTATGTAATTTGAACGGATTTCTGCGAGTTTAATACTACTTTCCATTTGGTTAACCATTTCTCTAACAAATTCAATTGAGACTGCAGAAGTTGAGATGCTTCTACTGGAGATGCGCTAGATGCAATAAATGCCGTGTCATCAGCGTAAGTTGCGACGTCTATTCTACTTGAAATAGTCATGTCGGATGTGAGCATAGTGTACAATACTGGAGCCAGTACACTATCTTGAGGAACTCCAGCGTTTATACAGCTTGTTCCTGGACCTAAAACCTACAGCCCTTTTGGCATGATTTTATTAGATTGGAACAGGAAGCTAAGATTCTATCTTGTTGAGCATCAAATAATCGAAAAAAAATTGTTATTTAAATTTTTTTGAACTAATCCACTTTTACCTAAAAAACAAATTCAAATTTGGAGCTACAAATTTACTAGGAAATGTAAACTTGGGGGTTGGAAATATACATACATAGTTCGAAATAAAAATTTAGGAGTTAGAAATCTATTTTAAATTGGAAATTTGGAGGCTAGATTTCTACTTTGAAATGGAAATTTTATATAATCCCAAATTACTAAACAAAATTTTTTTTTAAATATTAAATAAGAAATCACAACTTTTCTGAACATAATTTCTTAATAATTTTCAATTCTCATTCTATTTCCATTTAACACAGAGAAATGTTAAACCAGATTGGACAACCATTTGTAAGTATCGGAAGAATAGAATTAACTGTTTTATTAAAAAATTATGAAAGAAAAGAGACATTTACTTAAAAAAAATACTTTTTTAACTTATCTTTTTTTAATTTTAATAGCAAAATTTATCAACATCGACGCCAAGATGAGATACTACTATACTAAAACTATAACGAACTTCATAAAAATTCGACACATGTAGATACTTTTGTATACAAGTTAGACTCACATATAATTCCCAAACCACCGTAAATCGATTACTACCGCATTTCTCAAAGTTTTTATTTTCCCCATTATTTCTGAAATTCTTTGCAATTGTTTTGAGCCACAACAAAATCGGCTAAAGATGACGAAAGCAATAAATCTTTTCCGAGAAAATGCTTACAGGGTATTCCACAGTCGGCTGTCATCTTAATTCTATTGTTTATTTTTTTCTACTCCTTTTACGTGTTCTACTTACATCTGCAGAGTGTTTTTGTGTGTTTTGTTCGTTTGATGGCTGGCTGGTTGCTCTCTGCAACATGTAAATGTTGCAAATATGCAATTAGTTGCCTGCAATGCCATGGAGCGGTGTGTTTTGTTGCAATCTAACATGACATTCCATCGGTGGCAGAGCCAATTGCCATCAATATGCCGCGCAGCATTGACACATGCCACAAAGGCCTAGCATTTGGGATACCTTGTGGCACTCTGACTCACAATCGTAGTGTCACGTCGATAGTTTAATCGATTGTGATTGTGCTAAGCTAAGCTACAATTGCAAACGCTTCAATCTTAAAGTTCATCATCGTGATAAACATTTTGTATGGGTGAAGGAAAAACTTTGCATTTATTCAGAATTTTGGTTGGCTGTTGAAAAGCAATGTTCTGCACTCAAGCACAAAAACAAGGCTAGGGATGCCAAAATGAAACTGTTCAGCTTAGGTGATCCGGAAAAAAAGTCACTTCAGAATATTGGGAAAAAGCTTTTGAGCTCTGAACGTAGTTATGAGCTTCTTGATTATTTGTTGCAGATCTAAAATGAAACTGAAAAAGATACTATTTGGTTTTGTTAAACTTGAATAATATTATCCTTAAAAAGATCAAGACATCAAAAATCGTAACAGAAAAGAACTCGCGGTTTTAATCGAAATCTCAACCAAATAAAAGAAGCAAAGAGCCAAACGGTGTCAATGGCAACAGATAATTTACCATTCTAATTGGACGACATGGACCAGAATGTGAAGACGATGTGAGGTTTCACACAGAAGGCGCTTGAGCTGCAGCAAGGTGAGATTCCAGAGCGCATTATTTCCTTAAAAGGCAATGTGGGAACGCCGCCAAGATCGTGCAATTCAACGCTCTTAGAACAAAAACATTTGGTCACCTGAACATCATTGATGGTGGTTAGGATCCTGAACGACTCATGCAAAAGTGTCACATAAAAGAGAAGCTTATTCATTAAGCCCTTTTAGCTTGGTAGGCTAGCATTTCATAACATTTATTTTATTTTATTTTATTTTATTTATTAATAAAAGCATTACCTTACTTTGATTCAAGTGGACCACAATTTATGTATTTTACTATTTCGGAATATAACCATTTAATTATATACAGAAGAGATAATAGCCTAAGATCTAATTAAAGGCGCAATAAGTGCGCAGTAGACGCTTCCTCTGGTATGTTGATTGGCAACTGTCATACTGCGTATACGCAATATTTGTCCGACAAGTTGCTTGATTCTACGAAAATATTTTATTTTTATAACATTAATATATGTAAAGAGTAAGCAATGTAAATGCCAACGAAATGTTAAACCCCAAATAAGAAAAAAAATAAAGAAGAAATTTACAAATAAAATCGTTGGCGGAATTCCAATGAAAGCGTGTGCGTGTGTATCTGTGTGCATGTGTAGCTGTTTGTGTTTATGTAGCTGGGACGCCATGTTGCGATGTTGCGTGTGCTGCGCGTGCATAATGCGTTATATGGACAAGGCGTAAAGGACAGAGAGGAGATGAGTAGGGACAGAGGCAGAGCAATGTACTTGCTGCACTTACATACACATATACAAGCATAAGCACGTAACTGCAACGCCTTATGGCCGACTTTATACGTTGACGTCGACAGCGACGCCGACGCCGACGCTTGTGGGTTCCATGCATATATGGAATGTCTACTCATGTGTACATATGTGTTTGTTGTAGTTGTCGTTTTTGTTGTTGTTGTTATTGTTGTTTTGCGTGCTAGCCAAGTAACCACCCAAGCCAAAAGCCAAAAATAAAACTGCAGAGAAAAAGAATAAAGAAAGAAAAACAGAAAATCCGCATACGACTTACTTGTACGAGGGCAGTTTGATAAGTCAGCGAGTTTTTTGAATTTCCGGCGAAGTAAATTGTAAATGCCATATGCTAATAAAACTGGAGAATTTTGGCATCATTTTTTTTTTGAAGCGGGGAAAATAATTTTAATTGCGCGTTAGGTATCCCAAAGCATTTTGCGTTCTATTTTATGCCCACTTTTATATTTGTGATGTTTTTTTTTGTATTTTATTTTATATCTATGGTCTGACCTACCCGATAATGAAATACAAGGCAACAAGAAAGGGAATTTTATAACCTAAATTAACAATTGTTGCATCCAGACTTCTCGACTGAATTTCTATCAGGTACACTGAGAAAGACCATTTGCCTTGTATTTGCTATAAATGTATTCCACTCCCATAAAAATTGTAGCCATATCTCAAATACAGCATCTTCTTATTGAGGCTGTAGCTATCATAACTAATAATAGAATTTTACCGTAAGGGGGTTTTGGATTTTGGATTTTTGATTTATTCACTTTGCATTTTAAATATCATTACGTGGTAGACTAGATTTATTTGATCCAATATACATATATATATTTCAAAAACGTCAGTAGAACGAAAGTTCTACGGGGTAACTGGCTAAAGCATATGTTTAAAGAATATTACATGAAAACGCTATCCTATGGTGGAAATAGTCAATTAAATCCATGAAATAATTCTATTATGGAAAAAAGTGGTGTCGAAGCTGAATCTATAGGCATCACATAAAAATCTCGACTACTCATACTCGACTAAAAGTGCAAGTAGCGATTCACTTCCAAGGGTAATTTGAGGATTTTCAGCCGCAATCTGGACGAGTTTCGTTATTGTCAACAAAATATGTATCCATCAAAATACAGCAGAGACTAAGCAACTCTTAAAGAAGTACACTCCGAAGAAGGCAACAGTGGATCTGTCAACAATTTAATGGGATGCTGCTTGGTGTCAATCACATCGTTTGCCTTATAAGGGGTAGGCGACGTAGCCGAATGCCTTTCTTCCAAGTTATTACTGATCTTCCTCAGTATTTTGAAGCAAAAAAAAAAGTATAGTGTACCTTCAAAGTCACTGATTGGTCGTACAGCCCTCGCATTTTACCACTTGCCTTTGCGGTTGAAGTGCAGGCAACAACATAAAGAACTACAACAACAACAACTTGAAAGATACTTAAAAAAAAGAAAAAATATTTATTGCATTCGAGGGCTGCTGCTGTGGTCGTTGGGATTGGGGCTGCCAACGTAAAAAAAAATAAAAAAACAGAAAAAAGCAACAAAAACCACTCAAGTTGGTAAAACTTGGCAAGTCTCTTGGTTTTGCGGTAAAAGAAACTATGCGCCGCATTGTGAATGGTGCTTCTATATAGACGTACATATATACATCAGACCTTTATGAGGGTGCGTGTATATGTGTATGTGGCTGCACATATATATACATACATTCCTACATAAGGCATGCAAAGCCAAAGTACGCGAAAGGGCCAGGCAGGCCAAGTGTAGCCGTTGCTTCAAAAAAGCCTACGCAAAACTTTGAGACATATCATTAAAAATGGCGGCACATTGTGCCAAGTTTAACTTTGCCGCCTTTTGCATATATTCATTTAGAGAATATTTGTAAAAAACCGTAGCTGTAAAATTCGTTCATTTCTTAAGAAGTGCGGTCTAGTTGTTCCAACAGGAATGGGTACGTTTCCTGCTGCTGAAAACCTTTAAAATGGGGAGCTTTGAGATGACTTCAGCTATGAACACAGGTTTACTGCAATTTTTTGGGATATATTTAAAAGCAGTATTTATTTACAACGCTAGAAGTTTTTACTAATCTATATATTGTGGGCATACTTTGAAAATAGAGTTCCTAGTTGTTTTGGGGTTTTACAAAAGCTACAGAGTCTTCTGAGTTGCTTTTTAAACTTTTCCTTTATTTTATTCTACACCTAAGGTTCTAGTATAGTTTCTATTACTGTTTTAACTGTGCCAATATTGATATAATCCAAAAATGTCTTTAAACATGTGGATGAGATATTCCATTAAACGTCGGGGCTTGGGCTGCTATCAGATAAAATTGGGCTTGTAAAAAAAGTCATGTAACAACATTTTCTAAAATAGATTGTGTTTTTATGTTTATGTATTATGCTAATATCATTTTTTGCAGCTTTAGAGTTAAAAAAGGAAAAAAAAGGAACTGGAATCTA
Source organism: Chymomyza fuscimana (assembly GCA_949987675.1). Taxonomy (NCBI): domain Eukaryota; kingdom Metazoa; phylum Arthropoda; class Insecta; order Diptera; family Drosophilidae; genus Chymomyza; species Chymomyza fuscimana. Next base: position 72,298,539 of record OX465089.1, read on the forward strand.
TTAAAAATGTAACTCATTTACTACCTTGATCAAAAATTTACCGGAATCATCGCCGTGTGGCGCTCGTAGTCACCCGATTTGATTTCTCTTTTTTTTCTTAAATTGCCACGTCTGTCATTGACATTCTATTTTTATGCCAGCGCTTGATCCTCGATTTTTGATCAAGGTGGTATGTTATTAAAGCTCAGAAAACTCAAATAGCAGTAATTTTGAAAAATAGCTTTTTGAACTCGTGTATTCAGAAAGTTTTGGGATTTCACAGAATGTACCGGATTTCAGATCTCATATCAAATAATCTCGAAAGGGCTTCAAATACACATAGTACATCTTGGACCAAAAAAAAAAACTTATTTTTTATGAAAAGCGTGGTTCAGTTTAGGTTTTAGTCGGCGTGAAAAAAGTAATAGTGGAAAGTAATTAGTATTTCTTGAAAGATGATTGTATTATATTGAGTAAGAATAATGATCAGTCCCGTATAAAATAACTTTAAGACGATGTACGGCTGGTGCTCAGAGAATTTGTCTTGGTGCAGCATTGAAAGTCTTTATGAAATTAACACTGCCATATATAAGAACAAAATGCTGTGAACTACGCTAGACGGGATACATCCTATAAAAAGTCACTAATGTGTTGGTTTTTTATTAAGGAGCGCACTAGTCTGGTGATTGCGAGACCAAAATCGCGATAGACTGTCTTATATGTGTATACATTAATCAGGAAATACAAGGATAAGGAAATAGAAACATTATCAGACCATAAGGCGCATAAATTAGATGGCTTAAACGAAAATAATTCGGAAGACTTTCTGTTTCTGTTTCCAAGTTGAAACATCGATAACATTGTAATAAACTCGCCCTTAAGTAGACCAATGACCATACAAATAATTAAGATTGCTTCGGAAAAAGGACTGGCTGAGAAGCTAGTTGGGTGGGTGTACAATAGATCGAAATTTCATTTTCACCATGATATTATTGTGATTATTTATGTAGTTGGTTGTAAAATGGTCTTCAAAATATCGTTCATCATCCAACATTTATAAAAGAAATCTCAGGAATATGTGGGCAAAGCTTAATAGATTTTTTAGGGACTTTATTAAATTGTCTACTGAAGATTTTTTATTTACACAAAGTGTGTAGTTCAATCCACTTGAGCTGTCCTGGTCAGAGTACTTGCATAAAAATCGAGGATCTCAATGTCTACGTCGAAATGAGCTTACCATGAAGCCAAGCTAGAGCCTAATAGATTTATTGATGCAATATATGGCTTAATGTGAAAGAAGCCTTAAACTAAATGCAGTTCCCGTAATGCATCTTAAAAAAAACAGATGTTCCATGTTTGAACCGGATTGCATTGTAACTGTAAACTATTTTAAATTCGTTTCCATAAAAATTTCAATTTATTTTCATTTCAATTTGTAGCACATTTTTGTTGTTGTTCACTCTTAATGATTTATGAAGTAGTAGCCAACCAGTGTGATGAATGAATTTATAAATTTTATAGCAATAACAACACTAACAACACTGGCAGCAATAGCCGCCTGTTGAAAGTGTGATGAGAAATTTCATAATGACTTCTTAGCGGCCAGCCAAAGGCACAGACACAGCCATGTCTATATACTAAGGTATATATGTATGTATATGTATATAGCAGTATATAGCATGGCTATAATAAGTCCAATTAAGCCATTGATGGCTACGTGGATAAGAAGGAGGACCACAGCTCCGGCTCCGTGATAGCAGTAGGATGGACACAGGGACACCGGGACAGGAGTTGGCCAACTGCCGACTGTCGCCTCGTTAGCCACGAAAACTTGCCGCAAATTTTAGCGTCTAACATGGCAGTCGCCATGTTTAATCAAATACGTGACTTGATTTCAATTTGGGCGTAAAGCTGGCAGAACTTGAAGAGCAAACAAAATTGCAGCTAAATTTAAGAATTTAAAGCGACATAACAAGAAATTGAGCTTTTAATAGAAAATGTGACAAGTTGCTGCACATTGGAGTAAACTTAGAGCAGCCAGCTGCAATACGAATTATTGCAGAATTTCGGCAATAAACTAGAATTTGAGCGTACTCGCATTTAAAAAAATGCTTCATGTTAACAGCAATCATGCCAAAGGCGTTAATCTTCAAGAGCTGTTGGGTGTGGACCAGCTAGATTCTCTGCTGTTGTTGCCCCGTATACCCATGATGATTGCATAAAGCTGCAGGCCACTTTGGCGGACTTGCAACAGAATTAGAAATTTAATCAGTACTTATGTGGGCAACTAATTATGGTGCCCAACTTTGAGCCTACTTCTGCTTCAGAAGTTGAAGAATTTCAGACTAACACTGAATTACGAGCAAGTGTGGATTGCAATGCAGAGCCCTCGTGAGCTTGAAACGTTTTCTAGATCCGTCCCTGGCCTGCAAGTGCCTTATTATAAAGAGGAAGTCTACGGCTTTGGTGGTAAGTTTAAAGATTAAAAAAGCAAATCATTGCCGGCTACCAATACCAGATAAGCTTGAAGATTCTTTTGAATATGCGCCCCAAAAGAATTCCGGATTGCAAACTACAATGGGATGCCCCAAAAAAGTATCTGCCCCAAGCCATATGGATATTACCTTACCTAAGAACAGGCCTGAAGATAACGTCATTAGATAGCATGCGCCGTATCACATTTGTACCAAAGCAGTTACAGAAGTTGAAAGGCCTAGAGAAAAACAAGCTAGGATGCATAGGACGGTTTTGGTTATTTCTTAAAGAGGATAAATCTGAAGAGTTTTTCTAACAAGTACATTCAGTATTTTTTTTTCCAGATGAAACTCTTCGTTTACTGTACTATAATAAAATCGCATGAAAATTACAAATTTAAATTTTTTTAAAACAATAAAAAACATTGCTCCGATTCATATGACAATAACAAATCGGTTAATCATGATGATAAGGGATATATGTAACTATAGTATCGGAGAGTGCTTCTTCCGTCCTTTTCGTAGACTGTTAATCTTCCGAAACTGAACTTCTCCAAAGGGCCCGTAGCTTTATTATACATCATTGATTTTCTTAAAGTTTTTTTTCTCGAAAGTTGAACACAAGAAAAAGACTAGATTGTATTGGGCTTAAGTGGTTATAATAAGAGACAGTTTACTGAATAAAGCTACTTAAGTAAGTAATAATTGTAATTGTTATAGTATCCGAACCAAAATCTCGATCTTTAAATCTTGTGTCTTGTCCGTACTCCTTTATGGCTGCGAAACATGGTTTGTACCAGAACAAGTACAGCAGAAAATACGCAGCTATGTCAATCGTTGTCTTCGTAAGATTTTACAAATGTTCTGGCCCAACCGAATATCAAATGAAGAACTGTGGTCCAGAACTGGTATGCTGGACGTCAATATAGAAATTCGAAGAAGGAAGCTCGGCTGGATCGGCCATACATTGCGAAAACCACCGAACGACATCACATATATGTCCTTGCAATACAACCCGCAAGGCAATAGACGAAGAGGCCGCCCAAAAATTACCTGGAGACGATCTGTCCTGGCGATATACTAATATCATCGAGCTCAGGGAAACCGCTCTACGAAGAAGACAATGGAGACTACTTGTGGATAGCCTATGCCCAACATAGAGGCAGTTTGGAATCTTTCGACGCCAAACAAGGCTTAATAATAATAATAAAAGTAAGTAATTTGGTGCAGATAACATTTGTAATAACGTGTATTAATTTTTTGTTAAACACATTAGTTTTTATGAAAAACTGAACTTTACATTTGACAGGGCCATCGTTATGGAATTTGATCGAATTCGAGGGCCGAATAAATTCAGCACGTCAGAGGAAGAGGGTCGAATACCTCTAGCACGTCAGGGTTGTACCTCGTATTTAGATTCAGCGATTCCAAAAACATAAAAAAAACATTTTCGAAAAAATATTCTTTTTGCGTTTTTTTATTTATGTTATAGCTACACAAAAAAAACTTTTTTCCAGTTTGAAGGCCAGACCTTTTTGACTAAAAGTTTTTGTGAATCCCCTTAAACGAGGATTTTGGTTGCTACCTCAGGGCGCTTACCCGCCTTTTTGGATCGCGGATTCAAATTCAGCGATCAACATCATAGGTCGAATCAGCGTCAATACTGACGTGGTGGAATTCCTTAGAGCTCAGATTCGGATACGGCTGCTGAAAATACATAAGGGTTGCCCTATCATATACCTATTATGTTAGGTTTAGAGCACATTTCTGTGTAAGGGTGTCCAATGTATTACAATAAAGATTTTAGACTACTAGTATTTTCTACTAAACTAAACAACACTATTCGGATAACGAATTGTTTTTATTCGGATTCATTTGCTCCGGAAAACGAAATTTTTTGTCGATAAATTCGTATATGTATATAAAAATTCTGAGGTTGTGTTGGTTGCCGTGCTTTGCACCTTTACTATACATATGTTGTTTGCATTTTATTTTTATTAAAATATAGCTAGTACTTGGTTATTCTGCCTTTTAAATAAAATTACACAAAAATATTATTTTAGCAATAATATTTATTGAAATTAAACACGACTTAGCTATTTTTGTTACAAGGGAAATAATCTTTGTGTAACGCGGGAACCCTGCCGCACCTATCAGTCATCGATAAGCAATGCAAAAAAATAAAATTCGAAATGATTGTAAATAAATATCTTACGTGAAGTTTTCATAAATAGAATCTAAGAATATAAGAGAATATTTGAAAACTTGTTTCAGTATAAAACTCGTACTTTTTTAAAACTATTTTGGCGATTCGTTTTAATTCCCCTTAGAACAAAAAATTCGGTTCAAACCACACAAAAAATTCATTTTGGTGAAATTGGGAGCAGCAAACATTCGGTTTCAAAACGAATCCGAATAAAATGTTCTGATTTGTTTTCCTTAATTCAATATCTCATTGCGCCATGAAACTGCGCACAAATATCTTGGCGTTATTCTGGACAGGAGGCTAACCTTCTCGAGGCACATTACAATGGTGCAAAAAACTGTGCAATCCAAAGCGAGGAAAATTTCATGGTTGCTGGCTCCCAGAAATAAGCTTTCCTTATTTAATAAAGTTTCGATCTACAAATCTACTTTAAGCCCAATATGGAAGTACGCGCTTCAAATTTACGGAATTGCAGCGAAATCGAACTTAAATAAAATCAGAGTTGTCCAGAGCAAAATATTAAGAAATCTGTGCGGCGCTCCCTGGTACATGCGTACTAGGGATATAGAAAAAGATTTGAGGGTGCCTAAAATTGGGGACGTTATCCAATTGCAGGCCAAAAAGTATTTAGAGCGTCTTGGATCACATCCAAATTTACTAGCACGACTGCTAAATTCAGAAAGACCGTCTTCCAGAGCACGAATGAGAAGATTAAAACGGTGCCACCCACAGGATCTCCCAAGGAGAATTCTTTAGTAAATTTATATAAAATCTTCAATAATAATAATGTTTAATCTATAGTAATTAAAGAATATTGTAAAGTTAAGTTTTGTTGTATATATATTAATGTTTCTTTTTAGTCATTAATTATCTTTGTTTTTTATATAACTTATAATTTGTTTAAGCTGTCTTTTTAAGGTAGTAGTACACAAATTTTATATTATTGTTTAATAAAATATACACATTTTTTAACAAAAAAAAAAAAAAAATTAATTCAATATCTACTTCAAAGTTTAATCACGTCGTCACCATTGTGTCCAAATCTTCACTATAATTGCAGCTTTTATATAAAGTGTCTCCTCTTTAGTAGCTCCAAAATTAGCACATATTTTGAGAGTTCCTTATTTTTTGCCGCAGTGTATCCTTCGCCATCTTGTATTATGCACGCCATAGTTTCCCTACATGCCCCTGCCCTTTTGAGTAAAATCTATTTAAAGGATTATCGCAAGTCATGTGAGAAATCTAAAAATTATCTGCTTAGGCGCTAATCACAGGTGAAATGCATTGAGGTGTCAAGCGTAATTACAGCTCTAAAACCTTATAATAAATTCGAATACCATAATTAATGTTGCTTCAGTTGATAATAATAACTTGAAAATAAACTGATATTATTTTAAGGTATCTACTTTTAGTTTCAAAAGCATCCATCTATGGAAATATGAGTTTAATTTTACAACGAATCAATCAGAAGTCAATCAATTTTGTAAGCGCATCGTATGTTACGTTTATATAGTAAATTTCGGACAACATGTTTGTGGTTGTTGGTCAGTTTATAGTTGTTGTTGTTTGTGCGATGTCTGCTGAAAATAATAATAATAATAATATAGAAAGAGCAACAACGACAACAACAACAGCAACATAATTGCAAATTGGCCAAAATGAATGTCGAAAAACCAAAGCAGCAACATGATAATTTAATGTTTGCCAAATGGGCGAACGGGACACAACACAGATACTCATATACTCAGCTACAGATACAGATACAGCTACAGCTACACACACGTAGTAGACTGTGGCTCGTCCAAAAATTATAGACCACGATGGATGGCATACAAAAATGTCTGGCGACCTTGAAAGTGAAATGCGCCAATGTCGTTGTTGGATGTCGATGCTCCATTAAGGCCAGACAAAGATGGCTGTCATAAACACCAAACCAAAGAAAAAAAAGGTTTAAACTCTATTACTTTTAGAGCTACAAACTACAGCACTGCTTCCTCTTGTCTCCTTCGAGGTGTTAAAAGTTAAGAGTTAACTTTTAAAATTAGTTTGTTGAATTTTTGCAACAAACGTCGACACTATAATTGCAGGCACATACAATACCATAATTGTGTGTTCTGGCACTTAAACACTAGATTTAATTGACATATCTCATGGATTCGATGGCAGGAGGCGCCTCTTTCCAAATGGAAATATAATTGTGGAATTGAGCACTTGAGAAATGAAATTTATATAACAATAAGTGCGGCTTAGTTTTATTTATTCGCTTGCAACTGCTGTTGGAGAGGGGCGAAAAGGAAAGATTTCCAATGCGCAAAAAAAAAAAAACAACAATAGGTAAGAGGCATCTAGAATTACCCAGCGTATCTGGCAGATTCTGTGGCACCTTTGATCAAATACACAAACACTTTTCCAGTTGTGTCGTCGCCGTCGTCATCGTATCTGGAATTTTATGCAATTGTTGTGCCTCGGTTTTTTTTTTTTGTGAGTTGTTTCATGTTTTTTTGAAAGCGCTCTTTACTGGGCGTTACCCAAAATACATTTTTTGTTTTTGCTTTCTTATTTTTTTGCGCTGATTTCCGGCGCGTTTTGGATTACACAATAAGCGCGTCTGCGAGCGAAAGGTGAGCGGAATTTCGAGTGACGCACGGGGCGCTCAAGTACTATGGCCGGCAGCGACGCACAGTGGTCGAAATGTTTCAACTAGCTGATTAAAAATTGTATGTAAATATTTTCTTCGTCTTAAATGATAAGAGATTTTTTTTAAAGATGACTTTTGGATACCAAAAGTTATAAATTCCAAAGAATTCTTCTTACTTTGAATAATATACTCTATGAATTGCAATTTTAATAGCTGTAAAAATTTTAATTTATTTTAACTTCAAACAAAAAAAAAATGTTAATTTATTTTTTTATTAAATTTTAAATCTAAAAAAAAAAATGTTACAAAAAAAATCTAAAAAAAATATAAATTTTTGGCCCGCCTCACTTATTTTCGCCGATATATATCAGAGCTCGCAGAAAACTGTCAACCCATTTTTCCAACTTTTGGGGGGGTCCGGAACCGAAAATCCATCCGTGGGGGGTATATCTACAGATACTAATCAATATTTCTAGATTTAAATCAATACAACCAAGTTCTTTCATTTTGACCACCGTGCCGATGGAGCGGCAGCGGCAGCTCGGCAAGCGAGTGGCGAGTTCCGCCCTATGTACAAGAACGAGTATGCCCTGGTGCACGATTCCTGTCCTTCGTTCTGCTGCTTGACGTCTTGAGAATCCAATTTGAATGACGTTATACCGTTTTGGACTGCTCCGGAAACGCTTGGAACAAAGCAGACTCAGCATATACATACAACAACAACGGCAACAACAACTCTTGCCACATTGTTGCATGCAGGCTTGGCTTTGCCTCTCAAGTGTGTGTTCTTTGTTAGGTACCATGCCCACTTGGGCGCACAGGGGTGATTGCAACTGTAGCGTAGAGTTTCCACCAACGCGCTTACCTTAACCCCTGGGGTTGTTGTTGCTGTGCGCCTAACTTGATCGGCTGTTGAATCTGTCAATTTTTAAATACAATCGGATTTGTAAATCTGTGGGTGTTGGCGTCTATTGTCTAATATTTCCTTACCTAACGGGTTAAACGGTGTTACTTATGCAGCTGGTTGAAGTCCATATGCTCTATTGTAACTGTAACCGAGCTATGAATGGTAGGGTTATGTTGTAACCCCAGAGCAGCTCGGGGCTATGCTAGGTATATAGGAAAGTTAAACGTCTGGCTTTCATCTTGTCTTTTGCTGCTCGCACCAGCAGTTTCGAACTTATCTTACAGCAATACTGACCAAAGTATTATTTCATATTACGGGTGCCTAAGGACCCCAGGGACGCTCTCACATTCTGGCCCTTGCGACAAATTCGCTAAGCGAATGAGGTTGAGGAAGCAATAGTCTCACACCCGCTGGTGAAAAAGCAATGTATGCTGATCCATTCACAAGTTTAAAAATTCTTAACAGCATTGCTTAATTTTTAGGCCAACCCATTAGCTTTTCAAAGTTTAAATTGGTAGTGCCCTTTAATTGAACAAGGCTCAACCGAAGGGGCGCTAGATCTGATAACTTGTGTGGTCCGAAATCCAAAGAAATTCTTCAGAACTGGGCATTGTGACGGTTTAACTCCCGGATGGCGGGAACGATAGACAGCCAGAGATTTTAGATAACAAACAAAGATAGATTGATACTTGCTGAAAAGTGCTTTTATGATATCGTTGCCTGATGACATTAATCCTGCATTCGCAAATATGGGATTAAGTCTTTAAGCAGGTTCCTCCGTTAAATACGTTGACTTTGTTATAATTACAGCTACGTAGAAGAATCATTGCCATCTTATTTAATTTTGCCACCATATCTACTTTCGCTTTTATTAGATTTACCTCAAACCTTTTGGACAGACTCTGTAATCAAAAAGAAAAAAAAAATCATATGATTATTTCCTGGAAGTTACCGCAAAGCGTATTAAATTCGATTAAAACTGCTGTCACAATCGAATTTGATCATTTCTCAGCTATAGAAATGAAAACTACCGACACGTAGAGCAAAAATATTTCAATCAATTGGACAATAAGTTCAAGTTAGGGCTTAAAGAAGCTGTGTGCCATTTTGGGACATGCGTTACTAATGCTGCTCTTGGATCGGATGCGGGGCTCACCACCCAGTGCGATGCATTCAAATGAAAAAGTAGCTAGGTTGATTGATTTCAGGCGTGACGAATGATGCATACTCTAATTCTCAAGAGATGATTGAAGAACTTGAAAGGTTCACATTTAATAGGTTATCGATGTAAGCTATCTAAAAAAGCGGATGTTCTTTAAATCGATATTTAAAGAAGTTGACTCGAAACGCCTTTATTTTAGTATATGTAAAATCTTTTTGCTAATAACTACAGATGTTTTTTTTTTTTGTTAAAAAATGTGTAGATTTTATTAAACAATAATATAAAATTTGTGTACTACTACCTTAAAAAGACAGCTTAAACAAATTATAAGTTATATAAAAAACAAAGATAATTAATGACTAAAAAGAAACATTAATATATATACAACAAAACATAACATTACAATATTCTTTAATTACTATAGATTAAACATTATTATTATTGAAGATTTTATATAAATTTACTAAAGAATTCTCCTTGGGAGATCCTTTGGGTGGCACTGTTTTAATCTTCTCATTCGTGCTCTGGAAGACGGTCTTTCTGAATTTAGCAGTCGTGCTAGTAAATTTGGATGTGATCCAAGACGCTCTAAATACTTTTTGGCCTGCAATTGGATAACGTCCCCAATTTTAGGCACCCTCAAATCTTTTTCTATATCCCTAGTACGCATGTACCAGGGAGCGCCGCACAGATTTCTTAATATTTTGCTCTGGACAACTCTGATTTTATTTAAGTTCGATTTCGCTGCAATTCCGTAAATTTGAAGCGCGTACTTCCATATTGGGCTTAAAGTAGATTTGTAGATCGAAACTTTATTAAATAAGGAAAGCTTATTTCTGGGAGCCAGCAACCATGAAATTTTCCTCGCTTTGGATTGCACAGTTTTTTGCACCATTGTAATGTGTGTAATGTGAAATCGTCATATTGATATGTATTGTGTACTAATTTGCAATCTTTTAAGTAAAGACACCAACGATGTTTTGAAAAGCGTCTGGGAAGGCAGTTGGAATCGTCAATACTGATATTAGATAACTTCCTTCTACTAATACTGAACGTTCTTAGGCAACATATTAAAAATGACGATGATTTAAAAATAAGTTTAAGTTCACTTTGTCTGTGGAGACTGGTTAGGAATATGTGGCTGTGAAAGACCAAACATTCTTAGACCCAATTTTTCCCTAAGTCTTTAAAATAGAAAAAAAAGAGTTTATATAACTTCCGAATAAAATTTCAGTTTATATCTTTTATTAAGGAATAAGCCTTCCTGTTTTCACTTATTTTAAGTGATTTAAAGTGAATTTTTTTTTTTTTTTCATTTACGCTCAAAAATGCATTAGGTCTACATTTCTAATTGGGATATCTGCATTCAATTATATAAAGGAGAAGTTAGACTCCTGCTTATATATGTACTATATTTTTAACAAAGTAGGCAAAGTAACGTTTGCAGGATAGTTTGGAACAAGATTAATAAATGTCCATAATGTTACTTAGTGATAAACTCTAGATTCTAGAGAGATTGTGCTAAGCAATTTATGAAGGCTTGTATTGGCCTCTGGCTATAAGTTTCTTTATAATTTAGAATTAATTTGTTTTGTAATTATATAAATAATTAAATAAATAATACACGTATGACATCTATTTGTTAAACTTATCTTTCTACTATTGGTTCAGTATGTGATCGGAAGTGGAGGTCGATAGTGGAGTAATGCCATAATAGATTTAAAAGCTTTTTGAGTACCTTAATTTGAGTGACTTAAAGTTTGTTTATATGAATACTTAATAATGCATTTTTTAAGCTCAACATCAAGTACATTAAAAACGTATTACTTATTCATTTTAAAAGTTAGTTTCGAAACACGCAAAGTAAATTTATTTCTACCAAAAACATTTCGATTTACACTTTTACTAAAATTTCGTGAAACTAAATTCCCGTAATTATTCAAAACTTCTGTTGAAATTTTGAACCATATAGCGTTTATATACATTTCCCTATATTTTAACGTCTTAAATTCATAATTTCTCTTGTTTTTTCTATTTTATAAAAATGATTTTTTTTTCGGAAATAGTGGTGGAGCTATGAAACCCGGGCAGTCACATTTTTCAGTTCAGCACTGGAAATATTAAATACTTTCCAAAATGTACTCATATATTGGATGTTATCTTAGGCAGCTTGTGAAGATCAGATACAGGGTAGAGTGCTAATGCAGCTTAAGCACATAGTTTATCAACTTGGATTGAAGCAGCACCCAATATTATAGTCCTTCTTCTATTATAGACAGAGATCCCCCAATTTATCTTATCCAATAAATTTTCTTAGCTAACGAAATCAGCTTACATGAAGCGTTAGGATACTGATAACAGATTCGCATCCTCAGATAAAAATCACAACTTTCTGATTATTCTGGAGATTTTTCAGAGTTTTTTTGAGATAAGGATAGAACCAAGACCCGTTGTGCCAATTCTGAGAGCGGATTCGGATATATTGGGAGCATATGCCTTGATGCCAGATCACAACATTTTTTTTTTGTGGCTATGTACCCTGAATGAGAAGCAATTACTTACTGATATAAAGGATGCAATCTTTCTTCTGTAAATCTACTCTCAAATCTTCTCTTCGCCCCAGACGCAACGAGGCCAAGCTTCCTGTTCAGGAGCACCAGCAGAGCAAAGCTGGTTGGTCAAGATTGTCTGACACATATTTCTATACCGGCGGAGTACCTTATTCAGCATACCTTGGGGGCTTTTTGATGATGAAGTTCCTTTAACTCCTGTTGGAGCATAGGGCATCCACAAAACATTTCCATCTCGTTCTGTTTCTTGCAAGTAGTTTTGATTTCGCCCCATTATTTTCCAGTGTCTTTTTGCAAGCTTCGTTTCCATGTTGTTTTGGGCCGCCCTTGCTTTCTACGGCCTTGAATTTCCATACAAGAGCTTGTCTGCATATCTTTGTGCAGCGTGTGACCGATCCAACCCCATTTTCAGGCTTTGATTTCTGTTGATATCGGTCGCACCTCGCATCTTCTGTAGAGATCGGCATTTGATATTGTATTGGGCCACCATATTTTAAGGTGTTTCGGAGACATCTGTTTACAAAGGATTGGAGCTTATTGTTTATGTTATAGTAGTACAGATTGGACTTTTGATTTAAAAATTCGTACTTTAGTTTTTCATTTATGTATGGCGATCTGAGCTATGCAAAAAAAATGTTATTAAAAAATGATTTTTCCGAAATTTGAGTGAATTTAAAATCGGCAGATTTATTTACCTAATAATATTGATAAAATTTACAATACAAATATTAAAGATACAAAAATTCGCAAAACTTGAAATCCTCTTGAATGGAAAAAATGTTGCGTCGAAGTAACAGCTCTAAATGAAGTTTTTGTAGAGATGCATCTTTGGGACCTCAGCAATGTTACAAACCCTACCACAAAATATATAATACTTTGCCAGCAACAAAGAGCATTAAAAACCACAGCAGCCGATCAGCCAACCAGTCAGCCGGTAAGTTCAAGTGAAATTAATCAAAGCTAACCGTAGAGCGGTCAACCAGGTGAGTTAGTTGCTGGACCCAAGGGGCCGGGTAAGACACGCACATGGGTTAATCTTTGTATGAGCATCTACGTCAATTCAAACGTGGTTCAAATCAATGAATGTGCTGCCAAACAACAACTACAACAACAACGTCAAACGTCCGCTGAACAATGAAAGTGGCAATTAACCAGAAGCCGAGCATTAAATTACAAAATGCGATCAACGCCAACAACAACAACGACTCGAAAAAAAAAACATTCACAACAACAGGTTGTTTGGTAGTAGCCTGCGGTCGGCGATCAGCATCAATAGATAGTAGTAATAATAATAAAAAACTATAAGATACAGCAAGAAAATCATAGCAAAATCCCAGATGCGCGATCACAGTACTACGTTGTCGACGCTCGCTAAGACTCCATCAATGGGCTCTGCTGATACCGGTGCCCAGTGGGCAGCTTAATCGATTTCTGGCGGCCCCCTTCACAAGCCCAGTGGCTCTGGCTGCAATTAGACTGCGCCGTCTCCGAGTTGCATTCAGTGCGCCATGGGAGGCTGTTGTGTGGAAGCGGCGGCTTATGTGTACTACTAGCTACAAGTATTGTGCATATATGCATTAGGACGGTGCACGCCCGTTTGGAAACCATGCTGGGCACAGCACTTACCAACACTCACATGCTGTGCCAAGTTCACCTTACGTATATGCAGTAGTACCAAGTGTGTGTGTGTATTGATTGAAAATTGATCTATTAAGATCCTGACAATTGCTCGGTGAGTGCCGTGCGACAATGATAATCCGCAAAATGCACATGGCATACATAAACAATGACAAGGTATCCAGAGTTGCATGCAACTTGTGGTGGGCGTGGCGGCTGCATTTTAATCCAACAAAACCTTAATGCATCGCATCTTCCTTTTGTATGTTTTTTTTTAATATTTATTTTCATTATTAGGTACTAACATGGTGAGTACATATTTATTTAAGCTAGTGTTAAGCGCAGCATGTGGCACTGTTTGAGTGTGGTTTTTTTTTTGCCTGCTCATTTGATTGACAGCGCTTGATTGACAGTCTCATATGCGACACCTTTTGGTAAGTTACTTTTGAATAAACTATTGCAGTTTTTTGTAATACAGGGTGATCAGATAAGGACAAATCCAAAAGGAATTGAAGTAAAACATGAGAGAGGTCAAATTGATACGGGCTTTCTTTTGAAACTACATTCTGATAGTGCTCCAGATCTTTGACCAACATTTTCAGCGCCTAATTAGCGAACTCATTGCTGTTTTCAATAGAAGTCCGGTTGAAACGGATGTAGGTGCCTTTTTTTGGATCTTCTTTCATACTGACCGCTACGGCGCACGGTGGTCAATTGAACCTTTCTAGCGGAAGAATATCTCTATCAAACTTGACATATAGAAGTAATTAAGGCGTACGTATATATGAGGCGGGATTGCTGAAAATCGGACGATGAATATGTTTTTTTGTTATTAATTTATTTTTTATTCTTTGAAGTTAGTAAATGCGGTAAAAATAATGTTAGACAAATAATATGATAATATTAAAATGATAAACAAATTCATCTTATTTGGAGCTAGAACAGATGCCAGAGTTCTCGATAAGGAGCTGGTACAAAATAGTTTGACGAAAAAGTACGGTATTTCAAAAAAGGAGTTCGCAAGCCAACACACTATTATGCCTAAAAAGCCATATATTATTAACTTTGAAACGTTGTTTCAAAGCTTCTACCATAATTATCGCACAGTACCCAGAATATTTTTTTTGATAAATCATAACCAAAAATGTTATCTAGCCAAATAACTTTGCAAGCCAAATCTGTTGGCATTAAAAAATAAAATAAAATAAGGTACTAAAAGATAATGTAGTAAAAAAAGGCACCAATAACGATTTAATAGTCAAAAATCCTGTCATATTTTAAAATTAAGTTTTCTTGGCTACGTTTTCTTCAATTTGCACCACAGTACGGTTCGGGTCCAAAAGAAATTTATCATTTTGGAAGCTTCTAAAACTTAACAATTGGAAAAACTATCTGGTCACCCTGTATGATGATCTACTTCGCTGTACTTAATACTCTCTCTCTCTGTCTCACTCCACAAGCACATAGATACACAGCTACACACAAAGATACACACACACACTTTGCATTATAAAAAGTTTATTTGGCCGCAAACATGGCAAACGTTACTTCCGTTCGCCATTAACTGCATATAACTGTGCATTGATAGTCACTTTTTTGTGTATGTGTGTGTGTATGCACAATGTGTTTGCATATGTGTTTGTGTACTATGCTCATTATTGCCTGCACAAACTTTTGCGGTTTGCTTTATGAGTGTGTTGGTGTGCTGCCAAAACTGTTGACGTTATTGATACTGCCATTGATATCCGTGTTGACCAACTATGATGAGCTGTGGTATTTCCTTGGTTGCTTCCTTAAACCGAAATTAAAGCTCTAAGTTCAAAATTGTTAACAGTAAAATTTTGCATTAAGTATTTAGCGGATAAATAATCTGAAACTGTCACCTGAAAAATTGTTAACAGTAAAATTTTGCATTAAGTATTTAGCGGATAAATAATCTGAAACTGTCACCTGACAAAAGTTGGTGATGGTTAACCAGTTTCTAAAAACTGACTAATTATTTTTCACATAAATCAAAAAAACATTCCAAAAATTTGTATCCCATTTAAAGAATTTCGAGAATGAAATTAAAGAAACTCGCTGCATTAATATAAGAAGCTCGTTTAAAAAACATTATATTGACCTATGTCGGATATTTCGTGGAATATTACTGCTTCTAAATTTTAATTTACTATCGAGATAACTGATTATTTCAGTATAAATTTTTTGTTAAATTTTTATATTTTTCTATTACCTTAACGATAAGTAGGCTTTTCAATTGAGGAGTTAAGGGTTTAAGGAGTTCTGTTTAAACAAAAAATGTAGACTATTAAGATTATCGTTAACTTTCAATGTGAACTCGAATTTTTTAAGAAGAAAATAAAATATGCACGAAAATATGTAAACAATTATTAATTTATATTGTTTAATTTTTTTTTTCGAATCCTAAGTTTTATTTTTTAGTCAATTTTCTTTCAGATATCTTTATTCGCTTACGAGATATGGCCTCTCAAGGAAAAGCCTACCTAAATAATTTGCTTTCGCTAGCTCGATAAATAATCGGAATTAAAAAAAAATAAAAGTTAAAGTTAAGTGTCAGGCGGGTTAATCTGTCTGATATTATTTCGACATTTGCTTTATAGTGCAGATCTGAGGTGTGATGGTGCCAAGGTAGCTTGAAAATCATTTTTAATACATAGTTTGTTTTGGGCAGTTTGGAGTTTTTTAAAATGGCACTTGGCCACATCGGACGACACTGGGGCTCCATAAAAAATTACTGCTTTAAATACGAATCTAAACAAGTGTTATTTCTTTTCAATGGACAACCGTGAGATCCTATTGATGAAGGGATATAGGATTCTAGTGAGGGAATTGATTTTCTCAATAGTGTGCCCTAAATGATCCCTAAAGATTAGTTTTGAGTCTATAACAACTCCTTGGTAGCGAAACTTTTTTTCTCAGGGGAACATAATCTTTTTATGGAAATTTTTTCATAATAAATAATTATAAAATTATAAAATAATTAATATTTTCAAAAGGCCTTCCTTTCATGAAGGATTGCCCCGAACATTATCTATTGCACTTAAGTCGGGAAAACCAGCCAGTCAGTCCATAGTTTGTATGGAACAATCAGTAAAATTCGTGCTGTTTGATTGCTTATATATAGACGGGCGTTATCTTGTGTTAAAATAAGTGGCAGATTGCCTAAAGGCAGGAGACTGTTTTCCACAACCCAAAATTAGTCACTGCTAATCATTTTGAATGATATTAACGTCATTTCAAGTTTGTCTTTCGAAGTGAATGCTCCAAGCACCAACAAAAAGCATCCATCAAAATTTAGCTTAGAAAAATCATTCTATATTTTCGCAAATCTCTCCAGTAGTATCGGGATCCATCTGGTCCATCAACATTCCTTATTATCTTGTAAGAAAAATTTCGTTTTCAACAAATATTGTCAAACAGATTAAACTTCAAATAAATAATTGTTTCTTATTCAGTGAATAGATTAAAGACCTGCCCGCTAGTGTTGCTTGACACTAGGAGACGGTAAATCCAGAACACGATTCAGACGAATGTGAACTTTTCCTAAGCAGAATTCTTCGTTTTTGCTTGGATAGTATAATTGGCTGCTTTTCGGAAAAAATTGAGTTCTATTAATTTATTTTTAATATTGAGAGATATTCGTCATATGGTGCTACTCTTAATAGCATGGCGTGCCATGGCGCCAATAATGGTTTGTAAGCTTCAGAGAAGTCTAATAGCTCGTATGATAAAAGAAACAAAACTGGTTTACGAAGTATTTCCTGGCCTATGATTTTAAATATCACCTTATGAAAAAATCATCAAAATCGAAGCGATCAATTCAAAAAGTGGCCAACTTCACATATTGTCACCCATATTAGTTGCTTAGAATTTGACAACTCTAATTTCCGTGAACAAAAGTTATGAAATAATTCATAATTTATAATCTTTTCTAAAATAATATCCAAAATTTGTACAAGTCATTTGTGATTGCGCTGATTAAATTTAATAATACAAAGAGAAGAAGAACCCTTAAAATATCTCAAAACACCCCGTCAATTTAATTGTATACCACTTTTGAGCTCATCAAAAACATTAAATAGTATCTTTTGATTTGTCAACATGCGTTTGAGTATCTGAGTCGTCGGCCTATGCTCGACCTTTGGTTCAACTCGTTTGCATGTGACACATCTTGATTAGCCGAAACACTCTTCAATTCCATAAAAATGAATGAACGAATAAATGAATGTCGTCAGCGGCGTCTAATCGAATTGTTTTTAGGGGTCAGAATGTCGGTCCGCAAATCGAGTCAATTTAATTGACCTCCAGAGGTCAAACTATTATGCCGACAGTTAAAGCAATTCAATCGCTTCGAATTGTGTGGCTTGTCAACACAACAGAGAGAGAAGAACTCAGACCCAGACACAGGCCGCTTTCCTTTTGCAGTTGAGGCATCCCCAAGTGTGGGATCCAAAAGCAAAAACCATAAGAACTCAGAGGAACTCAGTAGCTTGTGTGCAAAAGAAAAAAACAAAATAAAATTCACTTGCGCCTTAGTTTTTAATGGCTTTAATTGAATTTGGCTTGTTGCGTTTATTTGTCTTAATTGTCTGCGAAATAATCATAAATCAGTTTTGTGTATGAGTATGACTCGTCGCGACGGAGATGATGACAATTCACAACATGTCAGCTCCCTCTACGGGTCTCTGTACCAGCACCAGCACCAGCACCCAGCACTTGGCTCAATCAATTTATGACATATCTCAAATGTTACGTACAGTTTTCAAACTTACGCGCAAGTTCCACGCTCTTCCTTGCGCACTTGCCTTCCCTGCCGCTGGAATGACGCAGCGTTTTCTGTCTGCCTGGGAACTTGCTCCGATTGCGTTGGATGGATGGATGGATGCTTCACTTGACCGCAGCATATTGGATTTGAAGACACAGCCAGAGCTTGGCATTGTTTTGCGTGTCAACCCTCATATAGTAAGTTCGCTTTGTTCCTTTGTCTAAGGCACCCACACGCCTCAATGGACAACTCACAGATACACGCAGATACACACAGATACAAAAATTACTACTACTTATGCTGGTCGCTTGTCTGTCATTTGAGTTGAGTCAAGCTAACTTTGGATTTAGTTAATTTAGCATACAAATTTCTGAAGACTACGCTCAAGTGCAAAAATCTTAACAGGTTCGCGGTCCATATCAAAGAAGCCACAACTGTGGCTTGCAACTTGCTTCCTGGCCTGGCCTGCTCTTGGTTGACAACTAAATAACACTTTAATGTGTTTATTGCGTATGCCTTTGGATATCCCCCCGAGTATTGGTATTTGTTGGGCCTGTGACCATGGGGGATTACAACAGGCTGCAAACTACAAGATACAATGTTAGGTGTCGCTTGCAACACATTTGGACCGATTCTCAGTCAGCTTGTAACTTTCGCATTAAACATGAGCTAAACATTGGTAAGACGCGTTTTACTTGGACAAAGCACGAAAAAAAAGAGCAGTAAAAGCTTCAGCTCTCATAGGAAACTTCAAATACACTTGGAAATCAATCTTTTGTGGCATGATGCAGCGTTCTCCGAGTACTTTTGGCCTACTTTGAATTAAACCAGAATTTTTTGACTCAAGTTAAAGTAATTAAAAAGTTTCATGACATTTTTGTATAGATATTTGGTCATAAATTTTTTCAAGCGTATTTTAAATCATTCTGTTTATTTATTTATTTATATATTAATTATTATATAATACATAAAAATTATTATAATATACTAACTAAATAGAAAAAACAAGTGCTAGCTGCTAGGGCCATCGACTCAAAAATCATTTTGTATTTTGTATATTTAAACGTAAAAAAAATAATAATTGATAAATAATCGTACATTTACATTTACTATAAAAAGTGTTAATAAATTAATATTTTTATTTAAGCAGAAAATAAATTTTTATCACAAACTTCCATTAGTAGTCCTTAACGAATATTTTAAGCTTGAGTTCAAGTTCTCAAAAAAAGTTTTAATTGGCACATGGATTTTAAGAAAATATACTGTGTCTATTAATATATAATATACAATTAAAGTACGTGGTAGTGTAGAACTGTCTAGATCTAGAGGCACCAAGTTGTCCAAACCTACATAACAAAGAGATAGTACTAAATTGACAAAGTTATCAATATAGGATTTACATGTTTTGAAACTTGTACTTTTTATATTAGGTTACTTTTCTTGACACAAGATTTGATCATTAGGGATCTTTATTCTCCCAACCATCCTATCACCTGTTTGGGTGTTTTTTTGGCACCTGCCTATTTTTCTATAGGCTTAACAAATATTTGTTCTCGATTTAGACAATATATAGTATAAGAAAAATTACCTTAAAAATATTTGTATTGCTATAGTCAGGTGTGTATCCAGGTCTTAGGGGTGTTCTTCATTTCGAAGTGTATATATATCAGAGCTCACAAAAGACTGTGAACCCATTTTTCCAAATTTGGAAGGGTCCGGAACCGACAATCCCTTCCGTAGATCCGCCACTGGTTATGGATTTTAATATAATTAAAAAAGTAGAGATAAATGAAAAAAATGAGTCTTTTGTAGTACTGTTCAGCAGTATAAAAAAAAAGACCGGGGAAGGCCATATTTTATACAGATTCGGAGCACTTAATCTTTGTAAAAAGAATCAAGTTGATATGGAAACGGGGGATAGAGGAGTAACACCTAAGTTGGCTATGCTTACAGCTTTACAGCATGATGCATTGAGTTTTATAAGGTGTCGCAAAGAAGTGCACAAGTTCGGCTGCGCACGTCACTGGTTCAATAGTTGTATGGTAGCTATATGAAATAGCAAGCCAATTGATATAATATTATTTTAAAAAACTGAAAAAATATTTTCTTGCATTGGATCGAGCAACATTAGTCCGCTTGACGACTTATAAATATTACAAAAAAAAAAAGTTTCTAGAAAGGAAAAGCAGTCTATCAGGATATAAAAAGTCAATTCGTGCAGTCAAAGTTAATGTACCCTTGCAGAGAGTATTAAATCGTAATTCTGGTTTCACGCCTGCAAAATCACCTGGGAAAGCTGCATATAAAACTCGCGCTGCTGCACTTGACTCGCATTATTTTATATACAGCACTATGTATATATATATAAATTTATTTTTTCTTTCCGTTGAGCTCCTTAAAGATTTATTTATGTATTTATAAAAAGGCAGCTTTGACGGACATACGATAATCGTCAACTGCGATCCATTGATTTTGAAATCGCCATTGGCTCTACGTCTAATGCCAGTTGCATTTTTGATGTTTATTTATTTATTTATATTATTTTTTTATGCCTGCTGTTGTTTAAATAAATAAAACATTAGCTTACTGAAAATCATGCAGCTGTAAACTTACGTATATAAAGTCTCATATTCGATGCATAGATTTACGTCACTAGCATGGATATACCTAAATAATGTATGCAACTGATTAATAAAACTGAGTTATTGCGAAGGAACTAAGAAATATGGGCTGCAATTCTTGAAAAATCAATTTGTTTTTTGTACCATATTAGAATTGATAAACCTGTAGTGAAATGCAACCATAGTTCCCATATTTTTTTGTTGCAATCAGGCAAGGGGAATTTTTACTCAGTGGCAATCCTATAGTTTACTAGATATTGCATTCAACCGTATTCCAAACAACAATCAATCTGTCATTGGAAATCGGATCATGTCTGTTTATACTAAAGTTTAAAATTATCAGCTAACTTGGCTTGGTTTTTAAATGATGTATAGATGATGTAACTATCAAAGTAGAAAGTAAACTTTTTCATTAGTTATTCTCTACTAAACTATCAATATTTTACATGCTTTTTGCAATCATAAGTCTTTTGTTAGTTGTAAGCATTAGTGAAAGCCAACATCTATAAAAAAGTTATTCTCTTTTGGGACGTCTTTTGTTGCCTTCTTGATTCCCATATAAGGAGTGGGTTTAGCTTAATGCGTTTAAAACAGCACAGTGGAACAATTTATTCAAATTTAACTTTGCGAACTGACATCTAATTTTCACCAACATCATATTCTTTGAAATCGGGACTCGAGCTGAAAAAATTGTTTACTGAGACATATTTTTTATATTCGGGATTTCTTAAGTCAAAGCATTCGCTAAACTTAAGTACATGAACTGGTTATTTACTAAGAGCTCAGGACTAAGCTAGGAAAATATGGTATGGTATTTAAGCCAATCTGAAGCTATAGAATAAAAATCTACTACTCGACTCAAGAGACGTAAGCATCACTCAAAGATTCAAAACCGGTATCCCAAACTGACTAACATATATATGAATATATATTCATAGAGACCTCTCCATGCCGACCATCCAGAAGAAAATCAATAGATTCAGCAAGACATACATTTCCCGCTTTGAACCTTATGCTAACCACTTGGTTGGCAATCAATAACAACATTTACCACGTCTAAAGATTAAGACTTATTTTAGCTTAGGTTTTAGCTTCCCCACTAAAGAACCTTTCTTCCTAAGACTTATTCTTTGTTTTAGCTTCATTACTAAATAACTCTCACTCATTCTTTCACATCCTTAACTTATAAATTATAAGTTGTAATTGTCATATCGTTTGAGTCTGAAACATCAAATTTGTCAATATGTTATACAGGGCCGGATTAATGCATGTTCTGACGGGGCCCAGCACCTAGAGGCAGGGTAGTTGGGAGAAAACTACGGGACCGGTTGTTTCTATCGTCGGGCCCCTCCTTTTCTTGAAGAATTTGAAAGTAAAAAGTTTTTTTTTTCAAAACTACATAACTGGAGATTGTGGAAGTGCGAACCGCCTTTTCCCCCATCTGTCGATTAGGCACTCTAGTGAACCCCTACGTAACGAGAAAATTTCATTGACAATTACGTATGTTTGAAAACTTTTATTGGAAAAACCAAAAATATCGAAGAGTTTTGTTTTTGTTATAATATAAGCATAAACATTTACTATACGTCAGAATTACTGCAGAGTTATATTAATTGTAATGCCATTTATTTATTTATTTATAAAAAATTAACTTGCTGAAAGCTAGGAATTATTTCTCGCAGCTGAGATATTAAAGATATTTTTAATAAGCTTCGTTTTAAAAATATGTACATACTTACAAGTACGTACGGCATCAAAAGCCTTCGCCCAAAAATTTTAACTCCATGTTTCTAAAACAAATTAGTTATAGACCAATCAAGTAGCGGTAAAGGATGAAAAAACATGAAGACTTTTCAATAAATCTCACTAAATTGAAATAGTTCTGATATCGTGGAAGAACCCCAGCATTGGCTCTGACCCTTAGCACTCCACATGCTTTAATCCGCCCCTGATGTCAAGTATTCAATTGTGTATATCGAATTTAATAATATCGTAAGCATCAAATTGTAAATACCAATATAACTAATAGCAATGCAACACCATTCGACATTATTTGACAGATTGCAAATTAATGATAAATAAAATTAAAATCTCAGTAATGGGTTAAACCCTTAATTAGAGCAGACATTAAGATTAGAAATGACAAAAAACCAATAGCCAAGAAATTATTTTTTCCAACCTAAATTCGTTTTCTATAATGTATAATCAACACTAACTATTTCAAATTCCACAATATATACGATGCAATCTCAAATTCCCAATAAGTCAGCTAAAAAACAAAAAAACCCGAAGTATGAGTTAGTTCACACAGCTTCCAGTTTAGAGTTAAGAGCTGCAGCTGCAATTGTTTAACTTAAAAGCAACTAATACCGCTCCGAGCACGCTTGTCACGTGCCTTAAAAAACACGCCCCACCACACCGCCCTCCATCCGAGAGCAACGTGTGCAATGCAATGAGGCTGATTAAATTAGCAGATTTTATTTACTGCGATGAACACACATAACCCAGTATATGTGTATATATGTATGCATTAAGCCATCTAATACATAGAAAGCAGCTAGAGGTCGTTTGACATAATTAGCAGTTTCAAATTTCGGCGCAAGCGCAGCTGAAATATGCGACCCTTGCCCCTGATGCTCGAACCTCGCGAACTACTCCATTACGACGATGTTTGAACTTGCCCCCGTTCTACGTCCCTCTGTTTGTAGCTACCTACCACTGCCAATGATTGGTCTGTTACAAATGTCACGCTTACGAGTCTGAAGTTTGCCGACAAATGGATTTGTTGTCAGTCGGACCCGCTCAGTCAAGTCAACAACAAATTAATTCATTTTCAACACCTATTTTGACAGTTCATAAAATACATTTGTCATAAAATCGGTCACTGACTACTGCTACAAAACCCAAAACGATGCGTCCGTCGATCGATTGTAGTCAGTAGTCAGTTCCAGGCCGAAACACACTGTCACTGTCAATATGTGCTGGGACTGGTCAAAGGACAGTGTGATAGGGAGAGAGAGGGAGAGAGCGGAGAGTATTTGTTTGGTGGACAAGATTTATCGGTGTCATTGAAATGCAACTCTGCTGGCATACAAAAGTCAACTACTATAAAACTGGCTGCTGCTGCTGCTTGGTCACTTCAAATTTGTCCCTTTGTCGATGTTGTCTCTCGAGGTGAGCACGTTTTGGGCTCATTGGTATTGGCTTTGACGAGTTTTTAGCTGAATCTGCTGCAAACCCGCGTCCCAAAACCCATTGCGAGTTACAAAAATCTTAACAAAGTTATTTTAGCAAACGTTACGACAAAAAATGTCATGTCCTTAAATATGCAGCAGCTCTCGAGCAGCAGCAGCGGGAACAGAATCAAAAGCAGAACGTCCCAAGTTTTGTACTGCAATCGATATGCGTGCAGATGCTCCACTTTGATCAGGTCATCAGCGACACATCGTTCATCATTCCAGTCGAACGTTGCGCTGGAATGCTACCCAAGCAGCAGCAGCAGCAGCAGCAGATTCAACCGAGGCACACACTGGCATGACCAGTAGCCAGCCCAAGACAATGGCAAAGCCATGAAAGGAACGCTTTTTAAGTTTTACGCCGCATCCAGTAGCCAATAGTCGGCCTAAAGACCCAAAGTCTGACTAAACCGGGCAAGGGCCGTTGCTGCAACGACTTTGACGGATGAATTTCACAAATAACTTCAACTGCAGCTCAGCATATTTATGCCCTTAAAACTATGGGTGGACGAGTATATTGGGTTTGTGCAGAACTACTTTCATGACGGCATGACGCTTCTGGGTTTCGATTCTCATTTCGCTGTCTTGACTTGAGCACAAAATTAATCTTTTTTTTTTTTTGTAACGTGATTAGAGTATCTAAAAGATTTGTTCAGGAGACCCCTATGGTTTGTCTTACATCTGACCAAATACTAAATTAATTTGTATTAATGGCATCTCCCTACGACAATTCGTTCCTCAGTACGATTTTTGACGATTTTTTATATTTTGAAAGAAAAAGGACAAAGTCTTTTTATGATGCTAGCTTCCCGATCCAACTTAAAGTTTATTTTAATTCGTGGAATCGCAACTATACATATATATATCTGCATAACATTCGGAAGAACATGATAGTTTTAGATTGAAGAATTAAATTTCACATTGTTTTTTAGCTACAGCGATTTTCATATGTTAATATTTCGAACGGTAGAGGGCGTTAAAGTTACCAAAAACGAGTTACTCCTTATATTAACCCCATAGGCGTCATTTTTGTTTGTATTAAGTGAGTAAAAAAGTTGTAGTTCTCGAAAAAATACAGAAATGTATTTTTGAGCTTGTAATTATATTAAATAGTTCCTAAAATAGTACGCTTTAAAGTCTGACAGCGTTGCGAGCATTTTCTAAGCGCAGCGATTATCGAATTGATGGTACTTGAATGGGCTCTATTGTTTGCCGAATCTTTACCTTTGATTATTTAGTGTTTTATTGTTAATGCAAGCTGTGACCTGGTGGATCTAGGTATATTTCAATAACGCGAAATATAATCAACTGTTGCATAAAAAAGTGATTTCCGTCTTCGGCGTAATGTGAACAAGATCGTATATATTCTCTCCTCGTTTGAACTATACCATGCGTCTGACTGTATTTTGTTACATGTGTTTCTGAATCAGCATAGGTATAACTCCCAGGCCGAAAGATTCGAAAAAGATAACATCATATTCAAGGTTGAAACCTTGCTTTAATTCTTTTCATACATGGGCGATTTTCCTCAAGTTGAAAAGTGAGCAGAATTCGTAGAGAATACTGGATTTGCCTGAATTATCGAATATTTAAGAATATATGACATTCATACTAACATCGATGGTTACATAGACACATACATATGTTTTCTTATATATTTAGACGCGCTGAGTACGAATCCCGCTAACAACTTCCAGCGGCTCTAGGTTCTACCCTAACCTCGAAAACCGGCAAAAAATTTTATTTTCAAGCCCAATTGTGCGGCGATGTTTCGTATTTGTTTTTGAAGTCGCTGAATTCGTCGGAGAGATAGATTAAGATAACCTCCAAAATACCTGGTAATGTGTGTTTTTGAGGTTATGTCACAACCCTGATATGCTAGTGTTTCAACCTGGGATTCGGATTGTACGATGTGAATTTTGGATAGTTACTTACTTACTTACTGTAGTCCTCTTCTCCTTGTAGAGCATAGGGCCTCTTGGATAGTAGATTCATTTAAAATGTGACTGCTGTGAAAACACGTGCAGAGTATTTTATAATCGGGATTCCCCGATTCTTTTTCTTTCCTTATTTTTATAATTTTTTTTTTAGATTTTCTTTTATTTTGCGCGTTATTTATTGTATTTCGCCTGCTGTGTGCTTATGGGCACACCAATTTGGTATGGGTAAGGCAGTCAGTTGTCGTACTCTTCGTCTGCGTCCTCGTCCTCGTCCTCAGTGAACAACAAGCGTTGACACAAACCTTGTTTTGAGTTTGCCAACGGAGAACGTCAACACTGACCAGTAGCATCCCCATACGCCGTTGTGTCTATGTTTGGTATGCGTCATTTTTACGAGGAAATTCTTGTGGCTGGTGACTTTTGCCACAACGCGTCCTGAAAATGTTGCGTTGTGGCAAGCAAGTTTTGGAGCTAATTTATGTAAACACCCTCAGTACGGCAAGTAATTTGAACTGGTAACTCAACTCCAGACTCTTAGAGAGCTTGATCCATTCATAGTGCGTTTTGCATCAGTCCCATGTAGCTAGGCCAAAACTTACGTTGGCATTTGTGCGAATTCCATCAAAAGATTCGCGAGCTGGGAATTTGGTTTTTGCTCTTGCAAAAGAGGCACAACAATGAAGACAGCAACGCAACCGCGGTCATTGTCGCCCAGCTTCAAAGCTCTTGAGCTGCCTCTGTGAGTGTTGTGTCCAAAGACCAAAGTGCCATTGTTTTGGTCATATTGAAAATTGCATTTGTTTTACTTACGAAATATCAATTAAAAAGCGAAAGCCCCGCAACCAGAACAAAAGTTCCGCCCGAATCTTTGCGTAACTCGGTAGCTCTCTGGTTGGTACCTTCTGGACGGCTGCTGTTCTGCACCGACAGTGGAATTTAAGCATTCCTGGGCATTGCCTTTGGCTTTGGCTTGGCTGTGCCGCTTTCCGCGCATATTTGTTTAAATTTTAAATTGAAATCGCAAAAACAGTCAAATGCAAAAATCCTTTCAAGACATTTACTGCCTGTCTTCTGTCCTCTGTCTCTGTTGCTGTTGCTCCTCTTTGCTTCTCTAAGCTGACTCTGCCTTGTTTGGTCAACAAGCCAAATTCCTTAAGCCTTGCCAACAAATCTGTCCAGTTACCATTGTTATGTGCCAGCAGCAGATCAAGCTCTTTGAACGCTCGTCTTTGGACCATTCGACTGTCGTATCGTTCGAGGTGTTGATTTAATGAGAAAAATATAAACAACAACAAGCAGACACACCAGTACACAGCAGTAGGCAAAATTCGGAATCTTAGGATTCTTCCTTTTCTTTTTATTTGACCGCTGACTTGGCGGAACTTGCACTGAGTGAGTGGTTAGTGAGTGAGCATATGGATACGAATGCATGATTTCTTAAGATCACTTGAACTTGCTTTTGTTTCTGTTTTATTTCATATATTTATTTCTCAACAAACAAAGACTGAGCAAAGTTTTATTGACAATTTTGGCAGTGCTTACCTTGTATCTTTTTATCATCTCAAGCCGAGCTGCTTCAAGTTCAAGTGTAAATTTTTTTCACAGGTCATCACTCGATTTCAACGTGAAGTTAATCATTTGCTGCTAAGTAAAATCTTATAAAGAGATGCCGATAAACTTTCTTGGGATTGTTTAGAGAGGTTTGCTAAATTTGCAGATTCCTTAATCCCTTAATGCAAATACATTTGATGTTATGATCTGCGTATTAGGTTGTTAAAATGGAATACTTATCATAACATATATGGAAGAACAGAGCTGTCACGGGAAAAGTTAGTAGCCCGGTGGGGTGACTATCGACGCACCCTAAGCGTACTACTTTTTCCGGGAGAGTTGCAATGTTTAATGATTTTTTCAAAATCTACGGGTTTTGAAAACTCCGAATCCAGTAGAATCCCCCTCTAATCAGAAATAATTTTCAAATCTGCCTTAGAACAAAATTATCTCTATGTAAATAAAGAGGAAGGTGTTTTATAGGTTTGTACTAGAGGTCTGCATGAATGCATTCAAAACGGCGAATGAATAGTTCAGCCTTAAAACATGTGCATATTTTTTGGTACCCATTTGAATGAATATAAGTGAATGGTGTACTCATACAAACATGGGTTCCAAAATTGAGAGTAGAGTACTTTTATGGTGTACTACAGTAGTGTACTCTACTATACTCTAGTAATATTCGTTTGAAAAAATGAAAGAGAGCAGAGAGCAGAGAGCGACAGAGCAGCGATCGTGAGCGTAATGAAAGAAATGTTAGTCGTGTTTACATTCACACTAAGAATTGTATGTATAAAATGCGAAAAAGGGTACATTTGTATCGACTTTCAATCTGTTCAACGATTCTTACAGCGTGCACACAAAAACAGAAATGCGTTTTATGTTGTATGTTCTTTGGTTTAACACATAATTTTTTAATATTTGAATAAATATTATTTAACAAATTTTTTGCTTCAATTGAAGTAATAGATTTATTTAAAAAAAAAATTATGGTTACACATTATTATTTTCTTTATTGATTTGCAATATGTTTTAAAGAAAAAAAGTCATATAATTAAAAAAAAAAAAAATAAAAGTATATAAACGCAAACAAATAAACCAACTCCTAATTTTTTAGCTCTAAAACAGATCAAATTAATGTCAATTTAACTGTCTAAGCCAATTTACTACAACAAATACACACAGTTTCCAAAATGTTCATTGCGCCGGCTTTGTTTTCTTTGCTTTCCATTTTTTTTTTGCCGTAACAGCTACTCACGTACATGCATGTATGCTCATTTTGTACACTACTATACTCAGAGTACTCATAACATTTTGCCTGTGCTTATGTTAAAAAGACACCATGCATAAATATTCACTGTTGGCATGTATACCATAGTAGTATACATTTTTTCTGTGGGTACTGTAAAAATGGGGTACTGTAAATTTTTGAGTACGGTATTTGTGAGTACCACATAGTACTGTATGGTACTATGTGAGTAGAAGTGAATGTAGCCATGCAGACCTCTAGTTTTTACAATGTATCTAATAGGTTAGTTAGGTAAAAGTTTCTATTCTTAAATTTTTCAGCATATATAGGCTATAGTATATCATAGTATGTATCCCCTATTCAAATATTTCCAACCCCTTCTCGTAATACATAATACAAATTTTAATGTGTCGGCAAAGCCCTTGCCCCTCGCAGTGCACCTTTTTTTTAAACCCCTCCAATTCAACATACAGTTTTTGTTCAAAATGAGGTGTCCCAAATTAATAGGGGTAGTAACAGAAATCATGCATTTATAAGGACAATCTTCGTTATCATTAAAATCAGTAGTAAACAGATTTTCCATTGCATTTAAAAAACATTTTCATTTATTGTGCCATTTAGTTATTATCTTCAGGGTTCGTTCATTTTGCATTTAGCGTAAAAAAGTAAGCCCCAAAAAAGGCGGTGCCCATTTTGCCAAGAAAACTAAAAATCGTGTAAATATGTATTTTCAAAATTTTTTGAGAAAATGGGTAAGGTATCCCTTTTAGTCAACACCGACTAATGGAGATTTTGTTTATAGAAAAGTAAAGTAAGCTTTTTTTATGAGCGTTCAGTTCTATTCTAAGTGTCGAATAGTAAGTACATATATGAATAGTCCAATAATAGTTGTTACCAAAATTCGATATAAGGAATTTGTATTTGGTCATATGAGATTATCCAGATTGAAAAGCTACAGAAATTTTTTAATGCCAAAAAAATATGATCGCATAAATAAATCAGAAGACTGAAGAAGTATCCCCCCCTTCAAACATCTCTTGCTATCTTCTCTTCTAAGACTAACTGACTTTTCACACAAAATAACATAAAACCAAAATTACTTGGCCTTGAAATCTACATTGGGACTACATAATATGATAAAATGATATGATAAAATTTGTTACTTACCTTCAATAAGAAAAAAAAAAACGAATTATGCCCTACGTTTTTTCAACCGATCGGTACTATAGGGTGTTGACTAAGCGATTTTGATAGAATGTGATGAAATACTTGGGAACTTTTAAAAAGTTCTGAACGCAAAGGTTGGTTAGGATCTCTTCATATAATAATAAAAATAATAAAGGGTTTTGAAAAATAAATTCGCAGCTTGGTTAAAACGTAAAAGGTTCCAAATCATCCGCTTAATTTCTGTATGCGAATAGTTGGTCAAACCCTTATCTGGTGACTTCAATCTGATTACCGAGTAATGAGCGAACTGTCTCTAAAGTCTAAAGACGAGATGCTTCAACCATCTGCCGCCCAATTCCCCTCCAAGACTGACTTTTTTAGAATAACCCCTACACAAGATGACGCCACAATTACTTGGCCTTGGTCTGTGAGGCTTTTAAAAATTTATAACAAATGAAATATTAAAAAAAAGTATCAAAAATGTTCTTATTTAGATTAAGCTTAAAGCGCCATTTCTGAAATTTGATTGTACTTTGTAAATAAAAAAAACTTCGATAGCGATTTCCATTACATTATTACCCCGTTTTACAGAATTTTTCGCTGTTAGCAAATTCAAGCACTTCTTAGAAGCAGCAGGTTCTTGGGGAACCGCGAATTCAAACGACTTACCTGCTTGTCCACTTTAAGAATTCACTGCTAATTAATTAGCGGCAAATAATCGTTAAAGCATACAAATGAAACGCATGCATGGTATGGATGGATGGATACCCGCTGTCCCAAGTCCCAGTCCCAGTGCCAGTGCCAGTCAACCCAAGACTTATAGGCTGCAGCATGTTCGGCGCCTTACAACTCAGCCCACCCAGAACCAGAAAAGTATGCACAGTGTGTTTGTTCGGTAGATGATGTAAGTGCCGTTTGGGTAATATGTTGTTAGTGTTTGTGTGTGTGTGTATGTGTGTGTGAGTGAGCGTGTGTAAGTGTAAATTGTTGTAAAGAGTGTGTTCCTTTGAGGACATAATGGAACCATTCATCGACAGCTATAGGCTGAGTGAGTGAGTGAGTCCGTGTGTGTGTGTGTGTGTGTGTGTATATAAAAGCCTTCCAGCCTCAAGCATATCCTGTTGCATTCTTTTTGATTAATGGAACAGATTTTATGCTTCCTTCCGTCGGCTGTCATTGGAAGAGAGTAGCGTCAATGCTGTTGTTGCCACTTAACTTTTTCGAGTGTAATGTAATGCATTAATGTGTCCCGGTTGTAATGCATCAAGAGATTCCTTTTTAAAACGCAGTTAATCGGCGCGTAAATGCCTAATTTTAAAGGACCCTGTAGTTGCGAAAAATAAATGCAGGAATTTTTTTTTTTTTTTGTATACATATTTATTTTTTTTATATATATTTTTTTTTTTGTATTTTTTCTTTTTCAATTTTTTATTATGTTTATTATTGTTTCATTTGATTTGATTTCATTTAAAATTTACGACAATTACTAAATACAACTTAAATGGTTTTCTTTTTATTATTTTTTACTTTTACTTTTGCTTGCTAGGCTTTTATATCAAATATTACTATTTGAAAATTTTATTTTATTTTTTGTGTACTTTTATTTAATTAGTATAAAGTAGTTGCCATTTTCTATACTAAAACTATTCAATTAAATGCTAGCACATAAGGTTTGCATATAAGTTGGTTTTTTATATGTATAACTTTGTTTTGCTTCTTGCTTCAATTACTTGCGCTCGTTTTTAAATTTTTTTAAATTTGTCAATTTTTTATCATTTAATAGTTTACAATGCAAATGATATTTAACGCACACACACACACATACATAATAAAAACTAGGTATAAATTTTAAAACTCGGTTTTTTTCTTGCTTTAAAATTGTTATAAATTAAACTACAGTGAAACACACGCTATTTACCATTTACTTAGACTACAACTACAGCAAGCACTACATAGAATTTTTATTAAATTTTTTTTTTTAATTTATGTTTTAGAATTCGTTTTTTTTTTTTTAACTTATGTTACTTTACATTTAATGCATTTGTGTTTATTGTTTAAATTTAGCGTAAGGTTTTTGTTTTTTTATTTTTTACTTTTAAACTAGCTTAACTACTTTTAAATTTTTACACAAATTTACAATAAAACTTTCAATGCCTTTTTTAAAAAATTTCGTTTTAAGAATTGGCTTTTTGACAGCGGCTTTGTTTGTGTGTGAAAAAAATAATATTATATTGCACATTATTTAAAAAAAAAAAAAAGTGTACGCATTTTGAGGCTTTTATTTTTAGTTTTATTTTTTTCAAGTGCAAGTAAAAATTATATGCAAAGTGTACGGTTGAGATCTGATTTTTACTGATTTCGCGCTATACAAAAAGCTGTGCGTAAATTTAAACAAAAATAATTAAATAAGTATGTATGTAGTATATACCTTGGCTTGGTTCTAAAAAAAGGCTTAAGATCAACAGCTGATTTCATTTTTTTTAATTTGCATTTTATTTTTAATGTTGTTTTTTTTTTGCTTTTTTTATTTATACATTTAGGCAATTTGCTATAGTTTACAAAATTAAACAAAGTCAAGGACACGTTTCATGTTGAGGAATGTGTTTTAAGTTTTTTTTTTTTTTATATATGATTTACTTAGACCTAGAACTAGGTGCTACTTTAAAACGGCTTAAATACGTTTTTAAAGTTTTATTAATTAAAAATTACAAAACTTTATAGTTTTGCTTTGTTTTAATTTTTTAATTATTTATTTAAGCCATACATATTATATAATATTTTACAATGTTATTAAACAAAACGCAAAAACTGCTTGTCATCAAGTATTGGCTACAATATTTTGTATTATCATATGCTCACTGCCCCATTGCGCCATCCACCTCCTGGTAGAGCGCTTCATTGTGCTGCAACTCGTTGCAGGATCTGGGCTCATATGGCTGCATTGCCTGCGACCAGGCAGCGGGGGGCAGCTGATTAGGGTGCTGTTAAACCGCTGGCCAGACGCTATAAAATTGCAAGAGTTTTGGTATACAACAAAAAAACAGAAGAGTGTCCAAACTTACGTTAGTAATGAGGGATTCGTCTCGGGCTGATACCAATACTGCGGCACATAACCACCCATTTGTGGTGGCGGATTATGATGATGCGTTTGCGGATGCGGATGTGGCGCTGATGCCGCTGGATGAGGTGGCTGTGGCGTCATTTGCGGTGGTGGCTTATGATCGATCCAATGCGGTTTTTGATCCCATGGCGCTTGCGTTGGCGGACTAAGACCCGTAGGTGGGAATTCTAAGGGAAAATTGGAAAATTGCGAAAAATAAGCAAAAGCGCCTTAGCTAGGCTTGCACAGAAAAAACTGCTTACCAGGTGATAACTCAGACACAGGCGTACTTGATGGCGTTGGACTATGTCCGGGAGGTAGATAATGTGAGGGTGAGCCACTGTTCGAGCCACCGCCGTTATTACCGCCTGCAAATTGTGAAAAAATTGAATGTTTTGGTTTAGCTGAAAGTTTTTAATAAAGATGATATTTTTTTAATTTATATTTATATGCAGCTTGATACTTGCTTTGAGATTTAATTGCTGTTTGAAATGAAATATTAAAAAGAATGCTGCTTAGGAAGTTGGTGGAATCTATATGAATACTTTTATAAGGCAGTTCGTTACTTTTATAGCGATCCAGCCAGATTTTTTGAGTTCAATGCAGATTTCAAGGTGAAGTTAAAAAATCTTATTACAATAGTTTCATACATATAGGGGGGGCCATCTGTTGGTTTGGTTTTTAAACACTCATAATTCGGAACATTCTTGTCCAAAATCGATGCTCTTAGACAAAACTACTCAATTTTAGTCATTGATCGTTTAACAACTGGACAACGCGTAAAAGTGGGACAGGCGTACTATGAACATCGCCGGGAACATCGACGCGCCATCGTTCGCAAGAATTACACCTTGCTAGGACTACTTTGAGTTGCTTATTCGTTCATTGGATGCAAGAACAGTCAGATGAATTTTCGTCAAAACAAAAGTCATCAAAAATTACAATGTTAGCTTACGGGCCAGTAGAGCCAGCCGCGACGGCCATTTGGGCGATATTATTTTTCATACCTAAATGAGTAGTTTCAAACTTGTATTTGGTATATACATTTGCCCAATTTTGTTAAGAAAATATACGAATAAAATGCAATTAACAAACCAACAAATGGCTCACCCTATATTTGACTTAGTTGTTTTTTTTTTAATGAGTAGCTTACCATGATTTATGTTTCATGCATAAATGTCAAAGAACTAGGTCAACATTTTTGACAGCCTTGAAATTATGGCACCCTATACTAGCTTTTGCCTGGTTAAACAATTCTGATTACATTTTCTCATTATTCGACAAAAAATGAATTATAAATTTACGCCACTTAAAAAAACATTTTTCCCGGGGTGAGCATCTTAGACGATTATCCAAGTTTTTTGCATCATCTCAAAAATTACATTATGCACAAAAAAATTATATGAAAGTCCAAACAAGTTTCTGCTTAGAGCGTTGAAATTCAAAAGAAATGACAATGAATCGGTTTAGTCACCGATTGAAAAATATTTGAAGAGTGTGTTTTGTAAGTAGACATTTTGGAGTCATCTTAGCATCTGTGAACATATCGGCATCTTTCAAGTGTCTGGAATTTTGACCGGCGGAGTAGACTGAGTACACTTAATATTTTCTCTTCCTTCCTATAACTCCCACTATCGCGCACTCATTCATATTTATAGAATTTTGCTACAATAATGCGCTCATTAAAATTCAAACTTTAAAATTCAAATGTTCAACATTTGAGTGTATTCATATAGACCTCCAGAACCACCGTGTAGGCATTGTATTTATAAGTTAATTAATTATGCATTCAACACAACACTTTTCTAAAAAGCAGTATCTTTAAGCTGCCAAGCAGTTTCTTGAAGCAAACAAGCAGTGCTGTTGCAACACTAGTCACCTCTCTATTCAGCCAGCTGCATTTTGCATAAGTCTACTATAGTTATGCTGTTCTACAGCCAAAACGTCAACAACAGGTAAAACTTAAAGCTTGTATCATGCCAACATTATCACTACATAAATATATTATATATACTTAGTCTTATGTTGAATAATAAATTCAACATACCGCTGTGCATTTGATTTGGACTATGTTGACCAGGATTGGGTCCACCGCCACCCAAAGGCATGCCACTGTTTGTGCCTGGGCCCTGAGCAGCTTTCATCATTTTTTTGTACTTGGAGCGACGATTTTGGAACCAGATTTTCACCTGCAAGAGCAAAAGAAAGCAAAACATGTCATAAGTTTAAAGTTTTAAACAAATTATAATAAAGCTGCAATTGTCAATGGCTATTTTTTTTATGTGCAAACTCAGCATGAGTTTCAGGTTTTTTCAGACCGCAAAATGTGTGAATTTCCAGGCAAATAAAATTATATTGTCAGTTTTTAAAAAAGTAAACTTTTAAATGTCTTATGACAGCATCCTTAGCAAACTATCTACAGGCGCAACGGCGTTATCAAAAGTGATTAAAATTTAAACGTAAAATGCCAAAGAAAATCAATATGTGTACGCAACACATGGCGTATGCTTAATATTTATATTACTGCCATGGGGCAGAGTTATACATATACTAAATACATACTATTAGCGGCAGCAGCGACAGCTTTTCAAACGACTTTTCATATAAAATTAAATGTGAGCGTTCATGAAATGCAAACGTATCTATAAGTAAGTATTATTGACTGCAAGAAAATTAAAGCTTTGAGCTACATGTGGCGCAGTTAATATTATTTTGGCAGCGTGTGAAGTTATACTTTTAATACATAGTTTAATGAAATGTAAAAAAATGAATGTTTGTATACATATTTTTGCATTTGAAAATTTCGTCATTTCAGCTTGCAGCCAGCACAAAATGTATCTCAAAGTTAAGATACTTTCAGTTTTCGTAGTTTTGAGCGTTTAAACGCCTGTAGCGGCAATTGCTGCTGTTGTTGTTGTTGTGTAGAACTAATTGTGCGCTGAGCTGTGCGCCGTCGCACTTCACTTTTGAAAGCGAATTGGCGTAGTAGCACAGCTACACACACACACACACAGCAATAGATACATATTGTACTTACAGATACATATAGCTAAATGGCTGGCTGCCTGAAGCCGGCTACACATACATACAACGACGCGTATCTAATGCTATTTATGCGCGCTTTTAACTGTATCTATAATTTGCAATCTTATATAAACATAGTACTACATAGAAAAACCGTTTATGTATATAAAATTCTTCTATACTTAGCTAGATATTGTACAAATTGTAAAAATACAGGCAGACTTGTTCAAGGTCGTTCTTCGCGCTTGGTTGGATTTATATAGCGGTTTGTTTTGTTTTTTATTCTATCTCTCAATTTAATGTTTCTTTTTTATTTCAGATATACTATATGGTACTTTGTGCACAGCTTAATTTGGCAAATTTCGCCGCTTGTTCTAAAGAGTTTTTATGCAATTCGCGCGCTTTTGTCTGGGCAGTAACCATGACATATGTGGAGAACAGGGGCGGACTTGGAACAGTTTTTGGGGATGCTTAAAAAAACTACAGTGCTTTATAAAAAGTTTTAAAAAACTCCCTTTCGGGCACTCTACGCTTGGTTTAGAGGCTAACCATGGCAATTATAGAGAACAGGGGCGGATCTACAAAAAATTTTGGTTATATCTAAATTTCAATAACAGCGTGATTTTTAAGCTTCGTAAAAACTTTCAAGAGTTCGGAACCCCCAGTATCCTCTGCCAGTTGCACCCCTGGTAGAGCCCAAAGCATTATAAAGCCGGTAGCCAAAAATTTATATTTCCATTTAAAAGTGCTGCTCAATCAAGCAGCACATCACATCGCATCACATCACCATAAAAATGAGCACATGGACGCGCTACGCTTCATTGGCTTTAGTTTTGGGGCCTCAAATTGAGCCATGGCAATTGTTTCTAGCAATAATTCACAACTTGACAAATCCTTAAACTATTTTAGCCTTGATCTCATTCACTTGCAACTACAATTGACTAACTAAATTGTGCCGTCAAGATGTTAACTTAGTTAAAGTTTTTTTATTTATTTTTTTTTTTTTGAGGTTGTTTTTGTTGTTTTTTGCTGTCGGCAGTTACGCAAGAGAAACCAAGCGAAAAATATGCGCCGAACGATAAAATATTGTCGAGGTTCCTACTTCATTTTAACTACGACTATTTATTTATTTATTTATGCTGCACAAAGCGACAAAAGTTATACCAAAAAAAAAAAAAAAAATACTTGGTTTTGTAATGTTTTCTACAAGGCAGGAAATTTACGCTAAGATTTTCCATACAGTTTTCCGCAAGTTTTCATAACAATTGTCTAAGGTTTGCGACAAACACGTTATGAGCACGATAAAGATACATTTTTTTATACTATTTAATTTCATAAATAGCAAGTGTCTTAGTTTTAAATGTTTAACACTTGCGTAAATGCCAAATATTATGAAGAGCAATCTTTCAACTGTCGGATTTCTGTTAAAAATAGGATTTGACAATCTTTTTGATTTCAGCTTTATGCATAAGTGGATTTGACTTTGACAAACTCTAAAGCAGGGCTGCAAGCTGCGTGCAAAATGAACCAGTTCGGCAGCGGAGTTGCTATGCACTATGAATGAAGTGAACGCTTACTTACTCTTAACGAAAATTGAAAAAGAGTTTCGATATTTGAAGAGTTACATAATATAGATAGATAGATTGATAGATACATATATACATAGATCCATTGATACATAAATACATAGATCCATAGATACATTGATACATGGATACATGGATACATGGATCCATAGATCCATAGATCCATAGATCCATAGATCCATAGATCCATAGATCCATAGATCCATAGATACATAGATACAAAAATACATAGATACATAGATACATAGATACATAGATACATAGATACATAGATACATAGATACATAGATACATAGATACATAGATACATAGATACATAGATACATAGATACATAGATACATAGATACATAGATACATAGATACATAGATACATAGATACATAGATACATAGATACATAGATACATAGATACATAGATACATAGATACATAGATACATAGATACATAGATACATAGATGTATAGATATACAGGCACATAGATCGATAGGTAGAAATCAGGAAGTTAGATAGATACAAAGATAGACATATACATACATAGTTAGTTTGATAGATATCAGAAAGAATCTTAAACTCTTCTAAAACAATTTTAATAACATTCTACTGAATTTTATAACATATTTTTGATAATTGGCAGATATTTGAGAGTGGGCATGTTTTGTATGGAAATCGTTGCAAAATAAATATTTGTACATTTTAATAAATTCAATGTACATCTGTTTTATAGGAAAAAACCAAAAAGTAAAAT
This sequence comes from Chymomyza fuscimana, assembly GCA_949987675.1. Lineage (NCBI taxonomy): Eukaryota > Metazoa > Arthropoda > Insecta > Diptera > Drosophilidae > Chymomyza > Chymomyza fuscimana. The sequence goes on from OX465089.1 coordinate 72,337,098, forward strand.
TTGCACAAACATGCGAAAGTAAAAGTGTATCTGGACACTTTGGTCAGCCGCATGCGTAGCAAGTCTCCGCCAGCAACTGTCAGATGTCAATCAGCCTTATGTCAAGGCAAAACCCAATCCCCCGAAAAAGCGAACGCAACTCAATCGCTTGGCATCAATTTGTACCACTTTCGTATAAAACAAATATAAAAACAAAACTAGAGAGAAGAAAGAAGTAATAAATAGAAGACGAAAAGAAATTAGCATGTCACTGTGTCACTTGACTAAGCCGAAAGTGAGCTAGAGAGAGCGCATACGCAGAGATGCTGTCTTTAGTACCCAGCATGGCATCCATTATCCTTTTAACCTACTTTGTTAAGCCCGACTTGCAACCAGTCAAAGGCCTGTTACCTGGGATCACTTCCGCAATATGTCATTTTGCATATACTCGCATAATTTATGCCACATGCTGCAATCGACAGCGGCCAAGATGAGGTCGGAGCTAGATCAGCAGCAGCAGCAGCTGGAGCTGGAGCAGCGGCAAACAACGGTGACGACAAGCAGCCAAGTGTCTACGAGGGCTGACTGAAAAGCAGTCGCCCTAGCAAAGAAGGCTATACATTTTGGGAAACACATTTATTTTTTAAAAATAATATTTTAGAATAAAAATTACATTTTTTTAAGCATCTTAGGTTAATCAGTTAAAGTTGCTACATTAGGCCGATAACTTTTCAGGCTACCCTCGTACATAGAATTGATGGCAACAGCAGATTACAGATGCGTTTATGACAGGCATGCGTCGCAACAAGTGGCCGTAAAAAAGATGATGTTGTACTCTATACAACGAGTTGAGTCGAGTATCTTGTCTAGGCTAGCAACCGGCTGGCCGTAGACTTGGTTGTAGCTTCAGCTTTATTTAGCTTTAGCTCTGAGTTTCATTTCGTTTCGTCTTGTCTCTATTGAGGCTGTCAAACTGAATGAATGGACAGTAAAAAGCTACGGCAGCACCAGCAGCAGCAACAGCAACGGCTCGGGAACTTGGTAAGCCACTTGTGCGCAGGCTTTCTAATAGTTTTTATCACAAGTATTTTTCAGCGACAATGTTTAGTCACCAGAAACAAAAAAAATAAAAATAAAAATAAATATGTTTGGGTTGTTTGCCTGTTTGACACCCCGGAGGAGACAACGAGACAGTAACTCTGTCGAGAGACACCTGCCCAGTTGCCCAGCTGCCCACCTGTCTGAGCTATTGGAACCAGTTTGTCTGCGTAAATAATTCAAAAGTTTGCTGACTTGCTAACTTGGTTTAAACCGTTTTTACAGCCTTATGCCAGGCTTTTAATTCATTTGACAGTTGAGCATTTAAAACGTGGGAAAACTTGGGCCAATTGATTTTATGCTCCCTTATGTGATTTGTGTGGGAGCTAAGCAAATTTTTTATGTAGGGTCAACGTCAGCTGACAACACTTTTTTTGTGGGCACTACGATGTCTGATAAATCATGGACAGCTGGCACGCCCCACATGCCGTGTGTAGCGCCGGTGCAGCGAACCATAAATAATGCAACTAAATGTGGTAACAACTTTATTAGACTCAGTTTGCAAAAAAAAAAATCAGCATGAGCAAATATTTGCTAGAGCTAACTAACTGCTAACCAAATAGAGAAGAAGACGATTGTTGTTGTTGTTGTTATTGTTATTGTTGCTACGGATGCGCCTTTGTTAATGACACAAACAACGCCCCAAAAAAAAATTTGTTATTGTTATTGTTGTTGTTGTAGCTGCAGCATACATTTCTCCCGCCCCAGGACACCCTCCACAACCCCCACAACCCCTGCTGTATCCGCCACTGGCTGCTGTTAGCCGCTTGAGTAGCATGTCTGTAAAAATTTTATGTGTTTTCCTTTCAAGCGCAGCGTGCAAAACGAGAGAAAACAACAGCGAACAACGAAAGCAAGAAATAGTTGTAGTTGTTCACAAATTTATGGCTCCCAAAATGCAGCAACAACAACAAACAGCACAATTTTGCTTTAACCGAGGGTAGCTTGATAAGTCAGTGAAATGTTGTACATATAAGAAGTGGTTTGTTTCTAAAAATTACCACTTTGTTAATCTCCTCCATATATGTAAATAGTTGTCCGCCCAAGTTGCCCGAACCGATGTCCTTCTCAGTCGAGCCGAAACAATTCTTCAGGTCTACAGGAAATATCCACATAATATCCACGTACTACAAGTTCATAGCTCAATTTATAGATGTACTTACATCCCAAAGCTACTAGAGACCCATAATGCTCCGCCCGGGGGCGACTGACAAAATCGTCAGTCAGGGAAATTATTATTATTAAAAAACGGTTACCATGGATCTACATAGTTTGACCCTAGACACTTATGTCTATAGACCCATTTTGGCCTTTCTTGGTCTAATAATGCTTCAAATGTATTTTTTGTTGTTGCTGCCCAAACTCACAAGATGGTATACTTTCAATGTCTGTAAAACATAAACATAATTACACATCTCAGCCGAAACTCTAATGCTACTAAAGTCGCAACTTTTCAGACTGCCCTCGCACAATGTTGACTTTGTGTCTGTTGCCGGCTTTTGCTTATTTTCTTTTTTGTTTGTTGCCCCCTTATTGTTCTCAATGTTTTTGTCTTGTTACTTGGTTTATTGTTGTTGCGCCGCTGCTGCTGCCACTGTCGCTGCCACAGTCACTGCCGCTGCTGCGCTTTTCATTCATAAATTCCATGCTACAAGATTTTCACATATTTCTGCACATTTTTGGTAAGCGAATTTCAATTTGCAACCAAAGCAGCCGACAATAAGGCCAAAAGATCTAAGCACCCTGGCGGCTTTTGTCGCTTTTAACTGCACTACTTTTGGCCAATTTGCAGGTATGTGCATTTGTGTGTGTGTATCTGTGTATAGTTGTTACATTTTGGTAAATGGCTGCTGATTAATGGCGTGTTTCAAGCTGGCGTTACTTGTGGCTTAAATTATCTAAGGCGCCTCTATGTAAATGTCGTTGGCAAACAAAGTTCGCATAAAGCATACGCAGTGTTGTACATTGTACGTTCATATATTATAATAGAAGGCTGACGCGCTGATTGTTGTATTGCTTCTCAGTGCAGCAATCTCTTGCCTTATTAGCAAGCAGAATTGTTAAGCTTTAAAAATATGTAGGGTCCACTCGGTTTGCTCGCTTTTTAGTTCCTTGGTTCCTTAGAACGCTTAACATATAGCATTATCAATAAAAAGATTTGCAACCAAATTGCGGTTTGCAGAGTCAAATGCTCATGTAGGTAGTGACTTAAGTAATTGATAATCTGATTTTTTTTCCAAATTTTTCTAAGGTTAAAATAATGTGTTTGTCATTTAATGCTCAGCTAGCAGTTTAAAGATCGAGAGTTCAAATGCTTTGTGATCCCAGGCCGAAAGACTTAAATCAATCTATGAAGGAAGGCCCAGTATTCTGGGGTTTTTTTTTTTTTTTAATGTAATCTGAACTCTTGGACTCGGTATCTCATTTCGTAACCATTATCGAATTTTGATCCAATGCTAACCAAAAAAAAGCTGAAAATTGACAAATTTGGTTTAAAACTAAATTCTGCGTACACATTTTTGTACAGTTTAGGAATGAATTTGTTTAAAAGATCATAAAAATGGTTTTAAAGCTAAAAACAAACTTTCGAAAATGAAAAAAAAATTAAGTTTTAAATCTATAAAATAATGCATATGGCAAACATGAGAAGCCAATCATGGTTAACAGCTTAAACAAATTTTAAATTGCAAAGAAATTTTAAAATAAAAAATTGTTAAAAAATACGGTCTTTTTTATCAGCATTTATAAATTTAATTTGTAGTCGAAAACTTTTAAACGCCAGTGTATAATGCTATGAATATACATACATACTGGAGCCTCATTAAAAAACTTTGTGGTACTAAATTTCCTTCAAAACCATATGCATTTGTGCGCTTTGTTTGCGGAGCATTCGCTTAAATTTGTTTTTTTTTATATTGTCTTATTTAATTTTTTACTGGATTGCAATTATAAAGTACCTTAAAATTTGAATCATAGCAGCAGAGGCTTTAAGCTTTTTTATGGTGTTTCATGAAAATATTAGTTAATAAGTAGAATTTTAAAGCTTGACTGCATAAATTGTTGAAGTAAATTTATGAAAAACCCTATGCTAACCCTAATGGATTAATTTTTAAATAAAATTGTTATTGACATAGCTCGTGTGCCTAGTAAATCTTACAACTTATTATTTGCGTTATTTTAATTACATTTTTTATACATTTTTTGCCCTGCAAGTTCAGCTCATTCTTTATTCAAATTTTTTTTTTTTTGAGCTTGTGATTTTTATGGCAGCAAACAGCAATAAACTTTTCTTCAAACAAGCCAGAAAGACACACTGCCGATGAAGACGGTAGTCTTCAAGAGTTGGCCAAGAGCGTCACATGGCCAACACTGGACGTCAGTTGGCAGTTGCACGTTGCTCATTTCCAGTTGCTGCGGCAATCTATTTTAATCGCGCTGCAATCGCAGTAGCTGCTGTATCTTGTAGATATTATATGCCGCAGCGATTTTTAATTTATGCGCTAAAAAAACACATAAAAATAAAAAAAAAATACGCTAAAATAATAAAAATTTAAATATATGAAGAGAGTGAGTGTGAGTGTGTGTGTGTTTGTGTGTAATAGAGATACAAAGAGAGGCAGAGCTGTGCTGCTGCGCGAAATAAAATAAAATTTTGATTTATTATCTTGTCTCTAAAGTTGTTCGTCAACAGAGCAAACAGCTAGCGACAGCAACAACAACAAAAACTACTGTGACTGCGACGTCGACTGAGACTCAAGCAGCGCGCATTGCTCAAGTGAAGCAGTCCGTCGCTGCGTCCGCCCGCAGCAGCAGCGCAACAACAAGTCCTTTTGGAACAGCCGTTCATATAACTCACTCACTCTTCGGCGACGGAGCTTCGCTCGGCCAGTTGATCATTCATAAAAATGTGATACGAAGGGAGCGATGTTCGACAGTAGGATACGCTGTAAAATTATTCCTAAATAAAGGATACTCCTGCAAGTGCAAGCAATACGATATCAATAAGTATCTTTGGTTGCAAATATCTATTGAATATTTTAGGGAGTGTTAGAGCAAGATTGGATGATTATAATCTATATCGTTTTCCAAATTTGCTATAGAAGAGGAAATAAAGATAAAGACTCAATTAAGCAAACTGCAGCTGTCTCGGTAGTATGATTATCTGATGGTAAAATTTCACGTCCCTAGCTCTTATCGTTTTGACAAAAATCAGCCACGTGCCTTTTATATACATTGTACCTAACTATAACAAATACTCTATGTACTCTATAGATACAGTGTATAAAAAAGCGAGCAACAGCGGCATTTTCCCCTCAAGCAGCTGACCAAGTCGCGGCTTGTACTAGCTGCCGCAGCAGCCGTTTTGGCCAACTTTTAAGACTGCACTCAAAAATCATGTTTTATGTCAAAAGCAACAAGATTTTAATCAGCAGCCGAAAAGTAAAAGCCAACAAAAAAAAAAGCCGCATTTAATATTATTGTTTTATGTTAAGAAATACAAAAAATAAAAAAAGATGGCAAATTTGTGATTACGGCGGCCTCGGCTACTTTATGTTGCGGTATTTTACCGCCAGCAATGATAACAACAACGAGTTGGCAGGCCCAGTTTTGTTCTCTGCTCTTACACTTTTTGTGCATAAAATTGGTAAGAGAGAGCGCATGGCATGTGTGTAAAAGCATGCAACAGGCAGAAGAAAAAGGCGTGGAAGCCTGCAATATGTATAGAATATAATTATAACATCTATAGTACAGTCACTTTAGCCTGTTCTATATCATAAACATAGCCTCGATTTTGCCTTCTCCAAATATATTTTCGGGAGTTAACATGGGGACTAATGTGCTCCTACTGAACAATACTTTCAAGTCAACTCTATTTTCAAAACAAACCTAACTTTCTGATAAGATTCTTAGTTATGTTGACCTCGGAGTTTCTAAGCCAAAAAAGGCTTACTATCTTCATGCTAGGGCGTTATACTTCAGAAATGTGCGCCCTAAGGAATTTAGAGTTTATAAAACCTGCCCAAATTAAAGCTGTAAATTTCCAGCGCCCATAATTGTTACTAAATCTGCAATATCCAGGATATAAGACAGTCATTAAAGTGAGATTTTATTCAACTTTTTAAAGTTATGTGCCAAAAGGAGAGTCGCTTGTCTAAACGGCGTATTGTAATTATATTTTAATCTTATGCAAACATCTACCTAAATAGTTAATAGCAACTATTTTACAATTGCATTCTACAGTATATATACAAGTGAGGTGGTTTCAACAAGGATTTGCATCTTAGAGAAGTCTTTATATCAGTCTTATAAAAGCTACCACAGCTACAGTATATTCAAGTACATATATTCAAAATTTACGATAACTTTTAATTTAAAAATTATAATGCACTCTAATTCACAAGATGCATTTTATAAACTTTAGCACTACCTGGCGTACACAAATAGCTGGCTTACACAAAGCTTCAGCGGCCAACTTGTGCTAAGCTTTACCAGTTGGTAGATTAAGACTAAGCTGCTCTTAAAAATTTGCTAAAATCATAAAAAAAACACCCTTTATACATTTAAACATAGTGAAGGCATTTGTTTTTAGAGTTGGGGACAATTTTTATTCACAAAATTAGTCTCACTCTTAGTAACAAAAATTTTTACTAAGCAATTAAAATTCCACATTTGACACACTCAAACACGTTTACGTATACATAAGAATAGATAGTTGTACATACATAATAGAATATTTCAGGAAATGCGTGCAGAGTATTCCGTTGTGGGTTGTCCCCGCCGTTATCTTTTTTTGTAACTTTGTTCTTTAAAAACTTTTATTTTTGCATTTAACGTGCAACCGGAGCCTGCAACAAAGTAAGTAACTTCGTGTGATTGTATTGTTGTTGCAACTGTGTTTGTGTGCGTGCCACAAGAAAACCGCAACAAGATGCAGCCCCACCCACTTTAAGAAACACAGCGCAAAAATGTTAGCCGCTTGCTTTGGCTTTTTTCCTTTTTTATTTTTGACTGCCATGGTTGACGGATTACGCAACTTGCTGGCCGTAGCATTTTCATTTTATTATTGTTATTACTCCAGTTGCTGTTGTTGTTGTTGTTTTTGCTCATTGTTGGAAAATTTTAACATTGCATGCAATTGTGTTTTGCCAGTGCGCAACAATAACAACAACAGCAACAGCAACAACGTTAAAAATTTGTTTAAATTTTGTATGCAGGCAAGTCTAAAGACTTTAGACCGCCGTCAAGCAGCAGGCAGGCAATGACTTTAAAAACTAAAAATTTTAAACAATGCCATGTCGTGGCAAAAAAATATTGTATATAAAAAAAAAAAAAGTTTTTCTTTTGAAAATGTTGTGTTTGCTTGTTTATCATCAGGTACATGGCCCGAAGTCAAGTGTCACGCACACCGTGCGTACTACAAGATACAATAATAGACAACAGGTACAGTTGCTCATTAAAGCAAAAAGCGAGAGAACACACACATATACACTCTCTCTCACACACACACTCACGCGTACCGAATTGACATGCAAACTACCAAGCTGAGAGAGTCCGAGCTGGGCTGGCACAAAACTTAAGTTCTGACAGCAAGTTCGTTGCTTAAGTCTTTCGTTTTGTGACTTGTTAGCAGCAGCAGCATGAAAACTTAAAACAAAAGGTGCGAGGGTAGGCTAAAAAGTAGACGGTCTAGTCAAGAAACTATGGTGGCAAAGATGTTCTTTATTGACTTTTTAATTGCTTGCAATTTTAGGGTCTCTCTCAATTTTGTTTAAAGTCGGCAACAAATTATCACTGGGAAAACCAAGTGGTAGGGAAGTGTTTGGTGATGTTTAAAATTAAATGAACCTGGGAAGCATCACCACACATCAAAGGATTCCATAGTACGAAAGTACGGTACGAATGAAGACGAGGAAGGGTCTACCAACAAAAAACTAACTATTTTTTTGTAGCATGACAGTGGCATAATTCATGTTGGTTATATCGTAACAAGGCTGTATGATAAATGGAAAATGTAAAGAGCTACTGAACTGATTTCTCGCTAAATTAGACCAAGAAAAATAAACGTCAATAGCTTGACGTTGATCCAGCTGCACAACAATGAATAATCATCGTAATAATCCTATACCGATTATAATTTGTATGTCTCCAAATGAGGAATATTTGTTTCCACTTTAGTAACAGATTATAAAGGATTTGGTTAAATTTCTCCAAAAATAATTAGTTTTCATCAAAGAAATGCTCTGGCACAGTTGTATATATTGAGTTAAAAATTTTTCACAAACCCCACATGTTCTGCTATAATCCACGTCTAAGTAGTCAAAGCTATGGATACTACGAGTTTTCATGTCTAAAATTCATAAAATATTTGCGCCTTTTACAGGCCTAAAACTTTTCAGCCTGCCCTCGAAAGCCCATGTTGTTGTTGCTGTTGTCGTACCCTTTCGCCATGGCTTGCTAGGTAGGTGCAACAAAGCTGATTTCCAAATAAAATCGTTGCGGGCTGTTTGGGGCTACGCCCCCAATACGCAAGCCAAAAGCGCCGAAAAAAAAAAAAACATACATGTAGCTTGTACTTGTATGAACACTAGAAAGCATCAAGGTTTCAACGTAATCCATGAAAATACAACGAAAGAAAAAATAAAGCCGAAACCAAAACGCTGCAAGGCTTCAAGGCCAACAACGCCAGGCCAGACAGGCCTCGGACAGTGACTGCCAAATGAACGCAAGTTAACACTAAGCCGTAGCCATTGCTGGACAAATTGAAAGCACATCGATGCAGTAATGAAGCTTAGGCCACTACTCATCATCATCATTATCAGTTGGAGCAAAGTTGAAACATGTAGCCGCAGGCACAAGTGCACCTTTAACCCGTTGTTGCCTCATGTGGCACGCACGCGTCTTTATTTGTTGCTACCGGCCGGCTGCCAATTGCAACTACGCCTATTTAAGAGGGCCAAAGTCAGTGGATTTAATTTGTTACCATAACTTGTTAACTAGCAGCTTTTGGTGTTAGTTACGTTGTTGTAACGTAATGCTAGAACCCAGTTGGAAATGTATACGAAAGGAGAAAATTTAGAAACAAAGGCGGTCAGGCTTTGGACAAACCCCTCGATTTTTTCAGAGTGATGATAATGTGAGGCCGATGGGATGCACAGGACACTCAAAGAGGTGTGTGCTGCAATTAGAGAGGGGAGTAACGTCTACTGGGCTTAGTCTCATCGAGTAGGTATTAAGTATGTCTATGAAGGTTCGTTTGCAATGGATCAATGGGTGGTCTTTTGGGTTGTACTGATGAGGCTTATGATGCTCCCTTCATGGACTCTGTGCATAATTCCGCAGCAATCATTAGGAAGGCCAGAGAGAGCTAGATTAGAAAGATACCCAATGGGAGTTAAAGATAAATTAATGGATTAACCCCTCGCAATAGCCTCGCATAGGAAGCACGGCCACTTCTTGATGTAGTTCTTCTCAAACTGGAGGGCAGGCGGGCAGTTAGAGGCGACTGTACCGTCAGAATATTTCTTCAGGAAGTGGGTGTCCAATGGCTTTATATGCACTCGCCATGATTTCTTTGTCCTTACTCCAGGTACATCTACCTAAGGTATCAATCATTGCAAGAATTTTGAAAAAGACATTAAATTCGGAAAGCTTTACTTTGTGCAAGTGTTCATCAGATTAGCAGAGACTTTGGGCTCAGCCAAGACGCTTCATGAAATCGGAAAATAAGGATGATGAGAACTTTAATTACAAATACGTCAACATGAGCAGTCATCGGCATGTTAAACTAGCCTTACCGCTTGAGGTAAGATTTAGAGTTGTAGAGATAGCAATTGACGAGGAGGGGAAGATGACTCTTTCCTGTGGGACCTCTTGTTTGCGTATGCTAAACATTAATGAGCCCCTTAAGAAACTCAATAAACGATTTCCTTCCTGCCATGTATATCGCAAACTAACGATTGTTATTGCAGGCATCGAAGAATATCTTAAAGTAGAATGCCAAGGTAGGTAGTGTAAAAAGCCTTGAAGTAGTCAAGGGCATCCAGAATTAAGTATTTGGTGGATGCAGGGTGCTCACAAAGCGCCAAGACTGTGCTGGTAGTTTGCTACGCAAAGGAACTATGTACTTTAATGAGTCAGAGAACCTTTACAGTCTTAATACCAATAGAAAGCACTGTATGGGGGCGATAGAATGAGTGCATGCTAGTTGCTTCCCCAGGAGAAAGAATGGTGTAGTTGTTAATGTAAGTGTTATCTGTAACAGCATTATTCTGCTACGTGACCAAATGGCTTTTGGCTCTTCCAGCACCGATGGCCGTGGGAGTTGTTGTCGTCAATATATGGCATAGCAGGCTCAGTGAGCTTAGGCATACAGCCTATGTCATGCAAAATATGCGCCTAGCTGCCATTTTGGGTCACAGTCTAGTCCCCCGAGTATATTCTGCACATGGTCAGTAGTTAGACGGCACTGCAGTAGCTTGTACGAGTCAATGTCAGCGACGCCATTGATCTTTATCAATGGCAAGAGGCAGCTCAGACACACAATGAATGGCACGCTCATTAATTTATGCATATATAGGCAATGCGTAAAAACTGAATGAACCGCAGAGTTCCCTCAAGACACGTAGAGCCGTGGAGCCGCAGAGCCAGTTATGAAATGGAAGACCTTGCTTTTGTAGCAGGGCCCGCGGGAAGCACTGCTGCTTAATAAACAATAAATATGCAATTAAGATGACGCTCTGGCTCGGGATGTTTATATTGTATAACCCAAGCGCCCATGGGGGCTGGAGCTGCGATTCGAGCTGCGCATCTAACGTCATGCAATTATCGTGTTGATGTTGGCGTTGGCCGTAATGAGAAATGAGTCTGAGTTGAAAACAATTTATAAATAAATAAAGATATTGATCTAATTTCTATATAGGCACAGGCTCCAGCCACAACGTCGCGTCGCTTGCAACTGCGAAGCGGAGTTGCAACTTTAGCTGCAACTCTTATGATTGCTTAATCGTTGTCAGGCATGCTCATGCGCAGCATTTCACCAGCTGTTTGTTTGTTGTTGCTTTGGTCAGTCAGTCAGTCAAGTCGGGGCTTTCTGTCACGTCTTGGCCAGGCCATAACCAGCGCTATTTAAGAGAAAGAGGTTTTCAGCCCGTTTTGCTTTAAAGGTGCCAAAGTGAGTGAGCTGCGCACATGCCGCACATGTTTGACAATTATATAGCAGAAATCGTGCGAAGTCAGCAGGGAAATCAAAACCAAATCAAATGTTGTTATTGCAGCCACCTATATATTAATTCTGCCTGTTACATCTAACTGATAAAGTTGTTAACAGCTAGCAGTTAGCTAACGGCGTATAATATGGCTAAAATTGTAGGCTTGGGTTTTCCTGCGAACTTCTGCAACAATGTTTAGACATGCCTTTGGCCAAAGTCAGCGCTTACCTGGTGCCAAATTAAGCTCGGTACTAATTCAATTAGTACTTTATGGTCAAGCAAGACCATATGCCTTTATAGGGACATTGCCAGAAACAATTAAGAATGTTGGAGGCACACATGGCGCATACGTGATATGCAGGCACTAAACAGTAAACAGTGCAACGGATGCTGCTAGGTTGACGTACATCCGGCATAGCTTTAGACAAAAAGCTTTAGAAACTAGTTTCTTGAGTAGATTTTGAATTTTTTTTTGTAGTTTTTTGCAAGTGTTGTGCAACAATGTCAAATCCGGAAACTGTTCCCATGTTTAGCCAACGCTGCAAAGTGAAGTGAGCTATGGAAAACAAAAACCTTTAAACAAAAACTTAAATAAAAAAAAAAAAACAACAACGCCCCAAAGCTACTTTTGAGCTGTAGCTGACTGGAACTGGCTGGCTGTATGTATGGCACCGGAATGACGTACGGACGAACGGACTGACTGACGAACTGACTGACTAACTGACTGAATGTGGCCGTTGTTTGATTCACCTGCAAAGCCTTGAAATTTTGTAATTCTAATTTGTTGGTGTTGTTGTAAAGCGTGCAAAAAACTAAAACTGAGTCAGTTTTTTAGTTGCGCCTTTGTAATCCATCAACTGCCGCTCTACAACAACGAGCAGATACTACATCTATAGATACAACAACAACAGCTGCTGCTACTAAACAATTCAGCGTCAGTAGTAGCACACCAACAACAACAGCAACAAGAACAATAACAACAGCGGCAAATATTTTTATTATGAAAAACAAAAAGTAACATAAAAAAATATTTTCAACAATAAATCGGCGGCAGCATTTGATCAACAATTGTCAAGGTTAGATTCTTAGCAGATAGAACAACAACGTAGAGACCGAGCAAGTGCAGTTTCAAGTAGTATACATGGCTACACTTGGCGAAAAAGTCAGCTAAAAAAGGTTTATTTTCGGAAGCTCGTGTAGTTTCTGATATACAGACGTTTAAAATTATAAGAAATACAATTTTTGCGTTTTTTCTTAAAGGATTAGTTCAGAATGCCTCTCAAGCAAAAAACAATTTTTATTTTTTTCCAGCTCTTCTAGCTTTCAAGGTACAGCTATTTTTATTTATTTTGCCCAGCTCTTTTAGTTTTAAAGAAAGTACATTAAAGTTGAAAAATATGATTTTTTTCTATATAGATTTCTAATGTATTCCAGTTTTCGAGATACGGCTGTTCAAAATATAATATATTTATTTCAAAATAGGTATAATTTTGCTTTAACATGAATTATGAATATTTTCCAATTGGCTTAATATTGAAAAATTTAATTTTGAGATTGACTTTATATGGGTGTCTAACATAGTAGTTGATGTCGCTAACATTTAAAGCTACAAATCAAGAAGTCTTTTTTATTGGTTTTATGTAGGCCTCTAGTTTCCGAGATACAGGTATCTCAAGTTGAAAAAATAGATATTTCCCAATGAGCTTCATATCTTTTCCTATTTGGTGATTCTTCTCATAGGAGCACATTATCTGGGCTTTGAGCTAAAATCAGAATATTTCATATTATCAACTCGATTTTTTTGCTTTAGATTGAGTTAGGTTAAGCTGCTAATCTAACCCAGAGACCTTGGGTTCCATACGATGCCTAAGAGATTATTACAAAGCTTCTCTGCTGCTGATTGAAATTATTCATGTCTGATAAAAAAATTATAAAAATTTTTTACAAATTGATTGAGCTTAATTTTAAATCCAACTTTTTCTCAGTGTAGTACTTGCTATGTACTTCTGACAAACTTACAGAACTTTGCACGAAAATATCATATAGTATAGTATTTGGAACTATGCTGAAATATTTCATCAAGACGCTGCTGGGTTCTCGTTTAGTCAGTGCTTTGCGTTTTTTACAATCACTGCAAATAGTTAGTCATACTTAATTTCGCTTTGTTTTATAGCAGGTGACTCTATAGATGTACTACTATCTATATTCCTAATGGTCTTTTAGCTAAAGCTGTGTCATGCCAAAATTGGAATGGCCAAAATTAAATTAGAGAGGGAATCGCTGAGTTTTGGGGAACGTGCCGAGTGCTGAATAATATTTTTAGATATGATCTAAAGCTAGGGAAAAGTTAAATACTTATTAAGGCTATCAAAAGCTTCAGCGCTCTTGGAAGAAAAAACTTTAAGGAGATGTCTTACCAAGTATCATATTTACAGAGATCGACTATTTTGCGAAACACTTTTCTTATATACCATAAAAACAAGATCTTTAGAATATAACTAAAAATTCGTAAATTATTGCGTAACCCCAAGGCTTTTAGGCATCATTATATGAAGAAGTAAAAAAAACTTTGATGTGTTAGAAGAAGAGACCTTTCGGCAAAACACTTTTTATGCCACTGCTCGGGCATTTCGAAAGCAAGTCATCTATATAAGTAAAGCTCAAACCCATATAATTTTTTCCAAATAAGCGAAGCACAACTTGCAGCCTCTTCTAAACATTATCCTACAGCTAAATATCCCAATTTTCTGCTTACAAGTGGGTTATACTTAGGAATCATAAGTGCTACGTCTTTCAAAAAAGCCACCACTTAGGCAGAACTAATCATCTTCAATAATATTTGAGCTATCAACGATTTTTAAAAATTTTAAAATTGTACCACATGTTAAGTTAAAATTCATATTAAGAATGAAATTTCTTCCGTACAGCGTCTGCTTGTATGACAATAAAATAAATCGCTGTAAGGTGAGCCTTCTGATCCAGAATAAGGAATATGTCAGCTAGCTATATGGAAAGTTCTGGGCAATTAAATAAAAGAACAAGTGCAAAAATACCTTACTAAAGTGCAAGATATATTTTTAAAACTTTAGAATATTTTCGAAGTAATGGAAAAACATTACTTATTACTCGGCTACAAGTTCTTCTCAGAAAGCATAGAAGAATACAATTTAATTTAAAAATTCTCCAATTCTTCAAATTCGTCTATTAAAAGATAGTTTGGTCTTAGATCCGACAAACCTTCTTAGTCTTCTACAGTTTTTATCCCGCACTATCTGACAAACTTTGAATCGTCCAGCACCAGTTTTCATCCAACATGCAACATTAAAAGAATTTTCATTTAAAGCACCTCTTTAATTCAAAACTTTAAATATTTGAGCTGCTATTTACCCATTTGCCCAACCAAAGTGTCATTAAATGACACAATTTCAATTACAATCGTAATACAATTTTCCGCTGCTGTCAAAAAGAATAAAGAGCATCCATAAAAATGCATTTCAAAAGTGTTCCGGCTCGTCGAACACAGAGTTCCATTTGTTCCATTTTTCCATGTCAACAAAAAAAAAAAAAAAAGTGCATAGAATGTCACAGAACAGAAAACGAACACAAAATAAACAAATTAAGCGAGAGGAGCATATAAAAAAAAACTGACGCTTTACAGTTTGCAACTTCTTGACTTTTTCTAGAAAAAAAAACGAGAAAAAAACATTATTGTGGTCAACAAATCGTAATATTTTTTACATGAGCCCAGACTTTTTAAACATAATTATGCGCATTTCACTTGACTTGATAAGATAACAATAATAGTAATAGTAATAATAACAACAAAAAAAGTGTGGCTTGTAATTGCACAACAATTTGTATAAGCGGGGTGTTTTTTTGTTTTTTTGTTTCTTGTTGCTTCTTTTTTCTTTTTGTGTAATTTAAATATTATTTTTACCAGCAAATGAAATCATGGTCAACTAACTATTATTTGTCGCTTTTATTTTATTTAAACACAAAACGTTGTTTTTCTCTCAATTGCATTTTCACACAGTCAACGGATATCACAAACAGTGGAAGCTTTTTTTGATCATGATAATGAAAATGAAAAATAAAATACCAACAACAGCAACAAAAGAGTGGAAAACAGTTTTTAGAAAATAAACCAAGCGTTAAAAGTTTAAGTTTTTGTTGTTGTTGGGACTAGTATGATTGTTGTTTCCAAAGAAAAGCTTCAACGGCGACACTCTGATTTTCGTTGTTTTGATGGCTGCTGTTGTTGTTGCTGTATCTGAACTATACGCAACATTAATTGGTGTCAAAGTACATGGCCTGAACAACAAAAGATATTCAGAGACTCAAACATTTTAATTGGCATCGCATTTACAAGGCCAAAAAGACGCTCTGACAAGTGCACAACGCAGCCTTAAGGGTTGGATTGCCACTGCGTACACTGAGCGAAAAAAGTAGTGCCATTAAAATAGTTGAGGTTGCATTGAATCCTTTTTTTAAGGGTTGAAAAATAATTCCTATTTGCTCGCACTTAAGTATTAGAGAACGATTTACACATCACACCCAAATATTTCGGCGAAAAATCCCACAATAAGCCGACTCAAAAGGACCCACCCAAGCATTCGTATATTAAATATTCAAAACGAAAATTATATAATGAAAGGCTATAGCACATTTTGTAAACGCTACACAGAGAAAATTGTGTGAGCTGTACCAAAAAAAAACAAAAACTTAAATCATCTCCTGCTTCTTCCTCTCGAAGACTGACTATTTAACTTAACCCTCCACAAAAAAATGAAAAAAACTGAAATAGTTTGTGAGGATGGTTCATGATCCAACAATTGGAAGGTAACACAATGTCGTGTCGCTCTGAAAAAGAGAGCTCAGGTTCAACCGTTCTATAGTAGCTATATGAAATAGTGGAACAATTTTGTTCAAACTTCCCACAAATGTGTAAACTAATATAAAACGCATAAAAACACATAAACATATGTTATGTTAGAATATTAATTTTGATTAATTGCCGCTGGCAAGGTATCAGGTGAACTACCGTGCAGCACGACCAGTCGCGGGTTCGAATCCCGCCTTGGGCATGGATATATGGGTTAGTAGTTGTTGGCTTTAATAAATGGCTAAAAAAAATGTTTAATAATATTTCAAAGGTTTGCTTTATTGCCAAAGAAAATATAAGATTTGCTTAAAGCTAGCATTTATAAAAATAGAGATTAGATTTTTTATAATCTTAACAACTGAAAAATTACATATATGCAGTTTAGCAATATTACAATTAATTATTAATAGTTTAATAATATTACAACCAAAATTTGATCTATATTGATCCGCTATTTCATATAGCTACCATACTACAGTTGAACCAGTTTTTTGTGCCGCCAAAATCGGGCAACTTGTCAAATTTATTACAACATGGGCAATATCTGTCTTTATTTTTGCGCTTAACTGAATTTGAAAAACTATCGTTACCAAATTATCGTGCTCAAATTATTCGTTATGGAGTTTTTTGTTTTTTCAAATAAATCGATTTTAGAACATAGTGATGAAACTAAATTATCGGACATTTGTGCCGTTCTCCGTGATACTCATACATAGTACCTTAGCGCGTAGAATAAATCATTTTTCTTATTCTTTTTGTGAGCTTTATTAATTTTATATTTATTATTTTGATGTTAAATTTATTTTTTTTGCTTTCAACTACATAAAAATATGGTACTTGTTAAACATTTTAAAAACATGAAAACTTTTTTTTAAACATTTAAAACCCAAAATTTTTACATTTATGTAGTTACGGCTAGAATCAAATTATCAAGGGCATGAACAACTTTTTGAGAATTCAAACCAAAATTGTTATAGTTGTAAGTGGAGCCAAAAGCTGAAATATCAATTTTATCGAATTTATCTGGAGATCTTATTTATGTCTGCTTTCACGCAATAGTCCAATTGCAAATCTAAAAACAATTTTCTTTTCTTTTTAACGTCGTCTTTATAGTAATAGCCCAAATAAAATACTTCTATTAATGTAATGCATAAATAATAACATTGAGCTACTTTAGTTACGTCATTTTCAAAGCATACCGGCCTATTTTCTTTCAGTGTATTTGTTGGGCTGCGCCATTTGGGTGGTTGGGCTGTTTAGCGAGCTTCATATTGCAACAACTACAAGTTGCCATCGAAAAGCATCTATAAATTTGAGCGCTCTCCACGAGTCAAAACCAATTAAAATATGAGCCTGTGAGCTCATTTGAACCTTAAAGGGTTCAAAATTAGCTGAGTCATGTTGGTCGCTTGCAAATAGGCCAGGGAGCAGGACATGGAGGAGTTGCAGGAGTAGCAGCACCCACTAAAAACGACGCAGTGCCAAAGGCAACAAAAAAAGGCGCGCAAATATCTTGCAACATCGATTAAAAATACATCATCATATGTCCATATAGCCCATAGTCGTTGTTGCCGCCGCCTTGAATTTTGTGGTTTTTTGCGGGTGTTGCCAAGTTGGCAGTGCTGGTTGTGTTCTGGTGGTTGTTGTTATACACTGTACCGAAGGTACAAAGGTTTAATAAGGGATGCATCTTCGAACCTATAAAGTATACACATATGTATGAACTTTACATAAGTCAGGGCTGCACTTATGGATTTTGTGGCTCTGAAACCGAATTCTAAGTCCAAAAAGGATTCTGACAAAAACTCAAAGAAACTCCATACAATTTTTTATCTTTATCGCTTACGAAATATGTTTCAAAGGAGAGTCTACCAAAAATAATCTGAATGGTAAAAAAAGAAAAGGAGGGCATATTATAGTCGGTATGTGCCGACTATAACCATCCCACCATGTTGTTGTTGTTGTTTTGGTTAAGGCCTATGCTAAAAGCGTATTGTTGTCTGGTCTGTTTGGCTTTTTGGCAAGCCGTCAATGCCTTGTCGTAGTCAACGTTGCACGTCGTTGTTGTCTTCGCTGTTGTTGTTGCTGTTTCAACGCGTTTTACACTTTTTATAAAGTTGATTTTTTTAATAATAAAATAATAATTATTGTTATTATCGCGTAACTGAAATCTTAAATACAACAACAACAACAACAGCAGCAGCAACCAGACGCTGCACAAGACACATCCTTGAGGCGCGACCAGCTCAAGTCAAACCAGGCAAAGTTGTTTACTTTGCTTGTTGCCATTCCTGTTGTTGTGGAACTTACGTGGAAAGAGTGCAGAGGGGTCTTGCAGTCCAAACAATATATCAACACTCTTGTGCATCCGTGTGTGTGTGTGTGTGTGTGTCAACAAATGAGCGCGTAATTAACCCGCCAACCCCAAAAAATATAAACGCTAGCCACATCCATGTCCACATCCACATCCACGTCAACGTAATGTTGGCCAAGATCAAGTCAGTCGCAGCCAGTTAGCAATGCAGGCGGTCTCTGCCGGCACTTCAACTATGCGCAATAATCGTAAAATATTATTTATTTGAATACTCTCACTTGAAACAGCAACAAAAATAACTACAACGACTAGTCGTTTCATTTTTTTTTTCTCACTTTTATTTGCGGCAAGTACGTTTTGTAATTTCCTGCAAGTTGCGGCAGATTTTTATCACACATCGTGTCGCAGTTGTGGTCTTAAGCTTAAGTTTTACCATGTTCGCTGATGGATGGCTGGCCCAAAGTTGACCACTTCATGTTGACCAGTTTGTGGGTTTTTGAAAGCACTGGCTACTTAGTAGCTTTATGAATGAAATGTGAAACTTGCTTTCAGCAGCATTTTGACTGTTAGATGTTGGTAGTAGCCTTTTGGCATAAGAGATTTGCATGGACGCGAAACGGAAGCTTTGGATGCGCTACGAGCAGGATGCAGCTAGAAGATTGCATAAAGATTGCTAAAGAGTCAACAAGCAAATTTTTTCAACACTAACTAGCAAGATCTATTTTATTGCGCCTTGGGGCCCTATATCTTGTACGTTCAAATGCTATATACGCGTATCTTTTTGGTTTTGAAATCATGTTTATATCTGCTTAGGAAGCAGAGGTGAAAGATACTCGTTAAATCTTAAGCATGCATACTAATATCAATTATTATAGTGTTGATGTGGGTTTAAAATCGACTAATCGATTGCTATAAGCGTGGAATACCACGAAATATTTGATATCTTTAGCATACCTACTGAAGCTAATCCTATGGCCATGGGTTCGGAATACATCGAAATACTTGATTTACTATGTAGGGTTGTAGTCTAAAATCACACTGTGAGGGAAATTTTGACGTAGTACTACGGAATAGTATAATACTAATTCTAGAACCTTGCCGTTAAAGCGTTGTAATCCTTATACCTTGGAATATCCTGAAATATTTAAGTATCTTTGAGGTGCTGTAGGGCTTTTACTACTCAGTCAAGTAAATATTGACATTCAACGATATGGTGCTAAAAGTTTTTTAAGGCAATTCCCGAGCTCAAAATACTAGAAAGCAACATTTTTTTTGTCTTGTAAACCTATACCTTGCCATTTGAGCACGTCAGGGCTATATGGCGTATTGGATTTGAAATCTTCTCTAAGCAGAACTTAAATTATGTTGAAAGAGACTTCTGACACACAACTTATAGTGGTTGGTGGAAGCTGAAAAAGTCAAGAAATGGTTCTACATTTCTTCATCTAACCCGCGATTTTGTTCTGAAGATGTTCGAATCCAATCGATTGTCATATACCAAGCGTGGAATATTGCGAAATGTAATTTTTAATGAAAGGAATCTTTATTCCTCAGTACCACATTCCAAATTGCAGCTGGCTGCCTGAGCTAGAGCCATAATATAGTAAGGTCCATTTTTAATATGAGAAGAACAAGACTTCTTAAAAAAACAAGAATTTCAAATCTAGATATATAGAAACCGACTGCTTTTCGGTTACAAATTCGAGACCCCCATATAGTTTTAGATTTCCGATCCCCTTGAAAAAATTTCTACTAGCTAGACCCAATTGCAAGAACAAAGGGTTTGGTTTTAAAGAAAGCGTTCGATGTGCCAACCCGAAAATAAAGAAATGCTGCAGATATTGTATCTGTGTTTATATATGAGTATTGCACGAGTTGTAGCTGCATTATAAAGAGTAGCAAGTTAGTGCCACCTAAGAAAAAAGAGTTATTCTTTTATATCTGGTATTTTACCTCAAATTATGAGATTGTTCCTTTTTTAGAAATGGGATTTTGATCGAAAGATACACTCTAAAAATGTTAAATTTATGAGTTACAGAAAGTACCTTATGGGTATGGGTATCTATATAATAAATAAGTTGTAACTTGTAAGAGTACTATATGTTAAGGGTTTCTTAGCTGAGCTTTATATTTCTAGTATAGACTAGGAACTAGTTACTCTCTAGTTACTAGAAAGACTCAGTATGAAGATTAATTTGAATGTCTAAGCTAAGCAAAAAAAAATGTTGTGTTGTCGATGGTCTTTTCTTTGAATACCCTTGTGACTAATTTCTAGTATTAAAAGACAATCGACAAGTTGATTTCTTCAAATAAAACTTTTAAGCTGAATTTAATCAAAGTTTTAACCAGATTTAGTCAGGCTAGCTACTTTCTAGGCTGCAGCCAATAAATCATACACAGCTCTGTGGGGTAACATCATCCCATCCATAAATGATGTCAAATGTAATCAAGATTGCGCAAACAGCACGTTATATGTTTGAATTGCGAAAATACACAGATATACGGATATCTTGGTATTAATAGTCTTTTGAAGAACATTAGATGCGCTCAAAATGCAAAGCCGGTCAGTTGTCACTTCAAAAGCCACAACTAGTAGCAGTGGCGGATACGTTACAAAATGCCTAGGGGCTCCAAATTACATTCACAGTGTGGCTTCTGACGCAATATGTTGAAAATGCACTCAGATGCTTTGTGGGAGACTGTCCCCTTGGGAGCCGCCCCTGATTAGAACATACCAACGGAATGAGTGAAAATTCCAATATTATGATATGGTATTTAAATAATTCTTAAACAAGTGTTGTGTGATCTGACTCGAACCGAGCAATGCATCATTGTTAATACTTGTTTGGTGCAAAGTATCTGTGTGTGCTGCGTGTAAATGTGTGTGTGTGTGTGAGAAATGTATCTAGCTAAGTAAAAAGTATCTGTAGCTATAGAGCTATGGTGTACCAGCATCTGAGCTGATCAAATTTAATTCAAAGTTCCTGTTACGCGAGTGTTCGGTGCAAATTTCGACATAGGGAGGCAGTTCGTCTACTGGTACCATGTTCTTGTTGTTTTTGTTCCAATGTGCGTGCGTGTTATGAAGATGTGTTTTAGTTGTTGTATTTGTATCTCTAGTTTTTTTTTTGTTTTTTTTTTGTTGTCGTTTGAGTTACATTGTATTATGTGCCATAATTTAATTGACATTGCGCGCGTAAATCAGGCAATCACTGATATACGAGGCTTCAGCTGTAGTTGCTACACGAGGGCAGTTTGATACCTCGAGTAACCTAAAATGCAAGCCGGCTTCTGTTAACTAGCTTTATACATTTTTGAGCGTACAGCTAGTCATCTTTGGAGGGTCTGTTGGCCAACAAGATTATGGTAACAGAGTTTTTTTATCTTGAAAAAAGTAAAAGCAAAGAAAAAGGTAGTTTTTCAATATGACCATTTTCGTCATTGCAAATTGGTCTACAAGCTGCAATCGCTTACGGCATGTTTTTAAGGTTTAGAGCCAAAGATTGAGGACATTGAGTTACCAGGTGCATTGAGCAGAAATGTGAAATAGAACGCTTTTTTCAACAAAAATGTTATCTATTGTTTAAAATGCTGTTTAATTTGTCGGGCAGAAATGCAGAAGTGCTCAACAGCAACTTTTGACTACGAAGATTAAATCATTTCAGACCAAGGCTGTGTTGTAAAAAGCATGGATGCTACCAATCTACCAATGTGTATACATATATTATAAGTACATACTGTATTTGGTTTTTTTTAAATCATAAATATCCAAAACTTTAACTTTTATGCTTTCAAATTACATTTTTCTGACAAAAACCTTGCTAAGCCCAAAAAACAAGCTCTTTTAAAAAGCTGATGGTTGTTTGTCACATTATTCATCTAGCAGTTCTATATTTCTGCACTGTTAATAGAATTGCTCAAGTCGTTTGTCGAGCACATCTGCTTTTTGACCCGACAAAGTTCACGTCCTGACTGACTTGTCACTGAACAAATCCATTCTAGCACTGCATTAACATGAAATCTGATAACTTTAGACAAATCTGGCAAATCTGTAATCCGACCGGGTTTGCTTATGAATACAAACTCTTCAGTGTCACCCAAAAAATGCATCAAACTCGATTTAGCCGTTAAGAAGGAGTTCAGTGACGTAAACCAAAGCTGCGTAGCTGGAATTAAGCTAAACAATTTTAATCCTTAAAAGTACCAAAAAGACCAGCAGGACTTTCAATAAATCTCAGAGAGTCACCTACTTATCAAGCTGCCCTCGTTATTGTTGTTGGTCACGTTCATTTATGCTGCGACCGCTGAGTATTTAAATGCGGTCAGCCAGTTTTTTTTTTTTTTTTTTTAAATTTTTTTTTTTGTTGCTTTTGTATTCAGTTGGTTGTCGTTGTCACTCCAAGTTAGTTGTTGTTACTAGCTAGACACTTGTATTATTTAAATCAAGTTGTGCTAGTTTTTTTTATCTCTATCTGTATCTCTAGCTAGTAGTATCTCACTCTCGCTCACCCGTACTCTGCATTCGCGAGCCTAATACAATAAAACTATTTACGCGTATTAAGCTCGCTTGGCTGTCAGTCGTTTTTTATTTTTTATTTTATGATGAAATTAATTTTCATTATATTTTATAGTTTTTATGCGCTGGCACGCTGTCTTGCAAAAATTCCTCGTAAAAATATTTTAAGTCCATGACCTTTGTGTTTTTTTGTTGCCTGTGCGTATTTCAGCGAATTCGGCCGCCCGGATTGCAGTGCGGGCGTTATCCTTGTTTAGGGGTGGAGCTGGAGCAAACTTATCGCAACAGTTCACGAAGGAAACAAAAAAAAAAATGAACCACAAGAAGTACGTCAAGAGAGAAGGTCTTCAGAAGGTGTGCTCCGTGGGCGATGCGTCTGCATGCAGCGACAATGGTAAATCCGAACTTTGGCAAGTTGTTGGGTCAGAAGCGTGACAAGAGAGGGGCACAGATACACAGCTACAGTACAAAATGTAGATGTATGGGTATGCCGTGGCTTGTTGATTTTTGCAGACATGCGGCGCTGACTTAGACCAGTCAAAAAATGTTAATAAACTGAGCTTCAGTTTTGGAGTTTTGAAGGCACTTAGTTAGGGAAAGCTTGAGAAGCCGACAAGTTTGGGATAGTTTTTAATATACCAACTATAAGTTATTATTTCTTAAAAAGTAACGAGAACCTATTTTTGGGGCATTGCAAGGCTTTCTCCGCCTTTGAATGTCATAAGATCTTTAAAACTGCTCTGGCCCCTTTCAAGACTTCAGAAGCATAAAAAAGTGCTAAAATATATCGGGTTTATAAAAAATCTTTGATATTAATGCAATCAATTTTTCAAATTACAAAGAAGATTGCTCTTGCGAAGATTATGTGTTTTACAAAAACTTTAAACATGATAAATTTTGAAAGATTTACTTTTCTGCTGTATAAGAAAGAATGGTATTCGAGATTTTCTGAGCTGAATTAGGATTAGTTACATAAGAAATATCAACGCCATGCTGAATACAAAGTTGCTCTTGAGAAGAATAAATGTAATCCAATAGGTTTATAATTTATCGACTAACAAAATAAAACTGAATCTCTAAAGTATCAATCCCAAGCTGAAACCAAGGAATATAAGAATAAAAAGAACATTTTTTTATAAAAGCAAAATAAATTTCAAATTTTTTATTTTTTTTTCCTTTTGTTGTTAATATTTTTTGAGTCCTAAAAAGATTCGAATGTGACAATTTATTAAATTCTGGAAACATAATTCAAAAAGAAGAAACTGAAGTGAGATCAGTTATATCACAATTCAACCCTGTTCAATCCTGTTGTGCATCCTGAGAAGTCTCTATAAAAAACAAGACAGATAAACTGGTTTTGTCTATCCAAATTCTAAAAATATAATCACTTCAATTGTTACATGACGAACTTTACGTATTATGATATGAAGTCAGGAATGTGAGTTAACCTCTAAAATCTTCATCCCTGACGTGCTTGGTTTTTTTGAACCTCAAATTCGAATTCAGCAACCACAAAAACATATAAGAAACATCGTCCGGCATCTAGTCTCACAAAAAATATTTTGGTGGGATGTTTTGAAGTTATACTGCACCAGAAAAATCGATTTTCGAGTTTGGAGGTGAGACCATGTTTACTAGATATGTATTTGTGTGGTCCGATATTCCAAGAAACGCCAGCAAGTCAGGGTTCTAATATAACTTAATAAAAGCTAATCCTAATTATTTTTGAGGTTATGTCAGAACCTAGACGCGTCGGCGTTTTTGGGCCTCGGATTCGAATTCAGCGGTTCAAAAACCAAAAGATGGGCTATATTTATCTACAATGGAGACCATTTTTGTGAAAAATATTTTTATTATTTAAAAAGAGAATCAGCCCTGTACAAAACGGTTTGCCATCTGCCAAACATTAGCACTCTTAATCTGTAACCAAAGCCAAAAAACTTTTAAGATTGCTTCATAGTGACAAAATAAATTTTCGAACTTATTCACGTAGGATTACTTAAATCATAAAAATTCATTAAAGTCTCTAAAACCGTACTCAAAAACTTGTAACTCAAACAGGCGGTCTTAAAATATTGCATGCTGCAACTTTCTAACCATTTTCAAATAATATGCTAATTTTTTTGCAAAATTTCACAGTATAGCAAAGCTGAGTGTGACGTCACTAGCTACAAGTTGTGTACACACCTTTATTATTGTGCTTACGTTTTAAATAAAAAGAAAGCAGGGAACGTTTAAAACTTTGAAAATAAGTCTTCAAAATTCAATTTTATTACGATATTTTTTTTTAGCAACTTTTCTTATGAACATTTTTGCTTGTACCTAAACCATTGCCAGCTACCCAAGCGCCGTTTTGGCAGTTCGTCTGCGCAAAATTTCAGCAACTTGGCATGATTTTGGCCGTCCAATCCTTTGTCTTGCAGTCAACTCCTACAAGTTTTGTGCCAGCACACAAAATACCACAAAAAAACAAAAGATGCTTAAAAATCTTGCGCCCAAAGAGATCAAACTGTGCCGATAGGAGCTCATAAACACGCAGTTTAAGATTTTTTGAAACAAACACAGCAAACTTGCTGAGTGGTTCGTGGGTTCGCACGGCCAAGATTTTTGAGTGCTTTATGCGTTTTATTTTTTTTTTATTACTTATTTTATTTTGGCGCTCAATTTTTGCCAGCGTTCTATGTAATTATTCAATTAGGTAATGCTGCCGTGGTATAGATGCTTCAACACGTGTGTTTTTTCGAAAAAGCAGCGAAAGAAGCTCAAACAGTAGCGCTCTAATTGAATTTTAATTAAGGCTTAAACCCAAAGTTGGCGCGCGACTCAAATGTGAAAGCGAAATCCCGCATGGTAGTTCTATATATGCTTATATACTGATGTATATATTGAACTACATTTAGCTTAATTATGAAATGATTAACACACAGCAACGATCATGGCCGGATGCACTTTCAAATGATTGCAATTGAAACTAGTTGTTGACGCAGTTAAATATTATATGTATCTGCTCTTGTGATGTGATGTGCTGTGAAGTCCAGTGAAAGAATACTAACGAGAGACGGGCACACTCAGCACAAACACATACAGACACCGGCGGGAAAAAAAAAGGCACACAGATACAGCTACAGTTTGCAAGTCATTGAGCCAAAGGTGCTGCATCTGCAGTTGGCTCTAACAACTTATTTAATACTGACTATATATTGACATTAATGCCAACAATAAACAAGTTTAAGAGCCGCATAAAAAATGGCTCTTATAAAAAAATAACAGTAATAATATTAATAACTAAATTATGTATGCAGTGCGCATTTATTTGGAAGTAGCTAGAAAAGTAAAAAGAGCTGTTATTCAAAGTTTATAACTTTTCATAATTAAGCAGAGATTTGTGTTTCCGCAGTTTGTAAGAAGCTACGTAAATCGTTTTATTAGATAAAACCAACTTGACTTAAGGTAATCTTATCTTAGTTCATTGACTATGAAAATCCAAGACGGCAAGCGCAGTAAGTTAAAGACTCGAGTATTAAAGTTAATTTTTTAATAAAACGAGCTGTTTAACTGCAGTTAAAGATATTGCGAAGAGAAAAATCTATATATAAGGAGATAGATACTGTAGATACTACATAGATACTGAAGATATTAAAGATATTGAAGAAAGATGGTGTAGGCAATGAAGATACTGGAGATTATAAAAATTATAATTGTGTAAAGATGATATAAACTTATAGCAAAATTATTAGTTTGGGTTTTGGATGAGTTAGTACTATAATGTTGAGAAGAATGAAGATGATATAGATAATGAAGATATTAAAGATATTGATTAAAGATGGTGTAAACAATGAAGATACTGGAGATAATAAAAATTATGAATTGTGTAAAGATGATATAAACTTATAGCAAAATTATTAGTTAATTTAGTTACTAGTTATTATAGATAATGAAGATATTAAAGAAAATAAGTAGCTGGAACTATCGCCTCAGATGTATGAAGTGAAAGTGGTTTGGTTGACTTTTAAAGCCCGATCTGGATTATTTATGCCCTTATAAGACTAAGCACCAAATACTTTAATGAAAATATACAACTTCCATACATGAAAATTACTATGGTAATAAATACGCATATTCATTTTATAAAACAATAGATCAAAAGCCAATGAAGGTGACGACAGTATAAAAAAAATCGTATTGGTAGCATTCTCCTAAGCGCCATGTGCTCTACTTGAATTGATTTCAAAACAGGTGAACATAAAATTTATTCAAGACGCTAAAGAATACGACACTATTTAAGAAAATTTTGCTATTTCAATAAAAACATTTTCCAAAGATTTTTCAAACCGCACTCGCAAAGTTACAGAGCATCAAACAGTTCTAAAAATTAATTTCAAATTTAATCATTTTGGCTTATAAATATTGTATGAGCTCGATAGTAGCGCTTTGCAGGCGTAATAACTCTTTGGACTCGACTATAAATTACATAAAAACCATAATACGAAACTAAAAAAAATTTGCACAGTAATTGAAACAGTTTTGAGCCAGTTTAGTAGTTAAGTTTTTTTTTATTAGCTACTTCAGTAAATGTAATCAGTTGTTGGAACAGTTCCAGCCTTAAGCTCTAGCTTAAGCATTTTTTGTACATTGATTTGATGGATTTTAAATTCAAGTCGTCACTTGATAAACATAAATAAAAACAATAACAACAACAGCAAAAACGACCACTACCAAACCTTCTTGAACAACAAGGGCAAGTTCTGCGCCAAGAGCTACGAAGTCCTAACTGCTAACTACTGGGGCTTTGGCTTTGGCTGCTTGTCTGCAACACGCCCCAAAATTATCGAAGGCCATTACTAAGTTGTTGCTGCAGTTTTTGTGTTTGTGTAACGCATAAATCTTGGTCTAAAGCATATACTAACATGGCCAGTACGACTACTAGTTTTGTTTGCTTGGCCCAAACATTGGCGTGTACATTGTGCAAATCAATAAAAAACTTCCGCTGACAAAGAAAGAAAAATGCGGGGCGGTTTTAATTAACACGACGCGGGTCGAAAGGTTAAGCAGCATTAAAGCAGGAGAAAGCGAAAGTTTGGATAATGTCTGTCTACATAGAGAGAAAAATCATCATCATTTCAATCCTAATTTTTTTTTACTAATGTATGTATGTATAAATTGTTCTTTTATCTTGTAGATAAAATATTTGCAGCCGTTTAGAAGCTCAAGAGAAATCATTTTTTCTAGTTTAAAACTTCGGATTCATAGATTTGGCGAAACATTTCTTACAGACTGTTTAAGCTTCTGTCGAAATCAAAATCGAAACAGTAAATATAACCACAAGCTTATAAATGATTTGGTTGCATTGCAAAAAATTCAGGTAATCGGTAAATTTTGACTATTTTTAATATTTTCAATAAAATAACTACAAAAATGTCGAGTCGAAGTGCTCTTAAAATTAACATTAAGTTTACGTCAACAAAAAATCAGTGTGGTACCGATTGTGTTCGAATGCGTGAACGCATCGAGGTGAAACTTACACTATGTAAAAGCCACACCTCATACGGTGTGCACAATGTAAGTTTCACCTCGATATGTTGAAATCATGCAGGTGAAAACTCATACGAAACATTAAAATGTATTATGAAAGGGGGAATAGCAACCCTTGAACAACAATTCACTTAACATTATTTCAATCTTGTTGTTTACAATTATTTCAATATTTGATGGAATTCTTTGTTGCAACAATTGCGAATCAGGGCAGCATGCAGGTCGCTGCTGTTCCAGAGTATTGTAAAGTCGGGCGGGAACGACTGTAGCATGGCAATGGGATGAACCTACAGGGAATATAATAGTCTGTATGATCTGAATTAAATAATGAAGACCGAGGGTTGGCGTGCGAAGCAAGCAGGCGGTGGAGCCCCCTAGTTTGTTAAAGTAAAAATAAAATAATAGAATAAAATGTTTAGCCTTCTATTTAAAAAGACATTAACTTGCAATCGTTTTTTTTTAATTTAATTAAATTGTTGATGTTTCCGGTAACTATGTAATGTACCTATTACTTAGGTAAGAATAGTTTGAGACTACGAAAAAGTTCTGATTTATTGCTTTGATATAAGAACAAGACTTATACTATAAATAGGCATATAGTCTTAAGCCGATTTCAATGTACTTAGGCTTTAAATACGCACAAAAAGTTAGTATATGAGAACTACCAATTTTTTTTATCGATCAAACTTTAACATCTCATCGGGAAATAAAATTTAAAAAATGTAAATACAGAAAGTTTTTAGAAAAAATTGTTTAAAAATCGAAAAATTTTTTAAACATTTTTTTAAATGCAAATTCTTTTTTATCAAATCGTTTTACAATTTTTGGGGATTAAAGAAATTTTTATAACTTGGCCCCAAAGAGGAATTGGGGGTAATATATTTTATTAACATTAGGTTATGCTTATTTTTCATGATATCTTCTAGTTGAAACGCTAAGAGCTGAAGTCATTTGGTATTTCATTTTTAGGTATAGTTGCGGGCTAAGAAAGCATTTTGGACAATTACGTCCTACACCACTCCCAAGTAAGGGTAAAAAAAAAAAAAATCTTCCAAGTGTAGCAAGTGAAAAATAATGTAAGGGTAAAATTTTGTTTCTATCAAATCTACGTAAAAACTGGAATCGAAGGATGACACTGATTCGAAGACTCATAGTAAATGCGTACAATAAGACCAAAGATGCAGAAAGACATTTGCTATAAAATGAAGGTACTTTCTTTTTTAAATTCATAAAGTGTTTCTTTTTTGCAATATCTTAAAACTCGACTGCAGCATCGGTTTAAGCACGCAATTTTAGTACGGCAATAAATTTTGAGATTACAAAATTTTTGTTAAAATTTTGAGTACTTAGTTTTTCTCTCAGTGTATGCATAGTGGCACACGGCGCACTCTTTAGTTAAGAAATACAACAGTTACACCCTCGATGCACTCATAAATTAATTTAGACAATGTTCTACTACCACAAGCTGTTAACCCTTTAAATGCCGCAGGGTCAAAAGATAACCAAAATTGATGGTAAGTCATTTTTGGACGCAGCAGGCTCAACTGACCAACTGACAAAATTGTGCACAATGGGCGTGGTTTCACTGTAGCTGTCTATCTATGTGTTTGTTTAGTTTTTACTGTGGCTGTCAGTGTACGTTGCTTCGTGGATGTCTGACATCGATTGACAGCTGCCAGTTTTATGCGGTTTTCCAAAAGGTTTGCCAATGTCTAACGACGTTGTAGTCTCCGCTGTGTTGACTCTTGACTGCAGTTCTTCTCAGGGGTTTTTCCATATGCATGCTACATAGTAGGGTCTATGCTGGGGCATGCCTGCCGGCGCATTGCGGTTGGTGCATGTAAATCAACTTTTATAGGGTGCCTAAGTAAACTGCTGTTGTAGTTGCAAGTTTTGCGGTTGCAGGCAGGCAAAACAACAAAAAACAACAAAAAAGAATTTATTACACAGCCGCCGTGTGGTACGCCCGTTAGACCCGGCCTTATGACATATGTAGTATTCACGTGTATGTGAGTGTGTGTGTGTGTGTGTGCGGTGGCAGACTAGTCTGCGTCTTCAATAAGGCGTGTAACCCATGGCAAAAAGGCAGTATTCAAATGTGTATCTTGATAAACAACTTGCGGCTGAGCAACACCCACGCACACATACACATACACATACACATACACATATGCACACACGAAAGTTGTATCTATGTAAAACGGTATAGCACAGGGTTACCAACTTGTTTTACAAGTTTCATTTGGCTCTTACTTGCAGTGTAGTTGTATTTGTATCTGTGTATATGTGTGTGTTTGTACGTGAACTTTTGTGGCACACTAATTCAATTAGGAAGCCCACGCCCACTATCAATAAATTTTTCAAAAACGAGACTCATTCACTCATTTCTCGGTGGTTTTTTTTTTATTTTTTTTTTGCAACAGTTTGACTTTGTGGCCGTGCTAGTTCGCATATTGTTGTGACTTTTTCCAGAGGAAAACTACTACAACAATGGCAACAACTACAACAACTACAAACAGCAGTAAAAACAATAAGTTTTTCAGACAGTTTGACGTTGATGTAGCAACTGAATGGGTGGGTGTCTCTCGGGGCAAACCAGCGACAATGCCAGCTTTTTTATTGTTGTTGTTATTTCAGTTGTATCTGTATCTGTAGTTGTAGCTATAGTATCTATGTCTTTGCTGTGGGCAGCAGCGCGTGCATTTATATACAAAAAAAAAAAAGATAATACAAAATTGACATTGACACACGTGGAAAAAAATAGTGTGTGTATGTAAAAAATATTACGTAGTCGTTAGTAGATAGTCACTAGTTGTAATTGCAGTGTAGTGCCTTAGTCAGCCAGTCGTCGTTGTCAAGTGAGGGTCAAAGGCGTGGGAGGTCGTGAACGTGCTTAAACTGAATAGTAGTAGCTCTGTATATGTCTGTTATTTGCTAGTTTATCCATCAACATTAGCAGCATGTCAACAATTCAATTTTGAATGCATTTTATGGATACTATTTGTACCTAGCTGTATATCCTCAAGGAATACTCTGGGAAATGGTGCTAACATTTAGCTAGAAATGTTATTGTATATGGGCTTTATGGTGCTCTAATAAGTCATAAAAACTGTAAACTATGTGAAGCTCTTAGTTATTAAGCGCTGTTAGGTGAGCAGTCCAATGTACATATGTGCTCTATTACTAAAGTCCTTTTTGAATTGAATGGACAGCAGAGATTGGACGATTGCAGATATTGTGCTGACACAAAACCTTATCAAGCAAAAAATTAAGAGCTTGCTTGACTCTCTGTGTTAAAAAAAAAATTATGCTTCTTAGGATCAATTTACTTCTATTTTAAGCTAATTGCCAATTATATGCCACTTTTGTTACACTGCATAAATTCACGTAAGTGCTAAATCCCAGCAAGAAATGAGCCATTTCCAAGAAAATCCATACCATATCATCACGACTTGAGCATTCTTTACAACTCAATAGGCCAAGCTGCAGCAAAGCAGCTTATAACGATTATAAAATAGTTGTTTTCGTCTCATGCAATCTAATCTCAAGAACTCAGAACTCACCTGCGTTTGCGTCAGACCCAAACTCGCTGCAAGCTCGGCACGTTCCGGTAATGCCAAATATTGGGTGCGCTGGAAACGACGATTCAATTGCTGCAACTGCAGTGAACTGTAGATGGTGCGAGGTTTGCGCATCTTTTTGCCTTTGCCATTGACGCGTAAGCCGGAGTCTTCGCATTTGTCTGAGATTGAAAAGTCTGCAAAAGATACAATGGTAATACATAAAAAAAAAAGTTAAAAATTGTTTAATGTACATAAAATCAAGAGCATAAATAAAATGCACATGACTGTAAAAGGCAAGAGAGCAATGATGAATTTATAATTAGGCAACAAAGACCATGGCAAGACGAAGTGAGCGGCATTAAACCCTTTTTTGTATCTTATAGCTTGTTTTGGTTGTTCTCTTGAACAACTACTACACAGAGAGAAAAATGTGCGACGGAAATTGGATTGAGGTAACTAAGTGAAAGGATTGTTCCGGGTTCCAATTTCCCCATAATGTTGAAAAAAAAATAGAGAATTTAAGTTATCACTTGCTGCTGGTATATTTTTTTAACGACTTAATATATGGGTACTTAAGATATGGGTACTTTCATTTTGGCATGACGTTACGTTTTTTATTAAATGAAAAAGTGGAAGGTCTGTTCCGGGTTCCGATTTCCCCAAAATTATATTTATATAAAAATAATTTTGTATTATTATATATTAATTTAAAATTTTAGGTTTTTGTTTAAGTTATTAAACCAAAAGTCTTGTCTCGCCTTTTTTTTAGACTAAGTATAAAAGGTGACAGTACATGGCGTGACGTTACTCCAATTGCCTTTACGTTGTCTTTTTAATACATTTTTTAAACTCAATAAAAACATTAATTTTAGCAGCAATATTAAAACCTTTAATGAATATATTTCACTTGCAGAAAAATAATATGTAGATAAAAGAAGAAAAATCATAAAAAAGTGTAAATCTGACAAAAATATTAACTTTCAACTATTTAGCATGATTTCTCTTCTCGCATCCTTAGATGTAATAAAATTTGTAAGTTCTTTAATTTAATAAACTTTGAATATTTTTCTTTAATAATACAAATTAGAACATTTGTATTTTTCGGTCATGGTGGACCTTTCTGTGGAAATGCACATACCTACTCATATACATATATGACTCATTGGCTGCTACCTTTCTCATGCGACTAAAGATATAAAAATAAAATTAATTTTTTTAACTGAAAAACTGAAAACTGTAGTGAATAATACTCAAAACGATTTAAGGCGTAGAGAAAACTATAAGCCACTTGGCGTGAACTTCGACCTTGAATATCTTCAGAGACGCAAAAATTTTCATTTAATTAAATATTTTTTACAAAAAAACAGTTCTTATTATAATCAGAATTTTTCTCTCTGTGTAGTATCTACAGTGCTGCATTTTTATAACTTTATGCGGCTTATGCATATTTATGAGCACGTTGTGACTTGGCATGCAGAAACTGTTACTTTTATGGAGCTAGAGAAATGGAATGTTGCAAACATTTTGGCTCACAAAGCGAACGTTTAAGTAACTTGTAAATGTCATAAAAATCATTTTAATTACTGCTGCCATTTATTTTTATATAACTATAGTATATAGTAAATAAATAAAAGCAAAAGTTCAAAGCACTCGCAAAAGTTTTTGCTGTTGTTGTTGTTGCTTTGCGCACAAGTTCAACAAGCCGCTGCAACTGTTTGTTGACGACGTTAATTGCTTGAAAATAAAATAATAATAACAACAACATATAATAATAACAATAATAAAAGCAACTACCAACTATTATAAGGCGCCAAATATGGCCAATATACGTAAGTGTTTGATTTTGCGCCAAAAAAATATTGCCGCTTGTAGCACGTGCTGCATGGCTTAATGACAAAATGGCGGCCAGCGTCACCCACTCGGTGGAGAATACGGGGAGTAAGCGGTAGCCACCACACAACAGCTGTGCCATAACTTATACTGACACTGTGTCCCTCTGCGGCGCCATATG
The DNA here is from genome assembly GCA_949987675.1 of Chymomyza fuscimana. Classification (NCBI taxonomy): domain Eukaryota; kingdom Metazoa; phylum Arthropoda; class Insecta; order Diptera; family Drosophilidae; genus Chymomyza; species Chymomyza fuscimana. Next base: position 72,371,201 of record OX465089.1, read on the forward strand.
CATATGTATCTGTATCTGTAACTTTATACATATGTATCTGTGTGTAACATAAGCCACTATGTATTGGGCCAGTGGCTCGCTTATGTCTTGGTGCTGCCGCTGGCCCTGGAATATTCATCAGCCAACTGCAAAGTCAAAGAGTGGTGTAATTAATTACGCCAAACGAAAGCGTAATTACAGCAATTATAATTACAAACAACTGCACTCACTAACACACACACACACACACACACACACACACACAAAAACACACCCATATAGGCAAACACCGCAGTGTATCTGTGTGTATTTGTATATGCGGTAAGCCATTTATTGTATTATTAGCCATATATTTTATTTTTGCTTTAGTCAAAATAGCGCGAAATTTTGGACTTTATTACGCCCGGTTGGATGTGATTAATACGATTTGGAGATATATATGGGATAAAATGAATTTTTGTTTCTTTTACTTTTGCATAATAAAGTTAGAGTTGACACTAAAACTTTTATTATACCACAATTAAAGTCGCATTTTTGTTAGTGTTATAAGTATTTGGAATGGATTACAAAATGAAATGGGCCACTTTCAAAATCGATCACTCCGATTTGTGGATTTACCCTATTCAACTGCCAAACTGGCAGCGGGATGGTTTTAATCTGAATGATATTGCTAAGTGCTTAAGCGCGTATTAAGCTTTCAAAAGGATTTTGCGTTCTAACCTATTTTATACCAAAATTTATTTATTTATGCAAAGGGGTTCAACCAAGTTAAGTTGGCCTTATATACTAGAAAAGAACTTTTGGAAAAATATATTTTTATTGTCAAATTCCATCAGGAACATAGACTTGATACATAAAATCTCCAGTTATTTCTATTCCTAGCTATAAAAGACAAGACAGACAGTGAAAAAATATATATAAAAAAAAAATATATATATATAATATATAATATATACCTTTACTAGTTCATTTTAATAATTTTAAGTTAAAAATAAAACATTTGACTTAAACAAATTTTCTTTATATTTAAAAAATTATTTATTTTTAATTTTAAAAATAATCTTCATTCATAATATAAAAACTAAAAATTTGTTTTTTATATTTTGAAATAATTTTTTTATTTTAGTTAATTTATTTGAGCAAAAGATACAAATTTTGTATTAAAAAAATATAATTTAACATTTTCTTCTAGCTATTCTTTTTTTTATTAAACTAATATTTTCCAGGTAATTCTGTTTTTTTGACTTTAAATTTTAAATAAAATAAACAAATTTTTTGTATATTTTTAATTTTTTTGGACTTAACAAATATATTGTTTAATATTTAAAATTTTTTTTTTTTGTATTTGCTTTTATTGGTTTATTTATTTAGTTTTGAGTGAAAGCTAAAATTTTTGACAACAATTTTTTTTTCATTATTATTACCCTCCAGAGAATCGTTTCAAAATCGATCACAATATTATTTTTCGTAAACTTTTTTGCATCAAGTCCTGTTTCATAAAATAAAATTTTGTTTGCGTAAATTAAAAAAAAAAATGTATTTCTTAGTTTTAAATAATGTGTTCTTGGTTTCGCTTTAAATAGAAATGATCAATGATGTGATAACAAAAAATAGGTATTACCTACAATAGTGAAAGTTTATGATGTTTTTGTGACGACACCTTAAATGCACTTTATAGTAGGTACTTAGTACCCAGCTATGCAGTCCAATAAGACTTACAACACGGTATGAAAATTCATTAAGACCATAATAATATAGCCAATCCTTTAATAAAAAATGGTCTACAAAATAGAAGAGCGACCATTTAAATTTGTTAATTTCGACTAAATTGGTGAAATCTAGTTAAACTATACAGTCTTAAAAACATTTCACGTGTTTTAGGTACATTTTAAAAATGCCACAGCAATCAAGTTTTCAAATTATGATTGAGAAGGTTGAGCGAAAAGTTCAGCCGAAAGCCTTAGTCCTTTAGTAAAATAAATAAATAAATAAATTAAGCGATTTATTCAAGAATGCATTAGATGGTATTTTAGAATTTGTCAGATCGCCTAGTTCTTTACTTTTGATAGCTACAAAAGCAAAAAGCTTTGACTTGTCGATTTAGCCACAACTTTCTCTTAATTGTTAATTAAGCTAATTTTTAGCAATAATTTTTGTAGTTTTCTGCTCCTATTGTATAAAATGTTAAAGCAGTTAAGAACAATAAATTTATGTAATTTGTAGTACTTGAATATAAGATTTCGAAAATATTGGAAATAATTTCTAAAAGCACTATACGCTGCAATTACAATTCTATAACTTAAATCTCATCTCTGACAGCAAAAAAAAAAAAATATAAATTCCAGTCTATGCCTAACTTGCCCATCATGACCCGAGTCCAGCCTATCGCTTTCCGGTGGTTCCCAGCACATCTATAATACAAAGTGAAATATCACTTTTTCAAGTGTCTTCTCTTCAATTCTTCGGCATCATCTTTTTTCTCACGCACACATTTGCACTTAAGAACTCCTACGCCTACGTATATATATAGAAAAGTTGCAAAAATATTTCATTTTCGCTTTAAAAATAGTTTGCAATTTGAGTACATCAAGGTTAATTGCCAGCCAACGCGGCGTATGAGTGACGAAAGTCAAATTGTCTGTCGACAGTAAATTTTGTGTTGGCGTTTTTTAGAAATTAAAAACGTCGCATATATATACAATCAAACACATGGATACTCAAGCACACACAGCCCAAAAGTTTGCCACTGTTTCAAGAACGGCAGCAGAAACAACAACAATTTTAATAAAAAAACAATGACAATGAATTGCTTTTCACTTACTAACAAAACTGCTCAACCGAAACGCAGCAACCAAAATACATAGATACATTTATATACTATGTATATATGCCTCTGTATATAACGCAGTGTAGCAAAATAGTTAAATGTTTGTACAAGTTAAAAAAATGTCACAGTCAAGCGCGCAATTATGCCACTCAAAACAAAACAAAAAATCAGATAAAAGCGCAAAAAAAAAGAATATAAAAAATAAATTCAAAATATAATATAAAAGATATAAAAAACAAAATGAAAATGAAAATAGCGTGAAGAAACTAAGCGTCATTTGAGCATAGTTCAATCATGATTGAAATTCTTTCAAATCGAAGTTTTGTATTTAAATAAGATATCTAATCACAATTTTTAGTGCTGTGAAGTAGTCAGGAATTGATATTGAGCCACTGGTAGGCCTTCTTGGCAAGTTGGCAAGGGTTTCTCACTTTTCTTGCCTCTACACTTGAAGTTTTTATCAATAAATAGAATTATATTTAATATATATTTTAGTTATTTTTACACATTTAGAAAGTGAAGTAAAGGACTAACAACTGAATGTCTTGATATAACAATCGAAGTTGCATTTCTTATACATACTCACAATCTTCAGTTCTGTTTTTAAGCTGACCCAAAATTTATGATAACATATAAGTACTAAAAGATCTAAAAATACACACTCTTTGATGAGGTGTCAACATTTTCCACTGCTCCTTTATTAATTGACTACGGCGAAGCAAAAAAAATGATTGTGTTTTTGACCAAAATGTTGGTAGGTATGTTCATCTGTTCGCTTGTAACTTGTAAAGCGCTTATGAGGTATCTTTGGAATCATCTTGATCATCCGCGGGTTATAGGCTATATGACGTCACATTAAAGTCAATTTGGTGCACTCAATAGAACATTAAGTCATGAATAATAAAAATGTATTTAATAATGAGACAATCTTGTGAAAATACATATATTACTGGCTGTTACTCGCGACTTTGCTCTGATAAATTCAATTAAATTAATTTAGTACAATGAATTGAACAATTTTTTTGTCTCCCAAATCAATATTTAGAAGAATCGACCAAAATTCACCTACCTTTCATTAAAGAGACTTAAATGCATACAAGTAAGTTACTTGTTAAATCAATAATAAGTATTGAATAGTTGGTTCATTTTAGATAGTCAGCTTTTCGTTTTCTGAACTTACTCTTTCTTTCTTTAAAAAATCATATGTATTTTCAAAATTTTGTCTAACAATAATATGCAAAAAACCAACCAAGCCTTGCTCTTGTTAAGAGTAACAAGATGGTCTCCGGATTGACGCTGATCTATATATATAGATTACACAAGGCCGTTTTTTGTGACATTAAAGGCTCCTAGACGGATAGCGCGATTTCAACAAATGAGGAATCAATCGAACGCTATTTACACCTAGATGTGCAATAAGGTGTTATTTTTTCGATTAAATCTATATTTTGGTGTATATCGCTAAAATAAAATTTCAATCAAAGATGGTCCAATTTCAACAAATGAGGTATCAATCGAAAGCTATTCACGCGCAGATATGTAATTAGGCTTGCTTTTAATTTTACACTTTTCATTATATTGGCTTTTTTGAATAAAGACAATGTATTATTTTCTGCAATGCTATTTGTATATTATGCAATGAATTATCTGGCGATTTTCGCCGCCGGGTTCACTAGTAATATTTATTCTTAATCATTTTGTTAATTTGAATGAATACAGGTCTGTTGTTCGTCATTTATCTTTTTCATGAAGTTATTTTAAACTATCAAAAAGAAGCTAATATATTTTATAAAAAACTACAAGTTTTTCTGACTAATATGTAATTTAAGAGCAAAATAATAGTTGTTTCCTATGAAATATGACGAAGCCCGAATTTCGAAGTATTTTGGGTTTACTTAAATTTTTTTTTTATTTTAACGATAAACTTTTAAAGTGAAAAATTAAACAAAAAATTAACATTACTTTTCGAAATTTAAATTTCTGCACTAAAGAACCATCGTTGCTAACTTTTAACATTATTTTAATTTTGTTTTAAGTTTGAACTCACTATACTTAAAATTTTGTTCTTATTTTGACAATTATTAATTTTAGAAATTTAAATTTCTGCATTAAAACCACTTCGTTTTTTAAAATTATTGCAATTTTTTATTATAAGATTTTTTGTAACTTTCGTTCTCCTTCCAACTTAAGCAGGTTAACAAATCTGTAACGATTTCTTCTAAATTTCAACCAATTTTGATTTAGTTTTCCGTTTTCTTATTACAAAAAAAATATATTGAGACTTTAAAAAAAATTTAATATTTTTCTTAGTTTTCTTATTATATTTCTAAAATCGCTTATTTACTTGAAAAAAATTGTATTACTTTTACTGGGAAATAATAATTTCGAAATAAGAAAAGTTCATATGCCACAGTCAAATTAATATAATAATCTATTATGTAGCCAATATATCATAGAAACAGACAGTCGGACAATCAGACAATATAGTTACTAATTATATGTGGTTGACGTAAGAAAAAAGATTAGCCTAGTAAAAAAAGTTACCTCATTTAGCCTGTTAGGGCATACAAAAATCAACTTTTTTTAAATTTTAAAAAAGTATATATTTTTTTTTGAATTACGAATTAAATTATTACATTACGAATTGGGTTCAAAGCTAAAAGTCTGCAAATCGTAAAAGTAAGCACAATTAATTTTGAATCTCAGCTTAAATTTGCTACATACTTGATACACCTTATAAATTTTGATCACTTTTTTAATGTTCTAAAGTTGGCATAACAAAGAATCTGCCGCAGTTAAAGCACTTGAGGTAACTTCAACTTACAAAAAAAAAGAAGAAATTTTTTACCAACAAATAAAAAAATCCAAACAGAGTCAGAAAAGCTTAAAGACTTAAAAAGTACAGTTTAGGGAAACAAAGCAAAACCGATGTGATCTGCACAAAAGAAGATTTCTCAAGATGTCTCACTACCAAAGTATTACGCACTTGACACTTTTCGAAATGCCGCAAAACAATAGATAATTATAAGGTGCGTGCTCAATACGAAATGTTCACATTATTATATGCGATAAGAGTATACGATAAAAAAGATTTTTAACTTAAGTTGTCTTAGCTATTTGCAAACTTACCATCCTTTGGTGGACTTGCACAGGGTGGCGCATAGCTGCCTAAGTGATAGCCAGAATACGAATTCTGATGCATGGGCGGGAATGGATAACCTAGAGCGCTGCGCGGACTCGGAAAACCCGAATCCTGACCGCCTTGTGGACCAAAGTGCTGATAACTGCTGCGTATGCCACCGTAACTGCAAAGATATGTTTAGAAATAAACAAAATGTTAAGTACAACATGATATAACTTTTAAATACAAAAATATATATATATATATGCTACAATATATTAAAGATACTGCTCGGCTTGTGCCGACTGTCACGTGAGCCCAGTCTTAAAAACTTATACTAAACTAGTAGAAAGTATGCAAGTTTAGCAGCATAAAAAAAAAAAACCTGAAAAAATACTCTGCTAAAAGTTTGCGTGTTTTGTCTACACTTTTTACTACTAAAATTCAAATGTACTTGTGAAATATGAATGTAGCTAGGCACTATGTAGTATATACTATAGATAGTCTCTATATATAAGCACGCCTTAACCGGAATTTCATGTTTAATGCAAAAAGCGTCGAAACGAAACTTTTTTCTCACAACAAAAAATTAAGCTGGTAAAAAGAATAAATAAATAAATGAATAGAGGGCAGCGTGTTAAAGTTTATCATGACTTCATTTTCAGTACTTTGTTTGATACATATAAATAGTTTTCTACTTTACGTATGTCACATAAAATCAATAAAATGTCAAACTAAGCTAGCTGGTAAATATTTTGTTAACACTTTGGGGCTGGGTGAGTAAAAATCCGGGAGAGTACATTGAAGCACTGGAACAGTTGAAGCATTTCCCATAGTGCTCTATAAATGCATTCATTCTTAAAATATTCCAACTGTTTGGTATTACTAACTTATGTTAAGGTCTCAAACAAATTTCCACATAATAAGCCATAAAATATTCAATAGCTTAGCTGAAACCGCATCGACATGGACTTGGACATGGACATGGACATGCACATCGAGGTTCTACTGCAGGTAACACGGAAACGGAAACAACACGCGCAATGGCAAACGCAACGGCAAACATAAACCGCAAAGTATATCAACAATATGGCTGCCACAGCTGGCAGCTATAGCGCGGGTTCTACGTAACGCCCCATCTATACAGCCGGGGACGGAGACGCAGACAGAGACGTAGCAGTCTCTGACAAAAAGCAAACCGCAGAAAATGCAATAAAATATGTATAATGAAAAATCGAATCGTGCGTTGGAAAATAATTTACACGCTGCACTAAACATGGACAACAGCAATTGGACAGACAGACAGACGGACGAACAGACAGACGGACGGATCTGTATTTCATTTCATGGGTTGCTTTATTATACGAACTAACTAACTAAAGCATCTATTAAGCAAGACACTAACTCAACCTAATTGAATTTATTTTTGGCTTCCGTTCATTGCTATTATGTTGGACTTGTCTTCTAACTTGGAAACCAATGATGGTACCAGCAGCATAAATCTCAACTAGAAATCAGCTGATGGAGCAGATATAGCCTGCATGTGTTTTTGTAAACACTTGCTTAAATATTATTGTTCACACTTGGTATAGTTTTTTTCTTGAAAAATTGTAATAAGTTCGTCAATGTAACTCCGCATAAAATATCATCTCTTGCAGCTGAAAGAACTTGGAAGTACCAAAAAGCAGACAATACTCGATGGTCTGTTGACAGAGGGTGGCGTGAACTCGTGCATTCCTCCACTGACTAAAATTCTCTAAACCGGCGCATAGATAAAAAAAAATTTAACACTTAAGCCCTTTGGAAAAAAGAGTGCACTTAGGACACGTCGATAGTTTGCACAAGTCGCCTACTCTTCTCTCGACAGTCCTGAATACGTATAGGCAGACAATGTCTCATGGCTCTCATCTTTGAGCACAAGTTTTATTAGGCCTAATGCCAATATCGTTTCTGGTTTTAAAATTGGCAAATAGCCCAACAGGCCTGAATTTAAGTTTTCTTATAAGTGTCATTTATTTGGAAAATATTGGTTTTTGGCTGTAGCAGTTAAGGCCTTAAGCTACACAATTAGAGCTCTCACCAGAATCCCAACAGTCCGAGCAGAGATTTCCCGCATCTTCCCAAGCTACGTCAATTGGCTTAGGTCCCACGTCAAAAACTTGGCAGTGAACCTGCTAGACAAGCGTTTCCACCCACTATTCATTCAGATCATTCTTATCACTGATTCGCTCCAAGTTTCAGATATAACATCAATTATGATTAATCACTCCACAAGTGAACTCATTTTTATTTATTGATTGTTCCTCGTAAGTGCAAAAAAACAAATATCCCTCATTAAACGAGATAATTTGCAGGTTATTAGAGCTACTCTTGTCAGCCCTTTGTTATAAATAAAAAAATTTATTTAAAAAAAAATAATGCGCTAAGACAGAAAATAGAGCAATCAGCCGAGCTCCCAAAACAAAAAAACCAAATCGAATAATTTTATTCGGAATCGTTTTGCGTGCTCCGGAAAACGAATTTACGTCGATATTTCCCTTTTTTATTTTCGATAAATTCGTATATTTCCCTTATTTTTCCGATAAATTCTCATGTTGTGTTGGCGCGAGATTATTTTTGTTTGATACAAAACAGCTGACATTGTTGCCGCAGCTCTATTATTCAATTAATATATTTTGTTTACATTTTATTTTCATTTAAATAAATTTAAATTTCATTTTCATTTAATACTTTGTTATTCTAACTTTTAAATAAAATTACACAAAAGTATTACTTTGGCTACAATATTTATTGTAATTAAACACGACTTAGCTATTTTTGTTACAATGGAAACGCGGGAACCCTGTCGCACTTATCGTCATGTGTTCGTGTATGATATGTGCACATACACGAACACAAAAAAAATCGTTTTGGCAGTGCATGCTATTTTTTTGGGTTGAGTCAGAAAAAAAATAATTAAAACAAATTTTTAATAGATATAAAACTTTAAGTTGGCATAAATATAATCTAGGCATAGTACTTTTTGAAACCTATTTTACAAATTCGTTTTAATTCCGCTTGCAACAAAACATTCGGATTCAAACCACATGAAAAATTCGGTTTGGTGAAATTGGGAGCACCAGACATTTGGTTTCAAAGCGAATCCGAATAAAACGTTCGGATTCGTTTATACATGGATACTTTTTGATGGATAGATTTGTATTTGGCGCGATGGCTAACCAGAGTATGATAAAAAAGCAAACAGGAACGTTAAAGAGAGATATGAGATAAAAACATAGGATGAAGGTACCCTACTTCAAGTAAGTTATTAAAGAGAAAGTACGCACTTAACTTAAAAGTTGATGTTAGAAAATAAACCAGTATAAGTATATATCAAGCACCTTATAGGATGAAGATTCTCTAAAAGTAAGAAGGAAGACAGAAAGTTGGAGGGAAATATAGCAGAAGCGCAAAGCAAGAAATTACTGACATTTCGGAAGTTTTTACATTAAGTCACTTATTTATATTAAATAAAGCTGTGCAGTATCGTACTGCTTATGCACAAAATTTTCTCACTTTACTATTGAACGAAATACAAGGTTTCTTAAACAGACCTACAGAATTTAGGACGCTATTTTGCTTATACTGCTGGGGTGTTCATTGGTTTTGGCAGATATTGCAGCACCAAGTGTTGCAAACAAAAGCTTGTGAACGTCCCTTGGTATTGCACACTTTTGCAAATGTTTTAGCTAATTAAAAGAAAAATCGAAGTTAATGGTATCGTTATTAAAGGTAAAGCATTATTTTTACAAGTGGACATTGAAATTGAACCAATTAACAAAAATTCTTTGTACCACAAAGCTTATAATACTTTTATTTTTAATTCTATTTATTGGATAGTATTTTACTTTTTTGTGTTAATAAAAAAAAGTAATTAAACACTAGGAAAAAGGAAGATTCCTCACGATAGTTCAATTTCAAATAGAATTTGTTAGCATTTCTTGAAATATCCAATTATGGCATTTGCCATTTTACCTATTATTGGACTATTACAACTTTTTTTTTTTACACTACATAACTTTTGCTAGACTCAAGCACCATCTGATGCTTTATAATGAATTTACAGATCTCAGATCTATGCGATGATCTAAAAGCTACTTTTAATCTTAAACTTTATATTTCAATTTCACGTGAATTCCTAATCAAATTCCAGACTATTTCTCAAACAACATGGTTAAGTCAAAATCACCTACACAAAAAAGATGTAATGTAATAATCTTTGTTAAGAAAGTATCTTGATAGTATGTTAAGAAACTAAAATAAATTTTTTTTTTAGTGTTGTAAGTGCACAAAATAAAGCGAGTTGGTCTTATTCTCAGTTTTACTAACATTTCTGAAAATAAATTTAATCCGTTTGTTTAAAAAATTTTTAAAACTAGCATACTCAACATTTTTATCTATAAAATTATTTATAAGCGTATGTTATTAAAACTCAAAAGCGTTGGTTCAAATATTTTCAAATTCTTTTTTACAAAATTTTAGTAAAAATGGAAACTTGAACGGACCTGATATACATATAAGATATATATATTAATGTTTAAACTTCCAAAATGTATTTTTGGTAGACCATATTATTTTTTTTGACCATAAATTAATTTTTTACATTTTATTACAAAAATTTATATTAAATTAAATATTTTTCCTATATATATATATAGACTAAGCTACTTTTATATATTATATTACATTACAAACTAAGCTAATTTAATAAAAATAAAAGAATCTATTGCGATGAAATATTTTCTAGGTCTACCGTGCAAGTTATCTATGAAAGTTGGTTTGGAAACTTTATTCTGATTACTTTGAAAGGCAATTATATGTTTTATGTCAGACGTCTTTAAATATTGTTTCAGGGATCAATAGAAGCCGAAATTTAATACAGAACTGCTTGAATTCACTCTGTGAATTCTCAAATATGTTTGTACCTCTTGTAAGTCAAAGATTTTTCCTGATTAGTCAGTCTCTAAAACAAACAAGTTTAAATAAATGCAAATATTTGATACACCACTGCTTGGATTCGTAAATATATAAAGCAAGTTTAAATAAATGCAAATATTTGATACAGCACTGCTTGGATTCGTAAATATATAAAGCAACACAACTTCTAATTATTTTGTTGTAACTAACATAAGTAGGAAATGTAATTAGATTATTTTAAAGTTTTTGCGAATACAATTAACAAACTATATTCAATTTGAGAACCCTTAATGAATATGAGCTATAGTATGAATATTGGAAAAGGTGAGGTAAGATATATTTCGAAAAAAAACCTCACGAATATCAAATCATAATCAAAGCTTAGTGTTAGCATTTTACATTTAAAGTAATTTTAAAATAGTTGAAATTTTTAAAATTGTTGAATAAGACCAAGACCCTTATATTGCCCTTGCTATTATTTTTTACAAAAATAATCCATATATCTTGCATTTAATAAATATGCAAATGTTTAAAAAGGTACAAAATTTAACCAATACGGCTGTGTATTTAAGATAGGATCTCAAAATAATAACTTTTTGAGCCGAGTGGTCTTTGGTACTTAAGCTTTATTCCTTCAATTAGCCAGTTCGGTTTTTTTTCTTTTAAGAAGGACTTAGACACGAAAAAATAAATTAATAGAGTCAAAAATTTTAAAAATTTTTTTATTTCTAAGTTATGTATCTTATAGACAAATTAAGAAATTATGAAGTTGAAATTAGGAATATAATTAAGGCACCGCCAAGGCGCCGCCAAGTTGTCTATACCTTTCATAATATGTGGGTAAAAGTTATTGGAGGAAACTTAATCTGAACAAATCTGCTTAAGAAATTATTTGAATTATTGTTATTATGGTAAGCTAAAAGTCAAAATTAGAAAATCCAATAAAATTTGATTGAAAACTTCATTCTGATTACTTCAAAAAAAGTGTTGTGTCTTAAGCCTTTAATGTAGGTATTGTTTCAGCGATTAATCGAAGCCAAGGTCTAATTCAGTGCAGCTTGAATTCACTTTATGATTTCTCAGATATATTTTCTTGTGTGTCAAAATTTTAAAATCTAGTTAAAAACAGTGCTTACTATTTTCTTGTTGCAGATTTTGTTAGGTTTATCTCAACATAGAAACTTTACATCAATATATCACGAAATTTTAAACAAAATTAAAGAAAAGCTAAAATTATTGTTATTAAAAAAAATTTTAAAATTATACCATTAATGGTAATGATCTTCCAGATTTTGATTTTAATTATTCAAAATCTCTGCGCTGTTGGCTACAAAGTATTTGCAGTAAAAGTCGAATATGATATGTTGGTAAGCACAAAAGATTTAACTTAAGGTTCGCTAAACAGGATACAGAATTTGGAGAAAAGTTCACTGATTTCACAAAATTTTCTGTACTAAATACAAAACAAATAGGTTACTGTATTGAAAGAGCTCAAATCCATCGCATTTCTGAGATAGTGAAAACAGCGCTTAAGTAATAAACTTGCAAACTTGGCTAAAAGTAAGCTAAAAACATTATTACGAAACCACTAAACTATAACATTGATATTATTACCTCACATAATTTGCAAACATTTTAAGTAACTACTCTTAAAAGATTTTGGGTGTGTTGAGCTGATTTTAAAGCGATATTAAAACTCCAAAGCATATCACAAAATGTATCTTAAGTGAATTTGGGTTTGTCTATGCATTAGGCGACAGTCAATTAATGAAAAGTCATTTAACAATTCAATCAAGTTTTTGGCATTGTTTTTAAGGAACCCTGGTATTGTTTAGGTGTGTGTGTGTGTATCTTTAGCTAAATAAAGAACATAACAAAAAAATGTTTTATGCTGCTGAGCCCTAAGTTTTTCAGTTTCCAGTTTAACTGCTTTCATTTTCTATTGCATGATTTTTTGCTTTTAATTTTCTAGTAGTACCTTTTTGGGAGTGTATGTGTATCTTTAGCTAAATAAAGTGTCTTTTACAAAAAGTTTGTTCCAGTGCTGCAAAGGCCTTAGTTTTTCAATCTATAGTGAATTTTGTTGATTGGTGGCAGTAAATCGCTTTTTTGCATATATACGATTATTGCAAGAAAATGTTCGTACAATAACTTCTGTATTGCATATATACGATTATTGATAAAAAAATGTTAGCTATTTTTAAGGAAATATAAATATTTGGCTAAGTTTCATACAATAATTTATTTTTTTCGCCGCTAAGGCCTAAGTTTTTGATCCGAAGTGCATTTTCATTTCGGCAGCAAATGAAGAACGACTATTGCATGACCGGTTTTTCCTTGAAGCTCAATAATACAATAAATCTGAAAATAATTTTTTTTTGCGCCAAGTTTCTAAAATTTCAGTGCATTTCATCCAATTCTTTTGCATGTATTAGACTATTGCACTGACTTTTTTGTAAGAACTTTAATTTATTGGGTACGTACATGTACAGCTAAGTACAGAATACAAAAAAAAAAAATGGTTTTTGCATCCTAAGTTTATTAAATATGCATTATCTCACTTTCGGTAGTTAATCGCTCAATTGCATATAAACGACTATTGTGTCAACTTTTATTCCTTGAGGAATTTTAATTTATATATCTGTATCTTTAGTTAAAAAAACCTTTTAAAAATGTATTTTTGCGTTGCTAAGGTCACAATATTTGAAAATAAAATACATTTCGCCCATTTGAGGCAGCAAAACGCTCTTTTGCATATGCGCGACAATTGCATGAACTTTTTTTAAGAGCTTTAATTTATTTGGTGTACTAAATAAAGTATCTTTAAAAAACTTTGGTTTTTCGTGGCGCAAGTTTTTGATATTAAAGTGCATTTTGCTCATTTGTGGCAGTAAATCGCGCAATTGCATATATACGACTATTGCATGCAATTTAATAGCATTTTTGTCGCTTTTATTGCATGACATATGGCAATTGTTTAAGCGCCTAAAAAACCAACTAATTGGGATACTATCGAATTGGGTGGGGCGGGGTACTGCCTAAAATGGGGAACGGCACTCACCCAGCGGCGGCATGTTGCTGCAGCTCCACAAAGGCGGATTTGCCCGGTATATTGATGCCGGGTGTAATGCTGGATGCTGTACTACCACCGTCCATATATTTGGGCGTATGTGGCGCGTCTGGCGCATCCATGCCCGATTGCGGTGTGCTGGGAGGCCCCTCGTAGGGGCTCCCTAGATCCGTGAAATTAAGCGTGTTGGCGCCTATTGAGGCCACTTTATCTAAAATTTTGACGGCTTTTGTGTAAACGCGCGCGCAAAGAAATGCAAATGCAAGACTTGGATAGCTTTTGGTTTTTTTTTTTTCTATTTATTCGTGTGTATATTTGTATGTATGTATGATGTGTGTATCTTAAGGGGGGGCTTTAATTGCACGAAAACAAAGTTTTAATTAGAGTACAGTCAATGGCGCCAATTAAACGTGCAACGCCCCAAAGGAACGAAAGAAAAAAAAGAAGAGCGTACTATTTGGGCGCGCGCTTTTGGTAACTTGCAGCTGGTTCTTAAATAAAAACTTTCAACAAACACAAACAGTAAGTTTCGCGTAAATCCTTAAACATTTGTGGTAGACGACGACACTTTAAAACACTTTTGCACACTTTTATTTTTTGTACAGAATTCTGCTTTTGCACACAATTTGGGTCAGGCTTGCTGGCGACCCTTTATCATAATAATCATATCAATTTGTAGGCTTTGTGTATTTAATTGGCATTTCGCACACAAACACATATACACACGCTACACAATAATAATAACAACAACTCAAAGCACATACTATATATAATAACAATCTATGTAATTTACGCGACGGCAATTGTGCAGCATACTCTTCTATAGATACAGATACTCAGATACATTTCGCGTTAACGCGCAAACCCAGCAACGAGGCCGTGGTCAGTAATATCTCGGTAAAAACTCGAAAAGTCGAAATCTCGAACCGGCAACAAAACAACGACAACACGACGGCGCTGCGACGCTAACAACGACAACGACCAACCACGAACAAAGTGCGTATACGACTCGAGCTGTGCGCCGCGTTTGCGCGCTGCCAAGCCTCAACTCAGACTCAAAAATGTTGTTGCCGTGTAGCGCTGTAGCTGTAGCGTGCAAGCAGCGCCGCTGTCTATGTGTTAGCGTGTGTGCAAGCAGTGCCGCTGCTGCGTCGGCGCTGGCTACAGTTTTGTGGGCACAGCCCACCACCAACCACCAATGGCATGCCACGAAACCGGTTTGTGGCGCGTCATGTAGCTGTCTAACCGCACCAATACCAGCACCTTTCGCTTAAAGCTGTGAGTGTGAGCAAGAGGGTTTGTGCTGTGGAGCGGATATATGTGCCTACATGGCGTATGCGTTATATTTTTATGGTTTTTTTTTATTTTTCTCAACTTGTAGACAGCGGCTAGCGGCTATTGTTTTGAAGAGCTGCGGCTCTAACGTTCTTGGCACTGGCACTAGTGTGAGCCAGCATTTTAGCCCTTTTTCACAACGGCCATAAGGCGTGGTTTTTTGGCTGACACTTGTACTGTGCATGAGAGTATATAGCAACTTGGGATTTACAACATTTGTATGCAAATGTTTGCTGCCGCCTTGTCGCTGCTGCCCAAGAAAAAGTGCAAATATTTTGACGTTTTAAATAATGTTGATTAAATGCGAAGCTCTCAATTATTAAATTGTTTGTTAAACCTGTAATTTTTTCGGGGGTTTTTCGTATTGTATAGTCGCACGAACAGTGAGAAATGAAATCAACAGTTGTTTTGCGGCTAATTTACTTAATGATTTGTTTACGTTTGTGCCAAACACATACACAGTTTAACTAAAAAAGGGCAACGACGTGCAGATATTTAACAGGCTTTGGATGTGTGCTAAAAACTAAGTCAAATGCTGCTGTAAAGTAATTAAAATTGTTGGCAAAATTGCCAAGTTTTGGCCTAAATCAACTTTAATATTAAAGCTATGCACCAGTTTTAGCACAACTGGCGCCATCTACAAGCCCTAAATTGGCAACTTGACAGACGCACACATGCAAAAACGGCAAACCAGTCAAACCTGTAAAAACAAATGCTTCAACAACAAAAAACAGCACGCCAAAAGTCAAAGCGAGAGAGCATATGCTGGCTTTAACAGCTGTTAGAGCGTGAGCGCATGTATAACATAACATGAGCAACAAATTCAAAATGGCGAACGCGTCGCTTCGCTCCGTCAACAACACACGCTCTCTCTCTCTCTGTCGCTCTGTCCCTCTCTCGCTGCGGCAGCCAACGACAAACGACACAACTTGAAGTTTTCATTCACAAAAGACTACTGCGTCAGTTGTAGCGTCCGCTTGGACACTTGTCAAAAGATACAGATACAGAGAAAGAAAAAAAAAACCTTTTGGCGACGGAGAGTTGTGCATTTTACAAGTATACGTAACCCGTAACCCTCGTGTGCCCCTGCAGCCAACGCCGTGTTTTATACTCCAAACGTAGTGCTGACTTACAAACAACATAGTTGTCAACTGTGTGTCAGAGGATTTCCGCTTTGGGTCCGCTTTTTTGAATCTGTTAAGCGAGTTTGGTTTTTGTTGTTTTTCTACTACAACAATTTCTAGCCAGGGAATTTTTTTTTCTTCATATTTTTCGTGTGTAAGCTGCATATTCATAAGGCAGCGGCAATTAACCAGCGTATGAATAAAACTACGTTTTAAAAATATACTTACTAAAAAAATAAATAAATATTGTACGAGTGCGAGTGTTTTGCGTCGCTATCAAAAGCGCCGCTGCAGTTTATGATCTAGTTAGATCGATTGTGCGATTGATAGTTAGCGCTGACGCAGCACTGACGGCTGGCATTTAAAAGTTAATCCCCAGATATAGTGCAACGACTTGCAGCGTTAGCAAAACACAAAAACAAAAAAAAAGTCAAAGTAATATGCAGGTAATTGTTGCAATTAGATAATGAAATATTTATTAAATGTAAATTGTGCTTAGTAATAGACAAAAGGGCGACGGGTTGTGTAAAATGTTGCAGCCAGCTACTGTCTGTACTTGTCCCGGGGTGTGTGTGTGTGTGTGTGTGTGTGTGTATGAGTGGCCCCAATTAATATCACATAAATCAAATTGCCGCCACGAGACACGTGCAAAAATGTCAAACATATGCATATATACAGCTGTATGTACTATGCAAGCCTTTGCAAGTCAATCAGTGCTCTTATAAATCCATCAAATTGACACATATTCCAATAGGAAGCCAGCCATTATCGGTTGACATCTGTTTCAGGCATGATGCAATTATAGCAGCTATTTATAAACAGGCTGCAAACTACGTAAATTTCTTATAGGACTTGGTTCGCTATTTCGTTTTGGGTTCAAAAACCTGTTTAAACGAAGCTCTTGGTAATAACTATTGAAACGAAACCCTTTTAGGATAAGGTAATCAGAGCAGCTTTCTGTTTTAGTGCTGCAAACTAATTGAGCTCAAAAGGGGGAAAGTGGCTCCACTTACAGATACGACTTGTAGTGCAAAAATATGAGAGGGTTCTCTTTGAGTTTCTATAGAAATAGCAAAAAGGAGTTAAAGCTGTTTTAACCTGGCTTGCAGCACTGCTTAAAATAATTATGGTCTACATTTTTTCAAGTCATTGATCCTATATGGGATTTATGCAGCACTTACAATGGACTTATTAGACATAAATAACAAGCCATTTTTAAATCTTGTTTGACCATAAATCAAATGAGTTTTATCACTGTGAAAAAAACGTGAAAGTATTTTTGAACAAAAAAAAAACAAATATTTTTCGTAACTTACGTTCGAAATAATGTAGTCAAATAGGTAAATGGTTTGTTTCAAAAAAGTTAAAAAAAAAGTTTGCTCTTTTTTTTTTAAATACACTTTAATTTTTGTTTTTTAAGCCTTAGTGCAACGTTGATCTATTTATTTAAAGATGAGCTTAAAAATAGATTCACAGCATTTTTTACAGGCGTCTGAAAGACTGAATTTAATTATAAATAAAAGATTGAGACAAAACAGGGGAAATGTAAAAAAAGTCTTTTAAATTAAGCTTTATCGTATATTCTTTAATAAATGTTCAAAATACCAATTGTTTTCCAAATTTCCTTCTACATAACTATGAAGAAATCTTCAATGGTCCCAAGGGATTGCACCAAATCGAATATATATACGTAGTTTGTGGATTTGTGGAATTAAGAACACAATTGTTTCCTAATGGTTAGTCCTACGCAATATTTGAACGCCTACTGAGCCAAATATTTTATATACAAGTAGTTAGTATAAACAAGGACATCATATTTCAACCATCATGATTCTCGATACTCTCAGTCGGGAGCACAAGCATATTATAGCTCCTGCCATCATAAATGCAGCTGGCTCCTAAAATTTTTCCAAGATTTACCCAAGTCCTACTAAAGTTTTACTTGTAAATCGCTATATTGAGCACTTCGGCTAAGATATCACCCTCATAGTGATGCTAGTATCCCTTGACTATAAACGAATCAGTCAACCATCTAAAGTTGCTTAAAATTTTAAGTTAAGAGGCTACAGTATCATAAAACATACAGGCCTCTTCGGAACCTTCCAACCACTAACATTAAATATATACACTGCATAAATTGATGATATAGGATGAAAAAGACATTCACAATAAACGCAGGGGTCAACTACTTGCCATAACGTTTATCAATTATTTTCGAAACACAATCCAAAAAAAAAATACCTAGCAGAATTTTACAGAATTTCACTTTTATTTTATAAACCCACATAATTTACATTTAGAAGTGTTTAATATACTTAGCCATTACTCTAAAACGCTATTAAGCTAATTAAAAAAAAAGATTGCACTAATATCTTACTTTAAGCTTACAAACTACCATGCTCATATAATGTAAGAAACATGTACGCCCCAAAAAACAACAATCACGACATGTAACTACAAATCATGGCTCTCTCTCAGGCCCTACAAATACGGAAGCCTAATCGATTTTATTGCCAAATAACATTAATTCCCAAATTAAACTTAGCGCCGCAATGAAATTGAACAAATGAGACGATTAATTTTCAAACTCAGCTAATGTCTACGTCACAGAGTGCTGGCAAATGACCCCAAAGTATACAAAATCAACGGAAAATTTCAAATGCACAGCAAAACGCCCACAAAAAAAAATAAAAACGTATAAGAATAAAATGAAATGAAATGGAAGGCGAACTACAAACGCAAATCGTCAAGGGTTTTGATGCCGGGGTCGCCATGGACATGCACATGGCCAGGGAGGGCAACAAACAGGGCAAGCAACATAAGGCAACACGGAAACACCTACAATAAGAAAAGCAATGTACGCAATCCGGAGCCAAAGTTCTCGGGCAATACAATTTATCATTTAAATAATAATGTGCCACAAATGACGAGACGGCAGAATACGATGGACAGACGGAAGGACGCAGGTTGCAGGGTTGCGGGTTGCGGCTGAATGAGATGGCAAGCAGCTATAAATCAATCAAACTGCGCTTAAGCAGGTAAATAGAGCGAGAGCGCTAGAGAGGAGAGAGAGTGAGCTACTAGCTCCTGAGCAAATACATAATGGGGGTTGCAAAGGCCACAGCACAATGAAATGGAAATTGACGCTTATGCTGCGTTTACACTGCTTCACAGAGTGGCACAGTTTAGTGTGAACTCACTAACTTTTTGCTGCCATAGTTTTGGCAAGAAATTAAGAATATATAACGTCACAGAAATCGGTAGACTTCTGTACTTACATTAATTACAAAGTATGAGAGTAGCTGGCACGTTTTTGGTAGAAATGGGTAGCAACATATTGGCACAGACAAATAGGCAAAACCAATTTATGGTGTTTAAGTTTTTCACACATATTCGTTTGCTGTCACAAACTGTGGCAACAACTGGTATAGTTTTTGCAAGAAAAGTTCAGTGTTAATAAAAGTATTCGCTTGATATCAAGAATTGGGTTGCTGCACATTGGCACAAACTTTAAGCGGCACAGATACTGAACGTCACAGAAATGAATAGTTTTTCAGTGCTATTACAAATATTCGTTTGATGTCACTAACACACGAATTATGTGATAATTTTTTTAATGTGGCCACAAGTAATCGTTTGGTGGCCTATACACAGTAGCTGTACCAGCAGTACAACTATGAAAGGTCATAGGAATAAAATTTTCATTTAATTATTTGTTCACTTAGAAACTAGACTTAGACAATTCTGTGCCGATGAAAAGATTAATACTTCGACTTAAAATTGCCTAACAAAAATTTATTTTAAATTAAATATTCCTGAAAAATTTTGAACTAAAATAAAATTTAATGAATAAATAATCCGACAATAGAAATTTATTCTTTGCGCACTGATTCAATTTTTTTTTTTGTTTATGAAAATGGATGGACAATGAAAAGGAGGTTATACCTATATCATATAGGCTATATGTAATAAACTTAATGAAAACGCTGTGACACATAATTGCAATCTATATTTGTAACTTCAGAGTGTGACAAACTTTAGTATAAACATAACATAGTTTTTAACTAAGTTTCAGACAATAAAATTTTTTGGAAAAGATTATTTAATAAAAAATGTTAGTTCTAATACTACAGCGCGAATCTTAGATAATAAGTGTAAAGATTCATTTTAGAGTAAGAAATGATAAAAATGAAGCAGGGTTTTTTATAGCTTAAATGAAATTAAGGTAACAAAGACCAATAATCGGCTAAAGCCACAGCGTCGCAGTATGTGCTGGTGTAAACATAGCACAATGCCAATGTAAACACTTTATATTTCAGCCAAAAACCAAATTGTCACAAATTGGGCCATTGTGAACATAGCACAACTCACACACAACGCAAATCTAAACACTCTTTACTTATGACAACCCTTGGCACAGATTGGCACACAATGTGACTTGATTTAGACTTACCATACCATTTAATGTACTTACTCTCGGCCAGTAACAAAAAACCGGCAACAGACATGGCCAAGTTGCAGTCAGTGGCGGCCAAATGAAATGCGAAACGACGCGTTCAAATTACATTTTAATGAGTGTTCCGAGTGCTGAGTGTTGGCAAGTGGCCAGCGGAACCTGGCCAAGCTCTAGTCGTAGTACAGCGGAGAACGTGCTGGCTGACCTTGCTTTAACAACAAGTCGAGCGTGGCGGCCTGATGAAATCCCCAAAAAAAAAAACACATTCGATGTGCCTTTCAACGCCATAAATTTTATGAATGCGCACGCTTTGCAGGCACAACGTATACACAGCATCTCCTTCAGCTTGAGCTCTAGAGTTTTATGAATTTGTTTATGATGTACGAGCTGGCTAATGAAAGCGCCACAGCAGGCGCCAAATTGGGTCAGTCCGAGACCCGGGAACCGGCAGACCGCCCGCTGTTTGGCATTAGTGTGGGGCCAACAACTAAGAGCTGCTGACTGACTGACAATGCTCGTAGAGAGTTAGTGTGTGTTTGTGTGTGTATTGACATTTAATTCCAAATAAATCAGAGTTTACGACTCTGGGTATATAGTCGGCTCCGTACAAATCCAACGACGACTTCATTGCAACGCAGCTGAGCCCAGCGGCAGCGTCAATGGCGGCGGCATCTTTCAACTGTCTACGCTGGTGGCGTTGGCGCTCCAAGCATCCTGGCCAAGTGGCGTTATGCGCGTTAATTGACAGCGCCGTTGTTGTAGCCCATAAAATTCAAGCCAACGGCAGCTAAGCATTGTTGATGTATTCATTGGGACCAATTGGAATAGCAACAGCTGGCTATGTGACACAGACACACGAGTCTTCTACGATTAGCTATGTACAACAGCAAGACTACGTCTAGGCTACTTAATCATTCCTGGAATTCAAAGCGCAACGCGTGACTTTGCCACGAACTATTCGTATCGTATCGCTCGCTGTGGTTCTTGGCGAGCGGCTAAGCGCACAATTTGTGAATTCCAGCAACACCAATTAGCCAAAAAAAAAAAACAAAACTAACCAGTATACGGAATTTCAATTGAAATTTCAGCTACTGTGCGCCAAAACAACCAACTAGTTTTGTATTTGTTTAACGTAACTCTTAAAACAACTTGGCATATAAAATTTTGATGGCTTTATTGATACGTCTATTGCTTAAACTCCAAGCAAAACGAAAGACTTAGGCAACGAACTTGAGCAGCTCCACTATTAATATATGTTATAAGCCATGTTTTTTGAATAGTTTTTTATGGCTTGCATTTCCGTCGTGCAGCGCACTAAAAAAAACTTGCCAATAGTCAGAAATTTAGTACATAAATAATAATGGATAATTATTTAATATAAATAGATAAGGATTTAGATTTTAAGTTTTATTTCAAAGCTTTATAAAAATTATATGGTCTCAACAACATGTTGCCTTAGCCTACTATTGAAATCTAAACTGCAAGTTGAGGTATATGCTATCTTTAAAATAAAAAAATTCTAAGTTAGATTCTTAGGTTATGGTTGAAAACTATGCTTTTGATGTTGGGAGGACAAAGGGATCAACCATCCCTATACTCAATGGATAACTTTTGGAATCATGGAATACAGCGTCGTCTTTCACCAGGCCGGCCAAGAATATAAAGATAAATATAGAAAAGTTAAAAATATAAAATAAACATTCTTTTATTTAAATTTAGTATGTCGCCCAAAATTTAAATTTTTTAAAAATAAAAAAATATATAGTTTAAGAAATTATTTTCTAGATTACAATTTATTAAGACATCCATAGTAAACATCGGCTTAAAAAAAGCTAGGGTGGATTCAAGGTCCTTGACAGGAGAAGAAAAAAAACTTCGTTCCGTTAATGCTTATATGCTTTGCCGGCCAAGAAAATAAGGAAAATTATATTTATAAATATAATAAAAATTTAAAAAATTAAATAAATAATTTTTTTGATTTAAATTTAAATCGTGATAAAAAATATTTTCAGTTGCTTCAACTTAAAAATTCATTTTCTGGACTAGAACTTATCTAGACATCCATAATAAAAAGCTGCTTAAAAAAACTAGGGTGAGTAATCCTTTTTAATATTTAAGAAGACCAATTTATGAATTAAAAATAAAAATTATATACAAAATATTAATAAAAAATTGTATATAAAACTGTTTCCGTTCTATGCTCGACCTAAGAGCGGCAATAAAATTTAATTTAATTTGTAGTGGAATAAAAATAATTTATGAAATGGCCTGAAAAAGTGTTTTTTTAAGAAAAGAGGGAAATCGTCTGAAAGAGGACTCCTTTTGTGGATTTTCACTGCCTTCAGCATTTTCAACAAATCATCAGAACTCGGAACCGGTTTACGGGGATTTGTTTTGCTTTTTTTGTAAGTTCTCGGAATTTTGACACAAAAAGAGTTAATATTCGTGCTGATTCAAAATAAATTACTTGGCTCTTTTCAATACTTCTGGATTCACCCCAAATCGAATTTTTCGAAACGGAGTAGCGTCATTCTGGTGGCTTGCAAAAATCGAAACAAACCCTTTAGCATTTTTTAGGCATAGAGTCTAAATAATATTATGGATATACTTACATTTGATTTTACTCGAGAATATGTTGAATTTTAGCGACACAAAAACTTTAAATAACACTTTCAAGGAAGAACATTTTTTTAGAAAAATTATGCTGACGTTTATTTGATAATTGGTGTCATAGTCAAATGTCTACTCAGAAATCCGTTAGGATGCGTTTCCGCGTTCACACCACTTCCGAATTCGCCCCCCTTTCCTGTATATATATTTAACATCAAAAAAGGTTGTGATATGCAATATTAAGCAAATGCTTAGTAAAATGTAAATTATTTAAATTTTTTTTTTATATTTTATGAAAAATATTTTTTTTTTTTTAAATTATACACAATATAGCCAAATGTATAATTTATAAAAATAAATACTAAATACAAAAATTTGTAAATATGTAATTAGAAAAAGAAAATTATATACAAACCAGTAAAGTATTTTTGTTATTTACCAAATATGTAGTAGAAAGTAAACTCGATACTTTCAGTCTAAGCTCAGTAAAAAAAAAATAATCTTAATAAAATATTTACTTGAAAGTAATAAAAATTAACAGCTTACAAAAAACTTTAATTTTTTGGATTGCATTAAGTAAATTGCGTTTAAAATAAGAAAAATATAATTGCAATCCTTATACATATAACAATAAGTTCATAAAGCTATTAAGAAGCCTGAGTATTATTTATTTATCAGTTATATTATGTATAATTATGTATATTAGTTTTTTTTTGAAACACTAAATATTTAAATACTTGAATAATAATAATAATAAAGAACATTTTTAAAACTATAGTTAAAAAAATCTTTGTCTAACTAATATACAAAAATTAAAATTTCAAATTTAATGAAATTTTTTGCGCACCATTGGACACCTCGACAATATTTCCTTCATAATTTCTCCTTCTCGTTACCTTCTTAAAAAACGTGTATCCGTTGGGGCGATGCCCAATAATGAGATACTCTACACTTCTCTTCCCAAAAAAGTTAATATTTGTGACAAATCTTGTACGTTTGGGATTGAAGGCACATTCAAGGGAATGGCTGCTCGGGGGTAGTGGAAAAGGGGCATATTTTGTAAAAAATTTACATAATTACTCAAGTTCCTATGGCAGCTGTGATCTAGAACGACCAGAGAGACATTTATTAATCGCCCCTCGAGTTCATGGTAAGCATTTTGGTGCAAAGAACTTATGATCTGACATGCCTCCTTGCGCTTTTTGGGTTGAACTACACAAAAGTTTAGCTATTCCGCAGCCTGAAGGCCTTATGTTGCTCAGCCTACAAAACTTTTATAATAAAGGACTCTGATTTAAAATCTGGCTCTTGGAACGTACGAACTATGTTACAGCCAGGTAAAATGGTTGAAACTGTTGACGAAATTTTAAGACATGGGCTTGATATAGTGGCCCTGCAAGAGATAAGATGGAAAGATTTTGGTGAAATTAGAAAAAGAGACTACCCCATCTTCTATAGCGGAAACGAGAAAGCTGGTTCAAACGGAGTAGTGTTTTATATCAACAAAAGGCTTCGCAATAGCATGATAACTTTTCAGCTCATAAGCGATAGATTATGCATGCTTAAATTAAAGGGCAAGTTTCAAAATATAACAATCCTATCAACCTACGGAAGCTGCAAGCGAAGAAGAAAAAGGCATATTTTATGACGCGTTATGAGCGGAATGCAGTAAAATCTCGAGGCACGACATGGCACTAATGCTTGGAGACTTTTATGCCGAAATTGGCCAAGAGGACTGAAAATGGAATACGTGTGGTGAGTCTCGGCTTTTCGCAACAAGCGAATACACAAACAAACATGGAAGATTCCTGGAACCAGGAGAGGCAATCAAATTGACCACGTTTTGGTGGACTGAAGACATGCAACCTCAGTTCTTGATGTAAGATCCTGCAGGGGTACATGCAATGATTCCGACCATTATCTTATTAAAATTAAAAAAAGACAGCGACAGACGGCAACTGTCATTGGACTGGGATTGCCCAGGAAAGATTTAAAAGAGGAAAATGGAACATCGCTGAGCTCGCCGCAAAAGAAGAGGTATGGAGAAATATAAACAACTACCAGTGCAAATTAACCGAATGTATAAATGCCCTTGAAAATAACAATCGGCACTGCGCCAAGGACCAGTGGGAGAGAGTGGTTTAACGAAGACTGTAGGCAGGTTGTTTGCATACAAAATTAGGCCTATCAAGTATATAGGCAAAGCGGAACTCGTAGAGTGCGGCACGAATATGAGAAGAAACGAAGCGCTGCACGTCGTACGTTGAAAAGAATGAAGCGAAAATACCTCAACGTCAAAGTTCTAGAAATCGAAACGAACGCCAAGAACAACCCGATGAAATTCTATCGCCAGCTAAAGATGTACATTGCACCTTTTCAGCCCCGAGTCAATAATTGCCTTGCAGAAGACGGAGCAATACTACAAACAGAAGCGGAAGTGAGAGCTAAGAAATGTATTCTTAAAAATCGTCGAACTTGCTGACAATATCGGGCTACATGTAAATGAGGTAAAAACAAAATATATGCTGCAATCAACGCGATCACGACGAGTTGAAGCCTTTAACATCGGAGGTTTCTCATTAGAATCGTTGCAAAGGTTTAAGTACCTCGGAATGCTCTTCTCAAATACTGGCGGCGACTCAGCAAGTGCGATAAGAGATTGAATAAATGCTACTTCTCGCATATAAAACTATTTCGCTCAAAACTTGTATCTAGAAGCACGAAGTAACGTATGTACAAAACACACTTAACGTACGGATGCGAGTTCTGGACCCAACGTTCCACCGACTGTAAACAGCTAGCAACGTTCGAGAGAAAAATTCAACGAAGGATATTCGGCCCAACCTTGGGAAGGAGGCGTGTATAGAAGGAGGTACAATTCAGAACTTGAAGAGCTGCCTGGCCACGAGATTTTTATACGCTACATAAAATCGCAACGCCTAAGATGGCTTGGGCATGTCCTGCGAATGAGCGATGACAGCGCGGAAAAGAAAATTTTAAAGGAGCACATTTTGGAGTAGCATTGTGATACAAACAAGATTTCGGACATAAAGTCAGATATAGCAAATCTATTTAAAGGTATGGAGGGGCATAAACCTTATCTGAACAGAATAAATGTTGTAAAATAAGTTCCTGTTTAAGTATTATTTTGAATACCTTTAACCTATTTTGTTTATTTTCGCCAATTTCTTCTAAACAACAACTGGGTCTCCAAACCAATAGTCTTGCCCCAACCACATCGACCGCCCTATGCCTCGGAGATCCTAGCTAGTCTGCATTTCAACTTTGACAACTCTCACAAACATTATCTTTATCTGTTTTAAACTTATTGCTGACGTCAGAAATTTGTATTTTATTTTGTTTTAATATCTTTTAATTAAGGTTGAAAATTTGTACAAGCCTCAGGGTGGCTTGGCCAAGCCCAAGTAGATTTGATGTTATCGTTTCAAAGGGAACAAATGGTTAGGCAATCAATGGTTGAAGCATCCCCTCTACAGTCTAATTACTAGAACTATTCCTATTAGCCTCCTTACAAAAGTGGTTGCGATGGGCAATCAGCCCAGGATCCCAAATCTGGCCAGGTATTTGTAAATTTTTTTTATTAAATTTAAGTTTCAAAAAAAAATTAAAAGCTTTAAAAAAAATATTTTTTTTTTTATAATTGTTTTTTTTTTTAATCTGTCCAAAGGACATTCAACAAAAAAATATTTACATGATATATAAATATTAACTCCAATGAGCTAAACCACTATAACATTAAGCAGACTTAGTTGTAATTTAGACTTTATGGTGAAGATCTATAATATGACATCTTGATCTTTAGTTCGCTTTATACTCATATTGTTATACTTACGAGTATACCCCAATTAAACAAATTGGTAGGTCTGACTACAAGCGGTATAATTTGGAGTTTCCCCCCAGGCATGAAGTTCTTTAAAAAGCCTGTTGTCTTGAAAAAATAAAACTTTTAAATTCTTCAGAAAAAAAAGGAAGTCGATAGTCACCACCGGAACTCTCCATTTCTCTCGATTTTTATCGATTTACCAACTTTTGAGTTTCTGATCTTCAGACTTTAGAACTTGTTGTATTGTTATTGTGTAACTCCCTCTCCCATCTCTACAACCTAAAACGTACAAGTCACATGCCCAACGAGCAATTTCACACTTGGTAAATTATTAAAGCAGCGTCACCTAAAATAAAACTAAAAACAAAATACAAAAAAAAAAGCCATCAAAAATGTTACACCATTTCACTATGCTAAACAAAAAGAAAATAAAGACCAGTCAAAATAAAATGTTTTCAAATTTGAAAATAATTGTTGACACTTTTGTACTTGGATTTTGTTGTTGTTGTGGCTGTTGTTGTTGCTGCTGTCTGTCCATCTACAACAACAAGTGACTCTTTGTGTCAGGGTCTGAATGAGCCTGTCTCTTGGGTGCACATGCGCATAGCAAAACTTCCGGCATACTCATAGATACACACACACACACACACACACAGACACACACACACACCCACAAAACTGAGCTAAAATTTAGTTGTGTCACATTAAAAAGCAATTATCACCTTAAATTAACCAACTGCCAGCCGCCAGTGCCATCAAATATTCAAATTGGTTGCCTCAAATTTTTTCTAATGACTTTTCAAAAAAAAAAAAAAAAACCACACCATATTTTTGGAGGGAAGTTTATTCAAATTAACTTGTTGCTATTTTCAATTGGATGCGTCCGTATCCGCAGCGGGTCTTGCCTAAGTACTCTTTGGGGTTGGCTGTGGGGTGCTTACTGTTGGTATAGTACATAATTGTGTTTTAAAGGTTTTGTTGTAGGCTGGAGGTTTCAAACGGCTGCGCATTTAATTTGTTTTAAATTATGTTGTAGTTTTCTTCTATTTTTTTGTATTTTTATTTTAAATAGCGAAGCTCCTTCAAGTTTAATTTACCATTATATTTGGTTATGTTGGGTTATAGTTTGTTGCTCTTACGCTGTACTGTGGGACAGATTGAATTTGTACGGCTTAAAATAGTTTATTCGAAAATTTGCTTGCAAAGAAAAGGGAATTTTGTAGAAATTCTCATCATTCTCTTAGATGTGTGTTCTTATTTTGTAGCCCATTAGAACACAAAATTTTTAAAAAAGGATAATGCTAAAGTTTGTCGTATGGACTGTCATACCTGTAGGGTTGAGGAGGACATAGAAAGCATTCAACACCTGTTTGGAAAATTTGCCATTAGGGCATTTCGCTCTGTTTATCCAAATTAAAATTATTTAGCAAGAGAAGCGTTTAGGCAGTCTTAGCAAGGGCCCAATGTATTTCGCAAGCACCTCCACATGTCCCTTCATCTTAATTTTTTTAAAACAATTATTAAGCAACAAAATTGTCTGTATGGCCCCTGAGTGATCTTGCCGTAAGACGCGCAGTAAATCGAACCTAAGCTTGTGAAAGGTGGTGCAAACCCGACCTCCCACTGCTATTTGGATAGCAAATCAAATAACTCTGATTAGTCACTTAGCTATTCAATCCAATCATCCTTTATTGACATTCATTCAACTTTCGATTTATATGTTCTAAGCACTACGATTTTTTAAATAAATACATTCAGTATTGTAAAACAATAACAAGCTCTCTTAATTTATAATTGAAAAACCATTAGATTTAGATCATATCTGTGCAAAATCAGCCAAAAAAATTAGGCGGTCGGGCTTACCTCACAATTTTTGAAAATGACAAACATTGACTTTTTTGAAAAATGGTCATATCTTAAAAATTAATAATTACCCTAATCCTAATAAATAACAAATTAACAACGAGTTATTATTAGTAAGCATTTTTATTTGCAAAATACTGCAGTTTCAAAAAAGGTATTCAGGTTGTATTGCTTAGTTGATTTAGTTTTTTTTTTTTTAATTTAGAAATGTTCAAAAATGTGTCTTATTTGAAACATGGTTTACAAATTTTGTTTGTTTATTCCTTTTATATATATACTATGCAAATTCGATCAACATTAAATTGAAGAAAAACATGCATTAAACATTTTTTATTTGACTACCGTACTAAGGAGGACTAATAAATTGAATAAAAAAGAATCTAAATTAAATAAAAGATATTGGAAATGCTTCTACGTAAACTTTTTTAACTATTTTTGAACTATTTATTTATTTATTTATTTATTCATGATCTTTACTGGAATTTTATAACTTACTTATTAAAAAACTTTTACACATATGTATGTCAAAAGTTCTTATTATTTGTTCGTACTACTGGTATATGTCTGCACTAGTCATCTTTCCAGCAGAAGCTCTTTCGCTAAGAAACTGATTTTATGACAACATTCTTGCTCAGCTCGCCCACTGTGCCCTGTGCTCTATTGTACTATAGGAATGCTTAAATAACGCTCTGAAAATTTTTGTTTTGACGGAAACATTTGTCAGCGCTTTTTCAGCTATTGATGGCGCTGCCTGCCCCCGCGCACCGTTGCACAAAAATGTTGTAAGAAAAACTTGTTAAAAATCATTTGAACAATTTAATTAGAATTAACCACCCAATGCCGACACTTTTGGTGTGGAAAATTATTTACACCAATTATCATGTGCCGTCAAAATAACAAACCAAACTAAAAAAAAAAAAACACAAAGGTTTTTCCAGTGTGATTTATGCGCAGTGTGTGTGACAATTTACAATAGGCGTTGTTTTTGCTTGCATAACTGTCAAAACAAACAAAATGGCGGCAGTCCCGTTCATAGCAGCGCTACAGTTGTAGTAACTGCACAATGAGATACAGCAAAATGGTTTCGAACAGGACGAACCACCATTGCGCTGGTAACTGTCTGGTCGTAATGCTTTGCATGTGCCACATATGCTTGCCACTGCCATTTTGCAAGATGGTAAAGGGTTCCAGTTGTGCAGCAAACAAGTCCTGGGTGTGAGCAATATTCATAGGCTCCAAAACGGCGTAATACTCGAAGGAAAAGCACTGAAGTCGAGCCGGACATATTTGATTGCTGGGCGCTGCATTGGGAAGCAGCTGGGAGGGGAGCAACAGGAGCAGTAACAGCGTTTTCAAGAACATGTGTTGGGTATTCAAAAAATGTCTCCAAAATTAATTAAATGAAAACACTAAGCTTACTTGATTTTGTTGCATTAGCTAAACCGAAACGAGAAAATTTTAAAAAAGCCGGCAAGTTGGTAAATTTAAAGAGTATCTTGGGAAAAACTAGTTTTGAAATTGTGACTCGAGCGTTCAATCAGTTAGAAGGTTAAGGTATTTCAGCGTGGCTTTCTTTTGTATATAGACTCAACAAAACTCGCACCTTTACGGCGTCAAACGAATATACTGGTCATATTATTCACATATGGTTTCTATAATACTCCAAAATGAACAATTCTAAATAGGATATACTAAGCTGCAGAAAAAATGGCGTTCTAGCTCGTTTCAGTCTGGAATTTTTGGAATTTTGTAGTTCTCCATTGTTCTGAAATTAAAAATAAAATTCTCTCAATCTTAGCATTAATCTTTATATGCTCAAAATGAGAACGCTCTTATTAATGCTTTATTCCTCCATTGAGAGAACTTGTGCTTCAAACATTCTCAAAAAACGGCAGTTCAAAAAAAATACAAGCTTCAATACCTATTATTTTATAAACTATATATTAATAAATCTGTTTTATATGTTTTTATATCCTGTACCTTAAGTTATGGAGTATATTAAGTTTGTGCGAAAGTATGTAGGGAGAATAAGACGCCGGAGTTCCTCAAAGTTAACTCGAATATGGTCAGAAGAACAAATAAAATTATGATAAAATTATATAAGCTAGGATTCAGATTTGGGCGTTTTCTATATGAAAGCTTATCAAGTTTATTTTTATACCCTGTACCTTATGGTGTAAAAGGAATGTCCGTCTGTCTGTATGAACGCCTAGATCTCAGAGATGGTAAGAGCTAGAGCAACTTAATTTTTAGATTAAATGCGTTATTATTTCAGAGTAGACAAGTTTATTTTATTTTTTCGATATCGGTGTTATATTATATAGCTCCCATAGGGTTGTTTCAGAGGAGCTCGAATATGAAAAATGTGCAATCTTTAGACTCTAAATGTTTAAACCTGACAAAAAAATTACAATCATTAGAGTTCAGGTGATACATGCCGACTATAAAGCGTTTCCATTAGTATAGCATCAGAATGGTTCACTTTCTTCTAAACCCTTTCCTGTTTTAAGTTAGTCCTATTAAAATTATAATTTTTCGTCACAAAATGTATATCCCTTATTTGGTGGCTTGCATAGAACTCCATACACTATCGTCACAAGTTTTTGACCGCGAAGAGATTTTTTTTTTTACAAAATATTAATTATACCAAGGAGTGCTCAGGATGCCGGTTCATCTTTTGTTGTTATTGTTTTTTTATTGGACGAAGCGTTTTCGGCCGCATGAATGATATGATTTATATTGTCTTTCCGAGCGGCGCCACAGTCGGCGTCTTTAAAGTCTGTTGCATGCTAACGCCTTAAACTGAACGCTGCCACAGCCTCTGCTGCTGCGCTGCCGTTGATGGTGATGATGATGAGAGGCGGCTGCGCTTTTAATTTCTGTTAGCTCGTTTTCAGAATTCTCAGTATTTGTGAGAGTGACACCCACAAAAGCAGCAAGTTCTGACTTTCACACTTTTGTCGACGAGGAAGAGGTTACGCTCCAATTTCAATTACAAACAATTCGCGCTAATCCACAAAAACATGGCCTACAAATTGTCAACTGGTAGAACTATGCAGCTCGCTTGGCGCTGTGCAACGAATGCAAATTTGGCATGCAACATTTTCATTAAAAATAAATTTGCAAAAAGGTTTAAATGGCCAAGCAGACGAAACACTAATTATATTATGGCAACGCACACACCTTACCAACTTACCAACTGCAGCTACTACCTGATACCAAGCCAAAGACCCTGCACTGGACTGTAGAAGCAACCTGTAGCCCGCTGTGCGTTGTTTTGTTAATGAGCCCGATGCTTGCTCTAATTTATGCCGCTGCTGCTAAGGTCTAGACCCAGTGCGGCCTTAGTTCAAACAATGAACTTGACACCGCGCACGCAGCAGGTTGCAGCATTGCAACAAGGGGATTAGCCCTTTTTGCCTCGATGCGGCCAGCTAGGAGTTTAGGTCTAGCGCCAGGCTTAAGTTTTTCACCCTGCCAGAAGTCAAATGGTTGCTAACTGGGTTACGGTTTATTAACCGGGAACAGCAACGTGGAAGGGTGCTGCGAGGTAAGCTCAGTCATTTTGGAGTAGATTTTGCCATGTGAACTTATTTCAATTACAGCCTAGACTAGTGGAGAATTTTTTCCCCCATCAGCAGTTTTGTTTTTCAAGTTAAAACAGCAAATTAGTATCTAAAATAAATTGTTTTAAAAAACACATTTAATCCAATTTGCACAGACTCTACTTATAAAGTAAAGAATTAGGTAGGCTTCCAGAACTAAAGTACTTGGTGCCGCACTCTGACTATGAATATTTTGCAGCTCAAAAAGTCAAGCTGGGATGAAAACTTTCAAAAATATAGACCATAATGTGTAAATTTCTATGTCAATCATATAATAATTTTTTTTACAAATTACGTCCTATCATCCCAAATTTATATGGTGGAAATATGAATCAACAATTGTGCAACAATACAATAAAAAAAAATAAAACGAACATTTTTTTTCCCAAGAGATGTCAAAAATTATAATACAATTTTATAATAATTCATTTTTATCATTTTTTTTTAAGAAAAATGAGTGTTGAACAATACAAAAAGCCAAATTTCGTGCATTCGGCACAAGGAGTAATAATTGAATATAAAAAAAATAATAATTTCAATAAAAAAAAATTATGAACTTTCAATTTATATATAATTTATTACTCCTAGCACAATATGCAATTAGTGAAAAAAACAAAATTCCTAAACATGCCAAGTTTTGCGTAAATAAATATTAGTCAGTTTTCGAATTCGCTTTAAAATAATTATATGTCATGTCCTTTCGTATTTCATCCTACTGTCATCTAGAATTAAAAAATCCTCCAGACCCAGATTGAATTTTTTTTGCCTCTCTCTCTTATTTCATTAACTAATTCTTTTTTGAGCAAAAGTTTTCTGCTTAAAGGCATTTGGGATTTTTTTTTTATATGAAGTTTTGTCATTCCGTGCGAAAATTTTCGAACTGCGTATGGTCCTTAAAGCAAAAAGATACGATTAATTTGGTTTGCTTTCAAGAAATCTCCAAGTATATGGATAGGTCTGTTTTATCCAGTTGGGTTTAAAGTTCTTTTGCAGTTCTGCTTAAGATTAATGATTTTGCATCATCTTCGTTTTACAATGGTTTATTGTGAATTGTATCTGTTGATGGTACTTCTTAATAATATTCGAAGTAAAAAGTCGAAAAGTTTGTCCATGGAATGTGAAGAACAAATCTCAAAATAATAATAGTAGATGACTTAGTTAATTTACTATAAAAATTTCGAAATCGGCTTGTTACAACTTGAGTTTTCGATAAAGTGTTTACAATTTTTTAAGTTCAAAAAAAGTTTACTTCGATATTTCAAAATTTGTTCAACATACAAATTTGTCACATTTTTCGGTTTTATTATACTTCGGTTTTAGAAAGCCATTCTACTATGGAAGTGATTGAAAAAATGGTGAGGATACAACATTTTAGTAGAAGACTTATAGTAGAAGACTTCTAAGCTAACATTGTTGTAGTGGAAAAACGCTTGAATGAATGGTTTGTTGGTTGGTTTAATAATCACTTTAAATCGAAATTCGATTTTAAACGCTTGGAATAATAAGCATATTATAGACATGATTGCCCATCCTTAGAAAGCAGTATCTATTTCGATTTCAAACTGCTTATTTCAATAAATCGTGTAAGCAGTTCTGCAAACTATAAGCTACTTATAATTTTTTTTTTTTTTTGGAAATTATTATGTAGAGCACTTGCTGGTTTGACCCAGCTCTCACACACACACTTGTGTTGACGCTCATGTGTCCCAGTTGCAAGAAAGTCAAAGAGAAGTGTATGCAAATGAAGAGCAGCAGCTGCTTCTAACGGTAAGATGTTGCAGCAGCAGCAGCGGCTCCAACGTGCAACAAACATGGGGCTTGTGTCGACAACAACAGCAGCGGCAGCGGTCTAGGCCATGTACGATAAAAACAACAACATCAGCAACAACAGAGGCAACTACAAATATGCGGCAGCAACGCCCCATGCAACAGCAACATGCCCCCAGCCAAAAGCAGCAGAAGCCGCAGCAGCAGCAGCATCTATCAAAAAGCGACGACCACGCCAGAGATTTCAGCCCAGAGCTTCCTCGGCCATGTTTTGTATTATAAAGTGCATTGCGGCTACCAGTTAAATGCATGTTGCAGAGATCGTAACCAGTCCGGCTGTCCACCAGTTGGACAACCCGCCAACCAGCCAGCCAGATATCGGTAGGTGTGTAAACTATGTTGCTACAACCATGGCCATCAACAGCCAAAACGCCACGGGGTAGGACCTTTACTTTTTTTTATATTTTCATTTTTTATTTTTGCTTTTCTTTTTATACACTCTAATCAAAGGATAAGGGGCTTATTAGATTTCTTCTAAAGAAACAAAAAAATTTCAACTTTTGCAAGAAAGAAGTTAGGCCCAACAACGTATTTCAAGGCAAAATAATAATAATAATAGCCAAGTCCGGTTATCCCGGGAGCCGGTTTCTTGAAAATCGTCTTTGACCCAAGGTACCGACCCAAGTGACGTCTGGTTAGTTACTCTAAGGCATCCAGTGTTAGGGAAGTGAAGTCCCATAGACCTAAAACCACCGCAAATGAATAAGGGACTATGATCACAATTTAAATTTGGCAAAGATCAGGATCCTTTTAATCTTAGCCCCCTTGGGAATGGGTAGTACCGAATATTAAAATTGCTTGAGAGTTGGGCACTTTGATCTAAAAATCTAAATCGCATGAAAACTCGGAAAAAAATATTCAATGAGTTCTCAAGGTTAGAGGGTATATTAAAGTCGAGGTTTTCCGACTCTGGCCGGTCCACTATTGTTTTTGTTTTTATTTCTAAAGTAACTAACCAAGTGGGCGCGGGCGCAGTAAAAGCTGCACCTGATGCAGCAACAAGCGACCCAGCAACAATCTACTGCTGCTTGTAGAACAGCTTCTGTGCAACATGGAAACCTTGCTGGGTGCAACTCGCTGGCTTTCTTTTCATTCATTCATTTTGTGGACTTTTGTTGTTGTTCTTCTTGGAGTTTTTTTTTCGAAACAAGTTGGGAAGCTATAATTACCGCATCCATGTCGCTGGCAGTTGCTACTTCATAAATTAGCATGCCATGTGCTCCATTTGTGGCAAAGAGAACGACCGAGTTGTAGTTGTGGGTAACGCTTTGTCATTGCCAATGCCATTGCAATTGCCATAGAATTTTGCTGCAGTTTTCGCGCTTGCTGCTGCACTTTTCCATGGAAACATTCAGAGAGTCAGCCCCAAAACACAAATGCAATGCCAGGCCACATCGTTAAT
Source organism: Chymomyza fuscimana (assembly GCA_949987675.1). Taxonomy (NCBI): domain Eukaryota; kingdom Metazoa; phylum Arthropoda; class Insecta; order Diptera; family Drosophilidae; genus Chymomyza; species Chymomyza fuscimana. The sequence goes on from OX465089.1 coordinate 72,407,220, forward strand.
GCGCCATTAGGCTTCCGTGTGTGTGCTTGCTAGGCAGGAGCATCATCAACTGAAGCCAAGCTACTGCAGCTAGCCTGCGGCTCCTTCAGCGACTGCTGCGTCGCAGGAGGTTCATCCTTCCACGTTTTCCTTGAATTCAGCACATACGCGAATACACTGAAAAATATGTTTGAGCAGGCACGTTGACACATCTCTTATACTGCGGCTTTCTAGCAAATGTAAACAATATTTTTTTTTTTTTGTATCTGCGTCGAAGAAAATTTGTTAAGAACTATCCACTAAATCATTTTAAACATTTTTAAACCCTGTACTCAATGGTTTTGTTTCGAGGGTTCCACAGTTTTTAAACAATTTTAACGAGGTTTCGATGAAGGTTTCAAGTATCGTCAGCAAATTTGTCGAAAATTTTTAAAGCTCTCAGGCGCCTTCCAAAATTTTATCATAACAGCTCGATCGAAAAAAAATATTTGGTGGAAAATTCGTAACCAAATTCGGCAATTAGCCAAACCTAATTGAATCGAAATCGGTTCATATATTTATTTCTATATTGGTATTTGATGGAATTGGGTGTCCCAAATTAGTCCGTGCCAGTATGTCTGTCCGTCCGTATAAACATCTAGATCTCAGAGATGGTAAGAGCTAGAGCAACCAAACTTTCAGATTAGATCCCTTATTATTCCATAGGAGACAAGTTTATTTTATTTTTTTTATAGGGGTTACATTATGTAGCTCCCATAGGTGTGTTTCAGACGTCCTCGAAAAAAAACAAAAGTTTTAGATAATTCTTTGTCAAGATTAGTGCGAATTTCCAGTTCTTTGAAACCCCAGCAAGAAAACTAAAGACCTAAAAATTATTTCAAATATGAACAGAAAAATTATAAAATTGGGAATAAAACGTTTTGTAAAAATTTAAAATCCACTAGTTTTTTTTACAGTGTAGCTGTGCACATTGCAAGCTGCTTTGCTTTGCTTTTAGAGCTGGTTCGAAAAAAGGAAACCAAAAAAAGAGAAAAAAAAAAATATTGCAACGCCTTGGCATACACCCCGCTTGTTAGCCCCTGCATGGTTCCCTACACATTTTTGCACTGACCCACAAACAATTTGTTGTTTTTGCATTACGCTTGCGGGGGTTACACCACATCGGCTATGATAGCTGCCACCCGAAAACGCAAAATCAAGCTGTACAAGAGAAGGGAAAAGATTGCTTGCTGCTCAAGATCATTTTCACGATCACGACCGGTCGTGCCCCAGACTGGAGACTGCGACTACATTGCGTGTCTCAAGGTTTTGCGCATATCAGTTAAAAATTTTTGTGGACTTGTGATTTTCAGGAAATCAATCTTGTAGCCATTAAAAGCGCAAAAACAAAAGAATAACAAAACAAAAACAAAAAAATAACAGAGCATCATTTGGCATTCGTGTTTATTGTTTTATATAAGCTAGGCGTGCGGACAGCATGGCACTTGTTTTTTTGCAGACACTGTCTGACAATCAAATCACAAAAAAGTAGATACATGCCTCGCAGCAAACTCGACAACAAATCAAGTGAGTTGTGGCAGAGGCGACTCTCAGAGACAGCCCCCCCGAATCAAAACATGCTGATGAGTAGCAGTAAAATTAGCATAAGCCTCGAGAGAAACACGAAAGTCTTGAGTGCAAGCCCTTAGCTGAGAACTCGACTTTTGGGGGTAGCTATAATAGTTTTAGCAGATTCTAAGTTTCTGGCACAGGGGCGCATAAAGAAAAAAATTTCGAGGGGATCTTGCTTAGTCGTTTTTTGACGGAAATGTCAGTGCTTCATAGAAAATGTGCTCAAATGAATTTAGGTATTTCGAAAGGGGCCAGGGGGTATAAGTACCCTAACCCTGTTACCACGCCATTTCAGGCATCATTAGGCCAAAGTTTTGTGTAGCACGACGCACTGGCATTGGCACCGGCACTGGATACAGTGGCAGACAGCAAGCAGCAGCTTGGCTGCAGTATTTGTACGAACAAGATAACCCCAGGCAAGGCTTCTTCCGTGCTTGGTTAACACCCAGTGCCATTGCCAAGGCAGCCCAAATGAATGAGATCGGAGTCCAAGGCGCATACACTCAAACACATACAGCTACAGTCTGCTGATGATGTGGTCTCTGGTGATGTGGGCTGTGGCACTCGCTGGCTAAGACTGGCTTGATATAGCTGCAAGGCAGCAACTCGTAAGCGTTTTTGAAGACCTCCAGTGCAGCACGCGATTTATATATGTAGTATATACTGGCATTTTGTTTTGGCCAGAAAGGAAATGGCGCAGAGACACAAACGCCCAAACACGAAGGTTTAAAGTTCTGGCTACAGCACGAGTCTTCACTAGCTTCATGGGCCGGCCGAAGAACTCCAGTGCTCGGGGTGTTTCCTTACGGTTCTATAAATCTCAAGCGAAAAAAAAAAGAAAAAACTTTGTTTTATTAATGATTTCACTTGAAATTGTCGGACTTTTGTGCTTTGTATTGTGTGCTCTGACTGCGTCTACAAGTTTTAGGTGCTGGTGATATCTTGGGCATGTTTTGAAAAATGTATTTTTAATTGGATTAAGCCAAAGTCGAACTCTAAACATCAAAACAACTCATTTAGCTGCAACCCATTTGTATATAGTTACAATATTTGAAATGCTAATAAAAGATAGATTTATCATGCTTTGGCTACGACAAGGCGCTACCATAATGATTAGAGCAAATAGTAAGCTGCACCCACTCGGAGCATCTGAGCTCAGCACAGCGCCGAAAACGCTGCGTCACTGACAAACGTTGTCTACTACTACATGATGTACTCCCGGGGCAGCTTACCTGAGCTAGGAACCCTAGAGGAATGATGAGGGTTTACTTTAGAGAGCGCGCGTCTTGCTCATTCAAGTGATGGAGCTAACATTTCTATGCCATGTCGTGTTGAGCATATCCAAACACTTGCGTGTGTCACTGTGCTGACGCTCAAGTGTCCGGCTGGCACCTGTAAACCAAAAACGTTGGGTCAAACTTTTAGAACGTAGTTCTTTCGGCTAGTATGAAAATTAAGTCATCAAGTTGGCCAGCCAACGTCAGACAGTCAGCCAGCCCGGTCAACCAGCCAGCCAGTATTGAAGTGTTGCATGTAAGTCCATAAATATGTATGTACAGATGAACAACTCCATACTAGCTTTGGAACTGCTACAAACATATGTATATGTAGTATTTTGCTGTTTATCTCATTCGCATCGACAACAATAATGACCAGATACTAGACACCAAACACTTCTTGATGAGATTTGAGCTCATCAGCATTTCGTGTATGTGTGTATGACTGGCTGACTGTGTGTAGACGGATGAAGTGTACAGCTGCGATTGCTTCTTCTCAGTGTCTCGCTGCGTCAGTTGATGATGAATGGGCCAAGTTGACATATGAGGGTTTTAATCGGCATAGAAAACCTACGCATGCGATCTGAACATTAAAAAAAAAATATCAAACAATATCTAACTTTTTTTTTTATTTTAAATTTTGTACCATTTTAGAGTTTATGAAATGGAGCTAAACTGTCGATTTGTTATGATACTTTGAACAGATGCTAAGGATACAAAAAAAAAAAGGTGTAAGATCAATCTATAAGAAGAACGAATGACGTATCTGTATTTACTGACAATAAATAAATTTTAATCTCGGCAAAAATGGTTAGACTTATTTAAGATCTATCTAAAGAAATCAAAATTTCAACTTAGCAAATCTCAAAAACAAAAGTTTCTTTCTGTGACAGCTACATTTTTCATGATCACAGCTCTTACGTTTAGGTCAAACATTTTGGTCTTAAGGCGGGGAAGCAGAAGGGTTTGTCCCTAGGCCTTCCTAAGGACATGCCCACTGTGCTATACTACACTACGTAGTAGTTCTAGCTTTTTTAGTAGTTTTTTCATCCAAAGATCTATTTTTTAACAATCCTTCGACATATCCTTAAGTTCTGAAAAACTATAAACACATCAACTCTATTTTAAAATCCCATACTGCGTATTAACTAAAAAAAAATTACAGAAAAAAAGTTTGGTTATGAAAAGACACTCCATTTTCCCAAATTTATGCATATATATTTTTCAATAAGAAGTGTGTCGTACCTAGACTCTTATAAAGGGTGTTTTTTTTTAGCTTGTCCAATCTTTCAATAGCTATAATTACTGTATAGTCTGATTCGTTTTGGCATTCAAATTCTTCCAAGTTGTGGAAACTCACTTTAAAAATCAGTGAGCTGTCCTATAAACTCATCCTTCTTAGAGTGGTACTCAATGAATTTAAAAAAAAATATTCCATTTACCATTTATTCAGTACATTAATGTCATTAATGCCATCTATAAGACTTAGAAATGTTTTGTGCCGACCAAATTATCGCTTCTTTAACTCAAAGTTTCAGCCATGCTCCTGATTTGCCAATACGTTGCCGTTCTAAGGATTTTGGGCCTTGTCAGTTTACCAAGTGGTACGTTATAGACGTATGCTCAAAAATCAACGAGCTAAACATTAAACACTTATGCTTTCGAGAGGATAGTGAAACCATCAAATAAAACGTTGTTTATTTATTTATTTTAAAGCAACAATGTTCAGCTGACCTTAGAGTATACAAAAATTAACACTCAGAATGAAAAGAATTATTAAAAAAATAGCTATGAATTAATCCGCGACTCAAGTCTGATGTGTGAACTTTTAAAAGATATGCAGCGACTAATATCATGGTGGGGCCAGGGACTAGGACCTACAATACAAAGTGGACATAAAAAATTAAACATTATATTTGGACAAAACGAGCACCCTTCACCAAATTGGTGCCTTACAATTCACAACTGGTTAAGGATGCTCAAAAAGTCATCTTGGTGACAATGTTATTTCACGAAATGGGACTGTTTGTTGTCTTTCAAAATCATGCGATTTAAGGCCGGCAAATAAACAACTCTTGTTCCATCTGAGTTCAATATAACCTGAAGTTCCTCAAAAAATGGTCGAAAATTGGGGGGTCGGGTTGGTTATTTATCGGATATTATTTCTAAAACAAATATGCATTCCATCTGAGTTCAATATAACCTGAAGTTCTAAAAAAAATGGTCGAAAATTGGGGGGTCGGGTTGGTTATTTATCGGATATTATTTCTAAAACAAATATGCATTCATCTGAGTTCAATATAACCTGAAGTTCTTCAAAAAATGGTCGAAAATTGGCGGGTCGGGTTGGTTATTTATGGGATATTATTTCTAAAACAAATATGCATTCCATCTGAGTTCAATATAACCTGAAGTTCTTCAAAAAATGGTCGAGAATGGTTGGTCATTTATCGGATATTATTTCTAAAACAAATATGCATTCCATCTGAGTTCAATATAACCTGAAGTTCTAAAAAAATGGTCGAAAATTGGGGGGTCGGGTTGGTTATTTATCGGATATTATTTCTAAAACAAATATGCATTCCATCTGAGTTCAATATAACCTGAAGTTCTTCAAAAAATGGTCGAAAATTGGCGGGTCGGGTTGGTCATTTATCGGATTTTATTTCTAAAACAAATATGCATTCCATCTGAGTTCAATATGACCTGAAGTTCTTCAAAAAATGGTCGAGAATGGTTGGTCATTTATCGGATATTATTTCTAAAACAAATATGCATTCCATCTGAGTTCAATATAACCTGAAGTTCTTCAAAAAATGGTCGAGAATGGTTGGTCATTTATCGGATATTATTTCTAAAACAAATATGCATTCCATCTGAGTTCAATATAACCTTAAGTTCTTCAAAAAATGGTCGAAAATTGGCGGCTCGGGTTGGTCATTTATCGGATATTATTTCTAAAACGAAAATGCATTCCATCTGAGTTCAATATAACCTGAATTTCTCAAAAAAATGGTCGAAAATTGGGGGGTCGGGTTGGTTATTTATCGGATATTATTCCTAAAACAAATATGCATTCCATCTGAGTTCAATATAACCTGAAGTTCTTCAAAAAATGGCCGAAAATTGGGGAGTCGGGTTGGTTATTTATCGGATATTATTTCTAAAACAAATATGCATTCCATCTGAGTTCAATATAACCTGAAGTTCTTCAAAAAATGGTCGAGAATGGTTGGTCATTTATCGGATATTATTTCTAAAACAAATATGCATTCCATCTGAGTTCAATATAACCTGAAGTTCTAAAAAAAAATGGTCGAAAATTGGGGGTCGGGTTGGTTATTTATCGGATATTATTTCTAAAGCAAATATGCATTCCATCTGAGTTCAATATAACCTGAAGTTCTCAAAAAAATGGTCGAAAATTGGCGGGTCGGGTTGGTTATTTATCGGATATTATTTCTAAAACAAATATGCATTGGAATTTCCCACCAAACAGAATAAGAATTTAATTTAATTAAATTTTACGCTGCTTTATTTCAAATTACAGTTTGAACGCTTTTTAAAAAAACACCCTTTATAACTAGTCAAATTCTTATTCGCTCCACTTAATTAAAATTAGCTGCAAAAGTCGTCGTTTAAGAATCTTATTTTATTAGAATTAGCTTTTAAATGGTGTATTCTGAATACAATTTTCTGGGTAGTGCTTTCCAGCACCATTTTATACATTAGCACTTTTTTGACTTAAAGATCTCAACAGTGTAATACGTTACTAGATAAAAACCTTATTAGAACTCAAGTTTTTTTCTATGATGGTGATGAAAATTCTACAACTTTTATTTTTGGGCTAACTCTAGTTTTACAAAGATTCACGTCCTCCGAAACTTATGGATTTAGGCCCATAGTATTTGTAGAACTAACTAACAAAATAAAAAAGGCCAAAATCTGGTCGATACCTTCACAACTAAACTTTTTAAGGTAGGGATTTTGTTTTCTTGTTCTGCTAAAACATCTTTTCGCTCGAGAAAGCTAGAACCGAATCGACAAAATTATTATTAAATTAAATTTCTTCCCACTAGCTTTTTGTCCTATACTGCAGCATTTGGTCAAAAACTTCACCACTTTCACATGAGCCATAATAATGAAAGGAAATAGAAGAGTTAGCCTCAAAAAAGCCGTCGGACAGGCAAACACGGCTTTTGATGCTAATCGTATACATACATATATCGTATATGCCAATCTTTAGACAACAATGTATATACGTACAAATTACAAGTTAAAATCAATTAAAAAAAAAAATATTTTTTTATAACGTCTCATAAAACAGCTTACGAGTATTTTCAATTATATTAACAATCAAGTTTATCAAGTCAACAGCCAAATAAACGTTTTCTATTTTCTCAGCGCAACCTTTTCAATGAAACCGAAAACTCAGCTGTTGGCGCCAAATTTCTGCAGGCACGCTCACCAACACTGCGAAAAGATGGCAAAAAGTTGTGTGTTGCAAAATACTTAAAATACCAGCGCTGCCAGATCAGCTGTGCGTCTTATTTTACAATTTGTGCGCGTCGCTTCGTTTCGTGGCCTTGATTTTGATAATTTAAAAACGTCTTTAATCTGCACTGAGCAAAACAAAAACTTTATGGATACAAAAATGCAAACACCTCGACACAAACTACGCAATTTGCACCTGGAAAACGTGCAAAATAACAGCACTCCCATACGCATACCGCCATCGCCGATGCTTAAGACACTGGGCCATGGTACTGGAGTGAGCGTCTATCGCCTGGACCGCACTCCAAGAAATGGACAAATCCGTTCACCATGGGCAGTGAAACGCATAACACAACGCACACGTGCTACCAAGGATACATTATTTAATGAACGCATTATTCACGAAGCGGATATCTTGCGGTAAGTTATAAAAACAATCTTTATGGGCAAGCAGCAAACATGGCAGCAGGAGCGCTAAAACGCATGTGTATGGTGTTCCATACATAAACAGTTGCATGCGTGTATGCGCCATGTACATACGTATGCGGCTGTGCGTTTGTTGTATACACATAACTGCGTATATGTACACACACAGCAACACATGCACTATATACATACTTAACACCTACAAGCCGGGTTCCTATTGCCGCGGGCATTTATGTGTATATCGGTAGATGTACTATGTACAAACATATGTAAGTACATATTTATATGCTAGCTGATTACTGAACCTGCTGGGGGATAGACTATTTGCTTGAATATTTAAGATTTAATGCTGAATTCACATTTACACAGTACATACAGGTGTATATAAATAATTGTTTATACACACATGTACATGTTTATGTAACAGTTTCTATTTCAAGCACAACTCTCTTTCATCAACAGCAAATTAAATCATCCTAATATTGTTGGCTTTCGTGGCGTAGTCAAATCCGCCGAAGGCGTCGAAACTTTGGCACTGGAAATGTGCAACACCTCGTTGGGCTCCATTTTGGAGGAGCGCCATGATGAAGATCTTGGTCCACTGCCTGCTAAACATACATTAAAAATGGTTATGGATATAGCGCATGCCCTGGACTTTCTGCACACACAAGCCAAATTGCTGCATGGTGACCTCAAATCCTTTAATGTGCTTGTCAAAGGCGAATTCGAGATATGTAAACTTTGCGATTTTGGCGTAACACTGCCACTGGACGAGCATGGCGAAATAAATTTTCACAAAAACCCAGAGCTGCGCTATGTGGGTAGGTCACAAAAAATTTAGCTAATACAACGTCGTACATAATTTTAATAAGTTTGTACTATTTTAAGGCACAAATCTCTGGTCCGCACCTGAAATAATAGATGACGTTGAGATCATTGACAGCAAAGCTGATATCTTTAGCTTTGGCCTTATTATCTATGAGACGCTGGCGCTTGTGCCGCCGCACACACTTGATTTCGATGAGGCCTTTAATAGCAACAACGAAATGAGCATGGACTCCTCTCAAGAGAACAATGGCGAAAAAACGCAGCGTAGGCAGTTAAACTACTCAGATGTTGACGATGAGCAAAAAGCTGAAGTCTCGCTAGAAGACACAGATGAGGCCAGCGATGCTGACAACACCAAAGAGAACGACTTAAGTGATTACATGGGACCGCTAGAGCAGGCCTATGGAACACGTCCACCCTTGCCCGTAGCCTTTCAGCTGAGCGACGATTACAATTGTGTTGTAGAGCTGTTCTACCTGTGCACAAATGCGCTAAGCGAGGATCGACCTGCTGCCAAAACAATTTGGCAATGTATTGAGAATAATGCGGCCAACGTAACTACAACAGTCGATGCTGCTAATGACTAAATATTCCAGTAACATAAGACGCAAGCTTTAAAATAGCAGCAGCCAACATTTAACACTAAGTCGGTCTCTAAAATGTAATTAATGTTAAAACTTGAGTCTAACCAGCAGCTTAGCTCAAAAATTATTCCAGTTTTGTATTATTATAAATCTTTATATCAAAGTGTTTTAATATTTCCACTTTTGCCAAATAAATATATATGTATTTACTGTATCATAGGCTGTTATTTATTTCAATAGCATTGAGTTTAAGAGCTGCTGCTTTAAAAAACGCGTACTTCAAAAACATTTTGCGGTGTCATTTCAAATGCGGAGCATAATACTTGACTTTTGCAGCCTGTCATGGTAATGCGCCTCATCAAAAGGATAAAACATCTTTCAACAAGTATGTGCTGCCTTTGTTAGCCACATTCAAAGTAACAAATTTTGAAGCGCCGAATTCGTACAATGCCTTTGTAACTCCCAAAAAGAAAACAACCAGAATCTCAACAATGCGAGCAGAGTACAGCAGCAGCAGCAGCAGCAAATGTCAGTCAGCCAGTCGGCATCGGCATTGATTATGATCATCAAATTATTGAGCGCCTATAAACAGGCCGGCAGAAAAACCCGGCTATGACGACGACTGGGATTGGGCACATAACGCCCCCTTCCGCAACAAATGTTGCCAGGTTAGTGCTGCTGCTGCTGCTGCTGCTGCTGATGAAGACAACTGTATAAAACTGCTGACACAATCCAAGCAATTAAATCGTATGACGTGGCGGCAATACCAATGCAATCGAAATCAATCGAAGGCAGAGGCAAGTTTCGGTCCCAAGTCCAAGGCACTGCTCTTGAGAGCCACAACGATCTTAAGCAGCAGATAAACGATTTGAGCGCCTGCTTTGCCTCTTTGCAGGTGAGAAAATGGGTTCAACATTGTGGAACATGCTGATCATGCTGGATTCTCTGCACTACACTTCAATTTGTTCATTCATAAGTCCTGCTCGCCCATTCGAGTTACCTTGTCTAATTCAATTGTTGGGGTTGACTCTTTGGCGCTATGACTTGCTACAAATTGGTTAACAATATGGCCAGTGTACGCTGTGCACCAATGGCCAGCACTAGCTCCAACATCCACATCCAACGGCCATTTATTTAGCCAACACAGCAGATCTGCATGAGCGATGCTGGGTTCAAGTTTTCTATAGATAATTTCACCAATAATTCGAATTGAACTTCCGTTTCGATTGCGTATGCCAGATAAAAATTGAATCTTTTTTTAGTTAGGCTGTTGGCTTCATTTTTACTATCCACCAAAAAATATTGCAAATTGGAAAGGGATTTCGAGAGAAGCTGTTACATATTGCCCGGAGTAGGTGCAACATATAGCCAAATAAAGTTTTGCACTTACGAGAAACATAAAATTGCAATAATTTTAAATAAACCTGTGCTTAAAGATTAAACGTAAGCACATTGTAAATCGGATCAAACGTAATTACAATGATTCATTACCAAGCCGAAGGAAATACAACAAATTTGAATGAGTCGAAGCGTTGTCCGACAGTGAAATACCCTGCAACCAGCCACTAATCGGATATACGCACACATTTAATTTTCTTACAGTCATTAAGATCTGAGTAGGCGTTTATACGGACAGACGGACAGAGTGGTGTGTTTCCAGTGTGGAATCGAAATCTGCTGTAAACAAGTTGACGCACATCCTTCGCGAAGTGTCTCCTGCTTAGCTGCTTTAATGCCAATCGGCGTAAGAGCAGCGAGCTAATTTGCGCAGGGAAATCCCCTGAAATTCTGGGTCTAGAAGACTTTAAAACTGTGTGGATAAACCTTGAAATTCTATTGAGGGAAAAGGAACCCATTACCATGTACGATGAGACTTTATGCTTCTAGCTTAAAGATGCAGGGCTTGCAAATAAAACTTATAAAATAAAAAAAATCGCGTTTGCTATAAGTTGTAACCTTCACAAAAAAGTTAAGACCCGATTGTCTAGGGTATCAGACACTTACTATGTAATCGACGTTCCATTCAACAATTGTAATATGTATTGCATAAACAAACCTATAGCAATTAAAGTAATTACATTTATAGTATATTTTCGAGTTTTATTTCGCTGAAATCGAAATAGCGCCATTAAAAATGGTCGTTTCGAATTTATATTCAATTTCTTATTTCATTCGAGCCGGGAAATTGAAAAACCACATGCCAAGTGCAAAATTATGTAATAATGTGCCTTCTAATGCGGCACATGGTCTAAGATTCTAAGGGTCACTTAGATTTTATTGGGATGTTAAATATGCAGTCGCAGTTGGGTCATACTGACTTTGATATACCCTGTATGCATTTATCATTTGATTTTATCGTATTTTAATTCAATCCAAAATTCTACAATATTTTCAGTTGTATGAAAGTGGGGTTGGTGTTCAAGAAGTAATAAGTAGAGTATTACTATCTTTTATAAAAACAAATCTACAAATGCGGTTTTTAAATCCAGTATGTACAAAAAATAAGTATTAATATAAGTTTGTGCACCACCAAGTTCCCAGCCGATTTTGACATTTTTAAAAATATTATTATTATGCTTGGTAAAATCGAAGTGAAGATCAGATCCCACAAACTTTATACCAAAATGAAAAGGAATCGATTTTGCCAAGTATAATAATAATATTCGTCTAAGACATTAAAATCGGTTGGGAACTTCGCGTGTTATAGGTAAAAATTAAGAAGACCCACTAAAAAAAACCTGTTGGTATAAATATGTGTAAAGAAGCTACAATCACTAAAATTGGTATGTAAATAAATATAACAATAATGTTCCGAATTTTCGCTTATAACTTTTCACAGGACAATGCGATTTTAATAATGTCTTCAAAAAAGCTATAGCATTGCCAGATGCAATTTATATTATCAGAGATATTACATTTAAGAGCCATATAGCGACAATTTGTAACCGGTCTTTTTCAAATGCCCTTTTTGAGAATGCCACCAATCAGTCCCCCGCAACTGTTTTTCACTATTTACCCAAAAGCCGACGCAGACCTTTCAAAGATTATTTTTAAATCTTTTGGGAACTTCGGTAATCATAGCCAAAAATGAAGAAGCCCCACTAGAAACAACCTATAATCTCCGAAATAGGTACTTAGACTCATTGAGGGCTGTAAACATTCAGTATAGTACAGCGTGACGTACTCCCCGGGATTTGGCGTGCAAAGCATGCAGGTGCTGGCACCCCATAGTTTTAATTAAATAAAATTTGCCATTTTTGGGAAAAAGGCTTGGGTTGGTTTTCTGTATGGATGTCAAAGCCTACCACAAAATTCTAATGGGCTGAAAGGAACTAACCAATAGACTATAAGACGCATCATTCAACCAAAAGACCAGCCAACAATAAAGGACCCCGAACAATTTTTTTTCAAGGATAAACACTGAAGACGTATTTTAAAAGCATTACAAAAATCTACATTATTTTTTGATGTCTTTTGGAAAAATACTTAAAAATTTAAATGCAGAAATTTCTGTAGAAGAAAAAATTTGCATTATATAAAAAATTTCCATAATATAAAAATGTTTTTCATCCGTTCAGCATTTTCTTATTTCTTTGTTTCTTTTTAGAACAATCTATTTTCTATAATAAATATAACAAAGATTTTCATCCGTTTAGCATTTTCTTTCTTCTTGCCTCGTCTTGAGGACAATTTTGGAACTTGGCGTGATCTCTCCGATGAAGAGCCCATAGGAAAAAAGCATGTATAACAAAAAGATAAATACAAAATTAAAAACAAAGCGTAGAAATAAAATAGATAAAGTCTACAAGGGGAAAACGAAAAAGAATAGAAAGTTGAGCTTCCGATTAAATTGGAGAAGAAGAGGAGTTAGGATACAAAATAGAATACCACGGAACAGGCATTATGAAAGAAACTTTGGGTGAGGCAAGAGAGCATGGTGCAGAGATCCATTCCATTAATTTCTTTTAACATTATTTTGCTAAATCGATATACGAACATACTGTGTGAGAATGAGCTCAAATTAAGTTTTCAATTGGCCCATAGTAAATAAATATTTCCTTTTATATATTTTATTTAACATTGTTTTTGTAATTCATAAACGAATATACTGTGTAAGGAAGGACCCGAATTTAGTTAAAAAAGAAATATAGGATTGACATATTTAAGAACAGAGCTCGCAAAAAACGCTCAACACTTTCAGAGTGTCCGAAAAAAACCGCTCTCTTACGAACACTTTGAGAGAAGCTATTGACACTTTCAATTGTGTTTTTTGCTCAAAAGCTCAGACCAAGACCAATTTTTTCGCTTCCTTTTTGGTTGTGTTTTTCGCGGACACTTTTGCTTGAGACTTTTAGCAAAAGTGTCTTTTGTGTATGTATGCATGCTTGTGCGAGTCGCCTGTGTTTTACTTCGTGCATGTTACAGACACAAGCCTGTTTCGTCACACAGGCGACTTACACAAGCACGTATACACACGCAAAAAACACTTTTCGCGGACACTTTTTGCGAAACGGTCTTTTGCCGAGGGTTTTTTAGTGAACGATCGCTCAAAGTGTCTCAACATAAGTGTTATTGTGAGAGAGGCACATTTGCTTTGTTCAACCGAAAACACTGACCAGAACCGAAAAGCGAAACGCAAAAAGTGTTCGGCTCAGTGAGAGACCGTTTTTGTTTTATTTTTTCTGTTTTGTTCGTGAGCCGACCGCATTGGATAAATGGGTTGACAGTTTTTTGCGAGCTCTGTTTAAGAACGAACAAAAACAATTCTACAATTTTCAAAGAATTTTTTTAACAAGCATTACTTAAATAATTAATTAATTCATTTTATTTTATTTCCATGGCATACATTTTTAATGTTATACAGGTAAAATATATACAGAGTTTAGTTATAATTAAATCATAAAAAATGGTTAAAAATATAAAAAAAGTCACAACTTAAGAAAAAACACTAAACGCGTTATGATCGAAAACTGTAATTTTTAGGAAATTTTTTTAAAAATGACTACTTTCAGTTATTTTTTTTTATTTGATGCACTGTTTTGCTCCATTTTCAGCTAGAAGTCGCTTTCGTGAATTTTGTTTTTCAACGAATTTATTTTATCATTCTGAATATTTTGAACTTTTTTAGTATACCCCCTACCCTTTGGCTACAGGGTATAATGAGAGAAAAAAAAATATGAAAAGCTTCCACGCTAGTAAGGCTAGCGGCAAATTGGGGGTAATTTATTAATTCAAAGCAAAGCACAGAAAACAAAAAACATGGCTCGCAAAAAAAAAATAGAAATAGAAAAGTGCACAACGAATAAATAATAAAAAAAATTTGTTTTTTTTTCAAATCCTATTTGTCAATTTATTTGCGCAAGTGTGCGTGCAAATACAATGAACAATTGTCAATTGCTTAGGCAAATTACTCATAATTGACATTTTTCCAATTGCCGCAGCCAGAGTTGTTAGAAGTACTCACCCGGCGCAACTGGCGGAGCCCTAAGGTCGTCACGCCCGAACTATAAAACTGTCCGCGCCAATGATTTAATTTCCCAAATATTTTCGAACATAAATTCTAAGCCCAGCCGTGATTCAGACGATGACCGAAGAAAAACCACACAATGCCCAAGTGTCAACAACAATCTTTGTAGGTGGGCCTCAAAGGAAATTTGCCGCCAAGGTCCAGGCTGCGCGCTAATACACTTTATTAAATAAAAGTAATCGTCGAATTTTTTAGTAGTTTGTAACTCATTTAGAAAAATGTTAAGATTTTGAGATTTTGGGGTAAATATTTTAGAGTATAGAAATAAACACAATAGGCTGAGAATTATTTTTAAATTGTATTTTAGAACTTTTACAGAACTTAAATCTACAGAAAAGTTTAGCTTATAAAAGCTGCTAATAAGTAGGTATATAGGGTGATTTTTTAAGCAAATTAGTAAATTGATTTTGGGTTCTTCATTAAAAACGATTAAATCAACACTGTCTATTGCAAAACTCGTATTCACTGACAAGCTCAGCATAGTAGCTATGCTTGTAAAAACTAATAGGGTGATTTTTTACACAGCAAATGTATTTCAATTTCTTTATTTAAATCGATTAATCAGTGGCAGGGCTTAAAATTAAGAGCAAATAGTGATCCGTCGAAAAGTAAAATTTTTGTAACACACTAATTACACTAGTTTACAAATTTAAAAAAATTAAATTGGTATCCTCAACATGTTTTAGTCATTTCCGTAGTAAAATGGCATGCTAAAACCGAAAATGCAGTGCAAATTTACGAAATTAAAAAAAAGTATCTCTACTGAAAAGCAAATACTTCTGGTTGTGCTGATTCTGATCATTTTTTTTACTGAACTGTAGATAATTGAATTACACATCGATATTACTTGAAACATATTTTTGTCAAATTTACGGTTTGGTCTTTATTTTATATGCAATTTTTCATAACTTTCCGCAAATTTTTGAGAAAAATTCTATTTCGAAAGTAAATTTAAAAATTTTAAAAAATATTTTAATACAGTTTTGTTCATGGCTCGTAAAGTTCGATCGATTACGGAAAAAATGAGTGGTTGTTTATCAAAATCGGTCGAAAGGTCAAATTTTTGGTAAAACTCATAAAACTTATATAGGTTTTTTTTTATAGCAAAAAAATAAGTACGATATATATGTGCTTAACTTGTATCCTAAATAGCTTACTTTCTTTAAATGTAGATCACAACTATGATATACATAAGTGTTCCAAACTAAAGGTCAAGTTTTCAGTTACTTTTTGATATAATCTTCCAACTAAAATTTTTGGAATGCCATATTTATTACGACCTTAAACCCTTAAACTTCCGTCCTGGACATGCCTAAAAAATAAAACTTAGATTTTTAAAAGAAACCAATATATAACTTGTTTTTTTCCAATAAAAAATATTAAAAAGTCAAAAAAAATTGTAATTCATCATACGAAAGTAAGCTCCAAACCAAGAATTGGCTGACAGTTTAATTTCTTTACTCCTACCCAAAAGGAAATAAGTTGACAGAAAGCAATATATTTATGTAGAAATTAAAAAATTTATGCAAACTTGTCTCTTGAGGTTAAAAAGATTTTGCAGATTGCCGAACCAAATCTTTGATGAATGAGTTCCCTAAAAAAACTAAAACTATTTCGGGATTGTCTTGTTACGCATAATTACTGAAAAAAAATAACAAACTTTCTTCTTTTGGTTTTTTGTGGATGATGCATAATACAAATTTTGTTATTTCCTTAAAAAAATGTAAAAATTGAACCGAGCTCCATTTACGAAAAACTGTTCCGGTTCGTAGCTTAAAAATAAGAAAACTTTAAGTTTGTGATCCTTATCGAATAAATAAAACGTTTGGTCTATTTAAAATTTGTCAAAAGAATTGGTTCTGGAGAGAATTCTGCGCTGGCTTGGAATTACTAATGGTAGTCTTTTTTTTTTCTAGCACTTTATTTTTATACAAATAATATTCAAGTTCTTGAAGTAAATTGCATGGTGTTGCAACGAAAGAGTATCAAAATTTCGGCAATCCTCTGCTTATAAATTTTTTTTATGGTTTGTTTTGTGGTCAAGTGACCCTGCTCATTAGGCTAGTTGCATAAGCCTGCGCGCTCCTGCCGTGCTCAGGTCACACCTACTACCTAGAATACTGGTTGGGAAGCGACTGCCCTTAAAACTGCCGCAATGTGTCAAAGACGCACATTGTGTGGCTTTAACCATTATGGCCCTTTTGTTGCTCAATCTGCCGCAACACTTGTTGACCAACGCTATTGTCCTGCTGCATGTTGTCCTTTCGAGTATGTGTATTTCATAATTTCTGCTTAAAAGGATTTCACAGTTCACAGGCATTATGAAAACGATTTGATGCTGTGGGCGAGTGGCATATGACAGAGACTATGAGCCCATAGATAATCCCATTGGCATTATAATGAGCGTCTTTTGTGTGGTTTCCTTAAGCGTGTCTGCGTGTCTGCGTGTAGAGCTGTGTGAACAGATCTTTGGTAGTACGCTTCTACCGGTTATTAGCCACAAAAAAAAAAAAAGAAGCGAATAAGCCAACACGCAATGAGTAACCTGTAGCCACAAAGTTGCTGCTGCGGCGGCTGTTGCTGCTGCATCCACATGACAGCAAAATGTCGCCACAAAGCCACGCAATGATGGCGTCTATAGCTTCTAAAGATGTCTGACGCATCAACTTGAAACGGAAACACACATAAAATTGAAGATATACAAACAGCTTCAGTACCAGCACCAGTCCCAGTCACTTCACTTTCTGGTTTGAAACCCTTCCTCTAGGCCCGCTAGACATTTTTAATACCCTGCACCCAACAGTTCTAGGGCATTATAGATTTTTGTAATGTATTTTGTTACAGGCCATAAGTTTTGTAAGACCCAAATGATAAGTAAACTTTGGTATGGACTATGATATGTGCGCCGGTCTAGCAGTTTGTATAAACATCTCGATCCTTATACATTTGAGCTTTGTTGGTTACAGTCCATGACTGCTCCGCTTTCCAATCAGCTGTTTCCAGCTAAACTTCTTGATTTTCTAATGCGTCATTGTTAAAGGCATCTGTGTGTCGGAAATTAACAAAATCCGATAAAGAAAACAAAAGTAATATTCTCAAAATCGGAATTAAGTTCCCAATTCCAAAATTTGTACAGCTACGTAATTTGGGTTTCTACAGTTCCGGAAACTCAACCAAAAATATTATAGATAGGAAAAGTGGGTCTTCTTAAACAAAATTCCAAAAATTCATATTGATAGTAACTTGTATTCAAAATTTCGATTTTTAATTTACTTCTGACTACAATTTATAAATACAAAAAGTCAGAAATGCCTCAAATTTTAACATTTCTAGTTTAGATGCATCTAAGACTTTTGGCATTTACAGACTTCAATTTTTAGCAGAGAATTTGCGAAAAAATTCTGTTTCTGGAAAGAATATTCACGTATAGAATGTTGCATGAGGCATTTGTTAAGCAAGCTATATCTGAAAGAAATCTTTACAAGTGGTATAAACAGGCTAAAGAAGGCAGAGAACGCGTTGAGCGCTCTGATGGACCATCAACTTCAAACGACAAAGCTCACGTCATAGATATTAAAGATTTGGGGCTTGCAAACCGTCGATTTTCAATAAGAGACCTTGGTGATAATGTTTTAATTTCAAAAAGATCCGTCAATGCCATTTTAAAAGTCGTTTTGGGCATTAACGTATCAAATCTCGACTGGTACCAAAAATACTGAATTTTTTGAAAAACATGGAAACACACGGCATTTATTCTTTGAGATTTTTTCGTCAGAAAAGAAAACCCTATCGTTCCACAACCTCCGTATTTAGCACCGTGCGACTTTTGAGTATTCCCTAAACTCAAAAGACCATCGTTTTGAGTAGATTAAAGAGATTTAACGTGAATCGACGCGTGCTATGATGGCCACATACCCGCAACTTGATGGCCATCCCGGCATGGATCAAGGATTGGGAAAAACGTTGGTATAAGTGCATTGTGTCCGGAGGGGATTACTTTAAGGGTGACAAAAAACATTTGGATAAAAAAAGAAAAAGTTCTTGAAAAAATAAATTAGTCTTACTTTTTGGACACAGAAAATATATATGAACAATACATTTTTTTGGTCCCTGCCATATGAGAAATTCGGTAGATTTTGTCTTTTAAAAACCAAAAAGTTCCCTGACAATTGGATGGAATAAGAGTTCCAAGTAAGTTCGCAAATAATAGCTAAAAACCCATTTTAATACAATTTTGAATCGAAGAAGCCACACAATGTTTGTTAAATATTTTGTCAAAAGATTTATGGGAAGTACTTATAAAAAGTCTTTTCGTTCTAGATTTGTGATAGTTAGAGGATTTTTCAATTGAAAACTGCTTGTTGAACTGCATGCAAGCAGTTTGAACTTGTTTACAGCAAGTGGTAATGTATTTTTTTCCGGAAAAAGGGTACAGGGTATTTCATCGTCGGGCACCGCCTCGTCTATATCTCTGCTTGTTTTTTAAGTTTTTAGCCATAACATGTTGCGTGGCGGTGGCGGCAAAAGTGGCCCCTATCATTATAGCTGTCGTCTTAACTGAAATTGGGCAGCGTGTTGCGGATGCGCTTCCACACACACACACACACACACACACACACAAACACAATCACGCAGATTTCTACCGCTTTGGCTAGACCCTCTTTTGGGTTTCTTTTTTTCACTACATTGTGGTCAGAGAGTTAGTAGATATTTGGAGAGTAGCGGGGGAGACAGTCAAAAATTGTTTAGTTTTGGATAAAAATTGATTTACGACTTCCGTTGGTAATGAAAATTCACTTCAACTGCTCAACTTAGACTCAAACTTTTGGAGCTACTTCGTTTTTTTTGTTTTCTCGTGGCGCTGATCCATGCCCATTCCCTCACTTTGTCCATTTTTATAGACTCATTTAAAGCGATTATTTAGCAATTTTGAAACCGTTTGCCATAAGAAATTTATTATGACAATGTGAGTCTGACAGTCAGGGAGGGCTGCACAGTGTGTGCGAGGAGCCAGCGAAAAGCTTACTTAGTGGCGAAATTTATTGCCCAGAAAGTGAATCATTTAAGTTAATGACTTTCAAACGTGTTTCATATACCAACAAAGTTTCTTGATTGACTTGGCTGCTGCTCCCATTGACGCACTGACCAAGACAAGTAGCATCAGTGATTGATAACGCGTTGATTGAATTATGAGCGCAAGCGAAGTTTACAGTGCTTTAGAGAGCAGCGGAAATCGGTAGCGGAGTTTATTGCTCTCTCCCAATTGTTGCTGGTATGTGTAGATTTTGGACAGTCCTCGACCTATTTTCTTGGTAACCCCTTTTTGCGATAAAGCTAAAAATATTTAATGCATTAAAATATCGTATGTTATAGATTTCTGTAGATATTATTAGGCATTGAGGAGTATTTCTTTAAATTTTATTTCGACAAATACTTTGAAATCAATTAGGGACTTGGAAAGAATCTATCTGCACTTAACTGTGAATCGTATTAGTTCATAATCGTAGTATTTACAAAGGCTTGCGAATGCAGGCTAGTCTGAAGGAGTATGTTGAGCAAGAAATTCTTTTCAAGGGCATAGTCCCCCTTCATCATAGATGTCTACCTTCGGAGAAATCTTCAAATTTTGTATTGCTTGCATTTAGTTTTTCTCTAAAGTTCCCTACGCAAATATATTTCAGGTTAATCATTTCGTTTACTACTACGTCCAACTTCAAACTGTAAGAACTTTTAACTTGAATCTCAAACTGTCCGAAAAATTTCAATTCAGAAGATTATGTTTAGCTAGATCTATACTATGCTTCAACCTTGATAGTTACAGAGATGACCCCTTTCACAATTCTTGAATAAAAATTGGCGTACGTTAAAGTAGGGCGCTGACGATTTTGGGATACCCTGTACCACCACATTGCAATTAAATCCGGTATATTGCGTAAGAACTCAAAAGAAATATGATTGGTAAATTTGGTTACGATATCTTCATAAACAAACAAAACAAAACGAATTTTGTCTGAAATTCGTTTTTTTTTTTTGATCGATTGGTCCTATAGGAGCTATATGATATAGTCAACCGATTTTGATCAAATTTGGTACAGTGCTTGGGAACTATAAAGCACTTACAAAGGGTATATTAAGTGTGTGCAAGCCGAATATGTAAGTAACATACAGAAGGAGATGTCGGAGACCCCCCCAAAGTTACCTAAAGTATAATCAGGGTGACTAGAAATGTCGATATACACATGTCCGTCTGTCTGACTGAGAAGGATAATTCGTTTGTTTATGAAGACATCGTAACCAAATTTAACATTCTGAAGGTTTTTAAAGTTTCCAAGCACTGTATCACATAATTGATTAAAATCGGTTGACTATTTCATATAGCTTCTATAGCTATATTCTATACGCAAAATTCGTTGTGTTACGAATGCTTTGCTTTTCCATTGTTCTTAAAATAATATTAATTCGTGATATATTTGTCACAGAATTGTTACACAATCTGAAAATTTTAATCAATAAATTCGTAAAAGCTTAAAATGTTTTATAGAAATTAAGGAATGCATTCACCTTAGGTTTTTTAGATTTTTCATAGAACGTTTTCAAAGTTTTCAACTTGTAGAAAAGTTCGTCTCTCAGAATTCTATTGGAAGTAGAAAACGCCCTCTCTCTGGTAACAAATGCTCTTTGCATTTCTTGAAAAACAGAAAAATTTAAAATTTCTGATATCAAAGAATCTTCAATAACTATAAAAAACTATTATAGTTAACAATTTGTTTCAAAAAAAAATTTTGAAAAAACTAGAGTAGGGTTTCAAGGGTTTCTTCCGCTTATGCTTTTTCAGGAGAAATAATGTAAGTTTTAATATTTAAACGGTAAATTTATTTATTATTATTTATATACAAAAATTAATTAAAAATATTAATTGAAATACTATTTATTATACATTAAAAAGTAATGTAAGTTTCATTTAATATTTTATGACACAAATAATTTATTTGTAAGAAACTAGGAAAAGAAAACATAATAATATCTTTGTAATGCTAAAGATTAAGTGTATAAATTTAATTGAAGATAGTAATTTAAAAAAAAAATTGTATACAAAATATTAATTTAACATTATACACGAAATAGAAAATTACAAAATTCTATACGAAACAAAATTAAAAAGAAGACGTCCTTTTAGGAATTGAGCCATGTTCGGTGTCCGAGCTCTAGCATTCAGAGCAATCCTTAAAAGTTTCATATAGCTTACAATTTGTTTCAGAAATTGTTAGTAAAATAAAAAAAAAAAGCGAGATCATAGGTCATGGAAACCTTGTCAAGAACATAGTTCTTTTCACTTAACCCTTTTCAAGACAAATAATGTAAGTTCTAATATTTAAGGGAGGTTTAATCATTAAAATTATATACAAAATATTTATTTAAAATTATAATTAAAAGAGTAAATAATAAACTACATAGAAAAAAAAATAAACTATTAAAAAAATAATATGTCATTTAATATTTTATGAAGAATATTTCTTTATTAGGAATTAAAAAAAAATAGTATTTTCTTAGTAATATTTAATATTAATTGAATAAATAGAAGTGCAGTAAATGAAATTGATTTAAAAATAATAATTTATAAGAAAAATCATATACAAAATATTAACTTAACATAAACGAAGTAGAAAATTATATAAACTAACTAATAAAAAAACAATTATTTACATATGTATTATATTATGCAAACAAAATTATTAAAAATGGGAATAAAAGGGAATTATATATAACAAATGATCATACTTTTCTGTATTTCCCACTGGAGGATAGTGTATCAATACAGCATTTCCATCTGGTCCTGTTTTTTGCTAGCATCTTTAGTTTTACACTGTGGCGGATCCACGTGTGTTTTTCGGGTCCGGACCGTAAAGAAAAATGTGTCTCCACATAACTCTACCACCTGAGCTAGCCTTGCATTTTATTTTAGCACCCTTATTTGTCGTCTACTCGATATATGCTCACTAGGGTGGGTCAATTTTTTTCGGTATAAGGGCTCACTCGGATTTTGATTCTTTGGGTAATTCTAAGCAAATTTGCCCAAGAAACTATGGGTCTAAAATGAATTTCGAGTCGCCCACTTTTTCAAAATTTTCAAGAAAAAAAACCGAAAAAATCAAAAACCAACACTAAAGCGCCCTCTGGCGGCACCCAAAATTAAAAATAGATGTCAATAATGAATTCCTCGACCTCAAAAACCCCAAAATTCAAATTTGGCTAGAGAAAAAATATCGATTTTAGGCCTTTTCAATGAATTTCTAAGTCGATTTTTGAATATGTCGAAAAAAACCTATTTTGAAAAAGTGGGGCGACTCGAAATTCATTTTAGACCCATAGTTTCTTGAGCAAATTTGCTTAGAATTATCCAAAGAATCAAAATCCGAGTGAGCCCCATAAGGTTTTTTCGGCCCCATACAAATTGACCCGCCCTAATGCTCACACTGTTACGTGAGGATTTTTCTCTCATTACAGTGTAAGCCCCGTAAACGTAACTCGAAAAAAACATTAGAGACCCGGCTGGCTCCGGAATCATACAAAAAGCTGGCCCCATTTCAAAATCCTTTCCCGCACCGCAGATGTTTGCAGGACCCGCATGATTTTCGTCCCCATCCGATCTCTGGTACATATACTCGTTCGCATTTCATTCAACAGTTTAACCAACTCACACTAGAAAAAGTTTCTCTAACAGAGATCTCCAAATTTCTCTAGAAATAAATGTTGTCAGTTGGGTTTGATTGTGTCGCCCAAGCGTCGGCCGTGGGCGATTTAGCGGCACATCAAATCTAACTAAGTTAAAGTTAAAAGAAAAAAAAATTGCCAAATTGGCTTGAACCATTTGGCGGCAGAACTTAAAACGCAGAATTGTTGGCCAAAAGAGTTATATACTGTATACAACTCTGACGTCTGACGATCCAACAAGCTGACTTCAAAGTGCGCTATCTATGCGTGCCAAAGTGCCAAAGGCGTTTTTAGTTTGAAGTCGCGTTTTGGATTAACCTATCCGGTCCAGCAGCAACAGCAGCAACAGCAGCATCAGCTGCTATATGTCCGCATCTCGTCTATAAGTCCGCTCACATTTATGAGACTTTATATTAGTTTGTGTTGTGTTATGCAGTTTTTATTATTTTATTTTGCTTTTCCGCAAAATCGAGACCTGTTTTTCTTAGTCAGTCATGGGTGTCCCGGTACTAGCTTACCTGTGCTCAAGTTAAGCAAAACTGGATTAAGTCCCTTTTACGCCCTAATCCGCCAGAGCGCTTGAGTGTAATTGCATGCAGACATGGCGCCAGTCAGTCAACCGTTGCAGCTATGAGTCTTTGTGCCCGGCTAATAGGATCAGCAATGCTGTCTGAGCCTGTGTACCTATGTCCTGGCGTGAAATCCGCAAATGTTGTTTACCTTTTTGCAAAAAGGGTTTCACAACCAAACCCACCCCTAGCTCTATTCTTGTTGTTTTTGTTCTTGTTCTTGTTGTGGCTGCCTCTTGTTGAAGGCGTCAAGTGCAATGTGGCTTAAAGATGCACGAATCTTTGTTGCCATTGTTTGGAAGAACAACAAGCCAAGTGACATGGCTCTTTGTTTATTATTGTAGGCTCTTGAGAGCATAGCCAAAAACTTTAAGAGCTGCTCAAGTTTTTTTGTGGCTTCTCTAACTCTCGTTCTCTCTCACTCAATCCCTTGCCTCTGACCATGATTTCATAAAAAGATTCACATTGATGGGAAAATTTTACAAACAATAAATAGCACATCCAGATATCGCAAGCTTTGAAAAGCACGCACATTCAAAATCTATGTGCATATGCGAGGGCAGGCTGAAAAGTAGTCGTATCAATGTATTTCTCAACATTGCTCGTTTTTTTAAAGCAGTGTCGCTTATTTATCGATTTTCCCATTTCTTTGCGATACGTTCAGTTCCTTAAGACTTGCGCTTTACAGTTGACCATACCGTTTGCAGCAAATCTTTTTCAACCCCGCCATTTCTCAAGCAGTAACTATTTTTTTCTCGATAAAATCATTTATTTTATTTCTCAGCATAATTCGCTTTTAGAGCAAATATTTTATCGTATAGTTCTCCTCCAATTTTTGTAAATATTCAACTTACATTTGTCAATATCATTCGAAGGGAACCATATATAATCTTAAAGTTTCTAAAAGATAATACTCACTGGTGGCAAATATGAAGAATTACCCAGGCGGAGACCCAATTTGTAATTCATATAATTTTCCCATGGCGGCCGTGCATTTATAATCCGGTGTGTTGTCTTGGTAAAAAAGAACATTCTTCTTTATTCAAATATTTTTGAACAGTATTTCCCGATTATCGGAAACATTTCTTTCTTGTCAAATCTTCAAAAAAGAGTACTCTGTTGTCTGTGGCTATTTATAAAATATTTATCTCTTGGCCTCCCTGGGTCCTCAAAAATTGTCTCGGGAGAGAACTTCCCGTAGATCGAAAAAAAAGGTTACTTCTCTTTAAGTTTCTTACGAAAGTTGATAAAAATCAGAGTCACGCCTAAAGGCCTATACGCAGCACGAAATATTTCGAACGGAATCGCAAAACTTCATATAAAAAAAAATCCCATTCGGGATATCCCATTTGAGATATTTTTATACCCTGTACCTATAGGTACAAAGGGTATACTAGATTTGTGCAATGTATGTAACGGACAGAAGGAGGCGTGGCAGACCCCAAGTCCTTTATACCAAAATGCTTATCATAACCTCGGGTAGCGATTGAGCCATGTCCGTCCGTCCGTCCGTCCGTCCGTCCGTCCGTCCGTCCGCCCGTCCGTCTGTCCGTCCGTATGAACGCCTAGATCTCGGAGACTATAAGAGCTAGAGACATGGAACTTTACCTGCTGGTGCGCATATTTC
This sequence comes from Chymomyza fuscimana, assembly GCA_949987675.1. Lineage (NCBI taxonomy): Eukaryota > Metazoa > Arthropoda > Insecta > Diptera > Drosophilidae > Chymomyza > Chymomyza fuscimana. The sequence goes on from OX465089.1 coordinate 72,432,854, forward strand.
CTAAGCAGATGAAGTTTGTTGAATCATGTCAATATCTTTCCCCGTTCCCCCGTAGTAGAGTTTCGCGGTTTTTAGCCACCCCGTTTAGTATTTTCATCTGAAATTTAACAGAGCGATGCTTTGAAGTTACATGCATCTATGTGTAAAATGTAAATGAACAAAATCGGACAAATACAACAGAAGTTATAGTCAAAAATGTGCAAATTTCACCTCCCCTTGCCAATAAACTGCGTCAATATTTGACTCCTCGTAATTATGGTTACAAGTGACCTAGAATCACAATTTTTGGTAAGCTAATTCATGTGGCTCTAAAAAACAAATCCACATCCAAATTTTATCGATGTGGTCCCCCCACCCCCCGCAATCGATTTACCGTGTTTTCTCCCACACCCCTCTAAATACCAACTTGAAACTTACCCCATATACTTTAATTAAATTCTTTGACGTAATATTAGAGTTTCATCAAAATCGGTAATAATTTAGGGAACATATAGGTATAAATATCGAATTTCACCAAAAAAAAAAAAATTCAATTGGAAGGTTCTTAGAAGGAATATGCAGGAAAAATTTTTTCGAGACAAAAGGTACAGGGTATTCCACTGTCGGGCACCGCCTCGACTGTACCACATTTTTTTTTATATGAAGTTTTGTCATATTCATCATATTCCGACCGTTTTTCGGGTACATAACTTCAAATATCTCAAAAACCTGACGTGATGTGCCAATTCTCTGGACGGCCCTGAGGGATTCCCTTTTAATCTCTTACTAAGAAAACCCCATATGGAATAATAATTAAATGATATTGAGTACGCAGAGTGCCCATAAACATAACAATACATAATCTTATATATACAATCGAGAGTCACCACCGAGATACTTTTCTCTCGAACTTGGAGGGTTCAATTTTTATCTGACATTATGAAAGGCTGTTGGACTCAATTTTTATCTAATATTATGAAAGCGTCTGATGGAATGAGGCCGCATATAAATCTTTTCTATCAGATATTTCTTGTTTATTTCGGTGCAAACATCATCTTCTATCTTGATTTTCTATTATCTTTGGTTTTTTTGTCTTTTTATTCATATTCAACTGAAGATCGTATTGAAATTATTCAAGAGCACTGCAAAGGTCATTAAATTGATCTAAGATTTTTGTCGAACATCATCTTCCGCATTGAAGCTCATTTTATTTTGCATAGGGCGAAGAAAAATATCCCTTAAACTTTTCCAACAAGATGATGCAACTCGCCGCACTACAAGTCAATTTGGAAGAATCGAAAGATGAAAATCGCTTAATTTCGCTTCGTGGAAATGTCAATTGGTCGACTTCGTTTTACGGCACATCACCCATAACTTTACCGAGTAGCCCTCTAGCCTACAGAAAATGCTGCAAGTTGTTTAATGGCTAGTCCAAATTACTTTTCAGCCTGCCCTTGTTTACATATATAGACCCATGTATATACAATACAAATATTAATTCGAAAGCGAATCAAGATAGTGGCAAAAGCCCGCCATTATAATTTTTGAATTGCTTTTATCGCAATTATTGCTACCGTTTAATTGTGCGCATTGCGATTTTGTGGGCTGACCGAGTGCTCTTGGTTGATTTTTCACACGCGGTCAACTTGGCTAACATGTTGTGGGCTCGACTGGGTCCGGGCTTTGGATCTGCGGCTACGCCTCCAATAGTTAGCACATCAAGTAAGCCTACACCAGCAGTCAGCTAGCAGCAAGTCAAGAGGAAGCTAGCTCTGTGAATCTGGCCATGTGGCTAATGAGTCGGAACGTGTGCGAATACTATGTCCAACAAAAAGTGTCATATGTTATATTCGTGCGCTGCAAATGAATTTTTCATGAAAGAAAACTTTTTTGGCGTCAAAAGGGGTCGTGGAGGTAAAAGTTTTTCACAAAAATTTGCACACTTAAAGGTATTTTTGATGGTTAAATGCTCTTAGTTAAAGTGGGTTGGTTTCAATATTTAAAGATAGGCAGAATGAATTATTCCAGCTATTGAAGTTTGATCACTCTTGCAAATGGTTGACTTTAAATGAAAGATACTCAAAATCGTCATTTTGATTTTTGTCGAAGCATATTCATCAAAATCTTATCTAAAATGGTTTTAACTTAAAAATATATCTGTAAAAGTTCAAGTCTTAACTTGTTAAATATTGGTTAACATTTCTCCACTACAAAAATTTTGGTATATTTTAGCTAATCATCTTTTTCTTCGACTTCTTGTTGGACCATAAGAAACCTTTATCGTATAAAACCCTTATGTTGGTCCTTGAGCTTACCGTGTCGTCATAGTTAGTTGGCAAAGTATTTCCCTTCGCCGTCTTCCTTTAACAGCCGCAACGAACACCTCGTCCTTTGGAGTCGCTTCTTGGTTTATGCATACAAAATGAGTCCTACGAATCCTAATTTCAAAGGATTTTTTGAAAAATGCTAAAATATCAGATTCTCGTCTATCAAACTAAGACTTCTACAGTTCCTTATACTCATAAACGTGGCTTATTAAAATATATATAGTATACCTTGCTAATTTTCCCTTTTTTTGTTTTTAATGAACCCTTATTTATTAACTACATCTGAAAAGGGGATAATCAAAAAAAAAGTTTTGTGAACTTTACAAGTGACAGGTAGCCCTAATGGATTTTGCGCCGCTACTACCGAATCCGTAGCCCGAAAAACTCCTCCACGTCGGGGCTCTGATATAACCTTAAAGACCTTAAACAGTTATCTTGGAGGTTGTCTCAGAATCTTAAAGTGCCTGGATTTTTTGAAACTCGAGCTCGGCTCCAAAAAACACATATACAAAATTTTGTCAGACAACCGGACTAGAAAAAAATCTTTTATAGGTGGTTTTACAGTTATATTATAACATATCATAGCCACACAAATAAATCGATTTTCGGAATCGGAGGTTTAACGATGTTAACTACATGTTTTTGGGGATTTAGATTTGGCAACCCAATAAAAACATCGTTGGACATAAATTGAAATGCATATAAGGGACTTTTGAAGGTTATCTCGGAACCCTGGGTTGCTGGGATTGTGTAATTTTTTATTTGTTCACCTATGGTATTAAATTAAAAAAAACTCTAAACTTAATTTTAAATGAAGCACTTTAACAAAGGTCTTTCCACAACTCTAGCCTATGATGAGGGTATGTTGGTACGATTTTTTATTATGTCGTTCCGAAAGTAGTAGGAAGCTGCTGCTCTTGTTTTGGAGAATCTCCTGGAACTAAATTCAGTTAATTAGTAAAAAAAAATGCGAAAAAGGATTAAAAAAAGATAAGTTGGGCTCCGTAGATTGTTACAACGAAAATTAGTTAAAAAAAATACGAAAAAAAGACTATTTATTACATAAAAAAAAATTACAAAATTTAAATTAAATTATTATTTCTCAATAATATAAAAAAAAATTGTGTTTTAAATTTATTTGTGTGACTTCTATTGAGGGTTCGGAAAAGCAAAAGGGATTTCAAAACTTAGTATGCATACGTGAGTTCTTTTGAGATTGTTGAATTTTTTGTCAGATATCTTGGATATCTTGTCTAACTAGTCTAACCCCCTATACCCTGCACCCACATTGCTCAAAAAGTAATTTTTTTCAAATGTTGCCTGCAGAGTGATGTTGGTTTGAAGTGGTCGGCATGAAATACACTCACATTTTAGCTTGGGTTAGTTTGAGTGGCGCAGTGACGTCACAACGCTTCGGCACAAGCATCGGCATTGCGGCAGCGTGTCTGTTGCTGTGTTGCGGATTTTCATATTTTGGCCAAAACCCTCTCATTTCCATAATAATTTTTTTAGAGCGATGAAATTTTACACGCGTGTTCCTAAAGGACTGAACTATTTTCCTGGGAAGCTTGAGCCTCCTCAGATTTTTTTAAGATATAGATAATCTAGACCAAAAATGGAAAAAATTTTAAAGAAACCAACAAAAAATTTTAACTTAATTAAAAAAAAAAAAACTGTTAATTAGAATTGGACCATATTTCATACAGATGTAGATATGAACTCCACATACACTGAAAAGATAGCCCATACCCAAAATATTGAATGGCTTTGGAGTTATAGCATCAAACAGTTTCCGCTTTCCAAGCCAATTACAAAAAGACGACACCCCCAATCAATCTGGTTTTAAAAAGTTAAAATTTTTTTTGCATGCTCTTTTAATTTCCGCAAAAAAATTTCAAAAATCAATATTTACATTTTTACGTTTTTTCGTCAAAATTGATCAATTTTACAATTTTTGATTTGCGCCTTTGTAAGTATGCTATAAAATTTTCAAATTGTACATTTTTCTTACAATTAAGTACGACTTTTGAAATGAAAAAAATTAAAGCATACTTTTGGGCAGCTAAGAAATTCAAAAAATAGTACAATTTTCTGGAGGTCAATTTTAAATATTCAACTTTTAGATACAAAATTCAATTTCCTAAAATCGGGAGGAATTACATTTTGTTGTAACCCATGTGAAGAAATGTATAAAATTTTTTTCGATCAAATATCGAGTGTTAGTCGGAGGTACCCTTAAAGCAAAGTAGCCAAATGATGAAAAACCTACTCAAAAAGTTTTTAAGCTCCATTTTATTTTTCTCTGAAGTAACATTTATGAATAACAAAGTGAATGAAGATTTCGTAGCTGCATGTAGCATGGTAAATGCAAGTTTTTTTTTCAGTAAATTATCGCGAAAGTTACAAAAATACAGAATATCATCTTTGATGGCTAATAACTTAACTTTTTGCACAGGATACATTAATATGTGTAAAATCATATTAAATTGACATTGTGTCCAAATTTTGAATTTCGTCTGGAGGGCTTTTGGCCAAAATCTGGCCACGCGGGCCCATTGTGCAGTGTATAAGTTCTATAGACGATTTGTATGTATAGAATTACGATAATTTATTAGGCAGCTGTTTTGGACTACATGTTTAGAAGAATTTTAGCAAGCTTAATTATTTATTATTAACTATTAAGTGGACTTCGGCGTATCATATTCAGAAGGTCAAAAGAATTTATAAGTATATGCCTAAAATGCTTCTGCAAAATAAAAGGTGAACAATATTAACTAAATTTAAAATTAAATCAGTATCGTAAAAACTTACCATTACCAGAAATTTCTTTTTCGTATTTAACAATAGTACAACTTATTGCGCGTCCATAGGCGTCCATATTCGCCATTGGTAGTGGGCGAAACCGTATACTCCTCATCCTGTTTATCTTTACAATTTTCAAAAGTCTTTGGTACATCTTTATGGCCGGATATATATTTTGAGTGCAAGCGATTGCGTGTTGCATAGATCTGAAACATATCATCTCCGTACTTGCGTCGACTTTCCATATAGATTTGGGGAATACGCCTATAGTAATAGGCCTGTCTAACCGGATACCAATCGAATCGTTCCTGCCAACTACGATAAGTTTCCTGGAGCTTTATGGCAAGCAAGCGCTGATATTCTACTTCCGGTGTGGTAATAACCTCTTGTGGCATTTTGTATGTATGTTGTGTTTATTTAAATTTATTATGTACTTGTGTAATATGTATGCAATATTGTTAGTTGTACTGACAGTTTGAAATTTTGACTTGAAACACCTAGAGCTTCCAAAACAATGTAATTAATATTACATCTATATGAGCCAGTGGCGAATCCACGGAGAAGTTTTCGGGGCCCGAAAGTTGGAAAAATATGATGACAGTTTTTTGCTACCTCTGATATTAGACCAAATCCTGGATAATTTCAATTTCCTTACATTTATCGTAGCTACTACATATAGTTAGAAAGTGTAAATAAAAGTCTTAAACTTATTTAATAATAATTAATATATAATAATAAATTAAACTAATCTAAGTTTCTATTCGTAAGGAAGGCAGGAATAGGTATCAGGGCCAGCTTGTTGGTATGATTTGGTAGCCAAAGTCTACGAGATCTCGTATTTTTATTTTTTTAATACAGCTCACATAATAAAATTATAAAACGTAGTTTTTGTGCCAACATTGAATTTTTGCCAACTTAAGTTGGATCAGACCTTAAGTATGGATTGTTTATATTTTTGGTATAATATTTTAAAGTAGATATTCACAGTATTTATAATACATACAAACTCTTGCTTGGCACAAACTAAAATGTAGAAACCACCTCCGATTCGATCATTGTAAATAGTAAATCTTATGCACCTCCGGCCAACCATATTCCCCGTTTGTTGTGGCTGGATACTCAACAGATTTACCATAATAATACTCTTGGCAAGCCTCGCTTTCAGCTTTCAGCTTTTGGGTTTCCTCAGTGCTTTGGGTCTCCTCTTTGCTTATAGCTTTAGTCTGTTTTGTTTCCGCTTCGCCTAAAGCATATTTTGGCCACAAGCGATTACGTTTTGCGTAGACCTTAAACATATCATCTCCATACTTTTGGCGACTTTCCGCATAGATTTGTCCAATGCGATCCAAGCTATTTAGCTGATCAACCGGGATCCAATGGAAATGTTCCTTCCAAAAGGTTTGCGTTGTGTCAAGTTTTTTTTTGAGCATGCGCTGGTATTCCACTTGCTGTCGAGTAACAACTGATTCCGGCATTTTGACCTTGTCTTATTTGTATTTATTTCAAACGGAGCTATATATGTATGTATGACTGACTGACTGACTGGATTGTATCAATTGTATTTTGAGTTTAAACCCAAAGAGTCTGCGACAGCTGAATTTTTGAAATATGGGCAACTACTTTTGCTCTTAACAATAATTTGCTGTGGTCATTTGGATTACCTTTGCACTTGCCAAAATAATGACGAACCTGTCGAGTCAGTGCGACAGGTGTAGGCGTTGACGTGCCATGCACGCACAAAGACATTAATTGCCAGTTTGTTTATTTAAAAGCAACTGCTACGTTGCTAGCGCCATCTAGCCGTTAGTTAGCTAAACTGCCGTATTTAATAAAGTAAACAATAGATGGCGCTTAAATAGGGTAACAAAAATAATACTGTACTCGCTATATTGTGCTATAGGATGTTTATGATAAAATACCAAATCTTCGTACTAAAACAATCCTTCTATTCTTGCACACTAGATAAATGCAATTATTTAGTAAAAATATATAAAACGAAGTTAAACACCAAAACAAATTTTAATTAAACGAAATTATTGCATATTATTTGAGATGGAACCAACAACACTGTGTGCATAATAAAGCAAAGTTCTATTTTTGATTGCAATCGGGTTTTTTTTGTGGTATTCATCGATATTTTTTTCCGATACTTTGGTTTAAAGTGGCAAACAGTCACATTACAATCAGCTGCTTTTTGTTTACACAAACAAAGCGCGCAAAATTGGCAAATGAAACAAACATGGATTTTTATCAAGAAGTATTGTTAACATTGTTTTGTGTAAACAATGCGTGTATGACTGCCTACTTAATTGCAAAAAGGTTGGCTGCAAAAAAAAAACAACAACAAGAGCGACGGCGCAGGAACAGAAGTGTCTGGGTGAACCCCTATTTAATGGGCAGAGCAGAAAGTGGAAGATTTTTCAAAGATGTATGTATTTTGTATTGAACTAATATTACAAGACAACTGTGTACATTTCGTGTTCAATTTAAAGTTTGAGGCCATGGTGCGTAATCCATCGGTGTTTTATGAAAATTTTCATATGTCTTCAACAAATTTCAACATATTGTTCGGAATGTTGGAGCGTTACTTGGTTCCTAAACGACTAACACGACCAGACGCGATTCCGCTTAAAGCCAAGTTGGCAATTGTTTTGGAGTAAGTAATACATATTTAAAAAACCATTTAAAATTAAATTAACTTGCAGGTATTTAGCTTCTGGCGACCTGCAACGCCATATTGGCTCTACATATCGAGTCAGCAAGCAACACATGGGCACAACTGTCGACCTGGTATGCAATGCCATACAGCAAGGTTTGGCCGGCGAAGTTCCTCTTTGGACTACCGACAACATGCTCAAGTTGGCAAAAGAGTTCGAGGAAAGGTGGAGTTTTCCGAACTGCGTGGGTGCCGTTGATATGAAGCACTTTGCTCTTCGAGCAGATTCAATCGTCCTTCTTGCCATTTGTGACGCATCAAGTAGTTTTACATATATTGATGTAGGTGCATATGGCAGCGAAGGCGATATGAATGCTTTTTCCAATTCGCAACTGGGGAATGACTTGCTGACAGGAAGCCTCCAATTTCCGGGAAAAAGCGTCATTGATGGTATGCGCACACCATATTTTCTTGTTGGCGATAATGCGTTCCCATTACATGAGCATCTAATGAAGCCATATGGGGCCCGGAAATTGACAAGGGAAGAACGCGCTTTCAACTATAGGTTGAGTCGCGCTCGACGCTGTATCGAAAACGCGATCGGTCTTCTTTCAACAAGGTGGCCAGTAATTCAGTGGACACTTTTGTGCCCTGCCAGAGCACAAAAAATAGTTTCGGCATGCTGTCACCTACACAATTTTTTAATAAAACGCAGCCCCCAAAATTATGGCAACATGACTGACGTGGTTATTCCCGAAACTCACGACACTGCTGTAGCACCTTCCGGTCGTATAAGGGACTACCCAAAAATTATCAGGGACCATATTAAACAATTTTTAAACTCCAAAGACGGGTGTGTCAGCGAAACATCTTAAATAATAAAAATATATTTTTTTAAATTAATTTATATATTTGCACTTCATATTTTTTTTGGCAGTTCCATTTACAGTTCATATCTTAAATATAGGTTAGTTACATTAACACTAAATTATCTTATTTATAATAAATCAACTTCAACAACTTTACAATTTATTTCTTATACTACTCGTTTTCGGATTCTTCATTCTCTTGCCCGGCTTCCTGCTCCAACGCCAATTTTGACATCAAGTAAATAGTGTGCTTTAGTCGTGTTGAAGACAATGATGCGAAGATACTTTTCCAATATACAAAATAAGGCTCTAGAGGCTGTGGTGGTACGACCTGCCGTGCATGGACTAGGTTGTTAAGCGCATCTAGTATTCCCGCTTGAATGGTCATAAATTCCGATATGAAATTAGGTTCCCCATCAGAGGCCCCATGCTCGGATTTGTTTTTGGCAACCTTTTGAATAAATTTGATTTTAAAATTTCCTGTATGTGTATGTAGTACACAAATAAATATTCCACTCACATAAAAATATTCTCCACTCTGGCTTAGGGAGTTTATGGACTCAGCTCCTGCTACCAAACTAACCACTATCCTGGCTGTCCCGCAATGATATCCACGCCATTTTGCACTCGTCCACTGAAATAAATACCCATTTTTAATTTGCTCTGCTAAAACACTATGCTAGTCTCACTTCCCATCTTTATCAGCAATTTCTTCCCATGCACATTTGTCACCAGCACATTAAAGTGCATTTTGTTTGTAATATCCCATAACACTGGGTACTCCTGCATTGCTTTAATAAGCGCAATTTTCTTATCTCTTACAAATGACTCGCAGCGTTTTCTCCTACCTGCCATTGTTACGGATAAAATATTACGCATGTACATTAGTTCTCGCGAATGCCACCTAGTGAAGTAGTTTTTCGCGACTATTTCGTTTATATGAAGTTTTTCATTACATACGTAAATTTTGCTTGCTGCGTACGGGCCTTAACAAACAAAATATGCGCAACACAGCAGCCAACAACAATTTAACATTTTAGAACAGTGTAGACGACGGCACTCGTCTTTCTCTTTTATTCTCTTTGCACACATGCGAAAAAGAACAGCTCACATGACCCGAGTAACTCTATGAAATCTGCTCAACAGAGAAAACCGCGTTTAAACGCCAACGGCCAGCTATTCCAATCTATTTACTTTTATACTCGTTGATTCGGGCTTGTTCTGCTTAATAAAACTGGTATTTTTTGAGCAAATGCGCTAAGCGTTTTTTAGCAATAAAAATCCTTTGGTCACACTTGCCTCGTACGACGATCAGCTGTTGATTTGGCGGCATTTTTGTTCAAAACAAGCATTTACTAACAAAAAAAATACAAAAACTGCGCTATGCCGGATGCAGCACAGGAAATATTTAAGGTTCGCCGCTTTCTCAAGGAACGTCTTCAGCGGGACTATAGCACATTACGCGGCTATGAAGCGGAACGCACCAACGTGCATCAACTTTTGCAGCGCACAGCTGAAATGGGCGAATCTAACTCATTGTTATTAATTGGTCCGCGCGGCGCCGGCAAAACTACAGTAAGTTACTCTTTATGCTACCAACAAACATTTATTAAATTCTGTTTATCGTACAGCTCGTAAATGCTGTGATCACAGATTTACTGCAAAACAAATCTTTTGTGGATAACACGCTTATTGTGTATTTGGATGGCAACCTGCACACAGACGATCGTATAGCACTTAAATCAATTACTGTACAAATGAGCTTGGAGAATGTGGCCGATGGCAAGGTTTTTGGTTCATTTGCCGAAAACTTAGCTTTTTTGCTGCAGTGCCTGAAGGCAGGCAATAAAAAATCCAAAAGCGTAATCTTTGTACTAGAGGAATTTGATTTGTTCTGCACACATCACAATCAAACGCTACTGTACAATCTATTTGATGTATCACAGTCCGCACAGGCGCCCATTTGTGTGCTGGGCGTAACCTGCCGCTTGGATGTCATAGAATTGCTCGAAAAACGTGTCAAATCCAGGTTTTCCCACAGGTATGCATTTGCTGGCTGCAAAGCGTGTTAAGCTCTACTAACTGAACTATTTACAGACAAGTCTTTCTGTTTCCCAATGCCAATGAGTTTGATCAGTATAAAGAACTGTTTCAGCAATTTCTTTGCATTCCTAGCAATAAGGAACTCAAAATGAGCGCCGATCGCATAGACAGTCTGTCATTGCTTAAATCACAAGCATTTTCATTTCAGCGCAATCATTTTGACGCTGTGGAGTACGAGTTTGATAAAAAGTTTCTCGATAACTGGAACAAACAGTGCGAGAAGCTTCTAAAAACCCCAGCAGCACAGAAAACACTACAAACTCTCTACGATTTTGACATAAGCGAGGTTTTTCTTAAAACCTTTATTTTTCGTCTGGTGGCTCAGCTGAAACCGCAGGCACCACACATAACAGCCGAACAGCTTACTGCCCTGGCTAGCCAATATGAAAGCGATGACAAAATTGAACTTCTTTGTGGTCTTTCCGTGTTGGAACTCTGCCTCATCATAGCCATAAAGCATCATTCGGAAATTTACGATCGTGATCCATTTAATTTTGAAATAATTTTTGCGCGCTTCTCGAAATTTTCCAAAGTTTCGACGACAATGCAGGGCGTCGAGCGCTCTATTGTGCTAAAGGCCTTTGAACATTTACGTGTTGTGGAATTGATCATGCCACTTTCTAGCAGCGGCATGGGAAAAGTGCAAAAGGAGTTCGAAATGCACAAAATGGCTTTAACATATGGCCAAATAGCACAAGCCGTTCAGAAATACCAGGCCTTGCCAACAGAGATCTCCCAGTGGGCGCAGAGCTCGCTGATATAAAAACGAGCTTAATTTATATTAGTTTTATCTAGTTGCCAACTGCTACAATTCCTTAACTTATTTATTTTAATTAAAATACAATTTTTTTACAAAAATCGCGAGTGAAAAACTATAAAAGCAATTTAGATGGTACATTGGGTGCAACAAGCTAATGCTACTCTTAGTGAGTGTAAATAAGTAAGATCTATTCGTTTTGACAAAGACTTTACTTATTCATGCAAAAGTAGGTCAATCATTAGCTTATCTTTACTGAGCTCTTCGATCGATAAATGCTAATTCCAAAACTACCCGCATTTTTACTGGCTTTCCAAAATAAACGCACACTCTTATGTGGGAACTAGTTCTCTATAAAACTCGTTGAATCTTCTAGAGTTCTACATCATTTCCTTAACAGCATGAAGTTGTTAACGTCCATTACTCTGCTGCTGTTTCAGTTGGCACTAATAGAGCTGGCATACAGCGATGAAAGTCCTGGCTTCTTTCTGAAGATCACTAAAAATGTACCACGTTTGGGCAAGCGTACTGAGAGCTTTGTTATGAAGAGCATACCACGCATGGGCCGTGCAGATACCCAGGTTTGTAATCAAGTAGTAGCTTACCCATTTCATTAATGCATTTCCAAATTTACAGACCTCCTTGACTGCTTTATTGGCCTGGTTATGGGACCAGCCGCAGCCTATTAAACGACGTCTGCCCACTAGTTCAGCCGTAGTTGCAACAGAACGCGAGCTGAGCGTTGTACAACCGGTGAACTCTAATACGTTAATAGAACTTCTGGATCGTGATGCAATACCCAGTGATCATGTAAAGTTTGTACATTGGAAAGACTTTGATCGTGCACTACAAGCGGATTTGGATCTGTATGCCAAAGTAATTCAACTTGGACGTAAACCCGATCAACGGCTAAAGCAGGATTTGAGTCGCAATAGCTTTGTTCCTATTTTCGGCAACTCCAATGGTGATAATGCGGACTTTATGATGTACAACAAGGACGACAACGATTTGTATGGAACGCGCTATGATACTAACTTCTTGCATTATAATCACTTGAAATAGTAAATTGAAAAAGTAATGTAATTGCTTATGGAATCGGCCGATTTTTATAAAGTGCTATTATTTTTTTATTGTCTAATCTGCAATTGGTAATAAAACCACAAACTTCAATTATTTGTGCTCACGTTTATTCTTCAAATCTTCAATCAAATTAACATTACTACTTACTCAAAATTTCTCACTTGAAAAATCTTAGGATCATCAAGAGCGACTGTGTTTTTACAAGATACCATTTTCCATTTCCTTTTTTATAGAGAAGTTTTCAACAGAGTAAAGAAGAACTTTTATTGGACATTTAATTCTTTTGATTACGCTTACTCTCCTCAACGTATCGATATAACTTCAGCACCTTTCTGGAATAAAATGTGTTCAGTTTATTGCTTTGTCGGTTACCACACCAGAGCATCCATATTTGCAAATTGTTATCAAGACCAAGCTCTTAACTGCTTACTGTAAATTTGGACAAAAATTAACGGTTCCTTTTTGATTTCGGCTACATAAAGATAATACATACATATACCATATATGTACATGTACCTTTGGCAGCATGACTTATAATCGGCATGGTGTGTCAACAACCTTACAAGACACATTCGCTGCTCTTTCGTTTGCTTACTTATTGATGAGCCAACAGCATCCATTAAGTATCGCAGTTAAATACTTATTTTTTTCTAAATGACTCAGAGACAAGTTTTAATTTGTACTTAAAAAGGCTATTTATTTGCACATGCAATTCGATGATTAGAATATCCCAGACACAAAGTATTCGAATTTGCACCACGTTCCAGCATAGTTGATAAAGGAAAGAGGGTATTGGTGGATGCGGAAGGTATTTTTCTTTATTAAAATAGTGACATAATTAAATAAATGTTTCTGAATCTATATACATACATACATAATATATATACAAATACATTGAATACGTTTTCGAATTAATTTTATTTTTACACCCTTTACCAAAAGGTACAAAGATACAATAATTTCGACTTTGCAAAGGGCAGAAAGACTCTTTGCAATCCGCAAATATATCCATATCTGTCTGTCCGGTAGTGAGTCCAAATTTTACCAGAGGATGCGAATTATCTAAAAGTTACACATTTCAAAATGTTATACATTTATACACCTGGATACTAGGAATAATAATAATAATTTCCCTGACTGACTATTTTGTCAGTCGCCCCTGGGCGGAGCATAGGGATCTCTATTAATAACTGTTCGAAGAGAACAGGGAACAGCTTATAGCCGAATCCGAACGCCGCGGTGGTGTCTTGAATTAATAGAGATTTTCTTGGGCAAGTAGCGTCTTTGAGCTAGCGATGCCAGTGCTAGGCAAATGCACCAGTGCTTCTGCGGGGAATCGAACCACCGACCATCGGGTTGAAAAGCGAGTACGCTACCACACGCTACCGATGGCTACCAAAAGAATAGTATGCTGCAAAAATTGGGATGAAAACTTCAAAAGTTATATGTAAGTAAAATGTGAGTTTTTTAGAGCCCCGCCCCTATAAACTGCACTTAAATCAAGCTACTTGTAAAATTGTTTTTAAAGAAGCGACAGTTACTAAATCCGGTATGTAGACACAGAATGACTAAAATGAATGACTACTTTAAAGTTGGGCAGGCATTCTCAAATTTTTCGAAATTAAGGGCAATGCAGCGGATATTATGGTCGGGATATCTTGATTTTAATATAAAAGGTCTTACGGCGATTGGCGTGCAAAGCAAGCAGGAATGAAATTTTCTTGTTTTTGATGATAATGGCTCCAATATGACACAGGCTGTTACAGTTTTTCCATATCTCTTAACTTTATACCCATATTATTGTTATATCCTGTAGTTTTGGAAAAAAGTGTATATTAAGTTAGTGCAAAAAATGTTAAGTGTAAAGGGGTCTACGCTGCTCGAAAGTCCCATAATAATTTTTTTTTTTTATATGAAGTTTTGTCATTCCGTGCGAAATATTTCGAACTGCGTATAGGCCTTAAAACCTAGAAGGAAACGAGTTAAACTACACAAGCATTATACCAAAAAAAAATAAAAATCATCAGGATGACAAAAGCAATCGATTGAAGATTTCGGGAATTATTGTAAAAAATGTGTCTCCAAAATCGAAATGCAGACTCATATATACCATTATATGAAAAATCATTTTATTTGTGGGGGATGCTATATCCCAGTTCCCCGAAAATTTCACTATTTGCTCCCCTCCACGTAGAATGTTCATACTCGACACAGACCTTCAATTTCACATAACCCATCCAACAGAGAAAGTTATTTTTAAATCGTTTGAAAACTTTGGTAATTGTAGACCAAAATTACCAAAAATCCCTTTTGCATAGAAGATCCACTAAAAACAACCTAAGGGGTTTACGTTTTTATGAAAAAGTTTCAGTCACCCATTTCAGTGTATAGACTCATTGACCATATGTTCCCAAAATCATACATCTCAAAATCGAATGAACACTGTAGAAATTAAGGAAAGAAGAGGTTATGGTATAGTCGGGGCGTCCCAACCATCAGTTTGAATGAGAGAAG
Source organism: Chymomyza fuscimana (assembly GCA_949987675.1). Taxonomy (NCBI): domain Eukaryota; kingdom Metazoa; phylum Arthropoda; class Insecta; order Diptera; family Drosophilidae; genus Chymomyza; species Chymomyza fuscimana. The sequence continues at coordinate 72,447,941 of OX465089.1, forward strand.
CAAGCACGGGGCGGAATCTATATTATTATTAAAACTGCAACATTTCAGTTAATATTTAAGAAGTAATCCGAAAAAAAACTCATTCAAACAAAATTAATTTACAATATTTACATATAAAAATCATATTTTCCAAACAATTTTATGAAAACTGAAATGCTAACAAAAAGTTCGCACAGTTTGGCGCCGTCAACGTCTTAGCTTGAATAAATTTATTAAGTTCATAATTAACATTTGGCTGTTAAATTTTTGGCATTTTGTTTTGACAAACAGCAGCACAATTGTAAGCGCAATAATTAAGAATTCGTAAAAATATATAATAAATTTAAATATGTCAAAGCCTTGCTATCAAGTTTTTTTAATGCATGCATATTATTTATTTTTATAAATATTTTTTAAGGCTCGCACAGAATTAATGACGTCGACAACAAACTTGACTTTGAAAATTTGCAATGATGAAAAAATATTTGAACTTCTATTTTTAATGCAAGCCTGAAGTGGGGGCAGCATAGAACAAGTTTTTGTAATGCAATTATGTGCGCGTATGTGTGAGAGCGAGCGTACAGTGTGCCCCCAGACGCTCCCATCTAATTTGCGAACAACTAGGCGAAAAGTTGCGCCCCTCCACCCCGGCATTGTTAAGATGGTCAGCGCTCAGTTAATATAAAGCGCCTCGCGCACGCGCACTCACTCTCGCTCCCACTCTCTGTATTTTTTGTTTTTTGCGCTCTTTTAAAACCACGCTCAAATGCTTAAATACGTGCGCTGCTTGACTTGTTGCTTCACTTCATTTTGAAGACGAGTCAGTCACAATTCCAAACGTTGCCGGCAACTAAAAACTGTGTGCGCTGTGTATTTTTGGAATTTAAATTGGAATTTCGCCTTTAAGCTTACGTTGTGGGCGTGTAGTGTGAGATAAGCTTTTGCGTTTTAATATATTTCGTTTTTTTATATTTCTTACCAAGTTTAATACGACAAGTGCTTAAGCTTGAGCCAGGCTTAAAGTATATAATTTTAATAAAAAGAAAGCTTAAAAGAAATTGTGTTAATTTCAAAATCAACCAAAAACCAATGAGCTTCACAAAACGTCTTTAATTAAGCCAAAAAAGAAAGTCTTGAAACCTGCGTATTGCACAACAACAATAACAACAAAAGGCATATCAGCAGCAGCAGCAGCAGCAGCAGCAACAACAACGCAGCGACAACAATAACGGCATCGTGTGCAATTGACACAAAACGGGGAACGCAACCTTAACTTAACAAAACCCAAACAACAACAAAAACACACCAGCTAAGCGCCGTTATAATGCAAACCAATATGGCGTCTGCAGCGAAAGTGCTCTTGGTCAGCTGCCTGCTCTCCGCACTCTCTATGCAAATGTGCACAGCATCTGGTATACCAATTTGGGAGTTTTTGACGCGTAACGAAAAGGTGAGTTCGAATCTAATCAATTTTGTAGGTGTGAGGTGTGTGCGTGTTGTAGTCAAGAGAGACACTTTCCGAAATCGTTTTCAGCAAAATTTCAAGAAAACAGTAAGCCGTTATCTCTTTTAACCAAAATTCCACACAAAAGCTAACCAGCCGTTGTTGCAGTAATATCTTTAAAAATTTTTTAAATTTTTAAGCGTTTTTAAACTAAATTTTTGGATAAACTGCCTGGAATTTTGTGTGACCTTATTGTAAAGAGTGACACTCAATCGAATTTCCACCTAAAAGCAAACATTTTATATCTTTAAAAGTTTTTGAATTTTATAGAGAAACCGTTAAACAAATTGTTTTTTTTTTTTTAGTTTTTAAATAAAATTTTAAGCTTATCTGAGTAGCGATTTCTGGCACAATATTTATTTAAGTAAAGATTGAAAGTTTTCAAGATCTGCTTCGACTTGATTTCAGTTCAACACTTTAATAAACTATTTCTATAAAATTTTTAGAATACTATTATAAAGTCTTTTAGCCGGATGATTTTTTAAAAAAAATTAAGATAGAGCTAATTAGAAATATTAACATACAAGCAGTTGTCAACCGAATTTTATTAAAAATATATTAAAAAATTCGAGAATTTTATCACACACCCTTACAATTTGTAAATAAAATTGTGTGTGTAGGGCTTTCTGGATTAAAGTGAAGAGTGAAAGTTTTCAAAATGTTTTTCGCCTCATTTCCAGATAACCAATCCGCTACAAAATTTCTCTCGCAACCGAATTTAAACATCACATCAATTTGCTATTTATATAAAAGTTGCATAATTTGTTTAAGAAACCTTTAGACTGAACAATCAAAGTTTTTTTAATTAAAATTAAGGTAAGGTATTTAATAAATACTGTTGTTGCACTTGTTTTCAACGAAGTTAGCCTATGCATGCATACAACCGAACCCATTTGGACTTCACCTGCATGTTATCGTGTCGGTTATCAAATATAAAATATAAAACATTTTCACTAAAAATAAAATACATAAAAATGTAAAGATAGGCGTGAACCAGCGATTATTTTAAATAAGCAACCATAGTTCACAGTTCTGAAAAGTGGATGGTCTAATCTGAACTTGTGGCATTTTGCAAGTAAAATTAAAACAGAACAGTCTTTTATCATAAACACGTTATTTTAAAGGTATTTTGAAGCACAAAAAATTATAAGCAGGGCTAGGGAACAGTTTAGTTCTTGGGTTCTTTAAACTGAACTTTAGCAGTTTGAAAGTTTAAATATAAAATTTAACCAGAAAACGTTTGCTTCCCAAAAAAGCGCTTAGAATTTTTTTTTTTTTTAAAACATTTTTCTTTTTTTAGCACGATAAACTATTATCTTGCTCGTTTTAAAACTATAAAATAAACTGCTTAAGCTCATCCATAAACACGTTGGAAATGTGTACTGAGTAGCTAAATAAGTTCATGAGAAAAGATATTCATTTGCACCAAAGTTGAACTAGAGATATTTGTAGGGTTGCTATAAGCAGACAAATACCTATGCACGTAAAAAAAATTACCAAAGCTTATCGAATCAGATTTTTTTTGTTTCCAAACCAAGCAACTTGTTTGCTAGGTTAAGGAACTCTGGTTTTTTAAAAAACAGTCAATTGGACTGCTTAAGCTTATTGAAATGTCATTTTCCATAAACATATTTCATTTTCTATACTTTGTCATGCTAAAAAGTCAGCCGGTCATGAGATAAGCTTTTTTGTATGCACCAAAGTTGGCGAAGAGCTATTTGTAGGTGTGTTATATTATTTACATATTTTTATTTAAAAAAATATTACGTATACGCCGCGTTTGCTCCACTTAACCAAATGCTCTTTATGGAGTTTTGTCCTTGGCATTGACAATCTAGCACATTTTGTGCACTTTTACGACCACTTTAAGCATATTTTTATGAATTTGATGTCTTTGATATTGATATTGCTCGACTATGATAACTTCAATGAACATCGGTTATTAATGTTTGCTCTGTTTCTTTGTTTTTGTTTTTTGTTGTGATTTTTGCATATTAACGGCTCTTTTGTGTATATGTATTCATGTTATTTTACACGCAAAGTATTTCGTTTATTTCATTTCCAAATCAATAATGAATATGAATTAAAAAACAATCGAACAGCAACAACACCAACACGCTTTTCGAGTATTCAAAATTGGTGTGGTTGTTGTTGTTGTTGTGGTTGTTGGCGATGTTGTTTTTGGTGTCTAACAGTGAGCGGTATTTTTATTTTTGAGCTTATTTGCATAACTGTATCGCAGTCGCGCGCGTTTGCAATGCGTTTTCGCGGCGATCTCTCATTAAGAAACCGCATACAAAACGAGAAAACAATACAGAAAAACAAAAAAAAATAAAACAGCAGACACAATAATAGTATGAGAGATAGAGACTCGTAAAACAATGAATAGATACTTGAATAATAGGAGCTACCGACTGCCTTTTACGAAAAAAAAAAAAAAAATATATAAGAAATATTTATTCAATATTCAATTTATGCCGTTGTTCATTTTTAATGTTCATACATACAGAATATTTCATAGCCCAACATTGATGCAATCCTTGACATGAATATGCTTGTCTTACATACCATAGATGCTAGCTAGCTCTTCTTGGCCTGTCATTGAACTTGACAATATTATCTATATCAATATCAATATGCAGATTGTTTCATTTATTAGTTTCAAGCGGCACTTTATCACATCTTATCATTGTTTATTTAATTATTGGATACATTGCGTTGGCTATACATACATACTCGGAGCAGTAGGCAAACAATTGCCATGATAATGACCATCACATTGGCGCACTAGTAGTACACAATCGTAGTTTAAATACACATAAACTGAAATACCGGCTTAGCCGGTCTAGTTAGTTGGCTTTGGTGAAGAGCACCGAGCCCCAAACATGGCTTCAAGCTTTTTAGAATTAGTCATTTTGGCGTGTTTTCATCTGTTTTCGAGCTTGTTCGAGCTCATATGTTGTTTATGTTGCGAAAGCATACATTCATATATGTACATACATACATGCTTTATAATGTTGATTAATTGTAATGTATGGTTTCAAGGAAAAGAACAAGTGGTTGGAAAGAAGCGTAGGTAGAAATTATTTGCCCAAAAAGATATTTATTATTGTTTTCAAACAAAGATAAAATAAGTTGCTTTTGTCTATGCGGTTTTGGCAGTTTCTCACAATTTATTTAGTTTGGAATCAAGCTTTCATTGTTAAAAAAAAGTCTTCTTTTAAGAGTTTTCACATGAATTATAAAAAAATTTTAAAATATACCCCAAACATCTTTTTTTGGCTTAAGTTTTGAATAAAATTTGTTCATGTCATTCTACATTTTTTTTTCTTTTTAATGACAATTCCACTCTTCCAGAACAAGTTTATAATCTTAAGGATTACTCATAATCTTCCCTTATACAACGCAAATCTTAAGCTCAGAGATTCTTTTGGAATAACGATTTCACCAATTTCAGCACAAGTTTATAATTTTAAAGATTAATCATAGTCTTTCGTAATGTAAATATTCCCAGAAGAACAGCCTCACATTCGCTACATATCTCATTTATTTCTTTAACAAATTTGCAAGTCTATACCAATGAATCACAAAATTAAAGACAAAAAACTTCTGAAGAATTAAGCATTTTAAGCAATGTAACTCATTCTAGGTTTCTTTCGAATTCTGACGTTTAAGCCATATAAGTTATGCGCATTGTTGATTTTAAGCAAGATCACAAATGTACCAATAAGTATCAGGCGTTTACAAGATAGTTATTCATTAATAAATTAACAGATGTCTTATCTGCTTAGAGAGCTTAGAAACTTATAACTTGTATTGTTTGTCTTGAAGTCGAATACCAATACCAGAATCTCTGAAATTTTTGTCTGCACTCCTTTACGTATTCTGTCTGAAAGGTGTTTCTTTGACAGGTATTTCGGTATTACTTTTATTTTGATTGAATTTAACTAGAAATGGGTGTGTGAACGTAGCTGTCAGGTTTAAGTTTTATAGCTTTGAAAATGTAAACCGCAAAATTTTTTTTCTTTGCGTTGAAAACAAATTGCGCATCTGGAATATGAAGATAGTGAAGCGTATAGATTGACGAAGAATTTGTTGAATCAATTTAAGGCGCCAAGATTATCCAGTATAAACAAAAAATTGTTTACCTTTATAGATATTTAAAGATTAGATTTTTTGCGTGTTATATCATAGCCTAGTTAGAGCTGGGGCTATACCGCTATAAACAAAAAACTAATTAATATACAGAGGTAAATGTTAATAAACTTATAGATCGCATTATACAATTGTATATGAGGGCGCTGTTAATGCGATAAAGCCTGGAATATTTTGGATCTTATGAATAATATGGCACGCGAAGCATTTCTTTTTTGCATAAGTGAAGAGTAGAGTTCATAGGAATATTTAAATTAAAATAAAATGGAAAAAACCAACGAGACTCCTAACCATGGATGTAAATGTGATTAGTATTGATTTTTTCTTGTTTTCGACAGCGTTAGTTGTACTATTTGATTGTAAGTAGAACACAATAATGAATGGATGGTAATTTATTTATTTTTAGACTCGATAGATTGATTATATGATCTTATATGAGTTCGTGCTCAGAAAACTGGTCTAATTTTTGTATGGTAGCTATATGAAAGAGTGAACCAATTTTGATCCAAGTTCACACAAATGATTGGTCTAAAACTAAATACAACTGACATAAATTTGGTGAACATATTTTAAAAATACATACATTTTTATAATATAAAAAGGACTATCTAGTCTATGTGTGACTCTCCCAGTTGTACAACCTAATATATTATTTTATTATATATTTATGCGTTTGTATGTAATTCACATTAGTCTACAGATTTGTGTAAAGTTTGATCAAAATTAATGCACTATTTTATATAGCTACCATACAAAAATTGAACCTGAGCTTTCTATAATAACGAACCTGCGCATTGGCCTGCGTGGCCTTCTAATTATTGGATCATGCATGTGCTCCATAGCCAATACGTTCCGAGCTATTGTTGGTTTCTATCTATGATGAGGTTCTAGGCTAGACTCACTGCATAAAAAGTAGTTTCATGTCGGTAAGACTATAAAAATACTCATTGTAAAGCATCAGTAATAACTCTTAATGCTAATATTAATATCACAGCTCAGTAAAACTAAATTCCACAGTTAATATAATATTTAACAGCTGTTTACACAAACAACGTAATTTAAAATGCTTCATTATTCACGAAAAAAAAAAACATAATAAAATTAAAATAAAAAAACAGTATTAAACATAAAAAGACTAAGTGAATTACAGTAAAACCAACGAAGCGCAAAAAAGCGCTCAAAAAATTCAACGAAATATATCTGTATTTTTATACTCTGTAAAATAAGTTTGTGTAAATGTTTTTAATGGACAGAGACCCTACAAAGTATAACTTTATTCCTGATTAGCATAGAGTCGATACAGCATTGTAGTTCGGGCAGTCCGTATAAGTAAACGGATTTCGGAGACTCTAGAAACCATAAAAAATACGCAATAAAGGCTTACTATTCGTGGTACTCAGTCTTTTCTAACAGTTCTTCAAAATCACATAAACACTTGGGCAACTTATAGGGTATATTTATAGTCGAAATGTGCCGACTGTTAAAGTTTTTTTTTGCATATTTAAAATTAATTTAGCTTTATGAAAAACAACAGCTTAAAAGTAAAAATGATTTCATTCACATTTCAAAATTGCTGCAAATTGCACTAAGCCGACAGACAACAACAATTTGCAAAACTTTTCACTTTTCTGCGCAAAAGTTTGAGCAACAGAGCGTTAAAGGCGTCAGTTAATGAACTTTTCGCTAGACCAACTAACGTACAAAGTACATTAATACCTTACAATGTTTGGTTTTTTTTTGTTTTTTTTTTTTTACATTAATAAATTTTGCACGCCAATTAAAAATACATAAAGTTTAAAATTAACTAAGGTCTTGTTTACATTTCAAATAAATCTTAGATTTTGGGATTTTTCAAGTCATTAGATATATATGTAGTATTTGATTTTGTATGAACAACTGCGCCTTAGAATAAATATCGAGCTGCTATTGTCTGTCGTTCCAAGCCTGCTAATTAATGATCACATAAACAATAATGGAACACTAATAGCTCAGTCCGTCAGATTTTGGTCAGTTGTAATTTAGCTGGACCACATATTATGTACAAAGAACAGGGGTCTGTCTGTCTGTCCAGCCAGAACCCAATTGTATTTTATATCCGGTACGCGCACATGGCACATTTCTATACACAAATGAGAAAATAATTTCTAAAAAAAAAACTAATTAAATGCCAGATTCTAAATAAACAATTTGCAAGTCTAACAAAAAAAAAAAAAGGAATAAAAAACAAGCTTTAAAAATATTCAGCACAATAGTGCTTTTTTTTTTTTTTTTCATTTTTTGTTGTAGAGACAATGAGAACTGCAAAGTATTCATGCAAATTGAAAGTCAACATCATTGCGTTGCACGCTTAGTCAATTAGAATTTAGTTATCAATAAGGCCAGGCTTATGTAGTGTGTATCTAACTAGTTAGAAGGTTTATGAATATCATCATTATCGTCATCATAATTATGCAAGCATAGTTAATAATTCATAGTAATGTCAAGTGAAGTGACAAATGCATTTATATACTTGTATAGTATATACTATTTCTCAAGAAATTAATTAGTCTATAGACGGAGAAGATTGTAGATCCCACCAGATTTATATATAGAAATGATCAACAATGCAAATTCGTAATGGAAATGATGCATATCCGTAGTTCAAAAAGTTTAGAGTGTAAATAGTATAATTTCTGACTGAGTAGTAGACAGATTCTTAAGAGTAAACTTTCTGACAGATCACTGTATTGCATACTTTTTAATTAGAGATAGATAGATTTATAAACGAACAGAACTTTCAAATTATGGGAATTTAATCAATAAAATCAGCGTTCTGCAAAACTAGAGAACTATCGTAACGCTCCTATGGTAGCCAGCACTATTTTTCCGTCAGTGTCAACCTCTCTGCCCTGGGTAGTTCCCTACTTGTTAGCAGTATCTTGTTTTTAAAAATAATTTTTTTTTTAAGTGTAAAGCTACTTCTCTGGTACATTCTCAATTCATTTCACAATACAAATATAAGTGGCGCTGGAAGATCCCACAATATACATATGTTTTATTTTTACCCGACTAAGGAGAACCAAAAAGGAGATTTATGTGTTTAACCTGTATGTATGTCCGTTCCTTCGTAACTCCTAAGCCGCTTATCATAACATGACCAATGAGGTATCTTTGAAAGCGTTTTGATCGTCCGTTGGTTATACAATAAGCTATGAATAAAAAAATAAATATTTTTAGTGTAGTGCATATCAAATAAAAGGGCTTTATTACCACATCGAAAATATACAAATGCTCCATTTACAAATTTCAATTAAAATTTCTTTTTTTTTTTTAAAGGGGTCTACGCAGAACGAAATATTTCGCACGGAATGACAAAACTTCATATAAAGAAAATTAGCCCAAATGGGATTTTTTTTTTTTATGAAGTTTCGCGATTCCGCGCGAAATATTTCGTGCTGCGTATAGGCCTTAAGCAATAAAACTTACCAAAATATAAAAAGGCTCTTTTAACAGTTTATTGCCAACAAAATAATTAAAGTTAAAAAAATATAACCCGAGACTATTAAAAAATCATGTCCTGATTACATTTTAAAACAAACTTATAGAACAAAAAAATATTCTCATCTGAAACTCTTCAATATTTATTTATCACTTATTAAACATACAACTTACTTGAATATATTTTAGTCCCAGCCGAAAGCCTTAGTAGCTATGGCTGTCCTCCTCTCTATAGCTTTAGTTTTTAACTTTAATATATATTTGTAGTGATGTTTAGAGGATAGACGTGGTCACATGCTACCTATCCTAACACAAAAGCCCATGTGGGTGTAACTTTCTACAAAAAATTTGTTCGTTATGTACTATGTTAAAAAAAATTTTCTACAAAATTTGAACATTGCAAAGTTCGTTGTTCTGGAGTCTGAAACCCAATATTCCAATATGTTTCCTTGCCCAAGTACCCAAATGCGTTTCTTAAATAGGTCATTCCTAACATGAATGATTTCAATAAAATGTTGGGAGTGAAGCCTGAATAGTTGTGTGAACAAGTTTGTAGTCAGAAAGTGGGTAGGGGGTTTAAGAAACTTCAAAGATTTGAAAAATTACTGTGTTGTTTATATATTTTTTTAACAAAAAAAAAAATAAAAGAAAGAAAAAAAAATAATGATTGCTGACGATATTACGTTGTACAATGTTTTTCGGTGACTAGCAAAAATTTTTAAATGACTCATCAAAAATCAATAAATCAAAAATAATAGTTTAATAAATAATCATATGCCAGATCAAAGTGTTTCTATTTATTTTTAAAATAGTCAAAGAATCTAAAATATTTATACTTTTGAGCGAAAAAAAAAAATATTTTCAGACAGTAAAGAATTTTTTTAGTGAAAGCGAATAAAAAATTGTTTTGGGAAATTTTTTCGAAGTAAGGAAAAACATTTTATTTTTCGGAAATCTAAAATTGTCTCTTCAAGTTCGTAATTAATTTTGACATTGTCAACATGAGGGCAATCAAGTTTTTGGTTTTGTATGAAACGGATTACGCGTACCGCATTCCAATCCGGTCCAATTTTGGACAGCAAAACCAATAAACTTTATTTAAAAAATGTAAAAAAAAAAGTATGCAAAGTTCAGCAAGCCAAGTAAAGTTTTGCAAATATTTTCATCTTTTTGCCATTTTTAATTACCTTTTTTTTTGTGCCAATCCGCTACTGCGTATCTCCACTGGCCACTTGTATCCCACTCTAGCGCTTTCGATTTTTCGATTTTTGATTGCAAAAACAAACGACAATAATTAACAATTTTCTTGTTTTTGCCCTTTTTTTGTTTATGTGCAAACGCGTTTGTCCGGTTTTCGAAGTTTAATAAATAAATTATGTTAACATTACATTTTTACGTAAAATAAAAAAAGCAACGTACCCTTTTTTTTCACGCGAAAAACTCAAGCAGCTACGTCATGATGCTCAAAGGCAAAACGTCATCTTAGTTGTTATTATGTGTTGTTTCACTTGATTTTGTAATTTTTGCGTTGTTTTTTTGGTTTTCTGGTTGATAATATGTTATTTTTAAAGACCCGCATAGCGAATATTATGTTTCAAAATGTAAGCTACGCATTGATCAACAGGTTATTGAACCAGCGCTTTGGATTATATGTGTAAATATGTATTAGTATTAACTTGTTTTTATATAAGTTTAATGGCTTTGGGACTTGGCTGTGGGCTTAAGCAAAGATTCCCCATTTATTTATGAGGATTAGCTAGAACGAAAAATAAAAACAATTTTTTTTTTGCCTTGACAGACATAAAAATTTCCAGCTTACACGTGCCCCATCAGCTTAACCTAGTGAGCTGACAAGTGTACTTAACACCGTATATAAAATACATAAAATAATAAGATTTTATTATTAAAGGAGTGTTTAGATGTGAACTGCTCGATAAGAAAATGCACTAACTAAATCATGTGGCAGCTTTTTAAGTTTTAAGAGCATATTTGCGACTTTGACAACACCCGCAAAAAAATTACTTTAATATTTTATATGCCATAAATTATTTTGATATATTTTTGTGCACTTTATTTTTCGAGTAATTTTGCTAATGACTTAATTGTGTCAGGGTCTGGATGTAAATTATTTAAATGTTATTTAAATAAGATGAAGTCATATAATGAAAAAAATATATAGCATTTTAGTTTACTCTGTATTCAGAGCTGTCAAAAGGACAAGCCAAGGAACGTCATCTAAACCTTCGACATACATTTTTTCAATTTTCTACAATAAACTGGCAGATTAAAAAAATAGAAAAAGTCTAGAAAACTAGATACCCACATTAGATAATCAAAACGACTTAATTGTAGCTGTTTTAGAAACAACATTTTCTTACTTGATTATTATAACTCAAAATGTGAATTATTATTATTATAATATAGCAGGTAAGTTTTTTCACATTAAATTCCATAAAAAATATAATTATAAATAGTTGTTGAATATGGGCCAGTAGATGCTTAGTTCCGCCGAAATTTCTCTTAGCGGCGCTGCCTGGGCTCTCCCAAATTTCTACCTACGTTTTTATACGGTTTAAAGATGATTTGAAATATGGTCAAGATTTAACTCCCTAAATTAAATACTTTGTAGGCGCGTCGAGAGAAAAGCCAATAGCGGCCTCCTTGTTTACGTAGAATTTAAGTATATGAATAATGATTTATAGAGAAAAGATGGCGTGCGTTAAAGTCGGGCGCGGTCGACTTTGGGATACCCTGTATCACCTCATTGAAAAAAGATATTTATTTGTCAAAGGCTATGATATTTTGGGTCGATGGGTGTATTTTGCCGAAAATCAGCGTCACGTAGTTTATGGATGATCCCTAAAGAACTAGCTTGTGACAGGCCCAGTAAACAGTGCAAACTGTTAAGTTGTTGTGTACAATTAGGCTATTTTTTTATCGAACTTCTAAGGAGGGTGTTCGGATATAGCTTCAGTAGATCTCAACCGACATGAATCATCTTTTTAAAACGGATTTTGCGATCTTTAAACAAAAATCGTTTCGTTTTTTTTTTGGTTTGAGGCTCTAGCATACTTAAAGGACTTTAGGTTGGTGCGCTTATAATTCGTGTTTTTTTTTTTTATTATTATTATAACGAGAAAATACATAAATGGGATTACTAAACAAATACCCAACAAATCAAATGGTTCTATAAACCGAAACATAGAGCGTTCCCTGTGGAAAAGTTGCCATATCCTAGCTCTGCCTCCTAGTCGAAGAGAGAGAAGAACAGACAGACAGACGGACATACCTAAATCAATTTCATTTGTCATCTTCATCATTCACTTATTAAACTTTGTAAAGTCTTAGCCGTTTTCTTTTAGATGTTGCATACCCAATTGCGATACTACTCTCTTTAAAACTAAATACACTCTTTGGGTACAGGGTATAAAAGTGAAGCAAACATTTGCTTATAGCCAACATTTGCTCATTCAATATTTTTCCAAACAAAGTACAATCTAGAGACACACAAACATGTCAGATCTCACACCGTATACAATTTCATTTTACAATTTGTACACGTTTTGTGGTCAATAAACATATTTGCCGCAACTTGTTGGCTGTTCAACGGTAATTTTGTAATTTGAGCCAAACTTTTTAAGTTCCAACAAAAGTATTTATATTTTGACCACGGCATGCCCAATAAGTACATAGTAGTACATACATATATGTATGTATCATTATGCAAGCCATGTAAAATTGTTTAAACTTAATGCCAAAGCGCAATTGCAATCGCAGATAATGCGAATGCAAATAAAGTTGTTTTTAATGGGTTTTCTTTGACGTTAAAAAATATAAACAGATCAAGGTGCAAAGCACTTGAGCCGCATGCATAATGTGTGGGATAAAGATGGACGGACGGTTGTTTGGGTGACGTATGGGAAAACTGTTACTATCCGGAATATCAAAATAGACATTTCTAAAACTCAGAAATTCTCTTATGATTTTAAATCTTGTTTTGTGGTGGGTTGTTTATTAGGAAATCGGTTGATAACCGAAGTATCAAAGCTGAGATTCCAAATAATTTCGATACGTTTTTAGGAATTCGAATTTTCTTTTATTGTTCGAAGAAATGGTCAATCTACCAGCGATTAATTAATCTCGTCTAAAATTATCATCCTATCTCCATTTAATTTTAAATTTTGAAATATTTAATATTGTATGTGCATTAGGGTGGCCATTTTTGCAACATCTCACGATTTTACTAACGCCACCCCCTAAAAAGTTTCCTTTTCACCTGCATATAGCGCCTGTAAAATTTAAAAACGATCCGAATGTATTTGATGGGTCCGGCAATAGGTCAAAGGTCATAAAAAATATTCATATGAATGCATAAATAGCGACCAAACCGTAAGTTTGACAAAAACATGTTCCAAACAATTCAATTATCTACAGTCGAGAAAAAAAATTATCGAAATCAGTTTAGTATAACCAGAGATATTTGCTGTTAAGTAAAGGCACTTTTTTTTTCTTTTTTTTTTAATTTCGAAAAATGTTTTTTTCAAAATATTCGAAGCCCGTTAAGGATACCAAAAATTTTTTTTATTTGTAAACTGGTGTAATTAGTCAATTTAATCAATTTTAGAGCTTACCAAATTTATTTTTTAAAATTATGTTTTTTGAACCATAATTTGTTTGATTGGAAATAAGTTTTTAAAGTTTATGTAGAACAATACAGCCAAAAACGGAAAAAGTGCAAGCTATGACCATTGACCTGTTGCCGGACCCATCAAATACATTCGGATCGTTTTTAAATTTTACAGGCGCTATATGCAGGTGAAAAGGAAACTTTTTAGGGGGTGGCGTTATTGATATCGACGGTTTAAAAATCCTCCATACCAGCGGCGGCCACCCTAATGTACATATATACTTACATATATGTATATATGTATGTCAACTTGAATTACTTTTGTGAGCAATAGCTATGCGAATAAAGAGCGCAAAGCAAAACGAAAATGGATGACATCCTCTCTGATATACAGGGTGGGCCAACTACATGTGACCAATGTGATTCTTAAATAAAAATTTTAGCAAAAGACAATTTGGATTTTTTTTGAACAGGCGTCTATCCTAATCCAAGGAAATAAATATCAATTATCTTTAAAATATTATTTGGCTCAAGTGCTCGCCTTTTTCCCTGATGACAAAATGTTCTCTTTTTTTTTTATAAACAATTTCAATTAAAATTTTTAACTACGCTAATTAATTGGCTTTCGTAGTTCCTAACTTTTGATATTCTCTTGAGATATCAAATTAGTTGTATCAAAATAGGCATTTTTAAAACATAGAACTTGAACTTGTTTTTATCTTAATATTTCAAATCATCTCTTATCCTTGGCTGCCTGATGAAAAAGGAGCTTATCACCGATTTATCGAAAATGCATTTTAAAAACTCTATTTTTAAGAATTGGAATTTTGTTTAGTGAAATGACTAACGAATTATCGAAAAATGGATATTCTCTTAGTATTTAAAATCTTGAAAACCTTTCAATATTGCAAAATATGATAAAGATCTATTCAATTTAAAATATTATCCAGATATGCAAGATCAGACTGGTTTGATACAAAGCTTTTCTAATATCTCGCTTAAAATTCTCTTATGATTTAAATTCTCTTGAAATCTGCATCAAAAGTGGCAGTTCCCAATTATTGAATGGATACTGATAAATGTTTCTAGCCTTATTAGGAATAAAAGTTTTATTGCAAGTTTATAGCCGAAAACATTAATATTACCAGTGGGCCAGCAGAGAAATACAATTTGAATACCGTGTATAGTAAGTTTGTGTAAATGTATGTAATATAGAGAAAGATATATCGAAGTCCCTTAAATTTACTTCCAATATAGTCAGGAGAACAAAAGAAATTGATCTGGACATGCTCGTTCGAGACTATGCAGAACTTGGATAAGCAAACTTAACATTTGAACTCGTTATGTGACCAGCCAGATAAAGGTTTTTTGTCTACAACGCGCTTTTTTTCTACATTTGTGGAAAAAAAATCCTTCTATTAAAGTCCAGGATCATTAAAATCAGACCAGAAATAGCGAAGATAATCGCAACATAGTATTTTAAGAAACGAAGGCTTAGAGACCAAGGATCGATTCGGAAAATTTTTTTTTACAATTTTTATTTACTATTTTATTTTTAGTGCTGTTTCTATAAAATATATATATTACTACTACATACTCCTATATACGTATATGTATAGTATGAATGTAATAAATTGCCAAATAATTTGATGGTACAGGGTATTTCAAAGTCGCCCGCGCACCATTTTAACGTTCGTCATATTTACTTATACACGTAACAGTGACCCGATTGTTATTTTTCAAGATTATTTCTACTCTAAAGTAATACATTCAGGTTTTTTTTTTTTGCTTTTGTTATTGTGAAAGGATATTCTGTGTAAAATGGCATTGAATAACATTTTATCTTTATCTTGAAGGAACTAGAAAAATTAGAATACAGGTTAATAATAATCTCGAAAACTAATTATGTTATTTTTCAGAAATTTATTGCAAATTTATTTCGCTTTGAGGTACAGTTTTATTGGTTAAAATGCGGCAGAAATACAACTTCTGGGGAAATCACATGGAACCACCCAGAAAACACTAGTATGTTTAGATATGTTTGCTTTGCGTACAATAAATCTGAAAAATACGGAACAACACACTTGTTGACAACAGACGACTTATGACACAAATATATCCAGTTCTTACTTTCTTTGCTTCGGTTGTCTGTCTACAAAACAACGTTAGCATCAGCTGCTAATGCGTAAATAATGCCAAATTTTGGGATTTTCGAAATTGATTATCATAAACAATTCATTAGCATGCGGCAAGACAAACTTTACGTCATCAAGTCCGGGAAACGTTTGTGTGAAATTCCAAAAACTAAGCAACTTCTAGCACCTATGTGTCATCCGAAAGCCACACAAATAGAACAAATTCTATGGGGTCGGTTTAATTTAGCATAGCAAAAACAATTAAAATATGCTTAGACAAACAGCAGCATATAATGCTTGGCTGGGCACGAAGAATAGCAAATAGTTGTTCAACCTTTTTTTTTAGCTACTGAACCGTAAATAAGAAAAACTAGAGCACTGCTACTTGGTAGTAAGTACTACATACATATTTGTAGTAGTTGCCCGAAGTGACTCGAACCCCATGCCAACATATGTAGTACATGTTGGCCGATTGCTTAATATGGATGCGCTTTTGAAATGCACATTTCATTTGCTTTGTGCAACCAAATCACATCACTCACACGCACCGTGGGCTGAACCATGTACTACGCATACACTGCACCCAAAGGGACAACGGAATTATGAATTTGTGAAGTATTTGTAACAGGCTGAAGTAGGCGTGACAGACCATTTGTTTATTTAGGTAGTTACGAGTCGTTTAGCTAATGTAATATGTGCGGCTGTCTGTATGAACACCTAGATCCCGGAGGGCAAAACAAATTGAACCAAAAAATGGCAGGCAGGTGATTGATATTTGAACGAGTTCTCCACACTGTGAAAGTTATCCGTTCGAAACTTTAGGTTTTTACACCTTGTTTCTAAAACAAGAGATTTCTTCCTTATAAATTACCACAAAATAAAAAATAAACTTTAACATAAAAAGATAAGAAACACTTGGAAAATACGTTTTTGGAGCATTATTCCATTTGTGTTCATTTTCGTAATCGTTTTAGCTATCAAAATTCAAATAAGAATTGAGATAATTAAAATCTGCAAAAGTTTTGTCTAGATTAGGTTAAAATTTACTTTCTATTCAAAAAACGTTTTGTGTGCGAAATCCCATTACTATAAATTTGGCTAGAAAAGTTGGATTCTCCAAATCACAAAGCACTAACATTTAGTGTAGAAAAATGTTTTTGGAATGCTTTTTTGGGCTATAAAATATTCGAAAATTTGAAAATAATTGAAATCTGTAACGTCAAAATTGGACTCCTCTAACGTAGCATAAGTTTAACCCATTTCTAACTTTTTTATGTTTCTTTCTATATAAAACTATACGTTTGTGTGGGGAAATTCCGATTTAAACATTTAAGTTCTTGAGAATATGGCAAGTTTTGCTATAAATGGGCTCCACAAACATTGGAAGAATTCCTTAGCTTGGCCAGTTGGTTCAAAGAATGTTATTCTAATGCATAGCTACAAAAAATTGGGGCAGATATTAATTTTTTGGACGAACACGATTGCAGGGTATCCCATAGTCGAACACGCTCTCAACTAATTCACAACTTATTTATTGCTAATTTGCAGCTCTCTACAACTCCTAATAACTCATTTTTTCCCCTTTTAACCTCTTGCAGATGTCTTACCTCTACTCCACATTCGCACAACTCGTAAGCGTGCACTGCAAATCAACTGTTGGAAGCTCAGCTACACCTGTGAACCAATGCAAGCACAATTTGCTCGGTTATGGCTATGAAAAATTGCAGACATTCTCTGATGCGCAGCTTGAAGAGCTCGATCCATATCAGCGCGACGCCAATGAACTAAGTAAGTATTACTGCATATTTATGAGACCCATTTTTTAGCTGCACTCAAAGCTTGGTGTGGGTTTGAATGTATATCTGCTTCCGCAAAAAAAAAAAAGTATACAAAAGCTGCCTTTGGTGATAACGACAACTAGTTTGGCAACAAAGAACTTCCGCGCGCGGAGCACTTGGTTTTTGTTATTGCTTTTATCGAAACGTGTTTAGCGTTTAGCCTAAATTGCTTTAAGACGTACGTGATTCCATTTACTCACTAAACTATGTATGTTTTTTTTTCCGCAGTTTGGTCTTCAATCATGCGTGAACATCCAAGTGCCACATTGGTTACCACACGCAAGCCGCTGCCCACGCCTCCAGCTTCTTCGCTTATCATACTAACGCATCAGCAGCAACCACAGCAACAGAGGCCCGCGAAGAATCCCCTTTTTGAGAGCATTGCCGCCGCCAGTGAGCAGCAGCAGCACAAATATGCCATGGATATGGATGCAGCTTATGGCTTTGGTAGCGAGGAACTAGCACAACAGCAGCAACAGAAACAGTCAAGCGCTGCTCCAGTAGCTGCTGCACTGATTGCGGAACCGCCTAAAACATATCTAACCGGTCCATTGGTTATACGCGTGCGACCTGATGGCTCACCCGTGGAAGAAGACAAATATCGCCCACTGCCACGCGACGAAGACCTGGAAGCCTTTCGTCTAACTAGCCGTAGCAGCAGCAGCGGCAGCACGGGCCCTGCGGCAAGACCCAACAGACATCGTAAAATTGCTACCATCAGCTCACTGAAGCAGCAGCATTTTGCTTCTCTAGCCTTGCAGCGTGAATTGCAACCACCTCATGTGGTACAAAGACGTCAGTTCCGTCAAGCTGTGCCACTTATGAGCTCCGGCTATTTCTATGGCAAGGCGCAGGCGTAAATCTTCAGTACAGCGCTGCAATTTTATAATATTATTTTAGTTAGTTATAATTGTAATGAATGCGTCCATAATACGAGAGAATGACAAAGCCCATGTGCAGTGGCAGATCCAGATAGACATTTCAGTTGGTGGTCCAAACTACATTCATAGTGTGATTTAAAAAAGAAAACACTACAGTGCTTCATAGAAATTCAGATATACCAGGACCACGCCACTGGATCTGCACCTGCGCAGGTGCAATATGTTTGTGGTGTGAATGTGTTAGTAATGAGTGCATTTGATTTTTTTTAACAAGTATAAAGTTTATATGCACTTAAGCTTTAATGGAATTTCATTATTATATATTTTAAGTGACAATTTTTAAGTTTTACATTTATAATTTAATTTATTTGTGTGAGTTAGTTGTAAGCTCAAATAGAGATTTCTTTTGAAATAAAATGTTTTTTTTTTCACTCAAAGAAAAATAATCTGAAAAAGTGTTTTGCTTATAGTTGGCTAGTTACTTTAGTTTATATAGACATTATTAGTCGAAATTTGCGAGACGTTACCGAAGCTTCTGCGGCTATTGACGGGACGTAGCAGACTTTGGCTACCTTGGAACTAACGTGTAACGATGTCAAGCAGTGAACAACTCTTGCCAACCGAAGCTGCTTTGAATATGTGTGGATTAAGTTAACACTAACGAATTTAGCAAAAGAATCTGTTTTTCCTTTTATGGAGCCAAAGTTAGTCAAGATTGCGAAAAGACCCAGAGCATCAACTTAGTAACTTTGTCCACTACTCGTATTGAACGAATTCTGTGGACATTTTGGCAAACTTGCCACTACTGACATACTGTCCACTTCTATTTCAAAAAAAGCTTGTTGTGCTTGTCACCATATATATGTAGATAAACAAAACACCCATTTGGTAAGTTACCTGCTAGCAGGGCCGTAGAGAGAAAATCCGGGCCCGGGAGGGATAATGTACTTGCCCCTCTATTACACCTTTAGCTTGAATCATTTGTTCTGTAAATACGACGAACTTTTTCACTTGAAAAAGACAATTTTTTAGCAGTACAGCAAATTTCAAAAAATTGTATTTCGACAGTAATTACCCCTGAGAAAACTCCGGGCCCGGTGAATCCCACATTCCGCCTTTCTCATCGGGCCTGCCTGCTAGTAATAAATTTGGTTTCTGGGTATATTATTATTATTGTAATCAAAACGTATAGGTTGCTAAATTTAACGAGATACAGCTTATTTGCCTACTTGGGTTGTAACGGTTGACCCCTGGGGACACATAGACTAAATAGTCCTTATTAATGCCTACTTAGGAATTACGAATTCTATAAGAAAAAGACTAGTCAACAAAAATGGGTTGCAATAAAGAACCAATAACAAAATCTGTGCCCCAGACAAAGAGCACAAAATACCCGACATTATTTGCTGCCAGTTTGCTTCTAGCAAGACTGTTTGTTTTTGCTAAAGGCCTATACGCAGTTCGAAATATTTCGCTTCATATAACTTCATGTAATAAAAAAATCCCAAATGGGATATCCCAAAAAAAGGGTATATCCCATAAATAAAAAAATTTAATATTCAAGTCAGCCATTGAATTTTAAGCTTAGCACTTCCCGACTTGAAGGTATTCTAGAACAATCAAAAAAGTCAGATTTGGTATACTCTTATTTACGCATATGAGAAACATCCCCTGCCCTAACCACCAAGTGCAGAGACAACTATACAAGAATGAGTATGATTGATTCTACCCCGCTCAATTTTCTTGTTACAATCTAATCCCAAATGAACTGTGTTCTACCTTTCTGCTGTTGCACGGGTGTGGAACACAATAACAAAGTTAATCTACAAACACTAAGCCAATTGTAACATTAAGGGTTATCTCTGATTTTTTCTTACAATCTTTTAGCTTTGGCGAACAACACGTATCAACTGTGATCTTAAAACTTTAGTCCGACATGCCCTTTACGTCCTCCACAATCATTTGCCAACAAAGTGTCCTTTGGTGTATTAAATATGCATCTGTATAAATATCGGAGTAACCTGTTTTAAATATATGTAAATCGCATTTGCATATAAATATGTACTTACAATCATGCAATACAGGCATTAAGTGCCATGAAATTCAAGTGTCATAAAAAAGCATCTCCCGGCTTATCCAATCCAGTTACTTACCTGTTGCGCACACACACCCCAAAAAGGTTAATTAATAAAACGATATGGCTTATTAACCCAAATCAGGTTACAGCCGCTAAACAATGAAAATAAATTGTAAAAACAAGAACTTTGGGAAAGGCCCCCAAAAATAAATCCGGTTTAAAACAATTTGAAATACATTTGGGAGTTACAATTTGATGTAATTAGCCATTAAGTGATAAATCGGCTGCTGTCATTTTTTAAAATGTTAAAAAAAAATATTAAACAATTCGCAGCTAATTAGTAATTAACAAACGTGATTAAAATATTAATGTTTGCAATTTAGTTTATGTTACAAGAGCTGCACTTTACTTATCAAGTTTTGTAAATATATTATTTGTTACTGATTTCTGTGGCAGTTATTCTTCTTTCTTTTATGCGCTATATCGCAGTGTTGGAAAGCGAGAAAAAGCGTTGCAAGTTGGCAGCTTTTCTATAGCGCCGCGTTGGCAGCACCATAAAATCAGCTGGCTCCAAAAGCAAAACTAAAAAGATGTCGAAATAGGCGATATTAAGATAAAAATATAGAAAAAAAACATAGTGGAAAAAGTTGCCAAGAAAACTGCGCACATAGCGATAAGATTTCGGTTTGTTTAGATAACATCTTAAATGCATTCATTATTTTAATGACAAAAAATTGTGAAATCGTTGAAAACTGATTTATTTGTGATTCATACATTTTATAAAAACATACGCATATAAATAGTTTTCAAACACATACGCCGAATTCTGACAAATCTCATATTTAACTTTTACAGCTGTGTGGCAATCGATTTTTTCACTTGCTTTTAACATTAAACGCAGCATTTAGATCACCAAAATTAGGGGGATCCCATACCAAAATAATTTATGCACATGCTCTGTCAGTACTGATACCGGCGATCACTTTTAGTATCGTTTTAGCTGTGTAATAAAGCAAATCGCTATGTCTGAGGAAGAGTCCTTTGTTATTTTGGGAAGCTCGCCATTGCCATCGATCTGCTCGGATGGCAATTCATTACTTCGCGATGCACTGGATCGGGAAAACGATACCCAAGCAGCAGAGTCAAAGGGACCGCCGAGATCTACTTTAGAACAGACGCAAGCATCTTTCGATATAATGTGTCATCAAAATGGCAATGCAGAGCCATCCAAGGTCAATGGAGAGATCAACAGTACATCAGTGCATACAAATAATTCTGGAGAAGGCTCGTTGGCAGCCAGCTTTATATTAGGCGAGGTCAACGCAGATGTGCTGAAGGTATATATTATTTATTTACATAAATGTAATTTATAGTATAAACTACAAGCTCGTTTGGAATAATAAGTTTTCGGGGCCTAGCTAAATTTTCTTGGTTAAGACTTTACGCCACAAATCCAAAAGGACTTAAGCAATTTTCAATTCTCTATCTCTCTTATAGAACAGCGTATATTCACAATTTCCAAGCTTGTGTTCTATGCAAGCTTGTGCAGAAGATGTAGTTAAGCTACAAAATATGATGACCGAATATGTTGCATTGAAACGTAAGCATATTTCATAAATTCATTTATAAATTGCTTTACCTTTTTGATTTTTTTAGAAACATTGGATAAAGTTAACCACACAATGCAGGATTATTATAAAATAACTCAACAATGGCGCCAGGACTCAGCTACACAGGAGAAAAAGTACCAAGAGCAACTGCAACAGTGTCAAGCACAAATGGAAAAGCTAACCGCAGAAAATATTCAATTAAAAGCAGACATGGAGGCAAACTTGGAACAAATGCGTCTTATTGAAGATATACGACAAAAAGAACATGACGAACTCAGACAATGTGTCTCTGAAAAGACTTCTCTAATCAACAATATGCGCGTCGAAATTGATAAGTTGTCCCATCAGCAGTTGGTAAATATAAACAAAAATTGTATTGGGGCTTATTTAATGTGTGATGATGTTACTGTTAGAGAAACGTATTTTTTTTCTTCCAAAACGTATGCATTGTATCCCCATTTAAAATGATCAAAATTGAAAAATAGATATTAAAATCGAATGCAGTACATCTAAGTGGTGGGATCTCCCTCACTTGTTTACTGCAAGCCAACTGTTTGTGGTACTGATGTAATAGGAATGCGTGATTTATGCTTGCACTAAATTTATTTTTTTATGCGTCATTCTCTTAGTTTTTTCTGGTGAATTGTTTGTAGTACAGTAAACGAAAAGTTTCAGTTTGGAAAAAAATTCTTAGTTGATGAAACTTTCAGGGATGGTTTGGGATCCGGTTCTAAGTCTAAAACCGAGTTTTCGTAGTTGTGGGAGGGGGCCGTGGTACAAGACGTCGTTTTTGAGCCTTTGTTTACTGTAATATTATTTTATACTCTTTTTTTTTATAGCAATCGTATGAGGTTGTTCCAGAGGAAGGCAAGGAGGAGCTAAAATCCAATTGCGACTTCATAAAACGTGAAGACCATGAACGATTAACAAAAGATTTACAACGAGAAATGTCCAGATTACTTGCTGAAAACTTGGAGGTTAAAGATATGGTTCGTTAGTACTCAAAATTCGTTAACATTAACTTATGATTTTTATTTGTTAATAGCAAAAAACATATATTGACGAGATAACCTGCCTAAAAGTCAATTTAACCAGTACCGAGGAGCTGCTAAATCAAACAAGAGCAGATATTGGAATTTTAAACGCAAAGGACTTACAAAAACAAGATGAAATCGCACATTTACAAACACAGGTTGAATCATACAGACGAGATTTTGAGCTGGAACGCGCAGATCGGGAGAAGAATGCTGGAGAAAAAGAACAGTATCTTCAAGACTTGCGTGCACTGCAGCGACGCAACCAGGAGCTAATCGAAGCACTAACAGATACGCAGAAGACAAGTTCGGGAGCCACTTCTAGCACATCCAGCATACGTGACAACCAAAGACCCGTAAGAGTATGATCATATTAAAAACTGTATAGTGTATAATGTTGGAATAATTTAAAATTTATCTAAGGTCCTGGATCCGACAGGAGCTGCCGCCCGAGTTTCAGACGAAGTGCTACGCTGTCCAATATGCTCAAAAGGTTTTAAAAGCCTAAGCGTACTGCAAAGCCATGTCAACGATTGTTTGGACAAAAGTTAAATTTTCAACTTATTTTTTTTATTTTTTGCTATAAGATTATGCTTAAAAATAAATATATATGTATACAAAACTATTGATATCAATAAAAAAAATAATAAATTTGGAACATTTCAAATAACAAAAAATATGTACATTTAATTTGAGGTTTTAAAGTTTACTTAGTACTGGCGGAATTTCTAAAGACCAAACATTGCATATAGCTTGGTTAGCAACCAAGTTATTGAGCACCTTTATATCTGTAAGATTAAATTTTTAAATGTAGGCACGAATTTAATAAAATACTTTTTATGCATACTCACCGTTTGACTTTGCAAATTCCTCCAACGTAGAACGAATATCACATATTGGGATCGCTGTATTAATGTTTGGATAAACAGTATCTTCAAATTTTATATTGGACACACAAACACCTAAGATACATCCGTTTTGGTCATACATTGGACCGCCACTTTGTCCTGCTTGCACACTACCATCTGACATAATAGCACCTTGATCGCATTTGATTATACGCCCTTGAAAAATTGATGGATTGAAGTCGTATTTGAAGTTAAAATTGACGAAGTATGGAAATCCCGCGTTGTAAACTGTTTGTCCCAGAGTGGCACGCTTTTGTGCCAAACGAACACAATAACGCTCAGGCACGTCTTCCGGAGCAGCCAATAAAGCAAGGTCGAAAGGCCGATTTATCTCGGGGTTACACCAGAGAACTTTTGAGCTGAACTCGCGATCAGCAGAGCGGCAATGCACCATCGAGCTAAGCTAAAAAAAAAAGGAAGTATATGCGGCAGATTAATTACAAGTAATTATTAATGTTTTTAAAAATTCATTGCGTTTTTCGAAGCGAGTTAATTTCTTAAAGAAATACGTAATTCCATTTTGAACCAGCTTGATTACGGTTTGTCTAATTAGCTTAGGCAACTGCGTTATAAAATTTAATAACATAAGGGAACAAAGTTTATTATATATAAGTACATAACGACAAACCCGTATATGGTTTTTAATAACCTATGATAATGATTGTTTCTATATATACATACATTGTACTATAAACTTTCTTTAAACTAAACCAAACGTAAAGATAATTAAAGCAAATTTTTATTTACCTGGCCCACAACATGAGCACAAGTGAGTATATAACGCTTGCTGCCAACCTTAACAAAAGTGCCAGTACCCTGATGGCCGGATGATTCAATGACCACTATCGTGCGTTCCCCTTAAATGTAAACATTGTGTTATGCACTTTTATCAAACGCAGGCTATTGGGCAACTACTCACAAGCAAAATTAGTAGGCTCCCGCTCCAAATTATACCTTGTTATGGGAATGTGTATATGCAATTGGTTCATTAAATCGCGCAGTAAATATCCAAAATTAGCAGCTAAAGTCAGGTTAACGTTTTCTTGTCGACGTTGAAAGGAAGTGCATACTATAATTCCAATCAAGCGGCTGAAAGGTTAATTTTTTTAAATGACTTACAATAGCTTTGCTGTTAGTATAAAAGACTTACAGTCTGTTGTTGAATATTGCCGATCCCTCGCAGCCCAATGGCAATGCATTGGATATTGCAAATAAGCTCCCGCTTCGACCCATTACGTTGGACACTTTGCCAATGCTTATGGTCTTATAGAAATTCTCCATACCAAATGGAGTGCACATTACCAGGACATCATCAAGCGTTTGTAAAGCCGGCAAATAGCGCAAATAGCTGGCAATATGTTGAAAAAAACGCTCTAAGGGCTCTCGCTCACGAGTTGGACGCATGCTCAGTACTACGAAACTCGAGCGTAGCACATCGTTTTCTGCTCCCGCATCAGTCGCCAGTAATTTATGCAAATTGCGGGCCACTTCAGCAGCACAAAACACATACAAAGGATGACTTGTTCGTCGGGTTAATATGTGGCTGACGGGGGAGGTTTTGGCTGCATTTTTTTGTGCGTTTCGCTCGGAAAATTTGCGTCGATCAAAGGTCACCATATAATTCAATGACCGTAAATGTTTTCCCACCTCGCAATCCTCGTCCTGTGCGTTAACCAATTGACATTGTCTAAGGTTGTTAATTATTTTGGAGCTAAATTTCGGTGTCTCAATCTTGTCACTATTTCCGGGACAAATATACGGCAGTAATAAACAGGCGGAACTGATAATTAGTTCATTGTTGATTATAACAGCGGATTGCTTTGTGGCTGGTGAATTAGTTACTTCCAGTAGCGCATGTCGTATTTTAAGCAGCATTTTGTATGAAAGTATATTATTAAACTACATGTTAGACAAAATACAAACAAACTGCAATATGAATTGATTATAAAAAGACAAACAAAAACAGCTAAATGTACTCATTGTCATTTGAGTACCAACCAAGTACTCGTTAACCAACACTAGTATTCTAGCTACTACTGCTAACAAATTAAGTTGAATGAATGCATTTTGAAATTTTGCACAATGTTTCACTTAAAAGTGCAACTGCTGCGGCCGCTTCATAGAAGCTTTAGCGCCAACAAGCGCTATTTTACACACAAAAACTTATTGGAGCTGTCAGAGCGTGGCTTCTTTCAAAATATATTTCCGGACACAGCAGCGTGAGTTTTGGCCAACGTTTTGGCTCATATTGTATAATATTTACATTATTCATATGGATATTAATTATAGGCCGAAAATGAAAGCACTGTTTACCAGCGCACCACAGAGCATTTACGCTGGCTTTGATCCAACAGCCGATAGCTTACATGTGGGTAATCTGCTTGTTATCATGGGCTTGCTGCATTGTCAACGTGCCGGTCATAATCCCATTGCTTTAGTTGGCGGTGCGACGGGCCTTATAGGCGACCCTAGCGGTCGTAAAACAGAACGAAACCAACTTGGTGAAACTGTCATTGACACCAACCTTAAAGCAATTGCACAACAACTGCAAAGGGTGTTTAAAAACCATGAAGATTACTTATGGGACACCAGTAAAACCCGCCAATCAAAGCTGCCGCCTCTAACGTAAGTGGTTGGTCTTGACTAATGCAACTACATATATTAGTTGAAAATTCATTTTTTTAACCCATAGCATTGTCAACAATGCGGATTGGTATGCCGGTTTACAACTTATAGACTTTGTTGCCAATATGGGCAGACATTTTCGCATAGGTTCCATGTTGTCACGATCTTCAGTACAAACACGTTTGGAATCAGAGGAAGGCATGAGCTTCACCGAGTTTACTTATCAAATATTTCAAGCTTATGACTGGCTACACTTGTTGCGCAAGCACAATTGCTGCTTTCAAATGGGCGGCTCAGATCAAATGGGTAATCTTATGACGGGACATGAGCTGATTAGTCGAGTTGAACGCCAGCGTGAGGTCTTTGGCATGACTCTGCCAATAGTTACAGATAAAGAGGGTGATAAATTTGGCAAGTCTGGAGGCAATGCAGTTTGGCTAGATCCAAATAAGACGTCGCCTTTTGCTTTATATCAATTCTTTCTGCGCATGCCGGATTCAGAAGTAGAAAATTTGTTGAAACTATTTACATTTATACCCCTGCCCGAAATTGAACTATTAATGCGAGAACATGAAAAGGAGCCAGAAAAACGCAAGGCGCAAACTCTCCTAGCTGAGGATGCCACTTTTCTAGTACACGGAGGTAAGTCTAATCGTTTATAATAAGCATTAAAAACATACAAATGCGGATATCCAATAGAACATGGACTAAAACAAGCAGAACGTGTTACCAATGCCTTATACAAGGGCAAAGTGGAAGGCCTTGCCGAACTAAATCTCACTGAAATCAAGCAAACCTTCCAAGGAGCTTCTTTGGTCGATTTACTTACGGAACCAGGCATGTCCGTACTGCAACTTGCCATGAAAGCTAAATGCTTTCCTACAGAATGTAAGTTATCTTAATAAATCAAAAATATTTTATGTAATCAAGACTGAACTTCCAGCTGACGCCGTGCGCATCATAACTGCTGGTGGCTTTTATATCAACCAGAAACGTGTCCAAAACATTGCCGAAGTAATAACCACAGGCATACATGTTCTGCGCAATGGAGTGTCCTTACTACGCGTTGGAAAACGAAATTTTTATATTGTACGCTGGGTTTAGATGTATATAAAGAAAAGTGGTTGTTTTGTTTTAGTTTAAAAAAATCTGTGCTTTAATGAGATTTGGGTGCCGGTTTTCGCCAGCGTTTCCGTGCCAGAAGTTCCTTTGCCTTTTCCTTCTTTAAATCCTTGTCGTAAAATTTGCCGCTTTTTGTAAATGTTTTCTGTTCATTACGCATCTCAGCCAGTTTACGATTCTTTTGTTTGATAATGTTCTTTTTGTTGGCAGATTTTTTTTTGCCAGCCTCCGAAATTTGTACCTTTATGTTTCGGCCTTGCAGCTCGGTATTGTGCAACTCGAAAGCTCGTTGAAAGCCAGCTAAATCAGCCATTTCTACAAAGGCAAATCCTCCTCTACGTTTTTTCGGAATTCTTATGGATTTGACCGTGCCGACTCTGTCAAAATGTGCCTGCAAGTCGTTCATTGTGGTTTCAAAATTAAGATTGGTAACGTAGAGAACATGCCGATTCGTCTTTGATGCTCCACGTAACAATGTGGCCAACTGTTCATTTGAAATTTGACCATTAACTGATTCTTCCTCTGAAGTTTCACTAGCGTCGTCATTACTGTCCCCGACTTCCTCTGCATTGGTACCATCTGGGTCACTGTTTTCATCACTGCTTTCCTCATTGTCGCTGGCATTTTTAGTGGTTTCCTTATCAACATATGTGCCCTCAAAAATTTCCTTGCGCTTCTGGTCATCGAAATTGCCTAAAAGATCGGCGCTGTCATCATTAACTACTCGTCGCACACGCTTAGGCTTGATGTGCGACTCCACTTCGTAATCACTGCTAGAATCACTCTCGCTAGCTGGCATGGCTTTTTCAATAACTACGACCGCAGCAATATTTATTACTTTAATTTTAAACCAACTTAAAACACAAAACAACACGAGGCTCTTTTAACTCATATATTGCGA
Organism: Chymomyza fuscimana; assembly: GCA_949987675.1. NCBI lineage: Eukaryota > Metazoa > Arthropoda > Insecta > Diptera > Drosophilidae > Chymomyza > Chymomyza fuscimana. The sequence goes on from OX465089.1 coordinate 72,476,814, forward strand.
ATGGCTTTTTGCGCATTCTTCTTCTTTAATTTTATAAAGTGCTGGAAAAGACCCAAAAAAAACTTTTGTGTACACACTTTTTTGTTATTAATTTATTAATCTACGCATATTGCACACACTTATTTAAAGTTTGCGAATTGCGAGAAATGCATCGCGGCGTTTGGATATAAGTTAAACTTAATTAAAAAATAATATACAGAATCAGATTGTAGACTCCGTTTCTAGTACCATGGAGGATACCGAAAATGAGAAAACCGGTCAGCTTGTTTCCGATTCATTGCCAGAGAGTTCTATTAGCAACGACCCGGCAGACGCAATGGCCGACAGCAGCGCGCAGGACGATGTTGAAATGAAAAACTCAAATAGTGTTCCAGGCTCTGAAACTATAATTTTGGACGATGATGTTGATATAGACTGTGACATGGAGAGAATGGCTGTGGGAAAACCATCCGAAGAACTTGCAAATAAAATAGGTACAACAGAAATTGATAATGCCAATGTGGATGAACTCAATGATAGAGTACATATAAATGAAAATAGCTTAGAAGTGTCTGATTGTCGAGATTTTCCGATTGGGAGTCCGACTAATGAAAAGCAACAAACTGAGAAAGATGAAAATAAAACAGGTGAAATTGAGCATGCTGACGCCGAAGCAGCTCAAACTGAGGAAGCTGCAACAGAGAAATCTTCTGAAGATATAACCAAAGAAGTTGCAACAGAGAAATGCTCTACAAATATAACTGAACAGGATGATGATGATAATGAAAATAAAACCGATAAAGAAGAAAACCAAGAAAATGTTACCCATAAAATCGACGATGAGGACAGTAATACTATTAATGAAATTACAGGAACCATAAAAGATCAGAACGTAAGTGACTTAAACCAACTTAACGCTGCTTCCCAAAATGTAGACAAGGAGTTGATTGATAGTACTAGTCCAAAAGCTAAAGAAAAGACTGACTCTTTCGATGAAGTAAAGCAATTAGATGCAGCTTCAGTCAGTGATGAGCTTGTCGTCAGCTGTTCAGATGGTTTGTTAAAAATGGACAGCAGTATGGCGGCAATAGATGAAGGTTCAAAGGACGGCAACACGGATGACAATACCGAAATTAAAGACAATGATGAAGACAATAATGTCAAACAAAGTGAGGAGTTGAATACAGATATACAAAAAATGGATACCGACGATGTGCAGCTAATAGCTGATATCAGTGATGAAGATTGCCCAAATAAAACCAACGATCAGGATTCAAAAACTGATTTAGAAAAAATGGAGACAGATGACGATTGTAAGATACTTTCCGAAACAGAGCAGGAAACAAAAATTGATTCAAAACAACTGGAAAAGGAGGACGATGTTAAAAAAGATAGTAATATTCCTTTTCAAAATGAACAGGAACTTAATACTGACTTAAAACAAGAGGAAATTAAAAGCACAACTGATAGCGAAGACATGCAAGACGAGGATAAGAATTTTACTGCTGGCTTGGAAAAGGTCGAGCTTCAAAAGACCGAATCTCATGACAATTTAGATATCGCCGAAACGAATGAAGAATATTTTTACAACAAGGAGTGCGTAAACTGCAATTGCAAAAAGGAGCATAAACAATTCTTAGTAGCTATTGTAGCTGCGCTAAATTTCTTTAGAGTGCCAAGAAAGAACAGAAGGCAATATGTTTGTAGTGGTTGCCATGATGAAATGTTGGAGATGTATGAGGTAAGAATGCAATTATTAATTCTGAACATTTTTAACAATAGCCTTTTTTAAAGGGTTATGCTGGGTTACTTGCAGCCAAGCAGCCACTGTTGCTGTACAACTATTCACTTGAGCAAGCTGAATTTGTAGCTTTAGATAGCAGTGATGAGGAGGATATGGAAAAGGAGCCAGGTGAGAGTGCAATGAAAATTTTTTTTTAAATTTCTTTAGATGTAGCTCCTGTCATTGTACACTCTATGGCAATGCTTCTGCAAAAGAAAATGTAAAATTTGTAATTAATTTTCGTTAGGCCACTTTCACAACACTTGTGACATTAAAGTTGCAAGGTTTTCGATTATAGTACACACTCTATCTTATGCATCTTTGTACATTTAAGTTTAACTCACGAAGCTTGTTGCCGAGGAAGTTAAAATTACAATATTTTTCTAGATATTTATTTTTTTAATTTTTAAACGTGTTATTTTGTTTTTAAACCCCCTTAGTTTACTTTTCATTAAAAGTCCGTTTTTCCTAAGACTTAATGGCATATTTCTTTGCTGTTACGGTCATTCTTAATCCATATATCCAATGCTTATATAAATATGAAAACATACGAAAGACCCAAAGAAGTCGATTTTCTGCTTAGGAAGGCCCAAGCGTGCCCTAAGACACGTTTTACTTATCATTCGTGTACTATCGCATTTTTAATTTTTTTTTTTGTATTTCTATATTTGATCTATTTTGGGGAATTCCCTTTTTGCGCGAGAAATCGTTTTTGGTGCGTAATAATACGTGAAGCAATTGAAGTTGAAACTTTGTGCAAAACAGACCAAACTACTAAAAAGTTATGAACAAAACAAAAACAATTTTCCTTTGTTTATAGTTGTGAAAAAAAATATTATTGTGTTGTTGCAAGTGTTGTTTTTCATAAAAAATGTTAGTTTTGAAAAAAAAACTTTTTGTTTGATTTCCACGTGTCGTCAAAGCTAACCCACCTTGAGGCACGCTTGGGACGACTAGTGAACAAAATTTGTTTCTGTAAGTACAAAATGTATTTTCTTTGAATAGCGTAAATATACGAAAACATGCCTTAAACAGTCATGGATCGTCAACAACACATAAAACTATCGTAACTATCAGATAGTGAAATTCGGCAATTTTTGGAAACGATGAGTTTTGGTGAGGATACTGCTCATTACGAGTCCAATCTGGAGATAAACGAAGGTACCAAAGAGATAATTAATAGAGCTGTAAACTAATCTTAGTTAGCTTTGGAGTCTGACATGCTTTGGAGCCCACGCGGGAGTTCCACTTTGATATATTTTTTGTCTCCAGACAATTTATCTCCCCAAACGCGTTTACTAACAAACCGGACAGGTCAGTTATCCTCTTACTGCTGAGCTTGAAAAAATCATCAACATCAGAAAAGCTATATATATTTATTATATGCTTTGGTAATTTTTATATGTACATCACTTCCACTGCTTGTTTACCTACGATCCCGTGGAATTCATTCCTGGGGTACCATTTTCCTTGATCGAGTTTCAAGTTAAGAGCTGTCCATGGATAGTGGTCCAAAGGAAAAACTTAGAGGATGTCTATGGAATTCTGTGCTGATAATAAATCTGTCTGAACCTGTTAATCCACCTAATTAGGCGCAAAACCTTTTGGAAATGATTTATGTGATAACACCAAAATTTTACGATTAATAAAATCTGAAAGAGTATTTACTGACATATAATAGCAATATGGGTGGCGTTGATCTCATGGATGGATCTTTTGGAATGTACAAAATTCCTCTGAAGGCCTAGAAGTACACAAACCACTTATTCCTGCATTTGCTCGACATAGCTGGAGTGAACTCCTAGATATTATTTAAAAACTCAACAAGCCTGACGCCAATTATTGCGAACATCACCTTCCTAATAATTCCTTTCATAATAGTTGTATGCATATATTGTACGCCTATGATGCAGTCCCTAAACACTAGTACATCCACGGACACCAAAGAAAATAGACATAATTGTTTTGTTTGAAAATAAAAAAAATCAAGGCCTGCTACCAATTTACCGCACCTGATGAAAAATTCCCATACGCAGTTTGGGATTTTGTCATTTTTTTTTTTATATGAAGTTTTGTCATTCCGTGCGAAAATTTTCGAACTGTCATGCAGAGTACGAAAATAAACTAAACGTAAAGTGCTTTTTCGTTTAGTTTCCTTCTTTGCCGAGAAGAAAACACAAACGTATGAAAACAAAAATAAAGTACATTTGATTTGTTTATGTATTGTTTGTGCACACGAACAAAAAGGAAACCCATGCCGAAAGGAATTGTATTGTTTGTATTCTTTGGCATTGCAAAAGTTTTGTTTATGTTTATGTTCGTGTACAAATCGATTCAAAAAATTTTAAATGTTTGCTTCTTTTGGACGAACGTTTGTGAAAAGTACGGTTTATTTTCGTACCCTGCTGTCATGTAACTAATGTATCATGAGTTATTCCTTTATATTTTGCAGAAAATCCAGAATTCTCCAAGAACGACTTAAAGTTAATTGAAAATAATTTGTCGGCTATTATTAAAAAAGTTTTCGAGGAAAAAGGTATCGAAAATCAATTGGCTTGGTCGAAAACCATTATGCAAGCAAAAACCGAACGTATGGAGCGCGAATGCCAAGCCGTAGATGCTGATCTTTCCAGATTGCAAAATATATCAGATAAAATGCATTTTGCTTTATACAACTCCTGCCAAGTTGTACACCAGCACATGCCCCCTTTGGACTTATATCAACAACCAGGCTCTGATTTTGTGGTAAATTGAATATATCTGTTATAAAACCTTTAATTTAAGTAAAATGTTTGTCTTAATTAAAGCAAGTACCACCGTCTGGTGAAATCGAGCGTCCGCCCATTGAGTTGAACGAAACTTACTATGCTGTCAAAAATAAAGCTATTGCTAGCTGGGTACCGGTAAAAGTTATTGAACATGTAGAAAGTTCATCGGTTGGGGGTTCCTCTGTAAGAAATTACAAAATTAAGTACCTCAATACGCAATACCAAATGGTTAAGACTGTTACAGGCAAGCACATGGCCTATTTTGACCCACCACCTGTGCGTTTGACTATTGGTAAGTGCAGAATTGCCTTAGAGCCTGATGCAAACTATAAATCTAAATAAAATTTTGTTTTAGGCACTCGCGTTATTGCGTTCTTTAGCGGCTCAACAATGACACGCGGTAAGGAGAAGTTTGCCGGCCAAAATGCTTTTTATCCAGGCATTATAGCCGAACCACTTAAGCAGACCAACAGATTCAGGTTTGTAGAGTCCCATTAATAAATGCTTAAACTGATATTTATGCTTGGTAATGTTTTTATTTAGGTACTTGATATTCTACGACGATGGCTACACGCAATATGTACAACACAAGGATGTGCGTTTAGTTTGTCAGGCATCGGAAAGAGTTTGGGAAGATATACATCCTGGATCTCGCGAGTTCATTCAAAAGTATGTGGAGAAATTTTCCGTTGATCGACCTATGGTGCAATGCACCAAAGGTCAAAGCATGAATACAGAATCCAATGGAACCTGGCACTATGCTCGCGTAATAGATATAGATTGCAGCCTTGTGCTAATGCAGTTTGAAGGAGATAAAAATAACACGGAGTGGATTTACAGAGGATCATTACGCTTAGGACCAGTTTTTAAAGAGACACAAAATAATTTAAATAGTGCTTCTACGATGCAACACCCAACGCGTATGCCAAGAGTAAGAAGTCACATGTCTAAAAATTCAAATTCAAATTAAACTTATTTGTTCATTAAATTGCAGCGTACAGAGCCATTTATACGTTACACTAAGGAAATGGAAGTGAGCAATAGACAAGTAAGCCAGCGTGCAATTGCACGCAAAAGTAGCAGTCGACCTCCGACTCCGGCAACGTCAACTTCTACCCCAACACCTCAATCCACATCGGCAACGTCTCGAAACACTGTACGCCATCTCAACAACTCGACTATATATGTCGATCATGATAGTCGTTCCAAGGGGCATGTAGTTTTTTTTACAGCAAAGAGAAATCTGCCACCCAAGCCATACAAAAATCATGCCTGCTCGCCCAGTTGTTTATTTAAGATAGCGCATCGTTTGGATAGTTACAGTCCTTTGGCTAAGCCTCTGTTATCCGGCTGGGAGAGGCTGATTATGCGTCAAAAGATCAAGCGTTGTATTGTTTATCGAGCACCATGTGGCAAGAATCTGCGCAACATGGCTGAAGTGCATAGATATTTGCGTGAAACTGATAATGTCTTAAATGTAGATAATTTTGACTTTACACCGGACTTGCATTGCTTGGCAGAGTATTCGATTGATCCGTCTATTGTCAAAGAAGCAGATATTTCAAAGGGTCAAGAAAAAATGGCCATACCACTTGTGAACTATTACGATAACACTTTGCCACCACCTTGTGTTTATGCAAAGCAGCGCATTCCTACTGAAGGCGTAAATTTAAATCTCAATACAGAATTTTTGGTCGGATGTGATTGTGAAGATGATTGTTCGGTGAGTAAAAATTTTTTTAGTTAAAACGATAGTGATTTTAGCCATGTAATTACATTTTATTATTTTGAATTTGCAGGATAAGTCTAAATGCTCGTGCTGGAAACTGACAACTGAGGGTGTTAGGTACTGCAACCCAAATAAACCACTCGACGAAATTGGATATCAATACAAACGACTAAATGAACACGTTCCAACTGGCATTTATGAATGCAATTCTCGTTGCAAGTGCAAGCAAAATTGCCTTAATCGCGTAGTTCAGCATTCCCTAGAAATGAAGTTGCAAGTGTTTAAGACATCGAATCGTGGCTGGGGATTGCGTTGCGTCAATGATATACCGAAAGGGGCATTTATATGTATTTATGCTGGTCATTTACTAACTGAAACTATGGCCAATGAGGGCGGCCTTGATGCAGGCGATGAATATTTTGCTGATTTGGATTATATCGAGGTAGCCGAACAGTTAAAGGAAGGTTTTGAATCTGATGTGGAACGCTCTGATAATGATGAAGAAGAAGACAATTACACACCCGATCCAGAGGACGATGATGATTTTACACCAAAAAAACATTACATGCCCCGCCTTAAGAACAAAACGCGTGCTGTACGCAGCAATTCAACACAAAACGTAGGAGAATCTCAGGAACGCACAGTAATAAACTTCAATCCGAACGCAGATTTGAATGAAACTGTTCGTGAAAATTCGGTCAGAAATCTGTTTGGCAAAGACGAAGCACCCTATATTATGGATGCAAAGACAACAGGCAATCTGGGTCGCTACTTCAATGTAAGATTTGCTTTATTAGTACTATCAAAAGTTTTTATTGTTACTTATTTCCGTATGTACAATCGCAGCACTCCTGCAGTCCGAATTTGTTTGTGCAAAACGTGTTTGTGGACACTCATGATCTACGATTTCCTTGGGTCGCCTTCTTTTCGGCCAGTCACATTCGCTCTGGCTCAGAGTTAACCTGGAACTATATGTATGAAGTGGGTGTGGTGCCTGGTAAAGTGTTGTATTGTCAATGCGGCTCTGCCAATTGTCGCATTCGTTTACTTTAAGTTTTCACAATCATCACAATTCCATGTCATTACCACATGATTGTTTACTCGATTGAAAGCATACGTTAAATAACAAAATACCAACGGCCAACGGTCTTTTAATGGTGAAGCATATTATCATGTTTTACAACACTAAACATTTTAAAAGTATTTAATAAACATTCTCATATTCCCATAAATAGTGCGTTTTTATTTTACCTTAATTAACATTGCAACTTTAAGTATTTAAGTATTTTAAAAATATCCGAAAAATTCTTTAAAAAATGAAACATTTTCAATTGGGCATTTTAACGGAGTGGCAACACTTAATATTGTTTCAACTAGGTGGCATCGAAATATCGATACCTCTGAATAAGTCCGTGCAATCACAATAAAAAAATAGCGCAAGTTGAAAAAGTCAAATTATATTAAAAAAAATTGTGTGTGTGTAATAAAATTTTAGTTAAAATATGGTTATCAATAATTTCCAGCTGTGTGCGTAACGCGTGAGCGCATAATAAACGTGGGTGGGTCACAAACGACCAACAACTTAGTTGAGTTCCTCCCTTGCCAATAAGAGAAAAATCGATTTTGTGATAACAGAGCTTAGAAGTTCTTGGCATAAAATTCCACAAATCGCATTAAATTTTATTCTAAAAGTGTTGTTTTAAGCGTGTGTTTCGGCGGGCTCGAGTGCGTGAAAATGAATTTGGATTTTGTAAGGGTGTGCGGCAAGCACACTGCCGTTTACGAGGCTTACTATAAACAGGTACAGGAATGTGGTTAATTCACCCTTATTGATTTTTACGCGCCGAATGGCTTGTATTTATTGACGCGTCTCTATTATGCCCAATTGTAGATTGACCCAAAAGGCACGGGTGCCATTGAAGCCATGACGGCGGCAAAGTTCTTAAAGAAATCTGGGCTTAGCGATGTGGTGCTTAGTCGTATATGGGATCTCTCGGATCCGAATGGCAAGGGTTTTTTGGATAAACCAGGTTTTTTTGTGGCACTTAAATTAGTTTCGCTGTCGCAAGCAGGCCAGGTGGCCAACATGAATAACATTTACGTGGATACAACGAATCCACCAAAAGTGGTAAGTGTAAATTGACGCGAATCTACTTAGCCAAATAAGGTTACACAATAGCAACCAACTTATCTATGTCACACTTTATACTAAACAATTGACAGGGTGAAATTCCAAAAACCATGCCAGCTCGCATTCAAACTGTGCCCGTTGCAAGTGGAGGGGTTGCAAGCGGTGATTGGTCTATTAGTGTCATCGATCGGCTCAAGTATGAGCAACTTTTTGAATCGCTGCATCCTCAAAATGGCATGCTGCCCGGCAATAAGGTAAAGGGCGTGCTCATGGACTCTAAACTTCCAATGACCATACTAGGCACAATTTGGGATTTGGCCGATCAGGATAAAGATGGCAATCTAGACAAACACGAGTTCATTGTTGCCATGCATCTTGTTTATCAGACATTGCAAAAGCGCACTGTACCCAACGTTTTGCCACCAGAGCTGCGTAAGCCGGGCGGCGCTGGGCCACCACCCAAGCCCGCAATGCCACCTGCACCAAACGTAGGTGTTCCTATGCCTCGCGCGCCAAGCGGCGAAGGTTTCGGTGACAATGGCTTCGTAGCCAATTTCCCCAAGGACATAGCGCCACCAGCAGCCATTCCACCTCTGCCTGTGGCTGTGCCTCCGATGACACGCATACCACCAGTCGGTGCAGTGAGCAATCAGCCGCTTATACAAACAGATCCACTGATACCCATTGGTGCGCCGCCCTCTGTTACGGCGAATGCTGATTGGGTGGTCACTCCGGCTGAATTGCAAAGATTTGAAATCATTTTTCGACAGTCTGATTTAGATAAGGATGGCTTGGTTTCAGGTCTTGAAGTGAAAGATATTTTTATGAAATCGGGTATACCTCAACGTAGTCTAGCTGATATTTGGTAAGTATAATAAGTTAAAATTTAGTAATAACAATACACTTGTAAATTTACTTTACACTTTACAGGGCTCTTTGTGACACCAATCAATCAGGCAAGCTGACTGTAGAGCAATTTGCTTTGGCCATGTGGTTTGTAGAACGCAAACAACGGGGCGTGGACCCCCCACATGTGTTGACTGCTAATATGGTGCCGCCGTCAATGCGTGCAATTGTTGCTGGCGTAGATCTGCAGCCGCAGGTGAGCTAATTATAGTAACTTTCACTGAAACTGTTTATGCAAATGTTGATGCTTAGGAACCAAAGCCCACATATTCCAATCCTGAGCTGGAGATGATTTCTAAAGAAATAGAGGAACTAGCGCGAGAGCGACGTGCACTGGAAACTGAAATTGCACAAAAAGAGGCCGATGTGCGTATTAAGAACGGCGAAGTGCGAAGTTTGCAGGTATGTTTTAAAATTTAAAATAATTATTTTCATAATATAAAAAATTAATACTAATATTTGACATTGCAGAGCGAATTAGACACTTTAACGGCAACTTTAAAGCAGTTGGAAAATCAGCGCGGTGAAGCGCAAAAGCGGCTAGATGATTTACAGGCTCAAGTATTTATTTTTTGCATGATTCTATACTAAATATGCTCTTTGCTTGCGTTATTCTTTGGGTTTAACTTTTGTCTTATTTATGTTTATATGATTTCCTTTTCTTTATTATGTTATTCCATTGTTAACAAACTGGTAAACGAAATATTTTCCACGAACAAAACTTCCCGACTTCATACTAAATTGGTGAATGCACTTAAACTAAATTATATAAGGTTACCCAAAATATGGCTTTTTTAGCCAGTGTAGGTCATGACATATCCCGCACAAATGATCAGGTTTGTTTTATCAAGTTTTCTTATTATGTGTAGCTTTTGTGTTTTGTATTTTTATATATATTTGGGAATTATTGTTTGCGGCTTTTGTGGTATATGTTATTGTACAATGCATTTGTACTTTTATCGTCTTAAATATTATTCAGCAAAGTGACTCAATATGCATCTATTGCAGGTGAACAAGATACGCGAACAATGTCAGAAACAGGAAGAGACTATCAATGAACAAGAGGGCGAACTGAATGCAAAACGTTCCGAACTGCAAAAACTTAAGGATGAGGAAAATGCTTTACAAAAAGAGTACGATGATAACAATCGCGAGTTGTCTAAGCTAACGAAACATTTGCAAAATACCCAATTGCAAATAAGCTCGGTAAATGCATATTATGAATAGATTTATGAATGCTTTATTAATGGTTATTCTGCAGGTACGTTCAATGGTCACTCAACTGATGGAAACCCAACGTCAAATGACTGATGCTTTGCTCATTTGCCGCGCTGCCATGGAGAATCAGAATGCTGAACTTGTCTCGGAATATCAGCTGAAAATAGAGCCCGACATTGATGAAGCACGCAAAACGCTTGAAAAAGAAATCGCACTACCCAAAGACGATCCATTTGGGGAAAATAACAGTGGGGCTGCAAATAGAGCAAATGGTTCTACCAATGGTTTCGATAGTGATCCATTTGTGGGCCAAAGTAAAAAACCGATAACAAGCGGCTTTGATGACAGTTTCAATATGAGTTCTGGCTTTGATGGTGGCTTTGATGAATTTGGGCAAGGCAGCGTAGGCGGTTTTAGTCAAGCTAACCGTGATCCCTTTGGTGCTGATACCTTTGGTGCTAACAAAGCGAGTGCTATAACGCCGGAGGTACAGTATCTTAAGTGGTTGAGGTAAAACAAAAAACTAAAATTATTAAACTGCATTTTATCGCACAGCCCGGAAAAGATGACTTTGGCAGTGACCCATTTGCATCATTGCATGCGCCCACAGGCCAAGGTCAAGTGCTTAGTCCCAATACACAAAAATCCGGCCCACCACCGAGACCCGAATCACCTAGTCCAGCATTGCCGCCGAAGAAATCCAAGGTGCCGCCACCCAGACCAGCCCCACCACGTCCAGCACAAGTGAGTTAAAATGGATTATAACACAGTATATAAGTTGCAGCTTTTGCGTGCACATTGTGTAAATAGTCATTAAGAAGTTACAGAATTTTATTTTGTATGCTTTTTTTATTAACTACTTTTATTAAGTAGAGCTGCCAAGCCGCAGCATCTCTTAGTTGTACTTCATTTTATTATAAATCAACTTAAATTTTCCAAGTGATTCAATTGCGTGGAGTTAAAATGAACTCGAATCAATACGAAAGCCAAACACTTGTGCTGTGTTATCAACAAAATTTAAACTCTGTACTAATTATTACATATATTTACAGCAAGCGAACGCTTTTGGCGCTGGCGGAGGCGGATCCGGCGGATTTGCTGATTTTGACGATTTTGACAATAAGGTTGGTACAAATTATAGTGTACGTTGGGACCGGTGGTAATAATGCATGCACACCGAACACCAGAATTTGTATATACTTTGCCACCAAATCACTGCTATAAACTTAGTTGATTCTTAAAGTGTCTGCATATGCATAAACATGCCATACGATGATACTATTATTATATTTATTATTTGTTCTAACACTTATTAACCACAATTAATTTTGTTGTTCTTTAGATTTTTTTGTGTTAATTTCGAGCAACTAACAAAAATTAAATAAACTATGCTGCACACATTAATAGATATATTTTTTTATTTTATTTTATTGTTGAAATTTTGGTTTAGCTAAAGGTATTGCTCCTTATATACTTACTCTCTGCTTAAATCGCTGTCCGTAATAAACTAACCGTTTGCTCTCAAATTCTGCAATTCTCTATTTTCAGTGAACATCTAATAATTATCATATTTCTAAAAATGCATATAATATATATATAAATATTATTCACACATACTGGAGTCAAAACAAAAACAAAAAGATAAACGTTGAACTAGTTACATTAACGATAATAAATTTATAAGCGTACAAAACACATAATGACATACTTACACAGCAACCTACATATGTATATCGAAATATCACAGCGTTACGACCCAAAAAAAAAAAAAAGAAAAAAAATCCATTTAAGATGCAGCCAGCTAATGCACAAGGCCGTTAGCATAATTTAATACCCAATTAGCTAAATGTACTAAATCAATTAATAATTTTGCAAACGAAAAACATTAAACGTTAACGTGTTAAATATTATTACATGCATACTAGTAAAAACAAAAAAAAAAGAGAAGCGAAATGATGAAATCAAGTTATATTCTAAACGCGTTCAAGAACTATTATGCAATATCGATTTAATGTTAATCATGTATTTGATTTAATTTATTAATCAGTCTCTAGGGTTTATGCTAAATACTACTGAAATTAAAAGTAATAATACCGTTGTATGATATATTAGATCTTTTAGTTTTGAAGCTAGTCAAGAAGGTAAAAAGGATATGTTATTTAATCTAAAAGGAAGGGAATTTAAATGCAAATTGTTGTTGTTTCTGCATATGATACTACAGTTTATAGAATTATACTCACACTCTTGCATACATAAACGTACTAAAACATACATACACAGCTATGGATCGTAACTGCCGCTAATTAGTTCGATTAATCGTAATATGTAAGCTAAAAAATATTCTCTTGGCTTAAGAAAGGATTGAAAAAGGACTCTTACAAGTAACAAACACAATTTCAAAATCTATACGATATTAAGATCCTACAAAACTTGCAATGATACCAGCCAAAATTACATAGCCGACCGACCATTGCTTGACAAATTTCAATGATTTTAGAATCAGCTCGAAACATCGCTCGAAATCATCGGATCGTTGTTTGTTTGTGGTGTACGATACAGGTTTCATTGATTTTTTTAACCATGTCAGCTTTCTCTCGCAACTTTACTTCAGGCTCGTTAAATCCATGTACTTTTTTTTTTTTTTTACTTTCTTATTTGGTCTGCATGCCCAAAGGTGCGAGGTGTAACAACGGTGGTTGTACGGCAGTTTTCAAATTCGATGAATTCTTAATACTGGGTCCTGAGTCCAGAAAAACTTATCACTACTTTGTTTGGACAGCATTCTAAACTTTTTATTGTTTAGAAATGAACAAAAGTAACGTCATGTAAGGTAATGGTCGAAAGGTAATGGAGTTTTGACAATATCATTTGAAGGTTATTATAATCTAAACATCATATAGGCTATGAATTCGTATCAGGCCGTAAACTTTTAAGCCGATATGTTATCTCACGTAAAATATAATTTAGAGTTGTCAATCTATTATCTTAATTTGTGTACATTGGCTTTTGCCAATTTTTTATAAAGCTTAAAGAAACATTGAAGATACGTGAATTTCGAAGTATAGTATAAAAAAGTCATATTTTTTTTTCAAAGTCGCTTAGTTATTTCATTAGTTGGTGCCTAAGAGTAAACATTAAAAATTATTAAAAGCACGCCGATTCTTTGTCATATCATAAATTACGCTTGCAGTTCTTGAGATTAATAACCATGTATGTTGAAAGTTATCTTGCAATCCCAAAGATATATAGTTGTATAATTATAAACTATAAAATACCATACCAATAATATTAAATGTCACATACAAACTTTTATCATAAATCAAAACCAAAAAGCTTCCCATTTGTTGTTTTAATGTGTAATACATAAAAAATAAATATGTAACTTTTAAAGCATAAATCCTAACGAAAAAGAATAGGTAAATTGAATTTTTACACTAATATGTATGTATCTATGTTCAACATCATTCAAAAATAAACGTGCATATAACAAGCAAGGTTTAATAAACAATATAAACAATATATGGTTTTTAAACACATTTATGGGATTGGTGTTTAAATATTTTCAGCTAGTGCTCTTTGCTTTGATTTGAGTATGATTTAATTTGTTGAATTACTTTATAATTTCTTTAATCGTTTTTTAATTACTTAATTTTATTTTCTTTAATTTTTTTTTATACACATCATGCGTTATATTCTACACACACATACACGAACAAAACCCACACACACCAATGCAGCTGCAAACCATTCCAACAACAAACACTGCATCCAACTCAACATTATTGGATAATTTTTCACTATTCAACGACGATGCTCTGAGCAAGACCCACAGTACACCCACAGCTACAACACCCACACCATTGCACACACTGCTGCTGAGCTCATCACCATCATCATCTACATCAACATCTATAACAACAACAACAACAAACACAACCACATCAACTGCAGCAAACACAAGTAACCAACATTTATCGCGTTCCAATACACCGCTGCAAACTCAGGCTTTGAGTGTGTTCGAGGCCTTTGGCAATAAAAAGACACCAACGCCAGCGGTTATCAACGGACCCACGGACTTTAAAGACGATCCGTTCAAGGACTATAGATATGAGGATCCATTCAACATTAAAGATCCCTTTGCTGATGACAATGACGATGAGACTTCTGCACAGGGCAACAAAAAGAGCTTCAAGGAGGACTTTAGTTCGGATGGTGTGTATTTAATGCTGTATTTTTAAGAATTGTCAGTAGATGCTTAGCAAAAACAGCAATTTCCAGTTCTACGAGTCTGTCCGTTTATATTTTTTGCTTCAAATCTATAAATTGCGCAGGTTTTTAAGGCATTACGAAGTTTGGACCCACCCAAAAGTTGGAAAAATGGGTTGACTGTGTTTAATCCTGAAAATTAAAATCAAAAAGTTAGATATTTTAGAGCTACAAAAAAAGGAATCTCTGATAATATTAATTTCACATACGTTTGAAAAAAGCATGGAAACTTCGCATCATTTTTGATTTTCCATCGATTAATGTTATTTGTTCAATTTTCAGATGACAGCATTGCAAAGAACACAAAGATTAATAATAACAATGGCAAACTGAAGACCCCTACACCGCTCAGCACCGACTTAAGTAAGCAATTCGATGCTTTCAATCTAAATGCAAGTCCTGTGCCTTCACAAAATTCGACAACATCCAACACGAACTCGAATTCCAAACCGTTGGATGCCTTTGCAGATTTTGATGACTTTGTAGCGGACAAAAAGACGGCAACAACAACAACAGCAACCAATGCAAATAAACTTAACGATTCCTTCTTTGATGCATTTAATGATAATTTCAGCGTAAACCCAGCTAACGAACTCAATAAGATCAAGACCCAAACAATTGCTTTCGATGCATTTTCCGTTACCCAAAGCGAGATCAAATCAACTGGCACGGATGCGGCCAAGCTTTTTGATGCCTTTAATGATAATAGCTTTGAGGATAGCTTTAACAGCAAAGCTGCAACAAGCTCATCGTCGGATAACAACTTTGCAAAATTTGATGCTTTCGATGTGCATAATTTTTCCAACGATTTTGGCAAAGCAACGCACGATGTTACCGATTCAAACTCAAATAATATGAAAAAACCAAACGGAAAAACAACCAAAGCTGACAAAATAGAAGATACAGATAAAACGGCAAATAAATTTGCTCCCGATTATTCGAAGCCAGAAAATTTTGATGCCGATTTGGAGGAGGCGCTTAAACGCAGCATGATTGATAATTAAATTAACCGAAAATGTGATGCATATAAAAATCTCCAATATCATATTGTATTTTAAAACTGCGCATATCCAATTGTGTTTACAAATTTCGTTATATATATGTATGTATATTAAGTGTGCTACAGTTCAAAATTGTTAAAATTATGTTAAACGTGTTTTTGATTCTGCTACTACAAACTATAAGTTCTGTTTTAAAGATTATTGTATTTTTTTCTTAAATGATATATGCAATTATTTATATGTATGTGTGTATATGTCAATTCCAGTAACAGCAATTTCATAAAGTCAAGAAACCCAAAAATGCCGGTATTATGTTCATTATAAAAAAAAAAACAAAAGTGATTATCATTATATCAGTACATACTATATGATTAATAATACGCAGCGTACCATATAGTATATTTATACACATATACATACTCCTAGATATAAAAAAATATTACGGTTACAGTAGTACCAAAAGTCTATGAATAAATGAGAAATATAAAAAAAAAAATGTTTAGTTACGCTCTGTGATTCTCTGAGTGTTACTTACCAATACATGTCAACAATTCTTACGCTCGGGAGTAAAAGTAAATAGACAACGACGAGCTGCTGCTGTTCGTTTCATTTGAGTTTCTGAGTTCATTGTGAATGGGTCGCAAGTTAAACAAAAAAATAAAAAAAAAACAAATTTTGTAAGTCTAGTGTATGAGTATAGCGTTTATTTGTTTTATGATATTATGGGGCCACGAAAGCCCCACTGAGGGTACGCCTTCAAATCCCATGGTATTCAGACACTACAAGCAAACGCACACGGCTTTATAGCAAACGCGCACTATATTAATTTGCCGGCACAACTAAAGTAATTGTGTGAAAAAAAAGTCACGAACTTTTTGTGTTATTCTATTAGTAAAAACTACATATATATGTACATTTGTATGCGTATATGTAAATGTGTGTGTGAGCTGCCTCTAATTAAATTTTATACTGTGTCTATTGCATTTTGTAACATTTCAAAATGTTAAAAAATATGGAAACTTTCCATTTACCTATTGCCGTTTGTATATGTATGTATGTATGTATATACATAGGTTGTATGTAAAAGTGGACGAACCACATTGCCGCTCAGGTATTTGTTTTTAAATACATACATATACTATATACACTTCTTTGTATATAGACGACTGATAATGACTTATCATAAGTGGTGTTTTCTCTATTGGGGTTATCTGTTGATCTTGCGCTTTTGTGAGCATATTGGCTCTGACTATTCCACATATAAAGCGCACATAAGGCTTAGAAAACAGTCTAGTCTAAGAGCTTGAAAAAGCATTAATTATGATGTTTGTAAGTAAACTAAATAAATATAAAAACTATGTGCTTGAGTGCATTTTAAATTTATTTTAGACGCGCACAAATTAAGCAGTCGGCAGTCGTTGCAAAGTTTTCTAACAATGGGAGATCTCTTTATTGGGAATCTGTTTTAAATAGGCTACCTATGTTACTATCCAAGTGCTGCTTTTAAAATTTTTCGAAACACTTGCCAAGGATAATAAATTGAATTCGTATCATCGAAACCCGAACGTTTTATGCTTTATCAACATACCCACATTGATTCCATATTAAGATCATTATGTTTCCAAAAAAAAATGAATGTTTTTCAAAATTAAACCTAATTTGAAGCTCTTCTTTTAAAGAACTAAAAATAAATATAGTGCTCCTAATCTATCATAAACACTAGGTAATTATCAATATAAACCTATCTACATGCGCATCCACCATAAGGGTAAAAATTTTAATTGATGTTGACCCGTGTACATGAACTTTGTGAAAGTTTATGCAAATCTTTGCTTTACACCCGAGATGAATCATACATTTTACATTAGACAATTTGAACTTTTAGTCCAATCACTTTGAGTTTTGGCGCGGAGGCAAATGAATAAAATAATTTTTATTAACTAAAGATTTTCCGTCAAAACAACAAATTCGGGTAGCGTTCATAGTGTATAAGCAGGGTTTTGCCTTCAATGTCTCACTTTTTAGAAAGATTGAAAGTAATTGGATATTGCGGATGTGCCAAAACAAATCCAAATTTTGTATCCGGGCTTCGAATGAGATCACATCTTATGAATGCAGGTATAAACAATAAACAAATTAAAGCTGTCAAAAAAGCAGGCATACAAAGCACCTAAAGCGACTATACAAGCTATACAGTTTCCCGATTCCATAAAAGTATTCAGCTGCGACATCTAAATGTCAATGCCGTACTTATATTGAAAAGCAAAAGCGGCACCAAATATTTATGCCAAATTTTGGAGAGACCGATAAGAATTGAAAGAACAACTTGCTTCGAAATCGGAAGTGTGTAATAGGACCTGAAGAATGAAAGAACCGATGATATATTCGTAAAAACTTACGTAGCTTGTAATTTGCTCGTACCTACGAGAAACGAACCCTTTATCTGTTTCTTTCTTTAACCAGAGAACCATTAGAATATAGCAGAAATTTTTAAATCTTAAAATTCAACAAATTACACTTGTTCGTTTAATGTAAAGCCAAGCCATAGTAAATCATTTGCTTCCCCTATCATTAATGCACTTATCTTGCCATCATTTATCTGATGATAAACTGTATAAGTACATAAATTAACATTTATTATCTGTCCATTTTGTGTTCAATTATGTGTGTACACATTTCCTATACATACTCTTATATTTTTTTTATTCTGCAACAGTCAAACAAGCCATGTCGAAACCAGCCCTCTACTACGCTACCCTTAGTCCACCCTCCCGTGCGGTATTGCTAACGGCCAAAGCCATTGGCCTTGAACTTGAATTGAGGTAAGTGTCGCTCTCATGTTTTCAAGCTCATGCCACATTTTTTTTTGCAAACGAATAACCCATTTGTATATGTTTTGCAGGCCAATTAACCTGATTAAAGGTGAACATCTGACTCCGGAATTCATTAAAATAAACCCACAGCATACCATTCCAACCTTAATTGATGGGGATGCTACCATAATCGATTCACACGCCATTTGCTCATATCTCGTTGAGAAATACGGCAAGTGTCATGAATCGCTATATCCAAAAGATTTAGTGAAACGTGCCGATGTAGATGCACGTTTGCATTTGGACTCGGGCCATTTATTTGCGCGTTTGCGTTTCCTCTATGAGCCCATTTTGTATGAAGGATCGACGGTTTGTTCAATTGATAAAATTGCTTATATACAAAAATGCTATGAAATATTGGAGGGCTTCCTTAAGGATCAAGAGTACTTGTGTGGCAATGATCTAACAATTGCTGATTTTTGCTGTGTGGCTACAATAACGTCCGTAAATGAAGTGGCGCCCATTGATGAATTTAGGTTTCCCAAATTCTTGGCTTGGCTTAAACGTCTTTCAGAATTGCCATACTATAAAGAAACAAACGAAGAAGGCGCTGAGGAATTAAAGGCACTTTTTAAAGCAAAACTAGCCGAGAATCGCGGAAAGTAAACATTGCCTTTAAGTTCTAATACATTTAGTACTACATATATAATAATAATAAAAATAAATTTCATTTTAAATGTTAACATTGTGCACATGTTAATATGGTGCTTAATTAAAGGCGTTTAGTTTTACAAAAAGCATAGCATTTTGTCTTTATTACATTTAATAGATGTACACTTAACTATGTCTAAACTTAAATTTAACAACAATAGTTTAAAAGGAAATGGAAACCAAAATCGTCTTGTACAGAGCTAACTGGTACAACACCAGATTTTAGAGTGAGAAATACCGAAGAGAATCAAAAAAAAAAGCGTGGAAATCAGGACGA
Source organism: Chymomyza fuscimana (assembly GCA_949987675.1). NCBI lineage: Eukaryota > Metazoa > Arthropoda > Insecta > Diptera > Drosophilidae > Chymomyza > Chymomyza fuscimana. The sequence continues at coordinate 72,496,396 of OX465089.1, forward strand.
TTGACGGTGCCCCATTTTAGCAAAATTGGCGCGATTTGATTCTCTTGGAGAAATATTCAGTGTTAATTGGAAGTTGTGTAAACACAGCGCCAATTTGTTTTTCCTGGTTGTATGGAACCTACTATATCGATATACCCAATCATTGCGTTTTTTACAGGTAAAGTAGTTGAAGATAAGTTTTTACAAATTTTAATCGACATCAATTTATGTATATTTTGTATGCCTACAAAGTTATATGTTTGCAAACATAAATAATTTAAACTTGTAAACTCTAAACCCAACTAGAACTAATTTTATCTACAGAACAAAAATTTATGTATAAATTCATAATGAATCCTAGCGCTGCAAGCTGCTAAAGCAGATTTCGTCTTGAATCGAGTCAATCAACGGCACTTAAAATATTATAGCCTAATACGTATAAAATATGGTTAACAGGCTATCACGTCACACGCTTATTAAAATATACATCTACGTACGCTTTTTAATACCCCAGCAGGGCTTATTAATTTTGCTTTGTTAGAATAGAGGAGTCGTTACAGACCATATGCACTTTTTACAAGAGTAGCAGCATCAACAGCCATCTATTTCTGTATGATAACCAGCGCGGCTTCCTAACGAAACTATGCACAGTGACTTAAGACCTTTCGCGATACTAGACGGTAGGAATGAAATTCATCGATGAAAGAGACCTGCTAGGGTATGCTGATTTGGACGCCCCGGAGTTTACCGGCTCTGTCTTGGCTTCTAATCTCGGCGCAGCAGAAAACGCTTAATGCTCTCCGGTAGTGGCAGCAGCACAATTACATTTGGCGCAAAGTTTTCAAGTATGACGTTACGGCAAGCGCTTTGTAGTGATAAAACTAAAGGTAAGATATGTATTAATATTGAAAAGTCTTCATAGAAGATTTGACAAACTCACTGCCTTCCAATTGTATGATACGAATTTGTTTAGTTGTGCCATAGACATCGATAACAACATACAAAGGACCTGTGCCTAAGGGAATTTCTTTTGTAACTGGACCTCTGTCTACGCCGTTGATGATAAAGTGTAGCTCAGCTTTAGTGGGATCCTCATCAGTTGGCACAAAAATGATGCCTATGCGTGAGCCTCTATCGGTTAGTAGTATATCAGAGTTTCCATTCTCCATAGTGGGACGTAGCAGTCTCTTTGGTAATAAACCGCGCGGTGTACGCACATGTGTTGCATCGCCCAAGAGATTGCCTACAAGCAAAACACGGTGTGAGATATTTATAGCATATGTACTTTAAATGCGGGATAATTGTTGCTTACGCTGTGGCTTCTGAACGTTTTGCACTGGTTCATCGATCTCGTTTTGCACCTCACGTTGATTTAATTCAAACTTTGAGATTGGAAATATCCAGCTGTTGCCCAAATTTGCCAAGTCCGGCAAAGCAAAATGTGGCAGTCCTTCTATACGCGTACCAATTACACTGGGCGTTAGTTGTGTCAAACCCAGACGCATATGTCCGGACCAACCGCGTTCAATTTTCTCAATCTCTACTAAAAAAATATCGCCAGCCGCAAGAGGGCGTTCAGAAAAAGTAAGAGCATCCGCAAAGCTAGCACTCCGAAAGGCTACCGTTGAATCGTCTTTTAATTGTATATTTGAGCCATGGTAAGGATGAAATTGGAAACGAGAAACCTGACGTTTGCGCACACCCGTTGAATTTTTCATATCAGCAGACGCGCCATCATTCGTTTCGTTATTGCTGGTGGGGTCTGCATACGGCTCTGTTAGATTATGTTCCTCAGCGGCATTCATTTTGCGTTTTTTTAGTAACGTTCATTTATTAAATACATATGTATCTTAACAATTTTGCAGCTATTTATTTTTATTGTAGCTACTAAAGTGACACAAAACATAAAAAGTTTATAGTGTTTAACAATATCGCTGGAAAAATAGTGCTGCGAAATAACATACTTAAACTTAACAGTGCTGTTAAACGTCGTTGTGTTGCGGTTTGACGTAATAACCAGCTGAGGTCGCAGGCATATTTTAAAGTAAGATTTATTAATTAGAGTTTGTTTAAATTATAAACAACATTGTGTATATTAATTGCAGATGCGCGTTCCCACTGCACTTTATGCCGCGCGCGGTCGTGCGCCTCAGAATGAAAAGAAGGTGCCCTTCCAGGAGATACTGCCATTGCGCTTGAAGAACACTGTAAGTGGCAAAGCAGATTCCGGCAACGATGTTGCTTGTCTACAAGAAATGGGCGTCCTCTTTGCCTGCCTTAAGGATAACGAGTTTGTGGAAAAGTATTGCAACAAGGAGATTAATCAGTTTGAAAAGTGCTATAAGTTTTATATGGACCGCAAGTTTGAGGCCAAGAAAACTGTTAATCAGGGTATTGTCACACCCGGAAATAATCTTAATTATAAACAGTTGAACAAATACATGAGACGGTTTCCCAATCCGCAGTAAATGTAAGCTTAAACATTGTTATTGTAATATTTTTAATACATTGAATCAGTTAATACATAAACATATAATCAGACTTAATATACAACATCAGCATCACCCAGGCCAGCAGATGATTGACTTACAGGTGAAGGCTGGCTGAGCACAAATTCGGACATGTTATGGGAGCGTGTTCCACGCAAAGTGTGAAATTGTTGATGTCGCGGTTGCTGCTGTTGTAGCTCATAAAAATCATTCAAAAACGTCTGTTTTTCTGGTCCCAACAACTCAAAGCGCTCTTCATCATGTAAACCTATGTCGGTACTAAATGTACTCTGCTTCACATTATCGGTACAAGTGGGCGCGAAATGCTTAAAATGTTGCTGGGCTTTGGTAGGCGTTAATGTGGGCATGGCCAAATTGATGTGTAACGGATATCCACCATGCTCCCAGGTATCTGTTAATATGGCCAAGCTGCGATTTACTTCTAAAACACGAGCGCGTTGGAAATTCAGACGCTCTTGCTGTATCTCGGACCACTGCTCCTGTGAATATGAAATGAAATGGGTCTATATATGTAGGCACATTGCATAATGTTAGTAAACTTACAAAACGTGAGCCCAATCGTCCAAAGTACTTGATCTGTTCTTGCACATAAAGCACCTGCTCCATATACCAGTCACGTGCTTTCTCCACGCCATCTAAGCCAAATAAAAGCAGCTCCCGCTCTTCCTCCAGCTGTTTAAGCCGCTTTAGCATGTTGTAATCTATTCCATGTTGCAGCGTGTGTCTACGCGATTCTCTACGCTTACTAGGGGATTTTTTAGGCGGCAGCGCCAGGCTCATGCCCAAGGCATAGTCAGTGGCTGATGTAGAGGAGGAACCACCATCAGCAGAACCTCTGTGTTCAAATTGTTCGCGTGCAGTCTTTAAGCCTTTGTGCTTGTTATTGAGCTCATTGTGCATAAGACTTAGCTGCCAATTTTGCAACGCATGTCGAATATCTGCTTTGGCTAGCGGTGTCGGTGCAATTGCATGGGCCGCTTGCCTTGGCGGCTTTGGTGGAGGCGACGCTGTACAAAAAGTATTGCTCGGTGGATGCGTAAAGTCCTGTTCCGACTCTGGACTTAAAGGCGGCGGTGTGCTTGGTGCAAGCTGTGAACGTGGGCGTATCTTAGCTGTAGGCGCTGTGCATAGTACTGGTGTATTATCTAGCTGTGGTGCCGATGGTGGGCGAGGCGGCTTTGTGAATTTATCAGTGGACTGTTGATTGCGCAGCAGGCACAACTTGAGCCCGGCACAGAAGCGTTCAAACGTTAATAGACCGCTTGGTGGCGTCACGCGTCGCAGTGAATCCAACACACCCTGTGGCAAGCCCTTGGAGCCATCATCCTGCCAACCCTTTTCAATATCGGCATATCTAACATAGCCGCTTTGCTTATCATCCAGTATATCAAACAGTTTTTTCATGGAGAGCACAAACTGTTTCGGTAGGGCGTCCAATGAAGTCCCACTGTTATTAGCTTTGTTGCAGATGTTGCCCACGCTGCTACTGATAGCGCTGGCATGGTTCAATTCGCTGGAATTAAGCGTCAAAACTGTAGCACTGTTCTGTCGCAGCATCTTTAAAAGATTTCTGGAATTCAAAAAAGGAAAGTTTATTCATTTATGCAGAGCCGCTCCTAAGCGACCCACGCTTGGGCCCAATGCATATTTTATTCGTCGTTTAAATAGCCAAGGCCGCGTTTAAAGATAATATATACATACTTATATGTATATGCTAATTCTCATAAATTTGAGACTGGGTTGTATGAGTTATATCGTGCTTTTTAGTTTTTAGGTCAAATCTGAAACCATTCTTAAAGACCCTGCGAATTAATTTGCCTTGTAAGTATGCAAATAAATAAAATGGTTTTTTGTTACAAAAGTTGTATTATTTTCTTGAGGAGTTGCGACTTGCGTGACTAAAGGCCACTTTTGCCACCGGAAAATAGGAAAATATGTATTTATAATACGTTTAAAAAAAATGAAATTTAAAAAGTATGCATCTTTGCATCAGTTTGATGATCTTGTATACAAAATTTCCCAATTATCAATAGTAATGCTCATATAAAATCCGAAACCCGGGCAAAAAGACACAGCGACCTCTCCTCTAATCAAAATAAGTTTGTATAAGTGTCGGTAGATAGCATGGCCAGAAAATAAGGGGCCTTTTGGGGAAATGCAGTCTGACTTTTCCCCCGCGGTAATGAGCCAGCGCATTCACCAAACCTGATCCTAAACATAGTATGCTAAAAATACACCTAATGGTATCAAGTGATGAGTTATGGACTTTAGAACAATTTTGCAACAAAAATAAATTTTTATAAAAATATCATATCATATCACTCAACAGTTTTAATATTTTCTGTATAATCATTTGAGAGAGCCTCACAAACAATGAAACGTTGACCTTTTTTCTAAACAAGCCGTTTCCCTTAACGCCGCAAGTCATTCTTACTAAATTTAGCAGGGTATCCAACTGTCGGCCACCATCTCGACTGATGCAAAATGTTTACATACTAATTTTACAATATTTTACAAAGGCAGTAACACTAAACTCAACTGAATCACAAATTTTACATTACAACGCAATAGCCAATCTGGGACAGATCTGGGTTGCAATACTGAGAAAGAATGCTAGGTGAGTAAGTAAGACACTGAAATGATTCGCTTTTCTGGGACACAACTTAAAGGTAGTTGAGTTCAGGAGTTTTGCAAAAACAAAATGTACTGATTTTAAGTAAGGAACTAGACTTCGGTCACTCTAGGATTCTTAATGGTAATCCTCTAATTCCTGATGGTACGGACTACTGTTCCCCACAGGGACACTTTTCAACAGCATTCGAGACCCATTTTCCAACCAGGGAAGAATGGAATGTTGGCATACCGGGCCCAAGTGGCTCAACAAAAATCTTCACGGACGGTTCCAAGTTAGACGACCGCGTTGGCGGGGGCGTCTACATTGAGGAACACAAAGTAAGAATATCTTTTTGGCTCCCAGATCACTGCAGTGTCTTCCAGGCTGAAGTCATGGAAATTCAGGAAGCCGTCTCAATAATTAAAAACCTACCAATTGGAAGCAACAATATCTGTATTTACTCAGATAGCCAGGCAGCTATTAAGTCTCTAGCATCCATGACATCATGCATGAAGTCAGTGAACAACTGTAGTTCATCTCTGGAGGAGATGGCAGAACAGTTTTCGATCCACCTTATCTGGGTCCCGGGACACAGGGATATCGAGGGCAATTGCATTGCGGATGAACTGGCAAGAAGAGGAACTACCAGCATCCTCCTTCAGGACAAGGAGCGTCTGGGTATACCTATGGCCAGCTGTAAATTGAGTATTAATAATCACTTTGCTCTAGCTGCTAATCAAGCGTGGAATCGGATATCGAACACGTGTAGAATCTCACGGCAGACATGGCCGGTATACTGCAAAAAGAGAACAAAGCAACTTTGCGATTTAAATAGAGCTCAGTGCTCGGCAGTTATCCGGGCAATCACCGGACACTGGCTGGTGGGTATCCATGCATCAAGGCTCAACGCACCTCACAATGATTTCTGTAGAAGTTGTAGAGATGAGGAGGAGCTGGAGACGGTGGAGCACTTGTTCTGTCACTGCCCTGGGCTGTGTAAGACAAGGCTCCGATTCCTTAAATCATACGTCTTTAATGACCTATCCCAACTCTCGGAAAAGAGTCCAAGAAGCCTCTCGAGGTTTATTAAAGCCGCCGGATGGGCGTGATTTTGGAACATATAGGGGACCTCCTGAATGGGGGAAGGGTGGTGTAAGGCCCACCCAGCGGTATCACAACGGGCCAATTCTCTGGCCTAAGTGAGTTGGGACGTTAGGTCCCGACTGCCGCCCTAACCTAACCTAACCTAGGTAAGGAACTCTCAATCCAAATTTTGCGCAACTCCGGCCCTAGTCTAATGTAAAACCCACAAACTAATGTAAATTTTAGTTTTTAGCCGATATTAATAAAGATTAACTTTGGAGGGAGAATAACCTCAAGTATTTCTTTTTACTTTCAAAACTTTGAACATTTCACAATTAAATTAAAATGATTTCGCCCCCAGAAAATTATTTTTTAGTATTATTTAATTGTCAAAAGAGGATACACGCTTCATTTTAATGGAAGTTACCAAAGCCGCTTACTAATCACTCCGCCCTCGTACATGCAGGCATGTATACACGCGCGAAGGAGCATAAAAATAAACACAGCACAGAAAGACTTAGGACACAAACTTGTTCTAAACACTTCACAATACCAATAAGTACATACAGCTTGTCCTTTTGCAGTCCATATTCATATATGCCTAAGATGCACTAGCTAAAATTTTAATTACCGTGAAAGTGCCAGCAAATTACTTTATTACGTCTAATGCGTAAATATTTTCCGCAGTTTTGCGCAAAAAAAAAACCGCTTGGAACTGTATGTGCTTTAAAGGCCGTTCGCCAAGGTTTTATGCTGCTGCTTGCACAATTTTGCACCTTTTGTTGCTGTGTAATACACACCGAGACTGCGACTGCTGCGTCTGGGACTACGAAGACTGCACAGCACTGGGCGCCCAAAAGCCCGAACCCGCTAAATATCCAATCGGAATGACTCGATGACTGGTTGTGTGTAGACTAATGTCGGCCGACGCGAGTTATCGTGGTTGCTGTTTGCAGAGCGCACGCGCATGCGCAACTGGTTACGGGACAGCTTCAGGTTTCAGGTTTTCGTAGTTCATAACAAAACATACGCAAACAGACCCATCTACTTACATTTATACGAGGGTCGCTATTAAACATATCGCTTTTCGAATTACACTACAATAAAATCAATGCACTTCTGGATACGCCTAAACCTAAATATGAGTAGGCTGAAAGAACCTTGGACCTTTTTGTTTAAACATGACTGTTAGGAACTAAAATATATGATAGAGCTGCAAGCCAAGAAGTATGAGAGCATGCGCGCCTTAGAGAACTTCGGACCAAGGGCGATTCCCTAGGAATAGGAAAATGTTTTTCTCAATTACCCAAAAACTTCTTACAAATAAATGGAATGGATAAACAGAATTGTTGCCACCTGATGAGTTTTTGTAAAGAAACGGAATATCTTTGGTTTGGTTAGAGTTGCTCAGGAGCCAGGGCCGTCGAGAGAAAAAAATCTACAGGCTTTTTATAAACCTCCGTTTGTGTACGGAATTCTCCCCTTTCTACAAGTCAAGTATACATGCTTCTATGATTAGGGCTCATTTATAGGGTGGGTCATCTATTGGATTGTCTATTAATTGAATTTTATTCGCATATTTTGCAACAAAATTGGGCAAATGTATATACCAAATGCAGTTTGAGACTACTCATTTATGTATGAAAAATAATATCGCCCAAACGGCCGCAGCGGCTGGCTCTACAGACCCGTATGCGAGTATCATACAGGTTGTTCTTCCACTCATTGAACGAATAAGCGACGCTAATAATGTTCCGTGGGCTTCAATTGTTGCGTCATTTGAATATTGTGTTGTGAGTGTTTAACAACCAAACCAATAGATGGCCCACCCTGTACTTACTTGCTATAATCGAATGGAGCCATTTTTCATTCGAACTTACTTGTGTATGTTAATGCAAAGGGCTTAATGCATTTCTTTCATAACATTCCCTGCCAACAATAAACCTTTCAAGTGTCATAACAGACCCAGCCTTTATAAACAAGTCCGGAAATATAAAAGGCAGCCCTCGTGTACACACGCAAACATGCACAGAGGCGCACGATCCACACGCACGCCTCATAAATACCTCTTCGGGAGCGCATAGTCTACTAGGCTGACTAGCCGAGAAAGAGACCCAAGTAGACAACAAATAACAGTGGTACAATTATAGCAGAAATATTTATTTATTAGTAGAAATGGAATTCAGTCAAAGATACAGATATGCATGTATGCAGTATATGTGTGTTATTAATAATAATAACCTTTTTCTTTAGAAATAATATCGTATACGAAATTCAAACGCTTTACAATCCACAGACATAGCAGGATCGTTAGAATGCAAATTTCATGTCTTGGTTTTAAATTCTATGAGTACCTTAAGTTGTTTGTCAGCTCTAGTACGTTCTACAAATCGACCGCTGACTTTCGGCGCACATACTTGGCAAAGTAGTCCGGACGCCAGCATTTGCAGGAGCCGGGTATTAAGAACCAATCGTAGTATAAACGCACTTGGAAACAGCCCAGCTCATCATGACCATCACAATGCGCATCGGCTGTGCCATTGGGACCGCCATTAACCGAAGTACCATCTGAGGCAGTAGCTACACCTGCACGTTTTTGCAAATACTGCTGATAGGCCTGGAAATCTTGCACCGAAGGTGTTTGCGTAGTACTCGTAGTGCTAGGCACTGTATCCTCTGCATTGGGATAGAATATTTCAGCGACCAGTAAGCTAACCCAACGTGGTGATGACAAGCAACCACCGTCTAGATAATGACAACGCGCCTGTATGCAACGCGTAACCTCTACGGTTTGTGTAAAGTAACCCTCGTAGGGTATTTGCACTACATAACGCCAAGCGCCCTGATAGTTCTTGGCAAATACAGGCGTAGCATACTCCACTTTGGCTGGACAGGGTGTGGGTGGGCCCTCATAACGTATGGGCCCGATTTCCTCGCGACGCTCAGCGGTTATAGGAGCAGCTGAGCCAGCTGAGTCACCCTGTATGGCGCGATAGAGCGTGCAGAAGCTGCAACAAACCAAAATTAAATTACAGTCGGAACGTTGCTTTTATTTAAAGTTTACTTACACGCCGCCTCCATCGCAGAATTTGCGTGGCTTGCGTTCGTCTACAACGCGACGTTTCTCTTTCTCCTCTTCATCCAGCGCAGGGTCAAAGTAGCTGTAGTCTCCGGAATGAGCAGCATCGGGTATATCACGTTTGGCTCGCGTGCCATAATGACGATCGATATTGTTGTTATCCAGCTGTTCCACCGGCTCGTCGCGTATGATTTGCGTTACCTTGGGCAGCGTGTCATCGGCCTTAAGTACGGGCAACGTTTTGGAGAGAAATCTCAATGTTTGATTGCGTATAAGCTCGCTGTGTGAAAAGAAAAACGAAAGATTACAGATCAAGCTTCAAAGATTCCGTATAGCGGAGCGTATACACTTCTCGTAGCTACGTTAACTTTTTAGTCCAAGTTTATTTAGTTTGTAAATTTTTGTTTTCAAAGTGAAATTGTTTTATGTTCCTTTTTATAAGATAATATTTAAAGGAAGCTTCAAATTAATAACTCAAATATTTTTTTTTTGTGCTGCTGCTTGAAGGATTTAGATGTGAAAATCGAAATCCCGCGAAAAAGGAGAAGAATCTCAGAAATTGTATTTTATCATTTGGTCTCATATACAATATGTCTTATATTCACATAGGAGTTACTATTCCTATGATTCAAAGGAATTAGATTTTCATTTAAGTACCCATAAATTCTTAACTAAAAGAGATAGAACCAAAATAAGCGTAATCGTTGTTCACTTTTTTCTCAACTTTAGATGCGCATAACTTGTAAACGAATTGAGCTACAGTGAAAATAATCCCAGATTCTTGTCAGTCGCGCTATGAAGCCAATCGGACAAATTTTATTTTCTCAACTTTAAATTCCCATGACTTCTAAACTAGCAGATAGAGAGCCAAAACAAGCGAAATCCATGATCACCATTTTCTCAACTTCAGATGTTCATAACTTCTAAACGAGAAGTTACTATATAGAGTGAAAATAATCCCAGCTTCTTGTCAATCGCGCCGAGATCCTTATTGGGTGCCAATATGAAGCCAATCGGACAAATTTCATTTTCTCAACTTTAAATACCCATAACTTTTAAACGAGAAGAGCTACAGCGAAAATAATCCAAGATTCTTGGGTAGAAATGTGAATGGGAAGTCATTAAGGAATTGGGAAATGAACGGAAATTAAAGTCATTTATATTAGAACAGTTCTAGAAAATATAAACTTAGCTTCTATTCTTATAAACTTAAGGCTATTAACATATAAAGGTCTAACATTGTCATTAGACAAACTTTTCTATTTGTTCTTATAAGGAAATCATACAAAATGTTTGAAAAAAATTCGTTATATTGAAAAATTCTTTATCAAGCAGTTTGTTATAGGGAAGCTTGACTGTATTTCGTATAATAAGGTAGTATCTCCACTTAAAATTTAAATATGAAGCTAGTGAAAAAATCTCTGCTGGCACAAAATACCCCGAACATTAAGGTAATCCAAGAGTCCTCCTACAAGATACTTCGTGATTTGTGAAAAAATTCTAGATGTTGTTTTTATTGGTCAATAACTTTAAGTCCGATTTTCGACAACTAGTTACTCGTTGCCCTACCAACTTTTTTATTAGTTATAGTATTGTTATTATATTATAATATTTAAATAAATAAATAAGTTTCGATTTTTACAGCCCTTAAAGATATGGAGATACAGCTGTTGGGTTAAAGGAGATTTCTGCCTTAATTTGCCAAATAATAAAAAAAAAGTTTTATAAAAAAGTGTATTGGAATCCTGAATCTCTACGAAGGCAGTCTCTTGCAGACCTCTCAAATGGACCATTTCATACTATCTGTTTTGCATTTCTTCTACAGAAGGGATGGAAGACTCCTAACCAGTGATGGGTTTTATTATCAAAGCTTATATAGTTAACAACATTCGCGTATCTGTCCTAAATCTGGAACACCAAATTTTTACTAGAAACTATTGCCTACTCTCTAAGGATAATTTCATGACTTACAGATGATGTAAAACAGAGGTAGATCTCAGATTTGGATTAATTTATCATGAATATATCTGCATGTGCTGTAGCTAGCAAAATATGGTAGAAGATTCTTATATGACTAGACTAAAAGCAGTCCAATCCATGTCTATGGCATCTATTTACATACTATACTGCTTTAAAACATCCAAAATTGTTTAAATTAACTAACTGCTCAAGTGATAAACATTTACAAACAAATTCCGCTAAAGTAGATAGTTATGTTGTTAGCTTACAATGGATACGGCTCGCCGAGCACATTTTGACCCAATGGATTCTTGGGTATTTGACCCTTATTTAGATCTCCACATATGTTGTGTACCGATACAGCTGACTTCTTGCCTGGGGCCACATTCTTGCAGTCCAAATTGACAAAGGTATAGGGCGGGGGACGTACTTTTGGTGGAACGGCGTTTGCTGACTCCACAAAGGCATAATAACCCTCCGGGGGCTCCTCGCCATAATCTGTTGGTGACTGTGATTGCTGAGCAGAGGCACACAGTGACAGCAATAGAAAACTTAATATTTTCTAAAAAAAAAAAAATAAAATAAAAATAAAAAACAAAAACAAGTAATTAATTATGTGTGGATTGACATTAGTTTTATTTTTTGCCAAAAATTTCGCTTTTATGGTCTTAAGTTATGCATAAAGAACATGTGGTAGAAATAAAATTAATAGCCCATGCATGACCAACAAGCTAGCATCAATGGCATCCATTGTGGTCATCCATACACCATACTTGCACAAAGAGACGCGCTTCATCTTGTCATGGCGAAAGTTTTTCAAGTTTTCGAGATACGACGTAAACAAACAACCGGCTACGTTTACACTTTTGCATCTGGGGCTTTGGCGGCTACAGTCGCAACGTTTTGTTTATTTTTAACGCTTATTGTTGGGCATCATTGAAGTTGTATTGAAATGTAAGTACACACTATAATGAAAAACTTTCCCTGCGCAGAAATTCTGGTTTCTATGAGATTTTTCAATGAAATCAAAAGTTAAGGAATGCCATGCAGCCAAGGCACACAACTAATCAGGTCAGTTCAGAGCTTTGTAAAAGTGTCGAGACTTTTCTTTTCTGGTCACAATTGCCAAAGACCCTAGCTGCGTTTTGTTTTTCCGCTTAGAAGTGCGCTGGGGGTTTATGTTAATTATGCCAGCGAGACATTTTGGAATTTCTTGGCCATGGCTCAACAATTTGGATGCGGGTGCGCATTAAACAGACAGCGCCAAAGAATAGCGCAGCTGCTGCTGCTGCTGCTGCTGCTGTTTCTGGGCTTGAATCTTGTTTGGCTTCGTGACATGATTCACGGCAAAGGCACAATTTGAATTCCGAAACAGCGAAATTGGGTCAACGTGAAACTGTGTGCTTTTTGTTTTCTTTTTTTTTTTTTGTTTTTGTTTTGTTTATTCTAATGGGGGTACAGCTTATAAGAAATTTTCGTTTCATTCAAGCATAATTTGCATAAATCGTTAAATTTTAAAAAGTTTGCGGATTTTGCTTTTCTTTATATAAAAATAACTTCAAATCAGAGTAATCAGAGTAACAGCTGGAATTGAGTTATAAAACAAAAAACCAAGTTAGAGCCCACTTAGTATGAACATAAAAACTTTGTTGCCAAACGATGTGCCAAGAATTGTCTGACTTTGTGATGTGTGTGAAATTGTTCTAAATACGTTTTAAGTAACGGGAAAGTTGTTCCAGCGCCAACTAAAACTTCAACACATACATACATACTACATACCACATACGCATAAAGTAAGCACAAAATGTGGCATGAGGCGCAGGCCAAGAATAAACCCGTCATTTTAACTCATTAGCATGTTCAGTCGTAATACTCCGTAGTGTTCTATATACAACATTTTTTTTTTTTACATACATACATACATATATCCAAACCGTTGTGCATAACAGTATTTTAACACGATGATGCAAAACCAAATGACTTCGGCAACAAACTTGCTTACAAAACTTTTAACATACCAGCAATAAACGATAATCCATCTTGTTCCAATAGTTTTTTTTTAGCACAAAAAAAAGCTAATAACTCTTAGGAAACGACGCGCAGCACTTTTTATCTTTTTTTTATGTTTTCGCTACGAACAAAGAATATACTACTATCTTTCACACCTGTTGGTTTCGCGTTTGTGCGTTCTGTAGAACAACTCCCGGCAAGTGCAACATATAAAGTGAGTGCCTCGTTTGCAGACGACAGACATTGAACCGTCAGAGTTGTGGTTTGGACTTGAACTTGGTCAAGAGAGCTTGGTTGAGTTTTCACACTTAGATGGCGCTAGCTAATATTATTTCTTACTTAGAAGAGTGGAGCTTCTGTTAAAGTCTGGGCCCTTTTAAAAAAGCTCGTCAACGACAAGCAGTCTGTCTAATCAAATCGATGTTTAAGAATCTGTTGCATACTTTTAGACGCAACACATAAAACGGTTTGAGTCTTTGCTAGATGCATACACCGCCGTGGCCCGTCCAAAGGTATCGTCAGTTAATCAAGCTGGATTGGTGACTACAAAATAAGAAAGAGGGCCGTACCCAAATTAAGTGACCCAAATTTTACACTCTTTGGCCCCCCCAGCGTGACCAACCGTAGTAGTGTAAAAATTTGGACCATTTTGACCAAGCGTGGTATTTTCAAGACCCCAAGTCCTTTATACCAAAATGCTTATCATAACCTCGGGTAGCAATTGAGCCATGTCCGTCCGTCCGTCCGTCTGTCCGTCCGTATGAACGCCTAGATCTCGGAGACTATAAGAGCTAGAGACACGAAACTTTACCAGCTGGTGCGCATATTTCCTGAGAAGATGAAGTTTGTTGAATCATGTCAAGATATTCCCCCGTTCCCCCGCAGTAGAGTTTCGCGGTTTTTAGCCACACCGTTTAGTATTTTCATCTGAAATTTAACAGAGCGATGCTTTGAAGTCACAAACAAAATCGGACAAATACAACAGAAGTTATAGTCAAAAATGTGCAAATTTCACCTCCTTTTGCCAATAAACTGCGTCAATATTTGACTCTACGCAATTATGGTTACAAGTGACCTAGAATCACAATTTTTGGTAAGCTCATTCATGTGGCTCTAATGAACAAATCCACATCCAAATTTTATCGATGCGGTCCCCCCACCCCCCGCAATCCATTTACCGTGTTTTCTCCCACAACCCTCAACATACCAACTTCAAACTTACCCCGTATACTTTAAATAAGTTCTTTGTTGTAACATTCGAGTTTCATCAAAATGGGTAAAACTTTAGGGAACTTATAGGTATAAATATCGATTTTCACAAAAAAAAAAAAAAAATCCAATTGGAAAGTTCTTAGATGGAATATGCAGGAAAAATTTTTTTGACACAAAAGGTACAGGGTATTTTACTGTCGGGCACCGCCTCGACTGTACCACATTTTTATGATAATGTCTTTTAAGTCAATTGTTTTGAAGAAAAGTACATAATACATAAATGTAATACCAAAGAATATAGAACTACATAGAATGCGCATCTCGCCCAAATTCATTTTAGCGCTTGTTGGTACGGGCGGGCGGCAGCAAACGAAACGAAATGTTGGTTCTATTTTTAGAACACACACCGTTTGTTGGTACGGGCGGGCGGCACCAAACGATGCCAAATGCTACTTCTATTTTTAGAACTCGCAGACTCCGTTATTTTGCAAATTTGTTGTCCTTCCAAAATATACAACAGACTTATTTTGACACATATTTTGTGTTGGTGTTGATGGGTCAGTGGTATGCGTGCATGCGCTATTTTGCAATTATTTTGAGTTCAATTACAGATTTAGGAATTGTTAAAATTTTTTTATTTTTAAAATTTTTTGATCGGTTTTGCGTTTAAAAATTTTTGGTTTTATAGTCTTTATTATGGTTTTTGTTTAATTACGTAGAAATAATTTTTATTTTACGTTCGTCTGGAATTGCGGCATACACAGCAAAATTGTTTGCCGGACGGCCGCTTATTGTTTAGACTCTCTCTTTAGCGCTCATGACTCACCACTTTGTCGTCACTCTAGTCCCCAAAACAAAGAATTCTTCTAAAAACTTCACTGTTTAATAATCACAAATTTTGTATTAATATTTAATACGATTTTCACTGTTTAATATTCGCAAATATTGTATTTATTTTCAATCAGTTCTTCACTGTTTAATCACCAGACATATACTGATATTGCGCTAGACAAACTGAGTCCCTATTACCATTCTTTGAAAATCATACTACTGATTCATGTATTCATCTTTTACCTATTCATCGTTCGAAAATTAAATTATAGAATTTTGCATACACACCTTAGTATGTATACTGTCATTGGGAAAACAGTTGCCGGCAAAAAATACACACTCATTTCGTCTTGCCGCTACCTCCTTATTATACCTTACAAAAGTGCGTATTTTACCATGAAATGAAATGCTTAGAACGCGTACTGTTCCTGCGAGGATAGCAAAATACGAAAATGAAACATAAATTTTCTTATGACAATAAAAAAAAATATATTTAATAGAAAATAACAGAAATTATGGAAAATTAATAAAAAAAAAAAATAGTTGAATCTAACATCCTCTGAGAATCAAACCCCGACACATTAGACTATGAGTCGAACACGCATTCCACTAGGCCAGTGCCACTGCGCTTGTGACAGTTGCAAAGTGTCATTTTCAAGCAAATGTAAAAATTCAAGCAATAGTTTCTGTGGGGTACTAATATCAGTACCCCACATAGTAAAATTTTTTTGTATGAGATGCGCATTCTATGTAGTTCTATATTCTTTGATACAACACAATTCCTGTTTCGCTCTTTAATGTGTTTTGGCAAACAAATATAGAACTACTTCTATACTCTTTAATAACACGCACTTTGGGCACAGTTTCAGTAATCGGGTTTGATTCAGAAGAGTAGATGATTGTCCCAAACATCCTAGTCTATCGGTTGCTGTTGTACACTCGCCTACTTTTTCAAGCTTTAAGAAATATTTGTAAAAACCAGGCCCATAAGGATAAACAAATCGGGAGAACAGATTAATAGAAAAAGTAAACTTTTGCTTTAATGACACGTTGACAATTATTCCATATAAACCTTGTAAATACTTGGCCCGCAATGTAAAAGGTATAAAAATGTAAATCATCAACCAAGATGCCAGACAGTGGAATACATAGCACCGACTATTCCACAAGAAAAGGCATCTTTCTAAAGATTCCGCTTAGGGTCTCGTTCTGCGCTTACTTAATTTTCAAACAACCAAACTTATAATTTTAATTTTTAACATTTTATAACTAAAAGTTTTGTTTTTTATTTTGACTACAGCTTTGTAACGTATGATTTCATGTTCATATTTAATATATGTTAATTATTTATGCTCACAAATATATAGGCGAAAAGCCTAATTATAAAGAAACGAAGAATTTTTTCTTTTAGTAAAGTGAGTGACATTAAAAATTAATAATATTAAATTCAAAATTAAACTGACTACAGCTTTGTAGCTTAAGTTAATTATTTAAAATATATGTTGTTAATTTTTTGTGTTCGTAATTATATAAGTTATTATTAAAACTCTTAACAATTATTTAGGCAGAAAACCTAATTATGAAAAGAATCGAGTTGAAAATGAATACGGGATTTTTGGTTTTAATTTCTAAGCTATACATTATTTAGAAATTAAAACTAAAATATTTAAGGCTTTGAGCGTTTTAATATATCAAAAGAACTCAATTTAGTAGTGTTGTTAGCCTTTGTTTTAAAAGGACGCACACGTTTTAAGTTCTTTTTTGCTTTGAATTGAAGATTTATCTGGTTATCAGAATCATTACTGTCATCGTCAAAATCAGAGAAATCGTTGGAACTAAACAATGGTTTTGATACTTTTGGATTTCTTTGTAGTTTGCTTTTGGAGCTGTCGTCTTTTATTTGAGTTGTGCCTGCAGACACCGAAAATCGGTTGGGCTCAGCTAAGTCTGTCTGCAAGAGTAAACATAAAATAAGTACCATTTAATATTTATTATATATATAAAAATAATTCAGACCGTAGTTGAAGGATCCGCTACCGGTTGTTCGCTATCGCTTACAAGTTCAACCGTTTCTTCTGCATTAACGGCCATTGCCTGCTGACTTTGAATTAGGGAAGCAGCTTGAACGCTACGACTGAAGACGTTGCCAAGCTGATTAAGCTTATATTGTAGCTCGGCAATAGTATTCTGAAAATGTGTATTATTGTTTTATCAGTATTGGAGGTACAAACTATTAACTCACATTTTTTTCGCGCTCCATTTTGACCATCTCGCTTTGTTGGGCTTCAATATTTAAGTCCAAATGCTTAATTTCATCTTGCGCTTGAGCTAGAAGACTCTGAAAAAATAAATTACACATACCCAAAATTTAAATAATTCTTTCATAAAAATCCCCGCCCGCGCTGTGGAATTTAATTTGACGATATATGCCATTTTCTTTAACCCCATCAAAAAATCAAATAGTTTTATAAATAAGATGCCTACCTTGAATGAATCTATTTCTGCAATATTCTTATTTTTATCTCTTTGAAGCTCGGCTTCAAGCTCAGTTAACTCTGTTAAACGATTATTCAGATCAGTTATGGTTGCAGCATTGGCTTCTTCGATCTGTTTTTCAGATATTAATTGCTCAACACGATTTTGTAGATCATGTATTTCTTTAAGATAACGCTCCTCATTAGCAAGAAACTTTTTCATCATTGTCTCTTTGGTATTGTTTAAGCTTTCATTTGCCTGTTTGAACTTGTTCAACTCGTCTCGCACATTCATTAATTCCTTTTCCTTCTCTTGGCACTGGGTATAAGCGTTTTCTAGATTGTTTTTAAATACTGACAATAACTTCTCCCGCTCTTGCGACTCCAGTTTCTTGCTTTCTCGTTCCTTCAAGAGTGCTGATTCTGTATCTTTTAATTTTCGGCTTAGCCCATCTTCCTTCAGCTGAAATACCTAAAGATGTTACCAACTAAACTTATTTTGTAACAGTTTTTTATACGTACATTGTTTATCTCTTGAATTTCATTGATTTTTTTTGAAAGTAATAACTTTTCATCTTTGAGCGAAATAATATGTTTATTTATTTCATCCTCTGCATTTTTATGACGTTGCAAAATGCTTTCAATTTGTGCTTCCTTTTCCTGTAGTTCCATTTTGAGCCTCGACTCAGTTTTTTGTGCGTCCTCTTCAAATTTAGAAACTAGTTTTTTCTTTTCTTCCTCTGAGTTTTTGAGATCTAGCAAAAGTTTTTCCATTCGTTTCTCATTTGCCTCACATTTCTCTTTGTACACGGCATCAGTTTTTTGAATGTGTTCTTCAAATGTTGAAACTAGTTCTTTCTTTTCATTCTCTATATGTTCAAGACGTTGCAGATGGCTTTCAATTTGTTTTCCTTTTTGGACTAATTCCGTCTTATACTTGGTCTCAGTTGCCCGATACGCCTCACACTTAAGATAAAAAGATTGCAAAAATTGTGTCAGATCAATGATGAAAACATTCTACGCACCTCTTTCTTTAAGTCCACCATTCGGTCGTACGTGGCTTTAAGCTTAGCTGATTTCTCCGCTACAATTAAGTTCATATTATTTATCTTTTTATTGTAATCAGTTTCCATCGCAAAATATTTATTCTTGGCAGTAATATTGTAATTTTTGAGATTTGCATGTTCCTTTTTAATAGCAGAGAGCTTGTTCATCAATTCTTTATTTTTGCGATTTGTTTCGTTAACTCTATAAAAATACAATAAATTATTTAATAGATTCAATAATTCTATAATAAAGGGCTTTTTAAAAGCATGCTGTTTTTATGGGTTTTGGATATTAATATATATAAAAATGTACAAACTGAAGTTTTAGCACCGCAATTTCTTTGTCTTTCTTTGAATTGATTTTCAAATTTGTATACACTTGCTTCTCAATTAATTTATAACGACTCTCCAATGACGCATTCGAGCTTTTATAGAGTTTCGCATAAAATTTAAGCGAATCCAAAGGAAGTTTACGAGATGTGTTGGAGGTCTCGCTATCTTGGTTATTAGGTGCTGCGTTCTTGCTTTCCATATCCTCGTTAGCTTGAAATCCCTCACGAAGTGATTCAGAAGTTGGTTTGGCTGGGATTTTTTTGCATTTGTCCGAAGGAATTGCAAACATTTTGATTATGCTGTAAACAAAAGCACATATTTTTATTTTTAAATAAGAATACGTGAAACTTTTTTCGTGAGAATAAGTTAGACGATAAAGCCTTTAAATATGTTCTATGAGTGTGAGTTTTTGTAAGCTATATGAAGAAAGATAAATTCGAGACTAAAATCGCCAAAACTCATCATTGATGTTTATTGACATTTACCTAAAAATATAATATGTTTGAGTGCAATACCGGGTTAAACAGCTGTTCATCGAAGCTAATACTCAAATATTATTTTTGGAAATATGTTTTTGCAATTTTCGGTACATAACTATCATAGCAGCACCCACTTTCAATAAGCATTCTTAAAAGCACTCAAAAATCGGAAAACCAAAAATTGCAAAAAATGGCTCACGTAATTTGGATACGGCCCCTAAGTGATAGAGGCACAAAACTTTGAGGTTAAATCCCTTATTATGTCTTATTATGTTTTTTTCGATGTCGGGCACATGAATATTTATTTATGACTGTTGCATCAAAAGCTTTTTAGAGTACTTAAGCAATATACCATATTTGTTAGCAATGCTATGCTACAGGGTATCGCATAGTAGTCCGCGCCCGACTTTAACGTACGCCATCTTTTCTACTGCAATGTCTTATTATTCTTTGAAAACTTGTTGAGTTGATTTAAATTTTGATGTAGGTACAACAGTATATACATATATTTAAATGTTTTTTGTATTAAAACAAATAAATTGTTATTTTTAGTTACGCAAAAATCTTTTTCATTACGACTACTGTGCAACAATTTACATATTTAAAATTTAAAGGTGGCCAAAAAACTTTTGGTCTCAGTGTACATTTGCACAAATGGTAGGTAAATGATTTTGATAAAAGGTTCCACTTTTGAACATATTTATAATCTTTTAAATGTTATTAATGTTAAACATTTTCTGTTCTGTACGGTTGCTTTTATATGAGCCTCAAAAATTTGGTTTTGTTTAAGTCTCAGAACACATCGAAGCACACATAACGGTGAATGATGGTGTCGGTGTCTCAAGTCCCGTTTAAACACACGAAAGGCTCTAGCATATTTAATTTTACGTTTTATGTTACTTAAATTATTTTTAAGTTATACTCACACCTCACACACTCTTCTGAAATTAAATTGTATGTTGTTGCCGCAACTTTAATTATTTATAACTCAAGTAAAATCGCGAAATAAGGCTCAGCACAATTTTCGCCAGCCTGCGTCAAACGGGAATAATTAATATGGCCGCAGCTTGACAGCTCTTGCGGAAACTGCTTTATTGACAATGCACTGCTTTACCCGATTTGTTTCGCCTCTGGCACTTGGCTCATTAATTACAAAAAAAGATTGATTACATTAACAAAACCGATTATTATTTTTAAATTACTTAATTGCATTTAAGTACTTGTATCGTATGTATAAGGCAAATGTCTTTTACAACATAAGAAGTATTTTTCGCAGTACGGCAGCTCTGTCACGCGCGAATGCAAAGAAGTGTTTTTTTCTGCTTGCTATTACCCGTTTGACGCTCGCTAAGAAAAATGGTTCCCAGCCGAATTTAAGATATATTTATAAAGGTTTTTAATCATTAAAGTTGTACCAATAACTTCAAACGTAATATTTTTATTGTTCTTGGTGAATATTATAAAAAACAACTTTTTAAAGCTTTAAATAACAAAAAGCAAGATCCTTTCGTATATACGAAATGTACATACATATGTATGTATGTATGTATATGTAATTTTGTGTGTCTCGGTTTTTTATACTTCGCACCCATAGGTTCAAGGGCATTATAGTTTTGTACTATGAACAGAGAGTGCCTCACCGATTTTTTTGTGCAGAGCAAATTGTAAATTAGTTAACAACCGTGCTTATATTTATTGAATTTTTACAAATGATCTGCACTTATTGGAATATAAAATGGACTGCACAAAAAAAAATGATGTGAGTTATTATGGAACAGAAGGCTAATGTTATATACTAATATTTATACCGAAATATGCTAAAATGATTTTCATACCCAAGTAATATATTGATATATTAATATATATATATTAATACTTAAAGTATGCCATATCAAATTCTTTTCGAGGAAACTATTTGATAACACCAAAGAATATAGAACTACATAGAATGCGCATCTCTCTCAAATTCAATGCGCTTGTTGTTGGTACGCACGGGCGGGCGGCAGCAAACGAAACGAAACGTTTTTAGGACATGCAGACTCCGTTAATTTGCAAAGTTGTTGTACTTTTCCAAAATGCACAAGAGACTAATTTTAACAGGAGTTGCGAGTTAGTGTTGATGGGTCAGTGGTATGCGTGCCTGAATGCCTGAATGGCGTGAAATTTTTTGAGTTCAACTCCAGAGTTCGGAATTGCTAAAAAATATTTTTTCTTTTATTTATAATATTTTATAATCGGTTTCACATTTTTAATTTTTGATTTTATAGGCTTTATTGTTTTATTACGTAGAACAAATTTTTATTTTGCGTTGGCTGGACCTGCCCTTTGGTACCGTCCATTTACAGTGCTAATTAATTAAATATTCTATTTATTTTTATGGTCTCTGCAATCACCAAAGAGCCATTCGGCGGGAGTCGGGTGGAAAGAGCCTACCGAAATTAGATTCAGAGCAATCATTTTTATGAAAAATAATTACTTAATTATTAAAAAAAAGTTTCAGCCTTCTGTGGGAAATAAAAGGCCCTATGCATACTTTCTCTATCATTAACTGCATCAGATGTGCACACACAAGTGTACATGTAAATTCAAATATTAGTGTTTGTGTATGCATGCGGTAAAATCCTTCAACTAATTGGGAGTCGATAGCAAAATAACCTTTTTCGCATTTTCTCCTTTTTTACATGAATTTGTTAGTGTGAAGGCAAACGTGGTTATGAAGTGTCATTCCAGTCTCATGCTTCGAAAGGGTATGAAGGCTCAGAAACTAAAAAATTACAAATTTGGCCGCGGCTGAATTTGTGAGCATTGCCGACAGCCAACAACGAAGTTTAGAGCCGAGTTCAATTTCAAGAACACAAGAATTGTTTGTATTTTTAGATTTTCCTTTTTAACTCTGCCCGCCCGCACCCTAGTATGCGCGTTACATTTCTTAGAGTCTATAATGTCTTTGGGCTGCCGGCCTTGGCTAATAATCGCTGAACTGAATTAGTTCGAGATGCAAATTAAATTTATTATTTAATCATTTTGACTTCTTTCTTCTTCGCTATTTAAATTATTTTGCAATTTATTTTTTGCCATTTTGTGCCAGTGTTTGTATTCGATTTTGTTTTTGCTTTAAGCCAGCGCATTATGTTTAGCTAATGCTTAGCTATTGCTGATGCTGATTGTTATTTACTACAGTAAACAAAGAGTTTGAGCTGGAAAAATATACTTATTAGCAACTATCATCAGATTGTTTGGGACCCTAATTAAGTCTTAAACCTTAAAGTTAAATATTCATCAGCCCATAAAATCAAAAAAAAAAAAGGGTGCCTAAATTGAACAAGATGGCGAAAAACGACAATTGTTGGAGAAAAAGGCGTTGGAAAGATATTTTACAGGAAGCATAGGAAAAATTGGTAAAATTAATTCCTGAACTTTTGCAAAAGGTCTCTGACGTCAAAGGAAGGTTTATATACATACATATATTTAATCCATTTAATTCCTAGGTGGAACATAGGGCTGTTACAAATATTTTCCATTGAACCCTGTCTAGGGCTAGGTGTTTGATTTCACACCAGCTTTTCCCGGAGTTTCGCAGTTCGACTTCAACTTGTCTTTTCCAGGTGTAACGCGGGCGGCCTTGTCTACGGCTGCCTTGGGGATTGAAGTCTAACGCCTGCTTTGCTAGATCGGTTGCCGGTTTCGGCAAAGTATGCCCTAACCATTTATATTTTCGACACAGAATTTCTTCTGCAATAGCAGGTTGCTTAGTTCTGAACCATAGTACGTTGCTTGGTATAGTATTCGGCCAGAATATGCGAAGAATGCGCCGCAAACAGCGGTTCACGAATGCTTGAAGACGCTGAGTGTAGATGACATTAAGACACCAACTTTCACTGCCATACAGCAAGACTGTCTTCACGTTGGTGTTGAATAGCCGGATTTTTGTGTTGAGCGAGATGTTCGATGATTTCCACATGTTTTTAAGCGAGTCGAAGGCTTGGTTTGCCTTAGCAAGCCTAAATCGAATATCCTGCTCGCTACCGCCATTATGCGTAATGTAGCTTCCAAGGTAACAGCAGCTTTGGACGTCTTCAATCTGCTCACCGGACGGTGTGAAGTAAGACGTGCATGAGGTGTTGAGGCGCATTGATTTTGTTTTGGCAATGTTGATTAATAGACCCGCTGCTTGAGCATGGAAGGCTATTTTTTCCAGTAATCCTTGCATCTGCGCAAAACCGTGTGATAACAGGCAAATGTCGTCCGCATAGTCGAGGTCGCTGAGTTTATTCTGCAGTCCAAACGCGAAGGAAGGTTTACTTTTTATTATTAATTTTATTTAATCTAAAGTTACAGCTTTTTCTCTTCATCTGTCAAACTATTTTGTTTTGTCAAAATACTTTTGTCCACTAACATTTATGAAAAATCGTTATAATTTTCTAAGCTATAATAGTAGACTTATACGTTTTGAGGAGCTTCTCAAGTAGTATTAAGGTAAGTACCAGCTATTAATATGTTAAAAAAAACTTGAAAAATCGAAATAGAACCTAAAGAAAAACAAGCAAAACCAAACAAACCAAAAACAAGCAGCAAATATTGCGCTGTCAATTAAATGTTTGCAAAATGCAAACACAAGGCGAAAAGAGAATAGAAACAAGCTAACTGTAAATCAAACTCGTAACAAATGAACACCTGCTTCTTTGCTATGCATTGCGTGATTGTGTCCTTGATTTTTGATGCCTTGGACGTGTTAATCCTCGGATATTGTCGCCGATCTTACTATTTTGCTTTGATTAGAATAGTTATGTTGGTTGTGCCCTGTTTAGCAACTCCCATTTCCAATAATACTCCCAAATTTTGGATGTAGTATAAGTTAGGAATCTGAGCAAGTACGTCGGTTACTTGGGCGCAATTTTACGGCAGTCAGATCCTGCACAGCAACGATTTTTTTTATTTATTTATTTACAAACAGCTATCTTATAGTTACAAATTATAAACTAGCTTAAAGACTAAGAGCGGTGGCTGCAATGGCCTTCTGCCCGTCAGAGTAGGATAAATATATGTTATGTAAAATTTTAAATTAGGTGGTATATATTTGCTGATTTAAGGAATTCAATTAGTGTTAGTGTAGTTTTATGTGTTGGGTTGGTTAAGATGTCGATGGGATTAATGTTATTGAGGATTTGGTTGCGAATGTGTCTGAGCCTTGTGCAATGTAAAAGAATGTGTTCAACGGTTATAGCAGTCGCTTGATTGCAAATGGGACATGAGTCTGGTGTGGTTCTGTCGATAAGGTGTAGGTGAGTTAATTAATGTGCAAATTTCACCTCCCCTTGCCAATAAACTGCGTCAAAATTTGACTCTACGCAATTATGGCTACAAGTGACCTAGAATCACAATTTTTGGTAAGCTCATTCATGTGGCTCTAATGAACAAATCTACATCCAAATTTTATCGATGCGGTCCACCCACCCCCCGCAATCCATTTACCGTGTTTTCTCCCACACCCCTCAACATACCAACTTGAAACTTACCCCGTATACTTTAAATAAAGCTAGTTCATTTAAAAAAAAAAAAAAACCAAACAGCTAAGTTAAAAAAACCTTTTTTTCGTTGCGTACGTAACATGACATATGCCTAACTTTACTTAACATTTTTTTTTTTAATATTCATTAAAAGCTTTTTTTTTATTAATCAAAAATTTGATTGATTTTATGTTCCAATCAAAATTGATCGCATATTTTGATTTTTTTGCCATTCTATGATTATCTAAAAAAGGTATTTTTATGGAAAAAAAACAAAATTTTGAGCTTATTGTATGTAGGTGATTACCTATTAATCATAAATACATCACCGAAAATTTTAACTCTTTATATATTTTGAAGGTTGAATATATAGCCTATTATTCCATTAACAATTATATATAGTTTTTACAACTTTAAAGTTGTGCCCCTTGGTAACGATTTTCTGGGAAATGCCCATATGTATTAATTATCCCCTGTACACAGGCTGTACGCAAAAGGTTAAGGTAATCAAGATTAGTACAATGTATGTGTTGTGTGTATCAGATAGAAAGAGAAGGCGTCCTTTTTTTCGTGAAAAAGGGTGAAGAGTATCCCACGGTCGGGCACCGTATCGACTGTGCTACAATATATTGTACATGAAATCAATTCTGTACTGAAATACAAAAAATCTTTTATTGCCAAATTCCCATTTTATTATCCCAGATATTCATAACTTTTTTTAAGTTCAAGCCATTTAGTGAATCTCGTCAAAATTTTGAACTCATTAAAAAACTAAAAGTTAACTCATATATAGGTCTACGGACACTGCACTGTATCAGCTGAGAACCCTTATTGACGAATCTTTAGCTCATAAGGAAGTGGCACTAAGTGCTTTCCTGGATATACAGGGTGCTTTTGATAACGCCTTTCACGAGGCTGCCAAAGCATCACTGGCCAGAAGGACGCAACAACCAAAAACAATGGATAAATTCACTGCTAGCATCTAGGCAAGCCACTGCAACTATTGGTGGGCAATCCACCACAGTAGTGACGACAAGAGGCTGCCCTCAGGGTGGTGTTCTATCACCCCTCTTATGGAGTCTACTTGTAGACGAGCTACTGGAGAAACTAGCGGGTAGAGGCATACTATGCCAAGGCTATGCAATAGCCCTTGACAATATCGTCATTATAGCCAGAGGTATAAGAAGAAGTATGACGAAACACTCTGCGATATTATCCAGCTAGGGCTCAAGGAAACTAATACTGGTGTAAAAAGGCAGTCCTGAGTCTCAACCCTGCCAAAACAGTCGCAGTACCCTTCACAAGGAGATATAAGCTTGGAAGGATGAGGAGTATAACCCAATCAGGATGCAGCATAGAAGCGAGTAATGAAGTCAAGTATCTTGGAGGCACCTTTGACTCCAACACGATAAATAAGTGCTCAAGGGCTCTCTTTACGTGTAGAAGCATTGCCGGGAATTCGTGGGGTACATCACCACGAATAATAAGATGGCTCTACCTAATGGTTGTTAGACCCATCCTAACGTATGGGGCAAAAGCCTGTATACAATACACCGCTTCATATCGTTGTCGCTATGCAGCGGAAAGCCACGTTGATAAGAATTGGGAGGGAAGGAGTTGACTTCAGCCTCACCAAGAAAGATGCTGCAGACTTAGCAAAGGACATACCTATGCTTCTGTAACCAAGGAATGAAATGCTAGCTGAGTACAAGTTCAATCAGAACTTTGATGTCAAACTCAGCACGAAAGAGGCCTGGACATCTCTTACGGCAGTTCACCCAATGAAACCACCAGAGCCAAGATCACATCAAGGCTGGTCAAAGAAGTTAGAACTGCACTTGACAAATTAGGTGCTAGGAATAAGCTCACGATTATATGGGTTCCAGCACATAATAATATTCCTGGAAATGAGGTGGCAGATAGACTAGCAAGGACCGGTGCAGCAACACCGTTAATCGAACCCGAACCATACTATGGGATTGGTAACCACGTAGTATGGGACCTGCTGAGAATGGAGGAGGGGTACTGGGCACAGACACCAGGACTTAAGCAGTCAAAAACCCTCCTCTCTAACTACAACCGCAATAGTTTCAAACTCATGATAATTCACGGGAAAATACCGTGAGGATCCTGACGGGCCTCTTGGCGGGACATTGTAGGCTCCGCAGCCACTTAAATAAAATTGGCATAGCGGATAGTGCACTATGTCGCTTCTGTAGCATGGAGGAAGAAACTTCAGTGCATTTACTAAGTAAATGCATGGCACTCATCAGCAAAAGAAACAAGCTTCTAGGCATGTACGTTGTTACCCTAAGTCTAATCAAAATACTGGAATATATGCAGGCCATTGGACTTTTGGGAGAGCTCTGAGCCGTGAAGGGGGCACAATAGATCCATTTGGGTCGCAGTACATCTTTAGACCCATTAATAATAATAATAAACTTATATATTTCATATTAATTTTGCTGTTTATTTCAAAATCGTAATTCATATCCAACAATTTCACAAATATTCATGAATACAAAGAACATACACTGGCCTCATCAATAATATAATTACACATTACTGTTTATATCTTTACATATTTAGTTACATTATATATATTATGTGTATATATGCATGTATATATATATATATATAATAAAGTATACTTTATGTAAACATTGTTTTAAAGTCTTTAAACAATTGTTATCAATATAGTTTGGTTTAATGCTTTTCTTCCGAATCATATATTTATATTATACAATATACTTATAGGCTTATTTATATATGTATATCTAATATTAGCAGCTTAATTCAACTGCCTACAACTTTTTACTTATGCTCTAATAACGACGAAAAAGGTGCGCACATTTAAGAAAAAAGTTAAGGATATAAACTTTATAAAATAGAGAATACTCTCAATATAATTATAATTGAAATCAAATACATATAGTAATATATAGTTTGAAACTTGGTTTCATTTAAAAACTAAAATGTATGCCTTGCACTTTTTCGTTTAAAAAAATTCCGCTTATATAAATATATATTGCGTTTGTTGTATGTAAATCGTAGCAAAAACTAAATACATAATTTTAATGTATAAATAATGTAATGTCCATCGTTTAAAATTTATATTATTTAACAGAAATAGCGCCCGCATTTTTGTTTATAAACTATATAAAGTATTATATAACAGGCGCATGTGTCGTTGGCTCAAAACATATTGAGCTCTATATAAAATACATAGTACATATACATATTTGTATATGTTATTTACTTGCTCGTATTGTCAATTTATGAAATTGGTGCAAACTGCAACCGACGGAATCCACAAATTGCCATCAATAAATATGCTTAAATATTAATTTGAAACATTGCGCAAGTGTAAACCTATTGCAGCTATTTGCAACTCGATCTACAATTCCATTTATGTATGCATATATACATACGTACGTACATGTACATATACATTATACATATGTATATGTTAAAGTAATTCATTTTTTTTGTGTATAACATCATTATCATCAGCATCAACATTAATACAGATAAGTTTGCACATGGTATATGTATATATAGTATATATATAAATATGTATAAAGTAAACGTTACTTTAACTTTGGGCTTACGACTATAGTGCGTTTGAGTCACTGCTTCTCTAACTCTCCAATCCAACACAGGGTTACTAAACTCTACAATATCTTTGCGGTTTACGAGTTTCTAATTTTTGGGCGAAACGGTTATCAGTTTATGCGGCGTTACGGGCGATATCTGTAAGATTATTAAATGTAATTAATCTCTCGTAAGTTCTTCTGGTACTGCTGTTTTCGCTACCCACCCATAACGATCGTCCCATATACGTGTCTTCGTCATCCATGTGATGATGGTTTTGCTGATCAATAAATAGCAGCGTATCCTTGCTACAAGTATTCGCGGAGTTTCTTAACAAAGATGATAATGTCTCGCTGCACTCGCGTAGCTTATAGTTGGAGCTAGTCGAGAAGGAATGTCTTAGACTCAAACTGGCTGCTGTCGCCTGATGCTGCGTTTGCGCAGTGGCATTCTCCACTGCCGAGACACTGGAGCGTGAACCGTGCCAATTATTATGATTGCAATGGTTATGTAACGCATGCCGGGATAGTTGCACATCATGTGTTCCATTGTGCATGCTGCCGCTATAGCTCTTGAGACTGGATGATAAAGGTGGCATGGCGTTGCCGTTTAGCACTGCGGAAGCCGCTGCATTAATATGGCCATTGAATTTGGACTGCAGCGTGGAGGCTGCATGCACCGAGGTGCTCAGCGAACGTGGCGATGATCGTGAAGAGAGTGAGCTGTCCGATGAGGACGATGGTGAAGATGATGGTGACGGTGTCGTCGCATGACCATTTGTCTTAGCACAATCTAATCCGTTTTCAATTAAACTGCTTGTGTCTGTGCTAGTCTCTAAAGGCGTTAACAATTTGGCGATCTTTGGGGAGGAACAACGCTCTGTTGCCAATTGCGGCGGTTCTTCGTTAAGCTCCGTGCAATCCTCGTCCATGGCAAAGATTTGTGTGCAAGCTTCAGTAGGAGCAACTACAGTTTCGATTACAACTGCTGTCGGAGTAACAGCTACAATGGGCTCGTTTTTAATCTCTTCACGCTCGCTGGCATCTGCATCGACATAAGCGAATTCCTCTATATGTAATTGTTGCTCAGGCGGCTTGGTAATGATAGCCTCTACCAACTGCTGCTCAATTGCAGCAACGAGTGTGTTAGTAACTGCAATAAAAATATATAAAGTTATTTAAAAAATACAATTTTAAGGGGTTTGCACAATAAGCCTACCTTCGTCTATTTCACAACCAACTTTAGGTATTGTAACCGGCTTCGATTGTGCCTTTTCAGCGCCAGCAGCTTCCTGTGTTACCATTTCTTCTTCCAGTTTGCTTCCTTCCTTTTCTTTGGCCAATGTTGGCGCCGGCGCAATGCGCGACACCCAGTGATCCCCAGAATTGGAGCTTGAACCGGAGCATTCACCCGCGTCTATGCTGCGTCGTTGATAGAAAAGCATGTAAGCCTCGTTATTTATAATATCCTGCTCGATAGCGTCCTCTGGCACCTTACTAACACGCTGATCGTCAAACTTGTACCATTGTCGATCGTAGGGATTCTTGCAGGCAGCCGTATAATGACCCGTTTCTAGTGTATCACCTTGATGATAGCACACAGCGTACAAATCATATCGTGTGTCCTTTTGCTCGCCACGTGAGTTTAACGTAGAGGAGCGTGAGTCACTGCCACGTGCCTTTTTCCAGGGATTGGCACGATATTGCGTTGTAGGATCCAGCGTCATTGCACCAATTTCATTGGCACCTCGCGCCAAATGCGGTGACATATCAAACGCATTTAACGGAAACTTGACCATTGTAGTTAGCTTGGCCGACTGCGGACCCTTCTCGTGATGCTGTCGAAAACGTTTAAAATGCACAACCAATATATCAGGAAGAGACCACAAACCCAGCGTCTTAACTACGGGTAAATACTGTTGGCAGTGCGGGCAGCGCCATGCAT
Organism: Chymomyza fuscimana; assembly: GCA_949987675.1. NCBI lineage: Eukaryota > Metazoa > Arthropoda > Insecta > Diptera > Drosophilidae > Chymomyza > Chymomyza fuscimana. Next base: position 72,527,050 of record OX465089.1, read on the forward strand.
CCTCTGCGCTGAGCGTCTCAGCTTTGGTGTAATGTTCCAGACATTGCTCCAACGTTAGAGCGGCTGTATCGCTAGGTTTGCTAGCACTAAGCCGCGCTACGCTCTCGTGTTCCACCACAACATCTTCCAGCTTTTGCATATCCACAAAGTGGCACTCGGGCGTGTTCCATTCTAGCAGCAGCTTTATATGTTGCGGTCCAGCCTCTGACGATAGCACAGAGAGTGCCATATCTATCATTTCGGTAAGTAGCGGATGCTCTACCTGCTCTAGATACGTATCTGGATCAGCTGAAGGATCCTGTAGGCGTATCTTAAACATATCCGACAGTGGCGTGGCATAGGAAAATACTTCAGGCTTTAATAGCGGCGACATCTCGCGCAACATGCGCTTTTGCAGCTCCGTATACGAGCAATCACGTGGCGCCTTCATGGCAAATGGCACGCCAAAACGTGTGCAAGTATCCTTGTTTTTGGCATCTTCTCCAGCTGCCATTGTTGGCTTTTGACGATGTACATTGGCAACGAGCAGCAGTAAATCTGGCGAATGAGCTGGCGTTGCAGTGGGTTTATCAGACGCCGCATCATTGGCGTTCTTCAGTTCCGCATTAACAGCTATTCCTGCCCCCTCGTTGTTTGCCTTTGGCACTTGGCTACCTTCATTGCTTTTACACGCCTCTGGCACTTCAATGCAATAGATGTTCTCTATGCTGCGCAACGTTTCCACCGGTTGTGTATCATAGAAAACGCGTGTAAAACCCTCCGCGTTCAAGTCCACCAGCACCATGCGCGCTGCAGCAATGCCTGTATCCGTTTGAAGTTGCTCTCGTAAGGCCACAATGGGCGAGCCGGCGGGCACACGCAATCCCATCTTGACTTGCCGCGGCTGCTGCTTCATATAGACAACGGTCACAAAGATGGTTTGCTGCGTCAGTTGTGGCAACTGCACGGAAATGCAGTGAAAGGGATCAAAGGTGTTGGACTGCTTTTTGCAGCGCGGACACGTGAGCGATGAGCGAAACTGCGCCTGAAACACAGCCTGCACAAAGGAATTGTTGCAGCGAATGTGATTTGCCAGCGTTTCGGCAGCTATGATTTCATCAGAGCGTCCATAGGAGTTCTGCTAAGCGAAAAACAAACCAATTAGTATTGAATATGCTTTAGAAAAAAAAGTAATTGTTTACCTTTATGCTTTTGTAGCGTCGCTTGCTGGCCGTGTTTAAATCCTCATGCACTTTGTCCAGCAGCCAAAAGAGAAACTCCTGTGCATCATGCTGTGTGGAGCTACGAAATTGGCTACCATAGCGATCAACAACGGCCTTAAAACTGGTACTATGATCACTCTCATTGCGACAAGTCCACAATGCCTTTAAGACATTGGCCAACTGCTCGGTAAGTTCACCTTTGGTACCAAACTTCCGGGAATTGATTTTATTGCGACGCTTCAAGTCCGCCTAGAAAACAGTCAGTAGTTGTAATAAAAAAAATAAAAAAAACCATTAAAATTAGTACTTACCTTATACTGATCCAACACAAAATACTCGGCCAGTATGTCGGTATGGCTGAGGCACTGCAGCACAGCGTTCATAAAACAGGTATTTCCATGATTCTTAAGCCCCATGACGCCAGGTGTTTGATCTGGTGGCCATTGATATCCACCAATCGGTGGCACACGTTCGGCAGCTACCGTTGACATGCCATTTTGGCCATGTTTATTAGCCTGCAAGAAACAACAACACAAGTTATGCACATGTATAATCATAGTTAGAATCAAATGAGAGCAACAGGCACATAAAAAAAAAACAAAAAAAAAACAAGTTTCCGGCCAAATTGACTGGGTTGGTCAGCAGCTCGTTTATGTTAAAATTTTCGATTTTGCTGGAAAATTAATATTCTGCATAATGTTTCTAAATTAAAAATCATTGCGCAAAAAGTTGTAAAAAAAAAATCATAAATTACACGTTTTAGAGTCAGCTTCAGATAAACATGGGTTTAAGAGAAGCAAGAAGTGAAATCAAAAACGATCATATGATAAATTATAAAATTTAATTGCTTTTGCAGGTGAATTCATTTCTTGACAGAAAAAAATACTAGTACTCTGTATGAACAACAAAAAAATTTCTCAGATCTGTTACGGATGACAAATTTAGTTTCGATTGGCCGAAGAATTGAATTCAGAACAGGTATGTATCTGTTTATCTTCAAATAGCAAACAGAGATGAAAAACTTTAAACATGTATTGAGATTATCAGGGGTGCTACAGAAAACAATTTCTCTACAATTCCAATTCTCAATTTTATTTCAAGAACTGTTACTTATTTAAAAAGGTTATTTCATTTCTGATTTATCAGTATCTCTATATTTTAATAACTCAAATGTTTTAATTCATGATTTTAATTTTTACAAAATCCCTAAAAAATCAGGAATGTCACAGAAATTTCTCTACAATTTCTATACTCGGTACCACAGACACACTTTCGAGACGGTTTTAAAATCTCTACTAAATTTGCTCGAGATTTGATAAAATTCAGCAATTAAACGCATTTTATTCAAAAAAGGTGTTACTTATTTAAAAAGGCTATTTAATTTCTGATTTATCTGTATCTCTATATTTTAATAAATCAAATGTTTTAATTCATAATTTTAATTTTTAAAAAATCTCTCGTAAATATGCTATTCTGTATCAACTATCTCAAAAGAAAATCCAAAATTAAATGTAAATGAAAACAAATGCGTTTTGCCATTCACAATGCTACTGACAACTGATGGCTCGTAGGGATGTCATTCACACTCGTGTGTTGGGCTGAACAAATATTCAAATTTATTTATAAGCAATTGAAAGCGAAAAGTTGCAAAATATGCCACAAGTCATCGACTAATCTCATAATAAATTGACATTCTTAAATCACTCTTAAAATTCCTATAAATAAATGTACTAAAATAATTTTTAAACAGTAGCAACTCTTTCCTGTCATTCTCGTAGAAGCGTAAACATTCGGAACAATTGTGCGAAAAATAAAATCTCTGAGATTTCTGTGGTACCTACGGTTTTTACTATAGATTTGGTTTCAAACCGTACCCAAAATCTCTAGGGATTTCTGTGGCACCCCGGATTATATGAATAACTATCGGATTTATTTAAGGATATATTTAAGCTTAAATATAAGATAAAATAATATCTGATTGGCTTTTAAATGTATATAAAAATGGGAAATATGAAAAATTTTGAAGTATTCTATTTTTCAAAATCTGACCAAGTCATTTGTGAAAAGTCGGAAATAATAATTTGAACTGATATGGTGATTTTCGTTGAAAATGATAAAAAGTCGTTTCAAAAACATTTTCCAATAAAAATCTTTAAAAATAGGTCAAAATCATGTTGGCAGCTTTTTTAATTGAAATTTCACTTAAAATTGGGTCAAATATGGTGCGAAATCAATTTCGAGCATACAGATAATAAATTATTTTGCATTGTGTAAAAATTCACTTAATTATGAAATTACAAACAAAAATAACCAAAAAAAAAAAAAACACGTCACTGAATCGAAAGTCTCGTAAATATCTTTGTTTATGTAGGTTGAAAAAGGTCAATGTAAAACATTTATTCTAGGAAATGCAATGACAATGACGCCATATGAACAAAGTGCATAAAGATAGATACTTATAGTATGAGTAAAAGTATATAGTCCACTATATGCATAAGCCTATATAGCGTCACGCAAAACGGAATACTTAATGTACTCTAGGGCAATCGATATTTTTAGCTTAGCTCAAAAACAAAGAAGAAAATACAAATACAAAAAAAAAAAGACAAAAGTCAATGAAATCAATAGAGTTAGCAAAAATACAAAAACAAATCGTAAGAAGCGCCAACATCAGCAAAAATCAAAGTCAAAGCCGGTTTTGAAACCAATATGCCCACGCAAACGCAAAAAAACCAAGAAGAAGCAGCAGCAAAAGCCGAGAAGGGGAAATACAATATGGCTAGAAGCTTAGCCCAAAAATAAATTGACAAAATGTGGGCGTACTTGGTTAAGAAGAAACGATCATGACATTAGAGCTAACCACAATTAATATGGCTAAGGCAATAAAATTGTAAACGAAAACATATATCTCATATAAACATACAAAAATAAGCAGTTAGGTAGTACCTCTTTCCTACGCCAGCATCCGGTATAAAAAGGCACGATTTCAATGAACGTTGTTCGACTTGCAGAGTTTTGATTAGACTTTAGCGATTTGATTTAAGCGTAGTGCAAAAGATAGAATAGAAAAAAGGGAAGAGAATTAATTATGTTTAAGAATAGTATATAAAGCTCTGTTTTCAAACTAAAATATTATATAAAGCGCGCAAGATTTGTTTACGAAATTGATACCTAAATATGTTATGACAATGTGATTATTTTTTAAACAAATTTAACAACAATAGTGTTAAGTTGTATATGCTTAAGCTTCAGCTTAACCCTCTAACATCTTAGTGCAATTTGAATCGTTTTAAAAATTTTGATTATTTTATGTCTAAATTAAAGCTACAAGTTTATGATTTGTTTAAAAAACCTAGATAACATAGAGCAAGAGATGTCGGAGACTGCCAAAGTTACTGCCAATGTGGTCAGGAGAACAAAAGAAATTCATGTAGACTTATTCTAGATCTGGAAAACTATAACAGGCAGCATAACCAAACTTTAGATTTTAATCCTTCTGGGAACGGCCAAATCAAGCATTTTCTTTTCTACCGTGACCGCTTTTTGTCCCAACAAATTTCAAATCGTTAATTTCTCCACTACATCAAAGCCACAGTTCTAGTTTGTATAGCCAAAATACGGAAAAAATATTTCGATTGACACCAAATATCATTATAATCAGACTATAAATATCGGAGATAATCGCAACATACTATTTCAGAGGCGGGAGTTGAATGGCCCCAGTGTCCTCAACCAACGGCGAGACGTGCGTCTAGTGACCAAGGTTCAATTCCCAGTCGAGGCAAATTTTTTTTTAAATATATAGGCATATTTTTATATATTAATAGTATTAGTTATATTACTCTTACAATATCATGTATATATGCAAATACTAAGTTGCTTTGTGATGTAATGGTAAAGGGTAATTTTTTTTGTTGTTTTATATTTTTTTTTAGAAAATATTGGCTTTTTTCATTTCCCACCGAAACACTTTTTCATAGCAAAAGCACAACAAAAGCAAATTAATTTTATCACAGTTTAAAAACTCCTGTCCTCGAAAAACAGCAACATTGTAAAATTTCAATTTTTTATAATAACTTTGCCATTAATAACTCTCTTTTACATACCAGCCACAGAATATTATTAACATTATTTGATTTGGTAGTTCCTCTTAAAATTAAAAAAAAAAAAAAAAATAGTCCTTTGAATGTTCTTATAAAAACATTACATTTAAAAAAAACCATTTTAACTTTTAACTACACAAACAGAAAAGCTGTTTAAATTAAAAAATCAATAAAATTTTTTGAGATGATTAAGATGATCAAACTGGAGGTTAAAAAGTCTAGATGGTTAATGGGATATCCCAAATGGCATTTTTTTTTATACGAAGTTTTGTCTCTCCGTGCGAAATTTTATGAACTGCATATGGGCCTTTAAGGAATAAAAAACTGCCACAAAGAATTTAAAAAAAAATTTCGCGAATTTTTAGTTTTTAAACATAACGCTCTTAATTATAAAAATTTCGGTTTATTTAATTTTTATTTTATTTTGGCTAAAGTATTGAATATTTTTGAATCCAATTATTTTAGTCTAATTTGGCAATAAGTTTCTTTCAAAAAAAGTCTATATTATTAAATTTTGTACGTAAATATTAAAAAATGTACATTGCTTAACGAACGATTTTTTATATGCATTAAATTATGAAATTTTATTAAAAATGTACCTCTAACATACAAAATTAAACATTTTCAAAGTTAGAAATTTTTATTTTTTTTTTATGTTAACTTAGCTTGCAAACTTCAAAAAAATTGCTTTAAAAGTAAAAAAAAAAATAATATAAATTGAATAAAACGTGAAAAACACGTCTTTTTTTAATTAAGCTGTAACACGTTGATTAAAACTGAAATTTTGCAAAAAAAAATTTTTTAACTAGCTGCACCATTAGTTTTAAAAAATCTTTGGTGGCATTTTTTGTTCCTTATTCAGCTAGGCCCTTTATTAAAATTTCTTTTACAACCCAGCTTAATATAATACGACTTCGTAAGAAAACTACATAAAATAACGTTTTTTTTGCATTGTTTCAATCTAACATTTATCCTTATTTTGATTCTTATTTTTCAAAATTTCCCTTAAAAACAAATAACTTTTATAAAAAGCAAAACTTTATTTTATTCAATTTTTCCTTAGCTAGAGTGTAATAAAAATTTTTACGAATCTTTAGTCTTTTCTTTTTGGATAAAGTAATACATAATTCATTTTACAAACAGTTTCGACTACTTTTAACTATTATTTTGAAAAACTATTTTTAGAGGGTTAATTGTTATATATAGCAAGCACAAATATCAGGGTTGCAAATGGTAAGTAAGAAATTTTAGTAAAGCATGTGCATTAGGGTGGCCGCCGCTGGTATGGAGGATTTTTAAACCGTCGATATCAATAACGCCACCCCCTAAAAAGTTTCCTTTTTACCTGCATATAGCGCCTGTAAAATTTAAAAACGATCCGAATGTATTTGATGGGTCCGGGAATAGGTCAAAGGTCATAACTCGTACTTTTTCCGTTTTTGACTGTATTGTTGTACATAAAGTTTGAAAACTTATTTCCAATCAAACAAATTATGGTTCAAAAAGTCTCATATCTACCAAAACATAATTTTTAAAAAATATAAAGTCGGCCTAAATAAATTTGGTAAGCTCTAAAATTGATTAAATTGACTAATTACACCAGTTTACAAATAAAAAAAAAAAATTTTGGTATCCTTAACATTCTGTAGTAAAATGACATGCTAAAACCGAAAATGCAGTCCACATTTTTTTTCATGTAACGGTCTTCGAGATATTTTGAAAAAACCATTTTACGAAATTAAAAACAAAAAAAAAAAAAAGTGCATTTACTTAACAGCAAATATCTCTGGTTATACTAAACTAATTTCGATCATTTTCTTTCTCGACTGTAGATAATTGAATTACCCATCGATTATATTCGGAACATGTTTTTGTCAAACTTACGGTTTGGTCGCTATTTATGCATTCATATGAACATTTTTTATGAGCTTTGACCTATTGCCGGACCCATCAAATACATTCGGATCGTTTTTAAATTTTACAGGCGCTATATGCAGGTAAAAAGGAAACTTTTTAGGGGGTGGCTTTAGTAAAATCGTGAGATGTTGCAAAAATGGCCACCCTAATGTGCATGTATATAAAAATATAATTAAATAATATTCAAAGCAGTCGCTCAGTATATGCCAAAGTTCGTGCACCTTATCAAGACAGCATCACTTTGCCCCTTTTCTCATATGCAACCTTGAAAAAGTTTGTTGCCTTTTCAAATTTGAAATCATATACATGTTTATTCAAGCGATATTTGTAAGCCATTCACTGGGCGGAACTTGATTTTGTGTAAAATAATATTCCGAATTGTATCCGAATCGAGCCAAACTTTAAACAATGCCCAACACAAAGTATCTGGCAGCAGGTAACTGCTTACATTGGTCTGTTTAACACAATTACATGGCGGCTAATACTAGCTAGGCTCTCTTTCTGAATGCTATTAGCAGCCATAGTTGTTGTAATATGATCTAATTATGGAGCGTTCCGTTTCGGCGTGCATGCTACAAACTGTCTAACACCCCATGCATATGGTCAACATGGTCCAATTATTGAATTACGGTAGGCACATGTTAAAAGCTCTGACCCACCAGGAGCAACTGGCAATTAAAACAGGAAGCATAAATTCGGGCCACTGCTGTAATTTGGTTTGGTGTAAAAATCTAAGTTACAAAAGATAATGTAAAAAAACTTTGAACAATACTAAAAATGTGCTCTATCTAGGTTTTAACATTTTTCATCCAAATTACTAAAATTACGTTATTTATTTAAATCTCTACATTCTTTCTTCTAAAATAAAACTTAATTTTCTAATTTCTGCTGTAGAGCTAAGTACGTCATAATATATCTCCATTTTCACCTTATCAATTTGCTTTTACTGGGTGTAAGTTGTGCTCAGTTTACAAATGTTTAATTAGCTGCGACGGCGACATATATTTGTTTATACAATAAAGTAAATAATGTGTGTAGTACATACATAGATGGTTTACAAACACGTCAGCAACAAGTTGCTATACATTGTTGTTTTGTTTTCAAGCAGAACATTTTGCCACTGTTATATCCGCTGTATATACTCTGTAATATCTGGCTAAGAAGTACATGGAGTACATGTGCAAAAATCGGACAAAATTTAGAAATAAGAAGACAGATTAAAACTTAATATCTAGATTACCAAATTTAGAGCAAAAAATAACTACACAAAAACTCTTTCACAAAAAAATCAAAACAAGAAGTGAATATTTGAAGATATTATTTAAAAATTATATTTTTGCTAATTCAAACTGTTTGAGAGCTGTTAAAGATAATTCGAGTTTTAATTCTAAGACAATTTTATTTTAAATTTAAATTCTGCCTTGTATAATAAAAAAAACACAACCATATCATTTTTTAATTGAGCAAATTTAGGGATCTCAATAGGTAGGTTGTAACAGTGAAAGCTTGCAGTAGTTCTTTTTTTTTTTTTTTTTTTTTTTTTTTGTGTGGTTAAAGGCCCCTACGCAGACACGAAAAATAAACAAAACTTCATATAAAAAAAACGCTCACAAACGTTTGGTCACAAACTGTTCTTGCAGGTGGTATGTAGACCAGTGTCGCTTGTTTTTTTGTTTTTTGATGCCAGTAGTAAACCATAGATGGCGCACTCAGCAAAAACAGCTGTTCGGTTTTGGCGCCATAAACAAAACTTATGTGCAACTATTTATTTTGGACGCAAAATTTATGGTTGGTCGACAAAATCGTTGCGGATCGTTGGGAATGGATGAGAAAATAGCTATAATAAGAAAATAATTCATGTGTAACATTAATGTGCGTTAAAATACGTCTATGCAATTCGTCCACACTCAGTTCTGCGCGTTAAATATGGGGTCACCCAAACAATCCGCCTTTCCCTGTGTATTGCCTCCTGTCGCCGCTTTTTTTCCTCACCCAACAATTCAATTGCAATGCATGTCATTATTATTGCATTGTTTACACACAATAGCAAAAGTAATAAACGTTGACGATAATTCATGTTTTATTTCGCGCCTTTTAAAAATTAGCTATTTGTAAACAAAAAGCAGCTGATTATCGATAATAATTCCGATAAAATGCACATTTTGCTACTAGAGACACACTGTTCCTTTCGTGACCAAAATAAGTCTGTCTTTTTGCTAGGTGGCTGTTTTCGTGTCTCCGTAGGGGCCTTAAGTCTGAAATTTTTAAACTATCTTCATACACTACAACATTGATTTTTCACCCGCACAGTTATAAGTTTACATAATTTTTTCCTTAACAAAGTAAAAGCACATCGAAATATGCTTTGTTTCGAGAACTTTATCAAACAGCTGAATACCCGCAGCCAACCAAGCCAAATCCATAAAAAAAAAAAGTATCGATACTTCAAACAGCCTCAAAAATAAAATTTTAATTTCACATTTGCTGTTGATTTGACGAGTTGCAAAATTGCGCAAAAACTCAACTGACTGAAGCGTGAACGCCCTTATAGACTTTTTGTGAAATTGTGCTTCGTCTTTTAAGATTCAGTTTACATTTGTAAATTTAATTTTATTTATAATAGAAATATTATATTGCATCGGAACCAACTTTGGAGGCAACTTATTACCATCAGAGTAGTAGGATTCGCTTGCCGCGCCACAATTGCCACTTTTGATTTGTTTTGTTTTGTAAAAAACGGATGCTCCTCCTTTTGCTCGATTAATTTGCCAACACCTTCTTCTTTTTGAGAGTTTGCATGTTTTAGTATAGGACTTCTTTTTGTTTTCAACTTTATCTGACAATCTTATACTAGAGTTTTTGGAGTTTCTAATTGGCAGCTCGTGACGATGCTTCGTCAGAGCATGAGAATGCCTCACCAAGTTTCAAAATTTTCCTAGATACAACTAGAATAAAGGCAAGTTTTCATTTTTATTTAAAATTTTTGTGGAATACAACCCTAATGTATTAAAGAAAAATATTCATTCATAGTCATTCTTTTCAAAATTTTTACACTGCACTGCATCAAACTTTTTTGTACGCTGTTTATATCACAAAATATCTAAAAATTCATAAAATTTTGAAGAGTTGAAAATGCCGCAAAGAGCGTTTTTTGCAAAACTAACTGCTCAACTAAACAGCTAGAAACCAGAATAGGGTCTGGGTTGAGGAAAAGTTGAGTTGAGGAGTTGCAACGCAAATCTGTACATTTTGTTGTTCTAATTATGTTAACATTTGAGGGTTTTATTCCAAAGAACCAATTATTATTGAAAAAATTTGTATTGTACAAATCTGAATTAATTGATGAAAAATACCGCATTTAGTATTTTGTTGCAACTACATACTTATCGTATTTTAAAAACTCAATGCGTTTATCGATTAACGATACTAAATGAAAACTAATGTGAATAAAGCTATGGTAACACCTTAAATATAAAATTTATTTTAACTTTAATTTGTGATTTAACAGTAGCTCGCTCGAATTGATGCATATCTTAACTATCGCTCGTGTGTTTTGCTTTCTGCAAGGGTATGTAAACTTCGTTGCGTTAAAATATGCTGCTCTTTGCCGTTTCCTATGCACTTGACATTGAATTTGTTTCAATGAAATATTACAATTGCATTTGACAAGTGACATTGGGTCAATGCAGACTGCTTTCTAGAGTTCTAGAGTATTGTAGGGGTTGACTCATTACATATTGTAGCATAAACAAATCAACAAACGCACATGTCTAGATTATAAATAAAAGGAAATGAGCTTATAAAAAAAAAATATTGAGTATTAGTTTTATAAGGTCAGGCAAAAGTTGTTTATGTGTCGATGACACACATATATACAAATTAAACCCAAAAAGGTTTTTGCGCCTTAACGAGCTTAATTTAAATTACATACCTACATATAATGTAGCGCACCCCGTAAAGCTGCTAATGATGTAAGACGAACCCCGAGCAGATTAATAGCCAAGACAAAGGTAGCTCAGTATTTGATTTAATTTTTTTTTTCTTTTGAACATCTGCCTTGTGGTTAAGTATACGCTTACAAATCTTAAAGGAAAATTTCAAACGCACAAATGACTCTGGCTACAATAAGTAAGTAAATTGAGTGGAATTTGCTTAAATAATGTACAAATATATGTTTGTATATATGTTGAAGTATATGTATAGTGACCTAATCGCGAGGCCAGCAGCCAGTTTTTGTGCCAATATGCAAAAGCATTTCTCACACAGCTGGAGATCGCTCTACTGGCTGCTTCAAACTCTGACGTTGCGCATACGACGCGTCTGCCCAAGCAACTAATGGCCATTTTTTTAATACACTGTACTCAGAGGGTCAAGGGTATTATAGATTTCTGTGCTGCGTGTAATAGGCAGTAGAAGGAGGCGTGGCAGAAGTTTTTTATAACAAAATCTTACCATCGCCTCGGGTAGTTGAACCGTGTTCGTTTGAACACTCAGCTCTTGGAGACCAAAAAAAAAAAACTATAGACAGACAATTTTACCACAAGCAGTAAATTATTTAAAGTCATGTAATTTTTTGTAGAGTTTGTTATCTGATCCCATTTCGGTAATCTGGTCAAAACTTAGCGCTTTTATAAAACTTCTTGGCTGAGAGTAATAAAATAAAAAATATATTATATTTGTTCGGTAAATAGTATTTTAAATTAACTTAAGACCAATTGAACTTCTGAGGCCTTCTGATTTTTTCCAACTTTCCAAAAAAGGGAAGGTTTTTTTTTTTAAATCTTCTATTAGTGAACTTTGAGATGACCTTGTAGTCAGTTAATACAAAAGAAAGTTTTCCAAAATTACTATACATCAAGCATTCTATTGGTAATGTCGTCTTCGTTGTTTTGTTTCTTGGAAATCTAAATGTAAACAAAAAGTTTCCGACTTTCTATAGATAAATTATGTTTTTTTGTTTTTTTTTGTAATTCTATCATTCTTTTTTGCAATCATTTATTCACGTAGTTCTATTTATTTTGGCGCCATATGAGTACAGGGTATTCCACTATCGGATTGACGCTCCGACGATTTCAAAACTTTTCTTGCTATTTTTTCAGCTTTTTTATTTTTTGTTAATTGAGCCGGCCAAGTGAACGCATAGAAGTCGCCACTTGTCTCAATTTACTGTAGCAATTTTATCATCATTATTATTATTTATAAATTTAAGCGTATTTCTCGTTTTTGCTTCTTGTTTACTTAAGCCAATTCATGTGTTCACCCATACTTAAATTATTTATTTATTTGCATTAAATATCAAACCTCATTTATACAGAATATCAGCTTCTAAGCTTTAGGCATAGGATGCTTTTCTGGTGGGGGTGATGGCTTGTTGGCCAGACAGATGTTATTATTTGGCAAAAAAAAAACAAAAAACAAAACCAGAAACAAAATATTCCACTTAAAAGTTCCATAAAAATGTAAACTTCTTTTGATTTTACGTAACTATTAAGTTACATCAAGCATTTATCTGTCATGATATGGTTGTTGTTGTTGCTTTTCTTTTACGTTTTTTTTTATTAAATAATTGTAAATAATTGAAGATAATTGTTTTTTGTTGCTATTGTTGTCATTGCTAGTACATGTGAGTGATGTTGTAGTTAATACACTTTTACAATTTTCAGTTGGTTGGGCTTAAAACAGATAAATGGCTTTTACTATGTGACTGACGGCATGAACACAAAAACATGAATGGGTAAATTGCTTTTCGATTGAATTGTGCCAAACCAAAATACTACTATACAACATTTACAATAAATTATAGTAGAATATTGCATGTATTAAGTCTAGGGTTGTTCTACCGGTTTGTATGGATCTGACTGTACGTTATCTGTGTATTTGTTAATGGCGATGATGCAGTGCCACATACAGTGTGTCATACTATGAATGAATGTCTGGAATGTTGTTAATTTTATATTTAAGCGGCTAATTTTACTGCAACTTCAATTAGTTTCCTTCAATGAATGTGGTTTGCTGTCTTGCTAAGGCTCATTGTGGCTTAGATTTTGTTTTTGCGTTTTTCAACACTATTCATGCTTTATGCGTGTAGTGCATTAGGTGATATTAAACACACACTAGAGATATCATTGATGCATTTTAAACGAAAAAACGAGTCATTCATTCTGAAAACACATGCATGTTTTGATTGTACTCTTTTGAGTTTGTAAATTTAGCTGTATTGGACACACCAGCTTTGAAAAATTGTGAACCCCCTTCTTTTATTTCGTTTTGGCGTTCCGCGAGTGTGTGTACACTAGTGTTGTGTAAACATGACTCACTTTGATGAGTTAGCTCAGTTGCTCATTTTGAAGTGAGTGAGCAGTCTTGCTCAGTTGCTCACTTGCTCAGTTGCTCACTCAGTGAGCAGTCTTGCTCAGTTGCTCACTTGCTCAGTTGCTCACTTGCTCAGTTGCTCACTCAGTGAGCAGTCTTGCTCAGTTTCTCACTACTCACTTGCTCACTACTCACTTGCTCAGTACTCACTTGCTCAGTACTCACTACTCACTTGCTCACTACTCACTTGCTCTATGGCGTGAAGTTGCCACATTCATTTTTGTTTTCAAACGAACAGAATACAAAATTTGTCTTATAATTGAATTTAAAAGGTAAAGTTTTTCAATAACTTTTATAATAAGAAAATGTTGATTTTCGCTGGTGCAATATGTGTCGTTCTGGAACCTTATAAGGAAAAATTTGTAATTCAATTATAAGACAAATTTTGTATTCTGTTCGTTTGAAAACAAAAATGAATGTGGCAACTTCACGCCACAGAGCAAGTGAGTAGTGAGCAAGTGAGTACTGAGCAAGTGAGTAGTGAGCAAGTGAGTAGTGAGCAACTGAGCCAAAAAGAACAACTTTGCTGAGTTGACTCACTTGCTCACTTTAGTGAGTTGCTCATTTTTGCTCACTCACTCATGAGCAACCCAACACTAGTGTACACAAGAAATTTGAACTCTGGCTCTTTGGGTACACTAAATTTGAGTACCGTATAGTACTAGACAGTACAGTGGAGTTAGAAATAAGTACAGTCAAGCAGAAGTGTAATGCTTTTCATAAATAAGCCATTATTTTTTAACGTTTTATTTTTCTTTAAGAATTTTTTTTTTTATCTATTTCAAATACATATTTAAAAACTATAGACTAAAACATTGCCTCTTCTACGCATGTGGCTTAACGTTGGTGGTAAAAAATAAAATAATAAAAAATATGGCAGTCCAAAGTTTTTTAGAGTTCCCAAGCACTGTACCAAATTTTATCAAAATCGGGTAACTATATCATATAGTCCCTATAGGACCGATGGGCAAAAAAAACGTGTTTGGTGCGAAATTCGACTGTATTTTGTTTGTTTATAAAAATATCGTAATTAAATGTGACAAATTTTTTTTTTTTGAAACCTTAAGCAATATATCGGATTTGAATGTAATGTGGTGGTACAGGATATCCCAAAATTGTCCGCGCTCGCCTTTAACGTAACAATGTAATTGATTTATGTATGTAAATGTATTATACATTTTACAGTATTGCGAAATATTTGGTAAGTTAGAGCAAAACTGCAAAAATCTAACCCTAATTAGCCATATCGATGCTAACAACTTCAAAAATACGGATTTTACAAACTGATGACAATGAAAACGAAAACTTTTGAAACACGTAAGTGACAATAACTGAAATATTCAGAGTGTTTTTTTTCTATATTAAGTTTGAACAGTAAACATATAGGGTGATTGCGGTCGCTGTTGGGTTGAGAGTTTAAAAAGTTGAGGACTTTTACAACAAAATGTAAGGGGGTTTCGGTTTTAACTCTTAACTTTTCGTCTACATAGTCCTCACTCTAGTTTCTAGCTGTTGAGTTAGTGCTGCAAAATATTTATTCTGCGGCATTTTCCACTCTCCATTTTTGAGCCATTTTGTGATATAAAGTGCGGCAAAAAAAGTAATCAAAATAACATTAATAACAAATTTTGTTTACAAAATTTACTAAATTGGGCAATTATTAATTTTAGGTGGCTGCATTAATACCAATGCGGCTTATGGTAACAAATGTAAACAAAATTTGGAAATTAGAAGCACAAGCACAAAAACTCAACTTATAAACCACGCTTTAGCCAGTATATTGGAGTGTTGAAAATGCCATAAACAGTGAATTTTGCAACTCTTCACTGTGGGCCCAGATTGTCATATTTTCGCAAAAAATCTGGCATTTCCATAATAATTTTTTTAGAGTGATGAAATTTTACACACGTGTTCGAAATTAATTGAACTATTTTTTTGAAAAGTTTGAGCCTTCTCAGATTTTTTTAAAATATAGATAATCTTGACCAAAATTGAAAAAAATTTAAAAAAAACCAACAAAAAAATTTAACTTAATTGAAAAAAAAAACTGTTAATTGGAATTGGACCATGTTTCACACAGAGGTAGATATGAGCTCCACATACATTGAAAAAATAGCCTATAATTACAAAAAAAATGACACCAGCAATCAATATGGTTTTTAAAAGTTATAATAATAAAAAAATTTTCAAAAATCCATATTTAAATTTTTACGTTTTTTCGTCAAAATTGATAATATTTACATTTTGTGATTTGCATTTATGTTATGAAATTTTCAAATTGTACATTTTTTTACATTTTAGTACAACTTTTGAAAAAATGGTTATTAAAGCATACTAAGAAATTCAAAAAATATCAAAATTTCCTGGTGGTCAATTTTTAAAATTCAACTTTTAGGTACAAAATTCCATTTTCAAAAATCGTAAAGAATTACATTTTCTTGTAAAATATATAAAGAAACTTATAACATTTTTTTCGATCAAATATCGAGTGGTAGTCGGAGGTACGTTTAAAGCAAATTAGGCAAATGATAAAAAATACAACAAAATCTTTATAACTACTCGATTGTATTTAAAACCAAAAAGTTTTTATTCTCAATTTAATTTTTTTTCTGAAGTAATATTTATAAATAATATAGTGAATGAAGATTTCGTAGCTACATGTATCATGGTGAATGCAGGTTTTTTTTCTGTAAATTATTGCGAAAGCTCATAAAATACAAAATTATCAACTTAAAAACCACTAATTATAATTTAATAATTTTTTTTTTGCACAGAATACCTTAATATGTGTAAAATCATATTAAATTGTCATTTTGTTCAAATGTTGACTTTATTCTGGGGGACTTTTGGCCAAAATCTGGCTACGCGTGCCCATTGTGCCCTCTCCACAGCTGAACAGCTAGAGACAAGAATCGGGACTGGATTGAGCGTAAGTTAAGTTGAGAGTTGAAACTCGGTACTGTGTATTTTACTCTTGCCATAAAAAATATCCTTGTGAATAACTTAACTATAAAATAAAATACGTTCAAAATCGTATTTTCTTTTTTATTTAGCTGGATTCATTAAAGACAAAAAAAATATATACCTTATAAAAAGAATCACCGTACGGATCGACAGTTATGCCGTCACCAAAGATCCATGCGTCTAGATGACTATTCATTTTATTAACTTTATCATTTTTAATAAAAAATATACAAAAATTCCAATAAGGCAGCGACAATCTAATCTTACCTATATTATTAAACAACCACAAAAAACACAATGTTAGGTTAGTTAAAGCGTTTTAAATTAATCACGTGTCATTTTCAATTGTTATATAAATATATTAAATAATGTATTTCTAAAAAAAGACGCACTTGAAATACGCTCGCAGAAGCGTATTTATTTTTAAATAGAAAACTCAGTTTAGTTAGTTCAGATGGATGACGTGCCATTTAAGTTCGCTGCATGAATTCATTAAATATATAGATATGTGTCTGTTCGTATAAACCGTTGAAACACGCTCCAAAATAACCAACAAGTTTTCCATCAAATTAATAAATGATAAATATGAAAGCTCCTATAAACAGTCTGACGGCACTTAACCTCCAGACTCACTAATTGGGTGCTCTTCTTTAGATCAATTGCCGCAATGACGCATTAAAAATAATTGTTAGAAATAAAAATAAAAAAAAAGAGTTATTATATAGTAACATGGAATTTTAACACACGTTATAACACCCCATTTTTAGCCTAGTTCATATATGGCTAAGCTTAGTGCCTATATGTATGTACAATATTTGTCCATTACCAGTCAAGGTCAGTCAGTGTGTGTTCTAATCAGCACCTTGATTTCAATTTGCGCGGTGTTTTTAGCCTTATCAGCTGCGAGATACTTAGACACCGCACGAGTAGAAATTGCGGGTTTTTGTTTTTAATGCATTTCGAGAGCTCGTTTTTTATGCAAACCTCTGACAAAAGCGACTTCGATCCAGTTGAAAACGGCAAAAAGCAGCAACTTTTAATTGACGCAGGCTGCAAGATTTCAACTTTTATTGTGCGCATACAATTGTAAATATTTAAATAAAACTAAAAGTCTACACTCTATTTATTTTATTTAAGCCATTTAACCCTTACGTGGCAGACAGACAGACAGACAAGCTTAACGCGGCTGACAGCTATTTAAATTATAATAGTAGCATGTAGTCTCCTCTATATACATATGTACATAACATACAATAGCCACTTTGTGCATATATGAGTGTGTGTTTATATAAATTTCTACAAATGTATAATTACGGCCGTTAAACTGTGTAGTATAAAGTTTTGCAGACTGACGTAAATTTTTGTGTAGTTTCTTTCCGCTCTATTTTAATACATATAGATACAATACATCATATCATAAAGTGCCGCGGCCTTGAGTCAAAACTGTTGACTGTAAAACAATAACAGTTCATTATATAAGCTGTGGAATTGGCCAGTTAAGCATGGCTAGATGCGTGCCACATCAGAGTTGCTGCTGGCAACTGGCAGCAAGTGGCAACCAGCAATTGACAGCAATTGCAGAATTTTTAATCTCAAAGTTTTCGTTTTATGAAAAGGAAACTTGGCGCATAGTTTAATACGAGGGTTGACATGAAATGTTTAGTGAATACGGCAGACGTTAAACTATAAACTAATTGGTAAAAGCTGGTAAAAAAGCTGTCTCTCTAGACTTCTTTTTTTTTTTTTTAATATTGTTCTCAATAGTTATTCTTTCCCATACAGGATTTGGTCATAGATGGAGTTTTTCACTTCGAAGTGTATATATTGTCATTAAAATTTATCGAAAATCTAAGGAATCTCTCTTTCCAAAAAAGCAAAAATGTCAAAAATTAAACAGCCAGAAAATTGATCCGCTCTCTAAGCATACAGAACTACCCTCGCAGTTTTAATATAATACTACTTGTCGTGTTTGGCAGTCAGCTAGTGGCATAGTTGCAACTATTTTTAAAATAACGAGCAGTCTATCTGTGCGTGTATGAGTATACTATGTTTGATTTTGAATGTACTACTTGTTTATGAAAATATGAGTAGTAGAAAAACGAGCAAAAATAAAACTACAAAAATACTACGAAACAAAAACTATTCAATTAGTTTGATCTCAATTGATTTTACCTTGAAAACGAATTCAAAAGAGCGCAGAAAAGAAAGAGCAACAGCGAAATAGAGAGAGAGTAATAATTCGCAATGTTTGTTGTACAACAAACGGCAACATTTACCTATGAATGTGTGTGAATGAGTGTGTGTTTGCGGAAATACGCAACCGTGCACAGTAGCGGACACACTGAATATCATAGAAAATAGAAAATTAGCCAACAGAAAAACTTACGTCAGGGGTGCCTCTAGGAGGAGGGTACTATAGCTTCAGACTAATAACAATTCCCAACTTATCGAAATATGTGAATTAAATTAAATTTCGAACAAGCTCAACATGCTGTGTGATGCGCTTAAAATCTCTAGAGGTTTTGCCTTGAAATCTTTAGAAAATTACGTTGTGCTAGCAGTGATGGAGATTCAATTCAAAAGTTGACTTCTATGGGAGCATCTCAAGGATTTCGCATTTAAATTTAACATTTAATTTAATTTTTTTTTTTGTTGGTTAACCTTTCTACAATAACAAAAAATATTTTCTCCGTCGATCACTTAATTTGTTTTTATTTTTTTAACTCTCACAGACAGTTTTGAAGCTTGTTGTGATGCATACTTTTTTATTCTTGCCTGCACCCGATATATAGTCATTCCGATTTATATATGTATGTATATATAACGAAGAGTAGCAAAATGACCATTACATAAAATTGAAAAGCAGAGGAAACGAAAAAAATAGAACGTTTAGCATTTAGGGAAAATAAAGAGAAAGTCTTACGCTAGAACATACTTAAAATTGCGAAGTACTGTTGGAATACTGTATGTACCGGAACAGAACGATAAATATTTCGACACTGGCAATTTTACCGAGCGAAAATAAAGTTTCAATGAAATTAGGCGAGCTAAGACATTTTAAAATGCAAATTGGTGAGTTTTGACACATCGGCCGATTTCATCTCGATAAAATAATATGTCTGATATTTGGAACCCCCTTAAATTTTATTCGGATCCGCCCCTGCACAGCACATTGTAGAGCTTAAAAAAAAAGCTACGTACGGTTACGTACTAATCTCGACAGCAACAAGTGCATGCGACCAACAACAAAAGCAACTAAAACCTGTGTGTAGCTTGCGGCAAACAAATTTGTAAAACAAAAAAAAAAAAAAAATACAATAAAAAAAACGACGCAAAGCTTACGGAAGCGGCAGTCACAAATTCACGGCAACTCGTACACACCCAACCACCCACAAAACGTACAGTTGTCTACTTTGAATATTCACTCACACTCATTCACTGTACTCAAATTTGTTAGTGCACACCTGTCAATCACGTGTAACTATGAGAGTGTCTCTGTCTATCGTATGGCTCTCGTTATGAATGTCACATTTGGCAACCCCTACACTGACCGACCCAGACCGACCACCCCGTTTCTAACGCTCTTTGCTAACTAAGGCCCTGCGATGCATGAAATCATGAAAGAAAATAAAAAAAATGCGAGAGAAACGTATAAATAACAAAAACAACAAGAAATGCATTTATCTACAAATACACTGCAAATTGCATGCTGCCGGCATTATTATAGCAATGACCAATCCCAATCCCCAACCAACGACCGTTGCAGCCAAACTTCATACACCCATACCTCACTATACGGCCGCTCTTTATACGGCATATCGCTATAACGGCCCTCTTCAATTAAGGCACGTTTTCGATTTACGGCCTAAAATGTTTCGCTATAACGGCAAAAAAAACTTTTTTTCGATGTCGATATATAACATGTAGATAGATATAAGGTAAGGTGTCTAAAGAACGATTAACTTTGCTTTTTGGTGTAAATGTAAGGCATATTACCTACGCCGAACTTTCCGACAACTTATAAGGGAAACCGATGGCAAATCTTCAATTAAAACATTTTGGAAAAACTATAACATTAAGGATGATCAATTTAATCTTATTCCAATTGATTGTCGGAATTTTCTATTGCTGTAATACAAACTCTTGATACATCAAAATTATTTTCTACTTTTTAGTTCGGTTTACTATTAAAGCGTGTCTTTTTAGTTTTTTTAAACTATAATTTTTTATTTTAAGACTAAAAACAAACATGGATTTTTGTCAACAAGCCTACTAATTATTTTGAAAAACTGTTCCATACTTTTAGTGTACATTTTATTTTTTAAATCCTGATGATCCTAGTCAGGACATTAGAACAAAGTTATTAAATAATTGTATTGTCATCAGTCTTTGACCCCTGTGCAAATTTTCAAGATGATCAGACTTCTTGAAATTGGTGAAAATTTAGCTGAAAGATTTTGTTACATACATACATACAGGTGAAGCTAATAAAAGCATGTTAAAAAGGTTGCCATTTTCGTGTTTCTCGACCCCAAATTACCCTAAAAACACTTTTTTAGGAAGGTTAATTTTTCGTGTAAACTAGTGTTATTGTTGGTTTTTGGAGTCTGTTATTATTTTATGTACAAATTTATGTACTTGTTATGTATGTATTTTTGATTTAAATTATATAAAAAGATAAAATGCATTTTGAATGATAAACCATGTTTCATATTTAACAAATTTGGAACCGATCCCATTGAATTTGTATGAATTTGTATTAGAATAATTGATTCCTTATACGGCTTTTCGCTTTGCGGCCAAGTTTCGTGGAACGTATCTACGCCGTAAAGCGAGGTATGGGTATATTTGGCATTTTTCTAGCGGCGTTTCCAATTTAACCATATGTTTGCAATTATTTTGCAATGCACATTTTTTTTTTATTAAAATGGCCTTTTAATAAGCCAAAATACAAACTACAATTGTAGTTCAAAATCGCTCACGGTTGTTTATTATACTTTTCAGTTATTTGAATGATAATAAGAGCTGTGCTAGTGTACAGTTAGTGAATTTTTGAATTCTCTAAGAAAATCAATCCTGACTGTAGCTGGACATGAACATCTTAGATACAGAATCAGTGTACCGTGTTATCATAATGGTTAAGTTATTCTCACATATCTATTCCATTACATAATCTTAAAAAATAATTCCATATTTTTTTTTTATAGAATATAGAATCTTTCTATAATTTCTAGTCTGAAAAACAACCAACATTCAAAAAGAGACCGTCAAAGTAAAAAAATTGAATTTTTGTCATGTAGAATGGGCAAAGCTGAATGCTAGGTATGTCTCGATTATCTCTGATGGGCCTACCCAAAAAAAAAAATACCATAATGCTGCTTCCACTAGAGTTGCGCGACAATTTAAGTAAAAATTATAAGGCCAAACAGAAAAATTATAATTATATTGGGAAACATCCAATAAAGATTAGGATTTTTTTTTTTTTTTTTTCGCATCTAATTTGCAATTTTTAAACACTACCATATGTTATGATTGCATATGAAATTAAATGATGGCGACTGGATTCCTATTATTGTATACATTTTTTTTTTTTATTAATCTGGCTTGAACTATGCGTATAAAATTTAATATTTAACTTTTTTTTATTTAATAATTTAAGTTATTTGTCGCAGCGCATCTGTCAAGTGCTAAAACATGTGTGATATAAGTGTTATGAGAGAAACTTTGTTTACCTCAAATAAAATATGTTCAATGTAAACAAATAACAGCTGATTGGCAACTGCAACTGGTTAATAGGAAAGCAATTTGATGCAATTGGGAATAATTGTGTTTATTGTGAGTACAATCATACACCTTCCAGTGTTGAACAACAGCGAAAGCTTCCGTTTTCTGTTTCTATCGATGACCATTAACAGTATTTTTTGTGGCATTTGGTCACACATTAGCAATGAGAAGAACTGCTAATTTGTGTATAAAAAATATGTAAACACAGGAAGCAGACAACATTTGGTACTGTTAATTAAATTTATTTACTTTTTAATTGTGTTTTTGCAAATGGCTTGTTTTATATGTTTTAGAATGTTGCCAAAAATTTAACTACTTAAAAAAGTCAATCGCAACGTTACTTGCGCACAGTCGAACTGCACTCTCAAGGAGGCCTAAAAGTGCATCCCAAAATTGAACAATATAAAATTATTGTCTTTTTATTTAAATCAGCACTTCTGTCCAGTGCAAAACAATTTATAGCTTCTCAAAATAAGTTCTGCTTATAACTGGAAATATTTACTTTCGACGATGAGGATCGTTTCAGTCACTAAGCTAACCAAAACTTGTTTGATTTTAAACTTTAATGTAATTTGTTATTTTTTATTTCATTCTTAAATTTTTATAATCGAAGGTAAACTGCGAAAAAAGATCACATCACTATCAAGAGATATTTCTATATTGCTACATAAATACACTACTATACCATTTTTTTTTTCTAACCCAGGGCGTTCGATATTAAGTTAGATAAGATTTCGCGTGTACATTTAATGTTTTTAGAAAACGACAAAAGAGCATCTAATAGTCGCTTTTTCTACTGCCCATATAACACTTGTTATTAAATCTAGCTTAGTTTAATTTAAATAAAATCAATGCTCGCTGCTTGAAGCGTGAATCATAAAGCTAGTATCTCGTAATCGAAAAACAGTAAACTATGACGGCATTGTGATCTTTGTATTTGTTTTAATACAATGTTTATATTAAATATAAAAAAGAATAAACAATGAACAAGTAAAATATTACGCAGACAATAGTTTTATAGTTGAATGCGCTATGCAAATGGAGAAGGTTAGTCAAGATATTTTTGTTTTTTTTTTTTCATGCAATTGCAATGCTTTTTGAAATTGGGTTGCAACTACAAACAGCATTGTATTATGAATGATAAGTTTTTTGAAGTTTCATTTTATGCATTTTAAATACAGTAAGTACCGTGTATTTCTGAATTCCATGTTATCGTTTAAAATTCTAGGCGCGAAAAGGTCGTGCGCTAAGGTCTTGCCCTCTACAATTAATCAAGAAATTGAATTAAACTTACACTACACAAATATAACAACAACAAAGAAAAATTGTCTACAATACTTTATACATATTTCAAATATTTCTTTTTAGATCAAATTCAATTTAATTCCATATTGCCTAACTGCAGTTGTTGGGGCGTTGGAATGCAGTGTGTTTTTATGTACACACATATATACAGTCGCGACAAAAATTATTCGGAAATCTTTCACTCTGAAACGTAATGCAGAGTTGTCATAATGAACTACCAGTTTTAAAAAGCACGATTACTTAAAATGTTGTCTAGCTTATTATTCGTTTTAAAACAATTCCTGTTCAGGAATGTTTAACCGAAAAATCTACTAAAATCTCCGAATTTGAAGCCCATCGGTATTTGATTGTAAATAGAATAAAGAAGCATCAAGCGACATTCATGGAATCAATTAAAGACTAATAAAATGGGGGGAATAAGTAATAGCAGTCCTTCGGTAGGAGTAAGTAAAAGGCGGCCCTACCGATCGTTTAAAACTTAATTTAATTAAAAAAATTTATTTTTAGACACTTGTCTAAATCATTTTTACTTATGTTATATTAAGTATTGTATAATTTTTTAATACAAATTTTATCAGTCAGACAGCTAAGTTTGTAAATTTTTTAAGATGTTCGAATAATTGTTGTTCTGACTGTATATCACAATTTGTGGCATGTTTGTCAGTATGTCGTTGTAGCACCCTGCACTTGCCACACATTCTTTGTTGCTGTTGTTGTTGTTGTTTGTCTTTGACAAAGCGTGGCATATATTTGTCAACGCAATGCTCTAGTCGGAATCAACTGGGTGCTCCATTGTCTGTGCTCCTTCTCAACATGCACACATGCAACAACCTGAACTTTTGTTACTGACTTGTTTTGATATTCAGGAGTACATTAGTTGTTGTTGTTGCTTTGTTTATTTGCTAAATGCAGCAACAAATGTTGCCAACATTTACACTAAATTGTTTATACAATTGTAAATAAAAAAAATAAAAATACTCACTCCCCGGCAGTTACCAAAAAATAACCATTAGTCAACATTACATATTTTTTAAAAATAATGTATGTATTTACAAAGCGCGATTGCTGTCTTTTTAATGTTATTTTAAATTATAATATTCATGTTTAAACAAAAACTCAGCAATAAGTAAGTAAGTACATAATAAGTAATAAGTGTGATAATGATATATGTGTCTTATCAGTTTGCAATTATGACTCAGCAACGGCAAAATACCAGTAATCATTGCTCAAAAAAGAAAAAAACAAAACGTGGCGAAATGCGATACGTCAAGGGATCGTATTTGAATGCCGGATTAGTCCTAATGTTTGAGTAGAGTGTTGCTAACTTGGTAGTTATTTAATAGTTGGTAGTGCCATAAACGTTCTTTAAATAAAAAAGTTTGTTTACATATTTAATGGAAAGTTTTGCTTCTCTTACTTTAATTCAGCTGTATGCTAGGCTCTAACCATGGGCCCAGACCCATTCAGAGATATCAGAGTTTTTTTTAAAGTTAAATATGTTCTATGAGTATTAATGTAGTGTTTTTATGTACTATAATTCTCGGTCAGAAAGTATTCCATGATAAAATGTGGATACCCGATTAACAATGTTGTTTACAAACAGCTGTTTAGTTTGCTGAAACTAAATAATACCACAAACAGTAGAAAAAATATATATGTACACACTCTTAGATGTTGGCGCTTTTTAAAACACTCTATTGGCTAAAGCTACACTACTTTTCGTAGTCAAAGATCTGGTCGAGTCATTTATACCCATTTTTGTAGTGTAAGTTGCCCAACAAACTGAACACCTCAATTGTATTTTCTATTCTTCAGGCACTTTAGGTACTTCACCTTGGCAAGAGTTACAGCGTCGAACAATATTGATAAATCTTTATTTATGAAGTCCACCAAATGCATTAGCAGAAAATGGCTTTTTGGTGTGGTTTCTGTGGCGGTGGGACAATTGGTTAGCACTTCTTTGAAAGTGACGTTGACGTCACCACCACCATCAACAACAAAAAAACATCCTTCGACTTGATCCCTTAAGATTTCTTGTTAGGTTTTCTTAAGCCACCTATGTCTATGTCAATAAGCCTCAAATTATCGGTTTAGTCTTATTTAGATGCAAGACTCATGGAAACTTGAACAAAACCACGGTATACGATTCACAGAAAACTTATTTTCTGTTTACTACTAATAATACACAAATAATTAAAAACCACGAATAATGTCATGGATATTTAAATTAACAACTACATTCATTAATATCTAACTATATAAATAGTTATATAAGTATTACTTTGGAAAATACAGCTTTCCATATTTATTATCTCACAAATATTTTGTAATTTGAATTTCAATACCTAATCTCACCAATTGGGGTTTAAAGATATCACTATATTTGTTGATATCTCACAAATAAGTAAGTACTTTTATACAATTTCAACATCTACCCGTACCTGTTGTCATATAAATCGTAAACATTTTTTTTGGTTTCTAGGTCAGTTTTTGCATTTTCATCGTTTTTCAGAAGTTTTGCGTGTGCTTGGGGGACAAAGGCAATGTGGAAAACAAAACAAAGAGACGTCGACGATAAGACAAAGATGACGCGTTATAAATACATTCTCTGCCTATTGATAAAGCGTCGTCCGTTCTTCTGATGCATACATAAGTAGTACACATATAACCCAAAGAACAAAGAAAGTGAGTGCAAATGTGATTAGCCTAAATTAAATTTATGTACCTACTATATTATTTACTTAAAATGCATGCAGTGTATACTATACATCTAGAACTTACGCCAACATTTACTGTGGTGCTCAAATGCTGGGCAATACGATTGAGAAATTTCCTAAAGGACGAACGACGCAGCGCACGTGCGTGATTGCCGGTCACGCGTTTGTTGTTGTTGTTGTTAATGACGCCGCCACTGGCATCGCCATTGTTGGTGTTGTTAATTGCCGCCCTGTTGCCATTTGTGTCCTTGCACATGGGCACGTCTGAGGATGCTGCCTCATAGCTATTTAGGGATACAATGCTGCCGCTGCGTCCGCGCCCACCGCTAACACACGAAGATATGGCCGAACTGCTGCCACCGTTGTCGTGGCCTGCTGTGGCAGCAGCAGCAGCGGCTGCAGCGGTCTTAAATTTGCGCGACCAACGAAAAGGATTGCGTGGCATAGAGAAGGCGCGACGTATCTTTTTGGCGGCATTTGTGGCCAGTGTAGACGCTTGTGTAGCAGGAATGATGAGCACTTGAGGCGATGGAGTTGGCGTTGGTGCAATGCCCGTAACATGCGTGGGTTGTTGTTGCTGCTGCTCCTCCTCTGTTGCTCTGTTTTGCGTTGGTGTTGTTGTCGTTGCTGTGTCTGTATTTGTGTTGGTATTGTTGGTGTTGGCGTTGCTGTGGGTGGCGCCCGCAGCTAGCGCTGCGGCGTCGGCAGAGTTTTGTTGCTCTTTTGTGCCCATTTTGGTGTTAACACTAGCTATTAAGTTAATTATTTCACATAAAACAATTGCACTGAGTATTTATTGATGTTTAGCGGTATTTAAATTGACTTGTTTACAGTGAATTTTACTTTTTACAATACAAAAAATTCTGTTTTATTTTTTTTCTTTTGGTCGCTTGTTCGTCTGCTACTGCTGCTGCTTCTTCTTCTTTGTTGGTGACCCACTCACTCTTCGAGACTTTTTCACGCTTCGGTATGCAAATACTTTCACTTTTTTTCTGCACTAGCCGCACATTTATTTGCTTATATTATTTGCACATTTCGTATTTGTAGGTGCATTAATTGATGTTTAATTACATATTTCTCGTATTTTTAGCTCTAATTATTTTCCAAACACTTTTTACCGATGCCTTGATTGGAAATGGCAAGAATTTCGAATTGGTGTGACCACAGAAAAACACACTAACAATGCCTATAAGAAGGTGTGAATGCTTGAAAATACCAAATACCACACCAAAAATTATCGATTTAAATTTTGTATACAAAAATACCACTTGAGTATTTAAATTGTATATATAAAGGCCTTCGGTTGTTTAGTTTATGCGCACATTTTGTTGTTAAATGGCACATTTATGGTTAATTTAATAGCTTATGTTATTTATTCGTGACATGTCGATAAAGTTTTAACATCGATATAACAACGATACCGATGCTTTTAAACCAAAAATATCGATACTTTAATGCCAATCAAAAGCTTATTAAAATGCGTAACACTTAGTTTACGTTCATATGCACAAAAGGCGCCAGTTATTCAAAAATCTTTCGACTTTTTAGCTCTTTGAATTAATTTAGTATTTTTGCCTCGGGTAAAATAGGCATTTTTTAAATACCGGTTTGAAATTTAATAAATTTTAAATCGAGTGAAAAAATCCAGACATGCGAATTACTATAAATACAAATGTATACATAGAATCTAGACAAACAATATTTACTCGTCGAGTGATAAGCATCTAAGTAAAAGAGCTCCAGCTTTACAGCTGTGTGTAAAACTTTGAATAAACAAGATTTTAAAAGTAAACATTCGTTGGTGATTAGAGAGATATTTCATTTCACTTTATTCAAGTAAGTTTTAATTAAAAATAAAGTAAAAGTATGTGAGAGAACGTAGAATTTTTACTTTGTTGCACAATTTACACAGTTGACTGTACTTGTCATTGTTATTAAAATAGAACCTAAACTTGGAAGTAAAGTTGTTGTTGAAAATTTAAAATTTCTAACTAATTTGATGCATACACAATATGGTATATCCTTGAGAGCATTTTACCTAATGCAGCTAGTATTCATTAAAAGTAATTAAGGTATATAACCAAGTCATCCATCGGGTTGATGGGTTTGACTGATAAAATATATATGAAGAAAATCGTTTACATTTTTCTGGCCAATGAATGACTCTGCTACATAGACCGCAATTAAGATTATAAACAGTGTCGAGACAAGTAATCTGAATATACAAAGAAAACCCCTAAAGTTTTTTTTAAACAAGACACCACATTTAAAGCACATAAATCTCACAATTATTGCAGGTTTATTTAAAATAATTATTGTGATAACAGTATAATTATTTTAAAAACCTTGATTAGAAGGGGAATTTTAATTTCGAAATAATCCCCTAAACGTGTGCTTTCTCGTAATGTCGCCACAGTTCAAAAAACGCAAGCTCTCAAAAATTCCATTGGCAAATAAATATTTTTTTTTGAGTGGTCATTAAAAAAACATAGACAAATAAATATAACAATTACGAACAAAAAAAAAATGTTTTGTCATTTTGAACGAACCATTGGCACAGATTGAAGATGCTACTTAGCAAAAGAAAAGGCCCGTATGGTGATTGTACCTTTGAACTGATAATGCTCATCCTGATAAGACAAAAAACCACTTTGCAACTGACTAAAACCGGTTTTGTGATTTGCAACACTTATACGTCTGTCTAGGATTGAACAATCGTCGTCACACGTCCCAGCCGTTGTACATCAAAACATTTGTGAAACTGGAACCATGCGCTATATATAAATTACCAGATTTGACCTTATTTACTGATAAGGCAGATCTGTTTGTTCATTTTACCAGTTTCTGATGATCTGGGGCTCTTCGAATAGCCAGTTCAAGCCGGTTTGGTTGTCCGAGAAGGCATGCTTGTTGAATTAAGACCTATAACAATTTGTTTTTAATTGAATTTCGTACTTTAAGTTGGTCACAAAAATGTTTATTGGATTACAGCATATTTAATCAACATTCAAGATTCGGATTTTCGTCAGCTGAGATTGGCTCTGGTTCTGTTGTCTTCGATACAGCAGTCTCCGTCGTTTTACGTACGCTGACACTTATTATTGTGTTATCCTTGGGTACCTTTGGCAAACGACGACGGTGCTCTTCCCATTCCTTACGATGCACTTTTTTCCGATGAGCATGCATATTTGCATTTGAGTTGAAGGTCTTTGGGCAGTGAGGACACGTGTATAATACTTCCCCAGTATGTGTAGTCATATGTTCCTATAAAGTGAAGTGGTTAATACAGTTTTAAAGATTTCTTTGTAGCCTTAAAAATACTTCCGAGCTTTCAACCGATTTCCTGCTTTATGGCACCATAAATATATCTTTAATCTAAACCCAATATTTAAAATATCATATAGCTTTTATAGCTGAATCAATAATGTCAAAATTTCCTGCTCAGGTGCTATTTGAAAACAGACAGAAACTGAACATATTTTGAAATTGCAAATTTATCTATACCAGTCAGCCCATGCTGACTAATCGAAAGCTTTACAATCTTAAAGAATAACATAGTACGATTGACTTACGCGTAGCTCGTTCGGTCGCTTGAAGGCCTTGTCGCACATGGGACACTGATGACTACGTGCCGTATTGTGTGTATATTTTATATGATGCTGATGTGCCTGCAAGGTTGGTGAGATTTTTAAACATATTTCGCATTGCATTGGCTGCAAGTTTTCTGCTGTATGCATCATTTTAATGTGCCGTGCCAGTCCATATTTTGTGGTCAGAATTGAATCGCAAAGTTCGCATTTTATGGTCTTCTGCGGAGCGCCTGTGTGCTCCTTCATATGGCGTGCTAAATTTTCACGTCCGCGTATGGATTTACCACAAACATCGCAAATCTTGGCATACATGTTCAAATGTGTAAGCTTGTAGTGTTGCGTCATGGTGTAGTGATTGGGAAAGCTACAGATAAAATCAATTTAAATAATTAATACTTCCTCTTTTAAGGTTCTTAACAGCATAAACCAGATTCAAACCATGGCCAACACTTACATTTTATCGCAACCGGTGCAGGGTATTTGCCACTGCTCCTTTGGAATGTGTATCAGTGCATGGCGTTTACAAACGATGTGACTGTAGAAACTCTTCGAGCAGTGTTCGCACTTGTAACGCCTACCCTGTGATTTTATCTCATGCATACGCATATGCAGTTCCAAACTGCGCCTCTGACCCATTACACGATCACAAATTTGGCATTTAAAAAGATCTGGATCCTGATGACGACGTAAATGGTCAACAAGCACACCACGTTTCCAAAATTTGTGATTGCAACAGGTGGCATAGCCGCGTTGTTTGTGCACTTTACGTGAGTGCATCAACATCTGCGTAAAATCTTCCATTGGTTCACTGCAAACATGACACTGAATTTTATAGTGCTGCTTAATATACTCATTGAACTCATCCGATTTCTGCATGTTTGAAACGCCTGCTCCTTTTGGTCTGGTCTTATACTTTTTCTTGGGTTTTGCTGGCTTCTCATCATCGTGCAGTTCATCTTCCGTATCTTCGCTGTCGCCAGCACTTTGTTGCCAGAAATCGGAAACATCATGCTCTTCTTGATCTTCTAGCACATCAGCGATAGTCAAATCGGCTTCGGGAAACTCGATTTTAATTTCACTCAAATTGATTTGTTCCAAAACGGCATTAAACTCAGCATTGTCGGTTGCATTTAGGCTGGATGTGGGCACAGGTCGGCGTGGTGGACGTCCACGCCTGCGCTTAACTGCAGCTGCGACGCTATCAACATCAGCGCTCTCAACTTTAACAATTTCCGAGCAGAGCAAGGCAGTTTCTTGGGCCAAAGTGTCGCTAGCTGCATCCGGGCAAGTTGTTGGAGACTTCTCGGCCAAAGCCTTGTGCGCTACTTCCACACTTTTATAAAAGTTGTGAAACGACCACAATTGATCCCAGCAGATGGCGCAAACATTGCTCATGTTGCTGGTTGCATTTTCAATCTGTTAAGTGATAGTTTAAAAACATGTACATACACTTTTACAGCTTCATTATTACCTTTAACCAAAAGTGTAGTTCAATAATGCTCCTCATGTCCAACACCTTAGCTTCGTCGGAATCAAAGCTGATGTTACCAACACTAGCAGTTAAGCTTTGTGTGCATAAAAAGCACTCCATTTTAACTAAATTAAACTCTTGCAGCCCGAAATTCTAATAATAACAAAAATTTTCTCAAGAAGCGGCATTAATTTTTACGAAAAGTCCAGCTGCTTTTGCATTGCCAGTCACAGCGAATTGTCGGTTATCGTTATCGTTTATACATTGCCTTGTTTGGCAACGCTGGCCACACGTGCAAAAACAACAACTGTTTAGCAACAAATTATTACCGATTTGTTTACAAGCCACCTCGAGTTTAAATTAACGTAATTTATACGCAATGTAGTGTACATCAAATTCGGCGCGGAACAAAGTCCAGCATTTAACAGACGTGCAATGCATATAATTTACGTCTTGCCTCTGCGCAGTCAATTTGAATGAATTGCTTGTGAGTCGCGTTTAGATAAACTGTAATGAACAATAATCTCACACAACAGCCTTAGTAATTTAACTGATAAGACTTAAACAATAAACAACTTTATAAATTTTTATATTTTTAGTACGTATTTGGTCTAGAGACGTGCGTTAAGCTCATTTAACAATGGAATTGCAGACAAATCGTGTGGTACCTGATGGTGGCTGGGGTTGGGTTGTAGTAGCCGCAGTTGCTGTTATTAATGTAAGCCATTTCTGACTTAAAACAATATTATTTACTTATAAGGCTTTTGTACTAACTTTACAGATGACCAATCAATCCATACTTTCTGTATTTGGTCAACTATTTGTGGGCGAGCTGCAGCGCATGAACGAAGATACTTTTACAGCAGCTCTCATAACAAATCTCAACAGTTTGGCTCTGAATTTTTCTGGAATTTTTATAGGACCAGCCATAAAGAGTTTTAAACCACGCAATGTAGCTGCCTGCGGTTGTGTCTTTGTATCCATTGGCTTGGCCTTGTGCTCTCTAGCTACAGCAACCTGGCACTTTATTGTGGGCTACAGCTTTTTTGTTGGTTTTGGTTTGGGTCTCATATCGCCCTCAACCTTTATGGCAATTAATTCCTACTTTAGCAGCAAGCGTGGACGTGCTGTAGGCGTTTCTTTAGCTGGCGCTGGTGTGGGTCAGGTGTTCATACCACATGTGGTACATTACTTTCTGCATAACTATGGCTTTCGTGTAGCTGTACTTGCTATGTCTGCGCTGTCACTAACCGGGGTAAGTTTGCACAATTGTTTTTATTAATATAAAAATGATTAAAAAATTGTATTTTTAGCTGTTTGGTGCCATGTTTTTGAAGCCACTTAATCCACCTGCAAAACACAATAATCGAAAACACCTGCGACTGCTGGACAATCAAGCTGCCAAAAATTGCCAAATTGTCATTGTTCAAACCAGCGAAAGCAGTTTGCCCAAAGCTGAGACAACAGCAGAAACGGAAACTTTATGCCGCAAAATGTGCCAACGCCTGACTCAAGCCTTAGACTTGGAACTGCTTGAAGATGTTGTATTCTGGAGCATTATTGTTGGCATGGCTCTAGTTTATACAACCACCATCAATTTTACTATGGTCTTTCCCAACTTTTTGCAACAAACTGCTGGCTTTGACAGCAAAGTTGTGGCCACTTGCATGTCTGTCGTGGCGGGAGCTGATATTGTGTGTCGCCTACTTTTACCCTGCTTAACGGATCGCTTGAGAATACCATATCGTGTTGTGTTCTTGCTGGGCACATTTGGCTTGCTAATTGCGCGTTCAGTGATGGCCGAATCCAGTAACAATTTGACTGTCATAATAGCCATGTCAGTCCTTACCGGCATGACAAAATCCGCTACAGTGATCAACAATAATCTAACTATTTCGGCACATTGTCGTTCAGAGAAATTAGCAGGAGGCCTAGGATTAAGCATGATATCCAAAGGACTAATAGTCATTACTGTGGGTCAGCTACTGGGTTGGGTACGCGACTACACTGACTCGTATGTGAAGTGCTTTTATGCACAAAATATTCTACTTTTGTTGGTAGTTATCGCATGGGCACCAGAGATTTACTATCGCTATAGAATGCAAATGCGCACAACCACAAAATCTATGGATACGTCTATAGAAGCAGCGCCTGAGGAAGTAGCAAAAATGAACAGCGAAAGGTGAATGTTTGATTGCACGGCGCAGTTGTGATAACTTTGTATTTTATAGAAAGAAAAAAACCGGACAATGCAGTTCAGTGCTCTACTTGATTAAGCGTAAAGCATAGATTTTAAGCATAACTCGTCTTATTTATTATCATTTAGCTGTTAAGAACTGAACTTTTGTGGTACTTTTTAGTCGTAAATCCGAAATTATATGTAAGCCTTCGATTATTTATCATTTAGCTTTTAAGAACCAAAGTTTTGTACTACTACCTTTACATTGAAGAAAACAAAAATTAAATTACAAAACCAAATTTATATATTTGTGAGAGTTTACAACGCCCTTTTTTTTCAGTAGAATCTATTTGGTGATTTTCAATCTCAATTACTTGAGAAAGTTAGGTGTACTTTCCACATTTGGATTGCCCGACTCGGTGTTGAAGAACAAGCGACGCTCGATGCCATCTTTGGTAATGATGCCAATGCGCACCACGCCGCCGGAGCTACCATCATGATATATGGCATGTTGCACAGCTATGTAATCAATAGATTGGTGTTAAACAAGTTTTTTGTAAAGTAATAAAAAGCTTCCTACCCTTCTTAACAAAGTCTACGCACTCTTCCAGTTGCATACCCTGGCGGTAGTGCTCTCTAACGAATCCATAAATAAAACTGGAGCCGGAGCCACCAATTGTGCAAGCTTCGCGTGTCAACATGCCACCTAGCGGCACACTGTACACCTGTCCACCTTTATTTTCATCCCAGCCTGCCACAATAATGCCAGCCAAGAGTGATTCGCGGTAATTGTAGCAGTAATTACGAAACTCTGAAGCAGCTTCCCAGACCAAAGCATCCTTGCCAGTCTGGTTCTCGTGATAGTTTAAGGAATATGCCACAATATCGGCAATTGCCTGTGTATCGGCAGCGGAACCACTGCGGCAGCAATAAATTTTATCCGTAATGGGAGTTAATTTGTCAGTAACACGATTGGCGACATAAGCGCCAGAGCTGGTGCGAGAATCTGCGCCAATTACAACGCCGCCATCAAATTCCACGGCCATAATTGTGGTCTGTAAAATTTCTTATAGTAATTTGGCTAATATGTGCGTTTATTTTTATAAAAACTTACACCAGTGCTCACGGGAGTATCGGTAAAATCAAACATTTTTCCAAATATTTTATAAAACTGCAATCTGAAATAAGTTACTTCTGAAATGCCGAAATGACTGGCTTGTTTTTGACAGTGCTGGATAGTTGCTTACCAAGTTAGTGCTAATTTTGCCCTAAAAACAAAGCATTGGTGTATCGATATCCATTTAAAAATTAATCATCGTTTAAGACAATCGGCCTGGCCAGCGCACATGCTTAGATTTGTTTTGGTTTATGTTTAACGCTATAATTAAATTTAAAAATGGCCTACGTTGCTCTAAGTGAGGCTGAAAAAACATATATTTTACACGGAGTAGAGGTGAGCTTTACACAATATTCAAATAGTTTCAATAAACGAGTTCTGGTAATTTTTCAGGAGGATTTTCGCTGCGATGGACGCTCACGTCGCGATTATCGGCCTATGGAACTAGAAACGGGCCTTGTTAGCAACGCCAGTGGCTCAGCACGTTTACGTTTAGCAAA
Source organism: Chymomyza fuscimana (assembly GCA_949987675.1). Taxonomy (NCBI): domain Eukaryota; kingdom Metazoa; phylum Arthropoda; class Insecta; order Diptera; family Drosophilidae; genus Chymomyza; species Chymomyza fuscimana. Next base: position 72,562,271 of record OX465089.1, read on the forward strand.
TACAGATATATTAGTAGGAGTCAAAACAGAAATTGATGTGCCCAACACATTAACGCCAGAATTTGGAAAACTTGAGTTTTTTGTGGATTGGTATGATATTTGTAGCTTGAGGTGCTTGTAGTTTTAAGTAACTTGTGCATATATTACAGCTCAGCCAATGCTACGCCTGAATTTGAAGGCCGTGGAGGCTCTGATTTGGCTCAGGAACTGATACTTGCACTCAAGAACGCTTATGAGTCACCTTTGGCCTTTGATTACCGTACATTATGTCTAATACCAGGCCAGCAATGCTGGAAACTTTATATAGACATATTGGTATGTGCCCTAATGCCATTAATTTAACTAAGTTTATCAATACAACCGACTTTAACTAGATTTTGGAATGTGGTGGTAATCTACACGACGCTGTATCGTTGGCTGCCAAGGCTGCGCTTTACAACACAAAATTACCTCGTGTTACAGCAAGTTTACTTGATGCGGGCGTAACTGATCTAATACTATCGGATAATCCATACGATTGTACACGCATAGGCATTGATACGCTGCCTTTACTAGTTACTGTATGCAAAATTGGAGATTTTTGTTTGGTAGATCCATCAGCTGAAGAGGAAGTCTGCAGTACAGTAAGCATGGTCGTAGCAGTGTCTCTGCGAGACAATGAAGGTAAGTTTTAAATCAACTTTGTTAAGGGTTTTAGCTAAAAAAAAATTCGCTATTTAAGGCTTTCTTTCGGGTACTCATATGACCGGCGGTGGATCTATGCATAAGGACACGCTGTTAAACTGCCTACACCTTGGATTGGAAATAGGCGAGTATTTGAATAAGCTGCTTGTTAAGATGCTGAAACAAGAAGAGGAACGAGTTGGTCGCAAGCGACCAGATATAGTAGGATTTCTTAAATAAAGTTACGTTTATTTGGTATGAAAATTATTTATTGTTATTAACTGACATTTTACTACTGAAATACCTTAAGGGTACTTTTATCTTTGAGCTTGGGCCCACTCTTAAATACAGCTTATTGTTGCTGCTGATTGCGTTTTTTAGTTTGTTTATTTGCTGCTATAGGTTTCTTTTCTGGCTGTTTGCCTGTAAGGAATGAGGTCAACATTTCGCTTATTTCGGGCATGTCATTTGTCATCTGAAAGAAAAAAATCATTATAGAAATGATAATCTTCATAAGCGATGTTTTGTTACCTTGGGAAATTGCATGTTTTCAATTTCCTTCTTAGTTTCGGGATCATTGATCATTTTAGGCAGGACCAACATAAGTAGCAGAGGTAATACCATCATCAGCACCATCGGGCTGAACAGGAAATCGGTTATCTAAGCAAAACGAAATACATTTGTTAAACATTTGTTGCCTTTAAAATTTTAAGTTCGACGTACCTTCCATTGCTCTCTGGTTTGGAAGTACTTTAAGCGCATAAGTGGTTTCATTTTAAGTGGATATGGCATTTGTATGACCTGAGCAGGCTGCACAAAATTCACCTTACGTGCACGAAATTTGCCCTTAGGATTGATTTCAACGCGCACCTGTAATTATGTAGCTTAAGTTTCATTTCTTCGAAGAAAATTTGCATTTAATCATACTCACAGGCTCGTAAAATACATCCGGATGATGCACGTCTAGCACATAGCTACCGGAGGGTACGCCGCTTATAACAAAATTACCATCTTCGCGTACGAAACCCTTAATTTCCCTATCACCATCTGCATTTATGGTTAATGTCAAATCTGATTGCCATCTTCTGTTGGGCAAGGCAGCACCGATTCCAATACCTGCGCCCATTAGCTGCTCGGGTGGATATACTTTGCCCTCGATGGTGTACAAACCAGAAACTTCGTCTACGAGTTCATCCTGACCAATGACGACTTGGCAAGCACTCAAACTTATGAGTGCTGCAATTATAAACAGCTTCAAGCACATTTTTCTGTTTATTTTCCTACTTTTTTCTATTAATTAAAAAAACTTAACTCGATTGCGAGTCAGATGTTTTTGGCTTTAGCGATACGTGGTTTTATTGATAAACATCGATAGAACAAACAGACTAGTCGATAGTAATGTTGTGCACTTATCGCTGTTAGTCAAACTGTTAACAGTTTTAAAAGCGCTGTAAAAACAATTTTGAAAAGTTTGACTTTTCGAAAAAAGTTTTTGAGCAAATTTTAAGCATAATTTTAAATTATAAAGTTAACAGCTTAAAACTAAAGACACACATAGCTTGTTAGCAGTGCAAGCAGTGCATTTTTTGGCTTAAAACCCTACACTAAAACAGAGTAGTCAGTAAGCTAGCAGCAGTTATGGTAAGGCAGTTAATGCTTTGGCTGCTTAAGCTCTTTAACTTCAGTTGTTGGCGGTAGCGCGTAGCGTATGGTTGTGTCGCGAAAAGGTTTCTTTCTACGCTAAAACCAAGCTTAATACAAAACTTGGTTAACGACAATAGGCGCAAAAGTGTTTACACGTTTCAATAAACGCTTTTAGGTTAGTGCGGGTTTTTTGACAAACAAGTTTTTTTTGACTAATTACAATACACTAAGTATGCGATTGCTTACGTATGAGCTGTTTGTTCTAAGCTTCAAATGCACGTTGCAGGTGTGCAAAAAACTGCTCCTTTAAAGTAGTCCAAGCATGCAATATGCAAATGTGTGCATGCAGAGCTCTTACGAGTTGTGCATTTGAAAGTGAAATTAAGCTTAAAAGTTATAACCTTAACCACACCCACTGCGCTTATATACTACACATAGTATTTGTTATTTTAAATTTGTGAATGACCTAAGTTAGCTAATACTTGTGCAGCTACAATACAACTCTTAAAGTAATAACAAAGCAACATTAACTTGTTTTAAGTTTAGAAGACAATCACCATATAGCTCATAAAAATTCCAAAGTCTCTGGGTGTGTAGAGTGAGAGACTCGCGCGAAAACCAAAAAATATATACTACATTATGTTGTTTTTATTTTCAACTATTCGTATGTCGCATTCGCATGGCATGTAGCTTGTATCATACATTGGAACCGGTTTATAGCAATGATGCTTGGATGATGTGTCTGTGTAGATCTATCAGAGTGTTGTATACTTATGTGTTTAAAGTCGGCAAAACAAACATCCCAAGTCACAGTGCGAGGCGCTCTGGCTCTGCATTGAAATTCAATGGCAATTTGCGGCGCATTCTGTTACAATGGCAAATAGTTAATTAGACAACTTTTTTATGCACAAAACAAAAAAAAAATAACAAAAAGTTTATGTGAAGTCGGGTGTGTGTTTTTGTGAGAGTATCGAGTTTTGTGATGTCAAGCGTCGAGCGTCGCGCATGCGCACAAGTGCACACATTTTGTAATGACTGCAGAGAGCCTGGCGTAACAATAAAAACAAAAAATGCATAAAACAAAAACAGAAAAATAGAAACAAAGAGACAAAGGCAAAATCATAAAATTGTGACAACAGTGAGGGCGTGTGTTGTTGGTAACCAATAACATCATTGAAACGTGTTTATCTTAGCGGTTTTATAAGCCCAGCGTGTGCACTTGACTGGACGTGACTGTAACAATTTGGCACACTTGTTGTTGTGGTTGTTGTTGTCATTAACATTGTTGTTGTTGCTGCAGTTATGGTCTCTTCGCGGTTTTATGTTTTACGAAAAGCTTACATTGTTGTACAATGACGATGAACAAACCTGTAACTTTCTATTTACATTAGCAGCCAAAATTCTTTTGGTATACTCTACAGAGCGTATATTAAGTACTATCTAAAGCTTGTACCTACATTTTTAGTGTATGACAACTTTTTTTTTAGCTTTCCTCGAAGTAAATAATTTCCTTGCAGTAATAAGTAAGGAATAAATAAATCAATTAACTCAGACGAGCATTGGTTTTCATTTGAAAAATTAAAATTAAAATTACAATTTACAGGGGTTTTTTGTTAAATTTTTCCCCAAAATAAAATTTAATATTTTTGATTTGTTTTTAATTGCAATTGTATTTAACGTAGTCTAAGCAGAAAAGTCTAATGAAAAGGCCTGTAACTCTTAATATATTTTAAATATGAGAATCTCACACGTAATAGTATCAAATTAAAGAGAATAAAATTAAATTAAATTACAATTTTAAATTTCTTTTGAATTTATTCTGCTATAAATGTTCAATAATAATATTATAATAATATGTAATATTATATTCTCTTTGCAAAACTGTACATTTTTCAAGAACCGCTAGTTAGTTTTTAAGTAATTGTTTAATTTCCAAAAAAAAAGAAAAAACAACGGGGGGTTGTTCCCAGACATAGATTTTTATTTAATTTTCATTAGATATCTCTTCCAAAATACGTCCCCCCCACCGCTCCCAAAGATATTTCTGGCAATTCATTGCATTGCATTTATGTTGAAAGAGTTGGCATTTCCATTTTGGCGTTACGTTACAGTTTTATTGATTCAAATTTTATCTTAGCGGCGTTACGCTACAAAAAATAGAAGACAAGATTACAAAACCGCGAATTTCTGTGAATTGGGCAAGTCTTATATATTCTCAGCGATCTGTGCTGGTGACGAAGAAGGTGTTCATTTTAATGACTATTATTAAAATAAAATAGTTCAAATAAATTTACACAAAATTCTTACTGAAAGCTAGAACCGTAACAGGCCGAAATATACTATATAATAAAAACTCTTTTTTTTTTTTCGTGAAGAGTATAAATGATAAATGTAAATATTCTTCGTACAATTTTGTGCTCTTAAAAAAGCAGTTTTTGTTTTTGAAAACTTTAAAAATAGTAATGAACAACAAATAAAAAGGCAACATGTAGTATTATTTTTTTTTCAGCAAACTTATAATTAAAATAAAAACATATACGCTGGTTTATAGAAAAGGGTGGCTACTAAGGCCTTAGATCCTGCTTGCAGAGTTAAGGTGCTATCAATTATAAATTATGCTTAATGATTTTTACAATGACATAATATATAAAAATTGAGCACTAACATTTGCTTTACTCTGTGCATAGAAAAATCTCGAATTTCTTGATCAACTTGCTTTTTGTGGCTCTAAGAAAAAGTCATAAAGCGCCAGAAGAGTGTTTAAGCTTTGGTGTGCATGTTTAAGGTTCGCTCCATTTTGGTACTTAGTTTTTTTTTATTTATTTTGTGCCTTGTAAATAAAATTTTATTTGATGTATGTCAAAGCGAAAATTCGATAAATATCTACAAAATGTATGCCGCAGGTTTTATTATTATTTCAAGTTATTTGTATCTATTGGTTAAATTACAGTGAAATGACGTCATGGCATTAGCATGCAAAGGCTACAAAATGAATTCAAACGTTTCGCTATATATTTCGTATGCGACTTTAATTCAAAAGCAATTCCAGTTTTTATTTAAATCACATTAAATCTACTTAACAAGTGGACAACTTTTAACTATTGCACAGCTGTAAAAATCACAGACTATAATCACGCAGTCTTGCGACTTGCTTTATGTACCTATTATATACATAAGTACATATATACTTAGTAACTTACATCAAATTTACATAAGCAGACGGACTGCGGCGTTGTAAAAATATTCTTTTTATCATTCATTCGTTATTTGGTTACGTTGATTTCAAAGTTATCATGGGAAAAGCCCAAGCATCGTTCATTTCTAAGAAAAGTGAGTCAGCCCTTAGTTAGTTGTATAATAATTTTTAGCACATCATGGCATGATTTGCTGTGAACTAGTTTAGCTGACTAGGCAAGTATTTAGTATACCTAAGTTAATTACTTTTACTTTGGGATACACCTGCTTAAGTAATTGACTTTTTCTGAGAAACATGTATATTATATTTATGCCTATAATCGCTGTAGAGAGAGATTACAATTTTATGTTTCAATTATAGTATTTTATGATAATAGTTTTCTATTAATAATTTTGTTTTAGAAACATACGGTCTTGATAAGAACATGCGAAACAATGAAAAAAATTTTGAACTCTTGCGATAAGGAGATTGTACGATATGTCCGATTGGAGTGTCCAGCACGTTTAGGAGTAATCAATTTTATAGTTTTGTAATATTCATTTAAACTAAAGCAGTTTATAGAAGACTCGAGGGAGCATGAATATAAATCATTTATAGTCGTTTAGTTTTTGTTGCAGGCAGACATTCCGAAGCAAAACCAACTAGAATTCTTTTTAATAGAAGGTAAAACCGGTTATGGAATGGACACTAGAATATGAGAATCAGTTCAATTGGAATTTAGGAGCATGCATTCTAACATTTTTTATGAAACGCTCATAAATAAGGTACTACCCTTGAGTTGTTAACATCTCTACATGATGTAGAAATATGATGCGCTGTGTGTTAGTAGTAATTCTTTGGTACATACTAAAAACATATGACTCTTTAAAAAAAAAAACAAAATTCGCCTCTTCCTCTTTTTAAACAAGACCATTTGAAAAAATAAAGCAGTACCATAATAGCATTCAAGACTAAAAGTTTATAGAACAGAAGCATCTAGAAGCGCGTTTAATCTTTTATATTCAGTAAAAGTAAGTAGTTCCCATCATATTATTATACGAAAAAGAGCAATCAATACCTTTCAGTACTATATTGACTATGTACATATACTTATAATACATACATACCTATGAATGTACATTAAATATCCCAGAATAATATAAATATCAAATAGCATCGGTTCCCACAGGTACATAAGAAACAGCTTCAAAATCTGAGCCCAGTCAGTGCACAATTGTTTAAAAATTGATTTAAATCAACATATTTTGAACTTTTGATTCGAATAACAATTTAAAGACTATTTATAGAAAAAAAAGTGTTTTCTTTTATTTATAAAACGTTTTGTTCTATTTATAAATATGCTATAGAGCATAAAACTTAGAAACTTTTTTGCCATGTTGCCTATACAGAAAGTAGAAATTCATGATGAGTTGACATCTCTAGGTATTTATATATTATAAACAAAAATTATTGGTTTCAATCTTAGGAGAAAGGCCAAGTTTTTGAAATATGTTTTATCTGATTTAGTTAGAAAATGTGAGTTCTCTTTTTCAATTTTTAACACTAAAGCTGACTTTTTCGTGTTGGACAGATCTGTAAAAAGATTATGAAGAATATAAATAAAGTGGCGACGAGATGATCTTATGTCAAATAAGCATTTAATAGCCAAAACCAATTACTAGTTCCGATTTGGCCCATCTTACCCTATTAATTTAAAATAGCTTAGGTATCTTCTTATGATTATGAGCCAAATATGTTTTTGAACAGATTTCGTATGAGGTATACTACGGTTTTCTTCACACAAAGCCAAGCGGCTATAAAGTTTAGTATTTGTAAGACGAGATGATTATCCAAAGATCTTAAGCTCACCGTTCTACGCCAGTATTTAGGAAAAGAATTCGAGATTGCATAAAGAAATATTTCGAGGCTACTAAAAGTTTATAAATTGAAAATCTTTTAACCTGTCCTCCTGGTTACCTTTGCGATCTTTCAATAATTTTGGTATTTCTTTGTATTTAAGAAGATTCAATAACCGAATTTTTAGTTGGCGCATAAACTACTTATCTCTTTCACTTTTCTTGTATAATTTTAAATACATTTTTTGCACCATAAACTTAGTAGAAATATGTTTTGCAATATAGTTAATGTGATTGCCGCATAAAACCTGCGTCACCTCCTAAAATGCAGATTTTTGATCTTACAAAAATAAAATTTATTCCATATTAGCCTATTTTAAGGCGCTGTTATTAAGTTTGCATTTATGTGGTTTATTAAAGCAACAAATTTGTTGTTTTTGTAGCTGACACAAATATGTGCAGCAGTGTTATCAAAGGTGGCGTCATATTGTATCAAATAATAGCCTGCCTAAAAAACACTGCTTCGATATGACGACACGACTTAGTACAGCGTTTATTGATGTCATTAACTTTTTAAAACTAAAAAATATCATGTCCATTCAAAAATGTCGATATGCCGATCAAATGTGACACAAATATATGCTGCAATGTCGTCATTAGAGGCGTCATATGCTATGTGATAATTTGTGAACAAAAAAAATCTAATATGATATGACAACTATACAGGTCCAGTCTCACAATGTACATATTTATGTATGCAAAAGGACTGAGAACACGTGCATATGCCTACAAAATGTCGTCATCTCGTCAAATTAGAAAAAAACTTCGATATGACGAGTCGTTGATGATATGACGCCAGTGGAAAGCCGTTTTAAAAGATACTTATTTAAACATCATATACTTTTTTAAACATATTAATACGTTTACAAAATGCCGCCTTAAGTGGCGTCATATCGTATGTGGTAGCTTGTGTATAAGAAAGAAAAACAGCTACCTCGATATGATGAGTTGGTGATGATATGACGCTAGATACTTACTTAACTCAGCCCAACTTATTGATATCGTTATCTTGGTAAAACTCTAAGCTAATCAGGTTCAGTCTAATAATATATTTATGTATGCAAACGTACCCGCCATAATTGCCTTACTGTACAACTTGCGTTTTATAAAATTTCAATGGGTTTACTTTGCTAAGGTAAGGTGCTACTTAAATAAAAAAAAATAAAACACGTTGAAGGAACTGCCATGTTAACCCACTTACATATCTCAACACGCGATGTCCATGCTGAAATGCGTCAATATGCTGACCCATACATAGCCCGCATTGGACTAGGAAACAAACTGTACAACTACCTACCCCATTTTTTTATTTCCAAACCCATCAAGGGTCAAAAGCCAACATGCCAGCGCCAGCGCATGTTTCAAATTACAAACAATGTTGAGCACAAATTTACTTACCACCATGGCTTTAAATGGGAAATCTATAAACAAAGCTAATGATTGGTAATAAAAAAGCTTTTTGAAGCTCAATGCCAGATAACTCCTAGATAGTTCTGAGCACGCTGCTGAAATTGCGGTTTGTATTTATATACCATAGCTTATCTATTTTTTGTGTTTGGAGTGTATTGACTTTGAGTATTGTACTTGCAAAACTTTCTTTGCTTCCAAATTAGAGTGTTGTAGTATGTTATATATAGATATGATTACTATTTACTAGCGTCCCCGCTTATTGCCAATGAGCTGAAAAAAAAAGTTTAATAAAGCAATTAGAGCCAAGTTGTCAACTTGAATATGATATACATGCAGTCGTACTTATGTATACATATACATATGTATACACACGCTCTACTTATAAACTGGCCCGCACTTAAGCTCAAGCCACAAACTTAATATTTTACATAATGCGATTTTGTAAACTGGCTTTAACAAGGGCACTCACTTGTGCTATAGAGTTTGTAGTCATGCTCATACAAAACTACTCCTACTTTTAGTTGAGATTATGACAGTTGAGCTTGTCCAGATAAAAAAGTGTTGCAATTGTGTAGTTTCTTTTGTTTTTTTTTATACCCTGTACGCAAGGGGTAAGGGTAATCCTAAAATAAATTGCATATAACAACTCTCTTTTTTTTCTTCCACAATTTTGTCCCTCTGTCCGGTGCGTCTATTACTCGATGATCTAAAGAAGCAGAGGATCACGAATTGATATCTCAAGGTGCGTTTTCTGATAAGTTCTTCAATTGTTTTACTTCTTTTTTGTTGTAGGCCTCTTTCGCACCCGAAAGATTTTTACGGTTTTCAATCTTGGGAGTCATGGAGGCCAAATTTCACGAAAAGAAATGCATTATTTGAATGCAGGTAAAGATAGTCAATTTATGTCTATGTTTCGTAGCTTACAGTAGACACCTTATAAATAATGCCTCGAATTTGAAAGATCGGCTGAAAACTTTGGGATATAAGCAATTTCTGTTTCTCCGCTATAAAGCCAAAAAAAAGTCTGTTTCTGTGGGTATCCTTGTGCCATCGGTTAATGGATGATAGTGCTAGATGTGTATACATAGTTAAACTAAAGGATTTCTGCGCTCTGAGGCCAAACTTTCTTATGTTATTTTTTAAGTGAAAAATTGAAGACTACATTGGAAAAACATTCAAAAGAACACACAAAATAGTTTTGTCCGGAAAGCAAAATTCTTTTAGGATTCTCTAGGCTTCACACCCTATATTGGGAAAATCTGTTCACCTGATTTTATTTTTCAAGGTGTATGCTATAATTTTATAAACTTGTCAACTTAATAAATAAAGACTTTTTTATAATATACCTCCCTACCAGTAATTCAGCAAACAAGTTCTCTTGCATAAGCCCTAAGTTCTCAATGTTTCGTTACAATACTAGGCGCAAGTAATAACTAAACGAACTTTTTTTTAAATAACTACATAAGCCTAATTCGCCTTATGGACCCATGTGACCTTATGTATTAAAACTACCCCCACTCCAAAATAAAAAATAATCGTTTCCCAAGCTACGCCAATATACATATATCTGTATGATTCGATTGTGTTCATTTCTTCAAGTTGATCTTGGGAAATTTTAAGCTCCACTCGACCAGAAGCGAAACTTGAAACCACATTTGTATCTGTATGTGAAATTTCTTAAGACTTAGTGGAAGCCAAATTTACAGGGTATATGAAAGTCGAACTGTTGCCAGCATACTTTTTTTTTGCCAAATTTTTTTTGATAATCAGTTTTGACTCACGTATAGTCAAAACCACATTCCGTCATGGACACGGAGCTTTGACCATAATAGCGACAATTCCTAAGCATACATTAATGTGCCAAGAATTAAATTGTATAAATATGTTAATGGCATTGAATATGCTCAACTTATTAGTGTGTAGAGTGAGTGCATTTATAGTTCGTAAATAGTTGGTGAAATTGTGATTTTCACTTTACTCAAATGTCACTTAACTTGGCACAGTAACCGGGTCAGTGCTCAAGCTATGCTTACTATCCAATACTTGTAGTTTCATTGGCCTTTCGATATGTCTATTTCGTTGTCTGTCAAAAGTGAATGTGATTTATTGAATTTTATATATGTATTATGCACCTGTATAAGTTTCGCACAGTCGTATTCACTAGAAATACAGATAAATTCATAAGATAAAATGCGTCTATTTACTTTCAAGGTTCAAACAAGTTCAATGAAAATAATGTGAACACCCATTGTGAAGTTCTATTAAATTGTTGTTTGAGCTTTTGCGCCGTAACAAAAATATCCAAATGATCATTTCATAAAAGTTTTTATTAACAGCTTAAGCCGCAATTGAATTAGCATTTGACTAAGTGACTTACAATAAAACAAAAAAATGTTGAGAAAAAGGAGTTTTTTGGGCATACACAATTGAAATGAAACAATAATATCAGCACAACAACTTCAAGGTCAGATATATTTCGATATTCAAGTTCAAATCGCATTCTTCAAAGCGTTCACGTAATCCACATACATATGTTATGAACGTATTATAATACATACTCTATATGTCATGTACCTATTTGGTATACTCTGCACGATGCGAATTACATTTAAAGTTCATCACGAAACTTGTAGCTTTTTGAAGCAAATGTCGTAGACGACACAAATCTATGCATACAAATCTAAAATCCCCACAAGGTTTTTAAGCAAGGTTCGTGTAGCTCTGGAAATACGTAAAACCCAAATTAACTGCAAAATATTTGAGTCGTGGTTAAGAGCTAGTAGTGTGGGGCTATACGTTATGAGGTATCTGCAGCGAATAACACAATTCTTGGTCAAATGAGGGATAAAGAGCTAGAGCTATTTTAATTCGTAGATATTTGCTAAGAAATTTTATCAATTTCGGCCTTGAAAGTTTGCGATTTAAGGAACTCTCTGCTCCCTGAAAGTGTAGTGTTCCTGTGGTGACTATCGTCGTCCCCTAAGCACATTAATTTTTCGTGAAGATTTTAAATGTTTAATACAGGCCCCTGTAGATAGGCCTGATTCTTCATGGCTTCATCAACCAATTTTTGCCACCTGACTCGATCCGATGCCAAGATTTTCCAATCGCTCACGCGTAGCTTCCTTAAATCTTCTTCAGTGTCATCTCTTCATTACCTCTTTCTAGGTCTGCCACTTCTTCGGGATTCAATTAGGTTTCTGACAAGTGCCTGTTTTGCTGATTGTTCCCGGTTCATACGCTGAATTATTTTAACATTCAAAATCTTTTAAATCGATTTTAGCTTTAAAACACCACCTTTTTTAAAACTAATATTGGGAGTACCAAAAAGTTGCATTTATAATATTAGGAATTTATTTTAAAAAAACGTACATTAGCTTTTTGCCTAAATTTCTGGCAACAATCGGATACCATCTCGCATAAACTCTTTATTATTATATTGTATTTAAGGCTATCCACAAATCGACTCTTATTTCTTTATATGATGTTAAGCGTTGCTCAGACAGACCATGTGTCATCGACGTAGTGATAACTAAGGCCACAGCAAAAAGTGCTCTGAACTTTACATTTTACACGGATGGATTTTGAGCAGCTGAAACCGAATTCGAGGCCCACAATATCCCAGGGTTCTAAGCTAGCACCCACTAACCTTTTTTTGTTTTTGGGATCGCTGACTCTCAATCCTGGATCAAACAAACCCAAGCAAGCCAGTGTTCTGAGATAACCTTCAAAATACCTCATTCATTGGGAATTTTTGAAGGTCATCTCCATCACCTTGAGGTGCTGGGCCTTTTTGAACCTTAGAATAAACTGTTTTTAGTCATATTTAACCATATACCCTCAAAACATATTACCCCTAATTTACGAATTTTTTTCCCTGAAGGAGACTTTACTCTAAGTCTGTCTCATTATGGCATCTTCCAAGATGTATTTTGTATTTTGCTTGCACATTTACGTTCGTATGTGTGAGAATACATAAACAACAAGGTGTGGGCATACATTTAACCCGATCTTTAATTGCTGTCTACGTCATCAGGTGTGACTCATTTGAGCATGAGTTGAAAGCGCACTTTAATTAAAGCTGCTTGCCTTCTGGATACATTGTCTTGAGATATTTATTATTCATGCTACGTATGCAATATAAAAATAAAAAATAAAAAAAAAGTTGCAGCAGCGTTAAATCGCAGTTTGCAATGCTGTGCGAGAGTTCAATGTTACTATGATGACTTTTACGAGCTATGATGTGTCAGATAAATTGGCTTTTCAGCTGAGAAAGTCATTAAGAGAGTTCACAGTTTTTAACATTTTATGTTTGTGGAAAAGCCCAGAGCATGAACATAAAAATGTTTATAAGCAGAGGCCGAGAGAGAACAAAGTTACGGGGGATCCAAATTTCTTTCACAGTGTGACTTCTAAATGAGTTATTTTTTTTGAATGGCTAGGCTCAAAAACCTCAACCCTGCCATTCTTAAAGTTTTTTTAATATCAGAAATTAACTTTAATTATGTTTAAATAATACATATTTTTATTTTCGTGAACACAATGCAATATGCAACAACTTGTTGCGCCATCTAGCTTCCACAATAAATAAATATATATGATGACAATAAGTTTACAAATAAAAAAGATGGCGTACGTTAAAGTTGGGCGCGTACGACTTTGGAATACCCTGTACCACTAGCCTGCAATAAAATCCGGCATATTGCTTAAAAACACCAAAATACATTTGATTGCCAAATTAGGTTACGATACCTTCATAAACAACCAAAAACCGACGAATTTTTAACCAAAAATGTTTTTTTGACCGATTGTTCCTATGGAAGCTATATTATTTTGATCAAATTTAGTACAGTGCTTGGATACTGTAAAAAACATCCAAATGCCGAATTTGGTTACAATATCTGCATAAACAAACGAATTATCCATCTAAAACTTTTTGATTTTTTCGAGGTCCTCTGAAACACCCCTATGTGAGCTATATAATGTAACCACGATATCAAAAAATAAAATAAACTTGTCTCCTATGGAATAATAAGGGTTGGAATCTGAAAGTTTGGTTGCTCTAGCTCTTACCATCTCTGAGATCTAGGCGTTCATACGGACGGACAGACGGACAGACGGACAGACAGACAGGCAGACAGACAAGCTAACAGACGGACATCGGTATATCGTATCATACTTTATGTAACTTTGGGGGTCTCCAACGACTCCTTCTATATGTTACATACATTTTCGGCTTGCACAAACTTAATATACCCTTTGTACCATACGGTACAGGGTATAATTACTTGGCATACATTATTTTAGACTATATGCTGATTAGAATTATGGAAGCTCTTTTTATATAATTTTATTAGTTGTTTAAGAAAATTGATAAAAAGTACTACAAATGTTGATGGGGCCATAGAGCTGCATAGGTAAAAATAGCTGCTACTGATGCTACAGCCACAACACTGGTCTACACTACCCAAACTGCTGGTGCACTGTACACAGGTGCGGATCCAGCATTTGGTCTTAGGGGAGGTTCTTCACTTCGAAGTGTATATCAGAGCTCGCAAAAGACTGTCAACCCATTTTTGCAACTTTTGGGCGAGCCGCCACTGACTGTACCTGTGCCTTACTTCTAGAGCTAAAGAACTGGTGATCCTGCAGATGATAGCGTCTACCGGGAAATTGCCCGCAGAGTCCGTAAAAGCTTTTAAATGAGTAGACTTTTTGAGAAACCCAGGTTCTTCGCTGGCATACTGGCCCTCTGGTTGCGCCCCTGCTTCACTGAGTCACTTCAGCTGCGGTTCTGAGTAGTCTCCGACTGTTTCCTTAATGGCATTTTGCTCTGGTTTTGGAATGCTTTCATTTAGCTTACCTTGAAACGTAATGAATAGCAAGTCATGTTCTGACTCATTGCCAGCTTGTTGAGGAAATAACCTCGTTTAGGTTCAAAACCAACGTTGCCATATGCACAAGTTTTATTTTTTTTTGGGGTTTTTTTTCAATAGTTGGAACCAGTATTAATGTGTAACGGTAGCACCGTGGATTATGCGCCTAATGACTTTATTACAATTGCTTTTAATTAATAACGCTTTAAGCTAATTAATGCACTAATAGTTAGGTGGTAGCTTACAATTACAATTACTTAAATTTATGACTGTGTATTTGTATATGCAACATTACGTATACGCACCAATGATTTTTGTAGTTTTGCTTTTAAAGCCAACAAAGCAGAACATGATAAGCCACAAACTTAATGATAAATGCTAAATGGTGTTAAACGTATTGTTGTTTTTTTTTTAATTTTATTATGATCCATTATCGAAATGCGTCAATCTTTATGAATGGGGCGCTATCAGTTCGATGTAGGCTCTGTCATCAACTGTCGCATCTGTATACATTTGCTTAATAAATCGACTTCTTTTTTGACTGTCAAACAGACTGAGCAACATGCCCGCCTTGTCGTCTGATAAGGGATACACACGCATGTTTACCTGGAACAGTATGCCATGCATAGCAACATTTAAGTGCAATTATTTATGCCAGAGTAATTAAACAGTTGAAGTTGAAGCTAAAGTTTTTGTTGTGCTATTGTATGTCGCACACAGAGAGAAAAAATTAAGAAAATTCTATTCAAATTGAGCATATATGTCTACGAAATCTGTGAAAAACTGCAGGGTGACCAAATAAGAACAATAGGAGGAAAAATGTAAATAAAACGACATTTTAACGACCAATTAAAAGGCAATAGAAAACGATTTGGTCATATCCACCTGTCTGTTTGCTTCTACATCCGAGCTGCCTGTATCTGTAAGGTACAAAAGGTATATTAAAAAATATATATATGTAAACTATAGAAGTAGTAGTTGGAGTCCCCTTGAATGATCAAGGTGTTAACAAAACTTTCGGATTAGATCTCTTACCTATTATGTCACGAAAAACAATTTTTTTTATTTTTTTCGATATTGGGATTATATTTTAGAGTTCCCATTGGGATGTTACAGAATAAAACTCGAAAAAACCAACAGTTGAAGAGGCATAATTCGTTTCTTACTAAAGATATCGTAACCAAATTAGGTATCCAAAAGTTGTATTATATTTCGAATATATTTCTGAAAGGACACTACAATTTTTTTTAAATTTAATATGCTTGTTAATGGTTAGTATAGAACGTATGAGCATGATAATGATAACGACTATGCAGGATGGAACTTTACTACTCCAAACCCTTCCCCAGGTGTCTACGATCTTGCGACTGTGATTAATAAATGAGAAAAACGAATATGTGTTATATATATATAAATAAATTTACTTCAATTTACGTATTGTTACGTATATCTTAAGAATCGTAACTGAATAGGAAGACAGACTCCTGTAAGGGGGTGTACCCATACTACGTGACCCGTTCAATATTAGGGAAATGTGAACTTTTTATACGCTGTACCTATAGGTACAAAGGGTATACTAGATTTGTGCAATGTATGTAACGGACAGAAGGAGGCGTGGCAGACCCCAAGTCTTTATACCAAAATGCTTATCATAACCTCGGGAAGCGATTGAGCCATATCCGTCTGTCCGTCCGTCCGTCCGTATGAACGCCTAGATTTCGAAGACTATAAGAGCTAGAGATACGAAACTTTACCAGCTGGTGCGCATATTTCCTCAGAAGATGAAGTTTGTTGAATCATGTCAATATCTTCCGCGGTTTTTAGCCACACCGCTTAATATTTTTATTTGAAACACAGCGATGCGTTGTGGTTACATGCATCTGTGTGGACAAATACAACAAAAGTTTTAGCCAAAAATGTACAAATTTCACCTCCCTCCCCTTGCCTATAAACTGAATCAATATTTGACTCTATGTAATTATGATAACAAGTGACCTACAATCAGCAATTTTGGTGAGCTGATTCATGTGGCTCTAATGAACAAATCCATATCCAAATTTTATCGATGTGGACCCCCCACCCACCGCAATCGATTTACCGTGTTTTCTCCCACACCCCTCAACTTGAAACTAACCCCATATTCTTTAAATAGCTTCTTTGATATAAGTTTCGGTTACGGAACTTATAGGTATAAATATCGTTTTGCACCAACCAAAAAATGGTCCAACTGAAAAGTTCTTAGAAGGAATATGCAGGAATTAAATTTTTTTCAAGAAAAAAGGTACAGGGTATTACACTGTGGGGCACCGCATCGACTGTATTAAATTTTTTTTTTTTTTACTTATTGGTTCCAAAAATAGTCAGCTCAAAAATTTTAAGTAACACGAATATTGTGCGACAGGTCCGAAACCCCCGGAGCCTACTACTTTTTCCACCTGTGGTGATTTTCCATTGTTGTGATAGATTCACTAAGAGCAATCACTAAAAACTTTTCCATATGCTTTTACCTAAGAATTGCAAGCTCATCTTCTGATCAGTATTTTTCTCTCTGTGTACAAGTTGACGTTTACGTTGACTTTGTCTTCGTTGACAACTTCGTACAACGGATGCGGCACGGTAGCGACGCTTCAATGTGCAGACACGGTTCGGTTATGATTACTTTGTGCTTTGCTGGCCAGCCACTTGTTGCTAATGGCTTTTTTCTTATTATTTACTATATCTTATTTTTTTGTCTTTTTTTTTATTTTAAACAGCTCCAAACATAGCTCTTAACTATAAAAAAAAAGATGTCTGCGCTTGGTTCG
Organism: Chymomyza fuscimana; assembly: GCA_949987675.1. Lineage (NCBI taxonomy): Eukaryota > Metazoa > Arthropoda > Insecta > Diptera > Drosophilidae > Chymomyza > Chymomyza fuscimana. The sequence goes on from OX465089.1 coordinate 72,579,759, forward strand.
CGAACACGCTTGTTTTGCGCGCTGGTCGTGCTACAAGTTGCTGCCTTTTGGACGCCCGGTCTAAGTTTACCTCAAGGTGCACCGGAAACAGTATGCGACACAATGTTGCCCTTCCATGGCGGTGGCATATTGCCTGAAAACAGCCGTTCACCCTTTAGCATTGAAACATCCACGTCTGTCGTCGGACAGGGACAAACGTTGCGTGTGGATGTGACAGGTGTACCAGCGGGTCTGAGCTTCGGTGGTTTCATGATACAGGCACGCAATCGCAATCCACCCTATGAAATTGTAAGCCTAGAACATTTAAATACTTTAAACTTGACCTAGTAGCTAAGATACATACGTTGAAATCTTGCAGATTGGTCAGTTTAGTTCCTCGCGCGATGGCACTGTCAAACTTATGAATTGTGAGAATTCTGTCAACAATTCAGCAACGCATAGCAACGCTGGTCCCAAGCCTCAGGTTAGCTTGGATTGGCAACCACCAGTGGATTTTCTGGGCCAGGTGGTATTTAAGTAAGTTTTGCATTAAAAATTAGAGTTTAATGGGCTTAAATAGTTTCTTTTAAAGTCGGTTTGTATAGTTAGGTTAATAAAGATTGCTTTTTATCAGGATTTGAACTTTATTGGAAGTAAAAAAGTTAGAAAAGCTCACCTTTCTCACCTCTTTTTCTGTATTCAGCGCTACTGTAGCTCAATCCTACAATCAATTCTGGGTAGGCGTGCCTTCAAATCCCGTACAAGTGGTCAGACGTGATGTATCATCGCAAACGCCATTTAATCCTCCCAGCACAGTCAACTTTGGACCTACAACACGTGCACCCTATGTGCCACCCAGCTATGTACCCCAAAATGTGGCAGGAGCGGCAGCCGATCCCTTCTATAACGGCTGTGGCGTGAGCAAAACATGCTTTGGCTTTCCCAATGGCTGCATGGCCACTAAGTCTTGCACGTCCGTTTCCGCTGTAACCGTACGTGGAGATCAATACGAGTTTGAGCTCAAGTCCGGCAAAGGTGCGTTTTATAGGACAGCCTTGGAACTTTTAAGTTAATTTTTATTTTGTGTATATATTCAAAAAGGTACTAATGCGGCTTATGTTGCTTTGGGATTGTCTGACGATGCCAAAATGGGTGACGATTTGACCATTGAGTGTGTGCCGGAGAATGGTCAGGTCAACATGTATTCCTCTTATACTGCTGCGAATCCTTATGGTGTGAGCAGAGTTGGTGTGGTGAGTAGCTGGGTTTTAACATTGAAGTAGCGTCATTTAGAGCATGTATTTTTTTAAAGCCCCAAAATACTGCGCGTCTCATTGAGGGATCTATGATTGATGGCGTTATCTACTGCAAAGTGCAACGTGAACCCGTAACTGTGGTCAAGGGACGTACTTTCGATTTGAGGAATAACAAATACCATATGCTAGTTGCCTCTGGCACTGGCCTTAAGGAAACAGGTGCTGGCTATCATGATATAGGACGTTTGCCTTCTGCTAGTCCCATTAACTTGGCTGTGGTGCAGGATTTAAGCGGTTCTAGTTTCCTGCTGGTGCGTTTGCATGGTGCTTTTATGATTGCCGCTTGGATAGGCACCACTTCACTGGGCATTATCTTTGCGCGTTACTTTAAGCAAACTTGGGTAGGCAGTCAGATCTGCGGCAAGGATCAATGGTTCACGGTGGGTTATACTTGAATATCTCTTTTTTTGAGTCATATTTGAAACTATTTATTTCTACTTATGCAGTGGCATCGTTTGCTTATGGTCACCACCTGGTCGCTGACCATAGCTGCTTATATATTGATTTGGGTTGAACTCAAGCGTGCTGTCTGGCATGCACATTCTATAATTGGTCTGGTTACAGTCATACTCTGCTTTATACAGCCCATTGGCGCGCTGTTCCGACCAGGTCCTAATGATAAGAAGCGGCCTTATTTCAACTGGGGCCATTGGCTGGGCGGCAATCTGGCGCATATATTGGCGAGTAAGTTTTATGGCTGCTTATATAAACTACATATAGTTTTTGATATACCTACATATGTAAATATTTATGACCTCTTTGCAGTTGTCACCATTTTCTTTTCCGTACAACTGCCCAAAGCTGCGCTGCCCGAATGGACGGATTGGATTTTGGTTGGCTTTGTGGTATTCCATGTGCTTGTGCATTTGATATTCTCCGTAAGTATAACGCAGTCAATATGTAAGCCTTTTTAGTGGGAATGGATACAATACCCGTATCTTAGCGCTCATGTTCCAAGTGTATATATAAATGGTTCGCATTGCCTGCTGTACAAAGTTGTGTGTGTTCGTCCTTAAATGCTCATTCATATGCTACTAATTCACCTACATCATATTATGTCCCAGTGCTATATGCTACGCCCATTAATGTGTAGATTTTCTTGTGCATTAATCACTGGCAGGTTGCGGGCATTGCCTCAGATCGTCAACAGACGCAACGCGTGAATACCTTCCAGATGGGCGAGATGACGCAGGTTCATCAGCATGCCATGCGCAATGGCATGAGCATGGAGCGCAAAATGGACGCACCGGTAGGTTGCCAGTTGTTCTTATGGATTTCTTGCTTTTAATTTTCTATTATATTTTTTGTTCTCAGTATGGCGCGCTCCGCAAAGGTCTGCTTGGTGTCTATTTCGTTGTGCTGGTGCTATTTGTGGTAGCTTTAATACTACTCGTCGCTCTGGCGCCCATTGAGCAATATTTTAAGTGAAACTGAACTTTTGTGCTAAACTTCGAAAAGCCACTATCCAAATCCATCCCAACTTAATTCTAGTACTAAAATCATTTGCAATACTCTTACAACTTATGTACCTTTAATATTGTATATGTACTATGTATTTTCTGTCGCTCAATAGAAGCTAAGCCTTGTTGTTTATAACTTTTTAACAAAAAAGAAATTTTCTCCCTTTTATGTTGTTATATGTAATTAAGTTAAAGAAAAAAAAAGAAAAGTATGTAACCTAGAGCAAGCGTTCTGTGCATGTTATATAATTTATTATTAATAAAGTAAAACAAGCCAACTTAAATGTGCCTCTTCAATAGATATATTTGTATATATAATATATTTATATATATATATATTATTATATAGTGTACTTGTTACATAAACTGCAGTCATACTTGTTGTTGCTGCTCAGCTGGATTATGCTTTATTGTAAAAAACTTTTTTCTTAATTGCAGCTAAATTTAATGCGATTTTTTTTTTTTTTTTTCCGTTTTTGCTTAATCCTGTGTAAAATACATATTCTTAAAATATAACTACAATTTTTCAATTTTAATGCAAAACTTATCCAAATATAAGAACTCTTACGCTAATGAACAAAATCATCGCTCCTCTAGTATGACCGTTTCCTGTGGGAATAGTTTGAGCGTTTCCAATGTTTGATTTGCATCAATGGCGGTTAAGTCACGGCGTGGCCAGCTGCAAATTAGCTTAAACTCATCTATAAGAAAGCCGTTTGCAGCCACAAAGTTAAGCAGATCCTGAAATATTTAAGTATGTAGAAATTGTTGTATAGGATAATTTTAATAGCACACGCACCTGAAGCGAATCACGCGTATAGAAACGACGTTCTAAAAAGTCACCTGTTGGCTTACGTATGCGTATCTTAGAAATGTTTGCTTCGTGCTCATTTGGTTCTTGCGGTAAGGATTGTTCCGCCTATAATTTAAAAAAAAGTTAAGGCGCATTAAGCCACATACTTTATCCAGTTGCGGTATTTATTTACCACTAATCTAATGGACTCGCGTCTTGCATCTTCTTCAGCTTGTTCTGATTCCATGCGTTTGCGCTCAGCTGCTTGAGCAGCCTCTTTTTGGCGTTTTGCTTCCTCTTTAGCCCTGTCTGCTTGCAGTGTTTCCTCATATGCCATATCTTGCTCAGCTTTAACTTGGTCACGTGCTGCACGTTCGTTTTCCTCACGTATTTCGACAAGCAATTGCTCCTCGTACATTTCAGTTGTCTCAATGAGTCGCGTTAGCAAGTCGTCCAAGCCAATGTTACCTAGAAATAATGTCAGCTTTAGTTACAAATGTTTATTATGACAAGTCTCAAGTGTTTACCATGAATCACAGATAATACTTCGCAAGAAGTGCGTCCCAATTGACGGCTTTTGCCAACTAACATTATGGCGGGTAGTTTGTCCAGTTTTATATTTCTAGCAGTTAACGAAGCAGTACTGCTGATGCAAGCAGTAAGTGAGGAGAGGAACCTAAATAAATAAAGCAATATATCAGTAAAAGCCAACAGAGTAGACTTATTTAACTTACATATCCTTGTTGCTTTCATAGGTCATATCCCAGCCGTACAGCACAAAATTTTCCTTAAAAGTTTGAACAATGCTTTCGTGTTTCATTAGGTGATCACAGAAAACATTTGTGAGTATACTCTCGCCGTGATGTAAATAAATGGCCAACAATTTGCGCTGTAAATAGAAAAGAATGATCATACTTATCATAAAAGTGTTGTATATTTTTGCATTCACCTCTTTGGCAGGCTTGTGACAGGCCTCTCGAAGTGCATTCTCTAAGCTGCCCACATAAAAGTCCGGATGCGGTTCGCCAAAGCGTTGTATGTAATTTTCAACAAATACTGTAGACCCGCTGATTTCATCGTCCGTGTTATTGGGTACTACAAATAAAAGGTGGTGTATGCAATTATTTTTTATTTTTAATATGAGTAGCTTCCTACGACTTACTTAAATGTCGATTGAGTGGCTGCACGGGCGGTGAGTCAGAAAATATGTATTCAGAATTATTGAAATCGGTTGCATCTTCGAATTCATCTGCCGAGCTTTCACTATCTACAGCCACGATGTCGCTGCTTAGAGAAATAGATAGACAATTATTAATTATAAATGAATAAATTATATAATATATAAATTAATTTTGCTTAGCCAAGGTTAACAATTAGTATAAATAACTTCTAATTGGCGCAATCAAAACGGTTTTGCCTTTGCTAGCCAAGTTTTTATATAAACCTTGTCTTAAAACAGCTAACTTACATATTTGTCGACATATTGGAATTGGCTTGCGCTCGGTCTGCAATGTTGCGTACACGAAAACTGTGTGATAGTTCAATGCCAGATTGCTGCAGACGAAAAAAATCAATATCAATTGAAGGTTACGAAGGTCTTAAGCTCAATATGGAACTTACCGCTAAGGTGGTTTCGTTATCACAACCGCTGGGCCAGCCCGTCCATTCCTGATGTCTTACTGGTATGTTGCTAACATAGTACACATTTGTTTTCAGCTGTTGTATTGTGGTGCGACCAGGCATGCCAAATGATAAATGACGATTCTCCGGTTCTTCTAATACTATTTTGATTTTGAATTCCTTGTCTAAACGCTGTGAAACTTCGTCTCTGTAAAAAGTGTATAACATTACCATAATTTATAATCAAAGCGTCATAGCTTACTGCTCAGTATCCATGAAACCATCATCGGTTAGATCAACGAGTATGAGCTCGTTTTCATGTGAGAGATTCAAATTGCATAGTAAAGTGCTTGTTATTTGTGCCTCACTGGCACAGCTGGGAGGCCAGCCACGTATGGCCTGACGGCATTGTGGAACATTGGATACATCAAAAATTTTACTCTTAAGTTGTTCTGAAATAAGCAGTCGATGAGTGATTCAGCGTCACAAAGCTTACAAAAACAAACTTACCAACAGTGGCATTGGATGGCAAACGTATCTGATACATCTGCTGATTGAAATGTATATTAAATGTGATGATGTTTTGGTTGTTGTTTTGCCTGGAGGGATCCAAATTTATGCTGGATGTCAGCTGCGCCAATAATTGTGAAGCTGTAATGTAAAAAAAAAAGTGCATTAATTACTGTGTTGTTCAAGCAGCTTAATCAGTTTTCCGCTCACTTGGAAACCTCTGATTAAAACTAGTTTGAAACGGACCAGGTGGTGCAGTCATGCGTGCCGTTGACGGTCCAGGCAAATCATCAAAGCTTAAGGGTCTAAATCCATTGGTGTTTTGATGAGCTACTGGATCTGGAGCTGCTGGCTCTGGTGGATGTATGGGATTCGCTAGTGGTGTATCTTCATGTGGCATGACACGGCTCAAGGCATCCTAAAAAACAACGCAGTTTAATTTACGCATGTGCACAAGACAAAGAAGCTGCGTGACGTCGCAGCACTACGTACCATCAGATTCCAGTTAACTGCCTCCAAGTGCGAGAAGGCTTCGCCCACATCATCTATGCCCGTAATGGCCTGTATGCACAAATTAAAAATTGTAATCCGTGAAAAACAGAACAAACTCAAACAATTGCAAGTTGTAAAAGCAACAACAAGACACCCACACAAACACACACGACATACTCAAAACACACACGCATTGAAAATGTGCGAACTCAGCGTAGTCTGGTTGCTGGTGGCTATTGTACATAGCAAAATATGTTTAATGACGCTTTGTTTACCTGGAAACTGGCTAATGTTTCTTCTTTATTTTCTGACATTTGTAACTTTTAAAAAATGTATATTATTTCTCACAGAAAACTCTTTCTTTTATTTTAAAGATTTTCACACGAAATTTATTACACAAAGAAAATTATAGTGTTGTAAACGCCAGATTTTATGAGTGTTACAAATGAAAGAGAATAGTGGCAGTGTTGCCAGACTACGAAATGTGTACAATACGACGTTTGATTTTAAAAATGTATTGGACGTAATATATATTTTTAATGCTTTTTGTCATTTATATTAATAATAGCGCTTTGAGTTTTAAGTTTAGTGGTTGATTGAAACTTTAAAGATTTAAAAAAAAGCCTTGCTTACATGTTTGTAATATAACTGTTGCGGTTTTAGCGCAACTGTTAACTGAATCACATTTTAATGTGCCCTTTAAATATAACCTTGTTATACTGTTTAACCGACTGTAACTATAAGTTCTTTTCGCTAAAACTATCAGAAACTAAGGCATCAGTAAAGATGACTGTTCATTTTGTGTAGTTTTTCATCTGCATTACATTTTTTATATTTATTTCTGATTACTCTCATATTTACCATAAATTGGTCACGAAAATCAACAAAGCTTGTAAAAATGTGATTAAAATTTTGCAAAAATATCAAAATTTTGAACTAAGCTACAAATCTCTATTAGAACAACTTTTTTGTTGAAGCAACTGCCACTAAAATCGGCATGCAGACCCATGTTTACCTTTTGGGGGTGCCACGACGTCCCGTACCGCTTTTATTGTCTATTACCTTTTACTTAAAAATTGTATATAGAAATTTCACAAGTGAGGTTGCATTGGCAAAATGACAGTTGCTGAACGGTATAGGAAATCACTTTAAAATGTGGTCATGACGCTTTATCTTTTAAAAGCTTCCGGCGATAAGAATTTGAAGAAAATTTGGAAACGCCTGTTCTTGGCGACGATTTTCTCCCTTTATCCTAATTCTAGATGAATCGTCTAAAAATCTGACAAAAGTCGTACCCTAGGGTTGCGAACTACGTCACCACGCTAAGTCCAAAAAGTTCCTAAACATTCGCATATGATGGAATAGCAAATGGAATGAAAATTACCCGTAGACGATAGTAATAACAAGTTATCGTTTGAACGATGTTTTTGTCTAATTTTCCAATTTCTTTGACCCGAAACTATCATGTGGTTGTCAGTCAAGTTACTGATTTAATGAGGAATCTTTCAAACGTCTGCACTATCCTCAAAAAATTGTAAAGGTACATGCTCCAGACCAGGGGTGAGCAACCTTTTTAATCTACGGGCCAATTTAAATTTAAAAAAAAGTAAAACTTATTTTACAAAACTTTATTTATAATAAACATAGAGAGTAGAGTCTAGACAGTAAAAAGACACGACTTCTTAGATTATGCGTTACAAGGTTTTTATAATTTTTTAGAATTATTTTGTGGCAAAACTTGGAATATGTCTGATACGGTATTGATCCTTCTGACCTCATTGTATGCGAGAAATTCTTAAGCTTGACTCTCCCATTATGTCTATTTCTTCAATAAAAATCTCTCTTACTGATATAGATCATACTAAGACAATTTTGAATACTCTCTTGAATATGCATGTGAAATAGCTGAAAACTTATTCGATGTTAAACTGAAAATGCATCTTTAAAATCGGAATATTTTAGACTGACATAACCATTCCATGCATCGACTCTTTAATTAGACATTTGACGGAAAGATTTTACGTCACCAAAGTCTTTTATCCCACTTTTAAAGTGCTTCTTGCGGGATTAACTGCTAACAAAAAAGATGGCGTACGTTAAAGTCGGGCGCGGACGACTTTGGGATACCCTGTACCACTGCTTGCAATCAAATCCGGTAAATTGCTTAAGAACACCAAAAGACATTTGATTGCCAAATTAGATTATGATACCTTCATAAACAACCAAAAAACCTTTTTTCGACCGATCGGCCCTATGGGAGCTATATGATATAGTCAACCGATTTTGATAAAATTTGGTACAGTGTTGAAGATCTCTAAAAAACTTCTGAATGCCAAATTTGGTTACAATATCTTGACAAACAAACGAAACACAACCAATTTTGTACAAAAAGCGTATTTTTCGACCGATCGATCCTATGGGAGCTATATGATATAGTCAACCGATTTTGATCAAATTTGGTACAGTGCTTTCGGCTTGCACAAACACAATATACCCTTTGTACCATACGGTACAGGGTATAAAAAACAAGAAAATAGATAGGTCTCCCTACATAGAAGATAAAATCTCTCTGGTTCTCTTCTACTGAGCGCTCTCTCGCGGAATAAATTATTCTCTTTGGACTACTTTTCCAGTGATACAAGTTATTGTGGGAAGGTTGTTTACAACGCTGAAGCGAATAAAATTTTATATTATAAGCTTCCTAAATATCTCAATTTCCCGCTTAACCACAACAACAATGCATTATAAAATGTATTCTTGTTAATATCATTAAATGGAATAGCATTTGATAAACGTAAACATTTGTAGACTGAATTAAAAAGTGTTCTTAAACGCAAATTATGACTAAAAGTAAGCATTGAAGGTTATTGTTATAACTTTACTGAAACATATTTCAATCCTTTTCGCAACACAAATCGATAAAATGTATTCAATTTGAAATTGTGATTAATATACGTAACTTTATATTGTCCAACATTGCGACCAGTTGCTGACGTATTTCATCCGCACACACGTTGAGCAACAAATTTCATACAATTAATCTTCATAAAGTGTGAAAATCAAAGAGAAGCGATGTGATTTCAATGTTGACACCATGAAGCTGGCTTAGAACAATTCCAGTCCTCAAAACAACATGTTGCTTTTTAACGGTGAACAACTTTGGTTTAAACTTTGTATGATACTTTGTGTATTAAACGATTGTCTAGCATTGGAACTGGTTGCTGTCGAGTCGCAGGAGCAGCTCTTAGAACGCATCAATAGTTTGCTGGATACAATGTCCTGCAGCACAGAGCTCAATGCTAGCGCAAAGTTTTCACTTTTGCTTGGTGAATTTTTGATAAAACGTGAGTTAGGCGCACTAAGTGAATTCGTCATGTATAACAAATTATTTATAAATCTTTTTCTAAAACGATAGAAAAATTACGTTATGTGCAGCCCACGCGTTTTGAGAATCAAATGTTCTACTACTTGTTGCATAGAACTGTGGCTATAAAACGGGGAATACCCTGCAAAAGTCTGAGTGATTTGCAAAAGCAAAGTAGGTTAAGTGTACTCTCAAAGAAATGTTAAAACTTTTCAGATTTTCTTAGTTTTGGATAATGCTTTTCAACGAAATGTGCTGCTTTTGCCGCCCAGCCTGGAATACGGTTCGCTCGATGCCAATGTTGAGTATGAGAAGTTGGCTATTAAATACGAGAATGTAGTTAACGATGGTATGCCTAACCGTACAATGTCTGGTGAGATTTAATAGAATAGGTACATATATTCAAAAACTAAAACTTGAGTTCTTCTAATGTACACTAATAGATAACTGCATGCGTGATATTGTGACTCTCAAAAATTGTAAACTAACTCGGGTGTGTATGGAGCTGCTAACCAGTGATAAGCCGACATATGGTTATCAACGTACGCATCAGTAAGTCCCAAGCCCAAGCCCTGTCTACACTGTCCGAATTTTGAAAAATGTATTTGAAGTGTATTCAAATTCATTCCCAGTCTATATTTTTATGATCTCTCTCTCTGATAGTGTGTATAGAGCCTTAAAAAATGCAATGAAATAAATTCAATTTTAATTAATTTACCTATTTCAGAGTGCTGCTCCTTTATATTCTGCAACATCACAAATGCGCACCTCGATTAAGTCCTTTGAAGGTTTATGACTTATTGGCCAAGTCGTACTGCACTGAAGTGCAAAGGGAGCAGAATGCTATACGCAGTTTGGGTTTACCCTCACAATATCGAGATTTATATTTGGAACAAGGTAAACGTTTATATATATACAATCCACTAACTAGGAAGGATATGTTCCTTAATAGATAAAATAAAAGTTTAAGAGAATCTTAAAGGCTAGATATGTATAATATGGATCGCTTTAAGTATAAATTTTAGTATTAGTCAGCCTTAAATGGATAAAAAGAGGTTAAAAAAAATGTTATACAGTCGAGGCGGTGCCCGACAGTGTAATACCCTGTACTTTTTTTCTTAAAAAATATTTTATTCCTGCATATTCCTTCTAAGAACTTTCCAATTTAGGTGCAAAACGATATTTATACCTATAAGTTCCGTAAATTTATACCGATTTTGATGACAATCGAACGTTACGTCAAAGAAGCTATTTATAGTAACGGCAAGTTTCAAGGTGATATGTTGAGGGGTGTGGAAGAAAACATGGTAAATCGATTGCGGGAGGTGGGTGGTCCGCATCGATAAAATTTGGATGTGGATTTGTTCATTAGAGCCACATGAATCAGCTCATCAAAATTGGTGATTCCAGCTCATTTTTTACCATAATATTGACTTAGTTTATTGGCAAGGGGAGGTGATATTTTTACATTTTTGACTATAACTTTTGTTGTATTTGTCCGATTTTGTTCATTTTTGACACACAGATGCATGTAACTACAGCACATCGCTGTAAAAATATTAAACGGTGTGGCTAAAAACCGCGAAAATCTGCTGCAGGGGAACTGGGGAAGATATTGACATGATTCAACTAACTTCATCTTCTGAGTCTCCGAAGTCTAGGTGTTCATACAGACGGACAGACGGACATGGCTCAATCGCTACCCGAGGTTATGATAAGCATTCACATGGTTTTTTCACTTTTTCGTCATGACCCCCTAGGCTGACAGAGTTGTATATCTACCTTTATTTAGGATTCTGCAATCGTCAAATCTGTCTGGACCATAAGCAGATAGATCGTTATTTTCTTTTCTATCAATTAAAACATCGGAAATAATAGCGTCAGTCACTGCCATCAATCCTAAGAAAAAGTCTCTTTCTTAAAAAGGCCCTGATGCTTAACTTTAATAATATTGTTGTTGCGATCCTAAGGATCTATTGAGATTCCTTTTAGCCCAAGAGCTCCTCAACTAGTCCAATATAAAAGAAAGACTTGATAGTTCATCGTGCTTCGGAATGCTATAATTTCCAAAAGGGTAGGCCTTCTGCATTGTCATATTTTGTATTTCCACCCAAATGATAGTACCTAGAATTGGTATTATACCACTTAAAGACAACAAAGTATAGGCTCTGCTTGCTCCTACACTTGGCCGCTTACGCGATGGTAGAATAAAACTCTTTTATCGCCAAAAAATCCTAAAACTCTTGTAGAGTATCTAGCAGTCGGTATTTCCTTGTTGCAAAATTTAAAAACCATAACATAAATATAATCAATGGTGGATCCACGGGGGGTTTCGGGTCAGACCCACCCCCCAAGATGATACACTTCGAAGTGAAAAGCGCCCACAAAATCCTGGATCCGCTCCTGAATACAATATATGAATATTTTATATTAAAATAACATTTTCTTGAGATTATGCCTAGTTTCTTAAAATTTCATGTCTTTGCAGCAACTATATGTGGTCTCTTTGGATTTAATGAGTTTCTTAACTGGCGCAATGTAGTCGAAATTTCCAGTTGGTTTGATGAGAACTCAAGCCCGGATCGGCATATACAAGATTTGGCTTTGGTATTCTATATAAATGCGCTGCTGCTGCTGCATTAAATCTGGGAGGATAAAGTGCTATTTGGATCTCTATAATTACTAACGTTTATATACTTACATACTATATACAATACATATACTTATACATACATATATAGCAAATACGCTCATATAGAATGATTTATTAAACTGCAGCTTAATGCTTTATGGTTGTGCAGGCGTCAACATGTTCAGTAGTTAATACTTTTGTTATTGAATTGCGTGAGAAACCGGGAAGAACTGATAATGCCGCCGTCAGTCATTAATGGGAGGCAACTGGTTGGCCAGGGGTTTGGTGGAGCGCTGCACAAAATGGAGGCAAGCTGAACGACGCCATTTGTAAAGTGACACATTACTTACGCTTGGGTGCTTGGCTGATAGATGCATCCAGGACAACGGAACGTAACGTTACGTTAACAACAGCAGTCGGTCGGCGTGGTGCCCAACTTAGGGATACCCTGAAAAAACTTTCCAAAAGATAATCAAAGCCTGATATTCCAGTATTATGTTAAGAATTGCAGGCATATTAGAGGGAACGGGTTTGGAGGATATTAGATTGTTTCGAGCTAGAAGGCTAAAGGCAGGAGTTTAGTTTTAAAGTGTAATTGAGCGCTCTTAAGTGGAAAAATAGGGTATTAAAATTTGTATGAAAAAAAAATTGTTTGTTTTTTTTTCAAAAAACGACTTAAAACTTGGCACACGATTCTATTGGGATTGGATTCAAGAAAGCACTCTTTACCGCGATATTACTAATTTTGGTCTAGCCCTTATGGATTCCGAGATCTAGGTGTTCGTATGGTCGTACAGACGTATAGAAGGTCAGGTGACCCGAGGTCATGCTAAGCAACTAATGGTCCGACACACACCTAAAATACCTTTTACTCCTCAAGTACAGTGTATAACAACGACAACACTTTCCATTACAAAATGCTAACATTGAAGTGGAATACTAATATTTGTCTGACATACTCGAAAACATGTAAGCCAGGCAGGAGTTGGATATTAATGCCTCATTTGCTATGGCACAGTGCAAGAAGCCGGCGCCGGAGCAGAGGTCGGGTCGGTTGCACGTAGACCTCACTAAGCCTTGCACTCATACTCATACTCATACACTCACATACATACTATACACACCCATTTGGCTGGCCTTTTGCAGTGACAAAAGTCTCAGTGACTAAGGAGTCAGGACTTATAAGCGCATTTGCAGCTTGTACATGAATAGCGGTGGTCATCACCAAAGTTTACAGTCGTTCCAGTGGCACAACACAATAGAACACACTCTCGGTTACCGGTGGCATAAATATGCAGACTTCCGCCGCCACAGACCTTCCCACACATGCCAAGTTTCAGTTACACTTCTTACAGGATCAGCACAACCCCCACCTTAGTCTAGCCTTTCTGTTTTATTCCGTTTTCATTACTTTTGTAAACCTACGCACAGTGGGTAAAATATTCTCAAACTGTCGTTTAATTTAAAAAATTAATTTGAAATGTAATACTTCCGTTTCGTTTTTCCTTCAGAAAGATCTATAATAAAATATCATCCGTACCAAGAAATAACAATATTTGTTCCAATTCGAGAGATGGTACTCCTGCACGCGTCCACCACATCTTCTGCCGTAGCTTCTGTAATGTGGGTAAAACCTCAGACAGGAATCATTCAACACCTTTTTGTGACTACCATGCACTTTCTTTAAAATCGTACCTAGTATTTGGGGGAGCTGGGATGTTTGGCAACTGATAACTAGAGGACCTGACTTTGATTTGATTTTTATTGCTGTTAAAGACGTCCCTAGGCTGACGTGGCGGTGGACACGCGATTACGCATATACCACAGAGATAAAAGTGAGGCTCGTTGGTGAATATTGATGGTCCCTAAGAGTATTGGGTTTTTCCAAAGTATTTAAATGCTTGTTTGTTTTAGAATGTAGAATCGTGTCGACAGGCCTGCATATGGAGTCCTGCAACTGGCAGCAAAGACCCATTTATTTTCCCAAAGTATCTCAAGTAATTGCCGGAACATGGTCACAAACTGGAGTCCGGTGTATGCCCACCTAAAGGAGCGATTTTTGAAATGTTAATTGAAAATGTGAGACAGTGATTCATCTTTACCGTAAATATAATTGCAGATAGGAAAGCGTACGCTTTTGCTTAATAAATAAATATTTATCAAAATATTTAAGTCAAAACTACTAGTTCTTACAACAAAGTAGATTATTTTTGTCCCGTGTGAATTAAGCGACACTTTCGGGGTCAATTAACCCACTGTGCAGCGGTTGTCCACTGCTATTCTTCAGTTTGTTTATGTGCAGTCAATCAGTCATCGCCGCCCACTCCTACCCCAGAGACAGATGGAATAAAAAAACAAACAACCCTTGCAACCTGATCAGCTGTCGCTGTCTCCACTGTTGTTCCGCTGCCATCTCTGACTTACTGCCCAATGCGCCTTGGTTGTTTGTGTTGTTTTTTTCTCGCTCCTCGTGTCGACGAGTTCATTATGGGCTTATGTCCTTTGAAGTGTTGGGTTTTTGCCTGCACACACTCACACACACAAACATCACACGCACGCACTAATATGTAAATGTAAATGTGGCTTATTGTTAATGTTAATGTTACACTCACTGTTAAGTGGCTAACACTCAAAGAGAGAGATACTGCGTGAGTGAGAGCGTGCTCTGTATGGATACATTCATTTTTTTACTGAGCACAGTGGGTGAGTGATGCACTGTTAAAGTTGAATAGAACTAGAGATGGCATAGAAACGGAAATTTCCATTCTTTTCCCAAAAAAAATGCAACAAGATCTTGAAGAAATAATTAAAAAAAATATATTATTGATATGAAATATAAAACGTCAGCTACACTGCAATCTTCGAAAATTCGAATTCAAAAGAAAGAAAGTGAAAGATCGCATATAATTTTTCATGTTTTTTATATGCTTATTTAATCCCAACTTAAAATATTTCAAACTTATAATGAATATGCAAATTTATTATTACTTTATTCCAGAAATTATACAAAGTGCTAATAAAAAAAATAATGAACTTATAAATCATTCTTTTTCCAAATATTATATACATGAAAACTAAGCTTGAATTTGTGCTTCCTTTCTGAGTTGCTTATTAAGTAGTAAAAAATTGTTAAAAAATTACTTATGTATGTAATTATGGATTGTTATAAAAAAAGAACACGAAAAGGACTATGATATTAAACTAAAAAAATATATTTATTTTATTTATTTAACCTTGTAACTTAGAATTAATTCTAGGGAACAAAGTAGTTTAAAGCCAGAGCAACATAGGGCTTCAGGCTGACTTTCGTCTGGAGAGCCTCTTCTCGTAGTAGCTGTTTGGTGGTTTGTCTGCCAATGTCACAGAAAGTCTCAGGCCAAATTAGTGGATTCGGAGTACTGTTTCTCGCCAACTTATCAGTTACTTTGTTTGGGGATATTCTTATGTCCTGGAATGCAAAGTAGCTAACAAATTTTATTTTCAAAATAAGTGAAGTTATTTAGAAAAATCAAAAAAAAATGTTTTGTAAACTTTAATTATATGTTCATGCTAAAAGATTCAAAGGGGAAATGTCTGAGAAAAAATTACAGTCTACGAAAAATTCACTTGATTAACAACGTTGTGCTGAAAGTCATCCCAAAAGGATTCACACTATTCTTTCTCACATACATTTTTGTTTTGCGTGATTAATGTTGCAGTGTTTCTCCATCAGGATCATCATGATCTTCAAGCCTGAGTATCCTAAGCATAACGTACAGTCTAGCTGACCAATCAGTCTCTTACATTCAGCATCGTAAGTGTTGGAAAGATTGTTCACTTCTAAGCTTGTTGTGAGTATGGACCGCGTATCTTTTCGGTTCTGCTCTGGCTCTGGCGAATTGTTAAAAAAAAGGGTTAAAAAAAGTATAACTCTTTCAAAAAGTTAAAAAAAAAACTAACGATTGTTCGATATTCATCGTATTGACATGCATAAAACACGTTGCCTTATTGCTCACCCACTCATTTTCAAATGAATGCAATGTTTTACTTTACCGCAACAACAGGCACTGTTATTTAACAGCGCACGAAACTCTCTCGCTTAGTTGTCATAGTAACTTTGGCCCGGAGAATTTTTAGCTTTTGCGTGCTCTTTGAGAGAGCATGCGTAATGGCCAAAAGCAGATAGTACGCTTTGTTGTAGGTTAGCTTCTGTAGGGTTGACATATTGTTGGTATAAGACAAGTTATATTCGAGTTTATTATGGGCTCGAGCCTCTATAAGCTCAAAAATATTAATTGTAAGTAAAAGTTTTAGTTGAATAAAGCGTTAAGCTGAGCTTGAACCAATGTGCTACATTAAGTTGAAGATTTTAAATACGTTGGCAACTCGACAACCCAGCTGGATTGTGTTTGGCGCCTCTTTAGACCAACAAAATATATGTACTGTAATTCGGATATTTGAACCCCTACACCTACCCGTATGCCTTTAGCCCGGCTGACGCTCTGTTAACGTGCACGGCTGCTCTCTCAGAGTTGACTACTGTCGCATTTGGCAGTCCGAATCGCGGGATAAGCGCAGAAGTCTCCCGTCAATTAGAGTGTACGTTACGCTCGACGCAGAAAACAACGGTCCCCGTCATAGAAATACATACTTGTATACGCATACACGCATATACTCATACACACACAAACAAACACACACAAACGCGGGCAGAGTCGTATACGAATAAGAAAGTTTTTCACGCAAACGAAAAATAAGCAAAACTAATCTATACATATATAAATTAAAGTGAGAATCGAATATAATGGCAATTGTGTGTGAAAACTATGTAAGGTATTGAATAAATGTTATACATGAAATAATCTATTCGGAAACTCCAAGTTAAGTTCTAGTTGCAATGTGAAAGTCAGCGTACAATTAATGTGTGTGTTGTAAATACCACGAAAATCGCAGTAGCAGCAAAGAAAGCCGAAAATAAAGGAACACAAAAATCAACTACAACGATTCCAACGAAAGACTACGAAGTGAGAGGACTACGAGGAAAACGACGCGACATACTCGCTATAAGCCAATGTAAGTAACGGTTCTAGCTGTTGTTGTTTTTTTTATATTCATTTTTTTTTTTTTTTGGCTTGAAAAAGAAACGAATGAAATACATAATGGAAATTTATGTGGCCAAGTATTTGAAGTGGCTGCCAGCCACACACTCACTAACACACTCGTACAACACGCACGCACACTCATACACCCATACATAGAGTGTATCTTTATGTATTTATGAGTATAACTTTTATTTATTGTAAATTTTTGGGTCAAACAATATCAAAATTTATGCAAACTTGGCTTGAAATATGAGCATGGTTTAAGTTTTATATATGTACATATGTATGTATATATAGGGTACGAATACTATTGTAGCACTATCCGGTAAAGTTACGCTTTGATTTTATGCTCATATAACGCGCTTTATGCTACAAAGATTCGCACACTGAGTACATTCACTTCACGCAGACAGTCAAGCGTCGTCGTCGTCGTCACCGTCGTCGTCGCTGCCGCCGTCTTTGCAATAATGTCGCTGTGCTTTTGGGTTCCCTTTGGTTACTCGGTTTCCCCTATGCTCAAAATCGCGTACTCAAAAGCGAACGGCCCCACAACATCAACACCGAGAACAACAACAAAACAGTTTGGAAGCACTAACCGCATCTACACAGAGCCCAAACACCCACACATACATATCCCAGCAAATAATGGCAGACGATAGTAAGCGTATGGGTAATGTATGACCTGTATGGGTTATATATTATCGTTAAATTTTCAAATGAGTAAGGGCCCGCTATTGTGCTCCTTACTCAAAAGGGTCATCTATTAAGTCTTTAATAAAGGAAACACTTTTGGATATTCCATTTAGTTATTTACAAGCATTGCTGTGAGATTATCGTAAGTTGGTAACAATACTATATATAATACATGGTAACTGATAAATAGCACTGTATTTAGAAGCCAATCGTATTCCAGTTCAATAATAGGATTATATTTAGACAATTCCTCTTGCGTTTTGCTCATTTAGCAATATCTAAACAAAAGCCTCTTAATCTGACCTTAAATTAAGTTTTCACTGCCTTAGTTCTTCAGCTGAGTAGCGCAGTAAAGTGCTCATTACCAGAGTTGACTTAGTTGGGCAACACAGGATAAGTATTTTTTTTTTACTCATATGAGCGTTTATCTGAGCATTTGCTTTCATTTGTGTATAGTCGTTTTTAAAGATAGTACTTTTATTTTTTATATAATATTTATAATTTATTTGTTGATAAATATATTTAATATATAATATATAATATTTTGGATAAATATTTTTTATTGTAATTAACATTAGTTACAGAATTTAAAATGAATTTGTGCAGTGGCTCTTGAAATAACCCTAGAGAGTTCACTTAAATTTATTACATTTATTATAGTTATCACTTTATTATTGTTTATATAATGAAACAAAACATTTTTTTCGATTTGTATTCATTCGATTCTGTTCTAAAGCAAATATATTTCATTCGATTTGAAGTTAAAGTAAAAATGAACTAGTTCATTCACACTTAGGTATTAGTTCTTAACAGAATTTTTAGTAAGTTGTAAAGACCAAACCGATACACCCAGTTGAGAACCGGATTTTATGGACAACAACTGATCTCTAAATTGAATATTTGCTACACTTGAGGATAAATTCGTTTTTATTTCGTTCATCGGTTATAGCTTGATTCCCTTATTATGACAGATATAATTTTTTGTAAACTTGATATAAAAAGAAGCTTAATATGAAGGTATTGTTGATACAATTCCAATTAGCACAAAATATTTTTATATTTTTTGAAAAAGTTGGTTGTATTCTCAAATGTATTTCAACTTTGAAAATTTGTACTAACACAAAAAATATATAGTTTCTGGTTTTTTTTTACACAAGCGATTAAGAACAAGAATCATTAAAAATAAAACACAAAGCCAGATTTTTCAGAAAAAATATACTATCCTTGGGGTAATACTGAAATAAAGGTCAGTCTGTTTCCATTAGTAGGTAACATTTAAACCAAATTTAATCAAATTTCTTCAATTGTGCCAAACTTAACTCTTATACGTCATACTTATACCTCACCTGAGATCTAAAAATTAATAAAATCGTATAAAGATATAATTATCCTGGTATATTGGCTCATGTGAGCATAATAAACAAAACTATGTTAACCTGTAGAGGCCCTGTGCTCCTCAAGAAGATTAAGGAACTAACAACAATGTTAACCTGTACTAAAATTTTAATTACTTAAAAAAAGTACATACGTGTACTTGTATAACCAAACTGCTGATAAAATCAGGACTGCATGTTTTTTTTTGCTTAAATCGTTAACAACCGCTTCAAAAGTTGTTCTTTAAGTTCACAATAGTTTTCAAAGTTTGTTTAGAAAAAAATGTTTAGCATCTTAAAGTTTTAAATGCAAAATTCGAACTGCAGTTTCGAATTTAAAATTTTTCGTTTAATTTGTGGTATAGAGATTTCCATAGAGAAATACAACATGAGCGAAAAATTAAAAGTATTTGTAACTCTAATAAATTAAAGAGTTTAAAGCTTTCCTCACAACTAAAGTTGTAAGATGGCGAGAAATCTGGCTAAAAAGCAAAAAGTTCACTTTTCAGTCAGACTTGCATATTGTTAAGAGCATCTTATTTTCATTAAAGTTATTAATACTGAAGTTTTTCTTTAGTTAAACAGTTGTCAAAATATGTTGTTCATAAAAAATGTAGTAGTGTCACTTCATGTAATATAACTCAAGATACTAAGACTAAAAAAAGGGAAAAAGTTTCTTTGACTTAATAAATTGCTAAATTAATCAACACTATTTTAAATAATACTTGAAGAAATTTTTGTATCAAAAGACTTTCCTAATTCGAACAAATTTGCGGTTTTTGAATACAAGTTAACTTGGGCTTGGACCAACTTCTATTCTTTGTAACGTAACGCCATGCGTAGTTTTGTTTATATCTTTTAATCGATATTTATTGGGATATTGATTGCTTTCACTTTTTTCCAAATAAAGTGCTACTTAATTGCTATATAACTCAAATAAAATCATTTTATTTTAGTATTTTTTTGTCATATTTTGTCGTACAAACGTAACGTCACGCCAAATGGCATTGACAATATGCTTGATTTCGTTGAGTTGTCATGCTTGCAATTTGCTTCTTTTTTTAAAAAAATGCTCTTCATTTTCAACTTTAGGAACTTTACCAAAACACTTACAAAATCTCACAAACTGTCTAATATCTTTAAACAACTTAGATTTAACAAATGTATTAATTTTCTTGAAAATAACGTTTTATACGTATTTTTTGCGCAAGACGTTACCAACAACTTTAGAAATGCATCTTCAACAAATTTCTCGTGAAATAAATTCTTGTGCCTGTTACAATTATTTGCTGGGTATAACCAGCCCCAGACGTACCTTCCCTTCCCTGTCCTTTTTGGAATGTTTTGTATGTGCTGCGTGTTGGTATTGCGGGTCTTTTGTTTTAGTCCGGGGGAAATTGCTTTGCCAACGTTTTTACTGTTTGCTTTTGTTGTAAGTTGTTGTAGTACGAGTAGAGACTGTGGCCATAAGAGGCGCGAGTTCTTTTGACAAGGCGCAAGTAATATGCGCACCTGTGAATTTGCCATAAATTAGGAACAAATACATGTGTTTGTACGTACTACGTCTTTTGCGAAAAGTAGTAGAGACAAAGATGCTGGTTGTTGTTGTTGGTATATATGGCATGCTATACATATGTATATCAGAGTGTCAGTGTGTTAAGAAATCAACGCAAATTGGCAACACACACACACGCAGCGACACACACTCACATAGATACAAACGTGCACGCTAAAAAGCAACGTCAAGTAGCAAAAGTTTTATACCTTTTAAGTCAGCCTCCCAATGGCGGCTGTTAAATTGGGAATGGCCGCCGTTGCTCAGACTTTGTTTGTGTGCATCTGTGTGTGTGTGTGTGTTTGGTCTGGTTGTATGTGGTTGTGTTTTTGTAACTGTGTTTGTGTCTGTGTGCTGTCATTCGTTGGGTCAGCTTGTCATGCGTGTGTGTTGGTCTGGCTTCCAGCTTATTTGTCAGTCTGTCAGTCTGTCAGTGTGTGCGTGTGTGTGTGTGTATATATTTTGTGGCATGCCTTCTATTGGCTCTCCATGGGCTCGCTCTATTTACCTTATAAAAACACAATTTATTGCTGCTTTAGCGATTTTTCGTCGTAGTTGGTTTACTAGCCAATTGTTATTGTTGTTTTTGTTATTGTTACTACTACCGTATACGAGGGCAGGCTGAAAAGTAATTGGGCAGGCATAAATGGCACCCCATTTTCTCTCTTTGTTTGTTATTAAATTGTACAAGCCTCAGGGGTTGCCTTAAACATAATTTTTGTCTTTGTCAGAATTCGCCAAGGAAAAAACTATTTTGATGTGTGCAGGGTATTCTTAATTAGGCAGTCTTCGACTGCAAGTTGGTAGGAGTTGCTTAAGCATCTCGTTCTTAGTCTTCTTTTTTAGAGCGTTCCCATAAGTTTCCTCTACGGTACTCAGATTGAAGTCATGATGCAAGGTCAAACTACGTTCGTATCATTTAATAATAAGGCGTATAATAAGGGTATATTCTGTACGATTTGACAGCTATAGCGGTTTGACTTAGGAGCAGTACCCCAAATCTGAATACCATATCTAAGGGTAAGCGTATACTAATAGACCATCCGTTTGCAGGTTTATGTATAAGCCAGCGGAATCGATCCCTTTGGCAGTAGAAAGGTTTTAATGAAGTGCTCGCGGTGTATAAATCGCTGGTCTAGAGTAATGCCGAAATGTTTTACTGACGGTCTCTGCCCATCATTGATATAACTCGCGGGCGGGATTTCAGGCCGTAATGTGAAGCAAAGATTTACTTCTATTGATGACAACGTTCCACGTCAGACTAATTCTTCCGTCCGCGGGTTAGTAATTACACGCATCTGAGTACAGAACGCAGATATTGTCAGCCTAAACGGCAATATCTTCTGACGGTAACACGATAAAGTTGGGGAAATTGAAAACCTAACGAGGATAAATTAAGCCATCTTTAATTAGTTTACAAAGTTTAGGAAGTTAAGACGAAGTAGACATGCATTTAACAATTTGTTAAGCGGTTGTTATAGTTTTAAACTTCTTGAGCAGGTGTCAAGAGCTTTTGTGGAGCAGCTTGGCAACGTTTGCAGATTGAGCTATGCTAATGAAGCCTAATGAGTTAACAACAAAGCTCTACAAGATATATAAAAGAGGTTTCCTCTGACGATGCCAGCTATCACACCAGGCTTTAAACCTATCTAAAAAAAAAATTAAAAATGCATATAATTTTATTACGGAAACTCCTGCTAAAAACTTTTTAAGCTTTAAATACGGATTTAATGAAGAGAAAAGCATAGAAAGGTGGCTTTAAGAGAAGATAAAAAAAAGCTAAAATTGTACATATAAAAATCATAGTATACTTTAAGGGTAACTTTCAAACTGCTTTACTTAAAAATTGATTTTATTGAAATTAATAAAGAAAAGTTTTAAAAATCTGATTCGATAAAATATGATCTGAATCTCCACTAAAAGATGCCCGGTATTGCTGACAATTTCTTGTGGCCCCTTTTATGATATTTCCAGTTAATCAGGCGATCATTAATTTGAAAACTGCGATTCATAAAAATATATATATTTTTTATTATTTGCATTATAAAACAAAAAAAAAAATTTTTTTATTGAAATCCTGACACATTTGGGTCAAGTTGCCTGCGAGTACTAATTTTCTCAACAAAATCATCCTTTGGAGCTGAACACTGATTTCAGCGGTGCTTTACTTTTTTTGCCTTCTAAAAATTATTACTTTTCAAGTTCCTTATTGAAAAATTGAGCATATAATTAAAAAAAAAATCCATTCTACCATTAATTTTCCCAAGTGCGACAAATAGCGAAGGTACGATAGAAGAGGTCCCTTTCGTAGCGCAGCTCTTCCAATATAATGTCCAGTATTGTATAACCTAGTTTGAGCTCATCGATATCCCAAAAATCCTTTGCCATCAGTAAATTTGCTAACAAATCATTTTAGCCTACTTCGGTGTCGATTCTTGAGAATAAATTCACTGGTTTGACCTTTTTTTGATCTCGGGTGTGTTGTGATGAACTAAAGGATTATTCACAATTAGGAATAGCTTCAAAAAGTACTTTTTATTAGTATTAATTACCGCCAAATAGTGTTAGAAGTGGTTACACGATGGGGCTGTTTTTCTAAAGACCTTGCTCTTAAACAGATGTTATATATGCATTAAAAGAATGATATTTAGGACTTTCAAACTTTATAGCAGTACCTAAAGTTTTATGGATTTACAAAAAAAAAAAAAATAAAGAGCAAAAGATTCATCTTGCTTATAATCGAGCTGATGAGATGTGTCGGTAATTTTTGAAAACAGAAGCTGTCTTAGTAAGAACGAAGAAGGAGCTAAAGATTATCTACCGGAGAACACTCAGTTCGTCTGGCTGCTAAACAAAATCAGGATCTGCTCGGAGGAAAACATTTTCCTGCATTTTTCATCTCGAGAGAAAATTAGTGCGTTCAGAACGTCTTAAATTTTCCTCGCTTTCAGTAAAGAGCATGAGTAGGAGTGGAGTATTTGTCGAATAGGAATTTCTGGGACTTCTACCGACCTCATCATCGCATGCCAGTGAAGTCAGCACTTGAGCTGAGTAGCTTCTTGTAAAGTCGGATATTTATCTATCATAGCTTAGGAGGTTCTTCAAAGGTAATCCGTCAGGCAGTATAAAGAGCTACATGTAGCTACTACAAATACTTATGGAGTCTAAATGTTCTGGATATGAGGTGTGTTTGTTCCTTTTTTTATATTTTCGTAATTAAGTTCCATAAGAAACTTTACAAGTTTTGTTAATGATACGAGTGTTAATACGCTTTCAAAAATTTGTGGAATGCTTACGGCCTAGCAATCTAGAGCATCTTTACGGCTCTCTTTGGAAGATTAGATCTTAATTAATTAAAATTAAAAAAAAATTAAAAATTAATTCCACAACTCAAATTTGAATAAAGAAGTGAACATCTTCGAAAGCAACTATCCTATTAAACATTACGATCGTAAATAGAATTTCACAAAATAGTGGGCGAATCTTCCTGGAAAACGAAACGTAGAGTCAAAAAATTACAATAACAATAATAACAACAATTTTATTTTTCCACACTGGCCACTTCCAAAATCACCTTTTACTGACGAATTTAAAAAAAAATCGAATTTTAATGTTAAAACACTTTAATTTTTTTTTTTATGTAAAAGTACATTTGTAATATTGGAAAAACGAAGTAGGTAACTAAAAAAGTTCAAAGTACATTCTTTAAAAAAGTCGTTTCATGCTAAATATATATTTATAGAATATAAATACAAATATATTTTTATATTGCTCGAGTTTACTGAAACTCGAAACATTTAATTCTTTTTCAACCTCCTACACAGAGGTACCCGAGTGGCTGAAAGTTTGAGAATTACAAAAAAAAAAATATAAACGAGCACTGATGTCGTTTTGTAGCTGGTCCAATTACTTTTTAGTCTACCCTCTTATTTAATTTTTTGTGTGCTTTTCCAACTTTTCTCAATTTTTCTTTTTTTTTTTGCGCTCTTTGTTTTGTATATTTTCTGTGAATTTGCTGCCGAGTTTCTTATAATTGGCTTTGTATATAAAGTTTTGCGTGACATCAACAATAGTAGCAACAATAGAAAAGTTGACGAGTGTACATAATGTATTGTACTATATACTATAGTATAATTTACTGTCCTAATTGTTGGCCTTGCTATAGTTTCAAATCAATAATTTATACTATATAAAACGTTGTTGGCATTAATAATTAAAAAGTCGCGCTCACAGTAAAGCTGTATATAGTATATTATCTGTATATAAAATACCTAAAATGCATCTATACACACACTATTATGCTTGTATAGCCACAAGCGTATACATGCATACAAAAGTGTAGTTTGTACATACACACAGAAATAAATGCATATGTACATTTGTTTATCCTTCCGTTGCACTTACAGCTTCAAATGTTTGTTTTTGTTGTATCAAGATTACGCTAATTGATGCCCATTGCGGATAAATACGAAATGGTTTTGTTTGCATCTCAGTTTTTGTTTTTTAAATAGAGATAAACATAAAACTGAATAATCCGCTTGTTTTCATAGTAGTGGCATATGTGTACATTGTACATGTCTTCCATCACTTAAATTTTCCAGCGTTAAGTGTTTTGGGAATCTTCAAATTTGAGATTGCACTATGAAAAAGTGAAATATTCGTGGTTTTTCGCTACATTTTGTCAATTTTCAAAATAAAAAACCGAAAAAAAAAAATCCAAAAAATTCACTAAAGCGCCCTCTGGCGGCACCCAAAATTAAAAATATATGTCAAAAATGAATTCCTCGACCCCGAAAACCCCCAAATCCACATTTGGCTAGGGAAAAAATAGCGTTTTTTGCCTTTTCAATGCAATGTCTAAGTCGATTTTTGAATATTGCGAAAAAAAACCTATTTTGAAAAAGTGGGCGACTCGAAATTCATTTTAGACCCATAGTTTCTTGGGCAAATTTGCTTAGAATTACCCAAAGAATCAAAATCCGAGTGAGCCCCATAAGGTTTTTTCGGCCCCATACAAATTGACCCGCCCTAGTGTACATACTGAATACGTGCTTGGAAGGAATGAGGTTATACACATTCGGAATACATTAGTCTCATTATTCATTATTCTATACAAAACAATTTGGTTTGGATTATCATTCTGAATATTTACAGTAGTGGCTAAAAGTGGACAGTACTAACAAAAAAACCCAAGAATCAAGCCGAACCCAGCCGTCCTTATGTTACTTTTACTCTAAAGAAGTTTATAGTACATGGGAAAATACAGTATATCGAAGAGGGTTTTTAAACTAGTAATTATCACTAACACACAAAAATATATCTTCAATCAAAAGAGAGACGATATTTGAATATATTACATTTTTTTTAAATTTAAAGTTTACTATTCGAAATTGCTAGAACAAATTCTCGCACGTGTTACTACGAATGCAATCTTTGACAGCTCACAACTGCGTGAATTTTAAGTCATCAAAAAAAAAAAAAAAACAACCAAAAAATCTGGTGTTCTATTAGCTATCGAAAAAGTAAAAAATATCGGCTTGATTAGCAAGTTTCAAAATTGACTTTTGCGGCGCTAGGAACTTCATTAGCACCACTGTGCATTCCAACGAATTGAACGCCAAAATTTTAGCATTCCAAAACCACTTCCGATTTCATTTTAAATTTTTGGACTGCATGAAATCAAATTATGAGCAGTGGAACGAATTCATGCCTCCATGAATTTTTTGCAAAACAATGGTAACAAGAGGAACCGGCCAACGTACTAGTATGCAAAGAATTGTGTGTTTACCAAAAAAAAGTTTGGCAACACATACAGTAGCGCTTTATTTCAAAATGTGATATAGTCATGGCGGTGACCAATGGGGTTTCGAAAAAAAAAAAAAAAAAATGACTGCATGCTTTAATATTGCAAAAGTATTTAAGTTCAAACTGCTTGCTTGCAGTGAACAAGCAGTTTCAAATTGGAAAAATAATTTTTTTTCGAGCAATATGATATTGATAACTTAAGTTTCGTAAATTTACAATAATTTTTATGTTGTTAAGTAAAAACTTCGTATATTTAATACGTATTTTTTCTTAGAGCTACTTACATTTGCTAATTCTAGCTCGGTGGTGTCCAAGTGCAACATATCAAATTTTGTGTCTGCATGACAGAGCCGACTCACATGACCAGCAGCCGTGGGCTAGCTTCGTAAAAAACTCGAAGTTCGCAACACGGTACGTGTAGAATTTTTTTCCAAAGCCACGCGTGGTAAAAAATTTGAATTTTGGGCACTTCTGCTCTAGCTGGTTTATGACAATACCTAAATACAAGTAGTCGTGTATAATAAAATACGATCTTTCAAATCTACTGGACCTGTAATCTTCAGTGAGAAGCTTGAAACCCACAATCCCAAAAGCGAAAATTAGGTTAGCTATAGTGTGTCGAGCATGAGAAGTTGCAGGGCACTTTGTAGAGCAATTAACTTGTCGGTGCTTATAATGTAATACTGTCTTTGCTAGGGTAGCCACTTCTGTAAGGTCTCTTCGATGAACTGGTCGTTTCGATGAACGTTGCAAGCAGAAATCGTTATTTATTTGTTTTGGAGCGGTGAAAAACTGCTTGAACATAAGATTTTGTACACAATCCACACATTATTTTTTTTTTTTGCAACCGTGTATAATAATCTGTACAATAAATCCATTCTTCTTCAAACTTTGTGCAACATAATAATTTCTTCAATGCAGCATTTTGGCACGAACCATGCACAGTTCGTAATGGCTATTCGTTCACTTTTCAACGATTTTTTGTTATGTTAAGCAAAAGAATAAAGGAACTTGAGATTTTCATCTCGATAATCGAGTCAAATATATTTTTTATTCAACAATCGATCAACATTGGATCGATTTTGAATTTATTGATTAAAAAGTTTGAGCCTGAAAATATGACGGTACGAGTAAAATTCGGAAGCAATTTCACATATTTTTCGTAACATTTTATACTCCAAAGTTTTTCACTGAAATAGACATGTGGCTCGGAGGACCGCCGATCAACCTCTGACCCATAGACTTCGGGCGGGGCCCAAAAAGTTGGCAGGTCACAGGTCCGAGCGGTTGAAAAATCGTTTTTAGGCCACTATTCGATTGTTAATGAAGATTACGATCAAATACACCAATCGAATGTTTTGTTTGAGAATCTAAGCATACACAATTTTTGTGCTACAAATACCGGGGTCATGTCAGTTGTTGGAAAGCTAAGGGTCATTTCGAAGTAATTTGCTGCGTAGAATCCGAATCCGGGGTCAGAATTGGCTCAGGATTTTGAGATATTTGAGGTTATATACCCGTAAAACGGTGTTTTTTCCTACTTTTGAGGTTATGTACAGGGTGCAAAAAATGGGAAAGAACACAGTTTTGCGGGTACATAACCTCAAATATCTCAAAATCCTGACTTGATGGGCCAATTGTAACCCGATTCGGATTCTACACAGCAAATTACTTCGAAAATGATCCTTAGCTTTCCAACAACTGAACCATGTTGGCCTGTGTTATTAGAAACTGGTACCCAAAGTATAGACGCCAAGTATTCGCCTGTGGTGGCAAATTAAATAAATTTTGAATTTTTTCTGCATCTGTGTTATGTTTGAGCTGCCTCTAGAAGCCCATATATATGTAATATATATGTAAATGAGAATCAAAAAAATTTAAAAAAAACTTGTCAAACAAACAAGACTGACTAAGGGATAAAAAAGGATATGCTGTGTGTCTAATTCCCAAGTAAATTTAACAGGAGAGAAAACTAGTTAGGGGTGGACGTTCGAAGCGAACAGAGGAATTTCTTGTAATATATTTTTTCCATATGGCTTTCATTTTGTTAAAATTTTTTTAATTCCAAATCTTTCGTGCTTCCTTGTCTCTCAGACTTCAATTATAGAGCTCCGCAATGGTTTTACCCGACCATAATTATGTAAAGTTTTTGGGACAGAATTCGCTGTTCATTTAAAACTTGAAGTGTACCTTCTTTCAAACTGCACCAATATTCCACTTCGTGTAAGATACTAAGTTTTGCCAATCCTGTGAGCCTAATAAAGAAGGATACGTTGACACTTGCTGAAACACGTTGATAAAACTTAATAATAATGTTTGTATATCTTCTTAAAGAACGGAATTGCAACAAAGCATTTTTAAATTTAATAAATTTAATAAAATTTAAAGCTATCATTAATAAAGAGTGAAACACATAAAA
Organism: Chymomyza fuscimana; assembly: GCA_949987675.1. Lineage (NCBI taxonomy): Eukaryota > Metazoa > Arthropoda > Insecta > Diptera > Drosophilidae > Chymomyza > Chymomyza fuscimana. The sequence goes on from OX465089.1 coordinate 72,608,851, forward strand.
AATAAAAAAATAAATAATAATATAAAGCAAGTTTAAAGTTAATAAAAAGCCGCAATAAAAAGAGCGTTTAATTAAATTTTCAAAATTGCTAGAGCTTTTATCAAATGCGCGTTTTATTTGATTTTTATATTGACAATAAAGTTTATTAGACTAGTTTCAGTTTCTCTTATAATTTTATTATTATAAATAAATAAGTTTTTGACGTTCTCGTTGTGTTATTTGTTTTTTTGTTTAGTGGGGCCGCAAGCATCATATTATTTTAACGTAATATAGAATTAATAAAGTTAATATTTTACAGCGAAGCTAGCAGCCATTAGTTACTTATTAAATTCAACTTAATTCGATTAAGTAAATGTGAAATAATTCTAAAAAAGGTTATTTTATTATCTAAGATTACTTTAATGATAACTATTACTAGTTACTCTATGTACTCTAAGATTTGCTGCTGATTCAGCGAGCATATATATTTTTATTTTGGGAACTAAAACAAGTTCGATAGTTTACCCCCTAATGTTAATTACAGTTTATAATAAAATTGCATAGCATACTTATAGGCTGATATTAGAAAAGTTTTAAAGGCTTTTCATTTGGCTTAATTGTGTAATTAAATCTCTGCCACTCAGCATTACTACTGGCCATTAGCAGTGCAATTAAGTTGATCAAGTTTTTTGGCCCACACGAAAGCTATTAATTTTGATTTTTCGCAATGTGTTCTAATTAGTCGTTAGAGGACTGGGCTGAAAATTTAAAGCCTCCCACCCATAAGCTTAAAAACGAGCCAACTTTCGAGGCACGCACGTCTTGGCGCTTACCTGAATAATGAGTTTCAAAACTCTGGCGGAAAAAAAAAAACTTTGACTGATGTGGCCAACGTCAACGGCTTTCATGGCTGTCATAATGGTTAAACGTATGCATTTTAGTTTAAACAAGTGTACGTGTGTGTGTGTGAGTGTGTGTGTGTATGGGTGTATATCTGTATGTGAGTGTGGGGGAGTTGGCGCCATTGCCTATGCGGTAGCCTTCAGTATGACGGCTATTCGAAGGCGTCGTACCGGAAAGAAATGCCATTAAAAACGCAATAAAAATGCAAAAAAATAAAAAAATGAAAAAAATGAAAAAAGGGGAGAAACGCACGAAAAAACATGACCAAGTAGTATGTCAACTTATGTATGTTTGTGTGTAAGAGAGTGTGTAAAACCCCACTGTAAATAGTCAAGGTGGAAAAATCGATATAAATGAATACGGTAACATTTGGTTGGGACGCTCGAGCAGCCCCCAAGACTCGAGACAGAACGAATGGTTTTCTTGTTTATTTTTTTTTGTTTTTTTTAGTCTGCCTTCTCATGCGAACTTACTAAAGTTTTGCACGCACAGCAACAGCAAAACACACACACAGATACACACACACACGCGCGCGCAAAAGATACTTATACAAACGCAGAAACACAAATGGAATGTGCACAATACAAACAAACACAGACATGAAGCTGGCGTGTGAGTGTGTGTGCGTATATTGCAGACGCGATTTTAAGCCCAGTCATACAAATACTACTATAAAAATAAAGTGAAAAAATTTGAAGAGTTATATTTTGCCAAACGAAGTCTGTATACTCTTTGTATAGTCACCAAAATAAGTTAACATAAAAAAACTCTGCAAAACTATAGGTGCGAATGTTCTAGCTTTTGAATCGGTTGGAAAAGTTAAAACGCGTCCATTCTGAATTCTAAGTGAGTTCATATCGATTGTAAATCGTTTTGTTTCAGTTGCGATAACACATGGCCTTCAGCTAAGCCGGCTGTTTATATACCCTGCAGCAATAGCTGCTAGCGTGTTTGTAGGTAGATAACCATTGATTGGACATTCTTAGTTCTTACAAAATTACGTTCCTTTATTTTGCGTAATAATCCAAATAATCATGATGCATTACCATGGTAGTCGCTTATACGCTTCACAAATTTGTGTAGGCGTATTTGTTTACTTGAGTGGAATAAAACGAAACTGTGGGTGGCACCAATACCGGGTCTACCGTGCTTGACGTGCTTATATGTAAGAGCAAATTCACCCAAGTAGTCACCAATCATTTCTGGCTTGCCTTCGACTTGACCAAAATTCTTGCCATTGTAGACACCAATGATGGTGCCAGTCAACTCAGACACAATGATCATGTTTCTTAGATGTGTCTTGAGAATTTGAGGCTGCTCTTTTGGTCGAGCTTCCTTCTTGGCCTTGCACAGCTTGATAAGAGCCATTGGCTTGCGCTTCAGACCGCGAGAAAAACGCCTAAGAGCGCGGCTGTGCATCAAATTCACCAGCTGATTGTTGGGCATATCCAACATTTGCGCCAAGTAAAAACCACGGTAGGTGAACTTCTTGAAGGTAAGCTTCTTCTTTGAGGTTTCATCATATAGAACGCGTTGCCACATGAATACTATCCAGGGGGGCCAACGAACAGACAGCAGTTCGTCCAAGGACTAATTGTTCAGTCTGCAGCAGCGAACACAGTTGGCCAAAGACGAGGCCAATTTAGTAGCAGTACTATACACCCTCAGAAAAATGATGTCACCTACGGTATGACAGCCAAATGCCTTGGGGTAACTCTGTATTGGCGGCTTACTTTTAAAGCCCACGTAGACAGCACGCTAAAAAGCTGTCGGATGAAAATGGTCAAAATGTACTGGCTCCTCAATAAAAGTAGCCAGCTTCCACTTCGTTATAAAAGAGTAATCTATAATGTACCTAACCCAAGGCATACACTATACGACGTGTCGTACGATACGTCTGTTAATCGAGCTGTATGTTGTTCATGCACACGATACGACGTGCTGTACAGCCGAATTTACAATAAAGAATTTGTAAACAAACATTTTGTGTGAAATGGAGTCAAAAATTATTGCATGCTTCATTATTGACGAAGTGATGGACATATGTGACGAAAAGAGGAGCACAGCCGAAGGTCAGGAGTAAAAAGACAGTGGTCAAAGGAGTGGCTGCTGCAAAAAAATGAATTTTCCAACACAAAACTTATAAAAAAAAATGGAAGAAATTTGAATGCAATAAATTATTCATGAAAATGAACTATTTTTTGTTTTATTTTTTTTCATAATTGGAGTATGCTTAGAATTTATAAATTGTCATATGAAATATTTAAAAGGGAGTATTGAAATTTTGAATTTTGTGAAACAAATGGTATCAGATGTAGTGCGGCATACCATTTGTTTCACAAAATTCAAAATTTCAATAGTATTCATTGATACTCCGTATCATTTAACAGGTCTGCTATACTGCCGTAAGATTTTTCAGGTGCCGCTGGCTTAGGAAAGGTTGTAGCAAAAGACACCGCTCCGCTTGCCAAAAATCTATCTGAGTTTGGGTTATGATGAAAAGATGTTACAGGTGCCGCTGGATTAGCAAAGATTGTAGCGAAAGACATTCAAAAATTCATTCAATCGTCCGACCATCAATATTTCGTCAATTACTCGTTTTGCCAGCAGCTGTTGTTCCTTCTCCATGCTCCTGTACATATGCGCCCATCCGTATGAGAATGCGCTTGCTTCGTCTTCATTTTTCGGCATTTTAGCTGGAGATTCCAGGTGCTGTGCTACGGATTTTAAAAAATTGACCCTTGCATCAGCAACACATGCCTTCCTAGACAGCCTTTTCGAACGCTATTTGTGGAAAAACAACATTTGTTTACTATGGGTTATGAGATTTGTGTTTTTAATACATACCACATTCAGAGAAGCAGCATCTTCATCTTCATCTGGACTTAAACTTGACCGGCCAGGCAGCGGGAGTTCCAAATGTCGCAAAAATTCCAATTCATCAAAATACCACAGATTCGAGACATACACGTCTTCGGCAGCGGCTCCAGACCGCTCACTTTTCAAAACTTTCTTTAATTCCCGTTTGTATGATGTGCGCATATTTGCAATTTTCTTCCTTAAGTCGTCCATTGTGGCATCACTTTTAATTTTTTTATGCTGTTCCATTAAGTTAAGATAGGACTTGTTGCGCACATACTTCCACAATTCTGGCATATTTCTATACACTTCAATGGAGCTACGCATTTCTGCAGTGTCTTCCATTTTGCTTATTTTAATTTTATTAAGTTTTAATTTGTAAAATATTGCCGGCACCATGCGCTCAATTATTTCGATAAACTCAAACAATAAATCCAATAGGCACATACACGATACGACCGTCTGTACGATTGGTCAAAAAAATCAAAACTTTTTGATTTTTCGTACGACCGTCGTACGACTACATACGACAGCATCATACACAATACAATGGAAATACGACGCGCTCGATAAACAGTTTCGCTGTACAGCACATTGTATAGTGTATGCCTTGCTTAATAGTGGCACCCACCTGAAGGTAAGCTATCCCTATCTATAGTATGTCGGATCGCACGAATCGTTTAGGTAATCAGACGTTCCAAAATAAGGCCTGGTGGATTATCACAGGTTCCAAGTGGTACGCAATGAATTCAGCTTACACCATGTCCTCAATCTGATGACCGTATACCTCCAAATTTAAGAACTTACATGCGCCAATAATCAGAAAATTGAATTTAGTAGCTGGTAATCTAGTCAACGCGAGTTTAGAAGGTCAATCCACAAGTTAGCTACTTTAACCTTTCACACATAGATAACTATATATTTAATTTGCAGTTTAAGAGATACCTAATAAATTGTTGTGCTTTTCAAGCATTTGTTTTCGCCTCTCTCTCAGCGCGACTTACTTTCGTTCGTTGCGCTCTTTGACTGCTAGCGCATTGCACTTGGACGGTGGTGCTCTTAGCCCTTGACCTGCCAATCTTAATAAATTTTGTTTATGTTTTCGAAGAATCCACACGTCAATAAATAATTTCAATTTGTAAGTTGCCGCTATAAGAATTGGTTCGTAATAAAGATTTGCATAAGAAGGCGTGGTATTTATCCGTGTCGGTCTATCCGTACGTCTATCTGTCCGTGTGAACCGAAACCGTGTATTTGTCTAACTTAGCTGCATATAACTTCTGGCTGTCTCCCAAATAAATAAGGACGCAGCAGAATTTGAGTCTGTTGAGGAGATGCAACGTAATTCGATGCGTGCCTTGAAGACTATGCCGGAAAATATCTTTTAGGCAAGCTTGACGACTGGAAAAAACGGTGAAATAAGTGCATTACATCAGATAGGTACTTATTTTAAGAGTATAAAATTGATTTGGATGAATAAATAAAGAATTTTCATTTTATAACAAAATTTAGATTATTTTTTAAAACAGTAATAAAAGCTAGACAGCAAAGAGATGCACATAATCCAACTTTGCATACATAAGTGCAGGGTACTCCACTGTGGGGCACTGCCCCTATAGATTCACTTTTTTAAGTATGCGTGTATAACTGCTATTTAAACCTTTTGCTTTTAAAACAAAATTCTCTTTAGGATGTTTTGATGAAATATCGGTAATAGCCAGAACTAAGGCAGAATGACAGTAGAACAATGTCTGTTTGGTTGAACGTATTGTGAACTCGGTTTTAATGAACCCAAAATCATATCACAAACAGGGTGTGATCAGTGGAAGACTTTGTGGGTCAAAAAGTTCAAAATTTGGGACACGTAGTTTGGGTATGGCCCCTTAGTTTCGTTGTAGACAAACTGCGAAAATGCTCAACTCCAGGTCATCGCTCAAATTTGCTACCGATTATGCAAAATCTAATTGATATCCAGACAACACCACAAGGAAACTATTTCATCCAATTTTAAATATTTTTGCAGCATACTATTGTTAGGAATAAATACAATTCAGCCAAATTTTGATCTGGTAGCTTTAACAGTGTGAGTCTAAAACCGGGCAAGATATCGACATGAACCAACAATCTTATTATGGCTGCAGAGAACGCACATCTTTTGGTAAGATGGTTCCCGAATTTGTTGCAACTATTCGTGCTGTTCAAAATACATATATTTCATAGCAGTTAAGACGCCTCTTTCTGCCTATTAAATATTTTTGCACGAAAATTACAGTCAGAGAATAAAAATTAGGGCCATTGAGTTATATTAAATGGAGCCATAAAAATTTTTTCTGTAACAATATATATTTTAGAATATTTTATTCAAAGTTTTCTGAAATTTTAAAAAGTAAAAAAATTTTCATAGAGCAGTGTAAGTGTGCGCACAAAAAGATTGTTTAAAATCACTTTCCAATGTCGTTTGGCAGAACTTTTGAAAAATCTAGAAATCACTAGGTAAGGCATTCATTAGGAGCGCCATGAGAGTCAAAAAATAAAATGTGCATTTGCAATGGCTTCACAAGATGTACCAACGTATACTTAACTTAGTACTGTATATGCACAAATATACTGCAAAAGTTTTTCAATGCCGATGTGTTATACATACTATATACAACAAACTACTTGGAACACGTAATATACCATTCCCAATGGGCAGTGTATACATAGCAAAGCAAAACTACGCATACACAATACGAGGACAACAAAAACAAGCTATGAAATAGGATTTCATTGCGAAGCAATGTTTGCCCCAGTAAGTATGCTACATATATATTTTTTTTTTTGCGAATGGCGTTTTTTTCAACACGGGCTAAGTGCGAAAGCGTCTGTACGTAAGTGTGTTTGTGTATGTGATTGTATCTGTGTTTTTGTATTAGTTTTAGCATTTGTGACCAACTTTACTTTTATTTCTTTTGCACTTGTTCCAAGCTCGGACTCGATTGACTTGGACATTTGACATTTCAATACGCTTAGCCAACAAAGAACTGTGCCACTTTTTGTACAAATGAAAAAAACAAACATAGTTGAGCTCGATCGCTATATTGATTTGTAATTAGTGGCAAACATGGGCTTTACCTTAAGGTAGGACTTTCGAATTCAACTAGGAGTGGTGTTACGAGGGCTGGCTGACAAGTAATTGGCACAACAAAGAAGTCGTCTACTATGGTATGCCTTTTATGAAATATGATATGTCAGGGTGCTTCGCGTTAGAGATGACCAAGCTATTTGGGTGAAATGACATATTTCCTTTTAACAATATGGAAAGCTTATAGTCATGGATTATATGGATTAAGGTAAAATTCGGTGATTCTTTAGAAAAAATCCAGGAACAGGCTTCCTTGTTGTGTTTTATCCACTAGCACCAACCATTCGAAGGATTTAATAACGCCAAACCATCCTTTGAAATGATTATCCCATCATGTTTGTTTTCGGCTAAAAGCAATTGGGGCATTCATCCGGCGGACAGGTGTTTTGGGAAAAGTCAACTTCTTGATGTTTATTAGGCTCACATAAGCCGGCATATTGCATCTAGCTTGTTTGTCAATGAAATAAACTGGAATATTGTTTAAGTCGATAGAAATTTGTGCCTATATCTTTTGAAGTTTTCATTGGCTGTACAACTAGGTGTAAACCGCGAAATTCTTATACAGATCAACGGGAAGGAATTTCAACATGAATCTACAAACTTCATCAGCGTTGAATGCGAATCTTTATTTACAGCGTAACATTGATTACTTTTCAGCCTGCCCTCGTCTTAGCTACTGCACTGAAACAGCTATTATTGTTACCGTAGCGTTAGCTCGATGTTGCCAGACATTGTACATATTGCTTGTTTATTGTGGCTCAGCGTTGCCATGGCGGTTTATTGATTTTACCTGCCCAAATAGCGTAGCCAAGCCAAGCCATGAGCCATGAATCATGCCCATATATGTATATACATATAGTATATATGTAGTACTTTACATATATAAAGCAATTTGTGGTTATAATAACGGCCACTTGATTTGCTGCGTGAACTTGTGTGCCCACAGCAAAATTGTTCACTAATTGGGCGCACATTTTGTGCACTTGTGCTTTTCATTTACAGTGTAAAACCAACCAAAATACGGAGAAGGTAACGCATGCCCGTTCGATGTCTGTCAGTGGCTTCTGGGCCAAGTCGCGTGAAAGGGCCAACGATCATCATCAGCTGCATCATTGCTGTTTGAACTGAGAGCAGACACAGGACAGCGCAGCTGTATTGCAAACAAACCGCAGGCTACAACGTTTGTCTTACTCATTACTCATACGTACCATTGCACACACACAAACCCACTCACTCACACAGATACTTACTCACACACACACACACACACCCATACACACTACATCAAACGTAAAAGGAAAAATGTCATTCTCAAAGCAACAGCAATGGCTACCGGGACTCATGCTGCTAACATTATGGCTGACTACAGCCAGCATTGTCGAACCGGATATCAACATGGAGGCCGCCTTTCAAGGTAAGTTCGTAGTACATACTTCTAGCTTATATAGTATATGCTTTTGACATTTGACCAGTGTACGAGTGTCCGGCGACTCCTACTAGCTGCTAATTGTGCAAATTCGACATTTAATTTCGGACATTTGAAAATTGAGCTTTGACATGTCAATAAATGTCCATTGTGTGTCTCAGTAAGTGCTTGTGTGTTGTCTGTGTGTGGGTCGCACACGGTTTTGACATTAATGAGCGACTTAATTATGCGTTTCAATGTGACGCCTATGACGCCTATGACACCATGACACTCTCTCACACATTTGCACGTACAAACAAACAGTTTTATGGGTAGACCCGTCAGCTCCCTGTTAGGTTTATTGAAAGCATGCACAGACTTTCTACCCATCATGTGTGCAAATGACTGACGTTATGCAATGTTTATGTCAAATTTTTAGCCTTAAGGGTAACGCCAGTGCTGCATAAATCCTCGCTATAGTAGTATATCTCTCTGACTGTCAATAGGTTTATGCAGCAGAGTTCACTACAAACTTGAGTTAGGAGTAGGATAGAATTTTACCATTTATGCAGCAATATATTCAACTTTCTGACCTTGGAGTGTGAAAATCCTTATTTAATTTACATAGTTAGGGTCACCACATGCAAACACGCACCCCGTTTGCTCTCCCAGTCATTACAAGGCATACATTACATTTATGTCATATTGTTTTTCCTAATCTATAAATCACAGAATTCTAATAAGTCAGGATCAAAGGCAAAAAAAATTTGTACAATTACGTTAAATTTTTCTTATAAATTTTCTTTGCAAGGTTAAGGTTTATTCATTTCAATTCCATTTCTCTATTTACTCCAATATTTTTATTTAGTATTATAAGTATTTACATTAAATAGTTTTTAGTTTATATAATAGCTTTACAACTAAGATATCAAGGTTATTTTATGCAAATATCTGAGCAAGTTAGAAAAAACAGTTGGCTATCGAGTTTCCAAACCGGCTCAGGTACTTCAAAGAATCATGCAGCAAATACTCTACCAAGTAAAAATGTTAATATTTTATAAGAAAGAAGCAGAGCTTCCAAGAAGCTTCAAGGAATAGGTGTTAAAGTGACAGATCTGTGTAATCGGGGTGACTTCGAACTCATGGCAAAGTTAAATGCCAGAACTTTGCCCACAACGAACCAATATGCTGTATGATCTCTCTTCTAGGCGACACTGTTGCCTAACCTATCAATTCAATTATTTGCTTGAAGTTACTGCAAACACAAGTTTATCAACATTCGTGTTAACTTTTGCTTACAACTAAGTGACCTTCAACTTGCAAAAAATTCACTATATTAGCCCACTCTTGAAACGACACGTCTTTTGAACCAAAACCACGAAAAACAAAAACACAAGAACTCGTAATGTATTTAAAAAAATCTTTGAGTTGAAGTAAACGTTCCGTACTTATAGTTCCTTAATCAGGCAATATGTGTCTGATGGGAGCTCTTCTGGTAAAATGCTTGAAACGAGTGCTCTGTGACTCCCTTTATGAAAAGTACTCAAAATAACAAGACAATCCTTGTACACCGATATTTTAGACGTTCTTTTTTTGTTACAAAGCGCGAAGGAATTCGGAGAGTACATTGGAAAACGTTAGCGGCAGCTTTAAGAATATTGCTTATCCTACCTGCTTCATTGTATCCTTTAAAAAATCATTAAGCAAACTCAAAACTGATTAAATCTTACTTAATGTTGATGATGACTACAAAATCTTGCCCTTCTTTTAATTGAATATCAGAAACTATAAAAAGTTTAGGTTACGAAATTTGTCTACACTTCAGGAATTCAGCGCTAGGGATTGTTCAACGACTCTTCAAAAATTTGTATTTATTATCAATAAATCTTTTTATTTCATCATTTTTTATCAGAGAAATAAATTTAGGACCTAGGCCTTTGACAGTCACTCGAGACTCTTGACATCGAACTCCAAAACATTCTAAATATTTTTATGCCCTGCTCATTGGGTATATGGGTATATTGAGATAGTGAAAAATGTTTTGTGCTACTTTAATCCCAAATGAAGGGGATGTTAAAAGAAATCGATTTAGCTATGACTGTCCGTCCGTCTGTCCCTATTGGCTGTTTCTCGAAGTCAAATGGAGCTGCGTGTTACGGCCGTGTTCTTCACTTCCCCTCTGTTTTTTAATGAGGGATAAAACTTTCCGGTGTTCTGGCGCATTTATAAAGTTACAATACCAAACCTTCCTGTTATCATAACCCATCCGTAACGGTAAATCTTATTAAAATAGCTTAGAAAGAATTTTACGCTTTCTTCTAGAAGCTAGACGCTGGTAGCTGCAGCCTCCAAAATTGGGTAGACACTTGCACATTATCATATAAAATTTTTTTTGGTTTTGGGATTGACATCCCCAGGGTCCGCAATAGTTTTCCGCTATTTATACAAAAGCCTTAAGTCTTAAGATTTTTAAGAATCTTCGGGAGTTATTGAAAAATTATTGTCATTGGTAAATCAAATTAGTGAAACAGGTTTCGTCTCCAAACTAGGTACATATGCAGACTGTAATGTATCATACACTTTGCTTGTAGGAACGGAAGTGGTATTTATTACATGGTTCTTACTCTAGCATGGTTCTATGTTACATGGTTCTTATTATCTACGTTTTACAATACTATGTAATCTATGACTAATCGATTACATTATATAAATATTCAATATTCATCACAGACCTTGCAGATTAATATAAAAATTCCTTTAGAATTCGGAGATACCCACCGCAGTTAAATACGTAAAAATTTCATACAAGCTAGAGCAGTCTGGTTTGTAAGCCCAATAAACAATGAAACGTTAATCTTTGTTGAAGAAACCACCAGCTTATACCATATTATTTAAATACGCCTATAATTATGCAGGTCCGCCTAAAAATCAAAGTTTGGCTTACACTCTTAGTCTGTACCTTAAGGTAAGGGTATATGAGTTTGTTCAATGCATGCGACAGAGGAGAGGATACGCAATATATAGGCTGGGCCATCTGTTGGTTTGGTTTTTAAACACTTATAATTCGGAACATACCCGTCTAAAGTGTATGCTCTTCGACATATGTCAAGTTAAAAACTAGCCGTAAAGCTGGTACAGGCATACTATGATAATGGTCGTCCTGTGTGTCGACGAGTCGTCGGGAACATCGACGCTCCATCCTTGCTAGGACCACTTTGATTCGAATTTTGCATGTGGATCAGCATTTACACGCTTACAAGATTCAAATGACGCCACAATTGAAGTCTTCGGACCATTAACAGCGTCGCTTATTCGTTCAATGAATGGGAGAACAGCCAGATGAGGTATCGCATACGGACCTGTAGAAACAGCCGCGGCGGCCGTTTGGGCGATATTATTTTTCATACATAAATGAGTAGTTTCAAACTTCCACCAACAAATGGCCCACCCTATACTATTTTAGAGGCGAGCGTTCCAATCGCCGCAGTGCAAAAGTGTATAAAGGAGTATTTAAAAGTATTTTCCACATCAAAGAATTTTTACATATATGGACCATTTTGCTATGCATTTCTCGACATTAAATCCGTATATAAGATCGTACATTTGTTTGACAAAGTGTGTGCAGTGTATTCCACTTGAAGATACATTTGTAAACTTCACGTTGCAGTTGTCAAGTTTAATTTGGTAATACTAGAATTGTCAGTTCCTGAAGTAATTCAAGATAATTCACATTTAATGCACTGTGCGTTCACACTTACATACAATGTTACAAAGACACAAATTACAGCATTCTAAAACTTAGCTCTCCCTTTTTGGAAAATTACAAATTTTGTTACGCATAAACGAGCAAGGTGTGTTCTTTATAGTAGAGGTAGATAGTATAGTATAGTAGTGGCACAATAGTTGCATGTCTCTCCTTCTGTGCATCGTTGATGTGTGCTGCTGACACTTCGATTTCAATTGCATACAACATGCGATTTTTCAATTTCAATTTGAATACGCAATGCATACGACAAAACTCTCACATCAGGAGCGCATATCGTCGTGCATAGTGGACTCTGCAAATGTGTTTGGATATGGATGTGAGTATCTGCATATATGCAAATATGTGTCCGATGTACAAATGTACACTTTAATCGGCCCACAGTTGCTTAATCAAGCTGAGCCGTCATGGTGTGTGTGTGTGTGTGTGTGAGAGCGTTTGAAGCCACTTCAGCTGCACTTGTATGTGTGCCTTTTAAGTGACGTAAACGCAAAGCAAACACACACACTTACGCACAACACTACACGGCACATTGGGGCAAACGTAGTGTATTTTATTACAATGAAATTTATAAACATGCGGGCGGTGCCACACACACATGTAAATGTAGTGCTGTGAAAATGACGTAAGTGTGTGGCTGTTAAGGAGCGCACTTGTCGTATGCGTAATGTTTTCTTTTTTCTTATGCTGGCAGCCACTTTATGAAATGTGGCACAATTTCTTTGGGTTTTTTCCGTGTCAAGTAAAATGCAGTCGATGCTGGCGAACAACTTGCAGATTAAAGTGCATGAGGGTGAAAGCATATTGTAACACATATTTATTGTCCCTCCGCACCCCACCTCTCCGCAGTGCATTTGTGCAACGCTGTCACAAATGTTATTTTTGCCAACTTTGAAATATAATAATATTTTTCGGAATTTTATTGACTGCCATTAAGAAAGATAAATTCCAGTGCAATTGAAAAAGCAAATATGTGTATATATTATATAAGAAAACAATTTAAGCAATTAAGCGAAAAATATGCTGCATACTAAACAAATAAAAACAAGAAAGTTGAGTTTAGAATAAAGTATCGACAGCGCTATACTCTAGCAGTATATTATTTTTAACTAAATGCAGTTTTTAATATATGTAGTTTAAAAGAGGATTGAGCTATTGAAATATAGATTGACAAAGTTGGAAAGAGTCTGATACTAAAAAATTTAGTCAAGTTGTTGATAAATATTTTTCAATATTTGTCAGCGCAAATGTGAACTCTCAGACGAAATTAAAGTTCTGATTCCGGGACTACTATGGGACCAAAAGAAACTGAAATCTTTAACAGCGATAAAATCATCCACACAAATATGAATACTCAGACGAGTTTGGAGTTTCGATACCGTGACGCATACCGATTCGACCAATCGAAATACTCAACCGGTAGCTTCTTGGCTGAAAAATTACCTTTAGGGTTAATTTTTTTTCCTTAAAAAATCGCTGGTATAGAGCCGCTAGTCATCTTTATCTATTTATTTTAAAATCTTGAGGCTGGGGAGTACACCAAATTCAGTTTTTCAAGGTAGATAAGTTCAAGGAAAAACCATGTGAAAAAAGAAGAGAAGTAAATCCTTAAGCAACTATGAAAATAAATTAGAAATGGGAATTCCCTAACTAAACTTCTAAAAGATTAGCTTAATAAACATATTTTTCTTTAAAAATTTTAATGAAATGGTGAAAAAATGTTTTTTTTTTTGACCGTGATATTTTGAAGCCGTGTAAAAATAGAATTGGGTGTACAGAAACATACATAAACAGACTAAATTTTCATGAGAACTCATTAGCTATAAACTTATTAGATAATAGCGCAGATACTAGACGATTGAAGCGATATCATATCCTAGATCTTCCCCATAGATTCTAAATTAAAACTAAGTCTGCTTAATGTTATATTGGTTTAGCTCATTGGAGTCAAGCCAATCATAGAAATATTTTTTTTTTTTTTTTGTAAGATGTTATAAAATTTGTTGAATGTCCTTTGGACAGATTGCAAATAAACATATATAAAAAAAAAAAAAAAAAAAAAAATACGTCATTACTCGCTTTCAATATATTTATTCTAGTTTTACAAGGCTTCCAAAAAAACCATATACTCTCTGATAGTGTAAAACAAATATGCATTTACAATGGCTTACGTGCCATTATTTTTATTGCAATTTTATTGCAAGTTTATTTAATATTTATTTGAATTCATATTTATACTTTATTTACTCTATGACAAGCATAGTAGGGTTCAACAGTTAAAAGGGGTATTTATCTACTATGACTTTGTTCCATTTAAAATGAATACCCTGCCCACATGAACATGCATATTGTATGAATATCTTGTGCCAGTATGATATGTTACCTGTCCCAACACTAAATTACAAACGTATGCCTGGATCTAAGTCAGTAAAGCTCATTAGAATTTATTACCAGCACGTCGGTCACACCCTAAAAGCAACTCACGCAATACTGACACACACATACCCCTGGACACATAGTAGATGCCATACTTGGGCAGGAGGATAGCTCCAAAAAGCGCTCCAATTATTAACTAGTGGCTTGGCTGCAAATGTAAATGACTTACATAGATCCCAAACTATGTACACTGAGAAAAATGAAGTAGTTGATACAAAAATAATATTTCAAAAAAATATACGTATAGAATTTAAATTACCTCATCTTTGATGAGGAAGGAAAGTAGAGACTTAATATGATCAATCTAAATAGAAATTAAAACCAAGGTTGGCACTTAATTACATAACCTAAATTAAACAAAGAGTATGGAAGCGAAAAAAAAGTATGAATAAATTTTTATTAAAAGTCAAATCATGAAACCTGATATATTGTAATACCCTAAGTAATAAAAATTGAGTTTATTTGTTCAATAAATAATAGTATAGATATACTCCAACACAATAAACGTATAGGTTTGTTTCTTACAAGTCAAGTTCCACTGGGAACTTATGCCAAAAACTGAACATTTAAATTTAGAAGAGCAAATTCAATTTTTTTGGGAAAAAAAGGTGGTCTTGAACCAGTGACAGCCTTGGCACGGATTCGGTACTCATTTTAAGACTCCGAGAACGGGAATAACCTCTCGTTGGAATTTCTCGACATGCCTGACCCGAACACAAGTAAAGTTTCACCATTTTATGTCATAAGCTGCTATAAGGGGTATACAATTAATCTCCCGAAAAAAGGGCTATTTTGAAAAATTCTTATCGACAAGGTTTATCAAAAAACTTTCTTGGATTATTTAATTATTGAAGCTTAAAAATGTTTTATTAATCAATTCAACAACAAATTCGTAAAACTAGAGTGAATTCGGCAAAAACGTTTTTTCTAGACATCCACAAATTAATAAACAAAAACTTTTTATTTGGCTTATATCCTGTTGCTGTTCGCGACGTATATTCAATTCAATTTATCTTTATTGGAATAACATTTTCTTTTAAAATAAGGTAATATGTACAATTTTAGTGTTTAGGTGTTTTTTACCTGTTCATCTATAATATAACAATAAATATAAAATTAAATCTAAATAAAATGCCATATGAACTGATAACTAAAACTAAAATCGCGGCGTATATAAATAAAATATTATTTAGGCAAGTATTCATGATTTTTCTGAAAAAAAGAATTTGAGAGGTCTTGGAAATCAATTTTTGCAGCCCCAAAAAAAATTTGGTTGTTCCAAAACGTTCAAGAATAAGGTTTTGAGATATTTTGCAAAAAATGATTATGAATCGTTAGACGCAATGGTTCTAGAAAGCCAAAGCCAAAAAGCTTTCTTCGCTAACAAAAAGCTTTTTTATTCAAGATTCAAAGACAAAACACTAGTTCGCCCTATTATAACCTATGGCTGCCCAATCTGGTTTAATATCTCGCCGTCTTATATGGAACGCATAAGAGCATTTGAAAGATCCTGCTTGAGAGTTTGCTCTATGTGCTTCAGGGACCCTAGAAGCAATTGTATGAAGTTTATATCAAATAAGAAACTATATGACTGTACCAAGATAAGCAGAATTGACAACCATATTATAAAACATATTAGACAACATATTCTTCAATGTACATCTGAGCAAGAAAGCAATCTCATCAAAGCGCCATACTACACCAACGAGGAATACCTTCTGAGAACTCTAGAAAACGGGTTTCCCCTCCTGAAGCGTTCATTGCTTTAGATACTAGGGGTTTAATTCAAAGCCAAAACGGAATCCCTATATTCTATCATCAATATAGAAGAGCAACTGATATAAAAATCGAAATCAAGAACCAAATCTCTGATTTAGTACGAGCATCGCGCAACGATTCTATCCTAAACAACAGCAAATTCTGGTGGCTGTAGATATAAACGGAACTTGATTCCAACGTCTTTTATTTTATAAATAACAAATATTAGCCACATGTTTTTGTAAATTTTTTCATGCGAATTTCAATATATTTATACATTATATTATGTTACTACAATTACCAGATTAGTAATTAATTATTTAAGTATACTCGAGAGCTCAGTAGAGACACAGTATAAATAATATCACATAAAGCTTTTTGAAAAACACTAAATAAAATAAAAAACATTCCAAAAAAAAAAAAAAAAAAAAAAAAGGTTCTAGAGCAGTGATGGGCAAAACTCATACCAACAAACATTTGTTTGTGTGAGTAAACAGCGCAGTAAGCAAAAGCGCACGAGAGAGCAAGAACCGCAATCAAGCAAAAACGAGAGAGAGATTTCACACACTTGGACCGTCCATGAGCTGACTGCGCTGCGGCAGATTTTGGTGCAATAGCCTCGCGAGTTATGTAAATTGAGAGAGTGCCCATCACTGTTCTAGAGCAATGGTGGG
This sequence comes from Chymomyza fuscimana, assembly GCA_949987675.1. NCBI lineage: Eukaryota > Metazoa > Arthropoda > Insecta > Diptera > Drosophilidae > Chymomyza > Chymomyza fuscimana. Next base: position 72,625,752 of record OX465089.1, read on the forward strand.
CAAAACTCATACAAACAAACATTTCTTTGTGTGAGTAAGCAGCGCAGTAAGCAAAAGTGCACGAGAGAGCAAGAACCGCAATCAAGCAAAAACGAGAGAGATTTCACACACTTGGACCGTCCATGAGCTGACTGCGCTGCTGCAGAAGTTAGTGTCCTATCCACGCGTGTTATGAAAATTGAGAGACTGCCCACCACTGTTCTATAGACCTTACTATTAGAAAAAAGAGTTCAGGTTCTAATTAGCTTTTTTACTTAACTATAATATTATATGGCTACAGAAAATTTATAATGAGAGTATTATGATATAAAAGATGCTGTGACAAATATACATAAAGCAGCTGAGAAAATTTAGTACACAATATATTACACAAGATTGCAGACAGGCAGGATACTTGCGGACACACTGCTGGAATGCGAGCCAAGATGTTGTCCTTCCAATATATACCTTTAATGTACGATTTCTTACACTGTACTATTAATATGACTTCTGGGGAAAAATTTAAGCAGTACATTTTATGAATACGACCATCATGCCAGAGAGAATATTCCTGTTAATTGGGAAAGTGAAAATCTGTATTCGATAATTCTCTTTATTCCTGCAAGTGGGTGGACTGTACTATGCTCGCGGCGGAATTCAAATTTAAATCAAGCCAAAATGCAGTTTTCTTCTTTGAACATAATTGGTCTCTCTTATATCACATTTTCAAGGGACTTTCTAACTAAAGAGAGAAGGCAAAATTATATTTCAGCTCGTAAAGTGCCTGAAATTACAATTACTTTTTTTTAAGAATATTTCTGCACTAACTTGCACACTTTCTGTATAGCAAATACTAAATTTGGGAATTTGATAAAAAATATATCGATAGACCTAATTCTAAAGTCGATCATAAACTCTTTATTATATCACTGATTGTAATCACTCATCACTTTGTAGTAAACCGAATACAGAAAAGAAGCCTCAGATGAAGTTTATCAATGAAAAAAATATCAAAATAATGCTAGAATATAAGATATGCAGTATTTTATGTTTTTAATTTTATTTTTACTATCATCATCATGATTGGCTAGGGATACTTCTAGAATTCAAAGCCAAAATACATTGAAATGCCCTGGTTTAAGTCATTTTGATTTTTTCCATGACCTTTTCTTTTGTGAAATAATATGTTATTAATTTATTAAATTAATTAAATTATTTTTTAATTCAATATTCCATAATTGAAAGAATGAGTAAACTTCATAATACATTTACTTATAAAAGAGAATTTTTCGATATTTTCGAAACAGAACCAAAAAGCATAAAAACGCCATACCCACGAATCGAATTCGTGTAATTCTTTTAGACGTCGTTTTTGCCATTTGATGTTTTATTGTTTCCATGGCAACACATGTTTCAAACTTTGGCAGTAATTAATTAATCCAAATACATACTGCACACCTTAAAATTTGCATAAATGCTTTTTCAATGTAGTAGTAGTTTTTTATTGCAAAAGTTGGTCTGAAATTCAATTAACGACAGTTGCTTTGTAACTGTCAAATGACGATAAAAAAATCAATTTTTGTGGTGCCTTTAATTGAATTTCGATTTTTACATTTGATTAAAAAGTTAAAATCAAGGTTATAATTTAAAGGTTAGTCATTTGATAAAAATATTATTATTCTAATATCTTTTACGTTATTTAAAAGAAAAAAATGGACCGTCTCCGGATCGACACAGAACGGTTATTATATACCCTGTACCCTCAAAAGCTAGTTGAATCAAATTTTCAGTTTTAATCCAAATTTCAATTGTTTAAAAAAAAAGTTTGTGAAACGGGGTGCCAGGAGTACGCTTTAAGATATCTTAAGGATTGTGGTGCTAGTTCTAGTTTAGAAATAATATCTTGATATATAAATTCCCATACACAAGTTTTAACTTTATACTTGAAAAGGATAAGGGGCTGCTATAGCCATAAAAATACAAACAAATTTTATGTTAAGTAGTAACATATGGTTTCCCATGTATCTTTTAGCGAAAAGATCCTGTATATAACCACCAAATTGATTGATGGACTTTAAAATAATTAGTATCTAATTCTGTTTGGAAAAAAAGCAGCAGCTGCAGCAGGTGACTCGATAATGCTATCGCCTTAAGAGTAAAATCCGATTAAGAAATATATATATAGTTTTTAGAAGATCTTTAAGGCTTAAGTTAAGTAAGGGGGATGTCTTTGTTCAGTTTAAGTTATCTATTTGGAAAAGTTTTGGGAATATACAGTAAAAACATTTGATGCGGATTGGATGGTACCTAAAAAAAGGAAAAAAAAAATTTATTTGTTTTTCATTGAAGTCCATTTTGTACATTTATTCTATAGCTCCCAGCTCTTATCCGATTTTAGTGGTGGGGTGTGGTCGGGTCTGGACCCCCAAAAGTTGGAAAAATGGGTCTCTTGCGAGCTCTGATATACATAAACACTTCGAAGTGAAGTAAGAGCAAATCCTGGTTCCGCACCTGGTATAATTGCACCAATAGATAGGTAATAGCCAAAGAAAGAACTGGTCCTGTTATCAAAATTGTGAAGAAGTTGCATGTTTTAAGAAACTTAATGTATGTGAAGAACCACAGCAGAAGCATATACAGGACCGATTTATTATTCATCGTTTCTGCCGCTTCTTCGGAGTGCGGTCGGAACGCCCTTTGCGTGGTAGTGGAATGCCTTCCGAAGATGCCGATGTTCTTTCCAGTCGCCTGCGGACAAGCGGACCGTAGGGGCGTCGATCTCCGTGAACATTTGTTAAAAACTGTTGTCGCGATCGAAGATTGAGAAAAATCTCAAGCAGCGCTACACCATTAAATTCTGCGTCAAAATCGCCGAAACGGCAACGGAGACCCTCGCAATGATTAAGTACGCCTACGGCGATGCTGCCATGAGCCGCTCAACAGTGTAGACATCGCCGAATTTTGAAAGCTTCCGCTGGTAAGATAGTTTCTGGCCTAAAGTCCGAATCTGATACCACCAAACGACTTCCGTTTTCATCGGCTTATGCGGGTCCTCTAGGGTAGCCATAGAAAGCGTACAAGGGCCGTAACGGCATCTCTGAAGGAGATCCAGGAATGCGAGTACCAGAAAGCGTACGCGCAGTGGGAACCGTGTTATACGCGTTGTGTCGAAGCGAAAGGGTGCTATTTTGAGGAATATTAAGGATTTGTACTGAACAGTTAATATAAAAATTTTAATTAATTCAGTCCTACTACTTTTATATTCTACGTACTTTTTACTCATAAGTTATTTTTATGGATTTAAGAATTGATTGCAGGCTTTAATGATCTGTTAGGGTTTACAATAGAAAAGTTCTCAAAGTTTTGAGTTACGTGCCTAGCATTAAAACGTTTTGCTACAATCTTCTTAGACGATTATTTGGCAACTGCTTCTGTATATCTAAACTTCCAAAATGCTCTCTACTTTTTCTTTCAGTATAATAAATAACAAAAATTTCCATTATGCACACTATGGTTATTCAACTCACAAAGTAGACTCATACTCATATATACCCATACCCTCTCAACCCACAGGTCATTGCGGCCATACCAGTCCGTGCGAGCAACTCTGCAATGAGATACCCGATGGCATGTACGAGTGCGAGTGCATCGAAGGTTATGAACTCAATAAGAATGGTTATAGCTGTCAAGGTGCGTGCCAAATCGATTTCGCCTTTCTTCTTAGTGTTATTATTTTCCAATTGATATGAAATTTGATGGCTGAGTGGGATGATTGCCAAATAAATGTTCAATGCTCAATTACAGTTATAAATTCGACAAGCAGCGGAGCGGATTCACATGGCAAATCGGATGAGGATGTACTCTATCAGAAGGGTGCCTCATTCAGTGCCAAATTGGCTAATGATAATGAGCGGGATAATAAACTTTCGTCAATTTTTGCCACGGACTCGGCCAATGCGCGTTATGCAGCGGCTGCGTTGCGTCAAGATGCTGCTGCTGGGAATGATGATGGTGAGCGTGTGCCCGTGGATAGCTATGATTATAGCTACAATGATGAGAGTCAAGTGCAGCAACAGAAGCAGCAGCAACAAAAAGTCAATTCAAATGATTACTACATATCAGCCGAGAGCATTAATTTCAATCCAGATGATGAGAGTCAGGAGCAGTATACCAATATAGAGAATGTGCCTGACTTTAAGGTGGCTACCACAACAACCAGTACCACAATTGTGGCAAGCAGCACAAAGCTGCCTACCACAGCAGCCAACATAATGCGTGCTCCGCCTGTCTATGCAGATACTGAATACGCGGATCTGGATGACTACTATAACTACAAAGCGGACATGTCTATCTACGACGATGTCAACAATAATCAATTAGACATAAGACGCAATTCCAAATCGCATACATATCAGCAAACAAGCAATAACAAGCCCACTGTGCATATCACAGCAGCAGCAGCAACAACAACAACAAGACCAACTGCAGCAGCAGCAGTAGAAACTAAAGCTCCTGCCGCAATTCAGCTGCCACATCGTAATAACATATCAGCCTCCGGAGAAGCAGAGGGGGCCAGCAGCAGGTGCGTATCATACACTGAGAGAATAATAATGGATTAAAATGAATTGTAAAAAATTGCTTATAAATGGCTCAAAGGCGCCAGCTCATGTTTCTTGGCTTGCTAATCAGATTAGTAAACATATGCTCCATTAATTTCAGCATCATGTGGCTTGCTTTATGCAATAGTTAAAACTGTTTCCCTAATACCATCAGAGCAAGGAAAGCAAATCCTGACTAAAATTTAGTCTATTATACACCAGAATATCCTTTTTGAAGTTTTTGGATTAGACTAAATCTAAGAGTTTAGATGTACTGGGGAGATATGACTAAACTGCCCATTGCCTTTCATCAGAGATAGAGGTTGTTAATATAAAGGGTCATTTTTTTTTTAAGTTATAGCATTATTTTGAGTTTACATTATTACAATGGTATAACTTGATCGTCAAGTTAGGTGACAACACTCATTCGGAAATAATCTGAAAATTTCAGATTATTTCAGACTGAAATAGTTAACTAGTTACCTAGGTAGAAAGTTACGGTAGACAGCAGATTTTATGCATAAGTGCTGCTTATGTCATATCCGAGATACTCATAGCTGTCGGAATATAAAGGGTGATTTCTTATACTTGAAGAGTTTTTTTTAGTTTACATGATTAAAAAAAAATAACTTTATCGTCAATTCAGAAAGCAGGAAAGACACTGCTAGGTGATACGGATAGACTACGGATTTCAGGCAAATCTGTCCATCTGAGATTATGGGGGGCATGAACTTTTAGAACAATATGAAACAAGAAAGCAGCGGGCACTTTAGAAACTATAATTATTTGTTGGGTACGACAGCTCAGAAGGTGCACATTCAAGACATTACCTCAGTCTGGCTCAGAAAATGCTTGAGTGGAGTTGTATAGGTGAACTTTTCTTAGCAACTAGTTTTTTTTTTTAATTGGAGATACTCTCCATTGAAGTTTGCGGGTCTCCTCCTGGTCAGTCAAGCAGTTTTAAGATTCCAGCCATTATAGAAATTTTCCTCACGGATTGCTCAAGACAGCGTCAATTGCAATGGTTAACATGGTCACACTTTGCGGGACTCTGGATTGAAGGCAACGAACTTGCGTACCATGTTGCTATATAGCAATTGCTTCTTCATCCATGTAGTATGTCCAAAACCGTTCTGTGTTATTAGTAAATCATTATCGCAGTTTTCATTTGAAGAAGTTTTGCGGGCTAGACAAGCTCGGTCTCTGTTAAATAAAACGTCCTCCAATATGCCAAAAAAAACCAAGTTTCCAACAAAAAACACGAGGCTTAAAAAATTTAAAAAATTGTTTAGTGTTTTGTTTGCTCCATACAAAAATTGTTGCACTTGTCGATTGGTTTCAAAGGAGCAAACTTTTTGTAAGGACATACAATCAAATTATATAAAAAATTGTACTAAAAAATGCTGAAAATATCGCAAACATCGTCTCTCGAGTGTGCCCGTAGCTACTTACTTTTAGCTCGCATAAATGCCAGATTTTGACCTGATTTCGTGACGTTTTGTATCCCAGTGTAGTATGGTCCAGACAGTCGGACAAACACTTAACAGCACTTTAACTTATTTTACAGCGCGACGTTGTGCAATCTGGACTGTGGCCCCGATGGCATTTGTGCCCTGGAACAGGCACAAGCGCGTTGCTTGTGTCCCTTCGGCAAGACGGGCAATGGCTGCACGGAAGGTTCGTTTTGAGACCATGGGTACAACTTAAGTACATATATACTAGTATAATGCTTAATCTCGTTTATAGATATTAAGGCGCACGTGCCGCGCTTTGCCAAGCGCTCCTGGTTAGCCTTTGCTGCACTGCATGGTGCCTATAAGCATGTGCAGGTAAATATATACCAGTTCCATATGCCAAACGAGTATGTGCAACCAGAATGTATGCAATGTTTTTGCAGTTGCGCGTGGAATTCCGGCCCGAATCGTTCGATGGCATCATATTGTTAAGCGGCGAACGTGACGACCTGACGGGTGACTTTATGGCCCTACTACTGAATAAAGGATTTGTAGAGTTTTGGTTCGACTGTGGCTCCGGTGTGGGCAGTGTGCGTTCGCGAGAGACCATTATGCTGAATGAATGGAACTCTGTAATTGTGTATCGCCATCGTTGGGATGCTTGGTTGGTGCTGAATCATGGCACCAAGGTGCAGGGCAGATCGAATGTGAGTAGCAACGAGTGCATGCCAGTGTTTGGTTTAGTAGATAAAACTCTAATGCTACGCTTTGTCTATAGGGTCTCTTTTCACGCATTACCTTCCGTGAGCCGGTGTTCCTGGGCGGAGTGGGTAATATAACTGGTCTAGCCAAACGTTTGCCATTAGCAGAGGGCTTTGTCGGCTGCATAAGACGCTTTGTGGCCAATGAGCATGACTATCAGTTTACAGAGCATCCATTGGGTGACGTAATCAAGGGTTTTGATATACGTAAGTATCACTAGCTGGCTTAAGGACATACATTAAATATAATTTGTTTTGCAGAGGATTGTTCCACAGACAAGTGCGTACGTTATCCCTGCCAGCATGGTGGTAAATGTTTGCCCTCGGATCAGGGCGCCGTTTGTTTGTGTCCCATTGGCTTTGTGGGTGATCTCTGTGAGATACGCATGGATCTACAGGTAACTTATATATACTAGGCTTTAAATGCTTTCAAAAGTTAACAATTTCTTGTTTGTTTGGCAGGTGCCCGCATTTAATGGCTCATCGTTTTTGCGCTATGCGCCTCTGGGTGACAGTGCGCTCATATGGTTGGAGCTGAAAGTCATACTAAAACCGCAGCAAGCGGATGGCTTGATTCTCTACTCGGGTCCGGAGCAAAGGGGTGATTTTATTGCACTATATTTGCATAATGGTTTTGTAGAGTTTGCCTTTGACTTGGGCAGCGGTCCAGCAGTAGTGAGGTAAGTGCCTGTTAACTTTTTTTGTTTTTCGTCCAACTCGCATTTCAAATTAAATTATTACGTACTTTGATCTTACGGCTTTCAAAGTTGGTTTGGCTTTCCAGACAAGTTTCCTTAATTTCGATAAGTAAAGTTTTATACTTAACACTATCAATGGATGTTAGACGAGTCTCTTTAGCCGCTCTTAAACACAATTGTTTGCTTCGGGATATTTTGGCCTTTTCCTGCTTATTTTAATATTGGTTTCCTAATCATTTTATTGCAGAAGTGAACACGCTCTTAGCATGGGCCAATGGCATACTATTAAGATTTCGCGCACGGCACGCTTAGCTGTGCTTAGGGTAAGCACATTTCATCCACTTTTACTTTTTCTTACTAATATAATCTTTACTTGTGTCCTTAGATTGATCAGCATTCGGAAGTAATGACCATATCTTCGAATGGTTTCTGGCATCTTTCGTTGGCACAGAACCTATTTGTAGGTGGCGTCAATCATGTGGACCGGCTGCCCCTGGACTTGAAGTATAAACCTTTCTTTGTGGGCTGCATACAGCGCGTAAGTTAATAAAACCCGTTTGAACAGGCACCAACATGCATAATAACAAATTACTCATACGCATACAGATTGACATCAATGGCCATTCTCTGGGCATTGTGGCCGAGGCACTGGGTGGCAGCAATATTGCCAACTGCCCGCACGCATGTGTAGCACGTCCATGTGGACCCCTGGCTGAGTGTGTGCCACAAATGGAGAGCTACGAGTGTCGCTGCAGCATATACAACGAGCGTTGCAACAAGGCAGCTGAAGTGCCCCCCGAGGAGCTGCCGGCCTTGCATAAAGCAGCAGCAGCAGCAGTACACAATGGCGGCCAAAAGCCGTTTGACAGTGAGGAGAAGAAATCACTTGAAAGCAAGCACAATGAGGCGCCTTCCAAGCAGAGTCAAAGTCAGAGCCAGATTCAGACAAAAACGAAGAAGATGTGGACACATAAGAAGCATGTTAAGAAACACAAGAATTTGCATAAACCAACACCTGCCAGTCACAGTCAGACGTCCACTAGAAGAAGTTTAACGACAACCACAGGAAGTGCAGGGGTTGTAGCGGCAGCAGCTGGCATTGCAGGGTTAAACAATGAGGAAATCGAAGATGATATCATCTTTCGTTTTGAGCATGAGAATGCTGGCATGCAAATGCAGACAAAGGCACAACAGCATGGCGAGCAACAACAACAGCAAAGCTCAGACAACGTGGAGCAGCAGTCCCGAACACAGCATCACAAAGAGCACATACAAAAGCAACCAAAGCCGCATCATCACCACAAACATCATGTCAGCAAACATGAGCATCATCAGAAACCCAATGTCTTTGCACACAAACTAAGCCGTCTACCCACCCATTACGAAAGTTTCCAGACAAATCCCGATAGTGATATACTCACTTTTGATGACAACAATGATTGGTTGGCCAGCATGCAGCAGCAGGAGTATGCTGATGCTATGGCAACGAGTCAAGTGGCAAGCGAAAGTCCTAGAGTAGACTCAGCCGAAGCAGATACTTTTGTTTTCGATGAATCGCTCTTTGATGCCTCCGACGGCACCGAAGAGTATCAACGCAAACAACTAGCGCAGGATATGAAGCGTATTATGTCTAATACTCACGATACGCACTCACCTGAAAGGGTTGCCATTGAGCCGGATTACAACTACGCTGATGTGGCAGATGATGAGCTTCTAACACCGGTGCTTGAATCGCAGCCTACGCCGTTGCCGCCTGTTGCGCGTCCTGTGCCTAGCACACCACAGACTCACACCGATTGGAGTGTACTGAAGAAGTTTGACTTGTCGGCGGAGCACCAATCGCAGGTCGGAGTGCGCAAGAATTTTGGTGCCTGCTTTGCGGGTGCCGATAGCTATTTCCATTACAACGATGCGGACACCATGAGCCAAATCATCAGTTGTAATATTGATTTGAATTTGCGCATCAAGTCGCATTCCCAGAACGGCGTCATACTGTGGACGGGTCGACAAGGTACGACGGAGCAGGACGATGATTATCTGTCGCTGGGCATTGAAGAGGGGTAAGTGGAATTTGTAGTCACAAGGGGCTGAGTTGGGCTAAGCTTTAAGGAGTACTTCTTATACGTGCAAGCTGTCAGTAATGTATGTTCTTAAGACTCCTAGAATCGTATTGAAAGTATATGCTGACCCCAATACCGACAGGTTAAAGATCAAGCATTTATAAGTTTTTGTTTTTTGCGGGTACCTGTGTAGGTGCAGGCTTGACATGGGGAATTGTAAAGACAAGCAATGATTAATTTTATGTGTACTTGTATTTAACTTTAACTTTTTAACTATCTTGTCCATAGATATCTACATTTCCGCTACAATCTCGGTTCGGGAGGTGTGGACATTCGCTTCAATGGCACCAAAGTCAGCGATGGACTATGGCATCGTGTTCGAGCTATTAGGTAATTAAAAATGCAAATTTGATTAAGTCGAGACATGTGTGAACATTATTTCTTTGATTTTGCAGAAACTCACAAGAGGGTTACCTTGAAGTGGATGGGCGGAAAACAGGTACACTTCGAGCGCCTGGAAAGCTGCGACAGCTAAACACCGATACCGGCTTATATGTTGGTGAGTAGATGTCACAAACAGGAAATCAAAACGAAGCTTATATGGGCTTCTGTTGGTGTTCGTTACGAAGTCATCTTATAGAGAGAAACAGTTCGAAGAGTTTTAAACATGTGGGGTCGGATTTGCTCAACTTTAAAATCGAGAGTTTGGAAATATTTGAAAAACACAAAAATTGAAATTGATATTTGGGCAACTAGGTACAAAATCGAAAATTTTTTTTTTTTTGTTTCAGAATTTGAGCTGTCGAAGGTGTTATTCAAAAAACTAAGTAATCACTTGAAAATTATAGTTAAAATTATATGTTAGGATAGATTAGAAAAAATTGGAGCACTAGATATTAAGCCTTTCAGTTCTGGAAAAGTGTTACAATGTTTGGTAGAGCTTACTGAGTTTTATGATTGATTATCTTTTCAATATTTTGTGTATCTTTTCTAAAGAGGAAAGCTCTTGGGAATTCATTACCAATTATGAGCTATCTGTTAGGTTCTGGAATTTGGTAGGAGCTGGGTATATCTAGGGCAGGCATTGGGTATTAAGGTTAAGGTGAAGGTGATTTAGAGTTTTCTTATCCAATCTGAGACGGGTAAATTTTGTATGTTTGCTGTTTATTGTCTTTAAATAGATTGTTTATTGAGATTTAAGTGGATTGGTTATTTGCTGATAGATGATAAAAGAATCCATATTAGGATGATTTTGTTTGTGAATTTGGTAATAGCTATTGTTAGGTAGGTTTTGATATTTTCTATGGATTTAATGGCTGAAAGCGAGTCTGTACATATGCAATACCTCCCACTTTTCGATTTGAGGTAAAAATTTATATTTCAGCATCGAATATTTCGAATATATGCGTGCCATTGGACTTTTAGGAGAGCTCTAAGCCGTGAAGGGGGTACAATAGATCCACTTGAGTCGCAGTACATCTTAGACCCATTACAAATAATGATAAAATAATAATAATTCATATTTAACAATAATAATTTTCAAGATGAAATTTAAAAAATTCACAAAACATTAAAAAATGTATTTTAATACATTTGTTTTGTAATGATAAATTGTATAAAAAATGTTGGCGAACTCGTTTTGCATTAAATTTGTTGCCAATTAAATTTTAAGCAATTCCTAGTCGCCTAGTTGATGCAAATCTGCATTCACTTTTTAACTCTTCCAAAAATAAGAAACTTAATTTTAAAATCGTTAGAATTTTAATGAATGAATGAATTAATATATTATTTTAATTACATAAAATTAACGAATTTTTTAAAGGGTCCCCCCACAAAGCATTTAGAAAACTATATATGTAGGTATATTAAACTAATTTGTTTTATTTATTATCATTAATGTGTTCGTAAATAAATAAAATTAAATCATTTCATAAATAATAAAGGAAAATAAATAAATTTATTTTTTTTCAACTTAATAAATAAATTATTTATCATTATTATTCCTTAATTTATTAATTTAAAAAAAATAATTTATTAATTAATTTGAAAAAAATAAAAAAATGTATTCATTCAATTTTTTATTTTATTATTTTTTTTATATTTTTATTATAGTTATTACAAAATAAATTAATTCAATTTTCTAAATAATTGTAATAGGGAGACCGTTAAAAACATAAAGTAATTTAGTTTTTTTTTTGTCGAGCTTACTTCGAAAGTATTTTTTATTCGTTTCCAATCCAAAAATAAAATTCATTGGGAAATTTCTCAATTCTTTCAAGAATTTTTAAATAGTATTCAGAGTTCAAGAGTGCTCTCTTATGAAATTCAAAAATAAATACTTTCTTCGAGCGACTTTCAAAGGAAGGCTCTGCATGGCTCTTAAATTCTTAAAAAACGACGTTTTATATTCGTTACTTGCCACAACTCTTTGACTATACTTTCATTGCCAAGTTTCAAATCTGCGGGTTTTAAGGAAGGGTGTTAAGAGCCAAAATTTTCTTCAAGGATTGCATTGTAGATTTCAATACATCTATCTGTATTTAGTTGCGGTATGATCAACAGCCGATAGTTTTATTTCTTATTGTAATTGAGGTATCAAATTTTGATATCCTAGTCATATCTTTAAATTAACCTTGTAGTAATCTAAATTCTTAATTTTTTCTTTACAGGTGGAATGCCCGATGTCGCCTACTTTACACACCAGCAATACTATAGCGGCATTGTTGGATGCATATCAGAGATTATCTTGGCTGGCGAAATGAAGCTTAACTTTGATCCCAATATGCTGGGAACAGCACATAATGTGGAGACAGGCCTACTATGAAACGCTGCACTTACGCCTCAAGACTTTAAATATCGAATAGTTTAAATGTTATGTTTTAATATACAATGTTTTTAATTTTGAGTTTGAGTATGTACAAAGACGCTTTTAAACGAACGAGAGAGAGAATTTTTTTACACAAAAGAGACGAAAAATGAAACTAATCTAGTGCATAAAAACAAAACCATACTACATATTATATACAAACATATTGAGTATATACAAATGCGTAAATAGATATATATATATATATTTAAAGAAAAAGCAAACAAAAAAAAAAAACAAAAAACAAAAAAAGGCATGCTTCAAATAGAGCCTGTGACTGTCAATACTTCAGAATGGAATAGTTTATATATAACTTTAGCAAAGATTTATAAAAAAAAATGAAAAAGTATAAACAAAAACTATGCGAAAAAATCTGAAAAAAAATTAATCAAACTGAAAGCGTGCACCATTTTATTTGTAGAGCATTGTTCCAAGAAAGTGTTTGATATGTCTATGTAAAGTATTGCAAAAAAAAAAAAAAACAAAAGCAAAAAAAAAATTGTGTATACTTTAATTTTGAACGCTTTATTTAAATGAACCGTTACGCTTTACGTACAGAGCTGCCACTTTTTTGCTATAAACTTGCATTTAAGCGATTATCGATTATACGAACACAAACACAAAACATAATTCTAAACACACATATAAGATGCATTTGTTTTTCGCATTGCTGTACCTTAAAACTGTAACTGTACATTCTGTACTATTTGGCACTTCGTGGAAGGTCTGTTCTGAACAAAAAGAGAGAGAGAGTGGAAGATATTAAGAAGTAAACATATTTAAAAAGTAAGTTAATAAATGTGTAGCGTGTCTTAGCTTGTAAGTTGGCACACAAATACACCTACACAAACACACACACACACACACACACACGCCTGCCTATATATATGTAAACTTTTATATAACAATGAAAAAATAATACTAATACACCAAAGAAGCATAAAAAACATACGTAAAAAAACACTTAAAAAAAACTCACACTCACACTGTGCAACAATTTTGGAACCATTTTTGGAAGGCAGGATGATTCCAACTCTGGGCGATAGTGCTCGGTGAGAGAAGTTAAAACTAAAACCAATATAGACACATATATTTATATTGGTCTTGGTAAAAGCCTATAAAGGTTTTGCCAAACTTTTGTTTTCGTGATTTTCTTAGATCTTTGGTCACACTATTCGATATTCATGAAGAGAATTAAAAATACCAAATTATATACTTGATCCTTTTTGTGTTGATTTATTGTATCTAAGCTGTAAGTTCTACGTTAAATGGATCGAAGAACATAATTTAGTTTATTTATAATGCAATTTTTGGCTACGTTATACTGTATATGAACATCGAATAGACGTAATCAGAGATATAAGGCTACCTAGAAAAAATGTCCTCAGAACATAAGATACTTTCATGATTCATTTAGTACTAGTTTTGGTTTTGACACAGTGTATTACTTAATACATAATACAAGCTGAACCAGAATTGAAATATGTGAGCGATTTTTAACAATTTATACTACATACCAGATATACTAGCTAAAAATCGAATGCAATTAAGCAATCCAATAGCAAAATTTTTAACGCTAACAAAAAACACTAAAAATTTAATAGAGCCTGTTAAAACAATTGTAAGCGACTTAAAAAAAACAAGAACAAAAACTTAAATAAAAAAACAATGTTTGTATTCATTTTATGAGTATGATTTTGTAGCTTAATGGTAATACATCTACTTATGTATGTAGTTATACATATTTACACTGCTCGCCACTTGAATAGAGCCACTTAATTTTTTTTTGTTTAAGAGTGCATAAATTTATTAGCTAACAATCAAAGTTAGCTGTTTGAATAAATTCTTTAATTTAAAAAACTAAACTTCTACCCAAGGTAATGACCTACTGTGGTCTTAAAAAAAAAAATATTTTAAACAATCAGCAAAAAATGCCTACTTTAATTAAATTGCAAAATTTTCAGTACTTGTTAAGAAACTAAAAACTTTTTTTAAAACTAATTTTTTCTATAAAAAAATTGGAAAAAAAGTGTCCCAGCAATTTTCAAAAACTACTGAAGCAGATCGATTTATAGGTCAAAGAAATTTTTTTTATAAATTTCAGCTTAAGTTGAAAAAAGGAAATTAAAATATTCTTAAAACGAATCTTTTTAATATTGATTTACCAGTTTAGTGAATTAAGGTTAATAATAATTTGAAAAAAATGAGCTATCAAATTTCTTTATTTAAAAAAAATTATAACATCCAAACTGTAACTTTTTGCAAAAAAAAACAGGAATACTTTGAACTTCATTATCTTAAAAGTTTTTTTTTTAGTTTTAAAACAAAATACTAGATTTCATCCAGAAGTGCTTTTTTGTTGGGCTTTAATAGTAATTAAAATTTTTTTCATTTGGGCTTTCGAAAATACTTAACAATGATAAACTGAAAAAATTACCTAGCCTGCAATTTTTTTAACTGGGAGATGTTACTATATTGCTCAGAACAAAAATGAAAATAACATTTTAAAGATGTTTTTATTTTTTTTACTAATACTATATTGTTTCTACCAATAAGCATATCGTTAAAGGGAAAGGGAAATTTTTAAAGAATTGTATATGCAATTTGTTAACAAAGTGGCTTAGGCTTGACTTAAAAAAAAATTTTATTTATACATAAGTGTTTACTCTTAGAATTTAAATTATTGTAATAACATTTTCGAAAACGTAGATTTCACTAGTTTTTTAGTTTACTTTTCATTAACAAGAAAAATTAAAAAAAAAGCCCTTTTAAGCAGTAATGAGAGAGAATTGTTTTACGAACATTTCGAGCCTAAGATCTTCAAAATCGGGTTACAAATGTACATGCTTTGGAACCAAGTACGAAAAATAACGACTACTGCTCGATGAAAATTCGTAAAGACGTAACTGAACTGAACGCAAACGAAAAACTTTGAGTGAACAATTTTTTTTTCGAGCAAAAGTGTGATTGAGTGAGAGTCGAATCTTTCGTACTTGGTTCCATAGCATCCACAGTTCTTACCCGATTTTAAAGATTTTGGACTCGAATGTTCTTAAGAGAAATCTCTCTCAGCTCAAAGCATTTAAAAATTTTAAAAAAAGCAAACTAAAATTTGTTTATTTTGAAAAATGTTCGAAAATAACACTTTTTTCGATTTTGGTTGCTTATAAATTCACATTTCGTATATCAACGAAAAGGCCACATCAATACCTTTCGATCTAATGGTATTTTATGTCGGTAAAACATTTTGTTAACGAGATGTTCACGAATAAGTGCAAACAGTACCCAAAATTATGTTTTTCGAAAAAATCTCGAAAACGGTTCTTAAACAAAAAAAAAATTAATGTAATTTTCGTGTTTCTCGACCCGAAACTACCATAAAAAACTCTTCATTTTGAAGGTTCACTCGATGACCCTAAAATTTGAACACTAGGGTTTTCGAAGTAAATACATTTTTATGTTCTTTTAAATAGTAACAATTAAAAATGAATTAAGACATCTCTTGTTTTAATTTATTTGTAATTTTATAATTAATTTTTAGCTGCAATATTTTATATATTATAGTATCTTTCAATGATACCTATTCTAGTTTTTTTTTGGTTAGATTGATAATCCAAGCACATAGGCTAACTTTTGATTAAAAAAATAATCAATTAAAAAACAGCCGTGCAATAGAAAATTTTTATTTTTAATGATGATTACATACTTGACCTTAAAAAAAGTATAGTGACATCTACGAATGAAAACTATTGCAAGCCAGTGTTGTCATTTATACAGCTTTTATTTTTTTAATTATTTTTCGAAAGTAAAATATAAAAAATATTATCTATTTATATAATTGTAAAATAGAAAAAATTCGAAATTGCTATTAAGCCCAACTGCGACATATTTTTTTGTCCAGCTAGCAATTTTTTTTTTAACTTAAAAATCATTTTTAATATATTAACTATTACAAACTACGTTCGGTTTTTACAGATTATTAACGAATTTGATTTATTTCTGGGACATTAATTTAAAGATATAGTAATATAAATTATTAATATTTATATTATTATTATTACCGAGTTCATAAATAATAATAATAATAATAATAAAAAACAAACATAAATAAATAAATACTTGAAGAAATTAAGTTCCTAGCAAATGTTGTTTGCTTTTTTTTGCAAAAGGCTCTAAAAATATTTCAATCAATTACCTTAGCAAAAAATTGAAGTAGGGAATTTGCCGAAAAAAGAGTGTTTAAAAATCGGATCTTTTTAAAAAAATGTGTGTTGACAATTAAATTATTTTATTATTTTAAAAAATATATATTAATATGTATTTATAGAAAGTCAGAGATTAACTAAAACCAAATTGTCTTATCAAAAAAATTTATTTGAAACAGCTTTCAAACGATTATCAAAAAAAAGTTCTTTAAAAAATGTGTTTTAAAGATTAAAATATTAACAAATTTTAGCCTTGAAAGTTTTTAAAATATGGGCTTGTAAAAATAAAATATTATGTTGCACTATTCAAGTGACGCGGAGTGTACGTAAAATACATATGCATAAATATACATATATACATACATATATATATATATATAGTATACAAATATGAGAAACTATAGAAGAAAGCGTATAAATGAAATCACAACCACCAATCAATGTAAAACTAAATTTAAATTAAACGACATTCAATGTAGCTTATTTATATATACGATAAAAGAAAAACCAAAACACAAAAACAACATAACAAAACGAAGCATTAAAATATTTAATTTCGTACATTGGTTTGCAAAAAACAAAAATAAATATAAAAAATAAAAAAAAAATTAAGCGAGTTATTTTTTTTAATGACAAATGAAAAAAAGCAACGGCTGCCTTCCTGCAGTAGCTTTTCAAATTTTGCCAGTGCTGTAAAATGCGCGCCCACGAAATGAGGCATACACACAAGTTGGCAGCACCAATGCAACGGAACTAGTTCACAATTCTCACTGCTGACTGCTGAACCTGCTTCTGTGAACAATTAAAAGGCCTGGTTTCTTACTTCTACACTTATTTATCAATAGAATTTTATTATTATAAACAATTTAAAGTGCTCTATATGTAACAAAATTGCTAGCCGTCTTTATTTAAAGCAAACAACACACGTTGCCAACGCTGCCGTGCCGTAAGAACAACTGACAACTGTAAGTAGCACTATGCTCAGATATAAAAAGTAAATCAAAAACGTATTTTTGCTGCAATTGCGAAACTTATTAAAATAATTAATTTGCATTTGCTATTTGTAATTATCTTGTAGATAATGTTGCTACTGTTTCTAATCAACGCCGCAGCAAGCGTTTAAACAGCGAACTACGAAGTAGTGAAAAATTCTAGGTTTAATACAACGTCAAAAAAAAAACCAAAAAAAAAAAAAACACCTTGACGTTGCGGAAGACGTAGCAGAGCAGCAGCAGCGGCAGACACGGAAGTAGCCTAAACTCGATTGAAAAACTACTTTGGATTTGTCCAATCGCTCTCCTAGCCATGGCCGATGTAGATGCTTTGCCCGAAAATGCGGCCGAAATAGCCGTAGCCAATGCAATCAATAACATAAATGGGCGTAATCGTGTGCTGGACGGTGGCGTTGGGGGTGGTCAGGTAATACCAGTCATGCTTACATATCTACAGCCAGATTTCTTATCAATACAATATTTTTGTGTACAATTTAGAATAATATGATGAATATGCGGGATCGTTTGTTTTATGCCATTTACCTAAGGGCGGCAGCCACCTATGCGGAATTAGTGCCCAGGTAAGTGATATGCCTTAAATTCTACATCAACATTTGTCTAATTCTAATTAAATAATTGCAGATGGGTACAACTGGCTATAGAGTATATGCTGCTGGCCAAGGCTTTGGTATTCTTTTTTACGCTGGTCTATGTGCACAATGCGTTTATTAAAAATCCCTGCACCTGTTTACAAGACGTCCAGAATTGGCCGCGGGAAGGTGTTATACGGTATGTTTAGTAGCAGCTTCAAGCTTGCTATTTGTCTAACAACCATTTACTTACAGCGTGGAGATCATACCCAATCTGGCGGAGAAACGTGCAATTTGGCAAAGCATTAAACGCGATCAACAGTTGATATACGCGCTTAAGGATTCTTAGTAAGCATAAGCACTAGTGCATCTAGCATTCCGTATTTTAAACACTTTTTTTGCAGCTACTACAACATTGGGCCGCAAACCTATGAAAACCATTACAGACTCAAGCGTTACGAAAGCATTTTGGTCAAGCTGGGCTTGCCCTTACGTCCCACATTTGCCTACAGCAATGAAACTCTTTACTACTATTTTGATGCCATCAATTTGTTGGACTCATATGATCACCCTAATGCCATACAGCTAAAAGTGGAAGATGAAGACGGTAGGTTTTATTGCCTTTTGTCATAGCAGTTTCCAGCTAACTAATATGTAATTTATAGATGAGCAATATATAGTTGAATATTCGCTGGAATATGGAAATTTGAGACTTTCGCCTGCTACGCGTAAGCGTCTTAATATACCTGTGCTCACTGTGCAATTGGATCCCAATGCCAATCCCTGCTTTGGCGACAAATTGACGCGTTATTTGCTTAAGCGTCTGTTAGGGTAAGTTAAGCAAATAACTAATGATTTGTATAAATATTTATTTGCTTATATTTTGCAAAAACACCTTGCAGTTATGATGATTTGCTTATGGCCTCGGTGCGTGCTGTTGCTGAGCAGGAGGAAAACAAAGGCTATTTGCGCAATGTTATAACTGGAGAACATTATCGCTTTGTATCTATGTGGTGGGCAGCCTGGAGCTCCTATCCCGCTGCATTTTGTGTTATGCTGTTGTTTGTAAGTTTGTGTTACAGTTGGCTTAATCAGAAAGCTGCATAACTGGCATATAATTGTATTTCCAGACGTTTTCTGTATCCATGTTGTTGCGCTACTCACATCATCAGATATTCGTGTTTATAGGTGAGCAGCATAAAATATACCATAGACTTTTGTTTCAACTGTCTACTCTCTTTTATATTTTCAGTTGATGTATTACAAATGTTGGAGTACAATGTGTCCGCACGTTTTCCCATTGCTCCGTTGCTCACTGTCATATTGGCCCTTGTTGGTCTGTACACAGATTCGACTGTCCATGCTTAATATTTATATTAATTCGCTTTGTTATTATTGCAGGCATGGAAGCCATAATGTCAGAGTTCTTTAATGATACCACCACGGCTTTCTATATTGTTCTTATTGTGTGGGTTGCTGATCAATATGATGCTATATGTTGCCATACTGCTATAACAAAACGCCATTGGCTCAGGTGCGTAAATAGATATTATATATAAATTCATAAGACTGAATGCTTGAGTTCCAAATGGAAATTAATTAAAAGCTATGCCACCCTGGCAGCATTATATAGACAACTTTAACAATTTCACTTTAATTAATGTGATTTCTTATTTTTTGAACGATAAGTTTTAAAGTGTGACAGAATTCTATTCGTCTTAAAATGATTTACGGCAGTCAATTTTCGTAAAGTTTTGCCTAAGTTATAAAAATTGAATATACATTTTAAGCAGCCATACATTTAAAATAAGGTTCTATGCTCTCAAAACATTGTTTTAAAAATTTGCGTAAAAGACGAACAACTGCCCTGTCCCTGATTCAAGGAAAGATAAACAAAATTTCGATTTTGGGCTAATGAATAAATTTTAATGCTTTTTGTTATTAGCTAAAATTAAATGAATAAAATTCAAACATAAAACTATTTAATTGGTTTTATGAATTAATAAGTTTGCACAATTTAGCTCGGAACCAAACTTTTTTATATAAACTTATACAGTAGAGCAATAATTACTACAATTGCAAGTCAACTTCTAATCATTATTTTAATTCCTAATAGCTTTCCAATGTCAATTGGTATGTTTCAGAAACTGCATTTAAGAATTTATAATATCATTGGTGTTTACTCAATAAGTAAAATACTACAGAAACACTTTATCTGGAGCTATTAGGTATGATTTTTATTTTATTTTTTCTTTGTGCGAACAACAATCTCGTCCAATGAAATTTTTTTTATAAATTGATACCGCTTTTAAAATGCCAACCGTTGCAAAATTATGTATTAAAAATGAGTGCGGACGACTTAGAGATACACTGTTCCATCACAACAAACAAGTCAATAGCCCGATCAATAACAAATTTGCTTAAAAAAGAAAAAAAACTGATATTTCCATTATCAAACGAATTATGCCATGCAGACGTTTTTTTGACCGATCGGTCCAGATTTTGATCAAACTTGGTAGTGTTTGGGAGCTCTAAAAAACTTGCGAATATCTTCCTTAACAAACGAACTATGCCTGTAAAACTTTTGGATTGAAGGAGCTCTGTAATGGTAGCGATATAAAATAACCTGATATTGAAGAAATAAAATAAACTTCTTACCGGTGCCACAATGATAACTCAAATGTTAATTTACTCTATCTTTGAACATCTCCGTTATGTAGTCATTATGACAGACAGACGGACATGTCTCTATCGACTTGTCTAGTCACCCTGATCATAATTTAATTAACGTCTCCGACGTCTTTTTCTTGTTAAGGTCTATACGCAGAATCCAAAAAAATTTCGCACGGAATGACAAAACCATATTAAAAAAAACAACACAAATTTGACGTATACTTACAGGCACAAGGTATTGGAATTAGTCAAATGCGAAAACATTGAAAAAAATCTTAAAATTGTATACAAATCCCCTGAGACATTTTACTAATAGAACATTGCAACATCGAAAAATCTTTTAAAAAGTTAAAAAATTTTTATTTAAAAAAAGTAATAAATAGTCTTATTGGCATCGCAAAAGCATACATACCAAACTTTATGATTTTTTTTTTTAGTTTTTTATATCCGATTTTAGTTTATATTTATTAATCAAATGAGAAGTTCAACTAAGCGAAATAAATGCAGATATGCAGTCAACTCAACAATCTTCATATCTACCATATTTTGGTTTTGCTATCGACTCAAACTTCGTTCATGTGGCACTATCTCTTGTGGTCTCCCCGCCTATAAATTTTATGTTGACTCAGCTGTAATTATTATTAACAATTTGATACATACTATGTACCGTAAGGGATTGAATGTGTTTTCTTCTCCCTTTTATATACATACATTAGGAAGTACAAAATAAACCCTTTTACTGGCCATATTGGATCCATATTCAAAGCAGAATTAATGCTTATAGTTTTGGCATAAACAATTTGCTTCCTACCACTTTTATGATTCATTGCACAATCTACAGGCACAGGGAATACGAATTTGATTTAATCATTTCAATAATGCTCTCAATGCTTTAGCAATTGAAAATAAATGTTAGAGTCAATTTCATTAAGTTGACGCTAAGGAATTCCCTCAAACGCAATCGTTTTGCAGCATCCACCTCCGTAGCTGGACGACTACAACATCCATCTACTACAAACTACAACTACTGTTGTACATATGTACATTGCTATAACAATGGAAACAACCCAACTACTTAACAGTCCATTTCGCATGTTTTGCAACTTCTCGGAATGGTCAAGTCTGTAACATTTCACACTCTTTGGATCAGAGCTTGCTATTTGAAAATTAACTTTGCTTGCGCAAGCCTCCCTCGGGGTCAGAACAAATCGACCAACACCAACGTCCCACACACATATATATGTATATAAACACACTCTCACATACACATACACATAAACACATTGCAGAGAATTTCATCACTTAAGTCAACAAGCGTAACTCAAGCGGTTCGTACCCAACTGAGCCGCGCCATTAGCAAACATTTAAATAAACTTTTTTGTAATAGCTGCGAACAAAAAGGAATAAGTAAAAAAACATCAACAAACAACAAAAAAAAATATAATTTTGATACAGTCGAGTAGGTGCCGATAGTGAAATACACTGTACCCTTTTTCCCGAAAAAAATGATTTCCTTCACACTGTACATTGCTTAGCTTTAGTTCATGCGGCTATGTTACTGCTTACAGGTTTAAACTGCTTGTATGTAGTCTAACAAGCAGTTTCCAAATCTTTTTTTTTATTGGTAAAAAATTATAACTTTAGTTCAAATTTATCGATTTTTTCTGATTCGAAACTTTTAAGCCCAAACTTCTTATTAGCTGTTATCAAAAACGTTACCTAATGTCTGATTTTTTTTAACAGTGCGTATGAGTTATATATACAGTCAAACTTCCATATAGCGCATACGGCAGCATAATGTTAGTTCGTTATATAGAAAATTCGTTACGCAGCAATTATGTTTATTTTTTTTTAATTTTTTAAGTTTATTTAAAGAATTAAATTTCACTTAAAATTTTTATTTTTTTACAAAATTTTTTGCAACATTTAGGGATGTTACCAGTACGAAGTCATAGTATTTTATTGGCTTATCTGCTACTTTCTCGAATTTTTATAAATCCGCCAAAATTTTTTAAACTTTTTTATAAAATTAATGGATTTTAATTCAAATGCGTAAACAAACAAAAGGATTAGGATTAAGGTTAAGGTTAGGATTTTTCAATAAGTAGCTCTTAATTTTTCGATTCGACAAATAACTCTTTCTGGGCGTTACCTTAATATTGGTTTTCTTAACAGTGCGTATGCATAATACTTTCTTGCATCTGCAAGACCTATCATTAAGCATGCATAATATTTAAATACAAATTTATCCAAATTCCAAGACAATTCATAATTTTCGTAGAAAAGCACGACTCTTGACGGTTTTATATTTAGAAAGTAGCATTAACGAATGTCTAACAGAAGTTAGACTATTCTAAAATTTTTTGCGTTAAGAGATCTTATTTAAGTGTTAAGAGTTACAGAATGTAAATCCATTTCGGGACGTTGAGGGGTTGTTTTGTATTGAATTTTCAAAAAAAAGAACGATTACTTTATTTAATTATAATTTTTCTAGATGGTATTGGACTTTGTTCATGAAATAAATAAATAAATATCTATTTATAATACCATTCTAATGCATACGATCACGACGCATAGCTCTGCTTAGTTTGAATTTAAATTGAATTCTAAGAACCGATAAATTCTGTAGCTAAAAAGAAATGGATGGGATGCGTACAGTGGCGTATCCACAGGGGTTTTCGGGTCCGGACCCCCCTAAAAGTTGGAAAAATGGGTAATCAATTTTTTGCGAGCTCTGATGTATACACACTTTGAAGTGAAAAACCGCATGTATGCATATACCTACTACAACCTATAAACATTTTCTAAAGTGAAATTGTGAGCTGTTGGAAAAATTTCTGTACCTAAATCTTGTAGTTGCTGAAATCTACGAGTTCATACAAACGAAGGGACTTTACTCAATCTCTTCCCTATTCTATGCGGATAATTTTGGTATAAACAACGCCACAAACTCTTTCGCCTGTTACATAAAATGCATAAATCTATAATACCCTTAACCCTCTGGATGTAGAGTATAAAAAAAAATAAAACCTAAAGGAAATGCGTAAAACTGAAACTACAAAATTTTGTATGGCGTTATATAAACATTAATGACCACGCACGTCAAAACACAATCAAGTTGGGGCTCTTTTTTTCTTGAGCTAGACACCAATACAGCTTCACATACACAGACACACACCGATACACACAGATACAAACACATACAGCCGTAAAGAGAAGGGCTACTTTGCGGTTTATTAGGCACTCTTTGCATAATTGAGCAAGCAGCGCAAAATTCATATATACGTACGTATATATACTAAACGTTATGTACGTATGTATTACTGTGTATATTTTTGAAATTGTCTGTAATCCAACGTAATTTTTCAACGATGCTCCACCATCTATAATTCAAAAAGACACTTGAAAATTCCCTTTAATTTGAAGGGCCAAAGACACAAGAGCCGCAGCGGCTATTTATGCATTATTAAGAATTCATGTGACGGCATGTTCCAATCACTATCGCCATCGTCGCCCCATTTCGGTGTTGATTTTGTGTAATTTGCGTTGAATTAAAATGATGTCTACTCTCAGACCCGACCGTAAGGTTGGCGCTTTTAGCTGGTATTTATATTCATTAAAAATGCATGATACACAAGTACATATACATATACTACATAGAATTATGGTCAATGAAAGGATATTTTCAATATTTTGGTTGCTGCCTTTAAATGATAGCATAAACGATTTATTAAGATAATGTTTTTGCTGCGCTAGTTATCTTGCAGTAAGACTATTAATTGTTGATTTATTTACTTTTAACTCTATTCCAAAGACAAGAGTAAACTCCTAAAAGTAAGCAGCACAAATAAAACTAACTATATAATACGCCAAGTACCTTTGCCAAATTAAAGTAGTTCTTAATTCGGCAAAACCAAAAACAAAAATAAAGATGGCGTACGTTCAAGTTGGGCGTGGACGACTTTGGGATACCCTGTACCACTGCTTGCAATAAAATCCAGTAAACTGCTTAAGAACACCAAAAGACATTTGATTGCCAAATTAGATTAAGATACCTTCATAAACAACCAAAAACAGACGAATTTTTAATCAAAAACTTTTTTTCGACCGATCGGCCCTATGGGAGCTATATGATATAGTCAACCGATTTTGATCAAATTTAGTTCAGTGCTGGGTAACCCTAAAAAACTTTCAAATGCCGAATTTGGTTACGATATCTTCATAAACAAATAAAGCAAAACAAATTTTGTACAAAAAACGGTTTTTTGATCGATCGGCCCTACGGAAGCTATATGATATAGTCAACCGATTTTGATCAAATTTGGTACAGTGTTGGGGATCTCTAAAAAACTTCCAAATGCCGAATTTGGTTACGATATCTTCATAAACAAACGAAGCACAAAAATGTTGTACAAAAAACGGTTTTTTGATCGATCGGCCCTACGGGAGCTATATGATATAGTCAACGGACTTGGATCAAATATGGTTCAGTGCTTGGGAACTATAAAAAACTCGCGAATGCCAAATTTGGTTACGATATCTTTATAAACAAACAAAATACATCGAATGTTATTTTAAAAAAATTTTTTTGGCCGATTGGTCCTATGGGAGCTATATGATATAGTCAACCGATTTTGATCAAATTCGGTAACATGTTGAAGATCTCTAAAAAACTTCCGAATGCAAAATTTGGTTACGATATCTTAATAAACAACCGAATTATCTATTTAAAACTTTTGGTTATTTTCGAGGTCCTCTGAAACACCCCTATGGGAGCTATATAATGTAACCCCGATATCGAAAAAATTAAATAAACTTGTCTCCTATGGAATAATAAGGGATCTAATCTGAAAGGTTGGTTGCTCTAGCTCTTACCATCTCCGAGATCTAGGCGTTCATACGGACAGACAGACATGGGTATATCGACTTCTCTAGTCACCCTGATCATACTTTAGGTAACTTTGGGGGGTCTCCGACGTTTCCTTCTGTATGTTACATACATTTTCGGCTTGCACAAACTTAATATACCCTTTGTACCATTCGGTACAGGGTATAAAAATTCAGTAATCTAGTATAAAATATTCTATATAAAAAGCGCATGGTGTGGAGCGTCTAGCTCCTCTCATAACCCTATAATGCTAATTTGTGTAAAAACAAAATTATACAGAACCAATTTTTATTAGCTTTTTTCTTTTTAATCAATTTGATTAGAATAATTAAATTCGTATTCAATTCTAGGACCTTTGGTTTAGTCAACTCAAGAAGTCAAATTTTTGTGAAATTTACCAGGTTTAGACAAAGCATAGGCTCCAATTTATTTCACTCTCTTAATATGAAACAATTGGTCACTCAACAATTTGCCGCTGTTTGGCTGCATCGTTCAACTAAACGTAGATTGCGGACTTATTTAGCCGTGATATCCTTTATTAAGTTGATATTTTCCTAGAACTCATACAGTACACTCAGTGCACACTGGGCCAAATTGCCAAATTTGTAGAATAAATTCGAGAAGTGTTTTTACAGACCTGAAACTTGATGGATTTTATAATGAAGACAAATAACATTTGAAAAAAGTTTTGAACGATCTGGCTACGCTTATCTTTACCGTCCATATAGGCAAGGTTACATTACGTATACGTGCATTATGTATACGTCCCATATTTGATTGCACACTCGAAATAGTTTTGCTTATGTGCTCGCTGAAAATAATTTGTTTGTCTAGATTGATCCCAAGGTATTTAACCGAGCTTTACCATGATATTGTATTATTGTCAGAGAGACAATGGTAGAGACATTGGGCTGCGTTTTTTTGTGAATAAAATTGATTTTGTTTTCCTTGCATTCAATTTGATTTTACATTTGGCAAAGTAACTGCACATAGAGTTAAGAGAATGTTGCAGTTTGTTTTGGATTTCAGTACAAGAATTACCAGAACAGAATAAAGCTGTATCATCAGCAAACATAAGGGTACGGCAATCAACGAAAAGGGGTATGTCGTCCGTGTAAACATTATAGAGAGAGGGCGCTAGCACTAAACCCGGAGGTACCCCAGCACGTATTTGTTTCATTTTAGAGTTTGTCATTTAAAGATACATTAAAGTGCCTATTTGAAAAATTATTCTGTATAGTTCCGTTTTTATACTCTTTTTCACTACAGTAGTGCAAAAGAAATGTTGTGTGCAACACCTAAAAGGAAACGAATAAGACCCCAAAAAACTTTTGTACTAAAATGAAATCGATTTTGTTATATCCGTCAGGAGCATGAAATTTGGTTACATTTAGTGCATTTAGTTTTTTGTCATTGTCCGCCCTTTACTCCCAATAGAATTTCGTGGCTTACTCCCACATTTTTTAACCAACAATATTAAAATTCTGAAGTTCCTTTTTTTAAAACCCATCTTTGGGTGCGGGTAATAGACAAAAATTAAGAAGCATCACAAAAAATAAACTAATTATATTTATTAATAAGGCACCGTCATCCAAATCGGTATGTAGACTCATGTAGGCTATAATATGAAAAATATATATATATATATTTTCGTATAGCCCCTTTTTACAGAATTCATCGAACAAATAAAGTGGAAAATTAACATAAACACTGTAGAAATTAATGAAAGTACTGGGTATAGTATAGTCTGTATGTCCACGGATAACATTAACGTAAGTTTTGAACCGGTTTAAACTAACCAAAAGAAGAAATTGGGGAGTTCTCAATGCCGGTCATAGCCTCGACTATATCATATGCTTATACCCTGTAACCACATAGTTATGGTATAGTTATGAATGCCATTTTGACTAAAAGCCAGTACGCAGCCGCAGCCTCGTGAAAAAAAAACTACAACTTATTTTGTGAGCAAAAAGAATGGTATGCTCTGAGTTTGTGACCAAACGGTGCTACCCATATCTAGGCAATTGAATGTAGATGGCGCAACTAACATTAGATGGCAAAATGTTCAAATGTGTTACAAGTGTAAAAAATAATTCGTCTACAACAAATAATACTTGCGATTTTTTCGCTAAATAATAAAAATAATAAAAATGAAATGTAAACAACATATACTAATAAAAGTGTGGTACAGTCGAGGCGGTGCCCGACAGTGGAATACCCTGTACCTTTTGTGTCAAAAAAATTTTTCCTGCATATTCCATCTAAGAACTTTCCAATTGGAATTTATTTTTTTTTTTGGTGCAAAACGATATTTATACCTATAAGTTCCGTAAATTTGTACCGATTTTGATGAAAATCGAAAGTTACGTCAAAGAAGCTATTTTAATTATATTGGGTAAGTTTCAAGTTGATATGTTGAAGGGTGTGGGAGAAAACACGGTAAATCGATTGCGGGGGGTGGGGGGACTGCATCGATAAAATTTGGATGTGGATTTGTTCATTAGAGCCACATGAATGAGCTTACCAAAAATTGTGATTCTAGGTCACTTGTAGCCCTAATTGCGTAGAGTCAAATATTGAAGCAGTTTATTGGCAAGGGGAGATGAAATTTTCACATTTTTGACTATAACTTCTGTTGTATTTGTCCGATTTTGTTCATTTTTTACACATAGATGCATGTATCCATAACGCATCGTTTTGTGTAATTTCAAATGAAAATATTAAACGGTTGGGCTAAAAACCGCGAAAATCTACAGCGGGGGAACGGGGAAAGATATTGACATGATTCAACAAACTTCATCTGCTTAGGAAATATGCGCACCAGCAGGTAAAGTTCCGTGTCTCTAGCTCTTATAGTCTCCGATATCTAGGCGTTCATACGGACGGACGGCCGGACGGACGGACGGACATGGCTCAATCGCTACCCGAGGTTATGATAAGCATTTTGGTATAAAGGACTTGGGGTCTGCCACGCCTCCTTCTGTCCGTTACATACATTGCACAAATCTAGTATACCCTTTGTACCTATAGGTACAGGGTATAAAAAGCTGCAAAGCTGCGGCAACCATGTCAGCTGTTTTGTATCAACAGGAGAATTTATCGAAAAAATTAGTGAAATTTACGAATATATCGCAAATGAAAGAGGAAGTTATCGACAAAAAAATTCGTTTTCCGGAGCACGAATCCGAAGGAAATGGTTCGTTTTGGCTGAATATTGCAATTCAATTATTTACATTTCGCGGCAAGTTTTTAGTTCTAAAAATTTGCCAATGTCCTCGGATGTTTTTAATACCTTGTTCGGGTTGGCAAAGTTGGCCATTCTTTTGGAGTAACAATACAAATGTTTCAAAAAGCATTTTAAATTACATTGACTTTTTGCTCTTTTGAAAAATTTGTGCATATTCTTTAGCTATCCAACATTGTTGTTGCTATCAAAATAGCTTGCTGCACATTAATCTACATGTCAATTGATCAAAAAAAATGGGCAGCACTGCAGCTGCGTACTATTAAAATTCTTTGCATTCAGAATTATGATAGTCTTTTTTATATGCAGTTTTCTTTCAGGCATTTTTGCGTTGCTGCGTACTAGCTTTAAAAAAAAATTGTTTTGCATACAAGCAGTTATTGCATATTAAAGTATTATGGATTAGGGTATTTTCATTAGAAACAGGTTACAGAATATTCCACGGTGCAAAAAATGTTTCACCGCGTCGTCTGTATTACATTTTTTATTTGATTTTGTTTATAAAGACAATTGCAAGTGGTTGATATAGTGTTAAATTTTTTTAAAGCATTTTTAGTTACTTTTTATATTTCATATAAAAATAATAATTATAATTAAACATTTTTATTTTTATATTGAATTAAATAGTGAATAATTGAAGCTGAAGTTATTGTCCGCATCTATCTATCGTATGCCTAAAAAATATTTAAAGCAGAGCTTTAAAGCATGTACCTATAAACATTTAAATTGTAGTATGCATAAAGGTAAAAATTAATTTGTTAAAAAGCTAAAGCTTATGCTGATATGGACTACATTAATGATTGCTCTTTGGTATATAAGTTTGCCAATATACATATACATACATATATATGTATATTTTTTTTTGTATTGGAAAAACTTGCGTAGTATGTATTTATATGTACGGGTCGCTTTATTTGCTTTTTGTATGTGTGTACTCGCATATGGTTTAATTTTGCTGTTATTGAGCGCCTGGAGCTGTTGAACGGGTTTCCGTTACTGCTGTAGCTCCAGCCGCAATTTTTCCTTCTCTTATGTTTTTTTTATGTGCTTTTCCTGCGTATATAGTAGGGATGTGCTACTGGTAGAATACTAGCTTGAATACTGTTTTCCTTCCTTCCTTCCTTCCGTCCTTCCTTCCGTTTTTCCTGCCTGTTTACCGCTTGCCTTCCTTATTTGTAGACCTCGCCCATTTGTGGTTAACTTTCGCTTGGCGAGCGGACTGGGGGAGAAAGGACGCAAGACGGAACGAACGAACGAGTTGGCGTTGAAGTTTGCATGAAAGACAAACAAGCTCGCGGCGCTTTTTGCTTTTATATCCATCCCATCCCTACCATACCTAAACCTAAACTGTTTGCCATGTTCGTATTAATTTCATTGCATGAACTAATTTGTATACTTAAACTCTACTATAATGCCGCCGGATGACTAAAGTTCCTAGCTGCATGTTTTGTATTCTACAAAAATGCAGCTCAAGTTTTAATTATTTGCATGTATTATGGCCGCATTAAGTAGGTTGCAGTTTTACACTCAGAAAAAAAAGTCAAGCTGTGACTTTAAATCATCCTCATAGGAAAGTGAACATTGCATTTTTCTTACAGTTCAATTTAAAATGCGAAACCAAAAGAAACCGATTGTCCTAAAACTGTTTTTGATACATTAGAAATGATTAGAAGTTAAAAAAAAAGTGTATCGATCTTTTTTACTGGAACTTTTTCCAATAAGACCTTTAAGACGGCTGCTGACAGTTTTTTAGGGAATTCGGACAGGAGCAGAATATTGGTTCGTTGTATTAAAATATCCTTTATAAAAATATCAAATAGACAGTATACTTGAAAGATATTGGTAATAAGGAAATATTCGTTATAGAGTAGTTTTAAAAAGATTTTGGAGAGAACAACAATCGTTAATAATTGATCATAGTTTCTTTTACTTTTATTTAAAAAGATATTATGAATATATTTTGGATGATATTACTAATAGTGAAAACCAAGTACATTTTCTGAAGTCTATTCTGCGCATCTGTAAATTCCACAGTTTTCATTTGATTGTGAAAATAAATATTTTAATTGGGTCTGCGTAAAAAAAAACAGTGGGAGTTAATTGTAGGCAACTGATTGAAGGTATCCCTAATAAAGAATAAATAAATTTTGTATTTCTAGTCCACATGAGTCAACAAATCAGTATTTACGACTTCAGCTATTTTAACACTAGTCAAATTGTAATACAATTTTAACCCACGAGAAAAAGTGTGGTCTGTAGAAGAAAACTGAATGCACTACTGCATAATACTTTTGATAAAATTTGATATTCCCAAATCTTTTTCTCTTCGAGATAGCCAAAATTTTTCACGATACAAAAATATAATAATATATAATAATTGCCAGAAGTAGTCGTATCAGAAGCTATAAAGTATTTGTATTCTTGATCTGGAGAATTTCTCGGTTTACACCCCATCCCTTTAAAACTGAATTTAAGCTGTTTGTAAAAATTGTTTTCAATGCAGTTACAACCTTTAGAGCCTTTAAAGCACGGGTAAAATGTTATTTGAAAAAACGGGTTTTTGTGATTTTTGACCTTAAATGTCTGGAGACGGGGTCATGATATTCATTGTTCCTTTTGAAATAATAGAATGTCAAAACGAAAATTCATATAAAGTTTGAAGTTGTTATCTTTTTATTCCAAGGTACTATGCTTGTCATTATTCAATAAAATTCTACAATTATAGGAGATATCGGGTTTTTACTTTTTTTCTTTTTCCCAGTAAATTTACGCGCATAAAATGGCATTGATCGCATTAATCGCATATCTAAAATTCATATAAGTCAAGAGGTTGAGCTAAAAAGTGGCCCGCTTTACTTATTTCTACCGAAATTTCTTTTTTTTTTTCGGGTGACCAGCCCAACTCCCCCGCAAGAGTTTATCACTATTTTCACCAAAACTTAAATAAATAATCTTTTCTAACACAAGGTTTCAAACGCTAAAAATAACACTATGAAGCTTGAAATTTTAAAAACTACTTTGTTGTAATTTCTCTGAGTGTATAGCTAGTCAGTGTAGTAGTCGCTGCAAGCGCTCTTCAAACAAAAAAGATACAAAAGCAAAATGTCAAACCAAAGGGATTCAATTGCGCGTG
The DNA here is from genome assembly GCA_949987675.1 of Chymomyza fuscimana. Classification (NCBI taxonomy): domain Eukaryota; kingdom Metazoa; phylum Arthropoda; class Insecta; order Diptera; family Drosophilidae; genus Chymomyza; species Chymomyza fuscimana. The sequence continues at coordinate 72,657,893 of OX465089.1, forward strand.
GCCTAATTGACTCGTAAAGCGACTTTAAAGCCATCAAAAGGCGGCAGCAGTTAACTACTTACAATCCCCCGTGCCTTAGCTGGGAGCACCTGTCTGCCTGCCATCGATGATACAATGCCGCCATTAATCGCCGTTTAACAAGAAGCACTCGAAAATTTATAATTTGGCGGCATCAGCTGAATACGCACACAGCTACACAAGGGGATGCCGCAGCTTGGTTATATGGTTATGCCGCTTGAGCCGTGCGTATGAGTTTTTGTACCCCTTTAATGCCGCCCCGGGCACTGTGGCGGCTTTTGACTTCTTGAAAGCACTGTCAGGCAGCGGCAGAGGCAGAGGCAGTGGCTGTAAGATAGTCCATAGTCCGTCCTGCTGTTTGTGCCGCGCGTAATACTTCTTTTAAGCTTAAATCTGCAACTCAATGCCGGTTGCCAGGATGCCACATCCATAGACGCACACTCACAGCTACAGAGACACGGTTCTGTTGTTGCTGTTGTGGCACAGACAAAGCACAACAAGTATTTAACGAGCTGCAAAAGTTGTAGAAGTAGCAGCAGCAGCAGCTCCAGCAGCACCAACAGCAAGAAGTAAGACATGACTCGAGGCAGAGATTTTAGCTTGAATCTTGCACAGATTGTTTTTCTCTCCTTGCCAACAGTACACACACATACATATACACAGATACAAACGATATCCACGCGCTTACCAACTGAAGTTGTTGCTGCCTCTGCCACATAGCGGCTTCAAAGAGCAAATGTTATCAAGAGGTTTGATGCCGGCTACGGCAATGGCGGTGGCAGCGCTGGTGGCGTCAGCGGCAGCGGCTTGTGGTATGTGCTAGGCGGCAGGCGACGGTAAATGGCAAACCAAACTCTATTTAAAGGGTTGAGAGTCAGTTCAGTTCGGTTCAGGCCATGGCAAAATGTTACAGTCGCGTCTTTCAAGTGGCTTGTTCGCCTTTTGCTTGACGCTTTGTTACCACCTAGTGGCATGCGCTCAATTGCTTCTTTTGGCACTGTTGTTTACAAGCTTGTTGCAAGTACATGTACATATATACATACAAATATCAAATGTATATACGTATATCCTTAGATATATATACGTAAAAATGATTTGGGTTAGTTGATAAGATTTTACGTTTTTCTGTTGGCTTTCATATTAAATTTGATATTAATTATATTACAACTTTTTAACAATCCAGCAAACTAGTGGTGGAAAGTCCCATCCAAACTCTCGGAGCTTCTGACGCATCATTAGAGATGTTTGTGGCCTGACATTGTCTTTATAGAACACAACACCCTTCCTATTGACCAATTCTGGCCGCTTCTGGGTTGCTAGCTTTAGTCTGGTTAGTTGTTGGCAATATAGGTTCGAATTGAGTGTTTGACCCTATGGGAGCATTTCATGGTGGATAATTCCCTTCCAATCCCACCAAACACTTAGCAAAACCTTCTTGGCCGTTAATCCGGGCTTGGCGATCGCTTAAGCCGACTCCCCGCGATTGGACCATGAATTTTTTCGGCTGTTGTACTCGTATATGACCCACTTCTCATTGCCACAAGCATCAATTTGGTTTTTTTGCGATAATACGTGGGCCACCCATACATCGAACTTCTTTGTGAGACCAGTCTTATTTAAATTGTTCCAAACGGTTTTCTGGCTAATCTTTAGTTCCTGAGCAATAGAATAAGTGCTCACATACATATTATTTTTATCAACATTTTGGACGATTGGGCTACCAGAGCGTGACCTTCGACGTCCACATTACCAGAACGGAGACGTTGAAAACACATCTTTGTTGTTGTATTCGATACTGTATTGGGTCCATAAACAGCACTGCTCCGCCTTTTCACCTTGGTCGTAGTGGTACTGAAGAATGTATCAAATTTTATCTTTTTTTAGCTACATTTTAAAACGCTATAGCACAAAACTGGCTTCACCAAAAAAAAATTTACCCAGCCTTTTTTTTATGCGTAACGTCACCTTTAAAATGTATTATGGTATGACCTAGTGCGATATATACATCGTGAGATATGGCTAACTAAAGACATCTAGCGAAAACCGCCGGGAATTTTGTACTTTACCTAATATTAAAAAAAATATATTAAAAATAAATAAATTTTACGAAGGGGGGCATTAATAACTTCATTGCACAAATCTATTAATTGCGTTATATATGTAAAACTATGTTTTTAGATCCAAATTAAGTTTATTTGCCGAATTTCTCTTTAATCCATCTAATTTTCTATTTATCGACGTATCTATAATCGCTTTTTCGGGTCTCGGCTAGCTACTACAGACCAACGATTTAAAAAAAATAATGATGCAAATCGATTAAGATTTGAATTCCCTTAAAAATCATGTGGTAAGATGTAACTAGAGCTGTAAAGTCTTTTACATTAATTTATGGGTACGGTACGGTCTGGTCGCAGTGGCCCACCTCTTTGTGAGAAACCCATGCAGAAAAAAAAAAAACTAGAACTAGAACCGATATGTTGTGCCAATTAGAAAACCCTGCTTTTTATGAAAACGGTCAATTTAAACTGAACAACCTATGAGTATGTATACAGCACACGTTGGCTGTCCTGTTTGTGTTGTCGTCGACGACGACGGGTTATTCTCTTACAGCGTCAACGGCAACCGTGGCAGTGGAGTTTTCTCTGTTGCGCTGTTTTTGTGTTGATTGAGATCATGTTGCGCAACGTATAATTGCGTCAAGTTTGTTTTTCTGTCATAACTTTTGTTATGAAGCCTTTTGTTGCGAGGGACCAAGGGGCAAGTTGCAAGTGGCTTGGCCTCTTGGGTGGCCTCGTGCTGAATGTATATTATATATTTACATATACAAACAAGTACATGTGATTGTGTACTATATATGCATTTATGTGTTGTTCAAAGGTGTAGTTGATAAGTGTTCATAACGAGCTCAAATCGATTCACCTTTACTACAGTGTTTGTTAGCTGGAAGTATAAGAAGAAAAACTTGTGCGGTTTAACAAGAAACGAATCCGAGTGTTGATAAAAATTATAAGATTATATTTTGTTTTCGTCCATATGACCACAAGAATGTACGTGCCATTAGTTAGCGTCTAAAATATGTTATGCGGTTAAACTTCTTAGAATATTCTGACGGGCAGCTATTTCTGGAATAGATTTATTGGAGGCGTAACTAGGTTAACAAATAGAATACAAGTCGCGTGAGCGTCCATAAGCAGCACATCTTTGGAAACTTGATTAGCTTTTGGAGGTTTGCATAATAGCACTCATAACACCTCAAGTAACTGATATGGTAATCAGGTGAATCTCTCTAAGCATAAATCAAGTTAAAGTCTCGAATAACTAATTGAAAGAAATATAAATTAATAGAATAAGAAAAAAAATAAGCTAAAAAAAAAAAAAAAAAATGGGGCTCTAAAAAAAAATGAAATAAGAAACTAACGATAAGAATCAAGCCTGTGGCCTATAACCACGATTAACTTATAAAAGTCGTCTACTCACGAGAAAAAGTTCTTCAGTCCTTGAATTTCTTGATATAATAATATATATTTTGTTAAATGTGCTCATTAATTCATTTGATCATTAAAAATCGTCTTTTGTTTAGTGTATGTCTTAATGTCTTCTAGACTACGCTATATTTAATGTAATGTAACGTAGCATCGCCTATCGCCAACGGATCATAAAAACGCTTCCAACGGTAACTCATGTGTTGAGTTATGATAAGCGTTTTAGAAGTTAAGAAGGAACAGACAAACATGCATTCCATCATACCATACCAGTTATTACTAAGGATGCTTTGCTTTGTCGTAGTCGGGTAAAAGTATCTGGTACTTGGGGCAGCGAAGTATTCCGCTCAGGTCTTTAAATCAAGTTTGATCTGATACTTGTTTTTTGACTCTTTACAAATATCTATTTTGTGTTCCTTTTACACGCCAAACCAATCTTTTTATTGGTATATGATAGACCAAAAGGGTAAACGAACTTTAAGTTGCCGTTGGGAGTCGCTCGTCGCAGTCGTAACGGACCACTGCACCATAGGCTATATGGCTATTCTTCATCACCATTTCTGTCGTACCTGTGGAGATGAGGAGAAGATACAAATCATCTAAAGCCTGCTCTCTGACTGTCAATTCTTTCTGGCTGCAAATTTGCAACTGGAGTATAGTCACTCTAATCGCTTTTTTAATTGACACGTCAAAATATAACCACGTAACCCGTAAAAATGCATATTCCCTAGGTTTTATGCCACTACCTACCACTACGACCATTTATTCGCAGGATCTAAAAAAAAAGGATAATCGACTTGTTTTTTTTAAGTTATAGCATATTTTCTGGGGCTGCCAGGTGACTGCTTGCAAACTGATTATCTCCAAAGCTTGGGTAATAGTCTAAAATGAGTATCTTGGATTCAGATTAAAAATCTTGTCCTGTTCATTATTTTTTGAAGCGCTTCGTAATATTTAATCGCTATCATGTCGGCTAACTAAATCAAGCTCCTTGTTTTTTGTTCAGCACCCTCTTTAATAAATATTCCTTTAACCAATTTGCAAATGTTGGTAAAGAAACTACTGTTAACTGCTTGGTACACTCATTGAGCAGTTTTGCCATTATTCCAGTTCATATCAATGTGCTCTGGCATGCAACAAACGAACACTTATGAAATCATATGGGATCAGTTTCGTAGTCTTTCACGCTTCACCTGCGCGCCAATGACAATCCTAAAAAAGGAAAAACGTATATGAAAAAAAAAAAAAAAAACTAGAGAGAAAAAGCAAACAACTAACATAACTAGATGATGTACTAGGGTAACGGGTGGTGGGGGTTGACTGGGAGCAGCCCTACAAGCAACAGTTAGTTTACTTGTTGACAATGTCATCGTGTATGAGTATGTCCTAAGTGCAGCGTGAGTGAAAAGCTGCACAAGCATTTCCCCCGTTTCCTCCTTGTTGAAGGATATGAATGCCAATAGAATTTCCTTGGCTCACATCCTGGCGACAAGATTGTGCACAGGGTGCGTTTGCGGTGGTAGTGTTGAGGTGGGGGGACGTAAACGCTAGCGCCAAGCTTGTCAACGCTACGCCACATTAAGAAAACGAATGAAACGGAAACGAACAAGCGATAAGTGTTGTCTACTTGGCATATGCTCGGTTGGATGTTTGGTTGGTTGCTTGGCTGGTCTTCCTTCAGCTCAGTAGATTTGCTGGCGGTCTGGTGGACGGCGGGACGCAACGGAAATTGACGCAAAACGTTTGCTGTTGACACGATGTGTCCATAATGTTGCTACGTCGCCTTCGACGCCATCGATGCCAACGCCTGTAAAGGCTTACTAAATAAGAACCGTATGTCTTCATTTGTCGCCCCGTCGATATAATATTGTTGGTTTTGGTGTCAGCGGGTGTGTGTGTGCGTGTGTGTCTGTGTACACAATCAACTCAAATTAAATTCAATAACATAACTCAATCATGGCCATGCCCAAGCCGTGGGCCCAATAAACCCACCACGCCCCCAGAGCCACCCCTTTGGCCAGGGCTGTGAAAAATAAATTAAAGTTGAGTTCCGTTTGCTTATACAATATAGTATATGGTTTTCTTTTTTTTGTACACTGTTTTCGAAGAGTAAGAGGTGTATTAACTTGGAGCAATAAAATGTTGTGTGTAACGGTTTGAAAAATAAGTAAGATACAAAGCATATCCAAATGAAATAAATCTGAAATTACTTTTTTTATTTAACCACATCTACGTGTTAAAAGTTGGGGAAACTCTATTAAAAACAAAGCTATTTTAAAATCGGTTACGAGACCAATCAAAGTGGGTAAGTGGACTTTGTGGACTTTTAGCTAAGAAAGGCCCTTGACCCTTCTGCTGTCGTAGGAATCATAATTGCTGAGCTGTTGTTACAAGGACTAAATAAGAGGGCTATATGATAAGTCAGTGATTTTTGGATTAGAAGATTTTATTTTTTAGCAAACATGATTTGGTTCCTATGATTTGAAAAGGTTCAATAAAATCTCTTAAATGGCCTAGAATTCCGTTGAGATTCTGACTGGGGTATCTCCGGAATATTGCATGCTCAGAAAACAGTTGAACAAGATGAGCATTAAGAATCTTAATACCTTTAGGTTCAGCAAGTCATTTTGAGTCGGCTTTTTGCATTAAGAATTCCTTAACTTGGATGAAATAAGTACCCTGTTTATAAGTCTTGCCTACGATGTCCTGGTGACCCTGCACCTATTTCTTCTCCCAAACCCTTGTTTACCTCTTTTCGGACTCGCTTATGCTCCTCCTAAGATGTGGGTATGCGATCTCCGCATTCGTCTGCAGGCATTCCGATCCTGGATCATGTCGTCGCTGAGACCCATTCGTTGCTGATTTTAAAAAGTTTAGGTTTTTGGCACTTGTGTATGGATATTCGTTAGTTATGGACTTTCCTTTTACACCGGAGGTTGTCTCCAGACCCGGTCACCAATCGCATACACTGATCTTTGGAAGATCTTTAAGATGTTAAAAATGTGCCTCAGGCTCAATGTGATGGTAAGTATGCCTGCATCTGACTAGTTCTCTTTTAGGGGCCTCTTACGCCAGGCAGAGGATACCGTGGTGTTAAATTATATTACAGGAATTTTGAATTTTTTAATTTTGACAGAAATTTTCATGACTCTGCACCTATATAATGCTAATAACCAAAGCGTAGGCAAAGTGAACTTGATTTTTACAGGATATTTCTCTCAATATTCTATTCAAATCTATATCATTTTTATGAGCGCAAAGTGGTTGCCGCACAATTAGTAGCTGTCCTGATGTTGTCCCAAAAGTGTCTTAATCGCTATCTTTCGTAAAAATCTGGAATCATTATACCTCAAAGACTTTTAATTGGAACTTCGCTTAGAACTTTGGTAATTTTCGCTGCTCATCCGATGCTTCATAATATTTACAACGCTCTCGAAATCACCTTATACATTTACTGGCATGGCATACAATCCAAAGCGAACATCTGAGCTCCTGCGCTTTCATAAGAACAGGATCAGGATAGTGGTAGGAGTTGTAACGGTGCACTGCACCATAGCCAAAATGGCTGAGAGGCTGCACGTTCCCCATTACGACTTCTGCCGCAGAAAGCCTCCAACACCTGCTATGCGACTGCCCAGCGCTTCTAAGAAGACGAACCCAGTTTCTGGGTAAACCATTCTTGAAAGATCTGTGCAGTCTGGCTGCTTTTGCCGAATCCTCAAAATGGTTCTGCAATAAGAGAGACTAGAAAAGCCCAATAGTTTTTGATCCTCCTCTACCCCTCCGCCCCTTCTCATATTCCTTTCCTCCTTTTTCACAATTAGGCAATACAATGGACCTCATTGTCTCTGGGTGATCTCAATTATTGACTTACCAGCCTATTCAACCTAACCTAACCTTTACTGGCATGGACTTTCGCTTGCAAGATGCAGGACGGATCTGGGTAGCTTGACTAAAACGATCTTATTTTACGTTTTGGGGATACCACCCACTATATACCACCATAGTTTTTCACAGTTTATCTTTGAAAATTTGCATGTAGAACGACTTTTGAAAAATTAATCAATACATTTTGGGAAATAGCGTACATTATAGTCGTGTTGTTCCGTCTTTTATTTTTTGTGTGTATTTCTTATCACTTTGCTCTATTGTCGTCGTACATTGTGTTTTTTATTTGTTGTCTTTTCGAGCAACAATTCAACTAACAGCTCCAGCAATTATTTATATTATTAAATCCTCTTGAGTGTTTTTTCGCCATTGTTGGCATACGGTTGTTATTGTTGGGCGGCCATTTGGTAGCATGTTATTTCTGTCTTGCTTTTGGCCAAGGCGGTTTGATATTTGCACCCATGACCAAGCCATGACCCATTTCTCTTTCAGCTTATTTAGTATTTACTCTTAGGCATAAAAAAAAGAAGAAAAAAGTTAAAAAAAACCCACACAAAAGTGAAAGCCAATATGTTGTTGTTTTTTATTTTTGCTGTTAAATACAATATTATTGAATGGTAATCATCTGCCGTCAGCAAGGACTCATATTGTCTTGACAAGGGTTGGCATTGGCCAGGCCCCACCCGTGTCTGGTATACAACAATATGGCCTAGCCAAGGCGGTGGCAGTGGCAACTTATGAAATTGACTTGTGTGTACTCACATTAAGCCGAATGGTTGTTATATACACGTGTTTGTATAATACTCTACTCTACTTTGCATACCTATCGAATAAATCGATATTAACAACAAAATGTATTCTCTATCTATTTGCAGATTCTTTTACCTCTATCATTTCGCATTCTATGCGTATCACTATCGCTTCAGTGGTCAATATCGTACGCTTGCCTTGTTATCCTCGTTCCTGTTCATACAGGTAAGTTCTACGTTTCGAGGGTGTGGCCACTATCTACCATATAATGGATGGATACATTGAAATTAAAATGTTGCATAATGTTTTGGTCCTGGCTGCTTGTTTACGCCTGTCAACTGCATGAACAATTAGCTACCTTATATACGTATGTGTATGAGTGAGTGACTTTGTTAGTGTGCGTGCGTGTGTGTGTGCATCTAGGAGGATCACGTGACGGCGAAATTCAAGCTCACGTGCCAGCTTCTGTCATTGTGCTCAACTGACAAACTGCCTGGCACAGCCACTCCCAGCTTCATGCTGTCCTTGTATAATGCACATTTACTTACACACTGCCAAAGTGTATTCGTAAATTTGTTGTGGTTTTTGTAACGTACAGCAGAGCAGGTTACTAAGATTCTCAAGGTATACCAGAAATTTAATTGTTATTAGTCCGTATAGTATAGTAGTATATGGTGGACCTATTTTCACAAAAAAAAAAAGTTGTAGCGAAGATATTGAGCTAGGTTAGATTGAAAGGCTTACAAAAGTCGACAAGCTCTTTTTAACCTCTCAAGCTTAGATATTAGTATATATTAATAGAAGACGTGTCTTTTTCCAGTTAGTAGGGCAGGGGTCTGATATTACGGCGTATAGTAAGCTGGATGGTTTTAACTCTTTAACGCGGGAACTGAGTCAGATCACTATCTGACATAAATCAAAGAACTTGACCTGCATAGGAAAAATACCCATCTGTTGGAAATGTGAAGTCTGTGGTCTCTACGGCTACCGATATCTAGCTGTACATGAGTTCACATGAACATATCCCTATTGATAACCGAGTATCTTGTTTTTATTTTGGTATAAACAACTTAAGCTAAAAATGTGATAATTCCTTTAAATCGAACATCTTGAATTTAGGCATTAGCTATACGTTTCGAATTATTGTATTATTGTATTTCTAAAATATTTGGCATTGAAATTTCGATAGACTTTTTGTATTTTTAGCTCCACAGCCGGCATGAAGATATAGGTTCAATATATATAATTTCCCTGACTGACTATTTTGTCTGTCGACCCTGGGCGGAGCAATGGGATCTGTATTAATAACTGTTCGAAGAGAACAGGACCCTACAGTTTATGGTCGAATCTGAACGGCGGTGTCTTGAATTAATAGAGATTTTCTTGGGCAAGTAGCGTCTTTGAGCTAGCGATTCTTCTGCGGAGAATCGAACCACCGACCATCGGGTTGCAAAGCGAGTACGCTACCAATGACCACTTAGGTTGAATATCATTGATAAAAGGCGAACTGGTTTATTATATTATTTTACGGCAACTAGCTTTTTTCTAGGTTATAGACGTAGGAGCCACCTCATTTTTATACCCTTTACTTTTATGGTACAAAGTGTATATATATTAAGTTTTTGCAAGCCTAAAATGTATGTAACATACAGAAGGAGATACCTAAAGTATGATCAGGGTGACTAGAAAAGTCGATATACCCATGTCCGTCTTTCTGTATGTAACACACAGAAGGTCAGAGAATCCCCAAAGTTGCCTAAAGTATGATCAAGGTGACTAGAGAAATCGATATACCCATGTTCCTCTGCCGGTTTGTTTGTCCGTCTGTATGTCTGTCACTCGGTTTTTTACTTCCCAAGCACTGTATAAAATTTGATCAAAATCGGTTGACTATATTATATGGCCTCCGTAGGACCGATCGGTCATAAAACGTGTTTGGTGCAAAATTCGTTGATTCGTTTGTTTATGAAGATATCGTAATCAAATTTGGTGTTTGACAGTTTTTAAGAGTTCACCAGCACTGTTCCAAATTTTATCAAAATCGGTTGACTATATTATACAGCCCCCTCAGGACCGATCGGCCAAAAAAAGGTTTTTGTACAAAATTCGACTGTTTTTTGTTTGTTTATGAAAATATCGTGACCAAATTTGGGAAATAAATATTTTTTGAACTTCGTAAGCACCAGATTTGGTTGCAATGCGGTGGTACAGGGCATCCCAGAGTCGTCCGCGCCTGACTTGAAAGTTCGCCATCTTTTTCTTTTATTTTGCATCAAAGTCTAAGTTACAATTTTCCAAACGCTTGCTTCAGTAAACGAAATTCTTTATTCCTTTAAAGCAGTCAGCGAAAGAGCGTCGAATGCAACTGCATTGGTGAAAGCGTTTTGACGACTAAGATCAATTTTTCTCTCTCCGCATGACTGCGACTTCGGTACGCATTCGGCTGTGTCTATGTGAGCTGCCGATTGTGTTCGGCACCAGAGAGCGACCGTTGATAGTCGCTGCTTTAGAGCTATTTATCTATGTCTGTCATTCGATTCAATGTCATCAATTTCAATACCTTCCAGAAGTTCCATCCATTTTACCTGTTTCTTTTTGTTTCTAGGGTAATTAAAATATAAAATCAAAGGAAAGATCGTAGGCACGCTATCCAGGAAATTAAAATGACCGGTGATTGGTAAAGGGAATATAAATATTAAAATACTGTATTAAAACGCTTTTTTGAAGTTAGAACACATTGCATATGAGCCAAGCTTAGGGCTAGCAGTAAGCCTGTTTGTGAACCCGTACTAACAGCACTCCAAATTCTTGGACTAGGTTAAATGTTGTGGTAGCCCGTGGATGTTCGCAAAATTGAGTCATGACTTAGGATTGGAGTAGCGTAGCTGATATCTAAATAGCTAAAAGATACCGAAAAGCTGTCAAAGTACCAGACACTTCAATAATTTTCACCAAAACAAGTAGTTTTCTTGGCCCAGGCTAAGTTAATAACATCTGGCATACAATACCAAAATATCGGTCAATTATTTTAATTTTACGCTTAACCATGTTAGAGGACTTTAAAATTTAAAAAACAGAAAAAAAAAAAACAAAATTATTTTAAAGAATATACTTGGGTCATTCTTTGGCAAACGCGTCACCCCCTTCCACACTTAAATTTTTAAGATAAATCAAAGTTTTTTGCCTTAAATTCTGCTCGTCTACTTTTTAAAGCCGTATGGTGATATTTCAAAATGGCGGAGCTACAATGGCCGCCAAAGCAAAGTATCTCCATAATTTAATAACTATTTTTAATCTTACTCTCAGAAAAACATTTTCACATTTTCGAGTACCCCTGTGGGCTAAACTCCTTTATATTTATAAATTTATTCTCTTAAATTCTCAGTTGTAAAGATATAATATCTAAACTCTGATTCAATATGTTAAGCTAGCTTTAAGCAATATTTTTATATTATTTCGGCAAATAAAGCAAATTGTAAATTAAATTATTGGAACCCCTTTTATATGCTATACACACTTTTCTGAAAGCTGATTACAAGTACCTTAATAGCTTTTCAAAATTTCAAAATGGCGGCCATAAGATGTGTTTTCATTTTTGTGTTTAAAGTTCAAGTTGGGTATGCAAATATGGGTATTCGGGGTCGATAATCACGAATCTGGGGTTAGAATTTCAAAATTACAAAATGGCGGACATAAGATGGCCGCCAAAAAACCTTAAAAACGAGAAGTGCAGGAAGGCTGGTTTGCCAGAGAATGACCCGCTTATAAAAAAAGTAAAAAAAAATCACCTATATCTAATCTCTATCAATCTTCGACGCAGATTACTACGTCTTCGGTTAGCAGTTGTCATGGAGTTACATTGTTTATTCAAAATTACCTGACAAAGCAAGAAGTTCTCACAATGGCCAAATCTAAAGTTTCAGCTCTATTAGAGTATTTAAAATTCAACTGCCTGAAAATATCCATTCGTTCTCGCTGACATATGCTATCTATCTTTTGTTGTCTTTCAGCACTCGATGGTTTTCTTCTTTCACCGTTTCGAGCTACCCGCTATCATGGCACAAAGGAACGTCTTTTTGCTAACACGCAATCAAAATGGGGCAGCAGCTGGAGCAGGAGCAGCAGCAGCACCAGGAGCTGGAGCCAACGGACAGCAGGCAGCTGTAGAACGTGCTCGAGTCGTAATGGTGCGTATGTTTCGTCAGCTGGCCGCACAGCGTGCTCAGAATGCTGCAGCAGCGGCTGGTGGAGGACAAGTTGCAGGTGCTGGAGCACAACCAAGGCCGCAAGCAGAAAATAATGCTACAGCTGCAGTGCCCAATGCATTGGCCAATTTAAGACGTTTGCCCATACTGGGACAGTGGCTGCAGCGGCAGGAACAATTTCCCACAGTGCGGCGCGTCTTTTTGGGACAAGGCGGCAATGGTGGTCAGATGATGCATGTACATCTGCATCGCATCAATATAGCGGATATTGCCAATATGGGTAACCAAGCAACAGGCGCTGCCAATGGGCAGACAAATGCCGTAGCAACAGCAGCTCTAGCGACTCCGGTTACAGTGCCTGCAGCGGCGGATGATGGTAATGAGGCTGCGGCCACAAATAGCAATGTAGAAACAGCCGAACACATGTCGACTACTACAGCACAGGATGCGGGTAAGCCAGTTTTTATTTTGTACTGTTAAGGTTCCATATTTACATAATTAAGTTGGCTTTTTTATTTGGTTAGTAATATGTAACCGTGTTTGTTCAAATATTTGCCAGAGATGCCAAGGGGCAGCAATAAAAAACAACTCAATTGTGGTTTAAACTGCTAAATTGTAACATTTATCTTTTATGACCTGTTGAAAAACCAAAATACCATACATAAAACCTCTCTAGAATTGTTTATCGTTGTCATGGCAGGGCTTATTGACGACTTTGTCAAATGTAAATCCACAATATTTGTAGCCTTTTAGTAGTGGCATACCCAATGCCAAATATGGGGCACTTGTTGAATTGTGTGAACTCATTCGGAAGATAAAATCAACTTTTATATCCATTCACAGATTTGTGGTTAGGGAAGCCAGTTGGAGCTGACCCTAAAACATGTGTGCTGCAATACGCTCAGTTTTGGCCAAATAATAATGAACTGTAATAAAAAACTAATAGGACGTTTACAGTCTGGGATTCTAATGCACGTGTTTTGAGGACAGGGGGTTGGTATTCGCAAAAACAAAATTTTAAATATATGTGGCTTTAAAAACTGAAATTTTATTGAAATTTACTTGTATGATAATATATATTTAAAAAAATATGTTACAATAGAGACGGTGTCCGATACCGTACCTTTTTTCTCGAAAAAAATGTCGATGTGTGTTTGTTTATTAGGGCTACATGAATCAGCTTACCAAAATTGGTGGTTCCAGCTCATTTTTTACTGGTAAGGGGTGGTGAAATTAGTATTTTTTGTTTATAGCTTTTGTTTTATTTGTCCGATTTTGTTTATTTTTGACACACAGATGCATGTAACCATGATGCATCGCTCTGTTAAGTTTCAGATCAAAAAACGAAACGGTGTAACCAAAAACCGTGAAATTCTACTAGGGGGGAACGGGGGAAGATATTAATTTTCTTTGACATAACTTTCAATTTTCATCAAAATCGGTAAAAATTTACGCAACTTATAGGTTAAAGGGTCATCAATCTTGAGGTTTTTTGGCTGTCCTGCAGCCGCAGAGACAACAAAGCTGCAAAGTAGGAGCCGAACTCACGCAGCATCAACTTCGTGTCCGTTGCTTAGCAACGACATGGTCGCTGCGGCAGAGAATATTTCAATACAAACGCAAGAAAAAATGCATGTGTATTTTTTGCCGATCACTGCATTAATGTTTCGAAACTCGAATTTGCAATTCTTCTCTCCGTAAATTTTTAGCTTGTAACAATACTTTTTTCGAATTAAATTACACCCTTTTACATTTGGTACAAGATACAAAAAGTAAAGTCTAAATTTCTCACAAAGCAAGTATTTAATTCCCTGATGTTTTAGCCAGATTTCTACAAAACAAACAAAAAAACTCATAATACTGTTCTAATCGTAAAGTGTATAAAAATCAAATAATATATTGTAACAAATGTCAAAGGGAAGCGCAATTTGAGATGAAAAGAGCTCATATCGCAATAAGCAAATGAATCAAGGCCAAAAAAATATATATATATATATGTATATCTATATTTATATGCGCACCTATGTGCTTTGAGCCTTTTCTTCCTTTGTGCGTATGTGCGTGTGTGTGTGTATGTGTTTGTTAACAAATACGCACAAAAAAAAAAAATGCACAATATTATTTCATATTTCTTTAGAAAATATGCGTTACAAATGTTACATAGATCGTAGCGCTTGTCATTTCCTGTTTTATTTTTAATTTATTTTATTTCAATTTCATTTCACTTTTTTTCTCTCTACCATTCTTTGCATATTTAAGATGTCGAAACAAATCAAGGCAGGAAAACGCAAAATGCGCCAGCAACAACAACAACAACACCAACCAACATGAATGATTTAGCAGCAGTCCTGCCAACGGAAACGGCCCCAGAAGCTGTACAAAAAGAACAAGAAGACACCAAGTTATTTAAGCAGACAACTGAGCAGTCACTGGAAAATCTAAATTCCGATGCTACGGATATTATAAATAGTAGTATGCGGAAAGCAATAAACACAGCAAACACATCAAACATGGCAGCAGGAGCAGTAGCAGCAGCAGCATTGGATCAAGCACAGGCGCAGAAATTAGATAATAATTTGCCAACTAACAACCCAGTACTCCCAGTAGAGCAGAAGCAAGAGGAGGCAGCATCATCATCATCTACTAGCTCAAAATGCCCCAAACAATTGCAGAGCGGATTTCATTTGCCGAATGTTGAGCTTTTTGAAACGTTGTCTATGCCAACAACAACAAAAGCAGCAGCAGCATCAGCATCAGGTGCTGATATAGTGGAGCATTATGTGGAAATGATAAAGGAAAAGCAAAGCAAGCCGGCTTATGGCCAGGAAATTATGAATGACCAATGTTACGACAGCAGCAAAAACAAACAACTTGACGCACCGATAATAGCAACAACAGCAGCAGGAGCTGGAGGAGCAACTGCAGCCGTTGTTACGACGCCGACAAACGAAGCGTACCCAACGTCAAAACAATCTGCAACAGAGCCCAAAACTCTGCCCAAGCTTGCCACAATGATGGATGGCATAACAACAGTTGATTTTATAGAAGGCGACAGCTCTACGTCAGCGCGGAATTACAGCAACAACAAGAACAGAGGCACAAACCACATGCCAAGTAGCCCAGACTTGGGGGGGCTAATAAAAACAACAGCAGAACATACATCAAATCAACAGGCGACAATAACACCAACAACAACCACTACAACTACAGAAACAACAAATATATAAGCAAAGTTAAGCCGGGAATAAAAAGAAAGCAACAAAAAAACAAAAAAAAAAAAAAGAAAATGAAACAAGATGGCAACTCTGTCGTAACTCAAAAATAAAAACTAAAAGAACTTTTATAGAGCAGCAGTTAGTAAATTTTAGATAATTTGTTTGAAGTACTTATGTCTAGATGAACACATCTCTGCTGCACACAGTGCTGAGTCCTTTGAGTGAGTGAATTAGTGAGTGTTTGGCTGTCTGTGTGTGTGTGTGTATGTGTTACTTTGTGTGTCTGTGTGGGAGTATGGGCAAACTGTGTTATACAGCACTTTTAAACAGTGTTACAAATAACATATAAAAATACCTACCATAATTATGCCATAGCGACGGGTTATGCACTTTTAATTGGCAAAAATGTGGAGTAAATAATTAACAGTTGCAGCTGAGGTGTAGCGCGGATGTGGATGTGCATGCTATATGGGTAAGAATACATAAAGCGCGAAACACTTTTTAAAACGATCTCTGTGATTTTGGTGTGTCTTAACTAGAAAAATATCGATTATTGACTAATCGATAAATGATTTTTTAGTTAACTCGAGTTGTAGCGTTGTAAGCGTAGAATAGTTTATTGCAGCGGTGGGCAAAACTACTGATTAGGTATGTTCGATACCGTAAAAAAATCGCATCGAAGTATTGAGTATTTCGATTCGATTTACCCAAAAACTGATACCGTCGATATCGATTTTTCAACGTTTTTTTTTTTCAAGGAACAAAATGAAGGTGATTGCTCGACAAAGAAAAAAAATTTCAAGCGCCAAATGTAAATCGAATTTTAGCTCTATAGCGATACTCAGCAAATTGGTATCGGATTGACGATTAATCGAGAACCAAAATATCGTTATCGAGTATTCAGAATACTCTCATATTCATAATACAGGATCGGTATCGCGCATTCCTACTACTAATGCAATTTTCTGTGCCTGTGTGCGTAAACAAAAAAAGCTTTCGCAAAGATTGAGGTACAATGGGACAAATTTTTTTTTTTTAAATTTATTTGTTATATTTTATTTTGTATTAAAACATTTTTTATCTTTTTGGGTATTTTTCGAAAATAATATATTTTCTAAATAAATATAAAAATGTTTTTGTTTTTTCCCTGAAGCATCAAAATTAATTAATTGGCTCAAAATTTATTTCAAAAATGCATGAAATGGGACAAATACAACAAAAGTTATAGTCAAAACTTTACTAATTTTACCTCCCTTTTCCTATGAACTGCATCAATATTTGATTCAACGTAATTATGGTAAAAAAAATTACCTAGAATCAAAAAAGACTAACCCACATCAAAATTTGATCGGAGCGACTAAAGATGCGAACTTTTAACTTGATTCATTTTTTAAATTGTAGAAAGTATTACCCTGGACCTAATTCTACGTTCCTTTCTCAAGAACGGCTAATTGTAGAATATATAGCTTCAGAACAAAAATGGAAAATGTTTTCTAAGCATGGAAACAAAAATGTTATTTACGACAAAAATAGATTCTTGTATTTTTTGACCCCTCAACTCGAACTTAATGTTTGCATTTTGATAAATAACACTAGTTTACACGAAAAATGAACCTTCCTAAAAAAGTGTTTTTTAGGGAAATTTGGGGTCGAGAAACACGAAAATGGCAACTTTTTTTTTTTTTGTTAAGCACCGTTTTCGAGATATTTTCAAAAAACCTGTTTTTGGGCACTTTTTTCAGTTTTTCCTCAATATCACGTGAACAAAATTTTGTATCGACATGAAAGACGATTAGATCTAAAGGTATTGTTGTTGATGACATAACCTCAAAAATCACCATCAATAGATGTATAGCCTCAAAAAATACCATCAAACGATGTATTTCAAAGGTTATCTCAGAAAACTATCTTGCTGGTTCTTTTTATCTAAAAATCGGATTAAGCAACTCCAAGAACATCAGGAAAACATGGTCTGAGCTCTGGATCCGAAAGTCGGTAATTTTTTACGTGTCGGTGTAATTCAAGTATCTTTAAGCGTTTCAAGGATATAACTAGATGAAATAAGTCTACTGAAACTTAAACTAACGATAACTCGTTAAAAAATAATTTATTTCTAAATTGGCCTGGATCTTCAGAATGCATATAAAAAGTTACTCGTTTCTACCTTAATTTTTTATCTAAAAAAAAACTAACACATTTTATACATGAGATTATGCGAAAATGTATATAAAGTTGACTAATATAAAAATAATCATAATTAAAGAGATCGATTTAAAAGGTGTCCCGCTTCACGTATTTTCGCCCATATGTATTTATATTTACCATTTACATTGGCCGCAAAAGCTAGTCTTGAATTTTTATTTTTTGAAACAATATGTTTTTAATAAAGTTGCATAACTTCTTAATTATCAACAGCCCATACAAGAACTTTTTTAATTAATTTTACTGTTTTGCGTTTTAACAATTTACATAACCACAAATTGTTATTTACATTAACAATATTTATATGTAATTTGACAGCAGACTGTGAATATTTGAACATTTTATAAAAAACTTCATTTATGTACATAAAATAGCATATAATAATGATGATGTATGGTTTGCTTTAACTAGTGACGTTTTAAAGACTTACTTTAGCACACACATGTATACACACGTTGTACATGCTTATATGTTTCAATTGTTTGTTTTTTTTATTTTATATATAAAATACTTTAACAACACTATAAAGAGTCTAAATATGAAGCAATATTTAGCATAACAAAAAAAGAAAAACACAAAAAGAATTTAAATAACTTACTATAGATACAATTTTGTGGCAAAGGCAAAACTAAGCGCCTTAATAAGGACGAGCGCAACAGTAAGACGAACAGTTTATTACTTAATTATTATATTACTAAAGTGTAAAAGCAAGACACCATATACTAATAAAATAGTAAACCTGATAAATGTTATCTCTAAATGTGTAAAAAATATATATATATAAACATAATGAAATAAATTTTAAATTACTCTACGAATTTCTTTATATTAACTTTGAATTTTGCAGCAGATGCAACTAAAAGACAAAAACGCTATGACAGTGAGGTACCCTAATGTGAGTGGTAGAGTATAGATAGAGTAGTGTTCAAAAAGTTGCATACACCCACATCGCTTTGTATGACTTTATTTGAAACTCTTTTTATCTCAGATATTTTTTAAACAATTTAATGGTGAAACGCAAGTGTTGAGATTTTTGCAGTCAGGGTTTCCGAAGAACTGCATTTCATTAATTCTAACTAAAAACTAAATCATACTTTTAGTTGCTATTTTGATAGAAGATTTCAGTGTAATTAATAATTATTAGTAGAAACTCCATACGAGTTTAAAACCAACTGCAAGCCGTGTGTTTGTCAGATATAATTGAAGCTGTGTTAGTTATGCCGTAAAATTTCATCAAAGCAGTTTTCAGAAGTTAAATGTTTATAAAACAAATTTGCTGCTCTCAATTTCATCAAAACGCATATTTTATGTGGTTTGAAGCAGGGATTGAAAATGCTATGCTATGTTCAAAATTTTTGCTCTGCTATTGCTTTAACGTAAGCCATCTTTTTTAAATGGTCTTTGTTTTCTTTTGTGTCACTGTCGTTATCAATATCTGTTTTGTGCCACTCCAATAAATGTTTTTTTAAATTAAATGTACGATTTGCATTCCTTGCATTTCACATAATCACCATCACAAGGGTCATAATATTTTAAAATATTGAACACTTTTCGTGGTGCCATCTTTACGCAATAAAATGTCAATTAATACTAACTAGCTGTGCATACAATGCACCTATTCCTTTTTTTCTAACAAACACTTCCTACACATAGGCAACACGCCAGTGGCGTTGGATCGGCCATGCCCTCAGGAAAGATCGAAGCAGCATTGTCAGGATGTCCCTGGAATGGAACCCTCAAGGAAGTAGAAGAGTGGGAAGACCGAAGGCAACCTGGCGACGTACAATACTTAACGAATTGTCCCTACACAACATCAACTGGGACACAGCAAAGCATACTGCGCCTAACAGAGTCCGGTGGAAAGTTCTTGTAGAAGCCCTAAGCTCCCTGGAGGAGTAATAAGAGGAAAAAAAAAAAAAAATCAGCTTGTTTGTTGCACCTTCAACTTCGTGTCTGTTGCTATGCGGCGTGCTTCCTATAGTTTATCGATACTTTGCTTCACTAATATACTAGCACTTGCTACAAATGCTATAGCAAATGCTCTAGAAAATGCTATAGCAAAAACTTCGAAAGCTATAGCACAAACCGATTACTCTGCTCTATTTTTGCTCTCTCTTTTTATACCCTGTACCTATAGGTACAAAGGGTATACTAGATTTGTGCAATGTATGTAACGGACAGAAGGAGGCGTGGCAGACCCCAAGTCCTTTATACCAAAATGCTTATCATAACATCGGGTAGCGATTGAGCCATGTCCGTCCGTCCGTCCGTCCGTCCGTCCGTCCGTCCGTCCGTCCGTCCGTCCGTCCGTCCGTCCGTCCGTCCGTCCGTCCGTCCGTCCGTCCGTCTGTCCGTCCGTATGAACGCCTAGATCTCAGAGACTATAAGAGCTAGAGACACGAAACTTTACCAGCTGGTGCGCATATTTCCTAAGCAGATGAAGTTTGTTGAATCATGTCAATATCTTTCCCCGTTCCCCCGCAGTAGAGTTCCACGGTTTTTAGCCACACCTTTTCATATTTTCATCTGAAATTTAACAGAGCGATTCGTTGTAGTTACATGCATCTATATGTAAAAAATGAACAAAATCGGACAAATACAACAGAAGTTATAGTCAAAAATGTGCAAATTTCATCTCCCCTTGCCAATAAACTGCGTCAATATTTGACGCAATTATGGCTACAAGTGACCTAGAATCACAATTTTTGGTAAGCTCATTCATGTGGCTCTAATGAACAAATCCACATCCAAATTTTATCGATGCGATCGACCCCCGCAATCCATTTACCGTGTTTTCTCCCACACCCCTCAACATACCAACTTGAAACTTACCCCGTATACTTTTAATAAATTCTTTGTTGTAACATTCGAGTTTCATCAAAATGGGTAAAAATTTAGGGAACTTATAGGTATAAATATCGATTTTCACCAAAAAAAAATAAATTCCAATTGGAAAGTTCTTAGATGGAATATGCAGGAAAAATTTTTTTGACACAAAAGGTACAGGGTATTCCACTGTCGGGCACCGCCTCGACTGTACCACATTTTTTGACTTTACCATAACTACAAATAGCACTTCATTCAGTTTTTTGCTATTGCTTTTGCCCTGCTCTTGATTTCATTCATAGCACGAGCAGAGCATGGAGTTAGTTGTCAAATGTTGTGCTCTGTGCTGTGCTTCTGCTCTAAACAAAATGAGAGCAGGAGCAATAGCAGAGCAATTTTCTTCTCACTATTGCTGCTATGGAGTAGTAAATGCAAACAACGGTTTGAAGCCCACTACTTTCTTCAAATAATATTTAAAATATTCTTTGATATTCTTAGGTTCAACCCAAAAAACAGCATCTATAACTAACTCAAAATGAATTTTTTGCATACGTTCACATGGTTCATGCCTTGTATAAGAAAATGCTTATGTCTTGCATAAATGGTTCACGTCTTGCAAAAAAAATTTCCCTTGAAATAAGAATAGCATTGTCGCGGTTAAAATCAATTTAATTTCCCTTATCGACAGCAGAAAATGTGATATTGGAAGCAAGCAAAAACGAAAACGAACTTTTTTCGTTTTCCGAAAAACCACCGATTGCTAAAATTTGTTAAGTATGGGTATTCAGTCGATTGTCACTGGGTGGTGGTGCGATTTGGATGCGATGATTTGGCACCACAATGCTCTTTTATTGTGCAGAAAAATTTTGATACCTCCTCCTAATAACCACTCTATTTTCATTATTTTCCCAGAGCGACTCAAGGTAATTTCGCGTTCATTATACCCTGTACCGTATGGTACAAAGGGTATATTGTGCTTGTGCAAGCCGAAAATGTATGTAACGTACAGAAGGAGAAGTCGGAGACCCCCCAAAGTTACCTAAAGTATGATCAGAGTGACTAGAGAAGTCGATATACCCATGTCCGTCTGTCCGTATGAACGCCTAGATCTCAGAGATGGTAAGAGCTAGAGCAACCAAACTTTCAGATAAGATTCCTTATTAATCCATAGG
The DNA here is from genome assembly GCA_949987675.1 of Chymomyza fuscimana. Classification (NCBI taxonomy): domain Eukaryota; kingdom Metazoa; phylum Arthropoda; class Insecta; order Diptera; family Drosophilidae; genus Chymomyza; species Chymomyza fuscimana. Next base: position 72,679,651 of record OX465089.1, read on the forward strand.
AGACAAGTTTATTTTATTTTTTTGATATCGGGACTACATTATATAGCTCCCATAGGGGTGTTTCAGAGGACCTCGAAAAAAAGCAAAAGTTTTCGATGGATAATTCGTTTGCTTATGAAGATATCATAACCAAATTTGGCAATCGGAAGTTTTTTAGAAACCCCCAGCACTGTACCAAATTTTATCAAAATCGGTTGACTATATCATATAGCTCCCATAGGATCGATCGGTCGAAAATTTGTTTTTTGTACAAAATTCGTTGTGTTTCGTTTGTTTGTGAAGATATTGTAACCAAATTTGGCATTTAGAAGTTTTTTAGAGTTCCCAAGCACTGTACCAAATTTGATCAAAATCGCTTGACTATATCATATAGCTCCCATAGGACCAATCGGTCAAAAAAACGTTTTTTGCACAAAATTCGTTGTGTTTCGTTTGTTTGTGAAGATATTGTAACCAAATTTGGCATTCAGAAGTTTTTTAGAGATCTTCAACACTATACCAAATTTTATCAAAATCGGTTGACTATATCATATAGCTCCCATAGGGTCGATCGGTCGAAAAAAAGTTTTTGATAAAAAATTCGTCTGTTTTTGGTTGTTTATGAAGGTATCATAATCTAATTTGGCAATCAAATGTCTTTTGGTGTTCTTAAGCAATTTACCGGATTTTATTGCAAGCAGTGGTACAGTGCGGACCAAGTAATATAAAGGGGCAGATAGAGCATTCGTAAGTTGTTTTAAAACAACTTCGTGCCAGACCCGGTGCAAGTCTTGATTAACATACACAAACACTCCTATGATCCCTGGATTGGCGGCGTGGAGTACGCCTAGCAGGATGCTCTCCTAGGCAATATCGGCGATGGATCTCGGCTGTCGGTCTAGGCATTTGTAAGACTGTTTTCTCTTTTATTTTTATAATGTAAGATTAAACATTTTTGAAAGAACCTTTTTAGCCGTTTTAAGTGCAAAAAAAAAATGTGAATTTTTAAAAAAAAAAATTTTTGAAAGAAGGGCCAAACCCAGTCAAAAGCTTGTTTAACTTCTAAAAAAGCTCCTCTGTAAGATTTATGTTCCTCAAATGAGTCAAGTACGTACTGCAGCACACAATGAACATGTTCCGGGGTGCTGTACCTAGTGGGGAAACCAAACTAATGATGATGACTCCAAATTGGTATTTGTTTCTTAAAATTATTTAAATAAATTTCTTACTAAAAAATATCTCTGCCACATTTACATTACGGACTTTTTGTAAATTAAAAAACAATTGAAATAAATATCAAGCTCAGCAAATTTTCTTTTTCGGCTGAACTCCATCAGTCAGTAACAGCACATCCCTAGATTCGGCTACCCATCTTTAATGATTGGATAGATTAAATAATGGTCTTAAAGACTTCGTCTTTTCGTTAATTGACACAACCCGGTGTTTCATCTGATCAATTCACCAATAGCAGTTTCGACAACTTCAAACTTCAAACATTTTCTGTAACCACAAAACGTTCTTTTCAAGCATTTTCTGCGACTACTAGTCCAAAAGTTATTCTGTCTATAAAAGCAAAGTTTACTCTAGAGGTGCAGCAGGATGTAAGTGGACCACTTTCCTGATGGTTATATCTTCCATCAGTTTTAGCTCAGGGTCGCGTTATGTAAGTAGTTTCTGCACAATGTGCTAAATTGCTACATTTTTTTAATAAAGTCGGGAAATACTGCTACAGATATGAAAATTGGTGGATTTCATCATGATAGCATTATATTTGCACAAAATTTTTGATCGATCTGACCTGCCGCATATCTTTAAAGTCCATATGAAACTACATTGCGTATACGTAATTTTATTTAAAAGTCTCAGTTTTAAACATTCAAACATGAAGCTACATTACGTATACGTACATGATGTATACGTATCATATACGGACCAATATCAGCGTCGCTTATTCGTTCAACGGATGGGAGAACAGACAGATGAGTTTTTGTCAAAATAAAAGTCATCGAATATTACGATGTTCGCTTACGGGCATGTTTAGCATGCCACGGCGACCATTTGGTCGATATTATTTTTCGTACACAAATGAATAGTTTCATATTTGCATTCGGTATATGCATTTAATGCTAAAAAAACATATAAACAAAACAACCAACAGATAGCCCACCCTACATATTTTTTTAGTTTAGGGCTTCTGAACTTCTTTTATTGTTGAGCTACTCATAAAACAGGCGGCCGTGACTGAGCTCAAACTTTCCAAAATAGTGTTAGTAATAATAACATAAGGATACAAAAAATTATTAATTAATCGTCTCTACAAAAGATTCAGGAAAAGACGTGCTTAGTCAAATTTTGCACATGTTAATAATTATTAATATAATTTAAGTTTAGTCATAAAATAAGTCCTAGATGTAAGTACCTCATCGTCGTGGTGTTTTTTTTTTGTACATTTTTTCCCCGCCTTATACGACTCATGCATTATTATATAATCTTTATAATTCAATAACAACTAAATTGAATTGAATTTTAACAGTTTCCAAATATTATTTTTGTTATGCATGCCATCATATTTATTTGAATAAATAAATAAATTCATAAAAACTTGGACTTTTTAAAAAAAAAAAGGTTTTTTAAAAATGTCTTGAACCACTTTATCTATATATAAATAGATAGATGCATTCTTTCGGCGTAGCTCTTATCTCTTCGTAGTGGCTAGATATAAGATAAATAAACACAAACTGTTTGGGTAGCAAAGGTTTTTAAAAAATGTCTTGAACCACTTTATCTAAATATAAATATGTCAACAAAAAAATCAGTGTGGTACCGATTGTGTTCGTATGCGTGAACGTATCGAGGTAAAACTTTCACTATGTGATAGCCACACCTCATACGGTGTGCACAATGAAAGTTTCCCCTCGATACGTTAAAATCATGCAGGTGAAAACTCATACGAAACATTAAAAAGATGGGAGAGCAGATCGCCCTAGTTTTTCTTAATTTGTGATAGATAATTTGATTTATCTGTGCTTTAAAAGAAATTATATTGAGCAAGAACAAGAGACACTCATTTCTTCAATATCTTTGCCGTCACATGCTACTGTAGTATAAAAAATGTTTAAGAAACGTTTAAACAAGACAAAAGGTTAGCAATTTTTGGTTTATGTAACTACTTAAAAAAAGTATATTTTAAAAATATGGCCGAATACAATTTGTTTTTCAAGTCATGCTGGTCTTTATGCTATATGAAAGATGATGATATTTTGGCACTCTTCGCCATTAAAAATTAAATTACATTAACAACATAGCTTGGAAAAATCCTACAGCACAGTTGCTTTGGGGGTTGTAAAGCTGCATCATCAAGTCATCTTCACGCTTTTGCAGACAGGAAAAGGCCCAGGGCTTTGAATAAAAACTTCTAAGCATATAAAGTTCTGGGGCTTCATGTACCTTCAGCCAATGCCTTGTTAAAATTGCCGTGGTCAAGAACGCGTAGCAGAATTCTCTCTTAGGCAGTCTTGGCAAAGGACCTCGGCTGTCGGTTTAGGCATTTTTTTGACTGTTCTCTATTTTCTTTTCATAAAGTAAGATTTTAAGTTTTTTTTTGGAAGAAACTTTTTTAACTTTAATTCTTATTTAAAGCCCAAAAAATAAGGTGCATTTTTTTCCTTACATCTTTGCACGTAGCTCCTAGAGCTAAGCCCCTTCTTAAGATTAATATTATGCTATCTATGCGAAATGACATCGATGGGTAACATTATTATTCATTAAAAAAGCATGCTGCCAATTTATTGAAATTAAACATAAACAAATTATGCGGAATGAAAGCTCAACTTGATCTGCATATTTCTGTTTTTAAATTATCCCGCCGAATGAACACCAACAAGGCACATAACAACAATAATAACAATCATCTATTATAATGAGCAGGATGCCACAGACCACATAGTTGGCTGCGACTAGTATTAAGATCTCTGCGTGCTGTCATAAGCTATCGATAGATTTTAGGCATGCCATAAATACACCAACATATCGTAAGCTTACTGCTCCCCGATACTGTCAAATTTCGCGGCTGTCTACAAGCATGTAAATAAACAATGCAAATGTCTGGCAGGACTATGGAGTACCGAGTACTCCGGGCTCGTGTTTGAGCAACTTGTGCTGTCACAAGGCATTCCTTCCAGTTCGCTGATGTGAGCACGCCAAATATCTTATAATAATAAACAACGCGGCGTGTGCGCAACTCCAGACGTCAGATATATGAGTACGTTCCAAAATGCACCCACTTACTACCACCCTCCACTGTCAATCCCGCAAAACAAGCAACAACAAAGTGACTTTTGGGGTTGGCATTTTGCGTATGAGACTTGGCGTACTTACTGGATATGTAAGTATGTATATTCATTACGTAAGAAGACATATGTTTAAATAAGATACTACATACCGTACATCATGCTTATGTAAGAGCACATAAGCAAGGAACTAACGGCTAGAGGCATGCCTTTGATTAAGATCTTAGCGCCTTGGCATGTCGTGCGCTATGACATCAAAAGAACTGTCTGAGCCTTATCAATATGAATTTTTTATTTACTTCTACTTGTTTATTATTTGCTCATTTACTTTTTCGCAGGAAGAAAACTTTTCAATAACAGTTCCCAGTCAGAGACAAGACACAACAACAAAAAAAACACCGAGAAACAAACAAATTATTTGCATCTAATTAATGCAAATCTCCTCCCTTGAGTACGAACGACTGACTATGTGTTAATATTTGTTGACTGAAAAGCGCCTCTTAGCATATGAGAAAAAAAAACACACACAGCCATTTTCCCCCTTATATTTTCATTTAAAACAACAATAGTTTAAGGCTGCTATCCTGGAAACAGCAAAACCTTTGTAATATAATAACTTGTGCGGTTTTATCTACTTAGTAATAGGATAATTATAATTACTAAATCTGCGCCTTTGGCATGCAACTATTTGCGAAATTATATATTTTTAATATAAACTATAATTAGACCAAATATTTGTGCAAAGTACATGAACGTTGTATAATATTAAGTTACCCAACTTTTCTCTTTCCAGAAAATAGTTTATGTGGGTGAAAAGTTTTTATCAGCCACCAATCCCACCTTTGGTTCAAATCTGTTTTGGGAAAAACATGAACCTTGGCATGATGAATAACAACAGTTGGTGGTATTATTCATCTTATGCAGTCGGAGCGTTGCCCGACAGTGGCAAACGCTGTATCTTTTTTTCCTGGAAAATACAGTGTCCATTAGGGTGGCCGCAGCTGGTATGGCAGATTTTTAAACCGACGATATCAATATCCCTTTCGGATGGTCTTTAAATTTTATGCATATGCAGGTAAAAAGGACACTTTTTTTAATAAAATTGTGTTGCAAAAATGTCCACCCTAGTGTCCATGTATCGTAAAATGGTTTTTTCAAAATAGGTAAAATAGGGACCTAGACTTTTTGTGATACAAATAAAAACAAATTTATTTCATTTTTATTATTACAGTCGAACTATCTGAAAGCGAATTCCCACGGGATCTGACTATAGCAGAAAGTTCATAATACAGAAATTATATGTTTTTCAAGTTTTATTTTAATAACATATATCATTAATTTTTTTCGATACACTGTTACTTTTTTCTTTTTCAAAAAAATCTTCTCAAACGTTAATGCGCAAAAATACGATTAACAAACGTCAATTATTAAGGAAACGATCACGTCATCAAAGAGAGAGCCTTGTTCCTAATTCCTTCCTAATTGATAATAATGTACAGCGAAGAATTCTACAATGCTTAGCAGAGTGTTATTTTTACTACTCCATTTCCAGCTTCACTTATTGTCAATAATTTATTACAAGTGAGGCTTATTTTCTGCGGCTTTTTCGGTGAGGTTGATCTCGGCCTTCTTACGAACAGCCTAACTAACCCAACCTAACCTAACCTATGACAACTCACAATAATATTCATTTTAGTGATGATATTTTGTTCGTTCTTTTATGTAAACTTATTAAGTTTTTGAGAATGCTCCTAATAATTACAAAATGGAACGAAGAAATACGGAGAGCGAAAATCAATGTGAAAGTAACATTCTTCTAAAGAATTTCCTTATATGCAAAATTAACTTATATTCCTTGTTCCTTAAATAAAAAAATTCACTACATATGTAGATGTTCGTCGTAGAAAGGAAAAAGATCGTTGTATAGAAGTTCGTTATAGCAAATGTCGATTGTATTTTATTATCATAATTGTTTTTTGAAATTAAACGTGGATGTTCTACATATTTCTCAACATATATTATAGATTGCTAATAGTCTCAGATATCTGAGCTTTCTTACAATTAGTCTGCATAGAGCATAGGCTATTTATGCCGCCAAATCTAATATGTATATACTCTATAGGGTAGTAAATGCAGTATATCTATTGACATTCGGATAATCAAAGCTATTTTATTGTAAGAGTAAAAAAAGGGTATAAAAAAGTGATGATGGGGCATCACATCAAAGAATCAAGTCAAGCAAATCGCAATAGTAAGATTATAGCATATTCGGACCAGGCGAGGATCCAGGATTTGGTCATAGTTGTAGTACTGAGAAAAAATCGGAAACCGAGACATAAAAGTGGACTAGTATACCAGCAGGTTCATGGGTTACTTTGTTTCAGGTACCAGGCCGTAAGCCGAAAGTTGACATTTAAACGATCACATGCACAACATGTCCAAAGCTAATTTGTACTTATATGTTCACAGGTGCAAATAAACGAGTGGTGGGCAGTCTCTCATAACATAACACGCGTGAATAGGGCACAAAATTCTGCCGCAGCGCAGTCGGCACACGCACAGTGTAAGTCTGTCAATTTTCTCTCTCGTTTGTGCTTGGTTTTCGATCTTGCGCTCTTGTGGGCTCCAGCTTACTGCGCTGCTTACTTGCACAAAGAAATTATGTAAACCAAAGGCTGTACGTGTTTAATCTTAGGTACTCATATTTATGAACAATTAAGTTATTGACTTTACTCTTCAAAAATAGTCAGGATTCTAGAATCGTACGCTACTTTTACTTGTACTCTAGTTCCTTAAGCACATAATTGTATAATATATTTAAATAAATAAATAAGTAGAACAATAATTTTAAATCAACTTAAGAAATTGAACAAAAATTTGCTTGCTACTTCAATTACTTTATATAATCATCTTTGATTTTTAAAATAGCTTCATTGGAAGCTTTCTATTCTAGTTACCAAATTTTTTTAACTTAATTTAATTATATATTTTTTGTAGAATTCAAATTTTTAAGTACAATAACTTAACAATAACTATAAAACTAACAGAACGCTATACAATGAGAAAACCCCGACTAATTTCAAAAGCTGGAAAAAAAGCATTTGGAGGATTAGAGGGTCAGGGGTATATTTGCAGAGTGTATGTAAAAGGCAGTTGAAGTTGTCCATTAGATATTTACGCCAAAATACTAAGCATCACCAAATTTATCTATAGATGGATGGGCATAATCTTTACGTAGAAGATATTGTGAAGTTAATCACTCTTTGACTCCAACTACGATAAACTGAAGCAATATTACACTTTGTTGCATTATTCCACTAGGGTGTTCTGCGCCCTGCGTGCTTGGCACGCCAATCCCACCTGGGAATACTTACTGTACTTGCACTCTGTCCTTAATTTTTTCCGTGCTCATCTGATCTTGAGCCGTATGAATTTTAAAGCATAAGTTAAATTAGTCTACAAACCGATTTCGGACGACATCGATTGTTTTTAGTGGGGCTTCTTCATTTTTGGCTATAACTACTGAAGTTTCTAGCCGAATTTTAAAAAACTTTCTTTGTTGGATGGTTTATGTTAAAATGAAGGTCTGTGTAGAGTTTTAAAAGAAAAGGCTTGCGGAAAGGCTTGGCGTATTTACGTGAATAACAGTTGCGGAGGACGGAGGAAGGAAGAACTAGATTATCAGACGTACCTTGTAGCAAAATTTCCTGCCCCTAGCTCTTTTGGTCTTCAAGAAGCAGACAATACGGGCAGACGGACATGGTTAAATCGATTCCTTTTGTCGACCTAATCATTTTGAAGATCTTAGACTCGAAATGCTCGTAAAAGAATCCCCTTTCAGCTTAAAGCTTATCATAATTTCAAAACAATTTTTTTCGTTAATAAAAAGCAAGCTGAAAGTTTGTTATATTGGAAAATGGTCGAAAATTACACTTTTTTCGACTTTGGTTGCTTGTACTTCAATAATTTGCCATTTTCGTGTTTTGCGACCCCAAATTACCCTAAAAAACACTTTTTTAGGATGGTTCACTCGATGACCCTTAAATTTGTAAACTTGTGTAATTCGGAACATACCCGTCCAAAGTTGATGCTCTTGGACATATGTCAAGTTCAAAACCGTTCAATTTTAGTCATGGTACAGGCGTTCTATGAAAATTCTGTTCTGTGAAAAAAACATAGTTGAAAAACATAATAATATCGACGCGCTAGGACCACTTTGCCAAAGTCCGAATCGCCTAGGGTGGCAACAACGTACACTAGTATAGCTCAGTTGGTACAGTATTTAGCCTAGAGATTAAGGTTCGATTCCCAGTCGATTACATACCCAATGTGAAATGTGGTGGTATAGGGTATCCAAAAGACGTCTGCGCCCAACTTTAGCCATCTTTTGATTTTTATTTGTTTCAATGGAAAATTAAAATTATTATAAATGTAAGAACTGTAATAGTACAGGGTATCTCAAAGTCGTCTCCGTCTTTAAGTTTCACAATTTTTTTAAGTATTAACGATTTAGTCTTAAGTTATTTGGTGTTTTAGAAAGCTCTCGACTATGATCATAGAAAGTAAAATTAGATATTTATATTGTTTAATAATTTTCAATTGCTATAATCACAATCGACGTCCTTCCTTCTCTACGTCGTAGTGTAACAATAGGAATCCGAATGATTTAAATACGGATTTTACCACGATGAACATATTTGTTGTAATCTAAGACGTTGTTATACTTTTTCGACAATTGTTGAATGAATCTGGTTAACTACGTGTATTCTCAAGCAATAACACTTTGAATGACACGTTATAGCTATGAGCATACACGTGGCCATATAAGATTCCGTAGATATCCGATGTCTTTAACTTTAAGGACGACACGCGCACATCGAGAAAGTGTAACCTAAAACAGTTACTATATACTTTATTCGCACTTTACCTAACGAGTTTTTATTTAATTTTCTGCTACTTATATTGCCTTCGAGGTTACGAGGGGGAGGGTGGTTTGTATCCGGTGGTTTGGTATTCCGTCTGTTGCGGTTTTGTATTACGGCTGATGCGCCTAATAATGCCGAGCCGCAAAATTAATTGCACTATAATTTGTAATTAAGTTCTCTGGCGAACACCGGGAAAACTATGTGAGGTCGAGCTAATGAAACGTACACAATGATGACAGGTAACAAGGGGCGCGAGTCCGTAAACGTAATAGAGTCCGGGATAGACCAGGAAATTGGCGCTCGCATTTTAGCGGGTCATGGGAATGATGTTGGTCTCTAATTTATTTTTGCATGGCTTTTTGTGTGTGTTGCTGTGTTGGTGTATCTGTGTGCATACTGCTACATTGCTTCAGTGTAATTAATTAATTACATTACACAAACATTCTGTCTTCGTGGTTGTACATAGTTACTGTGGCATGTAGACGGTCTGCTGCCGCTGCCGCTGCCGTGGTGCCGTCGTTGTTGTTGCCGCTGCCGCTGCAGTGAAAGTTGCAAAGTTTAGTGTAGACGGCATATCAACAACAACAACAACAACAACAGGAACAACTGCTTTAATGCCTGCAGAGCGGAAGCAATGAGCGCAGCTTGTTGACAACCACAAAAGACACCCAGTACACACCCAACACTTTCCATTCAATAAAATTAAGTTATCCTGTTTCTTTTACCTTCATCTTTAACCTGATCCCCCGCCAGAGTTGCAATTATTTTGCAATTTGATGCCGGGAAAAGCCAATCAAACTTTTGCAGAACTGCAATAAACAGCGGGCAGTAGTCGGAGCCAACTCTCTTGAGTGTAACAAGTCTGAGCCAAGTCTGATGATCAACTTCAATTATGGCACGGATATCTAAACGGAAATATTTAAATATATAATTTATTTTATTACTTATTAAGCAACAAACCATTTGCATATTTTGTAAAAAAAAAAAAAACGTTTATATTTTACTGAAAATGCTGTAATAATCACTTGTGAATTACAAATTGGTTATACATAGTAAATTGGTTATTGTAAGAAAAGGGTACATTGAAGTACCCTGGACTACTAAGATGATTCGAGCTGTTGCCTCTAATATTATCTATATATATAAATACGTCAACAAAAAAATCAGTGTGGTACCGATTGAGTTCCTATGCGTGATCGTATCGAGGTGAAATGTGACTATGTGATAGGCACACCTCGTACGGTGTGCACAATATAAGTTTCACCTCGATACCTTTAAATCATGCAGCTGAAAACTCATACGAAACATTAAAATGTATCATTCCAATGGGAATTCCAACGGCAACAATAGCAATCCTTTAACAACAATTTACTTGACATTATTTCAATTTTGTTGTTCACATTTGTTTCAATATTTTATGGCATTTTTGATAAATTGCAATTATCTATTGTTTAAATTAAGGTATTTGTGCAGTGCGAATTTAGGGTTAGCATTACAAAAGTGAAAAGAATTTTTGAGAGTGAATAAAACAAAAAAAAATTGAAGCAGAACAGTATCAAAGGAGCCATTGTCAACGATCCTATTCCCTGTGCTTTAAAACTCAATAACTCTACGAATCAGAGCAGCATGCATGTCGCTGCTGTTCCACAATATTGTAAAGTCGGGCAGGACCGATTGTAATGGCAATGGGATAAACATTATGGAAATAAAGAATTGTACAGGTATATAATAGTCTAGATGACTTGAATTGAATAAAGAAGGCCGGGAGTTGGCGGGCGCAGCATGCATTGCCTTATATTTATAATACGATTATCTCCGATTTGTATACAAAAATTATATTCATGTTCTGACTATAATACTAATGTTTGGAATTTAAAAACTTTGAAATTTGAAAATATTAGGTCTTTGAAATTTTTTAAGGATTCCAAAACTTAATATTGATTACTACAGCTTTTTTAATCTCTAAGATCTAGTCGTTCATACAAACGAACGCAGAGTTGGACATGTCTATATTAATTTCCCTTGTCCTTCTAGACATATTGGTGATTACTATTGGGGGTCTTCAACACTATAAATAAATATTGATGCTGTTGGACAAACTAATCGTATGTTAGATTTTTTTCGAAAATTACTTTTTGATGCAGATCAGTTCCAAATTCCTTCTCCAACACCGGCATACAATATTTTTAACCAAATTATCATAGTGCCATAGATAATGTGCTTTTTGGTTAAGTTCGAAAATATGTCATAGGTTTATTTCTTTCGAAATTTATTTCTCTTTATTTTTCTATGTACAGAGCCAATATCTTGGTTAGCATACCAAATATGGTAAGTAAGTTGGTTCAAGCCTTGAACTTCAAGTTATGCTTTAGTCAAGTTGTATCATTCAACAGGTGCAAACAGGTACAGCTTCCATTTCATGGTCATTGAACGATAATAAAATAATTTGAAGCTTTGAACTTAGAACCGAAAATGCTTAACTATTAAATCCGCAAAACAAAAGCTGTCTAGTCTTTTATTTGGCTTTCATTATTGTTAGTATATACTAAATGTGCATATAGTAGGTACATGCATTTGAAATGTATCTTCAAGTTGTAGCTGTTGAAATAAATCGTGCATAATGCCGCATACCAGAGCAACATCACGAAGTATTTGCTCTGCGTGACAAACAATTTGTGCCAACATTGACAGCCATTTTGTGCGGCAGCATATCCGTTTCCGCTGCTGGCAGTATTGGAAAAGCGCAAATTTTTTATTGACACTACTTTCTTTTTTATTGTTGTTTTTTGCTTATGTTCCCTCTCGCACGTACGTTTACGTTGTTTGTAGTGTTGTTTTCTTTTGTTGACACTGCTTGGACCCTGCCCGAGTTTCGACCGTTTGCTCTTGTTTTAAATCTTTTATTTAACTCATGGTAGACTACAATATAAATATTATTTTTGTTCGATTTTCTTGTGCTAATTGAAAAATCTTTTGCTGTTTACTGTTCCAACTTTACTTTTTTTTATTTTTTTCAGCTAATCACAAGTACATAGTATTTGACCGATATTGTTATTACAACCAAAAAATTTAAGTTAGGCATTTATAATTTATTCATGAATTTTCGTTTGATTTACTGCCCCATCGGTACTCATATGAAATAAAGTTTTGTACAGTTTGTTAGATACTTCTATAAATATAGTGCAAGCCTGGGGCTTACATAGTTATATTTTTGGCAACACTAATAACATGTCCAAATACAAATAGCCGCACATAGTTCGTTAGTTGCCCGTGGCCACATTTACATCTTTTTGGTGGACATTCCTCTGGTTTGGTGGCAAGTTTCGAATTTCGCGTTGTTATTTGGCATATGTAATGATATTCCATAGCTGCGCATATATTTTCTCGTTAATGTGACACATGCTTTTATTCCAAATTTATGTATGCAACAACAAGAACAAAAAACAAAAATCATTTCTACATAGCAGCCAGAACAACAAGTTTTGCTTATAATAATAAAAAGCGTTACAAAAGTAAACAAAGTATGCAAAAATGTGAAAGAAAAAACAAAAAAAAGGGAACCCCAGGTTTGGGTGGGTCACTTTGTGAGTGAGTGGCAAGTGCTTTGAATTTTTGGGTTTTTTATTGAAATATTTGCTGTCAATACATAGATAGTGCCATAGTATAAGTAATACAAAGACATTGTCGGTTTAAAAAATTCTAAATCAAAAATGTGAAAATTCAATAAAGTCCAAAACTGTTGCATCTAGGTATGAGAAACTTGTGTAAACTTTGCGGCAAATTATGCCGTCTAAAAATCACAGTACAGTGAAAAGTTCTTGTAACATATACAATTATAACTTTGATAACGTATAAAAACTTTTAGTGGCCTGACCATCATTTTTGAATGTTTTTTTAAGTCTCTCCTGTATCATCAGGATTTTGCAGGCTTTTTACAGATTTTTTTATAAATTGCATTAGTCTCAAATATGAATTCAGCCTAGGAGGCTATCTAAAGACCAGATTTGGCCGACTGCATACTGCACATATTCCTTAGCATTGGTAAGGCATCCCCGAAAAGTATGCTATGATATTTTCATAATCTAGGGTGCGCCATCCGTTGGTTTGCTTGTTAATTGCATTTTATTCGTATATTTTCCCAACAAAATTTTGCAAATGTGTGTACCAAATGCAAGTTTGAAACTACTCATTCATGTATGAAAAACTGGATCTACAGGCCAAACATCATAATTTTCGATGACTATTTTTGGTGAAAACTCTTCGGGCTACGTAAATCTTACGAACAATGGCGCTTCGATGTTCCCGGCGAATCGTCGACACTGGCCTCAACTATGTTTTTTTCACAGAACGACCATTTTCATAGCACGCCCTTACCACTTTTACGAGTTGTTCGGTTGTTAAGCAATCCATGACTAAAATTGAATAGTTTTGAACTTATCATGTGTCGAAGAGCATCCACTTTGGACGGGTATGCTCCGAATTATGAGTGTTTAACAACAAATGTTATCAACAGACATGTTAGCCGCTATAGCAAGCGTCTAGGCAGGCACAGGCTGGCGAAAACCCTACTCAAAGACAACCCGATAATAGACTCAGAAATATGTGTCGCTTTTCAACACAGACTGGACTCCGTTCGCTTCCAGATCAACCAGCACACCAGCAGACACAATAATAGATTGTAGAGGCACAAACACAGGATGGCAAAATTTCCCAGACATGTTAATTCAATTAAAAGGCTCAGAGTCAGAAGTTTTAAAACTTTAAATGTGTTTGCGATATAAGAAACAGATCTAATAAAATGTCCTAAAATGAAAAAAAGCTACAAATCAGCATCCATTCTTGACCCCACAAAGCGAGCTTGATAATGGAGTTTCCATTGTTTGCTAGCAGCTGTTGAATTGTGCAAAGATCGCAAACAAAATGATGAGGTTTATGCAGCTACGGATACTTCAACAGCTACCCTTTGAATATCCATGATGATCCATATCCATATATCAAGAAACTGTATACCAGTTAAGAACTAGAGCATAAGCCGCAGCTTATGATAAAATTTCTTTCTTCCACCTTTTTTTGATTCTTTGAAAATTGTGTGCTTAATATATCCCAGATATCGCAGATCAGACAGACCATTTCTAATATACAGGGAAACCCACCACTGAAATTTCATATATGTTGCAGTTCCGAATGTTGGTTTCGGTTCAGTAATGGAACTCTAAAAGATGTGTTCGAAAGCTTCTAATACACTGTGAGAAATATGTAATTTAAAGTGTACGGTTTCTATTTGTTACATTTCGTATACAAAAAAAATATTATACCTTTATAACTTCGGTAGACGGTATTAAAATGGCGAACGTTAAATTCGGGCGCGCCGACTTGAAAATTCTCTGTACCATCAAAACTAACAAATAGTGCTTAGGCACTGCAAAAATCTTACAAACGCCAAATTTAAGTTTAAGATATCTTCATAAGCAAATGAAAAATAAACGAATTACTTCCAAAGAACGGGGCTATATTATACAGTTCCAACCTATTTTAATAAAATTCAATACACTGCTGGGAACTCTAAAAAAAACTTTTGAACGCCAAATTCATTACAATATTTTCATAAGCAAACAAATTATGCATTTATAACTTTTGGGTACTCGATAGACGTCCATGTTTCTCTCGACTTCTCTAGTCACCCTAGCTAACTATCAAAACATCGAGGATACTGCATTCGTCACGAAAAAATATGAGGTCCAACTTCGACAGACAATACCAACAGCCTGGCAAAAAGTCTTTTAAGGCGCAATAATGTTGATTTCAGAGAAAGCTTACAAGGAATATCCCGGAATCCCTCGTGAATGAAACATCAAGTTGGTTCAATATTTTGTTTATTGAAAACTCTATAAACCAATGTTATTCATCAACTTAGTTCAGGATTTCAATTTATTGTCTGTGCCTATCAGCTAAGTTTAATTTGAAAAGATTTTAACTAAGCTCTTTAAAGATGCTGCTATAAACATTTTAGACTTAGGTTAGGCCATATAAGGAATGTACCGATAATAAAGTTTTACGCTACTTTCTAATGATTATTATAGTTTTAAAGAAAAGTTCTTCTACTTCATTTTTTCCCAATTCTTCGAACTTCCCAGCAAATCGTTCTTTCTTCGATAGACTTCTTCTTTACACTCTTTAGCTCAATTTCTTTTAATCGGAGCAAGTTCTGTTGCATTTGGAGGTGTTCGGTTCTTTTTTAATTTGATTAGCTTTCTATACTTTTAAGGTGACATTAGCACAGTTGGCAAAAATGGTAACCCATTGGCACCCCGTTATATAAATTTCCGAAATTATCCAAGCATTCGTTTTGAAACCAAATGTTTGGTGCTCCCGATTTCACCAAACCGAATTTTTCCTTGAAAAGATAGAATAATAAAGAACTAGAAATATTTTAATGGAAATGAAATGTGTAAACAACATATATAGTAATAAAATGTCATAGAAATATAAGGCAAATATACGACTTTTTAGAAAATTAAAACGGAAATATCGACAAAAAATTCAGTTTGGTTTTTTCGTTTTCCGGAGCACGGCTGATAGTTCAGTTTTTGAATTTTTTTTCTTTATTAGGGACTCTTGGACCACTTTTTTCACTTTTTGGGCAATAAAATAAAAGAATAAGTCCCTTCGAACGTATAAAAAATAAATATTTTTGTACACTTTGTTGCACAATTCTCTTAATAATATGTTATTTTCGTAGTGTAATATGATACACTGTGAGAAAAAGCTGAGTAGTTGTTAAAATGAGTATTAAATAAATTTATGGGATTGCCTAAAAGTAGTTTTTAAATTAGTATTTTTTCAAGAAAAGCTTCACAAGTGGTTCACTTTAAAGATATGTGTATCTTTTAATGTTACAACAAATATCAGACTTGCTTATTTGTATTGCCACAAAAAAACTCTAGAAAAAACCCTCAACATTTCGTATATGTTTTAAAAGTTTATGTACAGCATTGCGAATAATAAATTCTTTTAAAAAAAATGTGGCAAAAACAGAACAAATGGCAATTAAAAATGCACTCACACACATGCAGCACACACATGTGAGTGCATATATAAATTTAAATATGTACATGTATATTATGATGTGGTACGTGCCTGGAATGATGCGTTACTTCCATGAAGGAAGTTGCCACAAAATAACCATGGCCACTCGTTGAAAATTACATTTTCTTGTAATTTAATTTAAATTAATAATTATGGACTAAACTTTGTTAGGTTGATATAGCTGCAGACAGTTGGAAAAGAGCTGAAACCCTAAAATACATTTGGCTAGGCTAACAATACATCTAATTAGTGGCTTTGGCAGGTTCCCCCAAAGAGACATCATAACAACGCATCATGAATAGCACAAAAGGCTTATAAGGATGTTGTCTCTATACATGTATACGATTTATCATATACTATGTAAAATGTCTGATATAAACATGTGCTGCCTTTGAGACTACTACATATTTACTTTCTTTACATAAATAGAAATGAAAATACTTATATGTCACATATAAAGAAAGGCCAGTTACGATATGCATCAACATATTTTCTTGAATATTACCATAATAAATATAATAAATACAGTATATAAACATTGTATATAAGCAGTACAGACACTCTTCTTCTTGAATCACTCTTCCTTTTTTTCTTCAAAATACTCTTAGCTTCTATGTACATATATTTATAATATTACTTATATGTATATATATTTTTTTTTTGCTTGACCATACCAACAGTTATTGGCACTTAAAAGCATTTAGTGTTACATGGAAAAATGAAAATCGTTTTCATGTTGTTGCAAATACATTATTTAAAAAGTATATTTTTAATGTACAAAAGTAAGTGCCAATATATAGGTATAAAAAGCATACACTGTAATAAAATATTTTGCCAAATTTAAAGAAAACAATAACTCTTAAGGGTACCAAATGAAAGGTCGTCACTTTGTTGAAAGGAAGAAGTAGACCAACTTTCGTATGGTAAATGGTAAAAGCGTGCTTGAAGGAAGTGAGGTGCTAATAAGTTATCCTAATTCAGTCCGAAAGTCGGGGAAATGGAAAAAGGTTAAGTTCAAGTAAACTCGATTTACGGCCAGAACGTGGCGTTAAATTTAAAAAAAAAAAGTAGTGATTGCAAATTTTATGTCCACAAAATTTTTAGGTGCATTCTTAAATTGCCTTATTTGGTTAATTATTTTACAAATGGAACGGATTTAAAACAATGTACATTTTTAAATTTAAAAAAAAAATTCTAAACTTTATGTCTACTACATTTTTAGGTACATTCTTAAGTTCCCTTATGCCTTGAAGTAATTGGGTAAATATTTTACAAATGGAACGGCCTAAAAAATTTTCTATTTTTAAAATAAAAAAAAAATGTTTTTTTATGTTTAAAAATTAGCATAGCATGCCTTCCGGGGATGTCTACGACATTTGTAGGTACATTCTTAAATTTCTTTGTGCGTTAAAGTCTTTGCATAATTATTTTACAAATAGAACGATCTTAAAAAAAAAATTATATTTTTAAATTAAAAAATTATATTTTTAAATTAAAAAATTATATTTTTAAATTAAAAAATTATATTTTTAAATTAAAAAATTTTTTTTTAGTGTTTAAAATTTTTTTGAAATAAAAGAATTTAAAATGTAAAAATTACATAATATAATATTATTTATAGTAACAAATGTTTAAAGTTTAAATCAAATAAACTTTGTCTAAAATTAGGAAAAAAAAAATTAATGTTTTTAAACTTTATGTATACGACTTTTGCAGGCATTTTTTTTTACAAATCCAACGAATTTCAGAAAAAATAAAATTTTCTTTTTATACATTTTTAAACCGTATCGGCAAATTCTATAATGGAAAATAGAAAGACATGTTTTAAAATTTCTTTGTTTTGAGAGTTACACTTATTTGAAACATTCAAAAGTTTGTCAAAAATAATGAAAGCTCGTGTCCTTAAAATACATTTCCTACGGCTTTACCTATAAAATCTATTGAATATTTTGCTTCGCCAGATTATATTTAAATATGGTTTAATTAATTTATTTAAACAACGACTTAAACAAGTAAAATTTTTTAAGATTTTAAAGCCTGCGTCACTTTTTATGAAATAAAAAAATACATTCTGTAAAATGAGACGTTAAAAAAAACGTTTTTTAGATGCATTAATTTTTGTTATTATTTGTTTAATTTTTTGTTGCAAAATTATTATTTTTTTTTTATCAGCGAAAGACGTGATTTTTTAATATTTTTATTTGAGTAAATAAATACGAAAGCCCCGAAAGATTAAAAAATTAATTACGCTTGGAAAACTTTTAAAACTTTTTTTTGCCGAATCATTTTTGATTTAAAAACTCAAGCATTTTTTTTTAGAAACATTTATTGGTTGATAACGTGCTAAGGTACGCATTCCTCGAAATTTTAATAATAATGAATCGGAAAATACTGTCTCGATTAAAAAATCAAGAACACGTGGTTAAATCATTATAGTTTTTTAGAGACGCGGATTAGTCAATATATATTTTTTCATAGTTCTATCTTTCCAATAGTTCTTTTCTAGTAAATAAGGTCAACTGAGTGGCTCTAGCGAATTTATTACTAGATTTATAAAAACCAAACATTCGTTGCAGTATATAAGAGGCTCAGATTTTTAACGATTTTTTTCAATGTTAAAGCTTTGGCTCAGGCTCATGCGTCGGTTCGAGTCAAGATTTTAAAGCATATTCTTAACAGATTAGACAAATATAAGTAAAACTGACATGAACTCTTCATACCAGAGCTTCTCAAACTTTTATGGCAACGAACACCCAAAAATTTTAAAGTTTGGTGAAGAGACGTCATCCTGTGTTTCGACAGCTGCTTTCTATCCTTAAGCCCAGTACGCATTATCAAATAAAGCGACGAGAAAAAAAAAAACGGCAACAAATTTGGGAGGCAAAAAAAAATTGTGTGCGCAGCGTTTGTAAGCAAACAGTGCAACCCATTTTTGGCTTACTTACGCTAGATGGCGCCAGCAGTAACAACAGCTATTTAGCGCTAAAAACAAAAAATAAACGTGCAGTAAGTTATTTTGATGACGTGTGGGCAGAATCCTTGTGAAACATTTAAAGCTAGGCTGTTGTTTAGTTTAATAAATTATAGTTTAAATTCAATTTTTTTTCTATTAAGGCAAATACAACTCGCGCATTACAGAATCTTTTCTTTCGGTGTATGTGTATCCTACATATATTTTGTTTTCATCATGTGTATTTTTTTTTGCACTTACTTTTTGTCTGTGTGCGCGTGTGCGTACATGTATGTGGTAGTGCATAAATCGAGGTGGCCCATCATTAATGGTTGTAAAATATTACGCATACCCATGGCACTAAAAACTAAAAATTGTAAAGACTGTTACTATGTTTACTCAAGGTCCATATAGGTACTATATTTACACAAGATACACAAAAACCTTCAGAACATTTATGTGCAAAATAGTTGATTGAAACTGCCAAAGTTGGTTATGCCAAGAACTGGATTATATCCACTCTATGGACTGTCAGAACCTGAAAAAGAATTTATTTCAAATTGGTACCGAAGGCCAATACAATAAATTGACCTTTAGAAAACCAAGCAATGCTATACACAGCAGGGTTACTCACTGCAGACGACGCCAATAGATATTAGGATCTCTAACCCCTGCAGGTTTTGTAAAATTGAGGTGGCATCGGTACTCTATGTTGCCCAGCTAGAGTCATAAAAAAATTTTACTAGCCGAGGGTCTTTATTAAAATTTTAAAAATCATAATTGTATATATTAAATTTATAAATAGTATAAAATTTGAAAGCAGGAGCCGCATTCAAGTAATTGGTTGGAAAAAGGTAGGTCTACCAAATATCAAAAATAAGCCTATTATATACCAAAATCTGCAATGATAAAACTCCAAAAATTTTTCAAATAATGGAAGCACAATCTCAATCTATAGATTTCGTAGAAAACGCATCATTATTAGATTTTGTGCTTTGAGCGCAAGACAAGACAACAAGAGCTTCGTATACAAGGTGTGAAAGGCAAACTGACACTGTGTTCAATAAAATTTTTAAAAATACATTTATTGCTATGATTTACTGTGTTCTTATTTTGAAATCGCCAATCCAACCTGTTGAGATATCTTAGACGGATAACGACGGGGTACCCATTAGAAGGATAATTGCACAACAAAAAACAAAATCTTTGATTTATCGCAAAAATCTATCTGTTGCATTAGCAGCACATTCTGAACATGCTCAACTTTTGAGAACATGTTATTAAAAGTTCCAAAATATTTGTAGAAAATACGTTGTATCCGCCAAGTTCGTGTTCGTTAGGGATCCAGAACTTATAGATGCGTTTATAGCGATATTTTATATTGAAATTAATAGCTTAGACTTGCTCAATGTTGGACTCTGGAGTTTCTAATAAATATAACTCATACGCACTGTTAAAGAAATTTAAAAAAATATACATCTGGCCTTTGTATTTTCAGCTAAAAAGCTTTGAAATTATTTTTTTACCAATCCTGTCTCTTATTTTTAAGCTATTTAAACTTAATCCATAACTAAGATTTTTAAAATCTGTTCATGCCAAAACTAAATTTTTCTGCTTTGATTGCGTTAAAATTTGAACCATTTTTGGCTTTTTATAGTAGGTACTTAAAAAAAATAAAACCATCAAGAAATGATCGAAAATGATTATATAGAAATGCTATAACTATTATTTTATTGGAAATTGTACAAAACACTCTCAAAAAACATAAAAATATCGTAAAAAAAAGCATTTTATGCAGATTATTTATACAATTGAAATGTGTATATGATAAAAGTTTTGTAATTTCCAAATATAAATTGAGTTAAATTTTAAGATATTCTTCCTAAATAAAAACATTGGAAAGTCTCTAACAATGTTACTTTTGTGTAGAAATGGCAACTAGCAAGCTTTTTTTTAAATAAGTCAGGAATTTAGATAATTTTTAGAATTGCATCTTGGAATGCCAAAAGTTTTGGTATACTCTAATCCAGATTAAGTTTTGAGACATTTTTTCAAAATACTTTCTATACTCACTCGAAAAACTCAAAAAATTGTACTTATGGAAAATGCCATTAACACAAGTTTGTTATTAAGAGTTCCCAAAAAAAAAAAAATAATTATATAACTAAATAATAATTTCAGATACTCATTGAAAGATGGGAAAACTCATATAACTCATACGCACTGTGTATCGATACTTTTATTTTTATTAAAAGTGACGACATGCTTAATTAAAGTTTCTTCTTCTTTTAAATATTACGCATACGCACTGTTAAAGAGCACGTATGCACGTTTCAACTTTGATTTACTCGTTTATATTAAATTGCTTAAAACTTTTAATATGCGGTTTTTTAATAATACTGCCACATACTTACGGCCTTTTATTGTCTTTTCGGTTTTAATGGGCTTGATCTAGCTGCTGCTGCTACTGCTGCTTACCTGACAATTGGATTAAGGCTAACTGAATATACATATACATACGGGCATATATGTATATGGTGTCACAGCCAACTAAGCAGCACAACGACCATGTATAATAATAATCCATATGTAGTATATAGTGTATGTATATTGCATACTGTCTGGCGCATATAGTAATTTCTTTTATTGCCCAGAGTCAGAGTTAGCGTCAGCATAAAAAGGCAATATGCTGCGCTGCGCTGCGTTGCGTTGCGTTGCGCCCAACCCAATGGCCTTGCCTCTGGCTGCATATGAGCTGGTCATAAATTTTTTCAGCCCAACCGCCAGCTGTTAACCAGTAGCTGCTGCACCCGTTTTGGCCCCAAACGAGTGTCTCTGCGTTGTTGACTGCCATTGTTACGGCGTTTATTTAAGGCAATTAATAAAGCTTATGTCGGTTTGTGGCAAGGACTGCTTGTTGTGGTTGTTGTGTGTCCAAGTGTTAGCAACAGGTGTTGCATAACCGTAACGCCCCCAAAAAATGGACGCAAACAGACCGTTGGCTACAAGCAGGTTTTAAATTTAAATTAAATTACATTTTGCCAATAAACCCATGTCAGTCTAAGCCAATATATAGTAGTATATGCTACGACTGCTACAACATACTTTATAAGAGACATTAATTAAAACTGTCGTTACGGCTTTGAGGCAGCAAAACGTACGTTTTGTCACGGCAAGCTGCCATATATCACAGTGATCAATCACATACAAGGGCGCTGACTGCTGCTGACCAAGGCAAATTGTGGCAGGTACACAGCCGTGGGCGGCAGCGTACAGCAAGGATAACACTCGGAAGAGCAAATTCAATTCAATTTGCTGGCTTGATTTGTATGGCATGTCATATTGGCTTGACGCAGAAACTTTAATCGAAACTGTCAATTTTTATGCGTTTTGGCAAACTGAAAATGGTTGCTGTGGCAAGCCATAAACTTGCTACCATATGTCGTGTTGTTTGAGCAAAGTTTATGCATATGATAAGGCAACACTAAATAACGTAACATAAAGGCACTTTTATTGGGGGCACTGGCTTATATGTATATAATATATATATTTAATATGATAAAAGCTAAAGTTAATAACGCTGCACAATATCTACTTACTCTGCCATATGGTAACCACACAAAAAACTTTCTGACGACACAACAAAGCCGCAAAGTATGCTACAAATTTTTTTCTTGCGGCGTTTTGTTTG
The DNA here is from genome assembly GCA_949987675.1 of Chymomyza fuscimana. Lineage (NCBI taxonomy): Eukaryota > Metazoa > Arthropoda > Insecta > Diptera > Drosophilidae > Chymomyza > Chymomyza fuscimana. The sequence continues at coordinate 72,702,571 of OX465089.1, forward strand.
TGTTTGCTTACTGTTTTTTTTTTGTACATATATAGTTTGTTATATATATTATAAGCATTTCGTAACTTTTGTTTAAACAATTGCATGCACCAGCTATTAGTAGTAGCATTAAGCTTTTAATAAACACTTTTTATAGCACTTTTTGCTGTTCCTTGGAGCGCTGTGCACCACCAGCACTGTTGGCAGTCAGACTGTGACTGTTATGAAGTTTGATAATTTATCGGGCAGCAAGTCTAGTAGCGCATGCTGCGCTGTGCGGCACACGGCGGCAGCGCGCCCCCTTGAGCGACAACGCCTGATATCTTTGGCTTGCTTGGGTGTCAGCGGCGACGTCAGCGGCAGCAGTAGCAGTTAGCAGCAGCAACAGTTCGCTAAAGGGATGAAAAACGTTGCCATGGCTGTTTTTCAGCCTGTTGAAGCTGCTGCTCTTTTCGTTACACAACACACACACACGCACACATGCACAAATGGCATCCACACGACAACCAGTTGATGTTGTTAACACTGCTGTTTTGTTGTTGCTGTTATTGTTGTTTGCCTTGTTGCATTGCGGGGAAGTGAGATGGCGCTTGCACTTGGCTTTGCATAAGCTTAAAATTGTCGCCATTGCATTTTTGTGTTGTTTTTTTTTTTTTTTGTTGCCACATGCTACCACCCAGCAGCCAGCCACCTGTAACTGCAACAGTTTGCTTGTACATAATACATACATTCCACCACAAGTGGAAGCCATTTGTTGCCGACACTGCGCCTGCGCAGTACACAACACTGAAGCAACAAGCTTCAGTCAATTTTGCTGCTGGCGTCAGCGTTGACTGCGCTGTCACGCTGGACGCTATAGTTAGTTTTTTTTTTTTTTGTTTTTTTTTGTTTTTTTTGTTTTTGGGGGCGCCTCAATGAGAGCCACGGCGAGCGCGAAAGAGCGCACACGAATATGCGTATAAAATTTCAACTGGCAGCAAACAACAACAACAAAATGGCAGCTGGCGGCGTTGTTTCTAAGGAGTTCTGGTTGGAGCTTCATCGCCGGTTTTCATACTTATTATGCTTAATTTTTCTCAGCGTTGGCATTACAAAAAAAAATAAAAATAAGCAAAAAAAAAAAACAAATTCCACTGCTGGCATTTAAAGTAAGCAGCACTTGGCTTTACTACCCGCAGCGCCGGGGGTTCGCCAAGAGGGCATATGCTACTAAGTCAAGTATTTCACAAGGCAACCGGAAAAATCATTCAGGAAGGAAGAAATCAAACAAACAAGCACTTGTATGTGCCATTGATATGTTTTTGCTTTATACTTTGTCGTTGCGCTTGCAACATCCTTTGTCCTGTGCTTTAGCAACATATGTTGCATACTTGTTGCTGACTTTATGGCTTTGTCACGCTCTCTTGAGCGAGTCACGAAAACTGTTCAAACAATTTTATTTGACAAATGGCACTGTGGTACAAAACGAGCGCAACCAAATAATCCAACGCTATTGTGGATCGTTCTTAAAATTTATGACTAAAAACTGAAATAGATCAGATTTATCACAATTACAGCAATTAAATCAAAGATGCAGGCCCGTGAGCAGAATTTTTCTAGAGGGAGGTGCAAGTTGAATTTGTTTGCGAAACACATAGGGTGGGCCATCTGTTGGTTTGTTTGTTAATTGCATTTTATTCGCATATTTTCCCAACAAAATTGGGCAAATGTATGTATATACCAAATGCATGTTTGAAACTACTCATTTATGTATGAAAAATAATATCACCCAGCTGGCTCTACAGGCCCGTATGCATGCGAACATCATTGGGCTGTTCTACCATCCATTAAACGAATAAGCGACGTTGATAATGGTCCGTGGACTTCAATTGTTGCGTCATTTGAATCTTGTAAGCGTGTAAATGCAGATCAGCATGCAAAACTCGACGCAAAGTGATCCAACGAGGTTTAATTCTTACGAACAATGGCGCGTCGATGTTCCCAACGAATCGTCGACACTGGCCTCAACTATATTTTTTTTTCACAGAACAAACATTTGCATAGTACTCCTGTAACACTTTTACGCGTTGTTCGGTTATTAACCGATCCATGACTAAAATTGAGTAGTTTTGAACTGATATATGTCAAAGAGCATTCACTTTGAACAGGTATGTTCCGAACTATGAGTGTTTAACAACCCAACCAACAGATGGCCCAGCCTCCCTCGCTGCAGCGGCTCTCGCAGGCAAGAGCTGCAGGTTGCTTGTGTTCTGGCTTACAAATCAAATATACTTCAATCTGTTCTTGAACGATATCAATTCTGTTGACTCTGAGGACAAAAATGCTGTTCCCAGTTTCTGCAGGAAATGCAGAAAGGCAGAAAAGTAGAAGTACTCAAAAACAACTTACACTAATCAAAATTGAGTATTTCTGCACGACTCACACCATTGACTACGAAAGTACGGCACTTCTGCCCAAACTGGTTTATTAAAAACGCAAATTTCAACCAGTGTGTACCTATGTTTAATAGTTGTGCTGTTATTTTTAAGTGTTTGTGGTATAATAGAAAACTGAACCACCGAAAACCAACAGAAAACCAATAAAACAAACAATAATTAAAGTTTATTTCCTTGCAGTGGATGCTCAGCTTGGGGTTCTTGGGGTTGCTCACAACGTTAATCGGGCACTTTTGCATTTGTGCCCGGTAAAGTAAACATCCTAAATGACTTGGTCCTTAAAAATGTTTTTTTATTTATTATGGCCACAACCTCCAACGTATCAAAATTTGCGCCATTAAAAATAAAATGGAGCAGACTCGGCACTGCAGAGTATTTCACTATCGGACGCCTTTCCCACTATTTAAGTCTTTTGAATACCAAGAAACCCACATAAGATAAATGTAAATGTTTCATCTTTTCGCACGTGTCAGCTTTGAGTATGTTGCAACCACTGTGCCGCATACATTGATCTACATTCTGCTGCGACAGAGGCACGGCAAATCCTTTGCAAGGATATGCTCATACTTGTTGCCGCCCCATTGCAGACATGTCCAACACGGCGAGAAGGACAAACAAAACGCAGTCGTTTGGCCAGACAGTTACATAAACAGTTGTTGAGACAATTCGCGTGTAGGTGAGAGTATCTGTGTGAGTTTGTATCTGTGTATGTGTGTATCTGTGTGTGTGTGTGGGTGTGAGTGTGAGTGCTGCGGGAGAGCATGAGTTTGGCCTACTTTTGGCCTGCTTGCCATTGAGCAGCATACAAAATCGTAGCGACAATATGGTTGATAAACGCCCCTTAACTTGTTTTGGTAGCTTTTATGGCTAACTGACTGACTGACTGACTGACGGACTGAGGGACTGATAGACTGACTCACCGCCTGCCCAATAAACGCATTTACACACACAGCTGGCAACAGCTGCTGCCTTCAAGTTTCCACCATGAATGCGACTGCTTTGAGTCTCACAATATGCATACTATATGGAATGCTAAATCGAGGGCAGCCAATAACTTTATGGATATCTTTTTCGGCAAAAAAAAAAGTTTTATTTTGTAGTTCGATGCGTTTAGACCAGAGTTGTTCCTCTACTTTATCTTATTCCAAATAATAGGTTTTCTCAAGATAATCCTCAAATAAGCGTGTTTTTTCTTTAGGTGTAAAGTCAGCTAAGGACTATGTAGTCTATGTGTGACTCCCCCCCCAGGGGTCAACCGGTTTAACCTAAGTCAGCAGATAGTCCCAGCAAGCTAAATCTGGAGAATATGCCGGACGGGGTAGATACTCTTCACTCGTGCATTCTTATGGTGGATGAACATTTTTTATATCCTTTAACCATAGTCTCTATGATATTATTGTAGATGATTATAACAAGCATAATGTGGCGGATGGTATGTTCTTTGTTCCTCAATGCTTACCAACGCCTCGGCCAGCGATTGAGCTATTCCGACATCTGAAAGACCATAAGAGATAGAGACACTTAATTACCTATCTCAAAAGATATTCAAGACCATAAGAGCTTGGGACACTAAATTATCTCAAAAGATATACAGGTAAAGTTTGTGGTTCCATGTCGATATCTTAACCCGTTCCCGCGGCTTACCCCGGGTACTCCCTCTTTACACATTTGTCTGTCCGTAAGAGCTGAGGACACTCAATTACCTATATTCAAGACCTTAAGAGCTTGGGCACTAAATTATCTCAAAAGACATTCAGATAAAGGTTGTCGTTCCATAAAAAGCCACCGCCCTATTCCCATTATTCCGCATCCTTCGTAGCCTGACAATGAATAATGACTTTTTTTGGCAAAATACCACAGGCAGGACAAAGTTTCAGCTGATTCACATTTTATCTTCCCAAAACGCGGTAGATTTTGCTTCAATATCGAATCTATCCAATAGCTCGATATTATATTCGCCAGTGTTGCATATAAGTTTACAAAATTCATAAACTCATCAAACTGGCCTCGTACATATGCTATTTACTCTCTAGTACACTTATATATACGCTGTATGACCATTTATATTGACAATGCTTTGAGGTTGCAATGCGGCCTTTACTTTTTAGCCTCAACGACATAACCATGGTTACTTCTCCCTGACAATTGCATTTTTTAAGCCAAGCCCCCTCTCTGATTTGATTGCTCCATACAGAGTTCTAGTATTTCCTGAATTTCAGAGTTGCTTGCATACTATCACAATACCATAAAATCTAAGAATCTACACACGTCTTGGCTCTTTGTGCACCATTTTATGCCACAATGGATGCATAAAATGGAAATTGTAAATGAAATGCACTTGAACTGCTGCTTCCGATGCCGGCAAAAGATGCAGAGCAGAAAAGGATTCTAGTTATAGGGCGTATCCAAACATACTCCTGCTTATGCGTATCTCTAGCCGTGGCTCTAGCCGTTGTCACCCAACTCACATAGACAAAAGGCGGCAGATTTAGTTACAACTACACATACACACACACACACACACACGCTCACAAAGAAGCTTGTGGTACATAGGACTACAGTGCTTTAAGTGCAATTGTATATCCTTTCTGGGTTTTGTGGTATGCGTGCGCGAACATAAATAAAACAAGCACATATGTGCCGAAGTGTGTATCTGTGTGGGTGTGAACGTATATGGGTTTTATGGTGGGCCACAAACTAAGCACAACGCTTATGTTACGTATGTATATAGGACCAGATACACACGCCGCACATGATACCCTTTCATGTAATTATTTATGTAATTGTCATCCGAACTTCATAGGATTTCATTTAATGGGCTATATGGCATACATAAATTGGCTTTCTTGATTTATTCGAAGTTGAAGCCAGTTGTACCGCAGTTACGCCCAGCAGCAATCTTTGGTTAGATTTTGGAGATGGAACCGTGATTGATTATGCATGAAGACAGAGCTCATGGCCCTGGTCTTAGTTTTTGTTATAAAAAAAACGACTATTAATTGTAAATAAACTATAGTATAGTAGACTATTTTTAGGAACGTCGCACAAAAAATTTTTAATGGATTTAAAAAAAAAAAACAACATTAAAAACTTTTTTTCTAGAAAAAGAAAAACAAACAATATGAAATTTTTTTTAGAATTGAATTTGAAAATATAAGGCAGTAAAAAAATGTATTCGAATTTTTGAAAAAATACAAAAAAAACATCCTAGGTATTTTTAAAGTTCTTTTATAAAACATTAAGTTTTATATTTTAGTTAACGTATGTCTCTTATGAAAAGTTTTTTTTTAATTTTGAGATATTTTTTTTTTTGATTAATGTATTTTTATTTGCAATCTGTCTGAAAGCAATCAGCAAATAATGTAAGTAAAAAAAAAAAATGGCAGGATTGCTTGTGCTCCAGTGATTGAATTTTGAGATATAAGCCAACAACTAAAACTATTTTTTGATACTGCCCGCCAATGAATAATTTGTGATATAATCCACAAAAAATTTTAAACGAAAATGCAAATAAGCAGATCAGATCGAGTTGAATGAATGTTTTTTGGCTTGCTGAATCCGAATCTGTTGTTGGTTAAAGGGTAATTTTTTTAATTTATTTTGAAAATAAACAAATATACATATATTTTCCTAAATTGCAGCATTCTCAAATATGGAGCGTCAACCCAACTTAGGAGGCTGTAACAACATGTGTTAGGTTGCTTACCTAACGGCCAGATTTGAAGGACCTCATGGCAGTCATCATGTTGACTTGAGCGATCTCATTAAATTTGTTGTATTTGGTTGATGAGTTTTTTGAATGATCTTCTTTTTAGCCTTCTTATGGGATAACCCTGAGAGTGTCTTTTAACTAATGTGTTTCGATAACATGGTTATTGATTTTGAAAATATACCCATTAATACGCGATTTCAAGTCAGCCCCGGAAAGTATGCTATCAGTTTTGCACGATCTGAAACATTTTGATGAGATCTGGGTTATAGCGGCACTAACGTATCTAGAAACTAACAAATAGGTGCTTGCACCCTCTTACTAAGTGCGAAGGTATTCATGCGTGCACCGAGGCCTTAGTCTGGAGACCGTTGAACTCTAGATAAATAAGTCAACAGTCGCTTCACTGAAAGATTTCGAAGAATTAGCTAATCAAATCAAAAGATTGGACCACATGACCCCAGGCTGGAAACCGTAGACAAATCACAATAAACAACATCAATCAAAGAAGACAACGCTAGTCAATCTACCTAGAAGAGGGCTAAATCCGCAATTTTAATCTCTTCCTTTCATCTCTAGTGCAAAATACTTGTTGCACTAACATACTTTTCAGTTTTTTGAGGTTAGGTACACTATATTCATTTGTAACATAACAAAGACAACGTATGACACTAAGATATTTTTATTTTTTTTTAACACTTGAGAACGCTCCAAAGAGACAGTGTGTAATGTTAATGTTAGATACTAATTATTTTGTTTGTTAAATATAAGATTTTTACTGAATTACACTAATAAGCGATAAACAAAAACTACATGCATACTTATATTAAAAATAAATATTTTGATAAAGTGCATTCCATTATCATATGGAATAAGCTCTCGATGTTTTTTATCTTGTAATAATAATATAGTAATAACGCAAACGAGATGTTCATCAAAATATTATACTAGTTTTAAATTTACCAAATTTATAAAACAAAATAATAAAACGAATGTTAACAAAAAGGAATGAACTTTTCAGAAAATGGCCGTCAAATGTTTTTCTGACAAATTAATTTTTTTCTGTCTCAAAAAAACTATTCCTTATTGCATCGTGTCACGTATCAAAACGTATATTTCACGCACATAACTATGAAATACTCACAGAGCTGCCTCTTGCAGGGCTTGAAATATGCTTTCCTGACGTAGTGTTGAGTTCTTTAGCCGCAAATCAAATTACACATGCAAATGACATTGGTTTGTCACACTGTCTTTCTTCATTTTGGCCAACACTTTTAGTCACTGCCAAACCAAATCAGACTGGACATTGGAATCTAGCATATAATGGCATTATATAAGCATGAACATATGTATGGACTTGTAAATAGTATGTACCATATTGCTGCTGGATATGTCGATATTATAAAGGATAATTAAAGTCAAGCTAAAGTTAGTTGAGTTTCATTGCATTTTGGTGACAGACATTACTTATACGTCAGGTTGTCTTGCACTCGTAGAAGTAACATTTATGGTTACATAAAATATTGGAGCAAAGAGTTTGCAGCAAAAGCTGCTAAGCTTTGCATCATTCACCAATTCACAATAATAAAGTGAATGAGTAGGTATAACATTTTGACTAGCCGCAATAGATAGCAAAAAAAAGATTGCAATTAACCAGTCAATAGCCAACATTTCATAGCTTTACTTATCAGACTTAGACTTGGAAACATTCACAATTTTTTTCATCATATCTAAATCAACTAATTTTTATCGAAGTTACAAGTGTCATAATGAGTTCCCAAACCAGCTAAGATCATGGTAATGAACAAACTTTTGATTGCATAAACCAATAAACTTTTCTTAAAACATTAGAAAATATATACCTAAATACTATTTGGTAATAAAATAGGGGCTCCGCGTCCTGCTAGCTACGTTTGCCAGCTATAACTGCAACGCTCCAAAAGTATGACGGAGTCCATACCAAGTTGCAAAATTGTGCGAGAGGAAGGCAAAATTGAATGACAATTTTAAAAATATTTCTAAAATTTTTCGCTTTTTACACAAAAAAAAGCGAATGGTTGCGAAGAAAACGACTAAGGCTTACAAACTCTTCTTTCTCAAGTGATGTAAATTTGGGCGCCCAATTTTCTTTTGAATATAAATCAAACGGCAGATCTTTTAACAACTCTAGCTCTAGTGCAGAGAAAGTATCAGGCGAAGAGACGTTTACATCAATTGATGGACTTACTGTCAAACGCCCAAAAGGTCCCAAAAATAAAATTAGGAAAATGTTCCTTGAAGCGTTTAGTGAAAGAAATCTTAAACCGCGAATCGTCGACGACGTTTTTGAAACACCAAATGACGGCGGAAACATTAGGTTGGATTACAAATACTTATGTAGAAAATTTACCGGGACAATCATATCACATATCCACATTATCCACGATTGTACCTATTCCAGCAACTTAAAAGTTCCTTCTACAAATCACTCAACTCTGCAATCAATAGAAGATTCTCTCCACACGTCATTCCAACTAGGCGAATCACGATACAGCACTGGATCAATACCGCAGTCTATTTCGAAAAAGGTGCCAGAGACTAAGTTTACGTGGACCTCGCCGGGAGAACATGGATACCAAGCAGTGAAGCTAGATGTGTTCGATTACTCGACGATTGCAAGGAAATCCAATCAGAATAGTGGAAAGAAGTGCATCGACATTTCTGATTCAATCTTGTGCGGATCCGAAGCATATGATGGTAAAGAAATTATTACTGGCAGCATCCAACAACATAAAGTATACTTATATCGGGCTACTGTGAAATTTTTGCGAGGTTCTCCAGTTACCAAAACTGAGTGTACATACCATGTAGACTAAAATATGGACGATTATTTACTTTTCGGTTTTTTACTGTTTACTTTGAAACCTTTTTATATAACAAGTCAAAACTCACCACATGCCTTCCTTCTAATAACTAAGTATGTATACATATATTATACTCATATACCGAATTTGGTACCCCTTTGCTCAAAAGATACTTTAAGAACTATGTGAACTGCGTTGGTACAGGGTATTGGTCTTGAAGAAAATCTATCTAAAACTTTCTGCTGCACTTCAGGCAATGAAAATTATGTATTTGTTCAATTGAAATATGTATCATCAAATATTTATATGTTTGCTTAAATAATAATAAACAGCAACGACACCTATAAAGGTTGATTTGTTTTTACAGCCTATTCCATTTTACTAAATCAATTATTTATAAAATAAATAAGAAATTATAGATAATATGTATGTATGTGTTCTCTAAAATAAATTTAATATTTGCAATGCAAATAATTGTTACAAAATGAAAAAAATACAAGTATGTTGTTTTAGGTGTTTGGCGGAGGGTAAAGTACAAGGGATTTTAAAATTTTTTTTTATAAAAAGAAGCGTAAAGATTCTCAGAAAAAAAAATAATTAACCTCAAACTCGACTCCTTCATTGTTGTCAAATCTTTTTTCTTTTAAGTTTTAAAAAATAAAATAATCAGTGGGTGCGTGAGGAAGTATAGGGTGGACAATCTGTTTGTTTGTTTGTTTGTTAATTGCATTTTATTGGTATATTTTCCAATAAAGTAGGGCAAATGTTTAAAATAAAGTTTGAAAATACTCATTTATGTACGAAAAAAATAATATAGCCCAAATGGCCACCGCGGCTGGCTCTACAGGCCCGTGCGAACATCGCAATTTTCGATGACTATTTTTTTTGACGAAAACTCATCTGGCTGTACTCCCATCCATTGGACGAATAAGCGACGCTGATAATGGTCCTTGGGCTTCAATTGTTGTGCCATATGAATCTTGTAAACGTGTAAATGCAGATCCGCATGCAAAGCACGCAAAGTGGTCCTAGGAAGGTGTAATTCTTGCGAATGATGGCGCTTCTATGTTCCCGACGACTCGTCGACACACAGGACGACCATTACATAGTACGCCTGTACCAGCTTTACGCGTTGTTCGGTTGTTAAACGATCCATGACAAAAATTGAGTAGTTTTGAGCTTGACATGTGTCGAAGAGTATCCACTTTGGACCCGTATGCTCCGAAATATGAGTGTTTAACAACCAAAGCAACAGATGGCCCACCCTATAACATACTTCAAATTTTAGTTCGTGAACTTTTTTCTTTACCATTGTGCATTGTCATGATGAAGCGAAACCTTATTTTTCTTTTATATCTTGAAAGTTTTTCCATTTTGAAGATAATGAAAATGATGCCATGCGCGTCCCAAAAAAAATGGAACAGTACTCAAATTTTTTGGTGCCGATTCTCCTAGTTTAGTCTCAAGTGTGAAGTGATGGACCCATCGACCTAGTTAAAATTCTGCCACCCAATATTTTACATTTGTAAACAAAGATGAAGAACTCTATAGAGTAGAATCCAGCTCGTCTTTTATATTGGTTGGACTAAGATCTTTCAAATGAAAGTACTGAAAAATGCATGCTTTCTCTAGTAACAGCGGTCAAAAACAAATGAACTTAAGCTCTGCAAATACGGTTCATCCCCTCTTTAATTTTTTTTTATATTTACCAAAACTAGTATGTACATAGTAATAACTCTAAGTGCCAAAAAAAACATGTTCAAGATTTTTAATTAGCTCTGCTATTTTGGTGAAGATTTTTAAGTTAAGATAGTGCCAGATTTTATACCAAAAAAATACTTTATAAGCATGTCAACTAGGCGCATCCACTGTTAGAAATAGCTGTGTTCAACTCTAATAGTCTCCAAGATTTAGGAATTCATATAAATTGGCGACAGAACATCTCACATATATAGGTACAAGTGGCGGCAGCGACGTCGACACACGTACACGTACACGAGGCGGCAATGCCGATGTTTGTGTCGAGGCGTCGTGACGTCACTGTGCCGCTAATACAAATGCAAGGCAAAATTTGAGTGTATTTCGTGACGACCACTGCTCTATTGGCTCAAAGAGTCTAGCTGCTTAAGGCTCAAAAAGTGCAAAAAGTTTTTTAAAAGATTATAATGCAAATCGATTCATAGGCAAAATAAAAAATTGCCTAATAGTTGGGTATTTATTACGATACATGAAACTTTAGATTTACAAATACATTGATTGCGAGCAGTTGCGGATTCACGGAGTGGGAGTTTTCGCTGTGATTATACACTTCGAAGTGAAGAACCCCCGTATCTGATTGCAAGTCATCAACCTAGTTTTGTGTTCCTGCTTTTAGTTCTTCCAATTCTTCAATTCATCTACAGCAGGCATAGCATTCCATTTCATGGGATTTTTTGCGATACGTCCGTTCTAATTCCGAGAAATTCATCTCCTCTTTACTGTCTGGATCGCCTGTATTTTGACTACTTGCCGGAATATGCGTCTTAAAAATCACGGCACGATGGGATGGATTACTGCTATAGTCAACAATCTTTAGAACAGTGCATTTGATGCACGTATCTTAAAATATACAGATCGAATGAGTGCATATGAAATTAAAAGAATTAGGTCAAATCAGTGGCGTATCCCCGCGGGGGTTTTCGGGTCCGGACCCCCCTTAAAGTTGGAAAAATGAGTCGACAGTCTTCTGCGAAATATGATATATATAACTGATGTATATGAGATATGTATACACTACGAAGTGAAGAACCCCCCTAAGACCATATTCTGGAACCACACCTGGGTCAAATTATTAAAAAGGTATGAAAAAATTAAATGCAATCTTGTGTAATTAGTTTCATAACTCAAAAGTTCAAAGGTCAGACTACAAACCACAGTTGGCCAACCCTGTCTACATTTCCTCTGAATAAATCTATTGAAAACCTAAAAAATCAACAAAGGTCATATGGTTACTTCTTTTCCCGCTAAATTTATTGAAAAAACATTTTCCACAAACTGGCCAAGGATCAAGGCTTAGCTTTATAAAGTAAGCTGAGCTTAAAATCCAGCTTCAATTTGATATTTTTTCCACTCTAAACTGCAATAAAGCTCAAATAAACATAGCCCACGGTGTTGTATCTTAATCTGGGTACATACGAAAACAACGAGCAACAACAACACCATAAGCAGACTATAAACAACAACTACACATGTACATACATATGTACACAGTATATACATTGTATATGTGTATTTGTGCATGTTTCACAGTTAATTTATATTCATAAGTCAAATTGGTGTACAATTACCGCCCGATTATGAAAACGAGCTGTAGCTTTGCCGACGCCGTTTGTCAAGTCTGAGCCGGCAGAGAGTCAGTCGTGTCTGTGGGGGCCAACTTGTGTTTGCTTGGTTGGGTCCCAGAACACTGTAGCGTTGTGGCATGCCAAGTAGTACCATGAGGGTAGTCAGTCACCATATGGAGCCAGTTTTTCTCAGCTTGCTCTGTCTGTTCTTGATGTTGTTATTGTGCTAGCTATTTCTATTTATTTTTATTTTTTTTAATGCTAAAGAGAGCAGTGGAAAAAAATCGAAAACCAACCCTCCAATGACACTGTTGCTGCGGTTCGAAATATTTTTCATGCGACAACACGGTATCTCTGTTTAAGGATCAAGCTGGCAAGGAAAAAAAAATACGTTGCCATAGCATTGGGCATAATATGGTAGAGGCGACATAGATGATGGGAGTTGATGAGTTGGCGCCTCGTTGCAAGCATGCTGGCGGCGGCATCAAAGTCGACTTGTCACGGCATGTCACCTACACAGCAACACACACACACACACACCCACAGATACAAAAAGCCGCATGTTGTCACTCAAATGGTACACTAGTAGTTGCCTGTGGCGTGCGGCATTAACGAGCCCGAACGTCACAGAGTCCTTGTTTTTCTTATACTATACTACAATTCAGCTATGCACTCATTCACTATACTAACGTCAACACTCACTCACACACACACATCTAAGGCGTCGATAGTATATGTGTATGTGTGATTGTATCTATGTGAGTGTTGTGCCACTTTTATCTTGCCATCATGGAAATCTGTTAAGTCAGCCACATTTTTGGCGCCAGTCTGCTTAGCAGCCAGCTGTGCGTGTTGGATGCGTGAATTTTGTGCCCTCAAAATCGGGGTGGAAAGTGTAAAAATCATTCCCCAATGCTTCATTTTAATTTACCCATACACAAACACCCACATCCAACCCCACCACCTCTCACACCCACGCACACACATATTTGTTTAAACGTATTCAAAGCGCGTGTAGAACGTGCCCCCAACCCAACAAGATGCCAACCCGGTCAAACGTCGCACAGTGGTCAAAATGGTTTATCTAGCTGCATTTTAGCGTTTAGCTAGCTGTTTAGGGGTTATAGTACATATCCTAGAGAATCTTTTCCCAAAAAAATCATAAAGATCTGAGTAGTAGAACCAATTTGGCAGCTATTGATAGCGCGCTATCTGCAACTGCGACTCATCCGCAAGTCACGCTTCACGAGCGTTTATCTCGAAACTTTTTTTTCAAAAAGTGCGGTTGCGGTGAGCTCAGTTTCTAAAGACCCGTGACACGATCAGTCTGAATTTTGTCAGGCTTATTTATAACAATAATTTAGGATTTTTAATTTCAAGCAAAACTTTTTTTTTCTTGCTGCAAAAACCGAAAGCTCAGACGATTACCATTTTTGTAAAAAAGTTAATTTTGCAAAATCCTTCGTTCACTCAGAGCGTAAAGGTACAAACTACAGTTTTTGTTTTGTTTTTTTTATTTTTTTTTAAATTCAATTTATCTTTATTGGAATAACATTTTCTTTTAAAATAAGGTAATATGTACAATTTTAGTGTTTAGGTGTTTTTTACCTGTTCATCTATAATATAACAATAAATATAAAATTAAATCTAAATAAAATGCCAAAAATCATGCTGGAGGAAAAATGCCAAAAAAACCCATATGAACTGATAACTAAAACTAAAACTTAAAAACTAACTTATCCTAGAAGCCGGGAGCAAGGTCCCGGATATGATCGAAGTCTGATGTTAAACACCTATCATGAAATTTACAAGTAGCTTTTTCGATTTTGTCCCTAACCAGATCAACATTAGCTAGGCTGTGTAATCTTTGCGTTGCATAATCCCTGGGCAAATTGTACACTAGTTTTAATATCTTGTTCTGACAGACTTGCAGTTTTTTAACGTGACTATTGGCAGTTTGCCCCCACACTGGACAGCCGTAATAAATAACTGCGAAGAAAATTAGTTTCATGATAAGTGCTTTATTATCTAAACTTAGTAAGGAATTTCGGTTTAAAAATGGGTACAGTGTTCTGGAAATAATGTTGATCTTATTAGTAACATAAGATACATGTTCCTTAAAAGTTAATTTAGGATCAAGGACAATGCCTAAGTATTTAACTTTTTGTTCCCAATCTATACTTTCATTTTTTTTATTTTAGATAAGCAGTTCCTTCTTTATCATGCTCAGCGCGGGAGATGTCTGGAAAATTGTGTTTTGGCACAATGGCTGTAGTGACTCCAGTTGTACATATTTTTTTTTTTGAAAAAATTTATGAATGACCTTATGACATGTATAAATAAATAGACGTTGAGTTTTTTGAAAAAAAGTTGTGTTGTTTTTCCAAAAAAAAATCTTAAAAATTCTTTATTTTTCTCGAGCCGCTTCAGCTACAAAAAAATTCCACCAACAAAGTTTAAAAACTTTATTGGGTAAAAAAAAATACGCAGCGCGTTACAGCTGAATTTAAAGCAGGTTTTGAATGTATTTTATTATTTAAATTTAGCTTATTATACCCTGTACCTATAGGTACAAAGGGTATACTAGATTTGTGCAATGTATGTAACGGACAGAAGGAGGCGTGGCAGACCCCAAGTCCTTTATACCAAAATGCTAATCATAACCTCGGGTAGCGATTGAGCCATGTCCGTCCGTCCGTCCGTCCGTCCGTCCGTCCGTCCGTCCGTCCGTCCGTCCGTCCGTCCGTCCGTCCGTCTGTCCGTCCGTATGAACGCCTAGATCTCGGAGACTATAAGAGCTAGAGACACGAAACTTTACCAGCTGGTGCGCATATTTCCTAAGCAGATGAAGTTTGTTGAATCATGTCAATATCTTCCCCCGTTCCCCCGCAGTAGAGTTTCGCGGTTTTTAGCCACACCGTTTAGTATTTTTATCTGAAATTTAACAGAGCGATGCGTTATAGTTACATGCATCTATGTGTAAAAAATTAACAAAATCGGACAAATACAACAAAAGTTATAGTCAAAAATGTGCAAATTTCACCTCCCCTTGCCATAAACTGCGGCAATATTTGACTCTACGCAATTATGGCTACAAGTGACCTAGAATCATAATTTTTGGTAAGCTCATTCATGTGGCTCTAATGAACAAATCCACATCCAAATTTTATCGATGCGGTCCCCCCACCCCCCGCAATCCATTTACCGTGTTTTCTCCCGCACCCCTCAACATACCGACTTGAAACTTACCCCGTATACTTTAAATAAGTTCTTTGTTGTAACTTTCGAGTTTCATCAAAATGGGTAAAAATTTAGGGAACTTATAGGTATAAATATCGATTTTCACCAAAAAAAAAAAAATTCCAATTGGAAAGTTCTTAGATGGAATATGCAGGAAAAACTTTTTTGACACAAAAGGTACAGGGTATTCCACTGTCGGGCACCGCCTCGACTGTACCACATTTTTTTTATATGTTCCACGTTATTTCTTAGTTACATTAAGTCTTAAGATACAAGAGGCAAATATTTGCTTTCTTTGTTGTAAAAATTGTTTCGCCAAATATCGGTACTGAGCAAATATTTGCTTCAAATGTTCTTTGGCAAACAACTGATAAGTGTTGAGAAACCCTAATTTGCTCATTTTGTAGGTAAAATATTTGCTTCGCTATTCGCCATTCAAAAAAAAATGTGATACAGTCGAGGCTGTGTCCGACAGTTTAACACCCTGTACCTTTTTTCTCGAAAAATTGTATTCCTGCATATGCCTTCTAAGAATTTTCTAATTGGATTTTTTTTTGGTTTTTTATGGAAATCGAAATTTACGTTATAAAGTTATTTAAAGTATATGGGGTAAGTTTTAAATTCATATATTGAGGAGTGTGGGAGAAAACACGGTAAATCGATTGCGGGTGGTGGGGACGTATGAGCTACATGAATCAGCTTACCAAAATTGGTGATTCTAGGTCACTTATTACCAAAATTACGTAGAGCCAAATATTGATGTTGTTTATTGGCAAGGGGGGTGAAATTTGTACATTTCTGATTATTACTTTTGTTGTATTTGGCCGATTTTGTTCATTTTTGACACATAGATGCATGTAACCACGACTCATCGCTCTGTAAGTTTCAGATCAAAATATTAAACGGTGCAGATAAAAACTCTACTACTGGGGAACGGGGGAAGATATTCAACAAACTTCGTCTTCTGAGGAAATATGCACATATCTATTCGTAGGTCCATACCAAGCAGCACCTGTAATGTGTTTTAGTTTCTTTTTTTAAAACTTAAAAAATAAATATTTTTTTTTATAAAATAGTTCCCTAAGCCATCCCGAATATTTTGACAGCTTGGCTGCTCATTTCGACCATTGTGCGTTGGTCGCCAGCTTTAGTTTTAATTTACTTATTGTTGCTGCTTCAATTGGATTGGCCTGGGCTAGAAGCGCGTGCCATAGAAGAGCCGGCAACCCAGTGTGATTCATGCTATGTATAGTACATAGTACAATGTACCTTATATACTGACCATATTGTTGTATGTACTACTACTACTTCTTGCTTGCTTTATTATTAAATATAATTTTATTGAGCATCCTTTGGGGAGTTTTCGCTTAGTGATTTTTCGATTTCAAAATGAGGTCATATTATGGGCCACGGAACAAGGGGCGTACAGCAAACTACTTGCCATATGGGATTTCTGCTGCTTTGAAGCAGCGTTTTACATTTCAGCCCAGCTTTATGCGCATTATTGAACCAAGAGCACTCCAAAAGCTTAAAATAACTAGAACAAAATTAAGTTGAATATCCAAAGTTGTGCTTTTTTTTCTTATATTGTTTTTCAAGAAACCATCAAGGAAAATACTTAAAGCAACAACTATGCAACACGCAAGTTCCATTAGCTGTTTTCACTGAGCAGCTTAGGCAGCATTTTCCACGATAATGCTTCTCCAAGCTAAAAACAATCAACAAAAAAAAAAAGAACAACTCGCGTTATTACAAAGTAGCGTTAAATGTTCAAGTGAATTTGAAATACAAGTAAATGCCACTACAATTAATTTCACAGCATTCCCAGCACTGCTGTTTGGCATACTCCACCCAGAGCCCCCAAACATCAACGGCCTCCATCCTAAGCTACAGCTAGCAGCATCTCCGCACCTTCTTCTGACTTGAGTTGACTTTTAAGCTAGCTTAAGCTGTATGCGCGCTTTTCAGATGTTTTGTTTTTTTTTGTTGGTTACCTAGCAACTTGCAGAGCATTTACAAATTAGCTTGGTCCGGGCTTTAAGCATGTTTGCTTTTTGCTGCTGTTGTTGCTTCTTTTGGGTCTGATCCAGCGTTAGTCACTCCATCGTTCCATAGCTCCAAATCGAACAATTAGTTGAAGTGGCTTAGCAGCGGGCGCTTGATTGAAATTAAGTGCAATTCAAATGGCGACACGAAACGTATGCAATAAAAGCAATTTACGTAAAGCCCCAATGGAGTGTTGTCCACAACGTACTCCGTAATCGTCTACGTCTACGTCTTGGCCAACATTTCAACCGCAGCGTCCCCTAACCCACAGCAATGTTTCACTCTTCATTCAACTATTGTGGCACTGAGTCTACAAAGAATAATGGCTGGTCAGCAGGGTTGCCAAGTTTTGTTAACCTTCAGGCGGCATAGGAACATGGAACAACACGTTTGTTTTTCTTTTCTATTTTTGGCAATTCTAGTTTTAAAAAATTATACAACTTTTAAACTGGAAGTGACGGAATATACCTGTTGCTCAGTTTGATTGGACTCACTGGAGCGCAATCTGATTTGTGATTTATGTATCTATTAATATGAGAACAAGGTGCTTTATTGGTATGAACATGATTATGATTATTACTGGGATAAACAAATGGGAAGTGTGCATTAAAATTAAAGAAATGTGGAAAATTCCAAAGTTTTTTATCTTGCGTTTGTAAACTAAGGTAAAAACTTATCTTATCCCACCGTTTCTATAACAGCTATGTGGTTAAGTATTCGGATTCGTTTGGTTCAGCTGTCATTTGCCTACCTTTAAAACTGGCCAGTAAAAAACACGGTACGGACACAAAGACAACCGTCAACCCGATATTTTCACCATATTGTATCCATTATACGTATATGAGTTTTTGAGTAAGGATCCAAGATTTGGTCATAGGGTGGTTTTTCACTTCGAAGTGGGGGAGGGGGTCCGGACCCGCAATCCCCGTGGATCCGCCACTGACTCTAGTGCTTTTACTTTACGAGATTTCAACGTTCATACAAACATAATGAGAATGTTTATATCGACTCGACTATCCATACTGATCAACAATATGCACACTTTATACATACTGACAAAAATATTAGCTCCTTGTTCTTCTTCCTTGAAAATGTACTGTTCCAAACGGCTTAAGTGCAAAATTGAGCGTAACAACCGAAATGTTGCGTTTTGATTTTGGGAACACTTATCTACAGCTGCGGCAAGAGTCTGACGTCACAATATTGCATATTTAAGTCCGTGCTGTAATCTGGCACAGGAACAATGGGCTCGGCCACCAGTATTAGGGAAATACCAGAGCTATGTAAACTTTTGTAACCCATCAGTTTTCCTATTACTGACTCATTTTACTGAACCAGCATACGTTCACTTATCTAGTGCGCGAAGATCAAGCTGGCTTTCGACCACACAAGGCCAGCGTCGATCACAGTGATAGTATCCGAATAATTGTGGAACAAAGCCTTAATTACCGCTCTACCCTTTACTCGGTATTCATAGACTTCACCAAAGCCTTTGATAGGCTACGCCATGACGCAATATGGGCTGCCCTCCGTTGCAAAGGCATCCCCGAGGCTAGTAAAGATCTGATAAAAAGACTTTACAAGGATGCAAGCTGCCGTATACTACATGAAGGACAGCTAAGCGATAATATCAACATAAATATTGGTGTGCGACAGGGCTGTATACTATCTACGCGACGGAAGGCTAGAGGATTAACCTGGGGCTTACAAAGATCTCTGCTTGACTAAGATTATGCTGACGACATTTGCCTGTAAGCAGACAACTACGAAGATATGGCCCGTAAACTCGAGTCTGTCAACACTTTTGCGGCAAGAGTAGGCTTATTTATCAATATTTCGAAAAAACGCCTAACAACACTAGGCCATTTTAAATCATTAGTACGCTTCTGGAAGACGTACAATCCTTCCTCTACCTTGGCTTCAGAATCTCTAGAACTGGAGGCAGCGCAGAGGACATTGAAAACCGCATCAAAAAAGCCTATCAAACGTTTGGACAGCTTAGGAACATATGGAGGTCGTCCTCGCTTTCCAGGGGAACAAAGATTAGAATTTTCGACTCTAACATTATGCCTACACTCCTATACGGCAGCGAAACATGGAACGCAGCCCCGCGCCTGCTACCGTGCCTGTTGTAACCGCTGTCCCAGGTGCATACTTAAAATACACTGGCCTAACGTTATCGCGAATGAGAGATTATTGTCGCAGACTAGACAAACACCAATACATCTGAACATCCTGAAGCGAAAATGGAATTGGATCGCTCATACTTTTAGAAAAGATCAGAGTGACATTGCAAGACAATGCAGTCGCCGGAGAGGCCGGCCCGCACACACTTGGAGACGGCAACTGGGTATTGAGATTGAAAGAAGCGGTTCGAGTTGGAGTGAAGTCAAAAGATTGTCATTAAACCGAATTGCATTTAAAAATTTTGTTATAGCCCTATGCTCCACACAGGAGTAAAAGGAATAAATATATAAATGCCCAAGCGGTCTGAGCCAGAAAACGGCTCGAAACACAACAAATACGTCATAAATGGATATGCCGTATCTAGGCCCAAGTTGTGATCTCTAGGCTATGCCACCAGAAATGGTGGACCTTTGCCTTTTGCACGCGTTTTACCTTTTGCTTTATTTTCTATTTATTTGTATTCCAATCATTCTTTCACATTCATTCATTCAATTCGCATTTTATTATTTTTATGCGGAATTGTTCATTGTTCTAGTTATCTCTATTTTTTGCAGTAACACAGCGCGCGCACAGTTTCAAAAATAAACCTGACGCTTGGCAACCCTGTTGTTTAGTCGGCCTGGCAGCGTGACTCCATTTTTATATTTCATGAAAGTGTGTGTTCCTTCATTTGTTTGTTAAAGCCCAGCAAGAACCCAGCAGGTTGCCAATGTTGTCTATTGTTCAGTTTTCCCTTTTCTTCTGCCAACTTTGCCGTTTTTTGTTGTTGTTGCTGTTTTGCTGATATAATTGATTTGTGCCCGCACTTACTTATCCTTCACCTTGCCTGACCAAGCTAGACCCGGCCGTAGTCAGTGCGTCTCATTTGTTTTGGCATGTGAATAATCTTTGTACGAAATCAAATAGGTGACTCCAAGTTGCTTTTGTTAAATTGCCGGGAAACAAGGATATATATACATATGTATATGACTATACAAGTCATTGCGTTTGCATGTTTTTAAAAGTATTTTAATCCAATTTAATTTAAGAAAACATTAGTATACCTTGAAGTACTTACTTGTTGCCTAGCAAGAATTTCCTCAACAAAAACTAAGAGATTTTCCTGCAATCAGTATGCATGCGTGCACTTTGTTATTAATCTCACATTGACCACACACTCATGGTATCCCATCGATACACACCTTTATGGACTTTAATCCTGGCAATATGGGAACATTTTCATGTATGTGGATATATACTAGAAAAACTGTTCAAACGTGCTTCAGCATACCATGAATGAAAAACAATGCTAGTAGAAACAAGGCTATCGGAATATACCAGCTAGGGGGCGCACAGTGTTGGAAATGGAACGCCTACAGTTAGACGCTAAAAATTTTATTCAGCAGGACTTGCTGTTTTTTTGTGAAGAGATTAATTTCAACATCCAGAATGGTTGGTGTCGGTATTTAGAATCCTTTTTGTATTGACTATCTGGAGTACATTGCCTATGTTGTTTTTATACCATGCACTTTATATGAAACTATAAAATATAATATTTAATAATAGTAAAACGAAAGGAGTAAGAGGCCACAATTTTTGCACCAAAATGATCAGGACGACAAAAAAAATTCGATGACTGATCACTATTTAGGTATGGATCAATTAGAAACTTCTACTGGGTATCATCAGGCTAAATTACTTCGCTACCACACCTGATATATGAAGGAAATCCTTCTCACCAAGGGCGAATCCACATATTATTGTAATTTTTATACCCTGTACTTATAGATACAAAGGGTATACTAGATTTGTGCAATGTGGGGAACGGACAGAAGGTGGCGTGGCAGAGCCCAATTCCTTTATACTAAAATGCTTATCATAACCTCGATTAGCATTGAGCCATATCTGGTTTCACCAGGTCTTATTATCTGGGAGGTATAGCAGCTCATCACATCAAGTTTTCGAAAGTTACATAGCAAAAGGCTTCTAATGAAAGCAACACTGCTAAGAATATCAGCAGAGGGTATTGGCAAAGGCTACTAATAAGTGCTAGAGACGCTGACGTACTGGGAAAACGGGTCCCCTGAATCCTCTTAGATGGTCACAGAAT
The DNA here is from genome assembly GCA_949987675.1 of Chymomyza fuscimana. Lineage (NCBI taxonomy): Eukaryota > Metazoa > Arthropoda > Insecta > Diptera > Drosophilidae > Chymomyza > Chymomyza fuscimana. The sequence goes on from OX465089.1 coordinate 72,724,422, forward strand.
ACCACTTCGAAAGAAACTTTAGTAATATTTTGAGCAACAAAGAGAATTTAGAGGAGATACATCCTATATAAATACACACTATCGTGTAGTAGACGGTCGTGTCCTTGACTAAAGAAGGCACTGGACTGGGAGTCGCGGGACCAAGAAGCTCTAAAAATATGCTCCAGCATATTTCAACCAGACGTATGTGCCATAGGCCGATGTGTAGACATCAACCTAGAATGGACAGTCAAGCCGCGATTTATGCGGTGGCTGGCTTGATGATTAACTCGAAGCTAGTCTGGGAAACCAGAGCCAAGCTGAACCATCTAGTGTCTCCCTTTGATGAATCCCGGGACACAAGAACATTCCTGGGAATGAAGCATCTGATGAACTGGCGAGGAATGAACCTTATTGTGGCATTGGCAGACATACAACCAGACAGCTGCTAAGAGATGAAGAAAGGAAATTGACCGACGGTAAATGGACTGGACCGACACGGAGGGCTTACGGCAAGCCAAGCAACTTCTTGATTCCTATCAGTGCAGCTTCCCCAATAAAATTGTACAAATTATGCAAGAATCTTAGCATACCTTCAGGGGCTGCCGCACGAAGGCTTGGAAATATTTCTAATTCTTAACCGATTATCTCTGGAGATGGCCGTCTGTCCGTCCATCCGTATGAACGCCTAGATCTTAGAGATACCAAGAGCCTTTATTTCGGAATAAAGGACCCCAAGAGCATTACAAAAAACAATTTATATAAAAATTAGAGTGGCTCAAGAAAATATGTACTTAGCGACCCAAATGCGCTAGCGAGGCGGCATTGAGAGCAAAAAATAAACCTTAAAAAGGTTCCTACCGGAGGACCTGCCTATGAAAATCCTCTAATTAATACTACAAATCCATATATATAAGACTGAATTTAAATATGTATATGTATATTAGGGTTGCCATTTTTGCAACATCTCACGATTTTACTAACGCCACCCCCTAAAAAGGTCCTTTTTACCTGCATATAGCGCCTGTAAAATTTAAAAACGATCCGAATGTATTTGATGGGTCCGGCAATAGGTCAAAGCTCATAAAAAATGTTCATATGAATGCATAAATAGCGACCAAACCGTAAGTTTGACAAAAATGTGTTCCAAATATAATCAATGGGTAATTCAATTATCTACAGTCGAGAAAGAAAATGAGCGAAATCAGTTTAGTATAACCAGAGATATTTGCTGTAAAGGCACTTTTTTTTTTTTTTTTAATTTCGAAAAATGTTTTTTTCAAAATATCTCGAAGCCCGTTTCATGAAAAAAAATTTTGAATGCATTTTCGGTTTTAGCATGTCATTTTACTACAGAAACGATTCAAAAATGTTAAGGATACCAAAATTTTTTTTATTTGTAAACTGGTGTAATTAGTCAATTTAATCAATTTTAGAGCTTACCAAATTTATTTAGGCCTACTCTATATTTTTTAAAAATTATGTTTTGGTAGATATGAGACTTTTTGAACCATAATTTGTTTGATTGGAAAAAAGTTTTCAAACTTTATGTACAACAATACAGTCAAAAACGGAAAAAGTGCGAGTTATGACCTTTGACCTATTGCCGGACCCATCAAATACATTCGGATCGTTTTTAAACTTTACAGGCGCTATATGCAGGTAAAAAGGAAACTTTTTAGGGGGTGGCGTTATTGATATCGACGGTTTAAAAATCCTCCATACCAGCGGCGGCCACCCTAATGTATATGTATCTCTATTAAGGTTGCGTAATTGTATATAGAACCCAATCAAGAAAAAAAAAAAGAACACCTACGAGGACCGAGTAAGCGAAATTTTATATCGATATAGAAATTTCTATTTTAAGAGCAAAATTCGGTTTTTCGGAATACCTATCGATCAATTATACCCTCTACCAAAGGCACAAATCTATACTAATTTCGTGCAAATGTATGTATTGGGCGGAAGGAATCGTTTTCTAGAAGATGCGTATTATATACAGGGAGGTCAAATTAGTCGATTTATGTCGATATTTTGCCCCCTGTAATGAAATTTTGCAATTTACACCGAGACTTTAATAAATTCCGTTTGGAAACTTCGGGAGTTATAGCCAAAAGAGACTAAATTTAAACTACTTTGCCTAGAAGATGCTCTAAAAAAAAAAGGTTCTTTTAGATCGTCGAACTATGTTGGTACAGTGTATTTTAGAGTCGGTTCATCTAATGAACACTAAAGAAAGAATTTATGAAAGTGCAGGGAACATTAAAGTCGAGATGCCTCGAAATTAGAATAGAATGCCGTACAGAAACTAGCATGCAAGTGAGCGAAGCACCCTTGTTCAGAGTATCTCAGATACCCATTATCCTAAGGTAAAAAGGGTATATTAAGAATTCAGCAGAATTCAGTAGAGGAATTTCAGCAATATAAGAGAATTTTTCTTTTCACATTTTTCTTACAGCACATAATGTGTACCTTTGTGAAAGATTATAAGTTAATTATAAGCTTTGCTGTTTTGTTTTTATTTGGTAACTTAAGACGCAAACGGGCGAAAGGTAAAAATTATGTTCCATGGGGCAAGGGGGGTAGGTCGGTGTTCGTGTTATGAATGTCTGCTAATAAGTGTTATGGTAACGACATGAAAAGGACACTGACAGCTGTTATGTAATGATAAAATGATAAAAAAAATAAAAGCAGTTGCTACCATTTTAGCCAAAGAAAATATAGCGATAATATAAGAATTTTATGTAATGTCTTCTATAGATTTACGTCTATAGAATGTTGTCACAACTTGAGCATCAAAATCAAATTATAAATTTCGCATAAAACTTGAATTGAATGTGCTTTGGTATGGGCAGGGATAAGGGACAAGTTCATATATATGGATAGATTGGTATGCATAGTACTCGTAGAAGATGTAAATAAGGAAAACTTGTAGCTAACAAAATGTATTGCATACGCCAGGGCGCAAGGTTGCATTTTAATTTATATGTTGTCAGTTTAGGATACCCTTATACACATGTAATCGAGGGTGGTAAAAAGTTAGGCAGACCATCAGTTCTTTCTATAGAATCCTTCAGTATCAATAACTGAGTCGATAACACCATGGCCGCATAAAACGTATAATCGCCTAGATACAGCAAATTTATAGGTAAGTACTATATATAAATAGTATCACCCAAAGCTTTCTTATTTTTTATTGGCGACTAAAGTTAGGCCCTGACTGCCTGAATTTAAATTTGGCAAGTTAAACACTTATATGTCATTATGAATTACATAACATGTAACAAGAACAAAAAATAAACTATTTCGCAGAATTTTATTTTCCTCGATACTACCGTCTTTTGTAAAGTTATCTTTCGAACTAACTTCCAAAAGTAGTAATATATATATAGTAGTAACACACAACCTTAAACACAGTTTGTAAGAATTTGGTTGCTGAAAAGTTGAGGACTTTTGCAACAACAAAATGTACAGGCTCGAGTTTCAACTCTCACTTAACCCACGCCATATTCCACTTTTAGCTGTTGAGTTGTTGTGAAAGTGTTGCAGAATTCCCTGTTTGTGGCATTATGACCACTACTACTACTACTATTTTGGCCATTACAACCGGTTATCGGTCTTGGCCGCGGAAATTATCCTACGCCATCGGTTTCGCGTCCTGTGCTTGCTGGCGCCAATTGGCAATCCCAAGGCTACGAAGATCCTCCGTTGCCCGATCTTCCCATCGCAGAGGCGGGCGTCCCTGTCGTCGTCGACTTTCCAGTGATTTCCGCTCAAATACCTTTTTGGCTGGAGCATTAGCATCCATTCGTCCAACATGACCTAACCAGCGCAGACGTTGTAGTTGTATGCGCAGAACCAGATCAGTGTCGCCGTATAGCTCATACAGCTCGTGGTTCATTCGAATTCGAATACGTGGTTCATTTCATTATGACCACTGCAAGATTTAAAATTTGTAAGCCATTTCGCGTTGCAAAAAGCAACAACTTAAGGTAAGTACTAGTAATAGTACTAGTACTAGTTAATAAATAGCGGGTAAAAAAAAACAGTAAGCAAAATAGATTTAATTTTTAATTAAATTTAATAGAATTAACGCAATTAAAAGAGTAAGTCTGGTGTATTGTTGTACTAAATTAAGTGAACTAAACATTATTTCTTGTGTCTGAATCCACACCTAAACGGAGCAGGCTGACATCCTCAAATGACGCGTCAAATCTAAAATTTACAAAATTAGAAAAGAAGAAGCGCAAACTAGACAATTTAACTCATAAACTAACCAAAAGGGCTTCACGCTTTAGCGTGTTGAGTTTTTTGCGCAACTTTGCAACGTCTCAATTCAACAGCAAGCGAGAATACCCTAAATATAAGCATTTTTTTTTAAGATAACTAATTTTAAATCTAAGTAGCCCAAGTGGGGGGTTTTTCACTTCAAAGCTCGTAAAAAACTGGTAACCCATTTTTCCAACTTTTGGGAAAATTCCCACCTGAACTAAAAGAGCTATCAATCTTTGTTTTTTTAAGTATTAACTTAATGTAATTAAAAAGTATTATTTGGCTATACCTTCCAAGCACATTTTTAGACACTTTACCCAGAAGGTCAGAATTATATTTGTTTTTTCGTATGCTTCTCGGAGGAAAAAAAACGAAAATTTGGTAAGTATACCAGAAGGTATTCAAAGTGACTTCATATTTTTTCAATTGTTTTTGTATTGAATCTTTGCTATCCATAACAAGGGCCAAAAAAAAATGTGGCGTGGACTTTATATGGATTTTGTGTTACTGAATCTTAGGTCTAAATAAAACGCCTGCAACCCGAGGGCTCTTAAATAATACCAAAAAACATATAAAATGAGGTATGCTGGAGACTACCTCAAACACCTGACGCGATGGTTTTTTTTTGCCACTGCACCCGAGGGTTCCTAAATAACCACAAAAAACCCATAAAACCGGGGTATTCTAAAGGTTATTTCAGAAACCTGACATGTTGGGTTTATTTGATATTCAGTAAGCCCAAAAACACAAGACATAAAAAACATCGCCGTAGGGTCGTTGTAGGGTTTTTGGGGTCGCTGAGGTCTAAATAACCCCAGCACTTCAGAGTTCTGATGTAACCTGGACAACAAGGCATTTCGGAGATTCTGAAGTGCTAGGGGTTTTGGACCTCCAATTTAGATTCAGCGACACCAAACACATTTAAAAATCATCATTGAAAAATATAAATGAGAAAAAAATTAACGGTGTTTTTGAAGGTTATGTAAGAACCCCTAGTTGCTGGATTCAGCGGTTCAAAATCAATTTCATGTAAAGTAAACGCAGATTTTATTAAAAACGGTTGGGAACTTCTTAAGTTATGGTCAAGAACTACCAATTTTAAATGTGGGATGGTCGAAAAAGAATACTCGATCACTATATATTTATTGTCGATCCAATTTTATAAGTGAAGTGTCGGTAATGAACTACAAAAATGTTTACAGGGTATATATTTGAACTACAAGAAATCTGTTTATGTCTATTTTAGGAAAAACAACAGCTAGCGTTTAAAGACTTTTGGAGGATTTATACATATATATTAAATTTTTACATTTTAGAAGTAGCCCGTCTTCCATAAAATTTTAAACTAAACCTTTCTACATACGAAGGTTATATTCAGGGAGGGTACTCGGCTTAGTAGGTATGTTTCGACTACAACCAGCCCTCTTGGTATTAGATTTAACTAATTTCAGCAGAACTTACTTTCCATCGAACAATTACGCGCTAAACACACTAATTATGAATTTTCCAGAGTAACAAAGTTATTTCTTTAACCCTTCTAGTATAATATATTAGCATCTTAAGTAGTAGTTGCCATTTAAATTGATACTTTTTCCAGGAATCTTATAAAATGTAATAGATTGCCATAAAACTTGTCCACATACTTTTTCCATGGCTAACAAAGTTTTTAGCTTCCGTTTGGGTATTAAGAAAAATAATAATCAGAGGAAAGCTCTGAGCTCAAAATATGATATACGTACATATGTATATACTTGTAGTCGGTCGTCATGCAGAATACCTACAAGACATACACAGACACACACACGCTTTGGTATCTATGTGTGTATTTCAGCCGTTTCCAGGAAAAACATTCTAAAAGCGTAAGGAGCAAGAAAAAAGTAAGAGCCAAGCCAAACAATACAATTTGTTACCAATTAAATGACTGCATTACGTAATAACAATAATAATAATAATAACACAAACATGGGCGACTACACACAAACACACGCCCTTCGTCCGTATACATCATATACATATATACTATATATAAGTCCTGAGCCTTGAGTCCTGGAGTGACTACGAGCCTTGCCAACTGACTGAGTGACAGACAGCAGGTGACGACTGTTGGTTGTTGCTTCTTACGAGCAGCCCCCTCTTAACGCCACCCCTTAACGAATCCTGCCAAATGTGGCAGCACGTATGTGTGTGTGTGTGTGTGTGAGTGTATTGGTATTGGTAAGCATCCAACGCATATCGGTTGTCAAAGTAACGGAATCAATAACATTCAAACTGGATCCACAGCAGAGGAGGGTGCCAGCACTCGATGTCTTTATTAGGCAAACGACTACGACACACGGAGGTAACAAATACGAGATGTGTATATTTTAGCAGCAGTGGAGTAGTTGGCTTTTTGCGATGGGATGCGACTTTGTTTAAAAATTTCCAAAAGTAATTCTCTCGAATTTATTGTTTTTTATAAGTAAAATAAAATTACGAAAATAATTTTTCCGATCTAAGTGTTTTGGATGAAATATTTCGTTTTTAATTACATTTACTAGAAATTGTCAAAAAAAAAAAATTACAAGATTTGGAGAAGCGCTTAAAACTCCAAACCTTTATATTTATTATAATTTATACATTTTCGAAAACTTTTGTATTTGTTTATTAATTAAGTATTTTAAAAAATAAAAAATTGTAGATGCTGTTAAACGAATTGCTCATTTCTTTAAACTATAAGATATATTTAGCATGATGGTCTTATTTATGCAATTATTAAAAAAACATTATTTTTATCAATTTTTTATTTATTATTTAAAAACAATTTTTTTATCTATTTTTTATTTTTTAATGTATTTTTTAATTTTCCGTTATACAATTTTTGCAATAAAATAAATTTATTAAAAATTGTACACAAAATATAAATTTAAAATTCGCAAATAATATTTATATTTTATATTAAAAATAGTACTAAATAAAAAAAATATTATAATATAAGCTAAATTTAAAATTTTATGGAAAAAATATATTTAATTAATTATTAAAAATTGTATACAAAATATAAATTGGAAATTAAATTTATATATTTTATGTAAAAAAAATACTAAATAAAAAAATAATATAAATTCCAAAAACAAAATAGCAAACATTAGTAAAGTAATAAAAAATAGTACATATATCAACAAAAAAAAAATAAACAAAATACAATTTTTAACCAAATAGGATTCAAAAGATGGCGTATGTTAAAGTCGTCCACGCCCGACTTTGGGATACCGTGTACCACCACATTGCAATTAAGTCCGGTATATTGCTTAAGAACTCCAAAAGACATTTGAATGCCAAATTTAGTTACGATATCATAAAGAAACGAAACCCAACTAATTTTTTACAAAAACGGTTTTTGAGCGATCGGTCAGATATCAAAAAAATAAAATAAACTTGTCTCCTAGGTTGCTCTAGCTCTTAACAGCTTTGGGATCTAGGCGTTCGTACGGACGGACAGGCGGACGAACAGACAGACGGACAGAGAGACAAAGAGACAGATGTGCGGACAGACGGACATGGGTATTCGACTTCTCTAGTCGCCCTGATCATACTTTAGGTAACTTTTGAGAGTCTCCGACGTCTCCTTCTGTACGTAACATACATTTTCGGCTTGCACAAACATAATATACCCTTTGTACCGAAAATCGTTTTTAAACCACACGTTTGGTGCTCCCAATTTCACCAAAACGATTTTTTTATGTTTACATAATTTAGATTGAAATAATTTTTTAAATGTTCTGTTGTATTCTTAGATTCTATTTATGCCAATTTTAAGTTAGTTATTTATTGATAATGATTTTTAATTTTTTTTTCTGAATCAACCCAAACTCATAGCGAATTTTTGGCATACGTTCACACAAGGTATACTTATTTTAGGTAGAGTAATGCTGCCGGCGTCGTCACCAATTTTAGTGAGAGCAAGAAAAAACGAGAGAGAGAGAACGCATACATATTAAAATAATATGTGTGAAAGCATATAAAACTAAAAATTGGTAACTTTCGTTAAGTGGCTTCGGCTGGAGTATGCTACCTGAGGTAAGTATACCTTGACGTTCACATACACATACATGTCTTGCATATAAAATAATTTCCCTTGTCATACAGTCAAAATAAAGTACTGGCAATTTAAACAAATGAAAAGTACACAAAATCGATTACGAATAAAATTTGTTCGTTTTTCGTTTTTCTGTGTACGTCTGATTATTTAAAAAATTGCATTCAAAATTGGTATGAAATAAATTTATTGATTTCCAAAGAGACAGAGTCGAACCTGCGACCCAAGTCATAAATCCATAACTCTCTCAACTTAGCTACCTTTGTGATTGATTCGAGCACAATTGTTCTTGGTTTACTTGATACTCTCAGGACTGCATATACAGGATACCTCATACTGTTATGTGACGATTTTTCTATAATTTTTCTGTACTTACGTAAATTTCATTTCCGACATTACGCATTTTTCCTGAACCATAAAGTTGAATATATTTCCATTTATTTATAGAAATGATTCTTTTTTTTTAAAAAATGCATTATAAAGGGTCATCAATCTTGAGGTTTTTTTTTCAATAAGGTTTTTTTGATAAACCACGCGTGAGTACTGTCAAGTTGCCATATGTTTTTTATTCAGTTTTCATTGCCATTTCATCATGGAAAAACTTACACCCGAACAACGTTTACAAATCGTACAATTATATTATAAAGAATGTTTTTGGCGCGCTTAGGCCATTTTATGGTCACCATAATCGACCTACTGAGACCACTATTCGCCATACCATCACCAAATTTGAGACCCAATATTCATTATTGGATGACACTCGACCGAATGACATCGTCTTTTATGGGCCGGTGGAATCATCGGTCCATATTTCTTCAAAAATGACGCTGGTCAGACCGTAACCGTCAATGGCGACCGTTATCGCACCATGATAACGAATTATTTGCTACCTGAAATTGAAGCCCGAGATCTCGACGACATTTGGTTGCAACATTTGGTTTCACACAGCCCGTGAAACAATGGACATATTGAGGAACCAATTCGGTGAATTGGCCACCAAGATCGTGTGATATCACACCGCTAGACTTTTTCCTTTAGGGCTACGTGAAGTCTAAAGTGTTTGTGGATAATTCAGCTACGATTGAAGCATTAGAGGCCAACATTACCCGTGTTATTCGCGAGAAACCGCCGATTATGCACGAACGAGTCATCGAAAATTGGAAGCTCCGCTTGGACGAGCTACAGCGCAGTTGCGGCCAACATTTGAAAGGGATTATTTTTAAAAAGCAAGAACAGTTCTTTCTATTGATAATAAAAATTTTCCGATTCATTTGAAATTTTTGTTTTTTGTTATTTTAAAAAAAAACTAAGATTGATGACCCTTTATTATTTAAATAGTTTTCTACTACTCGGAGTAGGCAACTTAATTAAATTGAACAAATCGGTTAGTTAAACTCCGAAATTGTATAGGTATTCAAAAAAATTATTGCATACTTTCAGGCTCGAGCATTTCAACGTGGGAAGTATTTCCAACGCAAAACAACTTCTTAACATTACATTAATGGAGTAATCGGTATTTGGCCGTTCTCCTCTTCAGAGAGACAGTTCATTTAATAATTATTTTGTTTTTTTTTTTTTTAAATGCACCACAAAAACAAAAACAAATGATTTTCAACTCCTAAAATCATGAAAAATTTAAGGTTATAGGAAAATTCTGTCTACAAATTTGCGATCTTAGATAGCTGAGTGCTATCTCAGAAATATGTAAAATTGAAAAAATCAAGAACAGGCGATTTTTTATATCACCAAAAAATTTTACACACAAGTTCTTATAAGATAAAACTTTTTTTTCTGATAAATTTGAGCCTCCTTAGATTACTTTAAGGCAGTGGTGGGCAAAACTCATACAAACAAACATATCTTTTTGTGAGTAAGCAGCGCAGTAAGCAAAAGCGCACGAGAGAGCAAGAACCGCAATCAAGCAAAAACGAGAGAGAGATTGTATCGTGCATGAGCCGACTGCGCTGCGGCAGATTTTCGCGAGTTATGTAAAATGAGAGACTGCCCACCACTGCTTTAAGGTATAAGTGTTCCAGACCATAATTGGAAAATAAAAAAATTGTTTACTTAATTTTAACAAGTTACTTAATAGGAACTAGACCATGTTTCAAACAGATATGAACTCCTCATACATTTGAAAAACTGCATATTTTGGCAATATTTGAGGCTTGGTTTCCCATTTACGCGTAGATAGCTCTCCCACAGGAAGTGACCCTACAGCAAGAAATATGCAATATTCTATCAGAATTTTTTATTCCAGGCTAAATTAATTCCAAATAAAAACTGTCTTGTTTTTTATTAAAAAAGCATAGCAGCGCTAATTCCCCCAAGCCCCCTTTCATATTTACGCCACTGTTTAGGTGCGTGCATGTGTTTGTTTGTGTATCGAACATATTACTTCATTATTGAAATGCTTTGATTTGATTCTACGCCTTATATTTATAGGCATTGACAGAGCAGCGCGCTTTGTGGGGCTTGGCGGCGTCTACTTTTATTGGCACTGGAATTTCAATAAAAACGAATATGCAAAAACAACTAATTGAATATGCGGGGCCCCAAAATCACACAAAAAATTTTAAATCAAAACACGAATTAATTTATCAAAATATAAATATTTATTATTGTTAGTACATACTTTTTTGTTTTTGTATCATATTATTTAATATCATATCCAATGCATTTGCGTTGTTGTGTGCAATTCAATTAGCCTTAATTTGCACACAAATTATATGTAATTTGTCGATTTTCATATATGCATATACTATATAGTATATATATGTATTACTATATAGAGTTGAATATTTACTTGTACAAAAAACAAGAAAGTTTTTTTATATAGCCTTAATTATATAGGCTTCACTCTGCTTGCGGCCTTGCGCCAATTACCATATAGAATTCATATACAATTTATTGTTAGTTGAGTTGGGTTTCTTTTTTTTTTTTTGTATTTTTTTTGTTTGTCATTAGAGGGTTAGAGGGCTTAACAATCATGTTTTAATTTAAGCTTATATGTTTGTTTACATATTTATGCACATAATAAGAGATTTATGCACTATTATTGTTTTGTTTTCCATCAATGTATTTTATGTAGTATATAAGTATATTCAAGTCCTTGTCTAGTCTTCTATTTGGGAGTTGGATTCATTATATATAATAATTATATAAATTTAGTAAGCTATACTTACTTGTGTGCCTGTGTGTGTGTGTGTGTGTTGATTTATTGTGCAACTGGCTATTATTATAATAACATTATTGGCAGCTAATTTTAATCAAGCTAAAAGTTTATAATTTCTTTTTTTTTTTGGATGGCAACTGTCCTTGTTTTTATAAGCATTTTTTATTTGTATATTGCTGCTCTTAACTAAACCCATACATAAATGAAACATTATTTATCTTTGGCATTTTTTATTCAAAATAAATTGATACCGTTCTTAAACTTTTTGTATTACTTATAGTTGTCGTTTTGCTGCTAAAGTGCAAAAATTTGCAGTTTGAGCTTTTCACAATACTCAAAAATTAGTACAAATGCTTAATTTAATAGGCTTAACGCGCTTGGCTGGCGTTTAAAAACATTTTCATTTTCATTTTTTTTTTGTTTGTTCATTAAGTAATTGGTTTTTGATATAACTTAATTAACTTGTATAAAATCATGATACGCACTACATTTCAATTATAAAATACATATTTCATAGAATTCAAATTTTTTTTTGTGTATAAATGCTGCATATTTAGCAGCTTACAAATATCAATGTATGGCTTGCCAGCATAACAAGTTAAGTCAATTTTTTTTTCATATTCTTTACCTTTATGATTCTTTTTATTTAAAATATTGCAGTCATTACCTCGATTTCTCGAAAATTGCCAAAGTGTACTTAACTGCTTATGCCGCAAAGCTACAGAAATAGGCTTACAATTTTTTATTTTTTTTATAAACTTGTTTTTCGTTTGGGTATACATAAAAACTTATCTAATATATACGTGAAAAACTTGTAAAATTATTAAAACTAAAGGCTACTTTAAGTATTTATTTGATATAATGAGTGTGTGTATTTGTATGTTGGGTGGGATTGGGATACTGCATTTATGAGCATGACTTGTTTGAATGGTTGGTTTATGGGCATGTAGGAAGCACTTGTGGGCAACTAGGAATATTAGTAATACATTTTTGATTTACTTTTCAACGGTAATATATAATATTACAATAAGTAAGGGTAAAGTTTATAATATATATTTATATATATTGTTTGAACATGCACAGAACTTTTGTCTCAATTACAAAAGTTGGCAGCCGTATTGAGTAAAGAGCATAATTAGAAACATTGCTTAATTTTACAATAAACTCAAATTATGCCAAATTGTATACTTAATTTCTTAGATTTTTGTGTGTGCTAAACTACGAAATGGGCATGTTTTTCAAGCACTTATGCTTGGGGTTTTTTCAAGTATAAATTAAAATACAGACTAAATAAATAATATGCAGCATAGTATTTAAGTTTAAAGCTGGCTAGTGCCAGTAGATGCACATCAGTAGTTTTACTTGTTGTTTTTTTTTGTTTCTTTTTTAAATTGATAGTAACCGTTGATGAAATCGTTAAATGATTGTTTTAAGTTGTGTCCATTGATAATACATACAATTTGTGGCGGGTCTACACTCTTATGACAAGTGCTTTCAATTCATTTCACCTCAATTCAATACGTTTTTGTTTTTTTGTTTTTGTTTTTTTTCAAAATTATCGTAGTTAGTTGCACTTATGTACAAAATATCTAATGCCTATAAATCGTGCGAAATTTCACATAGACGTGTGTGTTTGTGTTTATGTTTCGAAAACTATTTATATAAGTTGATAGTTGGTTTCGTGTGTTAAGTGGGTTTACTACGATTGTTTATTGTTTTTGTTGCTTATTAGCCCGAGTTGAGTGCGCTTGATTTGACACAATTATGGCGAAACATATGGTGGGGGTTTGCGATAGGAGGGCGTGGCCGGTGATTTCCCTCTAACCTCGCGTCCTCCGACTACAACAGCTGGCGGTGGCACATATTCATCAACATCATTATCACCTGCAAGTAAAATGATTTGCATTAAAATCAATATGACCTTCTACCAAAACACTCCTCAACTCACCATTCATGTTTGAAATATTATAGGACGGTGGCAATAATGGTGGCTTTTCATCTTTAAGTATAACAGGACTCTTATTGCCAATCTCTGGTTTTTCATCAAACTCATCTTGAAATATGACAGGTATGCCTTTGGCGCGGAACGATTTGCGTTCTTCCTCATCACCTACATTAAAAACAGCAAAAATTTTATGAGCATCTTATCTTAAGCTGTGCACTTAGTGTAATGAAATCCTACCGAGCTCCATTTTGCCGCTCTTATGCCGGCGTCTATGCAAACAACAAGCAATTATAGAGGCCAACAGTATCATGACTACAATTATAACAGCTGGCAGTATAAATGTGGCCAAATATTCATTACTAAATGTAGACTTAAGGCTGGGCTCCTCGGTGCGCGTTGGTATAAACTCATGCTGATTGATATCCATGGTTTCTATAAAATAAAACAAAAATTAACAACTATCACAAGCATATAATTCAAACACTTACGATGACAAGCGCCAAAGGGCACCACTGAAAAATTGGTCAAGTTAAGCTCGGGTCCCAGTATTTTCTTGACACTGTCACGCAGTGACAAATCACTGTTTAGATACACGCTACGTGTGAGAGCTATTTCCTTCTCTGGACAACGATTATGTGACTTGTACAACGATGTATTATAAAAGTTCACTATTGTGCCATCGGAATCATGGTGCGTGGTAATAGAGCGCACCTGTATCTGGTTTGTATGTGGATCACCATTTAGATGAGAAATACGTTCCACAAACTTGCGCTGCAAGTCGGCGTTAAAGTTCTCATGACGTATGGCCAGATATGCTTTAAAGAATACACTAAACTCTTTTTTGGGCGCATGATTAACCACCACAACCAGCGCATCTGTGGCAGTTAAGCCACCACTGTCCTCAGCCACCAATAGATACTCGTCGGAACCCGTATCGCCACTTTTGGGTATGCCATAGAACTCCTGGTTCTTTGAATCAAATTGCAGCCAATGACGTGTGCTAAGCTCCTTGTGTTCCTTCGTTTTTAGTGTCAATGTCAGCGCCTCATTGTCATTGGGATCAAAGAAAGTATCAACGGGCACTTTGTAGACCAGCAATTGTCCCACTGAAGCATTAACGCGATCCACTTGATTACGTGGCATTGGCGGCAAATTCTTTGCCATATGTGTCGTGGGCTTAGGCTTGGCTAGCTCACCCCTTTGACAGGGCCCTGTCAACTGGCCAGTTATAGATTTTATGCCCAATAGCGGCTGCACTAGATCATTCAAGCGCTGCTTATCTAAACGTCTTACAATATCGGCTAGCTCCTCCTCTGGACACACGCTTGTGGGCAGTGTCTCATTAAAATACACAAATGTTGCCGAATTTGGATCCAATGGAGTTTGGCGTATCTCACGCACCACCAGTGCAGAATTATTGGGATCTTCTAAAGTATGAGACACAGCTTGTATGAGCTTCAGCTGCCAGTCAATTGTATGCGCATGCTTCACATTGATTTTGACAGCGATATTTATCTCATGATTGACTGTGCGTACTCCTCTATGTTGTTGCACGCTGACCTCTACTGTTTCCGTAACACTTTCATTGCCCGAATCCGTGGCCGATAAGCGGTACTGCCAGCGTGAGACACTGTCATCCAGTGGCCTAAAAAACAGCGAAAATATTGGGTTAAAATGGCTTTTACGGGTCTATGGCCCGTAAGGACAATGAGTTTGAGGGAAACCTGGGGCGGGAAGAAAAACCGAGAATCAAGCTGCCTGCTTCAGGACAAAATGTCAATCATGTTCTTTACAACAAGTTGCCCAAGTCCCCTTTGGTGAACCTTGTGGCACTTTGCAAAAATCAAATATATTGATTGCACTGACTACCTCTCCCGTACAGGAATTGAAACACATCAGAGTCGCAGCTAATATATCACAGGAAAAATCTATTCAGATTCATTCCGAAGGCTTCATGAAGCTCAGTATGTTTCTATTTTATGATATCCATTCTAATCATAGATAAGACATATATCAAGTCTGAAACGAGACCCTTCTTCAAACTAGCTATGCTGCTCCTGAGTCATTTTTATACTTGCAAAGACTCAAAAGCCAGTGAAAACCATGACCTGGTCATGTATCCTCCCTTAAAGCTTTGTTAATTACTTGATCACATATTAACTTTTTTACGAACTATGATTTAAAACGATTCATAGAAACTCATCCATCTGGTTTTCCATTGAGGCTATCAGAACCTCATATAGAAACTTTTTCATTTTGTTTTCCACTGAGGCCGTTAACTCAATAACTTACAATCCATAAATTTCTCGCTTGTCTGCATTGAACTGCAGCCAGGAGCTGTACTTCAGCTCATGTCCATCCTTATCCGTCAATTCCAAGCGCAAGTTGTTAAGATCCTCAGCATCTGCAAATGTATCTTCCGGCACCACAAACGTAAAGGCCTTGCCTGAGGTTACGGCCAGTTTTTGTAGACGCGTCTTAATAATAGGTGCTGTATTCTCATTGCGTGGTTCCGGATAGTCCGTTGAAGCATAAGTAGTGCTGCTCACTTCGCCAGTAGCCAGCGGCAAGTGAGGCGTGGTTGCAGACACCGAGGGTGTTGCCAGCGTTGTAGTTGAAAGCTGTAAAAATTAATGTTGGTAATAAGTAATTGCTTCTTCAAACTGGGTTTACTAAGAACTTACATTATTGGCAAGCAGCGTGGGCAAGCTGGCATTATCAATGGCATTGGCAGCGGCTTCCTCTTCCTATGAAGCAAAATTATTAGTTCAACAAAAGATAATTAAATGTGCGTCATTTTTATATTATTTTTTTTTAGCTTATTAATGTCATGCGGGTGAATAGTTCTACTAATTGTAAGACCAGGCGAAATCCCAAAATAGTACAAACACATAATACATATATGTAGAGTTAATTTATAAAGGATTTTAACAAGTGTAGCATATATATGCACACCCTCTTACCTTCTTACTACACAAAGCATGCAACATGAATGGGGAGCAACATGCAGGAGGCGCCATTTTAGCTTAATAAGCTAAATAAATTGCTCTTACCGTCGCTTGAGCGTATTAAAACATATCTTATTAACTGCTAATGGGCAGTTGGTACCCGGAAAAATCTCTTACATGCTAATTGGCCATACAAATGGCATATACAAGTTTTACAAGTGCATTATAGGGGGGAATTAGTAGCTTATCTTATTAAAGCTCGCTTGAAAAGTGCAACTCAGGTTGGCAGTGGCACACATGCGTGGTTGGGTGACGGATGGGCTGGGTAAGAATTGGTGCAGTGCAGCAATCTAATCGCATAGCAAGGTTTGTATTGAAAATTTGAAAAAGAAAATAGAAAACTATCTTTCAGCTTAGAGATTGGGTTCACCTTGTTGCTAACCAAGCTGTGGTCAGAGCTAGTCGTTGTCTCTAGCTGTATTTCAACTGATTGACCCGTTGTTAGGGCGTTATTAAAAGCATTGGTTGTGGCCATTTCATCATCATCATCATCTTCATCATCATCATTATCAACATCGGGTAGTTCATTGTAAGTGGGCAGAAGTGTGCTTAGCTCAAACTCGTTTAGATTTGGCTGCATTTGGTTGTGTTTTGGTTGGTTGTTAATTTTTTTGTTATGCATAGTTTTATAGTACAGGTAAAGACAATTTAGTGAGAGACTTAGCAAGTGGAACTAGTTTTAAATTTAAATCAAATAAATCGAAAAATTTCAAAGGCAAAGTAAAAATGGAGGAAGGATAGTTGTGTGAAACATGGGACATCTATATATACAAGATTTTAAGTGATAAAAAACAAAAGATATCAGTAGCTACTACTTATAAAGTCTTTTGCGTTTTGATATTTGAGTCTGTCGTCGGGCTTACATAAAATACTCTTAAAGCGGTCTATTAAACTACGAAATTGATTTAAAATCTAATCAAATCAGATTCTAAAATTCAGGAGAGAGCCAATTTGTACGAATATAAAGGCATTAAAGGAACGTGGGTTTCATGATTTATTTAATGAATTAATAAAATTATTCGTCCTTAACTCTATATTTTTACCCATAATGGCGCTGAAATTTGGGAAGACTTAACCTACCAGTCTGCTCTTTTGCTCTCAATCTCTCGTGTTCTTATTAAGGAAAATATCAGTCTGATTAAGCAAATAATTTACTAATAAAAATAAATAGTTTCAAAATCTTAGTTTAAAAACAAATATAATTTTCGTTGGGGTTTTCCAATATTCCAAACGTTATCTCACCCTCATGTTTGTAAGTTGGTTTTTCTAGCTGGGATGCAGACTCAGTCTGCGTGAATTATATTTAATATAAATGCTCTGTAGTCAAGTTTTCGGCCTATCCAACTAGCTGCCATACCCTAGTACGGATATCTTCAAATCCAAAAAAGGTCTGTCTTCATATTAGGCTAGGGCTCCCTATCCATGTGGCAGGTTGTTAAACTTTTTGCCAATTTTTATTGACTTTGATTTTAAAGTGAACCCTTTTGGGTGAAGCCTA
Source organism: Chymomyza fuscimana (assembly GCA_949987675.1). Classification (NCBI taxonomy): domain Eukaryota; kingdom Metazoa; phylum Arthropoda; class Insecta; order Diptera; family Drosophilidae; genus Chymomyza; species Chymomyza fuscimana. Next base: position 72,742,374 of record OX465089.1, read on the forward strand.
CGAGTATACATATACCATCTGCACCTCTATGACGAATAGGAGGCTGACAGTAGTACATTTTCTATCGAAGTCTTAGGGTTGAGGCACCAGTAATCCGGTAACCAACGTATACTGTTGTCGAAATGCTGGAATATTTTATAGACAGATTTTTGGCCTCTTTTAAATAATTAAAGAATACGACGCATGAATGGACTTGTTAGCTGCAAGGATTACTTTTGTAGCCAGAACTGCAGTGTTCTGACTGGCATATAGTGGGTCTTATAGTCTGGCATTGCACCGTAAGAGTGAAATAAAATAAATACAATTTAATTCAAAAGTTAATTTATGATTAAAAGCAAGAAGAAGAAGTTTCCAAGATGTAAGCTTCTGTTCCTGAACGACCAAAAACTAATACATAAAAAATTGTATTCTATCCTTCTATTCTATTCGTGTATAAAATTTGTGGCGTAAGGAAATACTACTTTTATTTCTAGAATATTCATTTTGATAAGCCCAATGCTTATGTTAAAAGAAGTTTACGCTATAAAAGGAATACGAATACAGACTTCGTAAGTTCGCAAAATTTTTATCCTCATTAACGAATATGTATATTAAATTATAACCGCGTAAGCAATCAATCTTAGATACTAGTTAGCTCTCGTTTACACTTGCTGCATTTTTGACATGGTTTACACACTCCGAAAAAAAGCTGATCTGAATTTAAGTTCCAATTTGCTAAAAACAATATTTTTTTACTCTAGAATTTATAACAATTTTTCGTTCTCTACTAGTTTTTCTTAATTGAAAATAAGATACTCTCAATCTCATCATTAAAACTAATCCTTCTTACAATCGGTTCGAAATGCTTTTTGATAGCACTTCTTCTATAAATTATTGTAAACATTCTTAAATTAAGAATTTCTATCTACAAAAGACCCTCTTAAAATAAACTGTTTATTCGACATAATAGAAAAATCGGTCTTCGAGTACTTTTAACACCCTCCGTACCTATGTTCTCACCGCATTTGCAAAAAAATTTCGAGCAATACACTTACACACACCTAACAAATACAGCATTCAAGCTTCTTAAATCCAAGCAGTACACTGCTTGCTTACATGTAATAAAAGCCAGTAAGATACTAGTTATCTCTCGCTTACACTTATTGCATTTCTCGTATGGCTTTTATTCGTGTATTCCTTTTAACAAATATCAGGAATAACTTTTAAGCTCTAACTATATACTTTACAAATGCCCAACAAATAGGGCTCTGTAATAACGCGAGTAATACATATGTATACGTATATAATGACAAGTACACAAAATATATAAACTTTGTTAAATAGTTGGTAAAAACTTTACATAGAAGCTTTAGTAAATACTATAGACGACAACAAAAACTTAACTAGTTTATAACTGTTATACGATTACTATACATATATGTATATCACTCTTAGACATCTAGAAGAGTGGAAGGAACAAAAAAAAAAGAAATAACAATGACAGAATATACAAGTGGGTAGAAGGGGCGGGTGTTAAATAAGTAAGTTGATAATGTAACATAAACATAACTCTAACAAACATAACAGGATACACCTAGTAAAAAGGATATAACAACTTCAAGACGAAAGACTCAAATACACACACACACACACACACACACAGGACACACACGAAAGCGACATTACCTTTGGCGATTGTGATAGTGTTGTTGTTGTTGTTGATGATGTTGTTGTTGTTGGCAAAGTTGCTGTACTTGTTGTTGTAGTTGTTGTGAAAGATGTGGTCGTGTTGTTGTTGTTGTTAGCTGTATCTGACTCTATGACACTGATTGTGCTTGTTGTGCTTGTTGTGCTTAGAGTAGTGCTGGGTAACAACGACGACGCCGACGACGAAAACGACGGGGACATTGAAGAAGATGGCGACGATGAGGAGGTGGAGGACAGTGAAGGCGTTACAGGCGACACTTCGATACTTTCAATGTTTGAGGACACAGATGAGGACGAGTACACAGATGAATTGGCATCGTATGGTGAAAATGAAGGTGACTTGTTGTTGTTGTTGTAGCTATTGTGCGTTTGATCTATGGCATTTGTTTGGGATGGAGTGTATGGATGCTGGGCGTACACTGGTGTGGTGGCATTTATGTTATGGTTAGGGGTGGTTAGTAATGTGCTTATTGGCGTGTGCTCTACACCAGCGGAGGCTACGGCGGCGGCAGTGTCAACCACATTATTGTTGTTATTATTATTGTTGTTGTTGTTGTTGTTGTTGTTGTTGTTGTTGCTGTTTATTGCTGCCGTTTCCACATCTAAACTGGAAGCTGGATTTACCGTTGTGGGCATGCCCACCAGCATGATGGTTGTTGCTGGCACAGCAGATGCGGCTGCTGTAGTGCTCTCCACCACATTGGCAATTTTCACATCCAATTGCTCATTGGGTGCGACAGTAGCTGGCACTAAATCAAACACTTTAACGTCCACTTCATTGCCAAACTCAACGAGCATGCTCTCGTTTTCAACTATTTCTGGCGCAGCTGGCACACCCAATTGGCTGGCTTTGCTTAGCTGCTCCAGTTCAACATCTTCATCGACATCGTCAACGCTCATTACAGGCAGCTCCTTAATGTTCTTGGTATTCTCAATGGTCTTGCTTATAACCGATTCCAGCTTGGAAACGCTTTCTTCGATTTCTTCATCAAGTTTGGTGGCTGTTAGCAACTCATTTGCAGTGCTATCCACCGCATTGCTGGCAGGCGGAGCAGCAGCCGCCGAGGTGCCACTGGCCGCAGCAGCGTCAGTACCCTCCGTTAAATCCGACTGCATTTTGGCCAAGTGATTGTTAGTTACAGTTTGTTGTAGTTAGTCAAATGGCAATTTTTAGTAATGATGGTTAAATTTGGATTTTTTTTTTATAGTTATGGATAATTTACAATTAATTGCAATGGCAGTAACAGTAATTAAATGAGCAGAGCGCAAAAGAGAGTAAAAGTTTGAGTTTAAAAAAGAGAAGAAAAGACAAAGAACACCAGTTGATGAATTACAGATATGTATAAATTTGTTTAAATATGTGTTTCGTATGCAAGTGTATTGGTGTTGTTGTTGTTCTTGGTGGGTGTTGTTTGCAATTATTAACAAAGTGCAGTAACAAACAAATACATAATAGACTTCCGGAAATAAAAACGGAATTGTGTATAAAACATTATATAGCACACATAATATTATAGTCAAACGAAATTAATTCAAAAAACAAGTAAAAAAAAAAATTAACTACATACATATTTTTTGTACTCTTATGCAGCTTATATATATGTACGTAGTATTTAACAATTAAAACCGCATGTAAATAATAGTATGTAACAAATTGAATGACAGCGGAAAGTCAAAAAAAAAAAATACAAATCATAAAAATAAACCCAAAATAGTCCGAAAACTTGAATACGCTTGGAACTTACCACGCCATGATGATGACGATGTGCATGCGTGGGTACTGTTGGAACTTCCGTAACCGTTTCTCTGCAAAAACAAATAAAAATGGCTATCAGTAAATAAAAAATACAACAGTTGAATGATTAATACGCACATTGGTGTGTCATCGTCTTCATACTCGTAGTCATCATCTGCTCCAGAACCTTCAGCGTCACGACGCTTACGTTGGGATCTGCAATTGAGAGCAAGAAATATAGTAAGTTATATTTTCAAAACATAAACACAGAAAAGATTGGAAAGCGTCTATAGATTGCAGTTTTCAAGGAAACCGTGTATGTGTCTGAATCTCATAACTGAGATAGGTTGCGAACAAAAAATGGTTATTTGATTGGGCTAAGAAGAACTTTGGCCACCATGCGGTGCTTGTGTTTTTCTAGTGGTCCTGGGAAGTTCATCCATCAGATGAATGGGTGGTGAAAACCTGCGGGGACAATTTCAGAACAGGTCTATAAGGCTGAGAAAAGGACTCTATGTAACTAACTCCCTAACTTGCCGGATTTGCCCATCGAGCTTCGCAGTGCACGTAAGAAAACGTAAAGATTTTAGATTTGTGGAGTTATCTCTTCTGCATAGAAGAACAGTAGGACCCCGTGCTGTATTTGTATTTTTTGAGGTTCCAGGGTGAGGCGGAAAATAGCCTGCCTCCTGTAACTGTCTTATAGTGTAGGTTTGTACGAAATGGCAGAAGTAGAAGAAGAACTATATCAATCCCTCATCTGCGGGAACACAAGGTGGATAACCGCCGGAGACCATATTAAAATAAGATCGTATGGTTGTGTAAGGCGTACTATTTAATTGCCATGTTGGGGGTTTGATCATCGACTTTTGCATTTAATAATTTGTTCAAGTACTGGATTTGAATTTTTCGATGCTTTTTGGTTAGTTGATGATTATACGAAATAGACCGGTGACAGTAAGGGGCGCTGCTTTCTAGCTTCATCAAACATTAAGCTTAATTTATATTTCAAATTTATCTTTGTGTCCAAGTGGGAAAATAGAGCCAAGTTCTTACAAGGCTTGCTAAAGGTTCCAAGTAGATAAGCGTCAATACACAGCGTTTCTCCTTGAATAAGAATTAATCTTAGAACCTTTATTGGACCTTTGAATCATTTATTGTACCAATCAATCTAATAAACGATTCACATAAACCTTACTCATCTCTGCCGTGTAGAGCGCGAACTGTGATACAACGGGTGACTCTTAAAAGTAAGAAGAGTTTGTTTGTCATATCTCTTCTATTTCTCACCCCTGCTTAAAAATTTTTAATGTTTTAATGTAAAACCGATCTTAAATGGATTTTGATGATCGAAATACAGTCCTTATCTTTTATCACACATTTATCATTAAAATAGAGTTCAGTTATCCTGCAAACCCTCACCTTGTTGCTAATTCCTTGCGCCATATGAACCAGTTACCAAAATTTTCTTCTGTTATAGCGCCAATAGTTCCATCTTTGACTTGATGTGCAATTTGCTTAACGATGGGTTCGGCTATGCCAAAGTAGGCACCATTACAACCAAGCTGGAAAAAAAAAGAGAATATAAAATGATCTGAAACCTTTTCTAAAGAAATTCGCAAAACTTACCGCAAAACTGGCTCGTCCCAAACGCTTGTTTGAATTCTCAAAGTTTTTCGGGCTTTTGCCGCCCTTGCGCATGGCAGTCTTTTGCATAATCTTCAAGTAATGTCGTGACACGGTGTCCAAAGCAATAAATTCCTATAAATAAAGCATATATTAAGCTAGTGTTAAATGCTTTTAGACAGTACACGACTTACCTTTGGTATGGCAAAGAATTTGGCCAACTTGGTTTGCACATGATCGCGCTTGGCAGGACTTAGTTCACTCCAGTCATGCTGTTTCAACAGCAACGAGAGCAAAATCTCATTCTGCGGCTGATGACAGCGTATAAGCTCCGCCACATATGGATCTTGCTTATAAGCGGGTTCTTCTTGTGGTTCTATGACGGGCACCTAGAAAAAAAAAAAAAAACAATTATTACATACATTTTTAAATAGCTGCACATTGTTTCCATTTAAAGAGGCCAAATGCTTTATCATTTATGCTTATCTTTAGCCGCATAGCAATATAATCTAATCGTGGGCAGCAGCCTCGACAGAAACAAGCCCTTCTCAATGGAACCCAGACGGCGCATTTTTCAAGTTAAAACTGTCATGCATCATCAATCAAAATTACAGGCTAAATGACAGCAGGCCTGGGAGCTGCAATGAGTGCCCCCCAGGCTCAGTAACGCCCGTAGTTGTCTACATAGAGCTGCGCCTATGGTCTAGTGGTAGTAACTCCATTAATAACACAAACGTCAGCATCCAAAAAAATTAAAGTTCTGTCTAAATTAAGAGCTGACTCTCTGCTGACCAATTTGCTTAATCTGCCATTTGTGCCTCTCTTCTCTAATCAAATTCTACTTTACTAAAGTAAACGTCAGCAGCAAAAAAAAAAAAAAAAAAAAAAAAAACTCTAATTGCGTCCAAATTAAGAAGTTACTCTCGTCTGGTCAATTTGCCTAAACTGCCATTTGTGACAACACTCTGCTCTCTTTTCAACTTAACATAAAAGAGCATTTCTATTAAGCTTACTCACCTGTGAGCCATTAAGGTTAAAATCGCGCTCAGCGCATACCAGCAGCGGTGCAATTAAGGTGCTGCAAATGAGCAGAGAGAGCAGTCGCATGACCATTGTCAACTGTGACGTAGAGCAGCGATTAAGTTTCACTGATAAGCTCGTGTGGTACATATTTGTATAGGATTGTATAGCGTCTAGTATACAAAAGTTAAGATTCAGTTTCGATTTCGTTCGTAATACCAAGTGGGCAATAGTATTTTATTTTTGTTTGCAGCTCTCAACAAAAATGGAAAGTAAGCGTTACTTTTGGGCTTCGTATTGTAGTGCTGAGCTTTATTTACATCGTCTGAAAAATAAAAGACATAAAGGAGTGAAATTTTCGATAATATTTTAAAGTTATAAGCCATATTAATGTACAACGGCTGTCTCATTTAGTTGACAGAGTTATTTGCTACAAGTTTGATTAAAAGTTATATTTATGTTAATTATGCAATTATCTGCCCCGAAAATACATGCATATACTACATTTTATTTATAGAAATAAACACTTATGTAAACTTATGTATATGGTACATACTATATAAATGTTTTTGTATAGGTCGGCGACCCAACCTAATTTGTTCATTCAATGGGCGGCCTTTGTTGTTGCCACTGCAACTCTTTGTCGGCAGAAACTATGAAAAATGTTGCGAGCTTTGACTTTACGTAATTAACATAAACAACTGTGAAAAGCCTCGGCACGTTGTTTTTTCTCTGTTTCTCGGTTTTTCTTCGTATCTCTTGTTTTTTCTCCGTTTCTCTCATTGTCTCCACCCTGTCGCAGTAGTTGACCGTAAATTAGCGCCTGATTAACATGCTTATGATTTTCGGTAATTGAACACATTGAAAATGAAAGTTTCGGGCAGCTAGGAAATGTGTGTGGGTCGCTAGTTTTCTGTTAAAATTTAATTAATGGGACAATGTGTACAAGTGGATAGCTAATTAGATACGTAACATTAATTAGACAAAAGTACATATCATAAATAGATAGATAGTTAATTATTACCTATTTATTATATTATTACATGATGCTGTGATTTGAAAAGCTCTTTGATAAAAGCTAATATATCCTATCCGGCACCAAAAGTGTTAAAATTGTGTGTGCAGTACTCGAGTAAAACACCACAAAATTAAATTATGTTTAATAGGCTGTTCGGGGTAAATTGAGACCACCCAATTTCCTTCCCGCCCGTTGTGATACCTTGTTAAGCGAAAAAATTATCATCGATTTACTTTTCTAAACGAGTCGATAATAAGAGCCAGATCCCCCACTGACAATTTGGCTAAATATCACAGGTCGGGATTGAAGTGAATTGGCCGTCTGAATGAAATGAAAGACAATCGGCCGGGCTCCGAAAAATGAAAAACCAAAACGAATAAATAACCTTTTTGGGTTTAGACTTTTTGGGAGGTCCTTAAAACATTAAGCAAGAGAAATTCCAGTGTGCAATTTTTTCCAGGTCAAGCCCTTTTTTCGTCTATTTTTACTGTACTATAGTTCCAAGTCCACATTTTTTTGCTGTCGATAACTACTCATATTTCCCTTACTCTTCCACACACATTTCGATTGAAATTAACCACGACTATTCTATCATCATTACAAGCACCATGCACCACGTTTTGAGTTGAATCAGAAAAAAAAATAATTCAAAACAATTGTCAATAAGTATCTAACTAGAAATTGGCATAAATATAATCTAAGAATATCATTGAATATTTATACCCTGTACCGTATGGTACAAAGGGTATATTGTGTTTGTGCAACCCGAAAATGTATGTAACGTACAGAAGGAGAAGTCGGAGACCCCCCAAAGTTACCTAAAGTATGATCAGAGTGACTAGAGAAGTCGATATACCCATGTCCGTCTGTCCGTATGAACGCCTAGATCTCAGAGATGGTAAGAGCTAGAGCAACCAAACTTTCAGATAAGATCCCTTATTAATCCATAGGAGACAAGTTTATTTTATTTTTTTGATATCTGGACTACATTATATAGCTCCCATAGGGGTGTTTCAGAGGACCTCGAAAAAAAGCAAAAGTTTTAGATGGATAATTCGGATAATGGATAACCAAATTTGGCAATCGGAAGTTTTTTAGAAACCCCCAGCACTGTACCAAATTTTATCAAAATCGGTTGACTATATCATATAGGTCCCATAGGATCGATCGGTCGAAAATTTGTTTTTTGTACAAAATTCGTTGTGTTTCGTTTGTTTGTGAAGATATTGTAACCAAATTTGGCATTAAGAAGTTTTTTAGAGTTCCCAAGCACTATACCAAATTTGATCAAAATCGGTTGACTATATCATATAGCTCCCATAGGACCAATCGGTCAAAAAATGGTGTTTTGTACAAAATTCGTTGTTTTTCGTTTATTTGTGAACATATCGTAACCAAATTTGGCACTCGGAAGTTTTTCAGAGTACCCAAGCATTGTACCAAATTTTATCAAAATCGGTTGACTATATCATATAGCTCCCATAGGACCAATCGGTCAAAAAAACGTATTTTGAACAAAATTCGTTTTGTTTCGTTTGTTTGGCAAAGAAATATGTTTTGGAGTTTGTAAGCAATATATCGGACTTGATTGCAATGTGGTGGTACAGGGTATCCCAAAGTCGTCCGCGCCCGACTTTAACGTACGCCATCTTTTAAAAATCGTTTCTGTTTAAAACGCATGTACTTTCCTCGTTTTCAAACTACAAAAAAACATTCGTTTTGGTGTTTTTGGCAGCACCAAACATGTGATTTCAAAACGAATATTCGAATTCGGAAAAAGTAGACCACTTAAAACGATGTTGTGGTCACCATATAGACTTAATAATGTTGTCAAAAAATGTTGGAACATTTTTTTTGGGGAATAGATGATGTCAATTGTAAGTAAATATGTAAATTCGTAAAATGAAATTGCCGTCTCTTGAAAGACTTTTTTAAAGTACTCTTTAGTCTTTTCTTTTGAAAAGGAAACAAAAACCATGCATATATTATTTTAGACCATCTACCTAAAACCTTTGACTTCTCCTCAGTTGTCGAATGAACATCGTTTAAGCATGCAAAATCATCATAATTTTTATACTATATCGAGCAATACCATCCACAATTGGATTACGCAGTTGCGTATTGAAATCTTTAAAAGGTTAGTCCGATTTCAAAAACGCAATGGATTAAATCGTATAAAAATCCCTACGAGTTATAATGGATGTAGTGTTGAATACGTTAAACCAGCTGTTCGATCGATTTTTTTTCAAAACACGGGCACAGTCTTGACAACTAATTCACCACAAAAATTGTTACCCATTTTAAAAAAGTAAAAACTGCGACCGTATAAAAAAAGCATCCCTTCCATTTATTTATTTTTTCACTAGTTCTTATCATTCCTCTCATATGCACTATGTACTATGTAGAGGAATCTATGCGAAATTCCGACATGCCAACCATCAAACTAGTGCACTTTTAAGTTCATAAACCCAACTCATTAACCTCTTTCCTTTTATGGGTTCGCAAACATAATGATAATGTCATTGTACTTGCTCTCTATAAGGCGACGCTATTAAAAAAGAATTTTAATATTTATTACCACTACGTCTTTATGACTTCCCTCATAAAACACATAAATATTTGCATTTTAGGCTACGCGACTTGGCATAATCATTCAGCAGATTATCAGCTGCATATAGACACCATGTGGCAGACATAACATCTTCAAGTCTTCAAAAATTGGGACAATTGCATAAGTTTTGTTGGGTTAGTAAAAACTATACGTATATAAGAACTACGTGCATATATAAGAGCTAAATCCATCTATAATATGCCATATACTCTCGTAAGCAATGGCAAAGCAATTCTCATAAATATGGAATATTCATTCATATGTAATACATATAAACATTTAATGTATGTAGTATATGATGCAATGCGAACATGCGTTGAAAACTAATAAAAATTTGAAACGACTTAATTGAAGCATAAAATATGCGAGCTACAACTGCAACAACAACCACAACAACATGGGGTACAAGCTGGTCAGTCAATTAAAACTAGCACCCGAAACACCACAACAACAAGAAAAAAGAACTAATACTACTTACAAGTGATGTACTACGAGGGCAGTTAGAAAGATAATCTACATGTTAACAGGGGTCGCACAATGTGGACTTGGCCTATCTAACAGATGAAAATTAATATATTCTAAAATACTCAGCCTATCTCCATCAAATTTGACATTAAGAAATTTTTTAGGTAGAAGCCGAGATCGGCGAGTTTTCATATTTTTAAGTTTTGGTTTTCTTACGCTACACGGTTCGACAACTTTTTTGATCGCGAATCAAAATCAAACAAAAGTTGAGTATTATAAGAGATTTGGTTCAGAGATATTTTCGTATGAAAATAGTCTATTAACAAATAATTAGATGCATAAATTTTTATAAAGTAAAGTGGGTCATTTGAAATTGTCAAATGGGTCTCACGTTGACCTGAGGGTCATAGATTGCCGAAACCAGCACCCTTAGATAACGTTCGAAAAAAAATCGAACATTTTGGAATACAAAACGTAATTTATTTAAAACAATGAGTGCAAAAACATGTATGTTTCTTGGGAGCATTTAAGAAGCTATATGCAATTATGATGGCAACAAAAAAAAGGGTTTTGAATATTGATAAAGTGTTTACATACTCTTCAGATAATTTTTATTGGTTCATAAAGATCTGAGCGCTAGAACGAATGTTATAGTCGTTGACAGCACGCCACCACCAAACGCGTTTCATCCTTTTCATTGCTTTAATCTCAAAATCATTTTCTTAAATATATGGTAGGAATTTTCATTTGAAACATTTTTTTTTTTTTTTTTTTGAGCTGACAAAACTGATTTTAAGGACCTTCAAAAACCAACTTTATTTGAGAAAAACCATAACCACTTATGTACAAAATTTTACTTCTTCAAATTCGTCGAAAAAAGTGTTTTTTCGTTTAATATTTTTGCAGCATATTTTATTTTGCTTCTTTTAGCAATTTTTTTAAATCTGGCTTATTTTGCCCCCCAACCTCTGGCAACTCTGGTTAGAATCACTCCAAGTTTAATGTATGTTTGTTTTATATCTAAGCAATCACGCGAAGAGAATGCTCATATTCAAATATTACATCAATTGGCTACAGCTATTCACCTTTTAATATAAAATAATGCCACCTAAAAAAATCCCTGCTTGTAAATAAAAAGTTGGCACATGATACAAATAATTATAAATTTTAGCAAGTTTTTGAAACTTCCTAGAACCTAAGATATTGTTTTTTAAAAAGATGACCTTTTTTTCAATTTTTTCCCATTTTTTAAAAAATTAAAAAAAAAAATTTAGTCTAAAAAAGGCATTTATCTAAAATCTCGAAAAAAAAAAAAAATTAAAGTATAGTTAAAAAAAAAAATTCAAATTCTAAAATAAATAAAATAAACTAACGCAAAACTGCAGATGGTAGCACAAGTAACTGAAACTTTGCCATCAAACAGCTTAACGAAAATGCTAACAATCCAAATCAAACGAAATAGTAGGCTCCGTCAATAACTTTTCAGCCTGCCCTCCTATATTGCCATGTGAGATGATGATGATAAATGCAGCTTGCAACAAAGCCGCCGATGTTGCTGCCACAATCAGCAATAAAAGAGCACAAGTGCAACGAAGCTGTTGGCGGCAGCGATGAAGCGCACCCAAGAATTTGTTCAACAATAAATAAAAATTCCACATTTCTAAATACAAAAAGCATTGGAAATATTTATGTATACAAAGTTATTGAAGCGGCAGCAGAACGAGAAAATATTGAACGCCTCTTGGCAGATGCAATAAATTCTATTTCGAAAAACCAACACTAGTCAACAAAATGTAAATTTCCAGTTTTCAAAGAAATTGAAACGAAAATTTTTTTGGTAGTCAAAATTGCATTATTCTTCAAATCGACGACCCTATTTTTGCATTTTTTATTTCGGAATAAAAATCTACTGCAACTTTATTTTTTTCATATTTCACAATTTTTGCACAGGATGTTTTTAAGTTTTCTCTGCAGAGCGTGTCCAAAGTAATACTTAATAGTTCAGAAGATTCTTGGACATTACTCTTAATTGTTTTGTCATTTTCACATAAATCTGGCAACATTAACCATCACTCGTCGAAACGACGAGGCTCAAATTATTTTTATATATTTTTTAAATTTTTATTGAGTCTACAGATAAAGAAATAAGTTTATTTTTTGTTTACAAAAATTAAACGTAGTCAAAATGATGACTATTTCATTATAGTCTTTTAAAAAATGTTGAAATAATAGTAAGTATTTATTGAAAATTGAAAAACAGAGTGCACCATCAATATCAAATCAAAGACAATAATAATAAAGGCGTAGACATGTCAAAAAAGACTAAAATGTGGCGGCCGGTGTTACAATTCTTCGAGATTTTAATTAGGACTTTTATTAACTAATATATTTTTTGCACAAAAGCTGGACATATGCCGCTCCTGCACACTCTTTTTATGAAATAGTTTTATTCCGATATTTTAAATAATCAATATCTTATCAATCAATACCTATAAAAATTCTAAAAATTCAAAATATAATATAATGAAATCTTTTGAAATAAGATTTATAAGCGGTCATCGTATTTAGGAAGATTGATCTTAGAGCATAAAAATTACCGATCACTTTAAAGATTCAAGAACCAACAGAGGTCTAGGTGTCAACCGGTTGCATCCAACAAGTTTTATAGACTGTCACATATTTAAAATAATAAATTAAGCCTAATTAGACATGCGACATTCTTAAACATTGAAAAAAAAATAAAATCTTTTGTAACATTGGCTACTAAAATTTTAATTGTTTTTAAAAATGCAAAAAATGGGAAACTCGATACAGATGCGTTACAAAATGATGTGAAAAATTTTCCAATCTGTTTAAATTTATCTTAAACTTAAAATTCCCATTTAAAGTGTTTTCATAACAAGTTTTTATCAGTATTTATTAATGAATTACCACAAATTTCTACACGTCTCATACCATGCTTATCTTTTTTAATTAATTAACTTTCGCTGGATTAAAATTTTCTCCCAATATACCATAAGTTATAAAACACTAGAACGAAACTAATTAAAAACAATATGCTACAAATTTTAATTCCAAATAGGTACAAATTTTAAAAAGCTTAATATTTAAGATCTACACTCTAAAGTTGCGTGGCAACTACAAGTGACATTTTTTAAAAAAGATTAGCAGCTCTTTCTTTTTTTGTGTCCCCTTTGCAGATCCTAAAAATAATAAAAATATGTTCAATTTAAATTACTTTTTGTTTTTGTAGAACAATTTTTTCCTTTAAAAAACCGAACCCAAATTGCCTTATATAGAGAGTGCTACGGTTCTAGGTTCGATATCTATTCGACTAAAGCGGATTCGATTCTAACATTTATGCAGCGCTGATAGAAATTCTTTACACTCTTGTAGCCTAGTGTAAATTATGAAATTATTGAATTCAATTATTTTACATAATGCCTTCGAAAGAAATGCTAATTTTGTTGTTGGTCTTGGCCATATGTGTTTATTTATGGTTCTACTCATAGCCACACTCGCAATCAGACGCGCACACTCATACCACGCGGGAATACTTTTTCCATATGCATTTGTTTGTTTTTAAAGTACCAGATAGAAAGTAGCATTTGCCATCAATATTAATTTAAGACTTGTTGTGTTCAGCTAGGCGTATGCCCTTGTCTTCTCTCCCTGCCTGCCCAATCTTCACCAGCGGAGACATTAGAATGAGTTGTTGTACTATGTGCTATGTGTTGTACTACTCTTGCGCTTATTTGTCCAACCCAAGCGTGTGACACATACCAATGAGAACAGAGGCCGGCGTCAACGTCAGCGCCAACATCAGAATGTACGAGGGCTGTTTGATAGGTTGGTTTCAATACGAGTTATTATGAAGCCAAAAAACTATTGCCCAGAAACTTTTTGGCCAGTAGCCTCTCACTTGGTCTTTTTTGTTGCGTTTTTACCCGGATGTGATGAATCTCTGTTACACCTATGCTTACAAAATGGTGGAACAACTTTTTCTTTTTGCAATTGGACATCACCAAACAATTCTTTGAAGTGACCACATGGTTGCGGATTTATTGTAAGCAATTGCATGTCCAAATATTCAAATAAAAAGTTAGTACCTCACACTAGTTGGCATGCCAACAGTCTGAGTAACATTATAAACTTTCATTGCCTATTCGTCCAATATTATTCCATGGGTTTTATCAAGAATATATTAATTGATGTCCTCTATTGAGTAACCTGAGCGTTCGGCGATAGTTGCGCCAATATAACAACAAGGGTATTCAGTATACCATTTATATTGAAGGTACAGAGTCGGAAAAAAATAATCCTGAAGCTCGAGAGGTGGTCTCTCAACTTATCAAACTGCTCTCGTAGCATACTCATGCTGCTGCCGCCAAAAGTGTCAAACGGGCGTCGTTGTTGGAATATGCAAAATGAACTTAAAATGCACCGAAGCATGCCGGGGCCATCAGTCACTTGGTAGAAAAGTTTGGTATGAATGAGAATGAGCGCACAAAGCTTTGGATGACAGTTAAGACCGGCATGTGGGTGCCTCTGTATCTGTATCTGTATCTGTATCTGTGTGTGTATCTGTGAGGTTGTCTGTTTTTTTTGTTGTTGTACGAGTGTGCCAATGAATTAGCAGCAGCAACAGTTAAAAGAGACAAATGCAGCAAATATAATAGAAACAGGCGGCACCCCCCAGACAGCCAGACAGTCATTCAGTTAGTCAGTTAGTCAACTTAACAGTTGCTCAACCAACAAGTTTTTTATATTTTATACACTTCAAAGGAAATATCTTACTAACATGAGCATGAGTTATGACCGCTGAGCTAAAATAGATCTTACAGTGTCTGACTTCCTGTTGGTTATATATGGTACACTTATTTGGCATAATCTTTTTGCTTTTGGCAAATCGTATTGTGAGTAAATCATAAGACCGGATGAAAATGTCAAGATGTATGGGCAGTAATTCCAGACTTGCGGCATAGTCTGCGATGGCAAAATAGTACAGTAAACGAAGGGTTTCATCGGGAAAAAAATATTTAATGGGTGAAACTTTCAGGGATCGTTAGAGATCTTGTTCTAAGTCTAAAGACGAGTTTTCGTATTTGTGAGTAGGGGCGTGGCGCTGCCCTCTGACAATATATGTTGTTACGGTTTATGCATGAAATCTTTATTTGTATCAAACTTAAGAGTCATGATTTAAAGTCCGAAATGGCCAATAAAATTATCTATCAAACAAGCAACTTACAAGATAATAACTTACAATAATTTATCATTTTTGACATATTTTGAAATTTGTTCAAAAATATTCAGTAATTTAGTCACAGTTAAATAAAAACGAAAAATACGTTTTTTTAAATTTTTTTTTAAATGAACTGCATTATTAGTTTTGAAAAATCGTTGGAGGCAGTTTCCAGTACAGCTGGAAAAGATCAAGGTTTTTTCAAAACATCATGTTTAGAATCTGTATTATGATTTAGCTTAATGTGAACATGCATTAGCAAAATTTGCCGCATTTGGGGAGAGAGTAATTCACAGCAATATCAAGAGTCCAACATTTTATTTGTTAGGTGAGGGGTTTTAGTCAAACGGCAGTATTCATGGCGAACGACTTGGGACCAAGACTTTTTTGGCCTCAAGCAATTAGACGCACACTTTCCAATTAAAGAAAGGTACGACGAGTCACACAGCACCACAATTACTCAGAGCGAATTATTTCTAGAAGGCGTGATCTGAAATGCCCGCCAAGATCGTTCAATTTAGAACTTTTTCATTAGGTCCCAGATTTATGGTAAAAGAAACAGCTGGCCAACTAAAAAATAGTATACCAGTGATGACTTAAGTAAAAGCGCCTATCGGATCCAGTTCCGAGAAAGTTTTTAAAAATAAATGTACTACTTACATTCACAATCTAAGCCATCCCTTACACGCAACTCTTCTTATTTAAATTTTATATTTAGACTAGCTTCATAAAAGCTTTAAATCTATTATAACCCGAGCACGTTTTTTCTAGAAAAAAAAAAAAAAAAAAAAAAAGATCTGAGATCTCTAGAGCTATGTAAAGTCGCAGATATGTGGTAGAAATGGCAGAAACAGTTGGCCAGCTTGAGAATATACCAGTGATAACATACGCAAAAGATCCATGCAAACTTTGAGCTATCGGATCCAGTCCGAGAAGATTTTTTCAACACTATTTTAACTTAACATTATTTTCGAGTTTAAACATTTACCCAGCAAAGCTTTTTTTTCACTTTTCTTACAACCAAATGTTGCTTGAATACGAAAAGTCAAGAAACATTTTTTTCGATAAATGATTAAACTAAGAAAATAATGTTAAGTTCAAATATGAAAGGTGCCTTTTGGTAGAAATAGTGCTAAAAAGAGTGCATACTTTGGTTCAGAATCTAGTCAATTCCTTACACACAGCTCTATAAGCTTTATAAAATAATATTTACCTAAATGGATAACTAATAAACAACATCGTTCAAGTTATTGGGGCTGTCCAATGCGACTTAGAAGTTCTCGATTAAGTTCTGTAAGCTTAGCTGAGGAGCTTCTTATCGAAATTCAGAGTTGACAAAGATTGATATTATTATAAGTTTATCGAATGATCAGTTTAATTAAAAGAGTGCCAGCTTTAGCAGCTTTTTTTCAAAAATAAATCAAAAACGGTTCAGTTATGCAATGCTCCTTTATGATTAGAATGAACTGGATGGAGGCTTAGTTTGCGAAAAAATAGAAATCGATTAGATGGAGTCTATATTTTCAAAAATTGAGAAAAAAAAATTTTGAGAACTTAACTTCAAAAGGGAGCGTTGTCAAAAATACGCAAAGAGGTGCTTGTTTGTAGGTAGATAGATTCTAAGAATTAAATTCTCATTTAGAGAATATTTACAACTTTTTAAAAAAAGTTTTTTCTAGTAGCATTTCGTACTCACTGTCAAAATGCTGATCTTGAAAGTAATTTAATCTTAAATAGAGAACGAAAAAAAGTAAATTCGAACTTAAATTAAGATCGGCTCCTGTCTCTGAAAGAACAAATTATTTAATTGACGTTAACACTATGTAATTTTCATCTCTATATGCATAATTTATTGCCCCATAAGAAAGTATGCATCGGTTCTTTGTTAAATAAACAAAAAACTTGGAAAATTTTTAGAAATATAAGAATTAAAAAATTTGTTTACCAAATTAATACCCCACTATTTCGGGCATAACTTCATTCAAAGTGCAAAGGGAACGAAATTTATACGTTCGAAATTGTTTTTCGTTCACTTTGCATTTTGAAGTTGTCCACCGAAATAGTGGGTGCCCCTATAAATTTGTTACACACTTTATGCTAAGAAAAACATCCACAGGGTATTTATAAAGAATATCTTTAAAGAATATGACTTTTTATTTGAAAACACATTTTAAGCAATTTTTATGAGAATCGGTTTGAGAATAAAAAGAAATCACAAAACATCTGTAGAATAACATTGGCCCCATTAAAAATTTTGCCAATTCTTTGCCTGTTTATATGCAATCTGCTATTTGCCTATAAAGCATATAACTTTTGTTTGCACATTCAAAGCAATTTTGTTGCGAGAATCGGCTTGAGATAAACACCAAACATAAAACTTCCGTAAATACACAATCTATGCCGATTGTAAGTGTATAAAAACTTTATTCTTCCAATATTAGCTTTACTCTCTCTGGTTATTATTTGCGTTGCTCTTTTTTGTGGGCAGCCAACAACAAATAGACAAACAAACAACAAACACTAGATATGGAACTACTATATACTATACTAGTACTATGGAACTTGTTTCTGGCCGTTCAAGCTGTAGTGCTGAGATAAGCGACTGCTCCATTATCTAACTGCCATGGCCTAGCACAAATTATGAACGGCGCACCGGTGCCAGAGTTCAATGCAGCAGCGGCAACAATAAAAAAAAAAAAAACAAAATACAAAATAAAGGGTCGCCTTTATGACTCTATAGACAAGCGCTGGAGAGGCAAACTAATAAAGAGGTATAGCCAACAATGACACCCACGCCATGTTGGACGTATTTCAAGTGCCGCAAAGACAAAGCCCATTTGTATCTGTATCTGACTAATGTGATTAGACTTGAAGTGCTTTTGTTGCAGCGGGAATTTAATTAGTGCTGCATGTGTTGTGGCACCAGCAGCCAGCAGCAAAAGATGCCGCAGATGCAAAGTCAAAAGTGCGGCTATTAATGATGTTATTGTTTGGAGTCCCCACTACACCCTACACTTAATAGGCTTTGATTGGTTGTAAAAGGTGCGCACTCTAAGCTTTGATAAGGTTTTTTTTCAAAAGAGACATACAGGGAGTTTGGAATTGTATCTAGAAGTTGTTCACAGTATGCAAGTCATAATGCTGCTGCTACGTGACCCAAAACTCTGGGTTCTTTTGAGACCGCATCACAAAGAGACTGCAATGTAATTGTATGTACATACATATGTATGTATGTATCTGCATCTGCAGCACAAAGAACTTCATTGTGCACTGAGGCCACCAGCCATAAACAAATTTATTTTCATTATGCCCTGGTTGGTTGCACACACATATATATATATACATACCTCTCGTCGTACTATATATATACAGAGAACTACACACAATTCGTGCCTAAGCCCAGCGCCTACTTTTTGGCACTGGGAGTTGGGGGTCTGGTCTTGAGACCCAGCTGCTGTTCCATACAAACAGCTTACGCAGCAATTTATTTATTTTTGTGCTTTTCTTTCAATTTTTCGAAGAAACGCTTTTACACACACAAACTCTCACACACACACACACACATAGTTTGTATATAATAACAATAATTGTATAAATGTGCGTTGCATGCCCCTTTCTTTTAATCTTTCTGTAGCTTTCTCTCTCACCCTTACAATCAACGGTTTAATTAATTTGATGCCCCGCACTGGGCGCGACTTTGAAAGATGACAGCGCAATCTATGTAGAGTTGGGATCGTGACAAGTTATACGATACTAAGCGATATTATAATATTTGGAACATGATCACGAAAAGCTAAAAAACATCAATCTCAAAAACAACACGAATCACGCATGATCGATTCTGTTGTTATACAGAAACTAGAACAAAACCACTTAATGCCAAACAACTTCCGAAATGCATCGAAATTTGAATCTTAAGAGAGACCATTTAATTTATATGCCACTTAGGCACTAGTTCCATTGATCCCGTCTTTAGTTCCGCAACTAATATTGTCTAGTGCTTGGTCTTAGCTGGGATCATCAGATTTAAAAAAGCATTATAATAGCAGTTTAATTAACTTTGGCTTAGAAGCCTCAGTACAATTTAAATACATAATTACCATGCCCTACTTTTAATGTAAAATTGTCTTTCAATAGAGATAACTAATATACTGATAAAAAAAAAAAAAAAACGGTTTGATTTCAAGATTTTTAGTCATAAAATCGTGACCGAATGGTCACGAAAGTATCGCAAGCTTTTTTTGTTGTCAGTTTAAGAATGCTGTTCTTGATTTAAGACTTTTATTTCTTAGTTCAAGTACTTTAATCTTATTTCAAAATTTTTTGGTCTTATTTGAAGACTTTTTGGTCTCGTTTTAAGAACTTAAATCAAGAATACAAAAATCTTGATTTACGATTTTATTTTTTTTAGCAGTGTATAGTAAGTTAGTTTGGCAAATCATGCATGAAACATTATTACGCTTTAGCAGGGCTTTTGAATTGTGGAAATTTATTTTAAAAATCAGTGCTGTATTCGACAAACTTAACATATGGAGCGCTTTGTCAATTTTATATGCCACATAATCTGCCTCTTTTTTTTTGGTAAAATAAACTCGTCAAAAAGCAAAGTTACCAATTATGGAGTAAAGTTAGAGCGTGCATACCTTTTTCATGACACAAGTTTGGTCTGGTTTCAACAGGTTGATGCTATGTCATCCAATTTTTGAAAGGCCAATTTGGTAATTATTTTATTTTACTAAAAGGACGTGTTTGTTGGCCTCCAAGATTGTGCGCTTTGAAGCCTCTTGATTGGTTTCTGACAAACTAAAAACTCTTGATCGATAACTCGTGCCATTAATGAAATAACACCAGAATTTCCCGAAAAAGTAGTCAAAAATTTGACTAATTTGACTTGGTTATTTATCAGATATTATTATTAAAACATAAATATCATGGAGTTTCCAAATTTCCAAATAGAATAAAAATTTTATTCAATTTATTAATTTTTCGTTTTTTCCGACTCTTTTAAAAAAACGTGCTTAATATTATTAAGATAATTTATTAATTTCACTGTCGTGCTTTGCGTGCCAACAAAGTAGAAAAGTAAACAATTTTTGCTTTTCACGATTTCCACATTTTTTTCGGTAGATTTTTCGAATTTTTTAATAGTTATTCTGCTGTACCGGAACGGACACAAACCAACAAATCAAAGATTATAAATATCGATTAAACCGTTGAGTTATAAAAGGTGTAACATACATGAATTTATCTTATATGGGTACCTCGTATAATAATTGCCTAGTTATGAATTACACATTCCTAACGAACGAAAGCCCACGAAATCCTATTGGGTTCGCGATTTCGAAATTGTGTGTGCAGTAAGTAGTTTTTTTCAGTATACCTCTGAACGAAGATTTCAAATCAAATTACAGCAAATCGCTAAAAAGTTCATCAATCGGGTTAGAGACGCGGATTGGTATATGTACCTATATCTATTTTTTCACTGTTCTATAATTTTCCAAAAATGGCTTTTTTATAATCTAATATCAACAGAGCTTTGTTGTACCCCTTTGAATGAATGTATAAAATAAATAAATATATATTATATTATACATATTATATTCAATTTTGAAATTTTGCTTATTAGTATATTTGCCTGTTTTGTAAACTAAAAGATTTTTGTTTTTCACTGGCTTAAAGCCCAATATATAGAATCAAATTATTTTGGACTGATTTTGTAGCTCTGTTTTATTAAAAACGGACTAAGCCAGATAGTTATATACATGCGAATATCGATTTTTTTTCTGAACTATCTACACATAAAAGGATTTTTTCCACTTTAACACTAAGAATTGCCAATAATTATGAAAATAAATACATATTTTTAACATATTTGAGGAGTTTTTGTTTCTTTGGCCCTTGTGGAGTGAACCAAAGACCATAAGGAGCATGAAGGATTTAGTGCTGACACTAAAAAAAAAAACCCATTATGGTAAGTCTTCCTTCTTTCATTGTCAAAAGCTATGAATTTCTTTCTCTTCGGCTTAAAACCTGAATTATTAGCGTCTAGAATGGGAATCTGGCTCTTTTAAAAGGAGATACAAAATTTGTTAAGCCCAATTTAAACGGTGTGCTTTAAATGAAACCATATTATCGATGACGATTTAACATCATATGATGTAATGCATTATTTAAAAGTTCCAATATTTTTTACGAAAAGAGAGTAAGCCCGTGGTATGACAAATATCTCTTTCAACCTTACTTCAGCACAATAACGATGTGACAAAAATACTTATCAAAAGGAAAATTGATACTCTATCATTAAAACTTTAGTCCGATAAGCTTTTCTAGAGACTTTAAATAAAATGATAAGTTAAGCCCGTCAGGAGTGTGCTGCGCCCCTACAGATTTTTGAGTATCATATATCAACAACTTTCAGCAACTTTCAAATATCAGCAAATTTGGTTCAAGTTTCAAAAAAGTGACTCACTGGCTTGTGAGAGATTAAAAAACGAAGATTCCTTTGCTGTCAGCTTTCACTGTAGCAAATCATAATGTCACCGGGTACTTAAACTTTGAGTGCGCTGTTTTCTTGCACAGTTTTTTGAGAATCTGAGTTACTTTCGAGTTCGCTTATTTTAGTAAGTGCCATTCTAGATGTTTTTCACCTTTTCCACTTACAGAAAAACAAACAAGTTTTTGAAGTTTTGGAATTGAGTTGAAATGAGATTTCTGGGACAAACTTAAATAGCAATGACAGTTTTTCCAATTGATATGTTTTATACAATTGTCAAATAGTCAACTTAACAACTACACTCTCTTGGGTGAAAAAAGCACTGCCGCCGTAGCGGCCAGTATTAAAGCAGACCCACAAATGTCATTCGGCACTGAGCACTGAATTGGACAACACCAGAGAGACAATCCACGCGCTAGAAATGTTGGTGAGCAGATAATTTTTTGGTAAAAATCGGGATCTTTGGATTTTTATTAAAAATCAATCTTCTTGAACTGCCAGCGAAAACAATGCCATATGAAAGATATGCTATTTCAGATATAATAGCATAAAAGTAACTCACAACTGGGGGTCTAGCTTTTTACAAATAGCTTAGTTTTTGTGCAAGTTGTAAGGAAAGGAGTCTAAAAAAACACATTTATACCTATGACTTCTGAAATTCCTTTTTTCGTTTTCAATCGGTTACAAATTTGACCGGATAATTTTTATAGTGTGGGAGTAAACCAAGGATTTCTTCTACGAAATTGACAAACTTGATCTTACTGCAGATAGTGCGTATCTTTTGATAAAATTTCTAGATCACTAGCACTTATAGACCATACTAAGCTGAGAGAGTTACTGATAAAGATCATATAATAATACTTTATATAATATTATTTACTCAGAATTGAATCGATGATTTCCACCTATGTTATTTTATTCAAACTGATTTTTCTATCCTGGACACTCTGAAGTAAAACGAATTTAATAAATACTCCAAATTGAAAACTACAATTTATGGTAAGCAGCGCCAGGATCCAATTAGAAGGTGACGAAATGCTCAATTCCCATATTTTCAATTCGTTAGGTTACCATTTTTTTTTTAATTCTTAAGTTATAGTGACCTCATTTAAGTCAGTTATCTTTTATTTAAGACTAAACACTTGTGTAAGTTTCATCAAAATTGGTTCACTATTTCATATAGCTATCATACAAAAATTGAACCAGTTTTCTGCGCAGCCAAAATCGTGCACTGCTTTTTTTATAAAATCAGTCATCGTTTTGGAAAAACTTTGCTAAATTCGTTGTGACTTCAATCAAAGATTCTTAACTCATCTCGAATTTCACAAACAAGCATCACGCTCTAAGGCAAGTGCAAGTTGCTGCTGTGTTCCTTAACTAATTGCTTATTTGTTCCGTGTATATTGCTTATATTGATGTTCGATGGAAATCATTTTTATACAAACACACAGACATTGACAATATTTTACATATGACACTGCAGGTTTGCGTGTGTATGTGTATTTATGTAAAATTTGACCCATAATTTCTTGTTCAACAATTAAATGAGTGATCTTCTTTCTATGGACTAATGAAATCTTGTCGTTTGAAATAGTTTTGAAATATTGCGTCGCCAATGAACTGGAACTGAACTTACACATATGTGTTTTATGTTTGTGTTGATAGGAGGAAACTCATGATGTACATGGCATAAAAAACATGCTCTGTATACTATAAAAATAAAAATAGCCAAGCTTCCAAACGGCCACAAGGCGTGTCATGTTTTGTTTTGAAAACAATTTTCGGGTTTTTTCTTTTTTTTTGTCTGGTTATTCGTCGTCGTAATGTGATTTACTCACAGCAATATATATTGAACTTTAAGCCCCAAAATACAAAAACTTGTTGAAAATTAAGGAGCAGCAGTCGGTAGAGAGAACGAGAGAATACACATATGGGCGTGTGGAGATTTTCAATTAAGCAAATTCCCTTTGATTTATATGTAATTTGTATTGGGATTTTAATCTTTTGAATTGCAAGAGATTTTAAATAGAACATATGATTTTTCAAGTGAGCAGTGAGTAAGCAAACTTTTTTTTTATTCATTGAACATTTTATAACTTGCTGGCTGAGTGTAGTTTGATCAAAATTGGTTCACTATTTCATATGGCTACCATACAAAAATTGAACCAGTTTATTGCGCAGCCAAACTCGCGCTGTTCTTTGCGCCACCTTGTAAAATTCACAGAGTCATGCTAATTTCCTGTGCCTAAGGAAACTTCTATATATCCACCAAGTAAAATATTATAGACTTATTTCAATTCTGTTTGTATGGAAAAAATACAGCTTCTATCTGTCCTTATGAGAACTTAAAAAAGCTTAAAAGATTTAAACACGGTTGCATTCGATAATTCTTCACACTCAGTTAATGATACTAAAATTCACGTTTTTTCAATAATCTTTTGTATATTTATAGGAATTCTTCCGGAAATTCAATACTCGAGCGTCTACCGTGTTTACCGAAAGATAATAAAAAATGCTACTAACTGCAGAAAAGCCAAACAAAAAAAAAAAACGACCCGCATTGAAATGATATGAGTTTTTAAAGATTATATGGCTTCAACAGATATGATAACAGTTGGCTTAAAGTACATAAATATCTAGTTAAAAGATATGCATATCAGATAAGTCACTCATTTTTATTATTATTATGCTACAGTGAGTGAAGTAGCTCATGTGTAACCTAATTTCCGGCGATGACGACAGAACAGTTGCCCAATTGGATATCTATCAGTGAGAGAGCTCAAAAAAAAACGCCGGGAAAGAGCGAGAGGCAGCACGATAGAGACCGCACATTGATTGAGCAATGAGCCGTAATGCCGTGAACCACATTTAGTTAATAATGTTTACTTCCCAAAATAAAAAACAAAACAAAAAAAGTTGTCGCAGTTAACCAAGATACTATGCACGAATGGTAAAATGCAAGGCCTTTGGCACTCTTAAGACGCGGCTAAGAAAACATGCATGGGCACGTTTTTGGTTGCAGGCACGCACAATGACCACCAGTCCACCAACTGACACATAGTCTGAGAGAGACTGAGTCTGGCCGTACCCATATCAAAAATTGATAGAGTTTAATTGACTGTAATTAGGGTATGACGACGACAACGAGAAAACATCAACATCATCAGAAATAAAACACACGAAACTACTTTTTTGCATGACTTGGGCAACGCCTAGCTCTAATGCATTATGTCTTTTTTTTTGTGTCCCAAATACAAAATTATTGGCAAAATGATTTTGTGTGTAATTCCATAAAATATAGGAGGAGCAAATACGAGTTCCCATGCACTGCGCCAAAATTTTACCAGCGTCGAGTCACTATATTATTATATATACCGATTCGTCGAAAAATAGTTTTCGGGGCATAGTAACCAAAATGGGCTATCAAATGCTTTTTAAAGTATCTAAAAACTCTACCTAATTGTATAGAAATCGGTTCATTTGATTTTTTTTGTTTTTGTTTTTTTTTACAAAGTATCTCTAAAGTCGTCCACGCTCGACTTTAACGTCCGCCATTTTTATATCCTGCGCCTGTACAAGGGGCATAGTAAATGTATGTAACACAGAGAAGGAGACGTCAGAGACCCCCAAAGTTACCTAAAGAAGGACCAAGGTGACTAGAGAAGTCGATATAGATTCAAGATCTCAGATTTATAGTTTTCCCAATTTGTATGTTTCAGCACTGTCATAGTCACCAATAAGAACGCACTGTAATCGCCGTAGCGATCAGTATCGAAGAAGTCCCAAAAATATAGATCAAGCTCCGACCAGAAAATCAAAACAGCGTTTTTAGTGGTTCGATTTGGGCCTACTTCAAAATTGGGCTCAAGCAAGAAGTACCGTGAGTACGTTAATGGGACGCTGGAGTTTTGTATTTGCTTTATTTCAAATGATCCTCTAACGAGATTCATTTATCAGGGCAAGTCTCTATTTTGGCTTGAAGTTTACGTTAGGTTAGTTAGGCTGCTCAGTCATGTACCGAGATCACCCACAGACCATGTGGTTCATTGTGTTGTCTAATTATATTTAAGGAAGAGAAAGCATGAAAATGAAGGGAGTGGAAGGGGTAGGGTGTGGGATGTTGGAAGGTTGAGTGTCAAAGCTGGTCGACGTTCCTAATCTCGTAAATCTCACTCCTTGCTGAACCATTTTGAGGATTCGATGAAAGTGGCCAGATCCGCTATGGGCAGATTTGTCAGATCTTCAAGGAAGGGTTTACCCAGAAGCTGGGTGCGTTTCACATAGCAGATGTTGGATACTTTCTATCTCCTCCCCATCCCCGCAGCTGCGACAGAAGTCATGATGGGGTACATGCATCCTCTCAGCCATTAGGCCTATTGTGTGACGCTTATTTACAGCTCCTACCAAAATCCTGAAGCTGTTCTTGTGAAATCGCAGGAGGTCAGATGTGCTTTGGATTATAGCTTGACCAGAGTACTCGGGAGATGTGACAACCGGACGCAGTGTCCAATCCATTTAACCAAAATAAAAGTTTTTTGGGCATCCCTTAACGCCGCGAATTCGCTAAGTGCGCATTGAGAATTTTGATAAAAGTTACGAATTTTAACCAAAAATTACTGCCAATAAGCCAAGACGTCTATTCAATGCATAATGCCATGAATATAGCTTCAAAATAAAGCCCGAATCAATATGGAATCTCCAGCCGATGTTGTATTTAATTTTCTTTCCTCTCGGTCTTAGCTGATCACCCTGTATCTAGCCACATATTCTCCTGGGTTACCTGTTTCTTTAGTTCTTCAATTGCATTCAGTTTTTAATTTTGACACTCGCTACAGAGGTTTGTGACTTTCACCTCCGTCATCACTGAGTACCAGTTCAAAACTTCAGACCTATTTGAAGCACCAAAAAAAACAAAAACGATGGAGGTCCATCCCAAGAAAAAGCACACCATTCTGTGGCGTACTGGCCTTGGGGTGGATGAACCGACAACGTGAGTTTCGGAATCTTTAAGCACACGCAACTGTATCTTTCAAGTGGAAGTATATGTTTTAGACTAGATATCAGGACCGGAAACCAACTGAGGCATTGGCACATACAATATAAAGCAAGTATACTAAGGAGAAAAGATGTGGGTCTTATTTTAACTATCGTACTGGTTCCTATAAAACTGAAGAGCAGTACTCACAACGCAGAATTACTTTCAAAAGTAAGACGCAAGACTTAAAACAGTCCTCTTCGGTGGGTTTTGATGACATTTAAGCTCGACACTACCCGGTTAGAACAATCCATAAAAAATTAGGTTACAGTCGCCAAAATTGTTATGTAGACTGATGTGCACTCAAAACCAAAACCCTTTTGACTTTTTGGGAATGCCACTATCAGCTGTCCGCGACAGTTTTTTCTATTTAAAGCTTACAATAATATAATATTTTCCAATAACTGCGGAATCGAGGTGTACAAACTGTAACCGACCCACTTTTTTTTAGACATATCAATCGATAGATATGTACATTGGAGCCCGCCTATAAAACATATTCAAATCCAAATTGTAATTGAATTACAAAAGCAAAGCGTAAACTCTTAAACAATATAAAACTCTATCAATTGAGACCCCAACAAACCATGACAAATGTCAATAAACCTGCTACGAAATTGGATAACAACAAAGTCCAAAATTATACCCCCCCATTTAATTTAATCAAATCACATACAATAAGCAACATTAGACGAAAATAAAAGACTGATAATTTCATAGAAATTCAGTTGACTCAAATTGTGGCAATTATCGGCAACAAAATATACGAAAAATAAAAAAAAACTGAAACAAACATTCCAAAGGCTTGAGTGTCATATCAAAGAGGCAGACTCGGGGCATTAAACTGTTGACTGACTCCGACTGTTGACTGCAATCCCTGCACTGTGTTTGCCAACCATCCCAGTCAGCCAGGCAAAATGTATCTTGTATCTTGTGCGCTATTGCATAAATACAAAATCCAAATACATTATGTGCACCGTCGTCATAACAAAAATATTTTTGCGTGGGGCATATACAAAACTCAGGCAAGTCACAGTAGGAGTAGGGGCCCATCTTACGAAAAAATACGAGGGCAGTTTAATAAGACAATCAATCTTAGAATAATTGATATTTTTTTGACAAATGTACGATTACATTCCAACATAAACTGTTCCCAGATCTGGACAAGGGCACATGAAAACGAAGAAGTCAACTTCGGATTGCGGTTGAAGTGGTCGCACGGTCATGTGTGAATAATCGGTTTTTTTTTTTAAATATTTTTATTCATATAGATACACTTTCAATTAAGTTTTCTACAGCCTTAGCTACTTCACATTCTCAGATCAATCAAATGTCAAACCATCGATTTTATTGGCGATTTTCTACGAACGACATCTTGAAATGGAACATGCATAGTATTCATGGTCTTTGGCAAGGTTTTCCTTAAATCCGGTGATGGTTAAAAAAAAACTTACTTTTTTACATTTTCTTTGAAAATCAGGAGGATTTTCTGCTTTCAATGGCTGTCAATATTGACAAAAGCAATATTCCACATACTGCGTCCAGACGCGTTACCTGCCTCACTATGCTAAGCTTTGGCAGTGGGTAGTGGGTGGCCGTTTATAGTCGCTGTCTTGGTGTGCATCCTAGATATTTCGCCAAACAATTAGTTTGCAAAAAGCAATATAGACGATGTGTCTCGCTTAAAAGCCAATGCCACACTTCAAAATGTGGATGAGGAGGTAACAAAAAAAAAATGGGGACGATGCCGCCCACATTGGGATTCTCTGCGCTCACTTTTCTCGAACAAAAAAACAATTCATGCCTGTTCTGGATTTCCATTTCGATTTGTCGTTTGCGCATTGGGATTCTCTGCACTCACTTTTCCAAAAAAAAAAAAAAAAAGTACCCTTGTATAAAAATAAATTCAAACAGTCATCACTGCCTTTACAAACAACCCTCGTAACGTCGGTGCTGGGCAGGGCAGTGCCTCAATGGCAACGCACTGCGGCTCACTTAAATATTGGCCAAATGGCGTATCTTGGAGTTGTAGCTGGAGTCAACCACAACAACAACAACTGATCAACATCAGACCAAGATCTGCAGCGTCGTCGCACAAGTTGCATGCATAATGCAGTTGACTTTTGTTGTTGTTGGTTTTGTTTTTGTTGTTCTTCTTCTTGTTGTTGCTGTTGCTTTTGCTGTTTTCGTTGTCGTTTAAATTTCGAATGTGTACTTAAAAGAAAACAAACGCTAAAAACAAACACACAGTAAAATGCGTAAAGTTCAACATCATGTACAATTTGTGAACGCTGCGGCAAATGTCCCTTGGTGGTAGTCCCAGGCGTTGCTTGATGAAGATGACAACGCCAGTAGCAGAGACAGACACAGCGCGCAGGGGTATCCGGCGGTGTCATACGGCCAACAGCCGGGCCAAAGCCCGCGGCAATGGCAGCTGCCGCCATGATAGATTTGTATGTATTTTCGTATTTCAACGGGCCATGGAGAGCCAAAAAATAAGCGCAAAAAAAATGACGACACACTAAAAAAAAGCGCAGCCATAAACAAGCAGAAAAAAAACTCATGTTGCTTTTGTACCATGTGTCTTTTGTTAGATTTGTAGGAGTCCACAAAAGGGTCTATTAGCTGCAGTGGTCATGGTCGAACGTCTAGGTGCGCTACAAATCAATAGAAGCTACTACGGTAGTTATTTTATGCTGACAGCAAGTTAATTTAAAATACAAAAGACGAACTTTGTTCGGACTATCGCCTACTGCCAACACTTGTGGAACATTTTTTGTGGCAAGCAGATGAGATATGACGGGCTGGACAATAGCTCAAATGGTTATAGCCAACTTAGTAAAAAAAAAAAAAATTTTACCATTTTCTAGACCAAAGACGCCCTTTTACTCGACTTGCCTAATTTTTGGAGTAACTTAATTTTTATTGTAACCTTAATATCTCAAGTGAAATATATCAAAATAATTGCTAAACTTTGGTGCTTAAGTCAGGGCTGGGTCTGATGGTGACCAAATATCGAAGGGCC
This sequence comes from Chymomyza fuscimana, assembly GCA_949987675.1. Classification (NCBI taxonomy): domain Eukaryota; kingdom Metazoa; phylum Arthropoda; class Insecta; order Diptera; family Drosophilidae; genus Chymomyza; species Chymomyza fuscimana. Next base: position 72,772,330 of record OX465089.1, read on the forward strand.
CGAATTTCAAAATTTAAATTTTGAAAATTGAGATGAAATACCTATGCTATAATCAACAATTATAAAATTGAAAATAGCGCATAGTTTCAAAATTGTGTGAGAGCTTCTGATTCGAAAAAGAGACTTCATAAAAAATAAATATTTTTCTCAAATCTACTCGCGCCATAGAGAACTTCGACCGAGGGATACTTCTGTTCCCTCCTGCTTGTAAAACTCAATCTGTCAGATTAGGACAAGCTAGCAAACTTCTTAAAATATTTTAAATTTCGTACATATTCCATAACTTTTTTTTACATATGCACATTTCCATAAAAAGCTCCACCATCGCCGAAAAGTTTAAAGTTAAATAAAAATATGGCCTAACTTGTTTCATTAAAAAAAAAAATTTAAAGTTATTTACCTTTCCTCACAACTAATTTTGTAATATGGCGAGAAACCTGGCTACAAAAACCAAAGTTATTTTAAATAAAAAATTGTAATAAAAATTTGAGTACTTTACGATACGTAACGCAACAACATTTATTAATAAAAATAAAATAAGAAAACATTTTTTGTGTTAACTAATTGCGAAATTAAAATAACTAGATTTATACCAAAGGGCTTGCTAAATTTGCAGAAATTTGCGATTTTGTAGTTTCAAGCCAAAAAACCATTACACCTAATTCTGTTTAAACCGCGCAAAAAAAGACGTGAAGTAAGCCCTTCAGCTGCTTTGAAAATAAATTAGAAAGTGGAATTGCCTAACCAGTTTTTTAAAAAAATTTTCCAACATTTCAATTAAAAACCCTTTTTAAATTTCTTTTTAAATTGAATGCAATTGAGAAAAAAAAATTTTTCTTAGACCGTGTTATTTTAAAACCGTGTAAAAAAAGCCCGCGTAAAAAAAGCCCGTGTAAAAACAGAACTGGGTGTACCATTTTTTTTGTAACGTAACGCCATGCGTAACTTTGCTTGTTTCTTTAAATCACTAAGACGAATTGTTGCCATTTTTTTTACTAAATAAAATGCTATTTTATTGCTCTGTATAAAAATTTGTCTTTCCCTTTTTTGAGTCATATTTTGTGGTACAAACATCACGTCACGCCAATTCAAAAATGACCATATAAAGATTAATAGCTAACTTTCCCACATATATTAAGAAGCACTGCCTCCGGTCTGATTCATGCTCAACAAAGCAATATAATAAATGTTTAGCCAGAATCTGCTTAACCGATGTTCAACCAAGCAACCTTTGATGTGCCCCAATAAATGCCAAAGATTTGACAGAAACTTTTTTAAGTGAGTTTGAAACCCGTTGGAACGATTTTGAACGAAACCAAAACTGTCTTAATATTTTTGACTTGGTTAATATTCCAGTAAATTATTATGCTAGGTTTACACTGCGTCATAGAACAGAGCAATTTACTTTCAAAGAGGTACAGTTCAGTGTAAACATTTTCAGAGCGAACGATACGATTTGTGTCATATGCATGCTGTGATAATAGTTGGAACGGAAGTTAACTAACTTAAAAATTTGTCTAACTTTCAAAGCTGACAGTGTGACCAAAAATCTATTTTAACGCTGTCACAAAATTAATTTACTTGTGACAACTAATGAGCTCGGTCAGTCAAATGTCACAGTGCCACAGTGAGGCGCAGTGTAAGCTTAGTATTATTTTCCATTTGTTACTTACAAACAGTTTAGAATCCTAAAAATGTAACGAAAGCATACACATTCCCAAAACTAAAAGGATTTTTTGTTGTTTAGCTGTATGACACAGGGTGGTACATAAGCGTAATAAGTTTGGCACGGCTTTAATGGTTTTTGCCTCACCCACACTTGTTTTAAGCCCATGAATAGGTCAAAAGAAAAGTTTAGAAAAAGCTACAATCACTTTAACTCAAACTTTAGTAGTTAAGTAAAAAAAAATTGACCCAAATAATACTAGAAAGTTTTCTAGACTTGTTAAGCTAATTATTTGGAACTTTCTACTGACTAAGGACAGCAGAATAAAATGACATTTGGCTAAAATGAATTTTCTCAATCAGAATGTCAAAGCGCTCTCAATTGTTTTTTAGTACAAGGTGGCGCAAAAGAAATCACCCTATTGGAAGATGCTCTCATTTTTGTAAATGGCCGCCAATATCAAATCTGTTTTGACATTTGTGGACTAGACAGATACAGAATACAAGTGAATAAGCCATGGAGCGATACACTCCCCAAGAACGCGGAATAATTGTGTCTATTTTTTTGCGTAACAATTCGTCTGTGGTGTTGGCGCAGCGCGAATTCCGTCGCCGATTTCCCGGCCGTACGACACCAACTGCGCAAACACTGCGCCATTTAGCCACTAATCTTGAAGAGTATGGGACCACACGAGACGTTGCCAAGAGTGGCCGGCCCCGGAGCGCCCGTTCTGCCGAAAATATCGCCGCTGTAGCCGAGGACGTCGAAGTGAGCCCCGAAACATCGACCAGACGACGTGCCACGCAATTGGGCCTCAGCCGGCGGTCCCTGCAACGAATTTTGGTGAAAGATTTGAACATGTTCCCCTACAAAGTTCAGTCCGTGCATCAGCTGCTGCCTGCCGACCGCCAAACGCGCGTAACTTATGCCCAAGCTATCCTCAATCTCGATACCGAAGTGGACGATTTTTCGACCAAAATCATAATGAGCGATGAGGGTCATTTTCACCTCAGCGGGTACGTGAACAAGCAAAATTATCGCTTCTAGGGAACCGGAAATCCGCGAGTGATGCACGAGGAGCCATTACACCCGCTCAAAGTGACTGCGTGGTGCGCTGTTCACGCTGGAGGAGTCATCGGGCCATTTTTTTTCGAGAACGCCGCGGGTCAAACGACAACAGTGGACGTACCGCTATAGGGCAATGTTGACCGAGTTTTTTCTGCCCGAACTGGACGAATTAGGACTGGTGGACATGTGGTTCCAACAGGACGGAGCAACAGCACACACTGCACGAGCCACAACCGACATTCTGAAGGCCGCGTTTCCGGGTCGCTTAATTTCGCGTTTTGGCGATTTGCACTGGCCCGCCAGATCGCCCGATTTAACGGTCCCGGACTTCTTTTTATGGGGTTTTTTGAAGTCCCGTGTTTACATCAACAAGCCTGAGACCTTGGAAGCCCTCAAGGAAAATATCCGACACGAATGCGAGAATTTATCGCCCGAAACTCTCGCCGAAGTGATGGAAAATGCCATAAAACGAGCCCGTATGGCAATCAATTGTGACGGCGCCCATTTGTCCGATATCATCTTCTCAACTTAACACAATTAATTCTAAAGGTCTAAATAAACATAATCAAAAAACAGAATCGAAGTTTTTCATTTAGAAAAAAAATAAGAGCCAAACAACATCGGATGACTTTTTTTGCGCCACCTTGTATAAAATATACGTCAAATCAAATACGTTTTTGTAGAAAGATCTAACACAATACTACATCGTCTTAAAAAAGGATGTGCTTTTTCTATGCCTCTTTGAAAACGTTACCAAATATACTATATATAGACCATAAAGAGCTATATTATGGGACATAAAAAGCCTAGCGGATGCATTGTTAAGTTTGGTATTTTAAGTCTACTAATTCTCAAAACTTTTCGAAATTTAAACTTAAACTTGATTTGATTTTAGATGGTGTAGCGCCATGAAAAATCTAGCTTATTGCAGGTTTTAGAACTCTATGGGGGAGCCATTTCAGCGAATTTCTTAAAGATCTTACAAAATCAATTGTTTTTTCTGAAACTATGGTTGCTGTTTATAAACAGATGATTTTTGAAGAATTAGAATTCCTGAACATTTATTAGCTTTGGATACCTCATAATTTAAGGATCGATCCAATAGAGTCTTAACAAAGCAAAGAAAAGTTCAAGTATGACGTTATGAAATCGTAACTGGCGACGATCCTTGGATCTAAGCGTCTGAACCCAAAACTTAAAGGCTAATCGAGTGACTAAAAATGTACCTCGAGCAACCAGCCAAAGCCAAACATTAGAGAATTTTCGCACAGTGAATTCTGAATGGTATATAAGTCTTTATATGCTAAAAGTGCTCGAAGTTATCATTCTAATTACCAAAATATAAACTCACACATATCGACCTACCCAAATGGTCGAATGGTTGGAAAATTTGCACTTCAATTCTTTTGCCCAAAAACTGCTAGATCTATTTTTTTAGACGAATGAACTTTGACGCTTTCAAAACGCTTGTTTTTTGTAGCTATGTACCTTGTTCGGAGTGAACAAATTATGTCAAAAATTGGTTCAAGAGATTGCCGAACAGTTATTTCTGGAGAATATTTGAAAAAAAATGATTAAAAATATATTGCCTTTTCGAAATACCTCATACTAGACCAAAAACAGTCATACCAAAGTAAATGGCTAAAACAACCAATCTATGTGCCTGCATTTCTTGAACCCACTACGAAAGCGTTACCAATTTCTGGTCATAATTAAAATACCTTTCGCTAGTGTAGAACAACTAGAACAGTCAAGTATTTATGCGGGTATCTAGTAATAAGTTTTTGTATAGCGGCTTCGCTCTTGACATACGCACACAATCATAGTACATATAACCCGAATACATGGTAGAGCGCATTCACGAGTAAAGTTAACGCCCATCCAACTAAAGAGCAACAAATTGACGCTGTCTGATTAAAAACTCATAAAATATGCCATAAAAATAAAACCAAGTATGATAAAAACCCTAACACTAAATGGTAGCATAAGTAATTTTGAAGTTTCACATAAACACACGCGCATACAATTTTAAGGGTGCAAAAGACACAGGACTCGTACTCCGACACAGACACAGAAATGCCTAGATCCGCCCTGTGTGTGTCGAACACAGCATCCGCATCCGTTTATTGCCCCTTTTGGAAAGTGCCAAAAAAAAAAAAAAAAAAAAAAGAAGTATGGTGAAACACAAACAAACAGGAAAATCACTACGGCAGAGCGAGCGGGTGTCAAATACGTGCGTATATGTGTATCCATGTCTATGTGCGTGAATGTCTCACTGAGTGCCGTCATCATAGACCGAACATATTCACTCTCGCCCTACGCCGCTGACGCAGCTGTCCCCCCCGCGCACTGAACAAAACATTCATCTGTCCAGTTTGGTTTGCTTTTGCTCTGCCGCTAAAATCATCTGTTAAATGCGACCGCGTCGTCGCTATGGTTACGCGCAGCTTGCTTTGGGGCATCAAGTTTTATTTTTCTTTTTTTTTTTTTTGCTATTATTGGATGTGCGGTAAAGATACACGCACAAACGTATTTTGCATCATCAGCAAGTCAGTTTCGTTGTGGAGTTTGGAGACTCTTGCTCATCTTTGCGGCGCTTCCGTGTTTCGAAATTGAATTTATGTATCATACACACACACACACATATAAGCACATGCACACACATACATTAATGTTGCGGCGTGCGCCAGACGTGCGTACTTGGAGCACACTGCGGCTGCCTTGCGGATCTGCTGTGGGGCTGCCTGCTACTTTACGGCTGGCTCAGTCAGCCGTAGAAAATTGCAAGTTCAGAAAAATCGATTATTTTTGTAGGAAATGCGTGTGACAGCAGTACCTTTTTTTAATGGGTGCTAGCTAATTAGAGTGCATTAAATAAAATTTAGCACACACACACACACACAGACAGAGACGAAATCACAATCCTATTAAAGTCGTACAAGTAAAAATAAATAGCTGACTATGCAGTACATACACAAATTATACATACCTAGTAAAAGTGCTATTTAAGTCTGCATTTAAAGTAGTATGTGCAGAGTTGTACTCCTCTTGTAGTTTACCTCTTGCCCAGAACACAGTTGTGGAGCACTCACTTCTGGCCCAAAAATAAAAGATTTTGTGTGTGTAAGACCAAACACCGACCCACACACATATAAGCAATCATGCATATAGCAGCTGCATGTATATTTGTAGGTTTTTCACTTGCACTTCGTTGTCGCACACCTTTTCATACAAGAATTGCCAAAAAATTCGACGCGTCGCGGCGTCTTGCACCTTTATTTTTGCACTAGAATTACGAGCACTATTTAAACTAGATACTTTAGTTTTTACATACTGCTTGTTTATAGAGCTTTTCACTTCTTTTTTTCTAGTATAACAAAATACAAAACATACGGCGCCCAAACACGATTGTAGTTGTTGTTACGCCGCCGCTCAAAATTCGAGTCGTGAATGGTTGTGGAGAAAACGAAAACTTGTGTGTTGTTGGAGCTGGGGTAGAGTTTGACAGTTGACAGTTCGTCTGACAGCTGCCGTAGGGTTGCCACTGCAACGCATACTTATTGATACGGCAACGCTGTGAGTGTAAACAGCTGTTGTTACATTACTTAACATGCTGCAAAATTTTATACAAAGGTAAAAATATTAAAAAATAAAAATTGCTGAAATACTAATATCTTGTTTTTATTGCAGAACGTGCCTACTGGCTTTTAACACAGCGCAGACATTGTTTGTGCGTGAAAAACATGCCTTCAATCGTGCCATACTCAAGCCCAAGGTGCGTTGCCATTTTCCCAAGCCGCGGGAAGTTAAACGCATAAATGTGCACGGCTGGGAAGCACGTTTAGCTACGCCAGAAGGACGACGTGTGATCATGCGACGCATACTTAAAGGAAGACACGACCTAAGCCATTAGTTTAGTGTTTAAACGTATCTGGTGCTTTCCCATAATCCACAAAACACAACAGACATTTTTATATTAAACATAAAACAAAATTTAATATTAGCGCGTTATTTGTTTATATACATTTTTTTTAATATTCTAGTGCAAATTAATGACTACAGCTTTTTCGTTCCAGTTAAGTTTTGTGCTTTCCATTACCCAGAAACTCAGCTGTTCTAAAGTAAATCTGCTTTATGCTCTTTGAAGATTTATCATCGTCAAGTATGAAGACAAATGGCACATTATTGGCTACGCCAGGTCCCTGATCTTTAAAATAGCCCTGTGGCAAAGTCAAGTCTCCGCCTAGTACCAATAAATTAACCTTGCTCATGCGAGCTAAAGGCATAGCAGGTATCAAATACAGCTTCTTTGCTTCATAATCAATGGCACGCACCACACCTGTAAAGGATAACCAATTAATAAGTACTCTATAAAGAGACAACGAATGCGCATCACTCACCTATGCCTAAGCATTCCGGTAGCAGTTTATCTGAGCCTGTTCGCTGATGACATAGAAAGACTATATTTGCCTCCATACCAGCTATCAGCTCATCCCGCGTGTACTCCGCCATTGTCAAGTGCTCAATTTGTAGCTCATCCAGAGGCACTTGCAAAGGCTGACAATCTGTTAACCATTCTGCGCTACCTTTAAAAGCCGCACTGAGACGCGCCAATAGATTCGCATAACGTACTTCTTTCGGGCTCATGGTCCAACAAACTTTTTTGTATATATTATGCTGCACAGCACTTTTGACTGGATGCAGTGTATATTCAGACAAAACTTCAGTTTTGAACTCAGCCTCACTGTAAACCACGCGCTGAACTTCTGATAACGATTTTGAATGCAGCAACTTATCAAAGTTATTTATATCCTTGTTGCTTAATATTTGCACTACATTAGTTGGCTTTACATAGCTAACTAATAAACTCATCAATTCTAGGCCGAAACCTTTGTTGTAACCCATGGTATTAATTAACCAAGGCATGCCCGCATAGCTACTATTCTTTCGACAAAATTCCAGTAGTTGCTGTACAGCACGTACGTATTGCTCAGCGCACATAACAACGTTCACATGCCCTACCACGTATGCCTTGTCCGGCTGTTTATTTAGAAAAAATCCAGGTCCTAGCAAAGGGCCATCTACAATACTGCAGGATACTGTGTGAGATACGAATAATTCAGGCTGTCCAATATCAAGATCTATAAGCAACATAGCTGGATAACGAGACAAATGGCCATTTATAAGGTATCTAAGCATTGTCGATTTTCCCACTGATTTTCCACCTGTAATCATCAGCCGACTCGTCTTTTCTAATGTAATTTTTGCCCATGATGGAAGCAATCCAAGGCTTGCGGTTTTATCAGCGCTTTGAATAAGGCAACCAAGCAAATATTCACTGGCATAAAGCGGACGATTTGTGGGAAGTGTATGAGTCTGGGGAAATACATTCTCTGACATGTGCTTGGCAAAAGTATTTACAATTTTTTGTGCTGACGTGTTTCTTTGCAGCAGGACTATTGCATCCTTTTTGTTGTCATAATTGCTTACAATATTGTTCAATTGAGCTCTAGAGAATATATTGTTTAGCTCTTTCTCATTTAAATCATCCTCTTTCAACAGTTCAGCTCTTGTAGCGGGTGTTATTGTAACCCAACTAAAGCCTTTGGGTGAATATATGGTAACTGGCTCCAATTTACGTGGCTTATAGCCATTAATTTCAATTTGTCCACATAATAGTGTAACAGTTACGGTGCCATAGAACTCGTTTTTGTTTTTAAGCACAGCAAGTACTTTGTTGTCTTTAACACTGTTTTCAAAAATGCTAAATTGCTCACTGAAAGATCTAGTTGCTTCAATGATATGTGCATCTGCACCTGCGCGCTCAAAATTCTCAGATGGGCTTTGCGTTTCGTTGGATTCCAAACTTGTGTTCGACTTACTAATGTTAGACGAAGATAAATCTTCTTCGTTCGAACTATTGTAATGCTCAATGGGGCTGACATCCAAACTCGTATAACTGAGCGAAGATGTATCTTCTTCATCCGAACATTCATTGGAGCTTGGTGTGCCACTGGTATTCAAACTCATCAAACTCGTGCCTGACTTACTTATGTTTGACGAAGATATGTCTTCCTCATCCGAAAAATTGTAATTCTCTATGGGGCTTGATATTTGACTGAAATCCGAGCTCGGGCAACTTGCGTCAGACTTACTTTTGTTATCACGATTTTGCTCAGCAAAGTACGATTCAAAAACAGGAATTTTTAAAGTAGTTGCAGTGGTGTCAATTTCCCAGTTCTTATCGGAAAAATTTGATGCAATTGATTCATCTGCAAAGTGCAATTGTGGCTTGACTACATCTTCAATAGGTTCAGTTACACTGAATATATGTGGATTGCATAAAAAAGATTTGTCCATCTGATTTGAAAGTTTAAAGTGTGCTGGTTCTGGACTTAAATTTATTCTTGAAGATTCCCAATTTGATGATCCCATTCCTGTAAAAACAAGTCAGAAATTAATTTATTTACAAGAATTGCATCTCTTACCAATTTCTTTAAATTCATTTTGTAAAGTTTTTTTATTGGTTTTAGCTAGTTTATTAGTTTTTTGGCCAGTTTTCGATGCTTCCAAGTTCAACGAATTAATTCTATTCTTGGACTTTTTTACTTTTGGTATATTATTTTGGTTTTTTAAAACTTCGCTTTGTTGTTCCGCTGTTTGAAATGTTTTCAAAGGTTGGGATTTAGGTGAGTCCAGTCCTTTGCAAGAAAATGTTGGGAATAAATTATTTACTTTCGAAATAAACTTCTACTTACCATTTTTATTGCCTTTTGAAAATTCTGCGCGTTTTCTATCCTGTTTGTTCTTTGTTTCTAGTGCTTTCAGATTTAAATCTTTACTCTCATTTTTCTTGGTTTTTTTTACTTTACATTGATTGGATGGTTCGGGACTTAGGTATATTCCTAAAGACGCAAATTTTTCCCCCGTTTCTGTAAAAACATAAGTCTTGATTTAATTTATTTAGATACAGAATAAATTTCTTACCATTTTTCCATAATTCACTTTGTAAAGTTTTCTTCTTTTTTGTTATTGGAGCTTCCAAGTTCAACGTTTTTTTCTTGGTTTTTTTTACTTTAGGGGAGTCATTTTCGTCAATACCATCGCTCTGTTGACTTTGTGTTGATAATATGGAACCCTCCAATTTTCGCTTAATTGGCACCGATTCTTTCGTGCCTTTGTGCTTGGCCTCAACAATATTGGTTTTATGAAGTATTTGTTTTTGATCCACTTTCGGCGGAGCAAGTTCTTGTGTTTTATTCATAGAGTCCTTATTTGCGTCTAATTTTAAGTTTTTAGGTGTCACATGGCTCGGTGTGCTAGTTGCTGCAGCTTGTAAATAAACTGCTGATGGTGCCTCTCGAGCTTTCCAAGTTTTACCTTGTACTATTCCCTTTCGTTCTTCTGTTAGCTTAAAACATTCCTTCATTTTCTGAATAGTTTTTGGATCTAATTCCGATGTCATTTTGCTGCCTTTGAAAAACACACAGGCAATGTGATAATAAATACCGGCAGAATTAGTGCCAAGAACACGAGTTAGGTATGTAAAATGAGTGTATATCGATAAATAGATAAGGAAAGCGTGTCGGACAGGGCCAAGAATTCGATAAATATTGTACGTGCTTGTTACAATTTACTTGCTAAAATTTAATGCAATTTCTTAAAACTACTTAAATTAAATTAATTAAATTATTAATTAAACCATTAAAGTTTACTTAAATATAAAATAAAACAATTACAGGCGATAAATTTAAACATCTTCAAAACATCGATGAAAAAGTTGTTTAAAATGACAGCCCTAAAGAGTTCACTGTAGGTGCCATTCACAAAAAGGTATGACATTGTAAAAATGAATGAACAAGTCAATAAATAACGCTTATTACACGTTAAAAGTTGCTGTACAACTTAGATGTATGAATTAATTTATTAACTTATTTTTGTTTTTAAAAAATACAGGTTTAATTTTAATTTAGATTTTCTTAATAGAAAACTAGCATAATTGTTATTATATTGAATATATGTTTAATAATTTTATACAAAACTTAGATTAGTAGGCGCTGGCAGAAAAAAAAAATAACTTCAATATATGTATAAGGTACAATTTACATCAATTGATAATCAATACTTGTTTTTTTTTTCTAAATAGTAATATACATATTCAAATATTCGCTTACAAACAAATAGAGATTAAGAAAGTTTACATAACTGAACTTAGGTTAATAAGCTCTGGTATAAAATATAGGTTGTAATTTAAGTCAAAGGTTTTTTTTTTTAAATAATAATTTAATATAGCAATACATATTTAATTGCCAATACATTCATTTTGCGTTTATAAAACCATTTAAACAATTATTTGTAATTTATAAAATTAACAATAACTTGCTAAATTGTTGCTTAGATAAATTAAAATTAGTATTATTTGCTATAAGAAAAAGTCACAAAAGCTACAAATATATTTGCAAAATATGAAAATATCCAAACTCAACGGTCCGTGTCAAAGAGTATATATTAAAGAGAGGCGTAAGAACGGCCGTTGGCGTTTGAACGCTGTTATCATATGTTGAGCAGAGAGTTCTCTCTGTGTTGAGCCAGAAATCCGGGATGTTAAGGTAATGTTAGCTGGCAACATTTCACAAGTTTCAGCAAGGGAAATTCTTTCGCCGTCAAGTTTCAGCAAGGGAATTGGACACATATGTACAACAGTGGCTAAAAGTATTTTGACATAAGTAAAAAAAGATTGATTTGGAAATTTCTTATGATTTATTAATTATATAGCTTTTAATACATTTTCTTGAGATTAATGAAAAATTAAGCTCCTCAAAACGTATCTAGTAGTAGTAGTAGTCTACTATTGTTAATATTATAGCTTAGAAAATTATAACGATTTTTCATAAATGTTAGTGGACAAAAGTATTTTGACAAAACAAAATAGTTGGACAGATGAAGAGAAAAAGCTGTAACTTTAGATTAAATAAAATTAATAATAAAAAGTAAACCTTCCTTTGACGTCAGAGACCTTTTGCAAAAGTTCAGGAATTAATTTTACCAATTTTTCCTATGCTTCCGGTAAAATATCTTTCCAACGCCTTTTTTCTCCAACAATTGTCGTTTCTCGCGATCTTTTTCAATTTAGGCACCCTTTTTTTTTTTTGATTTTATGGGCTGATGAATATTTAACTTTAAGGTGTAAGACTTAATTAGGGTCCCAAACAATCTGATGATAGTTGCTAATAAGTATATTTTTCCAGCTCAAACTCTTTGTTTACTGTAGTAAATAACAATCAGCATCAGCAATAGCTAAGCATTAGCTAAACATAATGCGCTGGCTTAAAGCAAAAACAAAATCGAATACAAACACTGGCACAAAATGGCAAAAAATAAATTGCAAAATAATTTAAATAGCGAAGAAGAAAGAAGTCAAAAATGATGATTAAATAATAAATTTAATTTGCATCTCGAACTAATTCAGTTCAGCGATTATTAGCCAAGGCCGGCAGCCCAAAGACATTATAGACGACTCTAAGAAATGTAACGCGCATACTAGGGTGCGGGCGGGCAGAGTTAAAAAGGAAAATCTAAAAATACAAACAATTCTTGTGTTCTTGAAATTGAACTCGGCTCTAAACTTCGTTGTTGGCTGTCGGCAATGCTCACAAATTCAGCCGCGGCCAAATTTGTAATTTTTTAGTTTCTGAGCCTTCATACCCTTTCGAAGCATGAGACTGGTATGACACTTCATAACCACGTTTGCCTTCACACTAACAAATTCATGTAAAAAAGGAGAAAATTCTATGTAGTTCTATATTCTTTGGTGTTATCAAATAGTTTCCTCGAAAAGAATTTGTATGGCATACTTTAAGTATTAATATATATATATTAATATATCAATATATTACTTGGGTATGAAAATCATTTTAGCATATTCCGGTATAAATATTAGTATATAACATTAGCCTTCTGTTCCATAATAACTCACATCATTTTTTTTTGTGCAGTCCATTTTATATTCCAATAAGTGCAGATCATTTGTAAAAATTCAATAAATATAAGCACGTTTGTTAACTAATTTACAATTTGCTCTGCACAAAAAAATCGGTGAGGCACTCTCTGTTCATAGTACAAACTATAATGCCCTTGAACCTATGGGTGCGAAGTATAAAAACCGAGACACACAAAATTACATATACATACATACATACATATGTATGTACATTTCGTATATACGAAAGGATCTTGCTTTTTGTTATTTAAAGCTTTAAAAAGTTGTTTTTTATAATATTCACCAAGAACATTAAAAATATTACGTTTGAAGTTATTGGTACAACTTTAATGATTAAAAACCTATATAAATATAATATAAATATATCTTTAATTCGGCTGGGAACCATTTTTCTTAGCGAGCGTCAAACGGGTAATAGCAAGCAGAACAAAACACTTCTTTGCATTCGCGCGTGACAGAGCTGCCGTACTGCGAAAAATACTTCCTTTGTTGTAAAAGACATTTGCCTTATACATACGATACAAGTACTTAAATGCAATTAAGTAATGTAAAAATAATAATAGGTTTTGTTAATGTAATCAATCTTTTTTTGTAATTAATGAGCCAAGTGCCAGAGGCGAAACAAATCGGGTAAAGCAGTGCATTGTCAATAAAGCAGTTTCCGTAAGAGCTGTCAAGCTGCGGCCATATTAATTATTCCCGTTTGACGCAGGCTGGCGAAAATTGTGCTAAGCCTTATTTCGCGATTTTACTTGAGTTATAAATAATTAAAGTTGCGGCAACAACATACAATTTAATTTCAGAAGAGTGTGTGAGGTGTGAGTATAACTTAAAAATAATTTAAGTAACATAAAACGTAAAATTAAATATGCTAGAGCCTTTCGTGTGTTTAAACGGGACTTGAGACACCGACACCATCATTCACCGTTATGTGTGCTTCGATGTGTTCTGAGACTTGACAAAACCAAATTTTTGAGGCTCATATAAAAGCAACCGTACAGAACAGAAAATGTTTAACATTAATAACATTTAAAAGATTATAAATATGTTCAAAAGTGGAACCTTTTATCAAAATCATTTACCTACCATTTGTGCAAATGTACACTGAGACCAAAAGTTTTTTGGCCACCTTTAAATTTTAAATATGTAAATTGTTGCACAGTAGTCGTAATGAAAAAGATTTTTGCGTAACTAAAAATAACAATTTATATGTTTTAATACAAAAAACATTTAAATATATGTATATACTGTTGTACCTACAACAAAATTTAAATAACTCGACAAGTTTTCAAAAAATAATAAGACATTACAGTAGAAAAGATGGCGTACGTTAAAGTCGGGCGCGGACTACTATGCGATACCCTGTAGCATAGCATTGCTAACAAATATGGTATATTGCTTAAGTACTCTAAAAAGCTTTTGATGCAACATTCATAAATAAATATTCATGTGCCCGACATCGAAAAAAAACATAATAAGACATAATAAGGGATTTAACCTCAAAGTTTTGTGCCTCTATCACTTAGGGGCCGTATCCAAATTACGTGAGCCATTTTTTGCAATTTTTGACCCCCCCACCGTAGTCAGAAAATTTGGACCATTTTGACCGGCCAGCTTGAATTATCTTCATTAGGAATAGTATGCTTAGAATAGGATGGAGACTTTAAAGATAAAGGCAAAAATTTGGAACAGTCGAGGCAGTGCCGGCAACCTGCATCTATGCACTTTAAAAAAAAGTGTAAATTAAATTTTTTTGGAGATATAAAATATTTCTACCTACAAGTTAAGTTATAAAAAATGTTAATAATTGCACTTTGGTTTTCCGATTTTTGAGTGCTTTTAAGAATGCTTATTGAAAGTGGGTGCTGGTATGATAGTTATGTACCGAAAATTGCAAAAACATCTTTCCAAAAATAATATTTGAGTATTAGCTTCGATGAACAGCTGTTTAACCCGGTATTGCACTCAAACATATTATATTTTTAGGTAAATGTCAATAAACATCAATGATGAGTTTTGGCGAATTTAGTCTCGAATTTATCTTTCTTCATATAGCTTACAAGAACTCACACTCATAGAACATATTTAAAGGCTTTATCGTCTAACTTATTCTCACGAAAAAAGTTTCACGTATTCTTATTTAAAAATAAAAATATGTGCTTTTGTTTACAGCATAATCAAAATGTTTGCAATTCCTTCGGACAAATGCAAAAAAATCCCAGCCAAACCAACTTCTGAATCACTTCGTGAGGGATTTCAAGCTAACGAGGATATGGAAAGCAAGAACGCAGCACCTAATAACCAAGATAGCGAGACCTCCAACACATCTCGTAAACTTCCTTTGGATTCGCTTAAATTTTATGCGAAACACTATAAAAGCTCGAATGCGTCATTGGAGAGTCGTTATAAATTAATTGAGAAGCAAGTGTATACAAATTTGAAAAGCAATTCAAAGAAAGACAAAGAAATTGCGGTGCTAAAACTTCAGTTTGTACATTTTTATATATATTAATATCCAAAACCCATAAAAACAGCATGCTTTTAAAAAGCCCTTTATTATAGAATTATTGAATCTATTAAATAATTTATTGTATTTTTATAGAGTTAACGAAACAAATCGCAAAAATAAAGAATTGATGAACAAGCTCTCTGCTATTAAAAAGGAACATGCAAATCTCAAAAATTACAATATTACTGCCAAGAATAAATATTTTGCGATGGAAACTGATTACAATAAAAAGATAAATAATATGAACTTAATTGTAGCGGAGAAATCAGCTAAGCTTAAAGCCACGTACGACCGAATGGTGGACTTAAAGAAAGAGGTGCGTAGAATGTTTTCATCATTGATCTGACACAATTTTTGCAATCTTTTTATCTTAAGTGTGAGGCGTATCGGGCAACTGAGACCAAGTATAAGACGGAATTAGTCCAAAAAGGAAAACAAATTGAAAGCCATCTGCAACGTCTTGAACATATAGAGAAGGAAAAGAAAGAACTAGTTTCTACATTTGAAGAACACATTCAAAAAACTGATGCCGTGTACAAAGAGAAATGTGAGGCAAATGAGAAACGAATGGAAAAACTTTTGCTAGATCTCAAAAACTCAGAGGAAGAAAAGAAAAAACTAGTTTCTAAATTTGAAGAGGACGCACAAAAAACTGAGTCGAGGCTCAAAATGGAACTACAGGAAAAGGAAGCACAAATTGAAAGCATTTTGCAACGTCATAAAAATGCAGAGGATGAAATAAATAAACATATTATTTCGCTCAAAGATGAAAAGTTATTACTTTCAAAAAAAATCAATGAAATTCAAGAGATAAACAATGTACGTATAAAAAACTGTTACAAAATAAGTTTAGTTGGTAACATCTTTAGGTATTTCAGCTGAAGGAAGATGGGCTAAGCCGAAAATTAAAAGATACAGAATCAGCACTCTTGAAGGAACGAGAAAGCAAGAAACTGGAGTCGCAAGAGCGGGAGAAGTTATTGTCAGTATTTAAAAACAATCTAGAAAACGCTTATACCCAGTGCCAAGAGAAGGAAAAGGAATTAATGAATGTGCGAGACGAGTTGAACAAGTTCAAACAGGCAAATGAAAGCTTAAACAATACCAAAGAGACAATGATGAAAAAGTTTCTTGCTAATGAGGAGCGTTATCTTAAAGAAATACATGATCTACAAAATCGTGTTGAGCAATTAATATCTGAAAAACAGATCGAAGAAGCCAATGCTGCAACCATAACTGATCTGAATAATCGTTTGACAGAGTTAACTGAGCTTGAAGCCGAGCTTCAAAGAGATAAAAATAAGAATATTGCAGAAATAGATTCATTCAAGGTAGGCATCTTATTTATAAAACTATTTGATTTTTTGATGGGGTTAAAGAAAATGGCATATATCGTCAAATTAAATTCCACAGCGCGGGCGGGGATTTTTATGAAAGAATTATTTAAATTTTGGGTATGTGTAATTTATTTTTTCAGAGTCTTCTAGCTCAAGCGCAAGATGAAATTAAGCATTTGGACTTAAATATTGAAGCCCAACAAAGCGAGATGGTCAAAATGGAGCGCGAAAAAAATGTGAGTTAATAGTTTGTACCTCCAATACTGATAAAACAATAATACACATTTTCAGAATACTATTGCCGAGCTACAATATAAGCTTAATCAGCTTGGCAACGTCTTCAGTCGTAGCGTTCAAGCTGCTTCCCTAATTCAAAGTCAGCAGGCAATGGCCGTTAATGCAGAAGAAACGGTTGAACTTGTAAGCGAAAGCGAACAACCGGTAGCGGATCCTTCAACTACGGTCTGAATTATTTTTATATATATAATAAATATTAAATGGTACTTATTTTATGTTTACTCTTGCAGGCAGACTTAGCTGAACCCAACCGATTTTCGGTGTCTGCAGGCACAACTCAAATAAAAGGCGACAGCTCCAAAAGCAAACTACAAAGAAATCCAAAAGTATCAAAACCATTGTTTAGTTCCAACGATTTCTCTGATTTTGACGATGACAGTAATGATTCTGATAACCAGATAAATCTTCAATTCAAAGCAAAAAAGAACTTAAAACGTGTGCGTCCTTTTAAAACAAAGGCTAACAACACTACTAAATTGAGTTCTTTTGATATATTAAAACGCTCAAAGCCTTAAATATTTTAGTTTTAATTTCTAAATAACGTATAGCTTAGAAATTAAAACCAAAAATCCCGTATTCATTTTCAACTCGATTCTTTTCATAATTAGGTTTTCTGCCTAAATAATTGTTAAGAGTTTTAATAATAACTTATATAATTACGAACACAAAAAATTAACAACATATATTTTAAATAATTAATTTAAGCTACAAAGCTGTAGTCAGTTTAATTTTGAATTTAATATTATTAATTTTTAATGTCACTCACTTTATTAAAAGAAAAAATTCTTCGTTTCTTTATAATTAGGCTTTTCGCCTATATATTTGTGAGCATAAATAATTAACATATATTAAATATGAACATGAAATCATACGTTACAAAGCTGTAGTCAAAATAAAAAACAAAACTTTTAGTTATAAAATGTTAAAAATTAAAATTATAAGTTTGGTTGTTTGAAAATTGAGTAAGCGCAGAACGAGACCCTAAGCGGCATCTTTAGAAAGATGCCTTTTTTTGTGGAATAGTCGGTGCTATGTATTCCACTGTCTGGCATCTTGATTGATGAATTACATTTTTATACTTTTACATTGCGGGCCAAGTATTTACAAGGTTTATATGGAATAATTGTCAACGTGTCATTAAAGCAAAAGTTTACTTTTTCTATTAATCTGTTCTCCCGATTTGTTTATCCTTATGGGCCTGGTTTTTACAAATATTTCTTAAAGCTTGAAAAAGTAGGCGAGTGTACAACAGCAACCGATACTGCTAAGAAGTCTACTGTCGCCAGGCACTGATGGCTAAAGCTGGCAGCCCCAGCACTAGACTAGGATGTTTGGGACAATCATCTACTCTTCTGAATCAAACCCGATTACTGAAACTGTGCCCAAAGTGCGTGTTATTAAAGAGAATAGAAGTAGTAGTTCTATATTCTTTGGTATCACACACGCACAAAAATTGATCGTGAGCAAACGTTTCCCTAATGTCTCGTTCGCGTTTCGTTGCGAGTGTTTCGGTTTGCCAAAACACATTAAAGAGCGAAACAGGAATTGTGTTGTATGTACTCTTTGGCGTTGCAGACGTTTTGTTTTGCTCTCGTACAAAACGATAGAAAAAAATGTGGTACAGTCGAGGCGGTGCCCGACAGTGGAATACCCTGTACCTTTTGTGTAAAAAAAATTTTTCCTGCATATTCCATCTAAGAACTTTCCATTTGGAATTTATTTTTTTTTGGTGAAAATCGATATTTATACCTATAAGTTCCCTAAATTTTTACCGATTTTGATGAAACTCGAATGTTACGTCAAAGAAGTTATTTAAAGTATATGGGGTAAGTTTCAAGTTGGTATGTTGAGGGGTGTGGGAGAAAACACGGTAAATGGATTGCGGGGGGTGGGGGGACCGCATCGATAAAATTTGGATGTGGATTTGTTCATTAGAGCCACATGAATGAGCTTACCAAAAATTGTGATTCTAGGTCACTTGTAGCCATAATTGCGTAGAGTCAAATATTGACGCAGTTTATTGGCAAGGGGAGGTGAAATTTGCACATTTTTGACTATAACTTCTGTTGTATTTGTCCGATTTTGTTCATTTTTTACACATAGATGCATGTATCCACAACGCATCGCTCTGTTAAAATATTAAACGGTGTGGCTAAAAACCACTACAAATCTACAGCGGGGGAACGGGGAAAGATATTGACATGATTCAACAAACTTCATCTGCTTAGGAAATATGCGCACCAGCTGGTAAAGTTTCGTGTCTCTAGCTCTTATAGTCTCTGAGATCTAGGCGTTCATACGGACGGACGGACATGGCTCAATCGCTACCCGAGGTTATGATAAGCATTTTGGTATAAAGGACTTGGGGTCTGCCACGCCTCCTTCTGTCCGTTACATACATTGCACAAACCTAGTATACCCTTTGTACCTATAGGTACAGGGTATAAAAATGAAAAGTTTGCGGCTTTGGACGAAACGATTGTGAAAAGTTTCGTTTGTTGGTAAAAGATATGAAAATATGTATGACAAAGTGGATCGGTCTAATCGAGCGAAAAAAGCGAACATTTCTGCAAAAAAGTGGACAAGCGAACACAAGACAGAAAAAGAGGACAGACATATGGTAACCCTATCTGGAACGCATCTAACTACCATGTAAAAACAGAACTAGCAGTACAAAAGTTTTTGTCAACTTGGTTTTATTTAATTCAACTTATTAACACAATGCTCCACAGTCTTTTGGTATTATTGGTATTAGCGCTTCTTAGCCTCCTATTGGAGCAGCTTCAGAGTCTCCTCTAGTTGTTCTCTGCCGTGTTTGCAGAATAATCAATATTTGGCAATGCTTGGAATGTTGTGCATATAAAGATAAATTAGTAAAAATAATAAAAGCATCTAATTGTTATTTGCCTTTTGTTTAAGAAGTGCGCCAATTTGAAAGATGACCAACTGGCTAGCTACAAGTCCAGCTTGTAAAGATGCCATTCTTTCCTTATTAGTACGATTAATAAATAATTTGATTTTCATTTTTGTCGCTACTTTCAAAATGAAAAATAAGTATTTCTTTACACGATAACATGGAATCTATGACACATTTCTTTAATCTGTTACTATGCGGTTTGGACGGCTCAAGCTTAAATTTGTTTTTCGTAGACCTAGAGCCAAAAATCGAAAATAATGATATTTTTTACAATTACATCGCTTTGCCGCCAAAAGATCTCTGTGGAGAAACCACATAAGAAGAACGATTTTGCACAATGTCATCGTTGCCAAAACTACGGTCACACACACAACGATACTGTAGGAGGGCTTATCGCTGCGTAAAATGTGGGGAAAATCACGCCTCCACTGAGTGTACCAAACCCCTTGACCAGCCTGCCACTTGTGTGCACTGCCATTTACCGCATACTGCAAACTACAAAGGCAGCCGGATCTACCAGCGTCTATCAAAACGGCCCCAGGTGCCATTGCAGGAAACTCCCCGCCAACCAGCGATTATCAGGAGAAGCCAGCCAGCTCCCTCATTTGCTCCTGCTGGACATATGCAACAAAACCAAGTTTCTCAACAAACACGAACTTTGCCCATGTCCTACGCTGACGCAGCCAAAGGGAGACGCAATGTTGCCACCGAAAACTCGTCATCAACTGACTTTACTACCCAGAATCGGATTCCACAACTGGAGGATAAATTCGATGACCTCTTCGACCGTTTTGATCAGTTTCTAGAGGCGCAACGAGATATGCAACGAGTCATGATGGAGATGCAACAGCAGATCTTTTAATTACTGTCAATGGTAGTTCAAAATGACTCAAAACATTAAAATTGTTGTCTGGAATGCGAATGGCATTGCAAACAAAGCTCTAGAGCTAAAAAACTTCCTAAAAACTAAAAATATCGACATCGCTCTGTTGTCAGAAACTCATTTCTGCAGCAGAACTTCATTCAAATTATTCGGATATGAGCTATACACAGCGAACCATCCATCTGATAACCGCCGCGGAGGAGCAGCAATCCTTATTAAAAAGGAATACATACATCACCCAATTCCTGCAATCTGCACGCCGGAGATGCAAGCCGCTATGTTAGAACTTGAGACTGAGCAGGGTAATGTCACCATTTCAGCCGTGTATTGCCCACCGGGCTTTCTTTGGGGTGCAGTCCCTTTCAGTGTACTCGTTCAGCAGCAAAGCTATCGACTCATTGCAGCAGGGGATTGGAATGCAAAGCACCCTTGGTGGGGTAATTCACGAGCATGTACTAGAGGCCGTGCTCTATGCACTGATATGCAAAACTCGGCTCTCTATATTCTGGCTACCGGTGCTCCAACCCATTTCCCTGGTGACGTCTCTCGAACGCCTAGCGCCCCGGACTTCGCAATCTGTCGCGGTGTTCATCCGCAACAGCTCACCATCGAATCTCTTGTGGACCTTGATGCTGATCATCTGCCGCTATTAATCAAGCTTGCTGCCAACGCTGCTGTATATGATAAAAATCGGGTACTCCTACATCCATTTGCGAATATAGAGACCTTCCAACGTCGCATTAATATGAAAACTCATCTCGAAATGGAAATCAATACCAAAGAGGATATTGATGAAGCCGTTGAACTGCTCCGCAAGAACATAACAGACGCCGCTAATCTAGCTGCTCCGAGACACGCTGGACGCCGTCAACACCCGCCTGGCGATTCTCTTGATCCGCAGACAGCGCAGCTTCTGAGGTTGAAGCGCCACCTGCGTAAAAATTATCTTCGAACGCATGATCCAGCTGACAAGGCCCTCTACCGCAATGCTGCTAACAGGCTTAAAGAAGCTTTAAATAACTTAAATCAAAGAAGGATAAATACTCTTCTTACAAATGTGAGGCCAAATGAAGATGGAAGCTGCAGCCTTTGGCGTCTGACTCGGTATTGAAAAAAACCAGCCATTCCAAGTGCTCCGATTTAATCTACCAATGGCCTCTGGTGTCGTTCTGACCGAGACCGTGCTGAAGCTTTCGCCCATCGCCTAAAAGATCATTTTACTCCTCTCAACCTGAACTCAGTTTCTGACGTCGAAGAAACTCTGGAGGCATTATCTACACCAATCGACATTATCGCAATTTGGGCAAAACGCTGGAACATCCAGCTTAACGGTGACAAATCTTCCAGCGTTTTATTTTCGTTAAGAAAAGACCCAAGTCCTGCGCTCACCTTAAATGGGGACATAATTCCAATTAAAACATCGCACCCATACCTTGGCATTCATCTCGACAAAAAACTATGCTGGAAACAGCACATTAAAATAATAACAGCAAGGTGCAGAGCGAAACTTGGCAAAATGGAGTGGCTACTTGGCAGAACCAGCAAGCTGTCCCTTGAAAATAAAAGCATCCTCTATAAGAGCATAATAATGCCAACTTGGCATTATGGCATCCAAGTCTGGGGAACTGCAGCTAAATCCAATATGAAAAAAATTCAAACTTTGCAAAATAAAGTCTTGCGCAAAATTGCTGATGCCCCATGGTATATCCGTAATCGCAACCTTCACAAGGATCTAGGCATTCCGTTTGTGGGTGACTTGTTAAATAAACTAAGCGACCGATACGCGGATCGCTTACGATCCCACGCGAATTCTCTTGCTTGCGCCCTGGCCGCTCACAGACCGCGAAGACGGCTGAAACGTATCCACCCATGTGACCTCAGAAGTCGTCATATAATCTAAATCGCTAATATAGCTCGTGCTTCATATTTATATATCATGAGGAAATGTTTAAAGATGTATGAATCTCGCTGTCCTGTGCTCTCTCAGGTTAATGGCATTTGAATATTTAGAAAAAAAAACCATAAAAGAAAGAAACTTTTTCTAGAGAAACTTAAGTTTAAAAGGTGTAAAAAATAAAATCAAAAAAAAAATATATATACATTCAAACTATGTAACATATTTAAGTATGCAATGTCACGAATTAACTGATCGTGTTGCAATAACAGAAAATAATAATTTTCCCATTCATCGTCCAGCTGTTAATTTCAGGCACGAGTTTTATTGTGCGCTTGAACGTATGCCGCCCTCCTCCCATGCATTAATGTTTTTATGATAATGTCTTTTAGGTCAATTGTTTTGAAGAAAAGTACATAATACATAAATGTAACACTTAGTACCCTTCCAACATTTTCAACTGCCAGACTAACTGAACTGGTGGATTCGTCATTACGGGTTTATTTACGTACGGATGGTACAACAACAAGTTGAAGCCCTTTGCAATAAAACGTTTAGCTATATATACATATTAGGGCGGGTCAATTTGTATGGGGCCGAAAAAACCTTATGGGGCTCACTCGGATTTTGATTCTTTGGATAATTCTAAGCAAATTTGCTCAAGAAACTATGGGTCTAAAATGAATTTGGAGTCGCCCACTTTTTCAAAATAGGTTTTTTTCGACATATTCAAAAATCGACTTAGAAATTCATTGAAAAGGCCTAATATCGATATTTTTTCTCTAGCCAAATGTGAATTTGGGGGTTTTTGGGGTCGAGGAATTCATTATTGACATCTATTTTTAATTTTGGGTGCCGCCAGAGGGCGCTTTAGTGTTGGTTTTTGATTTTTTTCGGTTTTTTTTCTTGAAAATTTTGAAAAAGTGGGCGACTCGAAATTCATTTTAGACCCATAGTTTCTTGGGAAAATTTGCTTAGAATTACCCAAAGAATCAAAATCCGAGTGAGCCCTTATACCGAAAAAAATTGACCCACCCTAATACATATGTATTAATATTTAATGTGCAAACAAATTCATGTATATTATTGTCTATAAATGAATGCATAAGAAAGTAATTGGCGCAAAGCGCTCAACAACACAACTACATAACTTACTTACATAAGATCGTTCGTGTTACCATAAATGTACTAGTTGACAGGATTTTCGAATTGTCTATGGATGTCAATTTTATACTAGACTTTGCACCAGTCAAACTTTTTCAATACGATTGACTTGATTACAAGCTACAAAACAAACACTACATAGTATAAAGGAAAACCAAAATGTTTTGCTTTAAAATGACCCACTCAAATTTAGTTTGTTGCAAGTCTTCAACAGAAACCAGAACAATAACAAGAATTTTCGCTACTAAATAAAAATGCTTGCAATATCCAGGATTCCAGATACTTACAACAACAAGTACTACATATATTCAATTTTAACTCAAGCGAAATAAATACGATTTATGAAATACGAACTATGTACATTATGTGCATGTATTATATGGTTAAAAAAACCATATACTTCATTCACAAATTTGAATTACTATATACATACATATATATATATATCTAATTATGGACAATAACCAGCGAATGTAAGAACAAAAATATATAGGTATGTGTGTATAATAATACTAAAGCAAAAGAAGAAGAAAACTAAATTTATATTTTCACATATAATTTTACGCTAAAATAATTATGTGAATTTATATAATTATATGAATTTAAAATGCATAACGAGAAAAAGGCGACACGATATTTTATCGGAGCGAAAAAAAAACAAGGCAACCAAGAAATGAAATATGATACATAATTGCATATGCTAAATAATAAAAGAAAAATACACGACATAAAAGATGAAATAATATGAGGCATAAATAAACAGTAGGCAAAGATAGATGGATGAGTGGAAATTTAAGTTTATTGAAATTACAGTTTCTTAATTACCAACAAAAAAAAATTAAAAATAAAAAAAAGAAATCTTGGTATTTTTAATTAAAAACTAGGTGCAGGGAGCACACTTCGAATTGGCATTCCCCCGTAGGCCTTCTAAGTTCATTCCAAGATATGCTGACTAAATGGCTGCCCTACTCTAGAATATCTTGTCCCAACTCAGTTCATGCAGTTTTTAAACCATTTTCGATGCAATGGCGTTTAAATTTTGCCATTTTTGACTATAACTGCCAACGATCCCATCGGAGTTTAAAAAAAATTGCATACACGAATGGGTAATAATAAAAGGGAGCTATGTATTTGACCCTATTTTTGAACGGTCACGTAATTTCGATACAGCCCCTTAGTTCCAAACCGCATAGTAACAGATTAAAGAAATGTGTCATAGATTCCATGTTATCGTGTAAAGAAAAACTTATTTTTCATTTTGAAAGTAGCGACAAAAATGAAAATCAAATTATTTATTAATCGTACTAATAAGGAAAGAATGGCATCTTTACAAGCTGGACTTGTAGCTAGCCAGTTGGTCATCTTTCAAATTGGCGCACTTCTTAAACAAAAGGCAAATAACAATTAGATGCTTTTATTATTTTTACTAATTTATTTTTATATGAGCCTAAAAAAATTAAGCGCTACAAGTATTGATTATTCTGCAAAACACGGCAGAGAACAACTAGAGGAGACTCTGAAGCTGCTCCAATAGGAGGCTAAGAAGCGCTAATACCAATAATACCAAAAAACTGTGGAGCATTGTGTTAATAAGTTGAATTAAATAAAATAAAGTTGACAAAAACTTTTGTACTGCTAATTCTGTTTTTACATGGTAGTTAGATGCGTTCCAGATAGGGTTACCATATGTCTGTCCTCTTTTTCTGTCTTGTGTTCGCTTGTCCACTTTTTTGCAGAAATGTTCGCTTTTTTCGCTCGATTAGACCGATCCACTTTGTCAAACATATTTTCATATTTTTTACCAAGAAACGAAACTTTTCACAATCGTTTCGTTCAAAGCCGCAAACTTTTCATTTTTTTCTGTCGTTTTGTACAAGAGCAAAAACAAAACGTCTGCAACGCCAAAGAGTACATACAACACAATTCCTGTTTCGCTCTTTAATGTGTTTTGGCAAACCGAAACACTCGCAACGAAACGCGAACGAGACATTAGGGAAACGTTTGCTCACGATCAATTTTTGTGCGTGTGTGATACCAAAGAATATAGAACTACTACTTCTATACGGTGGCATGACTTAACGCCAGAAGACTTAACGCCAGAAACGATATCTGGCCTTATGACCGTTTCTAGCACGGACTTAAAGCCAGATATCGTTTCTGGCGTTAAGTCCGTTTACGAAACGGCCATAACGCCAGTACTTCAACAGGTCATATCGCCGTAAAATCTATTGGTGCTCGAAACAAAAAAATAAAACATAGTAAGATTTAATATTATGCACTCCGTTTAAGATTAAATAAATTATAAATTAAAAATCATACACATCTTGGTGGTTTGACCATATTTGCAAATTTAATTCTTTTATTGTTTAATCGTGTCGCTTATCGACACCAATATCGTAATAATAATTAATCAATGGAACCATTAAAAAACTTATAATTTACCAAAGGCGAAAATTCAAACTAATGTTTAAGACACGTGCAAATTGTTTGCCGTTTTGTTAATTATTTATTATATTATTGTTGCCTAGGGATTATGCAACGCAAAGATTTTATTTAATTATATTAATATCGATACATTCTCACGCGTACTTATCGATAAAAGAACTTCCTGTGTTAAGTAACTTATGTATTTGTGTTGTGCAACGCTTCAAATAGTTCCGTTACTTAAATAATTTTTTTCTGCTAGCTTGTTGAAAACGCGGCACAATTAAAACAGCAAACAAATTACATAGTTCCTGGAGTGAGTTTTGTGAATAAAAAACAATCAGCGAAAGTATTTACTTACTGCTAAAAATAAGTTTTAAGCTTGGAAGGATTTATTGAGGTGCAAGTATTTATTGGCATCTTTTTACAAACAACGCCGCGTAAGTATATAGACACATGTATGCATGTACATATGTACACATATGCTAGAATATTGCAGAAAAGTGCATATACTTATATGTATGTATGTTTTTTTATATGGATATTTGTATTAATTGTTTTAAGTTACGTACAATTAATGCTATTAGTCAAAGGCTTATGATTTGTATGATTTTTTATATTTGAATTGGTTTTAAATCAGCGGTCGGTTTTTGTGCTTGAAATTTCTTTGTCGCAAAATGAATGTGACGCGTATGTTACAGTTGTACGTTTGAGTAGAGTTCGGCCCAAAAGATGTGGCAGTGCCGACCACTTTTTTAAGCTAGTCAGATTTCAATACCATACAAAAAAATTTGCGCTACTTTCAGAATCCCTTATATAATTACATATACATATTATATCAAAACATAACAAAAACATACGTAAACTTATTTTTTCGAGTATATAGAATGGAAAACCCAAGCATTGAATTTTACCTAATGGAAGGACAACGCAGAGGTAGCGCTCTAATTTGCGCTGCTGATCATTTATATAAATATAAATGTCAGTATAAAAATAAAACCGGCGAAATAATAAAAACATATGTATGCTATGAAACCAATTGCTCAGTAATGCTGTATTACGATGAGCTAAAAGGTACTTGTAAATTAAATTTAAAATCTGGAGAGCACTTTCATCCTAATCAGCATGAACGTATTAAAGTGCTCAACCTGAAGGATCTTTGCAAAAAAATAAAGTTCGGTTGGCTTTTAATGATGAGTGCCTTAAAAATAAGGATGCTGCTGAAAATGTTAATTTTTGCAAAATGCAGAGGAACTTGCGACGCATCAAGGCATCCTCTATGCCAAAAACTCCCAAAACCCCAGAAGATTTCATAAACGTTTTTAAAGGCACAGAAGTTATGACAAGGCTAGGGATGTGCGAAAGCGACAGAAACTCTCAATTCTATCAATCTACAGTTAAAGAGGCAAAGTACTCGTACACGTTGTTTGTATCGCTCCCAATAGCAAATATTATATCTAGACAACCTTTGACAGCCCGACATTTTTTAATGGTTGCTACTTTCGCCATTGTGCCAACAAGTTCGTACAAGCAACTGTTAATTATTTTTTACGGATATGAGAACCACGTAAGTGTTCATGTCTTTTAAACTAAAATCTATTTAATCATTGTATTACTGAAATTTTTACAGATTTTTCCCTTTGCATTTGTTCTAATGTCACACAAATACACTGAGGCATACGAACATGTACTTAAGTACATTAATGCAAATATTTTCGAAATGAAACCAGCATCATTTATTACCGACTACGAGAAGGCAATGCGTAATGCATTAAAGAATGTATTTCCGGAATGTATAATAAAAGGTTGTTGGTTTCATTACTGTCAGGCTCTTCGCCGAAAAAGTCAAAAATTCAAAGATCTGTTCACATTACTAATTCAAAATAAATGCGCATCACGCGTTTTTAAAAAATTTATGGCTCTGCCTCTTTTGAGTCCGAACTTAATCAATTAAGCCTTTGATATTTGCCAAAATGAGGTCTACGCAAACAGCAGCTTCAAAAATATTGACGGAACGAATTATTTTGAACAGTTTTTGACATATTTTAAAAAACAGTGGATGGAGAGGGTAAGAAATTGTTCAACGATAAGATAAAAAAAAATCTATATAAAAGGTGGCTATCAAAAAATTATTGAAGCACAGTTTTTTTTTTTACAATAATTTTTTGCCTTGTAAATATTAATAATTTATTTCCTCTCAATCGTAAATAGGAAACTCCAAGCGAATTTTCATTGTGGAATGAATCAGTTAGGACAACCAGCGCAGTAGAAGGATACAATGGGTATTTATCTCAATTAATTCCAAAGAACGGATCTTTTTGGGACTTTCTTAAAGTCATTAAACAGGACGAATTTCAGAAATATATGGATTTGAAAAAAATAGTAAATGGCGAGCTTAAAGTCATGCCAGGCCCAAGTAAAAAGACAAAGGACAAATCAGATATAATAAGACAACTTACGCTCCAGCTGAAAACAAAAAAAATCACTGTAGCCGATTTTTTAATGAAATTGTCATGCCAAAACAATAAATTAATTCCATACGATCCCGTCAAGATGGTAGAGTCGTCGGATACCGAAGACGAAAGAGACCAACAAATGACTGTGGGCGTACAAACGGTGATGTGCGAAGTGTGCTATAAAAATCCAAAAAATATGGTTCTATTACCGTGCACTCACGCAAAAATATGCGAAGACTGTCTTACAAAATTAATAGCGTCGCATAAGCAATCGTCCACACAGTTCCTTTGCCCATTCTGCAAAAAGTTTGTGGACCAAACCTTAAAAATAATTATTTTTTGAAAAGA
Organism: Chymomyza fuscimana; assembly: GCA_949987675.1. NCBI lineage: Eukaryota > Metazoa > Arthropoda > Insecta > Diptera > Drosophilidae > Chymomyza > Chymomyza fuscimana. The sequence continues at coordinate 72,801,293 of OX465089.1, forward strand.
CATTTTTTGCACAGGAGAAAATGAATTTAATATAATGTTATAGAACTTAATTTTATTTTTTTTTTATTCTCTATTAATATGAAAACTTAAAACCTGAATGTTAATTTCATAATTTGTATACCCTAGAAGGGTATTTTTGTTTTGTTTTTGTTGTTTTTACTCAATTTGTTAATAAGTTGTATTCTATTGTATTGTATTCTTATTTTTTTTAAATTAAAATTTAGTCTACATAAAAGAAAGAAATTAAATAAATCTTAAAAAAATGTTTTTAGAATAGAATCAAAATGATTTTATTCAGTATATGGGTGAAATCCAATCATTATAACATATAGATTAGTTTGAACCGATATTAATGTTCATACATATCGTTATTAAGTATTATTACGTGGTAAAATAAATGAATGAAAACTATTCCAACATTTAATGGGATCCACATATAAGGGACCTTGCCCGGGCACAGTTAACCGTTTGAGGCATAACTTTTGACCAAGTTCATATGCATGTCATAAGCTTGAGACATTAGTTACCTACTGGGAAGATAATTCATTTGGTTCAAAAAAAAAAAAAACTATCAAACTTTTTATGGAGAACTACATTTTACCATTTTCAATTTTTTCAATTTTTTTTTGTGACTCCCCGAAAGTTGCTTTGAAAATAGTAAAATTTAGAGTAAGACGCCACTATACAGAAAAAAAAATGTGGTACAGTCGAGGCGGTGCCCGACAGTGGAATATCCTGTACCTTTTTTGATGAATTTTGATGAAACTCAAATATTACGTCAAAGAATTTATTCAACAAACTTCATCTTTCCAGGAAATATGCGCTCCTGCTGGTAAAATTTCGTATCTCTAGCTCTTATAATCTCCGAGATCTAGGCGGACGGACAGACGGACGGACATGGCTCAATCGCTACCCGAGGTTATGATAAGCATTTTGGTATAAAGGACTTGGGGTCTGCCACGCCTCCTTCTGTCCGTTACATACATTGTACAAATCTAGTATACCCTTTGTACCGATAGGTACAGGGTATAATGAAATATGTTTATTTTTAAAGCCTTTAGTGGCACATTGGCTGGCTGTTATCGCCTAAGCTGCTTGGTTGATTGCTCGCTTTGTGAATTTTTTCTTCAATTTAAGCCAGCTTAAAAAGGCTTCCGTGTTTAGGCTCCTTGCAAAGGAACTACTAATATCGAGAGACTACTCATCGAGTTCCGGATGTCGATCTCTCTAGTGTGGTGGCCATTGTCTCGACATAATGGTACAAGCAATGGTGAATGACACACGTTGCGTACATCTACGGATAAAACCTACAGAAACCGAAATATCGCCAAGCTGCTTATACAAGAAGTCGATATACCAATGTCCGTCTGTCTGTCTTTCTATATGAACGCCTAGATCTCAGATATGGTAAGAGCTAGAGCAACTTAACTTTCAAATAAGATCCCTTATTATCCTACGGGCGATAAGTTTCTTTTATTTTTTTGATATCAGGGTTATATTATTTGGCTCCCATAAGGGTGTTTCAGAAAAAACCAAAAAGTTTTAGATGGATAATTCGTTTGTCGTCCGCGCCCGACTTTAACGTACGCCATCTTTAGTCTTATTTTCAACCAATTTTTTGGAACAATACATTTCAGGTATTCGAGCTTTGTGTTGACTTGAGGAGTTGAAAATTTGTTGAAAAAGTCAACAGGCCAAAGCGTGAATCCCTCTTGTTGACTTTATGAGTTGACTTGTTGACTTTCCTTCTTCTTTCCTCTGTTTGTTTACATTTGTAAATTAGTACGAATTGCATTAATATTCAAAAAGTTGAATTAAAAATGAAGAGAAATTATTGTAAGAATTGAAAATCACTTTTCAAATAGTCAGCCACTTAACAATAAAATACCACGAGGTTCTGCATTATCAGTGGTGCTTTTCATTATTGCCTACAACAAACTTATAAACATTATCTCTTTGCATAAAGAAATCAGTCTCTGCGCCTATGCAGATGACTTCAATTTAATAATAAAAATTTCGAAGGAAAAATACTTAAATATAAATTTGGACCACGTATTTAACGAAATTGATCAGTGGTGCTCCTACTCAGGAGCAGTACTATCAATTGCAATTGTACCGTCTCTACAGGAACATTAAATATAAATGAAACAAAAATATTAAAAATATTAGGAATTACCTTGAAACATAATTATAAATGGAATGAACACATTGACAACTAAATCTATCCCTCACTAAAACATTAAATATTATAAAATGTCTCTCCAGAACCAAATTTTCGTGTAGCACGCACACCTTAATTTCGGTAGTTAAGGCAATCCTAATTTCCAGCGGTGAGCACAAAAAAATAACGGAAAGAGCCCTACAACAACATCAAGAAAAAAAGTCCAGTTACGGTCCCACAAGGGATCCTCGAGTAGGGCCATAAAACTCGCACACTGTGTATATTTTGTTTTTTTAAAACTGTCGGCTTTCTGCACGTGCGTCTGGCTGGCGCCACTTGGAAGACATAACGGAAAGAGCACTCGGAGCAAAAAGAGCCAAGGCGTGCCCACCACTGCTAATTTCCAAACCACAATTTGGTTTACCTATATATGGGTACGCAGCCAACTCTACCTTAAAAAAACTAAACACTTCTTTATACTCCGTTGTGAGATGTGCCCTCCAATTCACACAATTTTAAAAACACATAAATTCAAAAATAGTAAACAATCTGTGCACCCATCCGCAATAGAGCGTATTATAAATCTTAACCAAAACTTAAGCACCTTCATTACACCGCACAAAAGAACTTTAGTAAATAACTCCTCCATGGGCATTTAACCAGTGCTTAATCAACACAGCACGAAGAATTCATGATAAGTCCAAAACTTCTCCACTAGTGTACCAAAAGGCATTTCTAAACTTCAAATCCAAATATAAATCCAGAAATCATCGCAATCTTTGAAGCAATAGAACCCCTTAAAACTCATCCCGGTAAATTTTTAATCTGCTCAGACTCACTTTTATCCTTAGATGCAATCAACAATACATCAGACAACATATCATACTAGCCTTCCATTATTAGAAACCTACTTACAACATATCACACAAAATTTAAACTAGAGTGGCTTTTAGGTCATATAGGCATAACAGGTAATGAATTTGCTGATATGGCAGCAAACATGACAAAAAATTTCCCGCTCATTGTCTCAACCAATCTGAACCTATCCGATACCCGAAAATATACTAAAAATGTATATAACACCAAGAAAAACTGAAAACTTCTTCAAAAAATCAAACTGGTATAAAATCAATAATAAATCAAAAACGAATATTACACAAATTTTATCAGAATTCTCAAAAAAACTCTACTAAAACACTACAACACTACTACTAAAACACTCTACACTAAACTCACTCAATCCCACTAGATGAAACCTAATTCACCTCCTCCAACATGCCTTTCTGTAATTTAAACCCACTAAAATTAAAACATATATTAATCGATTGTCCAACTCACCAAAACTCCAACTCCAGTTATAATGTGTAATTGACTTAATTCTGCACAAAAAACAAACAACAACCTGTTTTTACTTGTGTTAATAAGATTTCATTATTTTAAATTTGGCGCTCATTTTTTTTTAGCGAGTGTATGTATGGTAACTCGTTGCTCGTAGAAATGGCATTTCGAGTCATTTATTTTAATGTTTAACTAGAACACTTTAAGCGGTCATAACGCCAGAATTTTTTTTCTGGCGTTACGTCCCTTAAGCAAATGGACTTAACGCCAGAAACGATATCTGGCTTTAAGTCCGTGTTAGAAACGGTCATAAGGCCAGATATCGTTTTTGGCGTTAAGTCTTCTGGCGTTAAGTCATGCCACCCTTCTATACTCTTTAATAACACGCACTTTGGGCACAGTTTCAGAAATCGGGTTTGATTCAGAAGAGTAGATGATTGTCCCAAACATCCTAGTCTAGTGCTGGGGCTGCCAGCTTTAGCCATCAGTGCCTGGCGACAGTAGACTTCTTAGCAGTATCGGTTGCTGTTGTACACTCGCCTACTTTTTCAAGCTTTAAGAAATATTTGTAAAAACCAGGCCCATAAGGACAAACAAATCGGGAGAACAGATTAATAGAAAAAGTAAACTTTTGCTTTAATGACACGTTGACAATTATTCTATATAGACCTTGTAAATACTTGGCCCGCAATGTAAAAAGTATAAAAATGTAAATCATCAATCAAGATGCCAGACAGTGGAATACATAGCACCGACTATTCCACAAAAAAAGGCATCTTTCTAAAGATGCCGCTTAGGGTCTCGTTCTGCGCTTACTCAATTTTCAAACAACCAAACTTATAATTTTAATTTTTAACATTTTATAACTAAAAGTTTTGTTTTTTATTTTGATTACAGCTTTGTAACGTATGATTTCATGTTCATATTTAATATATGTTAATTATTTATGCTCACAGATATATAGGCGAAAAGCCTAATTATAAAGAAACAAAGAATTTTTTTAATAAAGTGAGTGACATTAAAAATTAATAATATTAAATTCAAAATTAAACTGACTACAGCTTTGTAGCTTAAATTAATTATTTAAAATATATGTTGTTAATTTTTTGTGTTCGTAATTATATAAGTTATTATTAAAACTCTTAACAATTATTTAGGCAGAAAACCTAATTATGAAAAGAATCGAGTTGAAAATGAATACGGGATTTTTGGTTTTAATTTCTAAGCTATACGTTATTTAGAAATTAAAACTAAAATATTTAAGGCTTTGAGCGTTTTAATATATCAAAAGAACTCAATTTAGTAGTGTTGTTAGCCTTTGTTTTAAAAGGACGCACACGTTTTAAGTTCTTTTTTGCTTTTAATTGAAGATTTATCTGGTTATCAGAATCATAACTGTCATCGTCAAAATCAGAGAAATCGTTGGAACTAAACAATGGTTTTGATACTTTTGGATTTCTTTGTAGTTTGCTTTTGGAGCTGTCGCCTTTTATTTGAGTTGTGCCTGCAGACACCGAAAATCGGTTGCGTTCAGCTAAGTCTGCCTGCAAGAGTAAACATAAAATAAGTACCATTTAATATTTATTATATATATAAAAATAATTCAGACCGTAGTTGAAGGATCCGCTACCGGTTGTTCGCTATCGCTTACAAGCTCAACCGTTTCTTCTGCATTAACGGCCATTGTCTGCTGACTTTGAATTTGGGAAGCAGCTTGAACGCTACGACTGAAGACGTTGCCAAGCTGATTAAGCTTATATTGTAGCTCGGCAATAGTATTCTGAAAATGTGTATTATTGTTTTATCAGTATTGGAGGTACAAACTATTAACTCACATTTTTTTCGCGCTCCATTTTGACCATCTCGCTTTTTTGGGCTTCAATATTTAAGTCCAAATGCTTAATTTCATCTTGCGCTTGAGCTAGAAGACTCTGAAAAAATAAATTACACATACCCAAAATTTAAATAATTCTTTCATAAAAACCCCCGCCCGCGCTGTGGAATTTAATTTGACGATATATGCCGTTTTCTTTAACCCCATCAAAAAATCAAATAGTTTTATAAATAAGATGCCTACCTTGAATGAATCTATTTCTGCAATATTCTTATTTTTATCTCTTTGAAGCTCGGCTTCAAGCCCAGTTAACTCTGTTAAACGATTATTCAGATCAGTTATGGTTGCAGCATTGGCTTCTTCGATCTGTTTTTCAGATATTAATTGCTCAACACGATTTTGTAGATCATGTATTTCTTTAAGATAACGCTCCTCATTAGCAAGAAACTTTTTCATCATTGTCTCTTTGGTATTGTTTAAGCTTTCATTTGCCTGTTTGAACTTGTTCAACTCCTCTCGCACATACATTAATTCCTTTTCCTTCTCTTGGCACTGGGTATAAGCGTTTTCTAAATTGTTTTTAAATACTGACAATAACTTCTCCCGCTCTTGCGACTCCAGTTTCTTGCTTTCTCGTTCCTTCAAGAGTGCTGATTCTGTGTCTTTTAATTTTCGGCTTAGCCCATCTTCCTTCAGCTGAAATACCTAAAGATGTTACCAACTAAACTTATTTTGTAACAGTTTTTTATACGTACATTGTTTATCTCTTGAATTTCATTGATTTTTTTTGAAAGTAATAACTTTTCATCTTTGAGCGAAATAATATGTTTATTTATTTCATCCTCTGCATTTTTATGACGTTGCAAAATGCTTTCAATTTGTGCTTCCTTTTCCTGTAGTTCCATTTTGAGCCTCGACTCAGTTTTTTGTGCGTCCTCTTCAAATTTAGAAACTAGTTTTTTCTTTTCTTCCTCTGAGTTTTTGAGATCTAGCAAAAGTTTTTCCATTCGTTTCTCATTTGCTTCACATTTCTCTTTGTACACGGCATCAGTTTTTTGAATGTGTTCTTCAAATGTTGAAACTAGTTCTTTCTTTTCATTCTCTATATGTTCAAGACGTTGCAGATGGCTTTCAATTTGTTTTCCTTTTTGGACTAATTCCGTCTTATACTTGGTCTCAGTTGCCCGATACGCCTCACACTTAAGATAAAAAGATTGCAAAAATTGTGTCAGATCAATGATGAAAACATTCTACGCACCTCTTTCTTTAAGTCCACCATTCGATCGTACGTGGCTTTAAGCTTAGCTGATTTCTCCGATACAATTAAGTTCATATTATTTATCTTTTTATTGTAATCAGTTTCCATCGCAAAATATTTACCCTTGGCAGTAATATTGTAATTTTTGAGATTTGCATGTTCCTTTTTAATAGCAGAGAGCTTGTCCATCAATTCTTTATTTTTGCGATTTGTTTCGTTAACTCTATAAAAATACAATAAATTATTTAATAGATTCAATAATTCTATAATAAAAGGCTTTTTAAAAGCATGCTGTTTGTACGGGTTTTGGATATTAATATATATAAAAAGGTACAAACTGATGTTTTAGCACCGCAATTTCTTTGTCTTTCTTTGCATTGCTTTTCAAATTTGTATACACTTGCTCCTCAATTAATTTATAACGACTCTCCAATGACGCATTCGAGCTTTTATAGTGTTTCGCATAAAATTTAAGCGAATCCAAAGGAAGTTTACGAGATGTGTTGGAGGTCTCGCTATCTTGCTTATTAGGTGCTGCGTTCTTGCTTTCCATATCCTCTTTAGCTTGAAATCCCTCACGAAGTGATTCAGAAGTTGGTTTGGCTGGGATTTTTTTGCATTTGTCCGAAGGAATTGCAAACATTTTGATCATGCTGTAAACAAAAGCACATATTTTTAATATAATTTAATAATAATTTAAATAAGAATACGTGAAACTTTTTTCGTGAGAATAAGTTAGACGATAAAGCCTTTAAATATGTTCTAGGAGTAAGAGTTCTTGTAAGCTATAAGAAGAAAGATAAATTCGAGACTAAAATCGCCAAAACTCATCATTGGTGTTTATTGACTAGTGTTGGGTTGCTCATGAGTGAGTGAGCAAAAATGAGCAACTCACTAAAGTGAGCAAGTGAGTCAACTCAGCAAAGTTGTTCTTTTTGGCTCAGTTGCTCACTACTCACTTGCTCACTACTCACTTGCTCACTACTCACTTGTTCACTAATCACTTGCTCACTACTTACTTGCTCAGTACTCACTTGCTCATGGTGGAATAATATAAGGTGGTATCGTCCGTAAAAGCTATCCCTTATTGTATGTAGCGTGTGAGTGCGAATAAGAGGTCGAAAGCTTTTCTGTTAGGAAAGCTCTCTTACTATTGCTTCGTGAATGTGAAGGAGATAGATATAAATTTTGTTGATGTTTGTAAATAAATAACAAAGAACTATTCAGATATTTTGTATAGGTAATAAATATAATAAATAATTTTACATAGTTTAATTTTAACAAGTTTACTATTGCCCATAATGTTTTGCTTTTGTATTGCAAGTTTCGTGTTTAAAAAACAAAACACACACTGCTAAAAATTTTGTACGCAACCAACCTCACTCGTTCATAGCATGTTTTGCACTGACGATAAGGGCTCTAAACGAGAGAGTGAGCGTTCGCACGACATCACCTTATTATTCCACCATGCACTTGCTCACCACTCACTTGCTCTGTGTCGTGAAGTTGCCACATTCATTTTTGTTTTCAAACGAACAGAATACAAAATTTGTCTTATAATTGAATTAAAAATTTTTCCTTGTAAGGTTCCAGAACGACACATATTGCTCCAGCGAAAATCAACATTTTCTTATTATAACAGTCATTGAAAAACTTTACTTTACTTAACTGGGGAATATTTGAATTTATCGATAATTTAACTGCTGAGAATAAACAGCTGAGCTGAGTGAGTAACTGAGCAACTGAGCAAGACTGCTCACTGAGTGAGCAACTGAGCAAGTGAGCAAGACTGCTCACTCACTTCAAAATGAGCAACTGAGCTAACTCATCAAAGTGAGTCATGTTTACACAACGCTATTATTGACATTTACCTGAAAATATAATGTTAATACTCAAAAATTATTTTTGGAAAGATGTTTTTGCAATTTTCGGTACATAACTATCATACCAGCACCCACTTTCAATAAGCATGCTTAAAAGCACTCAAAAATCGGAAAACCAAAGTGCAACTATTAAAATTTTTTATATCTTAACTTGTAGGTAGAAATATTTTATATCTCCAAAAAAATTTAATTTACACTTTTTTTTAAAGTGCATAGATGCAGGTTGCCGGCACTGCCTCGACTGTTCCAAATTTTAGCCTTTATCTTTAAAGTCTCCATCCTATTCTAAGCGTACTATTACTAATAAAGATAATTCAAGCTGGCCGGTCAAAAAGGTCCAAATTTTCTGACTACGGTGGGGGGGTCAAAAATTGCAAAAAATGGCTCACGTAATTTGGATACGGCCCCTAAGTGATAGAGGCACAAAACTTTGAGGTTAAATCCCTTATTATGTTATATTATGTTTTTTTTCGATGTCGGGCACATGAATATTTATTTATGAATGTTGCATCAAAAGCTTTTTAGAGTACTTAAGCAATATACCATATTTGTTAGCAATGCTATTCTACAGGGTATCGCATAGTAGTCCGCGCCCGACTTTAACGTACGCCATCTTTTCTACTGTAATGTCTTATTATTCTTTGAAAACTTGTTGAGTTATTTAAATTTTGTTATAGGTACAACAGTATATACATATATTTAAATGTTTTTTGTATTAAAACAAATAAATTGTTATTTTTAGTTACGCAAAAATCTTTTTCATTACGACTACTGTGCAACAATTTACATATTTAAAATTTAAAGGTGGCCAAAAAACTTTTGGTCTCAGTGTACATTTGCACAAATGGTAGGTAAATGATTTTGATAAAAGGTTCCACTTTTGAACATATTTATAATCTTTTAAATGTTATTAATGTTAAACATTTTCTGTTCTGTACGGTTGCTTTTATATGAGCCTCGAAAATTTGGTTTTGTCTAAGTCTCAGAACACATAACGGTGAATGATGGTGTCGGTGTCTCAAGTCCCGTTTAAACACACGAAAGGCTCTAGCATATTTAATTTTAAGTTTTATGTTACTTAAATTATTTTTAAGTTATACTCACACCTCACACACTCTTCTGAAATTAAATTGTATGTTGTTGCCGCAACTTTAATTATTTATAACTCAAGTAAAATCGCGAAACAAGGCTCAGCACAATTTTCGCCAGCCTGCGTCAAACGGGAATAATTAATATGGCCGCAGCTTGACAGCTCTTGCGGAAACTGCTTTATTGACAATGCACTGCTTTACCCGATTTGTTTCGCCTATGGCACTTGGCTCATTATTAAACAAAAAAAAAATGATTACATTAACAAAACCTATTATTATTTTTACATTACTTAATTGCATTTAAGTACTTGTATCGTATGTATAAGGCAAATGTCTTTTACAACATAAGAAGTATTTTTCGCAGTACGGCAGCTCTGTCACGCGCGAATGCAAAGAAGTGTTTTTTTCTGCTTGCTATTACCCGTTTGACGCTCGCTAAGAAAAATGGTTCCCAGCCGAATTTAAGATATATTTATATTATATTTATATAGGTTTTTAATCATTAAAGTTGTACCAATAACTTCAAACGTAATATTTTTAATGTTCTTGGTGAATATTATAAAAAACAACTTTTTAAAGCTTTAAATAACAAAAAGCAAGATCCTTTCGTATATACGAAATGTACATACATATGTATGTATGTATGTATGTATGTATATGTAATTTTGTGTGTCTCGGTTTTTTATACTTCGCACCCATAGGTTCAAGGGCATTATAGTTTGTACTATGAACAGAGAGTGCCTCACCGATTTTTTTGTGCAGAGCAAATTGTAAATTAGTTAACAACCGTGCTTATATTTATTGAATTTTTTCAAATGATCTGCACTTATTGGAATATAAAAAGGACTGCACAAAAAAAAATGATGTGAGTTATTATGGAACAGAAGGCTAATGTTATATACTAATATTTATACCGAAATATGCTAAAATGATTTTCATACCCAAGTAATATATTGAAGTATAGTATAGAACTAGGCATTAATACTTAAAGTATGCCATATCAAATTCTTTTCGAGGAAACTATTTGATAACACCAAAGAATATAGAACTACATGGAATGCGCATCTCTCTCAAATTCAATGCGCTTGTTGTTGGTACGCACGGGCGGGCGGCAGCAAACGAAACGAAACGTTTTTAGGACATGCAGACTCCGTTAATTTGCAAAGTTGTTGTACTTTTCCAAAATGCACAAGAGACTAATTTTAACAGGAGTTGCGAGTTAGTGTTGATGGGTCAGTGGTATGCGTGCCTGAATGCCTGAATGGCATGAAATTTTTTGAGTTCAACTCCAGAGTTCGGAATTGCTAAAAAATATTTTTTCTTTTATTTATAATATTTTATAATCGGTTTCACATTTTTAATTTTTGATTTTATAGGCTTTATTGTTTTATTACGTAGAACAAATTTTTATTTTGCGTTGGCTGGACCTGCCCTTTTGTACCGTCCATTTACAGTGCTTATTAATTAAAAATTCAATTTTTTTTTTGGTCTCTGCAATCACCAAAGAGCCATTCGGCGGGAGTCGTAGTATGGCAAAGGTGAATGATATGTTGATTTATTTGTAATTTCTCAGGTTATTTCTTAAAGCAAAAGTGAAAAATAATAATATGTCTTTTGAATGCTTCCACTAAAGAATCGGTAGGTGGAAAGAGCCTACCGAAATTAGATTCAAAGCAATCATTTTTATGAAAAATAACTACTTAATTATTAAAAATAAGTTTCAGCCTTCTGTGGGAAATAAAACGCCCCATGCATACTTTCTCTATCATTAACTGCATCAGATGTGCACACACAAGTGTACATGTAAATTTAAATATTAGTGTTTGTGTATGCATGCGGTAAAATCCTTCAACTAATTGGGAGTCGATAGCAAAATAACCTTTTTCGCATTTTCTCCTTTTTTACATGAATTTGTTAGTGTGAAGGCAAACGTGGTTATGAAGTGTCATACCAGTCTCATGCTTCGAAAGGGTATGAAGGCTCAGAAACTAAAAAATTACAAATTTGGCCGCGGCTGAATTTGTGATCATTGCCGACAGCCAACAACGAAGTTTAGAGCCGAGTTCAATTTCAAGAACACAAGAATTGTTTGTATTTTTAGATTTTCCTTTTTAACTCTGCCCGCCCGCACCCTAGTATGCGCGTTACATTTCTTAGAGTCGTCTATAATGTCTTTGGGCTGCCGGCCTTGGCTAATAATCGCTGAACTGAATTAGTTCGAGATGCAAATTAAATTTATTATTTAATCATCATTTTTGACTTCTTTCTTCTTCGCTATTTAAATTATTTTGCAATTTATTTTTTGCCATTTTGTGCCAGTGTTTGTATTCGATTTTGTTTTTGCTTTAAGCCAGCGCATTATGTTTAGCTAATGCTTAGCTATTGCTGATGCTGATTGTTATTTACTACAGTAAACAAAGAGTTTGAGCTGGAAAAATATACTTATTAGCAACTATCATCAGATTGTTTGGGACCCTAATTAAGTCTTAAACCTTAAAGTTAAATATTCATCAGCCCATAAATCAAAAAAAAAGGGTGCCTAAATTGAACAAGATCGCGAGAAACGACAATTGTTGGAGAAAAAAGGCGTTGGAAAGATATTTTACAGGAAGCATAGGAAAAATTGGTAAAATTAATTCCTGAACTTTTGCAAAAGGTCTCTGACGTTAAAGGAAGGTTTACTTTTTATTATTAATTTTATTTAATCTAAAGTTACAGCTTTTTCTCTTCATCTGTCCAACTATTTTGTTTTGTCAAAATACTTTTGTCCACTAACATTTATGAAAAATCGTTATAATTTTCTAAGCTATAATATTAACGATAGTAGACTACTACTACTACTAGATACGTTTTGAGGAGCTTAATTTTTCATTATTCTCAAGAAAATGTATTAAAAGCAATATAATTAATAAATCATAAGAAATTTCCAAATCAATCTTTTTTTACTTATGTCAAAATACTTTTAGCCACTGTTGTACATATGTGTCCAATTCCCTTGCTGAAACTTGACGGCGAAAGAATTTCCCTTGCTGAAACTTGACGGCGAGAGAATTTCCCTTGCTGAAACGACGGCGAGAGAATTTCCCTTGCTGAAACTTGTGAAATGTTGCCAGCTAACATTACCTTAACATCCCGGATTTCTGGCTCAACACAGAGAGTACCAAATAGACAGAGGCTTTATTTTGTGTTTGATTTTGCTTTTACACCAGACGAGCCCAAGTCGTTGGATAAAGTTTCAACGGCACTTTCGAACTCGGAGAGAATTTTCGCCTCTGTCTATTTAGTTCTCTCTGCTCAACATATGATAACAGCGTTCAAACGCCAACGGCCGTTCTTACGCCTCTCTTTAATATATACTCTTTGGTAGTTGCCATTCACAAAAAGGTATGACATTGTAAAAATGAATGAACAAGTCAATAAATAACGCTTATTACACGTTAAAAGTTGCTGTACAACTTAGATGTATGAATTAATTTATTAACTTATTTTTGTTTTTAAAAAATACAGGTTTAATTTTAATTTAGATTTTCTTAATAGAAAACTAGCATAATTGTTATTATATTAAATATATGTTTAATAATTTTATACAAAACTTAGATTAGTAGGCGCTGGCAGCAAAAATAACTTCAATATATGTATAAGGTACAATTTACATCAATTGATAATCAATACTTGTTTTTTTTTTCTAAATAGTAATATACATATTCAAATATTCGCTTACAAACAAATAGAGATTAAGAAAGTTTACATAACTGAACTTAGGTTAATAAGCTCTGGTATAAAATATAGGTTGTAATTTAAGTCAAAGGTTTTTTTTTTTAAATAATAATTTAATATAGCAATACATATTTAATTGCCAATACATTCATTTTGCGTTTATAAAACCATTTAAACAATTATTTGTAATTTATAACATTAACAATAACTTGCTAAATTGTTGCTTAGATAAATTAAAAATAGTATTATTTGCTATAAGAAAAAGTCACAAAAGCTACAAATATATTTGCAAAATATGAAAATATCCAAACTCAACGGTCCGTGTCTGTTGCAGCTTCTTCTTCTTTAAATAGTATTCAGCGCGTACAACAAATTGTGACGTGCAGGCGCTGCTTGAAGGCGTTGGTTGCTCGTTGGTGTTCATCGACTACCAAGAAATGAAACGCATGAACAGTGTTCATCGCCATTCTGTATGAGAAAAAAATTCGTCGAGTTCAGTAGAAGAAATTTCGAGTTTTTTTAATTGTATTAACTTTTATACGAAATAATTAACGCTAGACGTATAAGAATTAACAAATTTGTGCCATTTTTTAAACAAATTAAGTGTCGAATTCGTACTGAGTGTTGCTAAAAAAATATACTTAATTGTAAGTGAGACAAAACGAAAAAAAAAAAAAAAAAAAAGTTGAAAGAGCAGTGAAAAAATTCCACACTCACATTGACGCGCGCGCACACACACAAACGCACAGACGCACACAAAAGCAAAACAGTCGTACGTACACACAGACAACATGAATGCGAGTGGATGATGATGGTTTTTGCTAGCACACAAACCTATGACGCGACGATTGGACAATCTCGAGACATTCATATACATTCATATATCATTTAAATACATTTGCGCTAACCTATACAAATGCAAGCGTTATAAAATATGAGAAAAAATGTTGAAAAACTTAAAAACAAAACATGTATATACAAATTAAAAACAAAATAGTGTACATTATATGAAAAGAATTGCGGTGGTGATTGTCAAAAAGTTATAGGCGGCTGCTTCTTCTTCTGTTTCGGTTTTAGATCCGTCAGCAACAACAACAAAAGCCATTCAAAGTGTATGACTAAGTGTGTGTGTGACTACCGTGTATGTGTGTGCGTGCGTGAATATGGTTTTTTTTATATATATATTTTTTACTCGATATTTTAACAATTTGCTCGCGCAGTATTTGCAAATAATTTAAACTCAAAACATACAACGGCCTCGCCGCGTTTTTGCCATTGCATTTAATTCCAGAACTTCCAATGACGACGATTCGCAAGAAATTGGTAATTGTCGGCGATGGTGCCTGCGGTAAAACTTGCCTTCTGATTGTCTTTAGCAAAGACCAATTCCCAGAGGTTTATGTACCAACCGTCTTCGAGAATTATGTCGCCGACATCGAAGTCGATAGCAAACAGGTAAGCAACAAGAAAAACACACACACACGCACACACAAAAAAAGGGTGGAACTTTAAAATAACATTTTTGGGGCCTCACAAACCCTAAGGCCCTTAACTTGCAAGTTTCTTTTGTGTGTGCATGCAACAATTGTACATAAGTGCGTATATCCTCTTGGCGTAGCGTACAGTGCATCAAAAAAGTTTTGGTAGAGCCAGTTAGGCTGTAAATATATATTTTTTTCTTACTAAACTTATTTGGCATTTTTGAAAAAACTTGCTGTACTTTGGGTTATAAAAATTAAAAACCAAATAATTATTTTAATATTGTATATGAAACAATGAGTAGTTCCAAGTTTGCCGTATCGAAATGATAGTTAAAGTATTCTACAATATATATGTAGGTTAATTAGTGTTGTGTTGTTAGGGGACTTACCCCAAAATAAAAACTTTTTTTTGACGGTTTACATAATAATTCCAAATACACAAGATCGCATTCAGTAGTTTGAAGTAAGTTTTACGTCTCCCTGGGTGTTATTTGTTTATTTATTCTTAAACTATATGCTTAAAGTTAAAAAATAAAGCTACAGAAAGGAGGGCAGCCTTAACAATGAAGTTTTTTGGCTGTCGTTGGATGTTTCATTTGCTTATTCTATGAGTATTGTTCGCTTGAATAAATTCTTTGATGTTACCGACGATGGTGTATCTTTTCCCCAATAAGTGCCAAATATTCTCAATAGGATTTATAGCTGCCGCTTGTAGAGTACTTTTGGCAGATAGTTTAATGGTAGTAATCTGATTAAAATAGTTATTGTCGAATAATTTAGCTTAGCGTTCTACTGGTAAGGGCACAACGAGATTCATACGGTTATGATATTTGACGGATACGCTTTACCTTAGAAAAATTGCCTATGCCGAAACACTTTTTTGATTCACTGTACCTATGTAATATTTATTTTATTCGTGTGGCGTTTTAGCTCTGTGCTCATGCTGTAAAAAAAGTTGTGAGTCAATATCATCACTGCCGTACGGCACAGAGTACCTCTTGACTCCACACACAACCTTACCCACAACCACTCACACACAATTACACACACACACACATTAGTAAAACGTGTATTTGTATAGCTCCCTTCCTTCCGTTTTTTTTCTGCTGCTCTTTTATTTCTTATACAAGTCCGTTGCGCATATGTACAACTTGTGTGTTGCGTCGCTCTCTTGGCGCTCTCTCGCCGTCTTTCAACGCGTTTGGGTTATGTACTCTCATTCATTTTGGGGGCTACCTTTGGAGCTGTTGCGCGCTCTCTCTCTCTCAAATTTTTTTTATAAATATTCAATATGCGATTTATTTTTGCATTAAGTCATGTTTGAATGCATATTTTGTGTATTCGTATTTATTATGAATAGTATTTGAGTTGCTTATAATTTTGATTGTGTGTGCGTACGAGGGCTGACTTTAATGTTTATAAATGATAATAAAACTATAAATTTTTATCGAAAATGGTATGATATGGCAGAAATCGATTAAAGCCGAAAAAAAGTTAGTAACTGAATATCTGGGTCGACGACTTTTTTAGAAGATTTTAAACGAAAAACGCTTTATTTTCTTATCGTCTACAGATTACATTTGTTTGAATTTTTAAAGTATTTTTTATAAGTTCATTAGATCAATTTTTTTGCAATTTTGGACAATTTTTAATAGTTTCCAATAAAAAGTAACGTTTTTTCTAGTAAGCGTATAGTAGCAAGGGATCTAGCTATGGGTCGGGTCGTATTCGTTAAGCATACTTCCAAGCTAAAGTATGCAATAAGTGGGATATCAAGTCATTTTCATCTACAGCAGGATTGCACTGGATGCTAATCGAGCCATCTACTTCTATTGATTTTGAGAGAAAGACATTGAATCCTCCTTACTATTGACATAATTGGCATTATCTACTGCGATTAGATACATATAGTCTATTATAAATCAAACAATCCAAGGTGTAGTAGTACTCCGGCAGTTCAATGAAAAGACTAGTCTCAATTCGTTTTAATACGATCTATACTGCCTGCAAGAATGATTTATATTCGGGTGTATATTTTTCTCAATTCATTAAACAAAATATAACAAAAGAATTTTTAGGCAAAACAATTTCAAATTAGACTAAGCAGATGTTAGATTTCTTGTAGTAAAACTGGTTCTAGTAAAATAAATACCATCCCTCGTACATCTTTGCTGAGTAATTGTTTATACAGCACATAACTTGCGATGAGTCTTTGTTATCTAAGAAAACTTGCCATCTAACAATCATATCATCTTTTAGAAGTTATTATATAAAGATAGTAGTTTTATGTAATAAACAGTTTGCAGCTACAAGATATAAAATAAGTTATGTGCCAAGAACGCCAATCGAATATTCATCTCTCTTTTGATGGCAAGATAGATATCCTATAAGAAAAATTAAGGCATTTGTGTTGCAGATCATTTCCCGATATGGTGAAATTTCGGCTTATAAAGCACTGCGCATATCGCAATGGTGGAATATTACCTTTTAAGCACTTGAACTCATAATATTCCGTCACATGCGTTTGTTTATTCGATAAAATCCGCTAAAAGTAATGTCTATCGAAATAAACAAACTAAAACTCAGCATGATTTTAAGTGTCTGTTGTAGACTTATGATAGAACTTTTCGTAGAACTTTTCAAACACTTGTTTGATCTTATATCAAATTAACAATGGCAGCTGCAGCCAAGCTCAATATTAATTTTCTTAAAAGTTTGCAGTCGGATTCAAGACAATAATTCAATTAAAACTGTCTACATACATATGTGGCAGATTGCTTTAGAAATTCAAACACAAACCTTTATATAAACGCATATAAGCAAACCTATATACTATTTAATACAAACAGCCTTTTACAGCTTGTTTGGAAAATGATACCAAGTTTATATAGTCATTCAAGTCATTTTACCTTTATGATTAATATACTTGGCATTTCCGACCGTTTCATGCTATCTGCAATATAAAGTTTGTTTCTTGGGAGTAGTTATCAGGGTGTATGCGTTTACACTAACTGGGTAACTAATAATAATTTTTTACGAAAAACGCAAGAATTTTTTGCAAATTTAATTAACGTTTAATTGCTTTACAGGTGGAGCTGGCCTTATGGGATACAGCTGGTCAAGAGGATTACGACAGACTCCGACCACTGAGTTACCCAGATACTGATGTAATACTTATGTGTTTCTCAGTGGATTCACCCGATTCACTAGAAAATATTCCTGAAAAATGGACCCCAGAGGTAAGCCAAAATAATAGTTATTGCTTATAAACTCTCTAATAACGTATCTATACACATTTCTATAGGTCAAACACTTTTGTCCAAATGTTCCAATCATTTTGGTAGGAAATAAGAAAGATTTGCGAAATGATCCCAACACAATTCGGGTAAGTTAACCTTAATTCTTGTTATACTCACATCTATTTATAAATTTTTATGCAGGAACTCGCAAAAATGAAACAGGAGCCGGTTAAGCCTCAAGAGGGACGAGCTATGGCTGAAAAAATTAATGCCTTTGCCTATTTGGAATGTTCAGCCAAGTCCAAAGAAGGTGTGCGAGATGTTTTTGAGACAGCAACTAGAGCTGCATTGCAAGTCAAAAAGAGGAAGAAGACCAAATGCCTTTTGCTCTAAAAGAGCAAATAACAAAAAAAAAAAAAAAAAATTAAAACTACAAACACACACACAACTTTTACAAAAAAAAAAAAAACAAAAAGAAGAAATTCACTGCAAAAGAGAGCATGATTAATCCGGTAGATACACAAAACAAAATCAACAACAACAACAACAAAGCCACCATAAGGAAAAGGAATCACATTTTTTGTAAAACGCTGCACAACAACAACAAATGGCAAAAATTATTGCAAAATGTCAAATGCGGATTTGATTTTATATACAGTCTAGAGTAGTTATAAACCGAAGTGAAACACAACCAACAATAATAAACAATATTGCATTATTACTTGTTTCTTGAGGCGTCGAATCAGTCAACAACAAAAACAAACACAACAAAATATATGTATATGTATTCATATAAAGTCGTATCAGTTTTTTGTAAAGTAAAAGTATATAGCAAGCAAAAACAAAAAATTCGTATATCGAGAGCAAACAAACACTGAAAACAAACAAACTTCTTTTTACAACATTTTGTGTTTTTTGTGTGTTGATGATGAGTGGATGCACTTTTATTCATCTTAGTCGTAAGGCAAAAATATGATAAACATAACTATATTTTACAAGCAAAAAGATACAAAATATACAAATTATATCAACAAAAACAAAATATATTAAAAAAAAAACCGCCAATAAAAACTTAGTTTCCAATCAGAAAATGCTACGACTAAATGTAAGCCACAAAATAGAATGCATAAACTTCACAAGCAAAAAGTTTCGAGCGAGTTTTTAATATTTGTATTTTGCAATAAACATATGATAAAATGTGAAGCGTATTTTATGATTTTATAAAATACCAACAACATATATAATTATAAAATACATATACAATATATATATAGGTATATATGTATGCCTCTTTTTGTATTTTGTACCGTCAAGAAAAAACATGTATTTCTCAAATACAAGTTGCAGAAACAACTCAAAAAAGGCAGCGTTTTCTACAACTGCTAGAAATAAACATATTTTCTATATATTTGTAACTATGCTACTATTTTCTACAGTTACTATTACACAATTTACTAAAAAAAAAAAAAAAATTTTAAGTGAGAAACAGTTAAACAAAAAAAAGCTACAGGCAAACAGCAAAGCGTTAAAGTAATTGTAAATTTGTGCATTCAAAGTTTTGCTTCCTATACAATTAAAACTAAAACAAATATATTTACCAGATTACCAAAATTATATATATTTATATATACATATATATGTGTGTATATTATATACATATGTATATGTATATAAAAACCAATCAACAGTTAAATTGAAATTAAACCGTAAATCAACAAGTTGTCTTTTGTTTAAAATAAAATATAATTTTTTAAATCATGGACGAACATTTCCCAGAATTAAGAAAAAGAGAAAAAACTTTTATTATGAGAAAAAAAAAAATTAATTAAATTATTTCAATATATATTTTTTGTAAATTTAGTTTTGCGTGTAATACGGTTGGTGTTCGTTTTTTAATACAAGAAAATGTGAAAAAAAATTATTTAAAAACTTTTTTGAGTGTCTATTATGCAATTTGCATAATATTCCTTACAATAACTTGCAAAAAAGCGAAAAACATTAAAAAAAAAGCAACAAAAGGAAAAAAAATGAAGGTAAAAAATATTTTACTAATATACATACATATTACATATACGATAAATAAAAATTAAAAAAAAAAAAGATAAAAATCAAAATTTTTGTTAATGTGGTTTTATTTATTTAGTGAACGAATTTGATGCGAGCAAAAAAAAAATCTTAATACTTTTTTTTAAAAACCCATCCTAAAAGTTTTCAAAAACATTTTTGACGAATCGGTGAAATTCCGGATTGGAAAATAAAGCAGTATCTGGAAAATACTATCCGATTCAACTAAATTAAAAGGCGGTGGGAATGTATCTACGACAGTATTTAGAATGTGAATAGAATATACCAATCGATTCAACTAAATAAGATCTCGAATCTCAGAGTATTTACAATGTGCAGTTGTAATATACTAACCGATTAAACTTAATTAAAAGACAGTGGGATCTATTATGACATCTATACAGCTTTGATGCAGCCAATCCTATTTCTCCCAAAAAAAGTATTATTTTGTGTGGTTCTTATCGCATAACGTCCAGAGCAAGGGCCGGAAACCTATGATCCGCTGATCACCGATTGACAATTGGTAATTTCGAGCGAGGCACTTTAGCTCCGAAATAGTCAGATGTCTTCTATCTAGGACGCCTCACTGTAAGTATGTGTCTTAAAACTATAAATTAACGGAGCTTTCTCAAATAACCTTTCCATACTAACTCCACAGGAAGCAACCAACCAGCGTCCTAATTGGGTTCTTACCCGTTTCCGTGATTTATTGGAAGCTACTTAAATAAAGCCTCATATCCAGTCTCTAATTTCCTTAGATCTTTATTCCTTTTTGCCGTCCAAAATGAACTTTTCGGAGCCCATTTGTTGCTAGCTTTTGAGCAAGTTGATTTTCAAGAATGCAGATGTGACTAGGCAACAATCTAAGGGATAGTTTGTTCCCTCGACCTGGATAGTTTGAGTTGATTATTGCTACAAATGCATTTAGTTAGGGTCAGCGTATCTGAGATTTCGTATATTTCGACATATTTTTCTGCGGGAGAGTTTGTTCGTCGACCAGGATAGTTTAAGTTGATTCGGGTTTTCCAACTTTAGAGTTTATTCTTACTCCAGCAACTGCAACAGTGGGCTAGACGCCCTAAGTTACTACATGACTTCCTTTGTCCTTTAAGGTAGGTTCAATTGGTGTACAACCATCTTATAATAGCAAATTTACCTAGCCATTTAGTAGAATTTCGATGATCTTGTAGTAGTATACACTTCTTAATCAAGTTAACGAGTTGACAGAAAAATTATTATCCGCAGGTAGGTAGTTTGTTCATAATGAAGCCGGATTTTAAAAGTCGTCTTTTTGGGTAGGCCAGTTGCATATACCACGCCGCAGCTCAGCAGGACCAACTTGTGCATTACTTATAGCACTGGGCGCAGGTCCACTTTGTTGTCCCTACCCTGCTCAGTAAGAGAATTAATTGATTTTCATTCACATCATTTTGTTATTTACTTTTATTATTTCAAAAATTTTCTGAAAGAGCGCGTTTTTAATGGGGGTTCCAAAAAATCTTTATTGATGGGATTGTTTTTACATTTAAAATGTATAACATTAGGAATCAAAATTTTGGTTTTATTACAAGTACATAGCTTCTTCTCTCTTCTTGTTTTCTATCATATTGAACTTGTGTTTGCGTGTGTTTGAAATGCCCAAATTTATTGAACATTACGAGAGTTTATATTATATGCAAAGCCCGCTTGCACTTCTCACACTTTTTTTTTTTATACATGTTAATTAATATTTTGTACGTGTTGAACACGTTTTACTTACATATCGGAAAACTGTTTTATTTTTATGTAAACGCACGCGCTTTAATATTTTTAACAACACAAAAATTAACGTATCGTAATATGGTATACATAAGTAGATGCTTAGTTTTATCAACGTTTTGAAATTTATATGTACGCATGCTTATAGTTTTACATAGTGTAGTTAATATATAACGCTTTTTAGTGTACAGAACTTTGTGTTTTTATGTGTGCGTGAAATATTTGTATAATCTTTGATAGATTTGCAAAAGGTTTTTGTTTTTGTAAAAACGCGTAACAAATAGTTTAAGCTGCGTTGGCTTAGAGGAACTCATGGTGATGCTCAGAGAACGTGTTGCTAATAAACATAATTAACAAAGGGTAATGAATAATAAATAAACTTAAAACTAAAAGTCTTAACAATGGTTGTTTAAACAATTTCAAACTTAAACAAATCAACCTTAGAGGGTTTTCAAACATATCTTATAAATATAATTAGCTATTGTTAGTAATGTTTGTATAAAGCTTTGTCGTAATTGCGTTTAGTTAGTTTTAGAGTTGTGAAAAAAAAAAACATTTGCAATGATACCACTTTGTGCATTAACATTTAAACATAATCATTATATCGTTTAAATGTTATTCGCTTTAAATCGATTAATATACAATATATATATATAGATGCATAGTTTTTGAATTTTTTTTTTTTTTTAATTTAGTTTAATTACATTTAAATTCAACAATTATTCGATAAAGTTTGTCTGCGTGCGCCGCTTGATTATTACATGTATTAATTTAAAAAAACATTTTTTCGCGTTTTGTTTTTGGACAGTTTGCGACTTAAAGCTCTATAACGTACGCTTGGCATTTGCTTATAGCTCTTTTAGCGCGCAATTTTGCTTGATTTTAAATTTAGCGTCATATCGCCTCGTTTTTGATTTTGTTTATTGCTACTATTCAGTTATTGTTTTACATTACTAAAGGGCTTTCGTTTTACGTTTTTGTTTAATTTAAATGCATTTATATTGATTTGTTTTGCATGTTCGTAGCATCTCACATTAAATATCTTTCATTTGCCAATTTCTAACATTTTAGCATGTTTTTTTTTTTTTATAGGAAACTTTTTCTTTTTGTTTTCTACAAACATACGAACGCATAATACACAATTATAATTGTGTTTTCTGTGCATTTTGTTGTATTTGTTTTTTTTTTCTTTTGGATCGGTGCTTAAACATATTGATATACTTTGCGTTTACAGCCACTCCAATAGCTTTAGCTCCTGGCTCAACATTACAACAACAAATAAAATCGTAAAGTTAACAAATAATTAATTACCCGCTCAGACAATACTGCGCTTATATGCTAAACACTACCACTTGACATAATGTGGTTAATAACAATTATATAGTTTTTCGATTGGTAAATTCTTTTAGTTTGCCTGCATTGCAGTAGCTTTGGAAAATCATTAAACATTTATATATGTGTAGTTATATATATATATATATATATGATTGGTTTAGCCAAAGAGTTTTTATATAAATAATAGATTAATATTGCACTAGTTTGCATTGAAAACAAAAGCAAGATGTTTTTAGTTCAAATTGCGTCTACGTCGAAAAACCAAAGCGAATATGGAACGTATGCGCCACCAGCGGCTTCGATGACGCGTATGCATTTTTTCTGAACTGCTATCATTGCCCAATGTCTTGCCCATTTCCTTGCGTCTTATTTCACGCACCAGCGTATAGAACGCCTCATCTATATAGTGACGCAGTGCGGCTGATGTCTCAAAAAACGGACAACCAAATTGATTGGCCAAGTTCTTGCCCTCCTCTGTGGTAACGCGACGCTGAGATTCCAAGTCCACTTTGTTGGCTATCAATACCAGTGGTATATCCTCCGATAAACGTACACGTGTAATAAGTTTCCGGTACTCGGAGGCCTCCTGGAAACTGTGGCGGTCAGTGACCGAGTAGCATATGATGAAACCTTCGCCGCAGCGCATGTATTGGTCCCGCATGGCCGTGAACTCTACCTGACCGGCCGTGTCGAGTATGTCAAGCAGAGCGGCTTCGTTGTCTATGACCGCCTGTTGCTGGTACGAATCCTCTGTTTATAGACATAAATCTTATATAGAAAAAGAAAATTTTTTTTAGTGTTTTAACTTACCAATAGTGGGGTCATGATAGTCCAAAAAACTGTGACTGACAAATTGTAGGGTAACAGCTGGAGTTTTAATGTTGGTTGGTTGGTTTTGTTGGAGAGTTGTGGTTTGTGTACACACACACAGGCACATATACACAAAATTTTCCGAACGCACGAGTGGCGACGCATATGACACCGGCGTTGGGAGGGTGTCCGGAGTAGATTTAGTCGGGTGTTTGTGTTTGCGCAAGCAAAAAGCGGCCGCAGGCAGCAAAACAAAGCGTAAAATAAATTGAGATAATTTATTGATTTTTCGCAACTACAATCAAAATGCGCAGTGATAACTTTCATTGTGTTTGGATGGATGTGAGTGTGTTTGTGTGTGTATACATATGAGCCGCCTGCAGCACATGCATATTTCATGGTCACTTACCCGATTTGCCGACACCGCCATCACCGAGTATAACTATTTTGTATACACGTAGACCGCCTCGCATATTCTGTGGCGGCGCACTTGGTGGCTTAATCAGTAGGCCCATATTTCCATTTTCCTTGCGATCATTTGGCATGTGCATTGAGTCTGTATCCGAGGAGCTCGTACAAGACTTTAATTTGCTGGACCTTTTTAATGCTGCACAACCTATGGACATGTCACCAGCCATACTAATACTTCTCAAGGTGTGGTTAAAATGTCCAATGCGGCTGCCAATGAATGCCTCCGCCTTTGAATTGTAGGTTTTCTTGAACTTGACCCTTGTCGGTTTAGGGATTTTGGGTAATAGCAATGCGTAGTTTTTATTGTGTGTATCTCAACTGCGCACAGAAGAAAAATTTATTGATTTACTTTGTAAGAATATTATGATTTGAAGCACAACAAAGTTTGCATTGTTACATACCACACCACGGCACAAGGCCCCTACCGAACTCAACGGAATTAGTTCACTTAATTTAAATGAGGCCCATACATAATTGTTGCTAGTTGTTTTTTTCCGTTCGGACTTCTTTCGAGTAATTTTGTATCCATTTTCTGGTATACTGAATAAAATGCAAACAGCTGTTTGCCAAAATATCTATGGTTGGCAAGTCCAGTCAAGTTTTGCCACAAACCTTATTATGTAAAACAAATTTAAATGCAAAGTGAAGCCCATATTTATAAAACAAATTTAATAAAACGCATTTAAAGCACAAACAAAAAGTTAAGATACTTTATTATATTTTTATTTTAATCTGGCAACTCTACTTGAACAGTGTTTGAAAATGGCCAACAGCAGTGAACTAATTGGTTGGAATTTATTCTAATTTGAATATTTACTGCAAGTATTTGTTTTTTGTTTATACGTGGTGTACATTAAT
This sequence comes from Chymomyza fuscimana, assembly GCA_949987675.1. Taxonomy (NCBI): domain Eukaryota; kingdom Metazoa; phylum Arthropoda; class Insecta; order Diptera; family Drosophilidae; genus Chymomyza; species Chymomyza fuscimana. The sequence continues at coordinate 72,826,591 of OX465089.1, forward strand.
TAGTTTATTAAGCATTATGAAGATATAACGATGTAGTGTAAAGAGTTATTTAATAAAGCCAAGCTTGAAATTTAGCTGCGGCCAGTTGTATTTGTTTGTTATCTCACCAATTGTTATTTATTATTGTTATGAAATGAGCGTAAAGAGTAAAACGAAAAAAGCAAACGGTGCTTTAATTTTTTTTATGTCGTGCTAACAGTGGTGAAAATATTTATTCGTTTATGCATAGTGCTTTTGTTGTTTTGACAATTTTTGTGGTTTTTAGTGATGCAATGTTCCATAAGAAATTATTTACACATTTTTGTTGTTAAGAAAAACACAATTATTTACTTATTTTGTGGTGTATCAGATATCCAATTTTTATACGACAGTGTCCCAAATAAATTTACAGAATGTTACCCAATAACAATCTATATATTACGCAAATGTCTGGAACAAACTCTGTTTAACTAAGCTGTACCTTATTTTTTAAGGGTCCATTTTTAGTAAGTCATGTACAAAACAGGTAATGTTCTTAAATTACAACAAAAAGATAGCACCCACAAGGGACGCAGCTAAAGAATTGATTAACAATAATATTAAAAAAAGTGCAGGATATTTTAATGCTTTAATTTAAAATGCCGGCTGTATGAATATTTTCTTGGCCACTGTTGCTCTACAAGTAGGTGCAATAAACAAATAAGAAGGGTTACTGACTTATAAACTATAAACGCTGTGTTTTTAGCAATAAATTTTAGCATTCAATCGTATAACGAGCTTTACACATAAAAATGCTTCCAAAGCTAGGGAGTGGTTATAAAAAGGTAATTAATTATGATTGTGGCGGGCCCAACCGAATAAATGCACATAAAGCGTTGCCACCAGGCTGATTTTTGTGTTACCGTAGAAAAAATTAAAAAAATGTAAACTTTATTAACAACAAAATATTGTTTAACAAAAATGCTATGCAATAAAAATTAAAACAATTTAAGCAATAATTAATGCAATATTCTGCATTTATGTAAAATATGGCAACGCCATTGCAACGGCGCACATTTTATAAATAATTTTGCGGCAGCGAGCAACAGAGAGACAGTCACATTCGCATTTAGTTACGTTCAGCGTTCAGTGATCATAGATAGTCGGTTTGTTGCCGTTGTTTCGGCCGCCGACATTTCGAATTCGAAAACAAAATTTTTGGAAACATATTGAAATTGCCATTAGAATTAGAATAAGCAGCTAAAATGTCGGGTGATGTGCAGCCGCGAAAGCGTAAGGATAAACAACGCAGAAAACGTGGTAAGTTAAAAAGTGGAATAGTTAAGGAAAATATTGGACTTGGCTTGGCTACTTTACACAGCCAAAAACGCAGCAGTTCTATTTCTTTTATTAGAATAATAATAATGTAGTGCCTTTAAAAATAACTTTGCCCTATTATATAAAATTATACGCCGCTGTTGTCGCTATGCGTACCGCCAAGATGAGTAGAAGCAGATACATATTAATTTTTTTTTTTTATTTTGCATGCCCTTGCCGAGGGTATATTAATTTTGGCCTGCCGTTTGTTTAGCTTTAAGAAAGAAGCTTTAGTAAACTACTTGATTACATTAATTTCGAAAATCTATATGGTCGCTGGTTTTTTTTTTTATATTCGCTTAATTTAAGAGCTGTGTATATAAACGTGTATGTAATATGGAACTACATGATTATTGCAATCCCAGATATACGATCTTAAAAGGGAGAATCATTTCTACAAATTTGCTGAGCATTGTACCCTATTGTCTTCCTAATTATAAAACTGCAAGTGTATCTACACTTCGGCGTAACGAAATAAGCCAGCCATGTTTCTTTTTCGAAATGGTTTTTTGTCGCAGCGACCGTTTGAAAACATAATTCAATTGCAAATGCATAAGTTGTTCTCCTAAATGACATTTAATTTGTTTAAAACATACATTTTCCTTAAAGATAAGTGCGCAAATAGTGTATAATTGTTAAAACAAAAACTAAGTCAAAAATACTCTTGCATAGATTATTTTTATAAAACATATATTATTCCAACATTCTACAAGTTAATCTTTTTTAAACTGGCTACAAAACTTATTGTTACACTTATATATCTTGAGAAAAACAAACAAAGCAATTGATTGTCTGCCGGTTCTGATCTCACATATCTTATCTTATCGCATAATCCTCTCTCTACACCTTAGCTGCAGTTAATTGTTTATGTATTTCCGTAAAAGTCTACATATAATTATGATAATTAATTGCATGAAATATACAAAGTGAAAATACACATTTCCCTGAACGTTAAACGCTCTGCCGCCTTTTACACACACCCACAAAAGTTTGGACATCGTTCACTGCTCGAAATACGGAATATGTATAAAATACTACGTACATGTTTTATATTGGCGGATTGCCCTGTGCCATGACTTGCATGTTCTTTGTTTATTTTTACAGATACATAAACGGCATAAATATATTTCTTTTTCTTTTTGAAACTATCACCTATCTATTAACTAGCGTAACTAATTTTTTGTCTAGATGAACGGAAATCTGAAGGTGAAGTGAATTTTCGTCAGCAAAGCTTTCAAGGTAGCGCTATGTTCTAAAGAGATTTTTCTCCAGATTTGACCCCCAACAAAGCTTAAAGCCATCAATCAGCTTTTTGCAAGCTATACACATGATTTAGCCAACTAAACTTTTGATTAATAATTACTAATGACTTGACCCTTGAGTTTGCTAATTTTTTAATTGAGCCAGCTAATTCTAATCACAAGTATTTATCTACAATTTGTACAGATGACGATGAGTCTTCACATGGCGTGCACATTACAAAGATGGGAAATGATGATGTTCATTTGCATGTGCATCATGAACATGGCACAGGCGGACATTGGTGTGCCAAAATAATATTTTTCTCTTTAATGGCCGTGCTCTTAGGTCTCGTTGGCTTGATTATTATGGAAAATCGCGGTTTGACAGACCGTAAGTAAATAAATTTTTTTTTCAACAAAATAATTAAAAAAGTTATCTTAGCTTTAATATAATTAGAATCTCATTAATAAAATGTCTCAATTTTAGTGGATACGCCATTATCGGAATCGCGCTTCCAAAACTATTTCGACGGCTGGGTAGAGGAGCATCCTGAGGAGCATGATGCGCATGACGCCGTGCAGGCTGCTATAGACGAGCATGAAGATCACGATGAGCCATTTGAAGAGATGGAATATGAGGAACATTCAGAGGTAGAAGAGGAAGAGGAAGAAGAAGAGGAGGAAGATCATGAGACCGATGGCGATCATGATGAGGATGAAGATGATGAAGAAAAAGACGATGAAGAAGAGGATATTGCGGGCGAAAATGTTACTGTAGAGGCTACAGCTGAAGAAGAAGAAGATGATGAGGAGGATATTGGGGATGATAATGATAATTTAAAGGCTACGGCAGAAGAGGATGAAGACGATGAAAATGTTGAAAATGCGCAGGCAACTGCAGAAGAAGATGATGATGAGGAAGATGATAATAGACAAGCCACAGCAGAAGATGATGATGATGATGCGGATGATAATGACGATGATGATGACGTGCCCGTCACAGCGGAAGATGAAGAAGATACGCAAGAAAAAGAAAGCGTTGCTGTTACAGCAGAGGATGTGGATGACGAGGATGATGCATTTGATGATGTTGATGATGATGATGATGATGAAATTGAAGAGTATGTTGAACAGCCTAAGTCACAGTCTCAAACGCAAAGTGCGCATGCTAACGAAGACGACGATGGCTTTGATGATGTACGTATAAGTATTTTTGCTATATTATAAAGCAATTTAACAAAAATGGCCTTTCTATGCAGGACGACGCAGACGATGATACCTTCGAATCTCTGGACCAAGTAATCGATAATGATGCTGATGAATTGCTATTGCAGCAGGAAAGAGCACGTCAAGCAGCAGCACAAAGTAAGGCTGCAAGTGATCATCACACTGTTGATAAAGAAGATGATCATGAAAATGACAAGACAGAAGAGGAGGATGCTGCATCATCTTGGGTAGCATCACGTAAGTTAAAAAAAAAAACAAACAAAAAATTGATTTAATAAAAAAATGCAATTCCAAGGAACACATTGAACGGTTTAGGATCAGACAAGTTCTACTTTTTTTTTTTACTATCAAAAATTGTGCAAGAAAGTGCAAATTGCGTTACGTTACGATTTATTGTATACTAAAACATACATCATTTTACAGTTGCCGTTAAAATTGGCGTTGGCGTTGCACTTGCCTTAGTCTCACGGCTTGTATTGATACGGAAAAATCCAAATACAAGTGAGTTTCCTGCTCTTTATCATTTGTAGAGCGCACGCCAAAAGCTTATGCTATATGTTAACCGAAATCTTTGTCTTATAACGCTTAATGATCGCCTTAAACTGTAACAAGTTGGTGTTGAATGGTTCAAAACCAAAGCTGCTTATATGTTGTTATTTACTTTGTTGTTACAATTTTAAATTTAGTCTAATTATGTGCAGTATTTGCACAAAATTCCAATGCATCTTAATTATGGTGAAACTAATGACTAAAACTTAAAAATTGACGTATTATGTACAATTTTTTAAAAAATTTGCACTTTCTTTTTATTGTATTTTTGCTATGATTGTAGTCACAGCTTTGTTAAATATTTTACAAGCTCACCTTTTTTATATATACCTATGTAATGTGTGTATGTATTTATAACTAATTGGCTTTTGCAAAACTTGGCCACATCATCATGTATTTACTTGATAATAATACGCAACATTTTTAAAGCGGATGAGCCCATGCCAGAAGCTTGCATGAGACGCAGACTTACGATAGCCACGGCCGAGGACAATATACCCGATGATGATGAGGAAATTCCACTGCTAGATGATGGTTGAGATACAATTTATTAATTTATGCTAATTTTCAACTACTACTAAGCTGTGTACTTAAATACAAGCAATATTCGTGTACCCTTTAAACGATTATTGCTTCCAGGCAATTTCAGTGAGTTGACAGTGAAATTGTTTGGAAGCATTGCGCTTTACACATGCAAAGTTACTTTGAATGTGCAAACAAATAATTCTCGCTTATTTTTACTATGCAAACAACTCACAATCAAGAATACTCTGAAGAGGAAATTGAAATCGAAGAAGAAATCGAGGTGGAGATCAGTGATTTAGAAGAAGCCGATGTTGATGCTGATGCAGATGCTGAAAGTGACAATAATATAGCCATGTCCGCCAGTTATGTGCCTGAAACTTTTGAACAGCTAAATGCCATGTATAAATCCCAGACAGAAGCACCAACTACAACCAAGGAAGCTGCGTCAAAAGCAAAACTTCAGTCAGCTTATTCCAAAACTGCCGAAACAGCAACAAAAACTAAGCCAGCCGCCACAACAACAAAGGAAAGCGCTAAAGCTGCCGACGAAGCTGCCACGGATATCTATGTGGAATATGATGACGGTGACATGGAGGATTATGCACATGATGAAAATGATGATATTACCGATGAAGAGGACGAAAACGATGATGAATATGCCTATGAGCTTGATGAAGGTGATATATCCGATGTCGATGATACAGAGTTAATGAATAGACTAGAAGCCAAATATGGCCGTTTGCCAGCTAAGGAATACGAAACTGAAGAAGATTCCGATGATCCCACCTGGACACGTAATTACTGAATGTGCTATTTACACGTATTAAAACTTATGTCAAATCTATTCAACAACACAAATACCAAAAAGAAAAAAAAAAAATACCAAAAATTTAATGCTAAAACTTAAACAACACAAAACTTAGACTCCAAAACAATCAACTCATCATAACATTGGCTTAAACGACATACTCGACTAGTTGTTTTAGAACTTAGTAAAATTTTTAATCATCGCATATCTTACACGTATCTATTCAGTGAAGTACACTCATAGTAAGTGTTATAGAAATAGTTGTCTAGAATTTAGTTGCTTAACTTACAAATCAAGCAATTCATAAATTTTTTTGGTGTAAGACGAAGCTTAAGTCTATTTACTTTAAAACGTTCAACTGTGTACACTTGGCTTTGCTGTATTCTTTATGTTTTTTATTTTCTTTATTTGTATAATAATATATATAACTATTTTATTAGAAATTAAAGCAAAGGAGCCAACGGCAGGTGCCGGACCAAAGGCGCACATTTATGATGAAGATGATAGTTTGTTTGATCAGGAGCTGCGTAGGGCTAATGCTGAAATGATCAGAGAGGTAAGTGAAAAAGAAACCGATACTTAAAACCGAGCAGTTGGTCTTTTACCCATTAAATGTTTTAAAGTTAAGGTATCAAGATAATAAGACTTTTAGAATGAGAGCAGATGTGTGCAAATAAAAATAATATTTATTGGTATGCAAGATATACCCATCCAAAAAGCCATCGGAAGACATCAGAAACAAAGAAATTTGGTTCCGTACGAGTTGAAGCAGAGAGATGTTGGACGGCGTTTCTTCAGTTGCGAGTAGCTGCTTCAAAGGCAGAATCGGAAGGGGATTTCACATCGACTTGTAACGATGAAAAATAGGTCCACTACCATGCGCCGAAAATCATGGGAATGCCTGGACATGCATCCACGTCGACGGCCAGACAGAATATTGACGGCGTTAAGGTTATGCTTTGTATTTGGTGGGACTAGCTCGATGTAGTATACTATAAGCTATTGAAACGGGGTGAAATCATCACAAGGGATCGGTATTGAACGCAATTGGAAAAACGGTCACAGTACCAAGATAGACTCGACAAAGTTATCCTCCAGCATGACAATACTCGGCCAAATGTCGCCAGACCTTTCAAGACATACCTGTACACGCTTAAATTTGATACCCTACCTAACCCACATTGCTCCACCATATTTTTCACTCTTATGAAGAAGTAAGAAAATCGATCGCCTCAGAAGATGAATTGTTTTTTTCGAGGTAGTATCCGACAACTACCAGATAATAGTATCTAACAAAGCCTCATACATATGTCCATCTTAACGTATTTAAATCTAAACATAACTAGAAAATGCAAATTAAGCGTGTATAAAACGGTCATAAGACCAATTGCAATTTACGGCTCAGAAATAAGGGCAATGAGCGTATCAGATGAAACTCACTCCGCATTTTTGAAAGAAAGATCCTTCGGAAAATCTTGGGTCCAAAAAGAAATGAAGATGGTGTACCAATGCAGAATTACTCCAGCTATCAAATGGGGAAGACATTGTAACGTTCATAAATTCACAAAGGTTGAGATGGATTGGGCATTTGCTTAGAATGGATGAAACCCGCACTCAAAGAATTATAGTGGACTATGCGCCTATTGCCACGAGACAGCGTCTAAAAGAAAGCATAAGAGAAGATATTCAAAGAACGGAAGTGGTCAACTGGAGTAGACTGGCACTGGATAGAGACCAATGAAGGACGATCGTGGAGAAAGCGAAAACCCACTCCGGCTTGTAACGCTATCGAAGAAGAAGACCAGAAAGATGAGAAAAAGTAGTCGCTAACGACGGAAAAAAAAATATTGTATATTACCAAGCCTCAAACATTGGGAAAAAAACGGCGGAAGCGAAGTTGTACACCTTATATGTAAAGAACAAAAAGATTGGTCCCATGCGGATTCGATTTGGGAAAGTTGGGCTGCATTTCATTTTGATAGATCTCGTTATACTATTCATAAACAAATATAAATATAATAAATATATTTACGATGAAAGGAAGTTTTTAGAAAGAGAAGTCTGAAATTTATATTTTGTATATTGTATTGTCCGTATCTTTTAAAGTATTTTTTTGCAAAACTTATAGTTAGATTTTCTACTTTTTACACCATGAGAAAACCAGGGAGGGTTTCTTAAATACATTTTTAATTCAAATTTGTGTCTGTCCTACCTACTTCTATACTAAATATGATACTCTTTGTTAAGCGTACTAAAATTACGTTAATTCCATATCAAATTTTCTTTTAAATTTCTTTAAAACTAGCTCAACAATCATTAGTAAACAACAAAAAAAAAACAAAAAAAAAACACATAAAGTCCTTTATAGCTTTAATTAATGCCTGCTTTTTTGTCTCCATATGCACATAATGATAAATGTTTACTAGTATTTTATTAAGGATCATGCTATGTTATTTAATTTTTGACAATTTAAAAAAAAAGAAAAAAACATTATTTTTAGTATAAGCAAATGAGCATAAAAACCAATATAAGAAAAAGACTACAAACTATAAAATCCGTCGCTTTTCATTTGCCCTGCGTGTGAATTTAATAAAAAATTAACGCTAATAAAACGCCTTAAAAGATTATAAACTATTATAAAAAGAATCTATTGCATGTCAAAAACTCACTTGCTATTGAGTTATTAATGGGCTTCGTTGAGCTTTCAATAAACACACCCACTGAGAATTCAAGAATTGCTTTTAGCTTTATAGCAACTGCGTTTTTAATTTATGATAATTAATTTAATAACATATAATCATTATAGTACTTAATGCTAATTAACTAATCTAATTGAATGTTTTAATTTGTTGCAAATACCGCTTAACATTTTTGTTGACTGGCGTCTGTCCTGGCTATCCCAAATAACCACAAAGAACCATGCCAAAGCTATGCTCGCATTTAACAAGCTAATCCAAACATACGCACACAAACCGGCGGCACATTTGGCACGAGCCCGTGCGCTGGAACTTATTGCCGAGGCACAACGAAGCAATCAGCGTCTGCTGGAAGCCATAGAGGGCTATAAACGTTACCTGGCCTTCGAGGAGCTGATTACCAATGATACCGAATATCGAGTGGCAAGCGAACGCTGTATTGAGCACTTGAGATTCATGGGTGCGTAGCTGTTGTACACATAACCAATCAAAAAGTATAGCTCATATAGCTTTTCATATCCCACAGGTTATCAGCAACAAACGGTAGCTACACACGAACAGCTGATTGCACGCTTTCCTGACGCACCTCAGCACAGGAATCAACTTTCGGTTACATACCTAATGGCTAATAAGTGGGTGTGTGCGTAATTATTTTCTTTGCCCAGAAATCCCTTAATAATCAGAATTTTTGCAGCTTAAAACTTGTCAAGCTTACGGCAGCTGGCACATTGCAGCGTTGGCCAAATGATGCAGTTGCTAAACTGCACTATGGCTTGGCACTAAAACAGCTAGATGGCGACTACAAGCGTGCGTTGCCTTATCTACAGCAAGCGGTCAACTCTTTGGCGCCGGGCACTCAAGAAGGCTATTTCTACTTTGCGCTTGGCGAAACTCTACAACGTTTGAGCAGACAAACGGAGGCTCTGGAGGTGTACAAGCGTGGTGCCGCTTTAAAGTTTTTCCCCAGCGTTTACCAGCGCTCCCTGTACAATGTGCAGCCCTTGAGGGCACAACCATTTTGGACTGATCAGCAGACTGGTTATGCGTTCCAGTTTACACAACTGCAGCGCAATTGGCGTGCAATACGTGATGAGGCTTTGGCTTTGCTCAGTCGCCGTGGCTATTTTGAAGATGAAGCGGAACAACTGCGTGATACTGGCCAATGGCAGCAATATGAGCTCTATGCGCAGGGCCGCCGAGTAGGAAACAATTGCCAACGTGCGCCTATTACCTGTTCCTTGGTAGCGGATTTTACAGCTGCCAGTCGTTGTCGACGTGGTCAGATAAAGTTTAGTGTCATGCAAGCGCATACGCATGTTTGGCCCCACTGTGGTCCAACCAACTGCCGCCTACGTGCTCATTTAACGCTTGTAGCGCCAGAACCGGACAAGACCAGTTTAAGAGTGGCCGAGCAACAGCGGTATGTATGAGGTAGAAACTGTGACGATAGCGTTTACTCCATTCTCAGAGTGATTTTAGAATCAATATTTTTAGCCAAAAATTCGTTACTTCGCTAAGAATACAGAATTTCTAAGATGGGATAAAATTTCAAAAGATATTAGGAAAGATTTATCTTTTGTTTAGTGTTGTTTTGTATGTCTTAACTACGATAGTTTTTCAACTATCCTCTCTTTTAAACTGTTTCTGACTTCTCTCACTTTTTCTATTTGAGTTATTTGATGTACCTCTTCGAGCATCCCTGACCACCCATAAGCTACACAGAGCAGTTTCTATTTCGTAGCTACTTTTCCATCTTTGTTTCTATCTTGTTTTAAATTAATTCTTATTTTGCTTTTAAATAAAAAATGATACAAAATATATCTCCCACAGGACTTGGCGCGAAGGCGAGCTATTCATATTCGATGATAGTTTTGAGCACGAAGTTTGGCACAATGGCACGCAAATGCGTTTGGTACTTATTGTAGACGTATGGCACCCGGACTTAAGTGAGGAACAACAACGCAGCTTAAGCTCTATTTAAGTTGGTTCAAAATACTACTAAACAAACCGAACCCATGTTCCTTTCGTATTAGTCAAATGTACTCGTATGTTAGGTCAACAAAAATGTATCTTATTCAATAATTTATAAGTTTGTATCTAATTGTAAAATGTGTGCATGTATGCGTGTTCATATTAAGACATTATTGCATTGTTTTTTTGTATAAGACTTATGGGTGCAAATAGTTTGTACTTTGGTTGGCAGCGAGACGTTTGCTGTATTCAAGACTTGTTTAAATAAATTCGAATTAACTATTGATTGTTTCGTGTTCGTTGTCTTTTTGCGTTCCTTATAATTTTATTGTAACTACAATTGCCGGTTTAAGTCCAATCCATTAAAAGTAATGTGAGTTTAAATAGATGCGCATGCAACTCTGATTATAAAAGGGCGTTAAATTTGGAACAGTTGCGGTTCGAGATGCGCTCTATATTGTCCATTGTTTTATGTGCGGTAGTTGTTTCGGCGAACTTGGAGCTGTGCCTTAAGAATTTAGGCTGCATGCAGGGCACACTGATGCCAGGCTATAAGAAAGATCATTTTGAAGCATTAATGGGCATTCCATTTGCAGAGCCGCCAGTGGGCAACTTGAGATTCAGGGTAAGTTTTCCTATACACTGTTATCCTTAAAAAACATGTTCGCCTTGTAGCGGCACGTATGCCCGGAAACTTTGGTTTAAAAGATCAACGACTATCGCTTCAATGGATTCAGCAGCACATTGGCGCATTTTCATATGCTTAGCGCAGGATCAAGAGGTAAGCAAATTATATTTAATCATATTTTGTGCTTTGCTTATGTTCAGATATATCAAGGAAACTTTCAGCGTGCCATGTCCTTACTAGACCACTAGATCAAGGCAGACGTCTGGCTGTTCATTTAGGCATACCCAGTGCAATGAGCTTGGATAATGAAAACTTAGCTAAAGCTCTACGACAAATTGATGCCATGGAACTTCTCAATGCTGCCGGTGTACTCAAAAAATGGGATAACGCACCTATAATTAACTTTTGTGCTGTAGTAGAGCAAATGACAACCCCTGATGCATTTTTTGTAGAAGATCCGGTGCAGACGCATTTAGCAGGCAAGAAGGTTAACCAAGTTCCTTGGCTTTTGGGCACAACAGCACGCGCTGGTGAGGGTTCGATCTTTCTACTGCGTTTGCTCTACCAGCCTCAACTTGCAAAGGAGTTCAATGAGGATTTTATTGAAAAATTCACGATGGCATTGCATCTGCCTGAAGAAACTCCGCCGCAGATAATTAAAGAATTATTGGATCTGTACGGAGCCTATGAACTAAACAACGAAACAGTGCGTAGTCTTTCGGAGGTATGCTTTATAAGGCTCATATGGAAAACACGATGTTGGTATAATATTTTTGCTATTTTACAGGCTGCGGGTGACTTTAATTTTCAATATGTGGCTAATGAGTCTGCTGCCAGCTATGCCAAATATGCTGATTTGCGGCACAATCCTGTAGCAACTTATAGCTTTGAATACCGCGGTATGATGACGTTATCCATTCTTGTTACCGATGGTACTGTGTACCACACACTCTACGTTACGCCGTGATGCTAGATTTTCCACCAGATCCAGAGGATGCTATGGTAGTCAAACGCATGACGAGCTTATTTGTAGACTTTGCCAAGAGTAGGTAAATTTCACTGTTCCACTTTTAATTAAGTTTTCGACTAATCTGTGATTATTTCAGTGTATTCTACAATCAAAGCTCTCTGCACGGTTGTACAGTGAAAGACTTTACGGATACAAAAATCTGCCATTACTTAAAGTTCGAGTAAAAAGTTGGCACTTGCAATGAGGCAATTGAGCGGAACATTGATAAGTCCGCTTTACATATCTGCAAGAAGTTGGTTCCATAGGACAGCAGTTAAAACGCATGCAACTCACATTTGATTTTTGGAATACTTATAATACTTCTCACACGCTTAGCTTGCACTCCCACTTACCTGCTGCAATAAATTCCAGGTTTTGGTTTTTGATCAAGCCCATTTCAAAAATTATTTTGGAACTTTTAGTCCGGTCTTAGAAAGATAACAAATTTGGATAAATGGGTTGACAGTTTTTCGCGAGCTCTGATATATACACACTTCGAATAGAAAACAAACGATGGAGCCATATTTGATTGAAGACCACGTTAACAAACCAAATTAACGAATCTGGACCAACGAAAATTCTAGTGAATATCAAGAGAAGTCGATGCATCCTCATCGGCTTACCATCAATTCGGAAAGATCCCATTCGATGTTAACTGATTAGTTTTGGCCCTAGTTAGATGCAATTAACTTGGATGATGTTTATTTCCAACAAAACCGTGCAACTTGCCACACTATGCGAGTCAATTTAAATGCATTGCAAGAACTCTTCGAAAATTGACCGGACACATCATGAGGCTTGACACCATAAGACTTCCTTTATGGGGTTTTTTGTTAAGCCAATCGTCGAACCACTATCCAAAATTTGAGAAGCAACGTCATCGATGAGATACGTGCCATTGAAAAGTCCCTATTGGAAAATGTCGTTCAGTATCTTGACCATCGGGTTTAATTAGGGTAAAATTTAGGGTAAAGCCCTAAATGAATTGAATTAATAATATAAACGGCTTTTATTAAAAAGTGACAGTGTCATCGTATTTATTAAGACATGAAAACTTTTTGCGATTTTTTAGATGCAAACATGTCAATAAGGCTATCAAAAGATAAACTTCGAAGTATAACGCTCTCGATACTTAAGACCATTAGACGATTCTGTCCCATACTCGTTCGCAATCTGTTTTTGATCAGTTTCATTTTCGAAATTGATCTTTCTCCACGGCAAATAGTTACGTAAACGAAAGTTGAGCACAAACTGTTGTCGATTATGATGCGATACAAAAACTTTTCCATTGATTCAATCCGGTAAGTGTATCTATCAACTCGATAGCTAGGGATGCTTCTACGTCGTCTGGGTAGAAATTAATGAGATTCTTTACATTCACATTTATCGTTTCATGCGTGATTTCCTTCAGCTCAGCCACAAATTCAAATCTTTCGTGAACGACTTTATATGCTGATATTCGCTCTGATAGTGCAACACTGATAGAGTCTATGACTGGAAGAAAAGCTTCGGTGCGGAATTTATCTCGTGGTGACATCTTCAGAGGTGGAATTTCCCGTAAGCGAGTGGTCGAACGCGGACGTTTGGTTTTTACTTCTCGAATCTGTATCATACAGATCAGTTTTTTACAATCTTCTCGATTATTATGATAACCATGAGCAAGTACTTTGACTGCTTCGGCGCAGCATGACCAACGAGTTTTACTTAAACTCTTCAAGGTATAGACTCTTCCGTCGCTTTTTAGCCTCATCAATTTATCACTGAGCAATCTGTATCGAGCTGTGGATGCTGTTTAAAAAACAAAAAGTAAGAATTAAGAAAGAATTCAAAAAAATTAACAGCATTGGGGCATATACGAACAACTGTTTGTCCAACTAGATTCAAAGAATCTCCACAACATGGATTAAAATCTGCATAAGAATTCAGTTCTAATATCAAAGCTTTCATGCCTTGCTATTTCCCAGACATATTGGGTGCATTATCGTAAGTGCATTATCGTAAGACACTGTTCTCTTCGAACAGTTTGATTTATTTGATTTGATTTATTGATTTAAATGGGGTACAACAAAGTGCAGTTGGCCTTAAATTATAAGAAAAGCTTAAAAGAAATATTTAAAATTAAACGAGGAAAATGGATAGATATAAACTAATCCGCGTCGCCAGCCCGGTGGGTGAACTTTTTAGCGATATGCACCGACTCACATCAGAAACTGGCCAGAGACTTGGATTTACAATAACCAAGTGGAAAAAGGAAGTTCAAATAAAATTTAAACATTAAATATATAAAAAAAAGCCAAAAGAGCATCAATGACGAAACAAGTGCCTCATAATACAGGATTGGTCATGGATGCTCGAAGAGGCAAGTCAAGATGACTTAGGATAGAACACGTGATAGAAGGAATAGACCGTTCAAAAGAGAGGAAATTAAAAAGGCTATTGTAATTAGAGCATAGAACTCGGAAAGGATCATGCAGAGCAAAATTTGATCTACAAAGTTGCAAGGCTAAGGGACGAAAATTACGAGTTACTCTAGCAGGTACAACAAAATTAACTTTATTAAGAAGTTCAGTAGAGTCAATAAGGCCGAGTAATAACTTATGCAAGAAGAGTACACCGTGGCATGTTCTACGGTTTTTTAAGGAGGGCAGCTTTATAAGGCGAAGTCTGTCGGAATATGGAGGCAGCCGGATAAGTGGATCCCAATTTAAGCCGCGAAGTGCGAAAAGGAGGAATTGCTTTTGAACAGACTCAATCCTGTCCTGATAAAGGTGGTATTGAGGGCTCCAAATGCAGGAACAACAAAAAAAAAAAGTTATTAATAGAGATCCCCATGCTCCACCTAGGGGCGACTGACAAAATAGTCAGTCAGGGAAATTATTAGCCTGTATGGCCGCAGTTAGGTATGAGAGTCAAGAAACGTTCGACTGGACGGATTCCAAATTTTGAAACAAATTCAAAAATAGCGAAAAATAGCCCCTCCCTAAATCCGGTTCAGTATATTCTACAAAAAAATATACAAAATGGAAAAAAAAAACAATTATATGTAATATGTAGTAATAAAATTTGTTTTGACCAAGTTTTGAGCACAATAGTCTACGATCTCAGGTACTCTTATTTATGCTTTTACGTCAATTGTTTGTAGTTTACTAGATATTCTCATACCATATCGTTACGTGACGAATTTCGTTCTAAAAAGTATTTTTGTTTTTTTAAGTTTTAATCTTCGTATTGTATCGCTATCATCCAAGAGGCCTATTGCCAAAACATTCAAATGATTATGTAGTTTTTCCATGTAACTAGTGCTTAGTCTTCGTATTTTGTCCTTAACGTATGTTCTAAAAAGTAAGGTCAAAAAACTGAAATCCGACAACTAAGAATTGACGCACTAATAATTATAAAACAAACAATTCTATATGCATCGTCTGTTAAATAACCAACTCGTACATTTTATATTTTAATCTTTTTAAAATATATTTTTAATGATTTTCAGAAGATAGCCGTGAACATATAACACCTGCCCTAACAAAACAATACATTCCAACAGAAGTAAGTGACCCTGAAACCAAATTGAAGTGAATTTAGCATCATTGCGAAAATCGGCCAGAAGGACGAATTTCCTTGAACAGTATAAAGGTGCAGCGAAAATTTTAGAAACTGCCAACATAAATCTAACTAATCGACACATAAGTTTGGGCACAAACTGTACTAGACTCCAAAACCATTTAAAGTTAAATTTGGTCACACTAGAATTCCCTTTTCATATGTGACCTTTAAATTGCCGCCGATAAATAAGAGCGCACGTTAAGTATGTAAATATTATACTATGTAGTATTATTGCTCCAAATATCGAAATTGGGTCGCACGCGAGCTGGCTGCACTTTTATGAAAATAATTTCTTCCAGATGTGCAAAGAGCGTTTATCAACATTCCGCTCAATAGCCTCATTGTAAATGCCATCTTTTTGCTCGATCTTTAAGTAATTGCAGACTTCAGTATCAGTAAAGTCGCTCCCTTTACAGCCGTTCAGAGAACTTTGATTGTAGAAGATACTAAAATTGCCAGAAATTATTTTAAATTAAAAAAATATATATATTTTGAGTGCAACTCACCCAGTCTTCGCGAAATCTACAAATAGGCTCGTTAGGCGTTTTACAACCATAGCATCTTCCGAATTTCGGGGAAATTCCGGCATTATGCCGAAACGTAGAGTGTGCATAGCATCGTCCATATGCCAAGCACCCACATCATACACAGTGCCATCAGTTACAACAATAGAAAATGTCATCATACCGCTGTATTCAAAACTATAAGTTGCAACAGGATTGTGTTGCAACTGGGCATATTTGGCATAGCTGGCTGCCGACTCATAAGCAGGATATATAAAATTAAAGTCACCCGCAGCCTGTAAAATAGCAAAAATATTATACCAACATCGTGTTTCCCATATGATCCTTATAAAGCATACCTCCGAAAGACTACGAACTGTTTCGTTGTTTAGTTCATAGGCTCCGTACAGATCCAATAATTCTTTAATTATCTGCGGCGGAGTTTCTTCAGGCAGCTGCAATGCCATCGTGAATTTTTCAATAAAATCCTCATTGAACTCCTTTGCAAGTTGAGGCTGGTTGAGGAAACGCAATAGAAAGATCGAACCCTCACCGGCGCGCGTTGTTGTGCCCAATAGCCAAGGAACTTGGTTAACCTTCTTGCCTGCTAAATGCCTCTGCACCGGGTCTTCTATAAAAAATGCATCAGGGGTTGTCCCTTGCTCTACTACAGCACCAAAGTTAATTATAGGTGCGTTATCCCATTTTTTGAGTACACCGGCAGCATTGAGAAGTTCCATGGCATCAACTTGTCGTAGAGCTATAGCTAAGTTTTCACTATCCAAGCTCATTGCACTGGGTATGCCTAAATGAACAGCCAGACGTCTGGCTTGATCTAGTGGTTGCTTCACCACTCTGGTAAAAGGCGAAAGTGCCGTGCCGCTTAAGGACATCGCACGCTGAAAGAGTCCTTAATATATCTGAACATAAGCAAAGCACAAAATATGATTAATTATAATTGGCTTACCTCTTGATCCTTCACTAAGCATATGAAAATGCGTGGAAACGCCACCTGCGCTGTGTCCAAATATTGTCACCAAATTCGGATCACCACCAAAACCGCTGATGTGCTGCTGAATCCATTGAAGCGCCAGTCGTTGATCTTTTAAACCAAAGTTGCCGGACATATGTGCATCGCCAGTGCTTAGAAAGCCTACGGAAATTATTTAAATATTTTGTTTAGTTTTTTAATTAGCATACCAAAAGCGCCCAAGCGATAGCCCATGCTGACCATGATAACCGCTTGGGTGTCCATTAAATATTCAGGCCCGTTGGCAACCGGATGCGCACTGCCACTAAATAAACCGCCTGAGTGTATGTAAACCATTACGGGCAAAAGCGTTGAACCTAGTTGCTTTACAAATTGTTAACAAAGATGCATTTTGTAGAGCTAGTACTAAGCTTACCACGGGTCTGTAGATATTCAAGTACAGACAATCCTCAGTGCCCATAACTGGCCAACCCATAAAAAGGTAATTCTTTTGCAAGCAGTGATCACGAGGTGCGCTGGCATTTAACACACCTGACCAAGCTTTAGCAGCTACAGGGTTCTAGAAGGCAAACATGCTTTTTAAGTACATATTATAGTATATTAGAAAACTCACCCTGAATCTCAAGTTGCCCACTGGCGGTTCTGCAAATGGAATACCCATGAATGCTTCAAAATGATCTGTCTGATAGCCTGGCATCAGTGTGCCCTGCAAGCAGCCCAAATCCTTAAGGCATAGCTCCAATTGCGCCGCAACAAACGTAACTAGTGCAGAGAAAACTATGGACAATATACGATGCATTCCTAATCGCTTCTATTCCAAATTGAAGACCGTAAGACCCTTTTATGGTCTTTACTAAAGCTCTAAATTGCATACTATTATGGAACTGCGCTTAAACTGGCAATTGTGGTGACAAGAAAATTATAAGAGACAGTACGAGATTGCGCACGATACGTTCAATAGTTATCGGAAAACTAAAAAAAAATCTAAAACGACGCTTCCAAAGGCATCACAAAATGCAAATATTTGCGTTCATTAATCTTACAATAGGTAAATAAATAATATCTTAACATGAACACGCATTGCGCACACATTGTTCAATTAAATAGAAACCTATAAATTATTTGAATTTGTCGAGGCGATGCACAACAGTGGGATACATTGCAGCCAAATTTATGCCCTGTACCCATAGGGTTAGGAGGATACTAGAGTTGTTATTCGGGCCTGATTAATCCTAGAGGCAAAAAGGCAAATGCCTAATTAATTTGCAGTTTGCAAGTGTGACCAGATTTTTGAAATTCAGTGACTTAGACGCTGGCCAGTGGCCACATACAACCTACTAGTGCTGGAGAAACATCCATGTTGGCCAACATCGATGTTTTCGATATTTTTTAACTTCGATACATCGAAGTACATGTGGCGGCCATTTTTGGAATGCTTAAATTAATTCAGTGTGGGCCAACTGTTGGTTTGGTTATATAAGTATTTTCAAATAATAAAATGGAATTAACAAACAAACCAAGAGATAACTATATTTTCATAATATACATTTCAAAATTAATTACATTTCATAAAAAAATAAGCAAAGAAATAATAAATAACAATCCAAAAGGTTGTACAAAGAAAGCAAAAGAATACAGGCCACAAAAAAAAATTGGTCTAAACTTAACAGGTGACAGAGGCATCCCTTATGGACTTTGAGCAGCCGAATCCGAAGTCCAGCAAACTCCTTCACACATGGGTTATGGATAACCACCAAAAAATCCCATAAATCGAGATAATTTGGATATTATCTAAGAAACCTTGTATCGGCTGCCCAAAGCCTATAGAGATGCCTCTGTCACATGTAAAGTTCACATCACTTTTTTTTGTGAGCCTGTGAGTTATAACAAAAAAATGTTCTGTTCCAGCCAGAATTGCAGTCTCATAATCTTTAAACTAATTTGAGATCCATTCATTATGAATATTAAACAAAATCATGTCAACTTTTATTGATTTAGGCGAACTCCGCTCACTAGGTTGCCAGCCTTGCTAAACTTTAAAAGGTATTACCTTCCAGTACTTCAACGGGCACATGCTTGAATCTAAGTTTTCGACATTAAAATATTGTCGAAGTGCCAAAATTGAGTCAGCCCTACTATTTCGCATCTTTTGAGATTTGTTTTTTTTCTAAAAAAAGCGAAAAGTGTCTGCGACGGGGATAACGTTGGTTGCCCATATTTTGTCCGTAACAGGTTTTGGTCGATAATCGAAAATCGAAATAAAAATATTGATGATACGAAAAAAAAAAAAAACATCGATGCATCGATATAACATCGATGTTACTTCCAGCACTATTACCTACTATGGGATTATCCATAAACTACGTGACGCTATTTTCGTCAAAATAGACCCCCCCCCCCTCCCTCCCTCCCTCCCCTTGTGCCACAGTGACGGAATATTTTTGAAGATTTTCCATATGATCGCGACGCTTTGCCAGACCCCCCCCCCACCCCATGGAGCGTCACGTAGTTTATGGATGATCCCTATGACAGGAAGTATAACAAATAAAAAGAAGAAGACAGGACCATAAACAAACATGTATTAACAATTTGGTGCAAAGATTGGGTGCTTGTGTATTTGTGAATACAATAAGAGTAAAAATACAAACAAATTGATCTTCAAAAGGCAGTGGACTTCGATATGGAGGCACACTGAAAAAGTTGTGCCCTAGATCTGTATAATAAAACGTAAGTTATGGGTTTGGAAACTGCTTATAGGTATAAGAATTAAAGCTGGCACTTAAAGCTATGCTGGAATACAAGAAGTGTTAAGGGTATTCTACTGTCGGGTACTGCCCCAACTCTATTAGATTTCCTTTAATAAAATTTATTATTTGCGGCACGTTTTGTATTGACATGTGACGTTGAAGGCGTGGGCGTTTTCTAGGGAAATGGTTGTTTCAGGAAAAAGTCAGCATTAATTTAACTATTTGGCTTAAATAAGCCATATCAGCCAATTAATATGATGGATTTATTATATAAATACTATATGTATATAATTATTTTTACTAAAACTGGAATTTTGTTCAAGTACATACCTTCTTGGTATGAAATTTATTGGATTGAGGGTGTCTGATTGCATTCCAACCTTGCGAATGCCATCACGATCCTTAAGCCTACTCTTCTTAAGTCGATGCACTAGCTCCTCGTAGCTCTCCCTGAATTGGCAAACTAAAGTTCGCTGCGGGCTTCTTACACTTTAATTAGGTTGTTGCGTAGGACTTGAGATGCAGCCATAAAAGAAACCAGCTTCAATGAAAGGTGTACTCCCTAATGTTAAAAAGAAGTAACCGGGTGATTACCTCTGCGTCACTACGGGTAGCTACAAGCAAAACACTCACATTCATGTCATTAAAATCGCTAGTAGTTCACAGATAAAAGTTTTATCCAAGATTTAAGATACTTCTCAAGCCAAGAAAGGCTTAAGGGCTGATTTCCTATTGCCAATATTGCCTAAACTTTGTTTAAATACTGGTATACTCTTCACGTTCATATATATAGCGTATTAAAGTAACCATACGAGCAAAACTTTTACAAATATGTTCATCAACGACTCCGGGTATCGATGACATTCATATCTGCCCTATCGCGCATCACTAGGATCATCTTGATCTCGAAGACCATAGAAACTTGTAGCGTCCAATTTTATGAAAATAAGCTCATCATACGCAGGTGAATATTTGTTAAGAAATATTAATAATTTCGCGTAGGAGAATTTAGTTTTGGACGTCCAAAAACGCTATACTGGGATACACCTCTTGGTTAATTTAACATTTAAAGCAAAAAATTGGTGCAGTGTATTCCACTAGCCGCACTAATTCAAGTGTATTATATGTTCATATCTAATTGTACCATGCATAAAACTGTTCGGATATGACTATCTTTTCGTGTGTAATCTCTTACCGCCTCTTATAATTTTGCTGTCTCCACAATTGTCGGTTTAAGCACAGTCCAGCCCTAATAATAACTCAAATTCAATAAGCTATGCATGCAATTTTGAAAACTTCTAATGCTTATAAAAGGGCTTTTCAAACAAATGCTTTCAGAGATGCATCTTATATGGTCTACCGTTTCGTGTGCGCTTGTGGCGCTTGCGGTTTCAGCTCACTTGGAGCTATGCCTTAAGGATTTGGGCTGCATGCAGGGCACACTCATGCCAGGCTATCAGATAGATCATTTTGAAGCATTCTTGGGTATTCCATTTGCAGAACCGCCCGTGGGCAACTTAAGATTCAGGGTGAGTTTTCCTATATACTGTAATCCTTAAAAAACATGTGTACCTTGCAGAATCCCGTGGCTGCCAAAGCTTGGTCAGGTGTTTTGAATGCCAGCGCATCTCGTGATCACTGTTGGCAAAAGAATTTCTTTACCCTAAGCCAGCTAGTTATGGGCACTGAAGATTGTCTGTACTTGAATGTATACAGACCCGTGGTAAGATGAGTCCCTGTCTGTGCATATAATTCTCTTATTAATATTTTGTTAAGCAACGCGATTCAACGCCTTTACCCGTAATGGTTTATATACATCCTGGCGGTTTAGCTAGTGGCTCTGCACATCCGGTAGCCACTGGGCCGGAGTATTTGATGGACACACAGGCGGTTATCTTGGTCAGCATGAGCTACCGTTTGGGCGCTTTTGGTAAGCCAGTTTAAAAAAAAAATAAACCGAAGCGTAGATAAATAGTTTCCGTAGGCTTTCTAAGCACGGGCGATGCACATATGTCCGGCAACTTTGGTTTAAAAGATCAACGACTGGCGCTTCAATGGATTCAGCAGCACATTAGCAGTTTTGGCGGTGATCCGAATTTGGTGACTATATTCGGACATAGCGCTGGTGGCGTTTCCACGCATTTTCATATGCTTAGTGAAGGATCAAAAGGTCAGAAACTTTTTAATAATCATATTTTTTGCTTTTCTTAAGTTAGTGCATATTAAGGACTCTTTCAGCGTGCGATGTCTTTAAGCGGCACGGCATTGGCGCCTTTTTCCAGAGTGGTTAAGCAACCATTGCATCAAGCCAGACGTCTGGCTGCTCATTTAGGCATACCTGATGCCATGATTTTGGATAGTGAAAACTTAGCTGAAGCTCTACGAAAAATTGATGCAATGGAACTTGTTAATGCTGGCGATGCACTGAAGACATGGGATAACGCACCTGCTATTAATTTCGGTGCTGTAGTGGAGCAAGGGACAACCCCTGAAGCTTTTTTTGTGGAAGATCCGGTGCTGACGCACTTAGCAGGCACTAAGGTTAACCAAGTTCCCTGGGTGTTGGGCGTAACAGCGCGCGCCGGTGAAGGTTCGCTTTTTTTACTGCGCTATCTTAACCAACTTCAACTTACAAAGGAGTTTAATGAAAATTTCATTGAAAAATTCACAATGGCAATGCAGCTGCCTGAAGAAACTGCGCCGGAGATAATTAAAGAAATATTGGATCTTTATGGCGCCTATGAACTTAACAACGACACAGTGCGCAGTCTTTCGGAAGTATGCTCTATAAGGCTCATGGGGTTGGTATATTATTTTTTCCTATTTTGCAGGCTGTGGGTGACTTTAATTTCCTATATCCTGCTTATGAGTCTGCTGCCAGCTATGCCAAATATGCACAGTTGCAGCACAATCCTGCAGTGACTTATAGTTTTGAATATCGCGGTATGGTAACACTTTCCGTTGTTGTTACCGATGGCACTGTGTATGATGTGGGTGCTTGGCATGCGGATGATGCTTTGTACATTATACGCTACTCAATGATGCCGCAATTTTCCCCAGATTCGGAGGATGCTATGGTTGTAAAACGCATGACGAGCTTATTTGTAGACTTCGCGAAGACTGGGTGAGTTGTATATTTAAATTTTTTGTCTAAATTTTTATAATTTTTCACGGTTTTTCAGTATTTTCTACAATCAACGCTCCCTTAGCGGTTGCACTGTGTCTGACTATACAGACACAGAAATCTGCAATTACTTAAAGATCGAGCAAAAAGATGGCACTTACAATGAGGCCATCGAGCGGAATGTTGATAAGCGCGCTTTGCACATCTGGAATAAATTGGTTCCATAGAACGGCAGCCAGATCGCGTGCGACCCAATTTCGTCTTTTGTACCAATGATACTATATTGTATTTATATACTAAACTTACACTCTCTTTTATCAGCTGCAATGTGAAGGTCACGAATGAAATGTAAATTCCAGGGACCCAAAATCCAAAAAACTTGTAATGCTTTGCGGTACTGGTACGGTTCGATTTTATTTTTAAGTTTTTATTTAGGCTTTCACCCTTATGCTGGTTTTATACTAGCAGAAAACTTAGAATTTTTGCAATTTCGAATAATTTTTACAATTAACATCTTAAGGCATATACGCAGTTCAAAATATTTCGCACGGAGTGACAAAACTTGATATAAAAAAAAAAATCGCAAATGGGATATCCCAAAAGGGAACTTAAGAAGAACCATGAAAAGGTATAAAGTAGTTTTTGGATCCCTATGAAATATGTAACGATGACTATTTTATATCCTTGATCAGTGGCGGATCCACGGGGGGTTTTCGGGTCAGGACCCCCCACAAGTTGGAAAAATGGGTTGACAGTTTTTTGCGAGCACTAATATATACTTACCTTTATACGCTTCGAAGTGAGAACACCCCGTAATACCAAGTCCTGGATCCGTACCTGCCATTGATCATGGGTCAACGATATTACAATAATCTAATATTTAATTTTCTAAGGATACGAATTTATAGCCTCTTTTTTCTACTTAACAGCAGACAGTCCCTGTCGGTTTTTAAATTCTTTTCTTAGTTTAAAACCCTCTAGCAACAGTAGACCAGATCCTGACAACTTTCCTATAAAATAGTCTTACGAGGAGACACTTCGGTTTGTCGCAACACACTCTCACGAAGTTAAAGAGCACAGACGATCCTACGTGTAGGAGAACACTCAAAACATTAAAGGTATTATTTTATGTATCTTAATAATTGTGAGTTAAGCATTGAGCTTATTTTTGTGCACTTTACAAAAATTTATGCCCGTAAGGCTATTCCACACACCAAAAAATTTTTTAGACGGACTTTTAATAATAATTCGCTGACTGACAATTTTTGTCAGCCGCCCCTGGGCGGGGCATGGGGATCTCTATTAATAACTGATCAAAGAGAACAGGGACCTACAGTTTATAGCCGAATCCGAACATCGGTGTCTTGAATTAAAAGAGATTTTCTTGGGCAAATAGCGTCTTTGAGCTAACGATGCCAGTGCTAGGCAAATGTACCAGTGCTATTGCGGGGATTCGAACCACCGACCTTCGTTTTGCCTGCCTTTTAGCAATCAAAAATTTTAGCCAAAAAATTCTATAAATAATAAATCAAAACCCTAAAAATTGGGCTTTTTGAGGTCATGTCAGGGCTATGACGTACTAGGTGTTTTTTGATCTTGGATTCGGATTCAGAAATCTAAAAAACTTAGTTTACATCATCGGGCCTCCGGTCCCAGAAATCTATTTTTTCTGCATGTCTGTGTCTTGATTTTGGAATTTTTTTTAAAGTTTATGTCAAAGTTCTGACGCACAAAACCCGGAGCTTTAAATTGCATTTAATTTCTAAATCTCGAAATTAGCAAATAACTGGTAGCATCTGCTGGATCCGCCCCTCCTCCTTGTTGATGCTTAGAAATAAATGCGTCATGTAGCTTTTAGCATGGAGCACTGGCACGTGACGACTAGCCAGACAATCTGCATTACAAAATAGGCTACTCCCCCCGTAGTAGCTGTAGTTTTATCTCTTAGTTAACCAAATAAGCCAGATGCATTACGTATTAATAAATAAGCTATAGCTGCGTGCAGTGGTGTATCTAGGGGGTGCTAGGTCCTGGGCGCAAAAGCTTAGAGGCAGTCAAGATCTTTGCAGTTTCCCAAGCTGCACCCAAAAAAATTATTACTCTGGATGAAGTGGCAGAGTAGTCTAAGCTTCGGTCAGCCATTATTGCAGCCACGCCACTGTATGTGCATAAATATATAATATACAACCCTGGTTATAAAAGCTGACGTGCGATCTCTGTGTTCGAGTGGTATGCATATCTCTTACTTACTTGACTTTTTACAGCTCAAGCTCTCCGGCTGGCTCAGGATAAAAGAGAAAGTGCAGCCACTGCAGTTCTTAGTCGGCGTTGCGACGTCGTAGCGTCTAGTGCGTGGTCAGCTCCTCTTTTAAGCGCTGTATTACATATATTGCGGGTCTATTAATTTCCGATATACATACATATATAAGAAAAAGTAATAACAATTTGTGTTTAATTTTTTTAGCACGTGTTTTAAAATGTACAATTATTTCTTATCTGAGCGATAACTCATTATTTAAATTTATGCATACGCGTTTGTTTCGATTGTTGTTTTATCCAAGTGCATTTGAACAAGCTATTGGAATTCGATTGTCTTGATTAAAACTAGTGAGAAGTTAACACTCGGTACCTTCCGACTTTAATATACTCTGTGCTTTCAACAGTATTTTGAGATATGGCTTGAACAATAGGCTAACAAATGTTTTTAGAGCTGGAAGTTTGATTCATATTCCTATTCATATATAGTTTGCATTTTTCGTGAGACATTAAGAACACAGGCCTACAAATACCGGCGTCATGTCAGTTGTTGGAAAGCTAAGGGTCATTTCCGGAGTAATTTGCTGCGTAGAATCCGAAGTCAGAATTTGGAGATATTTGAGATTATGTACCCGTAAAAAGGGGTTTTTTTTTCGTACAAATCCAAATTTTTTTACGGGTACATAGCCTCAAATATCTCAAAATCCTGGCCAATTCTGACCCCGGATTCGGTTTCTATGCAGTAAATTCGGAAATGACCCTTAGCATTCCAACAACTAAACCATGTTGGCCTGTGTAATTTTTGTAGCAATTAGATTGTGTTTGGACGCTACCCGTAAAACGCTACTAAAGGGAATGACCAAATGACAAACTCGATCTGCCTACATATATTGACCAGCTTTAAGACTCCCGGATCCTTTTGTTCCTACGAACAGATGTACTGACAGACAGACATGGCTACATTGAGTCCGCTGTAGGGTCGAAGATGCCTCCGTCTGCCTTCGGTACAGGGTATAAAAACGACAACCGTAAGTTGTGCTGAACAAACGTGTACCGCTGCGCAGTTGACATCAATAGCTTCAAATGTTTCCAATAGCTGTAGTTTTAAACAAAAATCTTTTATGAGTTATTATAGGAAATGCTAGTCTACGACTATCCGTTGAGTATACGCCGCGTGAAGCTCTCGTTGTCCCAAGCTGCGCTTGATTTCATTCGCGTACTGCTTAAAAAATATCAATTGAAAACAAAACACGCTCAGTACGATTATTTAAAAAAAACTACATGATTTGGCGTGTTTAGAAATTTTCTTTGAATTGTATATATTTTCTTAAAGTATATATTTATGTGGGTTAGGTTCGAAACAAGCGACACTTGCCATATGACAATCCAATTTCCTTGTGCTAATCTTTAAAAAATGAAGAGAAGTGTGCTTTTGTTCTTAGACATTAAATTTCTCAAGTATCAGAGAAAAATTGTTAGTAATCTCGTTAACTTGTTTCAAGGTGAAGAGTGCTATCGTTATTGCCATTTCTCAAGTACCAGAGAAAAAATTTCAATTATAAAACGAAATCTGTGCTTGTAACAAGGCTTAGAATAAACATTTTTACTAAAGCTATTTTTGGTTTATAGATAAAGCTGACAAAAATTAAAAAAAAAAAAAAACAAAACAATCACTGAAAAAATTTTAAACTTGCATAAAAAAAATTTAATAAAAAAAATCGTGAAGGTAGAATTATTCCTTGTCAGCAGTTTATAGATGTGCCCCTAAATCATAGGCCTGTGCGAATCATAAGCTCTTTTTTTTTAAACTTGGTAAATAAATAAATAGGTATATAAAAATGTAAAATTTACCACATCATTTAGAATTAAATAGCATATATTACAATATTACACAATTAATTTTAGAAAAAGAGCATTTAACATAAACACAATTTTACACTCTACACATTTAGAATTAGTTAGCTAAAGACCCCGGTAGCCATGGCTTTCTATTTTTTAACTGTTAGTTTATATCTTTTTTTTTTAGTATAAGCTAGCATTATATAATTAAATAAATAAATAGGTATATAAATAAAGAAATAAATAAAAATATAGAGCAAGCTAGCGCTTCGTCCTAAGATAGATCTCTTTGTAGATCGACAGGCAAAACGTCTCAGTAGTGCTCAGAGTCCCAGAAATGCTTTATAAACTGAATATCGTGACAGCAAACGAAAATAAAACATACATCTGACAAAGACATATAGTGGGTATACATTAAATTAGAATCTAAAAAATAAGTATTTCTCAAATTAAAATTTGGGTTGCTCACGAAATTGACTTTATATTCTTATAAAGGGTCATCAATCTTGAGATTTTTTTTTTTAAATAAAAAAAAAAACAACAATAATTTCAAATGAATCGGAAAATCTTTATTATCAATAAAAAGAACCGTTCTTGCAACTGCGCCATAGCTCGTCCATTATGACATTTTATCGTTTTGCTCCTTATTTGGCTACTTACTCTTTAGAATCTTCTACCTTAGAACGCATCAAGAGTGTGTCTGACCTTGGTGTTTTGTTTGATCATAACCTTAAATTTAATAACCATATTTGCAACATCGTGAATAAGTCTAGATGTGTTCTTGCTTTTATTAAGCGTTGGTCTAAAGAGTTTAACGACCCTTACACAACCAAACTTCTTTATATTTCTCTCGTCCGTCCAATTTTGGAATATTGTTCATGCGTTTGGAGCCCTCAATACCACCTTTATCAGGACATGATTGAGTCCGTACAAAAGCAATTTCTCCTTTTTGCATTTCGTGGCTTAAATTGGGACCCAAATATCCGACTACCGCCATATTCTGATAGACTTTGCCTTATAAAATTGCCTTCCTTAAATCATCGCAGAACATGCCACGGCGTGTTATTCTTGCATAAACTGTTACTCGGTCTTATCGATTCCAATGTACTCCTTAGCAAAGTTACTTTGGTCATACCATCCAGAGTAACTCGTAATTTTCGACCCTTAGCCTTACAATTTTGTAGATCTAATTATGCTTTGCACGACCCTTTCTGTGTCTTATGCTCTAACTATAATAACTTTTACAATTTCCTCTCTTTCGAACGGTCTATTCAATCAATCACTTCTTCTATCTTAAGTCACCTTGACTTGCCACTTCGAGCATCCTTGACCAATCCTATATTATGAGTCACCCACTTGGTCAATGGTGATCCATTGGCTTTTTTTGCGATATAATGTTTAATTTTTATCTTGCTTCCATTTTTCAACTTTAATATTGTAAATCCAAGTTTCTGGCCAGTTCTTGATGTGAGTTGGTGCATATCATTAAAAAGTTCACCCATCGGGCTAGAGACGCGGATTAGTTCATATCAATTCCCTCGCTCTATTTTCTTTTCTAAATAAATTATATTTACTTTTTTATAATATAATGTCAACTGTACGTAGTTGTACCCCTCAAATAAATAAATAAAATAAAGAGGAGGTTCCAATCTTCGATGACGCGTTCGAACATAATATACGGTATCTCGCGAATAACACGGGTAATGTTGGCCTTTAATGCTTCAATCGTAGCTGTATTATCCACAAACACTTTAGACTTCATGTAAGCCCCAAAAAAAGTCTAACGGTGTGATATCACACGATCTTGGTGCCCAATTCACCGGTCTAGAAAGTAATTGTTTACCGAATTGGTTCCTCAATGTGTCCATTGTTTCTCGGGCTGTGTGGCAAGTAGCGCCGTCTGGTTGAAACTAAATGTCGTCGAGGTCTCGGGCTTCAATTTAAGGTAGCATATAATTCGTTATCATGGTGCCATAACGGTCGCCATTGAAGGTTACGGTCTGACCAGCGTAATTTTTGAAGAAATATGGACCGATGATTCCACCGGCCCATAAACTACGCGCTGGGCGAGGTCATCCAATAATGAATATTGGGTCTCAAATTTTGTTGATGGTATGGCGAATAGTGGTCTCATTAGGTCGATTATGGCAAAACATTCTTTACAGAACGCGAATTTTCGTAATATAATTGTACGATTTGTTAACGTTGTTCGGGTGTAAGTTTTTCCATGATAAAATGGAAATGACAACTGAATAAATAAACACATGGCAACTTGACAGTACTCACGCGTGGTTTTTTAAAAAAACCTTATTGAAAAAAAAACCTCAAGATTGATGACCCTTTATATAGTACATACATGACATATAAGTAGTCGTTAAAAACATTTTGAATTCATTTATGTTCTAACCGTTAATCAGATACCAGCGACCCAGTTGGTCCTTAGTGTTGCCTTTATACCTAACCTACCTTTTGTGCTTGTTAACTGTGTTTTTGGTGCCTTCTAAATCTCGTCCATCCGCAAAACATAGTCATACACTTTCTAAGCTAATGAATGCATCGTTTCTTTCTACAGTCCCACAACATTCAATCCCAAATAGCGTTTCAGACATGTATTTGTTTTGGACAACTTTGCTCTTGGCCTTTGCTACACTATTACATTGGCTTCCTTTGGCTAATACGGAGAAAACATTAGTAGTTTGTCCGCCAAACTCTGGTTGCGTGGAGGGCAAATTCATGCCGGGATATCAGATTGAGAAATTTGAAGCCTTTCTGGGTATCCCCTTTGCCTACCCACCCCTGGGATCTTTGCGTTTTGAGGTATGTGGCAGCATGATAAAGTATTTTTTTAAATTCTAACAATATTGAATGCAGAATCCGGTGGCAATGCCGAAATGGGATGGTATACGCGATGCGACTGAGGCTAGACCAGAATGTATACAGAAGAACTACTTGATGCCTATTCCCAAAATCTATGGTGAGGAGGATTGTCTGTACTTAAACGTATACAGACCAGTGGTGAGTAACATTTGTAAACGCTTTACTGGTATCTAGCAAAGTGTTAGTGTTGAATATTGGTATATTTAATATACATATTTAAAAAAACCGAGGGCTCCGCCCCTGCGTGCTTTGCTCACGCCGGTAAGGCCTTTCATATTCATTTTAAGGCATCCCATGCACTTTGCCTTAATTTCTTAGAATTTGAGAATGCTACAGTCCTGCTTGCCCTGTATCAACGAAGATCACGCGGTTTTTAAAGAATCTTTAAGGGAAAGGAGGCTTATTTTAGTAATGTTTGAAAAATAATCCCTAAGATGCTTTTGTTCATACGGACAGACAGACATGGCTATATCGAATAAGCTTAACATACATTTGTACGAATCTTACCTTTTTACCTTTGGAACAGGTTATAATAACTTAGGATGTGTGAAGTAAGTTATGGAAGTATGTCAACGAAAATGTATTCTCTCAGGGAGTACGCGTCATAAAATCGATAAGTCAAGTCGGAGGCCCAAGCATCTAGGGTTTCTTAAACTAATAAGCTACTTTTCTTTTTATAGAAATCAATATATTTTTGTAAATAAATTTTATAAATTACAGACAGAAAGTCCGAGAGAAGGCATGGATACTCTACCCGTGATGGTTTACATACACGGCGGGGGCTTCTTTTCCGGTTCAGCTAATCCATCAATTACAGGTCCTGAGTATTTTATGGACACTCAACAAGTAATTTTAGTGACAATGTCCTATCGACTAGGCGCTTTGGGTAGAACTATATCTATAAAAAATAGAATTTTAAACTAAAGCAATATGTCTTCATAGGTTTCCTTTCTACTCAAGATGCCAATATTCCCGGTAACTTTGGCTTAAAAGATCAGCATTTGGCTTTGAATTGGGTACAACAAAATATAGAGGCCTTTGGCGGCAGCCCGCTTTCTGTGACACTTTTTGGACAGAGCGCGGGTGGACTTGCAGCACATATGCACATGATCAGCTCCATGGAACCAAAACCCTTTCATCGTGTGATAAGCATGAGTGGTACGGCAAATGTGCCTTTTGCAATACAGGAAAAACCACTGGAACAGGCCAGAAAAACGGCAGAGCTTTGTAATATTAGAAATGCTCAGACCATGTGCACAAATGACTTGGCTAGTGCATTGCGCAAGGTAGACGTAGAGGATTTGCTCAGAGCGGGAGATGGTTTGAAGTTCTGGGATGTCGATCATCTTACCAACTATCGTGCAGTAGTTGAGCCCAGGTTACCCGGTGCGTTCTTGACGGAGCATCCCAAAACTCTTATAGATAAAGGAAGCTATCCCAAAATGCCATGGCTCCTAGGAACTGTGCCGGGCGAGGGCGCTGTGCGGTTGGTCAATATGATGGAAAACACAACGTTGCGTCAAAGCTTTAATGCACGTTTCGATGAGTTATTGCAGAAGTTGCTGGAGTTCCCATCCAATTTAGACGAGGAGCAAATTGCTGCAGCTATGGTTAAAATCGTAGCAAAGTATTTCCAGAATAGCCATGAGCTGAATGATGCAACGTATCGGGGTTTTGAAGATGTGCGTACTTTGTTAATGATATGAAATAAATCTTAATTTTATTTTCAACCACAGCTCATAACAGATCGTGGCTTCAAGCTGCCCCTTTACAATATCATCTGGGACTATGCGCATGCCGTGGACACCACAACACATCCATTCTATGTATACAGTTTCAACTTTAGCGGAATATATAGCTATTCCCAGATTTATACAACCAACCCATTAACTCACGATTATGGTGTAGTACATTGCGATGATTTGCTTTATCTGTTTCGGAGTCCTTTATTATTTCCCGATTTTGACAAAAATTCAGTTGAAGCCAAAGTTGTGAAGACTTTTGTGGACTATTTTGTGAGTTTCGCCAAAACTGGGTAAGTCAAACAGATTTCTTTAATAATTTAAATGCATTAAATTAAATTATTTTGCAGTAAAGTGGCAGGCTTGGGCTCTTGCGTTTTAAAGAAGCAAGAATCTCGGGATGGAGGCATTTGTGACTATCTTTATTTTGTTAATAATGAAACAAATTCATTTGAAGTGGAGTTTGCACAATCTTATCCGGTATCAAGCGTCAACTTTTGGAATGAGCTACTTAATGAAAAGAGGCGATGGGCAGGGCAGTCCAGAGAAAAGTAGAAGCCCGGCGGCTAGTCATCTCCTTTTTTTCCTTAGAATTTAAGTGTTTAATATTTTTTTGGGGTTTTCTTCAGAGAGCCCGGTTACGGTGGAATACACCGCTACCACCCTCCTCATAAGTTAGTCTTACACATCTTTACTAAATTTATTTGTTCTTGTTTTTGTACATTTAATAAAAGTATTGTCATATATTGTTAAAGCAAACTCGGTCGGGGGTCTGAAGTTGTACACCCAAGGAGTAAGTACCTTCTATACCAATCGATTTTGAAAAATGTGACTTAGATCCCATGGAAAAACTTGTAACTCTATTGGAGTTTGTAGATGAAGGGCGACTTTTTGCAGATGGATCCTTTTTTGAAGAATATCAAGTGTGAATAATATGCTTTAAATAATTCAGTCCGACTACTTTGCGGACGAACCCTGTCATTTTTAAAAGAAAATAATTTTTTATTCCCTTTTTTTTTTTGTTTGCCTTGATATTTGGAAGATGGCCATCGGTAGTGGTAGCGTACTCGCTTTGCAATTCGATGATCGGTGGTTCGATTCCCCACAGAAGCACTGGTGGATTTGTTGGCACTTGAGCCCTTGAGCATTTGTCTAGCACTGGCTTCGTTACCAAAAAGGCGCTACTTGCCCAAGAAAATCTTTATTAATTCAAGACACCGTCGTTCGGGTTCGGCTATAAACTGTAGGTCCCTGTTCTCTTCAAACAGTTATTAATAAGAGATCCCGCCTAGGGGCGACTGGCAAAATAGTCAGTCGGGGAAGGTATTTTTATTATTATTTGGAAGATGTAGATGTAGGAAGTTTTGTACAAAATTTAGAGGTTGACTAGCCTCTGGGCTAAGTCTGGATAAGGAATTTGGTAGATAAGCATTTTGTTAAATCTGATCGATTGCGTACTGGATATAAAAATGTGAAATTTTTCGACCTTGTCTTTCAGGCATGTAATAGCCTTAGTTGGGATGATGACTTGCAAGCCATTCGATGAATTTTGGGTTTCCCACAAGTAGACCAAGTGACAAAAATAGTTTCTTTAGTGCAGGGCAGGCGCAATCAAGTTAGTCCTACTCCGGTGAGTCCCACTAATATGCTGTAATATGTTTTTATTTTAAAACCCAATCAATTGTATAGGTAGTTCTTTAATACAATAAAAATTTTGACAAGCTAGTTTTATATGTTTCTGCAAATAAATAGTTTCGGTCAAAACCGATACCACGAATCTATTTACGATAAATTTAAACCGAAAAATTTGGTTTTAAAAGCGCAGCCGATCAAATTAAAGCTGTACCAATATTTAAGTTGAGGAATATCTTGATTTCATTAACAGTGTTGTTTTAGAACTAGTTGGATACTATTTAATACAAGTAATAATAAGTAAGTATAATACATATGCGACTTCTTAGAATTATTTTACAAGTTAAATTTATTTATGAATGTAGATCACTTCATATGTTCTTGGCAACATTGACCAGTTATTTTTTTTTTTTTTAAATTTCCGACTTATTACCAAGTTATCGATAACTGATTATTTAAATTGCCGCATCACCTTGAAGCGGTGTTAAAGATACAAAAATACAATACGGTTATGTAAGTTTAAAGCAGTGGTCGGCAAAATATACATATGCATTTTTTTTTTGCGTTTGTGTTGTATATTTTCTGCCGCTGTGACGTATTTCGACGCTGACGTCGCAAAGCAACAGACACGAAGTTGCTTGTGCATGACTTCGGCGCTTGCTTAGAGAGCGTGCTTGCTTTTTTACTCTCACAAATGCTTGTGTACAGTTGGCTATAGCCAACTAAACATAAACTGATTTTGTGTTTTCTGCCCCATACTAATGTTGGAGCGCTTTAGTTTTGTGAGAGTAAAAAGCAAGCACGCTCTCTAACCAAGAGCCGAAGTCATGCACAAGCAACTTCGTGTCTGTTGCTTTGCAACAAGAGCGTGGCAACGCCAGAGAATTAGCTGAGAGAATTTCAGTATAAAAATCACGCACACATGCATGCGTTTTGTGTACAACACAGTACGTGTGAACCATAGGCCCATGGGATAGGGCCGTGCCGACCACTGGTTTAAAGTTAAATAGAGTAGAGTAGAGTAGCAGTTTATTAAAACGTTTCTTTCCAAACTATCAGGCCTGTTCTAGATTTCGACTCGTTGTCAAAAGTCATAACGAGTGCATTCTGACAAATGGTGTTCTAGATTTCGACTGATTTCGAATCGATTTCGAATCGTTTTCGAATCGTTTTCATTTAGACCAGAAACAGCTGTGTTGTTTATGTGGCGCAAAATTTAAATGGCTCATTGTTGTTTGTTTAAATGTGAGCCAAATGGCCAGCTGACCAACTCGCCACCTATCGATAAGTTGACATTGTAGAGTTGCCACAAGTTTTCGAACAACAAATTAAATAATTTCTTTTTTCTTTTTGCTAACATTTTTCAAAGAGGGAAACATTTTTTCTTTATTTACAAATTTTGTACAATTTATTGTATATTCATATTTTAAGCCATCCATTAATAAAGTTATCTTCGAATTTACTTGTGCAACACGACAACACATAACTTTTCGAAGTTCTGTTTTGTCTAAAGGCCCCTACGGAGACACGAAAACAGCCACCTAGCAAAAAGACAGACTTATTTTGGTCACGAAAGGAACAGTGTGTCTCTAGTAGCAAAATGTGCATTTTATCGGAATTATTATCGATAATCAGCTGCTTTTTGTTTACAAACAGCTAATTTTTAAAAGGCGCGAAATAAAACATTAATTATCGTCAACGTTTATTACTTTTGCTATTACATTACATAGGCATTGTAATTGTAGACTACGTTGTATAAGCACTACAGTGCTTCATAGTAAATTCTAAGAAGCCCCTTTGATGCGCTCCTGAGTGAAATCATATACCATTAGCCAGGATGCCGGACAAGAGTGATTGTTTGTTTGCAGGACTTGAGGTTTGTTTGTATTTCCATTGCAGCTAGAGCAAAGTGCAGGCAACAATTAGAAGCAGCAATGCGAGAATTTAATGTGCTATGACTTGGTGGTATGAACCTCCATAATTGGTGACACAAATGGTGCAATGATAGTACGAATGGGCGTGTGTATAGCACTTGGATATATGTTTGGAAATGTGGCAATATTGGGCAGGGAAATGTTAAAGTATTTTTGACAATTACGAGCGTAAGAATATTTAAATCTGTGGGGCCGGTGACCAGGAATACTATGCTGCATGTTCGGTAGAAAACTTAAAAAGATTTTGGAAAGCAATTTCAAAGCGTCCAAAAAGTGGGCTCTTTTAGAGTGCTCTGCTGATCAGGTAATAACGTCAGTCCCGAGGAGCTTCGTACGCGAGGTCTAATAAATTGTTTCTCCAAAGTCGACGGAAAGATTGGCTATTGTCAAGCAGTCAGAAGCTAGTGAATAAGTCATTTAATCGTTTATACTGGCAAAATCTTTAAATATCTATCGAAACCTTGGTATCACCTACATCTTGATATCTTTTTTAAGTATTTTATATTAGCCTACACTTTTATGTGGTACCAAAAATAAAGCTGCGTGAGCTTCTAATTGTTGAATCACCTACATCCTACAAGCAAGAATTATCGCCTATAGTATAATAATATTGTTGATAAATGATAATGGCAATAATACGCAATATAGTTGATTTTTCTTCAACGGTGCTTACAATTCATAAGCTATTCAAGCACTGCATGCCTTAAATTGGTACT
Source organism: Chymomyza fuscimana (assembly GCA_949987675.1). NCBI lineage: Eukaryota > Metazoa > Arthropoda > Insecta > Diptera > Drosophilidae > Chymomyza > Chymomyza fuscimana. Next base: position 72,862,544 of record OX465089.1, read on the forward strand.
GTGTAAATTATTCAGTCAAATATTTTTTTTATCTATATGTATGTATATTTTATTTTATTATTATTACTATTACCAAAAAAAAAGAAAAAACGACAGTTGATGAATTATATTAAGGTCTATTTTTTCAAAATGTGCACATGGCCTCGGATGTTTCCAAATCATTATTTTCCTAAAAGCCCCTACGGAGACGAGAAAACAGCCACCTAGCAAAAAGACACACTTATTTTGGTCACGAAAGGAACAATGTGTCTCTAGTAGCAAAATGTGAATTTTATCGGAATTATTATCGATAATCAGCTGCTTTTTGTTTACAAATAGCTAATTTTTAAAAGGTGCGAAATAAAACATAAAAACATGAATTATCGTCAACGTTTATTACTTTTGGAATTGTGTGTAAAAAATGAAATACTAATGACATGCGTTGCAATTAAATTGTTTGATGAGGGAAAAAAAACGACGACAGGAGGCAATACACAGGGAAAGGCGGAGTGTTTGAGTGACCCCATATTTAACGCGCAGAACTGAGTGTGGACAAATTGCATAGACGTATTTTAACGCACATTAATGTTACAAATGAATTATTTTCTTATTATAGCTATTTTCTCATCCTTTCCCAACGATCCGCAACGATTTTGTCGACCACCCATAAATTTCGCGTCCAAAATAAATAGTTGCACATAAGTTTTGTTTATGGCGCCAAAACCATCGCTGTTGTGGCAACACCGAAGCAGTATTGCCGATAGGCGAGAGTGCGATAAACTCATCGTTTTGTTGCTATCGGCATGAGCCTTAATCGAAGCATCTATCATCACACTCACTCACTCGTCTCGCGCCGAACTTCATCATACTTCGACGCATCATTACTTTGTACTTGTTAATATTAATAAAGATATTAGTTATTATTAGCAATCAATGCGTTTGATTGCTAAAGTGGTGACCCCGACGTGATCTATACAAAAATCGTAAAATCACAAATACAACAACGGCTTTGCGACAGTGCAGTTGGCCATAATTTCGCAACATTGTGAAATAAAAATTCCAAAATGGCGCGCTACGAGCTGCGATCTAATGTTCCGGAAAGTAAAGACAACAACGAAGACACCTTTTTGGATAGTCAGGGTAGTGAGATGCAGCTCGAGGAACTAAAACTTCAAATGCAAACTATGGAGGGCAATTTGCAACATTTAAATTCAGCCATCACTCAGCAAACAAATACGCGTGCAAATTTGCAACGCGTGCATGTACCAAAATTTAACAAAGCGAACCCACAGCTTTGGTTTGCTCAGTTAGAGCGTTCATTTCGTTTAAGCGATGTTAATAATGACACGGACCGTTTCGACATATTGGCGGTTCACTTGGAGGACGACGTTGTTCATGAGGTCGAGGACCTAATTGCTGCACCTCCAAATTCGAATTGTTACAACGCACTTAAAACTCGCTTGCTGACCAAATTTGCTGATTCTACGGAAAACAAAATGCGACGCCTGCTGCAGGGCATAGACACGACCGGCTTGAAGCCATCAGAAATTTTAACCAACATGAAGCGCCTTGCACCCGATTCTGGGTGTGAGCCAGTAATTCGCACACTTTTCATGAGCTACATGCCTCACTCGATTCGCCCGTTGCTGTCTGTGTGGAAAGAGGACGATCTTGGCAGTCTAGCAAAAACTGCCGATAAAATGCTGGAAGCATGTGACACGAGCTCGGTGTCTAGGATATCTCCGGTACAACAGCAAACTGTAACTTCAGGTTACATTGAAGCCTTATCACGCTTTCCAAAGTCATCAGACGTAGCTTCTTCAATTAAAAGTCTTGTAGAACTGGTAGACAAGCTTCAACTTGAAGTTAAAACTCTCAAGGAATCGCGTCCGAGTTCACGTTCTCTCTCTTCCAATGGCAGTTCAAGTATCGACGGAAAAGACCAGCGCGTATTGTGCTGGTATCACAAAGAATTTGGCAGCAGCGCACGCAAATGCCGCGACGGCTGCCCGAATTGGAAGTCGTCAAACTAAAACAGCTGCCGACATCGCTGGTTGGCGGCAGCTGCATGACGACCAGCAACAATGCCGACGGTTCTTTGCAAAGCAACGAGCCACGTTTGCACATAAACGATCGCATCTCAAAATTACGTTTTCTTGTGGACTCTGGCTCCGTGGTATCCGTTATACCACGTACGGCAGTTAGGTACAAGACGACGCTTAATAAGTTAAGACTATTCGCTGCTAACGAAACGACAATTAAAACGTATGGTGTGCATGCCATGCATCTTGATATTGGCCTTCGACGCTCCTTTAAATGGCTGTTTATCATTGCGGATGTGCAGTCGTCAATACTTGGAGCCGACTTCTTAGCCCATTACCATTTGCTTATTGATCTAAAAGCTAAGCGGTTAATCGACGCAACCACTAATCTCTACACTTTGGGTGTAGTGCTCAATACAACGACCACGTCAATTTCAACAATTAACGATAATAATGATTTTCGAGGTTTGTTGAAACAATTCATCGCAGTTACAAGAGTTCCAGCAAAACACAACAATGCAAATACAGCACACGCTGTAGAGCATCACATCGAAACAACTGGAAACCCCGTAGCTGATCGCCCACGGCGCCTAGCCGGAGAAAAACTAGCAGTTGCTAAAGCTGAAATAAATTTTTTAATTGAGCATGGTACTTGCAGGTCGTCTAAAAGTCCATGGGCTAGCCCTTTGCACATGGTCCCGAAACGAAACGGTAGTTTTCGCGCTTGTGGTGATTACCGTAAATTGAATGATATCACGGTGCCCGACCGTTACCCAATAGCGCATATACACGATTTTGCCGATAAACTTCATGGAAAGACCATGTTCACCACATTGGATTTGGTACGAGCTTACTATCAGATACCCATGGCCAAGGAAGATATTCCAAAGACAGCTGTATGCACGCCGTTCGGCCTAATCGAATTTTTGTATATGCCTTTTGGTTTGAAAAACGCTACTCAAACATTCCAGCGATTCATGGACGATATATTCAGAGGCATCGACTACGTCTACTGTTATATTGACGATATATTGATAATGTCTACATCTGCTGATGAGCACGAACAACATTTACGAACTGTGCTGTCTATATTGCAAAAACATGGTTTATGTATTAACGTCAGCAAATGCCAAATTGCGCAATCCGAGGTGAAATTCCTCAGTTACACTATCAACAGCGAGGGGATATGTCCACCAGATGATAGAGTCAAAGCCATCGTCGACTATAAAAAACCCGATACGATCTGTGAGCTCGGCAGATTTCTCGGTATAGTCAATTATTATCGCCGTTGTATTCGTCATGCATCTGCGATTCAAGCACCGCTCAGCGAAATCTGTAAAGGCATTAAAAAAAACGACAAACGCAAAATCGAGTGGACTGCTGATGCCACCAAAGCTTTCGAATTATGTAAGCAATCTGTGGCAAGCGCTGCACTAGTTGCTCATCCCGCAGCCAATGCAAAACTGGCGCTCGTATGCGACGCTTCGGATGCAGCGATTGGCGCGTCACTGGAGCAACAAGTCGACGGTGTTTGGCAGCCATTGGGATTTTATTCTCGAAAACTCTCTACCACAGAGAAAAATTACAGTACATACGATCGTGAACTTCTGGCTATTTATGACGCAATACGATATTTTAAGCACATGTTAGAGGCACGTGTTTTTGTCATCAAGACTGACCACAAGCCGCTAGTGTACGCATTCTCTCAAACTTCAACCTGTTCAATTTAAAAACCAAACAATTGTATATTGCGACATATCAACCGGCACAGCTAGAGCGTACATTCCCAAATCACTACGCTATGAAATTTTTGAATCTGTGCACAGCCTTTCGCATCCAAGTGGGAGATCGTCGCTACATCAGGTTAGTCGCAATTACGTATGGCCGTCCATGAGAAAAGACGTCACTGCATGGGCTCGAAATTGCTTACCATGCCAACGTGCTAAAATCCATCGTCACAACACTCTGGTTCCAGACAAAATCCGAATGCCAGATAATAGATTCGACCACGTACACTTGGATTTAGTCGTTATGCCTCAAGTGGATGGATTTCGATACTGCCTTACAATGATTGACCGTTTTTCCAGATGGCCTGAAGCTATTCCTTTGAAAGACATGTCTGCTGATGCAGTAGCTTCAGCTTTTTGGTCTCACTGGATTACACGTTTTGGTTGTCCTCAAACCATTACGACAGACCAAGGCGCCCAATTTGAGTCTGCTTTATTTAAGGCACTTACTGATTTAACAGGAAGCAAACACATACATACGACAGCTTACCATCCCCAATCGAACGGCTTAATAGAAAGATGGCATCGTTCCCTTAAAACTGCGCTCATGTGCAGTCCAGGTACTCCTTGGATTAGTTTGCTGCCTACCGTGCTTTTGGGTTTGAGAACGTGTTTTAAGGAAGATCTGGGTACTTCGGCTGCAGAGATGCTATATGGTACTCACATTCGGCTCCCAAACGAATTTTACGATGACATGTCAAAGCCTTTTCATCCGAAAAATTTCATCGAAAAATTCCGTGAGCATATGCGTTTGGTTCGACCAGTTCCAGCAGCTCATCATATCAAAAAAAGCATGTTTTTTCTGAAAAATATGCATGATTGCTCCCACGTCATGTTGAGGACAGACTCCGTTCGGCAGCCTTTGGAGCCTCCTTATTCCGGCCCTTACGAAGTCGTGGAGCGCGCAACCGATCATGTATACATCATCAAAATCAATGGAAAAGAAGTAGCTGTTTCTACTGAGCGACTTAAACCAGCATTCACACTTAGAGAGATCGAGCCTTCATCGTCTGGTGATACTGCGCCACGTACTTATGAAAGAAGTCGTAAGGTCAGATTCGCTCCCGACTTGGTCACTGGGGAGGGGGTAGCTGTGGCAACACCGAAGCAGTATTGCCGATAGGCGAGAGTGCGATAAACTCATCGTTTTGTTGCTATCGGCATGAGCCTTAATCGAAGCATCTATCATCACACTCACTCACTCGTCTCGCGCCGAACTTCATCATACTTCGACGCATCATTACTTTGTACTTGTTAATATTAATAAAGATATTAGTTATTATTAGCAATCAATGCGTTTGATTGCTAAACTGTTTTTTCTGAGTGCGCCATCTATGGTTTACTACTGACATCAAAAAACAAAAAAACAAGCGACACTGGTCTACATACCACCTGCAAGAACAGTTTGTGACCAAACGTTTGTGAGCGTTTTTTTTATATGAAGTTTTGTTTATTTTTCGTGTCTGCGTAGGGGCCTTAAAACCAGAGTGACGTGATAGCCGATAACGCGCCAAGCCGAACCTCGGCCTTGATAACTTTGCGATGGCAGAGTTGCAACAAAAAAAAAAAGGGGGCGATTACATCTAAGATCGACAAACAGTTGGCAGGGCTAAATTATTAAAATATTTCAGTTGGTGCCAGCATCCGCAACAGGTGGACTTTTCTTTAAAAAGACATATAATTTTTATACTCCAGAACTGTATAGTTAGTGGTTCATACCATGCTTATATGATCTTTTTACCATTGGTTCTTTCGGAGATGCATTTTTTTCGGAAGACTTTTTTTTTGGCCTTTTGTACGTTATTTCGTTGGCTTCCTTTGGCTAATACGGAGGAATCATTAGTAGTTTGTCCACAAAACTCTGGCTGCGTGGAGGGCGAATTCTTGCCGGGATATCAGATTGAAAAATTTGAGGTCTTTCTTGGTATCCCCGATGCTTTACCACCTCTAGAATCTTTGCGTTTTGAGGTGCGTAGCAGCATGATGAAATATTGTGAATCTTTTCATATTACTGAATGCAGAATCCGGAGGTAATGCCGAAATGGGATGGTATACGCGATGCGACTGAGGCTAGACCAGAATGTATACAGAAAAACTACTTGATGCCTATTCCCAAAATCTATGGTGTGGAGGATTGTCTGTATTTAAACGTATACAGACCAATGGTGAGTAAATACGTGAATACGTGTCATACGAAGTTAAGTTAATTAAGTTTAGTTTTAAATATTAATTTTTTTCAAAAAATATATCGATATCAAGTATATATTTTCAAATATTTATGGGGTAGCTAGACAAATGCCGCCATTAAATACTTTCGAATCGTCTTTAAATTTTGCAGGCGCTATATGCAGGTAAAAAGGAAACTTTTTAGGGGGCGCCGTTATTGATATCGACGGTTTAAAAATCCTTCATATCAGCGGCGGCCACCCTAATGTGTACAGTTTCAACTTTCGCGGAATGTGTCCCTAGTTACAAAAATGTTTTTTTATTGCAGGGCAGGCGCAGCCAAGTTAGTCCTGTTCTGGTGCTGCAGGCAAAAATGTTTATTTGATGAAATGACAATATTAACGCGGCTTTTCAGAGGGATACAAAGAGGAAAGCCTCCTTAGATTGAAAAGCTATATTGGTTTTTCCTTCTCGAACATTGACCTTGCCAGCAAATAATAGTATAACAAGTTTTTTTAATAATCGAATTTTTGTTAAACTATACTTCGAAAAAAGATTTAATTTTTACTAGTTACCTTCAAATTCAAAGGATTGCACTTGCGTCGATTTCATTTATCGAAAGATCTTGTGATATACGCCATTTTTCGCTTTGGTGTCCGGTGCGAGAACGATCGAATTGGATGGTTTACGGACACCTGAGTATGCCACGTACAATATACGACCCCAAACACTTAAGAAGAATGCAATATGAATCCGAAATTGAATTTGTTAAAACCCAAATGGCGTATCTGTTGATATCATGGAAATTCTTGGAATTAGACTTTCCTCATCTTTAAATTTTCGGTTTTCTTTCTTTGAGTATTGTGGTAAATCATCTTAGACATGACTTTTCTCACCACCAAACGTGTTCCTTATATAGTTTTGGTTATATAAATTGTACGTTGGAAAAAAAGTATTAATTAATTTGGATAGTTGGTTGCTTTCTTATCGTTTGTAAGGCAGACGATAGATTTGAAGTAATCCAAATGACACATATCTGTATGAACGGCTAGATCTCAGAGCAGCCAAAATTTTAGACTAGATACATTATTATTTCACATATCTCATGTTTATTTTAATTCTTTGATATCGATATAATGAATACTTTCTTTTATAGAGGAGATTCCCATTGCAATTTAATTAGCATGTTAAATTAGCATGACTGATATGATAAGTATGCTAAATGATACTTTAGCACTGCTTTATTTGCCCTATTCTAGTTCAAAATCGCTTTGATATTATAGTTAAACATTAAGCTCGTGAATTGCTTTAAACTTCATGGCTTATGATAAAATATCAACACAACTAGCCAACTCATTGCTCTTGTCCCATGCTTTTCCACAACATTCTGGAACATTAAAGATTCCATCCACTAGATTGCAGTTATTAGCCTTATTATGAAATAAATGTCAATGTACCTGATAAGCATTGAAAAAGTTAGGTACACTGAATACGCCTGCAACCTTTGGAGCGGTCGGCACGTCACGAATATGATACACCCTGTATTCTCCTCTACGTTTAGTTATTGTTTACTGTTTTACGTCCAGTTGTGGATTAATGAATTTATTTTCAAATCATCTTTACAAGATTCATAGTTACTCAAAGTACAATACTTAGTTTTTATAAGAATGCCTGTGGGGTTCCTATTAGAAAAGATGTACAAGTGATCCCTGATCGAAGATGCCAGTGCTCGAGCCAAATTCTTGTAATTTGCGTGAAGTTTTGATTTTCTGCTACAATTTAAAGAAAACTACCGCTGCTGAGACTCATCGAAAATTCCAAAACACCTATAGTGAGATTTGCTCCATAAACTACGTGACGCTGATTTTAGTCAAAATAGACCGTTATTTTATCTAAGTTTATATAAAGACATCATCATCATCATCATCACTAGCTTTACAGTCTTGGGCAGACTGTGTTCTTCGATCGACCACTGCATTCCTCCAGTTCAAGACACCAAGAGAACGAAGATCATTTTCCACTACATCCAACCACCTTTTCTTTGGACGTCCACGTCTTCTTCTTCCAATCGGCTGTCTGTGAAATGCCTTGCTGACCGCTCTGTTTTTAGGCATTCTACTAAGGTGGCCTAGCCATCTTAAACGTTGACTTTTTATGATACGGATCACATTTTGTTGTTCAAGTTCTTGATTATATCTTATTCGGTACGATCCATCTGCTAATCTAACAGGTGCATAGACCTTTCTTAGGATTTTTCGTTCAAAAATTAATAGCTGAGAGATGTCAGTCGACTTTAATGTCCACACCTCGTAACCAAAAGTGACTATCGGCCTTATTAGCGTTTTGCACAATAATAACTTTTGCTTTCTCGGTAGCAGACGCGATCTGAATAGGCTAATGTGTGCATAGAAAGCTTTATTTGCGGCACTTATTCTGTCTCTTACAGCCACAGATGCATCGGTATCGCTGCTGATGAAGACGCCCAGATACTTGAATTTGTCTACTTTTTCGATACGTTCATTATCTATTTCAATGTATTCGTTATTTCTCGCGTTCTTTACAAACTCCATGTATTTTGTTTTTCCGGTGTTTATGTAGAGACCTACTTCGGCTGCTGCGTGTTTCAACTTTTTGTATTTCTTTTTTAGCTCAGTTTCGCTGTGTGCAATGATGCCGATGTCGTCAGCATACGCTAATACTTGTGATGCATTGTTGAAGATTGAGTCTCCACAGCTTAACTTGCTTATCGTGCTGTGCTGCAGCAGGTTAAAAACTGTTGCTGACAGGGAGTCTCCTTGCTTGACACCTTCTGAATAATTGAACCTCTGCGTTGGTATTGTAGAGAGTTAACATTATCAAATTTATGATTTTTTTTGAGACTCCGTGTCTTTTATTCGATCTCTCCGTACTCTATCGAACGCCTGCATAAAGTATATAAATAGGCAGAATAGGTTTATTTCATACTCATTATGCTTTTCAAGAATTTGCATTAAAGTTAAGCTCTGATCCACCGTGGACCTGCCATGACGAAAGCCACCTTGGTATTCATCCAAAATCTCTTGCGCGTACATGTTAAGTCTTATGTGGAGTACATTTGCAAAAACTTTGTAACCGATATTAAGTAGTGATATGCCCCTATAGTTACTGCAATTCGTTTTATCACCCTTTTTGTGCAACGGGATTATAAGGCTGGTGTTCCATTCTGCCGGTAAGCTCTCCCTTTCCCAGATTTGTTTAATCAAGTCGGTTATATGCTTCCGAAGATTGTCACCTCCATATTTAAATAGTTCGGCAGTTGTTTGATCTTTTCCACCGCTTCTGTTATTCTTAAGTTTGTTCAGGACTTCTGTTATTTCACTATCACTTGGGGACTCGATAAAGTTTTCAGCAGTACTGCATTCGATAGCCACGTTTTCTGGTCAAATATGAATCTCGTTAGTATTAAGGAGTTCGCTATAATATTCTCGCCATCTCTCAATTATTTTTGATTTTTCGTTCAGTATATTTCTGTTTTTGTCTTTGCACATACTTGTTCTGGGTTGATAAGCTTTTGTCTGATCTTTCTGTATTTGTTGGATTTTTTCTTTCATTTTTGCTTTTTTCTTTTGTCGGATCATTTTCTTGGCATTTCTCCTTTTCTCCGTATATTCTGCAAGGTTTCGTCTTGTTGGTCTGCTTAGATATTTCTTTCGTGCTTCGCTTTTATCACTATTTGTCAGCCTACACTCGCCGTCATACCATTCATTCACGGTATTTCTAGTAGTGCCTACTTTTTCTTTGGCTGTTTGTATCACAGCATTTTTTATATCACTCCATTGTGTTAGATACAATCTTATCGGTGTTCCATTTGACTCTTTTATGTATGCGGGTGCCGCCTATCTTTGCGATTCTCTGCTTTACTTTCGCCACTACTAAATAGTGATCTGAATCACAATTCGAATATAATGAACAAATTAATAAAAAGAAGAATAAACAAATTTTTTTTTTTTTTTAATAAATACATTAATAAACAAATGAAGCGGTATTACATAAAAACTAATCACAGTCTCTAGTCAAGCGCTCGTGACAAAAATTCTTATATATAATTCTAATTTTTAAAGATATATAACAATGGTAATTAAATGATTAAAGATGTACAACTCCGAAGGGATCCCCTACTTCTATCATGTCTACAGAAGAGCAAACAAGAAAACAATAAATATAACAGATATTGTAAGCTGTACCAGCTTGAGATTTGACACAAGTATGTCTCGTAAAGACTTGTCTTATATTTTCAACAATTTTATCAAAAAACGCTTTTGGTGGCAACATATGTAAACCTTACGATATTATTATTGTTATATTTTTTTTCTTTCTCACACCACTTTTTATAAATAACTGACATATTTAATGTAATGTTTTTAGATAATTTTTTTTCATTATAATCTATATTTTTTCTTTAACAATATGCTATGTGCATGGAAAATATAGTATTAATATATTATTATTTTTAAAAAAATGTAAATTTTATAGGCCCAAGTTGGAGTACCCATTGGTGTCAGTGCTTTAAATAATAAATGTGTAACTAATGTTTATAATACTAATCAAATAATACTGTCTAAAATAAAAAAACATCCTTAAAAAAAAAAAAATGATAAAGATGTACCTAAGTGTTTAAGTGTGGTTGCATTGGAAGAATAAGCTAACTAAATAAACACTTTCTACTTCGTTTTGGGACACTTTAAGTAGATTTGAGAAGCGAGAAGGATACAAATTTTCCGATTAATCAATTGATGACAGTGGTTTGGTATCGATTTATTTAAAAAAAAGCGCGAAGCCAACTTTTTTCGATTTTTATCTCGTAGGCAAATAAATGTATGTATGTATTTAATAATTTTTTTTAGCATAAAACTTTAAATTTGGAAATAATAATAGGTTTAGCAGCAGCTATGATGAAGGCCTAAGGTGCAACACGGAATCTCTTTTTGCACTTCGGAAAACTGGCATAAGATCTTATTTAAAAGTTTATATTTTAGACTATTTGGGAATTTAAGTTTAATTTAAGAATCTATCAAGGTTGTAGCCAAAAAAAATGTGGTACAGTCGAGGCGGTGCCCGACAGTGGAATACCCTGTACCTTTTGGGGCAAAAAAATTTTTCCTGCATATTCCATCTAAGAACTTTCCAATTGGAATTTATTTTTTTTTTGGTGCAAAACGATATTTATACCTATAAGTTCCGTAAATTTGTACCGATTTTGATGAAAATCGAAAGTTACGTCAAAGAAGCTATTTTAATTATATTGGGTAAGTTTCAAGTTGATATGTTGAGGGGTGTGGGAGAAAACACGGTAAATCGATTGCGGGGGGTGGGGGGACCGCATCGATAAAATTTGGATGTGGATTTGTTCATTAGAGCCACATGAATGAGCTTACCAAAAATTGTGATTCTAGGTCACTTGTAGCCATAATTGCGTAGAGTCAAATATTGACGCAGTTTATAGGCAAGGGTGGTGAAATTTGTATATTTTTGACTAAAACTTTTGCTGTATTTGTCCGATTTTGTTTATTTTTTACACACAGATGCATGTAACCACAACGCATTGCTCTGTTAAATTTCAGATGAAAATATTAAACGGTGTGGCTAAAAACCGCGAAAATCTACAGCGGGGGAACGGGGAAAGATATTAACATGATTCAACAAACTTCATCTGCTTAGGAAATATGCGCACCAGCTGGTAAAGTTTCGTGTCTCTAGCTCTTATAGTCTCCGAGATCTAGGCGTTCATACGGACGGACGGACGGACATGGCTCAATCGCTACCCGAGGTTATGATAAGCATTTTGGTATAAAGGACTTGGGGTCTGCCACGCCTCCTTCTGTCCGTTACATACATTGCACAAATCTAGTATACCCTTTGTACCTATAGGTACAGGGTATAAACAGTGTTGGAGAATGGACTATAGTCGTTTGCTGGTTGCTTTTAAAAAAAAAACATATTCTTCAAAAGTTTAGAAACAAACAAAGTTTTTTTTCTAGAAACTCAACAAACCAACAAAGAGCTCCAAAATTTTGACACATATACTATAAAATTTGTGTAGGAGCGACTACTGCTCAGTACCTGGAAAAGCCATTAATAACGAATATTGCGGGGAACCGCAATAAAGAACCCAGTAAAGAGGGTTTAAACGTCTTATTGAGAAAAACATCATCTTGCCAACTTATTAAGCAATTGATCTCGATTTGCAACGAGCAGCTTAGTAAGTTAGGCAAGACAGACAAAATATTTGTTACAAACAATATAACCCTTGGTTATAGGGTATAAAAATGCAGCTGACCAATGAGCAACAATTGGGTTAACACATGCAAAGTTGGCATTTGTATGCACAGTATTCCCGTCAAATGTCACGATTTAAATCAATAAAAAATAACATTAAACGTAAAAAAATGACATCTAGCACGCTTTATAACTAAGGTATCCTGCAGGATATGTGTCAGTTGCATTTTTGAGTGTCGTGTTGGCAGACCAAGTCATGGATTTGGCGCATAAAATTGTGCTTTGGATTTTGCCATGTTTTGTGCTGTGTTTTTTTCTCACCATGAGCGAGGGCTATCTGAAGAGTGTGCGCATTGAGGAAATACCTTTTGGCTTGGCACCTCCTAAAGCGAAAAATCCGGCTCTTTTAGAGCAGCAGCAAAAGGCAAACCGTCCTAAAGGAATACATCTTATTAACAGCTTGAATTATCAGCGTACATTTCTGCATCTGTTCCATGTGCCCTGTAATTATTGGTGTTTTTTAAATTTAACATTTTGAATAAAAATATTATTTTTGCAGATATTATTTGTTTTTATGCCGCCAAGGGCAAGTGGCCCTTTGTGCCGGGTTTCATGAAAGCGCGCGTGGATGTAGCAGCTAGAAGTTTCTTCAATCAAAACGACAGCATTATCAAACAAGTTTGCACCAAATGGATACAAGTTAAAGAATGTTTTCGACCCATTTTTGGTAAGTTATAATAAACTTCAGCACAACATGGCAGTTAATTGGGAACAAATTGGCATTGCAGACAATTCAAATCAAACTGACACGGAAGTCGAGAGCCTTAATGCAAAAACATCGCAACAGCGTTGCAATTGTGCAAAATTGGATGCCACACCAGTGCCGGTTGTTTATTTTGACAAAAACTACATTGGTAATGTCAGTTCCGACACCATACTGAACACCATTGAGTTTTTGGAAAGTTTCTTGCCGCCGCCAACAAAAAAACACAAACGTAAAAACCGTGTACGCGGGCGTGTCGATGAAATGGATATTGAGTAGAACCTTTACGTTTTTAACGTACGTTTTAAAATTGCTCTAGCAGTTTCCAACACTAAAGCATGTTGCCAGACTGCTAAATAACTTTTTGTGCAGATGGCAGTCAACTTTATATCGATATTAAATGTGCTATTTATCGTATATAAACATCGCATGCATATTTATCGCATGCCTTTTATTTATCGACTAATAAATAAAACCGTCAAATCAAATTGCAATATAAATTTTCTGACTTGCTCTTTTTTGGTATTTATCAATAAAAAGTTAACTTTTCACTTTATTAGTAAACAGAGAATTATTTTAATTTGTATGAACTCTCAGCTTTAATTATATTGATTATGCACATGTATAGTATTACAGCTCAGACTAAAAAGTTTAAAAATATAAAATTTTATACAATAAACTTAAATAGAGAAGAAGTTAAAGCATTGCTGAAAGCGCTGGCGGCCATGATTTATTATTGCAAGCTAATCAACTTCAGACGCTGGGCAGGATTTTGCCATGGGCTGTGCTGAAAAGAATCAAGTCATACTTGAGGAGTATAATTTGCCAAGAACTATAGACAAACTTGCAACTTTGAATATCCATTTCCATACACTATTTTCCGCTGATGTAATACAAGAATACAATAATATCTTAAGATAATTCGCCGATTATAGAAATGTATAAAAACAGATTTGTCAAGGAATTTTTTTTTTTAAAATAATATTTACGTTTTTTTTTAATTTATTTTTTCATAAAATCATGTTTAATATTCCGATCAGTCTTTTTTTCTGGTTATGCGGTCTCCAGAGGCGTTTTGAATATCAATAATGATAAATTAAATAATGCTAGATTTTTATCTCAGAAACAAAATTTTTTCGAATCGAACCGAAGAAACTTAAAACTGAACTAATGCTAAGATGAAAAATGCGAGAAAAGAGAAGGCCTAAGCTTAGGCATTGGGAGGAAGTTCATGTAGGAATTAACTTCTAAAATGGCGTCAGCGTAATACTTCCAGCAATAGATAAAATGTAGGTGAGTCGAGGGTCTCATGCCCGTCCCCAGTACAGAGGTAAAAACAAAAAAGTTTTTGAATGAGTAAAAACTAATTTTACAATCAGGAATTTTTTTTAAGTTTATTAAAATCGGTAAATACATGAGATTTTTTTCTTAATTTTTTTTTTATATAGATAGATATACAAATGAATTGTTCACAAGCCTAATTAACTCCATAAAACAAATAGTTGAGAAAAATGAGAAAATAGTATATTTTGTAATTCAAATTCCAGTTAAGTTATACATTCAAATTGATGATCTAGACTGTATTATTTTATTTTTATAGATTTTTCTTTTGAATATTATCAATTTGACATCTATCAAGTACTTTGACTTTAAAATTTCGAAAAATTCAAAAAGTGGAGTAAATCGATTTGGCAGTTGAGCCATTCAAATATGTGCAGCAATATGTATTTTAAACATCAAGTCGATATAACGCATTGTACGGCGAAACAAAAGTAATCGATTTTTAACTATCGATTGCAACACTTGCCGATGTGAAATAAATTGACTGCATAAGCACGCGACGAAAAATATTCGCGTCAGTTCACGTTTTCAAGAGTGCAAAGCAGGTCGGTACCGCGAATTACCGGATCATAATAAAGAAGCACTATAAAATCACAATTGCTTAGGACAATATTTTTTAATTGTAAACGGAACTGAAACGTAAACAAATAAGTGCACTTTTTTTAAGAGTTACTTATTGCACAACAATACGTGATTATTTAGCTGCATACATACATAAGCATATCGGTTGGCACCAATTGTAAAGTATTTTGACCGAGAGTAAAGAAATCTTGCCACCAACACATTTTCCGTCTACGCTACACACTTGCTTCGTACATTGCGTGTGAGAGCGAACGCGTTTGTATTGGTTTTGCAAAAATATTTTTACCGCGTCTTTTTTGTTGACCGTAGCTTCCTAATAAAAAAAATAAGCTAAAAGAGAGAGGCCCGCTTTCGTTGACTCTTTATCAAGCAGCTTTTTGCATCTTTTGTTTAATTGTGTGTGTGTGAGTGGGTGCAGCCAAAGGGCAAGACACGTGAATGTCGCAGAAACATCATCAACAGTCCTATCAACCGCTACCCACAGCAGCCATGGAGAACGAGGCTATGAGCGGCAGCAGTAACAACAGCAGCAACGATGATCAGGACAATCGTGGCATAACTGCGACACACTCGTCACAACGCCTGGTTGGAGCTGGTAACGCACCAACAATAGCCTCACGATATGGGATTTATTCAGTGGCGGTGCTATGTTTTGTCAATCTCATCAACTATATGGACCGCTTCACAATAGCTGGTAAGTGTTGTCATCTTCATCTTCACTGAAGTTGTAAAACAATAGAGAGCGTGACCCGCATATTACAAATTACTATTAAATTGGTGGGTAAATAGTTGTCCAAACGCGCCCTTTATATAAAGAGCGGCATCTTCGCTTTCTCTCATTGAAGTTAAATAGACTGCTGCGTGCAGCACTTTTAGATGACGTCGATGTGTGACGTCAAGCACTTGTTGTACTTATGGTAATTAAACATGTAGATAAAGAGGCTGTCTAGAACTGACTAAAATAATCGTTTTATATACATATCTTTAAAAGTAGGTAGTATGGTGCCGGAAGCCATTTCTTAATTTTAAAAAGCACACCAGGATGCCACACCCTATCAAAAGTTTGTTTGACATCCTTAAAGACCGCTGCGCAATATTGCTTTTGTTCAAACGCCCTCATTATTATATTTACAATACGGTGGTATTGCTCACTGTCAACACCCAAAAATCTGTCCAACTGACGTTTGCACTGAATAGAGGAAATTGTCCCCCCGTTTCCCTAAGTGGTTTGTCAATCCCAGAAAGCCATACTGTAAAGTACCTTGGTGTTCACTTGGATCGAAGGCTTACATGGAAGACACATATAAAAGCTAAACAAATGCAGCTAAAGGCAAAATGTAGAAAAATGTATTGGCTCTTGGGACCAAGTTCTCAGCTAAGCTTGGAAAACAAGGTCCGGCTATACAAAGCCGTACTTAAACCTGTATGGACTTATGCAATGCAGCTTTGGGGAACAGCGAGTACATCCAACATTGAGATATTGCAAAGGTTTCAGTCGAAGACGCTAAGAAGTTTAGCAAATGCTCCGTGGTATATTAGCAATTTTGAGTTGCACAAAGACTTAAATGTGCCTTTTGTCAGAGATGAGACACAAAGACGCACAAAAATATACATTGAAAGACTCCATAGGCATGATAATCATTTAGCACTAGGTCTTTTAGAAAATACTTATGTAACCAGACGCCTTAAGCGACATCATGTTTTAGACCTTCCCGGCAGATTTTAGATATATGTACTATAATATGTTAAGATTTATCTATTTGTTTGATTATTATTTTTTGTTGTAACTAATGTAATACGTTTTATTATGTATGTAATTTAATTATGTCAAATCATTTACTTATTATTCACGGATAGATTGTAAATAAAATAAATCAAAAAAAAAAAAAATATACATATCTGTGTCAAGTGAAGTTCTTGTGCAATTTCTTTGATTGCCGGTACCAAGTCGAAAAGGCTATTTAGAGATATAGTCATGTGATTGTCAAAACCGGCAAGAAACTCTCAATAAGAAACAGCTTAGCCGTTTAGTGTAAACTTGATATAGTTGCCGCTTCCCTCCTTTAAAAGAGATATTCTAGAAAGACCTAAATCTGATCCAAAATCCTACATTGTTGCGATTTACGGCTTTGGTGTTTCATGCTGCCTTACCCGCAGCCTTACCTTATCCCAGAAAATTGTTATTTACTAGAGGTCTGCATGAATGCATTCAAAACGGCGAATGAATAGCTCAGCCTTAAAACATATGCATATTTTTTGGTACCCATTTGAATGAATATAAGTGAATGGTGTACTCACACAAACATGGGTTCCAAAATTGTGAGTAGAGTACTTTTATGGTGTACTACAGTAGTGTACTCTACTATACTTTAGTAAAATACATTTGAAAAAATTAAAGAGAGCAGAGAGCAGAGAGCGACAGAGCAGCGATCGTGAGCGTAATGAAAGAGATAAAATTAAATAAATGACATAGTAAATGCAGCAGGCATGAGCGAGAAAGCATAAATATTTTCTTTGTCAATTTGGGGTGGCTTGCGTGTTTGAGCAGTGTAAACGGGAAAATGTATACCCTTTCGAAGTAAGGTAACTGCTATGACACTTGTTAGTCGTGTTTACATTTACACTAAGAATTGTATGTATAAAATGCGAAAAAGGGTACATTTGTAGCGACTTTCAATCTGTTCAACGATTCTTACAGCGTGCACAAAAACATAAATGCGTTTTATGTTGTATGTTCTTTGGTTTAACACATAATTTTTTAATATTTAAATATTCATAATTGAAAAAAACAAAAATTTATTGCTTTAACTTAGAGTAATAGATTTATTTAATAACTAAATTATAGTTTCACATTATTATTATTCCAACATGTTTTCTATTTATTCAAGTCAATTCAATTTCAATTTTCTGTTTTACAGAAAAAAAATTCAAATAAGTAAAAAAAATTAAAAGTAAATAATAAAGAAAACTAAAGTAATATTTTGTTTAAATTTAATTATATTACACATAATTAGGTACTATAAAATATTTTCCTCAATATTTTCTATGTTGGCATTTAAAAACATAATATTATTAACCATATTTTCGGTTGAAGAAATTTTGCAACGTTTTTCCGAAATTAGGTTTTTTGCTATTGAGAAAGCCCTCTCGGATGCTGCACTGGTTGCAGGAACCGCTAGAACCTTACAACTAATTTGGTAAAGAAGTGGAAACCTATTTTTGTTTAGGCTCCACCACTGCAATACATTGAAATCTTCGGTATAATTAATATTTAAATGTCTGTATATTTCCAATTCATTACTGATGGTATCAAGTGTGCTATTGTTATTTGTTGGTTGACAGTAGTCAGCAAAAATTGGGTTTGTTTGCGGATGGGATTCTGTCAAGGATTCGGTTTCTATTGGTATTTGTAACATCATTTCTTTTAAGTCTATAATTGTATCATTTATTTCGGAGTTGGTAAACTGTGAAAGTTTATTTGTTGGAGGGAACAAAAATAGGGCGATACTGTGAAATTTTGTTAAGTTTTCGTGGATAACGGATTGATAAAAATTGTTTAATGAGGTTTTAAATTTCTTGGCTATATCTGAGTCGTTGCTGTTTATAGTGGATATTTTCTTTAAATTGTTGATGTATGGAATTACTATGGGCAAAGTAGGGTAATTATTGCCCTCTAATTTTTTGGAGCATTCTTCAAATGGGGCAAGAAGCTTAATAAACAAATTTAAATTGCTAACGTTTATTTCTTGCAGCCTTATTGTTTCGTTTTTATCTTTTAAAATATTCGAAATTTGGATCCAATTAATTTCAATTGATTTGAATAAATAAAATACAGTGTTCCAACGAGTTGGGCAATAACTTTTCAGTGTCGTTTTTAAGTTGGAGTTTTCACCAGATTTCTTAAAATACTTAACTATTTTACTACACACTACAGGTCACATCCGAATAATTTTAAAATTTTTTCAATTTTGTGTTTAATTCGTTCACCTAAGAAATGCATCACATTATAATTAATTGACCAATAATAACATGAAGTACTTACCAGTACAGGATACTCCGTCCATCGATTTGATTGCTAGCAAACGGGTTATCAGAGCTCCTTCTTTAATGAAGTGTATCGTAAGGGATATGTATGACTCCTTATAAAAATTGTCAGTCCAAATGTCGGTTGTGATGCCGTACCCAAAATTTTTAAATTCCATTATTTCGCTTCTTATCTTATTAGAATGAAACTCGTAAAGCCTGCCAATGTTTCTCGAAACTGTTGTCGGGTGTGGCAGTAACGCGTTGATATCGACGTTGGAACCAAATTTTTCACCAATTGATAGCAAAAATTTCGCCAAGTTTTTTAGGCCAGAGTCTTCAACAATGCTAAAAGAACGCCCATTTTTCACCGCCCATTCGGTTATGAGTCGAGTGCATTGCTTTTTCGATTCCAAATCCACCTCAATATCCGGACAGGTGCGTTTTTTTGCATTTATCATTATATAGCACTTATGCTTTACTAAATTTGACGTGCTTCTGTAAAATCTATAAACGCTGAAGCAAGTTTTACACGCTACTGTATCAGGTATTTGTACGCCATTGTCGTCAATAATTCTTGAAAATGTTTCCCAAACTTTGCTTCTACCTTGCTGCTGCATTGCCAACTTAAACTCGCCACTTAATAATTTGGCTTTTATTGCTTGTGACGACTCGACTCTGGAATCCAACGATGCGTTCTGATTTCAATGCAATATGAATTAATATTTCAACTCTTTAAAAAATAACAAAAACATATAAACATACATACATACACAATTGTTTAAAAAGGGTTGTACCCAGAGCACGATTGTTTACCCTCTTTACATGGACACTTAAAAATGGACAAACACAAACAAATAAACCAACACCTTATTTAATTTTCTAAGCCAATTTACTACAACAAAATACTTACAGCTTCCAAAATGTTTATTGCGCCGGCTTGATTTTCTATGTTTTCGCTTTCCATTTTTTTTTCCGCAACAGCTACGCACATATGCACGTTTTGTACACTACTCTACTCAGTGTATTCATAACACTTTGCCTATGCTTATGTTAAAAAGACAGCATACATAAATATTCACTGTTGGCATGTATACTATAGTAGTATACATTTTTTCTGTGAGTACTGTAAAATGGGGTACTGTAAATTTTTGAGTACGGCATTTGTGAGTACCACATAGTACTGTATAGTACTATGTGAGTAGAAGTGAATGTAGCCATGCAGACCTCTATTATTTACTTTCGTGTTTTCTTCATTTCTATTTTGAATGTATTGCGTGCTGTGTTCAAAATAAACAATATTTATATTTTTTAGATTTATTTCGGAAGGGTACATCGATATAACGCCGCATCCAGTTTGTAGGGTATTAGCTTACTCTAAAATTCAAATCTCGATGCAGGCCTTATACAAACAGGGAAAGTATTAATTAAATGTGCATATAAAAAAAAATTCCTACCCACATACTACATTTACAACAAGTACTAAAGCATTTAAAAGGCGTGAGTACGCTTTTAAATTTGCAATATGTACAACATTTATCACATATTTAATATACTACATACGTTTATAAAAACAACAATTGTATGAGTAATAATTATAATTTGCATTTGAATCATACGTTACGTTTTATCTTAACAAACGCCAACGATAAAGTGCGCATCAGCAGACGCTCTATACATATATACTACGTGATGATAAGTTTAGTTAATTTGCACCGGACGCAGGATAAATAGAAATAATTCCATTGGGTCCTAATCAATCAAAAAATTCACATAATGTGAAAAAATTACAAATACTATAGGTGCGAAATGGTCGCCTGACTCCGCGTGCGCCCAACACCTTAAATTCTACCTTAACACCCCACCCTGTCGTATAGCTTTCGGTTAGAGCTCGTGACTGTATCTATGAGACATGTTAAGTATTTGATAAGCACCATTTTTAAGTGTCAATTAGGTAAAACAACTAAACTTCTAAAAATATATATTAAATTTATTTATAGCTTTTAATAGTAAATAGAGAAAAAAAAATTTGGAAAATTTTTAGCTTAATTTAATTTTTTTGGTTTTTTAGTTTTATAATGAAATTTAAATTTTATCATAAATTGTATAATACACTGGTACTATGTTATACCAATCTCATTAACTATATGGACCGCTTTACACTGGCTGGTAAGTGGTGTCTGTCAGCTCTATTGGAATTTAATTGAATTTAGGCTGTGGAGAGCATGACCCGCATTTTATACAAATTGCTACCAAATTGTTAAATAGTCTTCATAATTGAAGTTAAATTGACTTTGATAAAGACGTGTGACGTCGATATTTCTCTATTTAATGTAGTTCAAAATTTCATACTTTATAAAAAGTGTGCCTACTTGTTATGAAGTTTGTTGAAAAATATTTTTAAGCCACGGCATCTGTGGGAT
Source organism: Chymomyza fuscimana (assembly GCA_949987675.1). Lineage (NCBI taxonomy): Eukaryota > Metazoa > Arthropoda > Insecta > Diptera > Drosophilidae > Chymomyza > Chymomyza fuscimana. Next base: position 72,883,905 of record OX465089.1, read on the forward strand.
ACAAAGTTTTGGAAAGCCTGCAAAGTTACCTAAAGTATAATCATCTTGATTAGAGAAGTCGATATAGGCATGTCGTCCAGTCGCTTGAAGGCCTAGATCTCAAAGTTGATAAGCGCTAGATTAAATGTCTTAATTGTTATTTTATCTAATACCAGTTTATTTTTTTATATAGCGTCCATAATCGAAAGATTTTCAGGATAAATTCGTTTGTTGTTAACCAACTTTTTTATCAAGTCTTATCTAAATCGGTTTATTATAACATAATGCCCCCATAAGACTGACTGATCGGTCAAAAAAGCGTTTTCAAGGCATAGTTCGTTTGTTAATGAAGATATCGTAAGCAAAATTACCACTGTACCAAATATTTCTTTGTTTCCAACAGTCCTTAGGAAAAGTTAGAAATACTATAGGTGCAAAATGGCCACCAGAACGCCTTACGTTTAGAGCTCTTCACAGATTTACGAATTTAAGTTTTCCTTAGCCGTTTCTCAGTAGATGTAGCTCGATGTTTCCATCTAATTCGTAAGCCGTCGACAAACATCTTTTGGATTGCTTTTCTTTGAAACACCATATAATTTAGGGCTATAAGGCTTAATATAATAGTTTTTCGACCTTTTATTGACTGTTATGTTATTGACTCCCTGTTTGCTAACAGTTTTTCCACAGAGCCTGTTGATCCTCTGTTAGTAACAACCCTTCTTACATGTAGTATATATTTTTCAGTGGAGTATTGGTTGGAAAGAGTGACTATCTCATTTGCTTGCTGACGTCATTGTTTGCTGTGATAATGATCCTTCTCAATATGAAAAATTATTCTATCTGCCTAAGACAATAAGAGCAAACTATTAAACCCCTTTGTAAAAAGTGTTTCCGCCAGTACCTTGTCTTGATATATACAAAAATTTCGGGTGGGCACTTTTTATCTTCTGCATCAACTTTATAGGGATTTCGATTTTTGACAATATTGCGCATCAAATGCCATCTTCTTCAATTATCTTATGTATCGAATATTTTCTGCAATACTCGTAAATTACTCGGATTTCAGTTAAAATTTAACATATTTCGAATATCTTATTCAAATATAAATATAAGTACTACTTATAAACTTGTGCTGAATAAATTGTGAGCTATTACATGATTAATTATAAAATTAGTGTAGTATTACATTATATAGGTATTATATGCAATATGGCGTGATTAGATTTTTCATATGAAACGCGTATCTTCATTGCAAAAATAACAAATACAGTAAGGCCAGAGCTTAGTAACATCAAAGTTTAACTATAACTGTGTAACAATACTCCCAGTATAATCCATGTTTACATATATAATTATAAAGTATTATATAGTACAAGATACATATGGGTTTTAGCTATTTGCTGGAAGAAATTGTAAAACTATACAAACGCAACGTGAAGAGTGTTTATTAAATAATAGCAAGTGTCAACCCGAACCTGCTATGTATTTACCAATTAGCCATGTTGGTATTGCCTGTTTTATTGCCAGGCATGTGTTACCAATCTGACAATTGCAATGTAATCAAGTTGTACATAGTTCGTCTATGGTTAAGACAGTGGCTTACGCAAGTTGTTAGTAGAGAGATATTTCATGCACTTGGCTGGTCTATCAACTAGTAAGTTAAACAAGTTCCATATAATTAATGCGACGTATTTACTTTAACATTAGCTTTTTACGATGATACGAGTCTGAACTTGAACTTTTGGGCTTGTTTAGCAATTTTCTATTTTTGCTGCCATTGCAGTTTCAATATTTGTCGTTAATTATGGCTAATTAAGTATTTTGAAGTTGTTGTTAAAAACTTGGAATTCTGGGTAGTGTACAAATCACGTACTTCGTATCATCATTATACTAGCAGTGCAAGTATTATATTACTATATTATCAACAGTTGTATATTATGTATTTATTCCTTTGCTTATCAACCCAGAGAAACAGCTTCATTTAGTGTTCAACAGTTTTTTTTTTTGTGTATATTTATAATCAGTAAGTTTTATTGCAAGTATTTGCTTGGGCGTTGAACCCGAATTTGATTTTAAGTCAAAAATTCAATAATAATTCTTTATGCTTTTTTTATTTACTAAGTATTTTCAATTTATCTTTCGTTTACAACTAAGATATTTTTATATACAAAAAATCAAAAATTTGTTAACGCACTTTTGTTTTTATTTCATATTCGTTTATACTTGTCTTCTTAATACGCAAATTACAAAAACGAAAACAAAGTCTTTAACGAAGAGAAAAAACAGATTTCAAGGTTGTTCAATTAAATTTATATACACTTTGGTAACTAATGACCAGATTAAGTGCAGCCAATTCTATTAGATACCTTATCATTAAAAGCCTTAACGCTACCTGCGCATAACACGTCCAAATATTGTGGTGGTGCCGCAAAGGAAAAGATTATTATTTATTTGTATAAGCTTATTTTTTAATCTTAGGGCAGACTAGTCCGAAAAAATGTTGCAACCAATATTCCAAAAAGTAAAGACTATCTATATTTTGTCTGTACTCTGTAGAGATGGCACAAATGCATAATAAGTGTGTGCAAAATTTCTTCCGACCTTACAAAGTATATATATATTCGTGATCAGCATGAACAGAGCTGTCGATATGGTCATGACTGTCTGTTCGTTCGAATAAAAGAATCTTGTGAACAATAATAACTAAAGATTCAAAAATTTACCTAAAGATCTCCATTATCTTCAGCTAGATCAATTACGAGTCACGAAACCCTTTAGTAAAGTTTCGAGTTGGGTACAATTGGACATCTTGTTGATAAGGAGAGTAATAGTAATAATTCAGGCAATGAGATTCTTGATTGTTCACCGGTTTTTAAGGATTCCACTGCCCCAGACTTGTAAACCGTATCTGTGGATTGTTGTAAGTTTTCTAGAATTATAGTTCACTTTTTTTGCATAAAACTACTACTTAAAACTAAAACAGATGGAGGAAGTGATGCGGATCACTTTTTAAATCGATCACTTTGATTTTGATCATTTATCCATGCCGATTATTAACTTTGAAAAAACTATTCATTATCTCTTCGGAAATTTTTCATAAACTGGAAAATTTACCATTTAAAATGAGTTTTATGCGTATCTTTCAATTACGAGGATAAATGCCTATTTGTCACTATTACCAGGAATTGAGTAGGATAAAAGAAGCATATGTCTCTAGATTGTAGATGTTACCGATTTTGTATTTTTTTTAATGTTTTGCACAGCGAATTCATGCGTATTAAATCTGAAAATTTTTGAGCAAAGTAAATTAAAAAAAAAATTAGTGAAGATAAATTTCAAAATTCAAATTTTTCAATAATTGAAATTTTACCAAAAAAAAAAATTACATGGGGATTATTTGCAAGTGCAGCACCCCCATCCATATTTATAAAACATCAAAATAAAAAAAATAATTTTTAAAGTGCTGCACTTATTCTTGCTTCTAAAAAATGTTTGAAATTTTTAAGCATTTCCAAAAAAATTTGTAACTTTGTTTTATTAAAAAACAAGATAGAGCCACCAAAATTTAAAGTAAAGTAATGTATAAGAATTTCTGTTTTCTTTAATGAAGAAAAGTACAATAACCGACAATAAACATCCGACTACTTTTTGGCATGATCCAACAATTAGAATGTTATGCAATGCGCAGTTTCCTTATCCGTGTCTCTCTGAAAAAGAGAGCGCTGGTTTAATTTTTATATGGGAACTGCACCAATTTTGTTTAAACTTTCCACAAATGTATAGACAAATATAAATCGTATAAAAACACATAAATACATTAGTTGAAAAAAATTTTTGTTTTTTTTTTAAATACTGCGAATTAAATGTATGCCAGTTGTATTTTGTTTTAGATATAACATTTTTGTGAAATTTGATTAAAATTGTTTCACTATTTCATATAGGTTGTACCGGTTGACCTCTAGGGGAGTCACACATAGACTAGATAGTCCTTAGTGGTATTGTTGTGACTTCTGCTTGAAGTTGGTCAAAAGTCAAAGATGAGTATATGTTCACTACTCGGGGGTTATTTAATTCAATAATTATAACTTAATTTCACTATTTGACAGTTGGTGTGTGTGTATAAACTTACCAGAATGCAGTGCGTGTGTAGTGTGCTAAGCCAAAGATCAAAAGTTAATGCCTATAAGAGCGTATAATCAGCGCTCTCATTCTTTGGATGGTGCTGCTAACTCTTGCAGGTTGTTGGTAGTGCTAACTCTTGTCAGTAATTTAACGATAACGATAAACGTTCGAACATGCCGGCCCCTAAAAATGCTTTTTACTGAAACGAGATAAGTGTTCGTATGTAAATGAGTGAACAAAGAATGGTACATTGCTTTAGACTGCGTGGGTAGCGTCAGTATAGGTCGGAATTGGTAATCGGCAGATTTTAGAGATGGAGCGTTTATAAGTTCCGAAAGCAGTTTTGATTGTTCCTACGCATACCAGGTTATCAGCTCCAGGATGCAATTCAAGAATTCGACCTAATTTCCATTCATTTGGTGCAACGTTGTCATCTTTGATGATGACGAGGTCGTTAACTTGTAGATTTGATTCCTCGTGACGCCATTTGGGACGAGCTTGCAAGTGAGCTAACCAGTCAGTGGTCCAGCGTTTCCAGAAATGTCGCACCATTCTCTGACCTTCTAGATATTGGTCGTTTAATGCCATGTCCTTTGATGTAGGTTCCGGTAGAGCTAACATTGAATCACCAATAAGGAAGTGTGCCGGTGTCAATGCATATGTATTGTTCAAATCAGAAGTTAAAGGGCACAACGCTCGGGAGTTTAAACAAGCCTCAATTTGTACAAGAACTGTTGACAACTGTTCAAAAGTCATGCGTATGCCTTTAAATGTGCGGAACAAATGTGTCTTGACAGCCTTTACATTCGCTTCCCAAAGTCCTCCAAAATTTGGACTATGTGGGGGGTTAAAATGCCACTGAATATTGCGTGCAGTTAGTTCTGGTAACACTGTGCTAGATATGTCATTGAGAAACTCGCGATTCCACAATTGTAGAGATTTATCAGCGCCGATAAAATTTGTACCACAATCGCTATATATATTTGCGCAAAAACCTCTACGGCCAATGAAACGCTGCAATGCCCAAAGAAAATGTTGGGTGGTTAATCCTGTGACTGCTTCTAAATGACTGGCTTTGGTTGCTAAACATATAAACACCGCGATGTACGCTTTATAGGTTGTATGTCCTCGAAATCGTGATGCCTTGATTTCAAATGCTCCTGTGTAATCTACTCCAGTGTTTATGAAAGCACGCTTCGGTGGGTTTACACGATATAATGGAAGATCTCCCATAAGCTGCGCAGACGGTTTTGGGCGATGTTTGAAACAAGGGATACATTGACGAAGTATAGTTTTAACAGCTTGTTTGCGGTTGAGGATCCAAAAGGTTTGTTGAATTGTAGCAAGTGTGAGTTGGACACCTCCGTGTAACGTATTAAGATGGGCATTTCGAATGATAAGTTCAGTAAAGTGATGTGATTTTGGCAAAATAATTGGAGTGCGCTGATTTGACGAGATATGATGTGCCTTCTTGAGTCGGCCACGTACCCGCATAATTTGATGTTCATCTAAAAATGGTGAAAATTGACTCATTTTATTAGAGTTAGGTAACAATTTTTTTGCTTGTAATTTAGATATTTCAGCGGCAAAGACTTCATGTTGAACCATTCGGACAAGTTGGTAAGAAGCATTTTGATATTCCGAAACAGTTATTGGACCGGTACGGCGTGTGTCACGAGTTGAGCGGCTATTGTGTATGCTGTGACAAATAAGAGTTTGTTGTATGAAGAGTATAACGTAATAAATGTATCTTGAGTTGTGCAGACGTGTGTTGCTACAGCAGTTAACTTCTGCTCAACTATAGTACTTTCAAGGTTCGGAGTAGCTAGTTCATTGGTTGGCCACTGAGAGTCAGGCTGTGCCAGCCATGTTGGGCCAAACCACCATAGACTATGTGAAGCTAGCTGTGAGGGTGTGAGACCGCGGGTAGCACAGTCAGCTGGATTGTCCTTTGTTGGCACGTGTCGCCATTGGGAAGCATTGCTGTGTTCTAAGATTTTCCCAATTCGATTTGCAACAAAAGTTTTCCAGCGGTTTGGATTTCCATTGAGCCAGTATAGCACGATCGTGGCATCAGACCAGTAATGAACAGAAACTGTGTGATTATATGTGCGAAGTTCCTGGTAGATCCATCTAGACAATTGCGTAGCTAATTGTGCGCCGGAAAGTTCAATTCTAGGTATTGTCATAGGCTTGATGGGTGTCACTCGGCTACGGGATGCGAGCAAATGCGTGTGTATATGACCATCAAGACAGTGTGCTCGTAAGTAAGCACATGCTGCGTATGCCAGCTGTGATCCGTCACAAAATATGTGGAGTTGTAGGGACTTAACATTTGTAAAGTCGAAACCTAGCCAACGAGTCACGTGTACATCCTCTATGGCTGGCAAATGTGCAATATAATCCTGTAATTCCTCGTCCCAATCCAACGAAGTGGAAGAATCTTGGTCTCGTTGTATGCGGATAGTCCATACTTCTTTGAGGATCGCTTAAGCCACGGTTATGACCGGCGCTATGAATCCCAAGGGATCGTAGAGTCTTGCAACTGTGGACAACAACGATCGTTTAGTAAATGTATTGGAAAACTTAAAGTTAATTTTAAAACCATAAAAGTCTTGCTTGGGATGCCAATACAAACCCAAAGTCTTAATTGAATCGTTGTTGTCAAACTCTAAGATGCTACTGTTTGACAAGTGTGATAAAGGAATGCTGGTGAGAAGGGATGGGTGACTTGACGCCCATTTTCTAAGGTCCATGCCAGCAGATCGCAACGTTGCAATTAGTTGATCTCGTATCAGCAACGCGCCTTCGACTGTTTCATGTCCACTTTGGATATCGTCGACATAAATCTCTTTAGTAAGCACATTTTCAGCTAGTGGATATCGTTCTCGTTCGTCATGCGCTAATTGATGCATAACGCGTATAGCCGTATATGGGGCTGATGCTGTTCCGAATGTGACAGTTGTTAAACAATATTCTTTGGGTTGACCATTTCTATCGTACCAAAATATTCTTTGAAATTGGGCAACTTCTTGATGCATGTCGATACATCGGTACATTTTTTGAATGTCTGCGGCGAAAACGAAACGATGGAGTCTCCAATTCAAAACTACTCCTCCCAAATCGTTTTGAAGAGCTGGGCCAACACAGAGAATATCATTAAGCGATTTTCCGTTGGAGGTTTTACATGATGCATCGTATACGACACGCAGCTTTGTTGTGATGCTTTCTTCTTTGATGACTGCATGATGTGGTAATGTACATGATGCAAAAAATGTTTGCCCTTTTTCATTTGCAACACGGTGCTGGTCTTCAGTACTTGTAGCTTCAGTGATCTGTCCCAGATCAAAGTATTCTTGAATGACTGATGCATACTGATTCTGCAATTCAGGTTTCTTTTGCAATTTTCTGTCTAGCAAATGAAAACGATTTAAAGCTATTTGTCGTGATTTTCCTAATATTTGAGTTGGATCGTAAACGGTAAGCGCACCATGTATTTTCCATTTGGTTGACGTACGTGCGTGCGTTGGAAATGGTTTTCACACCACTGTTCCTCTGGAGTGAGTTGACGTTCGGTACTGATTTGTTCAGTCTCGAAGAATTTTTGTACTAAGGTCTCTAAATTGGTTTGATGACAACGAATGGATACTGTGTGAACCTTCGCTGTTTGTAGTTGGCCAAAAACTATCCATCCCAATTGTGTGCGTTGGGCGACAGGTTGGTCAGGGTTGCCCTTACGTATTTCAGGCATTATAATTTGAGGAATAATGTCCACGCCAATCAGCATATCGATGCGGCTGGGGCGTGTAAAAGTGGGATCCGCCGGTTGCAGTCCTTGTAGATGAGTACATGCGTGTACTGCAAGATTTGCCTTTGGTAACTGTGGTGTTAAAGAACGAAGATCAAAGGCTGGATTTACACAAATGTTGAATTCTGAATTAGATAACGAAGTTAACGTAAACACAGTTGTGAATTTGCATTTGTTGTTAGAGGTCGAACCCACTCCGGTGATTTCTGCTCTAGTGCGGTGACGTTGGAGTCCGAGAGACTGCACAACGTTTTCAGTAATAAGAGTGCCTTCGGAACCATGGTCGATGAGTGCGCGAACAATAGCCGATTGGCCTGTGGCAATATTATGTATCCGAACCAAGGCGGTTGCGAGGATCATATTGCGCAAAGGAAGATTAGACGCAGCTGCCGTGACGAGTTGCGCTGTGTTGGCTCCCAACGCCGAGCTAAATGCTGGAGACGATGAGGGCTTGGTGGATGAGCTAATAATCGCAACCTTTTGAGCCGGAAGCTGCGAGGAAAAGTTCATATTAGTATCCGCATAATTATTCGTAAAATGTAATAAAGTGTGATGACGTTTACCACAATGTGTGCAGTTCTTGCTGCTGCTGCACTGTGAAAGTGAATGTGTTTGACTGAGGCAATTGAGGCATGCACGTATTCGATCAACGATAGATTTTCTAGCAAAACAATCCTTGGCTAGAAAGTCAGGACAACGCCTTAAAATGTGGTTTTCATTGCAATGTGCACAAATTGGAAGATGAGCAGATCCAGTTCCCGTGTGAAAACTGCTACTATGATGCTTAATGTTGCGTGACTGTTTAGCAGGTTGCCTGTGGGAAGCATTCTGTGGATAGGATTGTCGCAATAGTTGTGGTGACTGGCGATTTTCGAGTATATCGATACTGACCAGTCGACAGTTCAGAAATTTTTCTAACATCGTAAACGTAGGAATTTTAACTATGCTACCTAGCGAATGCTCCCAGGCTTGGAGTGTTTCTGGCGCAAGTTTCGGGGTGAGGTGATGCATAATCCAGTGGTCACAAGATTGGATAGGAATATTGAGACGCTTAAATCCATTTATACATACGTTGGCAACATTTAGCATCCGCTTAATTTCGGATGAATTTTCTTTAGCTAAAGATTGTATATTGTACAACGCGTTCATGTGATGCATGAACTGCAATCGTGGATTGTTGTAACGAGTAACAATAAGATCCCATGCAAGTTGGTAGTTATCTTCAGTTAAATTCATTTGCTGTACATCTTGATCGCGATCCTTTGGAATAGCCTGCTTCAGAAAGTGGAATTTTTGTATGCTTGAGAGTGACGATACTGACAATATTGTTTGGTTTTTCGGGATGCGCTGTCTTTCCTAAAATTGCTAAAAAATTGTTTCAATTGTGTAAGGAGATCAAGTTGAAGCGCATAAAGATTATTAGTGTCGTCGAAAATATTTGCACTCGGCTTGGCCGATATTGAATCAGTCTCACTCTTATGCATTGTGACTCTCTTGAGTTATTTTTGGCGAATGTACTCAAACTTTGGACAAACAAGAACACACTCAAACAAACACTCACCCGTTGCTTTTAGTTATGACGGATCCGTCTTGTTATCGTTGATTCTTGTGTGTCCGTTATTCCATTCGCTGTATCGTCTGACTCATGATGCAAAGAATTTTACAAGGTGACGCAAAGAAGTGCGCGAATTTGGCTGCGCAGAAAAAATGGCGGCTCCGGGTTCACTTTTTGTATGGTAGCTACATGAAATAGTGGACCGATTTGGATCAAACTTTACATAAGTTAAGTTGTTAAGACTTACAATAAATTAAAGTGACATAAATTTGGTTGCGATATTTTAAAAAACAAAAAACAATAACAATAACAATTTCAGATTTTCAGAAGGTGGTTCTTTCGATGCCAACCCGAATTTTCGAGGTTATAAATAAGTCGGGAGCCTGGACTCACCATTAACTTAGTATTTTTCCCTTCTTTTTTTACAAAACATTTATTTTTTGGTCCTTTTTAAAAAGTGTTCTTAATTGAATTTCGCAGTATAAATTCAATTTTTTTATACTATTTGAAGTTTCAAGCCTTTTTTTTTTGGTTATTTAGGATAATTTTTTAGTTGAATCGGTATTAAGTAACGCTAAAAATATTTTTTGAGTCACAAATGCTTTTTGAACAACTCAAAACTTAATATTTTTAAATAAAAACAGGTGTTCTTAATTGAATTTCGGGGAGTGTATAACAATTGAACCAGCAGCCAAACTCGCGATCTTCTTTGGGGAATTTGGTGTTTCTATGTGTTATGCTCTGCCTGATCTAGGTAGGCAGGTTTGTGCTTATAATTATTTTTATGGTAAACCCAAAATTGTTTTTACTTTTTCCACTTTGGTCATAGATTTGTCACACAAAACAAGTATTTGGGTAAAATTCCAACATTTAGATACAAATTAATATATGTACATATATGCAAACAGCACACGCTGGTGATCAAAACGTTTAACCTATCTAATTATAATTCTAGAAACCAAACACCTGATTTATAAGCGCATTTTTAAAAACCTATAGGAATTGCAAATGCATTGTCTAGAACTGCAAATAATTAACGCTCCAAGCACGTCATACTATGTATATATAAGTGGCTCTAACATAAATATGTATTAAAGAGCTCACTGAACGTACATATTTGCAAAAATTGTGACATGGTTTCAACATAGTACTACTACCATAGTAATCCATACCAAGTCGTGATTTTGCGTTAAAAAAAAAACAAAAAAAAACAAACACTTCATTATTATGTTGAACCTAACCCCAACCTCAGATGGATCGCATGACTTTGGCAACCTGTGCACCTTAAAATTTTTCATAGCTTTTGTAGTATCTGCTAAATTAAAAGTTCCGCCATTGTTTTTAATTTTTTTTTTTTAGCAAGCTATGTGCATTTATTTTTTTGTTAAATAATGCATTTATATTTTTTTTGTTTATGTTTGTAAATTTCATTCAATTTTTAGTCGCCTGATATTTTGTTTTTGTTGACAATTTTGCCGAAAATAAGCTTTTTTTAGACTGAACTTTGGACGGAAATACTGCAATACATATATACACGTTTAGTTATATGTTTAAGAAAAATAGCTATCTTTTAAGATTTATTTAAATAGAAGACATATATGTAGATATGTACTTATTAATTTCAGTAAATATGTGTGTGCTGGCATTTTGGCTACGCAATGCTTTTGGCTAACTTCCAAATGTCTGAGCAAACATCAGATAAACAGATACAGATACAAAAGAGAGCAAAGTGTTTAAAAGAGCTGCCCAAAAAATAAGTATCTCATGGCAATTTCTTATAAGTTACATGACTTATGTCTAGAAATATATGCATATATGCAGGCCCGTCGACAGGGGTGTGGAAGGGGGGGGGATTCGCCCGGAGCTATCTCAGGGGCCCCGTGGCAATTACTGTCGTACTTACAGAACACAATGATTCAAGCTATAGGTGTAATAGAGGGGCCAGTACTCCCCCCCCCCCCCCCCCCGGGCCCTACGGCCCTGCATGTGTCCACATTATGTTGGTATACATATATATATACATATATACCTTAAGATATGCACCTGTTGAGTTTTTGCTTGAAGTATTTTAAATAATTTTTAACTTGTTTGTCTGGCAAAACTTTCATTTTTCTCATAGTTTGTGCCATGATACTTTTACATTTTTGTTAATGCCAAATATTTTGAAGTTGTATTCACACTAGAGCAGTATTTGATAATATGCATTTTATTAAGTTTTATTTGTTATTAAAATTTGTTGTTAGTAGAGAGGCGAGGATTAAATAATTTGCCTCAGTTTGATTTAAAATTATAAAATAAGCGTACTTTATAATGCACACATTTTAATCAAAAACTATATTTTAAAAGAAAGAAAGTAACTCAGAACCTACTAGGCTTCAATTATTTGTATATCAATTCAGTCTAAGCTCCGTAAAAGAACTTATTTTAAAAGCTTAAAAAAACACCCTATATATGGTATATGTTTCAATATCACTATTTGTTATCAATGCATTTAGGTACTGCCTTATCTCTTTAAAATATATACATGTATATCTAATTAGTTTTTAATGTGGTACTTAAAAACCCATTGACGAAATTTTTTAAATGATATTCTTTTTAAAGCTTTGCTTCGCTTAATTAGTTTTGGACTTCCACTTTTTGCAATGCTCGTTGCACAACTTGTTATATCTTGGCAACATTTCGATGTTTTGTGTCAAAAACGTAAATGGAAACTGCCCAAGAGTTGAACGGCGTGCACATGAAGTTAGTGCCCCGAATAAATTTTTACTTTCAAAGAGTAACCCAAATTTAAAAACTTGCACTGCCATTTCAGTTTTGCCTTTAAAAAAAATATGTATGTATATTAAATTTAGGAATACCTACGTCTATTTAGCCACAACGACTAGCTGACTAGTTGCGCTTCTTAAAAAAGGCAAGCTTGTCAAGGCCAACATCACCTGTTAACGGTCCACTTGCTTGACCGCTTACAATCGTAACATACCGACTTTTACGTACCCTGTACATTCGCTAAGTTGCGTCGTTTTCATTTTCGGTTTTGAAATTCTTCGAAAAATGGTTATATATATAAATATAAGGTGCATTAAGCTTTAACTTTCTACGTGAAAAGGGTATTTTTTTTAACAATCCAGTTTTTCACTCTTGTCGGAATCTTAGTCGAAATCTACAATAGGCTTGTATATTTGGGAAAGCTTGCAAAATATGATAAAACTGAATGCAATTTCGGACAGATACGATCGATAAATCGATTTATTTTTTCGTCCTTACACGTTACGTCTTTACACACAACTTTAATTTTTGCCATAACTTACCACTTGGTTGCAGTGTATAATGAGAGCAATGGTTTAACTAGTTAATAAAGCCAGTGTGCGACAACGTTGCCAATTTTGTAGCCACTCTACTATTTTACATCTATGTATGTATGTATTAACTATCTACGTCAGCAAGCAGTGGCAGTGATGGGTAGTAGTATTAGTAGGTTGTTTCCCGTTCTCTGTCCCATCTAGTCCATTAGTTCCGTCTAGCCGGCATGTCATGAGAGTTGCGAAAAACAGGTTCTGACTTTTCAGTTTGTTTTGTGCTCAAATTTCTTGTTACTTGTTTAACCGGCAAAATGTTGGCGCTCTTGATGAGAATCCAATACCAATACCTTGAAAATCATACATATTGGTATAAACAATATTCTAGTGACATACACATATACAGTATATGTGTGTGTGTTAGTGCCGAGCCTTCAGATTGCGTACTACAATTATTATTTTTATTGCCATAAACAAAACACGTAAGCAAAAGCGTCAGGGTTTAAATAAATACCATACCGTATCATACCACTCGTACACATATGGTATTATATACTATACATATATACATAGACAACGGTGTGTTGGGGCACAAATACATTGGTATTAGCCCCACATAAACAGTTGCGGCCACAAGTCGTCGTCGTCGTATGATTATATTCATTCGCTTTTTGCTGCTTTCCACTCACGGCGTCCTCCAACCATTACGTCACTAGCCAAACAAACGCGCTGATTGGTTGAAAAACATCGTACGATAAATTTCTCATGAAGCAAAATGAGTAAAAACGTTCAGAAAATAAAATAATTAAACATACATAAAGCAACAACAAGAAAGAAACACTATGAATCAGTTATATTCGGTATTGTATGTGGCATTGGAGAATCTCAAAAAATTGTTAATGGAGAGCGGGTTGGGTTGCGTCTCTCTAGTACGTTGAAGATCGCAAGCTCACACACATGCACACACACACAGATGTAGAAATATTTTGGTGAATGCCAATGTGGTGGCAAAAATGCGAGATTAGAGATCGTTAAAACTCGGAACTGTTTTTGGGGGCAGTGTATCTTGTGTTGGTTAGTAAGAGAAGCTCTATACAGGAAATAATGTTTTTATTATTTATAAGACAGTTATTCGTTAAGGTCGTCTGCGATGAGACTACTAGGTACTAATTGTATATACTGCATTTCCGTTTGGAAATGAAGCGTGGCTATCATTAAATGCACACGCACATGACACACATACCTAAATAATTTGAATATTTTTGTTCTTGATGAATCATTCAGTGTGTAAAAATAAAATACTATTTTGTTTATGTCATGAATAAATATGTCTAGTCATGAATAGTAAGCTTTTCCACAAATATTTCTATTTAAGTGAATTAAATGATTCAAGCTTTGTTTTCACTGTACTCGTTTCGTTTACAACGTAATAGGTTTAATTTATTTACTTTATGTTTTTTTTTTTGCAACATGTATAGTACTTAAGTCCAGAAATTACATTTGCAAAAAAAAATTCTAGTTTCTTTACTGTTTCTTGTGTCTGAAGCCTGGTTTAGATATGCAAAAATTTTTGACCTGGGTATACATGAATAAGCAGGTATTTAAACACGAACTCATAAAAGTGGTCTGATTTTGGGAATTATCCATTATGGCAATACCTGGAATTTTTAATACCTGCGTAAAACCCAAATTGGTTTTATTTACACTGCTATCTCTTGTTAATAAAAACCAGCGTAATTGTCGTAGAGCTTACATCTTCTCTTATTATGCAGTCATGTAAGAAGGCATAGATTTGTCTATTCAGGTCAGTAGGTCAAGGCAACTTTTGGACTAAATATGTTATGCATCTAATCGTAGTTTTGTCAAGAAACCTTTCTCATTTGATTTTAGCTCGTTCGCTCACAGAGTCCTTAGCCTTTAGGGGGTCAGATATAGTTTGGACGTCATGATCACTGCAGCTCGTCACACCATCATCTCAGATGATTTATCTGCAATCAAAAAGCCAAAAAGGTGAAAAAATCATTAGTAACATCATAATGCTTTGGTTGGACCAAGAGCTTTCGATAAATGGTGGATGTTGAAATTCAAATTTGTTTATTCGACCAAACTTTTGCTCATATTTTGGGCTGTAAAAAATAATAATTCAAAAAAAAAAATTTCCTCCAGCCGGAGAACAGATAAGAAAAATTTCAAACTGATAAAGCCGTTTTCAAGTTACAATGATCACCGATTTCGAAAACATGATTTCGAGAACTTTAAAACTTTTGAGTATCATTTTTATGCATATAAAAATTTCGTCCATTTCAGGACCATATAATGTACCTTCCTCTTAAGTAGCTGCATCAGCTGTGATTTTTAGCCATACTTGCATCTCGAGAATTTTCAAACGAACGTCGGAACTTCTAGATTGTACGATTTTTTCTTACTTTTCCGTTTACTTACATATTTATGCACTGAAGCAAATAAAACTATTTGGATTGTACACTTGTGCACAGCTGGACGTTCTATCTAAAGTAAATACTATTATAAAAAATAAATATGTACATATAAGGTAAAAGTCCCGTAACCTTTATCTCTATAAATAATAGTAATAATTTCAAGGGAACACTTTTGAAATACTCTTTTAGAAAATTAAAAAAAAGATTTTTTCAAAATTCTAATTAGGTCTGCAGCCTAAAGTTACTTTCCATGACAATTTTGAACTAAATATTTCGTTAAAAATGTTTCACCCATGAGTCATGAGTCATGACTAATGCTGTAAGCTGTCATACCTAATATCTTTATTATGCGATTTTTGTTAGTTCGCTTAAATAGTTAATTTTAAAATAGGTCTTATGTCAAGAAACTACTGCTGAAAATGTTTTAGGACATGTATTATAATAAAAAGATAGTAAGCTTTAACGTGAAAGTTAAAAAAAAAATCATTCTCATAACCAGTGGCGGATCCACGGGGGTTTTTCGGGTCTGGATTCCCCCAAAAGTTCTCCGATATATATATATACACTTCGAAGTAAAGAACCCGCTTATGACCAAATCCAGGAATCGCAACTGCTTCTAACACTAATGGTTTGCCTTCAAAGAATAAATACCTTTTAAGTTTTTTAATTTTTTTCGCAATACAGCAATATTTTTTTTGACGTACAACAGCTAATTTGAACCACAAATAGAAGCAAGTATAAAAGCACAGCAATATATTTTATGGCTTTCACAATATGTTGGCTTTGTATTAACAAAAAAAAAAAAAAAAAAAAGCAAGTTTAAATACAATTATTTTCCATTCATAATATAAATAAAAATCAGCTGTTTGGTCAAAGTAGGCGCAATTTTTGCTACACTTTGTGGCGCCAGTGTGAAAGCAGCATAAGATATTTGAAGCAAAGCTTAAGGTAGTGCTAACACTAGTTATAGTCAGAACCTTTAAATAATAATATTAATAATTTTTTTTTTTTACTTTTTTCTACTTTTAGGTGTGTTGACGGATCTGCAAGTCGACTTTAATATTGGAAATAGTAGCGCGGGGCTTTTACAAACGGTGTTTATCTTTACGTATATGATATTCGCGCCCATATTTGGCTATCTTGGAGATCGCTACTCACGTCCTTGGATAATGGCCGTGGGCGTGGCGTTGTGGTCAACTACCACGCTATTGGGTTCATTTATGCCCAACTACTTCTGGTTTATGAGCTTTCGTGCGCTAGTGGGCATTGGCGAGGCCTCATATAGCACCATAGCTCCTACAATCATATCGGATATGTTTGTGGGTGATATGCGCTCAAAAATGTTGGCCTTGTTCTATTTTGCTATACCTGTGGGATCAGGTTTTGGGTAAGTCAAAGACTCTTGCAAAAATAAAATCAATAAAGTACGAAATGTGTAGTTCAGCGTTTTTTCTTGGCAACAGCCGATGAGTGCAAAATGTCAATTGATTGCGTTTCGTGAGAAAACTTGCTGCGTGATTGTTCAAAGCTAATGTCGTGATCTTTGTCTGCGTGCAAACAGCAGTCAATAACAATGACACGACGTGTAGAACTAAATTTAAACTTAAATTGTGAATATTTATTTACTTATACGTACTTATTGCACAAAATCAAATTTAAATGTTTAATTGAACTTTCAATTGAGGTTAATGGCTGACGACATTTTTCAAATTCAATTGATATAGACTACTTAAATAATGCGTTTTTCCATTCTTATGACTACAGCTATATTGTTGGCTCAAAAACGGCTGCTCTGGCCAACAACTGGCGTTGGGCTTTGAGAGTAACACCCGTGCTGGGTATTGCTGCTGTTTTTCTAATACTGGGCGTTAAGGATCCTGAGCGAGGTGCCAGCGAAGGCGCGCAGAATCATGAGACAACAACCTATAAGGAGGATCTTACAAATCTGCTTAAGAATCGCTCCTTTATGTTGTCCACAGCCGGCTTTACCTGTGTGGCCTTTGTTACAGGCGCCTTGGCCTGGTGGGGTCCCACTTTTATACATCTGGGCATGCGCATGCAACCAGGCAATGAGAACATACTGCTGGATGAGTAAGTTTTTCTATATAATAAGTCTTATGTAGAGTCTTAAACCTTATTGAATATCTCGTGTCACGTTTTGTACAAAAGCATCGCCTACAAGTTTGGCATAGTAGCCATGATAGCCGGCTTAATTGGCGTGCCCTTGGGCGCATTTTTGGCGCAACGCTTGCGCCCAACTATGGAGAAATGTGATCCGTACATTTGTGCCAATGGTCTAATCCTATCGGCACCTATGATATTTATTGCATTGATACTGGCACGTACCAGCACCACATTATGCTATTTGTTTGTTTTTACGGCAATGGTATTTTTGAATATGTGCTGGTCCATTGTGGCGGATATACTGCTGGTAAGATCTGGATAACAACAGTAGCAACAACAGTAACAAAGACAGAGAGAGAGAGAGTCAAAGACAAAGACAAAGAGCACGCCACGCCTTAAGCAACTAACGTCACGTTTATCTTTAAATTTGCAAAATTTTTTAAATTTTTTTTTATATATGTATCTTGATTACGTTTCTAACTAATTGATAACTCTTTCTAAATTTTTATAATATCTAGCGTTGCATTTAATTTCGGCCTCATAACAATGGTCGCGGGATTATTAGGCGTGCCGCTGGGTTCCTTTTTATCACAGTACCTTATCAAAAAGTATCCCACCGCGGATCCGGTCATTTGCGCTTTTGGCTTAATTATAAGCGCGCCCCTGCTAACTGGCGCCTGTTTGATTGTTTCAAAAAGTTCTATTGCCACATATTTTTTAATATTCTTCGGCCAGTTAGCTTTAAATTTAAATTGGGCTGTTGTTGCGGACATTTTGCTGGTAAGAAAACAAAAGCATATTGCAAATTTTTATAAATACAAAAAAAAAAAAAATTTTAAAACTTGTCCAAATTGGAAATATTGTAATGAAAATTCTGTCTTGCACATTTGTAAAATTGGATTTTGTTAGTAACACTTTTTTTTTTTTAAATTATTTTATGTGATTAATTTTTTACTGTTATAATTACTTAACACACATGCATACAAATGCACGTTGGACACACACACACATACAATCATACGCTCATTAGAACACAATTAATTTTTTTTAACCTGTTGATGGGTTCTTAATTTTGGTGCTGTCTCATAAATCTCATCAAGCTGTGGTTGAACTATATTTTTTTAGTTGTAAATATTTTATGTTAAAGTAATTTGATTTTTTTTTTTTTTTTCAGAAAGTTAGGCTAGTTTTAAGTATAGTTTGTTGGTATTTCTTCAAGCAAGCTCGAATCTTAATCTGTATTTACAATACATTTCTATTTTATTAAATCTTAATAGCTTGCAGCAAAGTTAGGATTACTAATTAAGAAATTCATTTAATTTATTTATTTCTCAAAGTAAAGGTGCGGTTTTTATTTTGTATTTTATATGGCTACTTCCTTTTTGGCGTGACGCTACATTTGCAGAACATATGTTATAAAAAAAAAAAAAACATATTTTTGTTTTTTTATACTTAGTAGTATATTTACAATAGGCCTTATCGATTAAAAGGTAAAAATGCGTTTAGCATGTTTATTTATAAAATTTATAGTAACGTTACACAGTACTTGAGTTTCCAATAGAAATTTTTAAGTAACAACTTTTTTATTATTTTTTGAAAAAATGTTAAAAAAAAAATAAAACATTTTTGTTTTTAATTTATTTCAAAAAAGTTAAGTGCGGAAAACGAAAAACCCAAACAAACTATTTTATTCGGATTCGTTTCCCAAATCCAAATATTTGCTGTTGCCATCTATTGATATTTGCCTTACTGATTGGTTAGCACAGCTCTACACCCTTTCGAGGGAAATTATCTACGACTATGTTATTCTTATTAGAAGTGAATTTTTTTTTATACTAGACATGAACCCTTAAGTAAGATATGAAAATTTTTTTATGCAACACATGGACCATATAAAAATTCGGTTGGAGTTGTTCTTACTATTTTTTAATTAAAAATATTTATCAATAACTATTTAACTTGAAATTGGCATAAATAGAAGCTGAAAATATTACAGAATATTAAAAAAAAAAATTATTTCAATTTAAAATGCGTACACTTTAAAACCTATTTTGCCAATTCGTTTTAAGTCCATTTAGTTTCAAACCACATAAAAAATAGCTTTTGGTGAAATTGGGTGCACGAAACATGTGGTTTAAAAAAAAAATTCGAATAAAATGTCCGGATTCGTTTTCCGGAGCACGGCCAATGAATAATAAATAGAAAATTATATAGAAATGGAGAAATAACTTATTTTTTTAAATTTTTATAATGAAAATTTTGAAAATAAAATTTATTTGTCAATTTTAAGATAAAATAAATAAATTGAAAATAAAGATAAGTAACCAATTTTTATTAAAAAAACTGAAATTAATGATTGGGAGTCTAAATTTTATTAAATGAAGCCGGCATATTCATATATCTAAATTCTTAGCGTTCAACAATGGAGTTAAAACTTTTAATTTCAGAACCCTGCTTCTTTTTTTTGAAGTGCAACAAAACTTCTATTATTAAAGATATGTTGATTTAGAAGCTATAGCTACCAAATTTAGTAATGAATAAACCAATTTTGATCACAACCTCCGCAATTAATTTTGCTTGATAACGCTCTTATCTCTTATATCATAGTGATATTAAACTTTATACAAATATATACATATCTGCAAGTTTTTTGGGTGAAATGGTCGCAGGTATCAAGCTCTCGATTATCCAATTCGTTTACCTAACATAAAACTATAGGTAATATAGGGATTAACATAACTTTGGTTTTTGTTAAGTTTTTAGTTATCATAATTATCATAAAAACTGCATTAAGTGGTTTTTATAAGTACTTCAAATAAACGCTTTTTAGAAGATAAGCTTAAATCACAATTTCGTTAAAAAAATACATTTGTCCGAACTAATTTTGGATGTGGGTTTTTTGCATTGCCTGGAAAATTTAGGCTTTAAATTAGCTTCTGATTCAAAATGAGTCGAAATTCGCAAAAGACTAACAATTGGTTTGCTATATTTCAAATTCTTTAAAAGTAAGAGTATGCATAATGATGTAATCGTCGAGGAGGGCTTAGCAGGAGTTGGTTAAACCATGCCGTCTTCAATATAGTTTTTGAGTTCCTTAAAGTTTTTTTGCGAAGCTGTAATGGGCAAAAAGCGTGTCATTCTACCTACTATGTATTGAAAAAATTCTTTGTAGAGGAGGTGGGTGTTTTATGGAAGTTCGACTGCATTAATAGTTGTATAAACTTTAAAGCTATTTTGTCTTTAATTTTACAAAAGTACAACGCCCCAAATTTGTTCGCCACATTTTCAACCCCTCTTTTGTGGTAGCTTCACAAGCAACCCCACAAAACATTGCATTAACTGTTTATGCAATTTCACAGCCAAAAACGTGAGGAAAAAGTTTTCCGCAAGTTTTGGGTTGAAAGCACACCCCGAAACGTAGGCATGATTAAAGTATTGTATTACACGAGACCAGAAACCCCGACACTCACTCCCGCCTCTGAACGCACACAGTACAACGTACCATATTTGACGCCACATTTTTATTATATTGTCATTGGGATTTTAGGTATTTACACACTACTCACGTTTGTGCTTGATAAGAATTAATTTTTTGGGGGGATTTCGTGAACAGCTGATGCTTACAGCTGTGCAGATTTCTTATCAAATGCAAAAGATTAAAACTCGTGTATATGGGTATGCAAGTATATATGACTATTTTTAGCCAAGTTTAGTTTCTCTTTTATTTTTATTTTTTTTTCGTGGTTGGGAACATGTGACGTTTTATGGTACATACTATATGTATATGTAGTATGTATAGTATGCATCACCACATCGTATGTTATTTTATTTTCGACTGCAGCTAGTCGTTGGGCCCACGTATTATGTGCGTTTGTTCCTATTTCAAAACTTAAGTAACAAATTTCAAATATTATCTTTGCCAAAATCGTAAAATGTTATCTAATAGCAGACCAAGTACTCGAGCACTAACTCTTATAAATTCCTTATCGTAGCAAGCGGCGCCCGTTAAATTTGATTTTTAATTGCTAGATAAGAAATTTTTTTCAACTAAGCTTTTTAGTTTTTTTTCTTGATAATGCCGCCTAGCAGCGGGGCCCCCATATACTTATTTGCGTGATATCTCTTATTCACGAGAGTTCCGGTAGCAAAATTTTAAATAGCTTTCCTTTTAAATTCTTCAATTTTTTTGCTTGTTTTTAGATATAGCTTTTTAGAAAGAACAGTATCCGCATCAACAATAAATAAATTGAATAAACTTTCCATTCGAAAACTAGTGCGTTTATTTTTAAAAATGCAAAAATGGATATTTACAGTGAACCAGTTACCAGACCAAATCATGTAGTTAGCTGTTTAGTATTCATTTTAAATATTTTGTTTATCTAATATTTTATTCAAATCTCTGTCTAGCTGTAACAACAATTTTCCTAGCATATGGCAAATTCCTTTCAGGCTAAAAACAAAATTGCAGATATTAAAGACTTGCAGTTGGGTTCCAATCGGGCTAAAAGGAGTATGCCCTTCAATGACATTTTTTGTACTCAAATTACTTTCTTATTTTCCAAGTGTTTTGGCTTTTATAAAGCTTAAAATTTAAAAAAAATTAAGCTTTTAGTATTTCAATACGTATGTATTAAAAATTTTAAATCTTATTCATTTTAAAATTCCAAAAAAATAAATTAAAAATCTCTTATCGTATTAAAGTGAAGTAAATCTGTTTAAATAGAAAAAAAATTATTTCAAATTGTAATTAATTCTCAAAGGGTTTTCTTCAAATTTTGATATTTTTAATTTTTTTCAAATTTTAAATTATATTAATTTTAAAAGTAAGAACCTTTTTGTGTTTTGAAAATATGAAATAGCTTAAAACTAACAGTTAATACCGATCAGGGTCGAAATCCACTTTTGAAAATATTCGAAGTTTATTTTAAAATTAAAAAATTTTGAATAAGTTTAAATTATAGTGAATTCCGATCAGGCTGGAAATTCGAAGTTACAATGATTGAATTTTAATAATTTTTATTTTTCAAAATTATTGCTTTTAGAATTTTTGAAATGTATTCGCAGTAGAACAAATCTGTTTGAAAAGAATGCAAATTTTTGCATATTACGTTCAAATAAACTTCAACTTTTTTTTAATCTCCCTGTAAGAAATTTTCTATATAACAAATCAATTTAATTCTACCGCACGAATTCAGGGAAGTTAGTTTTAAATAATTTTGGTTGTTTTTTTTTTCAAATGTATGGCTTACATTATATCATTATACACACACCCACACACACTCAAAGTAATTATAACGGTAAAATAATTAATGTAGTCATTGCACAAAACAATTGCTTTTAGTTTTGAAAATTATATTTGTAAAAATTTCCAAAAAGCTATACAACAAAATGCCACAGTCAACATAAAAGCCAGAATTTAAATTCGTAACGTTGGAAAACTGTACCCAAGCGTGCACGCGCCTTTAAAAACTGTTCCCGCTTTCATTATCCGCGACACAAACCCGGTTCGTGTTCTTGTTCTTAAGTGGCTCCATCTTGTGAGAGCTTTTTGCCTAAAATATGTTGATTGTGGAATTTAAATGCACAGTAAACGCACACACATGCATCAAAGCACACGCAAGCTTTTATTGCTTAATATTATTAACAATTGGCTTTTATCTGCTGCTCTTCTTCTTTTTTGTTACTTTTGTTATTAATGTGAAATATATATGTTATTTTTCATGACAATAAATTAATTTATATTAAAAATGTTTGCAGTACGTTGTTGTGCCCACGCGTCGTTCCACAGCGGAAGCCTTCCAAATACTGATCTCCCATGCTCTGGGCGATGCCGGCAGTCCTTATTTGGTTGGATTGGTAAATAAAGAGCACATAAAAATCGTATTACAAAAATACTTTAATGTAATTTTTTTTTCTTTTGTTTATAGATATCGGAATCTATAATGAGGCACATGACATCCCCAACTCTTAACTATATTTCTACAGATTTGGAAGTCCGTTCGCTGACATTAGCAAATTTAACGGAGGCAACGACAGTTGCAGCGCTCGATCCGGTAAGCACTAAATCTTTATAGATAAACTTTTCGAATAAATTATAAAGTTGCATAATTAGGTTATGTAAAAGACGTTAGGTAGGTTTTGTTTTGTAAGTGGCTGTATAAGTTAATTATAAATTATTATTACTTTTTGTAGAGATTTAAAATAAGGGAAGAAAGCGAATGCCTCTAAGCATTCAGTCTGAAGACTTTACTTCTAGTTTCAATGTGCCTCCTCCAAGTAAGATGTCTCAATTGTATTGAAGCTGAAGCTGAAGCTAAAGGCGTGTCTGTTTTACTTTTCGCTTAATAATATTAGTAATTGATTGTGGTATGCCTGGCTTTGGTGGAGTATCATTAAAAAATGATATAACCGCCATCCAGGATGTGAGATGGACAGGGCAAGGTTGCTTTAAGCAAGCACACTGCGATATCTACCACAGCTACTATTTTTCAATCTCAGCCTAATTAGCGCGCACGGAAGCAAACGACGATGCTGTTAATAATGCATTCTATGCGAGAACCACTGCCCAACCCACGACGTGAAGATCATCCTCGGGGACGCAAAGGTTGGACGTGAACGCAGCTTTAACCCCACCATCGGCCAGTTCAGCTTCCACGAGACCACCTCGAACAACGGTTTCGCCGCGGCGCGAAACATGGTAGTTAGTAGCACCAGGTTTCAGCAACTCGACATCCACAAGGCCACGTGGCTGTCCCCTTATCAAAAAACGCGTAGCCAAATTGATTGACTCCGACCATTATCTTGTTGCAGCCAAGATACGCATGCGGCTGTGCAATGCGAAAAACGTACGCTCCAGCGTGTAACGAAAGCTGGACTTCGCTAAACTGCAATCACAACGGACAGCCGAAGACTACTCCTCTCACTTCTCGGAATTGCTCCACCAACCCAACTCCCTCCCTGATGATGTTGGCTGACTTTGGGCGCACATATCCCACTCCATGCGCATTGCCGCTGAAAATAGCATTGGGTCCAAGCTCCCACCCCCACGGAACCAATGGTATGACGAGGAGACACGAGGCAACTGCCGCGAAAAGCGCCGCCTACAACAGAACGCTGCAGTCTGACGCAACGCGTGTCATGCTGGAAAATTACATGGAGAAGAGGAAGGAAGAGAGACGCCTTTTCAGACGCAAAAAACGGGAGCAGGAAAGGCGCGAACGTGAGGAACTCGAGGTGTTACGGGGCAGGAATGACGCTCGAAAATTCTTCCAACAAGTCAACCATCTGACGCAAGGTTTCAAGCCCGGAGCATCAAACTGCCGAGATGGAAATAAGAATCTGGTTACAGATACGCAGTGTACACTGAGGTTCGAGGTTTCAGGCAAGGCGACCCTCTATCATGCTACCTCTTTAATTCCGTGATGGAAGGGGTACTGCGGATGGCCGGTGTACATCGTCATGGCACTATTTTTTACAAAAGTGTCCAGCTCCTTGCATACGCTGATGATATCGATATCATTATACTTTGGAAGTTGTCAAGGAATTCACGTACCTTGGCACCGTTCATTTTGGGGACGACTATTGCATTCGGATGAACCACGAATTGTATGAGCTCTACGATGACATAGATGTTGTCCGGCGCATCACAATACAACGTCTGCGCTTGCTCGGGCATGTTGTACGTATGGATAAAGAAGCTCCAGCGAGAAAGGTGTTCGAAGCGAAAGCCGACGAAGGGAGACAAAAGTGACGATAGAAAGATCAAGTAGAGGAGAACCTATCTTCCCTGGCGAGAGCTGTTGGGGTCGGCCGTAGTCCGATAACTGGTTCTCATTGCCACCTAAAGATAATGAATTGCTTATGGAAGCAGTTTAGGCAGAGTATGAGAAAAAAGAACATTTTTTAGATTACAAAGAAAGAAAATTTGTTCCTTATCACTGCATTTTCGATATGCAACACATTTACATAAATTGTGTATAAGTTATGGTCACACTAAACACACAAACGCTGTTTCTTACAGTACAAGAGTCGATAAGAAAGATATGACAAACACAAATATGTGTTATGTATGAACGTACAAATTGAATAATTATGTAGATAAGAAATCGTAATAGTAAGAGCAAAGATCGAATGTCAGAAAGGATGCATAAAAACGAAGAACATAAGTACTCTAAATTATATATGGTGGGCCATCTGTTGGTTTGGTTGTTAAAAACTCACAATTCGGAGCATAACCGTCCAAAGTGGATGCACGCACAATTTAAGTCATGGATTGTTTAATAACCAAACAACGCATAAAACTACAAAAATGGTCGTTCTGTGAAAAAAAAAAAAAAAAAAAAACATAGTTGAGGCCAGCGTCGTCTAGTCGCCGGGAACATCGACGCGCCATCTTTCGCTGGAATTACACCTTGCTAGGACCACTTTGCGTCGAACTCACGGGCCATTATCAGCGTCGCTTATTGGTTCAATGGATGGAAGAAGTTTTCGTTAAAAAAAAAGTCATCAAAAATTACGATGTACACATACGAGACTATTTTGCATACATAAATAAGTAGTTTCAAACTTTCATTTGGTATATACATTTACCCAATTTTTTTTGGAAAATAGAACGCAATTAACAAACAAACTAACAGATGGCCCAGCCATTCTTTTTGATGGACTAGAACGAACTAGAAAACTAGCAGAAAATTAATAGCTTTTGTATGTGCATACATACATATGTATGCATATGTGTTTGTTCTGACCTGTTGCCAGCGTCGGATCCACAATGAGGAGGTTCTTTCACGGGCTCGCAACTATTTGTACATGGGTTGAGCGATAAAGTTACCGGCTTTAAATAAAAAAGACTTGCAGTTAAAACAATAATAATTAAGATTAATCTGGAAATATCACTGACCGCAACAATAACTACTTTTACCTAAGGTCTTCCAAAAGCATATCTAAATATGTATCGATTTTTTCGCAACTTATGTAAAAAATTATCGTATAATTAAGGGGAACTACAGATGACTTAGATTTATGCCAATCATATGATATGTGTAAAAAATATGGTTATCTTAAGTTGCTGGTAGAATAATAATTTGTTGGTGTAGCGGAACACCGGTAAGAAGGATTAGGTAGATACATTGTTATGATATGTTGACGCTTTAAACAAGGATACGATAGTTATGATAAGCAGGTAACCGCTCAAAGCTTTCCATATTTATGAGCGATGGAATTGTTTATGTTTGCAGCAAAAATTTCCTCAAAAATAATTATCGCAAAGAGACGGGCACTTAGCATTTAATATTATCTTCGTAAAGAAATTTCCACGAAGGTTGAATTTTAATTTAATTCTATGTTTTGAGTGTGCGAAAACTTTCTAAATTGCGACTTGCGAAAACTTAAATTATCATGATGAAGAACGAATTCTTCTTTGGAGGAGAGAAAGTTTCCAAAATCTTTTGATAGTGTTCTACATTGCTTCAAGTAGTAGTTGTGCCATCACAGCGAACAAGCTTAGCAAAATTTGACTACTTTTGGAACATCCATATATCCTATGAATGTTTTGTAATTTCTAAGCATATAAAGCCAGACTGTTTACAAGTGTCACATGGCCTATTTTTCTTAAACAAAGGTTTTTGTAAGAGTAATGCCATTTAAAAGCATAAAAGTTAAAGCTTTTGATATTTGCTAGTGCAATATATATGTATTTAATGATCTTTCAAAGAGACGGCAAAAAAAAACAAATTTACTTATTAAAAAAAAATTGTTTTTTTTATACTTTTGGCGGTTGTTGACAAACGGCTGTTTAATTTTTTATGTATGTAGAGTAAGTTGATGCAAATTCGACGTAGTAATTGGTTTTAACTATAAAGTGCTTATTTGTCATCGGATCAACTCGTCCGATATACTAAATTGAAGCTAACGCTTTACCGTAACTTTCTTGAACTACTGATTTCTTCTGACCATTATTAATTTTTGAGATATGACCAATTTTTCAAAAAAATCCATTTTTATCATATTCAAAAATGGTGGGGTAAACATGACCGCATATTTTTTTGTCTGATTTAGCACAGATATGAGCTAAATTTAATGGTTCTTCGCTTATAAGTTAAAAGAGCATGTTATTATTTTACAAAACTGAACGTAATTATTTAAAAAAATCGTACAATTTACAAGTTGAATATTTAGGTCTATGTTTATAAGTTATAAGCCGTTTACCGTTTTCAATCACTTTATTCAACAAGAAAAAATGTGTAATCAAATTATTTATTTATTTAATTATAAATTAGAAGTTAATTCTAAATTATAATGGTTATATTTATAAAAAGTTAATTGAAAATCGCAAAAATAGTCTTCTTGTCCTTTATGCATCTAATTGTAGACTGACAGACAAATGTCATGCTACCATTTTATTTATTTTTAATGCTCTACACGACAACACTAGTATGAGAATCAGTGGGAGGTCGGGCTTGCCCCACCTTAGCCTACATACCGGTAGATATTAGCATTGTTATTACATACTTTTGGGCAAAGATGCGCTACTTTTCGCAGTCATGTGTTTGGCTCGGGCACAAATGCACATTTTTGTTTAGTGCAAGTTGTTTTTGCACACTTTGCGCTTTTGCCTTTATGCATTTTTGCCCCGACAAAACAACATTACGTTAACAAGTTAAGAAACAACGAAATCAAAAAAAAATTAACTAAAAATTATTACATATAAACTGCTTATTTACTAATCTTTTGCATATTTTGTTTTGTATTTTTCAGATTTCAGATGTTGTGAGATTTGAGGCTTTGCAGTACTCATTGTTCTCCACCACCTTTATAGAGGTGCTTGGTGGCATTTTCTTTCTATTCACCGCCTGCTTTATAGTCAGGGACAAGGCCAATGCCAATGCCAGTGCCTCAAATGGTAAGCATATACTTTGAAGATTTCTTTATTATCCCTCTACATATATAGAATAACTATATAATACTCAAATGCAATTTTGTTTCGACTCACAATCAGAATTCAAATTGAGACTTGACGCGGCAGCATCAAGCAGCCAAAATGATTTGGAATATTTTAATTCTGAACATTTGGTTATGCGAGTTATTGTTTGATATTAAACAAGCACTTGACAAATTTCGGCCAAAAACAAAAAGAAAAGAAAACTGGTGTAGGTGGGTTTATCAAAATTTCCTTTAAATTGTTGTGTTTTTTATGTTTGAAAAGAAAAAAAAACAACAAATGTTTACACTAATATTGTCTGTGCCGCTGCTTAAATCTAAGAGAACCAAAGTTTATCGCAATTGCTTTTCATGATTAACATTATTAAAATATTACGATCATTGTTGGTTTGTCCCATAACAAGTTTCAAAGATGTTTTACTTGAAAAGCGTATTAACAGTCTTTTATAAAGTTTAAAGTTTGCTTAAACTGTGTTCAATATTATTTAATTAATTAAAATAATTTGTTTTTCATTTACAGAGGCTATAACTGAATCTACATCAGCCTAATACCAACCTATTCAAGAAGCTATGCTGCGCAATCATGGCGATTTCATATTGGATGACCTGATATTGACTGAAAATCATCTTTAAATTAATTTATGCACGCTTCATATATACATACATACATACGTACATACATACTATTTAAAAAAAAAATATATTTCTATTTTAAGTACACTGCCGTTTAATAAGCAAGAAGTGGGCAATTAATTTACTTTTTATATAATATATTTTTTTTAATTTGTTTTAAGGGGCGCAAGTTCCTATTAGAAAAGCGATATTAGCATTTTTGCATATACATAATATAAAATAACATGCATTCATTATGTATATAAATACCAGTCAAATTAGCACTACATCAAGAGTCATATACATAGTTCATTTTTATGTCTATTTTATGCAATTACTAATAATTATGTTGTACGAAAAAAATAAACGTGCCTTTTTCGGACTTTTATACCGATTTCCACGTGTCGTTTTAACAAGACCGTTTATTGTTTTTATAATTAATTTTTTCTTTATAAATAATTTGTATATTAATACAAAAATTAATATATTATAATTATATAACATAAATTAATAATTATTGTTCGAAATCGAAAAAAAAGTTCAGAATTTGGCACATACGGCACATACATAAGCAAACAAAAAAATTGTAAATTATATAATTTAGTGTATGTTTCGGATTACTACTCCGTTTTCGATTTGTCGCTGTAATAATGTAGTTTATGGCAACAACTAGCTTTAAATAGCACAGCAAAAAACAAAAAAAAAGTGTCGTGATCTGCAACGACACGCTGACTCCGAATCTGCGAATATTTTGAAGATTATCTTAAAAAAAACTCTACATGCTGAGGTAGCGCATTCGGATTCAGCGCGTCGAAATACATAAGAAAATATGTCAAGTTCCCAGATCAAATTAATATTATTTTTTTTTGTCTGTTGACTACTGTTGATATTGTAACATTTTGGAACTCCGAAACATGCATGTATTCACCCATTTTAAGCGAAAATCAGCAACAATTGTATATAAAAATATTTCATGTTAAACATTAACAATGTTAACAAAGTTTATTATCCGTGAATGTTATGAATAAAAGGAATTGAATTGTAAATATTAAGTAGTTAGCACCAGCCATTGAAAATAGTGCTTCAGTAACTTAGTTAATCTTTAGGAAAATATATATATATACCAGCTATATATGGTAAATGAACGTACTAATGTAATTATATAATAGTAATTACACCAATAGATATGCCTATTTGTAATTGTAGCTAGTGTGTTGAACAATTTGGAATAATTTGTAAACAAAAATGTTATAAAAATCTTTATAAACAACAATATTAATGAAACTCGGTAGTGGTATTAGAAAGCAGACTTATTTGGAATTATGTACTACCGACTAATTGACATTAATTATTGCTTGCATGAGATTTTTACATTTTAAATTCGTTGCTATTATCTTCAAAATTAAAAGCGACAAAAAGACTGCGATTTACATTACTCGAATAATTTAAAGTTTAAACACAAAGATACATGTTTTAGTTAAGATAATAATCAGCTTAAGCTTAATATTTAATAAGAATGTGGGCAATAAAGAAAATTTATTTTAAAAAAAATATTTAAACAAATTATAATTATGTGCTTGTTTCTTGTTTTTTTTTATTAGAGTTGGTTCAACAGTTCAGAGCAAATAATTTGTATGTTGTAATATCTAGAAGCAAAAGAGTAAGATCCAACAAACTTGACATAAGAAAGGTAAGAACGACAAGAGAAATCTAGTTAGCCATGTTCATTATTCTGTCTGTCCGAAAATCCGTACTTCCGTAGTTCTTTTTTAGATTCAGTTTAGTCATATGGAACCCCTTTCGCTCCAATGCCCATTTTATTAAAATAGATCAGGAACTTCAGAAAGACGCTACAGTCACTAACCTACTTACCTATGGGGCGATCAAACAACCTTCAGAGGGTACAAAAAGCGGCTTGTTTGGGCTTAACTGGATCTCTGCCATCCACCCCTCAGGCAGCCCTGGACGTGATTCTGCAGACTCCAGGCCACAGTCGTATCTTACTTGAGTTAGGAATACAAGCAGAGAGCGAGAAAAGTGACTGCTGCGCCACAGCTCAGAAATGGAATGACAAGTTTTTTCACTGTCTTTCCGAAGACTGAAGATTGGAAGCGAGAATCTGCAGACGAGTGTGTGAATGGATCTGCACTACAAGTTGCTCTGTATATGCCTGAGCAGCCTAACTAACCTAACCTTACCAGTTACTCTTGCTGTAACGGATATAAAAAGACTCCTGCAAGATATCAAAGATCGGCAGAACGACAATGGGACACTGCGTGCCACATCTTGCGGGCACTCTGGCCAAGTTATTTCGCAAAGCGAAAAGCCGAACTCATGCGATTCCACAAGAACAGTACTAGGATGGTGATAGGAGTTTTAATGGCGCACTGCACCAAAGGTATAATGGCTGAGAGGATGCATGTTTTCCACCACGACTTTTGTCCTAGCTGCAGAGATGAGGAGCAGTGAAAAAGTATGCAGCATATGTTATACGACTGCCCTGAACTTCTTAGCAAAAGAAATGAATATCTGGGAAAACCTTCTTTAAAGATGCGTGCTGACCATAGCGAACCTGGCTCTTTTTATCGAATCTTCAAAATGGTATCCATAAAGAAAAATAAATAATAAAGATGGCTTACGTTAAAGTCGGGCGCGGACGACTTTGGGATACCCTGTACCACTGCTTGCAATAAAATCCGGTAAATTGCTTAAGAACACCAAAAGACATTTGATTGCCAAATTAGATTATGATACCTTCATAAACAACCAAAACAGACGAATTTTTAATCAAAAACTTTTTTTCGACCGATCGGCCCTATGGGAGCTATATGATATAGTCAACCGATTTTGATAAAATTTGGTTCAGTGCTGAAGATCTCTAAAAAACTTCTTAATGCCAAATTTGGTTACAATATCTTTACAAACAAACGAAACACAACGAATTTTGTGCAAAAAACAAATTTTCGACCGATCGATCCTATGGGACCTATATGATATAGTCAACCGATTTTGATAAAATTTGGTACAGTGCTGGGGGTTTCTAAAAAACTTCCGATTGCCAAATTTGGTTATGATATCTTCATAAGCAAACAAATTATCCATCGAAAACTTTTGCTTTTTTTCGAGGTCCTCTGAAACACCCCTATGGGAGCTATATAATGTAGTCCCGATATCAAAAAAATAAAATAAACTTGTCTCCAATGGATTAATAAGGGATCTTATCTGAAAGTTCGGTTGCTCTAGCTCTTACCATCTCTTAGATCTAGGCGTTCATACGGACAGACGGACAGACGGTCAGACGGACATGGGTATATCGACTTCTCTAGTCACTCTGACCATACTTTAGGTAACTTTGGGGGGTCTCCGACTTCTCCTTCTGTACGTTACATACATTTTCGGCTTGCACAAACACAATATACCCTTTGTACCATACGGTACAGGGTAATAATAATAATGGCGCCCACCTTTTTTTAAACTTTTTGTTATTAGACATCACAATGAACCGCAAGGTCTCGGGGTAATCCCGACCAGTGCCCAGCAGTCAAACTAATCTAACCTAATCAAGAATTTTCTAGTAGAAGTTAAACCTCGGCATGGACCTTTTATTTTATTTCATGAGCGCAGGTTGTATTCGTACTAAAATCGGTTGAGAACTACGGAAGTTAGGAAAAATTACCAAATATAAACTACTGGGCTAAAGTTTGCTCAATATATTTATTCAATATATGCCTGGGATCGCCATAAAATCGGATGAACTCGGCAAAAATCAAGGAAATTATTGGATATAGGATATTTTAGACGGAATATCCCGAATGCAGACGAACATCATGTTGAAAAAGGATATGGTAAAAAATGTATTAACGTTTCAAATTAAAGGAAAACCTTTAAAAAAAAACACATTATTTATTTATTTATTAGAAAGATCAACATACAATCTAAATAGTTGATAAATATAAAAAAGACAAAACAAAAGAAACCATAATTAAAACTTATAATAATAATATAATATTAGGTAGTTGGCCACTGACCCGGTGGGGGAATATTATTTGCCAGAGTGCCAGCTATGCCCCTACTCACAGCCAAATGTGGTCAGTGGCAAAACAAGTTGAACCAGCATAATTGTCCTGAGGCAAGCTGTGCCCCTACCCACAGGAAGAGTCGCCGGAGGTCTTAGTTGGTGCCAAGGTAATTTAAAACAGTTCACATCAAGCTGGCTGGAGAAAGTTCACTTGAGAAGATTCGCGCCAAGTCATTATAGGTTGAACATAAAACTCTAAATGGCTCATGTAAAGCATAAGTGGTAGTGCATCTCATAGGAGATAAGGGTACAAAATTCCTAGAGAAGCGTCTAGCAATGTTAAACAAAAGCTGCCGAAGTAGGAAAGGGGAATCAATATAACCTGTTATAAGTTTGTGCAGAAAAATAGCATTAAGGGCAATCCTACGATTTTTCAATGAAGGAAGATCAATCAGAAGAAGTCTTTTGGCATAAAGAGGCAATCGGAAATTGGGGTCCCAATTTAAGCTACGAAGAGCAAATAGGAGAAACTATTTCTGTACAGATTCAATTCGTGCTTGATATTTTATATATTGGGGGCACCAAACACAGGAACAGTACTCAAGTCCTGGGCGAACGAGAGCAGAATAAAGAACCTTGGTCGTATACGGATCATTAAACTCTTTTGACCTGCGTTTAATGTACCCTAAAACACACCTGGCTTTATTCACAATTGTAGAAACATGGCTATTGAAGGTAATTTTAGGGTCAAAAGTGAAAAGTGAAAAGTGAAAAAAGAGAACCATTTATGAAGTAATTAACCAAGTGAGGCTTATGTCGATGAAATGTCATAAACATACATTTAAAAAGGTTTAAGTTCAAATGGTTAATCGTATACCAGTTATAAAGAGAGTTTAAATCATCCTGAAGTAAAAGATGCGAAGTGGAATCGGTAAACGAGAAACAAAGTTTAACATCATCAGCGAACATAAGAACACGGGCATGATTTACCACATTTTGCAGATCATTTATAAAAAGGGTAAAAAACAGAGGACCTAGATGACTACCTTGCGGAACACAGGAAGATACTTGAACAATTTTGGAAACAGTAGACCTAACTATAACTCTTTGGGTTCTATCAGCAAGGTAAGATGAAATCCAATTGAGAAAGTTGGTCGGAAATCCTAAGAGCCCAAGCTTGAAAATAAGGAGCTTGTGATTAACAGAGTCAAAGGCCTTAGTAAAATCAGTATAAATGACATCTGTTTGAAGTTTATTTGAAAATCCTTTAAATACTAAGGATGTAAACCGCAGAAGGTTTGTAGAAGTAGACCTTGAAAATAAGGAGCGGGGGTTAACAGAGTCAAAGGCCTGTGTAAAATCAGTATAAATGACATCTGTTTGAAGTTTATTTGAAAATCCTTTAAATACCAAGGATGTAAACTCCAGAAGGTTTGTAGAAGTAGATCGACCTTTCATAAATCCATGCTGACACGGGGAAATAAGGGACTTACAAAGATGCTGCAAATGAGCCACTAAAATTTTTTCAAACAGTTTGGGAATTGATGACAATTTGGCTATGCCACGATAATTGGAAACATCGGATCTATTACCCTTTTTGTGAAGTGGGACAATAAAATACGATTTCCAAATGGTAGGGAAAGAGGCCGATTCAAGTGACAAATTAAATAGTTTCAGCAAGGGTTCATGAAGCGCAAGTGCGCAAGCTTTGATAAGACAGGTAGGAACATTATCAGGGCCTGGCGAATAAGACATTTTAAGTGAGCAAATACCAGAATTGAGGTCATCAAAGCTAATAAATGGAACATATAGACCGCTACCAGACGAAATATTGAAAGGATAAGAAGTAGGAGAGTAAGACTTTGAAGAGTAAGTAGATTGAAAAAAACTAGCAAATAAGTTAGATATACCTGCGTCAGTAGAGGCTTAGAAGGAAATAGATCAGATTTACGTTTTGAATTTACAAAATTAAAGAACTGTTTCGGATCAATAGGAAATTGCTACGGCAACGGGATAAATAATTTTGATAGCAATTTCTGTTTAAAAGGATAAATTCAGATCGAGCATACAAATAATTCGAGAAGTCACGATTAGAGTCGGACATTTTGAATTTCTTTTAATATCTAGATTTCAAATTGTTTAAATGTGACAAACTCCCTCCGAGTGAACCAGGGAGGTTTAAACGAAAAACAAACATTTGTCGTCAGTGGAGGTTAAAAGTTCGTTTAACATAGTAAAATTAGCCTTACGAAAACTGCGGCGACGGACAATAGGAGGAGAAGAAAAGTGTGGTTGAGGCGCACTAATTAGGATTTCAATATCCAAAGTATAGTGATATGAATCCTCAGGAATAGATAACGGAGAAGCTCTGGAGACTGACACAAGTTGGAAGATAGAATTTCATGGTCAGAAACCACGTCTCTGTAAAGGCAAGAACATGTGAGTCAAAAGAAAAACTATTCGTAAACAGAACATTAAGTTTTTTAGTAGAGAGATGAGAAATTAGTTTTTTGAAATGCTAGAGGCTGGTACAGAAGATGGGACAGCTGAGGGCAAGGAAACAGAATAGATTTAAATTCATGAACAATCATATGTGGTGGCCAAAAGTTTGGATCACATAATATGTCAAAATCACCTATAGGGACGGAAATTTTGAACGACGAAATTTCACGAGGCTGTGAGAATTTAAATTTCTCAATGGATATGTTAGGATTGTTGCCAATATCCATATAAGATACTAAGTCTTCACAAGAAGTGTCCGCCGCCAGACGATATACAAAAATATGTTTACGCGGCGCAAATCAATAGAATAATTTGAGGATTGCGGTGGCGTAGAGGGCTTCGCCATTAAAGAATCATGACTAGGGGCCGGAGTTGAAAACGAAGCAAGCTACGGCGATCCTGGAATTGGAGTTAAAGGAGTTAATTAGCTGTGGTATAGGGAAAAACTTTCCAACTAAAAACTACTTGTTAAACTGCATAATCATCGCTTTGGAAGAAAAGAGTACAAGATATCCCATCATCGGGTATCGCCCAGGCCATATTAAATTCTTATACTCTGCACAATCAAAGGTAAAGGATATAATAAGCTAGTGCAAAAAAGTTGCCACAGCTGTTCGGGGCGTTCTAACCTAACTTTGTGCAAAACAATGTAACACCTGGAAGGACCCTTCATATAGTGCTTATGTATTAAAAAGATAATCAAGACAAAAGAAATAGATTTAACCAACTCCTTCCAATAATAAAAGTTTCGAGCAAAAACACTTGTCAAAAGACTCGTCTTATTTAATTCTTCCCCCTCCCGCAGTAGTATTATCAACGCAATATTTGTATATTATGTACCTATATATTTATTTTGTCTTTGGAATTATTATAAATACTTTACTTCACCCAGTTCAAGTTATAATAATAGAACACGACCCAGATGATTCGTTTGTAATGATTAAACAGTGCTTGGGAGCTGTGGTATTTATAGGGAAGAGCAGCTTTCTCTTTGAAGATCTGTTCAATACCTTCTATTTGCAAAAACGCTTGTCAGAAAGATTTATTGTTAAAAAGCAAAAACTCTTTTTCTTTCTAAACTCCAAATTTTAACATATAGTCATTGGTCAAAGTTACAGAGTATGTTGTAGTCGGACTACCACGACGTAGTCGTTGGGAGTTTCAAATTTCTGTACTTAAAACAAGAAAGTTCATTGCTCAGCTCTCAGAAAGAATGAATGCTTCATCAGCTAAATATTTCCAATCGGAGCTGACTGTGTTCACATAACTTGCACTTAAAGTGCCTGCGCTTAGGAATTTAAATGCATGGTCAGCATAAAGGCCACAGAAACGATCGGATTACATCTGCCATTTGAATACTTTAAGCAATATATAGTATAAATCAAATTAGTTAATAAGTTTAATAGTACGTAGTAGCAATAATATTTTTCTATAAAAGCAAAAGCATGTCCGAAAAAACGAGCACGCCTTTGCTCTTTTTGCTCCGAGTGCTTTTTCCGTTATGTCAGACGCACACGAGAACTTAAAAAAAAAAAAAAACAATGTGCGAGTTTTATGGCCCTACTCGAGGATGCTTAGGCGACCGTAACGGGGCTTTTTATTAATGCTCGCGGACGAAAATTTCGCACAGGTACACTGAGCACAGAAATATAGTTACTTTGGCAACTGTAAGACCGATTAATTTTTTTGGTAATTTTAAATTGTCATATAAACTCATCTTTGATTATAGATTTATTAATAGAGATCCCCATGTCCCGCCCAGGGGCGACTGACAAAAAAAAAAATTGTCAGTCAGGGAATTATTATATATAAACTCATATGACTTCGCTGTGTCTTTGAATGTGTTGCAAAATTTTGTTCAGTTCAGCGCACAAGCAGGTCGCCGGCCACACGAATAGTTTACAATAACAAATTACACACAATGTTGTCCATAGCTCGACTCGCAGCGACTTTATGGCCCCACTCGAGAATTGCTTGTGGGACCGTAACAGGACTTTTTTCTTGATGTTGTTGTAGGGCTCTTTCCGTTATTTTTCGTGCCCACCGCTGATTATGATACCCATCTCTAACTCTTGTGGTACAGCCTTTTACCGTTGAGCCATATCTAGACTTTCTCATTCTCTGAGAAAAAAGATGGCGTACGTTAAAGTCGAGCGCGGACGGCTTTGGGATACCCTGTACCACCACAGTGTAATTAAATCCGGTACATTGCTTCAGAACCCTAAAAGATATTTAATAATATCTTCATAAGCACGCGAAGCAAAACAAAGTTTGCACCAAAGACGGTTTTTTGACCGATCGATCCTATGGGAGATGTAATATAAAATTTGGTACAGTGCTGGGGTACTCTAAAAAACTTCCGAATACAAAATTTGGTTACGATATCTTCACAAACAAACGAATTATCCATCTAAAACTTTTGGTTTTTTTCGAGGTCCTCTGAAGCACCCCTATGCGAGGTATAAAATTTAACCCCGTTATCAAAAAAATAAAATAAAAAGCTCTAGCTCTTACCATATCTGAGATCTAGTCGTTCACAGGGACGAACATCGGTATATCGACTTCTCTAGTCACCCTGATCATACTTTAGGTAACTTTGTGGAGTCTCCGACGACTTCTTCTATATGTTACTTACATTTTCGGCTTGCACAAGCCTAATATACCCTTTGTACTCAAACTTAAGTAGTAACTCGCCTTAGTTCAAATAATCCAAAAATAGCAGAAAGCCTTGTCGGTTCTTTAAGTCTAGATTCAAGATGACTTCGTTTTTTCATATAAGTGCTTTGTGGAGTCTTACTTCTCTTGCCCTATTTTCTTAAGGTCCTATTCTTCACTTATGCTCATTTTTTCATTTATTGCTTCAAAACCATTTTTGGCTTTTGTTTAAAATTTTTCAAGATACGAAAAACGTTTAAGAACTTCCGAAAAACATTGATCTTCTTTCGTCGAGAGGGCTGACCGTCAGAGATCCTTTTTTCCACAGAAATTAAATGTTAATTTTAGGCCTAGAGCGACTGCCCTCTTGTCGACAGGCCTGACCACAAGCCACATTTTTTTTACTGTTTACCAACATACCTTTCACTTCAAAATTAAGGTAAGTACAGGAAATATTCTAGACGAATTAGCCTGATTCTAACCGGCCCACTCGTTCTTTGTGCTGAGTGCCACTCTTTTCATATTTCTTCGACAGTGCAGGTTTTTGGCTTAAACTCTTTTTTAAAGTTACTGTAATTGAAATAAGACCAATCTAACTTTTTCTTAGCTCAATCTCTTTTTTCTTCTTTTCTCTTTCGACTATTCACAGATACATTCCATTTCTATAGAGATTTTTGATTGGGCCTGAATTAGTTATCGCGTCGATCTGTGACGGGGTTACTTGAGTTGGACTTTTTTCACAGAGTGTCCAGAGAAAATGCGCTTCAGTTTTTGCGCTTTGGTTTTCAAATTTAATTTTTTG
This sequence comes from Chymomyza fuscimana, assembly GCA_949987675.1. NCBI lineage: Eukaryota > Metazoa > Arthropoda > Insecta > Diptera > Drosophilidae > Chymomyza > Chymomyza fuscimana. The sequence continues at coordinate 72,922,754 of OX465089.1, forward strand.
ATATTGTAAATAGTACGACGAATACTTCAAAATCCATTTTATGAGTATCCTTTAGTTATGTAAAGCGTGTACACACATGTGATATTGGACAAAGGCGCAGCATGACCGAAAGTGGTTCCATATTAATGCAGGCGGCGTGCATCCTGCATCATATGCATTTATGTCTGTACATTCTTTATGGAATACATACTACATGTTACGACTTGTTAAATTTTATAGACTCGCCGAGAAGGTCCCATAAATTAGTACTTGTAAATTTTTGAATACTAGACGGAATGTTGGTCAACCTGAATTTTACACACACATGAGGCATGTTCAGACATAAAGGTCTAAAAAGAAGAAATAGCAGTCAGCTATGAATTCAGTGATGATTTATTTGCTTTGAAGATATTCGAAATAATTAATTCAGTGACGATTTGTTTTAAAAAAGAGGGTAAAGCTTAACAGTATTGTTTCAAAGAAAAACTACGAAATCTATTAGGTATATTTTTTGATTTAAAAAAGGGTGTTGGAGGATTCCAGAGTGGCTACCGTTGTATGTAGTAATCTCTTTAGTGTTCCGTTTGTGTGACCCTTGCCCAGTGAAAAAAGTGTAGTTGTTGTAATGGTTGAAATTGTAGGTCTTTGTCTTTAGTGGTTGTATTGATGGTGTATGTGATTATATGTTTAATGTTAGAAATATGGCAAAACGGGGATACGCGTGCACGGGTGTGCTTACGTTAAGTGTTGTGGGAGAACTAATTCCATTGCGCTCAGCTTAGAACCAAGGTATACTTATTTAAGGTAGCATACTCCCGCCAAAGGCTCTCAACGAAAATTACAAATTTTTAGTTTCGATGCGACTGCGCGTGATGAGGGTTGCTTTCACGCATATTATTTTAATATGTTTGCGTTCTCTCTCTCGATTTTTCTTGCTCTCAGTAAAATTGGTGACGACGCCGGCAGCATTACTCTACCTTAAATAAGTTAAATACCTTAAATACCTTGGCTTAGAACAGCATAAGCGCAGCAGAAGCTGAGCGGGGTCGGGATCACCTCTTGTGCAGCTTTTTACCTTAGTGAGCGCAGCTTACGCTCTTTGGCATGAGCAAAGCGTGAAGGAGGAGTATTAAACGGCATTGGCCCCTTGTTTTCATCAGACAGGGCTATCATGTATTCTACAGTACTTAGGCACAGTACATACTTTCATACAAACATACATCGCCAGACTCTGTAGTGACCTTCTGATCCATACTTCGACTCGTACAAAAATATTACTAGGCGCCATTTGTATTTTGCAAGCCTTGAATTAGAAAAGCAGCTTTTTCCAACGATCAATTTTTCTCAATATCTGAACACAGGCATCGAGAAAGAAGAGAATCTTTATATAAATTTTCTTGAGCAAATTTTCGGCAGATGCTTTTGTGTCTGGATTAATTGGATTAGCAACCATTGTCTAATAAGAAAAAAAAATTGAAAATTCTTTCCGCCGAATCGTTTTGTGTTCATCTACTGCTTCTTATCGAACCGAATTCAGTGATACCAAAAAAAAATGTTCATGGCGGTGAAAAAATTTGTACTTTTAATCCCTTCAAGTTATGGCGCCACTCACGCGCCTCTGTTGCCTCAGATTCGTTATGGCTATCCTCGGCATTTCCATTCTACTTCAGGACTGAAAAATTTAATTTATAAGTACTAGCGATTTCAGTCGGCACTAGGTAAGGACCAGTGCTCACCTGGCTATTTACCTCTTCATTTATATCTATTTTAGGTGGTAGGCAATCGTCCGTTTACCTTTAGGCGGCATCGCTACTTATGCTATCGTTTACCAGTAGACAGTGGCATCGTTACTTACGCTGTTGTATACTAGTAGAAAGCATATTCGTAACTTATGCCAGCGTCTACCAGTAGACGATATCTACTTAATTTAAAATGAAAACACACATATAAGTAGATACTACAGGATGCGCCATTTTGTGGTAACCGATGTTTTATTGAAACACAAAATGAGTAAAAAATTCTTAAGTTTCAATTTATTTTGGATAAATTTGGACATTTACAATCTCTTTAGTTACTTTTTGAAAATGATGGCGACCAAATGTCCACCTCCTGCAACCATACACAAATGGTCCATGTTTCAGCCGAAATTCCCGAGATTTCGTTGCGGATGTTGGTCTTGAGCTGTGCGACGGTTTAAGGATCGTTGGAATAAACCTTGCTTTTCAAGTAACCCTACAAAAAAAAGTCCGGTGGAGTCAAATCAGGTGATCGTGGTGGCCAGTCGTAATCACTGTCTGATTATTACGTTGCTTGAATCCGCGTTAAATGAAAACTCACTCTTGAGCTTCGTTTTGGAACTGATCGTTATTTCTTAAAATCCTAGCTTCTATAGCACAAAATTTCTTAGCCTATCTTATCTTGCAGCTGAAGGTAATGCAACCCGGAAAGGATCGCTACCTGACACCTTCCTGTAGGGGTCACAAGTACGTTTCTGCTCGTTTTTTATTACAGTCATAAGTTACGTGATAGTGATAATATCTATGTTATCCTTACGTGTTTACAATTTTTAGTTTCTCAATAATTTCTATGTTAGCATGCAGTAGGCAACATGTTCATGCGTGAACAATCACCGTATTTGAAACCAATCGACCAGGGAACAGTATCCATTGTGTCGCGAGAAGTGTGGCATGCGTGCCATCCTGTTGAAAGTAAAAGTGCTCCATGTCGTTTTCATGCAATTGAATTGCCCAAAAATCGCGTAACATTGCCCGATATCGCACTCCGTTGACCATTGCCGTCTCACCATCGTCTTAATCGAAACATCAGCTCTTGCCGCATCAATAGCTTCATTACTCCAACGTGGATGTGCTTTAATCTTAGGCGTTGACGTTGCCAAAGAACCACTTTCCCCGAATTTGGACACTAACTTGCGAATTGTCTTGGGTGTTGGCACATTTCGATCGCGATATTTACTTCTATACGAACGTTGCGTAACGTAACTGAGGCCTGATTTTGAAAATAAAGTTTAACAATTTCCGCTCTTTCTTTCGGTGTGTTATGCTCCATGATAAAAATTGTACAGAAATGACGCTTCCAAAACTGCTCCATGGTAAAAATTTTACAGAAATGACGCTTCCAAAACGCGCTCAAATATGTGAATCGGAAAGCTGTTGTCTTTTTTATTCAAAATTAAGCTCGGTTACCACAAGATGATATATAAAATGTATTGTTTTATATTCATATATAAATTGTTTATAATAATAAACAATTGCTCCAGAAAAATAGTTAAATAAAAGTCTTGGTGTAATCTATACATATATATATTCAATGCGTGCACACTTGTCAACTATACAAAAACGACTGACTGACTAAGAACAAAGGAATCAAGCAACTAGTGCCAAACTACGCTGGAATAGTTCCGTTAGATCAGTGTGTATGCTTGCCATCCTTCTTACTCCTTCATATATCAATGTGAGTTTTGCTCCTTGTCCATATAGCAATATAGCCTGCTGAACATGGCCATATATGGGCATGTTCGCTGTACGTGTCACAACTGATTCCAAGGACAAACTTCTCAATACAATTATATATATACATACATATATGGACATGTTCAACAAAATTATTTATTTATTTATTTTTAATAATTTATTTAGACGTTATTGTGTATTATTTTAATTCTTATCCACACACTTGGTTTTCTTATTGTCAAAACGCTTGTTCTTTTGAAGACGCGTTTTTTTTAAGCTGAAGGGCAATTTTATCTGAAATTATTAATATTTAATCAAAGCGTTGAAAATATTTATTGAGAATTTTAATAAGCTAGACATATTAAACTGCTTCAAGCTTTTGTTTCCTTGCATGCACGCCGATCCAATTGAAAATAAACAAAATTAAAGAACATGCCGTACAATTTTGTTTGTGTAAATTGGAGTCGCGGCGAATACATACAAAAAGAATAGAAACAAATTCGCCTTTACTTCATATTCGCGTATCAAGCAAAGGAGGCGAACTGTTTATTTTTTTTTTTTCTTCTATATTCACTTTTGCGTTTGTTGTTTGCCGTATTTCGTTCGTCGATCGTTTACCTCGCGCATTACTAAAGGTTTGCACAGTAGCTAGATCCAAGTGAGGGATTAAGTACTTACAGGTGGACAATCACCACCAACCGTACTAGAGGGAATCAAGCAATCGTGTAATAAGATTGTAATTTCATAACACGAGAACGTAGCGATCGATTTTCTTGTGATTCTTTAGCTGAGTTTTCCTCGGTATTGCCATTCTACATATGTACATACATATGTATGTATGTAAGTCAGGACTAGAAATTTAAATCTTTAAAATTTTATAATTAAATGGTTTATAAAAATTTTTTAATATACATATTACTTATGTACATATAAATGAATAGTTTACGTTCTTTGAACATGAGTTTTTTGCGCAACATTTCTGCAGCATCTAAGTGAACTTTTTGGCTGGCATGAAGCTCCGTACACTCAAAAGTAAGTGAAGCAAAGCATAAACAAAAAAGTCCCGTTGCAAAAATCAAAACAAACCAGCGCAAATCCGTTACTTTACTTATGCGTACTATGTTGACATTTGCGGCGCTGATATGAGGACATCAATATACAAGGTGGCGCAAAAGAAATCACCCTATTGGAAGATGCTCTCATTTTTGTAAATGGCCGCCAATATCAAATCTGTTTTGACATTTGTGGACTAGACAGATACAGAATACAAGTGAATAAGCCATGGAGCGATACACTCCCCAAGAACGCGGAATAATTGTGTCTATTTTTTTTGCGTAACAATTCGTCTGTGGTGTTGGCGCAGCGCGAATTCCGTCGCCGATTTCCCGGCCGTCCGACACCAACTGCGCAAACACTGCGCCGTTTAGCCACTAATCTTGAAGAGTATGGGACCACACGAGACGTTGCCAAGAGTGGCCGGCCCCGGAGCGCCCGTTCTGCCGAAAATATCGCCGCTGTAGCCGAGGACGTCGAAGTGAGCCCCGAAACATCGACCAGACGACGTGCCACGCAATTGGGCCTCAGCCGGCGGTTCCTGCAACGAATTTTGGTCATTTTTGGTCAATTTTGGAATTTCATTTAGAAAAAAAATAAGAGCCAAACAACATCGGATGACTTCTTTTGCGCCACCTTGTATGTACGTATGTATGTATGTACATAAAAGCAATTTTCATTTTATTGTTAAATACTCTTGTGCTCCATCACTTTTGTGGGGCACACTCTATCTGCACTGAGTTATATACATACATACTATGTATGTATGTACATAAGTATGTATGTAATTTACGCATCGGGACGATCGTATAAAAACACGAACAAATCCGAGTAAAATATTTATGTCGCGTGCATTATGATGAACCGCAAAACAAATTTTTGTATAGAAGAAGCACAAGAAGACAAAAATGTATGTATGCATGTATACGAGTGTACATGTGTGCTGCATGTGCACATGTATTTGTGCAGCAACAGTTCGACGCACAGTGGCACGGCAGCCGCAAAAGCGTTGCAAAAATCGATTTTGCGATGTAACCATTTTTTAAATGTAATACATGCATCTGATTTAGAATTTCCCAGGGATCAAGAAAATAAAAATTTTATTCAATTCGGATGAATAGTTAAGTTGCTACAGCCGCTCAAAGTGGAGTATATTTTCAACTTTGAAAAAATAAAAATTCCTGTTTAAGATTGATTTGTGGAAAAACTACGCAACCAATCCCTATTTTCTTAGTTTCTATAAAAAGGTACATGAAATTTAAACATATCACCATACATGAGCACTTATTTTCAAGCCTGAACGTTTTTCTTTCAAATACAATCTAATTCATCAAAATATCTCAATTGGTTTAGAAAATATGGAAAAAATAATTACGTATTTTTCAATGGGAACTGTTGCACAGGCAACAAAATCCAACTTCCACAACATATTGCGCAGCTCTCAGATGTCGTATCACAATGTATGGGTACTTATTTTAAAGCTTAAAGATTTTTCTTTCAACTACAATTTAATTCATAAAAATATCTCAATTGGTTTAGAAAATATGATTTTTGCAACGTTTTTTTGGCTTCCGTGCCACTGTGCGACGTTTTGCCTGAAAGAGCGTTTGTTTGAGTGAGTTAGTAAACGAAATTTGACGCAGCAAGAACATTATTTCAGATTTCAGTTTTCAGTGTTAACTTGAGTGTCGGATTGATAGGACGTAGTTACGCGTAGAGTGCTACAAAATCGTAAATTTGTTTGTAAAAGGATCATTTGAGAAATATTATAGTTGCTGCTCAAATTATAGATTAAGTGGCGTGCTGGGTAAGTAAAATTGTATATAGGCTAAGCACAGTTATAGTTGTTAGTTTTAAGAGTGTAAATATGTAAGTACATAGAATGTAATGTATGTTTATGTAAAAAATGACACTGAATAATGAGTACATACGTATGTATGTATGTATGTATGTTTGTACGTACATATATCAGCCTGTTAGCATAGGTTGCTTTGGCTACAAATTTTTTTATAAAATTAGAATTAATTTCTACTTTATAATAATAAAATATATAAATTTTTAAATGTAGCACACAAATCCAGACAAAAGGATAGTAGTGTCAAAACAAAGTTTATTTTTGGGTTAGAAAAAAAAATTTAATATTTCCGTTGTCTCACGCAAAAATTACAAAAGAAATAAATCGCACAAAAAAGTAAAGCGTAAAAGCGAGTAAAAGAAAGGTTGGTGAATTTGAAAGAAGAGCAGATTGAAAAGAAAAGAAAATGCGCAGTTCAGTCAGTCCATCAATAACAAAAAAACAAAACATCTTGAGATTTATGTATTTGGATGCAAGCCAGGGGTAAGTAAAAATTGCGCATGAGCGGCTCATTTTTTTTTCTGGCACTCGCGCATGATTGCTCGCAGAGTAAGCTCACACAGGTGGGCACACGTACTTTTCAAAGGGTGAACGGACCTAACCCAACTATAACGGGGTCCTCAACTAGAGCGAGAAAAGCGCCGTTATTGTTGAAGCAGTACAGCTATAGTTCAGCCTTCTAAAAAATGCAGCCAGTGCAAGCGAGAGATTGGTGGTGTAAAAACTTTGTACCGGCGTTGGGAACGCAGTGGTTCATTTTACTCCCGGTTCTCACGCCGTTATTTTTTTGCAAGTGGCGCCGGCCAGACGCACAAGCAGATTGCCGACTGAAATTTGAAGGCCAAAAACAAAATACAGACAGTGCTTGTGTTTTATTGCTTCGACTTGAGGATCTTGTGTGTGGATTGTGTTTGTTGTAGATGTTGTTGTAATGCTCGCGGACGAATGTTTATGTTTTATTGGGTGAGAGCTTGACCCAGAGTTGCCACCTTTTTAGGGCCTAGTAGTTGACCTCCGGTCATCGGCGCTAAAAAAATATATTTTTGAAAATTTTCTCGTAGCGTCACTTCCATATACACAAATATTTTGAAGCTCAATCGTTTTGTTCGATAAATAAAAAATGGCTATCGTCTGTCGAATAAGAAATGGATATGAGACATAAGACTCGATTATGGAGCTTAAAGTTTTTCTTTAAGGCCAGTATACAGCAACGGAAAATCGTATGAAGGAATACAAAACTTCATATAAAAAAAGTGTAACACAGTCGAGGCGGTGCCCGACAGTGTAATAACCTGTACCTTTTTTCACGAAAAAAAAAATCGATAAAATTTGCATGTGTATTTGTTTATTAGAGCCACATGAATCAAACAATTTTCATATACGCCGAAATCGAAAATGCTTCGTATTATCTACGAACTTATGGTTTTCAAGATTGATTTTGCATACGTCGGCAAAAATCAGTTCAGATACTATATATTTATTTTTTTTTAAATATTGGATTAAAAGTGAATTCAATATACTCTCAGATATATCAAGTCTATAACTGAACTGACTAACTAATGCTCTATTGTTAATGAAAGCTCGGTTTTTGATTTCGCTGATGGTTCCTATGAATTGGCTGCATTGACTTTGTTTACATATTGGCCTCTTGAAAACGATAAGGTTCTTGGAGTTTAAACAGACGAAAAATGATCTCCATTGAAGTGCTTAAGCCAAGAGGACTCACTGGAATTTGAAGTGCGCAGCATTATCGTAGGCGACGTTTCCTGTTATTATTATTCTTGCGCGGAGTTGTAAAGATATTCGATATGAGGTTGCTTTTGGAGTCGTAGAGATATTTGACGAGAGGTTTCTATTGGGGTCGTAAAGATATTTGACATGAGGTTTCTATTGGATTCGTAAACATATTCATATTACTAGGTTTATTGTTTGGGTGGAGTTCTCAATATGGATATGTTACTATATACATGTACATAGTTTTTTTAAAATTAGTCCAATTTACGAATATTTATATGTGTATTTAAAATAGTCAATTAGGGTTTCCCCCAATAGATGTGTTGGTGTTTGGTTACTTTTTTATAATTATTATTTAGATGTTGGGTTATTTTAGAAAGGACTTGGAAGATTTGGGTAAGATAGCATTTGATAGCATAGGTGGTTCTATGTGTTTGAAAAGAGTGATAGTCTATGTGAAATTTTGATGATGTAGGATATCGGTAAATTGGTTGTTGTTTCCTATTCGGAGTCTAAACAATTTTTGTGAGGTGAGACGAGCGAGGTAGATTTTGTTTGGAATTGTGATGAGGGGTTTGAACTTTGTATAGTTAAGAAAAATCCTGAAGGCAGAGGTTTTTAAACATTTTTTTATATCAGAATATGTTGAATTTGTTCCAGAAATTTGGCATGGTAAAGGGCTAGTATACTTTTAGGGTCGATTGAGGGGTACACTGCAAGGGATCCGGACACATTGAGCGTGAATTTTTGTTTGTTAATCTGCTTTCTAATGTATGTGTATAACTAGTATAAGCCGGCATTTTACTTAGATTTAAAATTTTGCCATAAGTATTTAAAAAATGTATTTTAGTATAGTAAAGAAGTATATTTTACTGTTACCATGTAAAATGTAAGAGTGCTACATTCGTACATAGACATGTACAACATACCTAAGATATTGAAAGAAGGCATGTAAACCTTGCCTTAGCTCAAGGGTATACTTAACATGGTTAGGGAATAAAAAATAAATATGTGCGTATTCAAGCATATAAACTATAAATATAACTGCTCTTATACTTTAAGTTACATTACCAAGAAAATATGGAAAACACGGGAGAAGTAACTCAACAGCAGCAGGAATACGTTAACCAACTTAGGCAAGCCTATCAAGAAGCCTATAGCCGTACAGAAATACCATCAATTCAGAACATTCTGGCGTACTGTGGACCATCTACCGCTATGCAGTTTAGTCAACACTTCAATCAGTTCCCTCAGTACATCGGGAATGGTGTTTCAATAACATGGATGCCACCACAGACTCCCATTTTGAGTGATACCAACATACTAACAAATACTCCGCCCACAACTCCACATGATGATACGCCAACTTTTGCGGAAATGCTTCAGAACAGCTTTACTCCAGCAGCTGGATATGTCCCTGTCCAGCCGTGCTTTCTGTGCCAGAAACAGTTTAACGATACTGAAAGCCTAACAGATCACCTTCGCATGCACCTGAATGAATTACAGAAGGATCCAAGCGTTTTATTTTGCGATCTGTGTAACAGTGAGCTTCACTCGACTAAAGAGTTGTATTTACATTATAAACGCGTCCACGAGGGATGCAGTTTGAACAATGAAGGTTTGAAAAAAAAAGTCAACAAAAAGAAATCCTCAACAGATGAACTTAAAAATAATCCAAAGTCATTTATTTGTCCGATCTGTCATGAATCTTTCGATAGAAGATACAATCAAGTAGCTCATATGAAACTGGCACATCCAAAGGGAAACGCAGATGCAGCACTGCAAAGCCAGCAGCAGAATCTTAAAAACAGCCGAGCCAGCACCAAGGTGCTAAGTACTACCGAGTGGAACGCCATTGCATCCACGGCGACTCGTGCAGAAGAGTCTAGTGAACATGGTTTAGTGCCAATTTCGGAATATCGAGAGGGCCCGCCGTGCAATAAAAAGTATGCGCTACGTTCGCAATTTTTCAATTCGTAAGTTCTAAGCAGATGGCAAGCAACATACAGCAATTTTTAATTAAAATTTTGTATTTTAGCGAATTGCATTTGGAAAATGATCTCTTTAAATAGAAAGAATCTTGGACTCTTTATGGAATAAAGAGTATTCGTTAAAAATTATGGCCTTGTAGTCGCTTAACGGTTGAAACCGAACTCTCATTTAGTTTACATATATTCATTACTATGTTCAAGTGTTAAATAATTATGTATGTAGTAAGTCTTAGTATTAAAGAAAATAAAATAGTTAAGTTAGGATAAAAACTTAAAAAAATAGTCTTTTAAAAGTAAAATAATACACCACCATATTGTTTTGCTTTCAAATTTCGAGCAATGGGTGCCGTATTTTGGCAATGGTATGCACAAGTCTTTCAGGTCGTTAGTCTAGTCATGAGGAAATGGTAATCCATAACACAACCTCTAACAACTCAGTTCGGTTCAGTACTGAATCACACATGACATTATAGCTGCGTCTTTAGTACGAGCTATGACTTTGTTGTGCATGCCTGAAATTTAGCAATAAAAATCAGTTGTGATTCGATTGATGTCTTGCTTTTAAGAATCAGATCTGTGATCACTGGTGATTTAGATCATAAATCGGTTATGAATTCAGTGTTGAATTGTTTTTATATGCCAGTTCTAATATCACAGCTGATTAGTCTAGGCAACAAAAACAGAAGAAAAAGAAAAAAAGTTTACCCTGACATGTCTGTCCATCTGACTGTATAAATATGGATCTTGAAGACTATAAGCTCTAAGATAAACAAACTTGACATTTGGAAGATAAGAAAGGGATTTTTTTTTCTTCCACGCTTTCTACCTCCAATTAATTTGAAAACTAGGTATTTTATAAGATTTTAAAGTTTTAGTTTGTATGTGTCAAACGTGGAAAATAACAAAATTTTGCGATTAATGTTAATGGAACATTAATATCGCACCATAAATATCGGAGATATGGTAATCGTTACATACTACATACGTATTAATGCAAAGCTGCATTAAGCTGCCTTATAACGTGGGAAAGAGGGCAGTCAAGGACGTAGCCCCCGAAATTCTGAACAACTTGATGGACATACACTCGGCAACATTGATTCTGTCCAACAAATATATAAAATTCACTCAACTCTCTCTTTGTGAAAATATGTAGAATTGATAACATATAGAATTCCACGAGGAGCTACTGAAGCTGATTATTCGAGAAGGTGTTGTAGAATTAATACCGATTCGTGAAGCTGTCAAGATGCATTGCACGGAGTTGAATCTGAACATGTAGCATTGTATTGGGCAAGGTTATGACGGAGCGCGCAACATGTCGGGTCCTGTCAGTGGCGTCCAGTCACGGATAAAGAATTTATATCCATTATTGCTTGACGTATACTGTTAAAGCCATCTTTTAAAACTCGCATGATTTGATTCAAGAACATATACCAGAAAGCAAGTAAAGTAAACTTGTCCAGATTTATTTAACGGCATGGTATTATTTTGTCTTTCGTTGAGTTGTTCGGGATCATTTACATCGGATTAGAAGAAATTGCTGGAAAATCGTGGACGATTTCAAAAAAACAGCCGGCTGCCTACTTACAACTGTACAAAAAAGTGAGTTCAGTATCAGCCTCTTGGTTTCTGACAGATTAATCAGTATTCAACTCCAAGAAAAGTCATGAGATTTGGCATCAGCAGTAAAGCATCTTCATGAAATCGTAGATACTTTTCGAACAGAACGAGAAAATTCGCAAGCACCATTCAGCGAACTTCATCTTATCAAGCTAATTCTTGTGAAGAGTACTACGTTGTGCTTTTTTCATCCCTTGCCTCGATACGCTAATTCAAAATTGGTCAGACAAACTTCTCAATGAAAATGCATAAATTCTTCCGAGTTTGCAAATACTTCTCCCTGAATTTGCTACAACTGAAAAATTAGAAGAATCAGAATGCTGAATGCAGAATGTAAAAGCTGAGTATAGATTGAAAATTGTCAGAAGTGAAGAAAGAGGGTGACATTTGAACGTTTTGGACTTTCGTGACTCAAGTAGATTCTCGACAATCTAGTATCTCTTAACCCTATGCAACTTTGCCAGTTACAGCTGCGAGCGTCAAGAGATAATTTTCGGCCATGAAGAGAATCAAAACCTACATATGGAACGCGATAGGCGACGAAAGACTTTCCATATTGTCAATTTATTGGGGCTTAGGGTTTGATCTCAGTAATGTTCTTGAGATAATGGCCGCGAAGAAATCTCGTAAATAAATTCATTGTTCAGACATGAACATGAGAAGTCACATCGGAACCCTTGCAACGCACATTAAAGGGATGGTTTATGACTACTTTTACTATGAAGGCCTCAAGTGCCTTGCATATGTGTGCGATCGCGTATGTGGCGTATAAATTAACAGGGGATAAGCGGCCTGCATTGGGGTGCGACTGTTGATTCGATAATGTATCCTAGGTCAAATATCACATAAACATTAGACGGCGCTCTTGACGTTCTTATATACTGTGGGATCAGTACCAAACCAACATCCAACGCGTACAGTACTGCGACAGAATATCGAGTACGCAAAGAGCGGTTGTACTATCTCATTGCCTGCTCATAAAGTGTACATTGTCGTACATTCATGATGTCAATAATAAGAATACTTATATGAAAGCTCTCTTGTAAATGATTCATTTCAATTTATCAAAGACAAAATAAACGTAGCAAGCATAATACAATATTCGAGGCATCAAAATATTTTGTCAATAGCTACATCTCGGGGCCCCCATAATATTTTTCTGGCTATGTGCTTGTCAGCCGTTCCCAACTATAGTGCTCGCCATTTTTATACCCTGTACCGTATGGAGTCGGAGTCGGAGACCCCCCAAAGTTACCTAAAGTATGATCAGAGTGACTAGAGAAGTCGATATACCCATGTCCGTCTGTCCGTATGAACGCCTAGATCTCAGAGATGGTAAGAGCTAGAGCAACCAAACTTTCAGATAAGATCCCTTATTAATCCATAGGAGACAAGTTTATTTTATTTTTTTGATATCGGGACTACATTATATAGCTCTCATAGGGGTGTTTCAGAGGACCTCGAAAAAAAGCAAAAGTTTTAGATGGATAATTCGTTTGTTTATGAAGATATCATAACCACATTTGGCAATCGGAAGTTTTCTAGAAACCCCCAGTACTGTACCAAATTTTATCAAAATCGGTTGACTATATCATAAAGGTCCCATAGGATCGATCGGTCGAAAATTTGTTTTTTGTACAAAATTCGTTGTGTTTCGTTTGTTTGTGAAGATATTGTAACCAAATTTGGCATTAATAAGTTTTTTAGAGTTCCCAAGCACTATACCAAATTTGATCAAAATCGGTTGACTATATCATATAGCTCCCATAGGACCAATCGGTCAAAAAATCGTGTTTTGTACAAAATTCGTTATGTTTCGTTTATTTGTGAAGATACCGTAACCACATTTGGCATTAAGAAGTTTTTTAGAGTTCCCAGCACTGTAGCAAATTTGATCAAAATCGGTTGACTATATCATATAGCTGCCATAGGGCCGATCGGGCAAAAAACCTGTTGTGCACAAAATTCGTTGCTTTTCGTTTGTTTGCAATTTTTGCAATCAGATGTCTTTTGGAATTCTTAAGCAATATACCGGACTTAAATGCAGTGTGGTGGTACAGGGTATCCCAAAGTCGTCTGCGCCCGACTTTAACGTACGCCATCTTTTTTAAGTCGGAATGCTTTCAGTCAGTTCGGTGCCACATGACTAAATTTAACAGCACTGAATCAACTCATGACAGGTAAGCGAGTACGTAAGGCTTTGTAAAGAAATATAAAAAGATACTCGCTTTCATATATATGTATATGTATACTAGGGGGTTCCGCCCCATGCGTGCTTCGCTCGCCAATCCTCGTCTTTTCTATACAATTCGAATCATCCTGCTACCTACCGCATCGATAAAATTTGTATGTGGATTTGTTCATTAGAGCCACATGAATCAGCTTACCAAAAATTGTGATTCTAGGTCACTTGTAACCATAATTACGTAGAGTCAAATATTGACGCAGTTTATAGGCAAGGGTGGTGAAATTTGTATATTTTTGACTGAAACTTTTGCTGTATTTGTCCGATTTTGTTTATTTTTTAACTACAAAGCATCGCTCTGTTAAATTTCAGATGAAAATATTAAACGATGTGGCTAAAAACCGCGAAACTCTACTGCGAGGGAACGGGGAAAGATAATGACATGATTCAACAAACTTAATCTTTCCAGGAAATATTCGCACCTGCTGGTAAAGTTTCCAGAGGTTATGATAAGCATTTTGTTATAAAGGACTTGGGGTCTGCCACGCCTCCTTCTATCCGTTACATACATTGCACAAATCTAGTATACCCTTTGTACCTATAGGTACAGGAACCTCAATCGCTCAATTGAGCGAAAAAATCAAGTACTTCTATGGCATATCGCTAAGACATTTGATGAAGCTATGTATTTTGGTGAATGGGTTAGACTTGGGTTGACTCTTTTCACTAAAGCATTTTGTGATACACGAAATTTGAATACCCCATACCATATGGCACAGAGGGTATATTAACTCGTTTTGTGGTTAGGCGCAATATATGTATTCATTACAGTGTTGCAAAAAGCCACATAGATATTCACTAAGTATGGTGAGTGTACGTATGGTGAATGGACGCGTGGTGTACTATGTACTACGTTTCCGTTTTCCTTTTTGCTTTATCTTTTTCTTACACACCGTAGTGACAAGTCGTGCATCAATTAAAATAAATTAAAGAATATTTAAAACACTAAAATATTTGTTTTCCTTATCGGCTATAACATCTTACAGGTTATGTGCCCAGTTTACGCTTTATTGCTATAAAAAAATAAAAATACATTAAATTATAATGGAAAAAGGAAAACGCAACATTAAGCCATTCGATGGCGAAAAATATTCAATCTGAAAGTTTCGAATCAGAGCCTTACTAAATGAAATGGATTTGTTAAAAGTAACTGATGCCGACAAACCAAATGAATTTACAAGCGAATGGTGAAATAAGGATAAATGCGCTAAAAGTATAATAATTGAATATTTAAGTGATTCGTTTCTGAATTTTGCAAATTGTGAGAGCACTGCCAAACAAATTCTTGGAAATTTAGACGCCATTTATGAGCGAAAAAGTCTGGCGTCGCAGTTGTCTGTCCGCAAGCAGTTATTGACCTTGAAATTGAAAGGAGACTGTACACTTGAATTTTTTCAACATGTTCGACGACTTAGTAACCGAGTTGACAGCTGCTGGTGCAAAAATGGATGAAATGGATAAAGTGTCGCATTTGCTATGATGGTGTAATTACAGCTATTGAAACACTGTCTGAGGACAACTTAACACTTGCTTTTGTTAAGAATCGACTTCTTGATCACGAAATTAAACTAAATAATATGAGCAAAGACACTAGTGCAAAAATATGGCACGCTGTGAATTATAAAAAATGTGGTACAGTCGAGGCGGTGCCCGACAGTGGAATACCCTGTACCTTTTGTGTCAAAAAAATTTTTCCTGCATATTCCATCTAAGAACTTTCCAATTGGAATTTATTTTTTTTTTGGTGCAAAACGATATTTATACCTATAAGTTCCGTAAATATGTACCGATTTTGATGAAAATCGAAAGTTACGTCAAAGAAGCTATTCTAATTATATTAAGGGTAAGGGTAAGTTTCAAGTTGATATGTTGAGGGGTGTGGGAGAAAACACGGAAAATCGATTGCGGGGGTTGGGGGGACCGCATCGATAAAATTTGGATGTGGATTTGTTCATTGGAGCCACATGAATGAGCTTACCAAAAATTGTGATTCTAGGTCACTTGTAGCCATAATTGCGTAGAGTCAAATATTGACGCAGTTTATTGGCAAGGGGTGGTGAAATTTGCACATTTTTGACTATAACTTCTGTTGTATTTGTCCGATTTTGTTCATTTTTTACACATAGATGTATGTATCCACAACGCATTGCTCTGTTAAATTTCAAATGAAAATATTAAACGGTGTGGCTAAAAACCGAGAAAATCTACAGCGGGGGAACGGGGAAAGATATTGACATGATTCAACAAACTTCATCTGCTTAGGAAATATGCGCACCAGCAGGTAAAGTTCCGTGTCTCTAGCTCTTATAGTCTCCGAGATCTAGGCGTTCATACGGACGGACGGACGGACGGACGGACGGACGGACGGACATGGCTCAATCGCTACCCGAGGTTATGATAAGCATTTTGGTATAAAGGACTTGGGGTCTGCCACGCCTCCTTCTGTCCGTTACATACATTGCACAAATCTAGTATACCCTTTGTACCTATAGGTACAGGGTATAAAAACAAATTATGACAAATAACAAATATAAAAGTAAAATAAATTATAATAAAAGTTATAGAAATAAAAATCCTAAGCAAAAGCCATATGTTAACATTAAATGTCATTACTGTGGCAAACTAGGCCACATGAAAAAGGACTGCTATGGATTTAAAAAGTCAGTAACTAACAAAGTAAATGATAAGCAGGCACAAATGGCAAATGCTCAGTCAGAACAAAGAATTGCTTTTATGTTGAGGCGTGAAGTAAACTCCCAAAAACAAGGAAAAGTTTAATTTCTCATAGACTCTGGTGCTTCTGATCACATCATTAATGACGAAAATTTCTTTGTGGATTCAATAAATTTGGAATCACCTGTTAAAATAGGAGTGGCCAAACAAGGCGAGTTCATTGTCGCCAAGAAGATGGGTATAGTGAAACTTCGTAATGAATTTATGCATCAGATTACTCTGGAGGATGTGCTTTATTGTCCAGATGTTCCAGAAAACTTGCTTTCTGTTAAGAAGATGCATGATGCGGGGATGTCAGTTGAATTTCATCCAGGAGGTGTAAAGATTCACAACGATGGTCAAGTAATCATGTATGGTAAATACTTAAACAATGTTCCAATTGTTGATTTTATGGTATGTAAACTAGCATATATGCTAAATACAAACAAATCTGTTAAGTATCAATTGTGGCATGAGAGATTAGGACATTTAAGTAAAGGGAAATTTTTAGAAATAAAAGTAAAAAATATGTTTGATGATATTAATCTAATTAGCAACGTTGAGCCTAGTAATGAACTATGCGAGGCTTGTATTAATGGAAGACAGGCAAGACTTAAATTAAATAAATTTAAAAACAAGGATTATATAAAGAGACCTTTATTTGTTGTACACTCTGATGTGTGCGGTCCAATTATACCAGCTACTTTAGATGGTAAAAATTATTATGTGATATTTGTTGACCAATATACTCATTACTGTGTAACATATTTGATTACACATAAGTCTGATGTTTTTGCATTATTTAAAGATTTTGTAGCAAAAAGTGGAGCCCATTTTAATTTGAAATTAGTTCACTTATATATTGATAATGGAAGGGAATATCTTTCAAATGAAATGCGGGAATATTGTGTTCATAAAGGAATAAGTTATCATCTAACTGTTCCATATACTCCACAATTAAATGGAGTTGCAGAAAGAATGATAAGAACAATTACGGAAAAAGCTCGTACCATGGTGAGTGGAGCAAAATTACAAAAATATTTTGGAGTGAAGCTGTCTTAACCGCTACCTTCCTAATTAATAAAAGTCCCTGTGTTGCATTGAATGAAAATATGAAAACACCATTCGAAATGTGGCATAACAAAAAGCCGAACCTTAGGTATCTCAAGGTTTTCCGGTCAACTGTATATGTACACGATAAGACTAGAAAGAGCAAATTTGATGATAAGTCTTGGAAAGGAATTCTGGTTGGCTACGATCCAAATGGTTATAAAATATGGGACACGCAAACCCAGAAACTTACAATAGCACGAGATGTTATTGTTGATGAGACAAATATGGTAAATTCTATTACTGGAATTGATTTCCCGAATGATAGTACGGCATGTATCCTGAATGATAGTAAGGATTATGCTCAGACTAAAAATACAAAAGGTATCCTAAATGATAGTAAGGATTGTGCTCAGTCTGAAAATATAAAATCTTTCCTGAATGATAGTAAGGATTGCGGTGATTCTAATAACCAGAATGATAGTATGGTATGTCTCCAAAATGAAAGTATGGAGTGTAGTCAATCCAATCTTCTGAATGAGAGTAAGAAAGATGGATTGACAGAAATAAATTCAGATAAGCAATTAATTATTTAATCCAGTCCTAAATAATGTTTTAGAAAAAGAACATTGTGAAATTAGAAAAAGTGAAAGAATTAAGCAAAGGCCACAGATATCGTATAAAGACTTAATAAATAATTGTGTCATGAATGCATGCACTTTAGATAATTGTATCCCAAGATCGTTTGATGAAATCAAAACAAGAATAGATAGAGCACAGTGGGAAGAAGCAATTAATGATGAGTTAAATTCGCATAATATAAATAAAACTTGGTCCCTTCTACAAAAGCCTATTAATAAAAATAAAATTGATTTCAGATGGGTCTTTACAATAAAACATAATGAGTTTGGTAAGATACAAAGCTAGACTAGTTGCACGTGGTTTTACTCAAGAATATTTAGTGGATTATGATGAAACCTTTGCCCCAGTGGCAAGAATTGCAAGCTTCAGAATTTTAATGTCTTTCTCACATCAATACAACCTATTTGTTCATCACATGGATGTTAAAACTGCCTTTTTGAATGGCACTTTAAAAGAGGAAATCTATATGTCAGTTCCTCAAGGTGTACAATGTGAGGATGGTAATGTTTGCAAATAAAATAAAGCTATTTATGGGCTTAAACAAGCAGCTAGATGCTGGTTCGAAATGTTTGAAAAAGCTTTAAAGGAAATTGGTTTCATTTCAATTGGTATTCACACTTTGTGAGCACTTGAGCACTTGAGCAGTTGAGCACTTTTACAAAAACAAAATGTATGGGGAAACACAACCCTGCGTTTCAAGTCTCAACTGCTCAAGTGCTCAACCCAGACCCTAGTCTACTTTTTGCTGTGCACTTGAGCAGAAAGTGTTGCACAATATGGTAATTCGCTGGCTTTTCAACACTGCACGCATTTGTCATTTTTTAGCCATTTCATGATATGAAAAGCAACGAGTTACCTTATACTCGCTAAAAAAAGAAGAGCGCCAAATTTAAAATAATCAAATTGTATTAGCGCAAGTAAAAAAGGTTGTGGCTTTTTTATGCGAAATTAAGTGATTTAGACATAATTACTTGTTGTTGGAGTAAACGCAAGTAGATGAGAATTGGAAAATGCTGGGGCTGTACTACGCTTAATATATGCTGGAACTGTTTTTCAGCCCGTTCTGGCGCCAGTCAATTGACTTAGGGATATCGAAGTGGTCACCGCGATGCGAGAGTATAATTGCATTTGCGTCCTCATGATAGTTGTCTAAAACTTCATCAATTTTTGCGTCGCCACGCAACCCCATTGTATCTGTATTATACAAAAGTTAGTTTTTCAACAATGAATTTGTTTTACATCTGTGGACAGATGTATTTATATTCTTGACTATGAAGATATTTTTAAAAATTTATATGTTTTATTATATGTGGATGACCTGATAATTTCAACGGCTAGTATTGATACTATGAATAATTTTAAACCCTATTTAATGACAAAGTTTAAGATGACTGATTTATTAGAAATTAATTATTTCATAGGTATTAAAATAGAAAAGAAAGATAATCAGTTACAACTTAGTCAATCTGCATACATCAATAATATATTAAAGAAATTTAAAATGTATGAAAGTAAACCTGTTAATTCTCCATTACCAACTAAACTTAATTATGAAGCATTGAATTCAGATGATGTATTGATGCTTGATGTATATTATGATATGCACAAGACCAGATCTGAGTGCTGCTGTTAATATTTTAAGCCGATATTCTCATAAAAATAACATAGAATTGTGGCAATGTTTAAAACGAGTTTTGAGGTACATATTTGAAAGGAACTATTGATCTAAAATTAACTTATACTGTAAACACAAACTATAATCATTTGTTAAATGGATACGTAGACTCTGATTGGGGTGGATGTGAGGATGATAGAAAAAGTACTACAGGGTTTATATTTAAAATGTATGACAATAATTTAATTAGTTGGAATACAAGAAAGCAAAATTCAGTTGCAGCATCATCAACTGAAGCTGAATATATGGCATTATTCGATGCTGTAAGAGAAGGTTTATGGCTAAAATCCCTATTACAAAGTCTTAAAATTGAATTAAAGGAGCCAATAGAGATTTTTGAAGATAATCAAGGTTGTATTAGCATTGCTAATAATCCCTCATGTCACAAAAGATCTAAACACATTGATATTAAATATCATTTTTCAAGAGAGCAAGTTGAACGTAAACTAATAAAAGTTAAGTATATTTCAACAGATAAACAACTGGCAGATTTATTAACAAAACCATTACCTGGACCACGGTTTATTGAACTAAGAAACAAACTTGGATTGCAGCATTGACTGAACATTATATTATTTTTAAAATAAGCAAAATATACGCTTATTTGGTTTTGATGAAGGAAATTAATGAATTTTAAACTAATTTATTAATTTATTAACTTTATTTTTCTTCAAACATATCTTCTGAATATTTGAATTAATTTTTTTTCAAGTAATGTTGATCTGATTGGGTTTTTCTGGGTTTTCCCCAATCCTTGCAACAAATGTTGGATCACTTATTGTAACTCCCAGAGTATGCTCGACTTGTCATTATCACTATTGTTATTACTGTAATATGAACTTTAATATTTTGTTGTGTCTATGTATCTTTTTGAGGAGGTGTATTGAATATATGTATTCATTACAGTGTTGCAAAAAGCCACATAGATATTCACTAAGTATGGTGAGTGTACGTATGGTAAATGGACGCGTCGTGTAGTTACTACGTTTCCGTTTCCGTTTTCCTTTTTGCTTTATCTTTTTCTTACACACCGTAGTGACAAGTCGTGCATCAATTAAAATAAATTAAAGAATATTTAAAACACTAAAATATTTGTTTACCTTATCGGCTATAACATCTAACAATAATAATAATAATAAAGCGGATGGTTTTCCGACACGTGAACATGCCACGTACAATTGACCATGAGAAAAATATTTATTTTCTAAGTTCAGCTCACTAACACTCAAGCATTGGCCTTGTGATTTGTTAATCGTCATGGCGAATGCAAGGCGAATCGGAAATTGAATTCTTTTAAACTCAAAGGGGATGGATATCCGTTGGGATCATCGGAATTCTCGGAATCATCAGTTTTCTTACCACCAAACGTGTTACATTCCACAATTTTGGTTGATTCATATTTCGAAGCATGAAGATTACACCATCCTTTAGTTTTAAATTGTGCGGTAATAAGCCCGGCATACCCAAGGAGTTTAAAAATTCAGTTGGATAGTTGGGGGCTTCGTTTTCGTGTGTTACACAATCAATAGATTTGAATGAATGCAAAGTACCAACGATTTGATTCTGTTTTACAAAGTTTAAGTCATCCACATCATTATTTTTAGTTGCTAAAATTGCTTGCTCATTCAACCATTCGTTATTTTTATGGTTACCAACTATGTTCGGGAATACTTTCTTGATGAGCTCCTCATTCTATGAGACAAAGTGCCGAAAATCGTTTATTTCATCGGCAGCTGTCGATCTTGGAATGATTGAATGATTGACGTATGGTATCCTTCTAACAATATGGTGGCTATTTCAGAAGAAGCAACTGCTACCACAATGTCGGATCTCGCACGAACAGTGGTCAATATCAATGACATCAGGAATGTCTTCCCAGTTCCATTGTCATTTGTTCCATACATTTTTGCTTACTTTTCGATTCCTCTTTTTTCGGTGTGGTTAGAAATCTTTCTTGATTACTTCTTTTAATGTGAATTTTTCCGATATTTTAATAGTTATTCTGCTATTCGGTACAAAATCTGTCCAGCCGTCCTTGATTCAAAAACGGTGCAACTAACACAACTTTTTTATACCAAAGGTATAATAAGCTCGTGCAAATATAATTAACGGTCAGAAGGAGACGTGGCAGACCCCATAAACAGTATGTATTGTTGATCAGCACTAACAGTCGATATAGCCATATCTGTCTGTCCGTATGAGTAAAAGGATCTCAGAGACTATAAGTGCTAAAGAGCTGAAATTTTACCAAAAGATGCACATAATAGTGACGCAGATGAAGATTTTAGTTTTATGTCGATATCTGGCCCCATGCCGCCGTAAGAGAATTTCGCGGTTTACTTCTTTTTTTGTGATTTTTTCCAATGTTTAATAAGTTACTCTGTTAACCAGCGCGGAGACGAATCCAACAAACCATAGATCATCAAAATCGGCCCAGCCGCTCTTGAGTTATAAATGGTGTAACTAACATAACTCTCTTTTATATATATAGATTATTTCCTTTAAGTCCGGTTGGAGCGTAGGGCCAGAGTTAAGGACCAGTTTGGAAATCCATAATACAAATAAATAGGAGATAGCTGCATCCAAACATAGAATAGAATCCTAAATATAGAATTATAGCGATAAGAACGTCTATCTGCTATACTGATAAATAGGATCTATTGCTTAACATTGACCTCATATTCAAACTGCATCAAACCACAACATATCCTAAATATACATTAGGTATATTGACAAGTTGGTGTTTGATAAGAAATAGATAAGCAACACATGTGATAAGATAAGAGAAATGCATAAAAGGAGAGATCGCTCGACAGAGCAAGGAATATTAAAACCAATATTAAATTCTTTGTACAGATATACAAAATATCTTGTATTTGAAGCTAAAATCAGCAAAGTCTAGGAAGAGTGTTCAAATAGAGTAGGTTGAGTTCACTTGTAGCTCTCTCACTTGGAACACTAATACAATACAAATAAATGAGAAGGAGACATCTGCATCGATTTACGCATGAACATGAACCCTTACAGATGGCGCATACGCAGCTAGGATAGTTTATGGCTATTTATGTAAGTACTATAGAATGGAAGCGGGTGGGGTCATAAGTGGCCTGTGCAGGAATCTACGTTTTTCATTGTTCTCCCACGACCATAAGACGGCGCTCTTGACATTGTTTTTATCTCAAATACGCCATTGCTTACAACACAGCGTTTATTATGTACATATGTAGGTTAGAAATAAGAACCGATGGAATAGAATAAAAGGAGAGATCGCCTGCTGGAGCAAGGCATTTTTAAAGTGTACTTTTCACATCTTCGATTTTCTTATGAATTTGTGTTTTTGTAATCGCAACACTGATACAAAATATTTTGAGGCCCAATATGTTATTTTAAATTTTATATTGTTCGTTTCATCATTTATTTAACCCTCCGATTAGTGAGAAGGTCCCTGGGGACCTTTTTCATTTTCAAACTTAAAATACTCTTTGATGGTCTATGGGAAGTATACCCGATCCCCACTTGTATTCCAAGGAAATTTTATCTAGAATCGTTTAAAAAAAATATCAAGGCGATCCGACCATTAGTTTAGTTTTTATTGAGATTTAAAGGTGATTAGTACGGGAACGAGTGAAAAGGTCCGTTGGGACCTTGTACTGAAACTTCAAGAAATCATTAATAAATGCACTTTCTTTTGGTTTTTTTTAAATTGTTTTGTTGTTTGAACACATCACAAACGTGTTCTTTGAACCACATATGATCCCTTTACCATATTGGGCTCGCTCATCACCGAAGACATGACGTACATCATAATACGCGAATCAAATCCAAAGGCAGGGAAGTGACAGCTGCATGGAATTTGGCAAATCCAACGAAGACAAAGGAATGGAAACCAATCACTTTGAAAGAGTTCGATGCCTTTTTGGCTATTATTTTGTATGCTGGACTCACTAAATCGAATAGTGAACCTCTTACAGAGTTATAGGGCCCAACGCTTAGTCCGATATACAAAGCTGCAATATCATCTGATCGTATTGTGTGCATAAAACAATGCCTTAGATTTGACAATAGAAATACGCGATAGCAGCGACTAATCGACAGCAAAACTGTGGCTATTGGATGATATTTGGCAAATGTTGCAGTCTAACTTGGCAGCAGCTTGATGCACTAACCGTTGATGAGTAGTTATTCCCATATAGAGGCAGCACCCGCTTCACACAATACATTCAGTCGAAGCCTGCCAAGTATGGTATAAAGATATGATGGTTGTGCGACTCGAAATCATTTTATCCTGTCAAAGGAATGATCTACTCTGGGAAATTGCCTGACCAGAAACAAGAATTCAATCAAGGGCAGAATGTTGTACTTTAACTTGCGGAGACATATTTGGATGCAGGCCGCACCATTTATGCTGACAATTTTTTCACATCTTCGGATTTGGCGCGTACTTTGATCAGGAAGAAAACTGCATATGTTGGAAAAGTGCGCTCGAATAAGACATTTGTGCCACGGGTGTTCCAACAGCATATTGTTCGGCTTCAACGAAGGCGATATGGCACTATGTTCATATGCGCCCAAGAAGGACAAAGCGGTAATTTTTCTGTCCACACAAAATTATACTTGCGATGTGGACATGCAAACTCAGAAGCAGAAGCCGTTTGCTATTTTGGATTACATGGCGAACAAATCGGGCGTTGATACAATGGACCAGATGCTAGGCACACAACATCAACAAACCGCTGGCCACTGGCCATGTTTTATAATATGGTGGACATTGCTGCATTAGCTGCACTTATTATATATAACGAAAAACAATTGGCAACACCAAACATAGAGGAACGAGCGCTGATCAACCGCATAACCGCATATCGATGGATACGGAACGCAATGAAAGTATTTGATGTAAAGGTAAGAAATAACAACTCTAATGTTCAATAGCAAAATAACTACATATTTTTAGATATTACCAAGACCGAAAGAAGGAGCTGCACCGTCGTTTGCGCCTAGAACGAACAGACCGTCATGTCGCCTATGCCGTTCTGAGTACGGAATGCAGCGGAAAACAAGGGCCTATTGCTATTCCTGTAACAATCCACTTATGTGTGCACTTATGCATCGATGCTACACCTGCACACAAAATATATTGGACGAGGGAAAATCTACACAACAATAGTTTTTTAAGCTTTTTTCATTTAAAACTCATTAAAAATTGTTAATATTATTAAAAAAAAAAAAAATACTCTCTAAAATTCATTATTCATTTATAATTAGTAAATAATAATAAAACAAAACAAAAAAATTTTAAATTTAATTTCGTTTTCCTACAAAATTCCATACAAATAGAAATAGGTCCCTGCGGACCTTGTACCTCGCATAAGGGCAACGAACGACTCACTAATCGGAGGGTTAAGTAAACTAAAGATTTAGGGTTCAGACATGAACATGTGACGTCACATGGGGTTCGGGCTTGGGCATGCGACTTTGCTGAGTAAGCAATAAGCATGGGCCCTGGCGGCGCACATAAATCAGACTGTTTATGATTATGGTTCATGAGAACAAATTTAAGTACGATGCTGCTTACCACAGCATTTATTATAAGTATAAGTTAGAAATAAGAGCTGAAGAAATTGAATAAAAGCAGAGATCGCTGACTTGAGCGTAGTAGTATCATGCGTACTCATTAAAGTGTATGTTTACATTTAGTTTAACCAAAAACACAGTAAACCAAAAAACTAAAAAAATGCTTTAATTTTTCACAACAATTAATAGGAATTTTTATTATAATTAATATCAACTTAGATTTCTTAAAAAAAACCTTAAAAGTGTATGAATCTGAAAATCGAATAATAATGCAGTGTGTCCAAAATTAATAGGGGCGCAACTTTTTCAGGCGTAACTTTTTTCCCTAAATAAAAAGTGTACTGGATATTTGTGTCTATAAAATACGACTTCTGATAAGCCTGTGTTAATTGGTGGTAGTTCAATTTTGACAAGACAATGCATCGGTACACGCTTTCAAGTCGTCTTAAGTGTCGTTGAAAGAAGCGAATGTTCCGGTTCTTCAGTGGCCTGCAGTTTCACAGACAAAAAATTATATTAAGGTTCAATAGGATGTGCCTTAAACTGGTACCAAATAACCAACCCGCTTAAAATCTCAATAGATAATCTATTTAAAAACAATAACCCCATCAAACGTCGCGAACAAACAAAATCGAGCCGGCACAGACTGGGTGATACAAATCTCACTCACCGTCACCTTATCCTTGATAGCTTACCCTATACCTAACCTAGATGAATAGATCCAAATAATGTTACCTTCGCACCTATTAGAAAGCTTAGAAAATTCTATTTCGAATTCGCCAATGTATTCTAGAGAACTAGAGATCTGGAGAGTTGAAACAGTTAAACAACTGCAGCGGCTAGCAAATTCATGAATGGCAAAAAAAACTTATCCGAAAAATTTGTATCTCTAATCAGTTTGGAATACGGTACATAGAGCTGCTTATCATGAAAGAGTTCCTCGGCTGTGAAAAGTCTATGTTAATCTGTCGTAGTCTTCGATTTTGACGGCAAACCAAACATTGGGCGAAAACGAAATAAAGAGTCCGGAAAATATTATCATTTAGGACATATACATGTAAGTAGACAACAGGCATTCCACATAGTGAAAAACTTAATATAATATTCCACGGGGTTGAAAACAAATCATGTTCCCATGCTCATTATATTGCAATATCAGCTAAAATCAAAGTCAATCCAAATACGGCACTTCAAATATTGTACTACAATGAGCACTTTATTATCATTGCCCAAAAAACATTTGGAGTTTAGGCAATCAAATAGTTCACAAACCGAGTTCCCTTAAATGAAAGAGGATACCAAAAAAAATTGTTTGACACCATCCAAACCACTTGAGCCAACGATCGTCACTTGGACCAAAAAGGATACTCTGTGAAGTTTTGAACAGGGACTGCAAATAAGAGTTATTGGTAGGCCTCGCTATTTTTTTAAAAAACGGGAATTTCAAGTCACAAATCGGGGGAAAAGCAGGAATTTCAAAATTCAAAAGCGGGGAAAAAAACGGGAATTCTAAAATAATAATTTTTGAGTATGAAGTATGAATTTTATTTATTCAAAGTAAATACCGAAAAAAATTATCAAAAAATAAATATTCTTGTACCGGACGACCGCGTTGGCGGAGGCGTCTACATGGAGGATCTCAACGTTAGAAAATCGTTTCGACTCCCAGATTACTGCAGTGTTTTTCAGGCTGAAGTCACGGCAATTCAGGAGGCTCTTACAACAACAATAAACTTACCAATAGGTAATAAAAATATCTGTATAACTCGCCTCTTTGACATCATGCACAACGTCAGTGAACAATTGTCGCTCGTTTCTGGAGAAAATAGCAGAATAGTTTTCAATACACCTTATCTGACTCCCGGGACACAGGGATATTGAGGGCAATTGCATTGCGGACGAACTGGCAAGAAAAGGAACTACCAGCATCTTCCATAAGGACAAGGAACACCTCTTCTGTCACTGCCCTGGACTGTGTAGGACAAGGTTCCGCTTTCTCAAGTCACACTTTCTAAATGACTTATCCCAGCTCTCAGAACAGAGTCCAAAATGCCTCTCAAGGTTTATTCAGGCCACAGGATGGCTGTGAAAGAGAACATCTAGAGGACCTACTAGTGGGGAAGAATGGAGGAAAGTCCACCATTGCTGTATCACAACGGGCCTATTTTTTGGCGTAAGTGAATTGAGATGTGGTCCCAGCTGCCGCCCTAACCTAACTATTCTTGTGGTATAAAATCAGTCAATGGTAAGACATTTTTTTCTGATGATAAAATCTTTTTGTTGTACTAATGGCTTCTTTTTAGTGTACTCAATATGTCAGGTCGTTTTTTGATTGCATCATAAAATTCCTTCCACATGTTCTTGATGAGTGAAAATGATCGCTCAGATCAAAATAAAGCCCAAGTCACGCAGAATCTTTTTCGAGTTTCGACCTCGGAGAGAATTTTCCACTCTGTCTATTTTAGTTCTCTCTGGCTGTGATGCTGTTCGATACTGTTACGTTAATTCTTTCTCCACACTACGATTCGTCGTCATTGTAGCTTGTGTTTGTGTGCATTATACGTTTCTTTTTTGGTTTCAATTTCATAGCTGTGCGTAATGTTGAGAGAGGCAACAAACAAATAGATTGACATTCACAAATCAATACATAAAGAAATATAGATTTTTAAAACAAATAAGAGCGAAATATTGAACAATTTCTTTTCATTCTAATTTCATGAAATGAATATTTTTTAAATTGGTTAGCTTCGCCGAAATATGTGATGATTTCAGAATTTTTTTTAATAAGTAATTGAGACAAAAAATCATGCAATGTAAAAAACGGGAGCCCGGGAATTGTCTCGAAAAAACGGGAATTCCCGTTTTTCGAGACAATTCCCGGCATCAAATAATTTTGCTTTTTAGGAAACATTTCGGTGCAAAAGCAAGTGCTGTTTGAAGTGTGCGTGGAGATTACTCAAAGTAAAAAGAATTTAGCTGTTGAAAATTACGTGCTTACTCATATAATTTATAGAAAAAGAAACGCTAAAGTTGAACACAAAAAATTTAAAATCAAATGGCGAATTTTACAAATAAATTGCATCAAAAATTGTGAAGTTGTAATAGAATGTCGCGTCGTCATATTTTCAAAAGCAATGCCAAGAATGTCAGCTGAAATTTTTGTTTTTCTTACGCCTTCAAATACAAATACTGGTTGCCCGGCTAAGCCTTTTGAAGATTGCTGTGAATCTACTCAAGTTAAAAAAGTTCGAAAAATAATTGATCATTCCACTTCAGAGCAGCTTTTGTTAGCAAAGCGTATAATAAAATGCAAATTACCCAGGCTATTAAAAAAAAATAAATTTTGTTTTTAAAACAAAAATTACCTATAAAAAACACTAAGAAAATATAAAAAAATTTTAATATTAAAAAAAAATACTCTAAAAATTAGGTGTTTTCTATTACTGTACAAAATATTTAGACAGCCGACCTAAGTGCCATACCTTTCAAGTTATTAGTTTTGCGGCGCTAGGAACTTCATTAGCACAACTCTGTGCTGCCCCGTTTATCCAAACTTTTATGCTAGACTGATAACCGAAACAAATTAATAAATCTCCAATTAAAATTGCACACATCAGGAAATTAATTATATTTATAACGTTACACACCTTTTACTTTTGCTTTATTTAAAATTTTGTTTGTTTGTATATTTATATGTATGAAGTATAGTACAGCATATATTATGTGTATTTATTTAATAGTTTACATATCAAAGAAACAAAGTACATAATATTTTAATTTCTTTGATAAATATAAACATTTTAACTATTATCGCTTTCCTAAAGAATTTTAATTATTACCTATGCATATGTGCTATTTATTTTATTATGGGCATACATTTATGTGTGATTAATCTTTCTAAGCCTAAGCCATTCATTTCTAAGCAGTCCAAGGCATACTCCTACAATACCAAAAAACAGTTTTCATACAAATATTTCAAATTAGTTTTCTAACTACTTAGAAATAACTCTCAATATATGTATGTTTATAAAGGGCGCGTTACATGCTTCAAGTTGTTTAAAGCGTTATAAACTTTCGACATAATAGCATTGAAAATAAACATAACTAAAACAGCGCAATAAAAATGACAAAAATGAACAAACTACAATAACAAAACGTTTATAGAATGTTTGAAGCAGTAAAAAAATATTGCATATAAATAAATGTTTCTCTACGAAACAAAAAGTGACTATGATGACAATTACTAAATAATATACAATTTTCATTAAATAGTGTTACTGACAAAACAAAATTCCTTTGGATCAGTGCCAATGACGTAGCTGATCATCTAGTTTTAATTGTGACAAGTTATTTTCTGTTCAATAATTTTATTCTTATATTAATTGCGAAAAATCAACAAATAAATAAATACGTGCACTTTAAAATTTACTAGGCTCGCCGACAACTTGAACGAGCTCAAGGCTTATTTTTTTTTTTAGCTGCAGCAAGCGCGCATTTTCTTAAGTTTAACTTAGTTTTTCATTCCTACTACAAAATGTTAAACATACAAATAAATACCATATCTTATATTACAAAGTGGTTTCTGTCTCGTTACATGCATGTCGGTAACAAATTGCGATTGCATTTTTTTTTTTGCTTATGGTCAGCAGAGTTAGTTCAAGTTCTAAGAAACTCATATTTTGTTTGTATACAATAGTAGTAGGATTTACTGCTTATACTATACTATTTAACCTGAGCCCGAATATGTTGTAAAAATTCATAATATGATAAACTAGATTCACTGCGGTCGTCTGTTAATCTCTCAATAAATTGCACCTTAGCAGTGCTTGTGTCTCTGTAATAAAATCATAAAATTAGAAACCAATCTCAAGAGAGATTAAGCACCGGTTTCTCTTGCACCGTCTTAATTCTTACCTTATTATTTGCACAAGCGGCGCATAGGGTTTATCATAATTTAAACGCAGTATAAAACGTCTTAATATGTCACTCTCTGGACTCACAACGTTTGGCAAACCAAATACGTAGTCAGCCAATTCCGCCGTAGCACTTATGCCTGTAAAAACATGTTTATTTCTTATTATTAATCTGCGAACAACTTCAATGCATAAAACACTTGCCTAATACACTTTCCAGAACTGGAGGTGGTACATTGAGGCCAACGTAAATTATTATAAGCGTACCACAATCCATCAAAAATATGGAACGTGAGTCCAGGCTATAAAGTAAAAATAAACGTGTTATTTCAACATATTCCAGTGAATGAATGTCCAGTTGAACTCACTGTTCTGCTGACAATTGCAAACGCTGCACTTCTGGCAATGGCTCCTCTTCATCATCGTCGTCGTCTTGTGTCGTACTCACATTTGAGTTGCGTGCATGATAGATGAGCGAATCGATTTTGTAGAGTTCCGGATAAATATACTTCATAAGCTGATCAAGCGGCAATGTCTTCATGCAATCCATGGCGTGTACGCGGTCATCTAAACGTGTGCTAGTGCCCACACGGAAAGCCGGCTGCAGTACAGACACATTAATAAAATAATTCATACCGTAGTGATATACTCAGTGTACTAACATGTTTCAGCAACGCCAGTATGTAAAGCGGCATAAGCGCCAGACTGCGTGGCGCAATTAGTTGACCCGATTGACCTGACGGAAGATTTTGTGCTATCTTAAATGCATTGAAGACATCAATAGTCGCATTAATGAAGGCATCGCGTGCATCCGATAAATTCGAACCAATTGAACGGTCAACAGCCATTTTGGACAATAAACCAATAATGGCTTCAGTATCTGCAGCATGCATGACCTCTGGTAGAGAGGCGGTAACTGGCAAACACATTGTATGAACACGGATACGACGTTCACCCTCGCTATTAGTATATAACAATGCTGCTTGGAAACAAATTGTCTTTACATCCGTCAAGCTTTCTTCGTATGAAATTTGCATGCCGTATCCTGCATCAGGATTAACATTTGGCAGTGATAACAGATCCGTGGAGCGCACAAAGAAGTTGCCATGGAATGTGTGCACCTGCAAGCCACGTGTGCAGCGTATGCGCATGACGGCCTCAAAACCAATCTTGCGGGTCAAATAACGCTTAAAGCACTGTCTAAATGAATCCACCTGATGCTGCTTGGTTTTTTGATACAAGGGGAAGTGGTGAATGCAGCCGCCACTGTGCTTGCTAACGCCCGCTATAAAGAGAAAATAGAGTTAAATCCAGTGTGCAATACACTTGACCGTATAAAAATTACATATAGTGGCCATGTCGCTGTACTGCTGATTCATCAAGAAAAGGTCCACAGCTATTTGATACCCGGAACACTCTAGAGCGAACCGCTTATAGAAATCAGTCGCCGGATTCAAATGAGCCACATCTTTGGACGACCGATTGTTGGGGTCCTCGCGTGGCTCCAGTGCACCGGGTCCCTTATTGGGAAGGCACGCTTGAAAAACTGTAATACGCCCGCCAGTAGAGTGCTATAGAAAAGCAGACAAAAATGAATATAACAATTATGCCAAATACATATCTCCACTTACTTACCATTAGCTTGTACCCTACTTGCAAAGCAGCTCCTAGCGCCGAATTAGAATCATGCGAATGTTCAAAACGCTTAGGCAGCTGCTTTAGTAAATCCTTGACCAGTTCCTTGCACTCTTTAAGATTAACTAGCAAGCTGTCTGGGCGTGGCAGGAATGGATCATCAATGTCTAGCAGTGTCATTTCATGTGGTTGATTAAAACCATCTGCCATACTGTAAAAGTGAACGAAACTATCGTAGCAAATGAAACCAACTTGTGTGCGTGCATCACCAGGCATCTCGTCCAGATGTCTGTTGAGCACCGAACATGCAGTTTCCAAATAACCGCTTTGCTGGGCAATTATCGACACATCAAAGAGGAACAAATACATGGCTGGCTGAGGCGGACGCAGCTTTAAAAATAAAACAAATGTTAACTCTGTATAAGGGTTTAGCTTCCTGGTGGATTAGTTTGCTTTAATTTATGTAACAAACAGATCAATTTCTTTCGATGATACTGCTTGACAAACTTTTAATTCGGCTTACCATATACTCGGAAGGTGCAATGAATTCAATCGTACTGGACCGCACCTCAGGTCGTCTTGTAACATCGCCATACGTTTTCGTTGCGGGGTCGAACTGAAAGTCCTCAGGCACTGAGCAAAGTAGATAGTGTAAGTAAGCTTAACTAGCTAAAAGCAAAGATAAGAAACTTACGCTCATTGACACGATAGCACAGATTGCACTTCCACATTTTACTATCCACAAAATAAACAAACGGATTTATATAGGTTCGACAGATTCGACAGCGTACAATATTGATGCATTGTATGACAGGCAGACTCTGTTAGGGAGATATTAAGATTAACAAAATGTGTTCAATATCAGGCTAGACGTACTCACATTTACATCACGGAATGGATGAATAACAATACCCAAGGGCAGCCTTGATTTCTGCAGCAGAGCATTGCTTTCGGGTATTTTGGCCAAAGTGCAACGCATAATGCTGGGACTACAATTAATGGATTCGTGAAATTGGTTATGCAGTACTATTTTAGGTGGTGGTAGAGTGGCTGGCGACAAAATATGTCGATTTTGCATTAGATCT
Organism: Chymomyza fuscimana; assembly: GCA_949987675.1. Lineage (NCBI taxonomy): Eukaryota > Metazoa > Arthropoda > Insecta > Diptera > Drosophilidae > Chymomyza > Chymomyza fuscimana. The sequence goes on from OX465089.1 coordinate 72,955,987, forward strand.
ATAGTGTCCTGTCCCCAAAGTCGGCTAAATCCCTGCTGCGTGACACTTAGAGGTGCACCCATGGATGGAGCTGCTGCCATGCCAAAGTTTTGCACAGGAGCTTGTGGCTGATACTGCATGGGTGCATTACCGGGCTGAGCGCCAAACATGCCTGGTGGTGGTAGTTGCTGCTGCTGCTGCGTCGGTGGCTGTTGATATGACGGCTGAGGCTGCGGATAGTGCTGTGATATTGGATACTGCTTCTGTTGCTGTGCTGTTGGTGGTGGTCCAAGTTGTGACGCATGCGATGTTTGTGATTGCAAAGAATTGGGAAACGATGTTAGGGTACCAGAAGATGACTGTGGTAACACTGAGCCAGGTGGTGGCGCTGGAAGCATAGTTGACGGCCGATGTTGTGCTTCAATCTGTGGTGGCCATTGACCAGGCATTAGTGGCTGCTGTGAGTTATTGTTTCGCTGATTTTGCAGCGACTGCTGGGTGCCATACGATATTTTTTCAACTTTCCCACCTGGAGCATTTGGAACACCATCTGAATTGCCAAAAATACTAGCAGGCGATTTACTGCTGGGTGGTAACGCAGAAAATCCGCTAGGCACCGGCTTATGGCCTGCGCCATTGTCTTCTTGCTGCAGATTGGACTCGCTAAAGCCGGCTACAATGCCCATGTCTTTATGTGGTGGCATTGAAAATGATTGGGCAGCCGAAGGTGGACTGGTTGCAGGATGATGTACTTCTGGCATTGTGCGAGGCGCGCCATTAGTGCGATTTAGATTCAAATTTTGCATATTGCTCGTTAAATTGCCAACGCCACTGGGGGGAAAAGGACCTGCCATTGGCCGAATTTGCTGTGGTGGCAACATATTTGCAGCTGAAGGCGCAGCGGCGTAGTGAGGCTTTGGTAGCGCTGCTGCTGCGGCAACTCCGCTGCTGAATGCCAATTGCGCAGGCGTTGCTGCAGGCGCAGCGGCATAGTATGGCTTTGGTGGCGGTGCTGCTGATGCAACCTCGCTGCTACTTGCCAATTGACCAGGCGCTGCGGCAGGCGCAGCGGCATGGTAAGGCTTTGGTGGCGGTGCTGGTGTTGGAGCTCCGCTGCTGCTCGTCAATACACCAGGCGATGCAGTACGTGATGAGTTGGCACTGCGTGCACCATTGCTGCCATTTGTAAATACCGGCTGGCTGGGTCCGTTTAGAGTGGGCGGTCTTAGATGTGCAGGCACGCTACTGGTTGGGCTTTGCACACCAATGGCAGGTCGCAAAGGCGGCCCATTGCTTGGAGGATGCTGCTGCTGCTGCGGTTGCGTTGCTGCTGAACTCGAGGGCGGCAAAAACTTGTTGATAATATTGTTGAATTGCGGTGGCGGAGGCAGTCCAGCTCCCGGACTGGCATTAGCATTTGGGTATGGCTGCTGAAACTGTTGCTTTTGTTGTAGCACCTGTTGTTGTTGCAGATATTGCTGCTGTTGCTGCAGCTGCTGATAGGCTTGGTGTTGTGGTGGCTGCTGCATTTGTGTTGCTGGCGGTGGCTCTCTAGGAAGGCCATTTTGCAAATTGGTTGGCTGGCTGGGAATGGCTGCGGGTGGCGGCGGCGCAAAGTTTGTATTGTATCCTGACATTTTACAGCGTTGATTTCTTATTCATAAGTTGCAGTTCGTATTAGGCGCAGCTAAAAGTATAAAATTATTTATAAATTATTGATGGTAAGTTTAGTTTGTTGTAATTACAGCTTTGGTTGCGTATCTAATCTTTAACCTTCAACACTGCTGCTTGTAAGCATATTATAAATTATAACTACAGATTTACGTTAGTTGCAAGTTTAAAAACCAATGGCCCATGTCTCGTAATGGAGGTCATCGATGTGGAGTTACTTTTTTGTTTATCTTATCATGTTGCTTTGTCTGTCAGCGAAAAAGCAAAAGCAAGGAACGTACTAGTTGAGCATTACTTAGCACACTGATAACGGGCTATTTATGTACAATATATTGGTTTTTATGCAGAATCAATTTGGAAAGGTATCTCAGAATCAATAAAAGAATATCTACATACAGAAAGTTGGAATTGTATGTCAATTTAAAGTTAGTTTCGATGTCTATTTGGTAACAATATATACTATATCTAATTAATCTAACTATAGTGTAATTATTTTGTAAGTTGCTTGCACTTTGTACACACTATCGCATGACGAATAGTATATTCAATTACATATGTGGGCTACTCTCATTACGTTTATAGCTATACTGATAGTAGGTGCCTACGTCGACAATAGTTCTAATGTACAATTTTTTGATATGCGGCAGAAATTATTTACACAGCTTTATTTAAAAGACAGAACTTAAGCAAACAAGAAAATTTTGGGTTCCAAAAGAAGTCAAAGATGTTGGAAAAAAAAGAAACGATTCAGATAGATAAGTGCGTACACTTGACCTCGGTATCTATAAAAAAGCAATAGTCAATAGCTGGTCAAAGCCAATTTATACATGCATATGTATGTATATAAACAAATACTACTAGTCATTCATAATGACTGATTTTGATGAGCTCTTGCCATTGACCCAGTTAAGAGGCGCTTGAGGAAGTGGGTGCCTCGTGTGTGCGTAACCAAGCAACTGAGTAACACAAGCGGTACATTTTTTGGACACATGCTAAACTAGAGTATAGTACCTAGCAGGTATGATATCTTTTATCAGATACTCAATTCACTTAGTGATCATGCGATAACAGCCACCACTTACGCACACAATTAAAGACTGAATGCTGGGCAAATTTGTGCTTCAGCTACATACAATGTACATACATACTTACATATGTATATACATATGTATGAAAATTGGCAGCTATAAAGCAGAATTTTGATGACGTATCGCTGAGCACTTGCGCTTGCTCAGCCAATCCACTGGATACTTTTCGCCTTTGTCAAGCATAAGCTTGTATTAAGTTGAAGTCAAGGCAGTGGAAGCACAGGGATTGCAGCAAGCTAAAGCTATTTAAGCATTTGTGTGCTTTGCCTAAAATGTACCTTTTCTTTAGTAATTTTAATTGCCCTTACGAACCAAAATATTGTTGTTGGAAAAAGGGCGTTGGAACGTACTTGACCAGCACTTGCACTTTGTAGTTGTCTCTTCTTCTATCACCTTAATTTGGGAATAAATTTCGCGTGCACTTTTCACTTGCGCCTATAAAAGACCACACATTAAATAAATATTTATTATATTGCCCGTATGATTAATTCTTATTCTTGCTTGTTGGCAGTGCACTCTTTTTTTTTGTTTAATGAGATTGCGTATTAAGAAATTTGTTAGGAATTTGCACGTACCACGACACAACCAAAAAAAAGTTATTGGATGACGATTGAAGCGCTGCCGTTGCTCAACTCGCACTTTTCAAATACGACTTTTGCGTATTAATAGCAAGCACTTTTCACAATTGATGCGACCAGTACCAGCTGTTCAACTTTAAATTAATTTTCAATTAATTTTTGTTAATTAACTGATAGGTGCACAAAAATTTACCAATGCAAAAAATTTTGCATGATAATGACAGCAAAACCAGTGTTGAGAAATGTGTAAAAGTTTGGCCACGTCAATTTAGTAAAGACCATTTTACAAGTTGGCAGTGCTGGCATGTGTCAAAATGCAGCGCCGCCAACCGAATGCGAAAATGCCGCCAAATGACTTTTTTAAATAGTAATGAAACAAAATGCTAGTTTTTGGAACAGTTAAGCGACCGATACGCGGATCGCACACGATCCCACCCGAATTCTCTTGCTTGCGCCCTGGCCGGTCATAGACCGCGAAGACGCCTGAAACGTCTCCCTCTATGTGAACTCAGAAGTCGTCATATAATCTAAATCGCTAAAATAGCTCGTGCTTCATATCTATATATTATGAGGAATTGTTTAAAGATGTATGAATCTCGATGTCCTGTGCTCTCTCAGATTAAAGGCATTTGAATATTTAGTAGATTGAGTCGAATCTATTGGTAAATTTTGTTTTTGTAAATATTGTGTAAATCTGTATATATATAGTAATTTAAGCCCTATCACACACTTTATTTTATTTTTTGTATAGCGAATAACTTTCATCAATATTGGATCATAAGCTAATTTGTATCGGTTGATTGCCAATAAAAAAATAAATATCAAAAGTTTTTGGAAAAGCAAATGTAAGAGTAATAATTTAAAGTCAATTTATTTTTCAATTCAACGCCTAAAGTAATGAAAAAGTAAAATGAAAATATTAAACTTTTTCTTAATTTTAAATTAAGTTATGAAACTAAGTAAATTGTACAATTAATAAAAAGTGTAGTCGCAAAGATTTAGGTTATTTTTTACAAAACTGTAACAAAATGAAAAAATACTCTTTACCGTACAAAAATTATGATCAATAACACTAGTTTACAAATTTAAGGGTCATCGAGTAAATTGAGGAATAACTGAAAAAAGTGCTCAAAAACTTTTTTTTCGAAAATATCTCGAAAACGGTGCTTAAGTAAAAAAAATGGTTGCCATTTTCGTGTTTCTGGACCCCAAATTACCTAAAAAAACTCTTTTTTAGGAAGGTTAATTTTTCGTGTAAACTAGTGTAATTTATTTTGTTGATTGGGTACGATTATTTTAAAGCTATAAAGTCTGAAATTCGGTCTTAATCCTTGGCGTTTAAATACTGTTTTTAAATTAAATAAATTTCCAATTTTGATCATAAAAAAACCAATGACGACAATGGCACACGGACAAAAAAGTGGTTCAAAAACTTGTTCTCTGTGCCTTTATAAAGTCTAATTTTGGAACAGTCCCTTTACTTACCCTAACAACACAACGCATACCTCAATTAATGTAGTTGTTTACGTTAACGGCCCACCAAAGTTTAGGTTTACTTTGGACTATCCCATCAAATCCGTAACAATAAAACTTGCATTTAATGGTTCAAGTAAAGAACAATTTTTATTTGCAATAATCGAATTATGCGTTACATTATTCATTGCAATTAAATACTTCATTTTAAAAAGGAAGTCGTAAAAATATATGCATGTATATATGTATGTATTTAGGTTCCAATAAATTGCTTCATTACCTTTATGTGTTTTAATTTTTTTTCTTAGGAAAAATATCTTTTTTTTTTTGTTTTTTAGCCTATATATTTATATATTTTTTGTATAATATGATTAATTTTAAACAATTTTAGAAGCGTAGTTTGCTTCATTCGTTTCTTTTTGCGTTAACTTTTGCGTGAGAGTATTCTGTAGTTCATAAAGAAAATGTTTTTACTGTGGGTTTTCAAATTTGTTTTGTATTTAGGCCAGTGGCGATTGCCAGCATTACTTAAATTAAATGCTATTTTTTAGAAAATTAAAAATATTTTAACTTTTTTTGTTTTACTATATACGGAGTTTTGCAAACTCGCTGCGTTGGTTATTAAAGCTTTATTTTTCATTGTGACATTAGAATGCAAAACATAATACTTAAAAAATATTTTACGTGTTTAAAGTGTGTGTGTTTTCGTAAATAATTCAAAGTTGGCGTTAGAATTGTGCAGTAGATTATTTTGTTTTTTAACCCATATTTAGTTATTACATTTCTGTATTGTATTTTGTCTATAGCAGAATTATTTTTATATAGAATTTCTATGCTTAATTAACTAACATTATTTCGTACTCTACAACTTTTGATATACATTTTCTTTTTTGCGTTATTGTTTTATTGTTAAAGTTAAATGGTATTTATTAGGTGTTCTTTGTTTTTGCCTATTTTGCGATTGCCTTCGAAACACATTACTAGTTGCTAAATTGTGTAGAAAATATAAAAGTGTTTGCTCTTCTTCTTTATTTATAAAGTATTATTGCATTTTATTATAACTACTTTAAATCGTTTCTTATATAAACAAGCATGAATGATTGAATGCAATTTTGTCTGCTATAATTTGTTTAAAAGTGTTTGTAAACGGTCTTATTGGACTTTTTGACTTGGCTTTAGCTAAGCTATTTACATTTTATAAACAGACACAAGAGTGGCAGCAAATGCGCCTATTGGTATAATAGAGTTCTCTTCTCTCTTTTGCTAAATCGTTTCCTGCATTTGTTCCATTGTATCGTAAGTATTTTGTAGTTTTGCGCACTTGTGGAAATTTTTTTATCTAGTATAGTTGATGTTAGTTCCTGATATGATTTAAATATAACGATTTTTGGTGTTGTTATTTTTTTGCCACTGCAGTAATTATAGTTCATGCATTATCTCTTCGCCTCCTTTTCCAGCAAATACATGCGTTGGCTTAGGGGTTTCGTATAGATCCAATTATCACCAACTGGCTTAAAGTACTGTTAGTAAGAAGGTAAAGATTTTAATACTTTGCTACAATTAAGAGCTTTTGTTTATATTAACCTTGTGATCCCAGGCCAACTCATACTCCTTGCGAACCTTGGCTTGATCGCGTTGCTGTTGCTCTACAACGCATTTGGCATTCGTTGCGCGTTCAATATCATTAAACCTGTTAAAAGAGCATTGGTATATATAATATAAAATGAAGCACAATTAAGAGCTTTAAAAAACAAAAAGTTGCAATAAAGAAGTTTGTTTTACTTGAGTCCCGCTGTCACTTCCTTCCAAATACGTCGCGACTCATAATCTTCCTGCTCAATGATAGGTCGAACTTGTTTCTTAAATATGGGTATACGATTTACGTCGACGAATACTTCGGTTTTCTAGAAAATCAAGATGCACAAATTTGCATGTTGTTAAATTGTATAATAAATTTTAATGTGTTATACACACAATAACAACAACATTACATAAATGTATAAACAACACAATTTGTTAGTTTTTACAGGCAGTGTTACTACAAATACGAGGATTTATTTTCTAGATAAACAAAGTAAACACACAGAAATGGTCCCAAACTATTTAAGAGAAAAGTACAATTATCGCAAAAAAAGTAAGAGGGTTGGAAGGTATAGTGTAGTACATATAGTAGGGGTCAGCTGCGAACTGAAATAATTTATAGCAGCTTGGAGGGTTATGTAGAGTTTAGGTTATGTTAAACTGATAAGTAAAGTTAGTTGAGTTATAACAATACAGTTTACTAAATAACTAAGCACAAACTAAAACTTGCAAAGTTTTCAAAAAACTTACATTCTTATCATGCCACTTGGCCTCCATAAGACCGCTCCATTCGCCAGCAATTGAGACAAATGGTTTTTTCTCATTAGGCGAATAAATCTGTTAAATACATATTTAACAATTTGAAACTAATTTATGTTTAAAACAAAACTCACCTCAGCTGTAACTTTATTGCGTTTTCCACCATAAAAAGGTTTGGTTAGAAATTCAACATTTGCATAATAACCAGTTTGCGGGCATTTAATTTCAACTGAGCCGCCCAGCTCAATCCAAGGCACGGTTAAAATAGATCTGCACAACGAAAATTAATTGAAGCCTAGTTATTTATTTAAATCAAGATATTTACCTGCCATAACCATTGGGAAATGTTACAATATATTCCTCGCTGCGATCAACCAATGTAACAATACCCTCTCCAATATTATGCACACCAATAGATAAGCCTAGAAACTTCGATTTGGTCCAAACATGTGCGGCAAATGTAATTTTCTTATTGTAATGTTCAGCATAAAAGGCTGAAACTGAAAACAAGTTTGATAAAGATGTAAAATTGAAATTTGAAGTTTTGTAAGAGAGATACAAGATTGGTTGCCTATGACTATGCGTCCAAAAAAAAGTTATTGATTTGGGCTAAAATTATTTGGCTTATCATATATGGCCCTCCCTATAGAACTAACTAGTTTTAATGATCTTTAAGCTTAAATGACAAGTGTTTCACACAGTGTTTCTTTAAAATAAAGTCTATGGAATGGTAACTCCCTAATTGTAGGAACGTGATCAGTCAGTCTTTTTTAATCTCTGAGCTACTCTGTACAACAGTTGTTTCAAAAAACTCGAAGCTGACTGTAATAATGTCGAGCCATTTCTATATTTTGTTCGTAATTTTATTTTATTCTCAGGATTATCTTTTCGTCGTATGAAGCGGCTAAGCCTTCGTAAAAGTACATCTTTCTTTCTTTTAATATTCCATGATAGGAAATGGCTTTGACGATGTCATGGACAAGAATTTTTCGTTATGTTGTAGTGCATGTCTATTTAAGATTCCGATTTTGTGCATCACAGACGCTTAAACCGAATTCTTAAGAAAACTTTAAAAGCTTTGCCTTATTTTTAAAGCTTACTTGGCGGATGGTGGGAAACCTGCTCCGCTAAGAATGTCAATTGATCACGTCGGCACCAAGGTATGGGCCCGTCTTTTACTTCATTGCCATCTTGTGTTTCGCCTAAAAATATACAAATATTTTGGTATTTAATTTTATGTTAGCAATTGTTTTGTTTTCATTAAGCCTACCGGGAATATCCCAATGACACTGAAAAACTTCACCCAAAATGGGATTGTAGGGTTTTTTGGCCACCGCACTTTTACGTCCAGCATGATATGCGCTCAAATACCAACGGCAGACCTGCACTATGCGGTCCCGTGGATTATCCATTTCAGAGATTCTGTAAGAAAAATGAAAAAACACAATTTTGTAGTTTTTCTTTTTTAAACATCAATGTCTTAAGAGCTCTTGTTATAAACCAACAAACAACAAGCACGCTCCAAGCTGGCGCCTCAGCATATTTGGTAGCTTAAGATGACAGATAGCATAAGCCACTTGAGAGTAGTTGGTATTAATACATAACAAAAGAAAATATGCTTACTTAAGAAACAAATCGGGATGCGCAAAATAATCGGCATACATTTCCAACAGCGAACGTCGCTCCAATATAAACGTGGGTAAGACCACCTTGGTCAAATCCATGCCAATCTTTACTTGCGATAATAGATGCGTAATCATTGAGCCATGCGCTTCCATGCTAAGGTCAGTCTCCTCCTCCTCCTCGTAAAGCGCATCATAATCGATGCCATTGTCATAGCTGGGCGAACGTGTGCTCAATGTGGGTGTTACAGCAAGCGGTTTCATGCTGCCCGCATTTTTGCCATCCGCTTCATATTCCTCAATTTCGGGCAGCACAGATGTGGCAAGTGATGGTGTAATTGCGGCCTGAGCAGCCAACTCGGCGCTAGCAAAACTATCTGGCGTCTTTTCATGCGTGGGCGATGTCTCCACAAAGCCGCGCGTGGTGCTGCAAATAAGTTAAGACTTGTTGATGAAGAACTTTAATTTACGACAGCGTTTAACTAAATTTATAACGTCAGAACTGAGATTCAATTTTTGCTTAAATCTGCTCAACTCTTGCCTTTGGCAGGCAGGTCACGCGCAGCAACATTTGGTCTGTTGTCATTTCAACTTGGCTGGATGCTGCATAATTTATGCTTTTTATACAAAGCATGTACCATAAATCTGCTGCTGATGTCAGACTGTGTCAAGATAGTCTTCGTTGTGTATGCTTTGTACATTTAAAATTTATAAACACAACACTTTAAATGACCTAAGCTGTGTGTGTGTGTGTGTGTGTGTGTGAGTGTGTTTGTACGCACAGGGACATCCTAGAATGAAGCATTTTAAAACACGCACAAGTTTAGTGGCGCTTACCTGAAACTAACACGGCGTACCCACTTCTTAAACATGGCGACGCCTACGAAGCCCCAAACCAGTAGCGGGTTGCAAAATTTTCTACAATATACTGCCACGAATACACCTGGCCTAGCTGCAGGTTATGCAAAATGCACAAATTTCAAGTCTGCTGTATGAGTTAAGGTCTTTGGTACTACTGAGTTGACAGTTTTCGTGCATCCAAGGATTATAGCATACTTCTAAGCACAATCTGCACATAATATAGCACTATAACTTGCTGCGCACACTTAGCTCACATATTGCAATAGCTATTGTGCTTAAACCACAACTAATTCAATGACATCCATTAAAGTTCATCTCTAAAGTAGCAAACAAAGCAGCTGTTCCTTTTTTTGCCCCCTCAGTGGAGTATTTTCATGGATTATTTTAACATTAATAGTATCCTAATGTAATAATTAAAGTTCGCATAAAATCTGCTATAAAACGAGACACCAAGTAAGCAAGCGTGCTTAATTTCGACACGGACCCTGACGACGACTAACGAAACTAAAGTTGACAGGACGACAACGAGAGCGACTACGGCGTCAACACGAACAGCAGCAGCAGCAGCACAAAGGACTACACGAGTAGTGGGGTTTTGCGGCTATTTAGCTGCCTGTCAGCTGTGAGCGCAAACACCGTGGCCTTTGACCGTGGTGTTTTTTTTTTCCCAGGGTATAACATAAGGGCTGCGCTCGGGGGTTTATTGCATTATTTACTCCGATATTGACCAAGCAACTGAGAATTTTATAAAATGACAAACGATTTGTTATTTGTTTTTAGTTTCGGAAAAAATATTGGCATTGCATTTTGCAACCTGAATCCTGCGCATGCGCCGCCAAAGTCGTACGTTCTCGCGAGAATTTTGTGTTTTTATACCCTCTAAACAGTGAGTATTATTAGTTATTCAAGAAGTATGCGACATATTCGAAAAGTTTGAAAATCTTGGCAAAACATCTTAAAATAGTGCCATTTTAAAATACTTTTGTTTGCTCCAGTCTTAAATCTTGCAAACCCCTTTCAAAAATTAAAGCGAGAAAAATAAAATGAGCCCAGTTTTTTTCTTTTTTTTTCTAGTGTTTCCTAGTATTAATGAAGCTAGTCTTGAAGATGTTCTTATAAAAAGGTTGTTCAATTTTAAAATGTATATGATTTTTATTATGAAATACTGTTTTATCTGATCTCAGACTATGTTAGGACTCAGGTATTCGGATATTTTTTGGTATAAAAATAATGTCTTAATTGTCATATCGAACTAAACTCGGGTTCTTTGAAATCTATATTTCGCGAGATAATTTTTAATTCTATCAAAATTAATTTTTTTGTTTAATAACAATATATATAGTATAAAATATCTGTTAAAGCTATTAATATTTGATAAATAAATTTGATAAGAAACATGATTAATTTTCGTTGATTACCATAACTAGAAGACAACACATTTGATACAAATTTTAGAACCAATTTTACTTTTTTCTATCCAATTTTCAAAACTCCGAATTGATTAATTGATAACACAAAATATGCTAAATCCTAATAAACTAGTTATTGAAAAACAGTCCCCAAAGGAACTTAAAACTCGTAAAAACTTTTTAAGTACACCCAACATATTTGCTTTTATGTCACAGATTTGAATATACATATTTAATATTTAAGATCTTCTTAAAGATTTTAATCAAGGATCGCAAAAAAGAGTAATGGGGTTAAAAAGCTGAAGCGAAACAAAATTTTTTAATATGAACGTACAAGAAACAAAGGAAGGGACTTTCCAAAAAAGAATAAATTTGAATTTATTGAAAAAAATCAAGTTTAACATTGATTGATATTTTTGTTGACAAAAAAATAAAAATTATGAAATAGGTTAGATTGTACCGGTTGACCCCTGGGGGGAGTCACACATGGACAAGGTAGCCCTTAGTGGTAAATTATGAAATAATAATAAATTTAAATATTTATTTAAAAATCGCGTAATTATTTTTTTTTTTAATTTTTATATTGAAAATATATGACGAAACTTTGTTTTTTTTATTTTAAATTTAAAAAATAAAAATTATTGGTCAATTCGCAATATATTATATATATTTTTTAAATGATAAAAGTTACGAACCCTGATTTAATAATTGTGTATCTGGACTTAAAAAAAAAACAATCAAAAATTCTTATATTTTAAATACTTGCAGAGTAACCAAAACTCGGTGTTGTACGACAAAAGCTTTTTATAGCTTACAACACGCGTTAAAAAGTCAATTTTGTATAGACAAACGCCAGGAGCCGGCTACCGGTCACATGGTCGCCTGGCAGCAGCTGGCAAGGACAAACGCGATGACGCGTGCATTTGACTGTTGCCGTTTGCATTCTGTTCAACTTCAATAGAATACAAATGGTTCATCAGATGTCAGATGTTAGCTCATTAGAGAAGCAACAACGAAACATAATGATTGTTGGTTGTTGTTATTGTCTGGGTTCTATAGCGAGGCTAGTGTGTCAGCATATTTGCAGTGAGCTTTTAAACACTTACCAGCCTATGGGTGAATTGCCCAAGCTTGTAAATGGATCATCGTAAGCATCATAAAAGTCCTCTTCACCTTCACTGCTCGAATAAGAGGTCTCAGGTACGACCTGTCCCAATGGCGCTGTAGTGGCTGCAAACAAATGCAAAACAAAAATAAAACTATTCAATAAAGTCTATACATAAGCGTATTGTGACGTAAAAGTCCGCAAATTATGCAATTTCATTTACATTTTTGTATGCATTTGCATGCGCGTATGTATATTATTTACATATATTATATATTATGTACACAACGCTGTACGCAAATTTGTAAACAGATTTTTTGGTGCTGTGTGTGTTAGCATGTGCCGCACAAGACAGACAACATACCAGCCAGGACATCTAGTCTTAGAAAATCCGTAACAGCACAAGCTCGTCCGAATTCAATGCCATCGGCAACTGGTTCCTCAAGCAGCTCTTCAAAACTCACGTTGGGCCAGACTGAGAGATTTACAGCACCTGTTTTGATTATATTATACAACAACTGACAAACTACACTAGCTGCATTTGGCATTGGTCTTGTAACAAGCAAAAAAAAAAAAACACCTTATATACTATGTACTTATTACATAGTACACAAATGTTTTGGGCCAAAAAAAGCTTGCTGCCAAAAAAGTTTGTCAGCCAAATATTTAGGCATACAATATTTTCACACTTGACATTTACCATTTTCTGTCGCTGAATCATCCTCATCGTCGACCAAGTGTTCAGCTTTTAATGCACCCGCTTCTGCCGACATTGCAGTTGATGTCGTTGTGCCTGCAACTGCTGTGCCAAAAGCCGTTGAGAGCGTTGTGGGACCATTGTATATGCCATTGATAGGGTGCGCCATATTTTTAGCAATTTGTAAACTTACAATCGAGTGTTTGATATGATCCAACATGGCCTGCAAAAAAAAAAAAACAACGGATTATAATGGATTTTTAAGTATTGCTTAAGCTTAACTTTAGACACAGAAGTTTGTATACTCTTAATAGAACACCTTGTATTGTAACAACGCGTTTTAGGGTAAAACGATTTGTTGAAAATTAGTATGTAAGCAAAGTTTTCCAGAAATTCTACGAAAATTATTGGAAATGAATCTGAACAACATACAGTTTTAAGTATTAATTTTATTTGTGTGCAAATAAAAAAATGAAAAATTAAATATTATTATTTTAACTCGTCTAGAAAATACCATTTTTAGAGCAACTAAAAATACTAGTAAGAAGATAAAAATAAACAATGGTTAAAATTTGATTCAAAATTAATTTTTTTAAAGTTCATTGATTTTCCGAATTTAGATCTTTGACTCAATGGAGTAAGGGTATATTTTGTTAGCGCTACAAAATGTTGTTTGTAAAATGCAAAAACGCCTAAAAGAAAACAGTATCAAAATTCCTAGGGCAAAGACGGTACGCAACTGCAGTGCTTCCCATTTTTTTGAGCAATTGACATGTAGATCGCGCCAGCAGCAACAACAATTTTGTTTAAGCCCAAAAAGTAAAAAATTAATGTGCAGCAAGTTATATTGATAGCAACAACAATATGCACAAACTTTACAAAAATGCCAATGTAATTTAAAATGATTTTTGAAACATTTGTATTGTTACTCCAAAAGAATGTCCAACTTGGCCTTATTTGGAATTGCCAACACAAACAAGGTATTGAAAACATGCGAGGACATTTGGATTCTGTACCATGGCTTTGAGCTGAGAATTTGCCACGAAATGTAAATAATTGAAATGCAATATTAATTCACTTCAAAACACTCAGCTCTGCGTATGAAGTATGGGTTCACCCATATAGGTACTTCGGTTTTTCTTGCGAAAAAACATCATTGAATAAACGGCTGGTTTTTATATTTACTTTTTGTTGTTTTGTTGCTGACGCCATTTATTGTTAGTCGCGCCATCTACATGTCAATTATTTTAATAATATTCAAATATTTTGTATAAAATAGTATAATATAGTGACGAACAGATTCGATTTTTAAGATATTTAACAGGTATACAAAACAACTTCGTCTTCCTACTAAGGGATATAATTTCTACATATATTACTCGAAATAATTTGAATTATGGTATAATTCCAACCAGCCCATATTTCGTGGCGAAAGTTGGGTAAGAATGATGTGTTTAATAAGTAGGTCAAGAATATTAAGTTTGTGCAAGCCGAAAATGTATGTAAATTACAGAAGGAGACGTCGGAGACCCCCCCAAAGTTACCTAAAGTATGATCAGGGTCACTAGAGAAGTCGATATACCCATGTCCGTCTGTATGAACGCCTAGATCTCGGAGACCCCCCCAAAGTTACCTAAAGTATGATCAGGGTCACTAGAGAAGTCGATATACCCATGTCCGTCTGTATGAGCGCCTAGATCTCAGAGATGGTAAGAGCTAGAGCAACCAAACTTTCAGATTAGATCCGTTGTTATCCTAAGGGAGACAAGTTTATTTTATTATTTTGATATAGGGGCTATATTATATAGCTCCCATAGGGGTGTTTCAGAGGACCTCGAAAAAAAACCAAAAATTTTAGATGGATAATTCGTTTGTTTATGAAGTTATCGTAATCAAATTTGGCACTCGGAAGTTTTTTATAGTTCTCAAACACTGTACCAAATTTGATCAAAATCGGTTGTTGACTATATCATATAGCTCCCATAGGGCAGATCGGCCAAAAAAAGTCGTTTGCATAAAATTGGTTGTGTTTCGTGTGGTTTTGAAGATACCGTGACCAAATTTGGTGTTCCAAAGTTTTTTATAGTTCCCAAACACTGTGCAAAATTTTATAAGAATCGGATGACTATATCATATAGCTCCCATAGGACCGATCGGTCAAAAAAACGTTTTTTTTCACAAAATTCTGTGTTTCGTTTGTTTGTGAAGATATCGTACCAAAATTTGGGAATCAATTGTCTTTTAGAGTGCTTAAGCAATATATTGGACTTAATTGCAATGCTTATCATAACATCGTCTAGCGATAGAGCTATGTATGTCAGTCGCTCCGTATGAACACCTAGATCTAGATCAAAAACTGCCTAAATTTTACCAACTGATGAATATAATCCTTTTTCAGTTTAGAAGTTTCTTGAATAAGGCTAATATGTGCCTGCCAGCAAAATTTCCTTGCCTATAAACTGCATACAATTACTAATACTCTTAGTTATAGTAGAACTCCCTAAATTCTACCGACGAATGCCCATAATCCTTCTTCAGTTGAATTGAGTTGCTGCTTTCCAGCAGAATTTCCTTGTCTATAAACTGCATAAAAATTCTAATATTTTTAAGTATTGTACACAGTATCTGGAAGAAGCTTTTCTTTAAAGAAGCCTGTACCTAGCTCCTCTTAACGTATCTTTAAAATGGTTCAGCAAAGTGAACCAGCCCGCTGCATCACCTTCGCCGTCCTCTACACACATTTCTTTGGACTTCCTTTCTCTCTCATTAGGACTCACAATGGACCCGAGCCAAGACTTCTAACTAACCTAACCTGAGAATGTTGCCTCAAAAAATACTTGTACATACATATATTGCTTAAATACAGTTTGGACTCAATTACTTAAGTTTCCTCATTGAATTAAGCAGTTGCATAATTATTTATTGCGGAAAGGTTGCACTGTTGGGCGCCGCCACGACTGTATACAATTTTATTCATAAAGCCCGAGTGTTAAAGTAGTTTTAGTAATTTAAAATCTTATAGCTCCACTATTCGATTTTGCGTAGAGATGTTGGTATGACACAAAAAATATGTTTCTCAACACAGAATTATTTATTGTCAAAGTCAATTTAAATATAAATAATGTAGATTGATTTGTGGGCTTGGTCGCAACCTTGTGGTTTGCACAGCTGTAGCTCTTCAAATGTTTTCTCAAGACAGCTGAAGCCAATTAGACACGTGAAGAATTCAGTTAATGTTGCAGTGTGTAAGTAAACACTTTTTGCATATTTGACTAGTATAGAATAATTGTTAATGCCTTGGTTTACGCTTAACCTTGAAATTATAATTCACAGACTACAGCAAAACAAAATCAATATACATATACCATTTCCACATGTGTCTAAAATTTTCACAACAGTTTCAATTTATACAGTAAACTTCAAGTGTGGAAAAACAAAATTTAAATTGTATATTAACAATGCAGCGCGTGAAGAATGTGGAGCACGTGGAGCTTTTGGATCCGGAACATAATAGCATTGATTATGTCTGTGCACAATTTGAGAATTACAAAACTAGTTGCCAGGAGAAAAACTCGCTGGGCCCACTTAGCGACTGCACCGAAATGAAAAACGAGCTAAAGAAATTGAACTCCAGCTTGAATAGCCTGCAGCAGGGCGTACAGCAGTTACAAAAAAGTAACTCGGATTGGCAGCAAGCACAAATTAAAGGCATTAACGCTATTATGCAGGCACAGGCACATGACGTTGGTGATGGAACTGTAGCACACAAGGACAAGGATAAAATAGTTATAATACGAACTGGTGCCGCACGCTGTGTTTTCGAAAATTGCAACCTCTTGGTGGATAGTCAATTGCTATTGCTGCACTACTTATGTGATCACAGCGATGAGCTGCACGGTCTCAAGCAGTGCCACGACATTTACGAGGGTGACAGCGTGGTACTCTCTTTTCATCCAAAAACTTGCCATTTTCGACAAAACAAAGTACTTGGTCTGTTAACCTATGGCGGCACAATAGAGCAAAAAATTTTCCAAGTACAAAACAAAGTGATTTTTAATACTTTTCTGCCGGCAACCCATGCACATCTGAAAAGCCATATACCCGTTGTGGTGCTCATATGCAAGACAGCTGCAAGTGCAGTGCTGACAGACAAATTGCTGGCGCGGAAGGTGCAAACTCGTGCGAATCACAACGATCAAGTTTATGTGATATGGCTGGTTACGCCTTATGACAGATTGCACTTGAATGCCACTTTGTGTTTGTGTGGACGTGATGCGGCAGCCAAGGCGTGCACCATTGTAGCAGTGCGTCAGGTGAAGCATAGCCAGAACACAAGCAAGTTTATGCCAGTCGATGCAAACTATTGGCGTCTATCCTTTCAAGAGATTTACAAGATAACAAATGGCTTTAGGGATGAGTTACTTTTGGAGATAAGACTCACTGGACTGCGCACAAAAGCTTTTAATTAGACTTAATTATTGTTTAATTTTATGAAACGATTAAATCAATTGTATATACTCACACTGGCGTTGTCTTGTAAAGCTTTGCATTGAGCTTGCTGCTCAGCGTCGTTCAGCTCCTCAATGCGTTTGTCCAAGGCCTATTATTAAGTAATCGTTATTTATATAATTGCCATTAGTTAGCTATATACTTAAGTGACACTTACATTTGTTTGCTCAATCATGAGCTGCAGATAGGCGTCCGCTTCGGAAACGCGGCGTGCCAACAACTCCAGATGATTGGCACGTTTGCCGCTCGTTTCTTTTGTATAACCGCCTGCTATATAGAATGCACTTTGACTGTCCCACAGGCGAGAACGGTTCGCGTGGCGTCGTATTGTGTCCTCTAGACGTCGCACCCATTGTTCGCGCTCCTCGCTGTGTCGCGCCTGTATTTGTGGTAGAAGTTTGTTGCGATTGCATGTGTGTGTTTGTGCGTGTGTGGGTTGTAAAAAGTTTTATCGTTACAAAGTTCAGTGGCAGCGTGTTAGTGTATAAAAAAGCGCAAGCACATCAAAACATATAAAGAAATGGCCGACTAAATTTGGCCTTCGAAGTTTAGATACCCTTGCAAATGTCTTTCTGAAATACCCAGGGACACAAAGACAAAATCGGGCATGCTGAGGATCCGGTATGACGGCTTTTTTTTTAATAAATTTTTTTAAAAACTATACGTCAGTAAAACTTCTAGCCTCTTGGGGAAATTCAGGCCCTATGGGAAAGGTTCTATCATTGGGCCTGATAAAACCCGCAGATTATACATATCTGATTTCTACTATAATGCGAATGTATAAAATTCTGATAAGGTATATGTAGGTATAGAAGTATTTGTTTCCCTTTTATCTAATTGATACCTAAAACTTCCGTAAGCAAGCCATACATTTAGAAATACAGTTCAAGATGTACAAAATAAAATCTAGACGCAATTGCACACAGGAAATTCCCTTGTCTACAACTAAGAAGGTAATCTACCACTCCTGTAGGGTTTTTGTTATTTTGATAAATATTTGTATCTTCTTATCTCCTGATAGAACTATCAGTCGAGCAAAACAAATTAGAAGAAAAAAAATTTTCGAATTTGATTTTTTTACAGGTCAAAATACATCTTTACTATACTAAGTTCCTAATTTGAGAGCTTTACTGAAGGCTTTAATGACGAATGGTTGCGCCTCCATCCGGAATTTTTATGTATTAGTCTACTTAGCGATTTTGGGGAGCGTAGCTTTTTTACAGAACAATTTAAAAACAACTTGTTTTAAAAAGATCTTCTAGGTAAAGGGGTTTAAATATTGTCGTTTTTGTCTATAACTCACAAAGTTCACAACCAATTTTTATAAAATTTGCATCCACGGATCTTCACAGAAAGTTTGAACAACAACTTATAATAATAATTATAATAGCAAGGGCAAGATTGCACTGCGACCGTTGGGATCTGTTGTGCTCCCTACTAGCTCTAGAGCTCCTAGTCTAGTCCAATTTCAGAAATAAATTTTTATTATCTGGGATGGTTCTAGTCTAGTGACATCGTGTATCGAGATTGTGTAATCGCCGAGGAGGCATGCCCTTCTTCTGGCAAGAGCGTCACACTCCGTTAATATGTGTTCCTCCCTAATTTCACAGAACCTACAGTCTACGATGCGCAACATGCTCAGGTGTTTCCAGAGCCAGCAGTGTCCCGTAAGTAGCCCAGTGAGTATCCTAAGGGAATTCTTGCCCAGGTTCAAATTTTTCATTTTTGCCTGTAACTCCCGAAGTGACCAACCGAATTTACTAAAATTTTCATCCATGGATAGATAATGAAAAAACAAAGATGATACAGTGAGTTTAAAAAAAAAACACATTTATAACTATTCGAACTTAAAAAATGTTTGCGGCATAGCATTCTTTCCAGTTTTATAGCTAAAACTATTATATATACTAATAATAAAATTTAATGACTTACAAAAAATATTCTGCCAATAGTCAATTAAAAAACTGCATGTCTGTCAGAACAAGATTCTAAAGCTAGTGTACAATTTGCCGGGGGATTATGCAACGCAAAGATTACACAGCCTAGCTAATGTTGATCTGGTTAGGGACACAATCGAAGCTAAATTTCATGATAGGTGTATAACATCACACTTTGATCATATCCGGGAGCTTGCTCGCCGCTTCTAGGATAAGTTAGTTTTTAAGTTTAGTTATCAGTTCATATGGGTTTATGGCATTTTTCCTTCAGCAAAAAAAAAATATTTTGAAAAATATGTTCGAAAAGATTTGAATATCACTTGCCGGAATGTGTATTCTTAAAAGTGAAAACACACACGAAATCCAATATATTAAGTTCAAAGACCGGCAACTTTGGGCATCGTAGTTTAAATGCGCTAGTGGGTCTCTTACAAATTCATTTTTCTTT
Organism: Chymomyza fuscimana; assembly: GCA_949987675.1. Classification (NCBI taxonomy): domain Eukaryota; kingdom Metazoa; phylum Arthropoda; class Insecta; order Diptera; family Drosophilidae; genus Chymomyza; species Chymomyza fuscimana. The sequence continues at coordinate 72,975,704 of OX465089.1, forward strand.
ATTTAATTTTTTGTGGCGGCTTAGAAAGCGAAATATAAAATGTTTTTTAACCAATTCATGCTGGTTGGGAGGCCTTTGATTCCTTGCCTATAAGGGCATACAAATAAAAACTGGTATTAAACAGTCAATTATGTTACATTTTAAAAATCTTTTTATATTTTACAACTCACAACTATTCTTTTTTTTTCAGTAAAACTCAATGTCATTGAAAGTTAATTTTTTATTTAATATTGTAATTACGTGCAATCCCAACCATCCGTTCAAAATGCAACGATTTGTTAAATTTTATCTCCAGATCGTCTTCATTACGGAACTCAAAGCTTTTGGTGGCTACTATTTTTGTACTACAACAAATATCGTGGTATGATAGTTTTGCCTCGATATGATAACAAAATATGTGTTTACGCCAAACAATGCAAAATATACTTAAAAATCTTGTAAACAGCAATCGAGTAGAGCATATATATATATATATGTATATATATAAATATGCGTTTCTCAAGGTTGAATTATAAATGCTATATAAAAATGTTGAGATTCTTTATTTAAGTTAGGCAGGTAGGTCAGATAAAGCTTGACTGAATGTTGATGCTGTCTGTCTTTGGTTACTCTCGAGCAAAAATTTAAGTAAGACATTTATTTTTAATATTCTTTAAACTTTTTATGAGTCACTTTAAAGTTATTTTTTGTCAATAACATTTGACAATGAATAATGTAAAAGATATTTTTTTGGTACATATAAGCGACGAGAAAAACGCAACCTCAACGTAATGGAACTTAAAACGAGCCAATCTTCTAATGTAGTATGTTTACCCAAGCAAAAAATTGTTTGCTGATAATATCTATAGGAATTTATAAATAACTGCTTATATCTAGTTTTTCTGTTTATCTCTAAATTAAATAAAACGATGGATCTGTTCTTCTGGGACTTTGTTTAAAAAAACTGTACAGATTTTTATCATTTTCTTAAATTTAAACTTGGGCTATGCATCCAAAATTTCAGCTTTTGCTTACGTTGACATAGATTTAACCATTCTATATTGGTTTTTGATTTGTATACCCTATACCTACCCTAAGGTATAAAGTGTATATTATGTTTGTGCAAGTCTGAAATGGAACACACAGAAGGAGATGTCGGAGAACTCCCAAAGTTACCTAAAGGAAGAACATATTGATAAGAGATGTGGAATATTGGCATATCCGCGTGCCTGTCAGTCCGACTAATCAAACTTTCGAATTGGTTTCCTTGTTATGTCTTGGGAGACAAGTGTTACCCAAGCACTCTATCAAATTTTATCATATCATATCCGATAAGTCAAAATAAGGTTCAGGGTATAAAAAGTTTTCAAAAAACCCGTTTTTAATGCACAACTCGTTTTATAACCAAATTTGGCAAACAAAAGGTTTTTCGGAGTAGCTAAGCACTGTGCTGGATTTGATCAAAATAGGTTCATTTTCTTGCTGTGATGGTACAGGGTATCTCAAAGTCTTCTTCGCCAGACTGTAACGTTCTCCATTTTTTACATATTGAACCTACTAATTTGAAGCCAACATTGTGAAAATTATTAATATTATTCTAAGCCGGCTTTTAATTTTAATTTAAATTCATTTTTGTAACAATCCTTGGAATACAATGCAGTCTGCAAATGGCATCAAGCTTCGAAGATCCAAATACACAAAAATACAAACATCCATTCTAAATACTTGCCTGAAAATGAAATGTCTTGTGATCCACGGTTATTGTAAAAGTATTATCCTCCTGGTCATCGATACCAATGACAGCATCCTTTAGACGTACACAACCACGACGTACACCCTTCATCATTTTCTCCTTAGACTGCAAGAATACAAAGGTAAGTAGACCATATAAAATAAGTATATAAATTAAAACTACATAATTGGTATTTGAATTCGAGTGTTTTACATAATGCCTTATGTAGCCGTAACCCCACGTATGTACTTGATTTTCACCAAAGCAACAATACTTGGAGCAAAGTTCTAAATTAAAACATTAGCTTTGACGATCGCGAACCATACCAAGCGAAAAATTTCTACGGCGCTCAAAAGTATGGTGACAGTCGGACGCGTAAAGAGCTCCCAACGCGTCTCTAAGTGTTAAGCAAGCAAAGGATTTGTACTTTTAAAGGATTACTATAAAAAAGGATCGAAAATGGAGAGTGCAAAAAGTGCGTGGGTGTTATCACATGTGATTAATTTTCAGAATATTACGAATAACTATTTTTTAATAAATTATAGTAAATGTTGTGTAGCTTAGGCAAGGTTTAATGACATTAACAAAATTTATAACATTTAGTTGCAGACACATGGCACTTTGAGCATCCCCATATTATGACCAGTATTTGGTACATAATCGCAGTCTGTGGCTTGTATTTGGGATTTGTTACACTTTGGGGACCCAAGTAAGTAAGCAATAGGATTGTATTTTTATGGAAATTGAAAAAAGTATATAGAATTAAAAATATTTAAAAAAAATTAATCCAAATCAGTGCTCATATAACTCTGAGCCCATTGAACTCTTATGTACGCGCTGCGCAACTGCATAAATTACAAGGTCAGGGGCTTATGTACAAGTACAATGAATTGAATCTAGTCCAGTGACGCTTTCTGAATTAAGTACAAATGGTATAAATTAATTTGAACATTTTTGTTTTTTAAGGTTTATGAAACATCGCAAGCCATACGAATTGAAGAAAGTCATAATCGGACATAATATTGTACAGGTGGTTTCGTGCATCTATGTGGTCTACGAGGTAAGCGTTTGAAAGCGTATGTAATAAGTAGACAGCGTTTAAGTGCTCCATATTTGCAGATAATTAAGATTACCGAAAGCACAATTCTGTTCTTTTGGAAATGTAATGCAGTAGATGAATCGTATGAGCGCCTGAAGCGTCACTATAATCTAAGCTACCTGCTTTTCTGGCTTAAAATCTCAGAGCTGCTCGAAACGGTGATCTTTGTGCTGCGCAAGAAACAAAATCAAGTTTCCTTGCTGCACGTTTTTCATCATGTATCCACAATAACATTGATCTATTTACTTATAAATTGGAATAAGAATAGTAAGTACAACATATGCCGACTTAAAATTCAAATTTAAACATATGTCTTCTGCTACGTGTAGATTTAGCTGCACTCTTTCCGATTTTCCTTAACTCCATAGTACATATTGTAATGTACTCTTACTACTTGATTGCGGCTGTAGCGGACAAAAGAACACTCCGTGCGCTAACGCCCGTTAAAAAGTCCATAACAATAATGCAAATGGTGCAGTTCTTATTTATAATAGCGGCAGCCGGAACTGTCATGATCAAGTGTGGCGTACCAAGACCAATATTTTTATACTTTTTAGTGGTTATTATGCTTATGCTCTACGGCTTTTATGACTTTTACCAAAAGTCCTATAAAAAAACACACTCTCGCAAACGTTGAGTTGAGGCGCAAAGAAAATAAGCCAATAAATGCATCTTGTTACCATAGTATATATATACTATATGAATTCTAATTGGCTGTTGGGTGTGGATCAGGGTATCGAAAATGTTTGTTTAACTTATGGCTGCAGTTGAAGATAAGATAACATTAGCAAGACTGTTTGTTGGATATTATCGAAGCAGACAAAATATTGTTGATGCATTGTGGCTGTCGTGCGTGGTCACATGACAAATATGATAAATAACTCACCGTATAGTAGGAAAGCAAGCCCGCATTCTCATCCAAAACAAAGAAACGATACTGCCAGCCCTTCATAACGTTAGTCCATTTGCTTAGCGTACCTTCCAGCGTGCCCGGAGCAGCCGCAATATTTGAACTTGGCGTTGACATTGTGCTCTAGTTTATGGAAATCTTTGTCACCGGCGCGCTTGCCTGTGTTTGCTGCGATGCTGACGGTGACGCAATAATCTTCAACTCAGAAAACGAAATTGTACTAATTTAGTTAGAGCTGGTAATAAACAGAGCATGGGCGGCAGTGTGCTCAGCTTCGTTGGATTGGCAAAACAATGCATTTAATTATGTTTGCGCGGGTGATATGGCCGAGGGGGTGGCGCGTATGCAGTACTTTGTTGTATTTTTGTCCGCATAACCCGCCGTACGTTGAACATGTAAGCAAGGTGTAGAAAGACAAGCACGCACAGAAAAGCACTTTAAACAGGACACTGAAAAAATATGTTTGTCTTTATTTGTTGCTAATACATTGTTTTTATTTGCATAGCAATGACGGTGTTGCTTTTATTAAAACAATAAGCGAGCTGATTTTGGAACAAACAAATTTATCGATATGCAATGATAATTATGGGCTGCATTGCGCTCTGCTACTTCGATACGCATGTAGGCGTTGTAAAGCGAATGGCATTGTGCGCAAAGAGTGGCAGCACTTTTTTGAGTGCGGCCAATACAAGTTGGCTAATTGCGCGCTGAAATAATTTTTAAACGCGCTGGATTTAGTTGAGCTAATAAAAAAAATAAGATTTTAGTTATATTTAAAAAATTTAATTACTGCTAAAACTTACATTTTCATATGGCGCCTGCAAAATTTGTAGACGCTATTAAGCTAATTAATCAAATCAACTTTAATATTTTGAATAATAGAAGTGGCAGCACTTTTAAGAATGCAGCCAATACTATAAGGCTGTGTGCGCGCAAAAATAATTTTCAAACGCTCGGAATTTAACTTAAACCAACAATTTATTTTTAAGTTTTTACAAACTAAAGGCTATTATTGTTACTAAGCAGCACCAATTAAAACTAAACAACGTGCATATTTTTAATAAAATGTTGAATACCGCTGTGTTGCAAATGTGAACACAACGTGGCTGCCTTTTGTGCAGATACTTAAAGGTTTCTATTTACTAAAATCTAAAAGAAACATCTATACAGCATGTAGCCAATGCCAAAGAGCCACATGAACTTGAACGCCTTGTCCACGAACCACATGCTGCAAAGTTAGAAAAGTTTTAATAAAGTTTTGGCTACCAATTGTTGACAACTTACACTCTCATATGCCGCTTGGCAGCCGGTATGGATTCGTCCGACTCCTTTAAAATAAGACGCCGCGCGCATAGAACACAGTTGGTAAAGTAATCAATCAAATCCAATTCAATCTTTTCAATCACATATTTTTTGCGCTCCTTGTTGTTCATAATTTTACGTAATTTTACTGCCTCCGAGTTATCAAAGTTCCATACATTGTTGGCATAGTATTCAAAAACTTCAAAGCCCTTGGTTATGCGATTTTGTACACGGCAGAGTCTGTCAAAGATTAAGGAAGTTTGTTAATGCATCAGTTGATGCAGTAAAACCAGCAACTTACACTGGAGGATAACGCAGCAACCAGAGCAAAGCATCTACAAACAAAGCCGGCAGCCATTGAAACAATATCATGCAGATCCAGTGTATATAGTAGTTGGATTTCATGGAACCACCTGGATACCAGGCCACACCGTTCAGCGGCACTTTGTTTTCAATAACCCAACGACCCAGCTCAATAATCTCTGCCCAGGATACTTTGATGTCATTCGAGCTGGTCATATGCGCAACACGGTTTGTCTCATCAGTGCCCGCCTCTATATTGCGCCAACTGGCCACCAAAATGCCATTAACCGCCACGTCTACGGGCAAAAAATCACCAAAGCCCGAGGAATTGCAATACATGGTGCGTATGACACCCTTGCCAGCGCCTATAAGCAGGCCAGTGGGTCCATTAATGTTATCCGTCCAGCCTGGTATGGGCTCTTTCCAAATAGGTATAACAATGGATGGGCGCAAGATAACAGCTGGCAGCTCTTTAAACTTCTCCACAACCAAAGCTTCAGCCAATGATTTTGTATAGGCATAGGTATTGGGTATGTCTCCCAATATTTTCTTTTCAATCAAAGCCACTTCTTCGTCACTCAGCCACTCGCAGGCCTGCATAACCTTGTGAGGATCTGCAGGTGGATCGTAGGGTTTCTCATAAAGCGTCTTTACATGCAAATGACAATAAGCCGTAGAGCAATAGGCAAAGAAATCCAGATGCTTCAGTGTACCAGCCAAGTCCAGCATATACTTGGTGCCGCGTGTGTTCATGAACACGGCCGAACGTAGTGGCTCATCAAATCTTTACAAAAGTTAAGCGTTTGGTTAAATGTGATTTTGGCTAACAATGCAACAATTGCTTACCTTACTGTAGCCGCGCAGTGATAGACAATGGACACCTCATTGCGCAGCGTTTCCAAGTCCTTGTCGGAAATGCCCAAACCCGGCAATAATACATCACCTTCTATGGCCACCACCTGGCTCAGTATGCGTTCCTCGCCTCTCTGCTGTTTCACCTGGTCAAAAAGCTGGCAAAAACCAAAAAGGCATTTGTTAATCAAAGCCATATTAATTTCTCATAATCGTGCGGCCCACACAACACCTACCACATTCTGAAACATATCCTTTATGCGCTCCTGTGGATGCTTGCCCTTCTTTGGACGCACTAGCAAATAAATGCGCTTTAGCTCGCCGCATGAACTGTAATTAATATACTTATTAGTTTATATACTCGTAGTAAGTAAAAAAAAGTACGTAAATAAAAATTAATTGCAGCAACGTACGCCAGCAGATGGCTCAATCCTACATATCTGCTTGGTTTCTGGCAACGAACAGGTTGCGAACACGTTTACGTGATTTCCAAACATCCCTTATGGTTGTTCATTTACGCAACAAAGTAAATTAAGTTAATTCTTTGAACTTATGCTCTTAATAAGTCATCCTAGGAACATCCCCCAAAATGCTAATATTGGAACCCTCTACCTTAAGGTCTCAATTTAAAAGTCCCTCCTAGCGCAGCATACTATAGATATCCGTATTGAAAGCCATTCTTGGTTTCTGCCTTCCACTATAGATAGATCAGAAAAGTGTCTAAAGCTAACTAACCTTTTGTTTTGACGCGGTTATCTAATACCACATTAGGTTCAGTGCGTTCAGTTTATATTTTACCGAAGATTCGGTTTATTCCACGATGCGAAAAATATACATTTTGTTAGGAAAAGTGAGTATCCCATTATTGGACACCACTCTGCAGTGGCGAACCCACGTGGGATTTTCGGGTCCGGACCCCTCAAAAGTTGGAAAAGTGGGTTGACAGAATTTTCCTAGCTCTGATATACAAATATATACAATTCGAAGTGAAGAACGCTCTCTAAGACCAAATCCTGGACCCGCACCTGCCTCTCTGACTAATACAAATTTATATTATTTCCTTTGTCCATGAACAAAAGTTGAAAAAAAAGGTATCAAGTTGATAGAAATTGGTTTGATAGATTCGTCATTGCCAAAAAAAGTTCGAAAAAGTAGGCAGTCCTACACTTCACCGACTTATATAACATTATTTAATTTTCTTCGTCCATGAAAAATAGGTACTCCACTGCCAGATACCTCTCCGACTAATAGAAATTATTTTTTGATTTCTTGGGAAAAATGGGTATCCCACTGTCTGATACCTCACCGACTAATATAAATAATTTTTTGATTTCTTGATCCATAAAAAAAAGTTTAAAAAAGAGGTACCCCACTCTCCGACCTCTCTCCGACTGATGTAAATTATTTTTTGATTTCTTCGTCCATGAAAAAAAGGTGGAGAAAAATAGGTATCCAACTGCCGGACACCTCTCCGACTGATGTAAATTATTTTTGATTTCTTCTTCCATGAAAAAAAGTTTTAAAAAAGAGGTATCACACTTCCTGACACCTCTTCGACTGATACAAATTATTTTTTCGTTTCTTCGGCCATGAAAAATAGTTGGTGAAAACAGGCCCACTGCCGGACAACTCTCCGACTGATATAAATTATTTTTTGATTTCTTTGTCCATGAAAAAAATTTGATTAAAATAGGTATCCCATAGCCAGACACCTCTCCGACTGTTACAAATTATTTTTTGATTTCTTCGTGCATGAAAAATGGGTGTATAACACCTCTCCGAAGGATAAAAATGAATGTTGTTCAAGGAAAAAAGTTTGGAAAAATCGGTATCCCATTGTTGAGGCCCTATGCTCCAGTGGGAGATAAATGAAATGATGATGATAATTGTTGAGGCCTCACTATAAAGATGTTAAATCTCATTCAAATGCAGAACATACTCCCCCAAAAGGTCTTCTACTTTCAGTAAATAAACATCAAAAGTAGTTCGGGAAAAAATGAAAATTAAAAAAAAAAAAAACGTTCGAAACTATTTGCAAATTCTGCATATTTGTAAAGCAACATTTACCAAGTGGTTGGATCAATCAGTAGTGATCTCTGAAGTGGCCGATCCATGTTAAGGATTCATTTTTTAAACTCACCGCAACAGTTTCTCAACCAGAACCTTGCCAAGGAATCCCGTGCCGCCGGTTATGAACAGACTGCGATCCTTAAAGCTGGCTGCCACGCGATCTATTTCATTCTCATCTACATCGCCTATGGTCGTCTTCTCGTCCTTCTCCAATACGAATTTTGGTTTCGCGGTCATTGTGTTGCACCGTTAACTGCTGTTCATGATGAAATGAAAAAATTAAAAGTGTTACAAATACCATTTGAGTACATGCTGCAATTTGGCCAAAAACCAAGTGCACTTTAATTGTCTGTTGATCTTGGTTAAGCACAAACACGTAGCCGTGATGGAGTCGTTGCCATAAAACTTAGTATGTGGTAACTTCAACGGTCACCGAGCCACGTCATGTGTGTAAACGTATGGTCATGCTTAAAAGGCGCAGACTGGTTTGACAACCACGGATCAGTGGCTCGGCGTTGGCCATAACAGTTACAATGTTATAAGCCAAGCTTCTGATCATTAACTGTCACAGCAATGCCTACGAGGGCAGGCTGAAAAGCCAGTGGCTTAGACCACAAACCAAGTTAGCAACCCATTTGTTTGTTTTGGTTTTAGAAGTTTCTATCAGCGAATGGTTGTCAAAGTTTAAGCCACCTGTGTCTCATCTAAATATCCCTGTTTTTGGCTAGAGTTCGATAATTGATGCGGAAAAAACGGATTGGACAATGTCTATGAGTGCTATTAAATATTGGAAAGCTTAATTAAGGTGGAGACTTCGCTGCTCAAATTTTTTTACCGCCATAGAAATAGTTGACAAAAGTTCCCCGTTTGTTCATGGATCCTAGACATGTAGAGGTGAGGCATCTAACGCTAACAGTTGGACAATATATTGTAGCAATATTTGGATAAGAGGAAAATGTCCATTTCAGAGTACTGTTGGGCGGTGGGAGGACTTTTGAGCCGTTTTGTAAATGCGGATGGAGCTTGAATCCATCAAAACGCGTCAGAGAGCAAAGAACCATCAAAACAGTGGATTTCCTCTGAGGAACTAACGTCAAAGTGGGTCAAGAATGTTCTGTCAGCCGCTATGGTTTATCGCAAAACAAGGCCGCTCTATAGAAGGAAAATGATATTCTTAACCATTGGATTGTTGTTGTTTTCCCTCAGGTGATCGCTGCGACGCTATCTGGAGAAAAAAATCTTTATGGCAAAGAAAAAAAGTTATTTTCCATTAAAATGTTGTTCAACATTTTTTTTTCACCAAAGCACCGACCCACAAGACCTCACCCGCCTTGGCAAAAATGTTTGCCATCCATCATAATCTCCAATACTTTTGGAGATTTGACAGTTTGCTGATTATTCTTCTCCAAACTTATAGAAAAAGAGGGGAGGAAAAAGATTTACTTTCAATTATGTTCATTTGGGAAAACAGTAAAACTTTGGGGAGCTTGTTAAAACATAATTTTTGGAAGGCATACAAAAATTAAAGATCTGCTGGATACACCTAGTATTGAAATTGATTGAGTTTGAAATCAAATTTTTTATTTCTTAAAAAGCGGAACCTACTTTGCCAAGCCAATAATATTTTAACCCGCCCTCGTATGTGCCGTTAGTGGCCACGGCTGGGTGGTATTGGTGGCGTTGGTGATGGTGGTGGGTATGGTGGTGCATGAAGTGGATGTGGTTACAATGACCATCGACCACCAAATCAACACCAATGTGTTTCTTGCGTAATCCGCCACTTGTGCCACATCTGGTTTAATTAAGTGGCAAGATTGCGACATTTCAGCCAACTACTATGTAGTATGTCGATTGGTTTAACCTAGTCGCGCTTTTTTTAGTGGCATGCACCATGATAGTGAGCTTGTAAATGCACTCAAGTGAAACCCACACCATGCAATTAGAGCCAACTGTGTATTGGTTTACTTAGTTTTGGGCGTTGATGTGTCCTTCAAGCTTGAGTTGGGAATTTTTAAAAAGTTGTAAAAAACACGTTAATAAATTCGGGGAAGTGGTAACTGTGTTAGCACTTCGGTTTACCCTTCAATAAGACTGGTCCTAATGCATTTTTATTATCTTACTAATTCAATATTTAATAAACATTCCAAAAATATTAACATCTGCGTATCAACAAAGATTGGTGTTAACATTTAATTATGCGACAAAGTCACAATATGCCAAAACTCCTCCGCGCTAAGCTTGTTAGCATACTACAGTAGGCACTCGAGTGACGCGAACGGTGACAGATGTGAGTTTTCTTCAAGAGGCAGAAAACAGCATACAAAGAATGGCAACTAGGTTCTGCTACGTTTTTGAATATGTCTAATCGTTTTTATATAAAGGGTCATCAATCTTGAGGTGTTTTTTTTTCAATAAGGTTTTTTTGATAAACCACGCGGGAGTACTGTCAAGTTGCCATGTGTTTTTTATTCTGTTTTCAATGCCATTTCATCATGGAATAACTAACACCAGAACCACGTTTACAAATTGTAAAATTATATTACGAAAATTCGCGTTATATAAAGAATGCTTTTCGCGCGCTTAGGCCATTTTATGGTCACCAGAATCGACCTACTGAGACCCCTATTCGCCATACCATCCACAAATTTGAGATCCAATATTCAATATCGGATGACACTCGACCGAACAGACCTCGTCCAGCGCGTAGTTTATGGGCCGGTGAAATCATCGGTCCATATTTCTGCAGACCGTAACCGTCAATGGCGAACGTTATCGCACCATTATAACGAATTATTTGCTACCTGAAATTGAAGCCCGAAACCTCGACGACATTTGGTTTCAACAAAACGGCACTACTTGCCACACAGCCCGTGAAACAATGGACATATTGAGTAACCAATTCGGTGGACAATTAATTTCACGCTCCGGACCGGTGAATTGGCCAGCAAGATCGTGTGATATCACACCGTTAGACTTTTTCCTTTGGGGCTACGTGAAGTCTAAAGTGTTTGTGGATAATCCAGCTACGATTGAAGCATTAGAGGCCAACATTACCCGTGTTATCGAACGCGTCATCGAAAATTTGAAACCCCCGCTTGGACGAGCTACGGCGCAGTTGCGGCCAACAATTGAAAGGGATTATTTTTAAAAAGTGAATGGCAAAAACGGTTCTTTCTATTGATAATAAAGATTTTCCGATTCATTTGAAATTTTGGTGTTTTTTTTATTTAAAAACAAACCTCAAGATTGATGACCCTTTATAATCGTAAGTATACAACTCTTGAAATGCAATCACAATGAAAATACAGCATAGTTTTCTTACTAACAAAATGCATGAAATTTTACTTTGGAAATGGGATCAGATACCGACATATCGATTATAAATATTTTAGTAAAATTTTGTGTTATTAGCCCTTCGAAGTATAGATGTTTCCTTACCAACAAACAATTATAATCTAATAGTCTATAATCTAATAGTCCTAAAAAATCTTGATTAAAGAGTTAATTATTATTACGACAAATCTTACCCATTTTTCTATAAAAAAGGCTAAAAGAGTTCACGGTGCAAAGATCTTATGTATTGTAGTGCTCGAAAACCAATTATTGCCGCTGGTCAAAACCAAACAAAATATGAGTATTTAAGCCTCATTTGGATTAAAGATATTTTCTTATTAAAATTATCTATCAATAAATAAAAAAATATATTTATTTTCAAATATTGTAATTGTATTGAAATTATCATATGGGTCATTCGGTGAACCAAAAATCAAAGGTTGCCTGTAGACTTGTCAAAATTTGTTTTATATTTCTAGGCCGTCAATATACACCAAATACTGTTTTTACACGGTCCAGAGAAAAAATTTTTTCACAATTTCATTAGATTTTGCTCGATTAAAAAACGCTATTTGATTGAAATTTTAAAGAAAAATATTTTTAGAAATTTATTTAGGGGGGAGTTCCCTTTTCTTATTTATTTCAATAGCAGCATAAGGATTTACTTCATGTAGTTTTTACACGGTTCTTTCTGGAACGTATCTACCGTATAAAAACAGAATTATGTGTATTTTTTGCTCTCTAGGGTGACCAGACATCAATTACGAATTTTTCAATGGCATTGTCTTAACAGCTGTCAAATCAACCAAAGATATGGCATCGTGAAAAAGTTTGGGCGTAAGTACACTCTTCTGGACCTAAAGTCAGTAACCAGTCAAAGATGACTGCGAAGTGCCGAAGACATAGCCTCAGTAGCGGCCAGTATTGAAAAGACCTAGAAATATCGATTCGGCGCCGATCAGGCATCGCTAGGGTCAACTTGTGTTGAAAACGCTGAAGAGAGAGAGAGAGAGAGAGAGGGAGAGAGAGAGAGATAGAGGGAGAGAGAAGGGAGGGATTCCCCCCGGGCCCGAAGGTATCTCAGGGGCCCGGTGTTACTACTGTCGTACTGTCGTGATTCAAGCTAAATGTGTAATAGAGCGAACGGTACATTTTTCCCCCCGGCCCCGGATTTTCTCTCTACGGTAAGTGACTATAATTGTTGTTATAATAAGAAATTAAAAGGATTTATAACGAATCCGGGTAGATTTGTGCTTTTTCCAACTGCTTCAACCGGAAAAAATATCAAACAGTCGCTATCCGGAAATCTAGCCGTCGTCGTCAATTAGATGTATTGGTACAATCGTCTAATTTTGCCATTTACAAAAACCTTTATTAATGACAACCAGTGATGTCAATTTTGTCGTTTTCCGTATAGTTTTTTCCTTTTTTAAACTTCAGCCGGGAAAAATTTCAACCATCCCTTATCCGGAAATCTGCCCTTAGCTAAAAAGCCTTTATTTAGAGAAAATGATTTAAAATCCCTTTTGGAAGAAATGCAACGATTCAATCAGAACTTTCGGTAAAAAACCCCAAACCGACTAAACTGTTAAGAGATTGGATTTTGACAATCAACGCGCTGAAATCAAAAATGCAGAAGAGTTTAAGATGAAGATTCGTGAAAAGGGATCTGTACCTACTGAACGAATTCAAGGATTAATAAAAAAAACATTCGCTTGTATTGCATCGCTTTTGTTGAACTTATACAGCAGCTTAAACTAGAGTATGAGAATTTCTCTTGCCCATTTGTTCAACATATCAATTATTTTGTATTCTGTCTATTTCTTGGAAAAAATTTCAAATTTTAAAAAGAAAATCTTTTCATTTTCTGTAGGAAACATTTCGACAAGCTGTGCATAAATTGTTTTTAAACAATAAAAATATTTTTCCTATTATTTGTCCTTTATTTTTATTTTTTTAAGATCGGTTTGGCCTTTTTTTGTGGCGAGTAGTTGTCATCGCTGGTCTGGGTGGAGGAAACGTTGAGTTGAAAGTTAAAAGTCCTCAACTTTTTAACTTTTCAACTCATGAAATTTTTGTTTTTTGACAATTTTCATAAGCAAATTTATTTATTTATTTATATAAAGCTAGCTTATACTTAAAAAGATATAAACTAACAGTTACAAAAAAAAAAAAAATAGAAAGCCATAGCTACCGGGGCCTTAAGCTAACTAATTTTAAAAGTATAGGGTGTAAAATTGTATTATTGTTAAATGCTCTTTTACTAAAATTAAATGTGTAATATTGTAATTTATACTATTTAATTCTAAATTATGTGGTAAATTTTAAATTTTTTGATAAAATCTAATATTAGTTTAGAGTTGCTTTGGTTTGGGTATGCGATAACAGAGAGGGGGTTCTGGTTTAGGAAAATGGAAGAACGGTGATGGGATAAGGCTGGGCAGGATGCTATTATAAGCGTAATGTTTATGGGGGAGTTGTTACATAGTGGACAGGTGTTACTAAGTGTTGAATCTATGTAGTGAGCATTAGTTAATTTTGTATGACCAAGACGGATTCTTGTAAATTTTACTTGGTCAAGACTTGAAAGATTATTATAATTAATGGAGTAAGTGCTATGGCTGTGGTTTAGTAGTCTATACCAGTTCGATTCATAAGCAAATATTTTTTAGCTTCTAGATATCCTATCATTTATCTCAAAGCCTCAAGACTTCTTCTTCTTCTCAATATATTTCATGAAAATATCTTTTTTATTGAAAAGTTACAAATTTTGCAATAAATAAAGTCAGATAGTCTCCACTGTGCAAAAAACTTTGTTTCAAATAAATAATTTTTAAATTATTTTATAAATTAGCTGATACAATTTTAATGACAAAACTAGTTTGTTTGATTGACCCAGTTTCCCCGACACCCTCAAGCCAAACCGTCTTTAACTAGGCCCGACTGTAGCTTGGCAGATACGCCTTATTATACGATCTTCGAGAATTTGAATGTCTTGAAGACAAAACAAATTCGGATAATGTGTTTAGCATTGACAGCGAAGCAAACAACAAAAGAAACAGACAATAAGAAACTGTCACGCGCATGCCAAAAGAACGGAACAGTGTTGGCCAAGACCAAATTAATTAATCTGCACTTGTTTACCGTTATGGGCAGTTCTTAAATTCTTCTCTAACACTTGTTTGCGTAAAGTGAATGTCATTAGAAACTAAAGACTTAGGCCACAAACGCAATTTCGAAAGTGAAAAACTGTTGGCAACCAAGTGTTAAACGTTTTAACTTGGTTTTCACTCTCATTTTTATATACAACTTATGTGCTTATGTACGTGTTATGTACAACTTTTCGAGAGCGCTTGCAAAATTTTGTCTTGTAACTGTGCACTGTTGACCTGCTTTGCGCTTTTAGTGTTATCTGTTGCAAGTTAAACGATTAAACGTTTATTATAAACCAGTAAGTTGGGCTTTAGATGCAAGCCGATAGACTAACTCAGGCAGGGCTTTAAGCCATTTTATACAATAGTTACAACATCTGCACAACATACAAGTGCTATCATTAAATATTTAATGCATTTTTTTTTATATTTTAATTGCTTAAAGGCACTTAATATAAACACATTAACATTTACTTCTGCTTGTCTGCCGTTTAAAGACCAACTTGTTTTAGCCCGAACTTGGCACGTGGCGCAGCCTCTATTTCTCAAAACGAGTACGTACTTTGTGAATCACAGAGCCCGGCTTGATTTGCATTGACAATTTCACGATACTTTGGATTTTTGCAAATCATTCATAAAACGCTTCCAAAGTTGCCCGTCTACTAATTGAGCTTTGATATCATAAACCTTGTGCACATCTCAAAATACTAGAAGTTTATTATAGCTATAAAAGTTGTTGTTTGTAGTTTTTTTTTTTAATAGATTTAGATGAGAGCATGTAAAGCTTGAGCACTGTTTACAATTGGGATATATATAATACATATAACCAACAAAGCTATAATCTTTGAGAGGTCATGCAAGTCGAAAAGTTTATTAAATTATGTCAGACAGAAAGAAGACTGAGGGAACAGCAGAGTTACGTAGAATTGTTTTACTTGCAAAAAAAAAGAACCTATTTTAAACGTAATGCCCGGTCTCGGCAACTAACTTAATGGGCTTGTTTATCCCGGTGGTGCTGTTACCCCAAGTCGTTTCATGTCTAACTAAAGATTTTATGGAGATATGGATGGACTTGTTGCCATTTTCATTATTACTAATAATAACAAGAAACATAAAAAAATAATTTAAAAAACAATAAAAATTTTTTTTTTTTTTATTTGCTAGCTGTCTGTTGAAATTATTGTTTAGAAATATATAGGTTAAGAAAAGAAGATATATACATGCACTCATCGAAATACTTTACATAAGTAAAGAGAAATGCCATAGAGTAAGAGTCAACTGCAGAAGCTAATGTTGTAGCTGATTTCGTAGAGAATTTTTCGAAAGATTTTTAAAGTTTTTGAAGCACAGTAAAGCAGAGCAAAATTGATATCACTTCTGAATTCATAATTTAACAAAATTTTATTTTATGTATCCAATATACTTTTTTTTTTTGAAATTCAATGTTTTATATGCAATTAAAAAATATTTTCAAATAAATTATTTTCTTACGAAATATCAGTTATCGATATATCGACAAGCAAGATCTCTTTTGCCTAGTCGGCAGACTGTGGAAATCTCCGGTGGCAGCAATGGTTCACGGATGAGTCCAAAGCTGCTCTAGGAGTTGAAGTCGTTGGACCCACCACCAGAATCTCTATTGCAATGGGTATTTGGCCCAGCGTCTTTCAAGCAGAGATTCATGCCATAAAGATCTGCGCCCACAGTACCCTTCACAAGGGAACTAGGGAAGCAAACATTTTTATTTATTCAGATAGCCAAGCTGCTATCAGTGCGTTATCATCATGGAGCATCTCCTCTAGGATGGTTAAAGAATGTCTTCCCTTCCCTGTCTTCCCTAAACATAGACGTGCTATGTTGGGTACCTGGACACTCAGGAGTGGATGGAAACGCGATCGCTGATGAACTAGCACGACAGGGTGCCTCCACCCCCACTACATCTTCTATGGTTTTGGTTGGTCCACAATCAAGTCCATGGCGAACAAATGGGCTGCAGGAGTACATAGGAGATACTGGTTCTCCTTACCGGGGCTGCGACAAGCAAAAGAGCTTGTCAAACCTCTGAATGTGATCAAAACAAAAGATCTTGGCAGAGCGGACTTAAAACTCCTGGTAGCATACCTATCTGGGCACCACACTGTAAGACAACACCTACAGAAAATGGGCCTATCGAATTCTTCAGAGTGTAGACTTTGTCTCGAAGATGATGAAACCTGCAGACATTTTCTCTGTGACTGCCCAGCGCTGGTGTGGGAAAGGAACGGGTCAGTTCTTTTCCATCTTAGGTCAATAACAACGAAAGACCTGCTGCTATTCATACGGAAAGCGGAAAATCTTTTGCATTAATACACCGACTCTTTGTGAGGAACCCATGCAGGGGGAAAAAAGAAATATCGATAAGCAATCGGAGTTTACAAGGTTATATTGGCTAATACCTGCGGAATACGCCTATTTCTATCCGCTTATCCCAAAGCTAGATTAGAAATTTGTATAGAATTAATAATAATAATAAAGATCACGAATTATGTCTTTAAAAGTTTTATTCGCATAATTTAGTTAACTTAGTTGACAAGTATTTCGGGATGTTTGAAAAAAAAAGATTTTCTACTACGAATTTTTCTATTATTTTGATATCCTTATAACGAGTTGGTTTATATTCAATTTTTTATACAACGTACAATATTTGCTTCCGAGTAAATTAGCTATGGGAAAATTCGACAGC
Organism: Chymomyza fuscimana; assembly: GCA_949987675.1. Lineage (NCBI taxonomy): Eukaryota > Metazoa > Arthropoda > Insecta > Diptera > Drosophilidae > Chymomyza > Chymomyza fuscimana. The sequence goes on from OX465089.1 coordinate 72,993,158, forward strand.
TGATTCAAGTTTTTAAGTTTGGTGAATAATGCAAAAAAATTTGTGTTTAGATTGATAATTTACGATTTTAGCAAGTTAATTGTTTAATCAAATTTCTTAAATTAGCACCAGTTTTTTGTTTTTGTTTTTATATGCACCTATATTTGTTAAATACCTGATTTTTTACACCAAAGAATTTCTGATGGAGTAAATATTTTTTGGTAAAACGTGTATTATTTTTAGAAACAAAATTTCAAGTTTATCTGGATTGTTTATCTTTTAATCCTAAATACAGTTTAAAGACACATTGGTGGAGTTCTAGTAACCGCTAGAATAACTTTCTGGTACTTTTTTAAAACAAAAGCTTTCCTTAAAATTGTAAAATTAGCTTCAAAGAGATATCTAGAATACCAAAGGACTTCTGTTGTATTGGAAAATTTTTTTTTTGCAAAAGGTGCAATATTTTAGATATAAAATTTGTATATATTTTTTTGGATTTTGAAGCTCCTTTTGATTCTAAGAGTGCATATATGCAATTTAATTTTTATAGTAATCTCGAGAGTTCTTTAAAATATAATATTAAAATTCGATTGAAAAAAGTAGCTGTTACAAAAACTATTTTTATTGGATTGACGAATTTTTTTTTGAAAAAGTTGCAAACATTTTTAGATAAAAAATTGTAAATTTTTTGATTTGTTTTTAGGAGTGCAAGTGTACTACACTTTGGATACAATCAGTCAACTTCTAGTAATCTCGAGAGCATTACATAAACACTTTATTATGATAAAAGCTTTCATCTACAAATCTTTTAAAAAAAATATTAAAATTCGTTTAAAATTGAATACATTTAAATTTCGTTCAAAAGAGATTTCCAACACATCACTGAGTATATATTTCGTGTGCTAATAGGGCTTCAACAAAAACAGAGCAACAAATTCCATGCAGTTAAATGCTAGTTAATCCAAAAATTGAATGTCCCGCAGCAAAGATAGCTGCAATGTTTTGGACAACTTAAATATAGTATTTTCTTTATGAAATTGCCAAAAAGAGCCGAAAAAGCCTGTGGTATGCTGAACACTTGTGCAGCTGGATGTCGTGAGATCTTTTTTTTTTATTTTTTGTAACTCGTTTTACGGGCAAGATGTCAACACAAACGCGCGGGGAGCGTTTTGAATTGCCTTGTACAATTTTTGCAAGTTATCCGGTTATTTAAACATAAGAGTAATCAAATATTAAAAATATATTTTTTGTAAAATTAAAGAATGTATAAAATTCTCTACTAATTTTGTAAAGCAAAAATGGAGATGAGCAAGATTTGGGCTAGCTCGTGTCAATAACTTCAAGTTCACACTCATAAGTGAAATTATAAACATAAAAAGTTTACAAATTAGTCAAAAGTTTTCAAATTCATTTTTTTTTTGTTAAACGTATCACCAATTTTTTGTTTTTTGAATATAGTCAACACACTAAGCAACTTCCTTAAAATTCATAATCATTTATAAAACACTTGCCGTATATATTTCTATATATAATTGCGCCTCGACAACAATTCTGCGCGCTCCGAATGCTAAACATATACTGATCAAACTTGGCTAAAATTCCGAAAAAAGAGCCTCACACATTGTATAGAAACAAAACAAAAAAATAACCAAGCATAAAACTGAATAATACGAAAAGACCAAAACTTTTTATCGGCAAGTAAATACTAAGCAACAGAGCAGCTTAGAGACAACACGGGCAGTACCGACAAAAGCAAACTTGAAACCCGCTGGGAAGAGGCTAACTCTGTTGTACCGAAGTTTGGATACACTTTCTATCAAAATTAGCAATATCATAAGCAGCAGCCAAGACCATAACTAAGTTAATACGATAAATAAATCTGAGCTACTGTGAGTAGATCTTGAATGCCTTGAAATTCTTATTTTTTAGTAATAAGACAATTATTAAAATCAGAAGAGTGATTCCAAGACTTTGAGTATTGTTTAGGAGTTGAAAAAATTTTGGTGACAAAAAAAAACTTGCTGACATGAAATTTTTTTTGTTTATCTTCCTTGGTATTGGTACTTTCAAAAACTTTTAGCACATCTGTAAAAATTTGGACACAGCCTTCGTCTTAAAAGATTTTTTTTGTGAGTCTTCTCACAATATTTAAAAAAAAAATCATGAGATATTGTGGTATTTAAATTTTCAACTAGCTTCATACAATTTTTGAGTGGTTCGAATATGCTGGATCGTTTATCTATCTATAGTAATTTATTAATAATAAAAATTAGAGCGCAGTTTCCTTTTCCGATTCTGAAGCAAGGTATATATTTTTTTTTTTTTTACTTTTTTAATATATGTTTTGTAAATCATTTTTTTTACTACTCTTTTCTATAAATATTTTTTTATTCAGTATTTAATATTATATAATATAATTATTTAAAATTTTGCCTATAATTCTTAATTTCGTGTATATATTTTACTATTTTGAATAAAATGTAATATTTTTTTAATTGCTGTTTTGTAATTTCGACAAATACGATATTTGAAACAAGCCCACAAGGTGGCAGTAGAAAAGGTTGGCCTAGAATGAAATGGAAAGAAGATTAAGAAAAGGATATAAGTGCGATGGTGATATCGCAGATCAGAAGAAGTGCTGAGGATCGAACAACTTGGAGTCGATTCGTAACGGAAGTAATGGTTGACCCCGAACTGTAATACTAGGATGATGATGATGATGAATTTCCAAAAAATATTTTCTTAAAATCCTAAATGAAACTTTCATTCTTTTTTTATATTTATACAATGTATAATATAATTTATATTTTAATTTAACTTATCGTGTTCTGAAAATGAGTTAAATATTTGGATTCCTTTTGATTTTACATGTTTGGTGCTTCCAATTTCACCAAAACGAATTTAATAGAAATCAATTAAATTGGGAAAATAGGTTCAAAAGTGTACTTATTTAAACTAAACAAATTTGTTTGATATACTTCGATGTTCTTAAATTCTATTTAGGCCAAGTTTTGATAATTAATAAATGATCATTATTTTCAATCGCAATATCGATAGAGCAAGGGAAATATGAGAACTTATCAAAAACAGTAAAATAAATTGAGAAGGTACGCAAAATTATTTAATCAAAGAGGTTCAATGTCCTCTTCTAGCGGAAAAGAGACTCTTATCAAGGTTGAAGGGACTGCTCAATGTATTATTATACCGGCTGATATGCCATTCAATCGTCTTCTTTACAGTATGTACTATCTGAATTTTTGTCAAAGGTTCCAGGATGGATAAGCATCAAAATATTTAACCCAAAAAAGGTACAAAAAATGTTCGGCGAAATTCCGTTTCTAAATGTAGCGCTTTATTAATTTGAAAAAAAGTTGCTTTAATTTTACAAATAATACATATATGTATCGACTAAAATTGGGATTTCTAAAAACCCAGAAAAATAAGAATAAAGTTTCGAAATTAAATAACGAAAATCGAAATGAAAATATGTCTACAAGCTGTACGAATTATCAGATGCAACATGCTGTCTTAACCTGAGTCAGATGTACATATATGACTTATTATACAAAAGGACAAGGATTTCAAATGCCTTTCAAACTGCGTGCAAAAATAAATATACCTTTCAAGAAGAAAGGGTATATGACTCTAACTAGCTAAGCAAATGCAACAAATACAAATACAACGAGGCACTCGTACATGAACACCGTACCTGTAAGTAAGCTCATACGAGAGCAAAGAGCAGCTCCAACGCTGCCCACAACGACGCTGCAGCAGCAGCAGCGGGGCCAAGCTAACACAAGTTGCTCTCGGACCGTCCATTCGTCGTTCCGGCGATCCGTCTCTCGGTCAGAGGTTCAACTACTGTATGATGATGATGATGCTTTCTTGGTATTGTATTTAATTGAAAGCCGGTAGCGTAACAAGCAAAGTATTCGAGAGTATTCACAGACAACCCGACTAAGTGGAGTCATGGCGGGTTACTTGCTCGAGAGAGTAGCGCTAGACTGACCCATTTAATAGGTGAGAGGTTGGGTTAACAAGCGTATATATAACTATAATTATTCAGTGGAGCTCATAGTTGTCAAAGCTTTAAATTATTTTAAAATTTATTGAAATTCTATCCATCCACGTCTTAATGTTGTCCACATGGTTATACTAAAATGTATGGGAATTTTTTGTTGCTGCAGGCAAATCTATAGAACATGTGGATTGGGCAAGATCCAAACCATTCATAGAAAACAAGTATAGAGAGCGAAAGTTGAATGGAGCTTCGAACGGCGAGCTAATTATGCATACGTAAAAGTTTTTTGAGAGCTATGAACCTGAATACAATAAGCAATCACAAATTAGAACCTCTTAGCAGAGTGATCGATATCTTAATAATTTAAAATGCAGAAAAAAAGACATGCAACAATCTGGTGATAAATTGTTGATAGAAATGTAGAAAATATGCACAGATGAAGATGATTTAATACGTTATCTTTTTATATTTATGTATTAATTTATAATAATAATAATTATTTAATAATTTAATTTTAAATTTAATTAATAAATTAATTTCTAAGCTGAGTTAAAACCGTGGCTTTAGAAGCAGTTACATGTGTACATTTTTCTAGTATTTATTTATAAAAAAAAGATGACCAAATGACGTCACCATATACACACATAGGAAATGAAATTGACCCGAATAATTTATGGTTTGGGTATTTTTTTTCCTTCTATCTGTCAATCTGTTCATCTGTTCATCTGTTCATCTGTTCATCTGTTCATCTGTCCATCTGCTAATCTGTCAATCTGTCAATCTGTCAATCTGTCAATCTGTCAATCTGTCAATCTGTCAATCTGTCAATCTGTCAATCTGTCAATCTGCCAATCTGTCTGTCTAGCAGTCGCATAGATAAGTGTTATATCTAGCTACCTACAAATATATCTCTCTATCTATCCATCTATCTATCAGGTAGCTAGGTAGAGAACCTATCTATTTATCTATCTATCAATCTATCTATCTGTATATATCTATCTATCTATCATACATATCATACATATCTATCTATCTGTCTATCTATCACACATATCACACATATCATACATATCTATCTATTTATCTGTCTATTTATCTAACTATCTATCTATATATATATATATCTATCTATCTATCTATCTATCTATCTATATATATCTATCTATCTATCTATATATCAATCTATCATACATATCGATGTGTCTATCTATCTATCTCTTGGTCAATGCACTTGGTAACATGGTATAATAACTTCTTCAACTTTAGTAAACAGTCTTTAGATAAAAGTCTATCGATGTTTGTATGGCAATGGATTCGATATTTGGGAGGCCTATTTCCAGCCGATATGCTCTGTGAGTTATAAAGGATCGACGAATTGATCCCTAAAATACTCTATGTGAATTTAAAGAGTTTTACTCATCTTCAATTTTTAATCTTCTGTTTATTCAGTTAGTTCAAGGCGACTCTTTTCGCGTTTCAAAAAATACATTTATTTTTATTTATGGTATACCAAGCCGTGGGTCCAATTTTGATCCTTGGCAACATCAGAAATATAGTTTTTAACCGCAGAGAGCTCTATTTATAGACGGGAGTCCATCGCGCAAAAGAATTCGGGAACAATTCAATGTCCCATATAAAAACGAAAACAATTACATTATCCTAAGAATCTTTAAAAACTTTGGATAACGCTGAATTTAAAGGGCATTGTTCATTAGAGCCACATGAATCAGCTTACCAAAAATTGTGATTCTAGGTCACTTGTAATCATAATTACGTAGAGGCAAACATTGACGCATTTTATTGGCAAGGGTGGTGAAATTTGTATATTTTTGACTATAACTTTTGCTGTATTTGTCCGATTTTGTTAATTTTTTACACTCAGATGCATGTAACCGCAACGCATCTCTCTGTTAAATTTCCGATGATGAAAATATTAAACGGTGTGGCTAAAAACCTGCGGGGGAACGGGGAAAGATATTGACATAATTCAACAAACTTCACCTTCTGAGGAAATATGCGCACCAGCTGGTAAAGTATCGCATCTCTAGCTCTTATAGTCTCCGAAATCTAGGTGTTCATACAGACGGACAATCGCTCAATCGCTACCCGAGGTTATGATAAGCATTTTGGTTAAAAGGACTTGGGGTCTGCCACGCCTCCTTCTGTCCGTTACATACATTGCACAAATCTAGTATACCCTTTGTACCTATAGGTACAGGGTATAATAATAAATCAATCATAGATGTTTAACAGCTAAAGGTTTTATTTCGAACGTTTAACGCTCTAAAGTAGTCCGGTTTCTTTTGTGGAAATATAAATATTAAATAAATCATTAGAGTTAAAATATTTTTATAATTTTATGTATGACATTTTTATCGCACATGCTTGTATACTTATAATACCATAAATTAAATTTTTTTTTCCAAAAGATACGTTACATTAATTTCTTTAGGTTTCATTCGTTTATTTTTAAGTTGTTCTAAATAAACAATCTATCTAATATTGAAATAGTCGCGTCACAGAGCTGTGTTAATATAGTCATAGCTTTGTGTAACATAGCTGGAACCTAGAGCTGACTTCCTTGGACTTTGATCGCCTTTATCGCATATACAGTGGCTTTTATTAAAATTTGTATATGCATGACCTATGTTGGGAGATTTTTTAGATTAAGATAACATCTGAGTGTGAAACTCAAGGTAGCTGTGTTTTCGAAAAAATTCAACAGACTTTTTATTTTTGGTATAAATTGGACCTCATCGCTAGGGTTCCTCAATTTAATACCCATTGACTTTAGTGAAAAACACATAAAGATAGTTAAATTTTGGCTTCTCATTAATAACAAAATAAATAAAATATAAAATAATAAAAAAAAAATTCTCATTCAATTAATTTTTTTTTTGTCGATTTTATTCAACACATCTTTGAGGCAAACAATTTGAGAAAAACAATTTTATTTACCTTGACCTTTGAGACATGATATTTATTGTAAATTTTATGATTTACAAAAAAAATGTAAATTTGAGCATTTCTATTTGTTATTATTCTTATTTGTCACTAAGCACCATGGTGTCGCTATCACAAAAATTAGCCTAACCAGTTGCGGATCCACAAGCCCCCCCCCACCCCCTCCGGGGGTTTCGGCTCCGGAGCGAACTCTGATATATAAACACTTCGAAGTGAAGAACTCCCTAAAACCGCACTTGATTTACCTTAAAAAAAACAAAAAGTCCAAAAATTATTGGATAATTTAATATTTAACTATTTTTGAATTGAAAAAAGCAATTAAAAAACAACTTTTTAATTTAAATTTTTCTATTTAAAAAGTAAAATAAAATTATGGTGGATTTTTAAAATCAAATCTAAAAAATTTTTTCAAATATGTAGGTATAGTAAAATATAGTTTAATATCAACTTTAGTCAACTAAGTGTTCAGTTAGCGATAACACGCTAAATAATCGGAATTTTGCAAAAAACCTTTCTACCATATCAAGTTTTTTTTGTCATTCTTTTTCTTTATTATTAAACATTCGTATTAATATCCAATATAATTTTGTAAATATATTCTTTTAATTTTTCAGCTGTAAAAACACAATATCTTAACTCTGATTGTTCTTGTTAAGCTAGCTTTATAATAAATTAAATTGTAAATAAATAAATAAAATTAATTTTAATTATTTCATATCATACTAAAAAAAGTTTATACCAAAAGTTTTGTCCAATTAGCAGAAATTTGCGATTTTGCAATCCAAAACAAAACCCACTTCTATGTTTTGTAACGTAACGCCATGCAGAGTTTTGTTTGTATCTGAATGCTGTTATTTTTTAAAAATAAATATAAAGCTAATAAATTGCCACGTACGTATAAAAAAACTTGTACAAATTTTAGCCATTTCCGTTTTATGTTACGTTTTGTGGTACAAGCGTAACGTCACGCCAAAATGGAAATGCTAAAAATGATTAAAATCGAAGAGATGAATTTAAAAAGTTGTTCGCTTCACTTATTTTCGCCTACATACAGATTAATATATTTTAAAAAAATTGTAAAAATAAAAAATTTCTTTTACTTCTTCAGGCTCTACATAACATGTCGGATTATAATATTAAGACTATCTCAACTACTGATAACTCTTAATGTCTGACAGCATCTGTTGTTATACTCTTTTTAGTTGTGATTTTTTTTAAGAGATGTAATAAAAATATTAGCCTTACTTTATAAACAACTCTTTTTACGAGTATTGTAATTAAAAGTTTAGACACGTTAAATAAAATAATACCTTAAGTTCTTAAAAAAATAAATGGGCAGTTCTGATCGTGTATCTTTTGCTGCTGCTAGATACATTAAAAGCTTCGACTAATCGATGACTTTTAAAGCCAAAGCCATCTCAGTCAATCTATGCATGGGTTCCGCTGCAGTTGCAGTCACTTTTTATGTTGTGGACACTGCAAAAAGTTGTTTTTTTGTTGGTTTGCATACTCTTAGAACATTGCACAACACTTGATTTAAGTTTTCGAAGGTTGTCTGCATGCAGACTTTAGTTGTGCAACACTTGCGCAACTGTTCTAAATTATTAAGTATACGCACTGCTGGCAGCGGCGTAAATATTTTTTTATGGTAGAGCATTGGTACGGAAGAGAGCGTAATGTGTAAGCGAGTATAACGTTATAAATCTTTATAGAGCAAATAAATTTCTTTATGCTCCAATTTATTAATTAGCCAAAGCAGCGATTTTTTAATTATTTGCCATAATTTATTATGTTAACATTTGTAATGCCAAGTCTGCTCGGACGCAGCGCTTCATAGCTGTCCAACAAGTTACAGCGTTTGGTTGTCAAGCAAATGCCAGCTTGGTGTATCTGCAAGTTTGCCTCTTTTTTTTTTTGTATCTCAAAGATTGTAAACGGTAAATGACTTTTAACATAGACGCAGCTTTGACCAGCTGCCCAGCCTCGCGCCCAAATTTGACAATGGCATTGACATCAAATTTTATGCTTTGCTTTTTGAGATACACACAAACTTATGAATACCAAAGACGGATGCAGATACAGCTACAAACATGGCTAATATGTGCGAACAGTAGTTTGGCTTGATTTACAACAAACCTTTATGCAAAATATTTTATCGAAGCAGCGTAGAAGCGTGAAGCTCTTACTATGAGCTCTATAAGTTTAGGCATTACAGTTTGTGCAGTAAGTTTGCAAACTTGGACAGTTCGGGTCTTAAGTGTAGCGCATGCGTATAGCAACTTGGTTAAAACTTAATCTGGGGCAATTTATCTTTTTCGCATCTTTGTTTTTTTTTTGCCATTTACTGGGTCTATAGTTTGGTTTTTTTTTATTATTTTGTTTTATCTGTTGATGGCTGAGTGCTTTGGCCAGCAGCACCTTGAACTTGAGCCAAGCTGACTGAGTTTCGGCGACTTTGATTTTTTTGTTAGAGTTTATGCTAATTATTGACTTGTTATATGATCTATTAACACAAATTAGAAATATTTTTATTAATTGATCAGTCAAGTCGATATAGGCAATATAGAGCTATGTTTGAGGCAGTGTTTTCAACTACTCGCAGAACGTCCTGAAAATAACAAAAAAAAAAGGATAAAAATAAGGAACGAAAAACAAACAAATAATTTTATCTTAAGGGGTTACACCAGTAAATCTTCAGAAAATCGATTTTTTTTTTGTAGCTAAATTGGTAAACAATTTTGCTAGAACTAATATCCCGAATTAATTTAAAAAAAAAAAAAATTTCTCCACTTATAAGCATCGGTCGCATGGCACCTCGCAGTGCCAGACAATTTTGTTAGAACTAATATCCCGAATTATTTCAAAAAAAAAAAAAATTTCCCCACTTATAAACACCGGTCGCATGGCCCCTCGCAGTACGTTCGGGCCAGTTTTAAAATTTTAAAAGCTTTTTTCTCGAAACCACTTTTTTTTTCGAATGGCTTCACGAATAACTCAGCCGATTTTGACACAATCCTTATAACATAATTTTCTAGGATTTTGTGAAGAAAATGAAAAAATTTTTCATGATTTTTTTTTTGATATTTTTAAAAAGCCCTACGTGGTTCACTTGCTTTTGGTCTGTGGATTAAGAGGAATAAAATGTATTATCATATCAATGGTGACGTCAAAAAACTGCAGCCGTGGAGGCCTCTCCGAAAACTAGTCATGTACTCGTAGCTCTCTACTGGCACCATTTTGTTTTTATTACTTTGGAAAAATTAATTTTTGTAGGCCAAAATATGTATAATATCGTCACCTATTTGGATATTGAATATAAAATAAGGTTTCTTTAAAAAAAAAAATTACCTTACAAAACCATGCTCCCCAATGGTGGTACCACTTAATGACGTCGAGGGATATACTTTGTAACTTTGAATAGCCATAACTTTGCGAAAAAAAATCGTAAATGATCGCATGAACTTTTAAATTAAAGGGTAAGATTCGTACTAAATGATGTGACTGTGTGACTGGAGTGACAGACCACAAAAATTTGCACCCTGTATATAACCTCAGTAGGAAAAAACCCCGTTAACCTCAAATATCTCAAAATCCTGACGTAATGGGCCAATTCTGACTCCGGATTTGGATTCTACGCAGCAAATTACTTCGGATTGACCCTTAGCTTCGCAACAACTGACATGATCACGGTATTTCTTCTTCTTTGTTCCATTAACTCCTAGTGGAGCATAGGGCCACGGATGACGGTATTTAGGCCTGTGATATTATTAAATTGTTGTTTGGAAACAATTCTATGTGGCTTTGTCAATCAAATCTTCTACGTATTATGTATCCATTCATTTTTAGATGGTTTCGTTACTTTTTTTTTTACCTCAGCAAATGTTCTAAAAATTGATTTGTGCCTTTTAGTTCTGCACTTTGGAGCAAAGTGAACAATGGAGTCAATATTTTACTATTTGTTGAGCATTAATAATTAAGGTAAAGGACAAAAGCGCCCTTCACTAAAAAGTAGAATATTTGTGCTTGATTGACCTTGAACTTCGATAAGTGGTACCCAAAAAAGTGTTGTAAAAAGCTGCAAAAGCAAGCATGTTGTACTGATAACTATCCCTAACTTTATCTTATATGACATTTTTATTAAAAAAATTTTTCTTAACAAAAAAAAACCACATTAAGATACACTTTTAAACAGCTGATTTTTATTGCTTACGTTCTAAGTCATGCATTTTTACCTTTATGTCTCATATTCTTGCCTTTATGCTTTAATGCCTGACAAAGTGAATACCCCAATTATGGTAACATTTTTTCCGGCATTGCTGTTGATTTAATAAAAAAAATTAAAAGTATCAGCTCTTGTTTTTTCCTTTTAATGGAAAATTGATCGATATGGTACAAGTTCTCAAAGTGGCCCGGCAACCCAAAATAAATAGAATGCAAATAAATTGTTTTGTTGAATACTAGAAAACAGCAACTCTCTTATCTTTGTTTTAGCTACATAAATAGTTCGTCAACAAAACCGGTGCAATTCAACCGGATACGATTTTCAGTGATGTCATCGATATTGTCGTACCCTCTACCCTCTACTTGTATGGTACAAAATGGTATATTAACCCTTTCATGCACTTGTTGTTTCTGTACAACATTCCACCACGATACGTTTTTTGATGAATTAAAACAAAAGCGAAACTTAGATCCCTTGCATTATTATTTACCTTGATTTTTGAGCGTTCGAGTTTAATTTTTAGACATTTGTTTTTGCTACTTTTGGTTGATAAGATAACTTTAGAAAAAATAATTAAAAAACTGATCAATTATTTGTTTTGAAAGATTTATTTTATTTTTTTAACGTCTTGGTTATATTATTTAGCTCTCATTATTTTGATGCTCAGAAGGGTTTTTCAAATTTCAAGCACTATACCAAATATCATCTAATCGGTTGACTGTAGTCCCCAACAGTCGATAAAAAGTGTTTTGGTCATAATTCGATTGTTTACAAAAATATCGCAACCAATTTCGGCAATCGAAATTTTTTTGAAATAACTTAGTACTATACCTAATTGGATCGAAATCAGATCATTTATTTATTTTCTGTAATGGAACTGCGTATCTTAAAGATGTCGGCGATTTTTCGTTTTATTATATTCTTATTTTTATAGTAGCTTAAGCTAAGTGTAAACTTTATACATAAGTATATAATTTTTTAAACTATTTTGTTATTGTTTCTGTAAACTTTTGTAACTTTCTGTGAAGCAAATAATGGAAATTACTTTGCTTAAAACAAAACTTAGCGGATTATTTTTCTTTTGTTTTAAAAAGTATTAGCTTACGTCTTAAAAAAATAATTACAAGCGTGATAGTAGGCCTAGGAAGACTTTCAGGTACTCTGTTACATTATAAGGCAACTTTATTTATTTATTAATAATGATAATTACACACGTCTACAAATACCGGGGTCATGTCAGTTGTTGGAAAGCTAAGGGTTATTGCCGAAGTAATTTGCTGCGTAGAATCTTAGACCCGGGGTCAGAATCGGCGTTTTTTCCTACTGTACAGGTTGCAAAAAATTTTTGTGGTCTGTCTCTCCAGTTACATCATTTAGTACCACTCTTACCCTTTAATTTAAGAGTTCAAGAGATCAATTTTTTTTGGCGAAGTTATGGCTAAACTCAAATATCTCAAAATCCTGACGTGATGTGCCAATTCTGACCACGGATTCGGATTCTACGCAGCAAATCACTTCGGAAATTACCCTTAGCCTTCCAACAACTAAGCCAAAATTTTTTGCACCCTGTACATAACCTCAAAAGTAGTAAAAAAGTTGACGTGATGGGTCAATGCTGACCACGGATTCGGATTCTACGCAGCAAATCACTTCGGAAATGACCCTTAGCTTTCCAACAACTAAGGCATGTTGTCCTGTGTTATTGTCTCAAAGGCTTAATGCAAACGTCGAATAATAATAAACGTCGTTAATAATGACGTCGAAGGGATATATTTAGTAACTTCGAATTAAAGAGTAAGAGTGGTACTAAATGATGTAACTGGAGAGACGGTACACAAAAATTTTTTGCACCCTGTACATAACCTCTAATGTAGGAAAAAGACGTTTTTCGGATACATAACCTCAAATATCTTAAAAAATGCTGACATGATGGACCAATTCTGACACCGGACTCGGTTTCTACGCAGCAAATATTTTTGAAATGACCCTTAGCTTTCCAAAAACTAAACCATGTTGGCCTGTGTTATACAATAGTTTAAAACCATATGTTTATGGTACATATCTACATAAATATAATATAAGTATATAAATCCACCAACTTAGCACACAATTGCATTAAACTACTATATATATAACTTGACATATTAAAAAAAAAATGTTTGTCTAGACTAGGAATGGAACCTGGTTCTCGGGCCAACTATAAGTTTTCAGGCCAACACTTTTACCACTGCACAGTGGTCGATTTGGACTATCTAGCAGAAGAAAATTATTATCTTCTAATACAATCAACTTATCTACATCAAATTTGAAAAAAAATGTTGGTATGTGTGCCGAGTTTGGTTCGGATCGGATGACTATATTGTATAGCTACCATATAACCCAAAATCGGCTTTGGTCATATCTCCGTCATTTTTAATTCTATCTTAATTAAATCTGATATTTAGGAAGATACATGTACATGCTAAATTTGATCTGGATCGGACTACTATATCATATAGCTATCATATAATCCGAAATTGGTTTGGGCCATATCTCCGAAGTAAATCAACACATGCTATAATGATAAAAAGCATATCGAAAGACGATTTTTGATAATTATAATCGAAAGCAAATTGGCAGGTTTTCACATTTGGAAATATGGGTTTTTTTTCCGATTTTGCCAAGTTAGGTTATGCTAGCTCTTATAGGCTCCATGATCTAGGCGTCCATACAGACGGACATGTCTATATTAAAATCTTTTATCCTCTTGGCTATACAGTGACAGGGTATAAATACTTAAAGTTAGGTTACAAAATAAATAAATAATAATTTTAATTAATTTATGGTTTTATTTGATACGGAATATACTTCGTATCCTTCTTCCTTTTTCTGATTAACCTTCTTATTGTACTTCATCAAAAAAATAGTGGGCAAAAATAAAAATGTTTAACGGATGGGTCTTTGGCTAAAGAAGGCAGTGGAGTGGAGTCGCGAAACCAAGAACGCGTCTGTGAGAAACATATTTCAAGCAGATGTATGTGCTATATGTTGCTCTGCTGTCACGTAGCAAAGCCGCGATATTTGAAACTTGCATAGATGGAAATGAAATAGCTGACAGGCTTGCAAAGAAAGGACCCGGATCGAGGCAAGCGTCACTTGAGGATCTGAAGATTCCTCTAAGGACGATTAACCACAGATCAGAAGAAGACGCTGCATTAGATCTGACAGAAGGACAGCTCGCACTATGTGCAGGAAAATCGACAACAAATTAGCCCAGTATATTCTGAAACTCCCAAGAAAAGATTGAAGGCTTATAATGGGCATACTCACTGGTCACTGCCTGACAGCAGCTCACGCTAAGAAGCTAGGCATTACCAGCAACGATGAACGCAGGAAGTGTAGGGAGACAGATGTTAAAGAGACTCTGGAGCACCTCATATGCCGCTGCCCCGCCCTATGTATTTCGAGACTCAAATATCTAGGAGAACCCTGGCTTAACTCACTGGAAGAGACAGTCGTCAAGGCACCTCAAAAGCTTCTCGTTCGCCAAGCACACGCGCATTCTTGACGACTAACGTGCATCGTCCAGCCGCATCCTCCGGTACCACTAAGGATTATCTAGTCAATGTGTGACTCCCGCTGGAGTCAACCAGTACAACCTATACCTATACCTTAGCATACTGACTGGGTTATGACCATATGTAGGTTTTGTGAAACTGATATGGAAACCTCCCAAAACATATTGGCAGAGTGTGACGAAATAGCCAGCAGAAGGATATCTTCGGCGGGCATAGCATATCGATGCACGATGTCACCCGACTAGACCCAGCCCATATAATTAGGATTGTCTCGAATATTGGGTTAGTTGAGGAGCTCTAGCACTAATACGGAGCAAAATAGATCCTAAGGGTCGCAGTGCAGTATTCCCAATAATATTTTTATTATGTCAGGAATCATTTATGCAAGCTGAATTCGCTCCCTCAAATGGCTGCAGAGTATCCTTCTGTTCGTCAATTTTTTTTTTGCTCTGAACCCTTCTTGCATATTGTGGCTTAACGCTTAAAAGAATTTTGCGTATTGTAAACTTTATAATTACCAAGTAAAGCAAGGCTTATTTACTATATAGGTACTGAATATTTATTTCTATGTTTAGCACTAAGCGGCGTATTGGCAGCTACAAATGAAGCTTCATAGTCTACTGAGAAGCAGGACAAACGGCTATGCGGTGTAAAGACCGTATACGTAATTACAGACTTTGTACAACGAAAATGAAGTGCTCTGCAATTCAATTCCTGCACAATTTTTCTCAAAGGGCAAAGCAAGATGTAGTCTTGAAGGCAAACCCTAAGGCCAACAGACCAACAACTCAGACAGGAGACTGCACATTAAAGGCGCCACAATGTATCCAGTTACACACTCATAAAACTACATAAAATCCCACTTTCAAGGAGCAAATTATACCGAGTACCGAATACCACCAAATACTTACACGTAGTCCAAACGGCGACAAAACAGCTAATTGGACATGCCCCAGATGAAATTTGTTGTTATCCTGGGAACGCTTTGTGTGTGTGTTTGTGTGTGTTTGTGGTTTTTGGATGCTTCTGGTATTTAACTTAAAAACTGGGCGGAGTAGAACAATTGTGGGCGATTTGCATACAATTTAGTGCTTAAATTACAAGATGGACGGCGTCAAAATGTTGCTGCGTCATGGCATTGCATTGTTGTATCTCAACATTTTGTTTGCCCAGAAACAGTGTATAAATGACCACAATGCATGGACTACTACTAATAAAACACTCGGCATAAGGTACTCATGTCCGCCTCTAGTCTATGTCAACAGACAATGGGCATCCATTGTTCAGCATTTGTTTTGTTGTGGGTTTTTTTGGGGGATTTTGTTTTATCATAGAACTGTCTGCCACATGGCATAATAAACATATCAAAGTGCAACATGCAGTCCGACAATGCCAAGGTTGTTGGTTTCCAGTTAGTTGGGCAGCTAAGCTATTGAGCAAATTGCATTAAATACACAGGTCTACAAAAATTAAGTTGATTTCATGATCCAGGAACTTGGGTGGGTAATCTTGATTTAATTCGTCTATATTAAGCAGTAATTTTTATTTCAGTCGCCTTGAGGCTCGGAGGCCTTGAGGTGTATAACCTCAGTGGAAGACTCTTTAGCAATCATGTCAGAAAAAAAAAAAATTAATACTGTGAGAAGGCCGGTGTTAAGTGCAATGAGGAGAACAATTGGGACAGTTTCCTAGAGAAACGAGAACAAATAAAGAGTATCCATAATTGAATTGTAATCTTGGACTGTTTTCAAACACTAATTTGGACTTTGTATATTTAATTCTATATACAACTTCTTACACTTGTTACGGCATTTTTTTTTATTTTAGATTATTATTTTTCGAATAGATAAAAAATAGAGGGCGCCGCCACCAGTTTGTTTCTTTCTTATTGATTTCAGTTCATTCCGACTATAATATTTTCATTAATTTTCGAATTCGCTTTCGATTAAGAAAAATCTAATCGGTATCCACAGAGCACTACCTGAAGATCAAATCAATGATCATAAAAATTGTTCCTGCCATTCTTGAGTTATAAATGGTATAATACCTATACAAGAGATTGTTTTAGATATAACAATTTTCATTTGTTTATTGACTACAGATTTATTTATTTTATTCATTTATATAATTATATCAGAAATTAATTCCAAAATATAAAATTTTGTAGCCAGAGCAGTATATCATTTCAGGCTCAGATTCAAACAAATAAATAAATACATTTTAAAAGTTTTAAAATGTGCGGCCTTTTTTTTTAATATAAATATCGTAATAGGCGACTACTTTTTATTAAAAAATTGAATTTAAAGATTTTAAGATAAATAATTATTGAGATAATTTTTGTTAACTAGTTTTCTTTTTAAAAATCGAGTGCAACCGCGAAATGCAATTTTTATTTTTTTTTACTAAGTCCGTTGGTTTTTTGAAAGAAACGCTTATATATTGACATGACATATTCTTCTATAATGGAGCAGTGGCGGATACACAAAGAGGGCTATGGGGATCCGCAAACTTTGTATGTGATCTTTGAATCTATAATGCGCTGTCATGTTAACGCTCAGTCTATAGTAAGTTAGAACCTTATAGTAATCAACTCCCGCCATTTTGAAATAACTTTAATTATTCTACAATAATAAGTACCATAACCAATCCATCCCCAAATATTGTTCCTTTTAGTCGCAGCTGAGCGATTCACTTACAAATCGAAAGATTGTTTTTAAAAATTTTTTTTTAGCAAATTGTTCTATACATATAACGGGACTTAAGATGACATTTTAAAGTATAATACAATATCGCATTAATTACTTTTCCAATTAGTTAAAGATTTTTTTATTTTGCAAGTTAAAATATAAGCTTTTTTTTTAGTTTGTATATCATAATTTTGAGAAGTTTTGAACTTGACATATGTCGAATCGCATCCACTTTGGACAGGTGTGTTCCGAATTATGAGTCACGTAGGAATAGTGCTTAGATAGTCAATAGTCAGTTCTATGGTGGCTCTATGATAGAGTGAATCCATTTTCATAAAATTTGGTCCAGTTTTTTGAGAACTCGAAAAAACATTCGAATAGCCAATTTGGTTATGATATCTTTATAAGCAAATGATATAACTGAAACTTTTGTTTTTTTTTCGAGCTGCTTTGAAATACCCCTTTAAAATAAACTTGTTACCCGTATCATAATAATGCATCTTATCAGAAAGTTTGGTTGCTCTAGGACAGACGGACATGTCTAAGTTGACAGTGTTTTTACAGTCAGAATGTCCCGACTGTGTACACATATAAGCCCACAAAACGATCAAAATCGAATTTTTTTTTTTAAATTTATTTCTCTACACCGACAAATTGACGTCTCTTCTTAATGTTACAATATAAAACTCGGCGCAGATAAGGGATGCTCCATACCGTTAAAAAAAAATCGAGTCGAAGTATTGAATATTCCAAAAAACTCAACACTGATTGGATTCGATTCTTCCAAAAAAAAATCGATATCGACGGCATCGGTATCGAGTTTTTGAAGTTTTTTTAAAGAAAGAATTAAACAAAATGGAGGCGATTGCTCGACAAAGAAACCAAAATTTTATAATATTCATAATAAATTGAGATAGGGGTTATAATTGAAACTAAGAATGATATAAACTTTGTCTTATTAACATTTTTCTCGCATAGTTGATTCCAGCGTTGGGTACGCAGTAGTTCATTTTACTTACGATGTTCACACTATTAGTTTTAGCAAGTGTTGCCAGATTGATTTGAAAATCGCATGGACAACCATAAAGGGATTTTTTAGCAAAAACAATTTCAAGCGCCAAATGTCAAACGAAATTTAGCTGGATGCCGATACTAAGTAAATTGGTATCGGATCGACAATTAATCGAAAACCAAAATATCGGTGTTGAATATACAGTATCGACTTCGATATTGTCGATGTTCAGGATTTTTTTGTGGAAATGCAAGCAGATTATTTCACTGACATGGAGCTGCACCCATTGATTGGATTTTTATTACGTTCAAGGGTATACTAGGTTTTTTCAGGCGTTGCGGACCGTAAGTACTTTATACCAAAATGCATATAATAAACTCTTCCTTCCGTCTGTTTATCGTCCGTTATATGCATGGTTATATGCATCTTTGTTCCCAAAATGATTGCTAAAATATAACTATTCGTAAGAATTTTTATACATGGTCTAGAGCCCCCAAATTAGTTATGTTGCCTCATGTAGGCTTGATAAAAAAATCCACATCTTTTTGACGATTTGATCCCGAAACGCACCTTATACAATTTGTAGTGTTTTCGCCCATACCTTCTATAACTTACCACAGTCATTTTAAATACTCTTTTTGACTTAATTTTTGGAAGACAAAAAAATTTAATATTATTTATAGTCAGTCGCAAATATAATTTTACTCCAAAATAATTTGTTTTGTCAATTTGGAACTGCTTGTAGTACACTGCATGCAAGCAGTTTTCACTTAAACTAATGTATTTAAGTTAGCAGGAATAACTATATTTTTTTTTTGTATCGGGAAGCAGGTTATCTCACTCTATCGACTGTCCCACATTTTTTTCCTTACCAAATATGAAAAACAAATTTTCCTTACCTCACTTCTCTATTTTGGTTGACTAATTATATTATAGTTATTAAAAATGCAAGCCACAGCTGATAAGCTAGTTTTATGCTAAACGCTGAAAAAATTTAAATTTGTAAAATACTCTAAAGAGCGTTAAAAAATAAAATGCATTCAATTTTTTTGCCTAAACTATGGAATTACGGCATCTGAAGTAAAAGGAAAAAAATACTGCTTATGCCTCCGTTGTTTCTGAGGATATAGAGTACAGTTTAGTATTGACGTAAGTCCATACATGATCACCAAGCAGTGTTCATAAAAGAGAACCAGTGTTGAGTAGTGTAATTGCTAGTTAGAATAACTTAGTCTCCGCCTTGTTTAATAATAATTAATATAGAACATGCGCGTTTAACTGTAGCAACATGTTGCGGCAACACTTGTTGCTTGCAGGCGTCCTTCTCGTGTCGTGGTCTTTGACTGTTGTTTTGGGTTTGTTGCTGCTGCTGGTCCTTAACAAAGGACAATGGCTGCTTGGAGCAGGCACATATAAAACCGGATGTTTTTTCAAATATTTGCACAGAAGTGTTTCACATTTGCGCGGGCAACAAGTGTCGAAAAATTCTATACCGAGAAATTTCAATAAAAATATTTACTTATTGGCTGTACTTCAAGATTCAAACTTGCTTTAAAAAAATAAAATAAAAAATAAATCCAGAGCAATGTGTAATTAATTGCATTTTTATGGTAAAATAATTAAAGTAGTTTTTGTGTAATTTTTCTTAACATAAAAAGGTGAGTGCTGTCATTTATTTTAATTGTTAAATTAAACAAATGTTAACTGAATGTGCAACTATGGCCTTGCTTTAAATATTTTATTTCGTCTGTCTGTAGTAAAAACATAAAGAATCGAGTTTTTTTTTTTGTTGTTTGATTCCGAAACCGGAATTAAAAAATGTTAATTATTAAGTCAAACTGTTAGTTGGTCTAAAAACCAGACGACGTTCATTAATATGAGTTACTTTGACACTTTTATGTGATTGTGAATGAAATCGTATCGATTTTGGTAACTTTTGTAAAACGTCTAGGCTCATCTTATAGATAGACTTTTATGTTAGTATAATCGAGCAAAGCTCTATTTGAATTTTAAAATAGCAGCAACGTTTTTTTTTTTTTCTTTTTAGCGCGAGTTAATTTATGAATTATTAAAATCATGGTTACAAGGTGTCTGTCAAAAAGCGGCCTTTATTTAATAAGATACTTTCAAAAAATAGTTAAATACATAGTAACTGGTAATTTTGTTGAATATACTAATATTACAAATGCTTGGCTTAATGTTAACTATAAAAATGTATGGGCAGCTGATTTTGCATTAAAGAAGATTTTGATAAGATTAAATTAAATAAAATATTGAAAAAAAAATTCTTTTTTTTTGGTTTTATACACATCAGAAACAAAAAATAAAATAAATAATAATAGAGTTACACATCGGAATCATGCCATAAAAATAAAGGGTTTTTGTAAAATTTTAAATTTATTATATATATATATATATATATATGTTATAAGGAAAAAATATAAGGAATAAAAATACACCTAATTCTGTTCTTACACGGTAGATACGTTCCAAGAAAAACCGTGTAAAAAAAGACATGAGTAAATCCTTAAGCTGCTAAGAAAGGAAATTCCCTAACACAATTGCTAAAAGAAGATCAGGTTAATAAAAATATTTTTTTTTTAATATTTCAAACAAATAGCTTTTTTTGAATCAAATGACATTTTGTAAAATTTTATTTTTCTTGACCGTGTTATTTCAAAATCGTTTAAAAAAAATCCGTTTAAAAAAGAATTGCGTGTACTTTTTTCTTATAAATAGTATAGTATTTTATTCATATTTATTTATTTTTTTTTTTTATTTGTTTGTTTATGCTTTTATTGTTTCTACCAAAATAATCCGTCGCTCAACAATCCAAGCCCATTTGGTTTTTGCCAACATATTACCAACTTTTGGTTTATTTTATAACTTTACTTTTTTGCATGAAAAAAGTTTAATTTGGACCGGAAATGCCTCGACCACGTCTAGAAATTTTGACGAGATAGCGCACGAGACACGCTCCCAATTTTACAAAAACTTTATTTTTTATGTGGTTTGAAACCGAATGTTTTGTTGCAAGAGGAATTAAAACGAATTGACAAAATAGGTTATAAAGTGTACGCACTTTAAACTGAAATAATTTTTTGAATATTATGCCAATTTCAAGTTTATTGATATTTTGAAAGTTATTGATAGATATTTTTAATTATTTTCCTTCTGAATCAACACAAAAAAAAACATGCACAACTCAAAAAATTTCCCTTGTAATAGGAATAGCATAGTCATGGAAAATTTCCCTAGAAATGAGTAAACCTGTGCTAACAATGAGCAAGTGAAATATGAGTAGATGGGGACAGCATAAAATTTCGATTTGGGAGCACGCAAAAACGAATCCGAATAAAATTGTTCGTTTTGTTTTTTTCGTTTTCCGGAGCACGGCCGATTATGAAAGTACTCGAATTTTTCAACTAAACAATTCTCCAATCCATATGGTCTACAAGTTAAAAACCCAATTTTTGTCCTTAAAAATTGTATATTTGAAATAGTCATAGCAGTCAGTGCCAATTCTCCCGTTTAATCCTGTCGAGGGCCTATGGGCGGATATATGCCTACGCTGAAGAATTTTATTAACTCTTTGCCGAATCTCGCAAAGTTTTAAACAATAAATGAAGACAAATTAATAACTATTAATATCTTAAATTAAATTGATTTTTGAATATATCCTTGCTACACTGTTAAAAAAAACTTTGTGAATTCAAGATTCGACATAAAATCTAATATATTTTTTGTTGTCAGTATATGTACTTTTTTTGAATTAAGATATTTTAAATCAAACTCGTAAATCTTAATTTAACATTTAATTATGATTATTACAAAACGAATAAACGAAATGTTTAAATTTAAAATTTTTCAGCCAAGAAAAAACCAAAATCGTGACTTAAATATTAATTTTTTAACAATCTCGAAACAAAATTTTTGTAGCCTTTATAAGGAACAAATTGTTTTTATTTCTTGAATGGAATGACTCTTTCAAAAATTCTTAAAGTTAAGAATATTCAAGATGAAAACTAAGTGAATGAAATTCAGAATTCTTACAAACTTGAAATAATATTAAAAATTTTTTAAATAGAATTTAGTCTTCTTTTAAAATTCTAAATTGTTTCTTAGTTAAAGACTTTTAGTCTTATTTGAAGATTGTGAAAATTTTAATTGTAGAATTTTTGCTTTATTGCGATAAAAAGGTTTTGTTTTTTATAAGTATGAAATTTTATTTTGCTAAAAGTCTTAATTTTAGTATTTTTATTATTTAATTTAATTTTTTTTTTTTAATATGTCTTTTAAAATTATTTAAACAATTTTCTATCTTGCTTTTAAAGAATTTAAAATGCTGTAAATTGCAAATGAAAATTTTTATTTTTTTATTCAAGAGTTTGAGTCTTAATTTAAAAATGTTTGGTCATGTTTTGAGTATTTTTGGTCCTTTATTTTCACATATGAATGATCGCCAATTTTAGACTCCGAATAAGTCGCTTATGTATTACCTTTATATTAAATAAGAGAATTGGGGTTTTCGCATTCTAACTACTCCCGCCCTGTTTCAGTTGGCAAAAAACGGTAAGGAATTTAGTTTTCGGCAAATTATAAAGGGAATTTTTTTTGGGAAGTTAAGCAAGCAAATTCGCAGGGAAAAGTGTAAAAGTCAAGTCTAACAAGTCTATTAGAGAGATAAGATACCTTTATAACCAAATGATGCCCATTAATTGTTATCTTTGCCAGCTAGTAAAGTGCTGTGCGTGACAGTTTCCTTAAGCGGAAGTGTTTCTTGCCCACAATGTCGCCATTTTGCATTGGGCACCCACCCTTTCCTTAATAAAGGTCAAATTGAACTATTTACGGCTTGCACTTCGGAGCAAAAGCAAATGGAGCCGCAACAAAGCAACGCTAGATTTTCATTTGAGTGCCGATCTGAATTTGCCGTACTCTTTGTTTTTCCCCCAATGCCCATTTTCACAATTTTTGCCATTTACAGCTGTTTTCGCTTTTCATTTCGCAGCGTGTTTGTACCCAACATAAATGCCAAGTTTGTGTCATATGCAGTTGATAAACTTGCAAGAAGCCGTGTAGCGTACACAATTTTTGATTTATAACTGACATCATCATCTCGACCTAAACATTGGTCATCTGGTGAGGCATACAACAGGTAACAAAGACACATGACTCGCGATAGTCATTTGTCTCTTTTTTTGAGACTGTTTTTTGATGTATGCTGACAAATGATATTTAAATGCCTCCAAAGTGGCGCTGCTTTTTCAACAAATCATTTGTTATACCATACTACGAAGTAATATCTGTATAGGCAGCTACTTCAAAGGTATCCAATTGCAATACAAAATGCAAATCTGATTAAAATATTTTCCTTTGTAGATACTCTGCGTCTTTTTGTTGCCGAAAATAAGTTTCGATTTTCATAAATATGCACGCGCCCAAAGTCAGTTAAGCGAATTAACGTTTGTGTTATTGATATGACAGTCAGTGTTGTAAAAGAGCTGTACTATATTTTGGCACACGTTGCGTATGCGTAACTTCTTATAGCCGCCCGGGGTAGAGGCATTTGGCAGGCTCACATTGCTTATGAAATTTATGAATTTTAAATGCACATTTCTACTTCGGAAATCAATCAGCACTGGCATTTGTTTAACCCACATCAACTTTGGTGTTTCTCATGACTGTCACCCGGTTTTGGGGGGATCTTGTGCAGCCAAAGACGTACATGCTACATGCTACTATTTGCAGTGAGCTAGCTAACATTGAAGTTCGTATACCCTTAAATAATAATAATAATATTATGAGGGAATGCTGCACTGCGACCCTTAGGAACTATGGTGCTTCATTCGAGGCCTAGAGCTGCTCAACTAGCCCAATATCCAAGACTAACTTAATTATTTGAGACGGGTCTAGTCGTGTAACATCATGCATGGATATTCTATGCCCATCGAAGAGGGATGTGCTGCTCCTGGCAAGTGTTTGTTTGGAGGATTTCTGCTCAGTTTCACAATTTCAGTGTGCTTACTCTTGTGGACGGAACTTTTTTCGGCGGTTCTATGTCCAAGGCAACCATTTTTGTGAAAATTATTGATAAGATAGCTCCGAATACGAGCTAAAAATAAAGCAACGCGACGCGAATAGTTTACAATAACAAATTACACACAATGTGGACCATCGCTCGACGAATTTATGGTTTTATGGCCCTACTCGAGAATTGCTTGTGGAACCGTAACAGGACTTTTTTTCTTGATGTTGTTGTAGGGCTCTTTCCGTTATTTTATGATTATAATCGGAAAGAGCCCTACAACAACATCAAGAAAAAAAGTCCTGTTACGGTCCCACAAGCAATAAAACCATAAAGTCGCTGCGAGTCGAGCTATGGCCCACATTGTGTGTAATTTGTTATTGAAAACTCTTCGCTTCGCCATTGATCTGCTTGTGCATGTGCACTGAACAAAATTTTGCAACACATTCAAAAACGCAGCGAAGTCATATAAGTTTATATGACAATTTTAAATTACCAAAAAAATTACTCGGTCTTACAGTTGCCAAGGTAACTATATTTCTGTGCTCAGTGTACTTGTGCGAAATTTTAGTCAGCGAGGACTAATAAAAAGCCCCGTTACGGTCGCCTAAGCATCCTCGAGTAGGGCCATAAAACACATTGTGTTTTTTTTTAAATTCTCGTGTGCGTCTGACATAACGGAAAGAGCACTCGGAGAAAAAAGAGCCAACGCGTGCCCATCGCTGATGATTATTAATAAAGTGAACATTTAGATAGCATTTTCTTTCACCAAACACACTTCGTAAACGCATAAATGTAATAGTGAAATTTAAATATTCTCTGAGCAGTCTTCTTTGCATAGTATTCCTTACTTGGCCGTCTTGCCTAACACCTTCAACCTATCTGCTCTGTGATCTACGCCACATATTACGCTCCTGCTTTGAAGGCCTAAACTCTAACTTTTCTCTCAGCTGTCTTCTAAGCATAGTGTTCCTTCTCTACAATCGTAAACTCTGTGTCTTCTCTGTCCTGCCTTCTAATTGTAGTGCTGAAAACTTGGTCCAGTCGCCAAATTTCTGCATCCCGTCACGAAGCAATGAATGCAATAATGTCAATTTCACTTTGCCATTACTTCAATGCGCCACAATGCCCTTGGGCCAATGCCGACGAAAGGATACGAGGAGTAATCAAATGTGCAATCGTAATGAAGCATTTCTTATAGCGAGTCGAAAATTACCTCGTTGTTGATCTATATCAACCGAGACGTTTTATGGGTTGGACCATACCAACGTGGCGCTCTTCTCGTGCGATTTCTCGTTCTTCCGCCAAAAATGGTGTAACTAACACAACTTTGTTATACCCTGTACCAAAGGTATAATAAGTTCGTGCAAATCGGTCAGAAGGAGGCGTGGCAGACCCCTTAAACTAATATATTCTTGATTAGCATCAACAGCCGAGTCGATATAGCCATATCTGTCTGTCCGTCTGTCCGTATGAGTAAAAGATCTCAGAAACTATAAGTGCTAAAGAGCTCAAATTTTACCAAAAGATGCGCATAATAATGACGCTGATGAAGATTTTCAATTTCTGCCCATATCTGGCCCCCTGCCACCGTAAGAGAATTTCGCGGTTTACTTCTTTTTATGTGATTATCTGTCGAGCAAGTCGATTGAATGGGTCCTTTTTATTCGTCTTCTTATGGGATTTTTCCAATTTTTGTGGTCCCATTACTGGGTTAATTGGTTGTTATGGCCAGTCAACAAACATTAAAATACTGACCCTGGATTTAAATTAAGCCATCCAAAATTCATGCAGGTTGACATATCCAGTGCGTCGGAAAAACCCCTTATTTTTTGTGACCCCAGGAACAATAAGACTGCTATCTTATGTTTCTTTATGGTAGTTCCTTATAAAAATATGTTTATTTTAAAAAAAAAACTTGAAAGAATAAGAAAATTACCCAAATAAACTTTAAACTTGAGATATAGCATCATCATAAAACATTATTTTATATTATGCTATTAGAGACTCTCTATAAAATTGCAATAAGAAGTCCCGCATTTCCTAAGTACCTCATTAAACTTTTGTAATTTTTTACCCACTGACTAATATTTCATATATTAAATTATAATTATTCTAAATTCGAATTTAATATGCCTAAAATTGAAGAAATCACTTTGACAAAGAAGCAGCTGAACAGTAGATACCTTAGCCTTATTATATCTACAAACTTTTTAAGAATTGATATTCTGTAGAATTCACTAAGTAAGCTGCTTTTAAGTAAAAACAAATATTAGACCATACTTAATAGGTATGTATACCTGCTATGAGGGTATTTAATAAAGAGGTACTGCTACTCTTGATTGCAAAATATGACAAACTCATAAATTTCGGGCCCGCAAGTCAACTCCACTCAAGCACATGATTTGTGGATGACACTTGGTTTGTGTTTGTTTGCATCTGCCACTTGTCCCTTGACGTGACACACCGTAGTATGTTGCAACCAGTTGCCATTTTTGTTTAATTGCAACAGTGCAACAATGCAGCGTCATGTCAGGTCGCTGCAAAAAAAAAGAAAAAAATGCCAAAAAAATAGAGAAACAAGTGGGTTGTACAGGTAGCCAGTCCAATACCGGTGCTGGATGCATCTGTCAAAATTTACCAAAAGCAATGACATCGAGCTGTTTTTCTGTTTGTCCAAGTGCCCCTCCGTCTGTCTGCCTGCCACACATTGAACCATGCGCTGATTTAGCAAATTCATCATAAAACCGACAAATTGCCTGGTTTCAAAGTAGCGTCGTCGGCGACACCGTCATTGAACATTATTTTCGAACAGGGGCGGATTTAGAGAGTAAACTAAGGTCAGGGCCCTCCCGCAAACAGATGTAGCGCTGTGAATAGTCTTATAAGTACTACAGATGGAAAGGGTAACAAAATTTCTTCACTGCGTATAATGTAAATTAGTAGATATAACCCTTTCTCATTCAGCTAGTTTAGGATTTCGACTCCGACTTATCAGTTTGACAACGCAGTTTATCGCTATACTACTTGCATAGTTTTTCTCAAAGCCTATTTAAAATTTTGTTATCATTAATAGATCGAAAAGTCGGGAGAGGATTCGAAATCCAAATTAGCCATGATGCATGCTGACTTCCAAAGCTAACTCAACTTTTCTTAACTTTTTGTTTTAAATAAAATAAAAAAATTAAATAAAACTTACAGTAAGATTTTTGTCGCTGTTTGATTAATATATACATATAGACAAAACTCTGTAAGCTTCCAAGCAGGAGCGAATTTTTCACTTCGAAGTGTATATATTTTAAGGTCGCAAAAAACTGTCAACCCATTTTTCCAACTTTTGGGTGGGTCCGGTGGTCAGCCACTGCTCCCTAGGCACGTCTTTTTTCATAATTGTCGGAGTGGAGTGAAGGGCATTGGGAAAAAACTACCTCAATATGTGCACCAAGAGGGCAATTTCTTCTTTTTTTCTAATACTTGCCTAGCAATTTTTTGTAGAAATAAGGGCTCCTTAACTCGTTATCTGAAAAAAGGTTTTTTTTTTTTAAATATAACATTTTGTAAATCATAGTTTATTTGAAGAATTATTAAGAGAACTGTTTTTTTTCGAAGAATTTAAATGCTTAATGATTTTCTTTAGAAAACTTCGAAGGAAATCCTGCCGATCTTCCCCCTGCGAGAGGCCATCTAATAAATATATATTTAGAAGTAACACAATTTTTTTTTTTAGAAAGTTTGACTTCATTACTAGAAAAGAAGAAGATTAGCGAATGTTAAAAATTAGATTCTTCAGAGACCACTGCCTTTCTGCTCGCAGATGAAGTGCTTTGACTAAGGGTTCCATAAGATGGCATTGTTTGTGTCCTGTTACCTATTTTTACCAGATTCTACTCAGCATCTTATCTACTCTCTTCTGAGCAAGAAAAAAATTAAACAACTAGTCTATTCCTGTTTAGGACCTTATTTTATCAGATGAAGTGAAGTCATCAAAATATGAACATCTTTTTAAAAGTTTACAAAAAGATTTAGCTCGAATTCAACATATTGCTTAGGTACTCCTAAAAACTTAGGATTGGCCTGAGAACGTTTATTGCACGATATGATATAGAAAACCAATTTTCGTCGAGGTCTCTGATGTCTTTTTCTCTATGTTACATACATTTTGGACTTGCACAAACTTATTATACCCTTTGAAGGGTACAAAGGTGGCCATATTTAGAAAACTTAAAGATTCCTGAATACAAAATAATTTGAAACTATTCAAATTTTTTTTATTATAAATATTGGTTTTCTAATAAAAATATAAAATATCTGGCAATAATTTCGGGTCCCGGAATTTCAGGGGCCATGGCTCACCCATCCTGCAGCTTTTCGCGGGACCTGGGACCACATCGCTACTTTTTAATACGCAGTCAGCCACTCCTTAGTTACTAAAATTGGGTCCTCTTCGCCTAAAACTTTTTACTGAATCCGTCCCTGTTTTGGAGGAATAAATTTTACGTGGACGCAAACTGCCCAAATTAATGGCGTTGATTGCGTTTTGCAGTTTGTCACATGCCGAACCAAAAATTAAACTTTTTAACAGTTGCTCAAAATTGTAAATTACATAAAATGTATGTTAATGTGCTGAGGGGGGTTTTTTTTTTTGAACGCTTTTTTTAATGGTCATCATCGCATCAAGCTGCTGGGGGTCAATTTTTTGTTAACACGAAGACAGGTTTGAGAGCTGTCTACATGTTTATTTTTAAAAGTGAATATAGCCATCAAATAAGCTACTTAGCTATGTTGCTTCTTTGTCTGTCCATAATGAAGGGGGCTTGTATTAAGAGTCACTGCAGCCACTTTGTTAATGGGGCTGCATAAGCAGCAACAGCCCACATCCGACTCCCTTGGCCTGAAGCGACGCTAGCCAATGAAGCTGCTGCACATTGTATCCAAAAGCCATAATCATTTGCATCTCTAATGGCCTCTTCTCTGGTTCAAACAGCGTGTGCAGCCCGTTTGCACGTCAGACATACATCAACGCCTACGTTTCCCAGTAGCGCCAGTTAGCGCCTTGAACAAGTGTTAACTGCCTGTAGAATCAACCGAGTTCTGGAATGGAGGCAACGGGTCCGAACGGTGCCCGTGGCTACTGCACTGAAGCTACTGCTCGTGTTGTTGGATTTTGTATCTTTTAATGTGCTTGGTTAACTTTTTACGCGCACATACACAGATACATATCTCTCTCTCTCTTTGCTAAAGGAATTATCGCATAAATATTTTTATGGTTAATTAGCGGGACACTTTGTCTGTCGAGATGAAGGCGTTAAAGCGCACACCATCCACAACATCTGCAGCATCATTGGGAACAACCACAACAATAACAACAACAACAGTCGCTTTGTCTTGCTCTTCTGTTGAGACGGGGACTGGTTGTCTGGAAGTTCCTAACCAAAATATATGTACGAATATTTGTTCCTGCCTGCATATTAGTTTAGTAAAATGTATGAGTCTTCTTATGATTAACATGATTATTTTACCAGAGCTGCTAAGAGCAGCCCAAGGGTTCCTGGTGTCAAAAAAAAAAAACTATTTAGAAACTGCAAAAAGTTTTATGAAAAATGCTTGGATGCATAACGAAGATGACTCTAAGTAAATCGCTTCCCGATGTGAAGAATCATTTGGGCATAACGAACTTATGGTCTGTACCTTCTCCATACATTGTATAAATCTCTATTAAGGGTCCAATGGGAAACTGTATACAATATAATATACAAACCACGTAATGCCGACTGTAATATACTCTGCAAAATTGAGCAACACTCCAAAGTTTATCTAATTAAAGAGAAATTAAAAAATTACACAAGCTTTAAAATTTTTTATTGAAATTTTATGAAAATCAATAGGGGACTTTGCCCCCTGCTTGCTTCGCATACATATGTACATATATAGGGTGCATTATGTTTGTGCCAAAAAATTTACCTAAAAGAAAACGAGTAAGGCTCCACAACTTGTATACCAAAAGTAGGAGGCTCCGCCCCCTGCGTGCTTCAGACGCCAAATTCGATGAGGTCGCCTATATTAATTTTGAGATATCTTGACCATAAAATCGCCTGCACTTTCCTTAATTTCTAAGACTTTGCGACTTAAAAATACCTTGTACCAAAGTAATTTACACAGTTTTTAAAGTGTCTTCGAGGCAAAGGTATTCTAACTTTGGTAAATTTTGGCTTTAACTACCAAAGTTAGGCATACATACATGATAACAGCTAGAGCAACCAAACTTTCGGATTATATCTCTTATTTTCTTACGGGAAACAATTTTATTTTATTTTTTCTATATCGGGTTTATATTGTATAGCTCCCATAGGGATATTACACAGCACACCGAAAAAACTAAAAGATATATTAAGTTTTTTTCTTGACTTCCTAAGCATTGTACAAAATGTTATCAAAATCGGTTGACCGATCGAACGGAAAAAATGTTTTTGGTGCATAATTCGCTTGTTTTCAGAGATATCGTAACAAAAATTGGCGAGTTTCTTAGAGTTCCCAAGCGCTGTAGTAAATTTGATCAAAATTGTTTCACTATATCATATAGACCAATAGGACCGATTGGACAAAAAACATGCTTTATTTATAAAATGTATCGTAACCAAATTTGGTAATCAAAAGTTTTTCGGAGTACCTTAGCAATATACCAAATTTGATTGTAATGTGTAATGGTCGAGGTATCTCAAGTCGCGCGCGACTTTAAAGTATCCCATTTTTTGTTAATATTGGCCCCTTCCCCTAGTAGTATTTCATGGTTTACTCCTACATATCTAAACAACTCGAATTAGAGCTGCCTTTTTTGAAAACCCCTCTGTGGCTGTCAATTAATGAAGGAGCCCACTAAAAACAACTTATGTGTAAATATGTTTGTAAAGAACTTTTTACATTTTGGGGATGCCACCCTCGCAAGGTATTTTTTTTTACTATTTACTCCTTGAATGGGTTTCAAAGAACGTTTTTTTTAAGTCGCTCTTCGGAACTTCGGTAGTTGTAACCAAAAATAAAGAAGCCTCCTTAAAAACAACCTGTAAGTAAAAATGATTGTTAAGAATTTACAGTCACCGAAATAGGTGTCTAGACTAGGGTGGCCATTTTTGCAACATCTCACGATTTTAATAACGCCAACCCCTAAAAAGTTTCCTTTTTACGTGCATATAGCGCCTGTAAAATTTAAAGGCGATCCGAATGTATTTGATGGTTCCTAAAATTGGTCAAAGGTCATAAAAAATGTTCATATGAATGCATAAATAGCGACCAAACCGCAAGTTTGACAAAAACATGTTCCAAAAATAATCAATGGGTAATTCAATTATCTACAGTCGAATAAAAAAATTATCGAAATCAGTTTAGTATAACCAGGTTTAAAAATCCTCCATACCATCGGCGGCCACCCTAGTGTGGGCACATTCAACGGGGTTGGTCCCCTAGTTTTCCCATATTTTCTGAAGTTTCTCTGTCCATCCGTCACCACGTTTTTTATTTAAAAGTAGAAGGTTTTTTGAAGCTTATTAAAATTTTAGGGTTGTCATTAGATTACTCCTATTTATGGAATTGTTGTACTCCAACTAAGTAATATAGTTTAATACAATTTATGCGCTTATAAAAATGTCGAGTTTTCTGCAAGAATTTTGGACCAGTGTGGGCGGGCTCACCTAGAAAAATCATAAAAAGTTTAAACAAAACCAGCTCAACGCCAAAACCAGTTGAACTTCTAGGGCCGTGGTCTCAACTCAGCTTAGAAAATAAAATTGGCCTGCACTATCAATTTAAAAAAACTTATTGACTTATTATATGTCTTGCAACTTTGGAGCACAGCAGGTATCATATAGCTCAATTCTCCAAAGATACGAATCATGTAGACTGAAAATTATTGTTAGGGCATCCAATTTCAAAGAGTTTTAATCTAAGTAAATTTTCGTTATCTGTACCGGAACTCACTTTCTGCAAGGTTTTGCGGAACGTATTAATTTGAGTTTAAACTGGTTTATTGTAACACAATCATTTTTAAAAACGTAATTATATGGTAACTAGTTCTATTTATAAACAATTTTTTAAATTGTTTTAACTAGCTTATGTTTATACTTTAACCTTAGTCTATATACTCATCGGTTGTTTTTTCGCTTTTTATACTTATGCCGATAGCTGTGCTGGGACAACTTTTAACCGTCTTATCGAAATTATGGAATGGTTTACCCAAGTTTACTGATAAATAAAAAATACACTCCTTAAAGCTGTTTAATTTTTTTTTACATACATGGTGTGAAATTTACATATGTATGACGGGCTACCGATATGGATTTTGAGCCGCTAATCCCGAAACTGTGGTTCAAAAAACCAGGGTTTTGAAATAACGAACAAAAACACATACTATTAAACGAGGTATGAATCAGAATTTGAATTTCGAAAAACCCAAAAATCCATAGAGTTCTGAGATAATCTCCTAAGCACCAAACAAAATTTTTCCAATTTATGCATTGAAACGCTATTACTCCAGCACCTCAGGGTTCTGATACAACTTCAAAAACGAGGAATTTTATATTTTTTATCAATGGCATATACGTAGATGCACCTCTTGTTGGATTACCCTCAGTTAATGTATGCATAACCCCATTTTCTTTTCTTTCACAGATCTCAGCAAAATGGGCATAGCGTTGATGTTTCTGCTGGCGCTGTACCAAATGCAGTCGGCAATACATAGTGAAATAATTGAGAGCCCAAATTATAGCTACACCCCTAGTGAAGTAACTGATGACGCCAGCAGCGAATCCACAGCAATTGACACTGATCAGTTGGGTACACTGATGCCCGACAAAACGGAGCAGGCGGAGCTGCAATTCAGATATCCGATTTCAGCCATAGGGATAGACTATTCCAAGAACTCGGTGCTGCTGCGTTTCCAAAAGTATCCGCAAAAACAACGCTATAAATATGATTCCGATTGGGCAGCCAAACGCAGATCACTTAAGGACAACTTTTTGCACTTTGGCAAGCGGCAGGCGGAGCTACTACCAAGAGTGAACAGCAATGATCATGGCTACTTTGAGCAGCAGCTGGGAGATCGCTTGGAGCGCAGTTTAATGGGCGGTCGTGACTCGCGTGGCGATAACTTTATGCGCTTTGGTCGTTCCGATAATTTCATGCGCTTTGGCCGAAACCCAAATCAACGCCCTGACAACTTTCTGCGCTTTGGTCGCGCTCCTAAACAGCGACCCGATAATTTTTTGCGCTTTGGCCGTATGCCTAAGCAGACAGCTAACGATCAAAATGATCGCTCCGCTAATTTTATGCGATTTGGCAAGAGTGTTGATGTGACTGGAACCACTGATTGGAATCAGACCAAGCCGCAGCAGCAGAAAAACGAGATTCGTGCAGCCGCAAAGCTGTTGAAGCAAACCGAGTCGGGACTGGATGAAAGCAATCCTGTGGATAAGGCTATAACGCTGCTGTTCAGCAAGCATCAGCAGCGACAGCAGGAACAACAGCAAACGGGCCATAGCGAACAGACTGAACTCGAGAATAGTAACAATTTGATGGACCAGGGTGCGGAACAGTTTTATGAAGCTACTTAAAGACAGCTTGGCATGTACTCTGTATATACTCAAAAATGGACGACTTTTAAATGTGACCACAAATGTAATTAAATACGTATTGAAATGATCTTAACGATAAAAAAAAAACTTTCCTTTACTCTTTAAAACACTTTATGTATGTATGTAAATGTGAATTTTTAATGGGGCTGGATTAGAAATTCACTCTTGGAACATTTAGTACACTAACTCATAATTATACATGCATACACACACATACTTATGTACTTAATTGGTGCAATTAATCTAATTAAAATATTGAAATAATGCGTAAATAAATGCAATTTGAAGAAGAAACCTTTATGTTATTTTTTGAGTAAATGCAATCGAATTCCAAAGATAATACTGCTACCTTACATATAAGATATAGGTATAGCAGCGACAGTTCCATAAGATATTTCAGGACGAGATTGTAGAGAATTTTATGGCCTACAACGGGTAATTAAATTATGGAGTTACTTTGCTTTGGCGGCCATTGTAGCTCCGCCATTTTGAAATATAAAAAAGTAGACGAGAAAACGAAAATTGTATGCCAAAAAACGTTCATTTATCTTAAAAATAGAAATGTGAGGAGGGTGTTGCTGATTTGACAGAGACTAACCCATATATATATACATTAGGGTGGGTAAATTTTTTTCGGTATAAGGGCTCACTCGGATTTTGATTCTTTGGGTAATTCTAAGCAAATTTGCCCAAAAAACTATGGGTCTAAAATGAATTTCGAGTCGCCCACTTTTTCAAAATTTTCAAGAAAAAAAACCGAAAAAAATCAAAAACCAACACTAAAGCGCCCTCTGGCGGCACCCAAAATTAAAAATAGATGTCAATAATGAATTCCTCGACCCCAAAAACCCCCAAATTCACATTTGGCTAGAGAAAAAATATCGATTTTAGGCCTTTTCAATGAATTTCTAAGTCGATTTTTGAATATGTCGAAAAAAACCTATTTTGAAAAAGTGGGCGACTCGAAATTCATTTTAGACCCATACTTTCTTGAGCAAATTTGCTTAGAAGTATCCAAAGAATCAAAATCCGAGTGAGCCCCATAAGGTTTTTTCGGCCCCATACAAATTGACCCGCCCTAATATACATATATATATATTTCCATTCTTATCAATACGGTGTACAAAAGAGTTAAATTTTGACTGGGTGACAAAGGGGGAACTAGCAGGAAATGGACATAAATCAACTTATCTTGTCTGTAGATAAAACGTATCTTTCGGAATTTTAGTTAGTTTTAATAGTTTCTGAGATATGCCTGCGGAAAGACGGAAAGACGCTCGCTCGGTACAGTCTAAACTTTTTACAAATTCTAAACTTTTTACAAAATCTTATTTTTGGGTGACTCAAAGGGAGCTTCTATTTTATACCTTGTACCCATAAGATCAAGCGTGTACAAGGTTTGTGTAATGTGCGAGGGCAGTTTGATAAGTCCGTAACTTTTTATATACATTTTGATATACTATACAAACTATCAGAGCAAAAACAGTTAATTTTATGCAAATAAAAAGTATGGCAAATCAATATACAACATTACTATATGCTCACTGCCCAGTGTTATACAAACCGATATGGAAGGACTAAAAATGAAATCTTTTTAGATGTCGAAAGTCCATACTATTGTCATACCAACTAGGTTGATTAGCATTACGTTTTCATGATTATAGAGCCTATCTAGGTTTCCTCAAGATATTTTGCCAATTTCGTCTTTAATAAATATAAGGAACAAAGTCATCTTAAGTCTTGTAATTCCTGGTTCATAACAAACCAAGGAGCGCCTGCAACGTTTCTTAGTGTTATGGATTGATATCATTGGAGAATTTCAATGTTGGACATGCCCAGCGTCTGGCTTGAGGACTGTCTTATAAAGCGTCGACAAAACAAATATTTTATTTTGCAATATAATCACATTTAAACTCAGTCCAACGCTTTTCAATTTTTTTTATTCTTTCAAAATAATACGTTTTGTTTAGGCCTCAAATTAGGCGTTTTTTTATCTATGGTATATAGGGTACTTTGAGTTTCTGTAAGCCGTATGTAACAAGCGTAAGGAGACGTCGGAGAGGCACCAAAGTTACCTAATGTAGGATCAGGGTGAGGTCGTAGTCCGTCTGCCCGTCTGTATAAACGCCGGGATCTCATAGATGGTAAAAGTTAATATTATCATTAATTGGCCATTACAACCGTGGGTCGGTATTGGTAGCATCTGGCGCCTTTTGGAAACATCAATCGTAGCCAGGTCACTATAAACCTGATCTTTCCATCTTAGAGGGGATCTCCGTCGGCTTACCACTAGTGGGCTTCGCTTCAAAGGCTTTCTTCATTGGAGCATCGTCATCTATTCCTACCACATGACCTAGCCAACGCAGCCACTGCAATTTAATGCGCTTAACTATGTCTATGTCGCGGTAGAGCTCGTCGTTCCATCGTAAACGGTACTAACCGTCAACGCAAGAGGAACCAAAGATCTTACGTAAAATTTTTCTCGCAAAAACTCCTAAGGCTCGCTCATCACTGTTCGTCATCTTCCATGTTTTCGCGCCGGGTAAAATGTGCGTTTTATAAAGATTTTTTCGTCCGGCGAGAAACGGCTTAACTTCTCAATTGCCTACTTAGCCCAATGTAATAACTGCTAGCAAGAGTAATCCTACGCTTAATATCAAGGCTGACGTTTTTTTTTGGTGTTAATGCTGGCTCCAAGGTAAACAAAACCCTCTACTACTTCAAAGATGTAGTTAACGACAGTTACATGCTGCCCAAGACGCTGAGAGGGCTTCTGTGTCGACAAGATGTATTTTGTTTTGTCCTCGTTCACTGCAAAACCCACTCGCCTTAATTCTTCATTGGACTTGGCAGCACATACGACAGAGTTGTTGCGACTAATGATGTCAATATCATCCGCGTACGCCAGTAGCATGATACTTTTTTGCCCCTGTATCGTAGCAGTGCGATGGATTTCTGCTGCGCGTATAATCTTTTCCAGCATAGTGTTGAAGAAGTCGCACGATAGCATGTCACCTTGTCTGAAATCTCTTTTGATATCAAATAGTTGGGAGAGATCGTTTCCAATTCGCACAAGCCATCAACGTCACGACGGCAGCTTTGTTATTTTTGAGCCGCTGGATGGCTGTTTTGACTTCCTTATAATCTGGCGGCGAACCGCCAATTCCATCATCAGTGATGGCTCCTTCTTGACAACTTTCTGTGTTGGCTGTACTACTGTCACCGTTAAGCAGATTCGAAAAATGATCTCTCCATATACTAAGCGTGCTTTAGACATCTCTTACTAGATGTGGAACCTGCCCCGATCTTAAAACCTTAAATAAGGCGCGTTACTTTTTCGTAGAATTTTCGTGCCATGTTTCTGTCAATCATCAAATCCATTCCAAAACTGATGCCTTATTATGTGACGTGAAACTATTTTATTTTGTTTTTTTTGACATCGGCGTTATATTATATGGCTCTCATACGGGTGTTTCAGAGCACCTTGAAATAAATTGGATTTTGTTTAGAGTTCCCAAGCACTGTACCAAATTTTTGTCAAAATGGCTTGACTGTGTCATATAGCCCCTATAGAATGGATAGGTCATAGACAAGTTTTTGGTGCAAAATTAATTGTGTTTTGTTTGTTTATGAGTAGATCGTAACCAAATTTGGCAATTAAAAATTTTTGTGGAGTATTTAAGCAATATAGCGAATTTAATTACAATGTGATGGTACAGGGTATCCCAAAGTTGTCAACGCCCGACTTTAAAATACGCCATCTTTTAGTGACAACCGCTTCATTCGCCACAAATTGCTAGTAACATGGGTTTGAATAGAATGGATCAAAAAAATTTCACCATTGTGAATACGATTGCGTTTATAGTCGAGTTTTAGCAATCCTAGCACACCAGAGAACTGCAGCAGTAGCAGTGTATTATGCGTCCGTCCACCACATATTTCCGACTACTGTTCACATTCTAGTTTGCTAAGGCACCATACATATAAACTATTGCAGATCTCTGTCACACACATTTATTCTGCTATCATTTTAGTATAATTCCATGGATGTTGAGGATTTCTGGAGCGACGACCTTTTTTGGGCGACTTGAACGTTCGACTTTACATGTGCTGGTACGACCACAACAGAACTCAAGATAGCACCTCTTAGCCATTGAAATTCAGGGTTCACATTAATTTTTTCCATTCTCGTTAATATTTTTGAGCTTGACGGAGTTAATTAATAGATGGGACTTGAGAGGAGCAGTGTTGCTTTCAAAGCTACAACGCGGGAAATTCAAAAAGTCACTGACTTATCAAACTGCTCATATTTAACAGGCAGAAGGAGACATTGAATTTCCTATACCATATCATAACCTTATGTACGAGACAGCAGTACCTACACACCGAAAACAATTGCCCATAATTCCTCTTTAGATAAAGTTTGTTGAATTAGGTATGTCGATTTCTTACCACGTTAATGCAAATTTGATTGATAAAAAATGATTTCCAATATTTCTATATAGAACAAGCCAGAGCTTTGCGTCATATATCATCTGTGTTTGAACCAAAGCCTACAGAAGTTATAGTCACAAACAAATTTCACACCCCTTTGCCAATAAACTAAATCAAAATTCGAGTACATACAAGTATTTTTATAAATCACCTATTTACCAAATTCGGTAGGTTCTCTTAAGAAGACCTAATAAACAAACCATTGATATGCTTTTAAAGCTTATCACAGATAATTTGTATAGCCTATATTCATTTATAAATCAATTGTAATCAAAATCGGCTTGAAAAGCCAAAAAGTTTCGAAATTTATAGGTAAATATATTGCCAAAAAAAACAAGTCATTTGGACTTAATACGCTGCATGCAAAAATTCAAATTCCCAAATAGTGGGATATTTTTTTTTATATGAAGTTTTGTCATTCCGTGCGATATTTTTGCATGCTGCGTATAGGTCTTTAATTGCTTATGTTGCCATTTTAAAGTAAAGGGGTCTACGCAGAGGCCTAATAGGCCTTAAGCAGGAACACATATTTTGTAGAAAAAGGTAAGGGTATCCCACAACAACAAAAGACTTAATTATGATGTTTCGTTACGACAAGCTCGAGTTTTCAAATATAATTCTAATTTCTTTTTAAATAAAAAGTTAGTTTCCCACAGCATAGGGCTATTAAAAATTGGGTTGTAGACCTTTAATTAATTTATTTTTTCAAAACACATAATTGTACTATATCTAACTGTAAAGACGGTTATGCTTATTTTTAAATTTAAATTAAGCGTTACGGCATTCGCATGTACTCGTTGCGCTGTGAATGGCAAAACAAGTGGAACTTGTTGCTGCTTCAGCCCTGGCTAAGATACCAAACAGCTGTTGGCAAGTGGAACGTGTTTAAGAAAGTTTCAGTCAAACAATTTCTTCTAAAAAGAGAGGTCATAAAGTATTTAAATAATATTAGTGCAAGTGAAATTTATAGGTAAATTTTAAAGTAATTAACAATAGCCAACACTTATTGTAAAGTATCTTTTTAAATACCACAACTACGTCAGCAGAGTCTAAAGTCCAACTTGTTGCATTTGTTGTGACTGGCGGCTATTTCTGTTTTTATTTTGTTGCGTTGGCTTGGCTTATTTATAAAGTGTAAATAAATTATAAATCTTTGAAATTGTGTGCTATTATTAAAGTTGCTTACATGTGGAATGTTTTACTTTTTATTGCAGTAAAATTTTGTGATTGTTTATCCAAAAGGCGAACATGTCGGCGCTTCTGAAAATGCACAGAGGTATTATTTAATATTTTTACGCATCTAATTGAAGATAACAATTCATTTACTCGTTACATAATATGTTTTCATAAAGATGCAATGCAAATATGTCGAATTTTTTGATAAGAACAAAATTTTGGTTATGTGTTTGTTGTTGTTTCTGGCGTGGTCAACTTGAGGTGTTTGCTCAATATGGTGGTCATACCGGCGCAGTTCAACTCCCTATACCAAAGGCCAATAATGTTATCAGAAAATAATATAAAAAATTAAACAATGGGTTCAGTGGTGCGCCAGAAATATCTTAAGACGGAATTTCAATACAATAGCAATCTGTCGGTGTGTGAAATAACTTTTTCAATACCATTCCGTGTTTGAAATGTTTTTGAGATGTTTGTTATCAAATTATAAATTATCAAAGATTTTATTACTTACTATTAAGAGGATCTGGCACAGCTCTGATTGTATTTACTTTAAGTGTATTATTTGTTTGCCGGTAAAAGGTTAGCTACTTTTGATTTCTAGGGTTGCCATTAACGAGTATCGCCTTCAAATATACCTTGTCTTTAATTTTTTAAAACAAATTTTTATTTAAATGCTTCAGAAATTTGACGAAAATCAGCGTCACGTAGTTTATGGATGATCCCTACAGCTGATTTCTTCAAGTAGCATTAAAAAGAGCGCTCTAAATTGAGATTTTTTATTTAACAGAACTTTTATATATTTAATTTTATTTCCAAACATTCACTTTAACTTTTCATGACTAGTTCAAAAACTGTTTACGCCCGCTTTTGTGCGCAGCGTCACAGATGCAGCTAAGTATCCAAAAATCACCACCCATTACACATTGAATCCGCGTGAGAAGGACGAAAGATGGAAGGAAGTCGATATGGAGCGTTGCATAGAGGAAGTAGATATTGTCATAGTAGGCGGTGGACCCGCAGGCATGTCAGCGGCCATAAGAGCCAAGCAATTGGCGGCTGAAAAGGAACAGGTAGGTTTGTCTTTACAATTATTATACAAAATATTGAAACAAAGTTTGTTTATAGGAAATACGCGTTTGTGTGGTAGAAAAATCCGCTGAGGTGGGCGGTCATATACTCTCTGGCGCTGTTATGGATCCCATTGCGATCAATGAACTGATACCCGATTGGCAGGAGCAGGGCGCGCCATTAAACACGCCTGTAACCAAGGACACATTCTCTTACCTTACCACCACGGGACGCTTCTCCATACCCATTTTTAAAGGTTGGCCCATGGATAATCATGGCAATTATGTGGTACGTTTGGGACATTTAGTAAAATGGTTAGGCGACCAAGCAGAAGCTTTGGGTGTTGAAATCTATCCCGGCTGTGCTGCCTCCGAAGTGCTGTTCCACGAGGATGGTAGTGTCAAAGGCATTGCAACCAATGATGTGGGCATTGCCAAAAGTGGTGCGCCCAAGGAAACATTTGCGCGTGGCATGGAACTGCATGCCAAGACTACCATATTCGCCGAGGGCTGTCGCGGGCATTTAACCAAGCAAATTTCGCAAAAGTTTGGACTTAATGTGGGCAGCGAACCGCAGGCCTATGGTATTGGACTGAAGGAAGTTTGGGAAATAGAGCCAGAGAAGCATCAGTATGTATTTTTTTGAAGCATTATAAAAAAAATGCATAATACTTAAATTTACAGACCTGGTCTAGTGGAACACTCCATTGGTTGGCCACTGGATCGTTTTACATATGGCGGCTCTTTTTTGTATCATCTAAACGAACCAACGCCCACCATAGCTGTAGGCTTTGTGGTGGGTCTTAATTACAAGAATCCTTGGATAAGCCCTTTCCAGGAGTTCCAGCGTTTCAAAACACATCCGAAAGTGCGACATGTTTTTGAGGGCGCCACACGCATAGCCTATGGTGCTCGTGCTATTAACGAGGGCGGCTTTCAGAGCTTACCAAAGAAGCTATCCTTTCCCGGCGGTTGCCTAGTTGGTTGCAGTGCAGGTTTTCTCAACGTGCCGCGTATTAAAGGTTCCCACTATGCCATGAAGAGTGGCATGCTGGCTGCAGAAAGCGCCCTGGAAGCAATTAATGAAAACACGCAAGCTACAGCTGGCATTGAGCCCACCAGCTATGCAGACAAGTAGGTGGAATTATTAAAAAATCGAAAGTATGTACTTATGTATTTATTACTTGCATATAGAATCAAAGACTCCTTTGTCTGGAAAGAATTGTACAAGGTGCGCAATGTGCATCCTTCCTTCCACAATCCCCTGGGACTGTATGGCGGCTTGGTGTTGAGTGGCTTCTCAATTTTCATGGGTGGCCGCGAACCCTGGACACTGAAACATGGTCCACAGGATCACGAATCGTTGCAGCCAGCCAATGTCAGTCAGCGCATAGTTTATCCGAAGCCAGATAACAAAATCTCCTTTGATTTACTCTCTTCCGTGGCATTGACTGGCACCAATCATGAGGGTGATCAGCCCGCTCATTTAACGCTTAAAGACGATCGCATACCTGTTGATCACAACTTGGCGCTCTACGAAGGACCCGAGCAGCGTTTCTGTCCCGCCGGCGTCTATGAGTTTGTGCCCAATGAGGTGGGCGATAACATGAAGCTGCAGATCAATGCACAAAATTGCATACACTGCAAAACCTGTGATATCAAAGACCCCAAGCAGAATATAAACTGGGTAGTGCCCGAGGGCGGTGGCGGCCCCGCCTACAATGGCATGTGAGCTTTTCTATTGCACAACTGAGAAATTGCAACAAAAGTTGCTTAAATGATGTACCAATATTGCATTTTATTAGTGTCTTAAGTAATTGGAGTTTTAAGTCGAAAGTTTTTACGAAATTTCAAAATTATAATATTGAATTTGTGCAAATATGGTTAAATTAAGTCAAAAGTTAAGAATGCAATAAAAATTTGTATAATTATATAAAAAAAAATTCAACTTTTTCAGTTGCCAAAAAGGATTTTATTTAAAATTCATTTCATTTTGTTTAAAACACCAACTTACAATGTAAACATTGGCTTTTCCACAAAACATTTTGTTTTTTCCAAAATCTGCTATATTCAGTGCATAGATAAAACTTGTTTCTTGTTTATAATATGTACATATACATGTACTTATACATAAAATTCTTTTTTTTTCTTAAAGTTGCTTTATCGTTTTTCACCAAAATGGTTTTAATATGATCTAAATTGTAATTTTCTTAGAGACTAGTTACAACAGTTTTATTTTTAAATTGTAACCGATTTGAACAGACATACATCAATGGATATACCTTTCTTTATATTATGCTATATATGCGTGCTCCAAATTCTCTCAAATGTGCAATAACATATAAGTTTGGAGCGAGTTTTTTTTTAACAATTAATGTGTACGTGTTTGTATATTACTTTATATCACTTAATTTGTAAACCAATATTTATCTTTAAACGCTTGCATTTAGTTTTACTTTTTTCAACGATTTTTTGTATGACCTGCAGAGGTCAAAGGTTTTTAAAAAACTTGTCTATAACCTTTTACCAAACTGCGCAACTGCTGCAATGAACATTTTGAGATCTGTTGAGATCTACTAAGTTGTAAATGTTTTGGTTTTTCAATTAAATTAATTTAAATTTTTGTATATTTAATTTACGATTTTTTTGTTATATTTTATATTAAGTGTTTTTTGCTCTTTTGAGTGCGCTATTTATTCACAAG
Organism: Chymomyza fuscimana; assembly: GCA_949987675.1. Classification (NCBI taxonomy): domain Eukaryota; kingdom Metazoa; phylum Arthropoda; class Insecta; order Diptera; family Drosophilidae; genus Chymomyza; species Chymomyza fuscimana. Next base: position 73,036,695 of record OX465089.1, read on the forward strand.
TCTTTTGCTTTTCATGCAAGTTTTTTGCTAAAAATTACGTCTACTCGAGTTTTGCTGGCTGGAAAAATTTGACTAGGTATTATATAATATACACAGGTGCAACATTTATGAATGTAATCATTACAACAATTTTCAGTTTTAACATTTGTTACTATATCCTTAGTATGCTTAAGGGTTATGTATGTATACATATATATAAATATGGTTAACAATAGCATAGACGAGTACCAAGCACATGGTTGTTGCTCTCTTGTGGTCCCAATGACCATGAAATTCTTTTAGACCCCTTATTTATACACTGTGCTGTGTCCCATCATAAGTAGTTTCGTATGTATATTATATATTTATGCTATGTATTTCTATAAAACTTGTTTAGAAACATCTTGAATTAGTTGTAACTACTTTCAGCTTAGCTTTCTTATACATAGGCTCTGCCAATTGTAATTTAGCTTGTTCAAAGTTATTTTTTGTACATGACGTGCGGCTCTTTCTCTAGTTGAGTTTACAAATTATTATTTTTTTTTTTTGTTGCAAAAATTCAATTTAATTTTTTTTTAAAGCTAAGTGTAATTACATTTGCTTAGGCCTAATTTAAATAGCACAATTAACACCTGTATTGAAATATTTCACCATCGAGTTTTTCTTTGTATGTATGTATTGTTTCATTTCACTTGTCAACATTTTTCACAAGTGAAGTTTTCAAGCATATCATTTTGAGTATTTTTTGTTTTATTTTTTTTTTTTTGTCAGTTTTGTTACACATAAATATATATTTATATTTTCAATTAAAGAGGCACTGTTTTTAAGGCAACACTACACAGTGAAGTTTTATACAAGGAATTATGTACAACAAAAGTTTAAAGGAGTTGCAGCAAGTATGGAAATTCGAAATTTTTTGCAAATTATATATAAAATAAGATATCTTTAACACAAGTTAGTACAGTTTTGTGCAATACATATGTATGTATGTACAACAAACGAACACCATTTAGTTTATATATTTACATACTATGTACAAGACATACAGTTATATGCTTATTGTATTGTCTATGTACAGTATGCAATTCATCAATAACTTAGCTAAACGTGTGCTAAAATTCTTACCAATTCACCTATCCATAACCAGATTTTGTCTTAAAGCTGTTTAATTTCTGATATCTATATGTGTATATATATCTAAATAAACTTAATGTACTTATGTGTGCTATCGCAATTATTCCAAAAGACCAATTGTTCCACAAATTTGGAATATGCATTATATATGCCTGAGCATTCTTTGTATTAAAAAATATCTCCAAAATTTGTTATTGCTCTTAAGCAATGTGAAAATGAAATTTCTGAATGCTGTAAATAGTTTTTGCCTCAATTTCAATCGAATTTCAATCGTTGCGAAAACTATTTGAGCTACGTAGAATATATTATTAACAAAGCCGAAAGTTTAACTTTGGAGCACCAAAGTTTGAATACTCTTTAAGTAGTAATACTACAAATAACTCATCTTTTTATTTTCATCTAAATTTAATTTCATTCCAAGAATTTTTACAATAAATGAAAATGGGAAATTTTATTTACAAATTCATTCGGGTTTCAAAAGAACCCTTTTTACCCAAATCAATCCGGGTCTGATAAGATTTTTTCCTACTTTCAGAAAATAATTCTAATGCATTATTATTGAGATAGTCTAGAGGTGCGAAGGTAATTTTAAACAAGATTTTGAGTAACTTAAATTTTATGTCTGATTTTCTAGAAGTATTGTAGTTAACATAGGATTCGTTAATTATTCGCTACAAAAATCCGGATGTTGATGAGTTGAATAAAACCCAATTTTACAAACTACAACATTTTTCATGGCTTATATTTGTTTTAAAGTTAATACGAATCATAATTTGTTTATTAAACTGTTTTAGTACTAAGAAAAAAAATTTGTATAATGCGTCTATTACATAGTGCATGTAGTTGGCTTCGGAAAGATTGTTTAAAAATTACTAAAATTAAAAAAGTCCCACAAAGTTGGAAAAATTTTTCGTTTTAAAGCTATGTTCAATGTCATGGCAATTCAAACTTGAGTCAAGACGATTATCAAGCACCATTTAAAATTTGGAGAGTCAAAAAATGTTCCCATTTTTTGCCAGAGTTGAGTAACGTCTCAAAACAACTAAATCATCAGATAAAAAAAAAATCTAATATCTGGGAATTTGTAAATTTTGGCATTTTAAAACACAAATACTTGAGAAGATACGAAATAAGATAAAAAAAATAAATAAATAAAGATAAAAAAAATGTTCCAAAAAATTACTATCGAAAGAAATTTTTAAAAATTTGTATAAAGAACAAAGTCTTCAAATCGAACGTAGAAAAATTCAGATGTAATCAAAGTTTTGATTCGGAATTTTAAAACTAATAGGTTGTACCTAGACTAGGTAGTCCTTAGTGGCTTTAAAACTAATAATTTTGAACAAATTTTTTTTTGGCATCGAGGTTTCCCATCTAAATTTTATTTTTATACCCTGTACTATATGGTACAAAGCGTATATTAAGTTTGTGCAAGCCGAAAATGTATGTAACATACAGAAGGAGACGTCGGAGACCCCCCAAAGTTACTTAAAGTATGATCGGGGTGTCTAGAGAAGTCGATATACCCATGGCCGTCTGTCCGTCTGTATGAACGCCTAGATCTCAGAGATGGTAAGAGCTAGAGCAACCAAATTTTTCAGATTAGATGCGTTATGTCAGGGGATGCAAGTTTATTCTATATTTTGGATATCGGGGATATATTATATAGCTCCCATAGGGGTGTTTCAGAGGACCTCGAAAAACCCCAAAAGTTTTAGATAAATAATTCGTTTGTTTATGAAGATATCGTAACCAAATTTGGTACTCAAAAGTTTTTCAGAGTTCCCAATCACTGTACCAAATTTTATCAAAATCGGTTGACTATATCATATAGCTCCCATAGGACCAATCGGTCAAAAAAACGCTTTTGTACAAAATTTGTTGTGTTTCGTTTGTTTATGAAGATATTGTAACCAAATTTGGCATTCGGAAGTTTTTTGGGATACTCATCACTGTACCAAATTTGATCAAAATCGGTTGACTATATCATATAGCTCCCATAGGACCAATTGGTCAAAAAAACGCTTTTTGTACAAAATTTGTTGTGTTTCGTTTGTTTATGAAGATATTGTAACCAAATTTGGCATTCGGAAGTTTTTTAGGCATCTTCAACACTGTACCAAATTTGATCAAAATCGGTTGACTATATCATATAGCTCCCATAGGACCAATCGGTCAAAAAAACGTTTTTTGCACAAAATTCGTTGTGTTTCGTTTATTTGGGAAAGAAATATCTTTTGGAGTTTGTAAGCAATATATCGGACTTGATTGCAATGTGGTGGTACAGGGTATCCCAAAGTCGTCCGCGCCGGACTTTAACGTACGCCATTTTTTATCTTAAATTTTTGCTCAAAATAATGATAATGCCAAATTCCAATATATTTTGAAATAACTACAGATCGATATTTTATCGGTTAGGTGAAACAGCAATTGAAGCGATCGTCATAACATTTTCATTTTGAAAAGGCATTTAAAAAGACCTTTAGGTGAAATGGCGTAAGTTTTGGACATAGTCTTAAGAACAACATACAAACTATAAAAATATGTCCATTTCCAATATTTTGATAAAAAAAAGGTCGCAAAGTGGCTAATTTTTGCGTAAAATTTTATATAAATAAAAAAAAAAACCCTTGTGCCGTTTGGTCGAATAAATAATAGTAATAAATTGAAAGTTGTACAAATATAACAAAAATGAAATTATATTGGGAAGGATGATGGGTTTGGCGAGTAGAAAGGCCTCAAGTTGCTAAAATAACAAAATTTTTTTTTCAATTTGTTTTTTCTTTCTTTTTTTGGAAAACATTTCAACTTTGGAAGTTATTTACGAGCAAATAATGCGTCTAAGGATCTTTGCTGCAACTAGGAGCCTAATTTAGGACACTAATTGTATGTTATAACATTTTTATTTTGTATAGAAAAGAAAAATAAATATTTTCTCGGGGCTTATTTGAATCATATTGTTCATTTTTTAAGGGACACCCTGTTCTGAAATTAAAAAAAAAATTATGATTTGTGTAGAAACAAAATCAGACGAGTCAATATAGCCGTATCTGTCTGTATGACCGTATAAACAAATTTACCTTTTAGAGATTATACATTCGAGGTATAGAGCATAAATTATACCACAATTTGCTCATTATCTGTACACAAATCATGTTTGAATTTTTGCTTTTTACACCTATACTATCAAAATTTGACACAGCTGTGCACCTTTTTATTAAAAATAGTATGAAGCAAACATTCAGATGAAAAATATAAAAAAGTTATAGGTGAACATGAGACCCTATCTCCTTTAAACTGCACAAAAATTAAGCTATTTGTAGATATTTTTACAAAGAAGCTAGAGTTAACTAAATTGTAGACTTAAATATGAAAGTTCTTTTTTTTTTTCTGAAAATACCACCCACAGTTACTGGCAACAGTGTTGGACTTCGGGAGTTATGGCCAAAAATTAAGAAATTACGACCTCTTTTCCTAAATGTTTCTTTAAATATTGCGGGAACTGCGTCAGTTGGAAATTCTTAGAAATTAATGAATCTGCTGGGGATATTATAGTCGGAATGTCTCGCAATTAATACAAAAGACTTTACGCAAGTTGGTATACAAAATACAAAGCACGCAGGGGGGCGAAGCCTTAACTCATGCTTTTAAATAGGGGTATATTGTTGCAAATTTATTGAATTAATTAGAACTTGTGGAGCACAGATTACTGTGCTTTAAGACTCACAGAAAAACTTTTCAATATTTTAAGCACTTATTTGTTTTCATTTAGAGTAAAATCTGTTGGTACAGTCGGCGCTCACAAATTAGAGCCAAATGGCTGCAAGGATAGTTTTAATTTCAAAAAATTTATGAACCAATGAAAAAAATTTCACGATCTTCAGAATGGAAGTTCTGAGACAAGGCACTTCAACCGGGAACAATTAAGCTTTCTTATTCTCGACAAACGGTCTAATTACTTTTGAATTTGTCCTGGGTATTTAAGCCGGGAGCCGCTTAGAGAATGTCACGTTACATTTGCCGGTCACCGATGAGAATTATTTAAGTGCCCCAAGCGTTTCAATAAATTTTTTCGATTTTGAGCATTAGTAACAAAATCTTGATACAGTTCCATTATTAATAAATAAATAAATTATTGATGCCGAGCATTTTCTCCACTGCACTGAATTGAATCTCAGTACCTATTGTTCAAACTTAATTTTTTTAACATGTAGAATATTTTTGTCAATATATTAAGTCATGTAACCAAAAAACTTCTTAGATTTGATTACTTTGAATTTTTACTGAAGCACAACTATTCCAATTTCTACCTCAATGAACACTAAGCAAATGATATAAAACATAAAAAAAAGATGGCGTACCTTAAAGTCGTGCGCGGACGACTTTGGGATACCCTATACCACTACATTGCAATCAAGTCCGATATATTGCATGGCCCTATGGCAGCTATATAATATAGTCAACCGATTTTGATCAAATTTGGTGCAGTGTTTGTGAACTATAAAAAACTTTGGAACATCAAACAATGAATTTTGTACAAAAAAACGTTTTTTTTTTTACCGATTTGTCCTATGTCAAATAGTCAACCGATTTTGATAAAATTTGTTACAGTACTTGGGATTTATAAAAAACTATCGACTGCCAAATATGGTTACAATATCTTTACAAACAAACGAAATACAACGAATTTTGTGCAAAAAACGTTTTTTGACCGATCTGTCCTATAGGAGCTATATGATATAGTCAATCGATTATGATCAAATTTGGTACAGTGTTTGGGAACTATAAAAAACTTTCGAGTGCCAAATTTAAACGAATTATCCACCTAAAGCTTTTTGTTTTTTCGAGGTCCTCTGAAACACCCCTATGGGAGCTACATAATATAACCCCCGATATAAAAAAAATACAATAAACTTGTCTCCCGTAGGATAATAACCGATCTAATCTGAAATTTTGGTTGCTCTAGCTCTTACTATCTCTGAGATCTAGGCGTTCATAAAGACGGACGGACATGGGTATATCGACTTTTCTAGTCACTCTAATCATACTTTAGGTAACTTTGGGGGGTCTCCGACGTTTCCTTCTGTATGTCACAAACTTAATATGTATAGGCTTTGTACCATACGGTACAGGGTATAAAAAATGGTTCTCATTTCCTAAATTTCTAATTTCTGAATGTTCTAATTTGTGAGCGTTCACTGTATTTAAGAACATATTACGAAACATGTCCAGTAAATTTTGCAGAAATTTTTCAAAATTGAGTTTACAGTGTCATTTCATTAGCTACTACTTAAAGAGTATAGATAATTATTGTTTTAAATGTCTTGAGTTATTCAAAAGTTCTTTAAAGCTTTTATTTAGCCTGTATGTACTATTCTCCAGTATATGTATATGTTTATAAAATATGTGTTCTGTATTTAATATGGAAACCTTTAAACTTTATATATTTATTGTTTTATGTTCAATCTTGTGCTTTGCTCTGACTATAAATATTTTTGTGTTATTGTAATTGATTTTTGTTGCATAGCCTGAAAAACATGTAACTTTATATTGTACGTGCAACAGATCTAATTTGGTTGCGTCAATATATGATATATTTATTTATTTTAACAACTTTAAAGCTAACTATTTAAATATAAATTGACACGGCGCCTGTTTAAACATAAAAAATAAGTTAAAAACGAAATAAAGAACGAGTGGCAGCTGTATTTTATGTTTTTATTTAAATAATATTTTTGTTGAGTTGGTTTGTTTAATAAATTGCATTAATTTAAATTTAAATGTAAAAAGTACAAAACTTAAGCGCAAGTTTTGAAAATTTAAATCAAAAAATTTACTTTACTTTTAAGTTAATTACAAATTATGACTTCGTTTTGCTTAGAAGAGATGATGTAGAGAAAAAGTCTTAAAAACACACAATTTATTTTTTTTAAACTTAAAAACGTGTTTTTTTTTTTCAAATTTAATTATGATTGCTTGTGATTTATTGTTTTATGCAAAAAACAACTAGAACTTAGCACTAAACAAACTAAGTAAATTATAATTATAAACGTAAACTGAGTTTGAACTGACTCAAAAACTTTTTGATTTGTGTTTAAATAATAATATAATATAATCAATTGCAATTTTTTTTAATAGCAAATTGCACACTCGCCTAAATTAAAAAAGTAATTAAAATAAACGTATGTAAGTCGTCAAGCATTATTTACACTGAACTGCTACTTCGGCTGACGCTTCGGCTGCGCACGACAAAGGTTCGGCATGCGCGTGCTAGTGCTACCTGCCACAAAGTGCTGCAGTGTAAATAGTGCTTAATTGTATGCTAAAACTATCGAGTACATTTTTGTTTTAATTAATTTTTTAACGCTTACGTATATTGTTTTTGCTTATGGAGTACTTGACAGTTTAAATATATTTTTTTTAGGACGCTGCTTAAACTTAAAACTCAAATATGTACATTAAATGTATTTTTTTTTTAATAATTCTTGCATAATTTTTTTGTGTTTTGTTTTGTTTTTTTTTTTGGGCATATGCGTAGTTGCTTTGTGTTTTACTTAATTTAAAAGGTTTTTTTTTTGCAATTTTTTATGTTTAGTTTAACTAAATCAAGTAAAAACTTAGACGCATTTTGCGCCAAGTTTTAAAATAACCATGCATGTTTTTAGCATTTTTTATATTTTTAAATTAATTCACTAACTATATTTGACTGTCAATTTCTTGTGGTCAAAAAATATGCGCTTAATTTATAAATTTTATAATTATAACTATTACCATATTTCATTTAAGTTATATTGTAGATATGACACTGTCACTGTTTTTTTTTTAGATTTTTTTTTTTTTATAATATATTACTTAAAAACATTTAAAAGTTTAGCTTTAACTTGCAATATTTTTGTATTTATTTTTTAAATTAAAAACGTAATTGTATATGCTCTCTCAATTTCCAGCTGACTACTTAGAAATTATTGCACTGGTCTGGAAATTGCTGCTTCCACTATTATTTCCAGCAGTCGCCGCTCTGCCACTTGAGTTGTTGTTGTTGCTGCTGCTGTTGTAGTTGCTGCCACCAAAGTGTTCACCCGCATAGCAGGCACTCAGCTGATACTGCTGTGGCACTTGTTGCGCCTGTTGCAGCTGCTGCTGTTGTTGCACAAACTTTTGCCGCTGTTGTTGCATGGCTGCGGCAACATGTTGCCCATAGCAGTCATAGCTATGCTCATAGTCCGGCGCATCAGCTGCAAAGCCGCTGCGACTTGACTCCTTGCGTGCTGGCGGTGGCATCATCACCTGATCCTTCTCCTCGTTGTTGTTGTTGTTGTTGTTGCTGTGGTTCGTATGGCGACTGCTGCTACTGCTAACGGTGGTGCTTGACTTCTTGTTGTTGCTTATATTGTGATGTGGCTGCTGCTGCTGCTGCTGCTTATATTTGAGTGGCGCCTCTCGTGCCGGCTATGTGCCCCAGCCACCCGATATTCTGGGACGTTTGTGATTCGGCGCATCATAGTCATTTAGTTGTTGTTGATGCTGCTGTTGTTGTTGCTGCTGCTGTTGATGCTGCTGCTGCTGCTGCGCTGCAACTGCGGCCAGACGTGCATCCTGCTCGCTGTTGGGCGTTACGGCACCTGGGTTTAAGATAATAAAATCTGTTAAACTATTAGTTTGAGCTGTACAGTAGTCAAGAGTGTTTGGCACGTGCAGACATCTGGACTTTTGGGATCCAGACATCATCAGCATTCAACGCCAGGCAATGTTATGCTGTATATATATATGTATGTATAGGTGTATTTGTATGCGTGTGTGTGTGCGTGTGTGTGATGCGTGTGAGCTTAATGATCATAATATGTTGCATAACTAGATTAGCTGTTAGATATAAACAAATAAAAAAAAAAAAAGGATTAGCAAGCAACTGTTTGGGTTGCGTAAGGCGCTGTTTAAGGCCATGTTTTAACTGAAGATTGATTGATTTGTGTGCTCTAAATCTAAGTAGGCGTCCAAAAGGAGCTATTAATAAAGTTTAAGGCTAAATAATAGTTGGCTGCTGATTTATGCTACAAGCAAGCTTTTTCATCTGCTCGAGATACAAACAAAAAACTATTAGGCCTTATATGTATAGTCTAGATCAGATAATAAATATCTTGCTCGCAAAGTACCTTAGCTCTTAACAGGAATCTAATTATGTTCAACTTGGAAGCAAATATTAAATTTAAAGCTTTTATGAATATCCATTGCTTTACTTCCTAAAAATTTGACAAACTTTTCCTACTCTTCTTAAATATATCTTCATTGTATTTAATTGCTTTAAATTCTCCTTATAAAGCATAAGTCATTAAAACTAAATGAAGCAGATACAAATCACGCCAGGAGATGTTCTTCTTGATTTCCGTTTCAAGATACGATTTACCATTTCTAAGCCATTTATTAGATTTTTGGTAAATTTTTTAAAGTTTCACGAGATCTCCATATCAATGTATGATTTATCATTACTAAGCAATTTATAAGATTTCTAGAAAAGTTTTAAGCGTTTTACTTGATTTCCGATAGAATGTACTATAGACCATTTTTTTAGAGTTAGAAAAAAGTGGTCTTTCACTTGATTACGTTTCAATGAATTAATAAAAATGTTGGTAAAAAAATTAAGAAATTTTTTTATAAAAATTAGGCTCTATCGAAAATTTGGCATATCAATACCAAATCACTGACAGGAGTTGTAACAAGGCACTGTGCCAAGGCCTATTGACATGTTTCCCACAACGTTTTATGTTGCAGCTGCGGGGATGAGGCGGGGATAGAAAGCATCTAATCTAGGAAACCTCCTCTTTGAAGACCTGACAGTCTGCCTTTTACGGACTTGGCTCTTTTTATCGAATCTTCAGAATGGTTCAGGAACCAGGAAGATTAGGCGGAATTAAGGGCGCTCATTAGCTATTTTAACTCCCCCAAGCCGAACACTTATGTCCTCCAGCCCACTCCTTTGCCTATACTTGCCCATTAAATAGTCATCACAATAGACCGTAAGGTAACCGGCTGATCTAACTAACTAACCTTGTCAATAACGAATTATTTCTGGAATCGAAACTTCTCAGGAAAAGCAACAACAATTTGAATAAATCATTTCTGGTAGCCCCAAAGCAAAACAAGACTAAAAAGAATTATACTAATAAAAGTTTGTATGAAAAACGGCACCAGAATATAGTCACTAGAGGCCAGATCTGGAGAGCAGGGTGTAAGTGACAGAAATTCGTAACCCAATTTATGAATTTTTCGGTGTTGGGAAGCAGAAATGTCTGAAGCAACATCCTATACGTTGCAGTGACTACTCCTTTCAATTAAACCAATTATTCTTACCATTATAAAAATAATATTTTCATTTCAAAAATGTACAATCTGAAAATATGTGTATACTAAAGCTAGCATTTATTATACATTACAACAATTTGAAGGACAAAAAAAAATTAATAAAACACTTTCTCTAATATTTTCAAACTGACTTAGTTAAAACATGGCCTTCACACACTCAATGCTGTTAGTTTAATTAAGTTTTAGAAAAATATTGGCAAGACAAGGACTAAGGCTAAAAGCTAGTAGCATACAATTTTAAATTCAAGCAAATGTTAAAAAAGTTGTAAAATTCAAGAAAAACAAAATGTATACGTAAGTTCATCCCCAGGGCGCATAATAAATCTTAGACATACTTAAAAAAAAGAAAAAAAAAAAATGTCCAAAACTTTGTCATGAATTTGAACGACGCCAACAAGTGGGCATTGGTTTTTCTTACATTTTCATGTAAAACTTTTGAAAATCTATAAAAGAGTCTTAGGAAAGCTTTAAAGTTGTACAAGAATTCTTCCAAAGGCTGTGTGCAACTAAGTCTGTGACGTAGTTTCCTGTACATAAAGAAATATGTATATATATGTGTATGTGTATGTTTACATAAACATGTGTACGTGCTCTTGTATATAGTATAATGTGTGTGTATTTTGTATGAATTATGCATTTGTATGTATGTGGCTGTATGTATTTGGTTGTTGTTTTTTTTTTTTTTTTGCCAATTTACCGGAAAAATTCCATCTAGGATTATGTCCCATATGCGCGCGGTACGGATATCCTGGATATCCATCATATTTATCATTCCCTAAAATATGGCGTTGTTGTTAATAATTAAATTATTGCAAGTACAAAATAAAAAAAAAATTATTTGGAAATATGTATATCGGCTATTACACAAATTGTACCAATAAATATATAAAGTTATAAATAATTGACCTAACAATGCAATAAAATTCATAAAACACTTGGCTAGACCTAAACAAAGTAGCACACGCGGCGTATGCGCATTTAGTATTACGCATACGCCGCTTATGACACAACTGCAGCACTTAAATCCATCTTGATTTAAACTCAAACAAAGCTTTTTTTTTTGTAATAAATTGCATTTTTTTAAGTATTAATTTTTGGAATTTTGTAGCGTTATGTACATGCCACGCAAACAATTAACAAATAAAACCAAAATAATTAAAAATTTAAACAAAACCGCCTAATGCTATGTTTACACTGCATAGTTTTTCAATGGTATTTTATGCAACTTACGAAAAATATTTTCCTTTAAGTAGGTTATATTTTTTTAAACCAAATTTTTGACTAAATTATAGTGAATTTATTTATCTAAAAAAAATTAAGACATGGATATTCTAGGTTTTAGGCACGTGCATGCAGCGTTAACTAAATTTTTTTTTTTAATTCTTCTGCCGATAACAGCGAAATCAGTAGATTTAAAAGAAAAATACTTAGAATTTTTTCGTATTTTTAAAGCAGATCAAAATTTTTTGTATAATTCGGCTAAATTAAAAAACTACTGATAATACTAAAATATTTTTTTAGTTGTCGGTTTTGGTAGACTACAAAAACAAGCTTTATATGTGCTATTACAGTAGTTTCCAACAATAGTCAGAAAGCACTCAAAATACAATTCTAGTATTTTTTTATATTCACAAATTTATCTGAGTTGGAATTAGTTGATAGTCCAGCTGGCTTTAAAAATTATCTCAAGCTTAGTGCAAACTGAATGAATTAAAAAAAAAAAAATACCAAAATAGTATACCGATAAAATTTCTATATATAGTGAAAACCAATTAGAGATAGTTCTAAACAGTGAAAAGCACATGGAGGGTCTAGTATATGGCTGCTTTGAAAATCAAATTAAGTTTACACCAAACTGACTGAATTTGAAAAAATACCAAAGTTGTGAAAGCCAAAATTCTTATTTTGCAAACGGCTATGTTTCGATAGATACTAATAGAAATTCTAGAATTATTACTCATTATTTGAAAACAAATAAATACGTACAAAAGAACCTGAGTTGAAAAAATAATAATAATACGCTTGTGTTATTACCGAACTAGTTGGAAACATCTAGAAATTCTTTTAAAAATACTAGTAACTAAGTAACTATGTAAAGAGTGGCGAAAGTTAATAATACCATAAATATAAAGCGGTATTTTTTCTGTCTCAAAAGGCGATAACAAAAAAAAAAAAAGTTTCAATATTTAAAATCATTTAAGAGTCCCGAAAGCTAAAGATACTATAAATACTGCACCAGTATTTGATATCTGTTTCGAAAGGTTTAAATTTTGTAAGTATTTTTCTGCATTGTGCAGAATAATTTGAATATCAAAAAATACGAAGAAAATACTCAAATTATTTAAAATGAAAAAAAAGTCTATTTCGATAGACGATTAAAAGCTTTTTATATAGTTGGTATTTTTTGAGCTTTTGTAAAAGTACCCAAAAAATACCAACTACCAAAGATTTTGGTATTTTTTCGCTTGAACTGATATCTAATATTTTTTGCTAATTAGAATAGTTTCGAAATCGATAATTTTTTGCAACCCGTTCGTAGTACCAATGAAAAACTCCATAGTGTAAACATAGCTCAACATTAGTAGTGCTAAAATTTAACTACAACTTGCAAACTTTATTGAAGAAATGGAAATATGGAAGCTTAAAACATACCTGGTGTCGGTGTTATGTGACCTGTGGACGAGGGTCTCGAGTTGGGCATGCCCAGATGCTGCTGTGAATGACTGAGTACGCTTAGATTGGTGGCCTGCTCGGCGCTGCCGTTTGTGCCACCAACTCCGCCGGTCAGTATGGCCGTATTGTTCAAGTGCGTTAAGACATTAGTGACTACTGAGCTGTTGACGCCACCAGCACCGCTGGCGGAGGCATTGCTGCTTGTGCTGCTGCTGGAACCGCTGCCCGTCGAGCCATTGCTGTTCTGCTGATGACCGCTGGAAGAGAGATCTCGCGGCGGCGATTGTGGCTCGGATTTAACTTTAATGGAGCCGGGTGAGATGGCGGGCGGTGGTGGGCTATTCGAGACAGGCAACTGCGAGAGACTGCAATGAGCGTGGCTTATTAGAGCTGCAAGAAATTAAAACTTTGTTACTGCTAGCTAGTACCTAGTATGCTGCACCAGACCGTGATGCCATGTAGGTGGCAGGCTCATAATATCCCCACTCATGGCAGCCGATGTTGAAAAGTCTTGGGCACCAAAAGAGTAGCCCGACAGCTGGGGTATGGGCGTCTGCAGCGTTACGACGGGCGTATTAAGTGAGGCCTGACTCTGTCGTTGCTGCAAAGGAGCAGAAGGAGCACACATTAATATGGTTCCTTGCTTACATTGTTTACATATTAAGCATTGTCTACGTCAGCTGCCAACAACAGCAGCGTAGGTATTGGGATTGGGTTTGGATTCCTGGGATAAACACCCATACATTTTGAAGCTTTTTATGCTGGCTTTACTTACGTCTGCATAGGCAGCATCCTCGGCTGCGGCCATGCTCTGTGCAATTGTGGGCGGTATGACAACACGCAAATTGGAAGCTCGTCCGTTCTGGCTGCCCGGAGATTGTTGCTTAATAGGCAAGTGATGTGCTGTAAATGGTTTAAATTGGTTAGTGCTGAAAATCATAATAGGCGGAAAGGACTACAGTGTGCTGCATGTGTGTGTGTATAAGTGTAAGTGTGTGGGTTTGTGGTCAGGAAACAGGACTAGGCACAAAACCGACTGAATTTCAATTGTATTGCAAATTATGTTTGTGTGTTTTAATTTGTGCATAATTGGACATTTTTAATAAGCAAATGTTTTCTGTATTTCTGATTAAGTTGCTCAAATTGCAAAACTGTGTAAGCTTCTGTTGATTAGTGTTAGCCAACATCATATGGGCAACTCATTATTTTAATTAATTATATGCAGGACTAAGTGATGTTGACACGTTCTTCGGGATTTTGCATTTATTTTAAATGAAAAAAAAAATGTTTTTATTAAAATCATAAAAGCTGATGTTTTTAAAATGCAACATCTTTGGGAGTTCTTATGTACTTATCCAAGCGATTACATTTTTCTAAAATATTTTAAAATAAATTTTTGTTTTATTTATAAACAAAAGATTATAGTTGATGAAATATTTAAAAAAAAATTTTACATACGCTTCAGCATTATATTGAAAATATAAAGTGTGTTTTTTTAAGAGCATCCGAATTTTAATTTGAAACAAAGCAACGAAAAAATGATGAATTGAATGATATTTTTATTCTTTTTGTAGCAAAAATTGACCGCCACGGCAAGCTGTTATATAGCTTGTTCTATCACTCTTATTTCCACAATTTGGAAGCCCAATGGTTTTTCCAAAATTTTGAAAAACAAATGACAGTTTACAATCGTACAGCAGTATTGAGAAATCTGACAAGCTAAAAAAAAACACCCTTTAATAGTAAATATTTGACATGTATTGATTGCAATTTTTTTAAAAGTGTCTTTTTTTGTTGTTATTCCTAGTATTTAATTTGAAAACGGATTTTGTTTTAAAGGAGCCAGTATTTTTATACCAAAAGATACCAACTTTTTCTTACTGAGAGCTATGACTTAATAAAATTTTTTATTTAATATTTTTAAATTTCATTTAAAATTTGTATTCTATTTATTTAATATTTTTAAATTTTATTTAAAATTTTTTATTTAATTTAATTTTGTTTAATAAAAAATATAATACTTGCTTTATTTTTGAAATTTTACAAACTGTTAAAATATTTCAGTAGCCTAAAATTTTTGATAAATAATATATTTTTTTTTTCAATTTATCTAAAATGCTAAAATTTTTAGAATCTTTTTTTAAATAAGATATAAACCATAAAAGCAGACTTTTATTTTGTCATTATTTAATTTGAAAATGGATATTGTTTTTAAACGTAATATTTTTATACCAAAAGATACTTATAATTGTTACTGCGAGCTACGACTTGGTAAAAATTTTTTTTATTTAATTTTATTTAATTAAGTAAAAAATAAACGTGTACCAATATTTACTTTATTTAAAAAAAAAAAAAACTCGGGAGCGTGTTAAAAGACTGTTTAAATATGCACATAACTAAAATTAAGTAATAAACCATACAATTTCATTTTTTAATTTATCTATAATGCTAAATTTTTTATTAAACGCATTTTTCAATAAAAAATTAACCATAAAAATAGACCTATTTTTTTTTTTATTTTTAAAAACACTTTGGAAGCTATTAAGAAACTGTTGAAACATTTCACTAGCCAAAATCTTCACTAAATAAACAAAATAATTCTTGTTTAATTTATCTAAAATGCTAACGTTTTTATTTTATACATTTTTAAATAAAAAATTAAGGCATGTAACTGCAATTGCGTTATTTTAAAAATTCTAAGAGCTGTTGAAATCATTTATTTGACTATATCTTTACTAAAAAACAAAATATTTGAGTTTTTTTTTTAATTTATCTATAATGCTACAGCGTTAAGTTTAGCGAAACTATTTATTTTTAATTACGTAAGCTTTTATAATTTTTTGTTTATAAAGTTTATATAAAGAAACGCAAAAAGTTCAACAATACGCATCAACTCAGTTCCTGCATAAAATCAAAAAAAAAAATTTAATTTTTAAAATTTAAAAAAAATTTTAATTTTTAAAATTTAAAAAAAATTAAAAAAGAGTCACCCAATTAGGATATAGTTTATGTTTAGATTAGGTGAGAGTAGCTTATAGTGATATGTATGAAATGTGTCGTTTGCCCACCTAAGCCAGGACTGGGGCCTGGACTGGGTGATCCAACAAGCGGCGAATGTGAATTTGGATAACCGTTTGACATCTCCAACATGGAACCCGATGGATAAACTGATGTTTATGTTGTTTATAGAAATGAAATAGAAGATAAGAATATATGTTTAATAATAATGACAGAGAAAAGAGAACTTTTGCTAAAAAGCAAAAGTCATAAAAATTCTAAAGTGTTAGAGTGCAGGTGCTTTTGTTAATGCATTCAAAGAAAAGTTTATGAGTAGTCAAAAAATAAAGCCAATTAACAAATTAAAAAATCCAATTAAATAAAATTTTAATAAATAATATAATAAACAAACATGGAGCACGCAGTTAAATCAGTTTTAAGGGAAACAAATTATAAATTTTTTCTTATTCGAAAACTCAATGCTAACGAAGGGTTAAATGGTTAACAATTAAAAATAAATTGACGAAAAGAAATTTTAATTAACATTATCATATTGGAAAATAAGTTTGTACTTTCTCTACTTGAATCGAATTTTATGTATTATATTTGGTAATTACCATTACCAATATTTGAGCACGAAATTCGAAATATTTGTAATTTAATACATCTTCTCGTAAAGGGAAATTTGTTTGTTTAAAATTTCCCTAATCGAGCAGGATTTCATGTGCATTAGGTAATTGATGGAAAAATATCTCAGCGACACAAAAAAAAAAAACAATTTCGGCTTCGGAGTTTAGAACATTTTTAGTACTTTTTATGTAAAAACCCTGACGTGCTAGGGTTTTTTCGGAACTTTAATTTGTATTAAGAAATAACAATAACTTAAAATTTACCCCCTGACTCGAAATACATTTTTTTTGTGCCTTCTTTTAAGGTAATGTGCTGGGGGTCGTAACACCTTTTTTTCGGATTTTTTCGAGGTTTTTTTAGAAGCCTAAATTCGGATTCAGCGGTGCTAAAAAAAATTAAATTATCGGACCTTCGGGAATAGATTCTTTTTGTGTGGCTGTGTAGTACAATTACCATTAATTCAGTTTGAACTTCCGAAATATTTGTAATTAACACTTCTCTTTGGAAAATTATTTTAAAATTCTTATATATGGGAATATAGGTAAATAGAATTTTATGAATAATATTTAATAATTGACGGAATGATATTCAATTAAAATTACTTATTAATGAGTAGTTGGCAAATAAAAAAAAATCTTTAATCGGAAAGTAATTATTTGATTATTGTGAGGAATATTAATTGAAAAATTAAATGGAACAAAATACTTTTTTAATAAAGTTAACGTAAACTTGAATATGTGGAAATTGTAACGAATATAGTCGATTACCACTAAACGAGTAATAACATGAATAAATTTCATGAAAAAAAATAAAAAAAAATTCAACGATAATTTTTGTTGGTATTTTTCGAGGTTATAAAGAGTAACGTTTAAATAAATAATAATACTAAACATAATGCAAAATGCCTTTCGAGCGGCTTTTAAAAGTATTAGAACTATTACCAAATATGGGGTTTTACATTATATTATATTTTTGGATTAAAATTAATACTTTTGAATAACATAATTCAATAAGAAATCAAAAAGTAATTAACTGCCTTTGTTAGAAGTATTTAGTATTATTTTAGTATTCAAATTGTCTGATCCGAGTAAGTTCCTATACGCTTTAGGCACTACTACTTAAGTATCTGAGAACTTCAGCAACAATTAATTATGCAATATTAAAGTACGCAAAAGCAAACTTAATCATGTTACTGCTTTAAAAGCTAATTACTTGATTTAATTAACAAATAATAAGCTCTGTTAAATAGTTAACAAAAACGAACAACAATTACGGCAAGGAAAACAATATTGAACCAAAACGAATGGAAACCATAATGAAATAAATTGTGCACCGACACTGTACTAACTTATTAGGGACATCCCACCTGAATCCGTCTCCGAACTCGATGGACGTGGGCTGATGTTTGTGTGGGACATTTGTGGGCTGGCCTGTAGCATATTCTCACCGTAGGAGCCCGGCACTGGCACCGATACCGGCAATGTATAACTGGTGTTTGGTAATTGCCTTGGTGCACCCGCCACCCCAATGGCCGCCATTTGGTTGCGCTGCATTATATTCTGAAATTCCTCATCTATTTTATTGTATTTGGCTTCGGTGCGCGGGGTAAGGGTATAATCATTTTCCGCTTCCGGTGAATCCGGTGACATGACGCCGTTTTTGTTCTCCTTCTGCAAAAGATCACAAAAAAAAAACAAACAAAATAAAATAGAAAAAAATTGGATATTCATAGTAACTAATTGGCAATGCAACACGAGGCGCCGCCGACGCCGCTATCAATTGACATCACTCTCTTAGTGCGTTCAAGTGTCAAAGTGGCGACGACGACGTCGACGTCGTTCTTAAAGACATTGTAGAGCCCCTTTACTCCCCCTCTCTTTCTCACCCTGTCCTCTTGATGTGCTAAATTATGTAAATCTTGTCTACGCGCTGCACAGCATTAACATTACAAAACAATTTACGGCAACAAACAAAACAGCGACAAAGTCGCATTATAAATGCAAAAGACAGTGACGTCGACGCTAAACGTTGCCAGCAGCGTCGACGTCGTCGTCAGCGTCACTATAGTGTACTCAACTTTTGGGAGATAGGTCGTTTTGACCTATCTATTGGAAGAGAACCCAAAATTTTCAACTTTGAAAACTTGCCGATTTTTGTTTAAGTATTTATTTAAAAAAATAATGTTCTATGGCCTGAGCTTTTAATTTGTAATGTTAATGTTTTTGTTTTTGTGAAATGTTTGAATTTTCGTGCCACAACGTGCCAGCTTTAACAACAGTTTACTTTTACAGTGCTGGCTATTAAGTATGGGACGCTATAGCACCGATACAGTCACCCGATTCGCACCAAGCTAGGCATATTTTTTTATCTATTTAAAATATTTTATAATATAAAATTTGGAGAACATGGTTGATACATGGCGAAGATATGGCGAAAACCGATTTCGGGTTATATGACAGCTATATGATACTGCGGTACGACTAATATCCAACTCGGCATTGCATATCTTCCTAAAATATCTTCAAATATCAGATTTGGTTGAGATAGAATGAGTTTATATTGCAGCTATATGATATAGTCATCCGATCCGGACTTAACGTGGTAAGTATATGTAACTACGTTAAATATTTCTTAATGCCAAATTTTTGGAGATAGGTTGATCATTTTACAACATATTAGTTTTCTAATATGTGGAGGGATTCCCCTGGGACCGGAGTTTTCTCAGGGGCCCGGTGTAATTACTGTCGTAATGTCGTGATTCAAGCCAAAGGTGTAATAGAGGGGCCGGTAAATTTTCCCCCCGGGCCCGGATTTTCTCTCTACGGCCCTGAGTTGGACCATGGTTTTTTTTTAGTTCGAATATTGGTAGATTGGCGAAAAAAACATAGTTCGTAGCCATTTTTTAGTTGGACCGATCGCGTTAGTTACTGTTGGAAGTCAAGCTTTTTAAGCATATAGACAGTTTTGGCGCTCAGAAAAGACTACCTAATTATAGGAAGGAGGAAAACTAAGCTGAGCATGTAAATCTTTTGGGGTCGACTACTTTGTATACTATGTATCTTGTTGTTGGCTACTAGAATTTGTGTACTATTTGCGTTGTAAAAGATTTCATTATTCAAAAAAAAGATTGCAAAGATGGTTATGTCTTTTAGATTCAGACACATAAAGAGGGTCTCATATTCACCAGTAGAATAATCGTTTATTGTCAGAAATGGGACAAATCGCTTCGAAAGTGCAAGTTCAACAAGAAATATGGGTTTATTGGTATATTTCGGGAGGCTCCTGTTTAAAGCCTGATGTTGGTCGAATGATGATGTAAGTTGAGCTCAGGAATCAGGTACAGGACTTGAGACAGTCAACGGTTTAAAAGCCTGCTGAGTGCTAAACCGCGCGAATTTTCCAATGCTCAGAGGAACATCAATTTCAATGGTATCAAGACTAGACAAGTCAATACTAAAATCCGAAACAGCGAGAAACCACCGAAATCAAAAAAAATTCTGATTCTTCTTCTGGGAACTTTGTACCATCAAATTCAATGGTTAGGAAGTGCTTTAATGAGTTCCGCTGTGTTCAGACCAGCAGAAGTACAGCGAAATGGTCAGATCGGCAAAAAGAGTTCTTCACGCCAGAAAACGTGGATAGAATCCAAGAAATCATACTAGACGAAAAGATGAAGATAAAAGTGCAAGAGGTTGGTGAGGCTTCAGTTACCATTTTACATTTATATTTGAAGATGAGAAAGGTAAAAATGTTTCGTGAATTGCTGACCCACTATAACAAAACTCTCCAAGTGTGTTTTCATTTGGGCGCTAAAAGATTGGCATCAAATATAGAGGTCAACACTAAAAAACGTCATATTTTGATGCCCTTGAGAAATGTATAAACGACAGACTTGTCTCTACAACCTACTGCTCACTTTAAAATAAACTTAGCAATACTATAGTATTTTACAAGAGTATTCTAACATCGGATTCCCGACGCTCACATTTCCTTCTCTCTCTCTCTCTGTCTCTCTCTCGTACCCTTTGCTTTTTGTTCTCATGCGTTTATCTGTTTTTCGTTTTTTTCCGTCAAGCTCTTGTTTTTTCTGCCGCCTCTGCTGTGCTTTTCACGCCTCGTCGGAATTTACATAATTTTATGCAACAGCGAGAAGAAAACGACATAAGACAAAGTGTCATTTATTTTGCCCTTGCCTGTGTCAATACTTGCTACCAAGTGTTGTAAAACATGTAATTGTCTAAGAAAATAGTTTGTCAATCAATTACTTACCTCTATGATGTTTTTGTTTGTAAGCGATTCGTGTGGTTCATTGTATTCCGTGTACTTGAGCAGCACTCGATCCATATCCGTGCTGGCATACTGATACAGTTTGTTGCTCGAGGAAAAGATGATCAAAGCGATTTCACAATCGCAGAGTACGGACAGTTCATAGGCCTTCTTCATGACGCCGAACTTGCGTTTGTTGAAGGTCACCTGAAAGTATGCAACACATTTTTTGTTCAAATACAAATTACATGATCAAATATTTATGCAATTATAATAGACTTAAAGTCATGACCCTCCCCAGCCGTGCAAGTCCAGGAATCAATTGGCTTAGGCCCAGGGCAATTGTAATGAATCGATTATGACAGTCGGCACGAACAAGGTCAAGGGGTAATGTATGCGTGTGTGTATGTGCCGGCTCTGACGCGTTTACAGCTGGGCAAGACATTAACCCTTAGTCTGTGTGTATTTGTGTGTGTGTACAATTGACTAGGAGCGTCTTGCTTTCTAATTCTACGATTCCTGAGGCTCCTTGCACTTGCAGCGTTTTTGCTTTCAAATTAATTGCATGAAGGTACGCGCCCTTGTTCATTTTTATACCCTGTACCCTCCTTAAAGCAAGGGGTATATTAAGTATGTGCAAATTTACATTCAATATGGTGAGAAGGTCGAAAAAAATGAATATAGACATGTCCGGCCGTCTGTATGAACGCTTAGATCTTAGCGACTATAAGAGCTAGTAAAACCGAACTTGAGATTTAAAATTCTTATATGTCCCGCCAGATCTAGTTTTTTTATTATTCTACTGTACCCCTTTAGCCCCCAAATTATTTCAAAGCTGATATTATTTCTAACATTTCAAAGTAACAGACTTACAGATTACAGTGAAGCCAAATGAAATCAAACGTCATTATAATTGAACCATAAATATTGAAAATAGTCGCAATAAAGAAGCCTGTTCTACGGAAGGGTAACTAGATTTGTAGAGTATAGGTCTCCAAACTTAAATTCGACTCAAATCCCACACTGACCGAAAAAAATCAACTTTCTTGACTTACGTAAACGAAATAAGAATTTTCGGTATCAAAAGTAGGCCAAGACCGATTTATTCAAATAAATGAGGACCAATTTTTTCGGACATAGCTTTTAAGGATATATAGACAAAAATCTCCAATAAAATAGCATTATATGGAAAAAAGTTGTAAGTGAAAAAGTGGGTGCTCCCATTAATTTGGGACACACTGTTTTTTAGGATCAATTTCTTATTTCAAGATAGTTTTTTTTATTTTTAGACAGAAATTCTTTATTATGAGAATGTTTAGCATGATTTTAACAAAAAGTGCATTTGATAAGTTTTCAAAACAGAAGTTCCTGAAATGAGAATCTTATAAGCATGATTTAAGAAACAAAAGTTCTTAACTTCGGAATTTAGGAATATTTTGGCTTAATACTAAGATTTTACTCATATATTCTAGATTCATAATTTGAGCGAACTAAAATTAAGGTTGTATTTTTTATTCAAAAAAATAGACAAAATTTTGATATTTTTTTATAATTTCAAGTTGTTGATTTTATGCAATTCCTAGCTTTTTCGGAAAGTATTTTTAGACGAAATAATAAATAGTTATATAAGCACGTTGCCTTATAATATGGCGCTACAGGGTGTCTCAAAGTCGGCCACGTCCGCGATTAACGTTCACCATATTTTTGTTTTGCTTTTTTCTGCATTAAAGGGCTTAATTAATAAAGTTTCCTTTTACATTTTCAATAAAAAAAGTCAAGTGGTATTCATTTGGTATATAAGCCAAACATATAAATGAACGTGATTATGGCTTAGCAACAGAGCTGTATTTAAAAGTGCTCTTAAATTAAATCTCGACCCCACAACGTATGTATATTAAAAACAAAGTCAAATCGGAAAATAATTTAAGCGCATTAAATTTTGGTACAATTTGGCACTGGTGTTATGGAATCTTCTGAAGATTATCCAATTTGAGTCCCCAATACCAATCCTAACATCATAATAAAATTTACTCAAATAAATATCATTTATAGTAGATACTCAAAGTAAAATTCCCTTATTCTTGACTCAAAGTTAAATTTGAACCCCTTTAAATTAAATTTCCCTACTTATTACCCAAGTGAATTCCCAAATCGTACTGTACTCACCTGTCGATTGCGTTCATCAGTGATGCGGGATATTTGAATTTTTTTACGACCCATGGCAACTGTTTCACCTCTGACTTGTTTCCGAATTTACCGATTGTAAGATATTTCCCTTAACTAAAATGAAATTAGGTGTCGCTCAGTATTTGACACACAGTATGTGTGTGTTTATTGGACTTGTTGACGCCGGATCTTTAGCTATTACTGTTTATAGAGTTGTGCACGGTTGGCATTTTTTAAAAATATTATTTTTCTTTTATATAGTTTTTATACTTTAGTATTTGTATAATTTTAAAAATTTCACTGGACGGTTTCTTAAACGGCAAATGTTTGATTTTTTATTGTTATCGTGTTACTCTATGAAGTTTGTTGGTTGTTATATAAAAGTGTTTTCAGGTAGCTGCAAAGAAACAGAAAAAAATATATAGTTAGTATATACGAAAATGGCTTTTTATATGCAAGGAAGATTTTAAGGCGCAAAGAGTATATGTACTAAGAATATCACGAATTCGTTCAACTTGTTTCTCATTTGACAATATTTATTATAGCACGATTATTAGTCAATCCAGATCTTGAGAAGCAAAAATTAAAAAATGGCATATCTAACAACTATGAAGTACATACAGTTGAGGCACCTTATAACGCATCCAACTACAATGAATTTTTCAATATTACGAGTTTTTTCAAGCACATTGCTTTTTATATCCTTATAACGAACCTTCCGTGTGAGTACGCTATAGGAAAGAATAAGGGTATACCTACAAATTCCAGTAGGATTGGATTATAAGAAATTTTCAAATAAAATGATAACTGTGCAAATAAACCTTAATATATAATGTATCCAAATAGAAATGGTTACTAATTATGTGGTTTTTAGTAAATAATAAATTAAGGCAATAAACCCTTTCTTTTTTATCACTCTATTATATAAATATATTTTTAATGTGGTTTTTTTTTGTGGTTCCATTATTATTTCTCTATTCACGACCACAAGTTAAATACATGCTTAATTTACAAGTCTCCTTCTAAATTAATCAATTATAATTAATGTTTCGATATAAATTTGTAAATATGTTCAATATATAATAATATGTTTGCTTAAAGATTCTCTGATTCTGTTTAAGCAAAGCTAGCTTTAAGCAATGTTCGTAAATTTTAAGACAAATAAAGCGCTTTAAATAAACAAATGCCGCTGTTAAGTGTGGCCGCGAGATGGCGCTACCAAGTTACTGTCGTTAGATGGCGCTTTCTAGTTGTTGCTTATTGGTGCTCACAATAAATTAAATACATAATAATAAAATATAACCTTTATTAGTATTTTATTTAACAAAAATTGAAAAAAGGAAGGATGCATGTTTATTCATATTTTTATTATTATAATAATTTCTTTAAAAACACAAACACGTGTTTAAATATATAAAAATAAAATGTATCTGAATTAATTTAAAAACTATTTCGAATTATAAAATAATGAACATATCTATGTAGTTTATTTATTTGCCTTTATTAATGTACCTATATAAAAAATATTTAAAAAATTCTACAATTTTTTTTTTAAATTTCTATTTAAAATTAATAAAATACTGAAATCTAAAAAATCATTATTTAAAATTAACAACTTGAGCAAGTTTTAAAATAAAAATTTGAAAGCTTATTTGAGCAGGGTAGGAATTTCCTTAAAATAAAAAAAAAAAAATTCTTGAATGGAGCATAAGTTTTTTGTATTATAAAGGAATTTTTGTATATTTTAAAAATAACAAAATTTAAGTGTATTCCTCAGCATAATATTGCTTAGATTTAGAAAAGCATTTATTTTTTAATTGTATGAAGCTTTTAGGTTGGCCAGTACTTCTTGAGCCTCTGTCATCTGAGTTCGTTAAACTATTTTCAGAAGTTTCGACTACTTTTAAAAATGTGTAATTTTTTTAAGGTTATGTCCAAGTTATTTTTTTTTTCAAATCTTTTCAGCTGCAGTACATTCTGACACGCACCCAATTATGTCTTTGGTGACTTTTTCTTATAAGTGCATTAAAGTCTTGTAAATGGGACTGCACTTTGTGAATTAGGGACAACTGGAAACATCCACGTATACGGTGGCCACAGGACTGACCACACTTTAGACAGTTAACCTAGTTCGGTGTTGTGACTTCAAAAGGTTTCAACTCAATTACCACAGCATCCGCCTGCTCACCAAAACTGAAGCAGCTTGGGTGGACAACCGCTTGCGACAGGCATAATGGGCAACAAGTTTGACGCTTCAATGGCTACGTGTAAAAGTTCAATGCACCAAGCCCGATCCTACAAGGCTTCGCCCTTAATATTACAATGTGTTGCAAAAAAAAAAAAAAAAAAATATGACCATATACTTCAATATATTGTGCTGCTGACCTATTTTATGTTATTAAGGACGCACACATGGCAGATCCCTCTTTCCCGATTAATTTACGGTTCAATGTGGGCCGTACGAAGACGGCCGGAGGCGTGTGCGTGTGACCCTCGGCGTGTTCGTTGTTGTTGTTGTTGCTGTTGTTTCGAGGAGGCTTTAATTGACTGCGCGCGCATAAGGGCACACGCATGATTAGACTGCAGCAGGAGGCAATGGCTTTGATGTTCATGTCAATAGCGTCAATAGCTTCAATAACGTCAATCAATAAGGCTGGGAAAAAAAAGTTTCTAAAACAACGGGCAACAAGCAGAAGAAAGCTTTCAACACTAATTTACGGGTCGGGCATATAGTAGACGATATTCTTTCTATATATATACGTATGTACGTCAAATGACAAAAGTTTGCTGTCAAAGTAAATACAACTACACAGAAAGTTGAGCAGCCAGTGAAAGTAACAAATTTTCAAAGCGGAAGCGGAAATGGAGCCATAGGAAATGCCATTCAAGAGCAACTACAACAACGACCTCAAGTGGGCGTCTTACAGTTGCGACATTCCGACGTCAATATACTCTTAACTAGGGATGCGATCGGGACGGGCATTCCGGTTTCGCTAAAAGCGGTATGGAAAACAATTTTAAGATGAGCGGCATGGATACCGGTTGGCAGCCCTTTTCTACAACATACAGGTAGTGATAGCTCAGGAAGAGAAAAAGTGGAATTGCGTAGGATTTTGAAATGTGCGGAATATATTGAATCCCGATCTTAGCTCTGACATGACGGTTGTTTGGGAAGATTACATTTATAAACTTATTGAACATAAAAGTTACTGTTCACAAACTTATGATATAGACAGTAATTGCAATCTATGCGTTCTCTTAAATTATATACTCACATATGTACATATATATATGTTCGCTATGAGCATATTCTTCATATTCTTCTTTCTCTCAAAATCCACACTGAAGTGGTAATGTAAAACAAATTATATGTTAAGATTAGTCGCAAATAAAGTGCCGAACTACAAAGTCGGCTTATTATTGGAATTTAAATCCAAGAGTTTTATTTGTGGCCAAACAACGGTGAATCCAAAAATTCTTTTTCAGAAATTTGTAAAAAAAAAAGAATGCATGTGAAGAATTGAAGCATAAGACACAACTTTACGGTTCTAGCTCTTTTGGTACTAGAGAAACAGTCGATGCGATATGTAGGCGTACCGACTTGGCTTAATCGATTTCTTTTGTTGTTCTGATCATTTCGTTCCATACATTGTAGCTTCTCTCCTGCTTCATTTTTGATGACTCACTTACTTAATATACCCTTTAGCTGCAGGGTATAAAAACAACAACTCACGACAGTAATGGGACAAAATGCAAATGTAGCAGAAGGCGCCTGCGGCTTCTGGGGCACGTGGCCCAAAATGCGAGCATCTTTTGTATATGTATTTAGTTGTTTGTTGTATATACATACATATATATGGCATAAGTGTATAAGTAGTTGTGTTTGTTTGGCTATGTAAACATGCCATTTCTTGTTGCTTCACAACACTTGGAACTGAACAGAGTTGTATTTGGCTGCAAAGCACAGCGGGAAAGCGCAAATTTCCGTCAAGCAACGGAGTGCGACGCCGGAAATCGAGGCGGATATATTTCATTTGCTCTCCCGTCGGTGTTGTTGTTGTTCTTGTTGTTGCTGTTTGTCCTTAGGCCAAGTTGCTGCCTTGGCAACCCCGTAAATGAGTTTACTTCACGCAGCTCAACAACGACGACGACGACCTACGCAATATGTTTTAGCTTTCAGCCCTGGCACGCAGTCCAACTACCAAACCTTATATAGCCTTGACGTTGCCCCTTCAAACTGAAATGGCATGTGACATACAAAAAACAACACAAAAAGAAGAAAGGAAAGGAAAAGTAAACGCAACTTGGAGCTACACGCACAAAAATTCGATACTTTTTTGGGGTTTTCCTTGACAGAAATTTGTACGGGAACATAGGAATTGGATTATGTGGCGTATACGCTTTTTTTACTTTCATTACTCAAATTGAAGAGACCAGGTTTCGTACATTTAGTTACTTTGAATCGATAAAGTGTATTGATGACGTTTGATTTCTATCCAAAACACTGAGAGACACACACCCACACACATATCTCTTTATATATTTATTCTGCAACGTCATTTTGATACTTTAAGTATTTCATATATGCAAGTACATATTAGTGTTTATTTGCGAGACAAGAGACCTCTAAAAAAAGCACTTTTGTATGCCGCAATCAAATAAATAATATCAACAAAGCACAATACATAGTATCTTTTAGTAGCGACTGTTAATCTTTTATTATTATAAGGAATCATACAAAGCGCCCAGTGAGATTTCAATGTTTAACGAAAACTTATAGTTAATCTGACTGTCCCTATATTATATTCCACAAAAACAACACTTCAGATGACTTATTTTTCATAGTGTTCACACACTCAAAATTTGGTGAAATTTATTTTATTCAAATTAGGCTTATGTGGATATCCTTTGTAGAATGTAGACAAATTGTTTTGAAACTAATAAAAGTCATTTGAACATTCGAAACTTTTGGTTCT
The DNA here is from genome assembly GCA_949987675.1 of Chymomyza fuscimana. Taxonomy (NCBI): domain Eukaryota; kingdom Metazoa; phylum Arthropoda; class Insecta; order Diptera; family Drosophilidae; genus Chymomyza; species Chymomyza fuscimana. Next base: position 73,064,873 of record OX465089.1, read on the forward strand.
AGAATTCGTCGGAATATGTTTTTTGACTTAACATGCCTAGAATATTCGCCTTGAAATTAGAACTATCAAAGAGAGTGAAATCGAAATTCTGAAACAAGGCTGTTATATGATTTTGAAACAATTTTCTGTGGAAAGAATGAGTAGAGCTCTAAGGGATTTGGCATTGTCAGGTCGAAATTACATTTTTTTTTTTTCAGGAAGCCATACTATACTTGTGAGCCTTGACATCGAAATTTGAGTCTACTAAAAAACGAAATCAATTTTCTATGGATAGGATGATTCAGAGTGATATTATTTGATCAGTAATGTAAAGCCCAAGAAAGCTTTATATTTTAGTCTTGTGTACAGAGTCACTCCGTAAAGTAGCAGGATTTATTTTCCGCCTGTTATTGGCAGATTGGGGTCTAAGGAAAAGTCGGAAAAAAGCGACAGTTGTCTCTAAGCCGTGGCAAAGTGTAGATCACTAGTGTCCACAACCATTGCAAGTTTTCTAATTAAGCTGCGTCATGCGTAGTCTTTTGAACAAGAAGAGTGAAAAGCGATATCGCAAAAGAATCTGTCAAGATCTTCTCAATAAAGCGGAATAATACGGTGGGGATGCGATCGGCCAAAAAGGTAAGACCCCCTAAGGAGTTTAGGAATGTCAGACTTATTTGCATGAGTTCAAGAGATGAGATACGTTGTAAAATTTGTTACTTTTTACTTTATTTGTTTATGTTACTTTTTAGTTTGTACAGGTATAAATTGGTGAAATAAAAATTGTTTTCGAATAATTCCAATCGGCATTATAATCGGGCCATAAATATCGGAAATAATCCCAATCTCATTTTGGAGGTAGAATGTTGGCCTCAAAGCTCAAAGTCGGCTGAGAACCAGTTTCAAATCTCAATCGCGGCAAATTTTTTTTCAATTTTTTTTTTTTTTTTTTTATTTCGAGTGTGTTTTATGCAATTCGAAGCTGAGATTTCAGGGTCTTGCCTAAAAACTTTAGATCGTTTGCTTGAGAACAGGGTATTTGAATGTCGTCCAAGCCCGACTTTAAAGATCTCCATGTTATTTAATAGTTCACCCTGTCATATAGTTTGTGTGATTAAACATTTTCATTAATAATAATAATTTTTCATAAATCCTAAAACGTATTTATTTATTTATTTTTATTTGATCTGAAGACGTTCTATTCTATTCTATCTATGTCAAAATAGATACAAAAAGTTATTTTTACCAATTGTTAATATTGAATATTTTTTCGACTTATATATGGATTCAACTCGATGCGACATCTTCTAAAATGCCAAATAGGCAGGTTCTATTGTATTTGACAAATTACTTATTGTAAACATCTTGGTATATTACTTTTACTATTTTAAGGCTAAAAAAATCGTTTTTGTGCCACTGTACTTTAATCTTAAACAAAAGACTAGACTTCTCATTCAAAGCTTACAGCTTGCAAAAAATTGAATAAAAGTTGAATAAAATCCAAAAAAAAAAAACCATATTAAATACATCAAAGATACTTAAAGCATTTCTCAACATAAAACTTTTTAGTTTACTGACTATTTATAAATTACTTTAAAAATTAAGCAAATAGAAAAATGCAGCCAAGACGCTCATACTAAGACATGCCAAAAGTTTCTGCTCAAAATATTAATAAAACAAACGTACGCTTTGCTTTAAATTTGTTTTTAGCTATAATAATATAATATTTAAAGAATTTCTCATCAATTCAGCTGTCGCTGAATTCCTCTTCAAGAATTTATATTAATGCATCAAATATGTCATATTACATACGTTGGGGCATATCACATTACGTATACGCAGAATTGTCGTTCGTGCAAACGGCTACCAAGGTTACACGCCCACAACTGTGTAGGGGGAAGGGCAACAACAACAACAACATAAGGCAACAACTAATTTATAAACTTGTTAACTGACACAAATGAAATCAATAATTATCTATTCTATTAGGAAAATCCAGAGGGCAGGAGCAACTTGTGCGTCACACAAAAAGATAATAATCGATAGGTCAGTTTCCAATTTAAATGTCTCGAGGGCAAGGCAATGTAACAACCTCTGGGTTAAAAGACAAACAAACACACACAAACGAAAAATATTTTATTTATTGAAATTAAAATCAACTCATTATATAATGTGATTTGAGCCATTCAGTCTGATATCATATAATTAATATGCAAAAGGACACTTAATCCGCTTAACTTAAAACGATCCTTGATTAATATTACATACACAAACAGAACAAACAACAAATTTACGGCTTCATTAGTATCCATTTGTGTGCGAGAGTTATGTGAAGCGTACAGTGAAGACTATTTAAATAGGAATAACTTGCGGTTGTCAAACAATTTAATGATACTATAAAGGCTGCTTCAATAGCTATGTGTGGACTTTGACAATATCTGCCAAAAATAAAACAAGCAAATGGGCAACGCTGCGGCTGTGTATTTTTTTTAATAGGGCAACACTGTATTGAGTCAAAAAGGCTAGTAACTTTAGACAAATCTTACAAAAAACAAAGATTTGCGAATTTTTAGACTTACACATGGTACAAGAAACATTTTCTCCATATAATCCAAAGAGGCTGCTATAAACTTATAACCATTTTTTTTAAATTGACGCGGAATAAAGGTTTTACTGCCACGAACAGTGCTGTCAAATATTAACTGCTGAGGTCAAAGCCATATTCTGGCATGATATACTATATACCTATAGTTTCAAAATTATAAGCATTTTCAAGGACTCCAGGGAGGTTTCCGGTCGTCCTAGGGCTAACACAGCATATTGAAAGTGGTGTCCCATTAAAATCAATTCCTTAACTTAAGAGACAGTCCCAATATAGTTTCAGAGGCGGCAATTCATGGCATTTAATGTCTTGTCTTTTTTTGCCGAATATAAATATTTTTTAGTGCATAGCAAACAATATTGTTTTAACAAATCTTGAAATCTAGCCATACAGTTCTATGGGTTCAGGTCCTATCAGCCTTATCAATATTATTTCACAAAAAAGCAACCAAAAATTAACTGTATGCATATTCCACGCGCAGCTCGTCTCATAAGAATTTCAAGTTTAATCTCAATTAAAAAAAAACACCCTCTATAACCACTCATAATATTCAGCCTATCTTTCAACTGCAAAAATTCCAACAAGTAAATTTTTGTACCTAAATGCCTAAAATATTTTTTAATAATTGCTTCAACTATTCGTCACTTTGTTAGTTTAATACAACACGTATGTTTTTATTCAATAGAAACTTTATCAAGTTCTTGTATTTTGCCTTATTTATTAAGTTTAACCACAAATTACTTGAGAACATGCTCATATGAGCAGGGTCGTGCCTGACAACGCCCGCATAAATTGAACTTATTGGGCTTGCCCAAGATTGCCGACACGGAAACCAAAAGAAAACTGCGTCATCAAAAGGCATGAAAAGCACGAAAACATGAATAATTAAAGATATATACAAGCAAGTGAAGCCGCAATTAAAGAGCAGTGGGTGCTAACCGGTTATGTGGCTTCCATACATATATATATTTATAAAAAAATAAAATAATAAATATAATATGTATAGTGTATATACTTGTAGGCTGCATGTTCTTTCCCATAAGTTTTTTTTTTTAAAGGTCGCCTGCTTAATTGTGTGATTAGCGTGAGAAAAGGGTTCATTATAAATATTTTATTAATAGGAAAGTTTTTCAATGCCTGGGTCTAATAAACGAATGAAAAGTCTTGTATTTGTTCCAAAAATGTTCTGGCCTGATGAAAAATGAATCGTTTAGTGTCTAACAATTCCCCGAATTAATTATGCAACTCTAAAGGAAGGATTGTTGGTACTGCTTCCAACACTTTACACTTTTTATACAGCCTAGATAGTCAGCGGATAGGACTGCCGAAGAATTTCTAAAATTAAGGCTCTGTAGGTCTTATAATAACGAGATTCGTTGACAGACATGACTTTATAGGCTTTATTTAGTGTCTTAAATCCTTTTGATAATTATAATAATTTTTCTTTTTTGGGATTGTCAAAGTCACGTCGAAGGCCAGACAGGCATGGGCTATATCAGCTGCTAATCCTGAATATGCATTCTTTGCAGAGTCGCAGATGCCTGCCTCCCTCTACCAATTATACATACACATTTGCCTGAAGATATAATATAGCAAATCTTCTATTCCCTGCGATGCATCAGCAAACCAACATTAAGCATATATTGATTGGCTAAAGAGGCGTATACGCAATCGATTGTCAATGAAATTATGAGAATAAATTGCATTTATTCTTTACATTATGTCATCTTAATGCTCCACTCAACACATATGTAAATATAAAAGAACACTTGAGTTCTTTAATAAAAATCATTGACACTCACTCACTCATTCATTCAAGTGCAACATGATGCGAAATTGAATACGAGACATGCGACGCGTCGCGACGGCAGTAAGTGGCAGGTAGATGATATATGTTATATACCATTTAAAATAATCAACAAAATGACAGACAGACTGACGGACGGACGGATGGACGGACGTACGTACAGACAGACATCAAAGCTACCATGCTGTGCAAGTATCTCATAGATACAGATATATACACACACACTTACGCTTTCGCTCTTATAGAGACAGCAGGACATCAAGTATTTGAATTACAAATTGTAGCATACTTATGGGGGCTTGTCTTTTTTTTTATATGATATTTTAAAGTGCGCATGTATTTATATAGCAACTAGATACAAACAAAGACCTGACTTAAAGTTTATTTATTTTAGCTTTTGAAAAACTTATTTATGTTGGCTCAGTCCAATTTGTGCTTTTATTGACAAGACAAATGTAACATAACTAATGAAAATTTTAATTGGAAGTGATACGCATATTAGAGATGCATGCAAAATGGTTTGAGTTTTTTTCGTTCCGAACTCAAGAGTCAGTATGTAAATTTTGACTGCATTCCAAATAATATGCTGCATATTAAGTTGGAGCTGCATTTAATGCGAAGTACGAGAGAATTGAGTAAAATAGATTTTTGGTCAAATTAAATAACTTGTTCTTTTGGAAGTTGTAATCTTTTCCTATGTGGATTCGATGTCACCTTTCCACTGGGCAGAAAGTCAAAAGTGCTTGACTAACGAAGTGAGTAACCTTAATAACGATGCAGAAATGCAGAAGTGCCGGACTAAAAACGTGAGCAACAACAATCAGCTGTTTATAGGTGTCACATAGTGCTTTGTTTTTGCTAAAAAAGGTCTTTATAAGCAAAATTCCAGTAAGAAGTCTTATATTTAACAAACAAAATAATTATAACACTATTCAAAAATAAAGTTAATTAATTAAAGAAGCAATCTTATATAGTGTTTGAATAAACAACACAGCTGGGCAGAAGTGTCAAACTTCTCTCTGGGTGGTGCAGAAATTCAGAATTTTTTAATGTAAGTTGTTGCAATTCTGCCTTTCTACATTTCTGCCCGAAAAAGTGAACACCCATAATGTTTTTCCACAATGTGGCAACGCTTTTTCTTTTAATGCAAAACAGCTGATTAATAAAAATTGGCAATAGCCACGACAATATTTTATACTATCTGTTGAAAGTATATACAAGTCAGCTGTTTGCAGGGAGACCGGTGCAAATTAAAGTTCTTCGGTATTCAAAAAGAATCTGCTAAGGTGGTTCTGGAGGTGAATGCGAGTAAGATTAAGTACATCTCTCTCTGTACGAGGATGCGACAGTCAAACGATTGGATTGTGGTTGGAAACTATACGGTTGGTGCTGTCAGAGATAAGAACAAGCGAAGAATTAAAGCTACTTTGGTAACGTCGGTGTTATTATATGGTTGTGAGAATTGGAACCTACAAGGCAAAGCTCCAGAGGCAGACCTAAAATGACTTGGCGCGACACAAAGAGCATTGGAAATCCTTTGTTTATAAACTTTGTGAATGACTACGTTTATAATTTGTTTCAATTATGAATATGCCCCTAATAAAAAATAATAATAATACAACCATACTAAATTTCACACAACGACCTCACAAACGATGCAATCGATTATACAATCTGCTTGCTAAACAGTCGCATCGTATCTGGCTTGGATGATGCTTAGCTTTATTATCGATACATCGATAAATTCAAAGGAATTCGTACCGGCAAACGGCTATAAGAAGAAGAAGAATGATGAATTGAAAAGAAAAATTGATTGATTGGATAGACTACAAAAACGAAAAGCGCACCTAAAGCAAAAAGCAAGAATGAAAGAAACTATTTTTTTAAGCATAAAAACATGTAATAATCTTCTGGGGACCAGATGATTCCAAATCGGGTTGATAGTGATAGGTGGGTATAGTAAAATATTAAAAGGATGTTACGTTGTAAGACGAAAGTTTTTTCTCAGGTAGTCTTATATATTTGCCTTCATATATTTTTCGATGCATTTATCGTTGCAATTAGTATTAAAAAACCTAATTGATGTTGTTTGATTCTTATAGTATAGAAAAAACTTCTAAAACTGTTAAACAAACTTAAATTTTACTACTCAACTTCTCAAAATCAGAATAATACGAAATCGAAATCCAGAACAGGCATTATATAATTTTTTAGTTTTGCATTAGAGCAATCTTATTAAATTTAATTTACTTATTTAATTTTTGATCTCTTTGTTGATGTTATAAATCCATCAACAAAAAATTAACCTTACTGCGGCGAACCTTTGCGGCGAAATTTAGTGGCGCCCTCTTGCGCCTCTACCCCGCGCTTATCAGTTGCGTATGTGCTGGCAATAATCGTTTGAGAGCCTAAAGAGTGAAAGTTAAACTTGAAATCTTATCAATATGTGAATATTTTATTTATTTTTTGTTTTGGTTTTCATTTTAATGCCAACTAATACTTTAGCTATAAGTGATTATATTTGATTAGATTGTTTGATAATAACCACAAGTGGAAGCCAACATTCGGTAGCAATATTTCATAAATCAATTGGACTCGTCATAAGAATGCGTCGTTCTCACCAAGGCACTGTGCCTTAATTATGCAGGCATTGTGTTGCAATTAAAACCATATGAAGGTGTTGACTAATTGCCCTGCATGAGCTAATCACCGGCCTTTTTTTTTATTGTACTTTTACAAGAGGATATATGGCCTAGGGTCAAATCTTAACACGGTTTGCATTTCCGTTGTCAACGGATCCATCCAACAACCATAACAACAACAGAAGCCGCAACAATTAACCATTTGCGGTAGTCAAAAAGATGACTGACTGGGTCAGATGCCAAGCAATTGCTCAGCCACTTGAGCACACACACACACAGATGCACACACTCATTCATATGGGTCTCCGGGTCTCCGCAAACACGAAGCCTTAGAAAAAGAAAAAGTACCACCCAGCACAAAGCAAACGTCAACGGAAGGATATTAGTCAAAAAGACGACGCATACGTGTGCAACTGATTGAGCGTTTGTATGTGTGTCAAGACATTTGTCTTGGCTTATGTGTTTTACAAACATATCATATATGGCGAGTACACTGAGAGAAAGCGGCGTTTTTAGGTACAAAAATGAACGAAAAACCCTTGAAATCTTCTCACGAAAACAATCCACAATTCTATATAAGAGGGCATCATCCTTTGTTTTTTTTTTTGTAAACTAAGTTCGAGATCAGTATAAACAATCATCTTAAGAAGTAAAAACAAGGGTTTAAAATAAACAGTAGAGGAATGGTAAACGGTTTGTCTGTATTTTTCACGATTTTTACACTTTTCCTTCTCAAGTGGCTACAAAGAACACAAGGAGCCCTCCCCCCAATAAAATGAAACCTTCGTTTTCAAACTAGCCTTGCAATTCCTAAGCAGCATAAAAATCTCAAAAAATTAATTTCTTAGGAAATAAAAATCTTTAAATATCTAAGCTTTCGCTTAATGAAGCTTGTAATTCATAAACGTTGCACACTGGCCATCATCTTTTAATACACTGGAAAGTTTTATCCGTTTACTAACCGAAAATCTCAGCTATCAATTCAATAATCTCTTTGTTTTAGGCTTGAATTCCTAACTTGCAACACTATTATTTTTAACGAATTGTTTTTTTTTTGTTTATTATAATTATGCAATTATAATTGAAGTTTTAATTGATAAACTAGAATTAAATTGATTTATGTGATTGGCATAATGCAATGAATTTTACAAGGTGCTGCAAAGAAGTGGTTAAATTTTTGTATGGAAGCTATATCAAAAAGTGTACCAATTTTGAACCAACTTCACACAAATGTCTAGTCTAAAACAAAATACTCCTGACATAAATTTAGACAAATTTGGGCTACTATTTCATATTGCTACTATATAAGTATTGAACCTGTGCTCTCTATTTTAGAGAAACTCAAATAAAGGAACTGCACATTGCGCCACCTTCTAATTGTTAGATCATGAGTGACAGGTATATCGTCTGTTGTTCAAAAGGTTCCTGGACGATTTGTTTTTTTGTTTAAAAGGGTCCTAGTCGGTTCACACTACTGCTGCTCAAAATTCATCACAACTAACAACACTATTTTTCTTGTTACACCACAATATTACACAATTATTTCTTTCAGTGTAATTGTTGCAATTAGTTGCATGCATGAAAAGCGTTCACACACAATTTCTTATATACACATTTACACATTTTCCATTTAATTGGACACTGCCAAGCAGCAGCTAAAGCAGGAGAAGATCTACCGACGCCAACGATTTGCGCCATTGCTTTCTGCAGTTCTTCTTGTTTCATTTTATATAATTTTTATTTTATTTTTCAACCATTTTTCTTAATCTTGAGCTTTTAATTTATACTTTTTTTACAAGCCATTAGGCAAATGGCCAAAAATGTATTTTAATTAAAATGTCGCACGGTTGATCAGCCAAGAAGGAAGTAAGCTCCCGAACAAGTTAAAGCCGCTAAGTAACTTTTAAGTCAAGTTCATTAAGCTAAATGATGCACTCATCATCTCAAGCTTCATCATCTGCTACAGAATGTGATGCACTCACCTTGTTAATTTGTGTAAAGTTTCCAATATGTTTCAACAATTTTGTGATGTTTGTGTGTGGCTTATGATGTGCTGCAAAAAAACAATAAACAAATAAAAAATTAGTATTTTATTAACTATATACATATGTATAATATATTACACATTATATTTCAACATCAATAAGTAATTTGCTTTAAATATTTACGCATTTTACAAATGATTCACATTTTTGCTGCTCTGAACGTAATAAAGTTTTTTTTTTTTATAATATGCAATTAGCAACATTTGTTGTTGTTTTTGGGGCCTTTATTTATGCAAATTTTTAACTTTTCCGTATTTTGGATGAATGAACTTTCGGTTTTTTTTTTTTTTTTTAATTTTTAAAATTTTGCGATTAAGCAAACGAAGTTAAACCTGTTTAGTTGCATTTGTTTGGAGGCAACAGGCAATTTCTGATGACAACTCTTACACATATCATAAATTTTATTTTTATGGCCGTGCCAAAAATTTGTTTGTTACTCATTATACAGAGCTCTTCAATTTATAAGCACATTTTTCTAAAGAAATTTGGCTAATGCTGCAATTAAAATAATACTATAATATTATTTTGCAAATTAGACGTCTTTTAGTCCTAAACAAATCAGCTGTAACTCTAAAATCCACCGCCGCATTTCACTTTCACAAAAAAAATCCCGAAATCAAGCTTCCCTTTTTTTTTCTCCCGAATCCAAGCTTAACTTTGTTTTTTTTTTGCAAATGTTTGTATAATATATTGCAAAACTTTGTCAGCTCGCCTGCTAATGCCAAGGCACAATCCGGACATTTTCTCATTAGTATAAATTTTAATTTAATTAGTGCTTTATTTAAAAACGTCAACGCACAGTTGCCATGATGCCTCTAAGTTACTTCCTTATGTACTAACTCCGAAAAGCCTTTGGGGCACATTTGCTACTTTAAAATTCACATTATATACGAAATGGTTGGGCTCAACTTTTTATTTCATAAACCATATCTTAATTAGTGGCAATTTTTGATTTATCAAGTTTCTTGGCTAAACATCAACTGATGCTGCGGATTCGGAACTAGTTCTTGAGTTCCGGAGCCACAACTAGCTGCTAACAACCTTTTGGGGACATTTACTACTATAAAATTCGCATTTCGTAAAATGTGAAGCAAGTTTCTAAAAGCACTTGGACCACCTTTGCTGCTACAACAGAATCCACATTACGTTCCAAACGTTGCTTCAAAATGTAGGTTTATTTTTTTCAAATAATATCTTAATTGGTAGAAATTTGTAATTTATTATGTTTCGACTTTCTTGTTTATATCTTGAATTCTATTACTACGACAATAGCATGTCTGAAGCAAACAGGTGCGACTTCGGGGGCTAGTGCTGAGGGTCCGGACCTCCATACCAAATTTAAGAATATCTTTTTGTTCGATTTTTTGCCATTCATCAAAAATGAATATTGCTAAAAAAAAAAGGGACACTTCTTGCGACGACTTCTTTGATTTTGATGATTTTTACCTTAGCGAAAAAGGTACTAGCCAATAATAATTTTATTACCGGGTTATCAACAACACAATATTTAATTTTTTTAGACTGTTCTATGAGTAAAGATATTGGAACAATTTTTTTTTCTCAAAGATAAGACTTTGAATTTAAAAAAGGTTGACTGTCAATAAAAAAAATATATATCAATAAAAAATAAGAAAAAAAAATTTTTAATTATTAAGATTTTGTATTCCGCAATTAGTGACCAAAATCTCAATTCTGGATTTTAAACAATCTTGAAACAAGATTATTCTGGCTTATTTAAAAAATAAATTGTTAATAATTTTTGAAGACCAAAAAATCTTGAAGATAGGAATGTTCCAGATTAAAATAAGACTAATAATAATATTGAAATATGATTTTTGTGACTCCTATAAAATATAAATTGTAATCATTACTAGAATGAAGTGACTTCTTTATGACCAAAAATATTCAAAGTAAAAATTTTTAATATTAAAATAAAGATAAAATAAGTTGCGTTTAAAAAAATAAATAAATAAAATACATTACAATTTTTTTTTTTTAATTTCGAAAGAAATCTTTATGCTTGGAATAAGAATTTATAATCTTTAAAGGTTACGATAATGTTTAATAATTTTTTTTCTAAGACAATACTGAGACTTTAAATATATTTACAGCGAAATGGTGCATCATAGAGCTGTTAATATAATAAGAAACGGCATTTTTTTTTAACAGGCTTAAAAAATAATTTTTCGGGTTCATTTGAAGAATATTTTGGTCTCGATACAAGTTAAATATCTAAGAATCTTAATTTAAAATTTTTTTTTTTCAAAAAATTTAAATTTTTGAATTTTTGGTATTAACGCAATTCAATATATTTTTTTTAGTAGTAGACATTTAATCTGCATTCAATAAGGTTCTGACATGTTTGGAGAATTTTTGATCTGACTTGAAAAATATTTGTTCTTGTTTTAAGAACCATACGCAGCATGCAAAATTTACGAACAGAAAACTTCATATAAAAAAATAGTCATGAAAAATGTTTGACAATTGGACGCAGATAACAACAGTGGTCTTTTAATTTTAAAAATGCTTAACGTTAGATGGCGCCACTACTTCACTAGGTGTGGTGGTTCAATCTGAAATAATATGCAATAATTTCCATATGGAAATTTTCGAACTGCGTATGGACCTTCAAACTAAAAATTTTGTTACGCTAAAAATTATAATTTAAAAAATTTTTCTTCCAAAATTTATAGACTTTTTTGAGTTTAATAATTCTTTTGCTTAATTTCGGTTTCATCTTTAGAAACTTTTAGCCTTATTTTTGCTGAAAAACTTAAAAAATGTTATATGCTAAAAATATTTATTTTAAAATTTATTGCTAATTTAATATTATTCTAAGAATGTTTGTTCTTGGCATTACATTTTTTGGTCTTTTTTTAAGTTTGATGTGTTCTCTTAATATTGGTTTTACTTGCGGAACTTTAAGCCTTATTTTTGCTGAAAAACTAAACCATGTTTTTATGCTCAAACGATTTGTTTTAAATTTAATATTATGATGTGTTGTCTTAATTTTGGTTCTGCCTTAAGAACTTTTGGTCTAATTTTCGCTGAAAATCTGAAATTAAGTTTTTATTATTTTTTAATGTCAGTGTCAGTCCGCTGACAGTGCCGAAAAAAATTTCTCTGAAAGACTTCATTTCAAGACTTCGTTTGGAATTGGTGAGACTTCATGTCAATCTATTCTGGTGACGCAAGAAACGTTCACTGTAATGGTTAGCATGACTCTAAATTAATAGTCCAACAGTCTTCCATTTTGTCGAGGTCTGTACACAACCCCCCGAATTGGTTTTGCTAGATCCGCCCCGGGCTACAACTGATAATGAGTTGGGCAAAGCCAAGGTTGTTTGGCAAGCAGGCGTCCTACACTAAGGTAGTCCATAATGTGCGAGAGTAGTAGTTGTACACGTTCCATTAGATTTTTTGGGGTTATCTTATCGCAACAACAAAAGAGAGCGCGTACCAAACACAACATTAAAAAAAAAAAAAAAAAAAAAAACCAAAAAAAGCATAATAATTAGTATTATTAGTAAGTATGTACTACGTATGAGACATACAAAATTATTAAGGGGTAAAAGTACAATTATAGCCAACGATATAAAGACATATGTCATATTTCTTAATTGCTTGCTCTTTTATTATTTTGGCATTTTCAGAAGTTTTTGCATATTTAATTATTAGAAATAAAACCGGTAGAAAATTATCTCAAGATATGAGACAAAGATTTTTTAAGATATCATCCAATAGTTCTCGATTAACTTGCTTTTAAGAACGGATTACTATGGAAATCTAAGCTTAAGGACTTTCTCCAACTAACACTCAAGAGTTTTACTCAAACAAACAAAAAATTAAGTTTCTAAAGTCTATCTCTCAAAAGCATTTTTAATCATTAATGACAATTAATTATCTTGTGTATGTTTGATTGTACTATCGAACAAACTGCATCTTCAAAAATCAAATAGAAATATCTGTCAATTTTAACAATTCTTATTCCAACTAGTACCAATGTCCAATTTATTAATTGACAAATTGACAAAACATTTCATTAATTACCTTTGCAAATATTTCAATTTCATAGTGTTTGACACTTTACTGCTTTCCAATCTGATGGAAGTCATTTTAAAAAAAAAATGTACACTGTGATAAATCGAGTGATTTCAAGAAATAAGAATTAAATTTTTTTGAAAATTTATAATAATTTAAATAATAGTGATACCTTCTTTAGATGCAACCGCAGACGTTTGGAATTCCTTTGAAATTACTTTCCCTAGGTGCTTTAAATAATAACTTAAGCTATTTTAGATATATTTCTTAAAAATTTAGTCAAAGCTTTCCAAATCCAATATCCATTTCGTATTGTTCAGACACTCCTAAATATAGCTATATTCAGCACTAGCTCACATATTTTAAGCATCTTAAGGGTTAAACATTCGAAAAAAAGAAACCTAAAACTTTCGCTCTCGATCCAGATAGTGGAATCAAAAAAACTTCAACGCTTATCAAAATGACTTGTAAAAAGAAAAAGCTTGGCACTGTCATGAGTAAATTGCAAGTTTTACTTATCTAAACAAGTGGGCCGGCTACGGTTCGGATATAACGACTATAATATACCCTGCTATCATAAGTACTAGATGCACTATAACTCACAGAGTCTTAAGATTGCGAATTTTCATTAAGTTTTCTTTCAAATATCTGCATTCAAAAGTATTGTCGCAAATAGAATATGTTTTTCCCCAAATGGTAAAAATATACTTATTTTTTAGTTCTTATATATATTGCATACCGATTTTGTAAAGTGCAGCTTTTTCAAAAACAGTTTTATAGTGAAAAAAATATTAAAACGCCCAAACAAAATTCTCAATTTTATCAAGGGTGACTTGATAGCATCGAGTCTCAAAAGAAAGATAATAGCAAAAGATGATCGAGTTTCAAAGTATGGGCTTAAACAGCAAAATTTTTTGGAAGAAGAAGCAACTACCAACTATCAATGAAAGAGCCAGGACGAAAGTGGCGCACTTTCACACAAAATTTTATGTTCTTATCTCTTTTGGGCTCCGAAGAACTGCCGCTCAGATATATCGACAAAAGAAACGGCCATGGCTTAATAGACTAATTTTTGGCGTGCTAATCTTTTACGTGTATATCCTGTGGAACCCTACTCATTTTCTTGTAGTTATTACATTTCTGCCATATCTAAAGACGCAGTTGAAAGATATATCTTAGCACACTTTGAAATCCACCCGTTGCTCCTCTTTTTACAATATCAATTGCAAAACGTCATCTAAGGGCGATTTCGAAATTTTCCATGCAGATTTCTGTTACAACAATGGATTTTATCTCTATTAGCGGTTTTTAAATCATAAATAGATGTTTATGTTACAACGATAGATTTCATTTTGTTAGAAGGAGATACAAAAAATATAGCAGACTTTAAAATCACTCATAGAGATTCTATTGAAATGATGGATAGCATTTGGACTGCATGGGATAATTGCAAATATGGAAATATATCTTAATATATCTTGTAAGACATATCTGACACACCGAACAAATACATATTTTTGATAAAGAAACCAACGATGCGTGGTTAAAATTAAATTTTATAATAAAGATTTGAAAATCTTTCAGTTAAAACGATGGAAGTCATCTTTATTAGAGGTTTTAAATTCTATAATAGATAATAATAATAGAGATTCTCTATATTTCTATCAGATATTTTAAAATCTTAAAGAATCTCTATTAGAGATCTCAAAATCGTAGAAAATCTCTATTATATACTTTAAAATCTATAATAATATCGATTTGAGATTTTCATATATTCAAAATCTCGATTAAAGATTTTTCTATTTTCAATAATTTTTTTTACAAATTTGAAAATCTTCAATAATCTCTACTATATACTGTAAAATCTTTAATATTCTTGATTTAAGATTTTTAAATATTTATACTCTCGATTAGAGATTTTAAAATCTTCAATTATCTCTTTTAGAAATTTTAAAATCTTCAATAATCTCTATTATGTACTTTAAATCTCAAGTTGTGATTATATATTATTGTTTATCTCTGTTATATACTTTGAAATCTCGATTAGAGATTTTAAAACATTCATTATCTCGATTAGAGATTTTCAATAATCTCTTTTAGATATTTTAAAACCTTCAATAATCTCGATACGAAATTTTGAAATCATCAATAATCTCGCTAAGAAATTTTGAAATCTTCAATAAACTCGCTTATAAATTTTCAAATCTTTAGTAATCTCTATTAGAGTTTCAATCATCTCGATTTAATCATTTTTAAAATCTGTAATAATCTAGAGATTTTAAAATCTTTAATAATAATGGATTTCATTTGGATTGAAGGAGATATTTGGACCCACCAGATTTCTGCTGTAAATATGTATATAATTTGGCTGGAAGTAGATAGACACGCTTTAGCTAAAGGGTATGCTAAAGCCAAAAAAAAAGGTTGCAAAAACTCCACATACTTGAGACTTTTGGCAAATTACTCGCATTTATTGATAAGATTATTTCTGCATTTTCATGTTTTTGTGTAAGAGTTTGTCGCCCGGGATTCCAGCAAACCCAATTTTTGTTGACTGATGAAGGCCGATGTTTAATTGCTACAACTAAACAAATTGATTTGTTTAATTTGCGCAACATAAGTCAAAAAAAAGTGTTGGTGGGTCTTGGACCCTAGCGTAGAGAAAGGGGACTAGCAAAGTCAAGACGTCGTTGCGTGTCATTAGGCGCTAAAATTAAACGACTACGTCAGCGTATGGGCACATATACCCCAAATTGGCATTATCGGGAAACACACACATACTTATAAGGGGCAGGTGAAGTTGATTAGTCCCAATCAAGTCAGAGATTAGTCAAATTCTTCAAAAAGTCCACACATCAATGGTTTTGGTAAGTTGCTAAAATTTTGTAGCTTCTAGGTAGTTTGGGCTCAGATATGACTTTCAATTGGTTTGTTTTGTATGGAAGATTTGTATCTTTAGCACGCGCTTCATTCTTTTTAGCGTCTACAAATTGTTGTTGTTGTTGTAGTAGTAGTTGTTGTTATTTATTTTGCTCCAGTGCTATGATAAGCATTTGAACTTGGTACGCATAAAATCAGCAAACAGATACAAAGAGAGCCACTTACAGATACAAATGCAGTCATACACAGATACAAAAAAAAAAAAATACCATGCGTAGGTGTCGAAGTGCATTGCACGCATGTGTATGCATGTGTGTGCGTTACAGTGATAAGCATATACATATGCATATATTTTGCATATATTTACTTATGTAGAGTTAGCCAGCGCGTAAGGGCCACATGCAGCGCGGGGTAGCTATCAGTTAGTCAGTCAGTCATTCAGGCAATAAAACTATGTAGCAAAGTATGTATGTATAGTATATATATATACTATATAAAAGAACTGATAAGGTAAACACAGTGGATTTTAACTTCGCTGGAAACGCGCCGCTCACTTACTCACACACACACGCACGCATAAACACTGCCTCTTATCAATAGCCATACATAGATACATACACATACATACATATGGTAGGCAAAAGACATACGCTGGCATTAAGCAAATCTATGTGCACATAAACATACTACATATGTATGTGCTAGTACTGTGTGTGTTTGTGTAGGGCATTGAAAAAATTTAGCAGAGCATCCAAATAAAATTATTATCGCAATTTATATTTTTGATAGTGGGTCGTCTACTTATCACTATGAATTTAACATGGCTGGCCATAATTTATATATATGTACATATGTACGATACGTTTGATGACGTCAATGTTGTTAAATATTGCTTGAAACAACATTATTTATTTTAATGTCTATATGGGCCAAATTGTGTTCGCTTCGTTTGATTTTTATTTTTTAATTATATATTTCTTTTATTATATTATTGAAGCATAAAAATTTGTGTTTTTATTATTATTTATTTTATTGATATAACCTTTATCTGATGTATGGAAATTGGTTTGCAGTTAAATCGCTTATGGTAGGTCGTTCGAGCGCATTCTAAAGAGATTTTTACACTGTAAAAAATACAATTTTACTTTTTAACAATGAAGAAAAGGTAAGTACGTTTTTCTTAAAATGGAAACCAAATATTTTTGATATCCTAATAAGAAACATGTTTTCTTAATTTAAGAGCACCGATTCGGTGCTCGTTCTGCCTCAGGTGTTAAATTATTTACTTAGTTACAAACTGCTTATATACTCTTGAAAATAGGGTGGCCCTTAACTTTCTGCCTCAAGTATACTTTTTGGTACTTTACCGTCAAAATAATGACGACTCCTGCTTTTAATTTAATTTAATTAAAATCTTTTTTAAAAGTATGATAAAAAATTTAAAAAATCTTTTTGAAGTTCTAAAAATATTTTTTTTCTTAATTTAATTAAGACCCAATTTTCTGTTGTGTAGCAGCACGCCTATGAAAATAGATTTTAAATATTTAAGATACAAAATTTTTACTTTTAATTGACTATAGAACAATCACAAGAGCATTTATACATGGTACATTTTGACCGAAAAATTAAACGTTATATAAAATATGTTCCAACTTGCAAATATTTTTTAATCATAATATTCACAAGTTATTAAATTAAAGAGTTTAAAGCTTTTCTTACAAGAAGATCTTAAGATGGCGAGAAATCAGGCTAAAAGTCTATATTTGGTCAGATTTGACTTTTTTTAAAATCAAATTTTTATACTGCAGTTAATATTAATGTTTCTTTAGTTAAATATTTGAAAAATAATTACTACAAAATTTTTAAATGAAATTTGAGTAGATTTGCAGAAATTACGATTTTGTTATCCAAGTCAAAGAATAATGCTAAATATATTTATAACGTAACGCTATGTGTCGTTGGCAAGACGGTTTTTGTCATTTTGTTTTTGACTAATTATAGTGCTATTTAATTGCAAATTTAGATTTTTCCTTTGTTGGACATATTTTTTTTCGTGCAAACGTAACGTCACGCCACAATGAAAATGCCCATATGTCTGCAGCTTATAAAGAGAATAGCGCATATTGTATTAATTGGCGATATTTGCATCTTAGAAAAGACATCCCCTAAAGACCTGATTGTAAGTTATTTATGAGCAGGCCTGTCGACAAAGTGCTTGGAAACGAAAGTATTCCAAGCGTGCCCAAAGCTCCGCAGATTTTTTCCGAAAGTTAATAAAAAAAAATCATAGCTCTCAAAATTTCGAAACCTTTTTTGAGATTTCATATTCTATTTATGGATTTTTTAATTTTTCGTTAGAAAATTCAAAAAATGTAAAATTAACTTGCCAAAATTCAAATACCTGCGACGGACCCTAATATAGTTACAGAGTCTTAAATATTGTTCTTGATGGTTCTGTTTATTAGATAAGTCTTCTAGTTACTGACTATATACAGTAACGCTCCAACTTAAGAAAAGCAACAAAGTTTAGCTATAAACTACATTTACAAGGATAATAATTTTTGGTAAAATTTACCTAGTACTTGTAGTAGTGTAAGTATTATCGTGACATAAATTTGTATAAAAAGAAAGATTTTTATGAAATAGTAGATTCCACAATAATTTCTTGAACATGAACATATCACTTCATAGACTTTCGATGTCAAATCGAATAATTACAATATATTTATTTTGGTGCATTTTTTAAACCGAAACGTGTTCAATAGGTAGAAGGTTCTTTAGTAGCCCAAAAACTTGCCTAAAACAATCTATACTTCATTTCTTGAAAATAACCACATCACTTCATATAGAATTTCCGATTTGAAAACTAATAATTAGAGTTTATAAATTTTTTGTGGATTTTTTGAACCGAAACGGATTCCTTAATAGCCCAAAAACCAACCAAATAAAAGTCGATACTTCATTTCTTGAACACAACAATATCGCTCTAAAGAGACTTTCCGATTTGAAATATTAAAAGTTATACATTTTATGTAAAAACTTTTGAATCGAAACGAAAATTTTCAGAATAATACGAAAATTTTAGAATTCTTTGCTCAAACAAGTCGAAGACATTTAGTTGTTGCACAAAGTTCATAAAACTCCGAGATCAGCCCTTTTGCCAATAAAACAATATTTATTAATCAGTATCTCAGAGTTGTTGCATAAACAACACTTTTCTGAGTATGGAAAATTTTCACCACTCTTCAAAATATTATAATTAATTAACGTTAATCAGTTGATGGACTGTTCTTCATTCTTGTTTATTAAATGATCAATATTTATAAAAAATTGACCGAAAAAACCACAAGCTGCTAAATTCGAGAGCAGAGTTCATAGCAAACAAATTTCTAATAAAAAAGTTAATAGTAAGTACAATGAACTCTATTGTAAACTGCCACTGTATTTAATTTAAAATAAATTTTGACAACTTACTTTTTATGCAAATTGTAGTTTTCACTGGTTTTTAAAAATTGAGCAAAATGTTTGTTTTTTTAATTTAACACACTGTTTGCAGTCAAAATTGTTACAAGTTGTGCTCTCCAAAAAGTTTTTGTTGTATAATCTGCCATTAAAAATTGTTACTTATTTTAATTTTATGACACAAAGTCACAAAAATTTTTACACACAAATTGCACTGCATTTGAAATGCACAAAAATTTGTATTTAATTTATTATAATAATTGTTGTTGTTGTTGTTGCTGGTAGCTTTGTTTTTAAACTCGATAATTGTCAAAGCGCGACGGCATTAAGATTATAATAATAATTTTTGTATATTTATAGGTATATAATTTTGTTAAATTATTTAACAAGCAAACACAAATGCAGCCTGTGGTGATATGTGCGTTACAGCGTATCTTTGCTTTTATTTTTATTTATATTTGTTTTATTTAATTATGAAAACCGGCGCGTTTAAACGTTTATTTTTTTTGTTTAATTTCGCACACACAAATTTAATTTATATTTGTAAATAAACAAAATAGCAGAGCAGGCGCAGGCAGGCAGGCAGGCAGGCAGGCAAGCGTGTGCCTCAAAATATAAAAAGTTAAAAATAAAAATTTATAAGTGGCTCTATTTATTTTTGGAAATCGACGTAGTATTGTTTATACACAACAAGTAAACGAAGGAGTAAAAATAAATTATAGCGCGTAAATTGACGTAGCTCCTCTAAAGCAGGCAGCGTTCTACGACTGGCATAACTTTTAGCACTTTCTGCCTACGGTGAAAATCGCGCAAAAACCCAAAGCGCCGGATATATAATATTTATTTTTTTTTCTTTGCTTTTTGCAGTGTGGATGATGATGTCGACTGCGACTGCGAGTGCGACGACGATCGAATTGACGTGCTGCAAGTGGCGCTACTGCGAACGCGTACGAGAACGTACTGACGGATACGTGCGGCGTCCGTAGACGTTAGCGGTAGCTGAACACGGTTTCGAACACGGACGCGTGTGGCTCGCGTATGCAGTGAGGATTTCAAATGAAACTTGTTGTTTTCGTTTTCGGTTGGCAAGCCAGCAGGCACGCACGCACACAGCTGCACAGCTACACTGATACACAGATACGACGATACAGCTAAACACACACACACACACAAAAGCTTACGAATACATTTGCAAAACGTATAGCCGCTTCTAACGGTATGTGCGCTTGTATGCGTGCAAAAGATTTTTGTGTAACAAAATATCACGGCACACAATGCTCTCACTCTCACTCATACGCACACACACAGACGCACGCAGCACGCTCATAAACACGCGCGCTCTTGCCCCCATTGCTCTCACGTTTGCTGTCGAGCGCGCAGGCGCAGGCGTGCTCTCTTGAGTTGCACTCAAAACGAAAGCAAAAGTCTCAGACAGGCGCAAATAAGAAACATATGGTTTTGTTTGCGCTCAATTGCAAAAACAAAAACACTCAGCTACAGCTACAGTATCTACCAGGGGGCAATGAAGCGCCGCATATCTGTGTGTGTGTGTGTGTGTTTGGCATTAGAATCAGCCGTTCTGTTGCCCCGGCAGCAACAGTTATTTTTCTTCGATTTCGCTCACACACACACGCGCACACACACACATACTTTTCACCTAGGTTGACGCTGCCTTGGCTGAAAGTATCTTTTTTTATTGTTGCTTTCTCTTGAGCTTTTGTCGACGCCGTTCCTTTGCTTTTACGCGTTGCCCTGGCGTTCTTCCACCCACCTCCTCACCACACTATGTACGTCTTTTTCGTCGTCATCATCTGTTGGTGTTTTTCTCGCTCTATTGCCTGCTCATAAATGTTAATTATCCATTTTCATGTTGTTGCCTTTGCTTCGATACGACGTCTGTCTTTGCTGCGGCGCGTATCCGAGCACACGTTGCGCCTACCTCCACCCTCCGGCCCATCCAACAATGCCCGCCCACCTACAAAAATGTCACTAATGCGTCGCTTTGGTTTTGTCAATATGTGTGTGCGTGTGTGTAGTGTTTGCTCATAGATACATACAAACGAGGGCAGTTTGATAAGTCAGCGATTTTTTTAAATATACACGATGTCATTCAAATCGATTACATTTAAATACGAAAAATATTCGTTAATTTGTATCGAAAGCGATCGCAGTTTTCGAAAAATACTTTACGTGCTTAAATTTCATAAAGTGAGTTACGAACTTGCAGAATATTCTCGAGATTTAGTTTTCTGCAATAAAGAGCTGATCACTAAAATTTTCACCCATTTTGAGAAGTTCTTTTATTATGAACAAAATTTATAACGTGGGTAACAAGATACGAAATCTAACAAGAAGGAGACTAGCATCTTTAGACATAAATCTATATATATAACAATATAATATAAAATGTAATATACAAAACTAAGTCTAACTTCCCTTAAATGAAATGATCTACAAATAATTTTTCTATATTACGATTTTTTTTTATGTACACTGCTTTTGTGATCTTCCTTTGACGTGGATTTGTACAACGAATCAGTATTCTACTCTGTTCCAAATTCGTTATAAGGAAGTTCGACTGTATATATCATATGTATGTGTGAAAATAAAATATTTGAAATCGATTTCTTCCATTTTGATGGTTTGAACATTTAAGGTAGATGTTCTTGACAGTATTTATCCCATTTTTCAAAATTCCGATCATTTACAGAGTTATCGATAACTAAATATTTAGGTAGATCGTAATAAGAGATGGAACTCTGAGTTTAGGCTTTTTACTCAAACTTTTTAAATCATTTTTTTTTTTAATTTTTAAATAACACTTAATTTTCTGATCGTAATTTACCTGCGAAAAAATACAAAATATATATGTATAGCTCCAAAAATTGAGATAGTACTGCTTATATTTGGAACTGTCTCATAGGTAGTAGTACACTTCTAAATTATTTTTGATTATTTAAAAAAATAAAATATTTTATTTAAAATTTCAATAATTACCGTAGTTTATGGCACACTTTAATAGTGATAAATAAATAAATAAACTCTCGAAATGCAAACCTAATAAAGTCAAACTCGCTATAAATGCTCCATTTGACATTTTATAAGAATTTTTGATATTAACAAGATAAAAAATTGGTTTTTGCAAAATGAGTGTTTTCGTATGTCAAAAATCGTATGAGAACTTTAAAGGGAAAGAAACTTTCTTGTAAACTCTCTAAACTCTAGTCTATCAATACTTTTTGGTAAACCAACTAACAGCAGGCAAACGCACGTTCGTGCAACTTATCAAGCTGCCCTCGCACATTCACACACTTATGCATGTTATTCATTTGATTTTCGCTTTTTTATTTGCTGTATATGTCTTCGTGTCGTGCGACATTTTATTGTCCTTGTTCAACAACTTATGTATCTGTATCTGTATTTGTATCTGTGTTTTTTGCGTTGGCTCTCTTTGTTTGTCTGCTTCGTATACACTGCGTTTAAGTACGCCTACTACACATCTCCTACTCCTGCTGCGTATCCTGCCTTATATTTATTTATTTTATTTCATTTTTTTTCTGTTTGGTTGACGCTTCCTGCTGTTGTATGTACATATAATATATATGTATATGTATATTCGGGGGCTCAATACAAATTTTGTTGACCTGCGTTTGGCAGTTATGTCAAAGAAGCCACAAGCATAAAAATAAAGGAATTATGATGACGACCAAAACAAAAGGCCAAAGTGCGTAACTACATACAATGCATATGTACATACATATACACATATATAACTGAGTATGCCCAAATGAGTGCTTCATTAATTCATTGTTTCTATTACGTTGCTCAAAAACTTACGTCTATAGATACAAAAAAAAAAAAAACAAAAAACAAAAAAAGATACAACGAAATTAGGTTTCAATGAAGTGTTTCTGAATGACATTAAGTGTGAACTACCAAGTGATGGCATTGTCACGGTGTTAACCTTTTCAGAAGGCAAAACAGTTTCTTTGTACTTTAATTATTGTATATTTTGTTATGACTTTGTATCAGGAAATTCAATTAAATTCCTTTTAAAAAGTTTGTACTTTTATGCAATCCTTTAGCGCACTGTCAGAAGAATATTGCACAAAGTTTAGTGTTGCAAAGCGACATGTGCAAGGTTTGAGTTCTTAAACACTTTACAGAAAAATCAACTAAGTAAAATTTGTGGATACCCTGACGGTTTAAGGCTAGCAAGTCCTTGGTTCCTAGGCTTTAAGTAGATTCGTGAAAACGACCCAAATACTGCAGAGCAACATTAGGATATTGATTAGTTATTGAACACTGTAGACTGAAAGAACTCCTAAGAAAGCTAAGTATTATAAGCCGTAACACTTTTCGGAGGAATCATTACAGCGAATACTAACAAAGCAGTTTAAAGCCAAAAGAAGGATATGTCGCGGCGCTTTAAGCCAGTTAGTGCTTTCCCAGTTACATAGTTCAGTTAAAAAATGGTCACAATAATTTTCAAAGATACAAAGCAGTACGTAGTACTTCTTTAATAACAATACGATTATAATGTAAGATTCAGGAGTATTTAGCGAAACATATTGGGGTCTCACTGGAGTTTAAGGCTGCTTCCGAACCTTTCTGCTTCTATCACGTTAGCAGCTTTCATAGTCTTTGACAAGTTAAATTTTCGAAGAGATAAATTGTATAAGGATAACAAGATAATTCCAATCGTAGTAGTCGTTTTAGTATTTAATCCATGGTCTTAAAATATTCCTCAATTCTCTTGCACCGTAAAAACACATAGATCTTCAAAAGTACAATACTTAAAGACATCAAATTTTACACAGAAGACAAAGAGTTATCGAATGTTTTTGATCTCCTCCGAATTTCTATTTGAGTGTCAAACGCACGGGATACTGTAGGACAGCTTCGAAGCTTCTGGTTCCGATACTTTTCGTCTAGCAAGTAAAATTTTTGGCGTCATAGCTCCAAGTCCATAAAGACAAAACCTTAATACGAAACTTATCTGGGATATAGCTCCAAGTCCATAAAGACAAAACGTTAATACGAAACTTATCTGGAATATTTAGACAGTTCGCCAGTTTTTAGTATTTAGTCCATGTTCTAAAAATTTCACTAATTTTAGGTTGTAGAGAGATTTATGGAATGATTTTGATATCTCATCCCATTACCCGCTGTATTAAATAATAAAATCGTATTTCTATTTGGGGGTCAAAGCTGGAGAAATTCTAGATGCTTCCTTTTGTATATTACATAAAATGGCTATGGATAAACCATGTATCACAATTTAACAAAATGCCTAATGGTTTCAGGTGTCTAAATAAATAATATTGTTCGAAAAGCAGCATTGCGACCCTAAGGCGTTAGGTATTGCGCTTCCTTCTAGTCCCAGGGCTCCTTAACTAGTCGAATATGCGAGAAAAACTTGATTCTTTGGAATGGGTATATTGTAGTTGAGTAACAGCGAACATCGGGATTCTAAAACTTACGGGAAAAGAAGCACTTCTTCTGACAAGAGTGACACTCTTAGCAAATACTTGTTGGAAGAATGCCTCATTTAACCTACAGAACCTACAGATCCCTTGATTATTGCTTCTGGGAACAGCAAAGTATTTCAAAAGTTTTTATTTTAGAATTTGCAAGCACATTGAAGTTGATTTTTGTGAATTTTTACTAAGAATTTAAATTCTTGCATCGGCACTTAAATTAGAAGTCATACCAAAATCCCATCAGTCCGACCGAAGGTTATCCTCCCTGCCTCAGGCTACATAGATGAGTTCCAGGGCATCCACTAGTCAGTTGTTGTACTCCCAGTTCAGGTTTTCACCTCCTCGCCAAAGTTGCTGATATAGGCAAACTAATAAAAATTTATTGATTGTCCCAACTGTCTGGGTTTTGAGATAAGCTCCAGAAACCATATATAATTATTTTTCTAGTTGTCGTCGCAGAATCTAAATGTATGATCTAATAATTCTAAGGTAACCTCCAAAATACACCTTTGTTATAGTTATATCCGAATCCTGAAGTATCTGGGTTTTTTACCTGGGATTTTACCTGGGATTCGTATTTAGCGACCCCACAGATGGCCTGAACTTCGAACCCTAAAATTTACTTTTGTTGTTGTACAGCTGTGTCAGAACAAGATCATTTTCGAGTTCGATGATAGCCCTATCACATGTAGAGTTCAGACCACTTCTTTTTTTTGTTGGCCTGTATTATAAATAAAAAAAAAATAGGCATAAAAAATACTTTTATGGAAGACGATTTAAAACAGAGAATAGTTCTCCTAATGAGTCAGAACTGACTTTAGAATCTGTATAGAGAGTAACATATTTTCCTGTTTGGACATTAGTTTCTGGCGTATGCCAATAAAGTGTTGTTGCACTAAACCAAATTCCTACACACAAGATTAAATAACTTTTCGCTTGAAATCCGCTCAAGACGCTCATATAAAAACAACATTGTACTTCCGAACGATATTCCCTAATTGTAATAACGCTTTGAAATTTCCAATTTTGAGTAAAAATCACGCATACCCATTAAGTATGGCATGTTCCTTCAAGCCGCCACCGCCACCGTCACCCCTTTACGCCTCGAACGGCGCCACAATGTTGCACATGTGGCAACTGTTGAATGCTGGCTTGCTTTATGACGTTCAGTTCGTGTGTCCTTGTGACTTTTAACGCCTCAGCCTCAGAGAGTCGTCGTCAGATATTACGACGCCCCTGGCGACAACTGCCAACTGTCCAAACTGGATGCAGTTAATTCAATAAACTCCGTTCGCATTTCGCGCATATTCAAAGGCAGTTTGCCGTAACATGGAATATTGCACACATGTGCAACATGCGGCACATCTCGGACACATGCGTGGCAGCAGGCGATCCGAAAACAACAACAACCACATCCGAACAACAACAATTGAGATACTTTTTTGTTATTGTTGTGTTTTGAGTCGGACTTGCTGTATGGCAATGCACTTAACTGTTTTCTTTTTTTTTATTGTTGTTGTATGTTTTACATAGAAAGAAACACACTTGTACACTGAGAAAAAAGAAGTTGTGAAAAGTTCGTTAGATTACAAAAATTGGCTAACATGTAAGTTTTTAGCCAAGTTTTACTATGATGCAAGATTCTATGTTCAGAGATGCCTCTATCCAAACGTGAACCTGTCAAGGCAGTGGCCCATCCTGCATCCATATTTTAAAATAAAAATTTCGCATTGATATTTTGAGAATTGTAGGCTTATTTAGTGGAAATGGTTTGTGTTAGCAAAGACGATACGGCATGTTTTGTGAAAATATCACGGTAAGTTTGTATATTAGGCTCACATTTGATATCTCCAGCATGTTTTTTAATAAAATACAGTGGAAAACTTGTGCTGCTGTTTCCAGGGAAGGGGATCTAAAGCCTGCGTACGACAAATGGGCACTTTTGCTGGGACTGATTTACACACATTTCATACTTTTTCAACTAAAAATTCCACCAAATATTTAAAAATTAAATTTTTTTTTTTTTAAAATTTGTTTTTTTTTAGACATCGTTTTAATACAATGTTGGCAAAGTTCTTAAAATTTTAGTGGATTAATTCACAACTAAATTATATCTGAGACGCTTGTAAAGCTACAAGAGTTTACAAAATTTTTCATTTAAAAATTTCATAAAAAGTTTTGTAATAAGATAGTGATACAAATTAAATCAGCTTATATAAAATTTGAAAAAATTAAAATTATATTTAAAGAATTTCTTTGTTTTCAGCCTGAAAGGCCTATGTTGCTCTGTCTATAAATTCTATAATTTAGAATTAATTTCAACTTTATAACATTATAATTATAAACAAACTGAGTAAGTAGTACCTTATATAAGATTAAAAAAATGTTCTTCACTTTATTTATAGGACAATATTTCACCAAATCGAGTTGATATTTATACTGTTCAAGTCAGTGCCTAAAAATAGTTTAAAAAAAGTCTGATTCACATATTTAAACAAAATTCTTAAAGAAAATACCAAAAAGTCAAAACAAGAAAAAGTGATGATTATAAAAAAACTAATAAAAATGAGCCTTCGTATAAAATTGTTGTTTAGGGTAACTTTTGATAGAGAAATACGAAAATAACATTCATTTTTCCTTAAGAACCGTTTTCAAGATTTGTTCGAAAAACATGTTTTTGGGTACTGTTTTCACTTATTCATGAATATCTCGTGAAAAATGTCCATTGCATCTACAGTTCTTACCCGATTTTGAAGATCTTAGGCTTGAAATGTTCGTATAGAATCTTTCAGCTCAAAGCTTAAAAAATATTAAAAAAAATTTTGTTTTTAATAAAAAACAAATTTGTAATTTTGAAGAATTGTCGAAAATTACACTTTTTTCGACTTAGGTTGCTTGTAACTTCAATAATTTTGACTCAATCTTCGAATATCGTATATCACCGTAAAGGACACGTCAATACCTTTCGATCTAAAACATTTCATGTTCCTGGAATATTCACGAATAATAGAAAACAGTACCCAAAAACGAAAAAAAACTCGAAAACGGTTCTTAAGAAAAAAAAATTTATGTCATTTTCGTTTTCTGGACCCAAAATTACCGTAAAAAACTTTTCATTTTCAAGGTTTACTCGATGACACTAAAATTTGTAAACTAGTGTAATAAGTCATGTTGGTAACTTAAATAATAATTTACAAAATTTTACTAAAACAAAATTTTTGAGCCTAAACTTTCTCAAAAATTCGATATGAAAAAATTGGTTTCAATCATTTTATTACAGGCTCAAATATAACGAAAAAATTAAGACATATTAAAAAAAAAAAATTTTAAAGCAGCAGCGATCATAACTGGAGCATATTATTTTCATTTGGGAACTAGTTCGAGAATCATAATTGACCATAAATTTTATTTTTTTTAAATGTATACCAACAAAATTGGAAATAAAAATCTTGTTTGAAACCGAATGCGTAATTCAAACGGATACTCTAAATCCTTATTGAACCTAAACTTAAGTAGCTTACATCATTAGAATTTTATAATGTTTGTAGTAACACTTGAAATGATACTAGAAAACAAAAAAGGCTCCTCTCTAAAACCTGGGATAGTGTGGTTTCAATTACAAAGTCTGCATTTCAAATAGGACATAACTGTTTAAGTTACCTAAGAATGTTATTATAGTTGATCTCGATCGTAAATACTGTTTGCGATTGTTTTAGAGATTCGTTTTTTAAAATCGCTTTAGACAAGGGATTTAAGGTCAGTTTTGGTAAGCCCTACATTAACCCCATGCAATTGTATACAATTCCAAGATAGCCTTTAAATTGGATCATTTTATTTTTTGTATTCGACAGCTTCGGTGTATAATGCAGTTCATGACGTCACAATGGCTCAAAATATAGACTTTTCGCTCAGTGCATTTTCTTCGGGTAACGTAAACGAAGCTGTCTGCATCCGTTTTGTGTCGCATCGAAAGAAAAACCAACGCAGGGGTTTGTCGAATTGCTCCGACGGACGGCACCCCAACCACGATCCGATCCGACCAAGTTGCTGTTGTTGTTGTAGACGCTGCGTAGGTAATTTTCATAAATTTCATTCAAATCTCCTCACGCTTTGAGTGCTTCCCGAGCAATATTTCAACATTTTTTGCCTCCCATGTTATGTTGTTCTGGTTCGGTGTATCTGTGTTCTCCGCTCTTGTTGTTATTTCTCGAACAGCAATTAAAAATAATGTGCAATGTGTGTGTGTGTGTGTGTGTGTTGGACCCGAGTTTTGGTACGTGTGTGTTTGTTACGTTGGTCCCCGGTTAAAGTGCTACAACTGCAGACTCTGCTGGGGTATGGTGTAAAGTTCCAGATAGCAAACACATTTAAATATCAACTTACCTGCTCAACTAAATAAGAAGTAATTAATATTTGCCAAACTTGCCATACATATAGTATACCACAAAAAAAAAACTCATCATTAAATAAGCAAAATGAGACTAAAATCAATTAGGCCATCAAATATGTAATTAGCATGGCAAATTAAGTCCAAAGCCGAGTGGGGGTCTCTACTGGGGCGGCTACTTGGGTGGGGGTGTTGGGGTGTTGGTTCTGATATAACTGCTCCGCATTAGCATTGCCTAATTACATTTCAATCGCTTGTCTTAAAAGCGCTTAAACTCTCAATCATTCATAAAAATAAAAGCCACGCACTCAAAGACAAATAATTTAGCAAGTAGCTGGAGCACAACGTGGTGTGGAGTGGAAATGGATCCTAATTTCAATGCTGCTTTGAGTGCAATTTAAATGTGATTAGAAACCGGCTTAGGGACACCAGCAAAGGACCAACTCGTAAGCGGCAAACCGGCAAACTGTTGACAATACAAAAAAAAAAAATAAAAATACGTCCGGACTGAGAATGTGGCAGTGAAGTTTGCATACTCTTTAGCAGCTTGTGACGTCATAGTACATGAAATAGAAGTCTCTTCGAACTTTGTTACGCTTAACAGCTTAATTTGAATACAAATTTATTTTGTAACTTAATTTATGATAAGTTATATTTGAGCTAATTTTCTACTTGCAGACAAAGCACGTGTTTAACTCATGGTTTAGGAGTAGCAGAAGAAAAGGTGATGAGCTACTTTGTCCTATCTATTATACATTGCAATAAATATTCGCCCAAGCACCTGGTTTACTGACATATCAATCAATGACAGACGGATTATGGTGTGGGAGTATTAATACTAGTATCTGTATTGCAGTGAAAAATTTATTAAGCCCTGCTTTTTTGGATAATAATTGGATGGATGACAGGCGATAAAATCTAAAGAAAAGTTTTCTCTCACTTTCCTTTTTATTCTATGTAACATCTGTATATTGTGGGGATAGATTTTATTGAAGAACCCACTCGGTTTCTATACAATTTGGACAATATCTTTTGAGGTTTATAACTACCAAATACCATCTCATAGTAAGGTTTCATAGACTCATACTGAGTGCTGACTCTGTGTAGAAGACAATGAATCCTATGATTTCACTTTAGGAACTTACGATTTGAACAAAGTCCATTAGAAGTCAGTCTGGCGGCAATAATCGTATTTGAATATCTTGCAAATAAACGATTATATCACGTTACCATTTCTATTGAAATCCTAACGTCTCTCTCGTGGTTCTACTTAATAATACTTGGCATTATTATCTGCTATGATTTCAACATAAAATACCTTGGGGCTCTTATTGCTCTCGAAATTGTAAAAATTTGGACAAGATCATATATTTGATTTTACGGCAAGTCTTTTTGGAATTGTCTAATTAATTCAAGTTTTTAATTAAATTCGTTTTCCAGAAAAATAAGATAAAAATCGATGTATTTCAAGTCTTTAAAAAAAATCGCAAGATTCTTTTGTAGGCAAGTTCAGTTAAAAGATTTCTGGGCTGCTCCCAAAAAAAATTAAAAAACTCTTGAGGAAATTATTTAACAAAATTTTCGTAATAAAGATAAACGGTTTGCATAAAAACAATTAGTTGCATAAACTTGCGTAGCAGTTGATTTTTATGAAAACGTGGATTTGATTTGCAAGGGATGGTTTAGTAAAACAAACTCTTGAGAAATGAAATTGTTTAATACAATTTTTGTTAAAAAGCAGCTGATTTGCACAAAAACGATTATTTTCATAAATTTGCATAGAGGTTAATTTACATGAAAACAAATAATACATTTCTATGCTACTGCCAAAAAAAATTAAAAACTCTTGAGAAATGAAATTGTTTAATACAATTTTTGTTAAAAAGCAGCTGATTTGCACAAAAACGATTATTTTATAAATTTGCATAGAGGTTAATTTGCATGAAAACAAATAATACATTTCTATGCTTCTCCCAAAAAAAATTAATAATTCTTGAGAAATTAAATCGTTTAATTCAATTTTTGTTAAAAAGGAGCTGATTTGCAGAAAAACGATTATTTTATAAATTTGCATAGAGGTTAATTTGCATGAAAACAAATAATACATTTCTATGCTACTCCCAAAAAAATTAAAAACTCTTGAGAAATGAAATTGTTTAATTAAATTTTTGTTAAAAAGGAGCTGATTTTGCAAACAACGATTATTTGCATAATTTTGCATAAAAAAAAATTGAAATACTCTTGAGAAACTAAGTTATTTCATAAAATTTTTTCAATAAAAAAACTCATTTGCATAGAAACGATTATTTGCATAAATTTGCATAGAGGTTAAGTTACATGAAAACAAATAATACATTTCTATGCTACTCCCAAAAAAAATTAAAAACTCTTGAGAAATGAAATTGTTTAATACAATTTTTGTTAAAAAGCAGCTGATTTGCACAAAAACGATTATTTGCATAAATTTGCATAGAGGTTAATTTACATGAAAACAAATAATACATTTCTATGCTACTCCCAAAAAAATTAAAAACTCTTGAGAAATGAAATTGTTTAATACAATTTTTGTTAAAAAGCAGCTGATTTGCACAAAAACGATTATTTTATAAATTTGCATAGAGGTTAATTTACATGAAAACAAATAATACATTTCTATGCTACTCCCAAAAAAATTAAAAACTCTTGAGAAATGAAATTGTTTAATACAATTTTTGTTAAAAAGCAGCTGATTTTGCAAACAACGATTATTTGCATAATTTTGCATAGCAGTTAATTTACGCGAAAACGAATAATAATGCTACTCCCAAAAAAAAATTGAAATACTCTTGAGAAACTAAGTTATTTCATAAAATTTTTTCAATAAAAAAACTCACTTGCATAGAAACGATTATTTGCATAAATTTGCTTAGCAGTTGATTGAATTGATCAAAGAAATCAAGAATTTTTAATTTTAAAGATCCTGTGCTAAGCTATCTTGTTCTCGAAAAAAATAAGACAAAAGTCTGTGCCTACATATATCCTAAGACTTTGGAATAATTTGCTTATCATTTGTAGATAGATAGATTTCCGGGCTACTCCCAAAAAAATTAAGATTTAATAGGGAAGTAGAAAAAATTTAAATCTTGAGAAAATTAAGAAACGAATCGATACGTTCTTTTCATATGCCATCATGTAGTGTATTGAAATAAAAGAATTTCTGCAAAACAACATAGAACATCAAATAAATATTTATTAGACGTGTGCCCTATGTCGCTTGGAAGGCTGGGGGCGGAGAGTAAGCGTACCGAACGGGACAAAATTTTGTCAAGTGTAGTAGCAGTTGAAGCGTTGCTAAATGCCACCGCAGTCAGGCCCAGGCTCAGTTGAAATAATTTTTGGGCACCCTCCCTCCTTAGCCGCAGTAACAGCAACAGCAGTATTGCCTAAATCTGCTGCTACCCTACCCCAAAACCCCCGTCTTTTTCGAGAAGTGTATAAATACTGCTCTTCTTACTTCGCTTCGTTTCGTTGCCTAATCTAATCAATTTTGCTCGATGCTGCGTGGGCAGCAGACACGGCAGCAGATACAACAACGACAACAACAGTTCTGGATTGCCTGTCAACTTGAATAATGCCCCCGCATGTGTGTTTGTGTATCTGTATCTGTGTATATGAAGGGCGGTGTTTGCGCAGGTATAAAGAAAAGCAATGGCGGCTGCTGTCGATGATGTTGATGCTGCTGCTTTTGCCACTGCCGCTGCTCTGCCACCAAATGAGCAACAATGAAAGCATTTCACTGTTCGCATGAATGACAAGATGAAGCACATTGGTTGCCACAGTGAATGCAGTAAGTTTTCCAAGAAAACTTGCTTCATACTCCTACAACGTTATTAAGATGGCCGTGTAACAACCAAAAACGACGCCAATTGCCTCTCGTTGCCATGAACACACAACTGTCAATTGTTATTTGAACAGCTACAATACCTTGACAACAATTATTTTGTCTGATCCTACACTGAAACAAATTAGCACTAAGCATAAACATAAAGTGCTTCAAACAGCAGATTGATTACGTCAACATGAAAAAATTTGTATTTAAACTTTCAAGTACATTGGCTACCCTGGGTCTGGGGTTTCGTGGACTTCGGCTTCGGATTCAACGGCTCACAAGCCGTAAGGGTAGCCCTCTCACAAGTAAAGTTCACATTTTTATTTAAGGCTAAAATTTTCTTGAACTTAAAAATTCGAAGCTTATTTTTGGTGCACGGTTTGAAATTAGGCTCTATTGCAAATATATAAAGCTTGTACCTAAAGTTTAGGGATTTTTTAAGTTTACATTGGGCACTTAGTTTTCTGATGGATTTGCTCAGCAATTCATCCCTTTCTTTCTTTTATATTATAGAGTAAAATATCCTTAATTACTGTACTAAGACTAATTCTTCTATATTTTGGGCCATATTATGCTCTTGGGCAACATAATGTGTTTATAAATTATAAAATAACGTCCAATCTCAGCCTAACTCCTAATGGCTACATTTAAATAAAATTATTGTATTTATATTTTATTAAATTGTAAATTGAAAAATTTAATGATAACGATGAGCACGACGACCACATTAAACTTGTTTATATAATAAAGACAAATACTAATTCAAGACTTAAAAACTCATCTAGCGAAAATAATAAAAATATTTTTGGGAACAGAGATTCCACAATTTTAGTATTATAATTTTTTTTTTTTTTTATTATTTAGTTATTGGAAATGTCTGGTTATATGGAATCGCCAATGTAGCCTAAGCAAAAGGAAACATTTGGACCTGTGTCAAAACTGGCTACCCAACTAGAAAATTTGTTTATAAATGATATAGTCAGCCGGAATGAAAGGTTATAAATATCATATTTTGAGCTTTAACGCTTGGTTTATTTCAGTAACTAGGGTGCTCCACCCACCGAGTGCCACGCATTCTAACACTAGAGGAGGTGCTCAGTACATCTTAGAATACATGCTCCTTTTCGTACTACTACTAAGGTAGATGATTCGGTGCGTATTTATAGATTTTTTTTTACTTATTTCTTCTTTTTTTCTTTAAACCCAAAAAATAGCAAATTTGAGTTAATTTGATGAGAAAATATTCTCTATAAACTTTGATCCATCATTCTTCCATATGTGCCAAAATTTAAGTCGATTTTAATAAAAACTTTCAGCGTATTAAGCCACCATTTTATCCACTTGAGCGTGGAATTATTCTGAATTCTTTGTTAGCGCTCATGTAGGTCATAAAACAAAACTCCATTCACTTCCTCTAGCTCTTAACCTTTGGGCTTGTCGACAACATTAAAAATGGGGCTACGCTAATAAAAACATATCTACCTCCAATTTCCACACTTTGGGGCCGAATTAGACAAAACGTTAAAAAATCTACCAAGTCGTAAGTCAATTTTATGAAAAAAATTCTACCCATACATATTCTGACCAGCTACTTTCTCCGGAATTTTTCAAATTCCTTACTTATTGATACTACCTACACCATAAATCACATAAAATCTTAAAAAATAAATACAAGTTCTTAAGAGCTCAAAAAAGTATTCTTAAAAAACAAAGACAGGTCTTCGTTCCTTCCAAAGTTGTCAAATCCATTTCCATACGGTCGGCTCAAGCATATCTGAATTCTTAAAAAAAAAAAAAATATATTAAAATTCTTTGCGTATTCTCTACTGCAATGTTAAGCTGTACAACTCTGTTCAATTTTATTTTTGATCTTTCTGGACTCCTGGGGTCGGTATTCTGAGAAGCCTTTAATTGAGTCAAGTTAATTTGATCGTCATACAGCGGAAAATTGTTAAAATTTTAACTAAAAAAATAGGGTTAGTCAAATTAAATGATTTCAAATGATGATTAAGTGAAGTGACAATAGACTGCATCGGACGAGATCATAGCAGGTACAAAGAGTTCTGAGAAGGATTGTCCAAGACGTCACGAATGAAAAAATTGTATCAAAGAAATATGAAAAATTCTTGATTTTGTAAATTTTTATACGATTTATGCGATCTTGACTAAAGTATGACTGAACTTAAAGAAAATAAGAAGAATAATCCGATTTTTATTTAAAAAAAATGAACCACTCTTAGCAAAGCCCGTATTTCCCTAGGATTGTCGCTGAGACTAAATCGAAATTAAATCAAATTGTATACAATTTTTTCACTTGAGTGCAAAGTATAAATTTTTAATAGAGCCACATTTTTTCTCAGTGTACTGCATTGGTTTGAGTCCTGCAACCTTAAGCTGCATAATTAAGCAGCTTAGTACTATACTTCCATCTTAGTTTTAAACTAAATTATGTCCGTGTCTGTCATTTAATAATTAGTGAAAACTTAGCCAAGTCGAGTAGACTTTAGACGCCAACACATAAACACACTTTACGTCAGCTGGAAGGTCGGTTTAAAGGTTTAACAGCTAAGTGTTATAGTTAATCAAAGGTAACGATAGGCTGACACATTCTCTCATAAAAAAACCAAAGCCAAAGAACAGAAGATGTGCTAAGGTTGAGGTGGTTCGCGACAGTAGAATACACTTCGCCCATAACCCGCAAAAAAATAATATTATTATTTACGCAAAAGTTTAAAACAAGGGCGTGAGCTTATTCAGGGGGAGTGGATTGCGCGGTTATGGAAACGAATGCGCTGTATGCAAAAAAAAAAAATAAAGTGAACATTTATTTGTTTATTGGGCTCACATAAGTCTGCATACAAAATTTTTAAAAAGTTCGTTGGCTTAGTCAAGCTTAATCGAGTACGGGGGTTATGAGAACAAAAGTGTTGTTTAGCAAAAAAGTCAATATTTTTGTTTATTGAGCTCACAAGTTTAGAGAAAAAGTCGACTCTATTTCGAGCTTTGGGCTCATATTAGTTTACATGCCAAACTAAGTGGTTCTGCAATTTTTTATTTTTTGGTTTAAAGGGAATGGAGTTAAAAGTCAATTCCTAATTGTCTATATCTTTGAAGGTTCTCATGTGAACATGGATATCGCAGTTTCTTAGAGTTCCCACTGTAGCAAATTTCTCAAAATCGGAAGACTACATCATATAGCACCTATAAAGACGGTTTTCATAATACGCTTGTTTTTCGTTAGTTATGAAGATATTCTTACCAAATTTGGAATTCGCAAGTTTTATAGTTCCAAATTTACATATCCAAGGTATCATATAGACCCCATAGAAAAATATCTTTAGAGAATAATTGGAATTTGATCGAAATCGGTTTGTTGCAATGGTTCAGCGCAACTCCTGGAGCCCCTCCCTATATGTGCATAACAACGAACGACCAGCTAAAGTCATAGCCTACTCCTACTCTCATCTCCTCCTCCCTTATTCCTATGGCTGCAGGGCATAAAAAAGTCACACTTCCACGACATTGATACCTTTACCACACACCCACACTCTCTCACACACACATACACACGTACAATGGAAAAACCATGACAACTTTTCAGTTAAATTTTTAATGCAAATGTATTGGGGAAGGCCATTCAGTAAAAGGTTTTTCATACAAATTAAAATTGACGTAGAGATGTTGCTGGTGCACGTCTTTCAAAAATTTCCACAAAAAAAAGTATGCCACACGCACACACACACACACACACATAGTATTCCTTTTTTTACCACGTGTTTGTTAGAATACAAATATGAAGCTTAGCGCTTTAATTGAGTTGGACATGTTGATTGGCAAGGGGGTTTCATTCATGAAAGTAAAATTCATTGATAAATACATAAGTGTGTATTCAGTGTATATAAATACACAAAGTATATAAAAAAAAATAAATAATAATAAACAAGCGATATTCGAGGGCCTATAAATTAAGACTGACAGTTGTAACACCTTCTCTTGTATGCACCACAAATATGTTTGTTTGATTAGAAAACACTTTTGAGGGGGGTAAAGGATAAAGGTAGACAGCCTAAAGGTAAACAGCAACTAAAACTATAAGCAAAGAAGACTTCACATATACGCAGCTGTAGCAGATCAATCAATTGGCCCACAAAGTATCTGCATATTGGTAAAGCTAGCACAAACTTTATATTAGCCATAACTATATACTAACTGACATACATACAAACATATGAAGTACAATCTGATGCTTTGACACATGGGAAAACGCGAGGCAAAAGTGTCAGAAAACAGCAACAGGAGGTGGCAGGTGGAGCAGTGTTGAAGATGCGGTGGTTTTCTGAAGTGGCAGCATCCATATCCACAAAAGTTGGACAGAGGCTGCCGGGACAGGCAGGCAAGACAGCATACGGAAATTGACAACTCAAAGAGCAATAAAGAAAAATTGTTCCACACATGCTCACATAAGCGTATGTTTGTGTGTGTCCGTTGAGTCTGTATACATAAACACACCCACACGCTTTATATGTATAAGACAATATTTTTTTTAATGTCTTTATTATGTTCCATTGAGTGTAAATATTTGCTTTTCACATATATACACACGCACACACGCACACACACACAACACACACACATACACACACACTGACAGCACTCACGCACACAAGCTCCTAATCCATGGCACGTGCTGCGTTCCAGCATCAAGCAAAACTTTTCAAAATGGCGGCGGGGTACCACGTTGCGTTTGTATAAGTGCTTTGTATGCATGTGTGCGTGTTTGCTTGCAATGAAAGCTAGTCGGCGTAATCAACACAAACGCACACACACATAAGTTATATATTAGATGTTGAAAAAACCAGTGAATTTTTTTTTTCCTACTACTTCACACATACCTTATAAAAGTTTCCTTTTGCGTGCGCAAACAACAGGTACAAAGTTTACTGCAAAAAAAAGAAGAGAAGAGGAAAAGTTCACTATGAATGTTAGGGTATAAAAACAAATAAGTTTTTAAAGACAACTAAAAAAGGTGGTTAGGTATCTTTACACTGACTGCAAAAAGGTTTTACAGTGTTTTTGTTTTACTAGTAGCTTAAATTTAAAATAAAAAGATGGCGTATTCGTTACAATATCTTCACAAACAAACGAAACACAACGAATTTTGTGCAAAAAACGTTTTTTTGACCGATTGGCCCTATGGGAGCTATATGATATAGTCAACCGATTTTGATAAAATTTGGTACAGTGCTGGGGGTTTCTAAAAAACTTCCGATTGCCAAATTTGGTTATGATATCTTCATAAGCAAACGAATTATCCATCTAAAACTTTTGCTTTTTTTCGAGGTCCTCTGAAACACCCCTATGGGAGCTATATAATGTAGCCCCGATATCAAAAAAATAAAATAAACTTATCTCCTATGGATTAATAAGGGATCTTATCTGAAAGTTTGGTTGCTCTAGCTCTTACCATCTCTGAGATCTAGGCGTTCATACGGACAGACATGGGTATATCGACTTCTCTAGTCACTCTGATCATATTTTAGGTAACTTTGGGGGGTCTCCGACTTCTCCTTCTGTACGTTACATACATTTTCGGCTTGCACAAACACAATATACCCTTGGTACCATACGGTACAGGGTATAAAAATCGTTAGATTTAGTGTTACAAAAAAGATATAAATTGATTTTTCGATAAACACAATCTATTATTTAATGCTTTAGGGTTAGTCAGCGTCTTCAATAATTGGGACTTAATTTTTTTTAGAAACTTGCTTAATTTTTTTTAAATTTTTTTTTTTTTGTTACGTTGACTTAGGTATTATTAAATTAATGCTGCGAAATTTTAGTCGACATGAGTCTACATACCGATTAAGGTTTATGACTTTAGCTTTTTCGCAAAGTGTTTTAAAAATGACTTCTAATAGAGTGGTGGCAAACTTAGACCCGTGTTTTCCTTATTCGGTTCAATGTATATATGTAAACAAATATTTTCACAAATGAAATTTATATTAAAATGGAATGGGAACAAGTAACCTAAAACGACCAACTGTAAACAAGACTTGACTATAATGACGTCACAAGTTCATCAGGTGAGCCATTGATAATAAAAAGAGAACGTTCCTATGTATAGCGTACTTAGCCTAGTTTTATGCAGTTTGTTCCTATCGGAGGTATCAACGACGAGTAACTCTTGCCAATAGGTGCCTCTTTGGGCTCAGTAGCCAAATGAACAGTAGAACCCTCTTTCGTCTGACAAAACTTACACTCTAGAGGACACTCATACTTCCAGTCCTCTTAAATGGCGCAGAGGCCTGGACGCCAGATGTAGCTGTTTTCGAAGTGTTTGAATGAAAGATTCTTGGCAAGATCTTCGAACCCGTCTACGTTGGCGATAATTATCGTGCTCGATGGAAGGATGAGCTGTATGAGCTATACGGCAATATGGACATAGTGAAGCGAATAAGCATACAGCGACTTCGCTGGCGTGGTAATGTAGTACGTATGGATGCGGAAACTTCAGTCCGTAAAGTGTTCGATGCGCTAGTTGGCGGTCAGCGGAAAAGAGGAAGACCACGGCTGCGCTGGCAGGACCAAGTGGATGAAGCTCTGTCAGCACTTGGTGTTACCAACTGCCGAAGGCGTGCGCAATGCAGAAGCGCCTGTTGAGAAATGATGCACCAGACCGAGACCCGTTTTGATTTTATAGTAGAAGAATAAGTCCCATTGGAGGTACTCTCACCTATATCCAATATACTAATGATGTGTCCCCAACGTCTTGCGAACAGAAGCTTTAAATGACAATTTTAATGGAATGAACTAGATCACCAATTTCTGTTTCAGATTTTGATTTCTGAGCAGATGCCTTAAAAAAGGGTTGGTGAACTATTTCAATTGTTAAATTAAGAATCGGAAACGAAATCCGATGATCCGGCATGAAAAACTAAGGATTAAGCTGAGAAGAGAGTGGAAGCTACGGTATAGAGACAAAATCGTAGAAGGGATATAATAAGCAGTATCACAAAAAAGATGAATAACAGAATTGAGAAAGACAAACATAAGAAAGACACTCGAATTGGCTCGTGACTTAGAAGTAAGAGAGCGCAAAGCGCACAGTTCCAAAGCAAAGATATATTAGACAGACCCACAAAAAACAAATTTTTGAATGAATACAAATCCAAGGGGGTCTTTGTAGGTTATCTCGGGACAATTGTGTGTTGTGGGTTTTTTCGACCACGGATGCGGATTTGGCGGCTCAAAGTCCAAATGGGCAGCCCTACAAAATGAAATGTTTATACCACTACTTTTTATTTTTTGTGGCCCTTTATTTCAAAATTGAGATTTTTTGGAAAACTATTTTTTTGTGGAACTTTTATCACCAAGTTTTAAATAGATCTGCCAGGAATCAAAGTATGTAATCAATTACCATATAAATCATGAAGTTGATTTTTAAATGCAAAGACCCAAGTGTAACAAATTGAAATCTCCGGGGAATGCCAAAAGGATTGAGTGGTGTGTATCAACACAAATTAAGCACGCCTGGCACAGACTAATCAGATCTTATGCTTTGTCTATATGTAGAAAAAACATACAGATACACAGCCGCTTACATAGCTAGCCATATATGTACATATGTACAAGTTTCCTTAAGTGCGTTTCCACAAAGTACATACAGCAGGCAGGAACAGAAGTATAAAAAAAAAAAAAAAAACAACAAAATCCAACCGAAATGCCACGTAGAGCACGCGTGAGCCACCAAAGATTTGCTATGGATTATATAGGCAGAGTGCTCAGTTTACTAATTGCTTCCGTTGCGCAGCGCACGGGCCCTGGCCCGGGCCCGTCGTCGCATCTTTGCTATAGATGGTTGAAGTTTTTAGGGGTCTAGAGATTCATTTTAATTGCATTTCTTTTAACGGTAACATCAGCAGCCGCTCTGCCAACAACAACGTATGGTAACTCTTGGCTGCCTGTCAGTCTGGGCGTCGCTCTGACGTTGCCCCCATGCGCGTCGGTCTCCGCCAGCGACGTCAATAACATTTACGCGCACCCATGTCTCCTAAGTCTATGCCCAGAGAAAATCAAAGGAAACATCCAACAACAACAACAACATACGCACATAAAGTATTTTTCCTTTTTTTTTTTTTTTCGTTCCACCCAAAAGATCAGTTTCGAAATCTTCAGCAGCCACTGACAAGAGTGGAAGCAGCAGCGGAACATCGCTCCTTGTCTGTCTGTCTTATAACTCAATGGATGCTGCTGTAGGTGAGAACAACAAACAAATGGCCGGGTATATATGCACGTATGTATGTATGTGCTTATACACATACACATATGTATACATACATACACACGTGAGCATAATGTCTGGGCATTAAAATAAACACAACTGCAGGGCACTTGAGTTGCATGCATTTTAGTTATGTGCCATGCATTTGCCTGGCCATTTTACACTATATAAGTTTAAAAGGATGCGCCTACCGTGACTTGAGTCAACTACACTGAGAGAAAATAATGCAAGCATTCCGCACTCAAAGTAAATTACACTAAAAAGGGACTAACTTGCAGCAAGTCTCGAGTGAGAAAGAAAAGATTAAAAATATGATTGATTTTTTTTTTAAATCTTAAAAATACCACAGGCCCCAGCATGTCAGGGTTCTTAGATAACCCCAAAAATCCCCTTTAAACGAAGTAATTATGATGTTATCTCGGAACCCTGACCTACTATGGTTTTTTGGATCTAGGATTCAGATTCAGCGACACCAAAAATATCGAAAAACATTGTCGAAAGCCATAATTCACCTTGACTCCTTGGATTCACCGACTCCAAAATCATGTGGTCTTGTCCTGACCGGCGCACCTAAAAATAGAATGTCGGATTTGCATTCAGCGGCTCAAAATTCGTAAGGATAGCCCTGTCAGATGCAAAGTTTACCACTTTTTTTTTTTTTGTGTGACTGCGAAATATGTACTGTCGAAAAGTTTTGAGACCTATTTCTAGCGATGGCATTATTTCTTTTAATAATAAAAGTACTCTCTGTGTATAGCAAGTCCGTAAAAGGATTTTTGCGATTTTAGGTGTTTTTCTTGTATTCTATTTCTAAGAATACACTTATGAGAAATGTATCGTTAATAAGAGAATTAAGTAAACTAAATTTTGCTCATAGATTACATTAAGGCATTACTGATGCACTATCAAACGCTTTTGTGCCATTGATGATCGTAAACATTTCGAAAGCAGTCAATACTTACATACAATAGAATTGTGGTTTGAATCCTATTTTCAAAAATCAGCTTAAAAGATTATTTCGCAGGCATTATTTTCACATTATACGACGAAATATTAAAAGTGGAGTATTTTCTCTTTAAGCTCTCTGCTCAGGCTCAATATTTTCAGAAAAGTATTTTCGCTTTTAATTTCTGCTTCACACAGGAGAAAATCCACCAAAAATTGGAGCAATTCAGAAATTTGCATGTAAAAAAAAACAATTGAAAATCTGGTCACACTGTCAATCTTTGTATACATAAAAAAGCTAAAATGTATAGAACTTAAAAATAGTCATTTAGTGTTCTTAGATGCCTATTTTTGATTAATTTCTAAAAGCAGTCGAAATTAACGTTTGAGTATTTTATAAATTAGGACAACATTATGTTAAATATCTCGGAAGAAAAGAACTATTTTTCATAATATAACTTAAGAAAATTTGCATATTAGGGGCATAAGCAATAACTAATTAACTAAAATTAGTTCAAATCCGGCAGCAATACGTTATTGAATTATTTTTCAAAGAATTAATTCTTATAGGCATAAGAGCCATTAGGCAACTAACTGATTAACTTTCGGGACATTGCTGTCTTAGATGACGCCTAAAGAAGATGGACAATACGCTACCCTAAAGATTCTATGAAATAGAGGTTTGACGATATGGCCAGAAGGCAGATAGATATACTTTTAGTCCTGATGCTCAATGTCACCCAAACGATAAAATTTATTTTGGAATGCGACTGCTAGAGAAGCATTAGGACTAGCAGAGTTAACAGCGCAGCGCATTTTTATACCCTGTAATGTATGGTACAAAGAGTATATTGTGTTTGTGCAAGCCGAAAATGTATGTAACGTACAGAAGGAGAAGTCAGAGACCCCCCAAAGTTACCTAAAGTATGATCAGAGTGACTAGAGAAGTCGATATACCCATGTCCGTCTGACCGTCTGTCCGTATGAACGCCTAGACTTCAGAGGTGGTAAGAGCTAGAGCAACCAAACTTTCAGATAAGATCCCTTATTAATCCATAGGAGAAAAGTTTATTTTATTTTTTTGATATCGGGACTACATTATATAGCTCCCATAGGGGTGTTTCAGAGGACCTCGAAAAAAAACATAAGTTTTAGATGGATAATTCGTTTGCTTATGAAGATATCATAACCAAATTTGGCAATCGGAAGTTTTTTAGAAACTCCCAGCACTGTACCAAATCTTATCAAAATCGGTTGACTATATCATATAGGTCCCATAGGATCGATCGGTCGAAAATTTGTTTTTTGTACAAAATTCGTTATGTTTCGTTTGTTTGTGAAGATATTGTAACCAAATTTGGCATTAAGAAGTTTTTTAGAGTTCCCAAGCACTGTACCAAATTTGATCAAAATCGGTTGACTATATCATATAGCTCCCATAGAACCAATCGGACAAAAAATCGTGTTTTGTACAAAATTCGTTGTGTTTCGTTTATTTGTTAATATACCGTAACCACATTTGGCAGTAAGAAGTTTTTTAGAGTTCCCAAGCACTGTACCAAATTTGATCAAAATCGGTTGACTATATCATATAGCTCCCATAGGATCGATCGGTTGAAAATTGGTTTTTTGTACAAAATTCGTTTTATTTCGTTTGTTTGTGAAGATATTGTAACCAAATTTGGCATTAAGAAGTTTTTTAGAGTTCCCAAGCACTGTTCCAAATTTGATCAAAATCGGTTGACTATATCATATAGCTCCCATAGGATCGATCGGTCGAAAATTTGTTTTTTGTACAAAATTAGTTGTGTTTCGTTTGTTTGTGAAGATATTGTAACCAAATTTGGCATTAAGAAGTTTTTTAGAGCTCCCAAGCACTGTACCAAATTTGATCAAAATCGGTTGACTATATCATATACCTCCCATAGGACCAAAAAAACGTTTTTTGTACAAAATTCGTTGAGTTTCGTTTATTTCGCAAAGAAATATCTTTTCGAGTTTGTAAGCAATATATCGGACTTGATTGCAATGTGGTGGTACAGGGTATCCCAAAGTGGTCCGCGCCCGACTTTAACGTACGCCATCTTTTAAACTAAAATTACTATTACATATTATAAAAAAATAACTAAGCCAAAATTCTTTTCAGTGTAGTTTTCGACTGTATATACTAAATAAAAGAATGTTTACATGTAGTCCTGCCTAAGTCTGACCTGAGGACAGGAAATGTGCGTCAGTGGAAAATATTTCATTGAAATTCAAGCGAAATGTATAGCATTTCTGTTAATCATCAAGTATTTAATACAAAAACTCGAGCATTTTTGGCGACTTGTTGGTACAGATGTGCATATAAGGAGGAAGGGCGTTCAACAGCTGATTGTGCAGGAACTTATAAAATACATATGTGGTATAACAAAGTTGTTGTTTCATTGCCAGGGATGAATGAAAAATATTCCAGCAAACAGCTGGGCACTTATTTGAAAATCAGACGTCAT
The DNA here is from genome assembly GCA_949987675.1 of Chymomyza fuscimana. NCBI lineage: Eukaryota > Metazoa > Arthropoda > Insecta > Diptera > Drosophilidae > Chymomyza > Chymomyza fuscimana. The sequence goes on from OX465089.1 coordinate 73,109,787, forward strand.
GTTTTGGGAAACCGAACAGCTGGTTGGTATGCATACCTCGAGGACATGCTCTATAAAACGTTAAGCAGTTAAACAAATTTTATTGGATTTTTGACAACTGCAGTAGGGGCTTATATTTTATTAAAGCCACTCACGATATACTCGTACTTAATAATTTATTCCGTCATTGAAAAGAGATCACATTTAGCAATTTCTGTGAAAAGTCAAGCGCTGTCATGCTTTAGTCAATTCAAAGCCCATCTCTTGGTTAGTTGCCAAATCCATGACAACAGACAACAGACTTGCAAGCACCAACAGCATCAGCTTACAAGATTTATTATATCCTTTAAACTCTAAACTTTGCTCCGTCTGGGGTTCCTCTGTTTGTTTTGTGTCAGCCAGCCAGCCAGTCAGTCAGCCATCGTAATGCCCATGCAAAGTTGGACTCATGCAAAGTGTGGCCCTCATGCGGATGACACATGTGTCTCGCTCTTGCTTTGAGCACAGCCTGCTCAGTGTTAATGTCCATAAAGACGATAATGATGATGATGATGATGATGATGACGACGACGCCGTTGGCGACAACGACCATTTTAAGCCAGCTCAGGGGGGCAACAAAAGTCAAGGCACATGGTATATAATACATATATGTCAAGCAACAGCTCTGGAACTCTTTTTTTTTTTTTTTATTTGCCACTGACATTGCAGGAGGTTAACACTAACGCGTGTGCATTGAACTGCGCCACATAAATCGTATATTAGGAACGCGCTTTTTCTTGGGGCGTCATCGAAGACGCTACCAAATCGCTTCGATAACTAATGGTGTGCAAATGGCATGACAGTCGCATAACTGACAATTGTTTAGATGAAAATGGTTGGAAATGTCGCCTTTACACGAGCAGGGCTTTCGAGAGGGAAACCAAGTTTCACGGGCTGCCAAAAAGAGGGCCGTCATCAAAGACGTTAATGCAAATTTTTTTCTGTAAATGGTCCCATAAAAAAAGTCCCCTGCCCATGACTATCGGTGACAAGCAAAGTCTCAGTTTGTGTTTCAGTATACATTTTAGGTGCAAAAATGTATCTATAAAAGTATTTAAAATCTAAATCGATGCTTTTCGAAAGTAGAGCCGAAGAGACAAATATTTTAACCAGTCAAAATAGAAAAAAATCTCTCTCGAGCGCTACGCCATTAAATTTTGAGTCAAACTTTAGAAAACCGCGACGAAGACCCTCGGAACGATTAACGATGCGTACGGGGATGCTGCCACGAGCTGGCGCATAAACAATGACAAATGAGTTAAGGATTTTGTACAGTAGCGTCCAAACAACAAAGCCGAGCTGCTGGTAGGCAAGTTTTTGGCCAAGCACAGGGTTGTCACGTCGCCTAACACCCGCTACAGATCTAGCATCACCAGACTTCTTCTTTCGTTTAGAGCAGCCTTAAGGCAAACCGATATAACTCTGTAGAAGACGACGAAGGGGATCCCGAAAAGCAAGTTTCAGAAGGGTGCTCTTTCGAGGACTGCTAAGGATAGCAGCAGATAGTTCAATAAAAAATATTAAATTAATTCAGTCATTTTACTTTTTGAACCTACACTGTATAAGGGCAAAAAAAAAAAATGTGGTACAGTCGAGGCGGTGCCCGACAGTGGAATACCCTGTACCTTTTGTGTCAAAAAAATTTTTCCTGCATATTCCATCTAAGAACTTTCCAATTGGAATTTATTTTTTTTTTGGTGCAAAACGATATTTATACCTATAAGTTCCGTAAATTTGTACCGATTTTGATGAAAATCGAAAGTTATGTCAAAGAAGCTATTTTAATTATGTTGGGTAAGTTTCAAGTTGATATGTTAAGGGGTGTGGGAGAAAATACGGTAAATCGATTGCGGGGGGTGGGGGGACCGCATCGATAAAATTTGGATGTGGATTTGTTCATTAGAGCCACATGAATGAGCTTACCAAAAATTGTGATTCTAGGTCACTTGTAGCCATAATTGCGTAGAGTCAAATATTGACGCAGTTTTTTGGCAAGGGGAGGTGAAATTTGCACATTTTTGACTATAACTTCTGTTGTATTTGTCCGATTTTGTTCATTTTTTACACATAGATGCATGTATCCACAACGCATCGCTCTGTTAAATTTCAAATGAAAATATTTAACGGTGTGGCTAAAAACCGCGAAAATCTACAGCGGGGGAACGGGGAAAGATATTGACATGATTCAACAAACTTCATCTGCTTAGGAAATATGCGCACCAGCAGGAAAAGTTCCGTGTCTCTAGCACTTATAGTCTCCGAGATCTAGGCGTTCATACGGACGGACAGACGGACTTACAGACGGACGGACGGACATGGCTCAATCGCTACCCGAGGTTATGATAAGCATTTTGGTATAAAGGACTTGGGGTCTGCCACGCCTCCTTCTGTCCGTTACATACATTGCACAAATCTAGTATACCCTTTGTACCTATAGGTACAGGGTATAATAATATGAAACAGGTTTGTTAGGGTCTTCTAAATTCTTGTTCAAAATCATCGTTGATCCAACTGAACGAAAACATTTTCCATCAACCAGCATTTAAGTAGTTGGTTTTTCCACTCTGGTCCCAAATATAAATTTTTGGAAAAAATTTGAAAGAATGAAAGTCCGAAAGACTTTTCTATGAAGAAGAAGACAACAAGAAGATTGTTCCAGATCGACCATATCAGACTATATCGTATAGCTGCCTCAAGAACCATCGACAAAAATAAAGCCTTTGTACATGAAACTTTTTTACGTTTTAAAAGATCGTTGTCAAACTCTCTAGTTTTTACTTTGTTGTCTTCTACACAATTTTGGAAAGTTTCATCAAAATCGGACTACTATATCAAAAAGTCGCTATAGGTCTGATGGTCGAAAATTGAGGCGCTGTAGAGTAAACTTATCAGTTTGTTATTGTACTTTATTTTAGAGGTTTTTCTAAAAAGTTTGATCGAATCAGAACATTATATTTGTCATACAAACTCAACACAAAAATTTATAATTTCATAATGTTCATAATTTTTTGTATATTTATGTTTTTGTAATTTTTATAATTAATTTTTTTTTTCATAGTTTTTGCCGTTTTTCCTTAAAATTTTTTTTTATTAATTTTTATAATTTAAAAAATGTTTACTAATAATTTTATTATTTTCTTAATTTTTGTATGTTTTTAATCTATTAATTATTTTATTTTTAATTTTTACTTTCTTAAAAGAAAAATGTATTTGGGGCCAGTGTGAATTATTGCATGCTAATTTTTTTTAAGTTTAAGCCTTTCAATCAAGTTTAGATTTACTGTTCGTGGATCAAAGCACTAGGGCCCACCTTGACGACATAACCCAACTTCCTTGAACTGCCTTACCTAAGCCAAAAAAATACAACTTTTAGTTCGGAACATTTCAGGGCTTCATCATCAGTCTTGACACTTTAATGCATCTACATTATATAGATTCCTTCCTAGCATCTAGTTTACCATAGAACAATGGCCAAAACTTTCGAATGGTAATCATTGCAGCTGAGATTCACAACAACAATATACTTCCGAGTAACATTACAACGCTCGTACTGGCTTGACTTGAAACCCTTCTTCTTAGGTTCGAACGATAATGTACCTTTCGTTCACTTTGGCCTTATCTTCACTGTGGAATTCTAATTATGCTCAGTTAGCTTCAAAACGTGGCACAAGTCCAACTGCACTCAGGTGCATAGACCACTTTCTTAACTGAATACCTTAAGATCTAAGATCTAACTCAATTAGAGCGGTAACACTGATCAAAACCAGTCACATTTTAATTAAAAATTTCTGAATCATGCATCTAATTGATAAAATATTTTAAGTGCCACGCTACAATTTTCAGTCTCATTATAACGCAACGATGTCTGCCACATAATTTATATCCCAATTAAATCAAAGCCAAAAAACAGCAGGACCACCCAGCTAACACAATCCAAGGCACAAATCTCACAAAAAAAAAAAAACATCAAATTTTATAAACATGCACGCCTAGATCACAGATAAAGCCAAAAGAAATGCTGCTGCTGCTGCTGCTCAGATACAGTATCTTTATGCTCGAATAGGCCTACTACAATGCCTTGGTCTAAACAAATATTCAATTGTATATTTCTCTTCGACGGCACGCGAAAAAGTGCAACCCAAATTAGAGTGAGATTGATCATTTTTGATACAAAAATAAAATCAATTTTTTTTTCTCAAACAGAAAATAAATGTATGTATACACTGTAGTACTATATATTGTATATATTTATAAGTATGGCTGTCTGGCAGACACCAACAAGTTGGCCAAAATAACTGTGAGTCGAGTTGAGGAAATACCTCAACAAGTTAAATATAAAACAAAAACAAATGTTAAATTTAGTTATGGATATTTTTGAAAAACCTAAAAATGCAAACACACAAATCTATTAAAATTATCCTTTTTATTTATAAAACGCAAGCAACAAAACAGCAGCAAAAAAAAGATTCAAAAAAATAACAGAAAAAAAATTGGCAGCACGTTGAAGAATAAGTAGAAGAAAAAAACTTAAGAAAAGTCACGAGTATTGCAAAACAAGATGGCGCAACACACACATATACAAGCTCACGCGCTCTCTCTGCCACACACACACACACACACACACACAGGTAGGGGCAGCCATGTTGATCTCGCAATGTAAGGCGCATGCGCAAAAAACAAGCTCACACATACAGCTGCACTCGCGCACGTTCAAGGTGTGCTGGTGTGTGTACGTGTATGCCCGCCATTTGCATTTCGGTCTAAATATAGCGCGCTGTTCGTTGGTCTACTACCGTGAGTGTGAGTGAGTGCGATTGCGATCCGTGCGAGCGACTCACACACACACACGCATAGCTGAGCTTATGTATCTGTGTGTGCGCTATTCGTTATGCGCGCACTTCACACGTAGCTTTGTGTGCGTGTGTATGCGCGTGTTACCCCTCCCAAGTGAGCGCTTTTGCTTTTGTCTATGTATTGGATGCTGATTGAATTACAGTTTTGAAAAAACAGAAAATTTCATTAGTTTTTTTTTCGTGTTTTTTTTTTTTTTCCTCATTTCGATTCAATTACAAAAATTTTCCGCTGGCCCTTTTGCAACAACTTGCGTTTAATTATGTACGTATACATAAGTGCAGCTGTGTCTGTGTGTGTCTGTTTATATACCACATTTCTGAAAATTTTTGCAACTATGTACGTCAGGCAGCTGCTGTTTGTGCTTTTTATTGCGTTATGCTACACGGGCCCCTACGGCCGTAATTAAAATGGCAGCCCCAGAGACAGGTGCTGTCCAAGAAAATGCATTACGAAAGCGTTCCAACACACTGCCTCCACACAACTTTATTATTATTATTTGTATGTATGTATGTTTGTTTGTTTGTTTGTTTGTGGCAAAGAGGCAAATGCGGCAGCAATGAGCGCATGACACATGCTGCTGCTTGCTGCTCATGTCAGGCAACGTCTGATATCTGTCGTCGCCAATTGCGCAGCTGCAGGCACATACTAACACACACACACACACACACTCACTCTCACAGCAGCACACCCCCCACACCTACACACAAACACACACATGCATACACATGTCTCGATAGCGTAGGATGCTTGTGTTTGTATACTGGCATTTCGTATAAACAAAATACTTTCTGTATATATTTATTTACATATATACAACATGTATATAGTACAGTCGATATATAAACTAAAATGTAGAAATCTTTTTGGCCTCTTTGTTATGGCTTTTGTTGCTTTCATGTGGTTATGGCAGGCCATATTCCTGTCTGCTACCACGAGAACAACAAAAAAAATTTGGAACAGCTATCAAAGCGTGGCTATGTATTATGATGGATATGCAGTGATATAACTGATCTACAAAGACATAAAAACAAAAAGATTTTAAATATTTAAATGATCTAACAGTACTATAACTCTTGTCTACCAATACAAAAAAAAAGTTTTAAGTTCAAAAGATCTTACCCGGTTAATCGAAGAATACATTGTACAAGAAGAAGAAAAACGTGTCTTAACCAAATTTTTGAACTTTTAGTTTAAGAATCCCTACTTTTTAATTAATCTGAGAGCTCATTAGCATAAATCAAGTGTTCTTTATAAGTCGATTGCTATGCGAAAGCTTAATGTAACTATCGAATAATTTTTCATATTAAATATAAAGCCTTTTGTTCCAAGCAACAATTTATCGCTCTTTCATCCTTTTAGACACTTGACTCTTTTAAAGTACAAATATGCGGACAAAATTTTGTTTATCATGTGTCCTTTTATCTGACTGTATATGTCAACAAAAAAGGGTTTGATTTTTCAACCTAATATTTGTCTGATCTGTTTCAGGTGTTATATACACTAATGTTCGTCAAAAAAAATAGAAAATTTGTATTTTTGCATTTTCTTGAGATTGTTCTACTAAAATTTCATAGAACTGAGTACAAGAACCTATGTTAGAGGCTCTTTACTTTAAAAGCGAATATCTCGAAATTAATTGTTTTTAAATGACAGGTTTCTCAAGAACCATTATTAGGCTACATTATAAACTCAAAATCTTGTTCGTAAACAAAGAAATTTCGTTTGGAAAAAAACTTTTTTTTTTGATTTCTAAGATTTCCTTATGGATTTTTTCAGAAAAATCAGCGCCATTTTCGTTAAAATTGTTATTGCGTCAAATTCAGTGTTCAAAGGCAGAACCATTTTTTGGTAATTCAAGCTCACACCATGTGATGTCTGAAGGGAGACCTTTTTTCGAAGGAATATGTGTGTATAACCCCTTAAGCTACAAAAATTTATTAAAGCAATAGTAACCAGAAAATGTATTTGTAAAATTCACTGATTAATAGACATCATAATGAAATAAAATTATTTCATTCTTGTAGAATTGGTTAACAAAACTGAACATTTCCTTATTTAAGAACATTTTTTACTGAAAAAAAATAATAATTTCCTTATTTTTAAACTTCGAACAGAACTGTGCTTTGGTATGATTTTTTTTTTTTTCTAATAAAAACAATATTTAAAAAAAAAAAAAAAATTAAGAAAATATTTCTTTGTATTTCAAAAAATGTTAATTTTGAAAATAATTTTAAACAGACTCCTAGTTCTGGTGGCACATTAGGGTGGGTATAAAAAAATTGTTCGATGACCATAGGATATGAATAAAAATTTAAATTACTTTGCGGTTTTGATTTCACTTGCTCCGAATTTCACAAAAACTAATCCAATTTCTGTGTGTCAATGAAATTAAAACAAATTAGCAAAGCAGGTTCTAAAGTGCACGTAATTTAAATTGAAATAACTTTGTAAATATTTATTGATGTTCTAAGATTCCATTTATGCTAATTTTAAGTAAGATATTTATTGATAATTATTTTTAATTATTTATTTTCTGATTCAACCCGAAAAATAGCTTGCACAAACCAAAACGAATTTTTGGCATATACGTATATGCATAGCCATATCGATAACGAAGGAAATCGTAATTAATTTCAATAAATATTGTTGCTAACGCTAATATTATTGTTTAAATTTAATATTAATTAAATTTAAAACAATTTGTTTTCTATGTTCTAGTTTTTTATTTTTTTTTTTATCTCTATTCTGCAAATAATCAAAAATAAAAAAAATAAAGAAAAATAAAAAAATAGCATGCACAGCCAAAACGAATTTTTTTTTTTGTGTTCGTGTATATACGAACACATGACGATAAGTGCAACAGGTCTCCCGCGTTACACGAAGAACATTTCCCTTGTAACAAAAAGTCGTGTTTAATTTTAATGAATATTGTTGCCAAAGTAATATTTTTGTGTAATTTTATTTAAACGATACAACACAACATGAGAATTTATCGGAAAGATAAGGGAAATATACGAATCTATCGAAAATAAAAACATACGTTTTCCGGACGCAAAAACGAATCCGAATGAAATTTTTCGTTTTGGTTTTTTCGTTTTCCGGAGCACGGACCTTCGAAGAAAATACGGTCGAGCCCATTACATACAGCCTTTACAGCCAATGGCTTTCAATTAATTACCTCAGCTTTAGTTCAATAAGTTTTAGGCATTCTATTCTTCTACTTTACTCCTAAAACGCAAATCAGCTAATTAGTAGCTAATTAATGTTAAAAAAAACGCAATCTCAAAACCCAACCAAAGAGTTTTAATTAATTAAGACATTTTTACTCTTCTTACAACCATAATGAATGAATGCAACATTATCCAAAATTAAGCTTTGAAAAAAAAAAAAAAAAGAAAAAATGTCGCAAAAAATTCTCTAGGCGCTTAGCTGTGTTTGATTCTTCGGGTACCTTTTGCGTCTTTTAAACCGATTTTGCACGGTATGATGAGTCTGATATTTTCACGCTTAATCACTAACTGTCCCCATGGGATGTCGTCTGTGTCTGCGGCTATATGGAGAGAAAGAACCGTGGGCCGTAAGCTATTGGTGCTTGGCGGTTCTACTTGCAAAACGGCGACAACAAGACACGAAACATTTTGGCTAAATGCCAAAAATACTTAATGCGGCAAATGAAGAGACAGAAATGCCTCAAGATGTGGCAGGGTGCAGCTAAGAAAATGCACTGAGTTTTTTTCCAACTGCAAAGGATTGAAAAAATGCAGCACGAGTTCAAAAAAAAAAAAAGAAAAGCAAGAAAATCTTTAATTTTCTTTTATTGCGGTCGCGCGCAATAATTGCGCGTAAACAAGAAAATTCTCTTGATTTGATTTTCGCCTTTAATTTTTGGCATTTTTTTATTTTATGCGATTTGGCTGCAAGCGGCATGCCACACACACACACACACACACACACACACAAAGCTGTTGAGCGCGTTGCCAGCAGGTAAAATATTAGTGGAATGGCAACACAGGCAGCACCAAACAGACGCGTGCTTGAATTCTTGATGAGCTTACGCACATGCATGAATATTTTATAATTTCCAAACACATAGAATCATATTGTATATATATATTGTATATAAGTATCTGTATCTACTACTGTTTGTATCTCAAGCGAATTGCCTTCAATGACGCTCAATATTTGCAAAAGTATGACGCACTTTCTTCTTCTATATTTCCAACAAATTTGTTCGCTCATATATTTTAATACATATTTCTTTTGGGCCAAAAATGAAAACATAAATTTTTTAGTTATTACATTTGTTTATGATACACATGTCAGTGAACTAAGAGCCGAGTACCTGCTTATACATATTAACACCTGAAAAATCAAAATGGCGTATGGTCAAATTGGCATTTTATTCTAATAAAGTTAATAGCTAAGTAATACTCATTTTTCACGCTCAATTTTCTTGGTAGCTAGAAGAGAATACAATTCTTTATTTTTCCGTCGTCATGGGCAAAGAAAATGCCAAAAGTAGAGAAAAGCCAAAAGAGCAAGAAAATTCTTGGCAAATGTTTTACGTTAATTGTACGCCAAGATTCGTCTGTCTCACTGTGTGTGTATGTGTGTACATAATGTATTGGTATATGGTTTGTATATACATGGGCAGCTGTTGTTCTAGCTCTTATTGTTTCTGACGGTACAGTAGTGGATTAATGGAAAGCATCCAAAAGTTAGTTTTAAATCATCTTAACAAGTTTTCTATTCGAAAAACTATTTTTTAACGAAAATCAAAGAACTGTAAAAATAAAAATGGTAAAATAATATTATACAATAATGAGATATTTGTATACGCATGCTTATGAAATACCTTTTCTTCCAGAAAATCAAAGAACTAACTGGGCCAAACAATTTTGAATGGGAATATAAATCGAAATAAAAGTACTAACATATCTAAGCTGGATTGAAATAGAGGCCGAAGTAGACACAGACCGACAATTTAAAATTTTTGAGCCATAATTTGAAACGAGTTATTAAATTTATTGAGCTATGATAGTTTGAGACCCAATAGTCAGCCTACCATAGCTAAACTGATTTTTATTCGATATGTACGGAATATTGTGAGGCAAGAAAATCAACGAGTCCTCAGAAGAAAATAAGTTTTCTCTTCTCAAAAAAGTTAGCTAGAATTACAAATCTCAGAAAACACATAGCCATTACCCATGGAAACACTATACGATTCTATACCATCTAACGAAAGTTGATTTATATTTGAGATGAGATGATGGTAACATAAAATATTGTGAAGACTGTAAATGAAGTGATTTGCTAAGCAAAATCTGCTCTTTTTCTTTCTTTTTACTCAAAAATTTTAACTAAAGTAGCAAATATCTAAGACCATGACCGTGAGGATTATTGCTCTTGATTATTTGAAACAGTAGATTGTAGACTGAAAATCAATGCGTCTGCGGAAGAAAATTTGCTTACTTGATTTATACTCTCAAAAGATTTAGCTTGAGTAGCAAATCTCAGCAAACTGAAACCATGAACGTGAAGATTTCACTTGATTATTTAAAACAGTATAGTGTGAAGATTGAAAATCGAGAAGTCTTCTGAAGAAAATGTGCTCTCTTGATATCTCAACTCAAAAGATTTAACTAGAGTAACAATTCTCCTAAGCATGTCTTAAAACCGAATATTGTAAAGACTGAAACCAGAGGTGTGTTTTGAAGAAAATGTGGTCACTTAATGACCCTGAAGATTTCACTTGATTATTTATAACTGTATATTGTGGAGATTAAAAATCGAGGAGTCTTCTGGAAAGCCTTACCGGATTGGATCAAGCGCTGGCATAAGAATAGAATGTCAGAATGACAGATGTGGCAATTTAAAAAAAAAGAGACATCAAATCGGGTGACTGAGACTGACACGGTGATGATTCCGGTAAATTTTTGATCAATGTAGTATTGTAAAGACTAAATATCTAGGCGTTTTTTGAAGAAAATGTGCTCACTTAATTTATTCTCTAAAAATAATTTAACTTGAGCAGAAAATCTATTATATGAAAATTGAAACCACGATCCTCAGCAATCAACTTGTGCTCTACGTTTATCATAGTCGATTTAGCTGTCACTGTCATTTTCAAAGGTTCCAAAATACCGTGCGATACCAATTTTTTCCCCAAGAGAAGATATTGCTACATGTGATGAAAGGGGAACCTAAGATCACCGACAGGAAAGGATTTAAAAATGTACGTGATTCCCGAGAAACTCCCTTCCAGATCCCACCTGTAGTTTTTAACAGATTTTAGTTTTTTTAAAACCGACGAATTTTGCCTAAAAAGCGATTTTTGACCGGACCGATCGGTATATATATATATATATATATATGATATAGCCAACCGAAAAAATATAACCAACTCGAAAAACCTACCAAACTCCAAAATCGGTTACAATATCTTCGTTAACATAACCCAAACGAATTTGCACCAAACACGTCCCATGGGAATTTGATCCAATTTGGTGCTTGGAAACTTTAAAAAACTGGCGAATATGGGAAATGTAATTTCACAAAATTATATCTAAAACTTAATTTTAAATTAGAAATAAATTTACCAAAAGCAAAAAATTAAAAAAAAAAAAACATTAGAATTATTCTTTTGTACACCTCAAAATAGTATGAGAAGCGCGGAGGACTAATGAAATCTCCGATTATTAAGTTCGATAACTGTGGATGCATCGATTAATTTAAGCAAAGCTAAACAGCGATAAAAATCATAGTAACTAAAAATCGATTGTATAAGTCACTCAAGTTTAAAATAGTTCTCTTCAATTTTTAAGATTTTTATCTCGTAAAAATAATAATAATACAATTTAGATGACTGTTTTTGTGGTCTCAAATAAAGCTTAAAGCTTTATCTAGAAATAACTTACCTTCTGAGTTGTGTCACTACTGTTTATTATTTTAGATGTAAACACTAAAATGTGCTCTTAAACAATATTCCCGGGGTTATGGCAACGGCAACTAGTATTTGAACACAAATTTATATGCACATATGTATATATCAATAGATATATATATTTCTAATATATCTTTTTAAAAAGATTCGTTTTATTTTTTTGAAGGATATTCAATTTTAAAAGAATATTAATTGACTTGACGCTGACGTTGCGTTTTCCATCTGAGGTTTTTGTGTTCCAAAACGTAGCTGAAAGTACAAAAAAAAAATTAAGAATTGCTTGAATCGCTTTGGAAGATGAGTTAAGGATATAAGCTATTTATAAACATTAGTTCCGATCTCTGATATAATACGATCGTCAAATTAGAAACACCGCCAAAAGTGATTATTTTTTTCTTACTGCTGTAAGACATTTAAGACTTGAAAACTACACCTAAAGAGAAGAGTTTCTACAAGTATACTTTATGTTTGTAAACAGATTCATTGTACCCTTCATGAACCTGAGATATCGTCTAAAGGCGATCAAATTCCATTTCACATGCGATCTAGAAAGATGATCGAAATATTAAAAATTCCGACAGTTGGGGAAACAATAGACTCGGCTTTTTAGACGAAGAAAACGTGAGCGTAAAGAGATCGAATTTAATCATCTGGACAAATGATTTAGTACCGAAACATCTTCCTGGAAATGGAAGTACGACTTTTTCGGCTTCTTATTGGCCGATAACGAAACTCTGTTATAGATGTCAGCGTGGATAATACCACTAGCTAGATATGTCGGGATTGGGGTTGCAATCATGCAACTGAAGAACAGCAGAATCTTCTGAAGAAGATGATGGGATCACGATAGGAACAATGGAGAGCAGGCCCCATTATTTGAAGCTCGGTCATGTACCATTATTAGCAAATTAACTGCTAGGCCCTTATCGAAATGAAACCTCGTCATCTCTTTTTCGTTTATGGTATAAAGCAACATTTAATAGTCCATTGGAGAATCAAGTTCGTTTCTTTGTAGAATGACGTTGAACCCATTGTGCTTATGAGAGAGAACATCTGCCAGGGTGCTGCTTTTGGCAAATGACGGCAAGACAAAGTACATTCTACAATGAAAGAGTTAGTCTTTCAGATTCAATTCAAAATCCAGGACTATGTACGCATAAGCATTTGCGTCACCAGGTCGACCATGTCAACCCACAGATTAAATGGTTAATCGCATAATAACCTTCGGTAAGAACTTCAAATACTCCAGCAAACTAACACTTACCATATGAAGGTCGTCTTCAAAGAACGTGTTTTCTATATTTGCACTCTCGGAATAGAGAAAGGCGAATTATAATTTCTTCATAAATTCAAATAATGACTCAAAAAACATATTTGACTACTTTGAAAATTAGTAGCTCTCTAGTTTCATTAATCATTGCGTACTTCTGGTAGTATATAAATACATGTACATAAAAGTTAAATTCCCAGAGCACTTCCATGTGCGGTCTACAACCAATGCAGCTGTCCCACGCTTGGTAGGAGCTTATACGTGCATCAAGTCAGTTGTGCTGACACTGGTTGCCATCATTTGCAGGATTACCAACTGCACAAAGGCAGAGAAATGTGCGCGTGCTGTGACTGCTAGGACAACAACACCCACATACTTGTACATTACTGTGCGTTTGAATAGGGACAGCGTTTAAATTTAGAAGATTTGCATTTAGAAGAAAAATTTAGAAGAAAAACTCTACCTTTGCTCTTCAAGAATCAAAACACTTATATAAAATTTATTTATTTTTTTATTTAATTATAAATTAGAAGTTAATTCTAAATTATAATGGTTTGTAAGCCAGAGCAACGTAGCCCTTCAGGCTGACTTATATAAAAATTTGTTTAGTACATGGGAATAATCTTAAAGGATGCTCAAGCACTTCAAAAGTCTTCGAGATTACAATACTACGTGTCAGTCGCAACTTCAGCAACTTACTGCTAAGTCCGATTCTATATATAAAAACTAAAGTTATTTCCAAAGAATTCCATTTAATTTCGACAAAGAAGGAATTATGGTATAGTTTGGTATAACACGATAGATCTGCTTGATGAAAGCTTTTCTGAATCCAAAAAACTGTTGGATTGTAAGGGATTTCCAAAATAATAATGCCCCATTCTGCTGCGCCCCTAAATTCAAAACTAAAATATAAATTTATTGGAGTGACACTTTTATTCTCGTAAAGACAATACATTTAAGAATGTCTGGGAATGATTTACTTGTAAAGTGTATGATGCAAACAGAAAATTTTTGTATATGAACTGGAGTGCAATTTTATTATTAATTACCAAAATCGATAACTAAACGAACTTTTAAAGTAAATAAATGCACGATCTTTAATCTACTAATTACGATTATTTTGCTTTAATTTTTGGTCTTTTGTGTATCAAAAATTAGCTTTTTTATTTGAAAACAAAAATAAAAAATTCATTTGATACACTTTTATGATAAAAAATAGGTTTTGATGAGCCTTAGAACCTTCCGACAATATACATATCATCTTAATAACAATTTAGGCATTGGATGGTATCATCAATCTCTTTAATGGTCTACAAACGATTGTATAGTAACAAACCTTGTATTGACTTTACGAGTTAATCATGAGTTGGTGTTCTTAGTCGCCTAGCATATCGTTTAGCCCAACACTCATTTATTTATTCAGAATACTTTATATGACAAACCACTTAAACATTCTTATTTTTAGTAAAGTTTGATCCCCAAAATCTTTCAGCAATATTTCGGCCGCAGAAATCCCAAAGAAACAAAATTAAAGTTTGCATATTGTTGGTTCAAAAAAATTAGATATTGTAAAAATTACCTTTTATGTGACTGTACCTAAAAATTTCAAGTGTGCCCATTGCCAAAAAGTTTGGTATTCTTTAGAACAAAACAATATATGGACGGTCATTTCTGAATGAACCAATGAATAAGTGAACCGATGAAATATTTGTTTTTCAGAAGCTTTTGGATATATCTAATAACCGAAGACGTATAGTTTTGAGCATGCCAATATTATCTCAATGTCAACGTCTAATGTCGGCTTTAAAAAAATTTAATTATTGACCACTCAAGAAAGGCTGAGGCTCAAAAAAAAAAGCAAAATATCATCATCATAAAGAAATCTATTTATTTATCTAAGAACAGCTTTCTTAAATGTTTATTATTAAAAGTACTTTAAATATAGGCAAGTATATTTTAATTTTTTGATATGGGGGGCATTATGCATTTTAAAGTCTTTAAGGCTTTAAATTTTCGTTCCCCTACAGGACCGATCGTTTATAAAGACATCGTTTTTTTGATTAAAACATTGGTTTATATAACATACGTCATATTATCATTTGCATGTTATCAGATGATAAGCCTCTTTTGTTACAACTGTCCGAATCAATGTGGAAGGTCCAAAACATGAAATCTTTTCAAACGTCTAACATAGTACATGCTAATGGGCAGATTATTCAGATGGGACTACTTATGATCATGATGTTTCGCTTATGACATCTCTAGCAAGTCTTTGTAATTTCTTGATTACTTTTATGTACCAAGAATCAGCACCTGAAATGATTTTCACACATAAAACAAAGCTTGGTCCCTATTCACATGAACGTGAGTGTCTTTCAGCTTGCTGTGTCTCCCTTTGTCTCTCTTTCACTCTCTCACCCTGCTATATATCTCTTATTTCAATTCTCATTTGCTGCGTGTGTATAAAATCGTGGGTGGATGGCAAATGAAATGCTTCAACAGCAGCAGTAAAAAAACATTATATATGTATGTCTGAATGTACAAACATATGTATATAATGACTTCGTACATACAAGACTCAGCTTTTCCGCATTTATTGCCAACTTATAAGCGTGTGCGTGAGTATACTCACGACATGTGTATGGGTTATCTGCTTATGCAGTACTTTTTGGTTAGTTGCCATGACAGTCAAAGGTCCTATAAAATATTTTTATTTTCTTTTATTTTTTTATTTTTTACAATTTTATTTTGTATTTATTTTTTACAAGCCATCAAACGGTATTTTTTGCTTATATTTTATTAATTGTTTATTCTTCATTCATTTTCGGCGCTCAGTTGTCTATAATAAATTTTCATAAATATTTCGATGCATGACTTTTCCATGCTTTTGTAGAGAAATACTTTATGCTGCTTCTGTGACTTATATACCATGCATACATACATATATACATACATTCAGACATATTCAAAATTTTATGGAATTTTTCTAGAAAAACATTAAGCATACTTTGACAAAATATCTATTATGCCCACGTAAATGTGTTATGCCCAAGATTCTATTAGGTGCGAACAGCGCCATTTTATGGATTTTATGCGCCATGTAGACTACAGGGCGTCTCAATGAGTGGTCCGCGACGTTGGCCTCCATATTTTATGGCATCTTATTAAAATTAAGTCAAACTAAATTGAGTAACATTTAGTTAATGTATTTTACCTCTCTGGTTGCTTCTATCTATATAGCTCGAGTCTCTAGTCATTTCGATGAACCAGAGCAGACAGCAAGCCAGCCATACCTATTGGTCAACCAGGTGCGGATCAGAAAAATCAGAGTCAGATTGGTTAGTTAAAATAATACTTTACTTCATGGAACGTCTACGAAATTTTCAAGAAACATGGATGTCTCACCGTGTTCAGACCGCAGCATACTGCCCCTAGATCCGCCCCTGTGGTAGCTGATACGTCAATGTGGGCACGTTTTGGTTTTGTACAGGGCCGCATTTAAAAACAAAAATTGTAGTGTGAATATTTTGCTGTAAGCAAGTTCTATAGGGGAAACAGCCTCGGCATTTCGAATTTTAAAGTTTTGGAATATTTTTAATTGTATTTACTCCATGACGATCTTTATAAATAATTAAACAGAACAGAAATTACTTATATTATATTACACTATGCAAAAAGCCAAAAATACCCGAGTAACCAACAGTTACAAGTGTCATATGTTGTTTTTGTTAAGAAAAGTTTTTGAAAGAAAAATATAATTTAAAAGCATAAAAGTAACATAAAGCATAAAGTAGTGGATATTACTGGATATATCATATGTATATTGATTGTATATATGATTTTCCACGGCAAAGAAATGAAAACTTCAATTGATTTTACAAAAAGCATTAAATAATACCAAAAAACAGTATTAAAAAAAAATATGTTCACCCTCGTAGGTATTGGCACTTTTAACAACACTCTTTTGGGGGACAATTCTGTTAGGGCATAAATACCCAGTTTTTTTTAAGTGTACGTTGTTATTGGACACTTTGCTTTTTTATCAGGATGCATTTATGCCCGACAAAGGTTACATCCCAATTATGTTACGAAAATTTGAAAAAGTTAATATACTCTTTTGATGCCGCTTTGATGAACATATTTTATAATTTTTAAATATTTTGCTAAATATTTGGAAAATATTAAGTTCTTGCAGCAAGAAGAACCCTAATGGGGTCTTATGAAAAAATTTTAAAATAATTTAGTCACAATGTTTTTTAGATATTTGGCATCATTTCGTACTTTTGTACCTAAGGGTGGGAAAAAAGAATAATTTTTTAAACTAATAACTTAAGTCAACTTCGTGCTATCATAAAAGAACAAAGACTTGATCGTCTGATTCATCTTCCTTTTAAATCGTCCACTCAATTTCAAAGTTTTTTCTAAATACTGATTTATTTTTTTGTTTTATAACTAATTTAGATAAAAAAAACCCAGTTAAAAAATTTAATAGGTGACTGCCAAATGCATTATAATATTATAATTTGAAAGAAATCGCAAGAGATATAATTTCACAAAAGAGCCCCTACATTGCATTCGGCCCCTTGGGCCCACACCTATTTAATCCGGCACTGATTGCTGGGCTTTTAAAATTGTTTGCAAAATGGCGTAGCTGACGCTGCCGTTGCTCATTCTTGTTAGTTCTTGGCCCGGGGTTTTTGTAATTGTTGGCATATGTCCAAAGTCTACACAAATTTTGCGTAAATAAACAACAAATTGTTGTTGCAGTTTAAAAGAGTCGTTAATGCGTTTTCTTGTTTTTCTCATTTTGTTTAAAGTTTTTCTCTCTTTTTTTCTTTCGTTGATTCGAAAATATTGCTAGAAGTTGCTACAAAGTATGCGGTGACCGATTGCTAAGAGAAGAGAAGCAGGGCAATGTAACGATTATATGGCTACACTGAAAGAAAAAACATCAAACTTTTGCTAAAATGTTGATTTTTTTCTTGTGGCTTGTCTATACTTTTTCTCTTTATGGGAAGCGCCTGAAAATAAAAATTACCAGACTACGGCGAAGCAAAAAAGAGGGTTATGTATTTGACCTACATATATATGTATGCATGTTCATCTGTTCCCTCGGAACTTCTAAACCACTTATCCTAATTTGACGAATGAGATATCGTTGAAAGCGTGTTAATCGTTCTCTGGTTATAGGCTACGTCACATTAAATTAAATATGAATATTATCTAGTTTGTACATGGCACTAGCAGACGAATTTTTTGTTTTATACTTTTCAGAATATAATATAGTTCAGACATAAAGATGCGAATATATATACTTTTTTTTTGAATTTAATTTTTTAATGTTACTTATAATTATTGTAATTAAAAAATAATATTTGGGAATACTTCTTCTTAAAAATTCCCAACGTACCTTTATCTATTTTCGTTCCAAAAGGTATTTTTTTTTTTAAATATAAATTTTATGCCTCTACGTAACTATTGATAAAGCTCGAAAATATGGTAAAATAAAATCAATTGATATTATTATACGGGTAAAAGTTCTTGTAAAGTTGTTGAAGTAAGTATTGGGTTCAACCGCCGCGATCTTAAACCACAAGTTAAAGCAAAGAAACCACTGTCTAAAGGTATTAAAAATAAAGTGTTAAAAGAGTAGAACTTTCGTTTTCATTCTATGTACTACAAATTGAAGATACCGAAGTAAAAAAAAAGATTTATTGCCAAGTAAATCCCAACCGAAACTGTAGCTTATAGCTCTATTTCCGGAAAATAGAAAAAATTCCACTTTTTGTTTTCATACATCAATTCAAATAAAAGTAATAGGTGTAAAATTAATCGATAGAAGGGGAAAGGGTTGTTTTGATTCCAATCGAAGAGAAAGTGAATTCACTCTGCCAATCCAAAGCGCAGATAGTCTCTGGAAAAGCCCGGCTATGCATAAACTTTTGTGGTCAAAACGAATATTCATGGCAAGAAGCTAATGCTGTGCATCTGAATGAGATCAGCGTGGGGGGTTACAAACGCATCATAACTTCGAAAAGTCATTATAAAAATTAATTGCGTTTCAAAATCGAGATACCAGGTAACGTGAACAACAAAAATGTATCCAATTGAACCTAGTATTGCGGTACTAAGACCCACAATATGTCAAACGATATGACGTAGAGTTGTCAAGGACACCTAGATGGCGTTTTAAACGAATCTCCTTCGCTACCATATTCCTTTCATAGTCATGGTTTAATCGAGCCTAGCTGATTCGCTCCATTGCAGTAATAATGCCAATGGGGCTTAGTCGTGGCATCTGTATGCTACCAGAAGGATGGAAAAAATTTGCAGTTTCTGAGGAACCATACCTTAAGCTTTAAGGTGAAAAAAAACAATCATCGAAACCCAATAAGAACCGAAACGACTATTTAGTGAAATTTACAATTTTATCCGTTTTCCCATGAGTATCGAACTCGAATGTTCCTCACTCGCAATTCTTTAAAGTGTATTTATTGAAACGGAAACGGAAGCACACAGCAATGCCTATGAAATGTTCTCGAAATGATTGGCTTATTTACCAACACACATCGCTTGTTTTCTATGTACTCCGCCTTCTTCAAGTACATAGTCAAAGTGTCTGTGTGCATTTAATGTTGAAGTTAGATGCCCCCTCCCAAAAATAAGCCTTGCCGCGAGCTGTTTTCTCAAGAACTTTCAGTAATCTCAAACCACTTTAAGATTTTTGTACTTTAAAAGATACTATCCAAAAAAGAAAACCGCTAAATGGGGTTTGGCAAGAATAAAAGCTGCTTGGATCGAAACGTGTGCGCTGCGGGCTTGAGAAATCCATAAGAAAATTTCCGGAGTGGAGATGATAGTCCGACGTTTGTGCCACGTGTTTATGTTCACCATCAATGGATTAAATGATGCAGACATAACACGGAAAGCTCAAAGGATATAAGCTGTTGCAGTTAGTATATAGTATATACAAAGCATATAGTACATAGTTTTTTTACTAGACAGCAAACTTAAACAATTTAAGCAAGTACCAAACGTTTGTAATGCTTTTCAATTGAATAACTAACTTTTATTTCTTTTATACGAACAGCTGTTTTTATTGTTTTTTGGTTTTTTGGATACACCTTATGCAAGAAGTTTATCTGATTCGGTAACTAGGAAGAACTTTGCTTTTGATTTTAAAACTGGAAAGACATCAGAGATTTTTAGTTCAATTAATTTCAGTGAAGGAGCTTTAAGAAGATCTAAACACTAAGGTGAAGGACCCCAATGTAGTATAATCGTCAAAAAATATTAATTATTAAATACTTTAAAATAGCTTTTGGGATTCGTTAAATATCTTTTAACATACAGAAAGATGAATTCATAAAACTTGTCTTTATATATTAATTATTTAATACAAAATCTTTTCTGGTAATAAGTACACTAAGAAAAATAAATTTAAGTAAATATATGCTCGTGAAAGCCGTAATTGGTACGAAAATCTTAATAACTAGAATTCAGATCCAAAATTCTTAAATAAGAAATAAGTTCGAAATATTTTTAAAATATTTATATAAATCTCTCCACTAAGGACTATGCAGTCTATGTGTGACTCCCCCCAGGTGTCAACGAGTGTAACCTAACCTAACCTATATAAATCTTATTTCAAATGCAGTCCGAGCCTAAAATGTTGATAGTAAAATATTTAATAACTAAGATTTTTTAACTTTTTCTCAAGGCAACTTACTTTAAGCCAAAAATTCTTATTTTGCAATTGGTTTCGCATGATTGCAAATTCTTAAAGGACCGACCTAGTTAGAATTTCGAAAAAAAATTTTAGATATCTTCATTATTCTCTGAAAATTTCTGAGAAATCGGACTATTCTACCGAGCTTTGGAAATCGAAAAACGATTTCGCGTGCTTCCAATTCTGAAATATTTCCCTCACTAAAAAAGTACTTATTAATAAATATTTATCTTGAAATTGACACTAATAGAATTTGAGAATATCAAAGAATATTTAAAAAATGATTTTACTTTAAATTATGTGGACCTATTTTGCCAAATCGACTTTGTTTTACTTGCAACAGAGTAGTCGCATTCAAACCATATATAAAAAAAAGTTTTGGTGAAATTGGAAGCACAAAACATGTGGTTTCAAAACGAATCCGAATATTTTATTCGTTTTCTGCAGAACGGCCAAATATCTGTGTCCAGCTTTGTATTGATATGTTGAGGCGTGCATGTGAGCTCAAATTTGTGGCTCTATATTTTTTGGGCATATACCATTTTTTACTGATCTAGTTTGTAAAAATACTTTTATATTCTAGAATAAAGACGCTCTCTTACCGTCCAAAAATATAATCAGAAATTAATACAGACAGGTTCGTTTGTCTGCATGAAAGTCCATATCTTAAAGCTGATAAGAACTAGATCAAACAAACTTTTGCTTAAGACCCTTAAATAAGGGTAGGAAAACAAGTTTATATCATTTTTAAAATATCGGCGTTATATATAGATTATATAGATAGATAGATATATATGTATAGATTACTTTGAAGTACATAAGGTACAAAAAAAAATATCCCAAAAGGTTAATTTAAAGCTCATTTAACCCTCTAACGCCAATTTTGAAAATATTTGTTTAACAATGGTCGACTAATTTTACTTTTTCGTTTCTAAATTCAAAACTGGCCTTTAAAATTATGTAGGATTGTTCCTTTACCTGTAAGGTGAGAAATTCTGTAAAAGGTCCTTAAGGATTTAAGTCAAAAATAAGTCGGTTATAAAATTTTTACACTTTGATTTTATTTAGTTATAAACAGCTTTTATAGTATTAAAAGATTCTGATTTAATTTTTTGTTATGGTATTTTAAAAAACTGTACTTTTTTAATTATTTGAAAAAATAGAAGAAGTGCCTCAAGACATTATTGGGCATTAGAGGGTTAATTTTGCAAATATTGTAACCAAATTTGGCAATAGGTTTTTGAAGAGTTTGCAAGCATTCTAACGAATTTTCAGTGTGCAATTCATTTTTTTTTTTTGAAGATATTTGACGTTGGGAAGATTTATAAAGTTACCCAGCACTGTATCAAATTATATCAAAATCGGTTTACTATATCATAAAGACCCAATAAAGCTGATTGTTTGCAATGAAAAGTTTTTTTGGAGTACCTAAGCACTAGTAAAGGGTATCCCAAACTCGCGCTTTCACGATTTATTATATTCCTAATTCTTATTTTTCGAGATTTGCAGCACTCAGAAGAGCAGTACGTTCTTGGTCAACATGTTAAGAAAGGTAGAGATATTATCTTCTAAACCGAAGTATAGTAAAGTAAAATCATTCTCCTGTAAGTTTTGCATACGATAGTTTTGACCGACAGTGTTGATAGATAAGGCAATTTTTTTCGAATTGTATTTAATAATTATTAATTAAGCAACTGTAGCTTAAAACTAAAAATTAAAATAATATTTTAATATTGTTAGAAACATACATTTATGTGTTCAAGCAATTTGTGCTTACATTCTTGCCGCATAGAAGTGTGAGCGCCATCTGTTGTTTGTTGTGCGCAACTGCAGACGATCGTGCAACCAGCTGTTTGTGACGCGAGCACTAAACGCCCTCTGGCGTCGAACGTTTGCTCTTAGCAACATGTTGCTAACCGACGTTGGCAACATTTTGGGTTTTTCTCACTTCAAGTACAGTGTTAATTGCATATAATAACTGGCATTAAAAAACACTTGACGCCTATGAACTTTTTACAAAAATGCAAATTTCATGAAGCACTTTTTATTGTAGACACAAAAGCTTTAAAAAACTTTAAAATTTGTATAATAGCAGCACTTTGGCACTTTGCGCAGATTTGCACTTGGCGTATAACTACTGTAGTTTGCTGGCTGCCAAAACAGATGTTTCACTTTATTTTGGGAAATTTTATTGCTTTGACAGAATTTCACTTTCAACACAAAACGAAACATATGTATTGACTGATTGACTGATTGATTGACGACTGGATTGAACTCGAAACACTTCAAAACGAAATCAATTGAACTTTTGCACAATTTTGTTTGCACAAATTATTATTACTTTTAATTGATGCAAACACAAACACAACTACAAAATTTCAACTACGGAAATTCACGTCCTTCGTGGCGGTTTATTTATAAGATTTTTTCGTGCGAAAATAAAAACCAACATTGATTGCTCATGCAATGCTTTTGCAAATATTTTAATTTAAACAGCTTTTAAAGCTTGAAATTTTTATAATACTTGAATTACAATTTTTTGATATTATTTTAATTAATTTAGAGCGAGTGACGTACCGACAAACGTTTGGAAGTTCGGGAAATTGAATTCGAATGCACAGACACAGGAGGTAAAACGAAGAAGAATTGAAGCAGATTGAGATGAAAATATGTACGATATTTCCTACACTTCACTTTACTGGCGCAGAAAATCGCATATACAACGAGAATGTATAATTATAAATAAATGTTCTATAAAAAACGTTTTTGTTTCTCTACGACGCGTTCTTATTTGTTGAACATATGCGATTGTCCGTGTATGTATATGTGTGTGTGTGTGTGTTTTTGAGCCATTTTAATTTTAGAGGTAACCTAAAATAAATAACCAACCACACCAAACCAAAACCAAAACCAATTCATGCCACAGACTACACTAAATACAAAGATCGCGGCAAAATCACAAAACAAGTACAATACCTTTCGAAAAATCGTCTTTTACATACTCTAGCTACATATATGTACTATACATATACTACGGCATTTAAATTTAAAAACAAATTCAAAAGGTTTTCCGTCTAAAGTGTTGACCCCTTCGGGGAGCCGCCTTTGATGAGCTTTGCATTAAGCGTATTAAGAGACCTTCTCTTAATGGAGTTAGCAGCAAATTGATTTTTTCCATAGATTACTTTGAGGCTCACCCACCCAAGCCATCAGATACTTAATCAGATTGAATTTGTTGCCAAAGCAGATTTGAAGTGTAGAAGCATTGATTGGTTATTGTCCTTACATACATCTAACGTTAAATAAAATTCCAGCTATTATCCCTTTTTTAAAGCTTTTCTAAGCTCTTCTTTAAAGTTGCTTTGGTCTTGTAAGGAACAACTAAAAAAATGAGACAAATTTCTCAACACTTTAAAGCTGCGACCTTTAAGCTATGTAAAGTTAAGTTAGGATAGCCAATTTCCGTGGTAAGTATAATATCGTTTTACATTTGTAGAGAAGAGAGTGCCAACCGAAAGAAGCTGCTGTAAGAGGATTTTCTTCTTAAATAATTTCCATATTTGTTGCATCATCTCTTAAGGAACTTCCAATAACTTTTAAAATCTTTTTTAGGTATTTAAAGCTTCACCTGTATAAAGAGCTCCACCATTTTCTTTGCTTCTTCATTCCAACAGCTCCTGAAGGAATACAATCTTTAACCTAACCTATACATTATAATATTGTATATAAAAAAGAAAAGAAAATCCACACTACTTGCCTTAAAAATAGCTACATAATTAATTGGATAAAAAAGTTATCTAGCAACCATTATTTTATAGAGGTTTTTTTAACACGCTTTAGAAGACACAAGTGCCTATAAGTTCTCTTAAGTCTTTTATTTTAATTTGTAACGGAAATCATGTGAAAAGCTTAGTTAGAGGGTATCGCTGATAACAGGAGTATGCCTAATAAGCTCCCTGCCAGCTGTGACTTACGAAAATTGTGCGTAAAGGCCCATTTGGGATATCCCATTTGGAATTTTTTTTATTTATATGAAGTTTTTTCATTCCGTGTGAACATTTTCGAACTGCGTTTAAGTAGGAAAAGTGGTACACAGGATTGCCAAAAAGAAAAACAGTGGAAAGTGCCATTGTGTTCCTAAACCAGTTTTAGCTCTTTGGGCCCTTTGCCCCAAAAAGGATCCTAATTAGGATAACTAACTAAGAGACAATTTCGCAAGCTTTGGGACACTAAAACACAGTAGTTATACCTTTTTTGGCATAACTTTCTAACTCTCCCAAGTTTGACGAAAGTTAGAGAACACTGTAGTTGCAGCTAAAGTTAAGACTAGAGAAACAGAGACGAGTTCCACTAAGTACGCCCTAAATTATTTTTTCAACTTAATATCCTTCAACACGGAATTTTTTAAGAAACTAGAAACATAAATCAAAAGAAACGCGCTAGTGTTGGAAACTGTGGATAATAAAAATGGAAGTAGCGAAAAAAAAAAAAAAATGACATAAGTTAAAGTCGGGTGCGAACGACTTGGGGATACCCTGTACCACCACATTGCATTTAAGTCCGGTATATTGCTTAAGAACTCCAAAAGACATCTGATTGCAAAATTTGGTTACGATATTCTCATAAACAAACGAAACACAACGAATTTTGTGCAAAACACGTTTTTTTGACCGATCGGCTCTATGGGAGCAATATGATATAGTCAACCGATTTTGAACAAATTTGGTACAGTGCTTGGGTACTCAAAAAAATTTCCAAATGCCGAATTCGGTTACGATATCTTCAAAAACAAACGAAACACAACAAATTTTGTACAAAAAACGTTTTTTTGACCGATCGGCTCTATGGGAGCTATATGATATAGTCAACCGATTTCGATTAAATTTGGTACAGTGCTTGGGAACAATAAATAACTCCCGAATACCAAATTTGGTTACGATATCTTCTAAATCTTTTTGTTTTTTTCGAGGTCCTCTGAAACACCTCTATGGGAGCTATATAATATAACCCCGATATCGAAAAAATGAAATGAACTTGTCTCCCCTGACATAATACCGCATCTAATCTGAAAATTTGGTTGCTCTAGCTCTTTGGGGGGTCTCCGGCGTTTAATTCTGTATACACAAACTTAATATACTCTTTGTACCATACGGTACAGGGTATAAAAAAACCAACGAAAATCATGTAAAACGCTTTGTTAATGGGAATTGCTAAGAATTTGTTAACAAAAGAACATATGAAGCGAAAACTTCGTTTTCAGTGGACAGCACAAAGAAGATTTCGAAGAAGAAAAATTTTGTCAGAAAGGCTAACGAAACGAATCGTTTAAGTGTTGGAAAACGATGCCAACAAGAACGGATAAACGATATAATAAGTACTTTTTTTAAACGAAATGTGTTAGAAAAAGTGAAACAATTTGACGTTGGTAATACCAGTAGATACAAGGCCTAATAAATTGCGTCGTTATTAAAAAAAAAAAGATACAAAATCAAAACCATTTAATTCTTTTTTAACGTCATTTGTTAGAAAGAACTGAAATGCAAATCAAAAGAAACGATTCTGTGTTGACATTGATTTCAAACAAAAGATCAAAGTTTCAATAAATTACATTGTATTTGAAATGTTTTTCAAAATGTAACTTCTTAAATAAGGTATTTATAGGAAAATTTTTAAAGGAAACCAAGTATTTCGGTAGCAGGAATTTAAACTAAATTGGTAACCAAAAAAAATGCTTTAGTTTTGAAAAAAGCTGATAACATAAATGCATACCAGGTGCAATTAGTTTAACATGAAAGATGTTACAAACACTGAAACCGAAATCAAAAAAAAAAAAGAGAAGAAAATTCTACGATCGGAAATCGCTGATAATAAAAACGAATACAAAGTGTAATAAATTCTTTTTAAACGGAACTTGTTGTAAAACAGCATTGAAAAGAAACTAGAAATTGCTGATACAGAACTTCAATAATTTTTCTTTTTCTGGATCTCGATTTCAATAAGTTAATGAAACAATACACTTCTAAGAGTCGTTTTGATCAGTATGGAACGGATTTAATTCCCGAGACAGATTTCAAGATTTAACAATATAATTAAACAGATCTAGCTTTTACAAAGCTTACACTAGCTTCATTTTAGCTGCTAGATTGGAAATATGCTCGCTGGCCAGCTATGCGAATTCGGCAGTATTTTTTGTATTTTCTGTAGTTTGGTCACACTATTAATAAATATATACAAATATTTTGCTGCCGAAACAGTTTTCACGATATCGTAATATAACTATCCTGATCTAGTAGCTGTTTACTGAAGTACCTCCTGTTTAACTGACAAGTAAGAATCTGTGTTTCTAAAGGCTAATCCTTTTAGATAGACAGAACATCAAATCCTAGTTAACCGTCTAAGGTAGCTGGCTAACCGTCAAAACAATCTTGTTGAACTAACTCTCATTTAAAAGTACAGTCGATCTATAGCGATAAGGAACTGCTCCGTAACGAGTTTTTATATGTTACGTTTTTATATTTTTAATTTCTAGGTCTATTTTCAAGTTTCATTATCTGCTGGAATTTTCTCTGCAACAAATCCGAATTTTGTTCCCGATCGAATTCACTAAACGGAAGTGTTTAAATAAAATCTCAATTTTAAGTGAATTTAAGTTTGAGTGTAAAATGTGCATTATTGATAAGTAAGCCGATTTCACTTAAATTTCACTTCATATTGACGAATTTGTTGCGTTTTTGAACACACTTAAAGCACATCGAGACTTGTGAACTGATTTACAATACAAGTTACGCTCTTTTGGAAAACTGTAGCAATTTTAAGCAAAAGCCTCGAAAGCGCTCAATTCTAAAATCGCATCACATTTCACTAAAAATATGTATTACATAAGTTCATCTCTTTTGAAATCGATTTCTCATATTTTTGCCAATTCACGCTTCCGTTTTGCACAAATTTCACACTTTTCAGTCGGCTCTTTATATTATACAAATATCGCATCACATTAAACACTCTAGAAACCGATTTCACTTATTTCAAGCTTAATTCCTTTGGCTCTCTTACAACCCGATTTGATTACTCGAAATGATGCGCTAATAATGTTTATTTAATCCAACCGATCGCTCAAAATAAATCGAAAAGCACAAAATCAACGATATACCAAACAAAAAAAAAAAAAAAAAACAACCACAGCAATCAACAACACATAGAAATATTTTTAAATTAAAGCAATTTTTCGTATTATTTTTGGGATTTTTTTTCTATTTTCTGTCGGTTTCTTTGTTTTTGTTATTGTATAAGTATTTTGGTAGCTATGCCTGCTTGATGTGCTCTATGTGTTGCTTTGGCTACGGATCTCCTTCAACTAAAAGAAAGGAAATTTCTGTTTTGGCCTGAGCATCTGTTTTTCTGTTCTATATGTTGTTTGTGTTCTGTATGTTGCATTGGAATTGGAAGTGCGACGTGGCGGTGTGCGCGTTTTTAAATAAATTTCACTTATTTTTATAACCACGCCATCTCGCCAAAGCCATCGTAAGCGTCACACCCCCCACTATCCCTCAACACACCCACCGCGCCTGCCTCTGTTAAATACAAAGTCAAAAAACGCCCGCGAAAAATATTTTGCCATCTATAAAATGAATGCCGGTCTTAACGAGTGCGCATGCAGCTGTGTTAGTGTCTCCCAATGTATGTACGTGTGTGTATTTCCTGTCTATTTTCGAAGATTCTAAGCTTTGATAAAAATTTCATCTATAGATATGTCACGCACGACTTTCGCCTGAAATGCGAGTATGTATTAATAGTGTGACCAAACTACAGCAAATAAAATAAATATGGGCGAATGTTTGTCAGGGTTGGCCAGCTGGCTATAATAAAAGTGAGGTGTACAGATATATCACAACTTGCTCCTGAAATATGAGTTTGTTTGTTAATAGTGTGACCAAACGACAGTAAAGACAAAAAAAAATATGGTCAAATGTCTAGCTTTTTAAAGGCTGCAAAGGAGATACTTCAGCAGTTCAGAATAGTTCAATTGCTATACCCTGAAACCTGTTTCGAAATTTAAATCTATTTCGTATATGTCCGAGTATGTTTAGTCGACATATTTTCATCGAGCTCTGCAACAAGCCTGATCTATTTTTTTTTTGTACAGGCACTATAAATTGTTTTCAAAGGATTTATTATTTTAAACTTCTTAAAATAAAAAGGAAACGCTTTCGATGTTAGAAACCACTTATTGGGTTTACTTTTGTATTCTTAAATATATTTAAGAGCTTTAGGTAAATTATTTTGGTAAAAACAACTCAAGACAAAAAATCATTGACAACTAAACATTTTGTAAAACAAAATGATTAAAACTTTCCTTTTTCTCGATTATTCTCACCACTGACTTCTAGTTCTAGATATCCTTATTGTGATTTACTCGACTTAGTATGTACTATGTACAAAATTCGCTTAAAGATTTACATAATAAGAATTTTTGAACCAAATTGTCTACTGCGAAACCTCTAATAATTCCAATTTCAGAATTTGCTGGTTTTTGCAGTTAGGGTTGGCCAACCGTGATGCAATGGAAATAGGTGCTTTCATTAAAAAAGGGGATACGACTGAAACGTATTATATTAGCAAGCCGCTCACACACTTCGAAAAGAATATGGGTTTTCATTATAAAGTTTTGCCGGAAATCTGTCAATTTAACTTGGAATTTTTTCATGCATTTTTCCTATTCCTTTACTGATGGCAATTAGTAGATCCGAAGACACTCCTAATTCGGAAAAGAACAACGACATATGGATTTTTAATTTTAATACGACATAAAAAAATTAAAAGGTAACTTCCCAGCTATATTTTTTTGTCATATGCCCAGCTTATATGAAGTTTTTTCAAGTTCAGATATATTATACTTTTTTTTATAATAAAGGGTAGTCCAATGCTGGCGCCCGAAAACTCCCCTTGGATCCGCCACTGCTTTCAACTAACAAAAAATCAAAAGATGATCGAAAACCAAGAAGGCGCAAAAAAAAAAAAAAAAGAATCATTTTATTCGGATTCGTTTTTTGCTGTCGCCATTTACTCATATTTCCCTTGCTCATTGTTAGCACAGCTTTACACCTTTCGATGGAAATCATCCACGACTATTAAAAGGGACATTTTTTTTATGCAAGACTTGAATAATTTAAGCAAGACATGAACATTTTTTTATGAAAGACATGGACATTGATTAAAAAATTATTTCAGTTTTAAATGCGTACACATTTCAATCTATTTTGTCAATTCTTTTGAAATCTCTTGCAACAAGGCATCTGGTTTTAAAAAACATAAAACATTCGTCGTGTTGACTTTGGGAGTACCAAAAATTCGGTTTCAAAACGAATTCGAATGAAATGTTCGGATTCGTTTTACGGAGTACGGTCGATTGTGCCATATTTTGTATAGGTATGCGAATATTTAGTAACTTCAAAAAAGATAAACATTTTCCTTATATACAATATATAATTTTCCCTGACTTGACTATTTTGTCAGTCGCCCCTAGGTTCGAACAGGAACAGGGACCTACATTTTATAGACAAATCCAAACGGCGGTGTCTTGAATTAATAGAGATTTTCTTGGGCAAATGAACCAGTGCCTCTGCGAGGAATCGAACCACCGACCATCGGGTTACAAAACGGGTACGCTACCACTACGCTATTGATGGCCACGTTTACCTTATATGAGATATTTTAATTAATTTCGGTCCCTTAAAATTTATTTGGACTAACTTTTAAATGCAACATCAAGAAAATGTACCCTTTTTGCAGTGCATTCCTTTAGTTTTTCAAAAATCTCGGAGAATATAGCCAAGATTTCGGCAGGAATGTTTGCCATTTGCATTGTAAACACTATCGTAAAAGATGACGAACCCTGTATGTTTCCAAAATTGACTCCGATTGCAACAAATCGAAAAACAAGAAAATTTAATTTGGCTGAACCAAAGTAGTTTAGAATTTCGGTGTAGCCGCAAAAGCGTGTTTCTCAGCATTGAAAAGGAATTTTAGGATTTACCAAACGGCGCAGCAACTTTATTGTAACCTTGCCCCCTTGCCCCATCCCTAGTTCAGCGGCTATGCAATTTCTGCTCGCACACAAAGGCTACAAATATATCGTCGTATAGGCAGCGGCAAAGAATTTTAAAATTAGCACATTGAAACATCAATATTTTTACATTCAATATACATGATTTCTATGGAATTTCCAACAAGGAGTTATTTTTAAATGCTAGCCACAGCCCCAAACCGTAGGCGCTATAGTGTAAAAAGCGAGCCAAAGGCGGAGCATAATATTTTTGTGTAGTAGATAAATATATATAGCTACTTAAATTTTATAGAGCGACCTCAGCCAGCACAGAAAAGCGACGCATCTGTTTATTGTCAAAAATCCTGTGCATAAAATAGATTTATACGAAATAAAATAAACGAGTACTTATATATATCAAAAATGTATCTATATATTATTGCGCAGATAGTCCTATAACATTACGAAAGCATATAAAATGCCTTTGAGCATGAGTAGCTGGAGGAAGGAGGCATTGTTATTGACTGCCGCCTGCTGATTGTTGCACGTGCATGTTGCACGTGAGGCAGGCAAAAGTCGCCACAAGTCGGCAACTTGCAACTGAAGTCAATCGTTGGTCTTATATGTAACATACGTAACGCCAAGTGGGCCTATCTCTTGGAACTAATTGCGCCGCAAAGTATGTTACAATTTGTGACAGTTTTGGGGTTATTTCGATTTTTTTTTTTTTTTTTTGTGGTTCAAGAAATTTACTGACCCATTGATTCAAACGCAAAGTTAATAAATAAATGCCAAACTCAATGAATATTAAAAGGTGTAATACACACAGATACACACACACGCAGGCAACTACTGTGTGTGTGTGTGTGTATACGCTTAATTAACGCATTTACTGTGTCTAATGAGCTGCTCGGACGGTTTTACTACTACTCACACATAACTGATTACACACAGATACACACACTCACACACACACATTCACCTGCTACTGCTCAAAATGTACGTAAGCGTAAAATTTTATTGAAAGTGATGAATTAATGAAGCGTTAAATGAATAAATGTATTCTCTTGCGCCCTATTGAACCGGAAGTTGCGACAACAACAAAATGGCGTAGCTGCGGCCATTGCCATTGCTCCTTACTCATTATATACTTATTTACTTACTTGTCTGTTAACTTGGTCTGATGCTTAAGCTGACATTAACAGCCACAATTAATAACATTATGGTTACTCTGTTGTCACCAAGGAGCTCATGAGTTTGGTTCTTGTCGAGGTTAATGAAGCTGCTTTATATGGGATTTAAAGATTGTTCTTAATACACTGTATTACGCAAAAGATCAAGTGTATTATACAGTTGTATAATATATATATATAGCGGGGAGCAGGTAGCCTGCCAGACTATAGCTAAGATTGGATGACACCAAAGGATATCTGGATATATGCCAGAGCATAGATAAGATTGGATGATTCCAAGAGATATCTTTGCATCTATGATCAATATTTAACCGCGTCACAAAGTTTAGTTTAAAAAACTTGAAGTCTTAATTAATTAAGGATACATTTTGACACTGCTCTTTTCATCCTATAAGGTAAGGTATATAGGTATTAAGCGTGTGCAAATGTATATAACATAAAGAAGAAATCCCCTCTGTGAGCTCTAAAAGGTTGTTCCACCAATACCATAAGATCATCGGACCGTCCGCTCATCCGTCTGTATTGTTCCTTTCGCTTCCACCACCAAATAATTTCAAAGCGCTATATTTTCTACAATTTTAAAGTTCCTGCTTTAGTTTGTATAGGTAAAACGGGTAAAATAAGAATATTTCGATTCCTCAGTGACAAAAGCATAAAAGAGCGAGGCTAGCTTAATTGTTAGAATATTGGCTTAAAAATGTAAAGTGGGCTGGAGGCCCTGGTTCATTTCCCAGTCGAGGTAAGTTTTTATGCCCTGTACCTATAGGTACAAAGGGTATACTAGATTTGTGCAATGTATGTAACGGACAGAAGGAGGCGTGGCAGACCCCAAGTCCTTTATACCAAAATGCTTATCATAACCTCGGGTAGCGATTGAGCCATGTCCGCCCGTCCGTCCGTCTGTCCGTCCGTATGAACGCCTAGATCTCAGAGACTATAAGAGCTAGAGACACGAAACTTTACCAGCTGGTGCGCGAGTTCCTGAGAAGATGAAGTTTGTTGAATCATCTCAATATCTTCCCCCGTTCCCCCGCAGTAGAGTTTCGCGGTTTTTAGCCACACCGTTTAGTATTTTCAGCTGAAATGTAACAGAGCGATGCGTTGTAGTTACATGCATCTATGTGTAAAAAATGAACAAAATCGGACAAATACAACAGAAGTTATAGTCAAAAATGTGCAAATTTCACCTCCCCTTGCCAATAAACTGCGTCAATATTTGACTCTACGCAATTATGGCTACAAGTGACCTAGAATCACAATTTTTGGTAAGCTCATTCATGTGGCTCTAATGAACAAATCCACATACAAATTTTTATCGATGCGGTCCCCCCACCCCCCCAATCGATTTACCGTGTGTTCTCCCACACTCCTCAACATACCAACTTGAAATTTACCTCATATACTTACTTTAAATAACTTCTTTGACGTAACATTCGAGTTTCATCAAAATCGGTAAAAATTTAGGGAACTTATAGGTATAAATATCGAATTTCCATTTTTACCACATTTTTTTATTATTTTTTTTATGCATTTCTGAGCTAAGTTCAAATAGTCTTTGCTTAAACCTAACTTAAAATCATTTGTTCAACTACAGTGTATCTCAAAGTCGCCTTTTGTCATATTTTAGTGACGGTCTAGCAATTTATAATGAATAATAGAGAATAATCAATTTAATAGACTGCTAAGTTGAAGTCAAATACCATATTTATGACCAGTGTAAATACTTCACAAATTTTATAGCTAATAAAATAAATCATTATATAAAAGCTATTTTATGCAAGTATTGCCTTTTGTATTTTGGGTGCCGGCAAACTGACATCTGTACGTAAAATTTGACAGTTTTTATTACACAATTTTTTTTTTTTGGGCACACATATTTCTTCAGTCTAACGCTCTTCTGACTGAGCTATTTCTATCTTTCTATTTATTCTAAATTTTTTGATTTTTTTATCCGATGCAGACCGTGAAATTTACCTAATAAGGAACGCGATCCATCATGACAACGACCAGCTTTATGATAATGTACGTTTTTTTGTCTTTGTGTAATTTTTTTTTTTTTTTTGTAGGCCACTGCTCTGAAATTTGCCAGCTAGCATCAATGATTTCTCCATTTTTTGAAAATCGAGCGCTATACAAGTGAAGGACGCATCATCTTTGTGAAGTAAGTTGTGAAGGAAGTACGTTGACAATAGAAAGAGTGATTAATAAATTCGAAGAAACTGAGTTGATTATGGACAGAAAGTCTCCTTTGCGTCGACGTATCAGCCGATCTCACGAAAACATTACTGCTGTAAACGATAGTGTTGCTCAAAATCCAGGAAAAACAATTCAATATCGTTTACAGCAACTTAAAATATCATGAATTTTCACCTTCACCCATAAAAGACTCAGCTCATTTAGAAGCTCTAACCAGCAGACTACGTACAGCGCAGTATATTCGTTCAATAGGTGACGGAGCAAAATGAATACCGATTTTTCGAAACTTTTTTTAAATAAAAAAAAACAAAAATTTCAAATGAATCGGAAAATCTTTATTATCAATAAAAAGAACCACAATCACTTTAGACTTCAGCCCGGTAGCCCAAACGGAAAAAGTCTAACGGTGTGATATCACACGATCTTGGTGGCCAATTCACCGGGAACGAGTAAGTAAAAGTTCTGACACTGGAGTGCATTTTAATTTGTTTGTCATGGACGAATCTCGAGACGATCGTCTAAAATCGGTTGATTCGTCAGTAAGCATCGAATATAATATATATACGCCACTGCAGATACCTGATTTCACACCCAATGACTGCTTCTTTTGTTTCCGCACATCAGAAATAAACTACGAGATCGTTGTTTGTCTATCTCATTTTTTAGTGCATCTTTTAGACCTACTTTAAAAGGTGTTGCAAAAGGAAATAAATATAAATAAACCGCTTTTCGACAAAATTTTAGATTTTGATCTCTAATCCCAAAATACAAAAGGCAGCAATTATATCATAATTACTTATTTTTAATATTAATATTTTATTATTATTTAGGCGTATTCAAACTTACCTTAGCCTAAGGCTTAATGTTCATAAGGAGACCCTTTGATTAAGCAGTCAATATCTGCGTAATCCTCCGTGCAATACTAGAAAATCTGTATAAAAAAAAATACAGAGAACAACATTAAGCACTTGTTTACATTTATTTTAAGTAGATAATTTACATACAGTTTTAAGTAAATAATACTATGTATATTTTGATTATTTGTAGCTGGTAAAATCAAATAAAAAAAAATCACGAAAAATATGTTGCAAATAAATCCATGACAATGTTGTTCTTGTTGATAATTTTTCATGTTTACGGAACGCGCATTATAATCCAATAACTTGTATTGACTGTCGATAACCTGGTTTTTATGGCATTCATACCTAGAAATGCCAGGAAGGAAGCTACACTTTATTTGATTCCTTATACACTGTAGCCAACTTTTAGGGGCAACTATAGACTTCGGCTTTGTATGCAACAGATGTAGGCGAGGCACGCCATAAGTTCTAATCGATATACTAAAAGCATTGATGCGGTATTCGTATATAATTATGGTTGTCCATTTAAATGAACAGCTAGTTCTAGGAGACGACAAGCATTTTGAAAGGATGCTATAATTGGAACCCTAGTTTTTAAAATTTATCACCCAACTGATGGTTAAAAGTTAATACACCCAAACATTAGTACAGTTGAACTGTGCAAGAATTTTTGAAACACTTTTTTGGCCAGAGAGATTTTAATTTTGGATGATAGTGCTGGGATAGCATAGTAAAACCCTAGTAGATTTCTAGCTTTCTGAGGTTTAAAAATTTGTTCAGCTAAGCAATAGTACAGTCAAACTTCCCTATAGCGAATTCGCACGGGAGAAGAATAGTAGTTCGTTACATAAAAAATATGTTAAAAGGAAATTCGACTGTACTACAAAGAAATGATCAAATACAAATTTTTTTTTTAAATATTTTTTTTAAAATATTTTTTTTAAATATTAATGGAAATATTAATTTTTTTTCCTATTAATTTCTTCCACTCCTAAGCAAACCTATGCCATATCATCATTCAGTTATCGAAATAGTTAAGATCAATAATGTTTTCTTTGATTTGAAAATCTTCAGAAAATTCTAAACGCAGTACGAGATTATTGTGGTATGACATGTTTTCGGAACCAAATGGAATTGGAATTTTCGCAGACACAAAATGGGAATCGGCAACGGCGCTTCTAGTTCTCTACTAACCAAATCTACGATTTGGATAAAAACTGATCTCCAAAGAGATTTTGCAACATTTTGGCAGAAGATATTGCATTTTATAAAATAATACTAATATAAAAACTAATGTAACTACTTAACTTTAATTTAACAAACATAAGAAATAGTTTCTAATGAGAACTGATAACTTATAATCTGATAAAAAACACTCTAAATTTCAGATTTCTCTGACTAACGCGAGTTGAACTTTTTTTCTTGGATATTTTTATTAATAATCTTGATTTTTTAAATGTCGAGTTTACACGGAACAAATCTAAAAATAAGAATATTCAAGCTTGAAGCAGACATAAAATCTAAGCTTCGGATTTTGACCAATCTTAAATATTATTTTATTGGTACTTTTGAAGAATACGATTTTCTCATTTCTAGAATGAAATGATTTCTTTTAAGATCAAAAAATCCTAAAAATTAGCATTATCATAAAGTTGAACTGTAAACTCGAGAGTAAAATCTTTTTTTCGGATTTTTAGCCATTTGAATTAAAAAGTAAGTTTAAAATTTTCTTAAGTCAAAATACTTTTTTTTTAGGAATTTTTAGTTTTATTTTGAGTTTTGGTTCCCGCTATAAAATTTTTATCTGGTTTTAAGTTTGATATTATAGTAATTTAATTCAAGCTTTTTTTTTTTAAATTTCAACTTGTTTCTGTATTTTTTAATCTTGTTTTACAATTTATTTTTTTTAATCAAATTTTTTTTTTTTTATTCAATCTTGTTTCTGTAATTTTTGTGTTTTTTTTTAAGAACATTAGTTGAAATTGAGGTCTTATTTTAAGAATTAATATCCAGAATGCTGAAAAAAAAATCTTTAAAATTTTATTTTTCTTAAAATTGTACACAAAAAACATTTAAAAAGAAATCTAGGCGTTGATATTTTCATAATTTATACTAGCAAGTTTTTTTCTAAAGATGCTCCATGTATGCTTTTCTAAATTTACTTGCTTATTTGTATCTTATAAATTAGATTTTAAAGTTTTCCATACCACAAAATATGCTCAGAAACTTTAGGCTCAAAACCTCCAGAGCAATCCAATAATTTTTAGAAATTATTAAAAATGCATCTAAAATAAAATAAAAAAAGCTTTCGGAACCTGCGGGAATCTGGCTAGCTAAAAAATTCCGCCCATTCCACAGTTTTTTGCTTGATTCGTGTTATTTCCGATCCGTTCCCATCTCAAGCAAAGGGTATTTCATATTCGACCAATTCAATATTGAAATTTTTTTTTTTTTCATTTGCAGCAGTGTCTGTTGAAGTTTGTTTGGTTTGGTTGTATTTGTTACAAGCTTTTAGAGAGCACCGCGTATATATTTCCATATTTGCATAAAATTGGAATATAATAAAGTGCTGGCAAGTGCTAGGCACGTAAAAAAGATACTCACTCACACAAACTCATATGAAAGTATCTAAATTGCGTTGCACATTTATGCAAAAGATAAGCCAAGCAAATTGATGGAAACATGAGAATTCAAAAATGCAATTTATTTTATTGGATTGAACGCGAAAACCGAAAAGGTGTTTTGATTGATTGTTGCAATGCAGTTTTAAGCGATTTATCGAATATCCAATTTCGTGCGAATAGGCGTACGAAATTTTTATACAATCTTCGACACTTGCCGCAGGTCATAAGTTAAAGTCAAATAAGGAGCGGAAGAGTTAACGAATTTTTTATGCGCTTTATACTGGGGAATCATATCCGAATCGTTATCATTTATCCAATAAATGGACATTAAACATATTAAATCCTTTGTCAAAATGAATAAGGATGTTCATTTTTGTCGGACAAAAATGCGAAAGTATTCAAAAAGTTATAATAATAATAATTTCCCTGACTGACTATTTAGTCAGTCGCCCCTGGGACGAGCATTGGGGATCTCTATTAATAGCTGTTCGAAGAGAACAGGGACCTACAGTTTATAGCCAAATCCGAACGGCGGTGTCTTGAATTAATTGAGACTTTCTTAGGCAAATAGCGTCTTTGAGCTAGCGATGCCAGTGCTAGGCAAATGTACCAGTGCTACTGCGGATATTCGAACCACCGACCTTCGAGCCAACTAACAATTTAGCTGCGAATATTAAGAACACCCTGATAAAAAAACCGAAGACCCTTCATAACTGCTAGTTCTCGAATGATTTCTTATTCGATTACGCAGTTTAATTAAAATTCAATTTTTTTACGAAAAAATTATTTGAATTTAAAAAGATTTATTTTTTTTTTTCAACATCTTGGTTATATTATTTAGCCCATTGGCGTATTTCAGAGCAACTCGAAAAAAACCAAAAGATTCACTTACATAATACATTTGCTTATGAAGATTTCAAATTGATGCTCAGAAGGGTTTTAAAGTTTCCAAGCACTATACCAAATTTCATTCCCAACAGTCGATAAAAATTGTTTTGGTCGTAATTCGATTGTTTACAAAAATATCGCAACCAATTTCGGCAATCGAAATTTTTTGAATATATCTTGGCGCTATACCTAATTGGATCGAAATCAGTTCATTGATATATTTTCTGTAATGTTACTACGTACTATCTCAAAGATGTAGGCGATTTTTGGTTTTATTTTATTCTTATTTTTATAGTAGCTTAAGCTAAGTGTAAACTTTATACATATATATTTTTTTTACAATTTTGTTATAGTTTCTGTAAACTTTTGTAACTTTCTGAAAGAAAAGAAAGGGGCTCACTCTAATGTGACCTGAGGACTGGAAAATCTGTATAGACCAACGAGACACAAAAATGTTCACGGACGGATCCAAAATGGAGTCCGGCGTTGGGGCCGCGAGGTGCCTTATAAGTTGCCGGACCACTGCAGCATCTTCCAGGCGGAGGTATTCGCTATAAAGAAGGCTTAAGAACTAGCGCTCATCCTAGAGCAGAACCGAACTAACATTTTTTTTTATAGTCAAGCGCCAAACAAATCCATGCAAGCATTTAGCATCAATTCCAAAAGTGTACTGGCAAGCAGGGACACACTAGATGCTCTAAGCTCTCAGAAGGAGGTGTGCATCATCTGGGTTCCCAGCCACCAGAGCATAGATGGAAACGAAATAGCTGACAGGCTTGCAAAGGAAGAAGCCGGATCGAGACAACCGTCACTTGAGGATCTGAAGATTTCTCTAAGGTCGATTGACCACAGATCAGAAGAAGACGCTGCA
This sequence comes from Chymomyza fuscimana, assembly GCA_949987675.1. Classification (NCBI taxonomy): domain Eukaryota; kingdom Metazoa; phylum Arthropoda; class Insecta; order Diptera; family Drosophilidae; genus Chymomyza; species Chymomyza fuscimana. The sequence goes on from OX465089.1 coordinate 73,149,275, forward strand.
GTCAGATCTGACAGAAGGTGGCACAACACAACAAACTGCAGGACAGCTCGCATTGTGTGCAGGAAAATCGACAACAAACTTGCCCCGTATATTCTAAAACTCCTAAGAAAAGATTGCAGATTTATAGTGGTCATACTCAATGGTCATTGCCTGACAGCAACTCATGCTAGGAAGCTAGGCGTTACCAACAGCGATGAATGCAGGAAATGTAGGGAGACAGATGTCAAAGAGACTCTGGAGCACCTCATTTGCCGCTTCCCCGCCCTTTGTACATCGAGACTCAAATACGTAGGAAAACCCTGGCTTACCTCAATGGAAGACACAGCCGACAGGGCACCTCAAAAGCTTCTGGCGTTCGCCAAGCACACGCGCATACTTGACGACTAACGTGCATTGTACACCAGCCGCACCTTCCGGTACCACAAAGGACTATCTAGTCTATGTGTGCCTCCCCCAGGGGTCAAGTTTGATAAAAAATGGTCCACTATTTCATATAGCTACCATACAAAAACTGAACCTGTGCTCTCTTTTTTAAAAATATACACGATTTGCAGACAGGTGCATTGCGTGACCTACAAATTGTTGAATCATGGGCAATTTTGTTTCAAGTAGTCGCAACAGTTTTTGAATAATCACGATGTCAATTCCAAAAACTTGTCTTGGTGTGGCCACAGAACCCCTGCAAGAATATGTAGACAGCTTCGAGAAGTGGGCGCATATATGTGGAATATCGGCATTAACACCAGCAAGTGCGTCAATGTCACCTTTTCCAACAGATAAAATGCGTCTCAAGGTATATCAATGCTCGGCTCTGCATTGCGTCATGAAACTGCGCACAAATATCTCGGCGTTATTCTGGACAGGAGGCTAACCTTCTCGAAGCACATAACAATGGTGCAAAAAACTGTGCAATCCAAAGCGAGGAAAATGGCATGGTTGTTCGCTCCCAGAAATAAGCTTTCCTTATTTAATAAAGTTTCGATTTACAAATCTATTTTAAGCCCAATATGGAAGTACGCGCTTCAAATTTATGCAATTGCAGCGAAATCGAACTTAGATAAAATTAGAGTTGCCCAAAGCAAAATATTAAGAAATTTGTGCGGCGCTCCCTAGTACATGCGTACTAGGGATATAGAAAAAGATTTGAGGGTGCCTAGAATAGGGGATGTTATGCGATTGCAGGCCAAAAAGAATTTAGAGCGTCTTGGATCTCATCCAAATTTGCTAGCACGACTGCTGAATTCAGAAAGACCGTCTTCCAGAGCACGAAATAGAAGATTAAAACGGTGCTACCCACAGGATCTCCCAAAGAGAATGCTTAAGTAAATTAGTCATTAATTATATTTTGTTTATCTATAACTTATAATTTGATTAAGCTGCCTTCTCTAGGCAAAGTACAATAAACAAAACTATTTTACATAATGCTTCAAATCTATCAGAAAGAGCTAGTACATGCATAACTTTAAATATATTTTGAAGCATGAACCATTATTGCAATCGTTGCCACCTTCTCACCAATAGGTAACGGATCAATATCAAGGAACCCACAAAATAAAGATTGATTTTAAATATCTTTTTAACCAAGAAACAGAAACCATAGACAGTAGGTTAGGTTAGGTTAGTAAGGCTGCTCAGTCGTACACCGAGCGAAAAAACATTAAAGGAAAGGTGTGGAAGGGGGTGGTCTTGGAAGGTTGAGGGTCAATGCTGGTGGGCGCTTCTAATCTTCCAAGTCTCTCTCCTTGCTAAACCATTTTGACAATTTAATGATCCATGGACAGTAACTTTTTTAATCAGTAAGATTTTGGCAAAGATTAATATTTTGCTTCTAGTTCGGAGAGTAGTTTCAACTCTTAAACTCAAAGTGGTAACCAATCGATCCAGCTAAAGATTATTTGAAGCAACAATGGCCTTTTATAAGGTAGTCACTGGCCTTGTATTTTGAATTCTATCACAGAAATTTGCTTAAGCAGACGGAGATACCCAAGCGTCTACAACTATACATATTGTATAATTTAAAGTGTTACATAATGTTTGTCAAACTTAAAATACTTTCCACTACAAATATTAAGTGTATTCAAAGCCCAGGCTAATATTATACTCGACGCCAGCATAGGAACAAAGTGCGCCATTGTCGGACATACTTCCGTTGGGAGGCCGTGGCCATGGCAAAGCATGCAAACTGGAAAACCAAACACTTGCATAAAATGCAAATTCCTAAAGCAAGTGCAAAAGCGCATTATAGACAAGACAAGATATGAATGCTCCACCCAAAAAGCCAAGCTCCCAACTAAGCATTCACTTCGTGACTTCATTCAAGAGAACATTTTGCAATGCTTGGCAAGTCACGAGTGCCACGTTTGGTTTCCCTTTCCTTTGTCACAACAGACAACGCCAACGATGGTGATGATGATGATGATGATGATGATGACGACGTTGTGGACGTGGTGAACATGGACGTAGCAGACCACGACAGCCAACAAGTTTGACGGTGCTCTATGCGACTCTATCGGTGGAGCAAGGGCTTAATCCGTTGACGCGGTTGACGCATACAAAACGTATGTCCTTGAAAGCCAACCAAGTGGTTTGACTGGAGCACGTTCCTGCAGCACCGCACTAATGCGGCGTTTTACCAGTTTGGGGCAAGTTCAAAGCATTATGGCCAAATGGCCAAAGCCCAATGCAGTTGAAATTGATAAACAAGTCAACAGAACGACGAACAAAGCTGTCAAATGCAATACAAGAATGCCATTTGCATATATAATCAGATTTAAATGTCATGCTCTATGACGAGCACTGCAAAGCAATGTGACATTATTTCCAGGAAATGACAATTTACACACAATTTCAACTTCTAGAACTCCGCCATGTGAATTGCATTTTGGCCAAATCATATTTTGATTAGATTAGCGCCGCAAGTATTAAAGTCCAAAAAGGTCAGAAAACAAACATTTTGGGCACGTGCATAAATTTCAAAATAAACAAAACAAAAAGCGATAATTGGTGCCAACTTTGCGAACAGCGATAAATTTTAAGAAAAAACGAAAAACAAACAAAAACAAGAAGCGCCAGCAAGTAGGCTACTTGTAAACTGTTTTCAAGAAAAATACAAAAAAAAAAAGTCTTGAAAAACTTTTTTGTTTTGGTATTAACCTATTTTGTGACGCTAAATTTAAAATATTTTTTTATGTATTTTGTGTTCTACGATGAGGTATAGCTGACATTTTTCATATTTAGCACAATTTTTAAGTAAATTTAATGAAATGCCTATAAAAAATGATTAAAGTATCGATACTGAACCAATTTACTCATAGATTTACTGTTTTCTTCAAAAGTTGTGAAATGCGTAGAAAACTATTTTTTGGAGCAGAGTCAAGTCAAAATCTCCTCTCTAGGTTAAGTTGGAAGGATCTATCAGGATAAAGGAACAAAAAAGTACCCCCCATGATTTTCAATCACTTCCTAAAACAAAATAAAATGAGAAAAATTAAAAAAAAAATTTTATTTTAAATTTTAAAAATTTTTTAAAACTAACACGTTACTATTTTATTTAAAAAAATAATTTTTGCTCTAAATTTAATTGAGACCAAAATAAGTCTTTTTTATCCAATTTTATTTTTAAGTGTTTCTTGAGTATATTAATCGCGATTAGTTTTTTTAACTTTATGTTGTGTAAATACAAATCAAATCAATTTGAAGCAATTAAAAAAATCTAATAGTTTTTAACCCTTTTTTAATTAGATCAGCTATTTTTTTATTTTATCAAAAAGAATGGGAGCAACGTTAAAAAAAAAAAATATGTATTGCTTTTTTTATGTATAATAAAATTTTTTTTTCTAAAGGCCAAAATTTTAAAAATTGTAAATATAAGTATATTCACAGTTTATATGATGAAAACAATTTTTGTAGACTTTTGGGGACTTTGTATTTATATCTTTTACACAATAAATTAAACAAAATTAACAATTAGCTTTCAATATCGAAAAAAAATTGATTTAAGGAAGAAGATTTGAAGAAATCGGTCAATTTTAAAATTTTAAGTTTAAATAAAGTATAATCTGATGCTAATTTCTACATAAATGGTACTTTCTATACTAAACAAAATTCACTTTGTCGGGGGGAATTGCAGAAGTGCCCAACAACTTACACTAACAAAAATCATGATCATTGAAAGAGGGTCATGTCGCTTTGATTTGCTACTCATTAACACTCTTTTTTAAATCAGATATTATTTATTTATTGTCATTCTACAATATAAGCATAAGCTTAAGTTATATGTATTTATTACTAAAAATATTAGAAAAAGAAAGAAAAGCTCTACACTGAAAAAAAAAAATTGTAAAAGTCTAATTAAGTCAAAGTTCGCGAAGAGGAACATTTTTTTGCAAAATGAACATTTTTTCATTTGATTTTGAAAATAAGCTTAGTGAACATTAGGGTTGCCCCACCAAGTATGGAAAATGTTCAAACCGACGATATTAATATGCTTACGGTCTAAAAAATTTGCTTTGTAACTCCATATAGTACCCGTTAAATTCGACACAGATCCCAAAAGTATATAAATATTACATGAAGGTAGAAGGAAAACTTTTTAGACCCCAAGCTGATTGATTACGGGAAAAGCAAAAATTGGACATCCAAGTTTAAATTCTTTCCTGGATTATATTTTTCATCAAAATTTCGAAAGTTTATAATAATAAATAATAATATTTACAAGTAACTCGAAAACTAAATTTCGGCGGCGCTTTAGAAAAACTCTTGATACTTGCGCCAAAATGGCACTTCGCCATAACGAAGTTCTTCATATGAAGACTTTTTATTTTATATACACTTTTTCATCTACAATAATTAATTAATAATTTTATTCATAATTAAATTTAACTAATTATTTATTTTTATTTAAGATTTATTGTTTATTTTTACAAACATATTTTTCTGTACAACGAACGAATTTTTCATAAGAAAGTCAAACCCATATAGCTTTATGCTCTCCTTATATAAAATTCTTTCAAATAATTGTTCCTTATAATTTTTACTAGCTCGTCTTTTCTAAAAAAGGTTTTTGAATCCTTTAACATTTTAGTAGATTTTGCTGGAAAAGTGTAATCCAAACTGTGTAAAGAAATTTGTATATAAGGAAGCAATTTTTTGCTCTTGCGCGAATTTGCTTTAGGGAATTTCAACTCTACCAAATAAAAAGCTTCTGTTAAACATTCAAATTTAGACTCGAAGATATTTTCATCACAGCACTAAATGGGTTAAAATCAAAAAAGAGTCGAATAAAGTCGTTATTTGTGGAACCTATACAACTTGCTATTTGCATTACGGGCTGTTAACTCTAGTTCCGGTTTTCTTTATAAGCAACACATTTTTAGACGTTGCAAAGCACTAAATTTAGACTGGTAACAAAGTTTAAAGTTGAAATAATGTTACCAGGTGCATTGGCGTTGGCATTTACTGCATTGCAGCCTTTGCGCATTGCTCATACGCCATGTGGGAGCAGCTAACATTGCGTGTTTCCAAGCATAGCAGCATGCATGTTTTTAGTGAGTGCGTGACGTCAATGCTATGGTTAATAATGTAACATCTATGCAAATTATAAAATATTGCATTAATTAATGCAATTTAAAGTGTCAAACCAAATGACTCACAAAAATTTCAAAAAACCAAAATCTAATTAAAAATTCCATTGCATATTTGTTGGCGTCGCACTCAACTGACATAAAGAGAGCGTGAGTGAGAGAGAGAGAGAGCGCGCTCAGCTTGCACGCAAAGTTACTCAAATACACACAAACACATACACTCTCAAAAATTTTCAATGGCAAGGGTTGACATTGCTGCGTGTAAAGCATACCTTCAAACACCCACAGTGTACTACGGGTTTGACGGCAACTCAGTAGTACGTATACGTACTATGGATTTGTTACGCGCCATGCAACGAACCCACGTTCAAGTTCAATGCAATGTGTCGACCGGATCTTCTGTCCTTGGCAGTGAGTAGTGACAGTTACAGCAACAGAGACATCGAGACGATGGCGACGACAGCGCTTATCGGGTTTTACTTTATGCCCCAAACTGCACAAAACAAAACAAAACAAAACAGTGGGTCGGTTAGAGTCAGGATTTGACGACTAATATATACCCTGTAAGAAATGATTTTCACAGTTTTTATTCCAATTCGCTGAAAGTTTCAAATAATTATTTTATGGTTACCATCAACTTGAAAGGGGTCGTTCAGCACGACTGGAAAACTGTTGCAGGGAACCAGCGGCGGTATCCTGAATAGATAGAAAGGAATTTTATAAGAAGTAGAATTAAGAAGAATATGTTGCAGTTGCCTAATTAAGTATTGCTTAATTATTAGTAACCGAATTTATCGTGAGTGGTTTCAAAAGTTTTAAAAAAAAAAAATTATTTCTAATAATTGAAGGAAGATTCGCAAAGAGAACTTTGACTTAGCAACAAATTGGGTTTCATATAAAGTGCAGCCTAGAGACATTGTCAGGCATTAAAAATGGGGTTTTTTTGGTATGACATATAAATCCACTAGGTTAACCAAAAAAAAAAAGGAAAAAAAAAATCATGAGAACCACCTGGCCATGCTTTAATTTCATTAGCCTAACCGAATATTCAAAATATAAAAAATTTCATGCTTGAATTTTAGAAGATGTCGCAAAGAAGAGCGCGAGTTTCGTTGCGCAAAAAACTGGTTCAATTTTCGTATGGTAGCTATATGAAATAGTGTACCAATTTTGATCAAACTTCGCAGATATGTTTTTTATATTATTAGACCACGATTTCAAATAGTTACCATAATTAATTGAACCTGTGCTCTCTTTATCAGAGACAAACCAATAACTGGCATGCGCATTTCGTCATCTTCTAATAAGTGGATCACGACTTGGTGTCGGTTATTCTGAGTTGTTCAAACCGAGCGAAGGCATTACTAGTGCTGTGAATCGAGCACAATCAATGAGATTGAGACAGAAAAAAATAGCTCTTTACTGCTCCAGACATGACAAAATTATTATCTACATAATAATGCTTGTCCAATTGTTGCGGCGTCGGTTATATCCTATTTGGAAACTCTTAATTGGGTAGTCCTATGCCATCCGCTGTATTAACCAGACATTGCCGCTTGTGATTAAAATTTGTTCTTGGTCTGTCTGGAAGTGCTTTACATCATATGAAAAATTGATTCAATTAATGGACAGCCTCCAAAGATAAAGAGTTCTTCCGAAATGGTATCCAAATGCTACTAAAAAGATGCGAAAATTTTTGATGGCAAAGAGGGGAAGATTATGCGTACTACTTATATATTTGAGTCCACAAAAGTCTACATACTGACATTGGTGACTGTAGCATTTTATAAAAAGTATAGTTTTAGTAGAGTTTTCAGGCAAAAGTGGTTCGGATAAAGAATTTTTCGCATATAACTCCTGAAAACCTTCAGATATTAGTAAATCTTAATTGAATTTTCAATACATGGGTAACAGATGTCGACTACGCCTTATATATGTAAGACATGGGGTCTGATACTGGTGACTGTAAATTTTTTTTAAAACATAATTTTTGGAATCCAACTTCGAGGCAAAAACGGTTCAGATCAAGTGATAAATGAAAAACTTCATTGGGTTAATAGTGATATTCTAAAACCTGAATCCAAATGAAGAACGCAAATTATTACAAAATTTCATGATCCAAATTCTTGTGCTTTTCGGGCAGCAGCCTTTGTTTAATCGGTATGTAAAAACTTTTAGCCCATATTACTCGATTCGTTTCCTTCAAGGTCTTACACACAAAAGTGCATGCTCCTGAGGCATTTTTGAACCTCGAGAAACAATTTTCGTTCTTTGGTAAAAACTTTGCTGGGTATCTCTCGTTCGCCACTAAACGTTTTACTGAACACTTTTTTTTCATCAACTTTAGATACTCCTTACCCTTTGGCTAAAGGGTATTACAAACAATACCAACAACAACAAGTCTCAAAACGTTAATCGCTCGAGTGTATTGGACTTTGCGTAAGTTGTCTTTGGTACTGCTGTGAACCAAGTCCATGTCGTACTTGTGATAATATCGCTTAGTAATGATAGAGAAACAAACTTAAGGACACTTACTTAAGCAGCTAAACTATTGTATATAAATACATGTCTTTATAATAATAATAATATATACATACGTATACATATCGCTTTTTTTTTGCGTTTTCCAATGTTTACAGCTGGTAATTATGACATCAAGCGTAGCACTTAAGGGTGCAAAAAGGTGAAACGGAAATTACCACAGACTTGGTATGACACAATACCCGCTTGTAGTACATAGTCCTCAATTATCGTTGGGCTTGCCGGTATTTCATTTATTTTTTACGTTTTTCGTTTTTTGCAAAATACTTGCATAATAGCTTAATTAGTTTAGGCACAGCAACAATACTAACTGCATATACATATTAACTAGTTTCTTAGAAGTACAGAAATTTAATATAAAAAAATAATATTAATTTATATATCTAGTAGTAATTAAAGAAAAAAATTATCTTGATTTTATGCTCTGATATTCAATATTTTATTCTTAAGGCTGTTAGGAAACCCGTCAATTTACGAAAAATTCAGAACTGTACTACTTCGATATTTCTCAGTCTCGTTTACTTAACTTGCTGCGAGGGAATTTGTATACATTTACGTTTTAGTTTAAGTTTGAGGATTGAAAGACAATTTAAAAAGTATTTGAGCTAAATATCTGCCAATTAATAAATACATATATGTGTCTGCGTCGAATTTCTGGTATCTCAAGAGCATTCTTTTGTTATTACTAATTACTAACAAAAAAAAATGTGGTACAGTCGAGGCGGTGCCCGACAGTGGAATACCCTGTACCTTTTGTGTCAAAAAAATTTTTCCTGCATATTCCATCTAAGAACTTTCCAATTGGAATTTATTTTTTTTTGGTGAAAATCGATATTTATACCTATAAGTTCCCTAAAGTTTTACCCATTTTGATGAAACTCGAATGTTACAACAAAGAATTTATTTCAAGTATACGGGGTAAGTTTCAAGTTGGTATGTTGAGGGGTGTGGGAGAAAACACGGTAAATGGATTGCGGGGGGTGGGGGGACCGCATCGATAAAATTTGGATGTGGATTTGTTCATTAGAGCCACATGAATCAGCTTACCAAAAATTGTGATTCTAGGTCAGTTGTAGCCATAATTGCGTAGAGTCAAATATTGACGCAGTTTATTGGCAAGGGGTGGTGAAATTTTCACATTTTTGACTATAACTTCTGTTGTATTTCAGGTGAAAATACTTAACGGTGTGGCTAAAAACCGCGAAACTCTACTGCGGGGGAACGGGGGAAGATATTGACATGATTCAACAAACTTCATCTGCTTAGGAAATATGCGCACCAGCTGGTAAAGTTTCGTGTCTCTAGCTCTTATAGTCTCTGAGATCTAGGCGTTCATACGGACGGACGGACGGACGGACATGGCTCAATCGCTACCCGAGGTTATGATAAGCATTTTGGTATAAAGGACTTGGGGTCTGCCACGCCTCCTTCTGTCCGTTACATACATTGCACAAACCTAGTATACCCTTTGTACCTATAGGTACAGGGTATAACAATTATTGTTAAACTGCGTGAAGACTCGAAACTTTTCGGAGATATGATTTGGTATCACCACGGAGTACTTCCTAGTTTGCCCCAAAACTTAAAAACTTGATTCAAAGATTTTGGAAATTTCGCTCTAATTGAAGAATATGGTGGTCAAAGTTTGTATGGAGACATACATTTTTTTTTTTAAATCGAGTTATAACTTATTTATAACAGATGTACTCTTTTTGAGGATAATTAATTCCTCTCTTTTCCCTAAGAGAGGAATTAAGATTTATTATTATATTTGGTAAATAATAATTAATAAAATAAAAGTAATAGGTAGTTTCCAGTGAAACCTACTATTGTATATATATACAAAGTAACTCTTATAAATTAAGAATAAGATAAAAGAAATGGATTCAATGGATTTTACATTTTTAGTACAAGTATGTACTTGTGAACTTAAGTTCAAGTTCAAGTTCAATCGAGGTTAACGGATTCCAAACATTTTGGAATTTAAAGATCTGAATTTACTGTTCGAATTAGAAAACTCAAAAAACAAACTTAAATGTGCTCAGAAAAATTTATTTCTATGCTTTTCATATATTTTTACGATAAAACACACCAATATTAATAAAGTTTTTTATTTTCAATACCTTAGCAACCTTACTGTTGACAACTTATTTCTCATCCAACATTTTAAAATAATCAACCGATGAAACTTTAATCACTTCCGTAACCAAAATTTCAAAAATAATTCTTAGATAAATCAATATTTGGCTTTTACCCCAAATATTAAGCCAAGTCTTTACATAAATTCAAGAGTTTTTCAAGTACCTTAATATCTGTCAAACAATGAAAAACATTTATATGCCGCAATGAAATTTTTTCGCATTTATTAGATAAAGACTCCGTTTAGAAGTAGTTCCCAGTTAAATGGAACTAAGAATTCGTTAAAATACCAAGCGATATATTTACGTATAATTGTTTATTATTATACTGTATATGACATTATATATTATACGTATCATATTATATCACTTTTTACGCTAATGAAAAAAAAATGTAGTCATTTTAGTGATAATTAAATGTCATTGCAATGTAACACGAGTAAGCCCCATATATATTATTTTAAATAAATATTATTTATTTTATATCCCTCTCTTGTTAATTATCACAGATTGCAGCAACACTTGCCATAATAATCCACAATGACAACAATAACAAATAGCACACGAAACTCATTTAATCAAAACGAATTCCATAATTTCCAAAAAGAGCAGTAAATAAAAAAGAATTGTGTTGGAAATCGACTTAACTAAAGTCACGTGTACCACAAATTCTCAAACACTGTAAATTAGTATTTATTGAAAGAGGAAACCAAACACAAAGCAAAGCGAATATAAATGATAAACAAACGGCAAAAAGGCAACAAATTGCGAGTTCAACTGCAAAGAAGCAGCAGAAAAATTTTTTATTTTTTAGTTGCTTCTATTTGCTTAAATTATAAGCGCGCCAGAATCCAATTAGAACGAAACGCAAAGTGTTGAACACTGAGCGATAATAAGTGGAAGAGCGACCAAGTGACGCTTTCTTGCAACATTTGCCACCCAGCGAACAATTATTGAAGACCTTTTTAAAGTGAGCTGTAATTTGAGTGTTTTTTGTGTTCACTTCAACTAGGTGCACGGGCTATTCTTTGATTCGCTCGCAAATTCTGACTCTGGGGATTGAAAAAATAAAGGATTTTGGGAAAAACATATGCGAGGACGGCGACTAGTTCGGAAATTACCCGCTAGAAAGAGCAGTACCTAAAATTTGATCCGCATCAAGTTATAAATTTGCCCGTGAAAGGGGTTGCCCCCTTGATGACAAGAAAAATGTTTTGTATTTTATAGATACGTATGTTAGATTATTTCGGATTTTAACTGTGATTTTGATTTTTCGACATAATACAGATTTTTTATCTGTTTTTATTTGACAAGTTACAGCACATAACACGCACCAAAGTTAAAACTTTCCCAAAAAAATAAAAATAAATAGACACTGGTTTTAAGCGTTTTTCTGTTTCTTATATTAGATGACATGAAGGAGAAAGATACGTAGTTTAAAGAGAACGGCATTTACAGCCACAAAGCTGATGATATTGTAAAAGATAGATGTGCTTATCGCCGTAAACTGATCAAAGAGCTCCCTTTTGCACTATTTCGGTAAGGGTTTGCCTATTAAGTCGCAAAAAGCCAGTGCTCCAAAGTCAATAAAACCAGAGTCATCATAAAATGTACCCTTTATGGCCAAAAAAAACAAATTTGAACCTCTCGGATTCGTGTCACTTAGCCCTATGCACTTTGATATCTAAAAAATACTATAACTTGCTTTATTTTAATTTCAACTTGACACCCGGAAAACCTATTTACTACCATATCATTAGAAACAAAAAAATCTTGAATACAGATTTTCAGCTTACTTCATAGTTAGTAATCAGGCCAAAACTTCTTGAGATAAAACTAAAATTAAATTAAACCAAAAAAAAAAAAAAAAAAAAATTAGAAACGTTATTACAAGACTGGAATTTACATCAAACTTAAAATAAGAAAAACATTTTTATATGAAAAATCAAAGCATATCAAAAATAACTCAAAATTTCTTGAAATAATATTAAAAGTCTCTTTAATAGTTTTTTTTAAGCATAACACAATTTGAAACTAAAAAAAAGGACATAAAATTCTAATTTCAGGATTGTCCAATCATATTGTAGTCATAAATATTAAATATCATACATATTTTTTGGTCTTAAAAGGAGTCATTTTATTCTAGAAATAATAAAAACTTATTCTTCAAACGAATCGCAAAAATCTTTTTTCAATAATGTTCCAAATTCGAAATTAAGATTTTGGTCACGATTTTAGACTTTTTCTTAATTTGTTTTAAGCATGAAAGTTCTACTTTTACTTTTTTTTTACTCTTAACCCTAGACCCCTGTTCTGGGTCATATCGACCCAACACATTTTTTACATGTAAATTGCACATATTAAAAAAAAAAAAAATACACAATACATGTGACTCAAACGAACATGTACTCTGTGCGTGTTCTCGGGTCAGATCGACCCAACTATTTTCTACTTACATTTTATATGGAAAACTGTTTTGTTTCCCGGTCGTTTGAAGTGTGTTTTCAGTTGTCATTCAGTTTTCAAAACATAAACAATGTCTCAACGATATAATTTGCGTCGTCCTTCAATGAAAATACAACGCGATCTAACAGAACAAGAAGAAAATGAAATAAACACGGAATACTCAAACCGCACCAAACATATCAAACAACAGCTCAGCAAAACATCATCGAATGTCGGTTATAAATATTTGAATTGTTAAAAAAAAAAAAAAATCAATGAAACCATATGTAACCAACACATGGTTATCAAAATTTATACTTAAAACTTTATATTTAGCCTTAAAAAAAATATATAAAGTTACTATTTGCCGAAATATTTGCTTTTGTTTATTTAATTTGACGAAAAAATAGCGACTTACATGTAAAATGCCATATGGGTCGATCTGACCCGAGAACACGGAAATATGTTGAAATTTGAGTGCACGGGTCTAGGGTTAAATCAAGATTTTTCCAAAACCCTTAAGTTAAAAGCGACGTTCTAAAACTGACAAGGTCGCGATTTTAAAGCCAAACATCTGAAATTCAGGGAGTTTTTATAATACAATTTTTACAAAATGTTTTTTTTATAGATAACTAGCCCAAGAATAATAAAATGAAATGAAATAATCAATACAAAATTGACTTTGATTAGAAAAAATTATTCTAAAAATTTTTATTTTAGAGAGTTTTGATAAACCACATTTTTTGTTTTTCCATCGGTTGTTTAGATAAATAATGCCGATGGTTTCCCTACTCGCAACATAGAGTTGTCCATGTGAAAAGCTTTTCACAAACTTTCAACGACTGGCCTTGTGCCTTATTAATTGTGATTGCAAAAGCAAGACGAACAGGGAATTGAAGGAGTTTAAAATTGAAGGGCAAATCGGTCGGAATCATTAGGATTCGGGGAATTAAACCGCCTTCGCCTTTATATTTTCCTTTTAAAATAGTTGCTTCAATGACGTTGCTCATCAGCTCAAGTCTGTATGGTCAAAACACATGTTGAATCATGAAATATTCATGGAATTTAACAAAACTATGCTAAGAACACATCATAAGGAACACACACACACAAATTTGGTTTGTATATAGTGGATAGTTCGTGAGTCTTTAAAGGACACACAAACATCATTTCATTTTTATATATATAGACATATTTAATTGCCGCAAATAAGCGTTTTTTATAATATTGTAAGTTCTAAATAAAAATGTTTATTTTATGTAACATTAAACTGTTTAGCATTTGTCAGATAATGCTACATACGGCTGCAACGTCATAGTATAAAACATTGTACAGGCTTCTTGAAGTCTTTACAATGTTTATCAGAAAAATGCTAATAACCATCTAGTGTGTATAACTATCCCACAACTAGTTTAAGTCGGCTTAGCAAACTTGCCGACTTCCATATTTTTTCAAATTATTGACTTCTGTAGCTATCTCTTCTATTTGTTCTTATTCTAACCATTAACTCTCGTTAGCTGCCTCCCCTACAAAATGAGCTTCAACCAATTTGTTCCCCAAACTTGCTGCTTGAGCGAGTTTTCGCTGAATAAAACTGCGATCGCTTAATTAAACTTTCATCAGCTGTTTTTATTGAGTGTAAAATGTTTGCTGGGAAGCCGGCGACGCTGCATTATGACATCACACCAATACAAGCAGACCGCTCAATATAAATAAGCGTGTGAGCGAATTCGCTCGACAAACATGTCAAATAACTAACAAATGAGCAGAATGGAGCGTATGAGCACATACCATTTGAGTGTGTCTGTGTATAAATGACATCAGCGTGTACACGATTTGTTAACAGTTAATCACACGATCAACAAAACAATAAAAACTTTAGGGTAAGGGGTAACGTATACAACAGGTGTGGCGGGGGGTGGCATTAGCAGCCTGTTGATGACGTTCTTAATCATTAGAAACTTGTTAATGCACGTGTCCAACTATATTGGTTCAATTATGTAGTACCAAGTTCTCACTAGTAAATATGTACATATCTATGTACTTATGTAGCTACTTTTGTTTATTACATGAGCATAAATTATTTATTTCCATGTTGCGCAGTTTTTTTATATTAGCTGCAAATGTTTGCGAGACAACTTATTAAACATTAATTGACGCTTCAATTCTTCTGTTGGCAGGCAGCGCGCGTGAAATCTCTTGAGAACCGGTTCGCAATATTTTATTTATTATATATATATTTTTTTTGCACCTTTGAGATGATAATGATGCCAAATGCCATGGTTATTGTTTGCCAAAGCCACAAGAGTGCTAACAAAAAAAAATATATACTACATATACAGTTGAACTTCCCTATATCGAATACACACGGGAGCAGTAAATTGGCTCGTTATAAGTATGGAAAATTCGTTACAAGGGTATCAAATAAGCAATGTACCTCAGATTTAGCACAAGAACCAAACGAAGAGATATTATTATCAAAAAAAAAAAAATAACAAATATTACTAGTTATAAATATAAAGGAAACCATGCCTGCTTTTCAAAGAATTTAATTTTCTAAAATCCAAAATATAAAACTGAAAATATTGATTACATTTATGATATGAAGATTATAAGTTACCATTATAGCCAGTAAACAATGAAAGAAATTGAGTAGTATACTTGAGAGCAAAATTAGTCTAAAACAAGTGACATAAATTTGGAAGATATTGCAAAATTAAAGAAAAAAAAATTTTAAATGTATTTCTGCGTTTCATATTGGTCTACACATTTGTGTATAGTTTGAGCAAAATTGGTCCACTATTTTATATAGCTGCCATAGAAAAATTGAACCTGCGCTCTAACGAACCTACGCATTGCGTGACTTTCTAATTGTTAGACCATTTTCCAGAGCCGCTCCAAAAAAAAAGAGAAAACGAATTACTAATTTTCTTTGCGATATTTTCACTGAACAATGTCAACTTACAATCAAATTGTTTGTGATGGTACTTTATTCTTCCTTAATATATAGCAGTTCCCCCCAAAAAAAAAATCGTTTCTGGCTATTAAATTATATTCAAATACGTCACGAAAAGTACCATAACAAATTTTTTTGTAGGGACAGTAAAACCATATGTGAGCTTAACATTTTACTGCCAATTTTTTCAACTTACAGAAATATTCACAATATATTTCGCTATAGGGAGATCAAAATATACTAAACCTTGTTCTTGAAAAAAAAAAATCGTAATACGTTGTATGTTGTAGTTCGTTATAGTGAAGTTCGACTGTAACTTGGTACACAAAACACAAATCATTTAAACACTTTCGGGACTTGTCGACTCTAATATTTTCTTTATTGATTTATTTGTTTAGCTGCTTTATCGTAAATTACCTTTTTTCCGTAGCTTTTTAGCTTTTTGCGCGCTATATCTCTTCACACGTTTTTTGTGTATTTTTTTTCTTTTCCATGTGTTTTGTTAGTTAAACTTTTTACTCTTTTTTTTTTTTTCCTACTTTGTGCCCAAAATACAGTCATAAGATTTTTTAAAAACCGTTTATGGTGCGAATTTAACTGTTATTCACGTGTTTCTTCGATATATCGGTTATTCTACTTTTAACTATGGTTAGTGACATTTTTTGCTGTTTATGTTGAGCTAAGCTGTCAAAATAACAATAAAATTATGTTATTACGAAGGTTGCCAGTAATATTTTGTATAGCGGTCCATATAGTGTTGCCAGATCAAATTTGACAGTTTTTGACGTTAAATGTCACATGGTAAATGTATCTCGGATTAAGAGGGAAAGATAACCGGAATTTAACGCGGTAAAACCTTGTTAAGCCATATTCGATTTGCAGCGGTTTATATTATCAAAATCCACAGTATAAATTTGTTTTTTAGAACAATTTCATAAAGATGGACTTTAATCTGTAGTCTTCCGGAAAACATCGATGATTTTCGTCAATTGTAAGATTGAGCCATTCCTGGGATTTAGTTCTATTTCACAGCCTACAGATGGTTTCGAGAGTTCAATCTCGGTCCCGGCGCTACTATTTTAGTTAAGATATACCAAAGTTTTCTGCCAAAACTAAACTATATCGCAAGTTCGTTGCATGACTTATCCAAAGAAGCCATCCCTGGCATATAGTTCCATCATGAGCTATTTATCTGACCGTGTGGAAGATTTGCTTGATAGCGACGCAGTTATTGATCCATTTTTAAATGTTTGACATAAATATTCAACAGTTTCTTTTCAAGAACCGTGCTTGTTAACAATGAACGAAGGATGGCCTATTTTGAATCGTACTTGATAAATTAAGATAAATGAAGATAAGATTAATCTATCTACATTAAGATAATAAGTCAGATAAGAGCAGTTGCGGATCTAGAATTGGTCTTCGGGGCTTCTTCACTTCGAAGTGTGTATATATCAGAGCACGCAAAAGACTTTCAACCCATTTTTCCAACTTTTGGGGAGGGTCCGGACCCGAAAACCCCTTCGTGTATCCGCCACTGAATAAGAGGCTTTCCAAATACGAAAAACGTAAAATTGGTGGATCATCTGCGGTATAACAGAGCTTTAATGAGTTCTTTTAGTTCCCATCAAAACCAAACTGCGAGTTTCAAGCTACTCGACACTGCATTCAAAAATTCTATTATATATTAGATATTTTGAAGCTGTCCTTTTCTACATAGCAAAAGTTTATCGAAGATTGGTTTAATAGAAACGAAATTAGCCCGGAAATGGTTTTTTTGACTGATCAATCCAATGTAATCGTAAAAACCTTAGAACCTTATTTTCTTTCTTATACACTCGAAGAAGTGACTATGTCTATATTAACTTCTCTAGTCACTCCGATCTTAACTTAGCTAACTTTAAAGCGTACCGGACTTATTTTTTAGTTTTTTGCTTTATTCCAGAAACATTAAAGACAGCCCTCGTATAAACTATTAATAAAGCCAAGAAGAAAACTGATAGCGTTACATTTCACGTGTCTGAGCTTAAAGCTTATAAAGAATTCTGTTTTCTTTTTGTCTGTTGCAACCTAATACAATGCTTTAATGTCCGTAAGCTAGCTGAGCCCCGGCATTTAGGTTCTAAAAATAATTTAGCGATATTTAATAAATGAATGGGTAACAAATAGCGCAACGGTTATTTAAGATAATTATTAAACACCTATTTGGCTTAATTAGAAATCTTAGACATGTAACGTTACACCGCAAAAGCGAGCCGTAGAAGAGGCTCTTCCTCTTCAAAAACCTTTACAACAACTCCATAAAAGCAATTAAGTCAAGCAGTCATTAAGTCTCTGCGCCAAATGAGACTCTGTCTACAAATCTCTAATGCAAATAGCAAAAAAAAAACTCTTAGTATTTCTTCTTTTTTTCGTCATCTCATTTTGGCTTGTTTACTTCGTTTCGAACTTGTGCGCAGCTTTCAATTTTTCGGCAAATCGGAGGCACAAGTTCCAAAAGGCGGGGGGCTAAGATACGGAACACCTGTCAAT
This sequence comes from Chymomyza fuscimana, assembly GCA_949987675.1. Taxonomy (NCBI): domain Eukaryota; kingdom Metazoa; phylum Arthropoda; class Insecta; order Diptera; family Drosophilidae; genus Chymomyza; species Chymomyza fuscimana. The sequence continues at coordinate 73,167,469 of OX465089.1, forward strand.
GGACCTAACAAAGCCATGTTCAAGGCAAGTGGAGATCAGCAACAGCAAAAAAGTTAAGCACTTGAATGCATTGTTTGACTTTGTTTGTATAATTATAAATTCAATAAATAAATAAAAATAAAATTATAAATTTATATTTATACAAAATTTGCACATGCATGATTATAAATACAATTAATGTTTTTATATACTACAGTCGTTGGCATAATTATATTGACAAAACTCTGCGCTAAGTGTCTCGCTTTGCCTTGATCCACTATAGATAGCCCTTAGTATTTACAACTTTCGAGGAGATACTTGAAAGTTTATAAAATATTTTTGTACGATCTGATAGATCTGCGAAAGCTTGAAATCGTAAACTGTTTATAATTTGTTTTGGATTACAAAAAGTAAGTCTTCCGAAAAGGCATAGATATTTATTAAGCTGTTCAGATGATAAAGTCACTTCTGGGTAAATCGAAACCGAGATCCAGCACAGATTGAATATTGTCAAGCAGTTCAATGATTGAAACCAGATTGGTCAGTTTGTTTTGACGTGATGGAAATCAATTTAACTCTGCGGAGCCGCCTTTATAATACTGACTACAGCTAAGGGTCAATTAAAAACTATTTCGAAAATTTGACAGCAGAAAATTCGGATTATATAAATTGACATTATTCCATATTTGTTACATTTAAAGCCCTAAAACATTAATTAAAAAGGGTTGAAATTGCTAAGGTGAAGCAGTTAAAAGTGGATCAAAATTTTCGTAAGAAAATAAAATCAAGGTGGAATAATATAGGTTCACGCCAGGATTTCCAAGCCATGCTAGGGTAAAGTGATAAAGGTGACTAAATGATGTTATGTAGCTGCTTTGAAGACTTGGTTGCCATCAGATTGTCATATTTTGGCCAAAAATCTGGCATTTCCATAATAATTTTTTTAGAGTGATGAAATTTTACACATGTGTTCGTAAAGGATTAAACTATTTTTCTGGGAAGTTTGAGCCTCCTCAAATTTTTTTAAGGTATAGATAATCTAGACCAAAATTGGAAAAAATTTTAAAAAAAAAAATAACCATTTTTGGCATGGGGGTCAATTTTTAAAATTCAACTTTTAGATACAAAATTCAATTTCCGAAAATCGTGAAGAATTACATTTTCTTGTAAAATATATAAAGAAATTTATAAATTTTTTTTGATTAAATATCGAGTGGTAGTCGGAGGTACCCTTAAAGCAAATTAGCCAAATGATAAAAAAAACCAACAAAATTTGTATAACTACTCGAAAATATTTAAAAAAAAAAAAAAGTTTTTAAGCTCAATTTTATTTTTTTTCTGAAGTGAATAAAGATTTCGTAGCTACATTTATAATGGTAAATGCAGGTTTTTTTTTTTCTGTAAATTATCGCAAAAGCTCATAAAATACAAAATATCAACTTTGATTGCCAATAACTTAAAAACCACCAATTATAACTTAATCATTTTTTTTGCACAGGATACTTTAATATTCTTAATCATTTTGCTCAAATTTTGACTTTCTTCTGGGGGACTTTTGGCCAAAATCTGGCTACGCGGGCCCCTTTGTGCAATGGAAAGAATAATATTTACTTATCGTTGAGACTAAAAAATAAAACGCGCCTTGTCACAAGGCAAGAGTTATGGCTAAGTTTCAGAAAGAATATTTAAATGGCAAAGTTGGATTACCAAACTTACATAAAATAGTAGATAGCTGTTTCGTCCCTTACCTGAAAAAAAAAGCATTGATAAAAATCGCATATGAGAATACAAATTCTGAAAACGAAAACCTTTGGAAAAATACACCCAATTCCTTTTATACACGGCCTTTTTTTACAAGGTTTTCAAATAACAAAGTCTAAACAAAAAAATTTCTTACACAATTTCATTCGAATTAGCACGAATAAAAAAGGCCATTTGATTGAAATTTTAAAGAAAAATAGTTTTATTAATCTACTCTTTTAGAAATTTAGTTAGGAATTCCCCTCTCTTATTTATTTTTATAGCAGTTTTTTTGACAATTTTTTTTTCTGGAATGTTTCTACCGTGTAAAAACAGAATTAGGTGTATTTCATCATTTCGAAAATTGTATATTCAGTTCCAAAATGGCTGCAAAAGTTTATATTATAGAGGATCCTCTATTTGTTTTCAACAAATTTATTTAAATATATTCATTTCTCCAGAAAGGTCAAAGGTTAAATAAAACATGTTCTGTATTATTAAAAAAAAAATATTCAAAAAAGACTTAATTAAAGAGTTTAAAGCTTTCCTGATAACTAAGCTTGTAAGAAGAGTGAAAAAACTGGGTACAGAGAAATATATTCATTAAAATGAATGGCATAGAAGTCAAGATTTATGTTGAACTTGGGTTAAATAGTTAAAATGTTCAGTGTTTAAATAACATCACGTCATATGACGTCACGTCAGTTACTTAGGTTTATCAAAACAACGATATAATGTTTACTGATTTATAATTATTTTCTAACTTTACCTGCACTATTTGAAATTATACGAAAAAAGCTTTATACTCAAAGATTTGCGATTTTCTAACGTAACGTCTTGGTTTTTTCTTGCTTGTATATTTTAGGTTTTGTAAATTTTTTTACTATATGTAGTACAAAATAAATTACCATATATGCAATATATCACTGACTAACCTAAACTAATTCAAGAAAAAAAATAAATACAATAAAGAATGTATTGTTGGCCATTTTAAGTACGCATATTAAAAATAGAAAATATTCTATATAAATCACGTTGTTTTAAAAAAGATGAAAAAAAGATAATCTAATATGTTTCACTACAACTCTACACCAAAACTTATTAATTATAATTAAATAGTAAGATAAGTTTAATATACAAAATATTGTACTTCAAGCGTTTTTATGCTACTTTTATAGTTTAGGCTTTATTGTTTTTTATACAAAGAAATTGAAAAAAAAAATTTAATAAATTCTTTTGCTGGGAAAAAGTTGTCTAGCTGGTTATTATTTAAAAAAAAAAAATAAAATATCCATCTATTTATTTTTTTTAGTACACATAGTTTTACCACATATTTATATATTTTTATATTTAATTTTGACTAAACTTTTAAATATTTTTATATTTAATTTTGACTAAGCTATTAAATATTTTTAACTTTTATTTAATAAAATGTTAAAAAAAAAAATTGTGACATCAAATTTAAAAAAACCAAAAATTTTTTGAATTTTTTAAATATGTCAATCTTTTATTTTTTTGGGAACCCGTCTTCTTGTGTAAATATGAATCATATCGATCTGAAGAAAAAATGTTTAAAAAATTTTACGAAAAACTTTTGATATTAAAAAATATATACATATATGTATTTTATACAAAAATTGCTTATTAGTTTATATGTACCAGGTGCCATATGCAATTTGTTTCGTTTAATATTGTATGAATTAAAAAAAAAAAAAAAAAACAAAAAAAAATATGTATAGGTACATATACCTATACCAAAAACTTTGACAGTAAATTTTTTTGGATTTTTAACAGGAATAGTTAAACTGCATTAATATGTAAATGGATGAAAATTTTCATATCATTTTGTTATATTATAGGAATATTTTAAGTTCGATTGTGAATTTCATGTATTCTAAGCATAAAAGGCTAAGCTTTATAACTTGTTATTTGATAAAAAAAAAAATGCTCAACATTTTCACTGTCTTGGTTTATTATATAAAAAAAATTTCTTTTTTTTTTTAAATCGATTCAGCACTTATATAAAGATATTTTTTTTTATGACTAACCACATCTTAAATAAATAAGAAATAAAAGATATTTCTCAAAATATATTATGGATTGCAGAAAATACACAAAAGAATGAGAAACGATTTTTGTCAAAATAATTATGCCGGCGACTGTATTTAAGATTTGTGCTTCAAATCGTGTCAGCATGAAATGGGAGCATACAGCAGCAGCTGGAACTACCTAAAATAGTTGCAGAGCTATTAAAAACGAAATTCACGCTGCTTGCTGTTTAATAACCAATTTTAGCTTCTTTTTATTTTATTTGAATTTGATGTAGTGGCACTTAACTTTATAAGGCAGCTACAAATTTAATTATTTTCAAGATCCAATTGTTTAACCGAGAAAAAAAGGTTTATTTTTTTTTGTGCTGTTCTTTCAATTAACTGAAACGCAATACCGATAAATAGACGCACAGAAAATCACAATCACAATTTATTAAATCAATTAAAACACTTGCGTTCAGTTTCAACTAATTAAAAGTTTTGTAGCCTGCTTTAATTTTTTTTCCTTCTATTTTCTGCAGTTGTTAATTCAATTAGTTGGCAAAGTTAAAAGGCAAAAACTTTGGTGTTACAATCATAAACAAAGCTAAAGGCTTAAACAAAAGAAACAGTTAAATAAAAAAGGCAGCACGCTGCAAACAATAAAGGAGCTGGCACTTAAAAGCATTAAAAGAAAGAAAGAAAAAAATAAGGCCTGAACACGTTGCGTATGAGCAATAGAAGGGCTTCAATGAAACGTGTACAAACGCACACTGACATTTATGAGCTGACGTGTGCAGTGCAGCAATGACGTAGTTAGGGGGGTATTTTGAGGATTCAAGGACCCCCAAGAGTATTTAAACATTTTTGAATGCCAATTTAAACAATAGGCAGGTTTGGTTTAGTGTTGGAATCTTAAGATCTGGGAGTCATCCCCTGTTGATTTGTCTATTTTCGAGCGTGTATTAATTCTGGCTAAGCTTGGTGCACTTTTTCATCATATGCTCAAAATTTGAATTAATCATTCAATAAACGTGACATTTTAATTTTTTTTTTAATCTTGGTAAATTCATGGGGAATTAGAATTTTGTAGATTAAATCAAAGCAATAGATTTTGAAAATGGCTTTACATTTGGTTTTTTTTCACTGATTGACTTCGAACGTTAAACTCAATCCATATTTATTTAAATTTGAAGTAAATAAAAACATTTGGTTTCAAAATTTCGAGTATGTAAACAAAAATTATGCGAATTCTATATAAAATTATCTATTCATTCAAGACACCGCCGTTCGGATTCGGCTATAAACTGTAGATCCCCAAGCCCCGTCTACGGGCGACTAACAAAAATTGTCAGTCAGGGAAATTATATATATAAAATTACGTATATGTAATGTAACCTTAACTAAATTAATAAAAAAAAAAAAAAAAAACGAAGAGAATAGAGAAGCAACTCAAGAATATGTTTCAATAGGCTTAGAAAAATTGTAACAAACAAAAAAATATGGAGCAAAATAATTTCTAAATGATAACTAACTCATATTGCCACTAACTCAAAAAGCGACCTACGCCACTGTGTGTATGTGCGTGTGGTTTACACATGCAATGGCTCCCACGCACTGAATATCCTGCAGCGGCCATTTTGTTTAGGTCATACTGGTTAAAGCAATAAACCCATAATTTATTAAATGTACGCATATTCATCAGGGCCGTGTATTTCTTCTTTTTTTTGTTATTGCAATAGATTAATGACATTACGGCTTGATGTTATTGGTTTGGTATTACGCTTGTTCAGAGGTTTGTATATATATATATCTATCTATTTTTGTAGCCCTAATTGTTCAAAATATATACTTAATGTCTAAATTTAGACAAAACTGTCTATTTTTTTTGAAGGTTGACCAGCTTGTCAAAGGTCTTTTTTTTTTTTTGTATATAAATGTTTTATACACGCAAACATATACATACATACATCTATGCAATGTGTTAAGTATGTCCGAGTGAGCTTCAAGTTTGTTTTTAATTTTAGCCATATCTAATAATACGCACGTGTTTTGGACATAAAATACGCCTCAATTTTCATATAATATCTAAGGCATTACAAACTTTTATAATGAAGACCTAATCGAGGCGATTACTAAATAAAGAACATATGACTGATGCTTTGCGCCATATCCTCAAAAGATAATTTCCATGAACATTAATTTAACAAGAACGGGAGAAGTCGACAAAAAAAATAACACCAATTTTTTTAGCGGCTTAATGAACCATTTAAAACTTTCACAACTATCATTATAATGTCTAACATTTGTGGCACTTTAAGTTCACTAGTGGAACAAATGAGTTTATCAAACGCAAATATAATTGAAGCGAATTTTGAATACTCTTTAGGCTGCATGACATGACAAAAACTATTCTTTGAAAGAATACGACAAACCGAAAAGTATGCACAAACCAGATAACTATTATCTACTAAAAGTCTGAGAAGGTATTGGAAGATATGGGCACCCCATAGTACGCACGTGTCGCAGTTTTATCAGATGTTCTCACAGACACCAGCAAAGTACTAGCCGAAGCCTGGACTGACTGATGATGCAATGAATTTCACAAGGTGCCGCAAAGAAAACTGGTTCGATTTTGCTCAAACTTCATACAAATTTTTAAAATAAAATAAAATACAGCTGGCATAAATGTGGTCAAGATATTTTAAAAAATAAAAAAAATTTCTAACATATATTTATGGGTTTCACATTAGTCTACAAACTTGTGCGAAATTTAGTCAAAATTGGTCCACTATTTTATATAGCTACCATACAAAAATTGAACCAAAGCTCTATTTTCCATAGATTTGCGCATTGCGTGACCTTGTAGTTGTTGGATCATTTGACTAACTGCTTGTCAGATCCGAATATCAGCATTGAGGCAGCAAATTTCGCTCAATACACTAATTCACTTTCACTATTTTTGTGTCTTTGTAGAAATCACGAAATTTAGAAATATAGGGTGGGTCATCTATTGACTTTGTTTTTTAATTGCATTTTATTTGTATGTTTTCCAAGAAAATTGGGCAAATGCAAGTTTGAAACTACAAAAATATGTGGCTGGCTCCACAGGCCCGTATGCGAACATCGTAGTTTTCGATGACATTTTTTTTGACGAAAACTCATCTGGCTGTTCTCCCATCCATTGAACGTGGACTTCAACCTGTTTTTATAGTACGCCTGTACTACTTTTACGGGTATGTTCCGAATTATGAGTGTTTAACAACCAAACCAACAGATGGCCCACCCTATATATAAAAAACTAATACGGAAATTAATAAACAAAGTATTTTCCTTTCGGAGCGCCACATTAATTTGCTGAGAACAGCCAGAGAAACGTGTGCACAAAACACACCAGCTATCATCACCTCCAGTAATTTTTCATCATAATACTTGAGTTCTGTGGCAATTAATACTATTTGCCATTAGATTTTGTATAAGCTCCTTTAAATGTCGATAGCTAGGGAAATACACAAGTAATTAATCATGAGAAATGATTAGGGATTCAGGTAGATTCCCCAAACTTAGTCAACCGAGCATAGTTACTATCCACTCATTCAGCTTTAAAAATTGTTTTCTATCCAAATCTTACTCTTTCTACTGTCGTAGAAATTTTTTTTAAAAACAACTTATGAGTCCGACCTTGATATGCTGTTGGCCGGCTGAGGCACAGCTAGCCATCCGACAAATAACATCCCCCCTGTTCCTCAAATGTTAGGATCCATTTTAAGACAGGTTGTTTAGCAATAAAATTGTCTCCGACAATTTACTGCTTTGGAGCTGACCAATTGGGAAATAAAATTACACCCAACAAGTCGGGAATTGTTTTGTCAGCATTTTAGGTTTATGTAACTTAAGTACTTTTTCTACTCGGTTAAACATTGTTTTTATTTGTGCCTCTGGTTAAGTTATTTGTAAGGAACAGCCAAAAGTAGCTGTTAAAACCTTGTTGACTATACTTTTGGCCATTTTTCTTAGACTTAAATAAATGTACAAATGGCTCTACCAGACGTTAACATAATAATATACGTAGATATATAAAAATAATAAGCCACCAGGTGTTTAACCAATTTTCTCTGATTTTCTGGTAATAAGGTACTCTGACAAGAAAAATCCAGAATTTCGTAGTCAAAAGAAAACAAACAAGAAACTGAGATGTCAAAAGTAAGCCAAGAGTGAATTTTCTATTATTGAGACTAAAATTCTTATGTTAAGGGCTACTTTTTGTATACAGAAGTTCTTAATTTAAGAATGTTACGAATGATTTTAGGTGCTCTCTAAGGCCATTTCATACTCAATGTAAGAATATTTAGTCCTATGGCTGAGACTAAGAGTATTTTATTCTTAATTTAATAAAAATATAGAACGTAAGAATCTTATAAATTTTAGATGAAAATTTGGGTTGGAGCTAATTTTCTCTTTTCCTGAGTGTGTAAACATTTTCTCTGTGGCTTGGTTTAACCACAAAAAAAAAAAATACGAACATATCGACATAATTCTAGGTATAAAGATAATAAGGGCACACGAGTTTGTGAAGTATTGTGCATAAAATCTGAAAGATGAATTTTTAAACTGCCAATAGGAGACAATCTAGAAATCTTTGTTTGAGGATCGTTACCATTTCAATGTCGGAATCAAAAAAATGCAAGATGCCGGTACTTAATATTGCGACTTTATATATATTATATGCATTTCAATAGTTGTTTAGAAGAGTTTCTTAAAAACATAAGGATAAACTTAACAATGGTTTAATGATTAAACTTTAATCTAATACTTGAACAATATTAGCGGGGTACTACAACAGATTTCAGTACAGAGGAGAATATACTTATTGTAAAGTTTAGAAACCTTAAAGCTACCAAAAAAAAAGTTTCTTTGCTAAGAACTTCAATTTTGAAGATGAGGGAAAATTTAACATTGAACTATAGCTTTAAAAAAAAAATAAAGCTTTTATACTATTTGTAATATTTTATAAGCTGTATATAAATAAATAAATAAATAATATTGAACTTAAACGAGAAAGTCAAAAATCTCAAATCTTCTGACTAGAAATTACTATCTCGGCTATAAGACAAAGCTTTTTGTATTCTTTACAGAATCATAAAGATGAGCGAAATATTTTTTTCTACCGCAAAAACTTCTTAAACGCTGATGGTCCCAAGTACCATCTGTTAATAGGCTGCTGTAACATTTCCAGCAAGATTTAGAAAATTTCAAGAATATGAACGAAAATAGAAAACAGTAATTTGTTCCTAAAATAAAAGTTCATCAAATAAAACATATTGATCAATTTTTAGCATAAATACTACGAGGTCAGTATGATGAGTCATTGACTTCTTGAACACTGCTCCTTTCATATACCATCTGCTTTTACACTCTCCTGTCAAATTTTCAGCAATCTGCGTCCTTGAGTTTCCGTTTGTCAGTCATTAAAAGTAGACAATCTAAAAATATTAACAAAAAAAAACCGCCACCGAAACGAAGAATAGTCTTAATAAATAACTTTGGGGTCTTATTAGCACAAGTGACATAAAACGTTCATGTCAACCAAAAGAGGCCGTCATGCCAGAAATCGTTTTTAAAATCCATGAAATTATACTCAACGAACGAAGAATAAAATTGTCTAATTGTCTATCATATATTATACGAATTTTTTGATTTGTAAGATGCGCAACTATAGTCTCCAGGAACAAATTCAAGAATTTCTGTCTCATCCAGCATAAGCTCCAGATCTGGTTCCTAGCCACTATTTTCCATTTTCAAGCCTGAAGAAATCGCTGAATGTTAATAGTTTTGGGTCGAATGAGAAGGTTACACTAAAATCTAAATTTTGAGTGTCTTAGGAAAACCTATTATTTGGAAGGAATACTAATAACAAAACTAAAATTAAGATTTTCCCCATTTTTTCCTTACTAATTTCATATTAATTAACGCAAACATCAATACATACATGTATTTAAGGTCAAAAATGACACAATTATAAATATTTCAGTTGAAAACATCTACTAAAACTCTGTAAAATTATAATAATGAACCATTAGCTGTAGTGAAAATGTAAATACTAAATAAATAAATAAAAAAATAAATAAAACTATGTCGAGAAATAAGAAAAAAAAAATCATGTATATTATTCACAAACCACTGACTTATCAAACTGCCCTCGTTATAATTGTAATATATTCTTTTAAATAGAAGTCAATTTTAATATTGGCAACATTGTACCGCACCAACTACTCCTACTAAAACCTTAAATAGATGTGTGCTGCTAGTAAGTAAGATTATACTTATGTTTTTAATGTTCTATTAACTACACAATTACGATTAGTTTTGTTTAGCAAAAACCTAATCAATTTTTGTGTAATTGGATACCAATTATACTCCTATATTATATATATAAAATGAAGCAAACAACTTGCTTGCGCAAAAACAAAATAAATAACTAGACATACTCTATAATAACGCCAGCTACTGGAAAAAATACAAACCCGTTCGAAAAGGGAATCAACATTGCCATCAAAATACAATTACCTCCATCAAAGTTGCCATATGACCAAAAAGAAACTGCAATAGCACAGCGAATGATAATGATCTTGCAAAAAGAAAAGAAAAAAAGCACAAAAAAACGAAGCTAAAGATCGTCAATTTACGCGATTTTACAACATTGCTGGTTCCCTTATGCGAGCTCAGATACAGATACAAAGTGACCAGTGTCCACACAGATACAGATACAGATACACACAGATACACAGACACAAAGCCATGCTGCTGCTGCTGCGATGGCTTGCTGCATGCCGGTTTAAAAATAGCGACCGCTCATTAGAAACGTCTAAAAATAGCCGCAACTTAAAGTGCGTTTGCTCGCGCCGCTGCGAGAGTGAGCGTAAGCTCTTTTATATACAATAAGAAAAATAAGAGAAAAAAAGTATGGTATGTGTGTAACATATATAAATATAAATAATAATAATAAAAGTTGAAACGGCACGAGTAAGATAAAGAGTAAATAAAATAGCAGTAGTATGCACAAGACGCGTTGGCCAAACAAACAAATCGAGTACAGTGAACCGAATTTTTCAAAGCGACGTATACGTAATGTCTGTGTGTAAACGTTTGTATAGGGTGTTGTTTTGTGAGGCTTTTAAGCAACTGCCAAAAATGCGTCCACATAGAAATTGCAACTATGTTGGCTTCCGGAAATTTTTTTTACGTGTGTTGTGGGGGTGTTTCTTTTCCAGATAATATTTCTTTAGATTGTTCGAGCACTACTTGGTTATATTTTGTTAGATATAATAAATTATTTACTATTTTATGTCTACATATAATTTTTTTTTTTTTTGTAAAACATGAAAGATGAAAATTTGGCCGATAAAAATATATGATACAAATTAGCTTCCAAATTTCGTTTTCAATACAACAAAAAACCACATACAAAAGCACCCTATACAATTGTGTGTGCCTGTAGCTTGAGATGTTTCATTGGGAGCTCCACAGCTTACCTAGCAATTTCGCTACCAAATCCCAATACAAATGAGTCTACACAATCAACGTGTATGCCCGAGAGTGTGTGTGTGTGTATTTGTGTGCACTAGTTTAGTTAAAACAGAACAGGTATCCAACAGATACGGCTTGGGGAATGGTAGCTGGTTTTTATACCCTGTATTAAAGGGTATTTTAGATTTTTACAAGAAAATTAAGAGGCAGCAGGATCTTCGCAGACCCTATGTACAACACAACCTACATATTAATGCTAGAGCTGGGAACTTTTTTTTTTTCATATATGTAGTCATACTTGTGAGGTAGCACCAAAAAGGGTTCAATCTAAGCGAAAATCTACTGATGTGACTATTGGAGGTCCCAGGATAGTCGCCTCCAACCACTGTTGTTCTTGATATTTTTGCATAATTTCTACGTTCCTGAAGAATCCAGATGAATGCCGTAATGCTAAACTTTTTTTCCTCAGTATAATATGACACTAGTTGTAGGAAGTTTTATTAAGACCTTAAGAACTTTCATGAATGATTTGCACTTAAACTGCGACAAGTTAAGGTTTAATTATATTTTTTCACAGAGAGTCATAATTCGTTACTTATATAAAGTTGGGGATTGCCATCTTATTAGAGTAGAACCATTTGAACCAAAGAAAAATGCTTGAAAGCTTTTTTTATCATTTACGTTACTAAAAGACTGCAGATATGCAGATAACACTAAATGGGCTCAAAACATTTTCTATTCGTTGCACTACGAAGTTTAAATTGGCTGCAACGATTTAAGATACCATCATCATCATACAAACATATTGCAGATGGCGTAAACTCGCCGTAACTATTGAAAATCTTGTTAAAATCTCGACATTATAGGTTTCAATATCAGAAATTTAGTTTTTCACACAAAAAAATTTGGGATGTAATGTTTAAAATTTACATAATATAATATTTCCTCAAACAAATAGATTCAACTAAACTGCTTGGTAGACTGCATACAAGCAGTTCGTACATAAGCACTAAGTATCGAAGCAAAAAGTATGCAGGAGTGCCTTTTTTGGTAAAGAAAAAAAGGGTACAGGCTATTCCACTGCCGGAGCCTGCCTTGACTGTCTCGTTTTTTGTTCCTACTTTTGAGCAGTTATTGACTAGTATGTAATTGCATTGCACTTTAAGTGGCATCCCTGCTTTGTTGTGTTTTTGTTTTATATAAGGTAGCCAGTCAGCCCAGTTTCCTGCTTGATTATTATCTCCGCACAGATAGTTGATAAAGCGTTGATTCGCCTGCTCCGCCAACATCAGCAGTCGTCCAGCCTCGTTTAGGACTAGGCAACTCTAGTATATACTTCAGCTGCCTGGTAACGCAGGCAGAACGGAGGCTGCCACATCAACTTATCGATGCATTTGCTATTGAAGAATGAACGCAATGGATTCAAGCAATAACTTGGTGTAAAATAAAAAAAAAAAACTAGCACAGATAATTGGATAATTTAAGGAGTAAGATCGTGTTTATAAGTTTAAAAATGATTTATGTGAGCAAGTATATAAGCATACGTTTATAAACTTGAATAAAACTTAATTGAAATTAACCATTAGTATAATTCGTGTAGTGCGTACAAAGTTTCAAAAACTGTACAGATACATAAAAACAGATAGCTAATAAGATGAGTAGAGCACATGCCAGTCCGTAAAATTAACAACAAAAGGAAGCAACTCCTCAGCTCAAGCCGGATACCTTTTGGTCTTTTGTTTAACAAACACATGGAGCCTTTTAATGAGTGAGTTTCAATTATTTTTAGCAGCGCGTGTCTGCAAAACTATCGCTCATTATCCCAAGTACAAAGTCTTTAGTTTCAGTAAAAAAATATTTCTGTCGCTTAAAAAAATAACTGCTATTTACTACGTCTGTGTGCAACTCATCATGTTGGAGCACTTGGTTTTCATTTAAGGAGTCACAGATAAAAGGGCGAGCACGTGCTCTCAGTAATAAGAGAACATTTAATAAGAGCGCACGATACTTATTTGGCGCCATTTTAAACCTAAGCTGCTAACAATTCAAAGAGTGAACAATAAATTTAAAGAAACTAGTTTGATTATAGACAGTAAGTAACCTTTAACTCTCGAAAACAATGCTGCTGTAAAAGATAGTGTTGCCCAAAACCTAGTTGTATCAATTCGTCATCGCTTATAAGAAAATAAACCAAAATAAAACCACTATTGTATTTATCCCAACGTTGATGTTATATTTAAATTTATCTTTTTATTGTTCTCATCTGGGCACACTGTATTTGGTATATGAAGTGCCTACTTTTGAGATTTTTTTAATACATTCTAACAGTGCTCTAAAGACTATCCAAAACAAGAAGGTTTTTTAGTTAAGACCATCCATGTCAGAGTATGAATGAAAGCTATGTATGTTGAGACACTTCACCAAAATGAAACTTTTTAGCTATTGATTTTAAGAAATATTTCTTAATACTTTAATCAATCGATTTGAAATGATTCATAAAACCTTTATCAAAAAGTTCTTGGTTTCAAGTTTTCAGGTACCAAATTGCTTGGCTTTTGAACCAAAGTCTTAGTTTTCAATCTTCGATATAAATACATTCCAGTACGTTTAAGCTGCATAAATAAAAATTTTCATTTTTACATAGGTTTTTTAAAATCCAACTATTTTGCATCGGAAACTCAGTCTAAGCTCTGTAAAACCCCATTAATAAACCAGTTTTGGATTCTAAGTATAAATTCAAACATTGACCTTATCTCGTATTTGAATTAACGAGAAGTTAAAACTTATTAAATCAAGATAGATGCTAATTCTGTGTACTACGGTTAATTGCTTTTCACTTGACTCCAATACTTACTTTAGTGCTCATAATTTTTTCTTTTTCTTTTCATGAATACGCAAATCCGTTCAATATAGACATTTCCAAAAGTAAAAAGAAGTTATTTGTTTTTGTCCATTTGAGTCTTCGCCCAGATTTTGATGACTGTAGATTTGTCATCAAAAATTTATATTGACAAAATTAATTTGAATTTTAATATTTTATTGCACGATTGTACCTCAAAAATGTGAAAGTATCTTAATTATATTGTTACGCAATAAATTTTTTTCCACTAACTTAATAAACAGGGTATACCTAAAAACTATAACACCTCCCATAGCGTCGAACTATCCACTATAGTGCTGCGATGATACCTGACCCTCATCCATATGTAATTCAGCGCAATGGTAAAACACGTGGTTTCAGACACTCGGCCATGGAATGAGGAATGAGAAAGGACACCTAATCTGTCAAAAACCAAATTATTTGAAACCATAATTACTTATAACACCTTTCTGCGGCAACAGAAGCAATTGTCCAACACTTTTGTTATAAACAATAAAGCAAAGTGTCGTGAAAAAGTGTTGGATAGGTCAATGTTAAACCCAAAGCCGTTGGCTCGTTAAAAGCACGCGCAATAAAAATGGGTGCCAACGTAAACGAAGTAAATTAAATAGTCCAAGCGAAAAATAAAATAAAACGGAAAAAAAGGGAAAAACGTTAAATCTTGGGTGGTAGAGGAGGTAGCAAAGAGAAACACAGCTACAACAAAAACACCAGCACATCAAACAAGTAACATAGCGCAAAGAGGAAACTACACCCAACGCAGGCGAATACGAAACGAAAATGAAAGAAACCCAATAACATAAAAGCTAAAGAATTTTTGCGCAAAAAGGATGGCTGGATGACTGGTTGGGTCAGTAGTGAGGTAAGCTGGGCGAGCATAAAGAGGGCGAGGTGGGCGCATGTTTAGTAGACAGGCCAATACTTGGACAAGTGGGGGCTGGTTGTAAGGAGGGGGCAGCGCACAAGTAGAAAAACCCGCTTACAGCAGCAAAAAGCGACGCCAAGCGACGACCTTGATAAGTTTTATACAAAAACAAAGCACACACACACGCAACAAGAATTTTTTGCGCGTGTGTGTGAGTGCGAAAATGTCCATAAAAGAAGGGCGCAAAACACACACACACACACTTGTACGCACAATTTAGCCTTAAGGCATTTTAGGCAAAAAGACGCAGGCGCAAACACACACAATTTTTTTTTTGTTGTTTACAAAGCGCGCACAGGCCACCACAATCGATGCCAAAAGTGTGGTGAGTTGGTTACCCCTGCGTAACAATTGAGCGCAAAACTCGCTCAATGCGTCCGCTCTCTCTCGCTCTTGCTGCTGGCGGCGCTCCATCAACAAGTGGCCAGCAGCTGGTAATTTACGCGCTCCTATCTCAATACACTTTGCTGTGTGTCAGACTCAGACTTGCGCTCTTTAATCGCTCATTGTGTGTGTGCGGCAGTGTGGTGGAATTTTATTTATTTTTGTTTTTTTTTTCTTTTTTTTTGTTTGTGACTTATCAAGCTTTGCGTTTTATTATTGAATTTCTCAAGTCGTGCTGTGTGTGCTGTGACGCATGAGTAAAATCCGTGGAATTGTTTCTTAAAAGAAAAACAGCACTACCCCTAGCCCACACTTTGGTTGAAACTTCCCAAAAGTAGCATAAACAATTCTCCGTCCGGGTTGTTTATGGTCTATGGTCTAGGTTGTTTTTGTTTGTTTTTATAGTTATTAGGTGTTGTACTACAAATCTCTTTCAATAGAAATTTATTTCAAACGTTGTATAAGATATCTGTTCATTCTCCTTTCGGATTGAAAAACGACACTAAGCTAACTCTCTAGCCAAAGCTTCCCAAAAGTAGATTAAGCTACTCTTCGTTCAGCCCATCTATGTATATTTGATTGGTTTTTAAAGTCTTTCCCAGAAATCCCTTTCAAAATATATTCTCTAAATAAGTTTCAGGCCAAAAGCTAGGGACGCTAATATCTTTGACCGCTTTTTATTTTAAATATGAAATAAACACTACCCTCTAGCTTTGATTTTCCAAAAATAGCATACAAAGTTCCTTGTCTAATATCCGTATTGCGCCTGAATTCTCTTTCCACTAAATTTTAAACCAAAGCATTCTGTTGAGTCACAACCGTCGCGTCGTCGAGAACGTTTTTGCTGTCCAAAAGTATCAAAAATAATTATTTTAGGGGTTGTCCATGGTCTGATATCTATATTTCGCTTGTTTTTAGAGCTTTCTCGTGTTGTGCAAAAAAAAAACTATTTAAGCCGAGTTTTTGCCCCAAAGCAATCCGTCGGTTTTTTAGCTAGAGTTTATTCAAATCGTTGCAGATTCTAGTCTACGGTTATTGGAAGGAGTGTTTACAAAGGGTGTTCTACATCTTAGTTTGGCATATTTATATATTCTTTAGTTCGTCTTATTATTATAGTTATTTTACGAAGGGAAATCCATATTTCCACGCAAATTAATTAGAAAAATTTAAGTATCTTTGATTAATTTTAAAAGCTTTTGGGATTTAAAACATTCTTAGATAATGAATTAAATATTCATTTTGAAGTTTTTTTTAACTAAAATTTTTAATATTGCATTACACCCAATTCGGTTTTTATACGGTCTTTTTTACACGGTTTTGAAATAACTCGGTCTAGAAATAAAATTGTTTGCATAATTTCATTCCATTTAGCACTATTAAAAAAGCTGTTTGATTGAAATTTTCAAGAAAAATATTATATATTAAATATTAAACTAATCTTTTAACAATTTGCTTAGGGAATTCCCCTTTCTAATTTATTTTCATAGCAGGATTTACTTCGTCTTATTTTACACTGTTTTTTCTGGAACGTATCTACCGTGTAAAAACTGAAAAAGATGTATTTTTGTTATTTTAGATTTTAGATTTTAGATAACAAGGCTAGGTTAGGTTAGGTTAAAAAGGCAGCTCAGATTAAATGAGATCACCCAGAGACCATGAGGTCCATTGTGTTGCCTAAATTGAAAGAAGGAAGAAAGGAGTTGGAAAAGGGGCGAGGGGGGGGGGGGGGGGGGGGGTGTGGAGGATCAAAACTGTACGACATCCCTAATCCCCTAAGACTCTCCTATTACAAAACCAATTGGCACAAAAGCCAGACTACCCAGATCCTCAAAGAACGGTTTTCCCAGAAACTGGGTTCGTCTTCTTAGAAGCGCCGGGCAGTCACAAAGCAGGTGTTGGATGCTTTCTGTCTTCTCCTCGTCTCCGCAGCTTCGGCAGAAATCGTGGTGGGGAACATTCAGCCTCTCAGCCATGTGGCCAATAGTGCAGTGCCCCGTTACGACTCCTACCACCCTCCTGGTCCTGTTTTTATGAAATCGCAGGAGTTCAGATGTGCGCTTTGGGTTAGATAACAAGGCTAAGTAGCTAAACAATCGAGTAGTTCCAGAATGAAAATGAAGAACTAGTTTCCTAGTGGAAAGAAATGTTTAGTTTCAAAATGAAAAGCTAAAAAGGAGCAAGAATTTTCTGAAAATAAGTTTGTAAGAACTAAAAAGAACTAATTTATTAATTTAAAGTATTTCCTAAATAAAAAGAAGAACAATGAACAAGCACGTTTTTAAAGAAAGGAAACTAAATGTGAGTACTTCCTAGGAGTATTGACACAAAAATAACGAATACTTACTAAGCAAAAAAATAACTAAAAATCGAGAATTTCCTTTTTTGTGATAGGAAACTTTATTTTCCAAGTTAATGACGACAAAAGGGGCAAGTATTTACCAAGAGAAGTGAAAATAAAAGATCGAGTACTTAAGTAAAAGGAACTAATGGATAGAGTATTTGCTCAAGTAAAAACGTACTTAGTATTCAAGTACACCCTAAGAGATAATAAAGTGAAAAGGGAACTTGAGGGATAAATGAAATTAACTAAAGAAATCAGTAATTCCTAAGTGAAACTCAACTAAAGTGATTATATTCGCAAAATAAGCTAGCTAAATATCTCCGTATATCTATTAGATATTTTTATTAAACTAATAAAAGTCCAGAAGCATTATGAATAACGAAAGCTTTCACAATTTCTAGTGATTTCTGGCGCACTCCCAAAATCGTTTTTTTTTATGCCAGCTGAGTAAACCAACCAAAAATCAGCTGGCGATACGTAAATTCAATAAATTATTACTTAATTTATTTTGCTAGTCTTTTGCTATTTGCTCTCAATATTGACATATCAAATTCACGCTGCACAAAATGGAAAATTTTCACACATATTTGTTGTAGTAAACAATATTTCGTACCATTAACAAAGCACCATAATTCGCTTTAGGCAGCGGCATCTACTACTAAGTAAAATTAATGCAAATCACAAGAAAATCGAGGAAAAAACGATCGAAAAAAATAACAACATCGAACCGACAAGCGCAACGTGCCTGAAATTACAAATTACAAATAAACGCGGAACCGCCGCATAAGCACACACAGATACAGACCCATACGAATGCAGCATTTAACAAAAACCGGCGCTGCACTTGCTCCAACTTCGCCTGCAGAGCAGCACAGGTGGTGGGGCATGCATTGGGGATCGAGTGGAACATCCACAATCCACATGCGTTGCACTTGCACAGCCATGTTGCCCCAAGGCACGCCCCACTACGCCCCGCTTAACAACTAGCTGAATTTTGAAATGCGGCTGTCAGTTCGCAAACTGCCCGGCGACAACCCATAATTAAGGCTTCAAGCCGCATTTATAATGTAACCGCCGCTGCCGCTGCCGCCGCCGTCACTTGTACAGTAACCACAACAGCTTACAAATAGTAAATTCCAGAACTCAGGATTCAGTGTCCTGAGACAAGCCAACAACACTTGAAGGATTTCTCGCAATTGGAATTCCATGCTTGTATCATGCTAAGAATTCGATTATTATTTTATCGATTGGTTCTTTCATACTTCAACTCTCTCTCTCGCTCTCCATCTCTGGCTTGCTACTATTTATCTGGCGTTGTCTGTACATAATCGCTTTGTCAAAACTAGTTTTCAACACAATTCGCATATTTTTACAAATTATTATTTTTCAAATACATACACAAGCACATAAATATTAAAGACAGCATTAAATGCTGGCAGCTTAACAAAAACAACAAAAAAATAGTCACAAACAATATACTATGTATGTACTTGTATATTATATATTTTATTTACTTATGTACCGCACAACAAAGTATTTTCGTGTACATTCATTGATGTGAAAACTTGTTTGGCTTGTAAAATTCATTATTGAACAATTATAGTAAATCGAAATTTGCGCAAAAATGTTGAGGAAATATATTTAACATTTATTTGTGCGACAGTAAACACTGGCAGATGAGCACGAGGAATGAAAGAAACTCAGATTTTCGTAGTTTTTCTTGAAGCAAGATAATAAAATTTCGAAAAAAAAAACAATTTCGTCGATTTTAAAGGAATCTTGGCAAACCTACTGTTATGAAATAGACCTGGGTTTTAAAGAAAATATATTTTATACTAATTTGTATATTTACATACTATAGTATATACTGGCAGCACGAAGAAAGAAAAAATTCAGATTTTAGTAAGCAAGATAATAAAATTTCGGAAAGAAAAAAAAACTTAATTTCGGACATTCTGCGATCTTTAGATACCTTGACAATTCTGGTTTTACTAACTAAAGATGAGTTTTAAAGGAAATATACTTAATAATAACCTTAAACACTGGCAGATAAGCTCGGTATTAAAAAACGAACATTTCGGGAGATTTATTTTACAAGCATGAAGGTAAAATTTAAAAAATTCCCGAATTTTGTCAAATTTGGCATTTTTAGGCATTTGACAAAGAAGAGATTGCTTCAAAGGAAATATATTTAATATTAATTTGATATTTTATAGTCAACGCCGGTACAAAAAGAATGAATGATAGAGAGCTTGACCCAAATTTAAGGCATGATTTCAGGCATGAGAAGTAAGCAAGCGGAACAAGGACACTTACAAAATGAATTTATCTATAACTTTAGTTGGACGGGCAAGCAAAGGAAAAAATAAATAAGCAAAGAGTAAAATTGCTATCGATAGGACGTCAAAGGAGACTTGAGAATCCTAGGGGTCAACGATTATGAAACATCGCCAGAAATCGTGAGGAATGAAGAAATGTTGTGAGGAAGGCCAAGGCTGAACTTTAGCTGTAGCGCCAATGAAGAAGAAGAATATCAAAAGTAACGGCGTGATTTTAGTGCTGACTTTTATCAATAATTCACAACTGAATTCACACCAAATTTTTTTTCGAAAAGAAATCTGCACTGAATTAATGGATGATTTCAAATAAAATTCACTTATGATTTCAGGTGTGACTTTTTAAAATAAATCAGCATTGAATTTATAGTTGTATGGCAGTCCTGAATGTATGGTACTGGTAATTCAGCTATGATATCATGTTTGATTCAGGGCTGAACCGAAATAAAAGGCCTTTTAAATGAGTTACATGTTAATATGTAGAATCGAAATTATTTATTAGTGTTTTTTGACCATCATTCCCGATAGTATAACAATTTCGAACACACGTAGGCTCAATTTTCGTTCTTGTTCTCCATTAAAAAAGCTTCACTTTTCAGCTTAGCTCTGCGTATGTCTTAAAGAGACAAATCAAAATATTTCCTTGTCTTACTAATAAAAGATAAAAAATGGTTAAAACGAAGCTAGGCTTTGTTTTAGGAGATATTGAATTTGGATGGTAGCCTTCAAAATGTTTAACTGAAAACAAATTAAAAAATTTGAAAAATAGCAAAGAAAGTAGATTTTTCGGGTTTCTTCAGTTTAATTGATTTTTGGGACTTGGTCTTTTTTATTTTAATTCAAATATTTTCTTTTCTTATTAATAATAGATGAAAAAAAAAAATTAAAACGCAGTTATGATTTATCGATTTTGGTGATATTGATATTGGATGGTAGCCTTAGTAAGAGTCGGCTGATTGGCCTTAAAATAAATTTTGAGAAAAAGGGGAAAAGGTAGATTTTTAAATTCTGATCAGTGTTCAAGATAATAAGTGCGATTTCATCAGAGCAAGAACTGCCGTTCTGAGTAATCCGAAATATAACACACTTCAGCACAGGAGTGGAGACAAGAGAATGCACATATAACATAATGATATGCAGTCAATTAAATTCGAAGGCAACTCAACTAAACTTTTTGATGAGTTTAATACTATAAAGGGTTTCTCTTATATACGCAACTGAGTATACGTACCTTAAAGGGTAGTTTTTCGTTATAAAAGCGCTTTTCCTAATACTGATCTATGGAATCTAATAAAACACGTGGCAAAATATTGAAACAACGTTACATTTCTAGGCACAAGGTCAATATTTGGCGAAATGGGCGAATTCCACAATGCTGCTTATTTTGATATATACATACGTATAATATTATTAGCGCAGTTGTACAATTTCTAGGCAAATCCAAAAAAAACTTAAACTTCATCCAACCACATTGCTTCGTAGTAGTTCATAGCGCTTTATTGATTTATTGATTCACTCCGCGCCCAGTTGAACACACTTTATTCTCAGATGACCTACAGGAAAACAACACAACCACAACACTCATTCATTGAGTAATTGTCATGCCTCTTTAGTTGGTTATTTAGCTGCTGCTTTCTTTCACTCTGTTTATCTACAAAAGTGTATCTCTCACTGTGGTGGACCAGCGAAAACCGCTTTATCAGTTGGATGCTAGTTAAAACTCGTATATCCCACTTAATAGTTTTGTTTTGCATATTGAGAAAAGTTGAGTTCTCGATGCTTTGATTGCAGCATAGAGCAGAGCGGAGCATCATCAAATAAACAAACTGACACAGAAGAACAACAATGAGACAACAATAACAACGACAACAACAAACCGCAGAAAGAGAGCAAGACTGAAGCGACGACAGATAGCAGGAAGAGAGAGAAGAAGAGCTAACATGGATCAACGACATTACTCAATAATATATTCACGAGGTTAGGCTGAAAAGTCTTAAAGAGAAGGAAACACTTTTTTGAATAAATGACAATTCATTTCGCAATATAAGCTGTTTTACCAATGTTTGCCTTCTGAAAGGAATGTTTGATCAAAATCTTTGAAAAAGCCATACCATGCTTAACTGGCGAAAATTTCTTTACATCGAGCCCCTTCTCCAATAATGGAAAATGATAATAATAACAAAGAAAGAGTCAAATACGAAGAGTATAGTGAATGGTAAACATATTTTAGGGCTAAGTAAAACAGATCGGCATTGGTAGACAATAACTATTAACGATTGTAAGCTGAAAAGGATTAAAAATAAGGGAACCCTTTTTTGGGATAAAATACATACATTGGTAATTTTTCCGCAAAAGTATGTTTGCCAACGTAGCCATTTCATCCATCATTGAAGGAAATCTCTTTGCACCAAAAGTCAAATATTGCAAGATTATCTTTTTTTAGAAGAAAAAACTGAAACCCGCTGTCTTACAATTTTTATGTGCCTTTCGATAATTTAAATAATAATTGCCATTTCTAACACAGAGTATAGAGCTTGAGTAATTTTGTATGCTGACAAAAAAGCGCTCGCTTAGATCTACGAATTTATAAAATAATAATATTGAAAAAAATTAACCACTTTTTTGGGAAAAAAAAGAAGTAATTTCTCTTCTTAACATAATCTTCTTTAGAGGAACATACTTAATGCAACGATATACCAATGGATGCCTTACAAAAAGTATTCTTCCTTTTAGAACAAAACATAACACTGCGGCCCTCAAAGTTTTTATTGCATCTACAAAGTATGATTTCACACGACTAAGTCTCGTTCCACCAAGATATTTGTACAAGTGTCGAAAAGATAATACTCGAACGCAGCCACATCAGAAGAATATGGCAGAGCGGTTTCTTGTGCGAAAAAAAAAAACTTTTTACTTTAGTATATCCATGTCCTAAGACGGTCATTTTCAAAAATGTTAATTCAGATATTCAATACTATATATATATACTCCAAAACATTGACCATTATATTCATCTTTATTTCCTGGAACTCCTACCTGGAGTCCTACCTAAATCTTATTCTATTTGATGATTCTCTGCAAATTTGCGACCATTTGTAGCCGGCTGTTTCTAATTCGCCGTCGACAGTTCTTTTCCATGTTTTGGCTGGTGCCCCAGGTCTTGTTTGGCAACGTAACTATCCGGTTGTCTCAAGGTATGAACTATCCAGCGCCATTTCCGTGCTCCGATCTCAAACACTGTCTCATTTTGCTCTGTTCGATTCATTAGATTATTAGATTAGATTATTGATGGTATTAGGCCACCATATCTTTAATATTTGCCTCAGGCAGCGACCATTACATAACTGACTTTAAAAAAAAAACACCTCAATATTGCGTAAGTTTATCTCCTACATTTATTACCAGAGCTTCACAGAATGACATATAAAAGCGAAACGATAGCGATAACTTTTCAGACTGCCCTCGTAAATATTATCATATACACTATCGAAACGCCCGCTGCCAATGCGACGCTCAGTCTGACACTTTAATGTGCATTGCGTGTACTTCAAGTGTATCCGCAATTGTATTACACTCAACAAAATATGTATTTAGTATATAAATACTATATATTAAGCTTCGGAGAACCTGAGTACTATGATTAGCTAAATTTATTACTATTATGGAGATACCATATTATACTTATACCTACACACAGTACACTACTTGAATTTATTTATCTAAACCACGTTATTCCCCCTGGGCAATTTTTATTTTAAGTGTATCTGGAAAATGCCTAAAGCATGTCAATGATATCTATGTATATTTTGTTGTTGTTTGCTGTTCATCTCTCTGGCTTTTAATGGCACATGTATTGTAATTTATGCATTTACACGCAAACATATGTACATAATTTTCCAATTGATTAGCATACAGTACATAACAAACAAAAAAAATGTTTATATAGTATATGAGGGTAGTGTATTACGTTGCAGAATTTGCAAAGCTTCTTTGAAAGAGTTGTGCTCTAATAAAAAATAAAGATTTTCCACAATTAGTAAACTTTCCATTTGACGGCAAATCAATTTAAAAAAATGTTGCGTGCTTTGCCAGATTCTCGCTAAATAACAAATACAGTAGATACTCGCAAAAGGGGATCAGTTGGCGAAAATCGCACTAGAAAAATAAAATTTAATTTTACGTAATTATATAGGGTGCTCTTTAATTAAGAAAATGACAGCTCACGCGTGATTTGCGACATGAGTTAAAGTTACAATTTAAAAAGTCTGCTTTTTTAACGAAATATTGTATTTAAAGGAAAAACTAAAACTCTAAAGAAACAAAATTGTCGATTTTTTATTTTAATTTGGCACAGATTAGAGAGTTTTATGGTTCGGCAGAGTCATTGACACATATTTGGTTAAAGATGACGTTGAAACGTAATTCGCTTTTATACGTTTAGAAGATGTGACGAAAAAACAAGTTGAGCTCTAGTCAAACATGTAAGACTAAGTATTCAAACACTTGCTGAAATAAAATATTAAAAAAATTGGTCATTTTTGGGCTATGCATAATACCTGAAGTCTTGATAAGATTGTGATCAAATTTGATGGGTATTAAAATAGAAAAGTGTTCAGTTTCAGGACTCGAGAAATGTGGAATTAAAAAAATCGATTGAAGGGGTGGTAAAATGAAAAAGAACTGATGCAATTAAAGAGCAATATAATAAGACGCTTCTTGTGAAGCCATTTCATGATCTTTAGGAAGACTTTGAGAGCTTTAAATCGTTCTCTTTTAGTAAGCTGGGCATTTGCATTATGGGCCTGAGAAAAATATTAGAAAATAAGGGTTCCTACAAAAAAAAAACATAAACTTGAAGCCCCCAAAGACTGCGTACTGTCGTGCTTCCGTATTGTATCTTTATCTGCAATCCCAAATATGCTATTACAACATACCTATAAGATGAGGTCGGTTCAAAAGCCATTTCTTCTACTCGTCCCAAATTTAAACTTAACCGCAACTATTATTTCCCGAGAATAGTCTGATGTCGATTGATTTACCGAAACCCTACGAAAGAATAGATCTTTGGGAACTTCTTTTATGTCGAATCTTAATATGGGTGACATGTACTCGTAGTTCTTTTAGCAGAGCATCAATTTGAAAATACCGAAACAGAACAGATTGCCAAGGGGCCTTATGAACATTTATGCCATAAGGTGGTATTTCAGAGATCTTTTTTCTAACCAACTTCAGTCGAAGTTGTCCGGATTAGAAGTTCTTTTTTTCGGTCTGAACAGAATCTACACTGTTTACTATTAAATGGAAAAGGTTTAAAATTAGGCAATTATCGAGACGCTGTAAACTAATAAAAATTCGTACGTATTTTTGATAGCTCACAAATAAGAAACCAAAAAAATTTGAGAAACTGCACCCAGAGCGACAGTCAAAAACTTACCTATAACAAATTCGCACGGAACCAGAATTTTGTTTTGTTATATAAAAAGTTCGTTTAACAGAAATTTGTTACATATTTAAAAAAAAAAAAAATTCTTTGTTCGTTATAAGGAAATTTGACTGTGCCTATAAAGCTTTTGAAGCATTATGAGTTTTGATAATAAATTTGTTTATTATTTTTAAAATTATTCTTTTTAAGCGTATAAATTCGATTGTTTTGAAATTTGAGTCGCAAATAAATATGCCTTACGCTTAGGTCTAAGGATATAGTAAAAACAAATAGCACTTGTTTCCTTCATCCCACGCGCCTCCCACAGCTTATATACTAAATTCGTGATAGACGGCTTACTCTACAGCTTACAAAATTAGCAAAGTCTTGTTGCTGGTTTTAAGCCAACTGAATTTTGGGCTAAAAATAGCCAGTACAAAAGTTGCATATATGTATATCGATTTATAAATAGCCAGCAATATAGTTAGTACATACATGTACTTACATATACCACATAGTAAATATGTCTAACTTTGGCCAAACTATTACCAACAACACGGCAACAAAGAGAGCTAAGAAAAGGCTTAAAAGCAAATGCAAATTCAACTTCAACTTACCTTTTGCTGCACACACCTCTTCGCGTTGTACAAGTTCAAGGCCAAGTTTACACGGCCTCGCTTATGCGTGTGTGTGTGTGTGTGAGAGAGAGAGTGTGCTTTTTTTATGCACGTCCGTTAGCATGCAAAGAACTTTCGTTTTCTAGTTGTTGTTTTATGTACTACATGTGTGTACGTACATACATGCCGTTTTACGTTAAGCACCTTTTGTACGTTGTCCTTTATGTAAATTGCACTGGCACTGTGTGATTAACTGCTTTTGACTCAAAACAAAAAAAAAACAGCCAAAAGAAAGAGCCAAACAAAAGAGCACACTAGCTGCAGAGCGGGACAAGTGGCGGTTTGTTATGGTATGCTTGTTGTTTTTGTTTTACTCTGGGTCATACGGCATACGGTTTAGTTGACGGGGGTAGGCAAGTAATGTTATTTACACACACGCGCGCACATTGTTGTTATAAAACGCGCCATTAACGGCAAACATGTATATGTGACAACACACAAAAAATCAACGGTTTTTTATATATTAATTTTTATTTGCAAAAAATCACACACAAAACCCACTAAATGCTCTATAAGCTATAAGACTCGCTCGCAATGGTTGACTTTTGTAAATTAATTAACACAACGCATACTTAAGGCGAGTCCGCGGCAACGAGATAAGCTAAGTAATTCTTTTTTATTATGTACTTTTTTTTTATTTATTTCATTTTTGCACTAACACTTGCTTTTTTTTGCGCGTAGAAAGAGGGGTAAATTCACCACACACACTCTCTCACGAAACCGACGTAAGCGCACGTTTTGTCATATAAACGTAATTTTTCGTTAAAAAACACTTGGATTTAACAAATATAGCTAGTGTATTGAGGCTCCAGGCCAGTTTGCTAAGCTATTATAACAATTTAACTGATTTATTAACTATTTAAACTTAATCAATTCAATGGAATTTAACAACAGCGCACACTGCGACCGACACTGCGTTGTAATTGTTTAGAATTGGAATGAATTGTGAATTTGTTGTTTAGTGGCAACGCGCTGAGGTTGCCAGAAAGCAAGCTTTAAAATAAGCTAAAAAAGCACAAAAGCGCGCGTCGGTGTTGTAAAAGTTGCGTGGGTATTAATCGAATTTTTAAAAATGCAGTTTGGAACATTTGGTTAAGCATAAATGTAGTGCTTGCCAATAAGTTTTGACCAAAATGGATTTAGTTGGAGATGTGGGCTCCAAAGTATAATGTTTTCAAAGGTTTGGTTTTCAATAATGACGACACAACTTTTGAAGACGCGCCGCAAATTCACCTTTGAATTCGAATGCAATCTAATCATCTTTGTAATGGTAAATGGTTCAACCTGTCTTGTTCAATGACTTGCAAATAATCGAAAAAATTTAATTGAATCTAATTAGAATAACGAAGTTGTAAAAATCACAGCCGTATCCAAATAAAAAAACAAATAAGAGCAAGCTCAGTGAAATTTTAAAGAATAATTCCAAGTATGCTAAAATACTGAGATTTAA
The DNA here is from genome assembly GCA_949987675.1 of Chymomyza fuscimana. Taxonomy (NCBI): domain Eukaryota; kingdom Metazoa; phylum Arthropoda; class Insecta; order Diptera; family Drosophilidae; genus Chymomyza; species Chymomyza fuscimana. Next base: position 73,195,161 of record OX465089.1, read on the forward strand.
TGAAGCAAAAAATTTTTAAATTCTAGAAAAATTGTCTTTTACTTGAAAAAAAAAAACCCCCCTAAGCAACTCGGAAGCTCAGTTCTTTCGTTATGTAATTACAAACATATTGAGTTACAAAAAAAAAACATTTATTTATTTAAATAAGATAAAATTAATTCAAATTACAAAAAAATTATAGCCAGAGGAATCTGTCTTTAGCCTGAAACGAAATTTCAGTGAACAAATTCAGACGTATTGACATGAAGCCATCGTGTAAAAGGTTTCCAATTTGCGTCCAAAACCGATAACTAAAACATAAGAAGCATTTCCTTAATAAAAACAAGCAGCTTAAGTTGCGCTTGATCAACTCATATCCTGGACAGATGGACTTAAAGCCGCAGACTGCAAATAATTTAAAGGCTTCAAATATGTGCCTAAAAACAGAGTTTTGAGATGATTTAATGTGTCCATGCTTGTTGCTCGTAACAATTATATTAAAAAAAAAAACTATACGTTAATCAAAATAACTAGGAGCAACTCACTCTCATCAATGACAGTTTGGCAGTTTCGCACGGAATGACAAAAGCACATAAAAAAAAATCCCATTTGGGATATTTTTATACCCTGTACCTATAGGTACAAAGGGTATACTAGGTTTGTGCAATGTATGTAACGGACAGAAGGAGGCGTGGCAGACCCCAAGTCCTTTATACCAAAATGCTTATCATAGCCTCGGGTAGCGATTGAGCCATGTCCGTCCGTCCGTCCGTCCGTATGAACGCCTAGATCTCAGAGACTATCAGAGCTAGAGACACGAAACTTTACCAGCTGGTGCGCATATTTCCTAAGCAGATGAAGTTTGTTGAATCATGTCAATATCTTCCCCCGTTCCCCCGCAGTAGAGTTTCGCGGTTTTTAGCCACACCGTTTAATATTTTCATTTGAAATTTAACAGAGCGATGCGTTGTGGGTACATGCATCTATGTGTAAAAAATGAACAAAATCGGACAAATACAACAGAAGTTATAGTCAAAAATGTGCAAATTTCAACTCCCCTTGCCAATAAACTGCGTCAATATTTGACTCTACGCAATTATGGCTACAAGTGACCTAGAATCACAATTTTTGGTAAGCTCATTCATGTGGCTCTAATGAACAAATCCACATCCAAATTTTATCGATGCGGTCCCCCCACCCCCCGCAATCGATTTACCGTGTTTTCTCCCACACCCCTTAACATATCAACTTGAAACTTACCCAATATAATTAAAATAGCTTCTTTGACGTAACTTTCGATTTTCATCAAAATCGGTACAAATTTAAGGAACTTATAGGTATAAATATCGTTTTGCCCCAAAAAAAAAATAAATTCCAATTGGAAAGTTCTTAGATGGAATATGCAGGAAAAATTTTTTTGACACAAAAGGTACAGGGTATTCCACTGTCGGGCACCGCCTCGACTGTACCACATTTTTTTTTATATGAAGTTTTGCGATTCCGTGCGAAATATCTCATGCTGCGTATAGGCCTTAAGCCCAAACCGAGAGCTTGAGCTTCATGTCTTAAAGATTGTTCAGCTGCAATCTTGGTTTCGCATATATTATACAGAAAACTGCTTTTAAATCTAATTAAATAACTTAAGTATCGCTTGAGCGTTTCACAGCATGGGCAGATTAGCCTTGAGCGCATCAAACTCCTGCCGTTTTAAAGGCTTTAAATTTGTGCCCGAAAACGGCGATTTGAACTCCAAGTCTCGATGCTTGTTCACCAGCACCTTTTGCTCCGAATAGATCATATTAATTTGTTGCTCAATTTGCTGATGATCTGCAAAGAATATAATTTGTAGTTGTAAAGTTAAATATAGCTTTAGCTAAACATAAAAGATGGAAAAGCAAAGGAAATCGGTATTCCCGCGTGTCGGGTCGTGTGGATTCCCTCACTACTAGACATGCTAGTTAATGCTTACCCTTTTTAAGCAGCTCCAAAGCCTTGTCTTTCTTCATTTTAATCAACATGCTGCCTATGGTTATCCAAACTTTTGCATCTTGCGATTTTTCTATTAAACGTATGGCCTGGCGACTTTCTTGGCGCCGCTTGTCCAGCTCGGTTAGCTCATGTTTGTTGACCAAGATTTTATCGGCCAACTCTTCTGTTTTGTTTATGATCTCTATGCTTTTGTTGACATCTGCTTGCGACATTTCAATGTGTATTTAAACAAGTTCTAATAAAAAAAATCAGACGGCAACTTATAATGCGGCTCTAAAATTTATAGTAAACAAAGCGCTAGAGTGACCAGCTTTTAACGAAAATTTGCCTAAATGCTGGTCAGCTTAACAGATGTTGCTACTACGCAATCAACAGTCAGCAGTAAAAGTAGCCACAACTTTAATTTTGTATTGTGTTTTATATGTGTTCTTAAGCTGCAATATAAAAGTCATAAGAAATAAAACAAGTGTGTAAAAAAACGAAAATTTAATAAGTATCTAATTAAAGCTAATCCTGCGGCCGTTAGTTTTGTGGTAAACAAAGCGCCAGAGTGACCATCAAAATTGCCAACACGCTGCCACAGGTTGGTCAGCTTAACAGCTGTTGCTACTTACCATTCAACAGCCAGCAGCAAAGATGGCTGCATTGTAAATCTTTCATTGTTTATTACATATGCATATTAGCTGTAGTGTAAAAACCACAAAAAATTTAACAAATCATTAAAAAACCACAATAAGTTTAATTCAAGACATTAACTAAACAGTCAACGGCTTATGGCATACATTCCTTAACCAATATGGCGCATGTAAACAAATACTACTACTGCATTGCGATATGCATTTTATGTAGCTGCAGCCCGCATTTATCAGCGGCAGCAACAACGACAACGGCTGAGGTAATAGTTTAATTACAAAAACAGTGCTAAATTAATATGCTTTGGCTAATTGCAACATATGTTGCTATTATCTTCAATGCAACGCAGATGTTTTGCTCGAATTGTATTGATTTTTAAGCATGTGACGTGTGCACTTGTGTGTTTTGTGTGGCTGTATGCGTGTAGTGCTCCCGTGGCACTTGAAACTACAATTTGACTATTAATAACATGTTGAGCTAATCCAATTATTGCTGTTTATCATATCGCAGAATCAAAGCACTCAGCGTTATCTACAAAATATTGGTAATAACAACAATAATGAGCGTTTCCAACAAATGTTAAAGGGTGTTGGAACCGGCGCTATTAATTGGCCACAACGCGCTAAACAGGAAGTTATCGATGTTAAGACTGAGATTGCCAAATTAAATACAAGTGAGTATTTGAACTCAAGTGTTCTATTAGACATAAGATATAATCTTATTTGCTTCACCATTTTCAGCCTATGTCTACCAAAATAACTGGCCTGCCAACAATTTAAAGCTTGGCGCAGTTTCCGCCGTAAGCTTTGATAAGGATGGCAATGTAATTATCTTTCATAGAGTAGATCGCATCTGGGGTCAGTTCACTTTTGATCTTACAAATGTCTTCAAAGAAAACTACAAGGGCGCTATTAAGGAGAACACAATTTTAGCGCTGGAACGCTCTAGCGGCGCAGTGGTCTATGAATGGGGCAAAAATTTGTAAGTACACATAAATATTAAAAATCTGTTCATATTTACTCAATTTATGCGCTCTTCTTGCAGCTTTTACATGCCACATGGTTTGACGGTTGATCCAGAGGATAATGTCTGGCTTACCGATGTAGCCATGCATCAGGTTTTTAAATTTCCGCCGCGCGGTGAAGGTGGCAAACCGCTGCTTACTCTCGGCACAGCCTTTCAACCCGGCTCAGGCAAAAAAAAGTTTTGTAAACCCACCTCAGTCGCGGTTCTAGACAATGGCGACTTTTTTGTAGCGGATGGCTACTGTAATGCGCGCATTTTAAAGTATTCAAAGTCGGGTGAGCTTATACTTACCTGGGGCCAAAACTCTTTCGCTGGCGTCTCATATGAAATAGCGCCACAAAACTTTTTTGCCATACCACATGCGCTTACTTTGGTACCCGAAATGCAGCTGTTGTGCGCCGCAGATCGTGAAAATGGACGCGTGCAATGTTTCTACTCTAGTAATGGCACCTTTCACTCGCAGTATCACAATCAAATCATAGGAGATCGTTTGTTTAGCATGGCCTATACACCAGCGGGCGGTAAGTTTGTAACAAAAGTAAATAGTTCAAATTATAATTGTTTTAACTTGGCAGACGGCGAGCTGGTCATTGTAAATGGTCCCTCAGCTGAGCTGGGCGTACAACCTGAACACTACAACGAGGTGCATGGCTATGTTATGAGCATGCGCACCAAGCAATTGGTCTCCAAATTTGGTCCAAATAATCTACAATTCCAGAATCCGCATGATGTCGCCGTTACATTAGATGGCAATGAGATTTATGTAGCCGAACTGAATCCTACACGCATACACAAGTTTCTGCATAAATCGTTGGCAAAATCCATGCCCTTGTCGGCTTCCAAAATGCTGAATGAGCCGAATAGTGTCGCTAACAAAGCTGACTTGCAAACAACTAATAATCTCGTATCGGAAACGCCGCATAGACATCCAAGCGGCACAGCAATATTGGTAGCATCGCTAATGCTGCTATTCACGCTCTCCACCTTTATGCTGGCCTTGATCATAGCCAAGCGCAGGAGACGAGGTAATCAAGGCATTAGCTCAACAGCTCCTAGTGAATTAGTCTATCGCAAATTGGCAGCCTCAAATCAAAGTCTATGCTAATTGTCTTGCCTCACTTAAATAACTATGTGAATTTTTTTGTGTGATGTGCTTGCTCGAATATAATCCTCATATAATTTTTGTATACACTTTTAAGTTAACTTTAAAATTTGTTTTTAGTATGCGTCCAATAGTTTTGTTCAGCCCGTCCTTGCACAAAGTGTCGAAAGTGTTCAGTATTCTGTCTTAATTTTTGTATGCAACAATTTATATACATTTTATACAATACAAAATACACAAAATTTATATATACTACATATTTAAGTGTTATGTTATTGTTTTTGTTTGTTTTTTCAGTGCATAATTAAGTCTGCAAAAGTCGTGTCGCACGTAAGCTGTTTGTTCGAAGCATGTTTTATATACATATTTATGCATAAAAAAACCTGTTTTTATTATAATAGCTTAAGCAAAAACGAAACTAATATTTGCAATCTTTTAACAGGCTGCCTGCCATTTGGCACACATAATCGACGTCATGCCTGGGAAAAGTCCGATGGTTTTAAACTGGGTGGACTGCTAGATCGTGCAGGTTTTGAGAAGCTCGATCAGAGTGCCAGTGATGATGAACAAGAAACCACCACGCTATCGAGTGCTCAGTTTGCTTAGATATCAACAACGCGGCATTGTGCAGGACCAAGACTTATATGTATGTATGTAAAACACGAACTAAACATTCCTAGTTCCAACTCCACGTACCTCAGCGAATTTACTTACTTTTCCATTTTTGATTAGTGCAATTATAAACTATATGCTAACAAACTGTGCTGTACTCTTGTACTATGTCTTGTTTTTAAACAATTTAAGTTAATGTCTGTTTTATGATCTAGCGACTGCTTTAAACTTAAACTATAATGGCCAAAATATTTTAAATAAGCGTGTATATATAATTTTATGTGCAATAAACAACATACAAAACCAAACTAAGCGCATTTATTTTGTGATATGATTGTATTTTTTGTTTTTGGGAGACTACACTTAGGATTTTCGGTGTACTTTTTTAACTATAGCTAAAACTTAGGTATATGTTCGGTATAAATATGTATTGCCATTTGATTTGTTTATAAACTAATTAAGGCCCCTGCGTGGCAAGTTTTAGATTCTCTTTTTCGTTAGTTTTGCTCGTCGTCATTACTAAACAACTTCGGCTAGAAAGCCTTCGTTTTCCTCCGTCACTATGGAGTCAATGTTGTAGAAAATGGCATGGCTACCTATAAGAAAACAGGAGGCGCCCAGCGTCCAAAATAGCACCGCGCCAGCACCGACTAAGAACAAAACCGGTGCCGCCAAAACGTTTAAGGCCAGAATTTGTTGTTTGGGCGAGACATCATGCCCCAAGACATTTACATTAGTGTTGGTACAGCGTATTTTGTGTGCCGCATAAGCAACAATGCCGATTACCAGCAATATTAAAGGTGAAGTAATGCTGCAAAAAAGGGTTCAAAGTTATTAACTACTAAAAGCTACGCCGCTATTATAACTACTTACAGACAATAGATCATTAATACTATGAACACAAATATGTAATTGCCTTGGAAATATTGTAAATTGCGCATAACACGATTGCTAAGACGTGTCATGCTGGAGGCGGTTTTAAAGTTGGACATATTTAAGAAAATCGTCCAGGGCCGCAGAGTGCGGCGCACCATATTTACAAAATCCGTGGGCGTGGGTATGTCTTGAAATTTGAGCATGCTGTAAAACAAAAGCAGCGCATTTAGTTAAATATTGTTAACATATAGCTATACAGCAAACTTACTCCAATGAGAATCTTTGGCCACGGGCCGGCGGTGGCTGCCCCTCCATGTCGCCGCTCATATTCATAGTGTGTGCCATGTTAAGTGGCACTTAATGCGTTTAAGGGCAGTTGCTTGTCGTAATATCGTTGTCGTCTGCTTTCGTGTTTCCTTTGATAGAACTTCTTAGATGGGATTAGTTTTATTTTGCGGATGCTGGCAAAGCTGCGCCAAAAAGAAACACAAAAGTTCTGACGTGTTAATTTATAATCGCTTTAGTATGCACAACATTTAGCCGGAACATGGGACGACACACGCGTTTTAGCTATTGTTGAATTTTAAAATACAATTTTGTGAGCTACTCAAATTGGAGTAACATTACGTTGTACGAAACAAAAATAAATTAACAAATCTAAAAAGTTCTCAACAAAACAGTTTTTGACAACGTATGTCAAGTGTGCCCAGATTTTTTGTTTTAGCTTTGTACGTCTGGCAACGCTAGACAGCTAGTATTTTTATACAAAAATACTATGTAAGCGCCAAAAACATAATTCAAATAGACGGTTGAACGCCAGTAAGCTTATTTCAGAGTAAAGTAAACTATCTGTGTGGTGGATATTTATTAAACAAAACTCAAGATAAAGAAAAACTTCGTATGCTGCAGAATTATATTTATATTTCGAGTTTTCCATAGATTTCAAAAACTTTTTTCTGTGGCTAATTATGATAAGATATGGGATCTTCGTTTTTTTTATTCCGTGGATGCAAATTTTATGGCAATTTCGGGAGCTATAACCAAAAGTTATTAAATTAACATTCCTTTGCCTAGAAGGTCCTTTAAAGATGACGTACGCCAAAGTCGAGCGGGGACGAATTAGAGACATTGCTTAAGTACTCCAAAACACATTTCATTGCCGAATTTGGCTACGATATCTTCATTAACAAACGAAAAGGAAACGAATTATGGGATTATATGGTACAGTAAGCCGATTTTGATAAACTTTGGTATAGTGCTTGGAAACTTTAAACTCCGAACACCACATTCGTTTTGGATATCTTCAAAATCAAAAACTTTCGGGTTTATTTCGAGGTGCTCTGAATCATCTCTATGGGCGCTATATAGTACAACGCCGATAATGAAAAATAAAAGATGACGTAAATTAAAGACGGGCGCGGACGACTTTGGGATACCCTGTATCACTAGCCTGCAATAAATCCGGTATATTGCTTAAGAACACCAAAATACGTTTGATTGCTAAATTAGGTTACGAAACCTTCATAAACAACCAAAAACTGACGAATTGTGTACAAAAATAGTTTTTTTGACCGATTGATCCTATGGGAGCTATATGATATAGTCAACCGATTTTGATAAAATTTGGTACAGTGTTTGGGAATTACAAAAAACTTGCGAATACGCAATTTGGTTACGATATCTTCATAAACAAACGAATTATCCATCTAAAACTTTTGGCTATATAATATAACCCCGATATCAAAAAAATAAAATAAACTTGCATCCCCTGACATAATAAGGCATCTAATCTGAAAATTTGGTTGCTCTGGCTCTTACCATTTCTAAGATCCAGGCGTTCATACAGACGGATAGATGGACATGGGTATATCGACTTCTCCAGTCACCCTGATCATACTTTAGGTAACTTTGGGGGCTCCGACGTTTCCTTCTGTATGTTACATCCATTTTCGGCTTGCACAAACTTAATATACCCTTTGTACCATACGGTACAGTTTGGTTGCTCTAGCTTTTACCATTTCTAAGATCTAGCAGTTCATACAGACGGACATGGGTATAGCGCCTACTTTAGCCACCCTGATCATATGTTGGGTGACTTTCGGGGGTCTAAGATGTCTCCTTCTGCATGTTTTTTTTTTTTTTTTTTTTTTTGATTCGATCTCCACTTTTTCTTAAGGGACTAACAATAATTAATCAAATCTTATTCTAATTTACTTTACAATTTATTGTGAATCGTATTAATGTAAAAATTGTTCTTGCAAGACGGTTTGGAAGAGAGGCGAGCTTGATTTTATGTTTTTGCTGTTTTTCAGAAATCTCTTCTTTTACGAGATTGATATGCAGGTCTCTGTGAATATTCTCGTTCCGGAGATACTACGGTGCCCCCGTGATTGTTCTTAAGATTTTGAACTGTGCTCGCTGTATAATGTCAATGTTGGATCTGGTTGCGTTGCCCCATAACTCGGAACCATATGTCCAAATTGGTTTCAGCACGGAGTTATACAGAAGGACTTTATAGTCCAGGCTAAGGGGAGAGCAGGCGTTTATAAGCCAGTGAAGGCTATTTGCCTTGAGTTTCAGATGTGTTTTCTTGGCTTCTATGTGATTGTGTCAGGTGAGCCGCCTGTCTAAGTAAACGCCCAGGTACATTACTTCGTCAGCTTGTAAAATGCGTGCGTTGTTCAAGAACAAGGGAGGGCACCTTTTTTTGTTGAGAGTAAACGTAACTTGCTTGCATTTTTGTTCGTTTACTTGTATACGACAATCTGCAAGCCATCTTTCCACAGCTATTAGGTGGCGAGCCAGTTGAGCTTTTGCCTTTAAGACCGTCCAGCCAGACTCGGTCAAATGCTTGTGCGATATCACGAACTATTGCCGTGCAATATTCCCGTAGCTCGAATTTAGTGTGATTGACCTGTTCGATCGTTCTCGAAAACCAAATTGGTGAGATGGTACTTTGAGATGTGTGCTGCTGCGCAGCGGGAGGACTTTTTCAAAGAGTTTTGAAAGACAAGTTAGGAGGCTAATTGGTCTGTATGATGATGGCTGCGTTTTATCTTTTCCCGGCTTAGAATCCAGTAGAACCATTAAAACCAATTGAATTCAGGCCGAGCGAAATTGCAAAAGTGGTTCTACTGGATTGTAACGTGGCAGTGATGGGAGACAAATGAATTGGTGGCAGGGTTTGGCTGCGGAGCCAGGTGCCGATGGGTCTCCTTCTGCATGCTCACATACATTTTCCAATACCACAAACTTGATATACCATTTTACCTTAAAGTTACAGGGTATAAAAGGATAAAGATATTATGAATAACTGATAATTGTGATACAAACAGCTTCAACAGCTACTTCTTCTTTCTCATTCTTGTAATACTCTTGACTCTATGAGTACCCAATCTCTTGGATCCGCCGCAAAGTCAGGAATGCAAAGAGTATTAACAAAATTTATTTAGAGAAAAATGGAGTCGTCGTGAACTTTATGCCGATATTCGTTTTGGATTATAAAGGGCAATGTTTTATCATATTTCAATAATAAAAGCTAGGGTGCTAGGGTCGTGAGACTCCCGTCAAGAATGAAGTTATCTTTTCTTTTTTTGTAAGTTTAATTTAAAATTTAAGGCGAAAATTTTTTTTATTCAAAACTATATTCAAATTGTTAATTAAAAATTTCGAAAAAAATAACCAAAGAAGTGGTACAGTTGAGGTGGTGTGCGACAGTGGGATAACTTTATTCTTATCCTTATCATTGTAAGTTCAGTATTAAAATCAACAACCAGTTCAAGGAGTAAAATTTTCTTTTTCAGACGAAAGACAAGTCATAAAGACTATGTCGAAAATCCGTGTTAAATTTCAAGTGCATATGTTGTATGGTAGAAAATAATAATAATAAATAATAATGTCGAAATAATTCAAGATACTTGATCTGAAGATAGGGTTACCAGATGGTCCGAGTAAAAAACCCTTTCCCTTGAAAAACTTTAAAAAAAAATTTTAAATGCAAAAAAATAGTAAAAAAAAAAAAAATTTTAGAAAGGTGTCACTTACTCGTTGATTCTCGATATTATACTTTACCTGCAGGAGTATGGATGGAATATGAGTGAGATAAAAATATTTGAATTTTTATTCAATTTCAATTAATCTCCAGGAGTAACTGAAAAAAGTACCCAAAAACATGTTTTTCGAAAATATCTCGAAAACGGTGCTTTAGAAAAAAAAAAAATTTTGCCATTTTCGTGTTTCTCGACCACAAATTACCCTAAAAAACAGTTTTTTAGCACGGTTTACTCGATGACCCTTAAATTTGTAAACTAGTGTTATAAGAGAGGACGAAATACGAAAAACATTCTGAAAAATCGCTCACAAAGAAATTGTTTATGATTTTAAGGGGGTTCTCTTGGGACAGAAAATATGTTTTTAAATTTTCAAAAATTATCGAATTGCGCTCAACTGCGGGTTTGGTTTCGTACTCTGATCCACTTTTGTGGAAAATATACTTAAATACTTGGTAAAAGATATGAAAATATGTATGACAAAAGTTGATCGGTCTAATCGAGCGCAAAAAGCGAACATTTCTGCCAAAAAGCGCACAAGCGTACACGAGACAGAAAAAGCGTACATGTCCGCTTAAAAACGGACTTATGGTAACCCTATCTGATTTACAAAAAATTATATACCAAATTGTAGATATAAAAAAAATGTAAAAAATGTGTCCCGGCTGAAGGTGGAGCCTGGGACTCATGAGTTTAACTAGGTATTGATTATTATCATTAAGTCAATTAATTAATACGCCAGCGGCTGTAATTCCAACGCTTCCATAATTTTTTGCTTCCAAAATAATTTGCTGCATATTAGTTTTATTCGTTGCTCGTTAACGGAACCAGAGCTGTTGTTCTGGTGGCGCCATCTAGTGTAAATTGCTGGCGCCATCTAGTGTAAACTACTGGCGCCATCTTGTGTGAATTGTACATTTTTTACGAAAAAACGTGAAAAATATCATTTATATTTAGATCAAGGTATTGTTAGGTCCTGATTACTTGCGATTAAATAAAAACTAAAAACCATTTTCTAGGTCTCGTACAAAAGATGAGACCAAATTTATTTTTTTTACATTTATATTCAAGTTTGTTGACAGCAATTTTAAATATGTATGTGTAGTACTGTCAATTCACCAATAATTTTTTTGTATTTCACATATATATTTGTTTTAAAATATAATTTATATGGTATGATTAATATATAATTTATAGTACATCAATATCAGATAAATATGTATTACTATTTGAGTTGTATTGTATTTTTGTTTTTTTTTTTTTGTTTTGTAGTTTAAATACGATAAACTTGCATTCATTAGCTACTTGGTAAAGATCGCTGTATCCTGCTTGTTTTTAGTTAGAATTCTGCTTAATTTTTACATTTGAATGTATGTATATATCGTTTATATATAAGTAGTAGTATATAATCACATCTAAAGGTTTTTAGAGAATGTATATATGTATATCATATTTGTCTAAGTATTTGGTATTTATTGTTTTACAATGAAACGCAATTATTTATATATCTACGAATTCTTATTGTTGTTGGAAAATTATTTAGTGTATGTGTGTGTGTCAAAATAAAATATATTATAATTAAAAGGTATGTAGTTCGCTAACTGATTTTAATGTACCGCGTAGCCTTTGAGGGAAAAGTTTGTAGATATATTTTTTTTTTTTTTTTAGTTGCTGTTTTAATTAAAACAAACAAAAACACCAAAAAAACAAACGTTTTATATTATATATAAGATGTTGTTTTTTACTGTACCTCAGCCTGTAATTTATGTAATTATTATTTAGTTTTATGTGTTTATTACGCTTATTTATATTTCTTTGTTCTTGCCCCAAAACGGTTTTACGTCATGCAAAAAAGGTGCCCAAAAGTTTCATAAACTTTTAAACGTTTACTTATATATTTTTATGTCTGCATATTTGAATATAGTTTATGTCAAGTATAACTTTTAACTTAGTTACTATTTTTGAGAATCTATTTGGAAATAATATTGCATACAGAATGGACTTTTGACTGCATTTTTTCTTTCAAACATGCAATTATTTCTATTTTTATTCAAGCATTTGATGGGTGCTCTTTATAGTTATATGGTATATATTTTTTTTGGCATTTATATTTAATTACTGAGTAGCTGCCTCAACGATTTGCTTTTTTTTTTTTTTTTTTAAACAAACTATTATATTTTTTGCACATTTATGAATATAATATTTTTTAAGCTTTGACTTTATGCGTCTTGTATATTGTAGTTTGTACACACATATTGTATATTTTTATATAGTATATTGTTCTGAATATGTTTCTAAAAGTTGTACTTGTATGTATACATTTATATATATATATTGGACATTTATTTAAAGTTGCTTTCTATTTTGAATATTAATACATTCATATATAGTTCCAAAATTATGACGCCTCAAAAATGTTGAAGCAAATGTGGTGCTCAAGCATTTTATCTATTTTTTTTGGCATTAAAACATTTCAACTGTAACTTTTAAATCCTCAAAAAATGTAGCTTACATAGCTATTATTTGGTTTTTGAAATTATGTGTATCTGCTTTATATATGTATTCTTTTTCTTTTGTTTAGTTAGGTATAGTAGCTCATATACGCTAGTTACACTGTCGCAACAGCAAAATTCATCAAAATTTTTTTTAATCTTTTTCGTTTTTATTTTATTTTGAATAAAATTGTTTGATTTGCTTCATTTGGTATTTTTCAGCATTTTAGTATTTCTTTTTTTTAAATATATATTTTTTTTTGTTTTTCTTTTTAAACGCACACAAAAGACGTTAGGAAAACTCTCGCAAAAAAATCGTTAGCAAGATACGATTCACTTACAGACCTATTTCACGCATGGCGCTGTACAAGCAAGGATTCTTCAGACACTCACGTGGACCCAATTGTGGACCCGGAGTTCCACGCAGAATCATGAGCACAGAGCGTGCAGCCGCTTGACAGTCGTTGTTCATGCCACATAGGCCATCCGCTTCCGATAGGTATTGATAGTCGCAAGCCACTTGGGAAGCACCCTGTAGAAAGTAATTAAGAGTATTAGATGATTTCTAAAATCTTCCGACGTGCCACATTCATAATAATAATTACTATAAGGCCGATTAGTTTCTATCAGGGATCGCAAATGTGTATAAATTGTAATTAACACGTTGGTTCAAAAATCTTCGCAAAATCAATTTTTATTTTGTGTGAACCAGAACAATAGAGTATTAAAGAAATGGTATTAACCCTAGACCTGTCCTTGGGGCACTGAGTACGATAAAGGACTGGTCTAGGGTTAAAGTCTATTAAAGTATAAAGTATATGCGCGTAAATTCACTGTGAAAAAAAAGTTAGTAACTCCTAGAATTGTGGCAGTTATGATTATTTTAGTGATGGCACCACGCATGGTCGTCATAGTAAACAGTACCTCGAAAATAGACAAATAAGCATAACTCCTGGGAATGGAAAGGTAATAACTTTTAAAGTTATATGAATGTTCGTTTTGACGTTTCATGACGCGCATAAAATGGTGTTAACCATATTTTTTCGAAAGTGGGAAATCACTTTTGAATTTAAAAAAAAAAAAAAAAAATTCCTAAAAAATGTTTAAAAAAAAATTTAAAAAATACAAATTTTTTTTCATTTACAAAATTTTATTTTTCTGAAAAAAAATTTTGCGTCTATATCTTTATTTGTTTAGGAAATATGGCTTGTCAAAGACAAGTCTAAACACGAAAATTCCAATATTCAGTTATCGATAACTCGATAAATAATCGGAATTTTGCAATAAAAATTTACGTAGTTACTATTCTCCAGTAGTTCTGTAACATATATGTAAAAATCATCGAAATCCAAGAGGACGACCAAAAAAGTGACCCGCTTAACTAATTTTCGCTTACATACATTATAAATATATTCGGCCGTGCTACGTAAAGCGAATATTTCATTTGAATTCGTTTTGAAACCACATGTTTGGTGCTCCCTGTTTCAGCAAAACGAATTTTTTATGAGATTTGAAACTCTCTTTGTTGCAAGAGAAACCAAAACGATTTGGCAAAATAGGAAAATATTTTCAAAAGTGTACGCATTTTAAATTGAAATAATTTTTTTAAAATTCTTTGATTTTCATAGATTCTATTTATGCCAATTCCAAGTTCGATATTTATTAATAATTATTTTAAATTCTTTTTTTGCTGAATAAACTCAAGAAATAGCATGCACGACTCAAAACGAATTTTGGGCATACGTTCACAAGGTTCGTGTCCTGCATACAAAAATGTTCATGTTTTACACTAATGGTTCATGTCTGGCATAAAATAAAAATTTTCCTTTAAATAAGAATAGCACAGTCGTGGTTAATTTGAATTGAAAAGTGTAGAGCTGTGCTAAAAAAGCGTAGGGGACATATGAGTAGATAGCGACAGCATAAAATGTAAAATTGAAAGCACGCATTCATTAATAATTAAGAGTTATTTCATATTTTTGTGAACAAGGGGCTCTACGACCTCTAAGATCTTCTGTATTCATTTTAACTATAACTTCCGAACTTCTTCTGCGGAAGAACGGGGCAAGATATCGATATGAATTGGCAAACTTGATCTGTACAATTTTGGTTCTATAGCTCAAATAGTCTCTCCGATCCTTTTGTTCATACGGACATGATGATCAAGAATATGTGGCATTTACTTAAGAGTGTCTGGTATGTACATTTACCTTGATTGCAGGGTATCTTAGCTTTCAATTTTCATATATACCTCCTGACCAAAATACTCTGTCTTGACTAATTTCTAATCAGCACTGTGAAGCTGTTCTACATTGATAGATATTCAAAGTATAGCGAAACTAATGCATTTGCAGATCATGAAGTATAGGACAATCGGACCACTTCTGGACTTATTGCCGAAAACGATATTTTTCCATATGATCAAAGAGTGATTTTTTTAGAAAAATTGCATAAATGAATTAGGGACCGTACCCATATTAAGTGACCCGTTCGGTGGGTGCTCATATACTACGGTTGGTCACCGAGGGGGGAGGGGTTCCAAAATTGCAAAAATTGGGTCATGTAGTATGAGTACGGTCCCTTATGAAAACTGCAATAAATTATTTATTAAAATTTGAAGGCCTCATCTGTAAAAATTTAATCCTCTCTCCTTAAACCATGTTTGGGTACGAATTACTCATGGAATTTAAAGGTCTTCGTTGTGAAGTTTAAAGACTTGCTTCCTAAGCACTGTTTGGGCCAGGGCCAACGAGAGTAGAATAGGGTCCAGGTGGTGACTACTGAGCACTGCTTTTTCCGAGGAATGTATATGCTCAATTAGAAAATTTTCAGCCCCCGGTGAATACAGTCATTCCCACACTGTCGACAGGCCTGGCTGAAGCTCGCATACTGGTTAGGGTGACACCAATGTCTGTTCTTTTATGACTAGCAACTTCGTCATCCACATGATTGTATTCTATATTTCTGTGATCTATCTTAAGGAGATAATTCTAATATCCTTTTAAGAAATGTCTTCATATTTTTTGGAGCTGCTTGACATAGCCTTTGGTACCACCTGACTGTCGGATACTCCATAATCTCGTGTTCGCATCTTTGAAAAACTATCTATGTAGGGTCGACACCTTCTGTTCCGTAAGTATCTCATCTATCTTAACAAAAGCTAGAGTGATCAGGGAGTCTTTGGTTAAACATAGGTAGAGATTTTAAGAAGACGGAATGGACATCAACACTGATTACTTTTATGGACTACGGATCCACTGGTGTAGTAATAGGAAGGGCCCAAACATTAGTAGACATTCTTAAACAGCTTGCAGCTATTTGTAGACCAGACGGAGCATAACTTATCTTAGCAAGTCAGGAACAATTTATATCAGTCGTAATAGATCGGAGTTTTTCCTTTTTAAATGGCAGGGCTTGATTCACTAACTAATTTCCCCTTAAAACCAAAAGCTTTAACTAAAAAGCTTGCTAGTCCTACAGCCCCCAGCCTCAGCTGACGCAGATTAAAATTTCATAAAATTTGGACCTACATTTGTTTAATACTTACACAAAGATAACAAATCTGATGCACACCACAAAGTGGCAATAGCTCCTGGTTAAGATCGCCAGCTATCAAATCCACACCTCGACAACGTTCAGCCATTGACTCGATCATGGGGCATTGATTTGAACCAATTATATAATTTTTGTTGCCCAAATAAGCATCATTGAGCGACTCAAAAGGTGCATTTGTCAAGCCATCCTCCATTACATTAGGTTGCTCTGGATAACGCAAGTAGCCGCTGCGCTTCTGCTTCTTATTGGCATCTTCATCCAGCGGCTGGGGCTTTGACTCGCTATGAAGCATTACAGATAAAGTTATCTATTTAAAGCAAATACTTTTAGGATTAGATGCTCACTCGTTATCATCCGCCTGCTCTTTCTTGACGCTGTATCGCTTCTTAGCTGGCCAATATGTATCCGCGCTGTCCAAGCTCTTCTTAGATGGCCAATATGTATCCAAGCTGTTCTCCTCCGAATCGGGCTCTACAACGTTGCGCAACAAGTGGTTCTCATTTTCCACCGACTGACGCAACTTGTCCAATGCACGACGCATTTTCTCCAAGCTGTATGCAGTAGCTAGACGCGAGAGCACATGATCCTTTAGCTTGCGTATTTCCTCCTGATTGGATATGCCCTCATGTGCACCTGTATACTTGATGGTCTCATCAATGATAAAGTCTTCAATGGATTGTAATTTCTTGTCCATGCTCTCTAGTTTCTCGTTATCAATGTCGCGTTTCTTCTTTTGATCCTCTTCGTTATTGTTGTCGTTGGTGTTGCGTTTTTTTGCATCTGGTCTGTAAAGAAAGAAATTTGAAGATTTATAATTTTGAAGCAATACTTCTGAAATCTTAGAAGTCGTTTACGCAAGTCCAACTTTACTTACTCTGTCAACTGCACAGACTTCTTCTTGCGATCAAGTCCAAAGTACTGCGACCAATCAATGGATTTCTTGGCGCGCAGCATCAAATGTCCCACCGTGGGTGCATGCACATGTTTGGAGCTGGCGGCACGCTTCTTCTTGCGTCGCTCCTCGGCATCGGGTTCGTCTTCCTCTTCATCCTCATCGAATTCATCGTGTTCTTCTTCATCGCTATTCTCTTCACCTTCCTCAGAATCTTCACCCGAATGATGCACATGATCGCTGCGTTTGTGATGCTTATGCCCTTTAGCCGCTTCCGTTTCTTCACCATGATGACCTGCATGTCCATGCTGCATCAGCTCACCGGGCCCCTTCTTGGCTGCTGCATCGTTAGTTAGATTCACGCGTTGAAAGTTAATCTCCAGCCGCATATCGCTCAAAGCTGTAGCTGTTGTTTGCGGGCCTTGAGTTGTAGCGCTAAGCTTTAGCTGCTCATCAGTGGAACGTTTCTTTTTCTCCTCCTCAGGCTTGCCAAAGAGCTCACTTAGCTCTTGTGCCACCTTCTCATCGGTCTTGCCCATCTGCATCATCTCACCAGTTGAACGTTTGGTGGAGCGTTTGGCTACAGGAAAACGCTTTTTCTTGTCCGCATTGTAGGGCAGCCAGGGCAGCACTGGATAGCTACGCTTCTTCTGCATCAACAGGTAGTAGGGTGGCATGCGCATACGTTTCTTTTGCTCATATAAATCATCGTCGGTGATTTCATTCTCCTGCTGTTGATACTTTTCCCATAGTTGACGTAGAGCGGCCTTATAACGCTCCTGACGCTCATGTTCGCTAGCCTCCTCTATTTCACGCAAAAACTCATCGGTTAGCTCGCTGTGTGTATCGATGTTTCCCTGATTTTCACGTTCACGGAACACGGAGGGTGCGGCTCCAGCTGCGGGTGCGTTGTCTGTAAAGGCAAAGCTTAGATTACCCAAGAAGTATTGACATTGACCTTCAGCGCAGCCCTGTTGATTGGGTAACGTAAGGCGTTGACAGGCTATGGACTATAAATCTAAGTTGTGTAATTAATTTGGCCAACTAGGCACGGGTGCTATAATAACGTGAGATTGATTGTAAGTGCGTGAGAGCCTAAGTATCTAGGTGTATGTGTGTGTGTGTGTGTGAGTGTGGCCAAAAGGCATGCATAAGGTGCTCAACATGGTCGGACCTTTATCACAGACACATGGCCATTAAATCAAATGGCCGGAAGACTCTGGGACCGGTTGCTTTACTAGCTTTCAGCTGACTGCATCAGTCATTAACAAGGCTTGGAAAATAGAGGCCCACACATACTAACACACGTTCATTCGCACACACTCACACGCATTATTCGCATATAGCAACGTTAATCCAAGTTGAGTGGTCTTAGCCCATTTTGATAAACAATTTCTGTAATGTGCTAATGCCTAGACATTGTTGGTTTTGGCCTGATATGTTTAGCTAAGTGCTCTCTTTCTCTCTCAAGTGCACCCCACACACATATAGACATAGGCCATAAAGTAAAGAAAAAAGGAGGCGCCTTCCTGTGCGAAATTTTTAACTCTCTCTGCCGTTCTACGTCACATTATCAACATTTTTCTGCGCACTTTGCCTTTACTGCTATAGTTTTTTGTTAAATAATGTTATTTTGCCAAGATATGTAGCTATTTTTTGTATTCCAATTATAATTTATACTTTTTTTACGAGGGCGGTTTCCTAAGTTAGCGATTTAAAAAGACGACTGCAAAGGATGAGGTTTAGAAGAAGAAGGAATTCAGAGCCTTTAATCCTATTGACTTTATATTACATTTTGGTCTTCAGAGTATGGTATTTTTGGCCTTTAGAAATCGTTTTTGCCAATGAATTTCTGCTTTTATTGGGCTTTAAATATCATTTGAAATACTTTTTAAAAAATGGAATAAGTGTTGCGATCTGCGTCAAGGCTTATGTAAAAAAAAATGTTGATCATGTGACGTCACTTGGCAAATCTGTGCAATGTGCGTCTGCTCTCTTCTTTACCTCATAACCAAAGGCCATGGATATTCACTCTACTTACCATAAAGTTCATCACGTTCTCTAAAGAGCGAACTACGTTTTCTCTTGTCATCTTCAAAATGTTTCTTGCGGTTTTGTTCCTCATCAAATTCATAACCACCAAAAGGACCTAAGGTAAGGCCACCACGATCAGCCTCATATTTCTCACGTTCTAAGTATTTGGCTAGAGCTTTATTGATTCTATGACGATTCCGATTTTTATTCTTGCTGCCAGTGCCAAATAATTCGCTATCTGTAAGTGCGTTTTAAAAGAAAGAAGAGAGCCAAACGTGAACGGGGTGAGACTAAAGCGCTCTGGTGCAATTTTGTGCAAGTTGGTGCAAATTTGTGCTTGGGAAAGGTAGGGTAGTGCTGTGCTATGTTGCTTGGGCACGTGCGGTTAAGTGCAAGATACGGGCTATCATTTCCGAAAAGTTTGCATGCGAATGACAGCATCCGGACGTACAGTTTGTGAAACTGTCTAATGCAGTTGCTACCAGATTGAATTTTGCTTATTTAGTCTTAAATTTAAAAGCATTAGGCAATTTTAAAAGCAGCAAACTTTAACAAGGTTTTAAGCAATTAAGAAGCTCAGCTTACATGGTTCGAATTTAGCTACAGCTTTTCTTATTTAAAATACCTTGTTTGAAAAATAAAAAGTGAACTCAATAAATTAAATTTTCGAAGAATTCCAATTTTCGGAAGGTACTAATTTAGGTAATATTTTTTTAGGTTGATCATAACTTTAAATTATTTAATATACACTGGCGAAAGATTTTGGATTAATTTTGTGTTGTTGATTCTGATCTCGACAACCGATTTCATTACACGGCTTCGGAAACAACTTAACTTAAAAATATATATACATACATATTGAATATTTTTTTCGGCTTCGCCTCAATAGAAAATTCCATAGAGATTAATTATATATAGATAAAAAATAAAAATATAATTCGCAATCATTTTTTTTAAATTTAAAGTTACCAAAAAAAAATGTTTTCACAATTTTGTGTGAAAATTAGGACATCAAATTTTTTTAGAAACTATTACATTAAGTTCTTCGTCGCTTTAAATTTAGTCTTATGCAAAAATTTTTAAATTCTGCAAGTCTGAAAGTATGAAATAATTTTGAGTTTTCACGATTTTCAAACTTATTTCAAGCAAATCGGGAATTAATTAATTAATTAAGCTCAAAAAAGGTGTTTATTGGAAAAAAATACTTAATGGATGAAATTTTTAGGGGTCTTTAGGGACCTTGTTCTAAGTCTAAATCCGAGTTTTCTTATTTGTGGGTATGGGGCGTGGCACCGCCCCCTGACGATATATCTTGCTACGGTTTTTGCATGATATCTTTTAGATAGACTTAGACTTATGGTTTAAAGGCCAATATTGTTGCAAATAAAATGATTTATCAAACAAAACATAAATCAAGGTTGTAGGTTAATTGGTTCAAGCACAATGCCTGTTTAAAGCAAAAGAAAAAGCAGAGGGACCGATAATTATTATAATTATAGCAGTACAAAAGTGGCGCTTATGAGCAAGTATTATTTATTTTATTTTTTTTTAAATGAAAAATACATTTTTCTTATAATTTTGTATTTTTTTTTTTTGTAAAAAAATAATGCCAAGACTACGTTAAGTTGGTGTCATCGTTTCAAAGGGAATTATTCGTTACGCAGTCTTCAAGAACTAGCTGGAGATGGTTGAAGCATCTCCTCTTTAGTCGAATTACTAGGACCGTACCTATAAGTTTCCTTGTAAAGCTGTTGCGATGGGCAAAAAGCCTATCATTGTACCTACAGGTGAAAAACTGGTCCTTTAGGGTCCTAGATGAGATTCCTAGTTGGAGCAAAGAACCATATCTCCGGGAAACGTTTAATTTAAAAAAAAATAACTGTATTTTTTTTAAGTAAACACGTTTCCTATTTTTTTTTCAACCTCAACCAAGCTCATTTTCTCACAAAAAATGAAATTTTCTTATTTTTTGAAAGTATTTGGCTTAAATATGTAACCACCATTTCATTTAAACACCCCCTGCTATCTCCTCTTTATTTGGTGTAAATATAAATAAAATATAATCAATTTGATGCAACAATTTAAAAAAAAATAAAACGAAAATTTCAGAATTTCTTTTAAATTGTATGAAAATATTTTTGTTTTTTTTTTAAAAGACTCCAATAATTATAATAATTTTTTGTAATATTTAACAGAATACATACTACCTTGATCAAAAAGTTGCCGGAATTTATTCAGAAAATTAAAAACAAGATTATTCATCAAAATCGATATTGTCCCCTTCAAAGTACTCCCCATCGACTGCAACGCACTTATGCCAGCGCTTGATCCAATCCTCGAAACATTTTTTATAATCGGTGCGCCATGACCTCATCTCAGCTGTAACGCGTTTCACGGAGCGGTTTCTTGAGTCGACCGAATAGGAAAAAATTACAGGGAGCCAAATCAGGTGAATTCGGTGGTTTTTGAATGGTATTCGTTACGTTAATCCCCGAAAACGGTGAGCATCGCCTTGTTTTTCGACTGACAACGATGTGGTTTTTTCGGTCGTGGCTCATTCGGTGCACGCCATTCACTCGCTTGATGTGTGGATGGCGTGTCATCTTCATAAATCCACGTCTGGTCTTCAATAATGATCTGTTTGATGAATGTTGGGTCGGATTCAGCCTTGAAAATCATATCTTTTGCGACGTCAACGCGGTCCTTTTTTTGCGTAAAAATTGTAAAAAAATCGAAAACACGCACAATTGCAGAAGTACTCAATTCGGCGTCACTTTTACAAGTGTCAAGCTATCAAGCTGAAAATTTCATAGAATGTCAATGACAGATGTGGCAATCAAATCGGGTGACTGAGAGCGCCACACGGTGATGATTCCGGCAACTTTTTGATCAATGTGGTACATTTTTTATATGATGAAAAAATTGTTAAATTTAAAAATATTAACATTGCCAAACAATGCTTCATTTAATGAAGCAAATATGTACACAAAATTTAAATAAATTATTTATCCACTTTAAATTTAAGAAATTCTTCTTTTTTTTAATCAACTCACTTTTTTTTACTTTTGTAACTAAATAACTTATTAAGTAACCAATTTCCAGCATGAAAAATAAAAACTTAATGCAAGTCCAAATTCTGAAGTTGCAAAAAGAATTGCTCATATTTTCGGTTAAAAAAATTATAAATAAAAAAAAATTTAAATCCTCCAGGCTCTACTACATTCCAAACCAAGAGAACCTTCAGACACATTTTGGGCAAAGTTCAAAAGCGAACAATATTTTAGAAATATTTTCAACTGATTTGTAATGTATTATTTCAATTCTTCTCTTTCTTAGAAAATTTAAATAGCTCGTGAGTAATTTAGGAAAAAATTAAAACACATGAAAATTTTTAAATTAAAACCAAAATTAGTCGCGGTTCTTTTGCATTCAAGAAACAAAATGGAGACCCATGCTTATTGCAATGTGGTAAGTCCTTTGACTCATTTTCATAACCAGCAATTATTTTAAAGCATTTCGTGGTACCTTATGTAACTACTCAGCCAGTGCAAGCAGCCTCTTATCACTAAGCCTAAGTCTATTGTTCAATTGTGCAATTATATACATAATAGCAATATACCATTTGCATGAGTTTCCTACGCAAGCGACTATTATCGCATATCTCATGCCACAAAGCCAAAGTGCCAATATCAGCTGCTCATAAAAAAGGCGCAACAATTATTGCATTTCCTACGGCTATCTGCACTTATTCTAAACCAATTGCTTAACCCTAATGACATTAAAAAACAGCCATCACCTACCTTCATCCCAATCCTCCAGATCCCCAGCAAAGTAGTGTGGCAATGCCACCGAAGATGATGCCGGTGGCGCATTTAGTGGAAACTTTGCGGCCTCGCGACGATGCAGCTCATCTACGGCCGCTTTCAGCGAGTAGGGGGCATGTTGGAGCGTGGCATCAATGCCACAGTCCAGCTGCATCGTCATCAGCAGAATGCTGCAGAGAAGACCGCAAATGCCAACAAATTGGCTTGCCATCTTGTTGTTGTTGTTTGCTTTCGGGGTTTCCTTTACAGTAATCTAACAGCTGTAGAAGCTAACGGCGTCTAGATGCTGCTATAAAGAGAGACAGAGAAAAAAGATTAAAGGAGAAAGGTTGAAAACTTGGTGCATTAATAATGGTTTACGGTCTCACGTTTCACGGCAAAACACAAACTTTTAATTACATTAACACTTTAAAGCAAGGTGACAATTTCCAGGTGGAGTAGGACAGAGGACTTGACTGTTTTTTTGCCTGTAGGTATCAGCTAGCAATACCAAGGATTAGTTGCAGGAAAGATATTCGCGTTTTGGGAGCACTGCCATAAGTTGTGTGCATGACGAGCAAGTCCTGGCATTTAGTTGAATGTCAAATTTCGTATTATGTTGATACCTGACCTTGAGCTTTCTTTGAAGAATTTTGTGTGATACACAATACCCCAACTTCTATAAAAGCTTTTTGGTCGAGAATTAGAATTTCGATATTTAATAAATAAATTCAAAAGTATATCAATTTTCAAAAAACCTCTTTTAAAATGTTCGTGCTATGTGTGGACTCATGTGAGCCTAATAAACAAAAAAAATATCTTGTCTTTTTGTCTAAAGAAATATGTATTTGTTAAAATTTTGTTCGAGTCCGTAAGCCAGCCTGTGTTGCTTTGGGTTCAGTAAGGAGTTCAAGAGTAGAGCCCTCTCTCGACATACAAAAATAACACTTGACAGCTCCCTTATCATACCTGTGCTTCTTTATGGCGCTGAAGCTGGCTTGGGCACTGTCAACATCCGATAAGTCAACATAACGGGCTTACGAGAGAAAAATCCTTCGATGAATCTTTGGATCTAATGAACCACGAGCTGTATGAGCTTTACGGTGACACTGACCTAATCAGACGCATGGATAAGAATGCTCCAGCTAAAAAGGTGTTCGAGCGAAAGTCAGTGATATGACGTCGACCACGGGGACGCCCGCCTCTGCGATGGGAAGACCAGGTAATGGAGTATCTACGTAGCCTTGGGATCACCAATTGACCGCTTGAGAGGCATAAGATAGGAACCTCTGGCGAGGGATAATTTCCGTAGCCAAGACCGACAACCGGTTGTAATAGGCCAAATAGATAGATAGATAAAAGTCTTACAATTTTTATTTCTGTTTGACTAGACTTCAGAATGCAGGGATCTCAATTTTTAATCGTAGTTAAACATCTTCTGCCCTTTTCCCAAAAGCAGTATTTTACGGTTTTTTGCCATTTTTCATCATTGTAACAACTATGCGTATTAGTTATATAATTTCAATGTAATATGTAGTAGTGTAAAAGAATATGTTATAAGTTTTTCTGATTCTTGAATTTTACAAGGCAGGCCACCAAGGTCCCGTCAAGACCGTCGAAAAATAGGATTCGGTGGTGCTTATCGACGTTCTCTGAGCCCATTGCGTTTTGTCCTAGGAACTTAAATAACCTAACTTAGAGCGAAAAGAATACGCAAAAATTAATAGAATCGAACTTCAAAACTAATAGTTTGAAATTTTTATTTGTTATTAATAAAAATTTAGTGTGCAGCTTTATGAGAGTCTAATAATCAAAACGATCTTGCTTATTTATTTCATATGAATTGCTATTGGATCGGAAGAAATTTAAGTTTATTCGGTAAATCCGGCCACAGTCTTGCTTACTCTTCCATAATGTATTAAGGTATGGTAATGTATTATGGTATATTAAAATATAAATCAGAACGTTTTTAAACATTACAACAAATGTGCTGTTTTTGATTTTTTAAACGACATCTATTGAGAAATAACCACAAGATTGCAAGATTTTATCGAAAAAAATATTTTTGCGTTTTCGATAAACCTAAATTTATAGTTGTACAATATGCCTGCGCATTAGAATGCAAAAGATCACACTGGCTGTCAGCAGCTTAAAAACAATTTAAAGGCCCATACGCAATGGGATATCCCAAATTGGATTTTTTTTTTTACATGAAGTTTTGTCATTCCATGTGAAATTTTTCGAACTGCGTATGGGCCTTAAGAACATTTTTTTCTTATTTTTCTCTTCTGATACATTTACTTTCAAAACTCATAATTGTTCTTGTACTAAGGGGCTCCGCCCCCTGCGTGGGTCGCATGCCAACCCCCAGTCTTCTTTATTTAATTCAGATCATCCAGACTATTACATACCAATACCATACAAAACTTTATTTCCATAATTTTCATCCCATTGCCATGCTACAGTCGGTCCTGCCCGACCTTAAAATACTTTAAAACAATGCAGTTCATATACAGCCGATGTCCATATAAAATACAAGGCAAGTGTTGCTGCTATTCTCTCCCTCTACTGTTTCATACAGACAGCGGCAACGAATGATGGGAAGAGAAATAAGAAAACTATCAAGCATACACCGCGGTGCACCGTTAATGTGTACCATTTTTTTTGTTTTTGTAATTTCCCCTTTCATGATACATTTTAATTTTTCGTATGAGTCTTCACCTGCATGATTTCAACATATCGAAGTGAAACTTATATTGTGCACACCGTATGAAGTGTGGCTATAACATAATATAAGTTTCTACTCGATACGATCACGCATACGAATACAATCGGTACCACACAGATTTTTTTGTTACCGTATTTATATATAGATAGAAAAACGTATTTAATTTATTCATTAAAAGAAGGTTAAGAAACAGTTTCTTAGCCTACTATAAATTAAGGAGGCTCTTAGCGAAATTGGAGCATATAGACATTTCCATATCATCTAACTGCGTGCTCATTTTTAGATAAAGTTAATCAGCTAGAGTCTGATTCAAAAGTGCTTCTGCAGCCGTAAGAATCATCGGAGCTCTTTAGAAGATTAGATTGTGGCAGTCAGTTATTATGTGGTTTATAGTTAGTGAGGGATTTAATTTGAAAAGATGGCTGTGCTTGATCTCATTGTGCTCGACAAAAAGGTTTTTAGGCCCTATGGACGTTGGGAATTTGACAAAGAGATTAAATAGTTAGTAGAGGTGGACAATGATAGCAATAAGAGAAAAACTATGAAGCGGTAATCAAAATTCGGTCGATTTCTAAAACAGCTTGAATGTTTTAAATTCATTGTCTAAATTGCGATTCTTGTTTCTGTTGATACTTGAAATTAAAGTTTTAAAAATTCTATTGGAAAAAGCAGATCTGTATGAAGAAAAAGGCATAAATCTTTAAAGCCATTAATGTTCCCACAAAGATGTTGCCCAAAATACGTATATTGGAGCCAAGGCTCCAAGGTTATTTATATATATAGTTATAATAGATTTAGACAAATTTTGTATTCTAACAAATCAAAAGAATGTAACCTAGTATATCTTCAAAGATTTTAGTTTCTAAAGGCCCATACGCAGTTCGAAAAATTTAGCACGGAATGACAAAACTTCATATAAAAAAAAAATACCAAATGGGATATCCCAAATTTTTCGAACTGCGTATGGGGGCCTTAACTTCGAAACGGAGGATTTCGAATACAAACTGGATATCCAAATTAAAAAAGTTTTTGTGTACTGAAATTTAAAATTTTTAACCAGCATGCAACTAGAGGCAAATAAACTTTTTGTCAAACAAAAATAAATTAAATTTTTCTGACAGTGTAAAATATTTTCCTGGTTATGCCCAGCATCCTCTTAATACCATATGTACTTGCATATGTGTGCCCGTATGGATTTGATACTGTGCACATAATTACTTATATATTGTTACTTAATTATGCATAACTTTTGTATATAATGTAACATTGCTCAATGTCAATTTGGCTGCCTCAAACTGTTGTATGTTGCGCGTGTTGCATATTTTATAAATATATTTTGGAATTTAATTTTTTGAAGGTGGGCGTACAACTTTCAAACAAAAGGTATTTTAATTATTTTGTCATTTTGGCGTTCCTTTACATCTAATGAACCGAGCTTGTGTCACCTCTGTGATGTTACGGACTTTATAGAAGGATTTGTTCCGCAGATAAATCAATAAAATTCCAATGCGTGTGCATATTTGAGCAGCAACCAACCACAAAGGCGGCAGCTCCAACGCAAACTTCATAAACTATGGCACCAACCATTGCCCGCTTAAGTAAGTTTTACGTCACGAGAATCTAGGAGAAAAGAGAGCAGGCTAAAGAGAGGCGTTGAGGCCGCATTCTTTGTCCCTGACAACGTCAAGATGACAATTATGCGTTAGGCAAGTGGAAGGTTATGCTGAAAATGCCATTGAATAAGACCATTGTCGGGACTTGACGACATTCATTCAGAGCAGCTCCTCGTTTTCTTTTTATGAATGCGCATGTAAGTATGCTATACATTTTTTTAGTATTGCCTAACGAAGCTGGGCCACTTCGTAATTTTGCGGCGAAAGTGCAAGTCATTAGGTACTAATGTTACTTATTTAGGGTTTAAGTCATATTTGGCTTATGTAAAACTCTTTCGAATGTTTAAGAAATACTGCTTTAGGCATAAGAGCTATCTAGATGCGAATGAAAGGAGAGGAAATTTAAATACAGTCGAACTTTTCTGCAGCATAATTTGAGTTAGTAATGTAGAAAATTCGTTTTACAGAAACTCGATATAAAAACATTAAAAAAGCTGTGCACTTTAATAAAATGCGTACTATGGAAAAATTCATTGTAGAAGAATTCGTTACAGTGAAGTTCGACTGTATAAAATGTGTAGCTAAGCACAGCATTTGAATTAAATTTGACTAAATATACACAAAATTATGATTCAAATAAGGCTCTTGCTGTTGGTTTTTTGTGCGTCAACTGATTGTGAATTATTGGCACTAACAAAATCGAGGTCTTATTTTTTTTCTAAAAAATTTACCTTAAATTGGTTTCCTTACCACTCTTCTTATGCCTTGGCTATTTTTTAAGGTCTAGTGAGCAGTTTGCAATTGATTTTCTTTGGTGCAAAAATGTATGGTGTATCCCTTAATTCCTCATATATTCACTGATTTTGTTATGTTTTGAAACTTAAGCGTTTTATCTTAAATGTTGGGATATAGACTCAAGTGAACAAACTTTATCTATTTTTGTCTCTAGTTATTGCAGTTTCTGAGATCTCCAAGTCAATTCCGATAATTTCTGTATAAACAGCTTATACGGCGCCACGTCTCTTAATATACCTATATCAATATAATCTAAAATAGTCTAATGGTAAAGGGTGTAATAATTCAAAGGTGTTAAATCCCATGATCTTAGGGTATAATTAATGCTAACTCTGCTTGTATTTAATCGTTCATCACATTTTGTTTGTAATTAACGAAAAGCATTTTTGTCTGTCTTGTTGGAATCACCTGTCAGTCACATTCATATCATCAATCAAAAAATTGAATATAACTTTACCATGGCGCAGCCAAAAGACCGCTAATACCTTTATGGTATCATTATACACAATAAGATGGGTATGGTCAAGGGTATACTAGATTTGTGCAATATATGTGACAGGAGAAAGGAAGTGTGACAGAACTTAGGTTCTTTATACTAAAATGCTTAGCATAATCTCCCGTAGCGATTGAGCCATGTTTATCCGTCTGAAACCCTAAATTTTGGAGACCACAAGAGCTAGAGACACTAAACTTTACCAGCAGGTGCGCATAATGCCTCTTCAGGTCAAGCTTGTTAAATTATGTCGATGTCTTTGCCGGTTTCCTCGTAGGAGAATTGCGATCTGCTGTTAAACATGTAACTTAAAACTATTTGTCGTAGTCAAGAAAGTTCTTATTGTAGCCCCCTTTCTCCATAAATTGCATCAAAATTGGAATGTATGCAAGTATTCTTTATTCAGTTATTTCAAATATCCTTTCTGACTTAACTTTCGAAAGATTGGTTGTAAACGAAAGTAATAGATTTCGGCGAAAATAAGTGAAGCGGGCCACTTTTCCCGCGAAGTTCTCCGATTTTGATGATTTTTAGATATTTGGTAGAGCTACTAGCCAATAGTAACCACGTCAAATTTTCCGATTTCCGATTATTTATCGAGTTATCGATAACTGAAAATTGGGTTTTTCATTTTTAGACAATTCTTTGACAAGCCATATCTTCTAAACGAATAAAGATATTGACGCGATTTTTTTTTTCAAGGGGCTACAATATAAAACCGACAATATGTTGAAGCGACTACATGCTGAGATATAATGCAGAGCTGTTGCAATTAACGGATGGTGAAGATATCGTTAAATTTGTCAAGGGACACAGACTAAGATGGATAGCTCATGTGTTAAGAATGGACCAGAATCGCGCACAAAAGCTTGTATTTAATATAGTTACACACAAACGACCAGAAGCAAAGGTCGCCCACGCAAACGCTTCATAGACAACATTGAGGACGACATTAAAGTAATGGAAATAAGATACTGGAGAAATCTGGACTTACCAAAAGCTTAGTCACAAAAGTTTGGGCTCCTGCTATTGGGCTCTAACTAGCCTTATCTGCAATTGCAAAAATCTGTGCAGGTTAACGTCTTCTTTCTTCCCCCCATCAATACGAAGGAGAGCATACTTATTGGTTACAATAACTGAAGTTTTGGATGAAGTTTCGGCATGTTGTGTAGGATTTTGGATAATTTCATCCGAAGTGTAGGAAACGCATGAGGAGGGAGGAAACCGTTTTTTTTTATCACAAGAACTTATAACTTGACAAATTTTGTATCGTTTTGGATATTTTGGATATTTTTGAGTGTCAGCCGGAATCTCTCCGTATGTATGTATGTTTCATTTGCATTTCATAAGCATAGCCCTATTTTCCATGCTACGACGGATCAAGTTTAGGATAGACGTTGTTTTCATCAAATTAATTTGCATCTTGGCACATGTGATTAAAGCTAACAGGTGAAGCCTTTGCCTCAATTGTAATAAGGAAATGAGGCCCCTAATCTAAATATAACTAGGCAACCTGTGTGGCTCAGATATGCAATGAAGAAAATGAAAGGATATTTAAGGAGGTAGGTTCTCTGAGCCTAAGAAAGAATTTGTGACACGCGAAATTTAATGCTCTAGCGAGAAGTTCTAAGTTATAGATATGACGTAGTAACTGAGAAGCATTCCAGTTTATGTAGGAGATAATAGCGGCTTAATGGGTTGAGTCTACATAGGGTGCACACTAAATTCCCCGAGTTGCAGTGTTCTACATCCCCAATAATAATATTATAAAGCGTACAAATAAGTATTCTCCACTACTACTAATAGTTAGTTTCGCTGTGTTTCGCTCAAAATATACAACATTAGTTTTTATCTGAAATACTCTGTTTGTCTGTCGATAGTAAAGCATGGCCAGATAGTCTGGCATTCAATGTCTCTCGGCTATATTTCATAAGGAGCCCAATTTCCTTGATTTTAAATAATTTCCGACGATCTTAAAGGATGTAAAATTGCTTGTCGAGTCACTTCTTATGTAAGTTCTTATTCTTTCTGCGTTTGGGACGAGTCTTTTCCGAATAGCACAGTACCATAAAGAAATCTAATGATTTTAAGATTTTTTCATGAATTACAGTTTTCTTATTTTGTAATCGCCAATCCAGCCTATTTAGCTGGAGACATCTTAGACGGAGAACTCATCAGAGATTTTAAGATTATGCATATACATTTCCTTTTGCAAGGTAGCGCCTGAAGGTATGCTATGATTTATGCAAAATAATTTCATAATTTACGGAATTTCTATTTATAGATTTAAAGTTTTTTTACCCCTCCACTATTTTTTCAAAATAAATTCCTTTGTAAGTAAATAAAAAAAAGGGTTAATTTAATGGAAAAACGCTGTCAGTCTCTGGGTCAAAATATTCCAGATACAATAACATATTTGTAATTTTTAATTAGGGTCTATCGAAAACCTGACGAGATTTAGTTTAACGGACCTCAGATTTGAATTCAGCAACCCCAACTACATGACGTAAACAAGGTCTGTTCATTTGCGCTCTTCTTTTAATTTTTTTGAGAGCAGCTGTGTAATATTTCCTATCCCGTGTCTTGAAACACTTGCGGCCTCTCATTGCGTTTCATGTTTTTGTTTTTAAATTTGAAAATAGACGAGAATTTCTCCCATTTAAAGTTAAAAATTCCCGTAATTAATCTTAATATATTCTTGATTATTACTAGACGACCAAACTAACGATATTATGTTTTGAATCTGACAAGTTTAACATAACCTTGCAATTGGGCCACCTCTTGTCAAACGGCGAAAAATTCTTTGTTTACCTTATAGCTTTGCAGCTTATGCGTTTAGAGATACAGAAAGATGTTTTCCTTGAGTTCTTATCGTTTTTTTTTAAATATCTGTCGGTTCCTTTACTCACATACCTGTCAGCTTAAAAGTTCGGATTGAGTCTAGCAGGGAGCACACTGAAAAGCTATAATAAAATGACTGCCGGCTCCTGTTATCTATAAACATTAAACTGCTTAAACAGCCTGTTGCTGCTATGTCCACATAAATCATTGCCTATTTAAGTGGTACATATATAACATATGTACATATATTGTATGTAAATACGCACACATGCAGACACAAATGCATAGATTTAAGCCTTTAACATATAGCAACCTGTCTGGCCGTATATCATTGTAGTACACAATAGAACGAAAACGAACCTGTGCCATGACTTGCTTTTAGCCATGTTTATGCATATTTTACTTTGCTTTTTTTCATTACTACGGAATTTATGATAAGCGCCTTTGAGCGTCATTAAATGCCAAGGAAGTTGCTTTTGCCTTTGAAATCGCGTATCCTTTTTCTATCTAACATACAACACGACAGCTGTAGTTGCCAGCAGCGGAGTCAGTAAGAGGGTTTAAGGGTTTTAGACCTCACACAATACATTGAATCAGCTGTCATACTGACAATAAAATTTGTAGCTTTCCTATAGAAATTTGTTGTGCCACAGCCGCCACTGTTTGCTCTTTTTATATTTTCTTGTTATATATTACTGCTGCTTGACTGATTTTTCTTTAAAATGCTACACAAATAAGAAGATGCAGATACTCATAACGCTTAAAGGTAAAAGCCTGGCCAACAAGCCAATTATATAATATTGTTGAACGCAAAGCGGCTTATGATAGATTGCTTTCTATAACTTTTGTGGAATTGCAATTGCAAACAAATTGACTTAGGATTTGTCTTTGACGTTTGCTATTTTATATAACTTGGCATATACTTGTTGTACATAGTATGTATATACATATGTGCTTGTATTATGTATGTATACTTGTAGGCAAACAAAGAAAGGCGTTGGTCTGTCGCCTGTTGCGTGCATAAAAAGAAAATATGGAAATATATGAAGATTTGTGCTTTATATAATAACAGTCGTACTAATAGATACATTTATTGCGCTGCCAAATTTAGCCATATACATATATAGAGTATATATATGTATAGAACAAAAGGTCGCTAATTAGATTGACAGCGCTGTAATAGCTAAATTTGGTAAAGTGTTGCCTGCTTCTAGTTCCGACAGAACTTGACAGCTTGCCAAAACTCGGCAGGATATTTGTTTGGACTCCATAGCGTAATTACATTTTGATTCAAATTGCATATACAAATATGGTGTTGATTTATTTCAGTTTCCTTTCGAGCGCAATCCAATTAGGGCCAAATTCAATAGGAAATGGTTGCGGCCAACAATGGAGTGGTTCTAATGGGGATGCCACAAATATCATATGTACAACAGTGCAACAGCTGCCAGGTACAGTTGTGTTTATGACTGACTGCAGTCATGTCGAAACATGCACAAATAAGCCTAAGCACTTACTTACTCATCGCATGCATGAGTTGCTAACCCGGCTGGGTTAGACGGACAGTAAAAACTTTTGGGCAAATATGCAGCAAAAGTTGCTTCTATAAATATTTACATGGCTTATATTTTCTTTTAGGGGTTTGTTACTTAGCATAACAACAAAGCCAGCTACACAGCACTGGAAAATGTCATAGGCCAGGTCTTAGTATAATAAGACAACTTGTTTGAGGTGCTGCGTCTAAGTATATATGTATATTGTGTATGGCTGTGTGCGTGTGTGGGTGTTTATGTTAGTATATGCGACTTTACTTGCTGCTATGCAAATTTATATAATACTTGCAGCTATGTGCAAAACAAAAAATGTTTATCTTTTATGCAAAGTTTTACAACTTTATAAAAAAAAATAAAAAAATCAGCATATTATACGTAATTTCTTTAAGTGCGTACAGCCCACAACGCCCACGCTTACCACAGCAAACAAATCAATGGACGTCTTCACCGCTTTTAGTCCTTTTTGTAAATGCTGACCATAAAATTTAACAAAGTTGCACTTTTCTATACAATTTAACAGTTTTTGCCTGGTCACGCACTTATAGATATAGGTTTTAAGTCAGCCGTAGCAATAATACAAGCACTTTTAGAGTCTACTTCTTTTAAGAAAATTGTAGAAACTTTTCACAACATGGCGTCACACTAGCGGCAAAGCAGCTACTAAATATTTTTTGCTGTGCTCAACCAAGACGGAAACACGAATGACATCAAATCTGCGCTGCTGCTACGTTTTATACACACGACATACGACAGCCGTAGGCGAAGGCTTTTGCAACGCTCACAGCTGCGTCTCCTCCATTCATATGCCAAAATGCACGAAGAGCAATACGAAAGCGCGAAGCTTAAGAGAGAGCGCCCTCGCGAAGTTTTGTTGCGTGCGCCAGTGTGTGTGTGTGTGTGTATCTGTGTGGGCGAAGCTGTTGCTCAAAAAGCTTTTGGCTTAGGTTGTTTTGAATGTAAAAGGCATTGCCAACATCAACTTTTTTTTTATCCGTACATATTTAAGCTGTTCTTAAAAGATTAAGGAGCTTTTGCGTGCTTGGTAGCACTGTGAGTATGAATAGTTTATATATTTATTTTAATAAAATGTTGAAAAAGTTTGGGGTGATCAAAGTGCAATGATATATTTTTTTTTTAAATTGTAATATTTCAGAATACTTTTTTTTATATTATGCCGATTATTGTAATTTTTCAATAAAAGAAATGCACTCACAGAACATAAAACGTATTTAAAATATTCTCATAGGATCAGTTTTGCCATTTTACCCTTTTTTATAGCCAGATCTAGCATATTTTAAAATTAAAATGCTCATAAATACCAAATGCTTTGAGTCATAAATCTAGCATTTTTTACATTCAGCTTTTGCAAAATT
This sequence comes from Chymomyza fuscimana, assembly GCA_949987675.1. NCBI lineage: Eukaryota > Metazoa > Arthropoda > Insecta > Diptera > Drosophilidae > Chymomyza > Chymomyza fuscimana. The sequence goes on from OX465089.1 coordinate 73,229,599, forward strand.
TTATTGCATTCTGCGTATAGGCCTTTGAACGCATATTTCATTTTATCGAATTTTCAGAGGCTTTATCAAATTTTTCACTTGGAGTCTGCGAAGTTATTAAATAAACGTATAAGCAGCATTTTCTCGCTCAAGGATATTAATGTACATATATTCAAATTAATATTCTTAAAGCCAATTTCGGGCTGTGCCGTCCATTTCAGCAATAATCCCTAAAAATTAGGGAGAGTCGCACGAGCTTTATCAAGGATAATATTGATATATTTAAGAAAATCAGTGTCCTTTTCGTCGATAAGGACCTACATGCAAAAAATAATTCGAATATTCTGAACAAAATAGAGGCTCAGTTTGACTTAATTATATTTTTAATCGAATGAGAGCACAAAAATGTTTGTTTCTGGGATGCATTTAGTGGTTTATATACACTTGTGATGACAAAAAAATCTTATAAATTATCTACTTATTTATCATAATAGAAAAGAAAGAGTCCGCGTACCTAACACTATCCCTATCACCTACTCTTCACTTACACGTATGCACTAATACATTTCCCTACTCACTAATACTAAACAATAAATTAGCGCGCCAAGCTTAAGGCCGCTATACTTTACCTATTGTTGGTGAGAGTAAGCGCTCTTTCACCGCTACTCTCACCAAGCAGTCCAAGCAGTGTTGAGTGACCTATTGGCAAAATAGAAAAAGTCTCTGAGAATCTCTGTCATACCCATTAACTGCGCTCACTTCAAGCGCGTGTTGTCCTCTCCATTACTTTAAAATAGATAATATCGAAAAATAGTTTTCTCAAAACAATGGTTGCTATAAGCAAGGTTTCTCAAGAACTTTTGCATCTATCGATTTAATATTTTGTAAATTACTTTATTTTCGAATCTCAAAATCTTGTAAGTTAGCGAAAGAATTCTTATTTCGAGTAAATCTTTTTTTTTTGGTGCGTAAAAAACTGATTTCTAAGACGTCCAATAATCGATTTTTTTTTTTTTAGAAAAATCATCACCACTTGCCAAAAATTTGTTAATTGGTCAAATCCTTAGTTGACAAACCTAATAAGGTTATAAGTGAAAAAAAGTTTTTGTTTCTTAATTTCATATGAGGCGTTTTGCATCAATCATGTCTGGAAAAATGTTTTTTGGCATAAAATCCCTACTACCCTCAGTTTCAGGAATTTTAAGAAGTTGTTATCGAAAAATGCAAAAAAAAAATCCGTGAAAATAGCTTATTTTAGGTAGCAGCCGTAGTTTTTGCTTTTATCTGGGTATTTCGTACTTGATATTGTGCACTTTTTAAAATCAGGATTATAGGATAAGATAGATAGAATAATAAGAATATTGGTTTTTAAAACTGTTGGAAATAGATAAGCAAGTCTCTCGTTTTTGGACCTTTGACATTACATTTTCTGTATGGGTAAAATGCGGGATAAAACTCTCGAATTATACAGATAATTGGTTTCTGAATATTTTCTTAACGACCTTGACATTTGTATTAGAACTTTTAAAATAAATGTTTATTTTTTTTTACTGCAAACTAGTTTATTTTATATATTATAATTGAATTTCCATACCAAGATCTGTTGGATTGCTTTTAATTTTAACCTGTGGCAATGAAAGTTCTACAGATTCTTTCCATCCCAGCACACATAAAGCGACGCATTGATAAGGAGAAGAAATGGATTGCCAAGATATTTAACTGACCTACTTTATAGTCTCCCGATGGGAATCAGACGTTGTTTTAGTGGCGCAAAGGACTTCATTATAAGGATTAGTAGGTCTTAGAGCTCGATGGTCACCAGTCTCAAGTCGTGATGCAAAAAAAGGATTGTTCCCGTATTTAGGGAAATTTTTTTGTACAAGTCCATATTGGGTTTTCTGTGCAGATTCTCAACCAACCTTAACGCAGCTCCTTAAACTGTTTATACACGACAGCTCCATAAAATCTTTATAAATAAATATTATATACCTTTTCTAACTCATTTTATCAGCAAAATATATATCCATTTTTTAAGTAATTTTACTCATAAGCCCACTTATGCATGTTTTCTGTACAGTTCCCCAACTTTTGAAACTATTTATAGACCATAGCTACCATAGCTCAATATTACATATACATATATACCCCCTGCACTTATTGACTGCGCAGTCACTAGTCGAACGGATAAAGCGTAGGAGCTGCGCTGCAATCGTTGGACGCTATTGCGCATACGCTGCGTAGGCTGCAGCTGCAGACCACCTGTTGTTTTTGTTGTTATTTAAGCAAGAGCTGCAGCTGCAGCTGCTGCCTGCTGCCTGCTTTGCCCGGGTATGCAGCAGTACGCATATCAAGGACATTTGATGAGATCTCAAATAGAGTCTATAAAATATCGGCCTAAGCTACATTATATAAAAGATATATTTACTTACCACTGCGCCAGCCACGCGCGTACAAAGCGCCACCCATTTTTGCCACTAACCAGAGCCAAACACTTGCAATTACCAAAAAACAATAGAGGAATAACTTTTCCATACACTGCACGGTGGCCACTTTATTTAAAACACTTTGTGCTGCATCCTAAACAGAACTTTATCTGTCGAATACCAATGAAAGCTTGATGGCGCTGTGTTGTATGCAACACAATTTATATGCTGCCCTATGGACCACACTGCGCATGTGTGTTACACAGATATACCAATACACGCGCAAATGGTGCAACTATATATATGCTGGGTAATAAGCTCATATATAGCAGGAGTATGTTGGGCCAGGCCCTTTGTTTATACTGGCGAACTGTTGCTTCAGTGCCGCCACAACTTTCGAGCTGTTGCAAGCATAGACATTACCTGTTACATATGCAAAAGATGGAAAACAGCCGCTGCGGTGGCCGACTGTGGAATACACTGAAATTATGATTCAAAGAAAAGTGATTACACAGCGTATACTTAATATTTCTTATTCTTCTACTAAAATGGGAATTTATATTATTTTTTTTTTGAGTTGTTGCAAAAACAAATTTTTGAATTAAAACATTGGCTTTTTTTTTCTAAAATATTTGTTGCTGTGCAAAATCGATTTCGAAGTGGCTGTAAAAAGGTTAAAAAAAAATATAAATATTATTAATATTTTTGTACCAACATATAGCGGCATAAAAATCGACTTTATGATGAAACTAGAAAAAATTGGACCTTCGTACGTTACAAAAATTACCCATAAATTTTATATCTCTTTTCGATTTTGATAAACGAAAGATTTTATTTCAAAAATGTTATATAAATATGGGGATCAAATCGTAAATCTTACAAAAATATGCTTAAATGAATGGTAGTTATTATTTTTTTTTTATTTGTGCTTAATTCCCTTTAAATAGTGTAATTGATTTATTAAATATTATTTTAGTTTAATTTTATTCATCATCATATTTATATATTAGTTTTAAAAAAAAAAATAAATAAAAAAAAAAATTAATAAAAAAGAGATTAAGATTTAAGTTATTAAATATTATAAATAGAAATATGCCGACTATTAAGCATAACCGAATTTATTTTTGGCAAATTTCTTAATCTAAAGAGTTTTCTTTTTTGCAATTTCGTAAAATCGTTTTCATAGTGAAATTTGGTCGAATATTGTTGCAGTTAATAAGGGAAGTTTTCATGAGTTTTTTATTACTATTCAGCCGTGCTCATGGAAAAAAAATCGAATAAAATTTTCGAATTCGTTTTGATTTCGCATATTGGGTGCTCCCAATTTCACCAAAACAAACAAATTTTTTTAAATGTTTAAACCCGATTACTTTTTATAAGAGAAAACAACACGAATTGTCGAAATACTGAAATAATTTTTTAAATATTTTTCTTTAAAATTAGTTTCTAGATTTCTTAGTTTCTATTTATGAAAATTTTAGGCAAGATATTTACTATAAATAAAGTGAATTACCTTTTTTTCTGATTCAACCTAAAAAATTGCATGCACACACACACTATGGGTTATCGATAACTGATAGTTGTGACAGAGTTGCTGTGTTGCACAAATAAATATAGAGTAGTGGTAAATTTTTATGAATATTCAATTAAGAAAATAAATGTAATTTTTTTAAAACGAATAAAACTTAAGTGGTACAAAGATTTCGAAGAAGGCAGAGAACGTGTCGATGACTTGGAACGCCCCAGACGACCATTAACGACAACCGATGAGAACTTGTTAATATGTTTGTCGTTTCAAAAGTATCAATCTAAACAATTTTGACGGATCATTTGGCCCTCAGAATGGCAAAATCTGATTTGGTGCAAAAACTCTCATAGCCTTCAAAAAAGAGCGTTTCACAAGGCATTGATTCTTCGATATTGGCACAAGTCGATAAATTTCACCTGCGTACAAATGTTTCTCTTTTGGTAAAATATGGTGTCTCTAGCTCTTATGAACTCTGAGATCAAGGTGTGCAGACGGACGAACATCGCCGAGCCTTATAAATGTTAAGAACTTATGTTCATTCAGCCAAGATTGTCAAGATAAAGCGTTGGGAGGTATCTTCCTGAATTTGTCAGAACCTAAGTGTATTGGCATATACTTCTGCTTGAAATATAATGGTGTGTATGCCCAGAGATTCTGACGGTCGCGTTCATGATCTCGCGACTCCGTTGCCTTCCTTTTTCATAGCTCTGTCGGTATACCACAAAATATTGAATCTTCTTATAGGAGATATATTCTCCTCTACTCTACATTTGTTTTTAGCTAGTCGTACTAAAGATAGAGTTACTTTTTAAAGAATTACTTTCTGTACATCTCTGTTGGGCTATGAAAACAGGCGACTGTATGGTAGCTTCTGCGAGAAGTAATATACTCTTGTGACCCAATTTACAGTGTATAAAGAGGGGAAGTTTGAAACTACACCCCTGCATCATTGCCGGACATTGCCCGGTTGTATTGCAGCTGCATAGGATGCTCCGTGGCTATTTTAAGCGCGAGCTGGCAAAAGTTCCGGATTTTGTGCATACTGGACTCTGTAGATGTATCCATTAATGTATGGGGGTTGCGTTTTCGTGCTGCCCGCAAGAGCAGGCTTTTCAATGAAAATTCATGTACTGACGTTAATATCTCTTTTTTTTGTCTACCTTTTTGTGTACTACTTTATAGCTGTCAGTTGCCAAATGTCATAGTTCAACATACGTCACTAAAGGAGAGTGACCGTACCTATACAAGCCGTATATAATCAGTTACTTTAGGTTGCATTTTTTTTTTCGCAGAGAGCCACTGTTATTATTATATTATGTATGTACTTGTACTTTTTTAATCATCTTATGAGCAAAAATTCAAATTATTTTCTTTATTTATAAAACTGTTTTTTGCCTAAAAAACCAACAAATTTGTATTATATATATATATTTTTTTTTTTTTTTTTTTTTTTTGTATTTTATTTACAATCTGTCTTTATTAGACCATAAGTAAATTTACTTAAATAATTAATACAATATAAATATAATAGCAAGTTTCCATCGAAACCTACTATTGTGTTTATGTATATAAGTGTATATGTGCAAACATAAGTGAAGAGGATCATAATTTGAATAGTTTTCTTCGATTTTGATGATTTTTTTATAAATTTATCTTGCAGAATATTTCGAGTTATCGATAACTGAATATTAAGTAAGATTTTTGTGTGAAAAAAACAGATTTTTGTAAGCTTTGTACTTGAATGACTTGGAGCACTTTCATGAAAAAACTTATTACTTTGTCGTAAAATGTTAAAGTGACTGTAAATGGTGCCATCACTAAAATAATAAAATTTATTTTCTTATTTTCATTTATTTTCATATTTTTGAGAAAATGGCAGATCAACAATTAAATTTGATAATCATCAACAATTTTTTTAAGGCGTAACACCAATGTTAAATCTCCAGAAATTCGATTTGACGAAATAATTTTTTTTTTTTTAAACTTATGCCATTTTTTTTTTTAAATTGCTTTTGGTTATATTTCAGATCAATGGCGACGTCAAAAAGCTGCAGCCGTGGAGACCTTTCCTTTAGTCATGTACTACAGGCGCCATTTTGTTTTTTATTACTTTGGAAAAATGTATTTTTGAAACTCAAAATATGTATAATATCGTCAACTATTTTTTTCTTTGAAAAAAAAAATCGAAAAATTACCTTAATAAAATTTAAAGTTTTATCTCTCATTGAAACAAAAATTATTTTTATACCTTTAATCATTTATGAGATATGTCTTGCTAAGAAAAGTCTGTCATAATTTTCGGGTATCGATAAATCGATAAATAATTATAAGATTTCACAGAACTGTTCGGTTCATGTGAGCTGTTATTTTTCGAATGCAAAGAGAACACTGCACTACTCTTCACTGCTCTAGCATGTTAAGTTGTTGTTGGCTGCTGTGTTGCCTATTTTGTTTGGGCTATGTTAGAGCAGTGTAGACGACGGCGCTCGGGTTTTTCTTCCATTCTCTTCGCACACAAGCAAAAAAACAATAGCTCACATGACCCGAGCTGTGCCGCAACTCTTGTCATCACTTGCTGAAATATTTTTTTAACGGCCAGCTGTTCCACTCTATCTACTTTTATACGCGTTGATATTAGCTTAAACCTCTATTACATAACAAAAAAAAAAACATCAAAATCCCAGAGATCGATTTAAAATGTTATCAGCTTCACTCATTTGCGCCTACATGTCTCTCCGGCTATTTCGATTCATAAATATCATAAATGAGTAATATAAAGGGTTTTCCAATAAGAGGTCTTATTTTGGTATTCAAAGAAAAATGACATTTTTTGATATAAATTATCGAATGTTTATTTCATAATAAAGAGGAAGGTATGCCGTTAATAATGAAAAACAACATCAGCCAAATGGCCACCACGACCACGTTTACAGGACCATATCCATTTCATGAAATTTTCCATAACCAAATCGCAAAGTGGCTGCCCTATGTCCTCGATAGCCTCACGAATGTTGGCGTAGACCTTATCTTTCACGTGGCCCCAAAGGAAGAGGTCGCAAGGTGTTACATCACAAGATCTCGGTGGCCAATTGTGATCACCTCTTCGAAAGATAACACGGCCCGGAAACTATTCCCGTAAAAGAGCAATGGCTTCGATGCTTGTGTGGCACGTAGCGCCGTCTTGTTGAAAGTAAACGTTGTCCAGATCAATACCATTTAACTCCGACCATAAAAAATCATTAATCATCTCTCGATAGCGCAATCCATTCACCGTAACTGTTGATCCAACCTCATTTTCGAAAAAGTAAGGTCCAATGACCCCGCCGGACCATGAACCGCACCAAGCAGTCACACGTTGAGGATGGAGAGGCTTCTCAACAATAACTCTTAGGTTTCCCAAGCCCCAGATGCGACAATTTTGCTTGTTGACGTAGCCACCGAGGTGGAAATGGGCCTCATCAGTCAATATGATTTTTCGATGGAATTCCGGATCATTTTCATGCATTTCAAGGACCCAATCAGCAAAGAAACTTGGGTTTTCTTCAAAACTTTTGGCTACAGCAGCAATATTCTCAGTTGTTCCTGAGCGACGTGCACGGGTTTTATTCTTCACATCACTAACTTGTTCCAACCGCTCGAATTTTTCCCCCAATTTCTGTATTGCGGTCCGACAAGGTGCTTCACGACGACCCAAAAATTCTTTAGTTTTGCGAACTGTGACTGCAAGATTTTCACCATTTTTGTAGTGAATTTTAATAATTTCAATGCGTTGTTGAAGCGTGTATCGTTCCATTTTTAGTAATGGCGTAGTTTCTACTTGTCAAATGTCAAAGAATAAAAGCTTCAAAAGTGACAGCTACCGAAATACCGGGTGATTCAAAATAACACCTCTTGTTGGAAAACCCTATATAAACAACAGGTCAACATGGTTTAGTTGTTGGAAAGCTAAGGGTCATTTCCGAAGTAATTTGCTACGTATAATCCGAATCCGGGGTCAGAATTGGCCCATCACGTCAAGATTTTGGGATATTTGAAAAATCGCTACACATCACATTAATTACGATTTTCTTTCGCAAAGTTGTGGCTATTCGAAGTTACGCCGTTTTTTGGGTACATAACCTCAAATATCTCAATATCCTGACGTGATGACCCCGGTATTTGTAGACCTGTGTAATTTATAAAAATGAAATAAGATAATTTTTGTGAAAATTTTTTGGTTCAGGCTTAATAGTTTAAAAAAAGATTTTAAGTCTTAATTACAGATATGAATTTTATTATTTAAATATTAAACAATACAGAAATTAAGAACTTTTTCAAGAAAACCAATCATGAAAACACACCGTGCCTTAGAAAACAATTTTATTTTCAATGCATTTCAATTCATTCATTGCTATATTTTTGTCTAAATTTTAGCAAAATTTGTCCAAAAAAATAACTAAGTTCTAGTGGTAGACGAAGCCAAGTCATCATGATTACTCCCAAAAGTATGCTATGAAAAATGTTGTTTAAAATATGATCGAAATGCATTTAAATGCACTACTTCGTACCTATATTTTAGAAAATCATATGAATAAAAACTATCGTATCCATATATGGTTCGAAGACGGAAGAAGTTCGTCATCTCCGAGAGCTGGTGACGCAACTTATATTCAGTGCTCCTAATTAGTGCAGCATCTTTCAATCCGAAATATAAGCAATTGTCAACCGACTTATAATCGCCGTCGACGTAACACACTTGTCGATAACCAAGCTGTCATCAAGAACCCTCGTCTGGTTACCTAGTCACTTTGGCGTACCTGGCAATGCGGGGGCGGACGAGTGTGTCAGGAACAAGTCAGCGCTGCCAGTTGCTCCTATGGTTTGAAACATAAAAAGACAAAGGCAGAACGAGTATGGTATACAGCGTCCGCTTTTCAGGATTGTGAAACGTCTTGTAATGGGACATTGATCCATAGGCCTAATGCCAGAGAGTATGGACGCTCCCCACTATGACCTCAGTCGTAGCCGTGGAGATGAGCAGGGAACAGAAAGCTTCCTAAAGCCGCTATGATATCACTGATAATGCCAAAAGATAAGCTATCCCACCCAACTACACCACCCTCCACCTCCTCATCATTCTTTTGATTTCCTTTCTTTAAACTATCAATACTAGCCTATATGCCTTCCATACTCTTCAAAAACCATTTTCCAAATTCAAATAATGTCTTGATTTTAAAATATAATAAAGATGAGGATATGATTTCAAAAAAACTTTAAACGGCTTAACTTCAAGTAAGGGGCACAATTTACTTTGTAACTATTTTAAAAATACTGTGTTCCTGTGCAAAGGTTTCTAGATTGGATCAGATGGAACTCATCCGATCACTTAGTTTATGTTATAGAATTTTCAGTAACCTCTTAAAGTCTTGGCTGCAGGGTTCGGGTAACCAATCGGCATGCTATGTTTCACATTCCATTTGAAGACTAATATTTATCAGACGTGTTCGTCTACCACAGTGTATCTACTAGAGAGCTGCACAAAATGTTCTAAACGTCGCACTTCACTAATGCACTGTACTTGCAAGCACTGTAATTCACTGCAGAGCTGGCAGCAGAACAAAATGTTTTGATATTGTGTTTGCTTCAAAACAAAACCTTCCGTGCTTGAACTGCCTTTGCTTCAGTGCTTGAATATTTCAAAACATTAGAACATCACACTAGAACACAGTGCACTAGAATGTTTTGATTTTTTGCGCAGCAGACATAATATTAAGCCACACACAGACACAAACCACCACCAAAATCATTGCAACAACAAAAACGTTCGACTATGCTTGAAATCTTCTACTTCAGTTTGGTTCTAGTTCAGTTTGGCTCTACTTCCATTTTGTTCTACTTCAGGTTTGTTCTGTTTCACTTTTGTTTTGATGTTTTATTGCTTGTTGTTAACCAAGCACTTTTGACACTGAAGTATTTTTTTTGTTTTGTTCAAGCCAAAGACATGAAGTGCTTGAAATAACAGCTGATGGCTTTCAAGACATTTGTGCAGTGCTTGCGCAGCTCTCTAGTATCTGCTCTTAAAAACAATTTGCGAGTTCTAAATAAAGCTCACAAAAAAATTGAAATGGTGAAACATTTAATACAACGATATTCATTAAACAGAGTTCCATGGAGCTATTACGAGAACTAAAGAAAAAAGATTAAACCAGATTGTGCTAATGCAATTTCAATTCAATAACCTCGTAAAGTCCCAGCTCCAGGTTTAAGCAATCATCTTTTTTAATTTGGAAGCATTTGGATCTTCAGAATACAATTTTTACAATTTTTTATTAATATATATCCAATACTACCATATTGTATCCGTTTTAAATACTCTTTAAAGCCAATTTTTGAGTCCTGAATAAAGTCCTGATTTCAGAAAAGATTGAGTTTCTTCAAAAAAAAACTTTTTGTAAATTTTAAAATAAGGTAAAGGTTTCTTAAAAAAGAGCGATAACTATATAAAAGTAAGAGTAAATATTTGTGCAATTGGGGTAAGTCCCAGGTGACAAATTTCATGCAAAATTTGGATACTCTCACAGTCTTGTGGCTAAAATCAGCAATGTTGTTTATCAACAAAAAAAAAAAAAAAATTATATATTGTTTATCATAAAGGCCAATGCTAGATATCAAGTTCGATTGATACTGGTAAATTTTCGATTGTCCCAATTAGCAGCGATAAACAATTTTCAGTTGAAATGAAAACCCATTAATTATATCGTTTCAAGTGATTTATTAACTCTGTTTTAATAAGTTCATCGCATTTCATAGTATCAATATGGATTTCAAAGAATATGCATGTAAGTATATACAAAATAAATATGTGTTTTTGAGATTAACTGTATTAAGAGTACATTAACTATGAGTATATAGTAATAATTAAGTAAAGCTATCCTAAAAACTAATTCCTAGACACAAATTCAAATTCACAAGTAGCTTGGAAGCTACCAGCTACTAAAGCTAAAACTGGCAACAAGCAGTGCCCCGATATCGGTAACCATAAATGCAGAATCCTTCCAAATCACATTCTAGACTTTGATCAGGCCAAAGTAGCTGCGATTATTGGCATCCCTAAGCATGACATTGCGATCGCTGTGTATATCTCGCAGATGTATAGACTCCTGCTCCTGTAGCTGTATGAGTCCGCTGGTGTGGCAAGTGTGCACCTTTTGCGGCATATTAGTGGGCACGGTGTTCAGGCACTGCAAGAAGGGCTTATGACCATGGAAGATGATGAAACCGTTCTGATCGTGCGTATTATTATAGCATATCTGTGCGTATACGTAATATAAGCCGGGTGCATGCACCGTCAGTACGCCATTCTCGATGGTAAAGTGTTGCTGCCAAGAGTTGTCATTGCTGGCAGTGGCATGACCAATATACATATCACCATGGTAACCTAGGAGGCAGCACAACGTTAGCATGGCATACAGTAGGAGCATTAAAAGCTACTTACCATCTGGTCTTATGGGCGAAATATGATGCGGCAACTTGCGATTCAAATGGAAATGAGCCGCAGCCGTGGATGTTGCAGGAGCTGCATATAGTGCAGATGATTTGGCTGAAATAAGAGATTCACCTGCAAATTAACAGATGCAATAGAAAAAGTTTACGATTTTTGCCAATTATTCGTAAAAAACGAGTGTTTTCTGTGAAATATTGAAACCTACCACTTCTCAGTACCGGCAAATTGCGGCGTCTGGCTGTGCGCAGGCGCAAGGGTGTGGCAGGACGACGTGGTTGCATTTGATCAGCTACAATATGGCGGCTATGCGTGGAGAGCGTCTTTCTTCTAGCAAAGTGTGACGCATGATCCAAGCTGTAAATTAAAAAAAATCTTTAATGGGTGTTCTAAAGGGAACTTATAATCTCTTGCAAACGAATTTCTACGCAAAAGCATATCAAAAAATTTTCGAAAAAGTCACGGCACGCCAGAACAACTTCATCGAGTTGTTAACTACGCCTTGGAGGCCATGGAGCACAAAGAGTACGCTGTCGCAGTGTTTATGGATATACAGCAAGCTTTCGATTGAGTGTGGCATTGTGGCCTTTTGTATAAATTGGAGCTGGTGTCCCGCAAGGTAGTGTACTTGGTCCCACACTTTATTCAATTTACACTGCCGATATGCCAACATCAGAGTCGGTATCTGCCGTAAGAATATGTAGACAGCTTCGAGAAGTGGGCGCTAATGTGGAATATCGGCATCAACACCAGCAAGTGCGTCAATGTTACCTGTACCAACAGACAAAATTCGTCTCGAGGTATATCAATGCTCGGCTCTGCATTGCGTCATGAAACTGCGCACAAATATCTTGGCGTTATTCTGGACAGGAGGCTAACCTTCTCGAGGCACATAACAATGGTGCAAAAAACTGTGCAATCCAAAGCGAGGAAAATGGCATGGTTGCTCGCTCCCAGAAATAAGCTTTCCTTATTTAATAAAGTTTCGATTTACAAATCTATTTTAAGCCCAATATGGAAGTACGCGCTTCAAATTTACGGAATTGCAGCGAAATCGAACTTAGATAAAATTAGAGTTGCCCAAAGCAAAATATTAAGAAATTTGTGCGGCGCTCCCTGGAACATGCGTACTAGGGATATAGAAAAAGATTTGAGGGTGTCTAAAATTGGGGACGTTATCCAATTGCAGGCCAAAAAGTATTTAGAGCGTCTTGGATCACATCCAAATTTACTAGCACGACTGTTAAATTCAGAAAGACCGTCTTCCAGAGCACGAATGAGAAGATTAAAACTGTGCCACCCACAGGATCTCCCAAGGAGAATCCTTTAGTAAATTTATATAAAATCTTCAATAATAATAATGTTTAATCTTTAGTAATTAAAGAATATTGTAATGTTAAACTTTGTTGTATATATATTAATGTTTCTTTTTAGTCATTAATTATCTTTGTTGTTTAACTTATAATTTGTTTAAGCTGTCTTTTTTAGGTAGTAGTACACAAATTTTATATTATTGTTTAATAAAATACACACATTTTTTCACAAAAAAAAAAAAAATTTTTAGATATGTGCTTTATCGTTATTTCGAAATGAAAATCCAAGATTTCCAAATAATGATGAACAACGTTGTTAAATCGAGGCCAGTCAACAGAGGGGAGCAACAAAATAAATCTGCCCTGGATCAGAGTTTTTTAAGGTACCCGTAGATTGAAAAACAATTCTATTTTTCCTAAAACTTTTTTGCAAATATCAGTATTTCAAAATCTAAATCCAGGACTTCGACATAACGGGAAATTACTATGTAAAATCGAGACCAGTCAACAGGGGGATGGAACGGGATACTTTCTCCAGGGCCCATAGTTTTTTAAAGGGCCCGTAGATTTAGAAAACATATATTTTTTGCTTTTATAATTCTTGATTATCTTATCATCAAGCCAGCATCGAAATGTATAACAGGCAGGTATTTAATCCGGTAGAAGATGATATGCTCTCGAAGATCGACTTCTGCAAAACAAATTTTGCCAGATCTATTAATCCTGACTGCCTTAAGGAGAGTCACTTGCACTTTAGAAGAAATTTCAATCTAAAGGAGGCTATGATCCAGTATTATGATCCCTTAAATGATCATCATAAAATCTTGGGTTAACTGATCGATAGAATTGCGTTACGATTTTTAAAATTCAAAATGGCGGACCAAGTTTTGCAAATTTTTTGTATTTTTTTTTAATGGGATGAAAATAGGTGTATTTGGGTTTTTTGGGTTCTACGACTACGTTTATTTTATCAGGTTGCACAAAATATAAAATCCAGTTCCAATACCAGACCAAGTTTCAACAACTATTTTTGATTGTGAAGAAAATTGGTATCTAGGGGTTCTCATGGTTTATAGTGGGGAGAGAATAAACGATCTATAAACGACTCATACAATTCTTAATCAGCAAACCTAAATACTCATATGAACCAATTTTCACCAGAATTCAAAATGAACTGCTCAAATCCCATTATTTGATCCTCCATATTGGATTTTTAAAATCTGATTACAGAATCGTATTCAGCGACGCTGAAAACTTGTATACCAATTTTCACTAGAATTGAAAGTCAAATCTGATAACAAAATCGTAATCTGCGACTACAAATACCCTCGTATACATATTTTCAGCGCACCCAAAAAAAAAATTTGGTAACTTAAATTTTGAGAATCTGGTAATAAATTATACACCCACACAAACCAAAGATGTGGCATATGTATATTTCCGCCCAATGAATCCGAATCCGCTATCAGAATTTGCCCAACGGGTCTTGATTTTATCTTAATCTCAATAAACCCCATAAGACGAGGTTTTTAGAGGTTATCTCAGAAACTCAACATGAACTTGGATTTGGATTCACAGACCCCAAAAACATATAAAAAGAATCGCCGGAAAACCAGTCTCGAAAACAAATTGTTGAAAGTTTTTTTTGAGGTTAGGGTACAACCTAGATCCGTTAGTGGTACGGATACAGCGCGTCTAAATACTTAAGACAATATATGCCTCGTCCCCAGATCACGACACTTTTTTTTCTATTGCTGTCTCAAGAACTCTTTCAAAGTTTTACATCGTGCTTGCAAGGGTTAAGACAAATCGTTCCAAGTCAAGTCGCAGTCCCGTAAATCTTAGTCTGTTAATCGGAAATTCTGCAGATGTTCGACAGTAGTTACAAGAATAATGCCCTAGCAACATATTGAAGCCTCAATCTTCATCTAGCTTCAAGTTTTTCCAAAACTCCAAAATCTATTCAAATAAGTTTCATTTTACAAAAAGAAGTCTTTTTTTTTTTAACACTTATTTTGGAGTTTTAAAGAAGTTTAGGAGAGTTTTATTGATGGATAATAATAATCTGTGTGATCAATATAAAATGTGTCCAAATAATCACTAATAGCTCGTAAGGAAGTTTACAAATAAAGTGTACAGCAAGAAATGCCTTTCAAAACGGCCTTGGTAACTTGAAGTCTGAGTAGAGCGTATACGATTCAAAAAAAATTTTATGGATTTAATGTTACTTACTCGTCCTTGCCCGATTTCTCCTGCTGTTGCTCCAATTGCGTTTTGTTTTGGGTCGACTGCTGTGCTATATCAAAAGTCTGTACATCATTGCGTGCTTCAGCAATAGAACGTGACTTTCTGCAATTACACAAATATTTAGGAATTTGATTTCTTACACAATTTTTCTTATACACTTACCTCTCCCTTTTCTTTTTGGAATCGCTGTAGCTTTTAAAATCATCGAATACATTGTCATCATTGGACGCATTGCTGCCATCTCCATCGATATCTAAATCAGCATCTGCATCGGTCTCGTCATCGGCATCAGCATCAACAATTTTAACGTTAGCTGTTTTAGAGTTGCCTTCCTCACTTATCGTATCGTTGCTTTCATCCCTTACACTAAATTTTCTTATTAAATCTTCATAGTCAATGTACTCTCCATTCGAATCCAAATCGTCATCTTCGTCATCATCACCATTCCAGCTAACAATATCTTCCTGATCATCTTCGATTAGGTCACTTTCATCCAGTTTGTTGGGATCATCAATTAGCGCTTTTTTGTACTATAAAAAACAGATAAAATGGAATGGCTTTAGAAAATGTTTTTGAATACAATATAAAAAAAAAAACGATTCCTAACAATTATATGTCTATGGTTAGTTTGTATCAAATGGAATTTAAAATTTTCTTATGAGTTCTACACGGCAATTAAAAAAAATGTGGTACAGTCGAGGCGGTGCCCGACAGTGGAATACCCTGTACCTTTTGTGTCAAAAAAATTTTTCCTGCATATTCCATCTAAGAACTTTCCAATTGGAATTTATTTTTTTTTGGTGAAAATCGATATTTATACCTATAAGTTCCCTAAATTTTTACCCATTTTGATGAAAATCGAAAGTTACGTCAAAGAAGCTATTTTAATTATATTGGGTAAGTTTCAAGTTGGTATGTTGAGGGGTGTGGGAGAAAACACGGTAAATGGATTGCGGGGGGTGGGGGGACCGCATCGATAAAATTTGGATGTGGATTTGTTTATTAGAGCCACATGAATGAGCTTACCAAAAATTGTGATTCTAGGTCAGTTGTAGCCATAATTGCGTAGAGTCAAATATTGACGCAGTTTATTGGAAAGGGGTGGTGAAATTTGCACATTTTTGACTATAACTTCTGTTGTATTTGTCCGATTTTGTTCATTTTTTACACATAGATGCAT
This sequence comes from Chymomyza fuscimana, assembly GCA_949987675.1. Classification (NCBI taxonomy): domain Eukaryota; kingdom Metazoa; phylum Arthropoda; class Insecta; order Diptera; family Drosophilidae; genus Chymomyza; species Chymomyza fuscimana. Next base: position 73,245,749 of record OX465089.1, read on the forward strand.
GTAGCTACAACGCATCGCTCTTTTAAATTTCAGGTGAAAATACTAAACGGTGTGGCTAAAAACCGCGAAACTCTACTGCGGGGGAACGGGGGAAGATATTGACATGATTCAACAAACTTCATCTGCTTAGGAAATATGCGCACCAGCTGGTAAAGTTTCGTGTCTCTAGCTCTTATAGTCTCTGAGATCTAGGCGTTCATACGGACGGACGGACGGACGGACGGACGGACGGACGGACGGACGGACGGACGGACGGACATGGCTCAATCGCTACCCGAGGTTATGATAAGCATTTTGGTATAAAGGACTTGGGGTCTGCCACGCCTCCTTCTGTCCGTTACATACATTGCACAAACCTAGTATACCCTTTGTACCTATAGGTACAGGGTATAAAAAGAGCATTTTTCATTTGGCTCCAAAGCTTGTATGGTAAGAATTATATTAATGGACTACAAAACAATTAGCTTTTAACAACATAAATACAAAATTTCTTCTTAATCTAAAGGGTTTTCCAACAAGAGGTGTTATTTTGAATCACCCGCTATTTCGGTAGCTGTCACTTTTGAAGTTTTTATTCTTTGACATTTGACAAGTAGAAACTACGTCATTACTAAAAATGGAACGATACACGCTTCAACAACGCATTGAAATTATTAAAATTCACTACAAAAATGGTGAAAATCTTGCAGTCACAGTTCGCAAAACTAAAGCATTTTTGGGTCGTCGTGAAGCACCTTGTCGGACCGCAATACAGAAATTGGGGGAAAAATTCGAGCTGTTGGGACAAGTTTGTGATGTGAAGAATAAAACCCGTGCACGTCGCTCAAGGACAACTGAGAATATTGCTGCTGTAGCCAAAAGTTTTGAAGAAAACCCAAGTTTGTCCATTCCTCGTCGTTCTTTGGAATTGGGCATTCCACAAACGTCATTAAAATGATCCGGAATTCCATCGAGAAGCCTCTCCATCCTCAACGTGTGACTGTTTGGTGCGGTTTCTGGTCCGGCGGGGTCATTGGACCTTACTTTTTCGAAAATGAGGTTGGATCAACAGTTACGGTGAATGGATTGCGCTATCGAGAGATGATTAATGATTTTTTATGGTCGGAGTTGGATGGTATTGATCTGGACAAAGTTTACTTTCAACAAGACGGCGCTACGTGCCACACAAGCAACGAAGCCATTGCTCTTTTACAGGAAAAGTTTCCGGACCGTGTTATCTCTCGAAGAGGTGATCACAATTAGCCACCGAGATCTTGTGATGTAACACCTTGCGACCTCTTCCTTTGGGGCCACGTGAAAGATAAGGTCTACGCCAACATTCGTGAGGCTATCGAGGACATAGGGCAGCCACTTTGCGATTTGGTTATGGAAAATTTCATGAAAAGAATATGGTCCTGTAAGCGTGGTCGTGGTGGCCATTTGGCTGATGTTGTTTTTCATTATTAACGGCATACCTTCCTCTATATTATGAAATAAACATCCGATCATTTATTTTAAATAATGGAATTTTTCTTTGAAAACCAAAATAAGATTTCTTATTGAAAAACCCTTTATTTATTATTTTTTTTAAAACTTACTAAAATAAATTGCAGGTTATTTATAGTAAACAAAATTCAACAGCTCTTGAAAAAGTTTGAGCCTTACAGCACTTATTGCTGTAATAAGTTGTGAATAGTAAGCATCAACCAGTGCAAAGTTTAACTTTTTCGTTTACACCACTGTCTATTATTAGCATTAACGAAAAAAAAATATTATCATATATTTTCGAAGCATATTTATAGTTTACTCAAAGCGAGTAGTCCCTACCAGAGCGATTGTTTTATATATACGATTTGAATTTTTAGTTGTTACATTAAGACATGTTTCAAAGTCAAACATTTAGTGAAATATATTCATTAGAGTTGCAATTGTAGAAGTCAATATTAATATTCAATTAAAACCAAAAAATTTTAAAAAATTTTATTACTCAATAATTTTTAATGGAAATTTAAGTAACGCCACGACAGATACTAATCTTAATTAAAAAAAAGCAAGAAATGGTTGTTTAATTTTATAACCTTCAGAACTAACTTAAATTCTTTCAAATCAAAGGACGACTTTGGGATACCCTGTACCAATAATTGCAATTATGTTCAATATATTGCTTAAGCACTCAAAAAGACCATTGATTTCCAAATTTGGGTACGATATCTTCACAAACAAACAAAACACATACAGCCGTGCTCCTGTAACCGAATCCACATGTTTTATTCGGATTCGTTTTGAAACCGAATGTTTGGTGCTCCCGTTTCCACCAAACCGAATGTTTCATGTGCTTTGAAACCGAATGGTATGTTGCATGTGGAATTAAACCGAATCGCCAAAATAGGATTAAAAAAGCACGTATTTTATATTAAAATAATATTCTTTGATATTCTTAGATTCTATTTATGCTAACTTTAAGTTGAATATTGATTGACATTTACTTTTAATTATTTTTTTTCTGACTCAACCCAAAAATTAGCATGCACAGCCAAACCGAATTTTTATTTTGTTTGTGTATGTGTGCATATCGCATGGCCGAAAATTTCCCTTGTAACAAAAATAGCTAAGTCTTGTTTAATTTCAATAAATATTGTTGCTAAAGTAATACTATTATTGTGTTATTTTATTTAATATTCAAAATAAGAAAAAATATATTAATGAAAATTATATGTAAACAACATGTACTTATAAATAGATGCAAGACTGCGGCAGCCATGTCAGCTGTTTTGTATCAAACAAAAATTTCGCGCCAACAAACAGAATTTAAGTACATATTTAATCAAAAGAATTTAATGCTTAAAAATACATATATTTATTGCAGGGGAAATCACAAAAGCAGCGAGTAGGATATGATTCTCCATAATCTTATTCCTTCTCTTAGCTTCAAAACTAGCAATTGAGTAAATAAATAACATTTTTGCAATATTTGCAAATTTTAAACAAAAGGCAGTCAGCTGGTTATACCAAAACATATGTGAATTTATCGATAAAAACGAGGGAAATATACAAATGTATCGAAAATAAAAAAGGAAATTATCGACAAAAAATTCGGATACCGGAGCACGCAAAACCGAATCCGAACAAAATTGTTCGGTTTGGATTTCTCGGTTACCGGAGCACGGCTGATAGAATTTTGTTCAAAAAACATTTTTTTGACCAATCCGTCCTATTGGAGCTATATGATATAGTCAACCGATTTTAATCAAATTTGGTTCAGTGCTGGGTAACCCTAAAAAACTGACAAACACCAAATTTGGTTACAATATCTTCACAAACAAACGAAACACAACGAATTTTGGGCAAAAAACGTTGTTTTGACCGATCTGCCCTATGGGAGCTATATGATATAGTTAAACGATTTTGATCACTAAAGCAAACTTCCGAGTGCCAAATTTGGTTACGATAACTTCATAAACAAACGAATTATCCATCTAAAACTTTTGGTTTTTTTCGAGGTCCTCTGAAACACCCCTATGGGAGCTATATAATATAACCCCGATATCAAAAAATTAAAATAAACTTGTCTTCCGTAGGATAATAGGGGATCTTATCCAAAAGTTTGGTTGCTCTTACCATCTCTGAGATCTAGACGTACATGGGTATATCGACTTCTCTAGTCACCCTGATCATACTTTAGGTAACTGTGGGGGGTCTACGTCGCGACGTTTTCTTCTGTATGTTACATTTTCGGCTTGCACAAACTTAATATATATACAGAAAAGAGAGTAAATGATGGACAATCGTCAAAAAAGCATACTGACCGTACGTATGGAATTAAAGCCCTTTTCAACATATATTGTGAACCAAGACAAAATCTGTTAAAATTAACTAGAAATTGTAAAACATTAAGGATGATCAATAACAAGTGAGGCGGATCACATTTTGATGCAACAAAGAGAAGGTTACACCGTAAGCATGTCCTTATTCGTGTCTCTCTGAAATAGACAGCACTGGTTGAATTTTGTATGGTATTAGTACACCAATTTTGATCAAACTCTATACAAATGCGTAGACTACTTAATAGGTATAAAACACATAAAAACAAAATTTGTATTTTTTTAAATATCGCGTCCAGTTTTAGGTCAGTTATATTTTTTGTTTTAGACTTAACATTTGTATAAAGTTTGAACAAAATTTATTCACTATTTGATATAGCTACCATACAAAAATTGAACCAGTTTTTTGCGGAGCCGAAATCGCAAACTTCTTTGCGACACCTCGCCAATAAATAATAAAAAAAATTATGATTACTTTTTTCAACAAGACATATCCCGTGAACGGATAAATGTAAAATGTAGTCACTGTTATTTTTGAAAACTAAAAAAGAAATAAATAAAATATATTTAAAAAAACCCTAATACGTATAATTTAGCACCAAACTAGTTTGACGTAAGTATTGGATTCAAAAATGTTTTTTTTTTTTCTTTGGAAAAAAAGTAACAATACTACGCCCAGAATTTTTAAAAAATATTTTTTTCTCTATAGAAAATTAAAGCCTGAAAATCCAAAAATATCCCTGTTCCAGTCAGTTTGATTCAAATCTCCTTTGCAGTTCTGCTTTAAACAAAGAATTTAGAAAAAAAAAACACTACATTGCCCATTCCGGGTCAAGCTCTAAAAATATTTAGCACGAAATGGCAAGTTTTTAGGAATGCATTAGGGTGGGCCATAATGCCCGGAACGTTGCACTCAAATGCAGTCCCCCCAAGCATAGCGTGCATTCGCTCCGTGCTGCTGTAGTAAATTTATGATTTCATTTTTAAAAATACGCGCACTCATTTAAAGCATCATTTTTTTTTATCATTTATATAATTTTTTTTTATTTTTTTGTTCTTATTTTAAGCAATACAATTTAATTGATGGCGCCTCCCTAACTCTCTAGACAATTGGTGTGTTGCGTTATTTTCAAAACAAAAACAAAAAAGTATATATCGTATATACAGATGCCTGGCTGCACATAAATAAATCTTGAAACTACTTTTGCCATAATGCCATTGATGAGATCAGTTCAATCGTCACTTAAGCTATATGTAGATCTAGATCTAAGCAATCGTTATATCTTTGAGTTGTGGCAACCAAATAATTTACTATAAGTAGAGTCCATAAAATTATTGCCTTGAACGCATATTTCAACAAATATAAAAACTATTTTCAATTGACCAAAAAAATTTAAATAAACAAATATGTATGTATATATCTATGTGGTAAAAAAGGCTTTGGGGCAATGTCACTTTGTGGCTTTGTAGCTCGTAAATCACTTTTAGAAACTATGTGTATATAAATATATGTATATAGATAGATATGTACATTTTGTCTAGTTTGACAGATTTTTGCTTGCATTTACTTCCGTTTCTTTTATAGTTGTGTCCAAACATTAATTGGGTTATTTATTTAGACTGCTGTACTTTTTGACATTTGCTCGTTTTTCTTTTCATTTCTTTTTTTCCCTTTTAGCTAGTTGGCAAAGTTGTTGTTAATTTATTGCTAGTAAAACGTTGGTAGCAACCCATAACAGGAGCGGATCTAAATAAAAAATTTCAGGGGGGTCCATATAATAAGTCTTTTATAAACTTTTAGCCTAGAAAATAAGTAAATACTTAAGCGTGTACATTAGGGTGGCCATTATTGCAACATCTCACGATTTTACTAACGCCACCCCCTAAAAAGTTTCCTTTTTACCTGCATGTAGCGCCTGTAAAATTTAAAAACGATCCGAATGTATTTCATGGGTCCGGCAATAGGTCAAAGGTCATAAAAAAGTTTCATATGAATGCATAAATAGCGACCAAATCGTAAGTTTGACAAAAACATGTTCCAAATATAATCAATGGGTAATTCAATCATCTACAGTCGAGAAAAAAAATTATCGAAATCAGTTCAGTATAACCAGAGATACTTACTGTTAAGTAAAGGAATTTTTTTTTTTTTAATTTCGAAAAATGTTTTTTTCAAAATATCTCGAAGCCCGTTTCATGAAAAAAAATGTTGACTGCATTTTCGGTTTTGGCATGTCATTTCACTACAGAAACGATTCAAAATTGTTAAGGATACCAATATTTTTTTTTATTTGTAAACTGGTGTAATTAGTCAATTTAATCAATTTTAGAGCTTACCAAATTTATTTAGGCCGACACTATATTTTTTTAAAATTATGTTTTGATAGATATGAGACCTTTTGAACCATAATTTGTCTGATTGGTAACAAGATTTTAAAGTTTATGTAGAACAATACAGTCAAAAACGGGAAAAGTGCAAGTTATGACCTTTGACCTATTGCCGGACCCATCAAATACATTCGGACCGTTTTTAAATTTTACAGGCGCTATATTCAGGTAAAAAGGAAACTTTTTAGGGGGTGGCGTTATTGATATCGACGGTCTAAAAATCCTCCATACCAGCGGCGGCCACCCTAGTGTACATACATTCTTGCAAGTTATTGAAGAATTTTTTTTAAGAGATATTGTGATTATATATTTACTATCGGGTTATTATATATTATTTTTTGAAATTTCAATAATTTAATAATTGAAGAAGTTATGACTGCATTTGTGAGGACTCCTCCAATGCACATCATACATATATATTAAGTAACTAGCGATACTGTTACGTAAGCGTTAAACCTCGAAGTCAAAAGATGCCTCTATAGAATATGTAAAAATCGTCAAAATCGAAGCGGTCGATGGGGGTTGATGGATATCACAGACGCACAAAATAAAATTAACTTCCAAATTATCTCGTATTATAGAATTTTTTATGCACTAGCTTGAAATCCTAATGTTGACTCCAAAAACAATAAAAAAAAAAGTTATCAAAGCTCTGAATCCAAAAATATATTTTTTTTTTTGTGTTGCTGAGCTATTTTAATTCATATCGAAAAAAAAGTTTATATAGATCTATCGATATATTACCACATTATCTAAAGTGGTAACTAACACGTGAATCAACCAATTATAACGACGAAAAAAAGAATTTAAGGAAAAAATTCAACTAAGTCGAAAAAAGCTTCAAAGCACATGCTTAAATTTTCTAAATAAGAGTTGTGCGAAACAGTTGCGATATTGTAATTAACGAATATTTCGGGATCGCTTACTCGATACCAATATTTTCTTCCTCGATATATCGTGAATATAATTCGTTTAGCTTTGGTATGAGTTCATTTTTGTTTTATTTTGGGCGCTGGAGAAATGTTTACGTAAGCTCATAAGGGTGGGCCGTTTTCTAAGGTGATAAACAATACGTGAATAAACCAATTAAAAATGACTAATCATTAGAACGAACGTGATAATTTCAAGAAAAGATTCAATTGAGTTGTAAAAAGCTTCAAAGCACAGTTTTAAATTTTCTAAGCCACTCAGAATAGAGTGCTGCGAATCCGATGCGATATTTTAAATATCGAATATTTTGGCGCCGCTACTGAATACTCGATATCGATATATTAGTTTTCGATATATCGTCGATCCGATTGATATAGAGTTATTTTTTACTCTTTTTTTTTCGTAAAAAAGTGTTTTTTAGGGTAATTTTGGGTCGAGAAATACAAAAAGTAAAACCTTTTTTTTTCTAAGCATCGTTTTCGAGATTTTTCCGAAAAACATGTTTTCGGGGAGTTTTTTCACTTATTCGTTAATATCTCTTGAACAATTAAAATCGGGTAAGAACTGTAGATGCTATCGAACCATGTACGGAAGTTACAATCTTCACTCAATCACACTTTTGTATGAAAAAACAATTTTTCACTCAAAGTTTTTAATTTGCATTCAGTTACGTCTTCACGAATTTGTATGCAGCAGTAGTCGTGATTTTTTGTTCATGGTTCCATTACATCTACAGGTCCTATCCGATTTCGAAGATCTTAGACTCGAAATGTTCATTAAAGAATTCTCTTTTAGCCTAAAGCTTAACATAATTTTTAAAAATTTTTCTTCGTTAATAAAAAGCAAACCAATAATGTGTAATTTTCAAAAATTGTCAAAAATTACACTTTTTTTTAGACTTTGGTTGCTTGTAACTTCAATAATTGAATCTGTACGTATCAATACCTTTCGATCTAATCGTCTTTTATGTCGATTCAACGAATAACTTGAAATAGTGCCCAAAAACATGTTTTCCGAAAAAATCTCGAAAACGGTACTTAAGAAAAAAAAGTTGTTATTTTCGTGTTTCTCGACCCAAAATTACCCTAAAAACACTTTTATACGAAGGTTCACTCGATGACCCTTAAATTTGTGAACTGTGTTATTGGCGCTTGAGAGATAAATCTATATAAGCAGGTTATAACAATCAATAAGCAACATTAAGTAAGTAACTTGGAATATACGTCAGCTAGATATACACATAAAATAATAGGGCCATTAATTATAATGTAGGACCTATGAGTATTCCAGGTGGAAGTGAGGAGGTGATAGTGATAGATGACTATGGTTAAATCCTAAAAGTATTTTGCGTACTGTGGCTAAATTTTTTAATATTATTTTTAGATAATTATATATTTTTGAGTTTTCCAATTTAATAGTTGGTCAGACTTATTTGTTATACGTTATTGTAGTTTCAAACACTCGATAATCGATTTTCAAAAAATAAACATAATAAATCTTCAATAACTATATTGGCGATATCAATATTTTTGTCAATATCGGCCTCAAATTCGCAACCCTAGGCACCCCCCTGAGTACGCGCCTGAGCCAAGGCACAAGATTTTCGCATATACATATGTATGTCTTTTACTATACTATATTATTTTTGTAAACAACCAAAATTTATTTCGTATAGAAACAAATTTCAAAGATTCAGCACATATTTCTATAAATATATTGATGCCGTATATGTGTCAGTGCGGGCGCGCGTTCTGGTTTACTAGATATCTTTCATTTTATGGCGTCACCAAAATATCAAAAATAGCTTAACTGAAAATTTTGTGTCATAATTTGTGATCTAGCTTACAGTTGTGAGGGTAACCTTTTTGGGCAATAGTTTCACTCACCTCTCTTTCGAAATCATCCAAATCGTCCAAATAATTAATGCCCAAACGTTGTTGTAGATTATCTACCACGCGTTTAAGATTGTTTAGCTCCGTTTCCAAATGTTTAACACGTGTGGTCTGCCAAATCTATAAAGAAAATTTATTGCATAATAGCTTAATTATTGGTTTTTTACTTTCAATAATTTAGGCATCTAAAGATTTGCTTTTGATATGCCACAAATTGTAGCGTAAAGATATATCTTCAAAGAGAAAGCAAGAGACAAACCACTTGAGCAAACATCTTATAGATATAACAAAATATATAGCATATAGTACATATGTATATAGCTAGCTCTTATAAGGCTTATGTTCTGTGCTTCCTCAATGAGCGCAACTAATTTATTGACCAACCAAACAGAAAAATACTTTAAATGCTTTGTACAAATATAGCAATTTTTAATTAATTATATAGTATACAAAAAAAAAAAAAAAAATACTAATAAAAAACTAAAGCTAACTAGAAATGATAGCTTCGAGAGCGACTTTACGTAGTAGCTCAAATGTTGATTTATTTCCCAATCTATTTAATATGCAGTTAATCGGTGTGAAAAATTACACGTCATAATCCAAAAGCAGTGAACTTTGACACAAACATCTTTCATAAACACCCCGACACAAAACAAAATAAATAATATACCAGATATTTCTATGTTAAAAAAAAAAAAAACATTGCTGTTTGCCACTCAGTCTATAATCTTTTTAATGGATCATTAGAGTTCTGTTAGAAGAGCTTTTTAGTTTTTTCGAGGCGTTGCTCAATATGAGATTCGCTTTTTCAAAATGTTTTCAATACTCTACAATCATTAAATGCTATGGAGGGGTCCATTAGACTTGCGCAACAGCCATTAGAAGTGCGCGCACAAAGATTTAAGATTATCAGGCCCAATTAGACTTATTTATAGTTTTCACACACAGTTCTATTATTTTTGACAAGGCATCGTAACTTATAATTTCTTTAATAAAATTCATTAAAAAATTTTGCTGTTAATTATTTTTCTTTTAAAATAGTTTTTAATGTAAAAATAAAAATTATGAAATAATTCTTAAATATCAACTTTTATTTAAAAATCAAGAAATAACTTTTTTTAAATTTTAGGTATAATAAAAATTGATTTTTATTCTGTTTTTATTTATTAAAAAACCTCAGTGATTTACAACTTTTTAGTTAAATTCTTTTAATATTTTCTTCAGGGATATTAAGTGTTATAATTTTTATACCCTGTACCTATAGGTACAAAGGGTATACTAGGTTTGTGCAATGTATGTAACGGACAGAAGGAGGCGTGGCAGACCCCAAGTCCTTTATACCAAAATGCTTATCATAACCTCGGGTAGCGATTGAGCCATGTCCGTCCGTCCGTCCGTCCGTCCGTCCGTCCGTCCGTCCGTCCGTCCGTCCGTCCGTCCGTCCGTCCGTCCGTCCGTCCGTATGAACGCCTAGATCTCAGAGACTATAAGAGCTAGAGACACGAAACTTTACCAGCTGGTGCGCATATTTCCTAAGCAGATGAAGTTTGTTGAATCATGTCAATATCTTTCCCCGTTCCCCCGCAGTAGAGTTTCGCGGTTTTTAGCCACACCGTTAAATATTTTCACCTGAAATTTAACAGAGCGATGCGTTGTAGCTACATGCGTCTATGTGTAAAAAATGAACAAAATCGGACAAATACAACAGAAGTTATAGTCAAAAATGTGCAAATTTCACCACCCCTTGCCAATAAACTGCGTCAATATTTGACTCTACGCAATTATGGCTACAACTGACCTAGAATCACAATTTTTGGTAAGCTCATTCATGTGGCTCTAATGAACAAATCCACATCCAAATTTTATCGATGCGGTCCCCCCACCCCCCGCAATCCATTTACCGTGTTTTCTCCCACACCCCTCAACATACCAACTTGAAACTTACCCCGTATACTTTTAATAAATTCTTTGTTGTAACATTCGAGTTTCATCAAAATGGGTAAAAATTTAGGGAACTTATAGGTATAAATATCGATTTTCACCAAAAAAAAATAAATTCCAATTGGAAAGTTCTTAGATGGAATATGCAGGAAAAATTTGTTTGACACAAAAGGTACAGGGTATTCCACTGTCGGGCACCGCCTCGACTGTACCACATTTTTTTTTAATAAAAATCATGAAAAAATACATATGTATATATTACTTGTTGTTTTTTTTTTCTTCAAAGTTGGAAAATAATTTTTATTTTTCGACTTAAAAAAAAATAGGAAATAACAGTTAAAAATAAATTTTTATTAAAAAATCGCGAAATAACTTTTATTATTACATTTTTATAATAAAAATTGTTTTTTTATCGTATACATTATTTTTTTAATTTTTATTATAATAATTTAAACTTAAGGTTATAGTAGAGTAAACGAAGGCTCAAAACAGACGTTTATTGGAAAAAAATACTTAATGGATGGAACTTTCAGGTATCGTTAAGGACCTTGTTCTAAGTCTAAAACCGAGTTTTCGTATTTGTGAATAGGGCGCGTGGCACTGCCCCCTGACAATATATGTTGGTACGGTTTTCGCATGAAATAATTTTTTCTACATGATTTAAAGGTCGATATTATAATAATTATAATATTATAATAAAATTATCTATCAAACAAGACTTAAACCATGGTGCTATTAACCATTGGTGTTTTTCGAATAATTTGCAAATATCTCCAAATAGGTAGGTTTTTTCGGAAATTACATATATATATTTGGTTAAAGTAATTGAAATTATCTAAGAAACGAGTCCTCCGTCGCTTTCCTACGATAAACAGATTTCGAGCAATCGAACAAAAAAGTTCATCAATAAAACAATTTAAAAAAATGTTTTTTTTAGCAACATAAATATTTTTTTGCAAAATTTAAGAAATTTTTGTATTATATCAACAATAGGTATACAATATTAAAAAAATTTAATTTATTATAATTTTTGACGTCTTTAATATTTTTGTATAGAATTTTTTTTTAAATATTAAATAATTTTCGTTTTATTTCTTTTCAAAATTGTAGAGCTGGGATTTAAATATTTTAATTGACGTAACTTAAATAAAGAAAATGTAATATTTATCAAATTTAAGAAAACCTACACATGGTTAGAACTAAATTATGTTTAAAGATCCTTATTTACTTGGTTTAATAAAAAAAGTTAAAAAATATTTAAAATTCACAATCTAATGAAAAGAAAATTTTATATACATATATTATATTTCATATTAATAAGTTTTTCTATATTTTTTTAAGAAAAACTGATACAAAGCTAGAGAAAAATTAGCTTTAAATAACCTTAATAAAGACTTGGATTAAAAACAAGGCTCGCAATTAAATAAAACGTGATCAACACGTGGTTTTTTTTTAAATCTTTTGGATTCTCAAAACATGTTAGATGAATGACTGAGTCAAAAAAAGTATTTTCACACTACATTAGTACATTAGACCTGATTGACCAGTCACTTGACTTCTCACAGTTTTGTAAATTTATTATTAAATTAAACCTAAATCTAAAGAAGTTATTAAAATCCAACTTTTTATTCTAACGATGATTGAAAAAAAGGGTAACTTTAAAGTCTTTGTTCCACTTTTACTAACATTTCCAGAAATAAATTTTTATCTCGAAATATGGAACCTAAGAAGATAACAACTTTTTTTAAATTAAGCTTTATTAATAGTTTAAAAATCTCGAATTTCTTCAATTTTTTAATCATAGTGGTTTTTTGCTAGCTCCTTGACTGCGCTGGGATTTATCCGGAACTAGTAGGACTATAGATAGGGTTTTATAGACAGCCCCTAGACTGGGCTCAACTGGTTCTCAGTACGATTTCTATGTAGGTCCCTGCTTACCCGCTTACTGCTGGAAAGCGTATACCATAGTCAATACTGCCCCAACTTAGGTCTTTCTACTTGCTTTTATTTGTTTGGTTAATGGGTGCCATATGGAAGTGGCACCAAAACAAAAAATAAAGAAACAACAACAACTTTCGTATGACAAAAATTTAAGACGAAGACAAGCCGCCATGCCGGTCAATTTGATCCAGAATTTGTGTGGTATACTACATAAGTACCGTTTTGTTGTACTTATGTGTATGTGTGTGTGTGTTTGTGTAAAACTTGTAGTTAATTCTTATATATAAATTACTTGACGCCGGCGGAGCCAACAAACCTCTAAAGAGTGCGGCACAATGAAGACCAGATCAGATGAATGTAGGGCCAGGCAGGGCGAGGCAGTGGCAGGGCAACTCAAGATACATATGTCATGTCAAGCCAAGAAACTTGTTTATGAAATTATTTAATTAAGTTTGCATTGATCATGAAAAGGCATAGGAAACACAGCAGCGCCAGAATGTAGCAGCATGTTAAGGCTAATGTGCGATCATGATACGGACAAGGCCATTGTCGTTGGTGTACAAAACTTTTTTTATATATATGGTACATGCTACACATGGAATCTGTCAATATCTTGCCTAGAGACACAGTTGATGTGACATTTTTATGTTTGTTTAACAATATAAATATGTTTTTTAGATTGAAAACTTTTAAGCTTGTAGATCTTGAACGGGTATATACGATACATTATTCGATACATATGAAATAAACTTGGATGCTTCCAGAATAGTGTACTCCTTGTTTTACAAATAGCAAAATTAAACGGTCTAAGCGAGTTCCAGGGAGTTCCAGTTCGAGGGGGTGGAAGGGGAAGATTCCCCCCGGGCCCGGAGCTATCTCAGGGGCCCGGTGTAATTACTGTCATACTTACAGAACACAATGATTCAAGCTAAAGGTGTAATAGACGGGCCGGTACTTTTTCCACCCCGGTCCCGGATTTTTTCACTACGGCCCTGACGTTTATGTACAATCTTGAAATAGACTTTTATCCTAAGTGAAAAAAAAAAACCGAAATTTTGGTACTTGATTCGCAGATTAAAAATGAGAAACAAATTTAGATTAATAAAACTAATTAGGGAAAGTAATCACTTATCATCAAAATGTATATTAATCTTTCCTGGGATTAGCCATCCATAGTTTCCAGACTAAGAAATGACTGTATTTATAAAATAAGACTGAATCTTCCAGTTTGTTGCAGTTTGTTTCGAAACCTTTAAGTCCCTTACAAAAGCTAGAAAACTAAAACACAACAACAGGAAGTCTATTTGATTTATTTTTGATTATTTTTTGGACGAAAAATAAAAGAAAGCATTTGTTTAATTTTGAGCTTTATACGTTTTTTATGATTTTCAATTGGTGTTTCTTTTTTCTCAAATAAAATATAAACAGTAGACCATGATATACTAAACTATATATATTTTTATTTGGTAAATAAATTTTCACCATTCATTTCTTACGTATGACCACCGCTATTTTACTTCCTTTTATTAATATTTTTTTTTCATTTATAAAAATTCTATTTAAGAAAAACATTTTATTGCCATATACAGTACTTCTCGAAAACTACGATATTAAGTTGGATTGGAGTTGTGGGAAATTACTTTAAAATAGAGTATTTTTTCAACGAAGTTTGGATTACGAATAAAAGTCCCTCAAATTGATCCTAAAACAACTTTAAAAATAGACAAATAAAATGTCATTCCATAATATAAATCCAAGTAGTTTAGGATAAATTCCAAGCTCGTTTATTAATAAGTTTGAAATATGGGCATTTCTACCGATATGCCTACCATGACCAAAAAACGAAAAGTTAAATAAAAATATGTTTAAAAGTAAAGTAATAGCAAAGCTAAAAATTCCAAGATTCTTTATTAATAAATTTATATGGGCATTTCCGCAGATAGGTCCACCATGACACAAAAAATAAAAGTTAATTAAAATATGTTCTAAGTCGTATTATTAAAGAAAAATATTCTATAGTTATCAAAGTGAAGAGTTTAAAGCTTTTCTCTCAAGATGAACAAAAAGGGCGAGAAATCTGGCTATGAATGTAAAAGTTCATATTTTGGTCAGATTAGACTATTGTTAAGAGCATCTTCTTTTTATAATTTTTCATCCGCGTATTAATATATAAATAATTTTATTAATTTACTAATTTAGATTATTAAAATTAATTCCAAGTTATAGTTATTTACTTATTTATTCAAAAGGTACAATAAAGCTCAGTCGATTTTAGGTTATAAAAAAGGAATTTTTCGGAGAAATAGAACGTTGAAATGATTTATTTGAATTATAGTAATACGCCCGATTTGTGCATTTTTTAACAAAATGCCAAAGCAACTGAGGCCTTCAGGCTGAAAATTATTATTAATATTATTATAATATAAGTTATATATATTACAACTTTATCACCAAGTTTAAGTTAATTAATGTAATTAATATTGAAGCCAAAATTCATTTGTTCTTGAGTTAAATAGTTTTAATAATAAGTTATTACTAAAAAAGAATGAAAATTTTAGTGATGTGACACAATGTAACGTCACGCTAGATACTTAGGCAAGTACAGTAAAAAAGAAAAAAAATTTTAATTTTATTGAACTTGCAAAATTGGCTAACATAATATTTAAATATTTAAATTTAAATAATACTAAAAAAAAAGTTACGCCAGATAATTATTATTATTATTATTATTAGGTTAATAAAAAAAATGAGAAACGGTTTTTTAATTTATTAACTATCGAAACTAAATTAAATTCTTTCAAAACACAATTCGCTGAAATTTGCGATTTTGCTATCCCAGCTAAGACTCACTTCTATTTTTTATAACGTAACGCCATGCGCAATTTTGCACGTATCTTCAAATCGACGATGACGATTTTTGTAATTTTTTGCTAACTGTAGTGCTTCTTAATTGCTACTTAAATATAAAATTTTTTTCAAAATTTAGCTTTCTCCTGTTTTTTATAATTTTTTTGTCATACATACAAACATAACGTCACGCCATATTTATTATCTGGATTCTTAAACAACTTTATAAACTAAAGAATGGTTTTTTCTATGTTATCCAATTTTTGACGCGCGTTTTTTTTTAGTTTGAGAAGTAACTCTAATATATTTGTAAAACTTCATCTTTGATAAAGAAACTGCTGGTATTGTAGTTAGTGTGGGTAGTCTTGATCCTATAGCTGGTGTAAATGGTCACTTTTCTATCTGTTATCAAATATACTTTATAATACCTATATACCTTTTAAATAAAACCACAAAAGCGGGCAGCCCATAAGTTTATTTTCAAACTGAAAGGAAGTTTCGATTATTATGCCAATCCGACTTTAATTTTTAGACTCATGTGAGCTTGATGAACAAAAAAATGTTGTCGCTTTGTCAAAACAACGCTTCACCCACACTTGTAAATATATACTATAATACTTAACTTGGCCAGATTTTTCCTTTTTGTTCGTAAAAATGGGTAGAGCGGTGCACCGCCCTCATATTTTTAATACATGCGTCAACTATTTGTTACTAGTAAGTTATACATCAAAAAGCGCTTTGATTACAACGACCTAACCGCAATCCCATGTATAAACGTATAAAATCAAAAGTCATTACATGAAAGTGCAGTAGAAAATAAAATGTTAATAACCAGTTTCCATAAAATTCCACTTAAGATCCTTAAACCTACGAAATTAAATCTTGTTACGCCTGCATAGTAAATACTATGTACAAAAGAAAATATGTGCACGTCATACATAACTTTCACCTAGCAGTTAGCCCACATCATATATAATCCGGAAAATGCCCAGACACACGGCGTCCACATCAATGAGGGTCACTCTCAATGCACTTTTGTACTTTTGTTTTCCAAGTGTGTACATATAAAGTTACTTTTTTGAAATTGAATTAAAATCTTAACAAAGATTTATGCTTGTGGTCTGGGCACATTGGAGTGCGTCTGTGGCTACGTCAAGAAGCCAATCATTTACAAGTCAATTGACAATTGTACGATTTCCGTTGAAAAAGCTGCTACATATGTGCATACTATGTATTTACAAATCGCAAGATAGAAGCAAAAAAAGCAAGAGTTTTGTTTTGCAATGCAAAACTCATTGCTCAGTTTTGCATATATGGCACAGCTTTAAACCGAGTTACTAGAGATAAAAACTCCGGCACAGACTTTGCTCCGAAAACGACAATTTCCTATGAAGTCATAAAGCACATACATATATGTGTCTATATGCATTGAGTTCTTTAGTGCTCATGTTTCCTACCATCCCATCAATCTAAAATTAGTTGGGTAACCCACTCAAAAATAAACAAAATACTACAATCGTCTAGATGTATCCAATGAATATTGCCACGTACTAATTACAAGATAAAATGTGCTACCTACATGCCTGCCTGCCTTCAATAGCAGACAAGATACTTTACAACCGACAGATACAGATACATGCAGTCAGCCGCTATAATTTGTTAACAATAACAAATACTACCACAGACATAAATCAAAGACTTCAAGATGTGTCTGTCTATCTAGTAGTAATATCTCCCATGTCGTCAGTTTGTCTATAAATTGATTGAGACTGTGCTACCTGTGGCAGCTATAGATGATTAACCTCAGCTATGGCAGATTGTTTGGATTGTCATTAAATGGCGATTTGCCTGAAGACTTGTTGTTGTTGATATGCGGGGCTCTTGAGCTGATTCAGGTGTGCACCCAGACAATTATGTGTATATACATAAGCCTATACAAATATACATACATTTCCATTAAGTTTTATTATAATGGGCTAAACATTCTGCCAGCTTTTAATTTAAAAAATGACTGGCACTGCTCACGTGCCGCAAAATACGGTTTTGATCTTTATAAATGGTACTAATTAAAATTTTTAATTCAATTTGATAAACTAATGCTTAATAAAAAAACGCTTGATGGCTTTTTTATTATAACAATAACACTATGTAACATAATGCAAAGTAATTTGTGAAACATCGATTTGTTTTAATAAAAAAATATATGTTTATATTAGTCTAGTGATTCATATATTATTCATTTTTTAAAACTAAAGCTATACTCATATCAAACGGGTACTATCTTTTATATACTTATTAGACTGATAGTTCAAGATGCAGTCAAACTTCCCTATAACGAACTGCTCCACAACGAACTTTTTTCTAATACGATCTTTTTTTCTAACAAGATTTACTTTATTTACATAATTTGAATTTTTTTAATATAACGACGAAATTTTGTATGTAGTAGAAAGTTAAACTCACTAGTTTTTTGAGCTATAACGAATTTTTTCTTAGGCGCTTGAATTAAATTTTTTAACGACTAAAAAATAAAACATATTTCGTGAGAATTCGGAAAGCTAAATAAATATAAAAAAAAACATTTATTTTGTGAGTTGTCATTGTTCAGTGTATATATCGCAGAGAAGTAGATTTTGTTTTTTTAAATATTACTGATTGCCACACAAAAAAAAAAAACGACAACTGGGATTTTTTAAAATTAGACTAAAACACAGATACACAAAAAAAAAAAAAAAAAAAAAAAAAAAAAAATATTTTTAGGCTTAGAAACCAGAGCATGTTTTTGGAGTCACTGAATCCCAGTCAGAATTTAAAAAAAAAAACACAGCATGCCAGGGTATAACATAAACTCAAAAAAATCCCGCAAAACGAGATATTTTGAAAATTATCTCCGAAACCCAAAGTGATAATGTCAAATCAAAAATCATATAAAAATCAGTCGCGAAAAAAATGGTGTGAGATTTTGGAGGTTAGGAAAGAATCTAGACCCGATGTATCCCAAATTGGTCAGCGATTTTTTTATTTTTTTTGTATGTGTGTGAAATAAGTTTGAAAGTATGGAATTACTCGCACCGTTAGCATTATCAGAAATTTTAAGATAAATTTTTTAAATTTCGAAAAATTACGGAACAAGGCATTAAAAGCAAAAAACCTTGAAGTTTCTTAATGAAATTGATTGATTAAGGAAGCAGACATACTTCAAACGTCCAAAAACTCTTATTTTTTGCCACACATTAAAATAATTAATGCTTTCCACATGGAAAAATAGTGTTTTATTGTGCTCACTGTAGCTCGCCATTGGATCATCTGATACCAAAAAAACATAGAAGGAACATTAGTTAACGGGAAAAATCTAAAAAAAAAAACTCTCATTTTCAGCTATAAAAAAAATTCGTCCCTCTGCAGGACATCAGGACTGATCAGTAAAGTCGAAGTAGATCTGCTCCCTTGATCAACTAACGATTTTTGAAAGTTTCTAGAGGGGTTTGAAATTCCTTACGTTTTAAATATTTTGCCTCATTATTTTAGTTCTAAAAAATTAAATTGCGTTTAACTTTTTTTTGTGAATCAAGCAAAAATTAAAAATTAACACAGTCGAACAAAAAAACTGGTGGTGACCTTGGGTCGAGGCATACGTTTTCTTATATATTTCGATGCGCTGAGTCTGAGTCCTAATCCAGACTTGACCCAACTGGTTTTGGGTTTATCCAAATCTTAAAAATCCGCAAAAAAAAAACAGTCATTTTGTAGGTTATCTCAGGCAACCAAAGCGCTTCAGTCTTTTTGACCACGGATTCGGATTTTTAAAGTTAGTTTAGAATTATTTATTCCTTTTTTATTTTTGTGGCTGTGTAACTAATAAAGTATACCAAAATTTAAAATTTTTCAATATTAATTCATAAATAATTTTTTAATTTATTTCGGAAAATAAAGCAAATTGTCAAACTAAATTCTTAAATATAAACTTTTTCAAATCCACGAAATCCTCGGATAGGGAGCACACTTTATATGAACCTTTACCGGTCTTAATTAAAGACCTCGTAAAAGGTCTAGCTAGATAAGGTACTGGAAACTGGCCCCAGCGATTTTTGAAAAGTAATGATGTAGTTTGATTATGCATCGGAAAAAAAATGTTCCGCAAAAAAAGGATTTTCCCCAAAATTTCAGTTTTTAAACTACTAAATATTTTTGAATCAACTATTTTTTCTAATCTAAGTTGGCAACAGGGCTCTTAAAAAAAATATTTAATTTTTTTTTTAACCAACACATTTTTATTAAAAATATGAAATTTTTTAAATATGTTCCTTAAATATAAATATATTTAATATATATTTTTTTCTTAAACACGTGTTTATAAGTTCTTTATTAGGTGTAAATATAAATCAAAACGATTTGGTGGAACAATGTTAAAAAAAATAAATCAAACATTTTTTAAAGTTTTTTTTAATAAAAATTTATGAAAAAAGAATATTTTTTTTGTCAAAAGATGGCAAAAGTTATAATACATTTTTATAATATTTAAAAAAATTGTTTTATTTTGTAGGTAAGTAGGTAAATATAAAAATATTAACCTTGCTCAACAAACAATTTTTTTTTTGCTTTTTTTGTATTAAATCATGTAGTTTTAATAAAAATGTATGGGGTTACATCCAACACAAAAAATTAAACGAAATTAACCATTCCCAATATAAGAAATTCTACATTTTTTTATGATTTATACTAAAACAAAATATATATATAAAAAAAAGGGTACACATAAGTTCCAACTGTAGCCGGGCAACTTAGTTTTTGTTACATAGTGTAATTTATAGATAAGCTTTTGATTCGCTGCAGTTCAAAGGTGACGTGTCTGATTTATAAGATTAAAATGAAAGCAGCAATGCGTAGTTACTTGGTACGCGTATTTGCTAAAAAAAATTAATTAACTAAATTGCAATAATGTCATTCTTGTGCGCACTTTATCTCCATCTAGTCAAAGCTTATGATGGATATAATCTAAGACTCAGTACACCAGTGAGCTAATCAGCAACAATTAGTAACAACAACTACACTTACCGATAAACCCAGTAGTATCACTGCCAATGACAGAGCAGCCACACTCAAACCAATCGCGATGAGTTTAATCTTCCGTTGCGAATGGGATCCGCCTGATTGCATGGCCGGGAAATTGTCAACGGCACTCGCCGGTGTTATAAACGGTTTAAGTGTCTCGGCTGTCATAATTGACACGCACAATTAGTCAAGCGGAAGGCGGACGTCGGCTGCTTGTGCCAGCTACAAAAGCCCACAGAGACTTTCAGATACTTTGCGATTTTCTATTATGGCGAATTCTGCGTCTGCTTCTGGTGCTGAATCAGGCAGGCTCTGTGTCTGGATTGCACCCACCAACTGTTGCAACCGCAACTATCAAGTGCACTCAAAACAAAAACAAAAAGCCGCTGAAAACTGCAACTGACGCGATAAAGCCTCTAGAAGATAAACAAATTGAAAACACTCGCGGCGCTTTTTTGCTCAATTTATCTGTTTTCTTTTGTTTTGTTTTTTTTTTTTCACATATAATTGATCAGCAATTTACACAAGAATTTTCAAAAACAAGTTTGCTGCTGCTCCTAGCCAGTTATCAGTATCAGTTTCAGTACGTGTTTTCGGTACGTGTTCTCAGCTCGATAAAAAAAGAACGCCAGAATGTTGACTGATTTCCACAACAAGTTGCACTTTATTTTTAGTTATTTGATTATAGACAGGGGCTGTCTTGTCGCACTGGCGCCTATACGGCTTTGTATGCTTTTTTTTTTTTTTGGTTAAAAACACGCGCAAGATGAATCGAAAGATCTTGAAGATCGCACAATTTCAAAATAAAACGTCCGTTTGCGTCAGCGGCTCTCGTTGAACTAACAATGAGTGCTTGGCGCAGCACTTTTCGTACTGACTGATTGACTGACTAGAAGACTCTGCTAGACGAGACTGAGCAAGCAGCGAGCATGTCTGAGCATGAAGAACTCTGTCTGCTGTCAATGCCAAAGGCAAGAGCAGCGCAGCATGTACACTTTCATTATACCATCATTATGTGCAGAAATAATGTGAGAGAAGAGCACAGTGAACTCATTACTCTGTACGCCGGCTACTTATTCTCTCTCTAGGGCGCATGCGTTATTTACTTTTGTTAAGGGTTTCGCGAATTGTGGTTGTATTTGTTATAGTTGTTGTTGTTGTCGCTGTTGTTGTTATTGTTGAGCTGTGTTGGTGGTTGTAATGTCACAGCAGCAGTGAGCGATTAATGGCAATGCTTACTGTAATGCACATTTGTTTTTTTTTTTTGTGTACAAAAGCACGAGGGCAGGCTAAAAAGTAATTTGGCAAACAAAGAGACTATGTATTCAGATAACGTTTACATTAAGCCATAGAAAGTAAGTATCCTTTCGTATCTTTACATGTCATTAATGTACCCGAATAATGTGCATTATACCTATTGATTTTCATTAGCAACCAAAATTAGTGATTTGCAATTTTTATATAGAATTTCAAACATTTTTTGAGGCAAAATTTTTTATTACAATGCTTCTGCAGACTTTGGTCTAATACAGGAATGAAAATTTTTGGAGCTCTAAATAAAGATTCTATCAGATTTCGCTCATCTTGAGAAGTTAAAATCTTTGGCAACGCAGATTTTTTATGAATTTGACGCAATTACCTCTCAGCAATGGTTAATATGTAATTGCAAGCAACTGAAAACTCTACTCCAGTCTCCGGACTAACATGCCCTTGGTATTTCATTGAAAAACTTTAGAGGTATCACCAAGTAACACCCAAGGAATCGTCAAAAACATCGATTACTATACAGCTTTAGAAGATTGACCCCCAGCAGATCAATAGATTCGCGAAAAATATAAAGCATAGCTTGAAAGCTTTTATAAAACCTAAAAAAACATTTTTTTCTAACAAAATTCGTTCAAATTCAATTTCTTCCTGTGAAAAGTTATATCGCGTTAAAGTTGAAAATTTTTGGTGTCCGAATAATTTGTGTGTTCATTGTATGTACATATACAATTTGTCAAGTATTTCTTTGCAAAATGAAAAAAATTACACAAATTCAAAAATAAAAAAGAAAGGGGAGTTCCCTAACGAAATTTCTACAAAAAGAGGTTAGTAAAAATATTTTTAATTAATTTCAATCAAATATGCTAAATTTAATGAAATTTAATAACAATTTTTTCCTAGACCGTGTTGTTTTAAAACCGTGTAAAAAAAGACCGCGTAAAAACAGAAGAGAAACAGAATAAGCAAAACTAAGAATCAGCAAATATTTCGCTGTCAATTAATTCTTTGCAAACTCTGTGGCTCTGTTTAACTCTACCATTTCCAAGAACGCCACCGAATTTTGGATGGGATGTAAGCAAGAATTCTGAGCAGGTACGTCGATAACTTTGGTGCAATAATACGGCAACCATTTTTGTTTGTTGTCGTTGTGTTGGTACAGCTTCTAGCTAAGTTCAATATGGTTTTGAGGATCAACAAACCCAATCTTTATCACTCTACTTGACTATTAGTGTTTTAAAGTGTCCAAATAATTCTTCTTTGAAATTATTTTTGGGAGAAATGGGTTCGTGGCAAAATAAAAAAACTTGATCTGCAGGCACATATATACATATGCTATAAGGAGTTCAAATCTCATTTTGGTCTCTTCAAGATCTAGTTGTTTATACAGACAAAGAGACAGATGAACGGACAGGCTGACGAACAAGTCTAAATCCATTTCTTATGTTGTCCCGACCATATTACAGGTAATTTAAAGTGTTTCCTTCTTTTCATTTGCTCCAACTTAATATGCTCCTTACCTTAAGGTCAGATATAAAAGCTGTACTGGATTTTAGGTTTGCGATCGTAACTCAGCCTCAACATAAATATTGCGCTAAGCCATGCAGCTGTTGGGAAGGACAAGATCCTCCAACATTGAAGTCAATACAATATAATCTAATCCAATATATTCTATATAAGACAACATATCTTTACTAAGTGACGCAATATTTAAAATTTGTTAACCACCCTCCCCATCTCGGAGACCGCCCGTAGTATATGCCGACTCTAAAAACCATTGCAGATGTTCTTTGGTATGTAAGCCATCTAAAATTCACAAAGACTTCAATGTGTCTTATATCATATTATAGATGACATTAGCGAAACATCTGTAAGACATGTAAGTATGTAGCTAGATAGATCAGGCAAAAAAAATAACAATAGAAGAAATGTTTGCTAATGGGACTCTTGGCTAAGCTAACTATGTTTCAGCCTACCCTCGTATTGTGTTAGTGATTGCGATGTGCACTGTAATGCACAATGTATGTACATACATATGTTGAAATGCGACATCAACCAAAAGCCGTCCCATCCCTTTTCATTGAGCATATTAATTAATTTTCATTTGTTCAGGCCTTATAATACTTTCTCTTCATATAGTGAATAGTATTATTCGTTTTTTAAGTAGTTTTGAGACGATTTCTAAGAAGGACTGTGCACCCAAAGCCCGCATGAGCCGAACTTACGTCGGGTGCTAACTTGGAGGCAGCCGAAGTCTTGTCGTACTGTATGAAAAATGTCGCTGATACTGAAAGACTCAAAGTTTTGTCTGTTCTAGAACAAAAGGCAGGGGCTCTTCTGGAATATTCCTGATTTAAAAACAGGCTTATGAAAAAAAACTTCTGACAGAACCATATAATCCTGAAGGCAATCATAACTTTTGTATTGAAATAATTTTGATTGATAATAAAGTATTAAACTATTTGTTTTTAAGATATATACTTTGTACTAATTATTTATTTTTAATTTTTTAAAATTTAGGTCTCAGTTTGAAGCAAATTAAAGTTTAATATGAAAAATCTTAGTAATAGATTTGCACGTATGTTGAAGCCGAGAACCATTTGATAAGAGTGTTCTTTGAATATTTGACTTGGGTATTATTGGTAAACTAAAAAATTTATAAATTTATGTAAAGTTATAATTTAATAACAATTTGGTAGCCACTAGGAATCGGTCAGAGATTGGGCATTTCTTTAAAGCTGATATATTACTATAATCATTTGAACTGAATTTATTATTTGCAAATATGTATTAAGGCTGTAAAAATCCCAATTCGTATTAAAAATTTTGTTCCCTTTTTTTTATTGACAGCTTGACGGACGTGGGTATATTGACTTCTCTAGTCATCCTGATCATACTTAAAGTAACTATGGCGGGTTTTTTCTGTAGGTTTTATACATTTCCTGCTTAATAAACTTAATATGTCGTATGTACCTTAAGGTACGGGGTATAAATATGCGAAGTTTTAGCGTTAAGGCCCATACGCAGCATGCAAAATTTTCGCACGGAATGACAGAACTTCATATAAAAAAAAATAGTGGGATTTTTCATTCCGTGCGAAATTTTTGCGTATGGGCCTTTAAAAAAAATAATTCTTTTTTTATGGATTACAAATTTTGATCGCATGAATCTCCAAGCCATATAACCATTTATTTGAAAATGGAAAATACTGCATTGTTTCCCAAATTATGCGAAACTTTCTGACTTTATCAAAATTCGGAAAAAAATCTTTAAGTAAAATAAATGTTTTTTTTTATAAAACTGAGAGCACCATAGAGAACTTCAGGCCTAGAAAAATCGCACCGTTCTACGAATCTGTCGATGTAGGCCTTTGACCAAAATCGCCAACAAAGGTATGGGATTAAAAAATATCACACTTAACCAAATTTGTCCGAATTATTTTTTGAAGTTTATTTCTGAGAAAATGAGGCACACCTTTTTACCCAAATTTGTGGTATTGACGCTGACTACAGCGTTTGATAGAAGGACGGACTTTGCGAAGCTATATGACGTCATTGATGGTGCCACTGTATGAAGACGTTGAATGGTTAAGCCAGGTAGCGAGCGCACGATCTTGCTCTCAGTGGAGTGGAGAAGAGTAGCGCGTAGAGGAGATGCTTAAAGAAACAGCTATATCAGAGCCTAATACTCTGACGTGTTTTATTTTTAAAACGTTATTATCAATTTCTTTTAAAACCGTAAGAAATAGGTATATATAGCTTAAGTATAGTTGATAGATTTTCTTTTAAAAAATACACTTGATACATTTGAAAAAAAGAGCATGCACAGTTCAATACGTTATTAGGCTAGTTAATTTTTGGTTCACATTTTTTTGCCAGAGGGTTGCATTTCAGCGCCACCTTATTCGCAAATTTAGGGTTTTGTGAAATGTACACCACTAAGCGGCTTATTAAAAATCAACTATTTATTGTTAAAACACACCCCAAAAAAACCCACTACCATATGAATCAAATTGAAGCTGTAGCGTTTTTTCCCAAATATTTTTTTTCATATGACTTTGACAATAACATTGCATACAAAGCCAAGAATAAGGCTGACCCCTAAAAAATAAGATTTTTAATGACCACTCTAATTGAATTCTGAACTCGTAAAGACTTTTAAAATATACCTTATACATATACATATATATGTATGTACAGATAAGCCCCACATACTGGCACAATTAAGTAAAAAAAAAATGAACTTTAACTGTGCCGGATTTCATTAAAATGACATTTATTATGGCTTTGTGTTGATTTCTAGGTCTTATCAATGCAGTCAAAATGCCGAGACCATAATCGCACGGTGCCACGGTGACAAATTGTCTAAGTTTCGATGCTAATTATGCCCAACCGTTAAACTAATGTAGCCTCTAAATGTCTATGCCTAAGTAGTACGTTACTACTGTCTCGTAAATCTTGTCTGCTGGATAAAGGTGCATACTTTAGAGCTCTTAATGTACTCTCTGTCGCTTACCGACTAATTAGTTTTGAATTGTTGTTGAAGCCGTGACACAGGTAAACAGGAACGTCACCTTTGGGCAGGGTGCGGCATGTAAGTATGTACTATATGTACATATGTACATGCGAAAACGAAGTGCAGCATGGCGTCTAAAGTGTAGACGCACTTCCGGCACAGACTTGGCTGCTTTATGGTAATCCAAGCTGGTGCTACCTACTGACGACATGCTTAACCCTTGCGGCTCTGGGCATATAAACCAAAAACAGTGGCACTTCAGATACTTTTTCAAAGTCAATGTCATTGCGACTATCTAATTGTGTTTATAATTGATGTTGCATATTGCTGATGTTATTTAATTGCGCTCGTTTATAAATTACAATTCTGGTTTTTTGTTCAATTTATCGTTTGAGAATCTACAAAATTTATTAACAACGTACAGAGTGCTCTCAAACGATGCCTGAAATGAAATTCTTTTGAAAACTTTTCCCGCTTTTATCTGCGTTTGTGCTTCTTTGCAGATACATTTACAGTGTGCTATGTTCTATGTATTTATTATATACATATGTATATATAATACACTTATGTATATATAGTTGGCAGTAATCAGTAATTCGTTGCGATAATTAAAATATGACAAGCTTATTTAAGTTTCAATAAAGTGCTGTCAATGTCAGAAATTTTTATGAATCCTATGTGTCAGTTGTTTTGCAAGAAACAATTATGAAAGCCATCTGGAAGTTATCATAACCATTGGTTGAACTATTCAGTTCCTAAATGAAGATCTGCATAAAAATAATTTAAAACGAGAGACGTCTGTTACACTGCGGGCATAGTCTATCCTTGTTTTAAATTGTTTCAAAGAGCATCTACGTTTATTACGTCGTCATTTATATTATCGAAATCCATAGGTGATTTTTAGAACTCATTTGTGGCCGTCGTCTACTAAGCAACAAAATGTTTATAATACATATAATAATTATTTTAAATATATAATTATTTTGATATGGTGAGATCAAGTCGTATGACTTATTGTAAGATTGAGGCCTTCCTACTTGAGTTGCATACTGCGAATTGAAGTTGTGAAAATCGCTCAGTTTGGTAAATAGAACCGAGGCGTTTTAAAAATCTTTTATAAAAACGCAACTGGCAGCGAATTTTGGATGTATACTTACCTATGATCACGAAATGGCCCTTAATGGACAATATGGACCTTTAAATTTGATCCCATTCCTACAAAACTAGTTCTCAAATAAAGCACTTCTAAGCTAATGATCGCATATCACAAGTTTATCTAAGACGGTTAAATCTGAATGGTTAACTACCATTTATCTGCCACAATAAATTAATAGAATCTTTCTTGCAAGCATTTTTTGCAGCCTTCCTCAGAGAGTCGAATCAATATACAACAATAATATTTGCTTAAAGTTAATAGAAAGTTTATGGAAAGTTTCTTACAGTAACCTTTATCCAGTTATCTTTGAAGGATTTCGAAGTTAAAGGTGCCCGCCGTCCCCCCAGAGCTGCATGGCATACGTCCAAACTGACTTAAGGACTGCCTTGTAAAGCCGTTCTTTGTTTTCTTTCGAACGTGGGTGGACCTAAAAGCCAGTACATTTTTTTAGTTTTTAATTATACCCTGTACCTATAGGTACAAAGGTTATACTACATTTGTGCAATGTAAGGAGGCGTGGCAGACCCCAAGTCCTTTATACCAAAATGCTTATCATAACCTCGGGTAGCGATTGAGCCATGTCCGTCTGTCTGTCCGTCTGTCCGTCCGTCCGTTCGAATGAACGCCTAGATCTCGGAGACTATGTATAAGAGCTAGAGACACGAAAATATACCAGCTGGTGCGCATATTTCCTCAGAAGATGAAGTTTGTTGAATCATGTCAATATCTTTCCCCGTTCCCCCGCAGTAGAGTTTCGCGGTTTTTAGCCAAACCGTTTAATATTTTCATCTCAAATTTACCCCATATACTTTAAATAACTTCTTTGACAACATTCGAATTTCACCAAAAAAAAATAATTTATGGTTCCATTTAATGATACGGATACAAATATGAATTGATCTTTATGGAGAATATTCTGAAACTATGTATTTTCAATCAAAAATATGTATTTGTTATTGTCCGCTTCTTCGAAAGGGGCAAAGAGACTAAAGGCATAGAAAACAAAAAAGCATAGGCCACATAATAAGTGCTAGAGACGCTGACGAGCTGGGAAAACGGGGCCACATAATAAGTGCTAGAGACGCTGACGAGCTGGGAAAACGGGACCACTACCCAGAGATAAGATGATCACAGAGTACCACTTCGAAAGAAATTTTAGTACTATTTTGAGGCACAAAGAGAATTGGACAACGCTAGAGGAGATACATCCTATGAAAAGACATACTAACGTGTGGTACACGTACGGGTCCTTGACTAAAGAAGGCACTGGAATGGGAGTTGCGGGACCAAGAACGCGACTGTCAGAAGCCCTCGTTATGTACACCAGCATATTTCAAGCAGAGTTATGTGCCATAGGCCGATAGGCCGACAGAGACGTTACTATCCTGTCAGACAGTCAAGACGCGATTAATGGCTTGAAGATCTTTCATTGAAGGTTAGTTTTTTACATGGGTGGGTTACAAGCCCTACGCCATAACCTAACTTAAGGTATTAGGAGACCCGCCGCGTACTTCAGTTTGCACCCAACAGTTGTTAGGTGACTATCCAGAGGCGCCACGAGGAGGTAGTGCGTCGGCTTGAGGAAAGCAAGAACGAGGATCATGCTGGAATCCACCAAGTTGAATGCAATCAGACACTTTGCCTTGTATGCTATCCCCCAATCCTTGAAGATTAACTCGAAATCGGTCTCGGAAACCAGAGCCAAACTGAACCATCTAGGATAGTGGAATAGAGTCTCCCTCAGATGGGGCCCGGGAAATAAGAACATTCCTGGGAATGAAGCAAAGCCAGCAAACTGGCGCGGAATGGTGAGGCAAAACCACTAATAATACCTGAACTTTACTGTGGCAGAGGCAGACATACTACCAGACAGCTGCTAAGAGATGAATAATGGTCCAGTCGGGAAATGGACTAGACCGACACGGAGGGCTTACGGCAAGCCAAGCAACTTCTTGGTTCCTACAACTTGAATAGGTTCAAGAAGATATTCCAATTAGGCAAGAATTTCCTTAGGAAACTGACCGGGTACATATGCAATTCAACGGTGATCCCGTGATCAGACTAATAACAAAGAAGTTAGCCAGTCCATAGCGAGTTGATATTGAAATTAAAAATTAAATTTTTTTTTTAATTAAAGTAATTAATTAATTTAAATATTGTGTTAGGTCCTAGTTTGGCGCCACTTGAATAGGACACTTTAACGAAAAAATAATTTTATAGAATTCTTTCTATTTAACATAAACTTTACTTACATTTAAGGTATTTGAGATAAGAGAACCGAATTTCAATAGTGTGTTGAGCGCCCTTTCTACTAAATTCATACTTACAGTTTGGAAGGGAAACAGAGCTGCAAGTTAACTTCTTAATTCGGGTTATTTCGAATATACTCAAATATTGTTGTTCGGATTTGACGTTTCAACAACCTGGAATCAATGTATAGGCACATTTTCAAGTTCACATTAATTCTAGTTGATAAAACTTTTAATTTTCTCACTTGCGAAAGTCAAGAAAATAGAAGCTGTATTTATTGTAGTCTTTGAAATTACATTTTTTCGTTTGTGAACACCACGTGATCACTCTCGGGAGTCAAGTTTAAACAAAAACTAACGATTTGCAGCTTTCTTCAAGTTTCTTGGCTATACAAGTGATAGATAGGCCAGTAGCCTTGCATTTATAAAGCTTGTTTTATTTGCTAAAACTCTAAATTTTTATTAGGGTTTTATATCATAAATAAAAACTAATTCAACTAGCTAAATTTTATTTTCCTTTCCAGTATTTGTTAGTACTTTAGAGTTTTTAAATATATTTAGTTTCATCCCTATCACACACTAAATTTTATTTCTTGTGTAGCGAATTAATATTGGATTATAACCAAATTTGTATTGGTTGATTGCCAATAAAAAAATTAATATAAAAAAAAATAAAATTTAGTTTCATTTGACATTTCCTTTATTTCTTAGCTTTTTTGAAAATCTATTTTAGATAACTAACGTATTTGCTATCGATTAAATCTGTGCGAGTACCAAAGTAACTTTCATAAAACTTATCAACACTAACAAAATCCCACAGCTGTTGTGCATATGCTCAGCTGAGCCAGTTCATTTGGGAACCTTTTTTTTCACGTAGTCAAAATGAGGTTTTCCGTAGTTTTTTTAATTTTATTAATTAAATTAGTTGATAAAATAAATGCACAAGCCAATGAAGTTGTTGGCTGTGGTGGCTTTATAAAAAGCCATGCCGATATTGACTTTTCTAAGGTGGAAATCAAGCTGTAAGTAAAAACAAATAAAACGACTGCTGATAAGGGTGCCTGCCGCAAAGTGACAATTGGACACCTGAATTCTAACCTTGTATCATGTACCGCTTGCAGCTTAACCAAACAAGGTTCACTTAAGGACAAAACTGACTGCTCGCCCTCAAATGGCTATTATTTTTTGCCTATATACGATAAAGGAGAGTATTTGCTTAGTATAGCACCGCCGCCGGGTTGGAGCTTTGAACCTGAACAAGTTGAATTAAATTTTGACGGCAAGAATGACGTGTGCAGTCTGGGCCAAGATGTGAATTTTGTGTTTAAAGGTTTTGGCATAACCGGCAAAGTTGCACTTGCCACTGGCAGTGGAGCACGTGATGTAGACGTTGAATTGACTTCGGAAGAGAGTGGTGAGGTGCGAAAGACTAAAACAGATATCAATGGCGTATTTTCATTTACACCCATAATACCGGGAAAATATGTGGTACGCGCCAAGCACGCCAATTGGCACTTTAGCAAGGCGGAGCACAACGTGGTCGTTGTCAGTGGCAATACTGTGTTACCAGATACTTCGCTTATTGTATCTGGCTTTGATGTTAAAGGACGCTTTGATACCAGCACACAACTGCCCGCCAATATTGGCGTTGCGCTGTATAAGAAAAAAGGCGTAAGTTACTAAGACAATACTTGCTTCTTCTCTAGCTTAAATTTCTTTTTCTCTAATACAGCAAACTTTGGTGCCAAAATGTGAAAAATTGTCCAACTCGCACACAAATAAGATTAAGAATGACTATGAAAGTGCTACTGCCTGCTATAGTTTAGCAGACAAAACTGGGGAGTATATTTTTAAAAATGTGACTTCCGGCAAATATTTGCTTCAAGCTGTTAATGAAAATGACAAACTCAAATTGCATCTAAGCCCTGAGTATCTGGAGGTGGAAGTTGGCAAGGATACGTTGCAGCTGACGAACGAGTTTAAAATAACCGGCTTCAATGTTAAAGGCCTAGTTTTAAAATCGAATGGTGGAGTTCCACTAAAATCTGCCATTGTCAAGCTGGATAATCAAAAAGTAGCTGAAACTGATGCATCCGGCAGTTATACGCTTGAAAATATTAAAACTGGCACTTATACTATAGAAATTGAAGCACCACAACTGCAGTTCCAACCACTTCAAGTTAAGACACAAATCTCTGAACCTTTAATACCTGCAATTGTGCCTTCCGCCTATGAAGTTTGCGGCAGTGTTGTTTCGCCCAAATCCTATGTGGTAGGCCTAACTAAAATTGGCTCTACCTTCCACACCACCGCTACAACCAAACCTGAAAGCGGTAAATGGTGCGCCTATTTACCAGCTGGCAAATACAACGTTGAGGTATTAACCACTGATGCGGATAAAAATAGTGGCGTGCAATTCTTTCCCGTGCAGCAACAAACTCAAGTCGAAAATGCGCCAGTTACGGGCATAACTTTCTCACAGCTACGCGCCAAACTACGTGGTGAAATAAAATGTCTGCCAGATGCTACCAGCACTTGTACTGAGACCGAAGTTACGCTGCAGGGTCTTGATGCTACGGGTCAGCCCACAGACAATAAATGGCGTGCAAAAGCGCATCGTAAGTGCTCATTTAACTAAAGTATTATTATTCCCAGCTCATAATTTCATTATAGGTGGCAAATATACATTCAAGGATGTGCTGCCCGGGCCTTATGAAATTACCATACCACAAGCCAATTTGTGCTACGAATCTACACGCGTTTTCTTGAATATCGCTTCAGCAGAAGAAACCGCACCATCTTTCATACACAAAGGCTACGAAGTTTCTATTATATCTAGTCATCGCGCCTTGGTACGCAGCTTTTACAATAATTTAGACCTCCCGACTAAACGCATTTTATTCTAGATGAGATACACGCATATTGTTACTGCCTCCGAGCCACAACCATCTGCGGATACTCTGAAAATACTCTCGGGCGTGAATACATTCTGTGTTTCCAAATACGGCAGCTACAATTTCAAGCTGGAAGGCTGTCACATCTATGATGAAACTCTTCCCAACAAATTCATAACGCCAGAACCAGATCAATTGCAAACTCTTATCATCAATGCCGTTGCACATAAAACTGGCATACGCGTTCTATCCTCCGAGCCCAATGCCGATTCGTTGAAACTATCTATAGAATCCGAAACACTTGGCAAGCAAGTAGTCAAACCAACGGCCGAATCGCATAAGGTGGACGGCAAATACGCGTATCGCTATGAAACTTATCTCAAGCCGGACGAAGTCTTGAACATAACTCCATTAAGTGACGTGCTGCTGTTTTCACCAGCTCAACATCAAATAGTGGGCAGCAATGATTGCGTTGACATTGCCTTTAACTTTGTAGCCGCACGCGGTCTCATACTTCGTGGTAAAGTTGTACCAGCCATTAAGGATGCCAAAATTACGCTAAGCTTTCCAAATAATCCGGAGGTAACGTCTGCCACCACGCTTACTTCCGTAACTGGTGAATTTAAATTTGGTCCAATTGAGGAATCTTTATCTTTTGATTTGACTGCCGAAAAGGAGTCATATGTGTTTTCCGAGTATAATCGTCAATCAGCCTCGTTTACCGCACACAAACTCTGCGAGATTGCTGTTAGTGTCGTTGATGAAGCTGGAAAGCCTTTAAGCGGCGTTTTGCTTTCACTAAGCGGCGGCGAGAGCTACCGCAAAAACCTGGTTACCAGCGAAGATGGCGCCATCAATTTCCATTCACTTTCACCCTCGCAATATTATCTCAGACCTATGATGAAGGAATACAAATTCGAGCCTACCTCAAAAATGGTGGATCTCAAGGATGGAGAAACTGTTAAAATGACTTTGGTGTAAGTAAGAAAATTGAGCAACAAAATCTGTTTCTAAAACATTACTAATTTTCCAGTGGCAAACGCTTCGCCTACTCCATATTTGGCACTATTACCTCCTTAAACGGCGATCCTTTTCCCAACGTTAATGTGGAGGCCATTGCTGATGAGGGTTGTATGCATCAGCAAGAGGAAGCAGCTAGCGAGCTCAATGGTCAATACCGCGTGCGTGGCTTACAACCTGGCTGCACTTATACAATACGCGTCAAGCCTGACGATGAAAACGTTGATCGCTCCATTCCACCAAAACACACGGTCACTTTGGGCAATGAAGACGTACGCGATATCAATCTTATTGCTATAAATCCCATTAGAGTTGTGGATGTCACTGCGCGAGTTACAGCTCCGTTGAATGAGCACTATAAATCGCTGCGCATTGTGATGTATAGACGTGGTGCCTCTGATTCCCCGGTGTTTTCGCAGCGCGTGCCCGTGCCACTGAATCCTAAATCACCCATAAATCCAGGCGCTATGATTTTCTTCCCGCGAATGCCACTCGACCACAAAAACTATGTGGTTGAATTGCAGTCAACTCTTTCCGACAAAAGCTACACCTACAAGCTGCCTTCGGTACCATTTGTGGCAGATAGATGTTCCGTGTTTGTAGAGCTGGACTTTGAAGTAGAAGCGCGTGCAGCAGAGGCAGACATTAACCAAAACTCTATCTCTGCACTGGTGCTTATAGCGCTTGTTGCAATAGCGTTCTTCAAGCAAGATCTGGCTGTAAACTTTTTAACCTTTGTTGGAGGCAAACTCAACGATGTTATAGCAGACATATCACAGCGTCAAAAGAACAGAACGACTACGCAGAAACGCAAAAACGAACCTATTAACCAGCGCGAAATTGAGCAAATGGCGGAACAAATAAATGCCATTAAAAAGAAAAAGACAAAGAAGATTTAGTCTATAGGCGAGTGTCAATTTAGTCTGATTTTTGGTATATGTGAGAGAAGAAAAAACAAAAGGTATTTGGGTCTGTTTTAAGCCTTAAACATTGCAAGATTTGTTATTGAGATTTGGTTTATATTAAAGTTTAGTTTAGTATTTATCAAATTATAAACGACACACTAGTTTCCTTCGAATGATTTCCTATAGTCAAAGTATGTAAACCGTAAAAACGCTCGTTTGTTTAGTTAATGAGGCAAGTTTAATTTGTGTTTTTTTCAACCTAATAGCTAAAATAAATACATAAATATAAATAAATATTTTCATTTAAATGGTAATAAACGCCAATTTGTCACTACTTTTGCACTAAAATATGCTCGGCAATGGAGCTGAGCATGCGCTTGCTGCGACGATGCTTAAGCTTTGCGTGGCGTCGTTCAGCTTGCAGATTCTGCTCATTTTGTGAGCCTAAGGCGTTTTCTTCAGTCGCCTCATTATCAGCTGCATGAGCTGTATTTGGTTCTGCTTCTACTTGGGGCTCTTCGGTGCTATCTTCTTCCGCTGGGTTTTCAATAAAAATACATTCGGGATTGACTGCACCACATTCCGCGAAGCTGGTAGCTCTGTTTTGTGGATTATTTGCATTTGTATATTTTTCAAAGAAGCCACGGCCCACAATGCGGAACGCCATGCTAGTCAATGGATTCATCTTTGAACGGAACTCCATTTCACAAACAAAACGACGACGACAGGCCTTGGTGTCAAGTCCCAAGAAGGCGAACAAGAAATTGGCAACTCTGTGCGTTACACACATAATTTAAAATAAATTATTTTTTTTACATTAATATGTTTGGACTTACTGCTCTTCAGAAGACATTTGGCGTGCTTCGTTTTCGGAGCCTTCTTTATCAACTGCTTCCAGCTGTGCCTCAGCATTATCAGCATTTACGCTGCGTTTGCCGCGACGACGATTTGAGGCTGCAGGCGCTGAAGGTGCAGAAGCCGCTGTGGGATCGGGATGCAAATCATCGGCTGAAATATCGTGGTCTGCAGAGTAGCCACTATAGGCAGAGTAAGGCTCGAAAGAGCCTGAATCAAATGATGAAGCCGATGTATCGAATGATGGGGATGAGTCGAATGATGCAGGTGAATCGTAATGCGAATAATGATCTGAGTGGTCGAGTGAGTAGGGAATGTGGTCATGATGATGTTCAAACGATGGTGGTCTGTATTGTTTAAAATTAAGAATATGTATAATTTTATATAAAGCTACCACAACTAGAGCACTTACGGATGATCGAGTATTATTTCCTGATTACATTTTTGGTGTGGCCAGAAATAGCGCAGGCCCAAATAAATAGCGCTGCCCACAAAGAAGGATACAATGACCACTTTTACTTTAACAAAGTAAGCAATTGCAAGCGGCCACAGATGACGATCTGCAATGATAAAACGGTGCATAAGATTATATCAAAAATTTCCAAATTATCACAAAACCAAACTTTCACTTGTTGGGTTCACAGATTCTACATATGGCTGTCATATGCGTATTTGGTTTGGAAGAACGTGATCTACGACAATATTTTGTTAAATATGCTAAGATTGAAAGTGAAAAGTGTTAATTAATTGTTATGGGTAGCGCTGTGGTTGCAAATCGTGTTAATCCAATTTGAAAAAGATGAGCAGTAATTGTCTATTGGAAAACTTTCGAAAGAAAGTACAAAAGTGCTAAATATGTTGATTTAATCATATTGAGATACAATCAAATAAAAAGAATCAAACTGAAACTTATGTGTACATGTTGTTGTTGCATTAGTTATGTATAAAAATTATGCAAAGTGCTAATTATTATATAAATTGGCAGAATTGGAGCACTTTTAGTACTTTTAGATGAAAAAAGTATGAATGAATTATGTATTAGTCTTATTTTTAGCTTAACTTACAGAAAAGCAAATGATGACGATGACGACGTGTACGTCCCTCTACTTCCAACAGCTCTTTGGCTTCGTTTATGAAAGTTTCCGTATCCGGTATTTGGGTTTCCGTATTTTCAGTTTCCTCACAAAACACTAGCGTAAAATAAACCACAAGCAGTACTGCCGCATACCAAATTGTATTTTTTTGCATTTTAACTAAGTTTTTTGTTTTTATTTCTTTAGTATATCCTTTTTCACTTTAGCCGATATCACTGTTAATCCAACTCCACTTGCACAGCCGCTACTGAAATGTTTGATGCACTTGCTATATCCGAGTTTGCTTTTATACCGGCCATAGCACAAGTTCAAGGTGATAATTATATGTTAAACAAAATATTAAAGTTATAGTTTGCACCAGTAACACCCTAGTTTGGTTTAAAATGTGTAACACAAACGTAAATACATGTGCGTTTGTTTATAACAATATCTTAATGTCTAAAACATGCATGTAAAATGCTATATATTTTATAAAAATAAAGTGCAATTTCACTTTTATATGTGTTTATTAGTCGTGCTTTTTTTGATGGGCGCTTTTGTCTTAGCATTTGTGTACATGTTACTTGAGTTAGTAACTATTACGAAACTGAAATAAATACATAATTAGCACATTATATTACTATTAGCGAATTTTACCTTTCGAATTGCATAAGAATATTTGCTTGTTAAAAAAAATTTGAATATTGCCGCACATATCGATTTTTATGCATTAGCAACATTCTGATTTATCAAATTATCGATAACTTTGTTTGCACATCTCTGTAATAGTTATTGACAACAATAATTTGCAAATAGAATTTAAATTTAAGAATTTTGTTTTTCGCTGTTACTTCTGGTCCGACACAGTAAACCATGTCAAATACTGCAAATTCAAATGTACCTGCACCGGATCCACAAGCACCTATCACACGTAGGGGCTTTTTAATGTCGTTGAAAACCGGTGTTTCCATGCCTATACCACAGCAATATATTGTAAGTTTATTTAAGAATTTTCCAAATAAGCCAACTAAACATGTTTATTTTCACAAGTATGGACGTTGTCGCTCCGTTGCAGAATTTGAAAAGCTAAATCGCGTAGGAGAAGGCAGCTATGGTATTGTGTGTAAGTACTCAACTGAACTGATTTTAAGGCAAACTTAATGGACTTCCTGACCAAATTTAGATCGCGCCCGTGACACACGTTCGAATAAAATAGTAGCTTTAAAAAAGGTACGCATGGATCAGGAGAAAGATGGTTTGCCCGTAAGCGGCCTGCGTGAAATTATGATATTAAAGCAATGCGACCACCAAAATATTGTGCGTCTACGTGAAGTAGTTGTGGGCAAAAGTCTAGAAAGGTAAGTTAAGCCTTAGAGCACTCATAAGATCATAATTAATTATTCTGTATACTGCCCTCAGCATATTTCTGGTAATGGACTTCTGTGAACAGGACCTGGCTTCCCTCTTAGATAACATGTCGCAGCCATTTACTGAATCTGAAGTGAAATGCATATCCTTACAAGTTCTACGTGCTCTCAAGTATATGCATGAACGCTTTATTATACATCGTGATCTGAAAGTATCTAATCTACTTATGACAGACAAAGGCTGCATTAAAGTCGGCAAGTTTTTAAAGCACTTCTTACGGCGGCTCTGAAGATTAACAATTACTATCATTCACAGCTGATTTCGGCTTGGCGCGTTTGTATTGCAAACCGCCCAAGCCCATGACACCTCAAATGGTAACGCTCTGGTATCGTGCTCCAGAGCTGCTACTCGGTTGCCTTACACATAATACAGCAGTTGACATGTGGGCATTTGGTTGCATACTTGGAGAACTGTTGCTTAACAAACCAATTTTTCCGGGCAGTTCTGAGATTGCTCAACTTGATTTGATTATTGAGCTGCTGGGCGCACCCTCGGAAGCTATTTGGCCTGGGTTCTCAGAAATGCCTGCCACCAAAAACTTTACGCTAAGCCAACAGCCCTATAATAATCTTAAAACCAAATTTAACATGCTCAGCCAAGCAGGTAGAAGTTTGCTGGACATGTTATTCATCTACAATCCTAATACAAGAGCAACAGCGCACGAATGTTTGGCCAGCAAATATTTTAAGGAACCACCGCAAGGTTTGTTTGAACTTTTAACTTATAATTTCGATGTCATTTAATAAGTTTTGGTTTTACAGCCTGTGATCCTCGTATGATGCCCACATTCCCACAGCATCGCAACCTGGGCAGTACTACTTCACAACAGCCACAACGTACATTGTCGCAAGTAGCTCCATCACCAGGAGATTTGTCTATTCCTGATTTGTTAAATGTGTTCATTAAAAGACAGCGCGTCGAATAAAATGTAAACAATTTTATTGACTAAGCAATTATGCAATGCCGATTTAGAGGTAAGGCCGGTCCATGGGTGTCTTCTTGGCCCTCTTGTCGCGTGCACGTGGAAACCAGCGGTGCTTTGTAGTGTGAGTCAACGCCATCAGCTCCTGGCGAGCCACCTCCGGATGTTTTTCCTTAAATGCACGCATTGCTGTCTGCAAAGCAGCCTCCTTTATAAGCTGTGAACTCTGTGCTTCCTTCATTTCAGGCAAGGGCTTTGAGAACTCGTAAGGAAACGGCTGATCTGGATGCCAGGCAACTATGGTTTTGCCATTTTTGGTTATGCCCACGCTTTCTACTAAGCTGGCACCGCCCACAGGATTTTTATTCAATGCATTTCGCGTTAAATTTGTGGAAAATAAACGAAAACCCAACCGTGTGGCTGACATTTTTAGCGATGTGCTTTTAATCGATAATTTCTCTGGCATCAATTGGTTTAAGCAAAAGTACTCAAAGTTGGCGTTGCCAACTACTTATAGTTGCAACAGCTGTTTTTTGAAATTTTGGTAACATTTCTCACCACAAAGTTCTTAATTTCGATGTGGATACTTTACGCTTTAGTTGTGCATGTCCTATTATTGGGCTCCATTTTTGTGATCTACTTTCGTTCGCCAGTGATAGAGGGTCTGCAACCTCAAGCTTCGCTTACATCTAATGGTTTGATAGCGCCCGCACAACGACTGGTCTTAATTGTTACCGATGGACTGCGTGCCGACTCATTCTTTGAGCACAATTGTAATCATGTGCCGCATTTGCGTGAAATATTTCTACGTGAAGGTTTAGTTGGCATATCACGCACTCGTGTGCCTACTGAGTCTCGACCAGGTCATATTGCACTGATAGCCGGTCTTTATGAGGATCCGTCAGCGGTTACGCGCGGCTGGAAGGAGAATCCCATTGAGTTTGACACAGTATTTAATCGTAGTGCACAGACCTACGCCTGGGGTGCCCAAGATATATTGCATATATTTGAGAAACTATCGGGTGGCAGACGGCCTATGCATTTTGACGCTTACAATCATGACTTGGATTTTTCTGGTCAGCATAAAACCTATAAACTGGACGAATGGGTCTTTAAAAAGGCCAAATTTCTGCTGGAACGCAAGAAGCAGGAGCTACGCGCTGCTAAGCAAGTTGTGTTCTTTATGCACTTGTTGGGGTTGGATACTGCAGGACATGTGCACAAGCCAGGCACTGAGCTCTTTCTTGAGAATCTCAATTATACAGAGCATGGTATTTGGGAAATGTACAAATATTTTGAAGAAGTTTTTCCTGACAAGCGAACGGCTTACCTGTTAACTTCAGACCATGGCATGACGGACTCGGGTTAGTTTTCCCACTCAATAAAACCATAATTGTTTTAAATATATATCTTAAAGGTTCCCATGGCGCTGGAGCTGCTCATGAAACGGACACACCCTTCTTGCTTTGGGGTGCCGGTGTATCACGCACAGCACCCAACTCGGGCCACACCTTTGTGGCCAATGATGCAGGCCAGCGCCTGCCACTGCATGAGCTGGAGCAAGCACAGCTAACACCATTGATGTCTGCCTTGATTGGCTTGCCACCGCCGATGAATAACTTTGGCGTATTGCCACTGGGATATTTAAACGCCAGTGCGAGCTATGAAGCGCAGGCCGCACATAGTAATGCGCTGCAATTGCTCGAGCAATATCAAAAGCTGCAGCAGGAGCACAATGATGGATTCTTTGCTAAATATTTGAGTGGTTTTAAGCAACTAAGAGAGGCTGAGATCATTGCTTATAAGAGGAAAACTGCAGCGTTGCTCAAGTCACACGCCTATTCGGATATGTCGATTAACAGTGGCAGAGTTATGCAATTGGCACTGGAAGGCATTGATTACTATCATGGATATTACCGCAATGTATTGTTGCTAAGCACAACGTTCACATTCCTTGGCTGGATATACTATTTGTACCGCCTGCTGCAAGAGCAACCAGGACACAAAACTAATGCACTGACTGCCAGTGATCAAGACAAGAGGACCACCTACAGCCTAAGCGTAGCTGCTGTTCTTGTTGTGATCTTTATAATTGCCCAATGCGTGCCGCTAGCAGTTGGCTTTTATCTGCTCCTGCCGCTACTTATGTGGCAGCTTGCCTTGCGACAACAAACAGGCAGTCGTAGTCAGTTGCATTCCATTGGTTCCAAGGCGCAGTTTGTCGTGCTCATCGCCTGCGCTGAACTACTCGTCTTTACATTCTTCGAGCGTCGCCTAATATCACTGTGCTTTGTGGCATTTGCTTGCTACAACAATTGGCGCATTTTCAAGTTGGCATCTCTTAAATTCTACATTTGGCTATTGTTGGTAGTGGCTTTAACCTACTTTCCGTTGCTGTCGCCGACAGTGGGCTACCAGAATCCCATGCTGCTGCTTGCCACAAGTGTGCTTATATTGGGGCGTCCTGAGCTCAGAAAACAACTGCATAGCTGGCACACCTATGCTTGCAACATCTTAATCCTATTAAACACTGCCATATGTGTTTATTTACACAAAAGTCAGATAGGCATACCGATTTGGTTGCACATAGCCTCCTGGCTATACTTGGCATATGCAATTGTCTCGATTTTGCTCAACGAGGAGCTAGTGCTGGTCCAACGACTAGGGCACATTTTCTTTAATCTTGGTGTGCTCTATACAATGCTCTGCACTTCTTATGAATCGATTTTCGTGCATCTTTTGGGCATAGAACTGATGATGACGCAAGTGGCGCAGCAATCGCAAGTCGATCCTTTGCAGCAGCAACAAAAGTTAACTTTATCTTTTCGCCTGGCCTTTACCATATTACTATATACATTCTTTTCACTCTTTGGCACTGGCAACATTGCCTCGGTCAGTTCCTTTGATCCAAACATAGCGCGCTGTTTTCTCAGTCACTTTGCACCATTTGTCATCATGGGATTGGTGCTGCTGAAATTAGTATTACCCACAGTGCTAATCTGGTCCATAATCTACACCTACTCTGAGTACGCGCGTAAGCACGAACGCCAGATATTTATTTGCCTGCTGCTTATCTGTGATATAATGGGTCTGAACTTTCTTTACTTGGTGCGCAATCGCGGCTCCTGGCTGGAAATTGGCACATCCATATCACATTTTGTTATCATGGAAGTGACGACATTGGTGCTGCTACTGTTGGCATATGCAGCAAAGCTGCTGCTGCGTCTGACGCAATGTCAGCGTTTGATGAAATTACACTAGACCAAAGAAGGATACGGATAAGGATTTAGTTGTTAAGCATAACTTAAAGTTTATATGTCCAATAGTAGTATTTACAGCACAAATTACATACATATGTATGCAGCATGTAATTAAATCGTTGTATCTAAAAGCTAGGAATGTGTTGGTTGTATATGCGTTTGTGTGTGTGTGTGTATGTGAGTGTGTATATAGTATATAGTATGTGTATGTGTGTGTCCGTACGCTCGTGCTAAATAAGTTCACGCATGGCACGACATCTAATGAGTAGCAGCACAAAAACAATTAACCATTTTCCAGGTATCGACATTCTTATCACTAATCTTTAAGATATTGCTCCAGTGGATTTGATCCCAGGAGGCGCGAAGTGGCAGTCTCATCTAAAAGTATGTATATAAGTGAGCACAACTTTGTCAAAAGGATGTTAATATATAACTTACTTGACTGCGTTGGTTTCGCTGTTGTGGCATTCTCCGGTGGTTGAGATTGCAGACAGCTTACCCACTCGGATAGCGAGATCTTCTTGTCACCATTTGCATCACAGTAGCGTGGCATTTTCTTGCCACATTTGCGTAAATTTCTATAGAAAAAAAAAACAAAAGTAATGTTAATGTAATAGACAGTTTTTGAAGATTTTTAAAAAATTGTATATTGGGAACTACCAGAAAAATGCATTTATTATTTTTTTAACTAAGAAAACTACTATACTACTATAGCCTGCATCCAAAGGCTGAAGTTATAGAATTTTTATCAAATTCTCTTGTTGTTGGTCAAGTTCACACTTCCTTCATCATGATCATCATTTCCTATCTCCCACTGGAGCATAGAGCCTCACTCTTCCAATGCTGAACAAAAATTGAGGCACTTGCCCAGACATTCTTGGCAAATCACATTAGCACCAATTATTCAAGTTATTCCGATACTGAATTTAATAAGTCCCAATGATAAAAAACCTACCAATTGTAGAGCAGTTTCGGAAATTGTTAAGAATCTTAAAAACAAGACAGCCCCCGGTCAGTCTCATTGACCATCTATGCCTAAAAGCACACCCTCGCACTGGAATCTAATAAGCTTCCTGATTCTCCTTCCTAATACCGACCTACTGCCATCTTGTCTACAGTCAGCAAAATACTTGGAAAGATAATAGAAGAAAAGCTCACAGCTGTTGTTGTCAACGCTAATCTGCTCCCAACCGTACAGTTCGTTTTCCATAAGGAACACAGTACAATCCATTCTCTAATCCGAATCTAAAAGAACGTTAAAGATAACTTTAATACACAGAAATCCACTGGGATGGTTCTATTAGATATTAAAGCAGATTTCGACTCCATTTGGCACAACATCTTTAAGATGTCATCTTTAAATTTTCTCAACGAACTTATTAAAATAATTCAAAGCTTTCTAAGCAAGCGTTCATTTATGGTCTACATTGGACGTGCCCATTCTGCTGCTACTGAAATCCCTGCAGGATGCCCCCAGATTATAAAATTGGTTCAGGCGTTCTTTTTCGAGTTATAAATGATAAAACTAACTCGAATTTGTTTTTAATACAGTCGAACTTCCGTGTTAAGAATTCTTCTTCAACGATTTCCATAAAACAATTCTCCTTATAACGAATTTCGGTGTAACAAATTTTCTCAGTCATGATGAAGCTCAACGGACAAGAAGACCCGAAAAAATACTTCTGCGTATGAACCATTCACAGCTTAGCATTTTTTAAAAATATGAACAGTGTATACTCATTCAATTTGGGAAATTTATGGTTGGGGCGGTCTTATTTCTGACCGTAATAAAAACATTGAAGTGGAACATGTTTATAATTTTAAATGAAATCAGACCAGGGTTGAATCTATGTAACTGTATGAAAGAAAGTTGCTGGACTTTAGACACCCTGTATGCGAACTTGTCTGTACTCTGAAGTTTCAAGAATCCATATAATATATAAGATTCCGTAACAGCCACCATAATTATAAATATGAAACCCATCACTTACCTTGCACTGGTTACAAGCTCACGAAAGACTTTCCATTCTTTTCTTTCCCAGGACTTGTTTTTATTTTTATCCAGAAAAACAAAGCTCAGTGTAGCAATGCGTTCATCTTCAGTTTTCCACATGGTCGTGTTGATGCTAAAAGAAGTGGAAAATTTTGATCGTATTATATTTTA
Organism: Chymomyza fuscimana; assembly: GCA_949987675.1. Lineage (NCBI taxonomy): Eukaryota > Metazoa > Arthropoda > Insecta > Diptera > Drosophilidae > Chymomyza > Chymomyza fuscimana. The sequence goes on from OX465089.1 coordinate 73,290,244, forward strand.
GGCAGTATAGTCGGATATGATATAAGATAAGCTAACAATGTATTGGGACTTAATAACATTGAAAAGCGTAAGACACTTGGATTTGGTTAAAGAAGTGGCATTCAACCCAATCATGACAGTTCGAAAATTCGATTCCATGTGTGGACAAAACAATGAAGTTACAACATTTCGAAAATATTTTTTTTTCCGTGTTCTGTCTGCTGTCAGCAGTTTTCAACACCATAATGTTTTACTTGAATTCCGTTGCAGTTTCAGCTAGAGCTGAAATATTTTTCTCTTTCGATATACAAAAATAATAATGTAATGTAATGTAAATGCTAAAGACATCTTTAGGGCTGCCACCTCTTCGGGCCCCGCCCGGAGTCTACAGACCTGCATTCTGATTTCCGGTCCTCTAGGTCACATGTCAGTTTCTACGGACAGTCAAAAACTTCGGAGCAACAAAATCTTTTGAAAAATATTTGAAATTGCCTTCGAATTTTACTCGCATCGTCACCTATCTAAGTCACAAATATATTTTCAGACTCAAACTTTGTAATTGATAAATAAGATATCGAACGGATGGTGATCGACTGCTGGATAAAAAATGGGTATATTTCCTCCAGCTAATCTCCGGACAAGCGACCTGACAGATGGGGCAACCCTAATTTTTATCTTATCCATATTCTCGCTCAACTGTTCACTTCAATTCTGTTTCAACTGCTTTTGACTACCTCGCTAGGGATACTCCACTAGAATATTACATCCAGGGCCGTAGAGGGAAAATCCATGACCGGGGGAAAATGTACCGGCCCCTCTATTACACCTTTAGCTTGAAACACGACAGTATGACAGTAATTACACCGGGCCCCTGAGAAAACTCCGGGCACGGGGGAATCCCCCCGTTTCAATATACGCCGTTCATAACATTACCTACCCCGTATTACTGCTGGAGAGTATTTGCGTTTTAAGAAATTCCTTCAATTCTTTAAGAAACACTGTCTTGCGTGGTTCCGTACAGCCTTTCATAGGTCTTACGGCACTAACTTCATCGCATTGAGGCCGTTTGTTCTTTACCGAAGTACCCGGTATGTTCTTGCCTGTGTCCTCATGCACGCACCAACAATAGGGCGTAGATCGATAGCACTGCACGCGTTGATAACGTCCATCGGTCATACACTGCGGCACATAGAGCACGCTGTTGCCACCTTGCTGCAAGGACTTGTGTAGCATTAAAAAAAAGGTTCTATTTTATAAACTAGTCCACTTACCTTTTGCTCTTCTAGTGCAACAGCCTGATCTGTCCAACAGTTGGCATCACCTTCAGACTCGTTATTCGTTGGTTCCGTCTTGGAATTAAGAACTGTTAAGAAATGGGCATTAGCATAAACTCTATTCTGCCCTTTAAAGCATGCCAAAATATATGTTAGTGTTAGTAAGTAGCTAGCCCAACATTTACGTACAATAAAATGATGGTGGATAGTTTAAGGATGCACGGGAATGTGGCGTGCCAATGCTGCTCTCATCCTCGTCCTCATCGCCATCCTCATCACCGTAGTCCTCATCGTATTCAGCTTGCGGTCTATGTTCATCGCTTTCGCTGCCAAAATCATCTAAAGCAGCTGGAGCAGTTGGTGGACTGTTACTGTTGCCTATGATATTCGTATTGGTATGATCATGGTTTGGATTTGTATGGATGTTATGCATATTTGTATAGTGTGTACGGCGAGTTGTGGTGGTCGTGGTTGTGCTTGGCGTTGACCTGTTATTCAACATATCAACGTCAGAGTTACCTGCATGAATGGATATACATAAAGATGTAGATACAGTTACACACACAAATATGTACGGATGTAGGATTAGATAGTAAGGCAACGATGGGTTTAATAATCAATTAGTAAATTGGCTGGCATGCAATTACGTTGGTTAATTGTTTGGTGTTTGAATATATGATGTTTTAGACATTGACTTAATAGGTTGGATTAAGTTCTATTATTATTATAAATTTTTGGCATTAACATTAGCTGAATGTTTGCTTTTAGAAGATCTATACAGCGTTAAATATTAAATGTACTAAAAAAAAAGTATATTAGGGTATTCACGATTGCTGTTGAGTTGAAAAGTTGCACAAAAACTCAACAGGCTAAAACGTGTTTTTGTTTTGCTTAGTTTATGGGTTGAGTTTTTGGGATTGTGCTTTTCTTTTCCTAATTATGCAACACTTTCTGAACAACTCAACAGCTTAAAAGTAGAACAGGGTCTGGGTTGAGGAAAAGCTGAGTTGAAAGTTGAAACTTAGCCTGTACATTTTGTTGCTGTAAAAGTCCCCAACTCAATAGCAAGCGTGAATACTCTAAATATCTCGAGATGATTATATATATGTATATAAGTTCCCGTTATTCCAAATAGGAACATAGGGCCTCAAGATGATGAAGAGATGATTATAGTATCTGTTTATTATGTACAATATTTTGAGCTTCAAGCTTGAATCAGCTCTTTTAGTCCAAGTTGAATTATTGAAAGAGAACTTAAAAATCAACCAACTGGTCTTTTGAGTTTAGAAAAATATAAAATATCAAGAGTTGTTAGTCAGAGCCTTAATTTCTATAGATGCAATTTTTAAGCTTTTATTGTTTTAAACGGTTATATACAAACACTTGTTTGGTGAAAAAAAAAATATAAATGTAAATCAACCCTGCGTTTCAACTTTCAACTCAACTTTTCCTCAACCTAATAAAAATAAGTTTTTAGATATGTAGTTAAGCTTTTGGAGTTAGTCATAAAAAAAAACAAAAATATTTCATGCCTGCTCAGACTTCCAAATTCGTTTTAGACTGATCGAAATGAGTGTATGTATAATCTTCAGTGTTAGTCTGACAAAATAAAATAGTAGCTAAGCACTATGTGGACTCCACTATGCCGCCCAATCTCATGCAAGCTTAATCTATTTAAACCAAAGTGTGATCATTGGGTCACCCTTTACTTACGATTACTACCATCCTTGGCTAGACAACTATTCCATTCCAAGCGCGAAAGTCGATCGTCTTTATGCACATCACAGTACTTGCCAAAAGCACGTCCACAACGTCGAGGCTTCACTGCCTAAGTCATCGAAACAAAACAAAACATCATAAGCTTACACAAAAGAGCATGTACATGATTACAGTACTTACTCTTTTAACCAGCTTCTTAAGCTCTCGTACCTCCTGCTTGTCCAGCATTTTATTGCCATTCACATCCAATTGATCAAACTTCCAATCCAAGACTACTGCATCCGATTGGGACATTGTTTGCACGGCACGCATATGCTCACTGCGAAACACTTCAATCAAATTTTGATTGAAAGCAGCACGATCCGCTTTGTTGCAGGGACGATGACCACCACCACTGCCATTGCTGCTGGAACCACTGCCACTGCCATTGCCACTGGAGCTTAACTGTCGCGGTGGTGAACGACGTCTGTTGGCATGTTTATACGCACGGCATCTGGGCTTGCCCGTGCGCGCCGATGTATTTGCTATGGGTTTGCCGGAGCTGTCACTGCACCAGCAACCCGTATCGGCCAAACACTGCATAGCCGCATAGGTGCCATCCTTTTTGCAGCGCGGCACAAAGGGATTGCGTGCTTTGTGCTTGCTGGCATACTGACGCGCCTCTATGCAGGCTGTTAAAAGGTTTTTTGAAAAACAGGAATTAGTTCAAATTAGAGTTCTTAAGGCGTTGCTAGACAAGGCTACGCCAGCCAAGCGGCAATTTTGTAGATGTGAGTCCTCATCATTTTCATTTCCTATATCTCTCACTGGAGCATAGGACCGTGATTTTCTATAGATTTTTATATTTGTATATGAATGGGGTGACCAGATTGTAATGATAGTTTCGACACCGAATTGAGCATCACTAGAGGGTCAGCCTGGCTTATTTTGATCTTACATTTGAGTTTTCATTTCTATAGGATTGTTATAATGTAAGAGTAGAAGCCGGACGACCATAGTTAGACCACAACTGTTCCTATCATTCTTGTCTGTTCACCCTACATAAAAATGTTATTCCTTGGTGGCGTACTCTTGCAGCTGGACTGCCGCAGCCCGTGCAAACACAGTCCAAGAAGTTAACTGAATTTTGACTAAATTGAACCAAGTGTTTCCAAATCATAACTCATATAACTGCTAACTAAGCTGGTGTGAACATGTTATTAAGCAACTTACATTTACAACTGCCGCGATATTTTATGCTAACTTGATGACCGCTGCACTGGACACGCAACAGGTGGCAACGCGTGGGATAGGTCTGGTCATCGGTTCCACAAACAGGACCCTCACTTTCGTCGCACTCGCCCTGCTTGGCAGCACATTCGGATAACTGAAAGTGTGAAAAATATTTCCAAAATGCGTTTACAACTTATATTTTATATATGGCATAAATAAAATCAAACACGCGTAATATGATTTATTATATTTATGGCCAGTCAGTCAGTCGCAGTCCCAAGACGCTGTCACAGACGCATATGTCTGGCGCTTGACTTGAATACGAATTACAGACGGACGGACGGACGCACGGATTGGACGGACAACGTAACGACTCTCATGCCGCAGTTTGGCTAATACGAAAAATCAAACTTGTCATGCCATAACTTGAATGGCATCGTTCAAAATGTGCACTCGGGCTTATTTAAATATGTATCTTAGCGCAAAAAAAAAATAAAATAAAAAACAACAAACAAAATAAAAATAATAATAACAACAAATGACAAAATTTTTTACATATATGTATCTATGGAAGTTGTTGTTCTTGTTATTGTTCGCATTGACTTGCCAGCCAACTGGCGGACTGCTATTGACTTATTGCTGAGTGCGCAGATTCATGTTTTTTTTTTTTTTGGGAAAATTTCGAGAAACCCGAAATCTAAGTCAAATTTTGTATCTATACGTACTTATGTATTTTTCACTAGAAATTATTTAATGACTTAAACCGAAGTAAATAAAATAGTATATGTAATGCACGAAAAGAAGAGTTAGAAATAATATACAAGCCGGAGACATCCCAAGTTATCTTCAATATTGTTGGGACAAAAGAGTTCATAAAGACAATTGCGACCGTTCGTCTGCACATTATGAGAGCTAGGATAAACAAATTTAAGATTTTGATTTCTTATATGTGTAGACAGATAATGATAATTTTGAATTTTTTTTTATCATGCCACAGCCTCTTCTACCAGCCAATAATTTATAAGCGTTATAGCTTTAGTGAGTATGGGTAAAATGCGTTTTTCTTTTAATTTATAATAAACATTATTAAATTTGGACCATATACTTATATCGAAGATTTTTGCAATATAGTATTTTATATGCTAGAGTTAAAATGCTTCAGTAGCAAACGCGTACATAAGGGTAGTTTAAAAGTTGGAATGTTGGTCTCAAAACTTAAAGTCGGCTCGAGTCTCAGGTTCGTGGTCCAGAAGAGCCAAACATTTTTTTAACAATTTTTTCAAAAATATAAAGATGGCCTACAATGCAGGCTATCTCAAAATCATCTACGACCGTCTTTAACGTTCGTCATATTTTTAACACACTGCCAGAATTTGGCCAAAAGTCCTCCAGATGAAAGTCAAAATTTGGACAAAATGATATTTCAACATGATTTTACACATATTAAGGTATCCTTTGCAGAAAAAATTATTAAATTATAATTAGTGGTTTTTAAGTAATTAGCCATCAAAGCTGACATTTTGTATTTTTTGACTTTTCGCGATAATTTACAGAAAAAAAATACCAGCATTTACCATGATACATGTGGCTACGAAATCTTTATTCACTATATTATTTATAAATGTTACTTCAGAAAAAAAATAAAACTGAGCTTAAAAACTTTTCGGTTTTAAATATATTCAAAGATTTAAAAGATTAAAAAAAAAAAAGATTTTTTTGTTTTTTTTTTTATCATTTGGCTGCTTAGGTTTAAGGGTACCTCGGACTACCATTCGATATTTGATCGAAAAAATTTTTATAAATATATTTACATATTTTACAAGAAAATGTAATTCTTCACGATTTTCGGAAATTGAATTTTGTATCTAAAAGCTGAATTTTAAAAAAATGACACCCAGGAAATTTGACTATTTTTTGAATTTCTTAGCTGCCTAAAAGTATGCTTTAATAACCATTATTTCAAAAGTTGTACTAAAATGTAAAAATAATGTACAATTTGAAAGTTTTATAGCATACTTACAAAGATGCAAATCAAAAAATGTAAAAATTATCAATTTTGACGAAAAAACGTAAAAATTTAAATATGGATTTTTAAATTTTTTTTCGGAAATTAAAAGAGCATGCAAAAAAACATTATAATAGTTGAAAACCAGATGGATTGGTGATGTCGTCTTTTTGTAATTTGGAAAGCTGAAACTATTTGGGGCTATAACTCCAAAACCATTCAATATTTTGTGTATAGGCTATTTTTCCAACATATGTGGAGCTCATATCTACCTCTCTGTGAAATATGGTCCAATTCCAATTAACCGTTTTTTTTTTTTAATTATGTTAAAATTTTGTTGTTTTTTTTTTAAAGTTTCTCCAATTTTGGTCTGGATTATCTATATTTTAAAAAAATCTGAGGAGGCTCAAACTTCCTAGAAAAATAGTTCATTCCTTTACGAACATGTGAGTAAAATTTCATCACTAAAAAAATTATTATGGAAATGACAGGGTTGTGCACAAAATATGATAATCGGGCCCACAGTGCACAGTACTAAAGGAAGAAAGTTACAATAAGCTCGCGCAAAACTATGTAACAGACAGAAGGAAACATGACAAATCCCTTAAAGTATATATATTCTTGATCAGCATGAACATCCGAGTCGATATAACTATGTTTTTCTGTCTGTCTGTTCGTATAAACAAAAGGATCTCGGACTCTATAAGAGCTTTAGAGCCCTTTAACCAAAAGATGCGCATAATAGTCAGGCAGATTAATTTTTTCGATTCAGTAAGTTTTTCAATAGGAAAATATCGCCCACACTATACAAAATATTTTTAAAATAGGGTAAAAACTTCAAAGTTGTTATTAAAAAGATAATTTGGGCACTGCCTCTCACCCATAAACAGCACTAGAATCAAGCAACATATTAGTAAATCTTTTATTAGGAAGCTACGTTCACTTAAGCCGATGTGTAGATTCAAATGTGCTAAGATAACAAATTTTTTTATTACTTAGTTTGTGTGAATACCACCCACAGTCCTCCGCAAAAATTTTGTACCAATTTTGAACAATTTTTTTATGTAGCAATTTAAAACTCCATGCCATATACCTTAGTTTTTTTAATTGCCCATGCGAGGATGATAATTTTATTTCAATCGGTGGGTAACTTTGGGAGATATAGACAAAAATTATCAATATAACATCCATTTGCTTAGAAGGTCCTTTAAAACTGCGTGAACTGCATTGGTTTGGTCTCATGCGTATGTAAATTAGAGAAGGCAGCTGATAAGAGTCAAGGACATCTAGAGTCCAATATTTTGGGTTGCCTAATTAGGGCACTTCATTTGCGGGGATAGACAAAATGTCTCTAAAGGATCTGTTTAACTTATTTATAGGCTTTGATGCGACCCATCGCAGTTTGCCTGTTTTGAAGTTTAAAGATGTCCAAGCTGAGGTTATTATGCAAGGTAAATCTGTACCTATGTACTCACATCCAGAAATAAATTTCCAGGTCTTTTATGTAGGACCTGCACACTTGATTAAACAAAAAAAAACATATTTAGGGGTTCTCTTTTGTTTTTGAAGGCCTATACGCAGCACGAAATATTTCGCACGGATCGCAAAACTTCATATAAAAAAAAATATCCCAAATGGGATATTAATACGCGAATTATATATTTATAGGCCTTAATGGAGTAAAGTGTATTGATGAAGTTTATGGATTACGCAGTCTAAGATTTTACCAATATCTAATGAAGTTTTCATTTGAATATATCATATTATCAAGGTGGCTAAATTTCGATCGAGTATGTCATGGCTCCCTTTGTGAGAAGAAGCATTTTAGTATGAGGCACTTACGCTGAGCTACGAATGCATTTGTCTATTTTATATTATATGTACATTGCACAAATCTATAATATCCTTGACACTTTGGGAAAAGAATATTGCGAACATGTTTAAAATTTTTAAGACATCCTGATACTTCGGGTGGTGTATATGGGGCTCCCCTGGACTTGCCTCCCACATTCGAACCGTTTTATGCGCTCTTTTTGACTAAGCCAATACTGAATGGAATATATAGAGACTTTTGCAGAATCATCAAATATAGGACTAACATTGAAATGACGTCATCGAGCACGGATACAATTCCTTATAGTCATTAAAATAATACCCTTTTGAAATTGTGCCCTGAAGCGCTTAATTATATAGTATAACTCACTTAGAAATCACATTGTGAACGAAATTTGAATGTCCTTTCATATTCGCCATTTATCTCATATCATATTAAAATCCAAGTGACGGTATGTTATAGAGGTCTGCATGAATGCATTCAAAACGACGAATGAATAGTTCAGCCTTAAAACATATGCATATTTTTTGGTACCCATTTGAATGAATATAAGTGAATGGTGTACTCACACAAACATGGGTTCCAAAATTGTGAGTAGAGTACTTTTATGGTGTACTACAGTAGTGTAATCTACTAGAGTCTAGTAAAATACGTTTGAAAAAATGCAGACCTCTAGTATGTTATACATATATATTTTTTATGCCTTTGTAATCACTGAATTTAATTTACACAAATATGCAATGCAGTTAATAAGCGATACCAGTAACTTCACGTATCCAATCCAAGTGACCGGTAACACGCGTAAAACCGTCCGGATGACCCGCTTTACATCCAGCTGCTGAGCCGAAGGAAGTAATGCCAACCAACTTGTTGCCATTATGTGTGACCAAGGGTCCACCAGAATCTCCAGAACATGTAGCACGTCCAGCTTTATCTTGGGTGCATAAAATGTTACCAGGTAGTGCACCATAAGTTTTGGCGCACTGTTCGTTGCTTATGATCTGCAAGTCGGCGCACTGCAATCTCTCAGGCATTGGACTACCATCGTAAGTGCCGCCCCAACCACAAGCAACGGCCCACCAACCATCATATCTGTTATTACGATCATTTAAACTAGGCAGCTCCACCTTTTGCACTCTGTCCCAAAAGTCAACATGTGGTATACGAATTAAGGATATATCATTGCCATTGAAACGAGGCCAGTACTGATTTTGCACCCAATTATTGCGACCGACTGTGTGGGTGTAGACAGGATTATTACGCGAGGTACTGCCAAAAGCAACAGTCACAGATTCGGCATCGTTGGTGCAGTGAGCGGCGGTGACAACCCAGGTGTCAGAAATGATGGAACCCCCGCACCACCAGCCACTATTGCCCTTTTTAAAACCCAGGCCAACAGTATAGGGCGCTCTGCCTTCCGGTGAGGTATAACCATTGACGATTTTAATTGAAAACTTTGGAGGTTTAAAGTCCTTAGGTAAGTCAACGTCCTCCGCAGCTACAGCAGCGAGTGACAGTGCCAAGACTATGAGTACTTTCATATTGATATGAAAAAACTTTGCGCTAAACGACTTATATACCTGATATTATGTGAAATTGAACTTTAACATTTTTACAAGGTGCGTCAGACCAATTGTGCAAATAATAAAAATGCAATATATTCTACTGTTTGGAAAGAGATCTATAAAATATAGAATACCATATTTAAACTGCATGTGATAGAAATATCAATTAAACAATGATCAAAAAACAAATATATTCAAAATGTTAGTCCCTCAAGAACGTCATTAATAATTTGTTTATTTAAGCGAACTTATAAGGATTTCGTAGAAAGCTTGTAACGAAAATCAAGTGAAACGCTTCGGTCAAGAAAATCGCTTTAACGATAAATCTCTTTTCTTAGAGCTCGGGTTCTACATGGAAGCTTAATTTCCTTTAATAGAAAAAATATAAATTTTTTAAAAACGTAGGGGACAAATTGTGAGCAGTAAAAATTAAAATAATCAGCAGATATTCATCCGATTTTGGGATGCCAAAAGAGCTTAGTGAATTTTTGATCCTTGTCGATATAGACTTTATCTGAAGAGATGTGCCTTTTAAGTGCTTGAGTGATTTGGAAGGGCTAAAAGCATAAAGCTGTGTATAACCTTACAATCTCCATCCAAATCACGAAAAATGCTTTACTAAAAACTATATTCATCATTCGCTCTTTCTTTAAAAAATCAACCATATTCTTTACTTCATATTCTCAAGAGATTGATTTATTTCTATTCGTATAAAAATTGATTAGTACGCAATACCAGTAACTTCACGTATCCAATCCAAGTGGCCGGTAACACGAGTGAAACCATCAGGATGACCCGATTGGCAACCAGCACCAGAAACAAACGAGGTAATGCCAACCAACTTGTTGCCATTATGTGTAACCAGTGGACCACCAGAGTCACCTTGACAAGTAGAACGACCATCATGTGTATGGGTGCATAAAATGTTACCAGGTAATGCACCATAAGTCTGAGAGCACTGTTCATTGCTCATAATCTGTAAATCGGTGCATTGCAACATCTCCGGCAGTGGACTGCCATCGTAAGTACCACCCCAACCACAAGATACGGCCCACCAACCATCATAGTTATTATTGCGATCGTTAAAGCTGGGCAGCTCCACCTTTTGCACTCTATCCCAAAAGTCCACATGTGGTATACGAATTAAGGATATGTCATTGCCGTTAAAGCGTGGCCAGTATTGATTCTGAACCCAATCGCCACGTCCCACTGTATGCGTGTACACGGGCCGCGTACGAGAGGTGCCGCCAAAGTGAATAACAACAGAATCACCATTGTTAGTGCAGTGAGCCGCAGTCACCACCCAGATGTCAGATATAATGGAACCACCGCACCACCAGCCACCATTGCTGCTACTGAAACCTAGACCAACTGTATAGGATGCTCTGCCTTCTGGTGAGGTATAACCATTGACGATTTTAATTGAAAATTTAGGAGGTTTAACGTCCTTAGTTAACTCAACGTCTTCCGCAGCTACTGCAGCGAGAGACAGTGCCAAGACTATGAGTACTTTCATTTTGAAAATAACAATCTTAGAGATCTTTTCAACGACTTTTATATCTTCCATTTTGTGAAGCTGCCCTTTTGAATTACATTTTTTTTTTGAGCTTTAGGCCAATTGTGCAAATAAAAATGCAATGTGCCATGTGCATTGGGTGGAACAATAGTAGGAACAAAACATTTACCAAACACGTGTTGTCTTGATAGTTTGCTCTAAAAGCGAATGGAACAACACAAAGTGTTATGCATATTGACTCAATAGTAGTTCAACTTAAAGCCCCGAGAGCCAATAAATAAAAACAATTATTTGCAATCACCATGAGCTTTACTGTGTTTTGGCCAAATTCTTAGTGCCATATACAAAGGCAGCGCAATGGGGAGTGCTCTAGGAAATAGAGTGAAGTCATCTTCCTTGCCAGAGGGTCATCACACTCTGTATGTGTAGGAAGGATTCCTCCCCAATTTTATGGCACCTACAGGTGTTAAAATCTCTGACGCTCATCTTATGCAGGTGTTTCCAAAGCCTGTCCTTTAGTTAAACCAATCAGTGTTCTAAGGAATTGGTGACCAATTTTAACATAGAGAAGAAGCAGTTGGAGACTCCCCAAAGTTACCTTAAGTACGACCTGTGTGACTAGAGAAGTCGATATAGTCTGTCCATATGGTGAGAGCTATAAAAAGGGGTGTTCATCTCTATACTTATATTTCTATTGGAAGTTAAACACCCTCTCATCGTTAGCCGATTATGTTGACCAGGGCCGTCGAAAGAGAAGTAGGGACCAGTGGTGACTATTGTGGAAGTCCTTTTTGAAAAAAATTGAAGCTCTATACATTCATTTCAAAAAAAAAAAAAATTAACTCTTTTTTGTACAATTTTGTAAATAAAACCTACAGCGTCTTATGGCGATAAAGAATTTGTACGAAACTCTGAGAAACGAACATACTTGAAATATTTTGAAGGATATGTAAGAACACCTAGATTGTGTAATTTTGAGACCTCGAGTTCGTTTTTAGGACTATAATAAACATACATACTTTTGTTTTCGAAAGCAAAAATAGATTTATTTGTTATTTGCCTCTGCTATTTGCAGGAAGGTTTATTTCTTTGTAAAGACCCATATCCCAAATGAGATTTTTGTTTTATATGAAGTTAGGTCATTCCGTGCGAAATTTTTCGAACTGCGTATGGGTCTTAACAAAGAAATAAATAATAAATTTTTAATAAATAGAAAGTAACAATTTTGAAAATTCTTCAGTAAGGATCTAACTTTTGCATGAACATCGTTTAGAGGGTAAAAAAAAACCTAAGTTCTGGATAAGAAGGATATATTACAATGCTATATAGTAAGATATTACTTTTGTTGAAATACTTTTCTTTTAAAGAAGATTTTTAAAGTTGTTTTTTCACAAAGTGTATTTATGAAAGGTAGGTTCAATACCAGATTTCCAGCATTCGGAGCAAAAAAAATTAGAACAATATGTCAAATGTTTGCGAGCCGGCAGTAATTTCGAAACCCGTGAAAAAGTGAAAAGTGCCGACCTTCATAAAATCGTGAGGGACCCTTGAAGTTCCCGTCTGATCCCATCTCATCATATATACTCAAGGAAGAATAAAATGTGAATTAACGATCCGACAGCATACCCTAATACCTTAAGACATAAGATGCAGCACATCATTGAGAGGAGATGTAATGCTTAAAAAAATCATATGTAGCTCCTCAGTCTTGAAAACTGTGTGAAAGTGAATCTTCTGGGGATGAAACAAGTTAAGTATAAGTCCCGTTGATTATTTGTCGATGCTGCAGTTAAAATGATTTGTGGTCTTAAAGTTTTAAGTCCCAAGTTTCAAAAAATGTACTCTTTGAATTTATTAGGTTATTGCTGAGAATAAGCCGATTATATTAAAAATTTTACTTGTAATCGTTAAAGTAATATAAAGCTAAGCAATTGAGTTCTAACTTTTCTATAGACCCTCCATAAAAACGATCAGGTTCTCTAAAAAAAAACCATTATATAAGCAATATGCTTGTATGTTAAACACTGTCTTATCCACAGTGCAGCAAATCTACAAAAATAATAAATGGAGACAGCTCAAGGATTGTTACGATAACGATAAAAATATTGACTGGCAGTTCTCACGCTCGCTTGAGACTCAAGAGAGAATCCAAGAAAAGCAAAAAAAAATAAAAATAAAGAAAACGAAAGAACAAGAAAATATGGTAGCAAGAATAGCGTAGCAAACTCTTTAAATACTTCTTCACACTTTGTCATCATCAGGCAGCTTAGTCCAAGTGGAAGTGGCAGTGGCAAAGGTAAGCCAAGTCTGAACATAAAACATGGCAAATCTCTTGGTTTGGCTTTTAAGCTTTCAACCTTAAGATGCGGCGGTGCCGAATAACAAGGGCCCAATCCAACACCTACTTACCGCAGCGGAAACACGTGCAAAACAAAAACCAAATCGCATTTGACTTGTGACCATGCGTATACCCTTTAATGGGAGTATAGTAACTATTATCCGAATTACACCAACATAAAGAGGAACTTATTTGAGAAGATCTTCTATGGAACTTTTATGTTTTGGGCAATTCCTTCACGAAGCTTGTGGGCAGAGCGAAACGGTAGAAACATCGTCACGTAACGAAAATAAAATTGTATAGGAGGGTAGCTGAGTTGGTAGAATGTTGGCTTCGAGACTTGAAATCGACTTGAGCCCAGTTTTCTTGAAAAAATTAAGTATCATATTTTACTTAAAAAAAATTATTGAACTTACGACTTTCTTTTGATGGCGACGCTACTAAAATATCAGGTACCTAATAAGCAATCATTTTCGAATAAAATAAAATCGGTGAATTTATTTATAATAATTCTTCTTTTCAAATCTACTTGAGCTTTAGAAAACTATTGCTTTTTCCGATCTACTTTAACTTTAGTAAAGCGCAGGCCCGCGCAAAGTCTTTACTTCCGAATCCTTTTTCCGGAGAATTAAAAAAAAAACATTTATTTTTTAAATCTACTCGATCTTTAGAAACCCACAGGCCTAGAGAGAGCCTCTACTAAGTATTAGAGTTTGGATACTTTTTTTCTAGACTAATTTTAATATAAATAACTGAAAAATCGGCAAAGAGTAATATTAAATGTTGACCCTAATCAAGCTAACTGCGCTCAATTATGCTGTTTGTACATAAAATTTCTTTCTTTGTGAAAATCTTGGTTTGAAAAGCAGATCAACTTTATTTGAATTATTACAAAATTTCTGAAGTTACCAAATCAGCTACTGCAAAGGTTTACCCCAAATGGTCTTATCCTCAAGTGCCGATTGCACTAATAAAGAATAAAATACTAAAAAAAATGTGCCCAAATTTCGACAAAAAACCAATCTTTATACCCTGTACCTTATGGCACAAAGGGTATATTAAGTTTATGCAAGCCGAAAATGTTTGTAACATACAGAAGGAGACAGCGGAGACCCCCCAAAGATACCTAAAGTGTGATCAGGGTGACTAGAGAAGTCGATATACCCATGTCCGTCTGTCTGTCTGTATGAACACCTAGATCTCAGAGATGGTAAGAGTTAGGTCAACCAAATTTTCAGCTTAGATCCGTTATTATGTGAGGTGAGATTTTATACATTCGATATCGGGGATATATTAGATAGCTCCCATAGGGGTGTTTCAGAGGACCTCGTTTGTTTATGAAGATATCGTAAACAAATTTGGCAAATAAAATATCTTTTGAAGTTCTTAAGCAATATATCGGATTTGATTGCAATGTGGTGGTGCAGGGTACCCCAAAGTCGTTCGGAACCGACTTTAACGTACACATTTCCTTAAAGAGTATAAAAACTTCGTCGGCCTACTTAGCTCTGGGCATATTTTTTACCCAGCTTTTTCTTAACTTTACGCTCCTTAAAAACATGTTCATGTTCGAGCATGTGACTAGCAGTTGGCAGATCGTCGACGGCGGCAGATGAAACAAACCAAAGGCAAAGACAGCGTCATAGGAACCCAAGAATAAACCGCAACGAGCGGGTGTTTGGGGTTTTGCGAACCGAGAAAGGCGGGTTTTACGCCGGCAAGCAGTTGGCAAAAGTTGGCAGACAGCGCGGCGGCAACTCTTCAAATGTTATTATCACAGCGAGAGGACCAGACAGCGCGTTCCCCTCTAGGAGCAGACTTGTTGCGCGTGCGCAGTCATCTGTATAAAGAGAGCGCAAGAGAGAGAGAGACGACTGAAGCAGAGATCAAAAGTGGCACAACAGAGGTAAAGGCTGTATTTGCTTCTATTTTAACTTTGGACGATTTGTTGCCATACACATACACACACACACACGCACACTCAGATAAAAAGGCAACACATACTTATACTCGTATATAAATATGTATACCATACATAAACGATCGTTAACCACTTTTAATACCTGGAATATTCAAGTGTTTTCTTAGGATTTACACGCTGATTTTGGGTTTTGCTTTTTCTTTCTTTCAATTCGTTGCTCTTTTGGAATCCTTTATGCTTTAAGTTGTTGTGAGCATTTCATTGCTGCCCCATTCACCACGATCTTTATGGGAACGTAAACGAGTAAACCATAAAATCGTATACAAATTGAATTTAAAATTTTTTATTTACTTGTTTTGTTTATAATTTTGAAAAAAAGAAAGAAACTATTGCATAATGAGAAATACAAAAATTTGCTATATTCAAACACAGTCTCCTTCGGTTTCAGCGTTGCTAGAAAAGTCTAAATTTTTAAAATATAGCGATGCAGTAAGTAACGAAGATTTACGTCTAGAATCATCAAAAGAAAAACTTTCTAGGATCACAACAGATTTTTTTCACAAGAAGACTTAAGATTTTTTCATAGAGGACAGACTAGCAGAAATCAAAGGCGGCTTCGAAGAAAAAGTCTTAATAGAATAAGGCACGAAGAGATCAAAGCAGCATATATTACCCAATAGAAAATATTAATGGAAAACTCTTAGTCGCCTGTAGACAACAAAATGGACTAGTTAACATCGCAGAGAAATTGGATAAGACCGATACCGAGGTGCACGAACATAACTTTTAATGTGGGATAGTACGGATCCTCAGGCAAGAAAAGCAGACAAATAAAATCCGAAGAATTATTGACGAAGACAAGGTCAAGCATTCTGTTTGAGCAATTATTCAATTAGAATGACCAGAAGAAGAAAGAAAATGAAAGTTGACCGAACGAAGCCAGGACAAAGCAGGCAGATTAAACTCACCTAAAACTGATTTTAATACCATCATACGAATAGCAGCATAACTCAACTCAAAAGCAGAGGGGAATATAGGAACAATTCAGAAAGGTGTAGGAATTATTGACAAACACTTCAAGGAAGTGAAAGAAATCCTAACAAAGTATATTTCAAAAGAAAGTATATAAAAGTAACAATTTCTTATTACAATAAGCAAAAAAATAAGGCAAAGGCTCCAACCGTGCGAGCAATGCGTGCACAGCACTGATCAAAAAAACTTGGTCACACTATTATAGCAGTTAATAAACTGGTTGACAAACGAGAAAGAAACTGTGATTTTCTTTTTTATTTTGGAGCATTGGGAGACCAATGCGAATGAAATTAAAAACTAGATCTGCACGTTACAGCTCAAAAAGGGCAAGAGCACCATAACTTCTGTGAGGATTAAAGAATATCCAATCTTGAAACTATTATATAAACTTTTGGGATGTTAACTTAAAAGCCCGATTTAATGTTTCCGTCTGGAAGGAGAGAAGATAGCAAAACTCTGAGAACAGTGAACAAACTTTCAAATTTTTTGAAAAATTTTTTGCTTGCACCAATTGAGAGGAGACTTTTTTATGTCAGAAACGGGTTGGCGGGACCAATGAATAACAGAGTTTCTTGTGTAGTTTGTGCGGATATATTTTTATGCCACAGTGTATTGATATTTATAGCCGTACCCCCCCCAGAGATGGGTACAACCAGGCCCGTCGAGAGGGTGGAAGGGGGGATTCCCCCGGGCCCGGAGTTTTCTCAAGGGGCAGGTGTAATTACTGCCGTGATTCAAGCTAAAGATACATTTTCCCCACCGGGCCCGGATTTTTTCTCTACGGCCTTGGGTATGACGATATGAAATCTTCAGTTCAGCTTTCAATTGCTTTGTATAATAGTAGCGTGGACTCCCACAAGACCGAATTTCTTTAATAGGGCCGTACTTTCTCTCTATGAATAAAGCAAATTAAATTCTTCGGTGGCAAATTAAATTCTTCGTTGACAGTTACCCGCGGGCCCCACTTCTCATTCGATTGGCGTGCCCCTGAGTTTTATTTTATTCGAAATAGTGTTTAAGTTAGAGGCTTAGCTGCTTTGTTTTAATCAGTACTTGTGACAGGTATTTCTCTATCGCTGCTAAGTGATCTAGTTGCGACTTCTTTTGTGGACTTTCCTCTGTTGAGAATTTTTTAAGTGACAATAAACAATTTAGCAGTGTAGATAATTTTATGTTAGACAGCTCGACTCAGGACGAGATCACCCTGAGGCGTGTGGTTCATTGCGATGTCTTTTGAGAATGCCGTAAATAGAGGAAAAGTGGGCCAGGTTTGTAGCTGGCGCTAGTGAGCTTTATGTGAAACCTTTTCGCTCTTATTACTAAATCATGTTAAGCATTCGATAAAGAGAGCCAAGTCAGCTATGGGCAGTTTTGACCAATAAGCCAGGTTTTAAAAAAAAGCATTTTCAAAAGTATTGGGTGCATTTTCTAAGAGGCACAGGGCAGTGTGCCAGTGGCAAAGTTGATCCGGTCAGGCCTTAAACGGACAGGACGGGAAATACAAATCACTATAGTGCTTCACAAAACATGTTCAAAATGTGTAAAAACCTAGATATTTCGAAGACTATGTGGACTCCCCGAAAGCTTATCCCCTAACCATTCTTGTTATTTTCTAATAAAAATAATAATATTATCTCTGTTATCTCGAAAACGTAGCATAAGACTTGTTTGAGGATTCTTTTGCTTCTTGGGAACCATTCTCTTTGACATACGTAGAACGCAAAAGTGTGGCAAATTCGTGAAAACCCAGAATTGCACAAATTTTTTCGCAGTTCATTGAAAAAACGTAGGATCTGATGTAAAATTTTCCACGAAAATTGTAATTTCAATTATTTATGTGATTTCAATAAAGAAAAGAATTTGCGATAAGTAATTTGATTGAATTTGATTCCAATTGAATTTTACGGTAATTTGCGAAAATTAAATTTCAATATCGATAAATTCGATTATTTCGGACATTTTTTTATCTTTTATTAGACTAATTCAATAAAAATCTTTTATTTATTTTAAACAAAATAATTATTATCTAATAGAGTTCTCAAGTTTTTAAAAAAAAAAATATATATATCTTACTTTCATACGTGTATTACATGTCCGTGCTATGATACAAGTGAAAGTGTGAGATTATTTGGGACAGGACAACGTCTGATGGCGATTTCTTAAAGTTAAAGATATCAAAATATTCGAAAAAGATGATCTTCACTTACCGTTAATTCCTGACGCTGTTGCTGATGATGATGACTTGAAGTAGCTTCTGGCTTTAGAATCAACTGGGCGAGCACAAACAGTGCCAAACAACATCGCACAAACATTTCCGAACAACGACAACAACAAAACAAGAAATAACTTGCAACAAATTAAACTTTTCAATTCGAATGTAATTGTTGTGTCAATTTTTAATTAATGGATTAATATACACGACAAATGCCACAAGTAGTTGGACATGTTAACTGCGTCGCACATAAAAATAATAATTTTTCTTATATATCGTAGAATAATAATAATTTTTGGACTTGCAACTTTCCACTGCAATGCAAGACCAAGTCGCAATTTCGTTTGTGGTACGAATTTAGTTTGCTTTTAATTTGAATTTTAATTGATTTGTGTGTGTCTATTTTTAGTTACTTGGGCAAAGTGTTGCTTGAATATGTACAATAAATTGGTATAGTTTGTTTATATATCAAAATTCTTGTATATGATTTTTTGATTTTTTATTTTTTTTTGCTTTTTTTTAAGTATCTTTCAAGTGCAAAACACAGAACATATACACAAAAAACCGTCAAAAATTAAAAACCAAACCGTACGTCGTCAAGTTTCAAATACGAATGGCAAACGAGCAAGCAAGTTCAATAGGAGTAGTCGGGAATTGTGGTCCGAGAGTGGCCCAAAGTGGCCAGCATGGAGAGCGAGTGCTCTATACCTATGTGTCTGCCTCTGTGTGTATGTGTGTGTTGGCAATGCACATGTATGTATCTGTGTAAGCTGTAGCTGTGCTAGTGATCGTGGCGTGCAACGGCGCACAGTTGGGCAGTCAGCCAGTCGCTGCCGGCGTCGCACAGTGGTCAATATAGAACTAGGACTTTCAAAATAGACTGCTAATTGTTTTTATTTAGAAAACTAATCAGGAAACAATTTTATTCAACATTTTTTTTTTTTTATTTGTTTTATTAGAAAAATGCATTTTTAGTATTTAGTATATATGTATGTTTCTTCGTAGTAAAGTGTTACTTTCTTTAAAAAAAAAAAATATTTCTCCTAAAGTGTTTTTTGAAAGCTGGAAAAAATAGGAATTAATGATTATTCCATTTCCAACACAAAATTCAAAAAATATGTTATTTTCTCAGGAGCCCCAAGATTTGAAGAAACATTTATTTTTCTTAATATATAAAGATTTTTTTTTGTGAAAGTTGAAATCAAAATCGTAGTTATTGACTATTTAATTATTTACCACATAATTTACAATAAATATTGTTTAATTTACAAAATCTAAAATTGAAATTCATGCGCTTGGGGCCCTTTGATAATCATAACCGGGCCCTACTTTTCTCTTAACGACCCTGCAAATGTTATTTTTTAATTCCGAATTTTGATAACTTTTTGATTTAACAAAACAGTTCCTTGCTTTAGTTACATATGAATAGTTTTTGCGATAAACGCATCAAAATCGAAAACTTTACTATAAACTGCATTGCTAAATTGACGAAACGGAATCGAAAGCGGAATTCAAAATATGTTTCCATGTTTACCTCTTCTGACATTTAATCTTAGATTTATATTTGAAATTACTAACATTATTTTAAATTGTAATCACCAATGCTTTCATTTAAATAGGATCCCACATTGTTTGAATTCTCATAAGTAAATATTTTATAAACTACTTATTATTACTTTATAAACTTTATTTATTTTAATATTAGTTTTTTAATAATCATAAGTTACTGGCGTGTTTTATTGGCCGATAAGAACCTTATTAGGAGATCAGAAAAACACAAAAGTGCATATATTTGAGCTCCTATCTATCTATATCATAATCTGTCTATAATCAGAATTTCGTTATTTATTCGTTTAGACTTGACACAACTATTGCAATATGTATTCATGGATTAAAATGTCGTGTATGGAGCACGGAATATAATACCAAATGTTATTTCTTTACAAAAGGTTGTGTAAACGATATAAAATCAATTGGAAGTCCGGAAGCCATGGATTGAAGTATTTAAATTTTTAAGTAGCCATCTTTAAAGAGCCTTTGATAAACAAATTGTCAAAAGTAGAAAACACTTTTTAAAAAAACAAAATAAATTCTAGCTAGATCGACCATTTTGGACCACTGTGCGTCGACGTTGTCGTCGCCGTCTCTGTTGCATACGAAGTCGACAATGTCGCCACAGTGTCTGGCGTGTCTGCCGTATCTTATCTTTTCTTTACTTTTTTTTTTTGTTTTCGTTTCAAGAGTGTCTAACACGGACGGACAGTCGTCTTACACCGGCAGCATAAAAACCATAAGATCGTGCTGTGTATGAGTGTGTGTGTGCAGTATCTGTGTGAGATGTTAAGAGTGGACATAAAGTGGACGATAAACGAAGAGGGCATGCCACCGAGCATTGATCATGGTGCGAGTGTGAAATTTATCTTCCTTTGTATATCTCAAGTGGTTCCATACACACACACACACACACACACACACACAAAAACTCATATCGGTATAAATACACACACACGCACACATACAATGAGCCATTTTGACTTTATGCAGCAAACAAAAAACAACAAGAAAAAATTGAGAAAAACACAAAACAAAACATAAAAAAAAAAACACTACAAAACAAAACGTCTGACAGTCCGCTGTTGGGATCGACTTGGACGGGATCTGGATGTACGACAGTGACCAGCTGTAGCTTGGGCCAAGCAAATAAGGTAAAAGGAGAAAAGGAAAACGCGCTAAGCAAAGGTACGGCTGGTAGCATGATGCATAGAAAAAAGGAGGCGCTGTTCTGTGTGCAACTTTGGACTCTCTCTCTCTCTCTTTGCATATGTATGTACGTCACGTCAACTCATGATCAAACAAATATATTTATTAAATATCAAATGTTTTCTAAGAACTATATACAGGGATTTTCTCTTCGATTTTTTTGCAAATGCAATAAGTTTGAGAATGCTCCTACCTATATTAAGCAATTTCTAATTTTTTTATGGTACTTTTTATAAAAAAAACCTCAAAAATCATCAATAATAGGATAAAAAAATAAGATAAAATATCGAAGTGCGGTTAGGAATATATATTTTTTTTGAGAGACTGACTATTTACTAGTGTAATTCAATAAACAGTCTTTAAAGAATTGCTTTAAGTACTAGGAAGCACTAGCAGGGTAGTCATAAGGCAGATATTAGATGCTTTGTATCTGCATCTCATCTCCATTACTCCATTATGACGCCATTAGTCTTGGAGAAACCCGCATAGTCTTTGCCATAGGGCCTATGGTGCAAAAATGAACTATTCTGGAATTTGGTCAAGAGAAACAACATTTGTCTTTGCTTAAGCAGTTGAGGTCACCGCACATCAGAACACTAATTACCTTGAATTTTGGGTCTACGAATGCAGTTCCAATTTTTAGATGTTACTTTAGGAGTACAGGCGCTCCATAATTGCTTCATTTATTCTTCTTTTTCTTCTGTACATAACATTTTTTTTGGCTATAATAATATACCCAAGTGTTATGCGCTTACCATTCTTATGGGACGGACACACTGCGCTTATTGCCGATAGTCTAATCCACTACAAAATTAAACAAACTCCTAGCTTGAAACGCCAATTCTTATCCCTACATTAATACGTTAATTCGTTTCAAAAATAAGAGAGGCTCCTTAAGGTATTATATAAATAACTTAATAGAGAGCTCCGACGGAAATTTCTTTTAATTATATGTTTCTTTAAAAGGAATTCCACTACTCTCCTGTAGGTTGCATTCAGTTCATACTGCATTTTTCCAATTTACTCCCATTTTTAAGTTACCTTCGCATGCACTCTGATTTTTCACAAATATGGTTACTACCTACTTTTGAAAAAATATAATTATTTGGGAACTCCATGAGATATTCATTTAAAAATATAACAGAAATTTATAATCTCCAACTTAAACAATTAACAACCAAATTAGTTATAGCAGAAGAGTATGAAAAGAATTGGTACTGTGACGTCATTCGCTAAAATGTTTCTGGTTCCAAAAATGTATCTGCACAATGTGCCTCCTCTTTGCTGTATTTCATGGACCTGGCTGACTTAGAGTCAGGCATCAGGCATTGAGCTATGTACTTGTTGATCTTGTGTTGCCTGCTTGCTGCCTTCCTGGCCAAGTGCATAACCTGGCCAAGCACGTCTGTGATTTATAGAGCTGCTGTCGCAGTCGCTGTTGTCTCTCTACCTCCCTCTCTGCTGCTCTCTCTATCTCTGTCTGGAACCTCCACCGGCCGGTGTGAAAATTGCCAGACAGTGTGACGGCAGCAATAATGTTCCAAGCCTTTTGCCTCAATCTACCACTTCAGTATGCCGCAATCGCCTTACGAACATATATATAAGAATAAGTAGGCCCGCAGGAGTTGGGAAATCCCAACTATAATATACACTCTCTTTCCCAAAGTTCTTGTTCGTTACTAAACAAGACGTTACAGGTGAAGAAAGTAGCGTCTGATTGTAAAGAAGAGAAAAATTAACTCTAGGTTTTCTTCAAGACCATAGAAGCGATACATCGCGATGATACACTTTTAATATTGCAAGAACTTCTTCTTCTTCTCTGACACCAACGTCACTCCCAACATCTTTACAAACATGGATATTAAGTAAAGAATCTTTCCAGTAGATGCTACTATTTTCTCACTAGTCAATTGAGAAGAACTAGACAATGTACATATATAATTGGTCAAGACGTTACCCCACTTTTACTTTGTAGCCCTGAAGCATGGGCTGATGGTTCAGTCTATTGTTAATAGTCTTTAGGTGTTTGCGATGAAAGTACTCCGTAAGAACTTGGGCTCTTTAAGCATTGAAGAAGACTACGGCATTCTATAAAAGAACGAAATTTATGAGTTCTACAACGTCATTGACATAGGCAAGCATAAAAAATTCAACGATCCCAACCTTTTGCATTAGTGGGTGGATGGAAGTGCCGTATCGGAACGAGTAATGTTCACAGCTAGATGTAGTTCACGCAATCTCGTGGAAGTACTTTATTACCACACTATGCTCTGAAATGGAGTAAAAAAAACTATTGAAGTACATTTTTAAGTTTGACTGAAGCTTTTTTAAGGACTTAGTTTTTGATTCCCTCACGCCCGTCCCGTACGAGACACCAAATATCCCGTCCTGTCCCGTCCCAAGGCTTTTAATTACAATTAGAGACAAGGCTTGGGAAATAAATTTTATCTCGTCTTGTAACTTCCCGCATTTAAAGGACTGTTATTCTGTTTGAACTACAGCATAGTAATATTATTTAATATTGCAGAGTTAATAATTTGTTTAAAAAAAATGATAAAAAAAAGAATAAAAAAACATTAATTTCGAAATTCGTGGTAATTACAGTTTTAAAAAACATCCTTGACAATTTTCAAATTTTTTTCACGTCCTGCCGCTGATTTATGGAAAAACCGTCGAATTCTCATTCCGATCCCATCTCTTAATAAGACACGTCTTCATGTTCACGTATACGCTTTCGCGAAAAAGGCGCTAGACAGACAAACCCACTTATATAACATATATTCTCTTTGCGCTTTTATCAAAGGGTATAACAAACATAAATACACACACATACTACCTACTGACATATGTACACATGTTGAAGTGGTATTGTTTTCGGTCGCTTGTTCGAGGCGTATTTTTGTGGTTCTCTTTTATGAGTGAACATGTTATAGATAAAGTTGGAGACTGCCAGACAGTATGACGCCAAATTCAATACAACATTGTCGATAACAAAGGTAAACACAAAGGCACGGGTATGCGGGGGCGCTGCTTTGGTCAACGGAAAGAAAGAACGTAGAACCCGAAGAGTGTCAACAATAAACAGAACATAACGCAAGGTAAGACAGCCCAAGAGCCTATGGATAAAGACGCATTTGGTAGCCATAGCCAAAGCCGTGGGATTGTATTTTTTGTTGTATAAGTATGTATATAAACATTTACAAACACACACACACACACAGATGTACTATATGGAAATACAGTGCATGCGGCAATTATACGCCTATGTGATCAGTTAGCACACTAAGCTCTTTTGTTACTTTTGTTGATCGAAATTGGGGAGAAAGCTAAATCAAGTTTATTGATCGAAAATGTAAGCTATTAAATAGGCTTATATAAAGCCTGCCCCGTAAGTTATTGCCAGATAATAAGTTGAGACGATTGCCGCCAACAACTCAAAAAGCGAGGAAAATACTAGTTTGTTTCTAGTTTCCAAGTAGCCAACAAAAAAGCCGATCGGATCCAGGAGGTCAGATCATGTTTTCCTAATGTTTTTAGAAACCCCCCAGCACTTTAGGGTTCTGACATAACCTCAAAAACCCCAAAAAATAGTTTTTTTACGTTTTTTTTTGGGCCGCTGAAACCGAATCTTGGGTCAAAAAAAAACTTCAGCATGTCAGGTTTCTAAGATAACTTCCAAATACCTTGTTTTACTGTGTTTTTGAACGCATAATTTTTTTTTTTGCCAAAGTCAGATAATTTATTGAGTAATTTACAGTTAACAACTTTTGAGATATGGCAGCAAGAGTGCATCGCCTATAGAATGCAATCTAAAACATTTCAGCCAAAAACGATTGGCTGTAGAAAATATTTCTTAATACCAACTTTGTATAAAATTGTACTTGATCATTTTTATTTTGGCGAATACGGCAGCTCACTTTTAAATTTAAAATTAAATAAAAATTGGTATTGAAAAAAAAAATGTATTTTAAGTTCAAGGTTATGGTAAGATAATGGTAAGATATTGTTACTTTATTTGGTTACGACGCACAGTGGCACGGCAGCCGCAAAAGCGTTGCAAAAATCGATTTTGCGATGTAATTATTTTCTAAATGTAATACATGCATCTGATTTAGAATTTCCCAGGGATCAAGAAAATAAAAATTTTATTCAATTCGGATGAATAGTTTAGTTGCTACAGCCGCTCAAAGTGGAGTATATTTTCAACTTTGAAAAAAATCGCAATTTTTGGAATAAAAATTCGTGTTTAAGATTGTTTTGTGGAAAAACTACGCAGCCAATCCCTATTTTCTTAGTTTCTATAAAAAGCTACATGAAAGGTACATATAAGAAAAAAAATGACTGCATATCTTTTCTGGGTTTTTCAATACTTCCGTTTAACTGAACCACTATATTTGGACCACTTTTTCAACTTTGGAAGAAAATATTTTATATTAAATATTTTTAAATTTTTTCAATTTAACATAAATGGTTTTGTTATCAATTTATTTACCTACTCTATAAAGTTTATGTCCGCCTTTATCCATTTATTTTTTTGGCTGTAAAGCCCCTAGAAGTGCAGAAACCCAACTGCAAAAAATGCTACCGCAGGTAGAAGAAGAAGAACACGCAGTAGATGTATCTACTAAATTAAGAGATGTTTGCTTATATTTGTATTTGACATCAAAAAGCACCTACCTGTGACATTTCAAAAAAGGTAGATTAATTATTATTAAGACAAATTCGAATTTTTTGCATGTTTAGGTAGTATGTAGGATGTAACCTTTCCCTTTATAATGTTAGGTATCAACTAAAAACATTTAATGCAACTACTTTTTTACCTGTTAGGCTTGTGGATATGTTTGCCTGAATATTTCTGAAATATCATAGTCTGGTTCACGTATTGCAGTGAAAGTATTTTTAAACATAATTCGCAAGCATTGATTTTATAAGTGTAACGATGTCTTTGGAAAACTTAAAATTATTTGAGTTGTTCAGAAGCTCCAAAAGCGCGAATGAATTCGTTTCGGCCATCAGAAAAGATCTAATTGTTGAGGAAATAAATATGGTGAAGTTTGATACCTTTAAAGGCAAACTTAATCTAATTTTTGCCCAAATAAAAACAAAGTGGCTAGACGCTAATTACTCCCGAGAAAAATTTACTAAGTTACATCAGAAATAACTGGAGTGGATGATGAAATTATCAAAAGATTGGGTGTTATTTTGAATATTCTGAACTGCAAGGAAAAAATTAACGGCAGCAAATTTGGTGAATATGCCACTAAGACTGCAGAGCTGTTAATGGAAAAGTATCCAGGAAAAAAATTGACTCCCACGCTTCACAAAATTTTGGCACATGGCCAAACTATAATTGAATATCATTGCCTACCCGTAGGGGAGATGTCAGAAGAAGCCCAGGAATTGAGAAACAAGGATTATAAAAAATTCAGAGCTATGAATACATGTAAAATATCACGATCAAGGGAAAACGAGGATCTTTTTAATATGTTGGTAGCCTCTTCAGATCCACTAGTTGCATCCCTTAGACACGTGAAATCCAATACAGAATTAACAAGTACTAGTTATTCAAATGAAATGTTAAGTCTTTTAGATATTCCTTCAAATGTAAATGTGGATGATTATTACATAAAACTACTGATAAGACAAATTATATAATATATTATAATAAAAAAGCATTGTTACTTTAAATTTATTGACTGAAATATAAAATTATGAACAAAAATATATCATCAAAATTTCTTTATAAATGAAAAAAATATGTACATATTTTACAAATACCTACAAGGTGGCGCAAAAGAAGTCATCCGATGTTGTTTGGCTCTTATTTTTTTTCTTAATGAAAAACTTCGATTCTGTTTTTTGATTATGTTTATTTAGACCTTTAGAATTAATTGTGTTAAGTTGAGAAGATGATATCGGACAAATGGGCGCCGTCACAATTGATTGCCATACGGGCTCGTTTTATGGCATTTTCCATCACTTCGGCGAGAGTTTCGGGCGATAAATTCTCGCATTCGTGTCGGATATTTTCCTTGAGGGCTTCCAAGGTCTCAGGCTTGTTGATGTAAACACGGGACTTCAAAAAACCCCATAAAAAGAAGTCCGGGACCGTTAAATCGGGCGATCTGGCGGGCCAGTGCAAATCGCCAAAACGCGAAATTAAGCGACCCGGAAACGCGGCCTTCAGAATGTCGGTTGTGGCTCGTGCAGTGTGTGCTGTTGCTCCGTCCTGTTGGAGCCACATGTCCACCAGTCCTAATTCGTCCAGTTCGGGCAGAAAAAACTCGGTCAACATTGCCCTATAGCGCGTACCGTCCACTGTTGTCGTTTGGCCCGCGGCGTTCTCGAAAAAAAATGGCCCGATGACTCCTCCAGCGTGAACAGCGCACCACGCAGTCACTTTGAGCGGGTGTAATGGCTCCTCGTGCATCACTCGCGGATTTTCGGTTCCCCAGAAGCGATAATTTTGCTTGTTCACGTACCCGCTGAGGTGAAAATGAGCCTCATCGCTCATTATGATTTTGGTCGAAAAATCGTCCACTTCGGTATCGAGATTGAGGATAGCTTGGGCATAAGTTACGCGCGTTTGGCGGTCGGCAGGCAGCAGCTGATGCACGGACTGAACTTTGTAGGGGAATATGTTCAAATCTTTCACCAAAATTCGTTGCAGGGACCGCCGGCTGAGGCCCAATTGCGTGGCACGTCGTCTGGTCGATGTTTCGGGGCTCACTTCGACGTCCTCGGCTACAGCGGCGATATTTTCTGCAGAACGGGCGCTCCGGGGCCAGCCACTCTTGGCAACGTCTCGTGTGGTCCCATACTCTTCAAGATTAGTGGCTAAACGGCGCAGTGTTTGCGCAGTTGGTGTCGGACGGCCGGGAAATCGGCGACGGAATTCGCGCTGCGCCAACACCACAGACGAATTGTTACGCAAAAAAATAGACACAATTATTCCGCGTTCTTGGGGAGTGTATCGCTCCATGGCTTATTCACTTGTATTCTGTATCTGTCTAGTCCACAAATGTCAAAACAGATTTGATATTGGCGGCCATTTACAAAAATGAGAGCATCTTCCAATAGGGTGATTTCTTTTGCGCCACCTTGTATATACAAATATTGCACAGGCAACAAAATCCAACTTCCACAACATATTGCGCAGCTCTCAGATATCGTATCACCATACATGAGCACTTATTTTCAAGCCTGAAGGTTTTTCTTTCAAACACCACCTAATTCATTAAAATATCTCAATTGGTTTAGAAAATATGGAAAAAATAACTTTGTATTTTTCAATGGGAAATGTTGCACAGGCAACAAAATCCAACTTCCACAACATATTGCGCAGCTCTCAGATATCACAATGTATGGGTACTTATTTTAAAGCTTAAAGAATTTTCTTTCAACTACAATTTAATTCATAACAATATCTCAATTGGTTTAGAAAATATGATTTTAGCAACGTTTTTTTGGCTTCCGTGCCACTGTGCGACGTATGTTTTGTCAACAAATAATCTACAAAATATGCAGTTAATTGGAATTTGGAACAATAACCAAAACGCATATTTGCGAATCATTAAAATCGAAGAGTTCTATTAAAAAAATGATCACCCTTATATGAATAGTCGAAAAAATAATAATTTTTGAACATTTATCTGTTTTCCTATAGTTGAAAGGCATTTTTTACCAAGTTTATTTCCACAAATCTTAGAATTTTTTTTTTTAATTCATTGTCTTCAATTTTGTTTTATAAAATAATAACTTTAATTCTATTATTATTAATATGAAAACAAATATGCAACAACTTGCACGCGCCATCTATCGACAAGCTAGAGCAACTTCAACATCTTATTAGATGATAGGATATTCCATGGTACAAAAAATAAATGATGATGACGCAGGTAGCTATCGACTTCGGAATCCAGAATTACAACTTGGTAGGACCACTTTGCTTCGAATTTTGCTTCCGGATCTGTATTTACACGCTTACAAGCTTCAAATGACGCAACAATTGGAGCCCACGGACTATTATCAGACAGATGAGTTTTCGTCAAAAAAAGTCATGAAAAATTACCATGTTCGTATACGAGCCTATTAGATATACGAATTAAATGCAATTAACAAACAAGCCAACAGATGACCTGCCCTATAGAATTAAAATTCATTTTTATAACTCTGAAGAAAACTAGACATTTTTATTATTATTAAGTTATTATTATTAATATGCTTTTTATTTTTAAATTATACTTCTTTTTTATTATTAAGTCATTATTATTAATGGGAAGTAATTATTATCAATGGGAATACATAAAGGGTTTCCGACATTGTATCTAACAATTAGTCGTTTGCATCAAAATATAGTATAAGCCAACTATGCGAACGTGCACTTATTGTACACACTGTAAGCACGCCTTTATGCTTTAGTAATCGATAGGGGGATTTTTTGAATATTTGCTTTTTATACAAAGATTTCGGAAGAAATTATTTATTGTCTTGTCAATTATGTATGTTTATGTTTATGTACTGAGCGAGTTTGCAAAACTAATTTATCGGCAAACTTTTTGGGTGGCATAATAAATTACTTTTTGGAATTTAATTTAAAAACAAATACTGTGAAATAGGTTATGGAATACAGTTAACAAATTGTATTTATTTGAGTTTCGGATGATAGTGAGAAAGTAAGTGGATTTGTATTTCAATTCTGTAATACGCAAGAAGAAAAAAATTGATAAATGAACGCAAGAATAAAACAAAAGAGTATATGACAATGACTTCATCTAGGTTTTGTCATATATGTAAAATCCGCTTTATGTTTCGAAATTTCAATAAAACGACAATCTTAACGTGCTTTGGGCGTTGAAAAGACTTTATACGAAAAATTAACTAGTGGGAGCCCTATATACCCACAGACTTATCGCCCTCAGCTGCTTCCTATAAAAGAGTACGTATGCTGATAAGCAGACACAGTCTCCAACGCTTCAAGCAGTAGTCTAAATCTTCTAGTAACCGAGCTACGAAAGTCTATCAAAAGCTACTATTAAAATGAAGTGTGCCGTGATCCTTTGTGTCCTGGCCGTTTTGGCCATACTTGCTGTAAACTCTTCTCAAGCTCAGCCTGTGGGTGCTCCACTGCAACTACAACTGACAGAAGAAGCAGCTGCACCTGAGCACAGTCGTGAAAAGCGCGCTACCTGTGATCTCTTGAGCCTACAGGTCATAGGAGTTGGACTCAAGCACAGCGCATGCGCAGCTCATTGTCTTGCAATGGGAAAGAAGGGCGGTTACTGCAACGACAGGGCCGTCTGTGTTTGCCGTTAAAAAAAATATTAATTTTTTAATATTCAGTGTTGTGTGTTTAATAAAATTATGATTGACAAAGAGTGGATTTTGAAGATTTAAATATTTTTGATCGTAATATTTAATATAAATAAAAAAGAGCAGTCATCAAATGGAAACTGAAGATAAAGTGTACTCATGCTCTTGAATTCAAAAAAATAAGTGGCAAAAAAAAATTAGTAAAATTTTTTATAAAAATTAACAAAAGTATACCCCAAAAGCATTTTTTTTTTGTGGCAACCCCTTAATTTCTCATGAAGCTCATGAATTCAGCTTAACCTTTGGACTTTTTTTGTAAGTTTCGCCGATTTTGTCAATGTGAATAAATACTTTTTTGTCGAATACTAAGTCGGTTTACAGAAAACTGGGGTTCTACTAAGAATGGTTATATTAGTCGACTAAATCTTCTTCACCAATCCTTCTACTAAGTCGTACTATCCTTAGTTATATGAAAACTGGAAAGGCGTTTGAAAGAAAGTTGGGTTCGACGGTATCAGAGAGCTGCTTGAGCTAATAAATCTCACTAAAGATGAGTTTTTATTTATTGATATTATCAAAGAGTACAACAAAGCTCAGTTGACCTTAGAACGTTGAATAATAGATATAGTATGAAATAATCCATGTCTCTAACCCGACTTTTTAATTGGAATTGGCCAGAGATTAAAATTTACAATACTAACGTTGAAAAATGTGGTACAGTCGAGGCGGTGCCCGACAGTGGAATACCCAGTACCTTTTGTGTCAAAAAAAATTTTCCTGCATATTCCATCTAAGAACTTTCCAATTGGATTTCATTTTTTTTGGTGAAAATCGATATTTATACCTATAAGTTCCCTAAATTTTTACCCATTTTGATGAAACTCGAATGTTACAACAAAGAACTTATTTAAAGTATACCGGGTAAGTTTCAAGTTGGTATGTTGAGGGGTGTTGGAGAAAACACGGTAAATGGATTGCGGGGGGTGGGGGGACCGCATCGATAAAATTTGGATATGGATTTGTTCATTAGAGCCACATGAATGAGCTTACCAAAAATTGTGATTCTAGGTCACTTGTAGCCATAATTGCGTAGAGTCAAATATTGACGCAGTTTATTGGCAAGGGGAGGTGAAATTTTCACATTTTTATACCCTGTACCTATAGGTACAAAGGGTATACTAGGTTTGTGCAATGTACGTAACGGACAGAAGGAGGCGTGGCAGACCCCAAGTCCTTTATACCAAAATGCTTATCATAACCTCGGGTAGCGATTGAGCCATGTCCGTCCGTCCGCCCGTCCGTCCGTCCGTCCGTCCGTCCGTCCATCCGTATGAACGCCTAGATCTCAGAGACTATAAGAGCTAGAGACACGAAACTTTACCAGCTGGTGCGCATATTTCCTAAGCAGATGAAGTTTGTTGAATCATGTCAATATCTTCCCCCGTTCCCCCGCAGTAGAGTTTCGCGGTTTTTAGCCACACCGTTTAATATTTTCATTTGAAATTTAACAGAGCGATGCGTTGTGGATACATGCATCTATGTAAAAAATGAACAAAATCGGACAAATACAACAGAAGTTATAGTCAAAAATGTGCAAATTTCACCTCCCCTTGCCAATAAACTGCGTCAATATTTGACTCTACGCAATTATGGCTACAAGTGACCTAGAATCACAATTTTTGGTAAGCTCATTCATGTGGCTCTAATGAACAAATCCACATCCAAATTTTATCGATGCGGTCCCCCCACCCCCCGCAATCGATTTACCGTGTTTTCTCCCACACCCCTTAACATATCAACTTGAAACTTACCCAATATAATTAAAATAGCTTCTTTGACGTAACTTTCGATTTTCATCCAAATCGGTACAAATTTAAGGAACTTATAGGTATAAATATCGTTTTGCCCCAAAAAAAAAATAAATTCCAATTGGAAAGTTCTTAGATGGAATATGCAGGAAAAATTTTTTTGACACAAAAGGTACAGGGTATTCCACTGTCGGGCACCGCCTCGACTGTACCACATTTTTGACTATAACTTCTGTTGTATTTGTCCGATTTTGTTCATTTTTTACACATAGATGCATGTAACTACAACGCATCGCTCTGTTTAATTTCAGATGAAAATACTAAACGGTGTGGCTAAAAACCTTGAAACTCTACTGCGGGGGAACGGGGGAAGATATTGACATGATTCAACAAACTTCATCTTCTTAGGAAATATGCGCACCAGCTGGTAAAGTTTCGTGTCTCTAGGTCTTATAGTCTCCGAGATCTAGGCGTTCATACGGACGGACAGACGGACGGACGGACGTACGGACGGATATGGCTCAATCGCTACCCGAGGTTATGATAAGCATTTTGGTATAAAGGACTTGGGGTCTGCCACGCCTCCTTCTGTCCGTTACATACATTGCACAAATCTAGTATACCCTTTGTACCTATAGGTACAGGGTATAAAAATGGAAGTGAAAATAAAAATTTTTTCGACTTTGGTTGCCTGTAACTTCGATCATTTTTACTTAATCTGTACATATTATATATCACTGGAAAGATCACATCGATACCTAATCGTCTTTCATGTCGATACAAAATTTTATTCACGAGATATTGAGGAATAACTGAAAAAAGTGCCCAACAACATGTTTCTCGCAAATATCTCGAAAACGGTGCTTAAGAAAAAAAAAAAGGTTGCCATTTTCGTGTTTCTCGATCCCAAATAACCCTAAAAAACACTTTTTTAGGAGGGTTCACTCGATGACTCTTAAATTTGTAAACTAGTGTTATTCGTTCAATAGATGGGAGTACAGACAGATGAGTTTTCCTCAAAAAAAGTCATGGAAAATTACGATGTTCGTATATACGAGCTTGTTAGATATACGAATAAAATGCAATTAACAAAAAAGCCAACAGATGACCTGCCCTATAGAATTAAAATTCATTTTTATAACTCTGAAGAAAACTATACTTTTTTTTATTATTATAAGTTATTATTATTAATATGCTTTTTATTTTAAAATTATACTTTTTTTATTATTAAGTCATCATTATTAATGGGAATACATAAAGGGTTTCAGACATTGTATCTAACAATTTGTCGTTTGCATCAAAATATAGTATAAGCCAAGTATGCGAACGTGCACTTATTGTACACACTGTAAGCACGCCTTTATGCTTTAGTAATCGATAGGGGGATTTTTTGAATATTTGCTTTTTATACAAAGATTTCGGAAGAAATTATTTATTGTCTTGTCAATTATGTATGTTTATGTTTATGTACTGAGCGAGTTACTTATTTATCGGCAAACTTTTTGGGTGGCATAATAAATTACTTTTTGGAATTTAATTTAAAAACAAATACTGTGAAATAGGTTTTGGAATGCATTAAACAAATTGTTCTTTGCGTTTCGAGTCATAGTGAGAAAGTGGATTTGTATTTCAATTCTGTAATACGCAAGAAGAAAAAAGTTGATAAATGAACGCAAGAACAAAACAAAAGAGTATATGACAATGACTTCATCTAGGTTTTGTCATATATATAAAATCCCCTTTATATTTAAAAATTTCAATAAAACGACAATCTTAACGTGCTTTGGGCGTTGAAAAGACTATATACGAAAAATCACCTACTGGGAGTCCCATATACCCTCAGTCTTATCGCCCTCAGCTGTTTCCTATAAAAGAGCACGTTTGCTTATCAGCAAACACAGTCTCCAACGCTTCAAGCAGCAGTCGAAATCTTCTAGTATCTGAGCTACGAAAGTCTATCAAAAACTACTATTAAAATGAAGTGTGCGGTGTTCCTTTGTGTCCTGGCCGTTTTGGCCATATTTGCTGTAAACTCTTCTCAAGCTCAGCCTGTGGGTGCTCCACTGCAACTACAACTGACAAAAGAAGCAGCTGCACCTGAGCACAGTCGTCAAAAGCGCGCCACATGTGATCTCTTGAGCCTAGAGGTCAAAGGAGTTGCAGTCAACCACAGCGCATGTGCAGCTCATTGTCTTGCACTGGGAAAGAAGGGCGGTTACTGCAACAACAAGGCCGTCTGTGTTTGCCGTTAAAAAAAAATTATTTTTTAAAATTCAGTATTGTGTGTTTAATAAAGTTTAATTGACAAAGAGTGGACTTTGAAGATTTAAATATTTTTGAACGTTATATTTAATATAAATAAAAAAGAGCAGTCATCAAATGGAAACTGAAGATAAAGTGTGTTCATGCTCTTGAATTAAAAAAATATATGCGGCACCCTATCTTGCACAAATTTCCCACAGTGGCATAAATTGAAAAAAATTAGATAAATTATTTTGAAAAATTAACAAACATTTTAAAAGTATATACACCAAAAATTTTTTTTTGTTGCAACCCTGCAATTTCTCATGAAGCCAGCTTATCACCCTTTGGCTTCTTTTTTTGTAAGTTTCGCCGATTTTGTCAATGTGAATAAATACTTGAATCGAATACTAAGTCGGTTTAAAGAAAGCTAGGGTTCTACTAAGTATGGTAATTAGGGTGGCCATGTTTGCAACAATTCACGATTTTAATAACGGATTCGCCTACAAAGTTTCCTTTTTACCTGCATATAGCGCCTGTAAAATTTAAAGACGATCCGAAAGTATTTGATGGGCGCGAAAATAGGTCAAAGGTCATAATGTTGCAAAAGTGGCCACCCTAATGTACACACTGGTAGTTGGACAAAAATGCTCTACTTGCCGCAAACTTATCCTTGTGGTACAAGGTATTAGAAATGACTAGTTTAAATATTATATCTAAGTGCATCCAAGCCTATATTGTACAACAACAAGTAAATATAAATTCATATATCTATACAAATTGTGGATATTTGTTTCAACAGTCGCTAAGTTTTTAAAACAAAAGGCGCTTATATTGATGTCATTGCTGGTTTTTCCAATATTTGCAAATGCATTATTTATTTCTTTAAGCCCCCCACTACAATCAAAACCATCTTGCATATTTACAATGTTAATTATGGAAAAGTACTTAGTTGGACACCCAATTAAATCAACTAAAGCTCACTATAAAAGACCACGAGCAGTTATCATTGGCAACAGTCATCCAGACTCTAAAGTGGAGATAAAATCTTGACGACTTATCAGTAAAAGTTTATCATGAAGTACGTTTTCCTTTGCGTTGTGGCCTTAATGGCTATTTTCTTCTCGGACGCTCAACCAGTGGTTGGTAAACTTTAGCCACCAGAAGGTGTTGCACCTGGGCGTTCAGGTGGCAAGCCACAGCCCCTCGAAGAAGTTGTAGCCGGCCACTCGGGTGGCAAACCCCAACCTCAAGAAAATGCTGCACCTGAGCACAGCCGTCAAAAGCGCGCTACTTGTGATCTTTTGAGCCTACAAATTAAAGGAATTGCAATCAACCACAGTGCATGCGCAGCTCATTGTCTTGTGCTGGGAAAGAAGGGCGGTTATTGCAACGACAAGGCTGCCTGTGTTTGCCGCTAAAGGAGAGTACAGCCCGGAAATTTTATTTAACAAGGCACCGGAATTAACCATTTCTTCAACAACCTGTATCCTTATGCATAGTTTTTCCAAAAACTTTTCAATATAACTTCTAATTTTTGTTAGATTTGCAGTAAAGAGATTAGCATTGCTCAGTGTAGGTGACAAATGAGATGGTATCACTTGGTTACGCCATATATTGGGATAAAAAAAAGATGGGCGATTTCGCCAATGCGATCCATTAAAAATGACGAAAGTCTCCGCCAAGCGTTTAAGTTTCTTGTCATGGCCAATTTTGCAGGTAACTACGGAAATTCCCTACCCATTTTACTAATGCTGGGTTTATCATGGCGGAGTCTTGGTGCCCAGTAACTTCCGATTTTCCGTAGTCAACTTGTACCAATTGTCTATTTCTTATACGTGATGATCGCCATAAAGTCTGTGAGCCACGTGTATTTTTCTTAGGCCTTATGGTCCTGGGCTGAAGATCAGTGCCATGGTTCTCTGCAGCGCTTGAACTTAGAGAATATTCTTATGTATCGCACTAACGAAATCACCCAACTTTTTTACTCAAGAAAAAGTTCTTTCGTCTTGATAGGTCCACATTTCTCAACGGAGGGACTTAGAACTTAATACAGATATTTTGAAAAGTCATTTTGACTTGTGTCTATATAAGTATCTCATTTTTTTATATAAGTACCACTTTGCACCAGAAGAATAATTCAAATTGTAAACTGCTTGCACTGCCTATAAGCAGTTCGAATTTGCAAAAGAGAACTAAAGTTGTAACAGTGGAAATCCTCTATAACAACGCCCAAATCTATATCAAAATTTTTGGGTATGACCAATATATATCAGGGATATAGCGGTAGTATTGATTGTGGTTCTTTATTCAAAATCTATGCTTTATTAAAAAGTTGTTTTTTTTTACGATAATTTAGTCATGCATATGGAAATTGTTTAGAGCAGACGTTGTCAATTCGAGTGCACTGTTAATAGCCTTTTAAATTAAAGTTAGAAAAATGTAGCTTTCCGGGTTGTGTTCCTCTTAGCGACAAACACAGACGCACACGTCTGATTGAATAGCACGCTTTTGACGGCTGTGCTCAGGTGCAATTCCGTCTTGAGTTTGATTTTTGCGAATCCAATGCCCGGGTATAACTTTTTCTAGAGGCTGGCCACGCGAATGTCCAAAAGCAACACCTTCTGGTGGCTTTAATTCATCACCCACTATCTGAGCGTCGGCGGATAAATAAGCCAGCAGGACCAGGACGCAAAAGAGCAGGAACTTCATTGTGAGCTTTTGCTGCTAAGATTTAAAGATTTGTTCTCCACTTTAAGATCTGGGTGACTGTTGCAGCTGATAACTATTTGTGGTCTTTTATATTAAGGTTTTGTTGATTTAATTAGACAATAATATGCTTTTTTAATTAGACACTTTTTCACAATTAGCCCTGTCAATATGTATAGCCGTAATAGTCTTGATTGTGTATTGCAATTACAGATATTGGATAAACGAGAAATGTCGTCAATGTAAACTTCTTTTGTTTAAAAACTGAGCGACTGCTAGTATAAATATTTAAAATTTGTTTAATATCTTTATACGAACAATATTGTCTATCGATGGCCATCGAGAAAATACTTCAACAAAGCAGTTCTTCACCCAAGGGAAAGGCGTAAATTTTATACAAAAAACGATCAGGACAGCAAGAGACTTTGATTTTGGAACGTTCGTCTGCCTTACGGTTTCATTATTTCTATAGATAAAAAGCCTTTCCCTTGGGTGAAGAACTGCTTTGTTAAAGTATTTTCTCGATGGCCATCGATAGACTATATTGTTCGTATAAAGATATTAAACGAATTTTAAATATTTGTATTAGCAGTCGCTCAGTTTTGAAACAAAGGAAGTTTACATTGACGACATTTCTCGTTTATCCAATATCTGCAATTGCAATACACAATCAAGACTATTACGGCTATACATATTGACAGGGCTAATTGTGATAAAAAAGCATCTTATTATCTAATTAAATCAACAAAACCTTACTATAAAAGACCACAAATAGTTATCAGCTGCAACAGTCACCCAGATCTTAAAGTGGAGAATAAATCTTTATTTCTTAGCAGCAAAAGTCCACAATGAAGTTCGCGTTCCTTTGCGTCCTTGCTTTGCTGGCTATTTTATCCTCTGACGCTCGGATATTGGCTCATGAATTCCAGGCACTAGAAGGTGATGGTGACGTGTGCGTCTGTGTTTGTCGCTAAGAGGAACACAACCCGGAAAGCTACATTTTTCTTATTTTGATTTAAAAGGCTATTAACAGTACACTCGAATTAACAAACTCTACTTTAACCTGTTTCCTTAGGCATGGCTAAATTATCTTAAAAAAAAAAACTTTTTAATAAAGCATAGATTTTGAATGAAGAACCACAAACACTACTACCACTACATGCCTGTGCAGTTAAATTAAATTAAAGAATGGCTTTGTTATATATTAGGTAGGTTAGGTTATGGCGGCAGTCGGGACCTGATGTTCCGACTCACTTAGGCCAGAAATTTGGCCCGTTGTGATACCGCTGGGTGGACCTTTCACCACCCTTCCCCCACTCAGGAGGTCCCCTACATGATCTAAAGAGTCACGCCCATCCGGCGGCCTGAATAAACCTCGAGAGGCTTCTTGGACTCTTTTCTGAGAGCTGGGATAGGTCATTTAGAAAGTATGATTTAAGGAATCGGAGCCTTGTCCTACACAGCCCGAGGCAGTGACAGAAGAAGTGCTCCACCGTTTCCAGCTCCTCCTCATCTCCACAACTTCTACAGAAGTCATTGTGAGGTGCGTTGAGCCTTGATGCATGGGTGCCCACCAGCCAGTGTCCAGTAATTGCCCGGATAACTGTCGAGCACTGAGCTCTATTTAGACCGCAAAGTTGCTTTGTTCTTTTCCTGCAGTATACCGGCCAGGTTTGCCGTGAGGTTCTACACGTGTTCGATATCTGATACCACGCTTGATTTGCAGCTAGAGCAAAGTGGTTCTTAATGCTCAATAGGCCATAGGTATACCCAGACGCTCCTTGTCCAAAAGGAGGATGCTGGTAGTTCCTCTTCTTGCCAGTTCATCCGCAATGCAATTGCCCTCAATATCCCTATGACCCGGGACCCAGATGAGGTGGATCGAAAACTGTTCTGCCATCTCCTCCAGAGATGAGCGACAGTTGTTCACTGACTGCATACATGATGTCATGGATGCGAGAGGCTTAATAGCCGCCTGGCTATCTGAGTAAATACAGATATTGTTGCTGCCTATTTGTAGATTTTTTACTATTGAAAGGGCCTCCTGGATTGCCGTGACCTCAGCTTGGAAGACACTGCAGTGGTCAGGAAGTCTAAAAGATACTCTTACGTCATGTTCTTCAATGTAGACGCCTCCGTTATATATTGGTGCATACCAAAAAATTTGTATATAGATTTGGGCAGTGTGTAACCAGTGGCTTGCCTGCATAATTTTAAACGACTTTTTTGGTTTTTTTTTCTTCGTATTTTATTTACAATCTGTCTTTATTAGACAATAAATAAATTGCCTAAATAATAATTAATAATATACAAGTATAATAGCAAATTTACACTGAAACCTAATATTGTGTTAAACGACAACTTTACTTTTCTTTTGCAAATTCAAACTGCTTGTATGCAGTGCAAGCAGTTTTCAATTTGAATTTTTCTTCTGTTGCAAAATGGTAGTTATTAACTTATAACTTATAAGTTATAAGCCATAAATCAAAATTGTTTTTTTAAATATATGTCGTAAGTTCGAAATCCGTTGGGAAAAGTGGAAGTAAACTTTGTTAATCGATCGATCATTAAATTCTAAAAAATGATAAAAGTATAAACAAATAAATCTAAAAATTTGTAAAGGTATACTGTTAGATGATATTTTGAGAACGGATTGACAGATTTCGATAAAAGTTTTTTTTTTTTGGTAATTTGTGAGGCACCATCCATTATTAAGTTTAAGCTCCACTAGTTTTTCTATAAATAATACTACCTCATCATTGAAAGGTATGAAACAAAATTGGAACAAAAATGTAGGTACTGGAAATCTGTGTTTTAAGTTTTGGATTACTTTTATATAGACTAAGTTCTGCGAGCCATTTCTAAATTATGTTACTTTCTAAGGAAAACCGTAAAAAGCAGTTTTTTGTATGGAACATTGGTCTAAGGAAAACAAATTGTCTTGCAAAATAGAACACTTTATTATTATTTACGGAGACGATGCTGTAACTAGAAGTGGCGAAGTGGTTTGCTCGCTTTCGATTTGATAATGTAAAAACAAAAAAAAATCTATGAAATCATGGAAAAGTTGGGCAAGACCGGCACATAAGTAGCGTGGACGTTGCTAGGAAACCAGGCATTCATCACCAAACAGTTATCAACCATTTGAAGAAAGCTGGATGCACAAAGAAGCCCGATGTTTGGGTGCCACATGAATTAACAGTGAAAAATTTAATTGACCGAATGTCTATTTGCAAATCACTTCTAAAACGGAACGAAATCGAACCATTTCTGAAGCGAATGATTACGGGCGATGAAAAGTGGATCATGTACGACAATAATGTCCTAGAAAGATCATGGTAAAGCCATGATTGACACTAAAAAAGGTAATGCTGTGTGTCTGGTGCGATTGGAAGAGAATTGTTCATTAAGAGCTTCTGCAACCTGGTCAAGCGACTGATTCTGATCTCTACTGTCAGCAATTAACGAGATTGAAGCAAGCAATTCAATTAAAAAGGTCAGAATTGATCAACAGAAAAGGTGTTGTGTTCCATCATGACAACGCCAGCCCACACACATCTTTGATAACCTGGCCGAAACTGAGAGAGCTTGGCTGGGAAATTTGATGCATCCACCATATAGCCCGGACCTTGCACCTTCAGATACGATATCTTGATGTTGTAGAAGTTGGATTTTGTTGCCGGTGTAATATTTGCCTTTGAAAACAATGAATAAATAAACAACAAAAAAATGTACGACTATATTTTTGCATATTTTTTTTTAATTTGTTCCAAAATTTAAAAAGTTGTTTGCATTGTTTTCTTAAAAAACCATCTCAAAGTCGAACTTTAATTTTAAAAATTTTGATTTTCTTATAAACTGAACTTTGAGTGGCTGTAGAAACTAAAATATTCATCCGTATTGAATAAAATTATTATTTTCTTAATTCCTAGGAAATTCTGAAACAGATGCATTTAACAAAATGTTTTCATAAAAATTTGGATTTTTGCAATACTTTTTCGGCTGCCGTACTGTGCGACGTTCAGTTTTAAGTTACTTATGTATGCTTTTGAAAATGAGGCGATTCGAATTCCCGCCTCTAAAATATTGTACTGGAATTATCTCTAA
This sequence comes from Chymomyza fuscimana, assembly GCA_949987675.1. Taxonomy (NCBI): domain Eukaryota; kingdom Metazoa; phylum Arthropoda; class Insecta; order Diptera; family Drosophilidae; genus Chymomyza; species Chymomyza fuscimana. The sequence continues at coordinate 73,331,788 of OX465089.1, forward strand.
TATTTATGATTCGATTTTATTAATCATTGGCATTATCGAAAGATTATTTTATTTCGCACACCCATACAAACTAAAGTTGTAACTTTACATTTGTAGAAAATGAAACGCTTTGAAATTATTTGCGAATAGAAGTAATGCCTTCTTCTTGATCTGGCTGACTACAAAAGAAGTCCAAATTTTAAGTTTGGTTGTTCTAGCACGGTCGAGTCTGATTTTTGTCTTTCTGAACATATTAGGGATAACTTTGCGTGATCTCCAGCTACTCTACTACTCTATGTTACATACATTTGCACAAACTTAATGTACTTACGTTTTACCTTGGGGAGCAGGGTATATAGAGTTTATGATTAACAGCATCATCGTCGGCCAAGAACTTAACCTTACTTCAGAGTAATCAGTTATTGTTCAATGTAGTCATTAAATCTAATATGACAGCATATTGTCAAAAGTAAAAAAAAATATATATAGCAAACCTTAAAATCAGACATAGTCGACTTTGAGATACCCTTTAGCCTATAATCAATCAGTAAAAGGCAAGACTCTATCAACACAGCTTACAATTACATAAAAACTTAACTTAAAAAAAATTGTAATAATTTTTCTTTGACAGGAAATCGAGCCGACTTTATTTTGAGATTCATAGTTTTGGTTAGCTGCCATTAAGTATGTCTCTAAAATATAATATTGCGATTATCTCCGATATGGTTAGTGTTAGTTTTGTCATTCCGTTCGAAAATTTTCGAATTGCGTATGGGCCTTAACACCAAAGTTCAAATGGGATATCCCAAGGGGGATTTTTTTTTTATATGAAGCTTTATCATTCCGTGCGTATTTTTTCGAGCTGCGTATGGGCTTTTAATCAAAAAAGTTTTTCATTTCCTTCTAACTTTGAAATTTTAAAAATAGAGCGCTTTCAAATTATTCATAGTGGAAATGTTGGCTGTCATGGTTCAAACATAGGTATAGGTCAAAATCTCAAGATTCCTTATTCTAGAATTATGAACACAGAGATGTCTGTATCACTTTTTTCTGAATATATTGATTGTTATTTTTCTTTGTTGCATTAGTACAGTAAAAATAGACAAAAAAAGGGGTTGACCTGGAAAAAATTGCGCACTGGAATTTCTCTTGCTTAATGTATTAAGGACCAGTCAAAGAGTCTAAAACCAAAATGGGTGACCTCCTCCCCCCGTAGGGTTTACCGTTATTTTGACATTTGTGTCGGCCCATTTATCTCGAATTCTATAAGTCGTACAAAAAAACTTTCAAGGCCAAAAATGATTAAAATTGAATTTCAAGGCGCGGGAAGCCTTTCAAGCGTTACAGCTTGGAAACTACTAGAGATACGTACACGATTTAAAAACCAGTCCTGTGTATTTTTTTGAGATCTACAATTTTTTGATACACTCCAAAAACAAAAAAAGTCAAAGGGTGGGTAAAAATGAGAAAAATGGCGTTGTTGTAACTTTGGCGCCCTCTACCGGCGAAAATAAGAGCTTCTGGGTATACCTTTCAATACAATACACAAATGACAAAATAACGGTAAACCCTCTCTTACATAAAGCAAGAGAAATTCCAGTGTGCAATTTTTTCCAGGTCAAAACCTATTTTTACTGTACTACATACTTTTGCACAAATTAAATGTTTTCCTTACAATGAGGTACAGGCTGGCTCGACGAGTGAGGTGGAAATGGGGGATTCCCCCGGGCCCGGAGTTCTCTCAGGGGCCCGGTGTTATCACTGTTCAATTAATGATTCAAGCTAAAGTGTAATAGAGGGGCCGGTACATTTTCGCCCCAGGCCCGAACTTTCTCCGTACGGCCCTGGGTACAGAGTATAATAAATCAAATTTAAGAACAGATTGTTTATAATATAGTCAGCAAATTTTCAGCTTGAGTGAAATCGAAGCATTAAAACACGAAATTAAAATTATTAAATTATGTTTAATTATTTAAATATTAATTTACTGATAGCAGCAGGCTTATCGCTGCTGAAAGCTGGCGCCGCGTGTGCTGCCAGTTCAGAACTTCCAGTTATGGGTCAGAGACGGGCGTATAAACAAGAATGCCACAAACAGACGGTAAAGTTCACAAGTGCACAAGCCAGTGGCGGATACTAGTGGGAGCGCTAATACTGAGCTCGAAAAATTCAAAAATATTTGAGTAGTATTCACTATGCGTATAAACGGATGCGTATATGGAACGACCCTCTTCAAAAAATATTTTGCTAGATGCGCCTCTGGTACTAACTAAATTGATACCTGCGACAAAATAATAAAAAAAATTTCAAGTAACATTGTTACAATGTGGTTCAATGGCCCTTTGCATAATTTGTATATTGCATCAAATTACAAATAAATTTTTCAAAGAACTTTGAAAAATGCACATAAAAAGAATTTAGCACTCAGTTACTGAACTACTTTGCTTTAAAACTTCAGATGCTTAAAAGCAATTAAAATACACAATTGCACGACACACAAATAATTATTATATATTGCGCTAAGAATAAGTATAAATGCAAACACTTAATGTTTGTGAGCGCCAGCGGCGTTTACGGAAATCATCTCAGGGGGCTGAAAATTTCAATTATTGCAAACAAACACAACACAGTAGCAAAAACACTACTACACTTCAGAGCATATGTTTAAAATTGTTAAGAAACTTGCATATTTTGGGGGTTCCGCAAACCCAGAAGCCGCCCTTGGGTTGCGCCCCTCTTATGCTTATCAATTAAATGGGCTAGCAGCAACAACCACAACAACAACGAGCAGGGGAAGCTAAATGCAATGCTCACTTACGATCACAAAACAAAAACCGAGACACATTCAATTAACGCCAATTATACGTGATCTCGAAATTGAAATTGTTAATAATAAATTACAGGAATTAATACGCTATGTTTTAGAGCTTTAATTGAAAAATGCTTCGCGTTAAGAGTTTTGTAATGCAAAATTATCAGCGCGACGCAGACGACATCGAGCATTTGAACCGTTCACGAGCGTTTCTTTATTTACACTGACACTTCAGTAATCAGCATAGCAAATTTTCAGCTGACTTTTAATCTTAAGTGCTTCTAGAAATATGGCAAAAGCAAAAATATTTAACTTAGTATAAATATTTAGCACCCTGTATACATGGTTTATAAAAAAATGCGCGATTTTTTATGCAAAACACTGCATTCCAATTTCAAATTTAAATACGCGCCGCAGAAGTAGTCGATTTTTGTAACTTTTACAAATGCTGTTGCTTTCCAACACTGTCAGCTTGAGGTTGCCGTACTGTGCATATGTGTGCGCGCTGCCACATTGTCTTAAAGTAGAGTAAATTAAATCATGAATTTTGAATTTTTTTTATAAAGCAATTTGATTACAATATATTTTTTAACTAACAAAAAAAATGTTTTCTTAATTATTATTATTATTATTATTATTATTATTGAATTTTGCTTTTAATCTCCAATAATACATACTTCAAAATTTTAAAATGAAATGCATTAAACTAAAATTAAGTTAATTGAAAAATTAGTCCATACTTTAAGCGGCAGACCACTGATGCTATGGCTTAAAACAACCTTAGGTTTCTTATAGTATTTATTAAAAGTTAATTTTGTAAATAAATAAATAAATGTTGTTTGTATTGAAAATGAAATTCATTAAACTAAAATTCTAAAGTTAGTACTCTTAAGTATCAATCTATAGTTAGCGTTTTAGTTTTAAGAAGTAGTTTAAGAAAATTATCAGCTTTAGGTTTTTTCCAATTTTCCTAACAAATTAATATTGTTATTGCAAACTTGATATAATATTTTTAAGATTAACCATTCAGTTGAAAAGCTAAGTCAGCTAAACTCTGTATACATTTATTTTATCTGTTAAAACTTAATATTAATGCCATGGAATAAAAATTAAATTAAATTAAATTAAACTAAAATAAAGTTAATTGAAAAATAAGTTGATGGTTTATTAGGCAATCGATGCGAAATTCGCATTTCTACGCCGAATACGGTCGCTTGTCTTAATTTTTCTAAAGTATAGCCGATTTCTTAAAACTTTGTTGATATTAAAAATAAGTTTAATTACAATAAAAATCGTCTTAGGTAGGCCTCGTCGTGGGACATTCGGCAGGAACAAAGTTCTTTCGGCTTGTTCTTTTTTCAAGATAAACTATTTAAGTTCTACTTAATATATGAAAAAAAAAATTTATTCATATATTCCACAGGCCAAATTTTTATTCTACGCCAGATTTTAGAAAAAACAAGGAATATCATCTATACGAAGCCCTCTCTTTCTTTGGGATACCAGTAAAGTTGATACGCCTAGTAAAATCTACTAAGGCGAACGTCCAAACGAGTTTTTCAACCGAATTAATATCAGACAAAGGCCTACGTCAAGCAGACAAGCTATTGTGTCTGCTTTTTAATCTAGCCCTGGAATACGTAATCAGGAAATCGAATAACGCGTGCAATAGACCAAGGAATAACGTCTGCGTATAAACGCTATTTTGGACTACAAAGATGCTTAAAAAGCAATCTCTTAGACAGAGGGACGAAAACTCCTGTACCGCACACTAATTGTACCAGTTCTCACCTACGCAAGCGAAACATGGGTGTTAAGCAGGGAAAATGAAAACAAACTTTTAATATTTGAACGTAAGATTCTGCGAAAATTTTTGGAGGATTACAAGAAAACGGAATATGGCGACAACGATATAACCATGAGTTATATAAACTATATCCGGCCACCTAATTAAAGCAAACGATAGCTATCCTCCAAAACGAATAATGATTGGACAGTGTGTAGGTAACCAAAGAAGAGGTCGACCGAAGTTGAGATGGATGGATGGGGTCGATCAAGATGCAGAGGACTTAGGACTGAGATGTTGGAGACCACAAGCCCGAGATCGTGACGAATGGAGGCGAAAACTGTAACAGGCAAAGACGCGACCAGGGTTGTCTCGCCAATGATAATGATGATTAAAAATGTATTACAAAAAAAAAAATGTTAATGATATAAAACAGTAAATTATATAGGTATTATTAATAAAAATTATATACGAAATATTAATAAAAAAAATATATTGCAAAATATATAATACATAAAAATAAATACTAAATCAAAAACAAATACGTAAAAAATAGTACTATTAAAAATATACAAGTTAGAAAAAAAGTTAAAAAATATATGGCAAAATGGAAAGCCTTGCTGAAAAAAATTGAATGATTTAAAAACTTAAGAACACCGCAAATTAGCATTTCTTTGTTTTGATACAGCAAAAATCGTAATTAGTTTAAATAAACGATGGTTTGTGCATTAAATTGCTATATTTCCATTTCCATTTTTTCCATTAAATTCCATTGTTTTGTTTTCAAGCGTATAATTTTTAAATGCGCGCCAAACAGCTGTTTTACCATGGCTGCATAAGCAACATTTGTTTGCATTTCGATAACTTTATTGACATTTACCAGCACTGTTTATAAGAAAATTGCATTTCGATTAATTTGTCAAGCCAGTGCGTAGGAAAATGTAATAAATATAAAATTCTTAAACAAACAAATACAAAAAGTATACAAAATATGTGAAATGCTGTGTTCAAAATCGTGAAACTGCCATATAACCAAAAGTTTTAATACATAAGCGGCGTGTTGGCGCTCCAGGTTGCACAAACAAAACACCTGCAAGCTGGCCCAGCAAAAACCAAACAAAACAAACTATACACAGTGACGGCGGCAGCGCAGAGGAGGATCACAACTAAACCAAAATAAAAGAGAACATAAGAGCGCATATGATTTTGTGGCGCTCTGCGGCTAACCCCAACACTTGGAGTCTTGGGGCCACTGAGCTGAGTCGTAGATACGCCGTCATTGTAAGCACATCGCGTACTCTGTGCATGTTAGGAGAGTCGCTCACGCGTACAAGTGAATCTTTCGGTTGGTAGATTGTTGTTGCTGTCTCGTTATATTTGTCGTGAATTGGTTTTTGTCACCCACCGTCTCAAATCTCGAGTATCTACGAGAACGTCGACATCAACGACGACGGTTCGCTCGCATGCTCTTTAGTTCCAGCCAGCAGTCGCAAGCCCAAGCCCCAACGCGCCAGTCGTGTTCGTTGTCAAAAAGATTTGGAGTTCGCTGCGTCCGTTGTCTACGTGCTGTTCGTGACTTTTGTTTTGTACAAAAATATTTCTTACTATTTGGTTATTGTGCATATAACGCAGTAAAAATTGCATAAAAATAGCAACAACTAGAAGGTACGCCATAAAGCCAAATAGCACAAGATTACAACAAGTGTGCTGCAAGAGTGTACACGGGTATCTGTCGTTATATACAAGTTTTTCTCGTGTTTATTGTGCATTTAAAAATCCGAAATAACCCGGTTTTCCCATAAAAATTAAAATTAAAATAAAAACAGTGTTGTGCCAATTTAAAGCCAGTGCATTTTAAAAATATATAAATATTTTATTCAAAACATAACTACGCTTGTGCTTAATGTCAGAGAATAAAGGCATCATGCTCGCCAAATCTATGCAAAAACACGCCGGACGTGCCAAAGAAAAGGTAAGTGCCCAAGTCCTTATCAGCAATAACATAGAACTGAAGCACCTGCTTGGGCGTGTTGCAAGCTCAGGTGTATCAAGTATCTGCAAGGTTAAAAACTTTGCCAGCCCACACACACACACATAGATACCTAGCCATATGCCATAATAATTTCAACTATGTAATGAATGCAACATACGCGCCCATCCTGCTCTCTCTCTCTGCCCCACTCTCTGTACAAGCTATGCCCTATTTTCAAGCTAGAAAGGCTGCTCTGCTCTGCTGCAGAGAGGTCACTGGCAAATGCAACACAATAAAATATGTTGTCATGTTAACTATGTTAACAGCAGAGAGAGTCCCCCAAAAATGCAGTACAATCGGTGTTGTTGTTATGTTAACTTTATTAACAGAGTCGCTTCATTAGTTAGCTTCTCTTTTAAAACTGCTTTATTTAAAGCAGTGGCCTAGTTAGTTTTTTTTTTGCGTTGGGGGCAGGACATTACTTGGTATTAAGTTATTTATTAATAAATTTTGACAAATAGCTTTTAAGTTAACAATAACTTTGAAATGAGGTATTTTTTGAAGGGAATTGTGCTTTTGTCAATTTTATATCAATGAGCACATTTTTTTAAGTTTCAATTTTATTAAAGTATTGTACAAAAAACCTTCATCTTTTAAAGGGAAGATAAATTGGAGGCTATTTTTGATGAATTCAGTTTGAATATCCTTATAACAATTTTACATAAATGATAGCATTATATAAGGTTTAAATAAATAAAGTTTATTTCATGGGTTCATTTTGTGAGAACAAGTTAAGTTCAAAATGCCTTCAGCAAAAACGAAATGTGTTCCTGATGACCGAAATAAGTATAAAAAAACAAAAGGGGCCATTTCTGCTTAATATGGCTGCTGTGATAAGACTTTCCATTCACAGCTTTGTAAACATTTTTAAACAGGTTAAGCAAGATAAGGGAAATGTGCTCGGCAAGATGCAAAATAAAGCCCTTACGCTTCTGTGCATAGTCGTCAAAGATCTATTATAAATCAGTTGAGGGCGCAACTGCACCCAAGATTTCAGCAGCTACTGCTACATCATTCCACCAACAACAACTTAAATATTTATCTTTGGATTAGTTGTGCCATTTTGAGTTCTCAATAATCTCGCGGTGCAAAACTCACATTTTTGGAACAAAGTCCCTTGACCGAGTTTGTAGAGTGAAGTTATAGAAAAATTGTGACGTAACGAAATGAAGTATCCAAGCATCTGTCATAATAAGTTTGAACTTATAACAATTTTTGAAGAGATTTTGTTTACAACATTGATATTTGCGAATATTTATTTCGCTTTATGGTTATGATCTTTATTTAGTTTACGATTGATCTTTATAGTCGAACCAATATAGACTTAGATTATGCTTATCGAAACACTTATATCTTAAGTGTTTCCATTTAAAGCATCCTCACATTAATGATCTGGTCTAGCCATCTAGCCCTAGCTGCAGGTTGACTTTAAGTATTCATTGGGTTTTCAAATAATTTTTCCACACTTTTTATTTTATTAAGCAACTAAACCAGTTCCAAAGAGAGACAAAATATATAGAAAGCAGAGGCTCTACTCTTAATTTCACTAATCGCAGCCACGAAATATCAGCAAGAGATAAAAAAATTGAATAAAAAAAAAACAACTTTCTGACTAAAATAAAAAGCTTACTAAGTTTAAGTACTAAGTATCTTAAATTCGAGCTCGTCACCTTCAAAGAAGTTCCTACTGATTGTAGCAACATTTTTTTTATCTTCAAAATCGTCATTCTCAAATAAATAATTAAAATAATTAATTTCAAATAAACAAAAAAAAACGCTGGGCTGGGCAAAGCTACGCCTCCTATCTACGCCGCTGCTCTAAAGTCCAACCCCTATTTACATAACCCTGCAAGTAAAACTTTTAACAGATTTACGCTCTTCTCTCAGTGCACACGCACTTGTGATTCACAGCAACCGCAACAATATGCGGTGCTCATTGACCCAGTTTTGTAGTAGGGGGGTCTTGTGGCTTGAGGCTGAAGTTGAAATTAAATTAGAAAACACTGGAATATGATTGACACAACAAAACCAAAAAAAAAGTAAGCTAACAATGGCTGCGCCCAGCACTCAAAAATAAATTGAAAAAGAAAGTACACTGAAAAGTCGAAGGCATTGTCTAGTAGTTTTGAGTTACCCACAGATTTGGGCTAATAAAATGGGCAGAATATTAGAATCGTACCAGTCTTAAGTTATAAGGCAGCAGACACTTGTCTAAATCTTTAGTGGATTACTTGCACTTGGCTGGAGGCTACACTCTAAAGCAGGTTTCCAATTACTTCTTCGATTACTTACTTATTTTCATCTTTCATTCAAGAGAGTCTCTGAGTCCGTCCGACTCAATTTGTAGCTGTTGGGACTGTTGTTTGTTTTTGTTTTTGCTTTTATTTTTTTTTATCTTTACCGCCATGCGTACAAGTGAAAGTTGGCCGTACTCTGTGGATTTCCATGCCGTTCGATAAAACTGACCAACCGATCTTGGTTAGCGCCAAAAGGTGTAAAGCTCAACGTTGCTGCAGCGCCACAACAGACGGGGCGACATTAATGTCAATAAAAAGAGTGTAAAAGTTGTTGAGTTGCAAGTTGGTTGTGGCTGCCACACAGTTGACCCACTCGACGATATGTGTCTGCTGCTGCCGAACAAGTTTAGATAGTTGGCGTTGGAAAAACAAAACCCAAACAACGCTGGCTCTGCCACATTCCTTTGGCCCGCCAGAAATGCTGTAATCTAGCTGAGAGATGCTTTTTCAAGTTTTTTAAAGCGCTTTTATTTCGTTGTTGTGAATCTTCTTTGGTTTTGTATTGATTTGGCTTACAGGTTTTGTTGTGTGTGGTTTCTTGGTTGGTGTGTGAATATACCGAGGTCTTGGCATTTACAGTTGATTTCTAAAGTTCGTTGGTATTTCTTTCTTAGTTTTTTTTATTGTTTTTCTATGCGGTTGGCGCTCTTTCGATTTTTTTTCCTGTTTTCTAAACTTAAAAAATGCGCTCGCTTTGCGTCTTGGTCATTAAACTTGAAAAATTCCTGGGCTTGTAAATGTCGTGCGTTGTCTTTTGTGGGGTTATTTATAAGTTTCTAATGGTTGCTGGCTATATAGGAATATATGCATATGCTAAATGCTCTTGAATAGCATGTTACAAAATCTAGCTTATAGATCAGCAGCCAATAGAACTTTTGCTAGAAGCTTTTTTTAGTATGAGTCATCTTGCTATGACAAGTATTAATATAGTAAAGGTATTCATTGATGCTAGCAGGTGTTGTAATAAGCAACAGCTGCAAAATATTTCAACAGATGTTTCAAGTTAACTTAAAATTAATTCATAAATTTTATAAAACCGCATGAATGGTAAAAACTCAGAATGTTTCGTACCGAAATCTTAAGTAATTAGGTGCTTTGTTGTTTAGCAAACTCAATTATTGAAAAAAAATATGAATTCCCTTTAAACAAATTTCAAAGCAATTTATGGCAAAAAATCAGAATGAAATTTGTAGACTAGAAACTTGTCGTAGCGAAAAAATATTAAATATTAAAAACTCAGAATGTTTCGTACCGAAATCTTAAGTAATTAGGTGCTTTGTTGTTTAGCAAACTCAATTATTGAAAAAAAATATGAATTCCCTTTAAACAAATTTCAAAGCAATTTATGGAATGAAATTTGTAGACTAGAAACTTGTCGTAGCGAAATGATGAGTTTATTTAAAAAAATATTAGTTTCCTTTGATCTAATTCCAAACAATTTAAATGTAATCTCTATCCATGCTAGAAGGCTTTTACAAATGTAAAATTTTTTTTTTTTGAATTTTGAATGCACAAAAAAAGAAAAGAAAGAAGAAGACGACGGATTATAAATAGAAATGTTTGGTTTTCTAAAAAATAAGTGAACTTAAAAAATGCGAAAAATTTTTTTTCTTTTCGGATTTTAGATTTATGTTGTTGTCTGCCTAACTATTATAAATGAAACACAATATAGTTGAAATGAAAACCGCGTCTAAGAAAATGAAATGTTCCATTGCAAAGTATTTACAAAAATGAGCACAAATTTTGATAGCCACATGAAAATAATGACGATGACGGCGGATTATGAACAGAAAAGTGTTCTTTTCACAAAAAAAATTAAACTTACAAAAAAAAAAAAAAAATTTATTCATCTCGAATTTTTGCAGCGCTCTACAGAAATTATAAATAATTAACTTTAGAATGCAGAATAGAATTCAAATTTTAGTACACAAGAAAAAAAATAATAATCTGAAAACTTTCAAAAAAATAACATTTAAAAAATTTAAAAGTTTTTATTTCTTAAAAGCTTTTATTTTATTTTGTTGCCTGCTCACTTCTATTATTATTATTCAAAAAAATAATCTGAGTTTCTTTCAAAAAAAAAAAATTTAAGTTTTTATTTCCTTTCATTTTTAATAATTTAAAAGTTTTTATTGCTTTTAGGGTTTTATTTTATTTTGTTGCCAATTTTTTTTTTGTTCAATTATATTCAATTATTCAAATGCCAACAGGAGCTTGATTCATTAAAATTGATTTTTCAATGACTTTAGCGCACAACTTACAAATATTGCAACAACTGCTAGCACAAGTGAATGCCCTTAATCTTTTCATAGCTCAAGTTAAGCCTCTCTTTTAACAGCGAGAGAAATTAACATATACATAAATGAGTGAGTGTTTAAAACTTTACAGTTCGCTTATGCTAAATTTTCTGTTATGCGTTTAACATTATGTTAATATGCTATGTTTACATTGTTTGCATAACTTCTAGTTTGAGCTCAAAGCAGCGGCGGATCTGATCTAGCTGTAGAATTCTGGGGGACTAGAACTAGAAAATATAATTTAATCAGTGACAAACCAAATTTTGCTTATATTTAAAAGAATGTTTACTTATTTAGTTAGTAATGACCACTATGTTTTCATAAAACAATTTGAAAATTTATGTTTCAGCCGAGTCCCAATTTCTTTTTGAGCACAACTAATGCAGCAAAGAGCATATATTTTTTTTTCATAATTTCCGAAAAATGTATTTTTAAATACTACTTCTAGGCAGCAAAGACATGTATATATCGTCGTTGCCCGTCGTTTGATTTTTTCGCACGACATGCGCCAGCATTTTGTGCTCATTTTCATACAGTTTTGCTATTTTACTCAAGCGTTATAAAATTAAACAGAAAAATAGCATACAAGAGTCAAGAAGCTGTCCCAGTCTGAAATACTTTTGCACACAGAGAGAGTTGTTAGCAGGGAAAAGCAAAGCTGACAAACCCAGCATTACAAAATTTCTACCTACAGAAGATATATGTTTGTATCTATTGTATGAATGCATAGATACATTCGTATTTGGGGTGCGTGGCCCGTGTTGTCAGGGCAGGCACAGTATTTTGGGCAACTAGCAAACTTGTGGCCGCTTTTCATTTTAAGCAGCAAACAAGAAGAAGAAATGTCGTCGCCATCAGTTGGCAGTCAATCTTTAAATAGACGCACTTTACTTTTTTTTGTATCTATTAGATATACAAATTTTCTATTTGCCTTTCAATTTATAACTCTATGCTCTATGCCTAGCCGTAGCAAGCTTTAGACTTGAATATTTTCAGTTTTCTTCTTTTTTGCAAATAAAACAGTGGCCACTTTTGCTATAAGTAATTTATTTTTATTTATTTTTTTTGCAAATTTCGCCCGCACTGTTGCCGCATACTGAGGCTATTTATAAGCCCGAAGCAAACAGCTGCCAAAATGCTTTTCACTTTGTTCCGTTGTGGTTTTTCCTCGGATACAATACTAGATCTCCCAATTGAGTGGCTCGGGGACTCTGTCGTCGTGGGTCTTGCATTTGCCTCTATAGGTTTGTTGGCAGTGAGTGCAACATGTTGTCGATAAGTCGATTGACATTTTATTGGCAGCGCGCATTTTTAGAAACTCAAACTTGTCTGTTGCATGTTGAACTTCTTGCTGTTGCTTTGATTAGGTTTGGTTTTTTTTTTCTCTTGTTTTTGTTTTATCTTAACCAAATGTCAATTGCTTTGTTTATTTTTAACGAGTTATAGTAGAAAAAATGTTGTCTTAGGGTTCTTGACCAATGCCTTGTGATAAAACTATGTTATCGTACTAAAATATTTTAATAGTAATTTGAAACATTCTACCTTTGTTTTGAGGTAGAGCGATAAATTATATTGAATTTAAAAAAAGTGTGACCATATTTTAATTGCATTAATTATGATGCACGTAAAACTATGAGAATCTTGGAGAATCCCATCTTGAAATCCACGTCTACATATGATATTATTTTTGTCACAAAAGTTTGCTGCCAATTTTAGTGCCGGTTTTTCATTTAATTTTCTGTTGAGAAGTCAACAAAAACATTATGCCATAGAGTATTTACATTAAGGTTGCCAGCTGCAACGACAAAAGTATTCACATTGCAACACGATCTTTCTTTCAACACAATTTAGCTCGACCTAAGTATGATGAATTTTTAGGAAAAAAGAGTAACTATTTAATCTTATTATATTTTTTCAAAACTTTTTGTGCTAAGAAATGTTCAACAGTCACAATTGTTCACCAAGATGTTTGCCATATATCATGATACCGCAGATAGCTGATAGCCAGCTAGAATAAACTGACTAACAAAAGTTTATATCTGTCCAAGGCATTTCGAGATAAGTTTTTACTTTAGAGTCAACTTGTTACTTATATGGAAAACCTTTACTAATTTTATGCCACGAAAATAACATGTCATGCTCAATCGAGATTTGGCCAGTTATGAGAAACTCAAAAAATATTTGGCCATAACAAGTACAACTTTTTGCAATTCCCACAGTATTTACATTGTATAACAAATATATAAGCTTTAAAAATGCACAAATTGATTTAAATGAATTTATCGTTTACAGTTGAATTTCGTTGATTTAATTTATTTATAATTATAACGTAATATATGTGCTGTGAAAGAAACTCTTTTAAAAATCTCACAAAGAAAACAGAAGTATGACGTCTTGCCTTAATGAATTGTAGACTTCAGTTTCTTAAAGACACTTGCGGACTTACAATCAGGACAACCAATTTTCTTTTTAATCTCATGTAGCAGAAACCTTTTGCGAAACGTTCCCTTAAAGATATTATAGAGACTCATGTGTGAGACTTTTGGACAAAATTAGACTTTCTTCAGTAGCGGATATAGGATTTTAGCCTTTGGGTATAGAGTATAAAAATGTAATTAAAAAAAAAATATTCTGTAGAAGGCTGGATTGTCTTTGAATATTTCCTTTCTTACCTCACATAATTTTATGAATACAAATACTGGAGAGAAGAAATCTGAGAGTTTAAGGCTCGCTGAAAGACATAATTTTTGTTGTGAAGACGGGTATCTTGACTCACATGATATCGTTTTAACTTACCTAACTTTGCTGTGCAGACCATCAACATGAAGATGCGATAAAGAAACTTTGCCTTCGCTTCCAGCTTTGAACTTTTAAGGTCACTTCCACTAATTCTGAACAGCCCAAATAACATCTGTTTAAATTCGATAAATATAAGATTCTTTAATATTATATTATTGATATTTTAAATATATATTTTTTTTCCAAAAACTTTTTATCGAGAGTCTCCAAGTTTCAAGCTTACGAAGCATAACAGCAGTAAACACTTGTATACGCAAAAAAAAAAAACGCTTAAGTATTGTATTCTGTTCTTTGTTATGATCGGAACCCCGGGTAAACTGATGTTCTTTTGCAGTGAAATTTAATCTCATGAACAGTGTAAGCCAAGCCCAAAACTGAAAACAACAATAAACAAGCTTAAGTGATGCCAAAGAAAAAGACCAGCAAAATAAACAATAACAATTTGTGGTTTAGACTCAATAAAAAACTAAGTTTTTGTTTAAAAAAAAAATCACGGAAAGAGACGAATTGAGATTAAATTTTTATAAAAAACGAAAAAAAAAAAAAAATAAAAATTGCTGACTCTAGTACGACTAGTTCATTGATTTCAATTGCAGCTACAAAAAAAAAAACTCAGATACTAGCTTGTCAGAGTGGGCGTATACACTGTCAGAAGTTATTATTAAGAGCTTTAATCGAGCGTCAAATGGTCGACATATAGATACATATGTAGATATGTTAATACCAGAGGCGTACACAAATAAAAATGTAGCAGGTGTCACATATCAGTCAGTGTGATTACTGACAGCGTAGCTGAACTTAACTTAATTAGTAGAGGTCAGCATGAATGCAGCCAAAACTGCCAATAAATCATTCACTCTGAAAGCAAATGCATGTATTTGCTGTACACTTTTAATTGAATATAAAAGCATCTTGTATTTATGAGTGTATTGCCAATTAGTGTACTCATTCAATCAGACAGTGTGTCAGTATATTGTCTTGGTGTGCAATAAACTCACTATACAGTGAATGAATACGTTTGAAGAAATAATTGTGAGAGAGTAATTAAAAAATCTTTTAAGAGCGGTTATGTACATGATCCAACAATTAGAAGGTCACGCAATACGCTGATGTCTCTCTGAAAAAGAGAGACGAAAAATTTTGATCACATATGTAAAAACGCAAAAAAATACATGCCAGAATTATCAAATTTGATACACGTATAAAAAATGAACCAGTATTCTGCGCAGTTAAACTGTCTCACTTCTTTGCGTCATCTTGTAAGACTAATTTCCAAGGCTATATAAGCTATTTCTCTCATTTTATTCTCACTGTACTATAATCTTATTTGGAGTACACATGTAAGATAGAAACAATCACATGTATTCACTAAGAGTGTGTACACCAAAAAATTTGTACTGTCTCCTTATAGTACTGTACAGTACAGTGAAAATGAAAGCAATCATGCATACCTCTATTAGATGCTTTGGGGGAATTGTGGTCGCTTTGGCGCCTCCTGCTGAATCCGCCCCTGTTAAACACACAGTTGAACACTGTCATATATCATAAAGCCTTGCGTTGATAACGAATCTGGTGTCATAATATATTATTTTTATTATAATATTCAATTATAGAGATGGCTAAGTGATGGCTGTAACTGAACAATCCATAAGATATATGAGCCGTATTATATGAAGCTTTAAATATGCCTGTCATTTTTCATTGCATAACAATTGGATCAGACAGAAATATTAATTGACACTTTGAATTCAGAGCCACTTGATTCATTAATGCAATTGTGCAGCATTGAGTTCATTCAAGTAACTACATACAGATGTATCTAGCAGCTACTTTTGTATCTTCATAATTTATGAACCTCAAACACTTGTATCTAAAGTTCAAGTACAATATAACAACATAAATTGTGCACTGTGTACTTTAAAGTTTCAACACACACAACAAAGAGAGAGCGCAGTAAATACCAAGTACATATGTACATTTATTTAGGCAGACGATTTGACTTTATCAATATAAAAAGCACAATTTTATATCTGTCGAAATATCAAAAAACACAAAAACCAAATTAACACAAAACAAAAAGTGAGTACAAACTATGCGCGTGAAAATGAGCAAGGTCAATTACTTTGCGGCACTGTTGTACGGGTTGTATACGTAATATTTTATTAGCTATAGTATTCACATCGGAAACTAATACCATACCAAAGCCAAAGCATTTTGGCTTTTGTAAACTTGAGCGTACTTGCAATAAAACCGTATCATGGCATCATATTCGTATCTTGATAGTTTGACAAGTTTCAGAATGTTAATGAGTTTTACCTTGGCGGAAATTGGGCATAATCCAGTGCATATTTGGCTATGATAATAGTATATAGTATACAAATTATTAACAAATAAATCTTTTAAAGTATTAAAGAATCTGGTGATGTCAAAAGCATTTGTATCTGTACATAACACTTTGTAGCTAAAAGCATGTATATGTATTATATTTTATAACAATAGGTATATCAACACTAGAGCTTATGGGAAATGGAAATATTTCAAGTGATTAAGCAGTTTAACCCAACATAGTCTATAAAATCCCAATATGATTTTATAAGGCAATTATTTGCTGTCGTTAGTCAAAATAAAACCTAATTTTCTTTTAAAGGTTATGTTTGGAACGAACTGAAAAATCTCTAGTTGAGAGCTTTTGAATAAGTTAGGAGCTATAAAAATAAATTGTTTGATCGAAAGTGGTGCTTCCTTGGCAAAGTCGTTTATTTAAACTAGTCCGTAAGCTTTTTAGATAAATCATATTGTTTTCCATAAAAGTGCTCAAGTATTGCCAAAATAATATTATTCCACCAAATATTTTTAAATATAAATTGTATAAAAAAAATTTGCCCTAATTTCTCCATGACACAGACACCTCTTTCGGTTGGAAAAAAAATTTCATCAAAAAAACTGTCATTAATTTATAAAGTTTATTAGTTTTCTGAGTTATTTGTATATCTATAATTTAAAATATCATAAAATTTTAATTTTATTTGTTAATTTAAAAATTTTATTAGTAAAATCTGTAGATTTTTGAATTATCTGTATCTCTATAATTTAATATAAAATAAATAATTTTAATATTTTACTAGTAAAGTCTCTAGTATAATATATCGTTTAACGTGCATATACAACTAATTTTTGGATCCATTGAATAAATTTCGTAGTTTTTAATTAGGTTAATTATTCGCTCTCTTTGATGTGAAATTGATATATTAAATATTATAATTAAACTTCACTTTGTTATCGTTTTGAAGCGTGACGAATTAAATGTAAGCAAATGCATTTGCCATTCACAAAGCTGATGACAGCTGATGAGGGTTGTCATCCAAACTCATGTATTGCGCGAAAAAAATTTTAAAATTATTTTGCGAAAATTTGCAAAAATGATCGCCTAATACAATTATGCATAAAGATTCTTGGATCACTGTTGAAAAACATTTTATTGCACAAATATCTAAATATACCAAAACTTTTTTTGAACAGTAGTAACTAATTGCTGCCATTCACATTAAACGTATTCATTCGCAAGCAAGTGACCGTAAAATAAAATCTTGCAAAGTATTAGTTCCCACTTCGCACTAACATTTGTTGAAGATTAATTTCTATTATTTGCTTAAAAATGTATAAACAATAATAAGCTGGCGCAAATATTTATTGCAAAATAATTTTTAAATATATATACCCGAATGTTTAAAAAGCAAAATGTATCATGGGTTTCTATAAATGGATACTTATTAATTAATTTTTAGCAAATTTTAGTGGATGTGAGAACTGAAACAGAACTGACATATGTATTTTTTAAACCCATAGTATAATTTTCAAAAAAAATTCCAAGACGAGCGTTGACCCATCGAACAATTCTGAATAACAAAAACCTCAGCGTTTTAAATTTTTTTAAATACTTAATGTAAGTTCTACCAGAAGCTTCCAGCCATTTTCTTTTTAAGCTTTTCAATCTTTACCTTCTTTGGTCTTTACGCCTTAGAAAAATCTTTCCTTAATTGTTTTTTTTTTGCCATAGATATATAAAATAACTATAAAATAGCGAAAAAATTCTCCAAATTTCGATGAACATTCCTTTTCGAAATAAACAGATGATTTTATTTTGTTTTCTGATATGCTTAATTCACGCATTAAAAAAAAACGCTAAAAAGATTATTTACTTATGTACGTGGTCATGGATCATCTTTTATAATATTATGAATTTTGTTAGTTCCTCATCATATTACGCATACGTTTGCGCTGCTACTCCATGTTCTACAGTCGAAACATGATGCAGAATACCATAAACATCATCCAATTAGGTTTAACTAATCCTACGTTACATAATTGCTCTCTTTTATTTGTTAAAAAAATGTTTTCTTTTGTTCTCTCTCGCGAATAATTTGGAAACCTGACGTATTTTCTATTTTTTTTTGTTGCTCCCTCTTGCGGACAGTTTTGGAACATGGTGTTGCCACACTGATGTGAATGACAAAATTCCTTTTGTTGAACAAATTAAATAAAACAAACAAAAACACAAAAAAAAAGAGAGAAAAAAAATTCAAAAAGAAATGTAGAAAATTTAACGTCAAAAAAATTGAAAAGGAAAGGACAGTAATTAGCTTAGCCTCAGATAAAATTGAAAATAAATAAAAATTAAGTAAAAAAAAAGTATCTTCCGCTCAAATTGCAAAGGAGAGAAAGCGAACGCAGTATTCTTCCACTACAACAAAAACTGTTGAACCAGGATGGAAATAAGATTATCTCAACAAAGGCTATATAAAAAAGAATGCGGGGCGGACGTTAGTAAGTGAGGCAAGCGGTAGTGGAGCCCCTAGATTGTAAATTTGTTCAACTTTGAGAAAAATTCCAAAGTAGTTCACCTCTTTTATCCACAATATTTTTCAGGGTGACGTTAGTTTATGAAACTTTGGATCAACTGATGGTTATGGCTAAAAAATAAAGACTGGCAGGGTCTCTATTTATTGAAAAACAAGGAAATCTAATGAGAATAGCTTTTTTTTTATTTTTCAAAGATTCCAAAGTAGTTTTCTGTCGATTTCTGAGAGTGGTTGATTTATTAAACTTCGACAGCAATCAGCTGATGGTTAATACTAAAAAAAAATACCGATGAAGGTGTTACTCGGCTAGAACAATTATTTTCAGCCGCCCCTCAAATTAAACAAAAAAAATTAAACAATTTTTAATTACTTAAATAAGCTGGACCTGTAGTGCCACTTGAACTCAACTTCAGTTGAAGTTGTTATCCAACTCAGCAGATACAAATGTATCTGTTTAAAATTTTAACTACAACGCTTAGCATTACTTTTATCTATAGATCAGAGCTTTTTTTTTGAAATTGTAATTGTTGCCTGGCTGCAACGGTTCATTACACTTGAAAATTATGGGCGGTCGTCAAAACAGACGCTCTACGATACACACGATCCAGCTATAAAGACTTTTTAGATACATTTTATTGTCATAGACATTTGGCGCTAGGATTAGTCACGTTGGTGTATCTTTGTATCTACAGGGTGGGCCAGCTAAATGTTTGCGTCTCTGGAATAAAAATTAAAAAAAAATTTATTGAACTATTGTGCTCCCAGGAGATACATAATTTGCTCTGACGACAGAATAAATATCTCAACTTCTATGGTACACTTTCAGACGGCCCACTGTTTGTGAACGCTTAATATTTGTACAATTACAGCCACCCTGAGATAAAGCAAATCTAGATGTATAACACTGTGTCAGCGCATTAACCAGATACATTTCAAACGACTAGCACATGTGTATCTTGTATCTGTTGGATATCAGATTTAATTTACACACAAGCAAAGGGTTTTCTTTTGCGCGCTTTTAATGCAACGCAATGTGCGGAAATGATGATATAGGGGCAGCCGGGAAAGTTGCAAGAACAATAGTGGCATGATGGTACTCAACCTCTAATGCATTGGATGTGTTTGACGTGAAAATGTTGCGCTTTATTTTTTTTTGTTTTTATTATGTTTTTGAGCCAATTCTCTACTGTACACGCGATTTTAGAAACTAAGAGGGCGCTGTTCTATTTAGTCATTGTCATACAAATCATGTACCTAGCTAGATACGAGTATGGTATGTATGCATGTATCTGTAAGATACGCTTGACAGGCATGTGAATGTGCGCTACTTTGCAAGGCCTTTTGTTTTATAGTTCAACCTGTTTACATAAATAGTAGTAGGGTTAGTAACTAGAGAGTAAGTGTATACAGTAGTTGGATGTGAAAGTGCTGGCGCTCATAGTTCTAAAAATTCTAAACCGGTTTCCAAGCTCTCAACTGCGTTTTAACTTATGCAAGATGATTTTAATCAAATTTGCGCTTGGGAACCTTTTATAGCAGACTCAATAAATTTCGCATTTGCAAGTTAAGCTTTGGCTTTGATGTCTATATAAAAATTTATAAAACAGGTGTGTATTGAATGGGGTTTCAACCAGGGGCCAGACACCCCGAAATACGCAGTGACAGGATGATGGAAATCACAAAAAAATGCCAAAATAATTTTCCACATTTTTCATTAAATTTTTTTGTCCCATTATTAGTATGTAGACTCATTATAAACTTAAATATAACAAATCTTTTTAGTTTTCGATCCCAATTCCCCGCATCAGTTTTCAATTATTTACCACCACACCAAGTGGTCTGATCTTTACACCTGACACACAACATTTATGGATTATAAGGCGCTCAATCCGATTTTTTTTTTATTGATAATAAAATTCTTACTACAAGAGCTTTTTGTCGGAAGAATTTCGAGAAGGTTTAGTATAATTTTATGAGCAAGACTACTTGATTTTCGAAAGGTTTCAAGACATCGTTTGGGTAAATTCAAATCAGAAATTAGATCGCTTTTTTTCTGGGTCTACTTAAGAAAAACACTAAAAAGGACATATAAAAAATTTCGCTGTCAAAACGAAAATTAAAATCATATTTGCAAAATATTTTCATATTGATATCGGAGCTTTTTAAATTGTTTAATATTAATATATTCTCTGAAGCACCGTGCAGCTTTTGTACTAATCTGACATGACCCTATCGAAATTGTAAACCCGCATCCGCTGCTGTTCATATACCTGTAGAGCTTACCCCCTTGTTTATTACGTATACGCCACAGCGCATTCAACAACAGTTGGCTATTTTCGCTTAATTGGCACGACTTTTTCGTCTAAGTACTACGAATGAATATTTGTTGGATTTTTTTTTGTCGATTTTTTTCTCAGTAAACTTAACGCTTGAACGAATTGCAAGTGTTTTTGGCATCGGAATTTGCATATTTTTCAATTGCAACGCACATCTATACACAAAATGCAGCCGGCAGTTGCAGAAATTGCGCACAAACTGTTGATGCTGCCTCTGTGCCTGTCCCTGCCACAGCCAGTGCCGCTGCTGCTGCAACCTGATTCCAACGAACCATTACACGATGAACCTGTATAAATTCGAATTGGAATTCATATTTGCTGCATTGTGTCGGCGGGGCAACGAATTTGTGCAATTTACCGCCTGTCGGTCATTGTGCTCAATGTGGCGGGGTATTCACTATAAGTAGATACTTAGACATGTTCCGGAGCTCACTTGCGCTAAGATTTTGTAAACAAACAATTTTCTTAATTTCAATTTTGTATGGCTTAGGCCAGGAGGAAAACGTTTTTTCACTTACTCATTTGGACTCCCACTTTTTCGAAAACTGTTTGATATTCCAATTTTTGTATTTTTATTTTATTTTTTAAGCATTTAAAAAAATAGTTTTTTACAGAAAAAATAAATTTTGTGAATATACTCAGTTTACTTCAGCTTACTGAGCGCTGAGCCTATTTCGCTTAAAATTTTATGAATTACGAATTACGAAATTTTTGGCAATTTAAAAAAAAAGAATTCCCTTCTTTTTTTTTTTAAAAAATGTATTTTCTTTATAAAATTTTATTAGCCCAATATTTTGAAAAATACATCTATACAAAATTTTAACACTTGGAGCGTTCACGAAGTCGTGCAGAAATGCCAGACTAACAACGTGAGCAACACGAACAACGATGCAGTAATGCAGAAGTGCCAGACTTACAACGTGAGCTATAGCAATCATCTGTTTACAACTGTCATATAGCGTGCTTCGTTTTTATTTAGAAGAGTTTCAGTGAGAAAAATAATATTTAATAAAATGAACAATATACATAGTTTTAAAGATATTAACTAATACAATCTCTTTAAATTTTAGTGGCTAGCTTTAAGTAAATCCCATATATTTTAAAAATAACATAACAATAAACGTTTGCTGATGTTCCACTGCAAATAAATAACAACTTGAACTACTTGAAGCTGTTTGAAAAATTTTGCAAAATAGGACAAAAAATAAAATTTGTACAAATAAAGTCAAAATTCTGGATCGGGCAGAAAAATATAGAATTTTTGTTTACAATTCCATTTGAGGATAGTCATACACACTTAATAATTGGTAAGCCTCTTCATATTTGCAAACCTACCTTTCTGGCCTTTCTTGAAATATTCGCAAAAATATATATTTTTTTTTGTAAAAAGACGCCAAAAATTATAATATATTTTTGTAATATTTTATAGATTTATACGTCTTTATTGTTTAACGACAAAGGATTTTCCAATTATTTGCAGTAAATTATGTAATTTCAATAAAACTTATCAGATCACCTTCAACACAAAAAATTATACACAATGAACTACGAAAAATGTACGAAATTCTAAATTTTTTTATGTTCATTGCGATAGACACACAAATCTTGAAAAAATACAATAACTTTGGGTGAGTTTTTGTGAGTTTTGTTCTGCTTGTGGAACCTATAATATACCACAATAAAGAGAACCAAATTTTGTGTGTTTATTTGTTATTTATAAATTTTTGTAAACTATAAATTGCAAATAAAAAATTAACAAACTTAATATCATTTTGGCTGTACAAAAAAAAGTTGCAGTACAGTGTTCTGTTCAGGCTGAAATAATAAAAAATATAATAAAATCTAAAAAACTTAAGTAGTTCAAATTTGAACTAGTTCGTTTAAGAATAAGCTGCATACTTTCAGCTAAACATTTAGTGAATACCCGTATTGCGCAAAGCAAAAACCTTTTTCATAGCATTTTCATCTTCTGTTTCGCAGCACAGTTTTTCAACAGGGGGGATAGTCAGGGCCAAAGATTCTCGAGTGGATCGCATACTGTGTGCCAAATCATAATGCACAATTCGGCTGCAATTGCATCCAATCCATTCAATTTGCATTCAACTCAATTGTTTTATGTAAGCCGGAACGTTGACGTCGACATCGTCGTCGTCGTTATTAATTTCAATGACATTTACTACTTGCATTTGTTGCATGTTTCACGTTGCATTGTTGCAAATTGTGTTGCCTAATCCAAGTTAAACCATTTCAATGTCAGAGTATCTGATTTGGTTAAATTACGCTTCAATTAAGCCAAACGTTAGAGCTTTCCACCGTACGTGTACGAATCCTAAAATTAGATAACATACAATATTGAATAAATGCTTTGGTTTGGAGCTAATTTTACAAAATGGCGGCACATTTGTGCGCCTTTTAATTAAATTGAAATTACACGCAATGCGTAATTACAATTTTAATTATAAACTGATGTACTTTAATCGGGCCTATAGGTTGTTGCAAAATGCCAGCTGTACAAACAATGATATAATGAGTTTTCAATTGCTTTTTCGCTCTAGTTGGATTCCGATACTTTGCTGACCCCTGAGTAAATTGCATTCGAAAGATACACAACAAAAGCAGCTTGATGCCAACTTGTTAACAGCGTTATTTTTTTTTCGTGCCCTTTTAGATAGTTAATATGATTTGTAACGCGTAGAAAGACCCACAATCTATTGTATTATGGCATTTAAATTACAATATCTTATCTTATCTGCATACAATTCATGCGAATTTTAAACCTTTAAGTGTTGCACGCAACTATCTATTTTTGAACAATTAGCATTTTTATTAAATGTTCAATGTATCTTGTTTTTGTTTTTGTCAGTACACAGCAACAAAAAAACGTCGAGACAAAGCAAAGCTTCAAGTTCTTTGCTAGCTGGTATGCAGTGTTTAAGAGCAAACAGTGTTGCCCCAATTATTTTTGAAAAAAAAGAAGTACAGCTGTTCTGCCAGAACGAAAATATAATGCGACGCAACTTATTTACTAGTCTCTTTAAATAGCTGTTCACTAGATTTTTCCCAGAATTTCCAACAATATTTAAGATAAAACTATTTAGCGATTTCTGGCACCACCCTAACTAAGTAAAATCCCAGAGATAAGCAAACTCACACAACACCTGTATAATGAGCTTGTAATTAAATTTAACACGCATTTATGAGAACTACTAGCTAATTATAGAGTAATGCTAAAAACTTTCTATTAGTTCGACTAAATTAAGCGTATTAACAGTAGTATCTCAGGCTAACATTTCAAAATGCATAATTTTGAATGCATATATCTACAAGCTTTCATGCACGAATATCTGAAATAGCTTTTATTTTTAATTATTTTATAATATCACTAAATTAAGCTGATTTTAAAGTGCAATTTACTTGTCACAAAAAATTTCGCCATCAGTAAGCATTAAATGCTAAATGCACAGACAATGGGGTCGGTCTTCAGCGAGTTTGACAGCGTCTGCACGCATCGTCAAGTATTGACAATTTTATTTGTTTTTCATTTCACAAAATAACAACATTATATATATATATGTATGTACATTATATACGACATGCGTAGTAAATGAAAAAATAAGAAATATGGAAAAGTCAGTGAACTGTCTTTAATTACCAGCGCAGGCAGCTGGCGGAGAATTGATCGGTTGGCTTGAGTAAAAAGTGAATTTTATGTGGCAAGCATTTTCCACATGATTTCCTCAGCCCATTGAGGCTTACAACTCTAATTACTTTGGCTGACAGTCGTAGCGCACCTGACAGTCTTCGAAAATCGTATAAGAAATATTTTCACGATTTGCGGTCAGCTGTTTGGCACTAAACAGTAGTCGAAATGAACAAAACAGTACGCAAGATTTTTATATTGCCTACAATAAACACAAACGAAATAAAGATTTGGCAAACATAATAGGGGTGTTCACATAGTCTGGCATAAATGCAAAATGGTAAAAGTGCAAAGTGTGCAACACTTATTTAAAAGTAGCGCATTCTTGCCCAAAAGAGTGTTGTAAAAAAGCCAATGAGTGCGACTATATTTTTTTATAATCTTTTGGTATTATTTACTGCTACGAGTGTGTTAGAACACCAAACAGCCCTCTGTAAACAAAACGTATATATTTTTAAAAATGTAACTAAAGTTTCAATTTTTTTGCAGAAAATATTTATTGTACAGAAAAATATACAAAACTCTTTGCTTTCAAATAGAATTTTTCTCAAATATGAAAACAAACAATATAATACTTGTGAACAGCTGATTTTTGTTGCTTACTCTGTTAGTCGAACATTAACAGATGTGGTAACACTGATTACTTTTGATAGTCGGTCGGGCATTTTTACCCGTTGTTAGGTCTGCTCACGTCGTTACTTGGGCATTCTTGCCTTGAGGCATATATGCCAATAAAAGTAAACACCTCTAATAGTAGGCCAAAGTGGGGCAAACCCCACCTACCAATTGGTTTTGGCTCGTCCGATATACCAAATTAAAGCTAACGCCTTGTCGCAACTACTAATTTCTTCTGACCATTATTAATTTTTAAGATATGACCATTTTTCAAAAAAGTCAATTTTTGTCACTCAAAATTGGTGAGGTAAAACCGACCGCCTATTTTTTGGGCTGATTTAGCGCAGATATTATTCAAATTTAATGGTTTTTCGATTATAAATGAAAAGAGTATGTTATGGTTTTACAAAACTGAATGCATTTATTTTAAAATATTTTAACGCTAAGAGCCAATCAGAGTTATAGCTTTTTGGCGTATTTTTGGTTCGAACTGGATTGGTCTGGTTGGCCGCACCACTTAGAGGTCGGATTTGCCCCACTGTGTCATTTTCCATGACTACGCGAATAAAAAAAAATATACAAAATTTTCAACAGGTGTATGTTTATAGTATATATTTCACAAGAAAAAATGTGTCATCAAATTTTCACAAAAATTAGATTAAAAATCGTAAAAATATACTTCTTGTCGTTTGCGCATCTAAATGTAGACTGATAGACAACTGTCATGCCAACCTTTTGGTTATTTTTAATGCCCTATACGACAACACTAATATGAGCTCGCTCAGTATTGCCGTTTTTGAGAAACAGTGGGAGGTCGGGTTTACCCACACTGTCGGGTTTGCCCCACCTTACTCTATATAATGCACAACGACAAAGTTTTTAGCTTTAGAGAACTTTTTTAAAGATCTGACAAAGTTTTGATCTTAAGAGAACTTTTTAAAGATCTGAAATTATTTACTTTATTTCATTAATATGCACGTTATAAAAAGATTTACAACGTTCTCAAATATGCGTCTGTTCTAACGTTGCATTTCTTTAACTTTACAAGTTATCTAAACGGCCAGTGAATTTTTCTTGTTTTAAAAATTGATTGAAAGCGATTTCAGGCACACCACTGATTATGAATATCTCTCTTTTTTTTTATTTTTGTGGTGAAGGTATTCATAATTGATAAGCGCAAAGGCAAAGCACATGGTACTTGTAGTATATACTACTGCATATACATTTAACTTTTGTAATGGAATTTAGCCTTATCAGCGCTTGGACAATCATTGAAACTTAATTATACGGTTACTGTTACTATTGTTATGCAATGTTTTGATAATATTTTGGCTCAAATCATGCTAAATTTATGATAGGAAATGAATGGCCTACTGCTGAGCATACATTTTTTACGATTTGCTAGATTAAAGTTTTATTTTAGCTAGTTTAAAATTGGCTATAATAGTTGGAAATATTTTTATAAAATGTAGATTACTCGTGTGTATTTATAAAACCTTAATTTGGCTACGAATAGTTTGTTCCAAAAACAGCAGCGATGTCACTAGAGATTTTAATGGAACTTTTTTTTGCAAATTTATTTTATTTTTTAACAATTTTTAAAATGGCTATATTTTGAAAAATTGAACCACAGGTTGTTGTAATGCATTAAGTTTAAAAGCTAAAATGTTTAAAATGGTTTTTACCTATTAATCGGCTTGCATCTTTACTTTTGGGAATTCGTTGTATCTGTTCTTGATTCCTTATCCAGGTAGACCCTTTGATTAACCTGAAACTAAAAGTTTGTTTATTATACATATATACATTTTTTAAGAATTATGGAGGCTTTTGAGGAGAACCATGCACTCGGATTCAGCGGCATTTATTTTGATTATAGTATTGTCGAGTCGAGAGCTTTAGCGATATAGTTTTTTAGACCCTTAGCACTAAAAATATTTTTCATATAATTTTTATAATAATATTTAATTATATTTTTTAATTGCTATGATTTCCAAAGCTGTCAAGAAACGAATTGCAGCATTAAAACAGTTTATTTCCGCTCATTCAATTTCATTTTTATATGTTGTCTTTCCAAAAATGTCTGTTTTAAAACCGATTTCTTTGTAGTATATACACGCTACACTACCCCCAAAAGTATTAGCCTAACTTGAAAAATTTATTTATTGCTCTCTGAGTCATTCTCATACATCACTTTCAAATGTTATCCATTATTTGTGTTCAATTGAATTTATCTGTATATTTTTGTATTTCTCTAATGAAATCAAATTTTCCGCACTGAATACAAACAAAATCCGTAATGCTGTTTGTATACAAAAAAAAAAAAGATTGCACTTGACCCATTTTTCATGGTTCAACGCACAGACAGAAACACATCACACAAAATATAAAAACTGCAAAGTAAAGTTCATAAGCTATTAATTTGTTTAGTTTGGAGCTAATTTAATGGCCCATGCAATGTGCCATCATCCATTTAGAAACCCTGAAAACCCTACTAACTTGATTTTAGTACTAACTCTAGTAACAATTTTGGGTACAACTTAAAATGGTTTTTAGGCCAACAAATTTTGCCTTTGATTCACGCTTTAATGCAAAACGGCACGTTCTACAACTATTGATTGTAAAAATTTTTTAGTCTGCGGGTTTGAGTACTTACCAAGTGGGTTTTTGTAAGCCTTATAATGAGAGTGCTAAGTATGAGCTCATGATTTGACCGCATTTAGTACATAGAATACTTATACGTATACTACCTACAAATATAACACTAATGTCTAATATATTTAGTATATATATGGTTTTTCTCATTAGCTTGCGAGATTGATTAGCACGGAACGATCATATGCCGCAATTGCATAAGTTTTAGATATTGAATAAATGTTGTATGTCGATGTATTGTTGTAAATGTTCAATAGATTATCTTGAGAATAAAATTGTCCGCAGATATGAACTTGTGTAAACTCCACTACTATAACATACAAATTCAAAAGCTTTTAACTGGCTAAAGTAATTATAAGACGAACTGATGCTACGGCTAAAAAAATAAGTATAGGTTTCTTATAATTTTAATTATAAGTTAATCTTCTAAATAAATAAAAATAAAATTATAAGACGACTAAATTTGAGACTTTTCGGGCAAAAGTTTTTAAATGTTTACTTAAGAAATAATTTTTTTCGCATGAAATTTTTAGCCTTTAAAACTTGTTTGGATCTTAGCAGCAGATGGCTGAATTAGATGATGCTGTGATCGTAATTACTATGGTGGTTAGCCGGATATTGCAGAGATTCTACATTTTTTAGCAGATCTATTTTACTATAAATTCATTTAACTTTGGTTATTTCAAAATTCATATATTTTAAAACCAGGAATCCTAACTAAATAATAAAATAATTAGTATTTTGTTATATTTTTCATTAAAATTAAAAAATAACTTATTTTTTGACATATAAATAAAAAGCATGAAATAATAGTTTAATATCAATTTTTATTAAAAAAAACTGCAAAATAACTTATTTTTCAATTTCCATAATAAAATCAAAATTAAAAATTATTTGACAATTTAAAAAAAAATTTAAAACAAAAGTTACTCTGCAACCATTATTGTGCGCTCCTTGGATCAGAAGTTATTTCAATTCATTTTTTATTTTAAATATTTTAAATGAAAATTACGCAATAACTTTAATTTTTTAGTTTTTACAATAAAAACTCTTATTTTTTTTTTTAAACAAAAATTGGCCAATAATTTTTATTTTTGAACTAGATCATAAAAATTTGAAACTAAAAGTAAATTCGCGAAAAAAAAGGATTTATAAAAATATAATATTAGAGTTAATTTGCGATTTTGAAAATTTATATTTAACTAATATTTCATGATTTGTATTATATTTTTATATATATAAAATAAGAGTTTAAATTTGATTTTTTGATAAAATTTAAAAATAAAAATTTTCTTTTTTTCGAAAAGTCTTTTCAAAAAAGTTGAGGTTTACTAGCCTTTAACCTTCTAAACCATAACTCTTATTTGCGGTCCCTGTTTAAAACTGAATATCAATTTTCAAAAGAATTGTGAGACCAACTTAATATTAATTATTTTTAAGTCTATGGTCTTTATTCTGTGCAACCTAGCAGATCCAATATGGAATATCTTTTAATATGTGAGGAACGTCAGGGCCGTCAAGTTAAAAGTAAATGCCCCTTGATGATTATTGAGGGTCGCTAAACGCACTTCTTTTTTTCGCACAATTCTGGTGCGTAATATTTTTACTAATCTGCAGGCTCCTTTGTAGAACTTCGGGACCGGGATGAATCCGTACATTACCCCTACCGAAAAACTACTTGGAGTAAAGATCATTTAAGAATACTTTTTTGTAAAAGATATTTTCTTGCAAAATTTCGGCAAATAACTAATTTAAAATATTACGGAGATTTTCCACAAAGTGACACTCTCAAACTTGTTGCCCGCGGCAGTTTCTTGCATCACCTTTGCTTTTACACAACCCTACATTAAAATAAGCACCCAACTTATGAAGAGTATACAAAATTTAGAGCCAGAAATTGAAATTTCTTATATAAATTAAAACAGGATGAGATATTAGATTTCCAGCTCCCTCTTAAGATATTTTCGACACAACGACGTTTTGCGGCTGGGACCAAATTCGATTGAAAGAATATCTGGTACACTTATAAAAAAGTGAAATTCTGTTGAAATCCGAACGAATTAGAGTTAATACTGAACATACCCTCTATATTCCAATTGCATATTTACAGTAGAGTAACTAAAAAGTGTCTTATAAATATATATATATAAAATCTCCTTAAAAGCACATCGATCTAAAGCTTTCATAATAAATTTGCAACTCTCTAACAAAAAAATAAGAAGTTAGGTTAAAATTCGGTTTTAAGATATTTATGTTTTTTTTTTAAATATGTTTAAAGTATAGGTACATATAACTACATATGTTTTTTTTCTAGATAAACTAACACGGGCCTCAAGCAAAAGCAACAATCATGTCATATAACTCACCTTTCGCAAACAGATCAACACACAAATTTTAGATAAACTTAGTACATAGTCATTTTTGCGGTTTATTTAGTTACTCAGACATTTCCACAGAACCTTGTGGCTCTGCGAAATTTATCTGATAGCTACATAAACATATATTATATATTTTTTATTTTGTGTAGCTAAAAAAATGTGCTTTACATGTATCTATGTATGTAACTTCTGTGTGTGCCAGGGCAGGTTTTTGAGAGCGAACCGCCAAAAAAAAAATCAATTAAACTATTGAACTTTTATGCTAATTGCATTTAGCATAATTGTTACATATAAATGCGTAGAGAGCAACGATTTATTTGCTGAAGCCCTACAAAAGTATCGGAACAGTGGCGGATTAAGAAAAGCGCAGCAATTTCCCGCCTGTGCACAATGTTCGAATTGGGCCAACTAGCGAAAGAAAACCCAATTACACTTTGGTATCTTTCTTAAATAGTTTCATATATTAGATTTAGTCGAAAAAAAATGATAAATTATAGTTTCGGATTATATGGCGGCTGTATAATAATTTAGACTAAACTCGGCACATGTTGTATCTCTACCAAAAATATTTCCAAATGTCGAATTTGAAGGAGATAGGTTGACCATTTTAGAAGATATTAATTTTCTCGCTTTGTAAACCGATCGTTGGTGGTTCGTTTCTCCGCAGAGGCACTGGTTCATAAACTGTAGGTTCCTTCTCCCATGCTCCATGTAGGGGCGACTGACAAGATAGTCAAGTCAGGGAAAATTATTTATTATATTATATGTAGGTCAAATAAGGTGGTGCAAATATCATTCTCAGTCCGTTTCAAAATTTGTTGGAAACTCAGTTTTTTCGAGTAGGGCCTCTACGCCGAATCCAATTTTCCTGCTTAGTGTAGCTTATACCTATCCAAACATGCTGAATTTGTTGCAAAATTCCCAGGAAACACAGATTTTTAATGGCGCCCGACTGTGAATCCGCCCCTGTACCCAACACTTGGTCATTGATTATTTACAAGTCAATGCGCAGTTACTTTACAGGGCACTTTCATTTTCCAGCCAGCAGTGAAAACTACACATTTTGTTGTTATTTTTGTTGTTGTTATTGGTTTTGGGTTTGTTGTTTTTTCTTTTCTATTTTTTTTTAAATAAATAGAAAATACTTAGCAGTATGGGCTAGACAAACAAGACCGAACAAAAACAAAAGGAAAACTAAGACACAGCAAACTAAAAACCTACGTAAAAATTCCAATTCGAAAAGTGAAAAGCTACGAAGCTATGCACAAAAAAAAATACTTGAAACAAAAAAAAAATATGTCAAATATTAAATAAAAGATCTTCTTAATAAGCCAATATACATATTTCTTTTACATATTTATATATTTTATAGTATGTATTGTTTATTTGAGTGTTTTTTTAAATTGTATATGATTTTTTTTTTGGCGCGCGCACCTTTCGAATAATAACCGGATATTTAGCTGCTTAATGCTTGGACAGGTTTTCTATATGTGATTTAATTTTATCATTAACATTTGTTGTCGCAAGCTGCAGCTCTGTTGTTATTGTATCTCATAGATACTTTGTCAAGCGGCAGCATACCCCGCGCATCCTGCTCTTGTTCATAGTGTGCACAGCAGCTTAACAATTATATCTGGTTAGGTTTTGTTTTCTTGAATGCATTATATAATTTCTAATTGTATATTTATGAGCTTATGTTTAGATTTCGGCGCTTCAGTCATGGTTTATAAATTTGGTTATTAATATTGTTTTTTGGGGAGGTATGCGCGTATATGCAAGAATTTAAAAAAAAAGCTGCATAAACACGATAAAAATAAAAAATTATAAGTTTTAAGTAGTTTTTGGGATTTCTGAGGAGTGCCTACTTTGAAGTTTTTACACATTACGCTCGTTTAAGCTAACGAGGTCTCGCAACTGCACACGGCATACCTATAGTGATCATCTCATTTTTGCAATACTCGAAGAAATTCCGACAAAAATTTGGAAACAATTTGGTGTCAATTTTCTAATAAAATTACTGCAAAAATGCACTTAAACAAAATGAATGTGTTCCCTTTAAAAGGCAGTAATGCAGAAGTGCCCGACTAGCAGCGTTGGCAACAACAATCAACTTTTTGCAAGTGCACATTTTTTATTATACACTGTACCAATAGGAACAAAGGCTATACTAGATTTGTGCAATGTATGTAACGGACAGAAGGAGGCGTGGCAGACCCCAAGTCCTTTATACCAAAATGCTTATCATAACCTCGGGTAACACTTAGATTTCGGAGACTAAAGGAGCTAGAGATACGAAACTTTACCAGCTGATGCGCATATTTCTTGAGCAGATGAAGTTTGTTAAATCATTTCGATATCTATTTACCGTGTTTCCTCCCACACCCCTCACTATATGAACTTGAAACTTATATAGGCATATAGGCTTTAATTAACTTCTTTGACGTAACTTTCGATTTTCATCAAAATCGGTAAAAAATATACGGAACTTATAAGTATAAATAACGAATTTCACCAAAAACATATGCAGGAATACAATTTTTTTCCAGAAAAAAGGTA